>OZ020509.1:127872480-130844219 GCA_963971375.1 Platycheirus rosarum | reverse complement strand
CTCTAACAATTCTTTTTCGTGTCTACCCGCTATTCTTTTTCTTTTTCTTCGACGGGCTCTTTCCTTTCCCATTTGTTGTTTAAATGTGGCCGCTTTTAAAACAAAATTTGTTTCAGTCTTTTTGGTTTTATCCAAAAAGCAAGCGCCCACATAGTTAACAACGCCTGGATCAATACCTAAGAAATACTTATAACCTGAATAATCCTCCTGCTGTTGTGGTCCCGTTGATTGACATCTGGATAAAAATATAAAAGAGGTGCATGTGAAGCTAAGTAGGTAATTAAGAACTTATTTTGGTACGGCAGAGAGACCCATCTGTGCGGCATGACCTAACGTTTGGACAAAGACAACAACAAAACAGAATCTTAAATTATGACAAAAGGCATTACACCAACTTTGACTTCGAGCATAGCCATGCAAAATAATCTACCTGTAACTTCGCCTTCTGATTTTATACCCCCAAAACTCTTGAGTACAACTCCTAGCTTTGGGCAGGTGCTTCAAAAGCATCCGTAGCGAATAGAGATATCAAAACGTCGAATAGTATTTGCGCTGTAATTTAAAGATTTCGTTTGCTGAAAAAGAAGATGCTGGCAACACTTGCCAGCAAAAAAACTATCACATATCACAACCCATAGTCCATGAAAGCTTTCAAATTCTCAAAAGCCCAAGTTGGAAAGAAATGCTTTTGTTTTCCATCCCCCCAAAGCCATTTATCATCCCCAATTTTGGAATTTTTCCACAAAACTCCTGCATTTGCCCCAAAAATATTCATCGCTCATTCAGCATCGTTCAAAGTGTTTTAACCATTCGTCGAGTAAGCACTCGGTTCGTCCTTTTTGTGAATATTATAGTCCCCTTCCGTACGGGGATATAATATACAATTTATTTATAGAATTATATCCGTCGCATAGAACAAAAACAACTCCACAGGATACACGTTCCGCAGTGTTATCCGTGAAATTGTTTTCCTCCCAACCATATACGCAATAATTTTAATTTAAAATCAATTTATTTCTCAATTCCTGTGGTCTGACCCTAATTTGTGAATGTGATGCACGCTATAAAATCCTTGTGTGTTAATTAATTGGCAAAAAAAGTCCAAATTAAAAAAAAAAAAAAATCAAAGTGAAAAACGAAAATTCGATTTAAAATTTTTTGCGAAAACTGTTTTTTTATTTTTATGATTATTTCAACACATTACAATAACAACATCAACGTCAACACAAAGAATAGCCCAGCAAACACAAAGGGAAGCACTTCCAGAGCCCATTAAGGTAAGGCAAATTGGATTACCTTGCTAAGTTAAAGCATTTTGTCACAGGGATATATTTAGGAAACCACCTTTCTCCCAAACCCCCCCCCCCCCCCCAACAGAGCTATTGGTGTCGTACACGTGAGGAGTGGAATTTGTATTTGCCCCAGTTAGCTCATCTGTAACAGGATACACAAACACGGTATCCCTTAGGTGATTTCCATACAACATGAATTCATAAACAGCCATTAAAATATCCTTTACCGGTGTTTGAAAGTTCCGGAAAGAGGCTAGGTAGGTCGATAGGAGTTGGTTTATTTTCCTCTAAAGGACAATCCTGTTGGGTTTATTATTTCCGATGACCAAGTTAATGCTCTTGAATCTGTTTTAAAGCTTATATCTGTCCTTCTACCCCCGACCGAACAGGGACCGATTAACTAGCTTCTCATTGAACTTTGTGAAAAGTGTGTGAAGTCCATCATCGATTTGTTGGAATATACGCTTTCAAAACTGCGAGGCCGCGTGTCGCTCCAAATCAATAGTGAAGAAGACCCATATTGCTGGGATTAAGCTTGGGGGGGTTCGCCTGATGGGGTGTAATTTAGAACAACCATACGTTTTTCTTTTTATTCTAAATCGATAAACATTCAACCCCCAAAACAATCCCAATAACAAACCAGAACCCCTGAAAGAGTTTTTGCCAAGAAATGACAACAAGAGGTTTCTTTTTTGTTGGCTCATTTCAGTCTTTTTACTTGCGATTATAGGGACTATAAGGCAAGTTATGCATTCGTAAAAAAAAAAAAAAAAATTCTAACAATCAAACATGCCATTACGATGATAGAGAAGTCAAAAAAAGTGGGTCCGGAAATTCCGTCCGTCTGTCTGTCTGTCTGTCTGTCTGTCTGTCTGTCTGTCTGTCTGTCTGTCCGTATCGATATCTACAGCCCAAACGGTTGGGCCGATTTGATTCAAACTTGGTATATAGTATTTTTAGAGTGCTCTACCCGACAGTTTTTGGAATTGGCATTCTAGCTCCAAAACTAACGGTACCTGCCATATAACTTTTAATGAAAAACTTATTTTTCTCGAAAACGGCTCCTACGATTTTGATAAAACTTTCAGAATGATGTTTTCTGTGCAAAATCTATCTTTTAATTATAATGGATTTTTCAGAAAAAGTTTTATAACGGTACCTCCCATATGACCGGTTTTTTAAAATCAGACTTTCTCGTTAACTAATTGACGGATTTTGATGAAATTTTCAAAATATGTAGTGTTTTATGATTTAAATAATATTGTTTATCAAAATTTTCAAAAACATTTTTTTTTTAATTTTAATAATTTTTTTAAAAAAATATTTTGTTTTTTGAATATTTTGAAAACGGATCTATAGATTTTTTTTTTAATTTTTCTCCTAGTATAAACTATAGATTTCTTAAAATTGACATACTAAAAAAAATTTTAAAATATGTTTTCGAAAAGTTTTTCAAAAAAAACATTTTTTTGAAAAAACTGGTCGAACGATTTTGAAATGAAAAATTCATAAAATAGAAAACAGCAAAAGAAATAAGATGGCTTACAACATTTTTTCCAAAAAACGTTATGAGTAGTGTTTTTTTGAATTCATAAATTTTTTTCCCCAACATTTTATTTCATATTGCTCGGCTAAGCCCTAGCCAAGCCATTAGTCAAATAAAAGAAAGTGACAACCTACATTACATACCTACTTACGTATTTTAAAGTATTTTTCATCATCATAAAAGCACAGAATAAATAATGAAGCCTTTGATAAACACACAAAAACAACTAACAAATAAAAAAAACTATTCGATTACTACTGAATGCGAAAATTTCAATCGAGAAAACAAAAGTTTACATCTTCCTATAAATAAACAAAACCACTGTGTTAACTTTTAATATTGTCTCTATATCTACTGGCTGAACAGTAGTTGGAACACGTATCTTAATTTTAGTACCTACCTTCCTTCCAACCTTATTATAGGTACCTAAATCCTTGATAAATTCCATTGGTCCCATATTGGGACGTATAAAGGTCCCTTTACCTAGCATTATTGCCATACTGCTGATTCCGACGAATCTTTATGCCAGTTGTTCAAATTTTTCCATACCAAAATGAAAATTTAACTGAAAAAAGTCCTTTGTATATTTCTATTAGCAAATTATATTATAAACAGTAAGCAGCAAGTGGAAAGATAATACTACACTAAAAAACTGCAAAAGCTAACAATCCTATATATTTATGTGTTTAGCCCTTTGTCCTGACGCATGTTCGTTCGAGCTTCACCCCAAAACGATTCTAAGGAAGTTGCACGTCATACAAAAAATATTAAAATAAAATCTTTGTCAAAAAGACGCCTGCACTTAAAAAGGATTAGCACATAAGAGCAAGTACGTGCGACCCAGTCGTGCCTTTTATTTTCTGCAGTTCAAGCTTTTGTCTAGCTCTAGCGTATCCTTTTTCTTGTCTCCCCATTTGTGTGTTTCTGTATGGTTATGGGAGGCAAAAACAATGCAGGTTTTTTATTACACGGCGCCATAGAGGCTCTGGCTTCGGAAGGCAAGGAATTCAACCTATGTATGTAGGTAGCTCCTTCGGTCACCTGTCATACCTTGTCTTGCTTTAATTTAGTTGAGAAAAATTTATACATAGAGATTTTAACACACCTGCAAAAATAAGTCGATATGAACAGAGCCTTAAAGCAAACAAATCCACCACACCTTATATATCTTTTAAACACCAGAGGTGGCACTGCTAACGCTTAAGAGATTTTCATACATAACGGATTTTGTTAGTAATTCCAGAACTTTGTCTGGCTTTTGCTTTTCAAATTGAAACAGTTGGCTGTGACTGATTTTTACTATAATTTAAAAAGTTTTAAACAAAAGTGGTGTTTTTTCTATTAAGAAACAAAAATAGTTCTTCCCGACAACTGCGATCTCGACTGGGAATAAGATTCTCCCATTTTACGAAGTTACAATTACCGGATTTGTTTCGATTGTGCAGTGCAGTGATAAGACCCAAGAGCTGGGACTCTCCCCATTTGTCCCAATTTGTCGCTAAGCCGGTTCACATATGAACAAAAAAACAACATACATATATATGTAGATCTAAAAAAGTAAGTACCATTTTAATTTAGTTAATAATAATTAATTTCCTCGGGCTTTTTCTATCGAATTTTGTTGTGTTCTCATCAGGCAATATATTTACGTATCTTAATTTTAGTACTTACCTTCCTTCCAACCTTATTGTACCTAATATCCTAACTAAATTTCATAAATACCTACCCACACCAAATATTTAACGATCCATCTTCATTTGATTTCAAAAAGTTTATTATTGTTATATGTACCTATAGGTACCTATATCTAGCTTATTATAATCCCGCTTTTTTAAAATCCCGTTTCTTATTATCTCGCTTTTAGTTTTGATTGCAAAATAATGTCCATGGACGTTATGTCTGCTTCAAATAGGCACCATGTCCATGGATATTGGGTATTTTAAAACTTTTTTTTCGGGATTTTAAAAAGCGGCATTCCGATACGCTCCCAATCGGTTTCCTTCAAGCGCTATAAGGAACCAAAGTGAAGTTGGCTCCTGGCATGAGTCCATATCTATTAGGTCCATGATTGTGAACATGTTTCTTAGCTTGCACTTAGAGTTAGAAAACTTAATTTCCACTCTGAGTCTTTGTATATAGAACTATCATGAAGCATCATTTTTTAGTTGCCAATCAATTCCGAAGAATATAACTCTAACGACATCAACTATTCAAAGATTTGTCAATAGTGTTAAGTTTTAGTTATCAGTTTCAGAAATATGTCAGTAACTCATTAGAATACAAATCTTTGAAAAGTCAGATGAACGTCGTCGTTCAAATTGCTAAAAGACTAATCCTTAACTATGCCCATGGCCTTTAACTTTCCTCTATCAAAGTTGACATTCCAAGCCAACTATTAAGCCTATTTTTTATAAATGATCTTTTGTCTGTTAATTCTAATCCATAATCCAATCAACTGTTGTTCTGACGGCTCTACCCTCAGCTTTTCATATTCGTTATGATTCATGTCCTTCGCCATCGGGCGTATGTACAATCGCAACGGTACCGTATAATAAGCTTATTTAACTCCGATTTATACAGCATTGTAAAATGGGGTAATAGAAATCGTGTGAAGTTTAATGCTTCGAAAACTCAATGCTGTCTTTTGTTGTGAAAGCTAAACATACCCCCATGACATTGCCCATGAATGGTACTCTCATCGAAGAAACCGACAATCTTTCTGTACTCGGTATGAGTTTCAACGACGACTTGTTATGTTTCCATACTTCAATGACTGCAATGACTTCACGCCTCCAAGCGCGCATCATACTCTTTGTGGACGCCACGTTGGATAACTTCATTTTGTGGTATACTCATCTGCACCATAGGTCGAGGCGGACGGGGAGCATTTTTCGATAGCGATGGCCATGGAGCTTTTGTACCACGTCTCGGAAAATATGGACCCGAGGACCAACAGAGTTCGGTGCATTTTGAGCTGACAGATGACAATTGGTAAAGATAGGCGCCAATATGCTAGTAATATCCAAATTAGGATTGCGTACTAATTTTCTAAGAACATCTATGGAAAGATTACAAATCTCTTGTGGATTATATGTGTTTAGGAATGTAGCCAATCGTTTCACTGCGTCTGGCATTCCTTTAACGAGATTATGTTGGCCGAGCGGTTGTTGACGTTTTTTAGGTGGACTATCAAGACGTGTACTTATGCGCAGAGTAGTGACCAACAAAACAAGCTCTGTCAGAAGCTCTTGCAAATCACCTGACACATGACAAGCGGTAGCTTCATGGTGCATGGAATGTAACGTATGCAGTGCTTCAAAACACATTTCAATGCCGCCGCACCTCGTACTGTTGATATATTGTTCAATTGCCACGAATTTTCCGGTGCATTGACAAAGTAATTAACAGTTCGCTTCCAGGTGTACAGGTTGCCTTGATTGGTTCCTGCACAGAGCGTCTGGTTGTCCGGGCAGTAGGTGAGGCAGGTGAATACTTCATTTACGGATTGGGTTTGGTGGCGTTTCTGATGGGGTTTTTGCTGTTTTTGCATGTAGCTGGAAGTGGCTGATGTTGAATCACCACCTGCTGCAGCCAGTGCACTTGTTGATGAAGAGCTAGATCCTGGAGAAGTGGCTGTTGATCTTTCTATGTTCGATACAAATATTGAAGTTAGTATTTCAAGGGTGCTTTATGTTAAATTTTATTTACCTGGTCCTGAGCTTGGCAAATCCATTTTTAATAAAAAGTTTTCACTGGTATCAATGTCCCAAATTCGAATCGAAAAATCCCCTGAAGCCATAAACAAGATTTTTGGAAATATTCAGTAAATGGAAAATATTGAGAACCTGTTAGAATAGCTAAACAGTTGCCAGCCCAAGAGATTGCTCCATTGTTTCCGGGAATTTTTCCGCTCAACTTTACCCTATCAAGTTCTGTTAAAGTTCCCGAAGATTCGGCTAGAAAAGTGCGTTACAGTCATATCCTCCATCAAACAAACAATTGCATCTCTAAGAACAAAATAATTTTTTTTTTTTTGTTCAGTGTTTTCAATTTTTTGATCGTATTTACCTTTTGGGATGCCAAAGAACCTGTGTGATGGGAACAGTGTTGCTTTTTAAGAATTCCGAACATGTTCCCCCTTGATTAAGATAAAATATTACACCCGAGTGTGTACCAACATAGAAGCAATGGTTGTCTTTCACCCCTGAATGTGTCAAATTTCTTGCTGCTGTTCTTGGCCTCCAGTTGGTCAAAGTGTCCAATGCAGTCTCATCACCAGCTACTGCTGCTTTTGCCAAATTCGTCAGTTCAGTTCGCACTGGACTATCAACAGACTTTTTTTGATTCCTGTTTGTGTACAATTCCGTTTAGACTGTCAAAAGTCACGACATAAATGATAATTGATGAAAGACGAGAGGTATTGCTCCCGTTCGGGAATGCACTTTTATAGTAATATGCTATAGATTTGTGAACGCATAATATGCGTACGTTCACGTATGTATCCTTCGGATACATAGAGATACATGCTAGATGAGAACTTGTCTGACTTGCCATGGTACATTTTCATTGCATTGTATTTCATATTCATAATGTAATATTGTCATTATATACAATTTCTTTGGCTCTGAGATTAGAGGCGTATTGTTTATCGTTGGGGGTTTTGGTTATGATTGTGTGTTAGGATAAGTGTAAGGTGTTGTTGTATTTGAGTTTGGTGTAGAGGATTTAGGATGATTAGAAGATGGTAGTGCGGTTGCATAGGATGAGCTTGGTACAGTGGGAGGTTTTGTAGAACTAAGCCATTGTGCAGATTTTATGTTTTGGGCTTTTTGAAGAAATTTTGTTTGCTTTTTAGAAATATTAATGAAAAATTAAGAAGGTCGAATTTGTTCTATTGTTTCGTAATGCTTTTTTAAGAAATGGGGTTCAAGTTTAGTTTTTTTTTTTGGTCTTTGAATATTTGAATTTTATTTTATATGAAGTTCATACGTTTTCAATAAAATTCAATTGACAATTTTATAATCTTAAGAAAAGGTATCCTTTGTGTATTATACAAATGACAACTTTTTTTATAAAACTTTTTTTTTATTTTTAATTAATGGACAACATTATTATTTACAGGTACTTAAAAATCTACAACAAGAAAAAACAAACAAAACCTACAAAAAGTTTGCGGTGGGAGTAAGACTCTTAAAAAAAAAACGTTTAATAAATTTCACAAGTAGTATAGATATTTTTTATATTTAAAATTTCATAAATTATTTCTTTATTTTTAATTTTTATCAACATTTTTTAAATAAGTATTTAAGTACATTTTAAGTATTTTTTTTTGAATTTAATATACATATATAGAATTAGTTTAATTTTGGTGTTCAGGTTCATATTGGACTGTATTTAAATAACAATCATGCCATGTAAAGCATGTAACGGCACTGACCACTCCCGTGCTTCTTCTAAAAAGTGTGTGAATTATATTCCACCTCAAAAGAAGCGTTTCCACAATACCGACGATGGTACAATTGTGGAAACATGGACGGTGAAGGTGGGCTTCAACAAATTTTGTAAGGAAAAGGAACTTGCGGAACAGATTGAAAAAGACGTGTTGGAGGTATCTGCACTTTGCGTGGAAGCGTCGATATATGTGCATTACCATTACACGCAAATTCTGCACGAAGATGGTAATAATTTTCCACAAGTGTTTACTTTTAACCATTTGCTGGATTTTTATTACCACTTGCAGAATAAACGGCAAAAAAAGGAACGTGTTGCAAAGAATGACAAGTTTTTCGAGTTGCGAGAAACTCAAAGAATCTATGATGGCAACAGACGGTCGTTTCTCATCCAAGATATTGCAAAGACGCACGAAACGGCGATGAAAAACTGCATAACGGTACATTTATTTAAACGTATCGTGAGATATTTGTGCGAGAAATTTGCCGAAAATAAGCTTCGGACTAAATACGAATGGACGCGTATAGTTCACGAAGAACTGTTTTCGGCAGATATACAGTTCGCACACTGCCAAGAAGTGGCAGAATTCCTGGAGGAATACAAAATGGAATATTTTAAAAAATTCCTAAACTTGGATGAGCAGTGGTGGTCATTAGTACCATTCACTTATAAGTTGGGACAATGGTTCACCCAGAAGAAAATGCATTCATTTAAGGTTTTCCCAACATTCAAAAATGGCCGAAAACACGTTCGCTACAGCTGCCTAGCGCTTAGAGATCTACTTAGTGGAGCAGGAAAATTAACTGGAGTTAAACCTGCAGAGTTCTCAGCGTCAACTCCAAAATACTGGTGGAAGTATTTTAATTTGGAGCATTCGCGTTATGGAAATCTGGATGAGTCATCAAATCAGATTGAACCGAGAAACGGTAAATCGTTTGGAATGACATTTTCGACGAACGGTGTAGATTGTTCAATCACCATGAACAAATACACGAAGAAAACCCCAGCAGGACCAGCATCGAAGAAGACAAGGAAATCAACGGGACCACAACAGCAGGAGGATTATTCAGGTTATAAGTATTTCTTAGGTATTGATCCAGGCGTTGTTAACTATGTGGGCGCTTGCTTTTTGGATAAAACCAAAAAGACTGAAACAAATTTTGTTTTAAAAGCGGCCACATTTAAACAACAAATGGCAAAGGAAAGAGCCCGTCGAAGAAAAAGAAAAAGAATAGCGGGTAGACACGAAAAAGAATTGTTAGAGTATAGAAAAATTAGTAACATTTCTTCTAAATGTTTAATAGATTACAATAATGATTTTACAAAGTATAGGTTAAAATTTAATGAAGTGAGTCAGGGTATATACGCACAAAAAAAATATTGTCGGTTAAAATTTGATTCCTATATTTGTAATCGTCGGGCTCAGGATATTTTAGTTAATAAATTATTGGTAAAAAATAAGTCTGGTGATAAGGTATTGGTATGTTTCGGAGATGGTTCATTGGAACAAGGGAAGAGTTACGGGCATAATTTAAAACCAGCGGTAGAAAATTTAAAAAAAGCTTTTTATCGACGCAAAGATATTTGTCGGGTTATTGATGTTGATGAGTATATGACGACGCGGTCTTGCTCAAAATGTTTTAATGTAATGGAATTTCCGCCGAAACATCCTAAAACTCAATCAACTCAACAGGAGCATAGGAAGCGTCGGCGTCACGACCATCGGTATCAAATTTGCAAAAATTGTGGAATACCATGGAATCGTGACGTCAATGCTGCTCGAAATATGATTAATGTAGCTTTAGGTATTTATAACTTTAGGAGTAAGGTTTTAAATGGGGGGGATCGTATAACTAATTCACAAATATATAATATGGAATTTAGTTATCCGAATCCAAAAGTTATAACCCCTGTGGTAACAACCATTACCCAGAGTGAGAGGTGGGAGCAACAACAACAAAGGCAACAACAACGGACGCAGAGGCAACAACAATGGAGGCAGATTCAACAACATCAAAATCAACAAATTAGTTAGGCAGTAAGGTAGTTAAGATTGATAGTTAAGGTAGGTTTTAAGATTTTTGTCTAACATTAAGTTAGTTTATTAAAAATTTTTAAAAAAAAAACAAAAAAAAAACTAAAAAAACCAAAAAAAAACAAAAAAAAAAAACAAAAAAAAAAAACAAAAAAAAACAAAAAAAAAATCAAAAAAAGTGAGAGGCATAGGGAACTCACTCTAAATAAGCACCCTTAGGTTAAGTTAATTTAATTATTTATTATCATTTATTTAAGTGTATATAGACATCTTCAAAGTGAGAGGCATAGGGAACTCACTATAAACAAGCACCCTTAGTTTTAGTTTAGTTTATTTTAAATTTAAATAATTTATAGGATAGGGAGAAAACCACCGCAGCTCCGCAGCATAAACGGCATTACGACCGTTGCTTTCAAGTTTGCCCAAACTCTGAAGTGGCAGGTCGTGATGTTGTTGCTGCGGACCAATATAATCGTCAGATATACTGATTGTTTGACGGATAACCAAATTTTATTCTAAAACTGGCTCTAAAGTCTTATTTTAAAATTTGGTTATCGTAAATCTACGTCGCGACATGGCTCTTGTCTTGCTTTAATTTAGTTGAGAAAATTTCATCATAATGAAAGATGAAAGAAAAGTAGGGAATGTTACTAGGAGGATGGCGTGGTTGGAATCATGATGGAGGAGGAATGAATTTCTTTCGGTTTTTATTGTTGTGCCAGGACGAAGTGAAATTGATGGTAATTAGTGCTCCACTTTGTTGGATGTTTGCAGTGGGCATGTCTATTTGTTTTTGTCCGTCCATTAGGTAGGTACTATGTTTTTGAATCTATGTAATTATTTACTATCAAGGGACAGCAGGGAAAGGATATTGTAATTGTTGGTTGAAGGACAAATAAAATGTTTCAAATTAAATATTTTACACTTAATGAAGACGCTGACAGACATCTATTTTAGTAAATAAAAGCCCTAAGAGAATGGAGGTGAAGCTGGACCTTAATGAGAAAAGTTTCTCCTGTCAGTCAGTCTAATTGATTCTCTTATCGTCCTCTTCTTTACAGTCCCCAAAGGCCTTAAGGCTAGAGAGAATTAATCTTGATTTTGGGAATATGAGTAGATAATCTTTATTTGACCTAGAAATCTTCTTAATTGGAAACGAATTCTCTTGACAATAGCTTCGTTGACCTACAGCTTGTGATTAAATCTTCTTCTAACTTAGGTTGGTTGCCATTTGCCAAGTATATTTTACATTCTTTGATATCAAAATATACATGTCTTTCTATAAGAAGCAGGAATTTGGTGTCATCGTTAAAATTTTAATTTTAATTAATTTAATTAATTTTAATTTTTAAACAAATACGTTATTTGACAATTTTTACATAAAATAAATTAGAAAATAGAAATAGAAAACGAAATATAAGAAAAATAAGAAATAGAAAGAATGTGATGATTGCTGTGTGAAGTGAGAAGCAATTGCATTTTTTAAATTTGAAGCATTTATTATACTTTTAATAGCCACTGGTAGAGAGTTCCATAGATTCGTTACGTAGACTAAGAAGACCCGCGAAGGGTTCATGTAGCAATATGTTGGCACCAAAAGCATTAATGATCTAGAGTATTGAGCAAATCTAAGTTTTTCAAACAGGTAAACAGGTATTTTACTCCGCATAATTTTATGAAGACAAATTAAGCACCTAGCATCAACATATTCCTGAAGGGAACATCCCAGGACAAGCCGATGATAATGCGATATGTGTTCGTATCTTCCAATACCATACACGTATCTAACCATGTTATTAAAAACAACGAGAATTTTATGTTGGGAATGGGAATCTGGTTTACAATATATATAGTGTTTTTTATTAGCCGTAGTTTAGTGTTCACTGGAGATATGGCAGAAAATAGCCAAAGCTTACGCAGGCCAGTGTAAATCAAAGCTGGGATTGGGAGAGGAAAATTCGAGGCAGAGAAGAGGTATCAATGCTCTTTTTGGAAATTACAATAAGTTGAGAATTTGCAGGGTTAAGTGTAAGACCATTATGAAGCGACCAATTGGAAATTGCAGTGAGATCCTCATTAAGTCTACACGTTAAATCTTCTTGCAAGCCAATTGGGGGAGATATATACAATTCTACATCATCCGCATAAAGATGCAAGAACACATTTAAATAGACACTTAGAAGGTCGTTAATATAAAGGCAAAACAATATCGGTCCTAGAATTGAACCTTGAGGTACACCCATTTGCAAGTTCATAGACCGAGAATTAACTCATTGACTAAGGCTAAAAAGATAATTCCTAATAAGTTGCACTGCTCTCTCATGAAAACCAAAGTAGTATCCCAGCTTTTTGCAAAGTGTATCATGGTTAACACTATCAAAGGCCTTCGAGAAATCCAGTAAACAGAGAACAGTCACATTGTCTTGATCATATTGCACCCTTCTATCGGCAAGGACCTTTATCATGGCAGTTTGAGAGCTATGCTTTTCACGGAAACCAGATTCCACTGGGGCCAGTAAATTAAATCTAGTAAGGTGATTGGATATCTGTGACGCTAGAATTTTCTCAAAGACCTTTGACAGACGCGGAAGTATACTAATGGGTAGGAAGTCTTAACTAGAGCTAGCGCTCGGTTTTTTAGCGACAGGGATGACTTTAGCTTTCAGAAAACGATGAAGACGCTATATAAAAATTAACCAAGGGTGTCAAGGTATTGGAGATATGTGGCAGAATCCTTTTCAAAAATACTAATTGGAACACCATCTTCTCCACCAGCATCAGATGTGATGAAACGAATGCTTTTCAGGATATCATATTCTGATACAACTTCAAACTCAAAAACCGATGGAGGTTCAAAAAACATTAGGTATTAGTTAAGTTCTTGGACGTCAAAATTGCATTTTTTAGCTCTACGAGTTATAAACGTTGCTTCATTACGAGAACGGCTGAATAGTTCCCAATTGACATTTGAGGGGTTAAGCTTCCATCTAGCATAGGATTTTCTTCGATTTTTAATCAATCTGTGTACATTAGATGTACACCACGGACAACTTTTGCTTCGTACAGAAACAGTTTTAAAAGGAACATATCTATCGAACAATTCAAATACCAATGATTGGAAATAATCAACTTTGTCATTTGAATCCGAGAATCTATCATAAATTCCAGGGGAAGTTAATTGTTTATAGCCTTAAAATCTCTTAACTGAAACGACAAAGGGGTTAACACACGGGAAAAGTTAATGTCGTATGTACAATAAATCAGGTCGTGGTCGGATATACCTTCCAATGATAATTGATCTTGTAGAATAACGTTCGAAATGTCAGAAACATTCATGAGGTCAAGGAGACTCGGAGTACAGTAAGGTCCAAAACGTGTAGCAAAAGAGTTCGAGATAGCAGAAAAAAATGGTTCAGGGGAGTAACTTCTGTTAGGATTGTAACCAACGCCAAAAATGGTCTTATTAGCACCATCTGTTATTTCCAAGATAAGAAATTCAATTCCTCCATTATTCAAGCTTCCCAAAACTCTACTTTTAAGTGATATATTGCAATACACTGCAACACCCCCCCCCCCCAACAGTGTCAGTAATTCTATCGTTATTAAGTTGTAGTTATTGATATCATATATGTCACTGGGAATATCTGGTTTGAACCATGTCTCAGTAACACATATAACATCCAACCCCGATGAATCAAACACATATTTCATGAAATCCAGCTTAGCCATGTTAAAGCTACGAGCATTAATGCAACATATCTTGAAACCCTCGCGGGCACTTGGTAGTATTTTAATAACGGTTACGGTTCTAACAGAAGTGCTACTAACCATGCCAAATGAATCTCTCTTCCAAGATCAACAGAAACAAAGACAAGAATCACCTCTAATTCAGCTTCACACAAACAAAAACCAAACAGAATCTTTTCTTTCTTACAATTAATGGAAAGGAGAAAAAAAAAGTTACTAAGAAAAAGTTAACAGAAATGAAAAAAAAAACAAATACAATGACATATGCATTAAGTTGTTCTCAGACATAAAAAGCCAAAATTAGAAAGGCCTGCGGACTGAGGTTAACGTGGAGAACACCATCAGTGTAAAATTGAGACAACAAAATTGAAGCGCTGTTGCAATTGTCCCAGTCTAATTTATAATAATTTGTCGGCTATACCCAACATTTCTTGTGAAACTCGTCACTGATCAGTTAACTAAAGTGTCTTTTATTAAGCGCTTCCTAACTTTAAATTTAAATAAAACAAAGTGTGTGTGAGATGTATGGAAGAATTTGTTGAAGGAGGCCCGGACCGGATCCCGGTTGTTGCGCCGATGATGATGATGATGATGAAAGTGTGTGTGAAATATCATCGACATAACGTCGTTTAAATGTCCACCGCGGCTTCTATTGATGGCGCATATCCGAAGTGTCCAATTTTTCATTATTCTAACGCATAAATCTGGATGAATATGACCGATGGCTTTGGTTATGTTGGCTTTGCGGGCCGCTGTGGTTTGTGGCCTATTCGCATAGTCCTGCGACTCATCGGATTTCGGTTGCCAGTTCACATCACCTCCATTCCCTCAAATTGCTCGTACTGAATGTCCAATGCTGGTGCTGGTAGCAATGTGTTTCAATTTATTTTGCTGGTCAGCCTGCTGTTTGCTGTTGACGGTGCTGGTGCTGTCGCTGGTTCAATCTGTTTCGCGCTTTAAACAGTGACTTTATTGAGATGCATTGGACGCTCTTGGAACTCATGTGAATTGGTATTGTCCCAAATTCGACAATTTTATTTGTTCACGTATCCATTCATCCAGAAATGGGCCTCATCGCTCAAGATAATTTTTCGATGAAAATTGGGGTGAGTTGCCAACTGCTCCAGAGCCCATTCAGCGAACACGGTCGTTGTCTATGGTCGTTTACCTTCAACTCCTGGGTTAGTTGAATTTGGTACGGATGCAGGCCCAAGTCAAGACACAAAATTCGCCAAGTTGTGGTCTGCGAAAGGCAGAGTTCTTGTGAGCGACGTGAAATCGCCTGCCTCGGATTATCCTGCACACTCTTACGGACGGCGGCGATGTTTTCGGAAGATCTTGCGTTTCGTCGACGAATGGGTGTTGGTTGATTGTTTACTGAACCAGTGGACTAAAATGTATCCTCTTGGTAGGACGATTATGGTGACCGTACAATGGGCGAAGCGCGCGGAACGTTGCCCGAACAGAACACCCATTTTGATAAAACAATATTGTCATTTGCATGTGTTGTTGAGCGCAAACAGATTGAATAAATGACAACCAATTTGACAACAATTTGATCAACTGTCAAAGTTCGGAAGTCCCTATTGACGCAACTTGGTTTCTTTAAGGGAGATATACTGGTACAAAACTTGGAGGCTAACCAAGTTTGTTGGACATATATATGTGTATAATGTATAAACTGAATTTCGACAAATTTAACCACATTCATTTTGAATTTAAATTGGAAAAATATGACATTTCTTATAACTCATTTAACTGAATAGTCTTAATGAAAAATTGAATGAGGTTATATGTGTACCTGGGCAATGCCTCTCAAACACCCAATTGAGATGGTGAAACGTTGAACCACATAGGGCATCCATACGCAATCATCGCATCATCCACTAGCCCCTTCCAAAGCAGCCTCTTCGGTTGAAATATAAAAACTGATCCAGCCAGATGCCAATGTACTTTACTACTATTTCACTCTATGTGCTTGCGTCAATTTTTCTTCGTACCCCTTGAAACCCACACAAAGGTTATAAATAAGATTTTTGAAGTTAATATTAAACTTTCACTCATCACAATATCGCTGGATCTTGTCGAAGTCGTGCTGCAAGAAAATTTTGTTGGCCAGTTCTGTAAACGATTAACCCGTTGGCCTACACAATTGCTTGATTTAGACTACCTTTTAGACCCTGAAGCAGTCCATTTTAAATATCATATAATGTGGTAGAAGTCACATTGCTATTATTGACAGCCAACTTTTTATCATTAAGCATGTCTGAAAGTATTAATGTAGAATCCCGTATGGGATTCTTCTTCATTTAACTCAAATAAAAAAACACAACACTTCAATTAAACACATTTTATTTTCTAAATTCAATATAAATAGGTAAATAGTATTTGGGTAATGAAGTTTTGGCTGTGTTAACTTCTCTATTCAAAATATAAGACCAACTCGGAACACGATATTGGCAATTTTACAATACAACCACTTGACTACGACTGAGAGAGAGAGTTAAAATATTATAAAGAGGAACATCTTTCGTACATTCCATCCTCCAACACCCGCAATTTTTGTTGTATCATTTGTATATCATTCATTGTGCTTTACTCATACTATCCGAAATGGTTAATGAGATGACAGTTCAAGCTTGTTGGCATTGTCAAAAGAAGGCAACATATTTCTCTCTTTATAATATTGTTGCTCTATGCTGACTACTGAGTATAAGTACTGCGTACTGTACTGACTGTATATAGTTTTAGAAAAGAAGAAGAAAGTGGATATCAGAGAAGAATAATGGAGAGGGGCGCATGGTCTTCTTGTTCGTTTTGTGAGCCTGAGTAGGTAGGTAGATAGTATTTTGTGTTTTGTGTGGTGTCGTGTAAGGAGTAAGAATACTTAAATATGTCCAGAGCTGCGAATTTACTTCATTTATTTTGTCTCTGGACCTAATGTAATTACCCCTTAGGTGGTGCTGTGGTGTTTTACGAAACTTCTTATTTTTAGAACGATTTGACAAAATGTTGACCTGAAATTTGGCTTTATGGTGAAGAAATATCTAGGAAAATATAGTTTTGCCCTGAAAACCTTTATAATTATAGTGAACTTCAGCTACACCTCCTTGCTCATATTCTAGAGACGCTTATTGAAAATGAATTCTCTTGTTACTAAATATTACACGACTGGTTTCCTTCAGCTGTAAGTAGCGAGCGACCCATGTTTGTATGATATTGTTTGCAAATGACAACCAACCAGCAGTCCATACTTAATAGAGGTCTATGGTCTGTAGTATGGTGTTGAACATTGATCCATGGATTTGTCAAATCCATTATTTATAAAAATGATTTAGGTATGACCAATCTGGACAGACATACCAGACAGATGCATAGTATTGTTCTACTGGACATCAGAAACTAACTCTAACGCGGTATAATAGTACATATCATGTAGGCCTTGACCCCTGTAAAATCGAGATTCTCAGATCACCGTTCCGTAATACTGTTGCAAGGGTAGAAGAGCTCTAATTTCTTCAAATGATTTGGGCGAATGCTCTCATTCACCTTGTTCACTTGTTGGAAAGCAGGTCCTTCTGCCTCTTTATGATCTTTTTATGTAAGACGGCGTTCCCTGCGGTCAGAAGCAGGGTTTTATTTTCTGTTATTTTTGAAGCTTAAGACATGGAAGATCGGTTCGATAAGTGTTTTATATAAATTTCTTTCTCATTTGTCTTTCCAACGCACTTTCCTTGATAAGACATTCGAGGAATGCGCAGGCTAATACTCTTCCAACTTTACAAGCTCGTAGGTACGGGCTAGTCTAGTCATTGACGTTATAACAGTGGCAGGTACCTTAGGCATGTTGCCTGTTCGGCAGTCTTTGGTTGAGGTTGTTCCCCATCCTGCCGCACGACATTTAAGCGTAGGAAATTTGTAGAATATCTGATATTCTAGCAGGACTCAAGAGCGGGTTTTTGTTTGTTTTAGTTACTAATACTTAGGACGGCCCCGATCAGTATAATTAGCAGAGTTTCCTTCGTTTCCGATAGGCACACATTTAAGCTGAGTCTTATCTTTGATCCTTAACTGCTCGAACTTATACTTTTATATACTTTGTGGTTGTCACTACATTTGACACAGCGAGACTACATTTTGCAGTTACAACCAGGTAAGACATTCCTTAGGCTATCCAGCTCTTGCTTCTAATGTGTGACAACTGAACCAGGAAGAACGATAGTTTCTTTCACACTCGTCTGGCACTTCCTGTGGGCATTAGTTCTTCAGGGATAGTAAGAGGCTGATAACATATCCCTTCGAAATAAAGAAAATTAACCTGATTGCGCGACGACGAAACAAGGGCAAAACCTATTTTTGGTGACAGCGAAATACAAACACAACCTATTCGTTCGGCGTCTGATATTCAACTCATTTAATTTTAATGTTTGTTTGCTAAACATAAATGTGAAATATATAGGAAAAGAGAAAAGAGTAATAACTAACGATCAGTTTAAGGATTTTTGTATGTATGTATATACAATAACGTATATTAGATTCTTAAGGTGAATAGAAGAATGAACGTAAATATATTATTTGTAGAACATAATAGAACGGTTTTATGTGTACAAAATAATAATACAGTTGTGTCGTAATTACCTTGAAAGAATAAACTACTACAACGACAATGGCTTAACGACTTACGAATTTTCTCATAGAACGTGAGATCGCTCTCCACAGAGGTTTAGCTGAACAGAGAAAGCCGAAATGAGATGCCTTGGTGACTTAACGAAAAATTAGATAGAGCCGGGCAGTTAAAAAACTCCCATAGTTTGCATGAGAATACTAATTGCGATGAACTACGAGTCAAAGAAATGGCAGCGTCAACGAAATTCTTCGTTAAGAGTACCAGGGTCCTGCGTAAAGATATCTACAAAACCAATTGGGTATCATCTGATGAAGCAAATCGACCACTTGTTTAGTTAAATAATTCCCAATACTCGAGCCTTATATTGTTGCGAAGAAAGAACATGGTGGCTGCGTCTGTGAGAAGTTTCCGACTAAAAGGGAAGTGAAGCATGAACTCGAATTCTTAACCTATCTTGGGGTCAACAGCAACAACCAATAATATTGAAAGAACAGATAAACGGGCGGCTGGATCCAACAGAACCTACGGAGAAAGCATTTCAGAAACCTGAGAGAAAAAGCTAAGCGTGCTGTCGTCAGCAAAATAATTTAGTCGATGAGAGATGAGAGAAGATCATTAATAAAGACCAGGAAAAGTTTTGGAGAGAGAACGGAACCCTGGGGTAGTAAAGCATTTAATTTGTGAGTTTCAGACTTGCATTGAACGGTCAAAAAGGTAGCTTTTGATCCAAAGAAGGATAGATTAATCGAAACCAAAAACCCACATTTTCGAAAGAAGAGTTTCACCTGCTTAACAAGCTTAGCAGGTTGTTGTTATTAGACATCGGAATTTGAGGCGTCGTGGCAGTTTAAAAGTCTTAAGTCTTCATTGTTAATTTGTCATGGGCTGTTTTTTTTAGCTTTTTATTATTGTATCAGTCTCAAACCCATGCATTCATAATTCATGAATCCAAGTTAAGATCCCTTGAGAATTATCCTCCTTTAACATGAAATAATAATTTATGTAATTTTATTCTCTGATGAAACTGGACTCAATAAATCAATCATAAATCTCGTCTATTCAGAGGTCGCAGGTGATGATGCCAATTTACTTACCACACAATGTCTCGGTATCCAATTTAAATTATTTCTTTTTCATTTCACAATATCCTACAAAATTTATTCAGACAGGTTAATTACAATCCATACATTATAATACTTCCCACCTATAGTCTGCCTGCCTCATCTAAATAAACCAATTTCAAGTGTTGTGTCGCCTATACCACCCAAAGTTGCTTCCAAGGTTTATATAATTTTATTTGCATATTCACGCCACAACTACATAGAGTTAGAAAAGCAAAACTTTTGTCTGTGAAACCGAGACACACAACCATAACACTCATAACATTAAAGGACATTTTCATTTAAGCCAAGTGTTTACTTATTAAAACTTGCCACAGAATTGTATTATAATATCTAATAATAAAAACCCGAATGGGAGAGTAATTTTCCATGACCCAACATACCTCCCACTTGATGGTAGCAAAATAAGTTTCAGGACCTATTGATTTAGCCATATGTCAGAACTGGGTTGCTGCATACAAACGGACTCTTCCCAATCGAACGGAAACAATGTGTCCTAGATACGAAAGTTGGTCCCTTTTTTGTTGGTTTTTCTGTCCTTCTGAATGGCAATTCGAGATCCATAGTAATTAGTAACGAATTAATTAAATTTGCCAATCATTTCCCTTCGATTCCTATATCTGTCCATGAATTTGCGGTGGAATTTGTTTTTTTGAATCAATCTCATGTTCGTATTTTAATTAGCTTTTGAAAAGGACATCTTCGCCCAGCTTCCAGGACAGATTAAATCAATTTTCACATGAGTGTCAGAACGGACCATATATGGCAATGTGTATGGATGGGGTTAAGAAAAGGGTACCCAAGGATACATACATGTTGCAAAATTGGAACTAGAAGTTGTGATGTCCCTTTTGGTGTCCAATTTATTTGATAACTTGTTAAAATGAACAATTTTACATGACAGCATGTTCCCAAGGGTTTTGGGTATTTACATTGGCAGTTCTAGAGCTGAGTCCTTTTCGGGTGAAATATCATCCAATTGGTAAGATCTCAAAGACATACCTCAAGGATATGATGTTACAAGTTGTCTGAAGAAAAATACCCATTTTCAAGAGATACAAAGATACAAGAAACGATTTTTTTATATTTTTTTACTAAGTCATTAGACTACTAGACAGAATGATTATATGTAAGTATATATATAAATAATTATAGAAGGTACCTAGCTACGTGTATACATATGTACTATTCTATTTTTTGGTAGTTAAAAATAGACCTTTAATATACGCATTCGAAGACCTATTCCTTGAACCATGGTGACATAATGGTTCCTTCAAGGCACCTTGGTTCCGAAGATTCTAGAAAGAGTATCGATTTTATTCGCATAAAGGTGTACAATTACAAGCCTACTTTCTATATTATGACGAGGGTATTCTTGTGATGGTTTGAGGGTTCTTAACCTTTCAAAAATGTTTAGGGAAATTTGTATACCTTCCCTTGTGTTGGATCGATGTTGTTTGGGGAAATGAACATGAATGTAGTTTACATAATACAGGTTGAGTTTGGAGAGCATTAATTAATTTTAAGATTAATTGTTTTTTTATACTGTTAGGTCTTCTTAGGTGATTAAATTTAAAATTAAATTCAGGATTCATAGAATTACATAACTCGAAATCACCTTATGAGCGGCACTCTGCCTCCTAGCCTACTTGATGGTATGTATTGGGCAAGTCACCCGTCTTGTCTAGGTTCGATTCCTGTCTGCGCTAGCCTTAAAATATATCTATTTGCGAAAATAGAGACAATTTTTACTTGCGATTATGGGTACTATAATGCAAGTTATGCATTCGTGCAGATTAAAAATTTTGAGATAACAATCAAACATGACATTACGATGATAGAGAAACATAAATTCTGTCAAAATTCTGTCCGTCTGTCTGTCTGTACGGATGTATTTTGTACTGCAGCCTAAACGGTTGGGCCAATCGTCTTCAAATTTTGGACTTAAGGTTCTTTTGACATTCTACAGAGGACTTTATTCAATTTTTTTTAGCTCAAAAATTAACGGTACCTGTCATATAACATTATGACAATATTATGTCATTATGTAAAAGCTTATTTTTCTCGAAAACGTCTCCAAGACTTTTTATTAAAAAAATCAGTGTACTACTGTAGGTATGCATTATATTTTGGTGAAAAAAAATTTAATATTGTGGACTAAAAACGGTACCTCCCATAGAACCGTTTTTTTCTTCGACTTTTTCGAAAACTGGTGATCCGATTACAATCAAAATTGATATTCAAGAAGATGTAGGTAGCTTGAGTAATTTTGCATTAATTTTTTTTCGAAAACTTTTCTTTTGTATTTTTAATAATTTTTAATTTTTTTTTTTTTTGAAAAATCAATATTTTGAAAACGGGTAAGTCAATTTTTTTTTTAATTTTGTGTTTAAATGTACGTTATATTTGTGTTTAAATTTGTATTCTTGAATTATTTTTTTTAATTTAAAAAAAAACCGTTTTATTTAAAAACGGCTCAAAGCTCTAATATTTTGAAAAAAAATCACACTTTTTCATATTTTTTAAAGAAATAAAATGGCGTTTAAATTTTTTCCCAGAAAACTATTTTACGTATCTTTTTCAAACAATCAAACATCAGAAAAATCGAATATAGTCTTTGAAGTTCCCTTAATATTTTTAAAATTTTATTTCAAGCTGTAACCGCACATAAGAGCAAGTACGTGCAATCCAGTCGTGCAATTTATTTTGCCATCGTTTAAGATGGTAATGATGTTTTTATGATATAACGATATTTATTTGATTGAAATTGAAGTTGAAGTTGAAGTTGAAGTTGAAGTTGAAGTTGAAGTTGAAGTTGAAGTTGAAGTTGAAGTTGAAGTTGAAGTTGAAGTTGAAGTTGAAGTTGAAGTTGAAGTTGAAGTTGAAGTTGAAGTTGAAGTTGAAGTTGAAGTTGAAGTTGAAGTTGAAGTTGAAGTTGAAGTTGAAGTTGAAGTTGAAGTTGAAGTTGAAGTTGAAGTTGAAGTTGAAGTTGAAGTTGAAGTTGAAGTTGAAGTTGAAGTTGAAGTTGAAGTTGAAGTTGAAGTTGAAGTTGAAGTTGAAGTTGAAGTTGAAGTTGAAGTTGAAGTTGAAGTTGAAGTTGAAGTTGAAGTTGAAGTTGAAATTGAAGTTGAAGTTGAAGTTGAAGTTGAAGTTGAAGTTGAAGTTGAAATTGAAGTGGAAGTTGAATTTGAAGTTGAAGTTGAAGTTGAAGTTGAAGTTGAAGTTTAGGTTGAAGGTGAAATTGGAGTTGAAAGTGAAGTTGACGTTGAAGTTGATGTTGAAGTGTACATACATTGCTTACAATAAATAATAAGAAGACAGCAAAGGCCGTGACTCCCTTACCTTCCGAGCTAAAAGTAATTTAAATCGTAATTAGCGCGTTGCTAGAACCTCTAAAATCCTGGGTGTGAATGTTGCATTATCAAAGTTCAGAATTTTCTTTTTTTTTATAATCAACTCGCACTAAAGGGCTTATTTGGCTACCCTTTTAATGCCGTTAAATATAGGGAAAGTAGGGTTAAGCAAAATATTCCACATTCAAATTGTACGGCTGAAAAACGGATCTCTGTACTTAACAATACGAAAATTGGGCTTGAGGGTAAATTGGTGGGCTTTCTTGGAAGAGCGAGTGTTACTGTGAAATTGTTTAAGCGAATGAATGCAATGCAACTGTGTATTTCTCTAGATTCTAGAACATTGACATTGTAGAAATAATGGTAGAAAAGAGAGAGAGAGAGATTTGCAATCATTTTGATTGAATAAAATTCCTCCTTCCCAGGTATGGGATTTATATGCTAGTCTTAGACGGCTATAGGTTTTGTAGATAGTAGCCAGATCAGAAGGGGAAAAATGTTTTACAACAGCTGTTTTACACAACTGAATCGTACGTACTTGCTTATATGTGCGGTCACATTGCCGAATAAAATTAAAAATAAAATGCACGACTAGGTCACACGAACTTGTTCTTATGCTAGATGCTTAGTGGCTGCATATGTACATAATACGTACATATGTTAAAATAAGAAAATTAATTTTTTTTTGAAAATTCTTTCATTTTTTAGTTTAAGAGTTTTCTCGAAAAAAAATTATTATGCAATAAAATTTGAAAACTAAATGTCTATCGAAGAAAAAAAAATATTGAAAATCGTTCGACCAGTTTTTTAAAAAAAGTATTTTTTTTAACTTTTCGAAAAAATATTTAAAATGTTTTTAGTATGTCATTATTAGAAAATCTGTAGTTTTCATCTGGGAAAATTATTAAAAAAAAAATTCAATCAATCCAATTTCTAAATATTTCGAAAACCAATTTTTTTTTTAGAAAATTTAAAAAAAAATTGTATGGCAGGTAGCGTTATTTTTCGACCTAGAGCTAAAATGAAAAATACCCCCCATGATACTACTAAATAAATACTAAATACCAAGCTTGAAGCAAATCTGTTTAACTTGTAGAGGTGCGAACAGACAGACAGACAGACGGACGGAATTTCCGGACCCACTTTTTTCGACTTCTCTATCATCGTAATGTCATGTTTTATTGTTAGAATTTTTTTTGCAAAAATCCATAACTTGCCTCATAGTACCTATAATCGCAAGTAAAAAGTCCAATAATGACGCATATGGTTATCAAGAATTATGCTTTAATATAATCGCTCTCCCAAGAGCTGATCCCCATATGTGAAATTATATGAGTTTTCCTTTTAGACCATCAATAAAGAATTTTACAATTTCCTTCTTCTTCTTTTCCTTCTCCTTCTTCTTTTTCTTCTTCTTCATATTCTTCTTCCACTACCTTTTCTTCTTCTTATTGTTTTTGTTCTTCTTCCTCTTCTTCTTTTTCTTATTTTTTCATTTTATTCTTATCTTCTTCTTATTCTTTTTCTTTATTATAATCATCTTTAAACCAACTGCAGGACCACAAATCTTCTATTTTAATGCTTCTCGTTGGCCTGCCTCCTCTTGGTTTCAGATTCAAGTCTTGGCCAAGTAAAAAAATAAAGTGGCGTTTATTTCATGCCGAAGTTATGTCTTGAGATGAGATATTTCACATCCCAGGACAATCTAATGAGTTTTTTTTTATAAAATGGGCTTGAACCAGAAATCTATAATTCAGGACCAATTCAACGATTAATTAGGGACGTACCTTCATCAACCTTTCCAGGTCCTTATGCATCTCAGGTCTTACAATATCGTTCTGTTGATGTTTTTTATGTTTTTTTTTTGACGGAAAGTGAACTCCCCAAGAAAGACACTTTCAAATAGGCCATCTTACTAGAGACCTTCATGAGTATAGCAGCATCTTTAGAACTTCAAATGCACTCTAATGATACAAATATTCTCGTTCCAACTATTGATTTTCGAGCAAAACCTTGGCCAGGATATAAAGAAGCCCTTTACATAAAACCATGCAAAATCTAGTTCATTGAAAACTGTCTGCTTTGTATCGAAAATAATATTAAACTGCCAAGTACGCAGAGCTGACTTTATTGAACAATTATTTTCATTTTCGGAAAACTGTGGGACGTCCTTAAAGGACTTCCATTAAAAATTGCACTCTTTTGCTTGCGCATTCAATCCCGAATCCATCAATTCCTTCATACCTGAACCTTGCCCTATATTTAAGTAGGTTTATCATTCTATCCTATAAAGGAATCAAAACCGGGTTTCCTGATAAAATCCCTTTTATCATTATCCTGACTTTTGTGTATGTCTGTCCCAACAATGTGCCTTCCCAGCTGGCATTTTAATTCCTTTTCATTTTGCCTCTCCACGAACCTGTTCCATTTTTTTATTTTAATATTTGTCAACCCATCAGGGATCTTATTTTTTTTTTGCATAAGGATAATAATAATCCTTCGTGATGGCTAGGGATTTCCCTGTCACTTTTTTATCTTCCACAAAACAGATTTACTTAGTCCTATTTTCTTTTTTATGGGATCAAGAAAAAGCTTCAAAACATTAAGATTACAACATTTTTTTCTGATGGTTTTATTTATGGACAGAGTTCTGGGAGCACAAAAGAATCTTAAAGTGAATCTGAAAGTCAAGATACATTAAATAGACATTTAGGGAGATGTGTCAACCTCCATACTTCTGCCGAAGACATAAAGACACACAGCATGTTAAATAAAAATGTTTGTATCCTGCATTTGATTGGAAATGCTTTGAACGCCACCTGCAGAGAGAACGATAAAAATGTCCTTTTCAGTATTTATTCAATCCAATTATATGGGGCAATAAAGTTTTGGGGCCAACTGGGGCTAAATATGGGAGCAACCTGTTGAATGGTGACATATTAAATTGGCCATTTGTGAGTTTTAGTTTGCTTTGACAAGTTTTATTTATTCATTCATGTGGATTTGACATGTGAAAATATTAGAGATGGTTTTTTGTATTTTTTCGACAGGTAAATAGTCACGTTTCAAGGCACATTATGCTCCTAGTGATGTTTTATTAGTTTTAAAGAATTATTTCCTATTTACGTGAGGAAATTACTCTTACTTACTGTTTGGGAAATTATCAAATTAATTATTATTTTTTTTTAATTCTGGTTATTAATTCATGCTAAGATGTTTTTACAGGACATTTGGTTAACATTTGAACAAGATTTTTGATGAAAATCAGAAAACTTAACCAATGAGTTTATGGAGCGGATATTGCTAAATTCTTATTTTCTTCCTTCACATTGATGACCTGTTTTAATAGTTAGTGCATATACTAACCTCCGGGCAAAAGGAGGATGAAAAACTGTGACGTGTACTACGGTGATTGTGCAAGAAGACCACAGCGTTTATTTGGGTGCGGATTCGTCATAAGCGGTAGACTTAGGCAAGAAGTCTTGGGCTTTCGACACGTAAGTGAACGACTTGTGACAATCCGTATCTAAGCTAAAATCGCCAACATTAGCCTAATATGGGCTCATGCCCCCACAAAGGACAAAGATGACGCCACCAAGGATAACTTCTACGAGCTCCTCGACAAAACCTATGAGCAATGCCCTAAATACGACGTTAAGATCGTACTATGTGATTTTAACGCCAAAATAGCTAAAAAAGAAATCTTTGGTAGGAATGTCGGAAAACTTAGCCTAGACGACACAACGTCTGAAAACGGACTTAGGCTAATTGACTTCGCAGCGGCACATAACGTCACCATTGCAAGCACTCGGTTTCCTCATCTCGATATACACAAAGGGACTTGGTGACACCCAGATCAAAGAACCGTCAACCAGATTGATCACGTTGCGATCGATGCAAGACACGCCTCCAGTATCTTGGATGTTCGCACCTTCCGAGCAGCTAACATCGACTCGGATCACTACCTTGTTGCAGCAAAGGTAAGAATGCGAATAACCCGAACACCACAACAACGGAGTAACACTGTGAGGAAGTATGACGTCGGAAAGCTGCAATCGCAAGAAACCGCCAGAACCTATGCCGATCGAATATCCGGTAACCTCTCAAGACCAGTGGCAACACTGCCAACAAGCCATCAGAGATGCCGCAACTGATGTGCTAGGTTTCACCAGACCACCACCACGAAACCTCTGGTTCGATGACGGATGCAGGCAGGCAACATGCAGCCAAACAAGAGGCATATAAAGCGACGCTGCAAAGAAAGACGAGAGCTGCTCGCGAGCTCTACGAGCAGAAAAGACGGGAAGAACACCGGCTTCTCCAAAAGAAAAAGAGAGAGCATGAGAAGCGCGCAATCGAAGATATTGAGAGATGCTACTCCAGGAACAACGTGCGGAAGTTTTACCAACAGGTAAAAAGAACGTGCCAAGGAAAAAAAATCCGCACAGAAGCTGGTAGAGATAGGAATAAAAACCTCGTAGTAGAGTCACAGTCAGTGCTGAGTACATGGAAGGACCGTTTCTGCAGACTGTTAAACGGCGATGAAGATCAAAATCCCGCTGTCAGGCAGAATTAACCATTCAACATGGACGATGACAGACAAAACTTCCGTCCACCTGACCAAAATGAAGTAAGGATAGCAATATCTAAACTA
The DNA here is from genome assembly GCA_963971375.1 of Platycheirus rosarum. NCBI lineage: Eukaryota > Metazoa > Arthropoda > Insecta > Diptera > Syrphidae > Platycheirus > Platycheirus rosarum. The sequence goes on along the minus strand of OZ020509.1, from coordinate 130,816,393 downwards.
AAAAACAACAAAGCCGAACTTTTTAAAGCGGCCAGAGATGACCTGGTGGAGTGCATACACCAACTCATCTCTAAAGTTTGGTCAGAAGAAAGTATGCCTGATGAATGCAACCTCAGCATCGTTTGCCCGATCCAAAAGAAGGAGAACCTCTAAAGTGCACCAACTATAGAGGAAGGGCTTTGAAGGAGAAGGTTCACCCAAAAACTATACGAGCTGTACAGCAACATTGACCTGGTCAAAAAATACGCATATCACATTTAAGATGGCTAGGTCATGTAGAGCGAATGGACAACAATGCTCCGGCTCGCAGGATCTTCGATTCTATCCCAGAGGGTAGACGCAGTCAAGGAAGACCTCGCCTTAGGTGGCGCGCTGAAGTGGAGGACGACCTCAAACATGGAGTGCGAAACTGGAGGCAGCTAGCCAAAGACCCAAAGACCAAGCTGGCTAGAGAGGCATGTTGGTTGTAGAGCCCCCTATGTAGTAAGTAAGCATACTTAAAATGCATATGTTTATCAAAAACGATAAAACATCTTTAGAATTCATCAATGCCTAAAAATATGTAGTTGACATAGATCATTGTATTTGCCATGCACTCTTAGCGGTGAACATTTGAACTGGGTAAATGAAATTGACCCAACCAATTATACACACAATTGTATTGAGAGCAGAAATTCAATAGATTTGAAGTATCACAATAGATCGAATCTTGAATGGTATAACCAAAAATAAATTTCTGCATCTCCACCCTTGACTCTCATTTCATCAAATTTCACAACTTTTTCAATACATTTCCAGCGCATGGTGCTTTATATATAGATATTCCAAGGACACAGATAGATTAGGGGTAGAAGGTAGAAACTTTTTTAAAATTCTATAGCCGTAGGCCACGTCCGCAAAAGGTTTGGAAGCCTTTTCGAGACGCACTGAGTTTTCCAATAAATAAAAAGCAAACTATTTTAAAACTCTCGAAGGTATTAATATTGGTTTGAAGTACAATCAAGATATTTTTAAATTGAATTTGTTGTTGTCGGCCATATATGTATGTATTTATTTCAACAGTGCGCCTTTGATGGCCAATTTTCTATGACTTATTTCGTCGGAAAGGTCTAATATCCCTCCACTTATCGATAAAATTTAGAAATTTTCAAGGCACTGAGCAACCTTCCTACTGTAAGGGTGGAGGATTTTAGAGATTTAAATCCCCATCGATGATCTTCCCGAAACATTTTACCAAAAACTAAAATAGTTAAACCGATTTGAAATTTAATACTTCGCTGTCAGTTTTTGATTAAAAGAAGGGAAAACGCCGAAGAGAGGTTATGAAAAAAAAAATCTAAAATGTGAGTGAAATTGGCCCAAAACACGATGTTGACTTGCGGAAGCCGAGGCTTGAAAACAGTCAAACGAACCAACTCTTTAAGATGAACATTATTTCCAAATAACATCTTAATACGATATGTTGATTTGTTTTATAATCGACGTGCATTTAAGGGTTATTAATACCAATGTTCTAAATGTCTGTAAATTGTTATGGGCGGTAAAAATCGGTACATTTAAATCGTTTCACATTCGTGTAGTGCGGCTAAAAATTGAGTCTCCAATTGATAGTATGTCCGAAATTATGCTGGAAAGTATCACGGGGAAATAAATTTAATTGCATTCATGGCATAAGAGGAATAAAAGACGATCCTATCTTGTTGGCCCTATTCTTTGTTGGAATCATTATGATAAAACATTGAACACGCCTTAATGCAACCAGCTGTTTCCCATTGATTTTACGCGACTAGAAAAGGCCCAGCTTTAAAAGACATGACCTCACATGGCATTCTATCTAAACTACACTAAAATAAACAAATTGTTTTTACTTGCGACTATAGGTACTATAATGCAAGTTATGCAGATCGTGTAGATTAAAAATTTTGAGATAGCAATTAAACATGACATTACGATGATAGAGAAACATATTTGAGTTACTGGCAAAATTCTCCATTTTGGACTGCGGCCTGAACGGTTAGGCCAATAGTTTTCATTGACATTCTTCAGAGGACTTTTTTAATTTTTTTTGTCAAATATTAGCGGTACCTGTGTGCTTTTATAGATAAGCATTATATTTTGGTAAAAAAATTTAAACGGTGGCCTAAAAACGGTACCTTCCATAGGACCGATTTTACTTGCGATTATAGGGACTATAAGGAGGGTTTAGGGTTCGGGATTATAAAAAATGAGATAACAATTAAACATGACATTACGATGATAGAGAAGTCTAAAAAAAAGATCGACAAAAAATGTCTGTCTGTCAGTATGTATAACGAACTGCAACCTTACGGCTTAGGCGATTATCTTCAAATTTGGTGTGTGTGATTATTTTGGCATTTCCAGACTGGACATTGAAATTTTATTTTTAGCCCTAAAAACAACGGTCGTTTAGGAATATCTTATTTTCTCGAAAACGGTTCCAACGATTTTAATGACCATTTTTGAGAATTTTGTGTTGGTATTGGCTATTATTTGATTAGAACCACATATATACGGAAAAAGTCTATTAACGGGACCTTTCATATAACGGTTTTTTTTATTTTTTGGCTTTCTCGGTCACGGCTCTTTGGATCTCTGTCAAATTTTATATTTAAGAAGATCTAGGCAGCCAAATTAATTCTGGATATCAAAATAAAAAAAATGAATAAAAAATTAATTTTTGAAATTTTTTTTTGAAAAAATCAATATTTTGAAAACTAATTAAAAAAATTATTTTAAATTTTATAATCACATGTATTTTAATAATTTCTAAAAAACTGCGTACCAAAATTTAAAAAATTATTTTTTTTTCAAAAAACTAAAAATAAAAAACAGGATTTTATCAAAACCGGTCCTACAATTTTCGAAATAATTTTTTCGTAAATTCCTTGTTATTTAGGACATATGATGGCATACTTCATTTTTACTAAAAACCGTTAAGCATTGTGGTTTTGACATTTTTTATAAGCTTAAACTGTGTTATTTTCAACGCAAATGTCACTTGTTTCTGTCAAAAGATCCTTTCTAATGTAATTATGCACATAAGAGCAAGTACGTGCGACCCAGTCGTGCCAATTTTTAAGTGTGTTTCGGAAATCAGGCATATGTCAATTTTTTCGTTTGACAAATGTATTTAAAATTCGTCCATTTTAGAAGATAGGCCGTTGGCATTCCATGTAAAAATTGTAAAAAACTGGTCCATTTGTGTGTGGTTTTCAATCGGGCAATACTTCTTTCGGAGTTGGTGTTTTTGACGGCTGTCACTTGATTTATGCTCAGTTTGGTTTGCCATTTCATAATCAATAGACCTACTCCCGAAGAAGTTTGCAAATAATGCAAATTAATTACCAAAATAATGGTTCGTTTCGGTGGAGCAGAGTATCGAAGAAGACCCGAATGAGTCATCGCGCCCAACAATTGGAGATGTGCCTATCCACTTTTTGGAAGATTTTGCGGAAGGATCTTGGTTTGCAGGCTTACAAAACCCAACTCGTGCAAGAATTGAAGCCGAACGACCATCAAGCGCGTCACACGTTCTGTGAATGGGCCCAAAACGAGATGGCCCGATTTTCACAAATTTTGGCCACGGCTGGAATTTATTGGGGGAGCCAGTCACGCCCCCCACTTCCCCGAAATCATTTTTAAAACATAATGCAAATCCTTATCTTTATAATCAAGCTAAATTCTTGGCCATAACATTAAACTATTATTTCTTCTTGAAACTACACGTCTAAAAAAACACCCTTTATATACATACATATGCAGCCACTAAGCAATTATCTAACACAAAAACAAGTTCGTGCCACCCAGTCGTGCATATTTTTAAATTTATTCGATGATATGACCGCACATATGAGCAAGTACTTGCGATCCATACGCACATTTAAGACTTTTCTTAAATCCCAATTCCTTGAAGTGGTTTCTGCCGCCAGAATGACTTCCTTTTTTTCTTCACAGCATGATTAAACATTTGTTTCTTTTGCTTCTTGAATAAGTTTCCTGAACAGCCTCCAAAGGGAGTCGAATTTCCAGCATAAATCTCAAGAAACAATTTGGTTGCTGTTAGGAATAAGATTCCTCATAATTAACACCTCAATTTGACTAAGCCAAGGCAACTGAATCTTGACATCAAAAGTCACCAGCCTACAAATCTTTTATAATACTAAAAAAGTCATCAGGAAGGGACATCCAAACTTAACTCTATAAAATTGTTTTAATCTCTTTCAATTTATTGAAATATAACTTTTCTTTTCCAGGTCAACAATGGCCGCCAGCAACATTTTCATTCTACTTGGCATTGTTTGCTGCCTGCAGCAACTCAGTGTGATAGCCTACCCCACAATAAATATCCGTCGACTCTTTGGTAAGTATACAAATCTATAAGTATTGCAGTAAGGAACAAATCCATATCAAATACTGATGCATTTTCATTGCATACTTACGGGTACTTCAGAAGGAACATTCCTCCACTAAGGTCCTCTGCAGAAGCTTTTAAGCACGTTTCCGTTATACCTGCTTCCAAAGACACTACCGTTTGCAAGAGGACAACCACAAGTGACTTTTATAGTAATAAATGTTTCTTCAAAGAAAACTATCGTTTTGAGGAACGTAATGTCCCTGGCGAGTGTCCTTTTGCCTTCCATTTTGAGAACTGCATGCGGTATGGCGCTTGAACTATGTGTTTCTTGAATGCAAAAAAGTTTTAAAAGAAAGATACATCGTAATTGTTAAATCAATAGTCTGTTGGCGCCCTACCAACTTTGTTGTGGTGTTGGGGCTGTTAAACTGAACTATTTGGGTTATAAAAAGTTTTGCCTTCCCACTCAAATGGCAAGGATGCCTTAGTATTATGACATTCCATATGTGTGTGTGTTTCGTAAAATGCTATTGTAAGCATTTTCCAGTTTTTCTAGAAACTTTTCCAATATATGGCTCATAAGGAATGGCCAAATAATGAATTAATTTTAACGTATGTAGGTGGTGATCAATATTTATGCAAATACAGTTATTGCTGCCATGAAATAAAGACAACCCCCTCAGAGTTGCAATTACTGTTATGCAACGTCTTGGTGTCAGGATATGGAGCCATTACTTAAATTCTCCTCCATTTATGGGTCGCTTATTCGACTAATGGAGCTACATTCCTTGAAATGTTCATCCCTTCAAGGAAACAACGCAGTTTAATAGTGTATATGTATTTACAACATCAAGCCCCATAAATCTTCGTAAGTCTCCACAAGACGTGGTGGATGTACATTTTTGTTTTTGTATTGCGTTGCTTTCTATGCGGAATGTCCTTGGAATGGGATTACTTTGGAAAACATCCCCATAACCAATTCAGTTTTTCGTTATGTGCCGTATTGTCAACAAGCATTCAAGAGATTCTTCCTTTAAATGTGGTAAGCAAGGACATGTGAATGGAATATGAAGGGTGGGTATGGGGGGAGGATATGGTGTGTGTTGAGTATGGTATGGAGTGCATTGGGTAGCTTGGTTGTGTGGACGGATTTATAAATAAAATACAGTTCGAGGTATTATTCTTATGATGGAACAATGAGTCAATTAGTGGAGTGTTTACTTGTGCATATATCCGTTCAGGATTAGTACACACACGTGTGGGTGGAAACAATCATTTTAACTAATTAATAGTGCGGAATTAACCAAAAAATATTATTTCACGGGTAATTATCTTTAGGGGACATGTGTTTAGGGTGTTTTATATGTGTAAACGATGTGCTTATGTACATTACCTAAATTACAACACAACCTGGCTAGTAGAACAAACTTCTTCCTCATTTAACTAACCATTTTATCACCAGATTAAGTTAAACAACCTTTTCTCTTCACTGCATCGGTCAACTGATCCACTCACCTGTTAAGATTTTCATTTCAACTGACATTTAACCAAACAACATTTGGTCTGGAGTAAAGATATTTTCTATACCTAACCAACTATAGCAGATAAAATATTCAAAGAAAAAAAGCACTTATTTTGATGGTTCTGTGAAGGATCTTTCAGATATTTTTTCCAGTTGTGTATGCAAACCGTTATTGCTTTTGATAAAACCTCACCAACATACTTAACCCGATCAAAACAAAAAAACGGAACTCGGGTAATAAACAAAAAAAACTTATTTTCCAGTTATATATATAAAATATGAACGTGATCTTATTTTTTTTTTTTGACTTGATAAGGTCTAATAAATCGATGACGAAATAACATGACTCATGCTGATCAGACTCATGACTCACGCTAACCGCGATACTGTCGTTCTTTCAACCAAAATCCATCGCAAGCACCAGGCGAACATAAAAAAGAACAGGCGCCAATTCCCAAAATAATTCCACTCAAATTCAAAAAGAACAAGAAGCGAAAAAGAAATACAAAATAGGCGGAGTTTTGTTGAAGTAAAAAATAGATGTAGATATTGGGGCGTGTGTGTGTGGATTTAACGAGAGGGTTTGTGGGTGTGAGTTAACGGGCTGTTTGTTGATGTTTCTGCATTCAATGTTTTCGTATGACGTTATCACGTAAAATTATCGTCCATAAACCGACTTTACAGACAACCAACTCTTTTTTAATAATATTGCCACCTATTTTTATAGCACTTACTGTAAGGCTAACACTTTAGCATGGTATCGATTCGAAACACTTCAGTAGAGTCACCTTAAACACAAGACTAATAGTATTATACTATACTCTGTTCAATTTATATTTTCAGTACAGACCTTATGGAAGAGAGCTTTCACACTGGTACCTGCAAGTGTTTGCATCGCATTCAACTTAAGAAATTGCCACTTAAACATAAAAGAGAACCCTGAAATACATTGAAATTGTTGTTGTAATATTTCATTTAACCCACGTACATTCCACCAAAACCCTGTCTGCTCCTCGGCTGTGAGCGCGAGGAGACTGATTATCAATTTGCCTCTCGCTTATTGTGTTTATTTAAAAAAAAATCACTACTGCAAAATTACCATTCGCCATTCATGGAAATTATAATACCTTTTTCTTTGGTTTTTGTTATGAAAGTTCCAGAATTGAAGCTTTCTTAGAGCGAATGAGAGCATATTTTAAGTTTAAAGAAGAAGGTGTTGTCGCTATGTTTTTTTTTTGCTTGCATCTTTTTGTTTTTATTTTTCTTAAAAAAAAAATGGTTAAAATAAAGATACATAATGCAATATTTACTGGCAATTTTTTTTAACTTGCAATTATAGGTACTTTAATGCAAGTTATGCATTCGTTCACAAAAATAAATTGAGATAATAATGAAACATGACATTACGATTGAAAAACGTATTTGAGTTACTAGAAAATTATGTTTCTTAGTCTGTACGGATGTATTTTGGACTACAGCCTGATCGTCTTCAAATTTATAATGTAAAATTATTTTGACATTCTACAGAACCCTTATTTAAAATTTTTGTTTAGCTCAAATATATAACCGTTAAGTTAAAGCTTATTTTTCTCGAAAACGGCTCAAAGGTTTTATATGAAAAAAAATCTGTGTACTTTTGGATGTGTGGTTTATATTTTGGTGAAAAAAATATAATAACGGTACCTCGGAAACTGGCTGTCCGATTACAATCAAAGTTGTTGTTCAGGAAGATGAAGGTAAATATAGATTTAATTTAATTTTATTTTATTTTAAGATTTAGTCTACATGTTTCTGTTTTCATAAAATTTAAATAAACAGTTGGTAACCATATCAACATTTGTGTGAGAAAATTATACCAATTTATAATGCCCAGTATGGCAACCATTTGAGAGCCTTAAAATGGAGATAGCTTTTATTGAAATCCATAACAGTAAGAGTGAAAGGCAAATATCCTATCTTCCCTGTACTGAAAATATAAATTGAACAGAGTATAGCAGAATCTAACAAATGGTAACATTTTATGGATCAAAATATAAAATTGGCCTCACACTTTACCTCAAAAGTAGGAAAAAAAGATTTCTGTACATCCCCGAAAAAAGTCCCATCTTCTATAGAGATTTTGGGCAACTGTGCTGGCAATGTGGTTTTGGTGACGTTTTTCAAATCTGCTGTTTGTTATTCACTGATGCTAAATTACCGTTGCAAGTTACTGATTAAACATGTCCAAATGATAAAACTTTAATATCAAAATAAGTGTTCGTGTTCGTTCGTTCGGCAGTATTTGTTATTTTTGTTAATTTTGTAAACAAGTTGTAATCAACGTTAATCAATAAAATAAATAAACTAATCTAATCAAAAATTATTGTGTTAATACTCTCCACCTGTCCATTTCCACGAGGAATACCTGATAGTTACCAGTGAATGAGTAATATTTCATTCCTCGTAGTAATCTTAAACACGTTCGATGTAAAATCAGCACCTCTATCTGTGATAACTCTTACTACAATTACCAAAGTTTCGCTCTGGAGAAACAGATTCTTTTAAACTTTTTCACAACCCGTAGAATTAACAAGAAAAATCCGAGTAAATTTGGAAAAAACAGGGACGATAACAAACAAACTGTCGATTTCATTCATACCTATTTAGAGGGGTAACTACTTTTCGATTGGATGGAGGAATCCTTCCTGCTTGCCAGGTGTGCATGGAGTACAGATTGCAATCACTTGTTTGATTTTCGACTACAAACGTGGTATCCAAAAATCTATCCTCGTTAACACTTCTACTTTGCTACCATTGACATGGTCTTGCTCATGAATATCCTGTAAGACTTCTCTTAGATGCTTCTTTGGAACCAATAGTGAATAATCACCTTCAACGAATTTGTATATCATACAGTTGCCCATATTTGATATTATAGTGAACACAATTCATCCATTTGTTGCACCTTTTTAACACGATGCAAAAAATCACCTTCAACTCGCATTTTTGCTGTTGTAAAAACTGTAGCCCCTATATACATATCTTAAATGATCGACAAACAGATACACTGAAGCAAGACGCCTCGACATCCAAAAAAAAAAAAAAATTCGTATCTTTACGTAGCAGGTCTGCAATAAAATACAGGGTGGGCCAAAAGAAATCACCCTATTGGAAGATGCTCTCATTTTTGCAAATGGCCGCCAATGTCAAATCTGTTTTGACATTTGTGGACTAGATAGATGCAGAATACAAGTGAACAAGCCATGGAGCGATACCTGAACCGACATGAACCGATATTCTGAAGGCGGCGTTCTCGGGTCGCCTCATCTCTCGTTTTGGCGATGGCCCGCAAGATCGCCCGATTTAACCGTTTCAGACATTTTATTTGTGGGGTTTTTTGAAGTCCCGTGTTTACGTGAACAAGCCCGAGACTCTGGAAGCCCTCAAAGACAACATTCGACACGAGTGCGAGAATCTGTCACACGAAGTTCTCGCTGAAGTGATGAAAAATGCTATAAAACGAGCCCGTATGGCAATCAATTGTGACGGCGCCCATTTGGCCGATATCATCTTCTCGACTTGACCAATACAATTCTAAAGATTCAAATAAACATAATGAAAAAACAGAATCGAAGTTTTTGATTTAGAAAAAAAGAGAGCCAAACAACATCGGATGGATGACTTCTTTTGGCCCACCCTGTATGTGAAAAACCCAGTTATCCCAAGAAAAGACTGAGTCTTCTTCACAGTATTCGGTTTTCGAAAATTCTGAACCACATTTTGTTTTTTTTCGATGGCTTCATAGATCCTTTTTCTACAAAATGTTCCAAAAACTCAATTTTACTTGCGTTTATAGGAACTATAAATTCATGAAAAAAATTTAAAATTCTAACAATCAAACATAACATTACGATGATAGAGAAGTCGAAAAAAGTGGATCCAGAAATTCCGTCCGTCTGTCTGTCTATCTGCCTGTTTGTTCGCACCTCTACAACCTAAACGGATGGGTCGATTTGCTTCAAAGAATGTATTTAGTATTTATTTGGTAGTATCTCGGGGGGTGTTTTTTATTTTTGCCGAAAAATAACGGTACCTGCCATACAGTCTAAACAAAAAACGGCTTTAACGATTTCGATAAAACTTTCAGTGTGCTATTTTTTTACAACAATACATCTTTCAATAAGAATGAATTTTTCGAAATATGTTCTATAACGGTACCTCTCATAGAACCGGTTTTTTCAAATGCGGTTTTATCGGAAACCATTATCCCGATTTCAATAAAATTTTGCACATAGGGAGTCATTTATAATTCAATTAATATTGCATTTCAAAATTTTCAAACAACTTTTTTTTCAATTTCTTAAAATTTTCTAAAAAAAAAATTTAAAAACGGGTTGATTAATTTTTTTAAATAATTTTCCCAAATGAAAGCTACAGATTTCCAAATTTAAAAATTTTGTTTTCTGATAATAACTAACAGCTGCTAGATGTTGGCATACTCAAAATAAAATTTGTAATATGTTTTCGAAAAGTTTTTTGAAAAAAAAAAATGATTTTGATAAAATGTGTCCTTAAAATTCAAAACTGTAAAAGAAATTAAATGGCTTGCTTCAGTTTTTCCAAAAAACTAATGATTTTTAAGTGATTAACAAAACTTCAAATTATTTCTTACCTGTTTTGTTTTTATCATTGAAAATGATTATATAGAGGGTAGACTAGAAAAATGTCAGACGGAAAATGTGACACACGAGATAGCAGAGAACGAGGTGGGAAGAGAGATAAAGAAAGAGGGAAGAGGCGAAGAGAGATAACAAAGAAAGATGAATTGAAGAGGAAAACAGAGAAAGAGGTAGGAAGAAAGAAACTGAAAGATAAATTGAAATAAAATAAAAAAAAATAAGATTGTAACAAAAAAATATACATAAAATTGTAACAGAGAAAAATAAATAAAATCTTGAATTTTTTTTATTTGACTAATGGAAAACCGTGAAATAATTTTCAATGATACCGTCGTTTGCGTAGTTCGCAGACTTTTAATTTTTTTAAAAAATCTCAAGCCTCAAGACCACTGTCGCACATTAGAGCAAGTTCGTGCGACTCAGTCGTGTACTTCATTTATTGATGAATTTAAATTGTTTTCAGTTGATTCCAAGACCATTTTCAGCTGCAACTTTGAAAAAAAATCTTAGGTTTTACAGACATTCCTTAGGGCTTTTCCCTTTTAATTTTCAAATAACCAGATCATAAACAAAAATTCGTAACCACGCCAAACGTAAAAGTTTCTTAAAGACTGCATTCACATCTCTTTGGAAAACGGACGGTGAATCACAAAGCCGAAAAGGTGCCTTCAGGAATTCATAATGCCCATCCGGCGGTGTTGCTTTGCAAATGTGGTGTACTTTTGGCTTTCCTTTTCGATCGGTACAAAAAAATTCCAAAAAAAACTTTTCTTTAACAAGGTCTTCTAAAGTTTCTTCAATTAGTGGAAGTGAATGGGGCGATCTTTGAATATTTTTGAATTCAACTATCTATAAATGAGTACAAATTCTATTGGTTCCATCTTTTTTCTTGACCAGTACTATAGGACTTGAGTAATCCGAATAACTATTACTAGGCCTATCAGCTCTGAGATTTAACGAAAAATAACTGGTATGTCAATCGCTTTTTATTTTTGTTGATGCAAAAACCAAACAAATGGTTTTTCCATCAATTTGTTTGCAAAATCCTAAGTTTGTTCAAAAAATTACTGAATTTCTCACTATCAGAAGATTAAAAACAATCTTATAAGTACAAAATCAAAAGCAGTCATCAGCAGTTAAAAAAAATCTTATCCCAGAATCTTTTTTTAGAAAAATAATGATAACTATCAAACATGGTTACCGAAATAAGGGCGATATAATCTCCCACTTCATTATAACACCCTGCTTTAAGTTCTGAGTTGACACTAATCTCTTTTGATTGTCATGTCGCAGTCACACGTTCTGTAGGATACTGCAATTAATTATTATTATTAATCAACATTTGAATCATATGTGATCAACATCACTCAAAGATTAAATGTCAAGAACATGGAATTACCTTGTTGTGGGCGTTAACATACTAAATTGACAATCAAAATGATTTAACTTAACGCATCTTATATTTTATATAGAAGAATACAATGTTGAAGTGGATAGGTATATTGATATAAAGGTATATATTTTTGAATTATTAAAGTAATGACAAATGTTTAATACAAAACGTTGCAGTAATTTGAGAGAAAAACATGTTTTGTACTTTCAGACTGCCTTCTTCTGATGACTTCTTGGCTCTTTCTTACTAAGCAAAGCTACTACGGGTTCGCTAGTATAGTTAACTACTAGCCTTATTCGGCGTACGTTGTTATGCCTAAGAAAAAATTAATGAAGTATTTTATTTCGAGGTTGAAAAAAAACTGAGTTTATTTAATAAATGACAATGAAAATGTTTATTGTAAATAATACTGTACTGCGAGTGTATATACAATATTCTTGGTTTTTCCATTTGGTGGAAAAATTAACAATATTTAGGCGTCCCAACTCTGGAGCAAGCAACATTATAGCTGGATTCTCAAGATTCAATCCCGCAACAGCAAGCGATGGTCCTTGAGTTTTATTGATTGTAATCGCAAAGGCTAGGCGAACAGGAAATTGCAATGGCTTGACATTGAACAGTAGATCGGTGGGTAGCATCGGAATTCTTGAAATCAGCACATCTTCTCCTTTGCTTTTACTGCTAATAATAACATTTAGCATTCATTTCTTAACGGCTTTGGTGGATCCACATTTCGAAGAAGCATGATTGGTAAGCCTACTTTCAAAGATAGTATATGTGGTGGCATTCCAGACGGCTCCAGGGAATTTAAAAATTCTACCGGATAATTGACTCTTTGATCCTTATCTGTCACTGTATCAATTGATTTATATTTCATTGTCTCTCTCCGGATTTGCAATTGAATTCATTGATTTTGTTAACATCGTCATTTTTGGGAGCTAAAATCGCTCGTTCGCGAAACCAGTCATGATTTTTGAAGTTTGTCGAAATGTTTGGGAAAACCATCTTTTCAATGTTTTGAATTGACGATTGCCTTTGGCAAAAACTTGATGGAAAAGATATTTCACATGTAGCATGATCGATCGGAATTTTTTCGTCACAAATAGTTGTATGGAGAATGTTTGAGCAGAAATATCTTGAAGTAAATGTACACGCATATTGGTCGATAAAGAGATTTTTTCACATTTCTACAAAGCGGTGATGCTTTCAGGCAAGCATTGAGCTCATCAGCGGGTGTTGATCTTGGAATCACAGGTAGAGTTTGACGAAAATCACCCGTTTATAGGAGAGGTACTCCTGTCATTGGTTGATATTTTCCTCTCAGATCTCGCAAACTACGATCAAGTACCTCGAGCGATTTCTTATGGGCTATTGTGCATTCATCCCCAAACGATAAGTTTACATGTTTTCAATACCGTGGCAATACCTGATCCTCTACCAATGTTGCAAGTAGGTTTTTCGGTATGATTTACATTCAACGGTAGCTTCAGGGCTGAATGTGCCGTTCACCCTCCATCAAGAATGAAAATTCCAGGCGATGATAAAATGCCAGCGCCATCTATCGGCAGAGGGTCGGACCGCTATATGAACCTTCCTTACTTGTAGAAGAAATTGCTTTTAGCACTCAAGAGGAGGGTTGTGGGCATAGTTTTCGAGAATATAGCGTACACACACACAAATTTTGAATTTTATATATAATAGAAGAAGATATTGTGAAGTTTTGGCCTGGGGTTCGACAAATAAAACTCAATCGAAATTCCAAAATAATAAAACAAATCTCTTTATTTTATGAAACACAACGTCTTTCAGTTTAAATAACACCAAATTTAACTTATTTCACTTATTCACAATTCAAATACGTTTTTATAATTCAACACTTTTTATTTTATCCATTGTATATACATTTTCTATAGTACTCTCATGGTGGTCATTTTTCGTCTGGCCATCTTCCTGGTTGATTCAGAACTAATTCTAAATAGTGGAGACGATAACCTTTACCGATATTTTACCAGTATTTAATAAACTTTTGTTGTCTGTACTTATTCTATATTCACACCAATTGGCAATTTCAGCACGCCTCATTGCGACTTGATTCAGAACTAAAAAATTATGCTCCATGATAGTACTATATGCAGTGTATATACAAAGTTTTATCTCAATTCAATCACTGGCACAATCTAAGCTTTCGGTACTAAATCGAGTCTCAAATTAGTACTTCAAGTTCGATTTAGTACTCAGTTAAAACATATTCCAAATATGTAGCATACTTTTAGGCGCATGGTTGTTGTACACAATGAATGTTGGTTGTTGTACACAATGAATCCAACAGATGTCGTTAATTTACAAAATGTATCCTCCGAATATCTAAACTTGTTGCCACATCACAATATATATGCACACATAAATTAAAACTATTATTGATTTTTTTTAAAGAAAAAATCCTTTTATTTTTAATTAAACCACTTCAAAAATAATGTTTGATATAAGAACAATATATACAAAAAAATAAACCTCACAGATGCAGAGCTTAAAGTAGAAGCTGTTAGTCAGGATTTGTGGCCCCAGTCGAAGTCATAACAATTGAACTCTTAAAGAAGGAGAAAATGAGAACAATGAATGCAATTTATAGCTGCGCCCTTCTTTTATTATTCAATTATAAATTTATTTCAAATCTACTTACGTAAATCCAATTAATAAAGTTGTTCTGGCATTTAACAAACCATATTGTTGTAAGCATTTGAATTAATTATTTCCAGCTTTTATCGTTCCATTGTGTGCAAAATTAGTTGCTTCTTCCTTGGTCCTTGTATTGTTTTAAATAATAAGCTTGATAAGGATAAAAGGATACACACATACATACAAACATTTTGAACAGAGAGTAAAGCATAACCAGAAGTTTGTGGTTCGTTTAATAATGGAAATGTTGTAATTAAGGGATAATAATATTTATGAAGGTAAAAAAAGGATGTGGGATGTGCGGGTTAATTTTGGTCGCCACCCTTCTTGACGTGGAAGGGTGGCGACCAAATTGGTAATTTCTTTCACATTTCTGTGAAAATACATAAAAATATTAATTAAGGGCATTAATATTTCAATAATAATTTTATACTTGCTATTATAGGAACTATGTGGCAAGTATGCGTTCATGCAGAATAAAAATAAATTGCAACACTGGGTCGCACGTACTTGCTCTTATAGGTGGTGACAGCGTCGAATAAAATTTGAAAAATATTAAGGGAACTTCAAAGTTTTTATTCGATTTTTCAGAATTTTGATTGTTTTAAAAAAAGTACGTAAAATAGTTTTCAGCGGAAAAAAATTAAACGCCATTTTATTTCCTTAAAACATGTGAAAAAGTGTGAAGTTTTTTTTTTAATCGTAGGAACGGTTTTTAAATAAAACGGTTTTTATTTAACAACTTTTTTAAAAAATTAAAAAAAAATAATAATTGAAGAATGCAAAATTAAGCAGAAAAATAGTTTTCATTTAAAAACAAAATTAAAAAAAAAACACTTACCCGTTTTTAAAATATTGATTTTCCAAAAAAAAAATATGAAGAAAACTAACAAAACATTAATTTTTAAATCTATTTAATATAAAAATAAAATATAAAAGAAAAGATCTAAGAATAAAAAAAAAAAATAGAAATCATATGTAATGAGAACCACAAAGGTCATTTAATTAAAAATATATACAAATACGTAATAGCTTTTAAGTTTATTTAAGCTTATACAATGAAATGTTATTTTGTAGGTGAATAAATAAATATTAAAAAAAAACCGTTTTAAGCCCAACAACTTAATTTTTTTTTTCACCAACATATAAACTACACCTACAAAAGTACACTGTTATTTTTTCATAAAAAATCTTCGAGCGGTTTTCGAGAAAAATAAGCTTTTACTTAAACCTTTAACAGGTAGCGTTAATATTTGAGCTAAAAAAATAAAAAAAAAGTCTTCTGCCAAAATAACCTTAAGTTCTAAATTTTCAGACGATTGGCCCAACCGTTTAAGTCGCAGTCGAAAAAACATACGAACAGACAGACAGAATTTTGCCAGTAACTCAAATATGTTTTTCTTTCATTGCAATGCCATGTTTGATTTTTATATCAGAATTTTTAATTTCCATGAATGCCTAACTTGCATTTTAGTACCTATAATCGCAATAAAAAAATTGAGATTACAATTAAACATGACATAACGATGATAGAGAACACTTTAAATACATTTTAATGGCAAATTGATATATTGTTACAAAATTATTCGCGAACACTCCCGACTCTTGTTTATGTAGAAAATATTAGATTTTCGGATCCAAAACAATCGAACAATATATTACTAATTAATATAAAAAAGAAAACGAAATGCACGAGATTGGCGTACCGCGAACTTTAGGAATTTAATTATGACTAGCAGACCCGGCCACGCGTTGCTGTGGCTTATTTAATTTGCAATAAAACAATAGTGAGTTCATTAATCGAGATAAAAAACAATCCTGTGCCGCAAGTTGGACCAAATTACACACAGAATAGTAAATTTTATGAAAATCCGTTCAATAGTTTTACAGTCTATTGGCTACAAACATGGTGACATGAATTTTTTATATATAAATATAGCAAACTCATCGGGCGTTGCTCGGATTGCAAATACCTTATTTTTGGATCCCAACAACGGCGCTATTAATCGCTACTACCAGGCTACCAGCTAGCCATGTTAATACACACATAGAATTTTTTAAAGATCGGTCAAGTCATTTTAATTTGATATTGTTGATATAAACGAATTGTTAAGGTTCATGGAACACCTCGTTTTCCAATATCTCCTGCCCAGGTCAAGCTATCGGGTAAACATTTTGCTAAAGGCTTTTCTTATTTTTATTTGAATGAAAAAGGTGACCCCAACGCCACCTAGGGGTATAATTTCCGAAAAAAAACGACCTCGGCGCCACCTGGTGGATAATTAAAATGGTCTAAGTTATTTCATAAAACACCAGCAATATACGTGTGAGAGTCCTGTCAAAACTGGAGCAGGCGTTCTCGAGAACATCTCCCTTTTATGGATAAACAACTTTTTTTTTTTTTTTTTTTTTTATTTGTAATGAAATGGGCACGAAAACCTTAGCAAAAATCAGGTTGTAAAATGGGCTAAACAAATTTTGACTTCCGCAGGACGGATTTTTTGTTTCTAAACCATTTACAAATGGTGCCCCTTCACTTAAAAAAAAAATTATAGAAATCCACGCAGCTGGACAAAATTGAAACTTATTTTTATGTACATATATATGTATTTATGCTTTTGGCAAGAAAAGCGATTATTATAAAAAATTAAGCATAAACAAGTTTTTTTTGCTACATAAATAAGTAAACATATAGCAAGAACTTGCTTTTCTCTACCGCATGTTTTTACTCTTCGACAACATTGGCCATGTATAGGTGAGCGCAAACAAAGAGATTCGACAAACAGGTTCAAAGACAGGGTGTCCCAAATCATTGATCTCAAACTTCATGTAAATGTGCTTGCATGTTTTGGTGTGAAAGAAATCTCAAGAGGCCAAACCATAGAATCCATTGCATCCGTTAGTTACGTCGACGGATTTAACTGACAGCTCGATAAAATACACACGTTCTTATGAGAACCGACCCATACAGGACGGGCTCGACGGATGCGGTTTAAAAAGAAAAAAATAAAGAGAATCCGGGAAGAAAAACGAATATTCCATTTAGCCACCTAGTAGCAATTTTTTGAATCGATATATCTATGTGTGCGTGATTTTGAATCATTTTTATCGTAAAAATGCAAAAAATACAATTTTCAAAAAGTTAATCAAAAGAAATGCAGCCTAAACTGTTGGATCAATCGTCCTCTAATTTAGAACATTAGATTATTTTGAGTTCAATGTTGCAAATATAGCACTTATGAAAACGCAAAGTATTTAAAAAACCAATCATTAAAGACCCCCAGAATTATTGCTTTTTTTAAGGAGCTTCAGACAGACAAACAAACGTTTTTAAATACAAACAGAAAATAATATCTCGTTAGAATGCTTCTACGTGATGTCTTAGCATTTTTTTTCCATTTAAATAGTATGTATGATTCTATGATTTGTAATTAATTTTAAAATTAAAATCTAGTGGGTTTATTTTGATAAAAATTATAAGATACTTTATTTACTTTTAACCTCTAGCGAGCGTTCGATCTTTATTGCATGAGTTTGAAGACTGAATTGTTGAAAATGAAATTATGATTCTCTTAATTATTGCGAAACTGGTTGTGGAAAGAAAAGGAACGCTCTTTTCCTATTCGTTGTTAGTTTGTATTTGTATAAGTCATCAGTCGCTTGAGTTGGTGTTTGTACAGTTAGCCTCGTTACGTCGTCGTCGCTTCCAAATTCTTTAGCTTAACGGTGTTTCTTTTTAGACGTGTAGTTTTCAAGAAAAAACGCATATAATTTAATGTTATGACCAAAAATTCAGCTTTATTATAAGATATGTTTTAAAAATGATTTCGGGCAAGTGGCCGCCGTAGCTGGCTCGAATAAATTCCAGACTATGAAAATGTGGTTATGTATGGATTCTTAAACGGCATTACTCGTTTCGTTGATAATTTCAGGCAATATTTACGTTAGATCAGCAGATCATGCTGTACATTTTGGCGCCGGATAATTTGGATAATTATGAAAATTATTATAATAATTTTCCCAGTATATATCTTCATATAAACAACATGCAATCAAGATGGTTTGATCCATTTTGCAGTATTTTTTGTGTTTATTAAAACAATTACGTTTTTGATTTCGTTCAATTGAAAACAATATGTGGCGCTATTGTCGCGATCGATAAAGTGTATGGTATACCCGAGCACGCAACCGAAAAGACAAAGAACGTTGTGTATGTAAATTTTCTCTCAAAATATTTGATCTATTCGTTCTAGCTTTTAGTTAACAGAAAGTTAAAAAAATACTATATTTATTTATCCCTGGATCAAAGGGATATGGTTAATGTTCATAAAACAAAATTTTGTTTGTTTTCGCTTTTTCTTTTTAAGGGCAAATGATTCTGCTTGATACTTAACTTCACATAAGGAAATTACACAACGCAACTCCTATTGCAACTGTAATTGCGGCTCGCGACCATGATGCTGTCACTTCAAGGACAAAAAAACAAAAACAAATGAGAATGCTTTGAGCTTTATATATTTTGTACATATGAAACTTCCGGTAGTGAATAGCTTTTTGGCACCTAGGCCAAGGTCTAGTGAGATGCACTTTTTTATGTTAAAAGTAACTACTTGGAGGATTCGTCATTTCCTCGCGAGAAGAAGTACCTTCCCCTGGAAAACAACAATATGATTCAAGCAGGGAAATAAACTTAGCATTTTCGGTAAAGCATTCCGACATAATAATTACAATGCTACGGGGCTATAATTCTTTAAGCCTCCTGTTATACCTTCGCATTGTTAGCTTTGACTATTTCAAAAATATTGTTTGAAACGTTTAAATAGCTATTAACTTCCTTTTGAACAAAACAAAAAGAAAACACAAACGCTAATCGCTTTTTGAGTACAAAATTAAAAAAAATATTTTCAAAAATATGTTCCACATACGTCACAGTGTACAATTGACATGAATGCAAGTTTACTCTTACCTTATATGTTTTCAACCATATTCATATATTCAACATTAGTAGCTTGCATTTAAGTATCTATAACCGCAAGTAATGCATTTGTGTATTTAGTACATACAAAATATTTGAAATGGTGTGCTAAAAACGGTACCTTCCATAGGATCGGATTTCTCGAGAATTGCTTAACCGATTACAATCAAAATTGATATTCAGGAAAACGTAGGTAGCTAAAGTAATTTCGCGTTGAAATATTTTGAATAACCTTTTCTTTGTGTTTATTTTTAATATATTTTTAATTTTTTTTTTTAATAATCCGTTATTAAATTAGTATCAAGTGCCCGCGAGGGTTTTAAGATATTATGTTGCATCAATGCTCGTAGCCTTAACATGGCTAAGCTGGATTTCATGAAATATGTGTTTGATTCATCGGGGTTGGATGTTATATGTGTTACTGAGACATGGTTCAAACCAGATATTCCCAGTGACATATATGATATCAATAACTACAACTGAATAACGATAGAATTACTGACACTGTTGAGGGGGGGGGGGGGGGGGGGGAGGTGTTGCAGTGTATTGCAATATATCACTTAAAAGTAGACTTTTGGGAAGGGTGAATAATGGAGGAATTGAATTTCTTATCTTGGAAATAACAGATGGTGCTAATAAGACCATTTTTGGCGTTGGTTACAATCCTAACAGAAGTTACTCCCCTGAACCATTTTTTTCTGCTCTTCAACATTTCTCTGCCTCATTTGAACACATTGTAATTTGCGGTGATTTCAATGCAGATCTTTTGCTATTTGATAGTCGGGCAAAACAACTAAGGGATGAAATCGCGGCTAATGGACTTCATATCTCGAACTCTTTTGCTACACGTTTTAGACCTTACTGTACTCCGAGTCTCCTTGACCTCATGAATGTTTCTGACATTTCGAACGTTATTCTACAAGATCAATTATCATTGGAAGGTATATCCGACCACGACCTGATTTATTGTACATACGACATTAACTTTTCCCGTGTGTTAACCCCTTTGTCGTTTCAGTTAAGAGATTTTAAGGCTATAAACAACATTGCATTACAAGCCGATGCAATTAACTTCCCTGGAATTTATTCATAGATTCTCGGATTCAAATGACAAAGTTGAGTATTTCCAATCATTGGTATTTGAATTGTTCGATAAACATGTTCCTTTTAAAACTGTTTCTGTACGAAGCAAAAGTTGTCCGTGGTGTACATCTAATGTACACAGATTGATTAAAAATCGAAGAAAATCCTATGCTAGATGGAAGCTTAACCCCTCAAATGTCAATTGGGAACTATTCTGCCGTTCTCGTAATGAAGCAACGTTTATAACTCGTAGAGCTAAAAATGCAATTTTATGTCGAAATTTTAAACTAACCAGTCCTCTCGAAAACTATTGAGTAATTTACGTTCTATTGCAATCGGTAAGAAAGAGGCAACTCTAAATTTCCTTGATCCCAATGAACTAAACAACACCTTCGTTTTAAGTGACGTCCAAGAACTTAACTAATACCTAATGTTTTTTGAACCTCCATCGGTTTTTGAGTTTGAAGTTGTATCAGAATATGATATCCTGGAAAGCATTCGTTTCATCATATCTGATGTTCGTGGAGAAGATGGTGTTCCAATTAGTTTTTTTTGAAAAGGATTCTGCCACATATCTCCAATACCTTGACACCCTTGGTTAATTTTTATATAGCGTCTTCATCGTTTTCTGAAAGCTGGAAAAAAGCTAAGGTCATCCCTGTGACTAAAAAACCGAGCGCTAGCTCTAGCTAAGATTTCCGACCCATTAGTATACTTCCGTGTCTGTCAAAGGTCTTTGAGAAAATTCTAGCGTCGCAGATTACACCTTACTAGATTTAATTTACTGGCCCCAGTTTAATCTGGTTTCCGTGAAAAGCATAGCTCTCAAACTACCATGATAAAGGTCCTTGACGATATAAGGGTGCAATATGATCAAGACAATGTGACTGTTCTCTGTTTACTGGATTTCTCGAAGGCCTTTGATAGTGTTAACCATGATATACTTTGCAAAAAGCTGGGATACTACTTTGGTTTTCATGAGAGAGCAGTGCAACTTATTAGGAATTATCTTTTTAGCCTTAGTCAAAGAGTTAATTCTCGGTCTATGAACTTGCAAATGGGTGTACCTCAAGGTTCAATTCTTGGACCGATATTGTTTTGCCTTTATATTAACGACCTTCTAAGTGTCTATTTAAATGTGTTCTTGCATCTTTATGCGGATGATGTACAATTGTATATATCTCGCCCAATTGGCTTGCAAGAAGATTTAACGTGTAGACTTAATGAGGATCTCACTGCAATTTCCAATTGGTCGCTTCATAATGGTCTTACACTTAACCCTGCAAATTCTCAACTTATTGCAATTTCCAAAAAGAGCATTGAAACCTCTTCTCTGCCTCGAATTTTCCTCTCCCAATCCCAGCTTTGATTTACACTGGCCTGCGTAAGCTTTGGCTATTTTCTGCCATAACTCCAGTGAACACTAAACTACGGCTAATAAAAAACACTATATATATTGTAAACCAGATTCCCATTCCCAACATAAAATTCTCGTTGCTTTTAATGACATGGTTAGATACGTGTATGGTATTGGAAGATACGAACACATATCGCATTATCATCGGCTTGTCCTGGGATGTTTCCTTCAGGAATATGTTGATGCTAGGTGCTTAATTTTTCTTCACAAAATTATGCGGAGTAAAATACCTGTTTACCTGTTTGAAAAACTTAGATTTGCTCAATACTCTAGATCATTAATGCTTTTGGTGCCAACATATTGGTACTTGAACTCTTCGCGGCTCTTCTTAGTCTACGTAACGAATCTATGGAACTCTCTACTAGTGGCTATTAAAAGTATAATAAATGCTTCAAATTTAAAAAATGCAATTGCTTCTCACTTCACACAGCAATCATCACATTCTTTCTATTTCTTATTTTTCTTATATTTCATTTTCTATTTCGATTTTCTAATTTATTTTATGTAAAAATTGTCAAATAACGTATTTGTTTAAAAATTATTAGTTAAGTCAAAATATAAATATTTAATATACCCAATGTTATTTACTATAAAAGACTTATGTCTTACTTGTACATTTGTATCTTAATAAAAATTGAATTGAATTTAAATTGAATTGAATAAGTATTTATTTTGAAAACTGGTATGTGATTTTTTTTTTTTATTTTGTTTTTAAATGTCTTAAAGGTTTTCCTTTGTGCTTATGCTTGCATTTTTGAATTTTTTTTAATTAAAAAAAATTCTTTTAAAAAAATGTTTAATTTGAAAACTGTTCCTATGATTTAGTGAAAAAATCATTCTTTTTCACATTTTTTAAAGAAATTAAATGGCGTTTGAATTATTCCGATGAAAACTATTTTACCTACTTTTTTCCAATAATTAAAATTCACAAATTTTGAAAAAAAAAAACTTTCAAGTACCCTTAATATTTTTCAAACTTTATTCCACGCTACGGTCAAGTAGGTGCAATTTATTTTATTAAAATACTATTAGAGCCCGTCTTATCTCATGTATAACATATAAAATAATACTTTTAAGATCTTGAATTTTAAACAGCGCCATCTTTTGTAAATAAATCAAACACCCATCCACTCAAAAAATGTGCCTCAACACCCGATTGCTTGGCCGATGTCGTCCAGTTTCGAGCTTAAAAGGCTACGGGCTTCCTTGTTTACGATAACGTAAATACGGTCTGCTGTCTTCTCATATAAAATGGGCATTAAAAGGCATTCCTAGTTGGTTTTTACGCTTTTACGAGCTAGGTGCATAGCCCATTAATGTCTAATGAGTTTTAATTTTTCCAAAATAATTGCTTGAATAAAGGTTTATTCCATTCATGATTACAATTTTCTCAGAAATTAGTGCATCTTTAATAGTAAGCACCCCAGTTTTCGAATCCATATGTGAGTAGTTCTTAGACCATAGCCTTGTAAAACAGGAGCTTAGTTTTAAGTCTAATGTTTCTAAAGAGCCTTAATAGACTTATAGTAGATTTTGCTGGATTTTAGCAAACAGGCTGCTAATTTTAAGCCAAAATAACTTAAGGATTGCTTTTCATCAAATTTATGCTCCACTATCCTGATATATATGGACAAAGCACCTCAGAGACGTTGCCATCAAACATGTGCCGCCCGCTCGATGTCAATGAAGAAATCGAGAGCAGCTTCTTAGCTGCCTCCGATAATGAAATGAAAGCTGAAACATTCCTTTGTCGGAGCCCATTGAAAATGCTTTTTGGTCTGAACAGCAATTTTACTATTTTGCCGAGTCAATTTACCAAATTCTCTAAAATCCTTATTTAGCTATATCCTTGGTAAAATGATCCAAAATCGGGTTGTTACGTGAGCTGGCCATTCAACCATTTTCATTAAAGTACACTTCCTATTGCTCCAGAATGCCTTAATGATTTATGCCCGTACAGCATGTGCTGTGCATTCCTGGTGTATATTACGACCTGTTCCAGATACCCTGCCTCACTTTATATTTTTTTCATATATGCATCTTATCATGTTATACGAATCGAAGTGCGTTGAAATATAGTATATTTAACAACAAATATTTTCTAACGCTTTGTTTTATACGGTTTTTACTTCTGTCAAAAACAAATAATTATTTAATAATATATATATTTTAATTAATAACTTTTTAATACTTTTTTTTTTTAATTTTAGATTCTGCAATCGAGGGTAGATACAAGAAAAGCGACATAAATTTTGCACAGGTAAGTACCTAAATAACCTTCAATATAAATTGTTCACCCTGTTACGAATTTTATTTGTCAATTACGTCAGAAATGCGATTCGACTTTGTAATGACAATTGTTGTCTTAGCAGTACGGTTCTCGGTTTCCGAGCGATTCCTATTTCATGCTTTTGATTCTGATGTTAAGTAATCTTTGAGAATACTGCTCGAAGTCACAGTCTTAGTAACTTTCCTCATAATAAACTTTTTTTTTTAATTTTAGACGACATTTGAAATTTGGCATTAGAATATTTTTTAAGGCAATATAGATTCATACTAACCTTTGAATTGCCGATAGTGCAAAGTGCAATAAAAAAATAACAAAAAGCACGCAACAAAATTCAACATTGTTTTACGAATTAAAGTTTTTTTTTTTTTGATTATTAAAATGTCTATCAAAAAAATTTTGTTTTTTACGATTATTTTATTTTGTACTCTTAGAATTAATCTTAAGGATTTGTTGCGATTGTTTTATCTCGGTTGAACTAAATAAGTTTAAAAATTTGTTGCAAAGTAATTAACTAATGATGCAGATAATATGCATTACTAAAAAAAAAAATCCCAACTAATTTTATGTTATTAAACTTTTGTTTAAGAAAAATGTTCCACATACGCCACAGTGCACATGAAATTAAATTCCTTTTACAATCAATTTTCATTTTATTTCCAGCACTTTAGTTTAATTGAGTAATGGAACATTACTCTTCCCCATTTTCCACCCACTGGCAACATTTTCAGAAAATATAAAATATGTGCGTCAAGGACAGGGCGCATTTTTCATATCTTTTTAAATCACTGCTTCAATAAATAATTTCATTTAAAATATAAAATGTGTGTACTCACTGGAAAGTGTTTCAATAATTTAATTGATTGACGAAAGAAATTTCAAAAAACATCACTCTTCTTATCTTAGTCCTTCGGGTTTTCGATATAAAGCATATACATACATACAAGTATATACATATGTATAGACTTTTGATATAAAATCTAAGATAAGCTGAAACCATAAAACTGTGAAATAAGGCATGACAATGTGGAGCACTTTTTAAAACTCGAAATTATCAAAAAGTGACGTTAAAATGATGAATTTTATAAAAAATTGCTTTTGAATACAAATTGCAGTCTTTTTATTTACATAGATACATATATATACGTTACGAAAGAAGCTTTTCAGAGAACTGTTGTGCGTTTATGTTTACCATAAGTCTTTCTGAAGGTATTAATAAAAGAACATTCGAAAGTACTTTTAAATCAAAGGATCAAATGTTGCTAAGTACTGCAATCCTGGTAGAAATCTTACTTCTGACCTGGAAGTCGTCAGTTCGATACTCAGGTTGAGAAGAAATTTTTCTAACTCTTAGTGCAAGCTAGAGGAGCCGTCCGTGAGTTTTAAGTGAGAAAATAGTCCACTAATTCTCGATCTACTGCGCCAGAAAGAAATTCTTTTCTATCTTTCTAATTCTTCTAACTAGTGTCGTGCAACATCATGTTGCATTGTAAAAGGCAATGTGCCTTACAGACACTTAGGTAAAAATATTTTTATTATTATTATTACAATTAAACTTAGTGAAGAGATGTGAAAAAATGAAGTGGTATTTATGACTTCGTAGAATTGATGTTCATATTTCGTGTTCATTTGGAACAATGAACTAAAGTTCCTTGAAAAAGTATTCTAGTTTAGGTTGGAAACAAAATGATCGCCAATGAAGTACATGGGGAGATTAGTAAGAAAGCAATGTTTTTAGTTTTAGCTGGTGCCTAAATCTATGACCTACACTGTCGTCATTGGTTTCTCAAACATTTTCAAAAACTTTTTTTTTCGATTTTTTTAAATTTTCTAAAAAAATTGGTTTTCGAAATATTTTGAAAACGGGTTTATTGAAATTAAAAAAAAAAAAAAATTCTCGGATGGAAACTACAGATTTTATTATATTGGCATACTAAAAAAATTAATATTTTTTTGAAAAGTTTTTCAAATAAAAACACTTTAAAAAAACTGGTCGAATTGTGTTCAATATTTTTATTGAAATTAAAAAAAATAAAAAAAAATTCGAACAAAATTATTTTTTTTTATTTTAATATATACATACATATATGCAGCCACTAAACAATTTTTTAGCAGAAAAACAAGTTCGTGCGACCCAGTCGTGCAATTTATTAAATATCGATAGAGTGTGAAAGTTTAAGATACTAATCAAAATAATCCTAAAGAAAAAAACTAATATATTGCAACGCAACAGTTTGGCTAGAGGCAAAGCTTGCCAATTTTTTATTCCAACTGGGGAAATTGCAAAATAACGTTCTTAGAGCAGAATAGTATGCCATATACCTGAAAAAAAATTAAATTCCGTTGATGACTTAATTGCTAACTTGAATTATCTCTTCTCTTTGTTCGTCAAATAAAGCTCTTCTTTTAAATGTTAGTACCTAATCAATTTAATACCTATGTGAAAATCTCTTGTGCCATTTTATTTTAATTGTTATTAGTGTCGCTCTGTTTTATAAATGCCGTGACTATTTTTTCATTGATTTAAATATAATAAAAAGTCATAATAAAAGAATAATTATTACCATTTGATATATAAAACTGACATTGCACTTACCTCACTTCTCACATCAGTTCATACTTAACTAACTAAGCAAGCGTTTAACCTTAAATATAATAAAAGTATCTACTTTAATTTTTTTATTGACTAAACTTGCAATTTGATGGGCAGTAAGAAGGTGAAAAAACATTTTTAACGTAACGCCTCTACAGCCTAAATGGATGGGTTGATTTGCTTCAAACTTGGTATTTAATATTTATTTGGTAGTTTTTTATTTGGGGTGTTTTTCATTTCTGCTCTAGGTCGAAGAATAACGGTACCTGCCATACAATTTTTAACAAAAAAGTTAGATTTTCTCGAAAACGGCTCTAACGATTTTGATAAAACTTTCAGGGTGCTATTTTTTTACAACAATACATCTTTCAGTTAGATTGAATTTTTCGAAATTTGTTCTATAACGGTACCTCTCATACAACCGGTTTTTTCAAATGCGGTTTTATCGTAAAATATTATCCCGATTTCAATAAAATCTTACACACAGAAAGTCATTTATAATTTAACTAATATTGCATTTCAAAATTTTCAAAATCTTTTTTTTCGATTTTTTCAAATTTTCTAAAAAAATTGGTTTTCGAAATATTTATAAAATGGGTTGATTGAATTTTTTTAAATAATTTTCCCAGATAAAAACTACAGATTTCCTTATAATGGCATACTAGAAAAAAAATTTAAAATATTTTTTCATAAAGTTTTTCAAAAAAAACGACTATTAAAAAACTGTTAGAACGATTTTCAATATTATTTTCCTCGATAGACATTTAGTTTTAAAATTTTATTGCATTTCCGAAAAAAAACTCTTAAACTAATTAAAAAAATAAAAGAATTTTCTAAAAAAAAATTATTTATAAAATAAAAATTTTAATAGACGTGTGGTTTTCAATCTGGCAGTACTTCTTTCGAAGTTGGTATTTTTGACAGTTGTAACTTGATTTATGCTCAGTTTGGTTTGCCATTTCATACTGAATAGACTTTCTTCCGAACAAGTTTGCAAATTATGCAAATTTATTACTAAAATAATGGTTCATCCACCATCGCGCGCAACAATTGAAGATGTGCCCATCCCCTTTATGGAAGATTTTGAGGAAGGATCTTGGTTTGCAGGCTTACAAAATCCAACTCATGCAAGAATTGAAGCCGAACGACCATCAAGCGCGTCACACGTTCGGTGAATGGGCCCAAAACGAAATGGCCACCGATACCGATTTTCACAAAATTGGGCCTCGGCTGGAATTTATTTGAGCCAGTCGCGGCGGGCACTTCCCCGAAATCATTTTTAAAGCATGATGCAAATGCATTATCTTTATAATCTAGCTATACTCTTGGCACATTAAACTACATGCGTTTTATTTCTTCTTGAAAAACACACGTCTAAAAAACACCCTTTATATACATACATATGCAGCCACTAAGCAATTATCTAACTTAAGAACAAATTCGGGCGACCCAGTCGTGCATTTTTTTAAATTTATTCGACGGTGTGAACGCACATATGAGCAAGTACGTGCGATCCAATCGTGCAATTTATTTCTTTTCTCTTTTTTTCTCCAAAAGCAATGACGTGACGACTGACAGTGACGAGGGACAAGACAAACACTCATGACAAATTTTGAGCACTTGTTGTAACTAATATAAACATACACAGACACAGACACGAAAGAACAACGAGTAACGTGAGAATGAGAAGGTAAAAAGTGTCTCTGGCATTAACCAGTTTCGCACTTAAGAGAATCATATTCTTATTCGTAATTGAGACTGAGAGTGAGAATCAGTCTTCAAACTCATCTAGCAAAGATCGGTCGCTCGCTGGAGATTAAAAGTAAATAAAGCGTCTAAATTATTTTTATCAACATAAACGCCTAGCCTTTCATTTTAAAATTAATTGGAAGTCCTACATGTATAATGCCAGCACCATACTTATGTGACAGTTAAAAGAGCGTTAAATTTATTTAAATTAAATACTCTTCACCTCGCTACTGATATCGGTTGTGCTTTTAGTTTTGGTTTGAATAAGATGTCTTTAAAAAAAAGAAAAACCTCTTTATGTTCTTAAATCATCCACAGCTATACAGCGATTCTAGGATGAAAACCCACATTTTTTTCAACGAAACGAGGTCTCATTAAAGTGATGGAAACAATTAAAATTGACACCATAATGGTAAATCAGTAAAACCATTCATTGTATTAAGGCCTTTTTGAACATCCTTTGCACACAGTGTGGCTTACCACGTGATGATGACTATGTCGATTGGCAAGAAGCACTCTCATTTTAAGCCTCTTCCTCTACAGAGATACTCTGCAGCACAAATCAATAAAAATCCCATTTCTATGTTAATAAAACCCCATTACTGTGTCGCCTGGTTTGGTTGCCGAAGAAGGAACAATCTAGAAGGGGGAGAAGGTTGCCCTAATTGTGGCAGTTTCACATCTGGTATTGTGTAATCCTATTGGCATGGTTATTATTTGCAACACTTGAGGCTCTTCAGAACTGTGGAAATATATGTTGAGGTTTTTTTTGCACTGCTTTTCAAGTTGTTGATGTTTTTTGTGATATCCCACTCGAGACGTGCTGGAATTAATATAAAACGGGGGTGTGAAAAGGGAGACTGGTTGAAGTGCATTTGTACCTAGTTTTGCATTCCATGAGAGAAACCTTTACATTTTTCTCTTATGAGATTACAAAGCAAAAATGTTTGAATGAAACTTCCTCTTCTCATTACACTTCATTTTCTCGTGTAGAAGTGGTTGCTTTCATAAACTTAAGGGGTTGCTTTATATGGTGTTTCTTGTAGATAGGCTTATACCTATGATGCTTACACTGAAACTATTTATTCCAATTTCTCAAGGCTATACGAAACTGGCGCTGAGTTCTCCTAGAATTATAGTTCAGGGTGTATGTTATGTAAAAAATCAATTATTGAACTCTGACCTTTAGTCGAATAAATTAAAGCGCAGCTTCAAAGTTTTGTACTTAAGCTTGAGTGTTGTTTAAAAAAAAATATATATTTGTCTATTTTTCTGCCTGTAGTTAAATGTAAGCTTTTTAACATTAATGGCGCAAAATTATAGACAACCTATTTTTAATACAATAACTTCACACTACTTAAAATGCTTAGTTCTTCACTAAGTTTTTTTCAATTATAAAAAAAAAACCCCTGCACTAGTTAAAATCAAATTTGAAAGTTTGAGAACCTTAGGGAATTTTGTTGTTATTGGATTTAGGCATGGTTTGTGTTGTGTGTATTTTTATTTTCAAAATGGCGGTTTATGAGAGCGGCCAGTCATTCTCTCTGAGAGTTTTTAGTTTTACACTAAATATATAATGCAGATAATGCTGTTATTAAAAATCTCAATATTTGATTTGTTTATAATTGAGGAACTACATTTTTAATGTTAGTACCAAATTTTAATATATAATATAATTTTGCGCCAATGGTTCTAAGACCTTAGATGAATTGAAAATTCAGCAAAAAATCTGCAACGTCCCAAAGGCAGTACAAAATTTTTGGTCATTTGAGAAAATGTATGGAACTTTTCGTGGTCATCGATTTCTACGCTCGTTGTCAATTTTCAAAAATAGGTTAATTTTCTTGTAGCCAAATTCAAGCCAAATTCAAGGCTTCCTGCAAGTTTTCAGTCAAGAAAGTCTCGAAAGAACTTTTTATAGACCTGCCTCCAGTTTCGCACTCCAAGTTGGTTGAGGTCGTCCTCCACTAAGGCGAGGTCTTCCTTGACTGCTGCCTTCCTAGCCCATAGAAACAGCAATTGGCAAGAGTAATTCTTCGCTTTATTTCTGACGAGATGTTGTTGTCAGATGTTATAGCGGATCCGAGGTACACAAAGTCCCTAACTACCTCAAAGTTGTACCTGTCTATTGTGATATTTTGTCCAATCCGCCGGTGTTGTGTGTCCCTTTTTGTGGACAGCAGGTACTTCGTTTTGGCCTTATTGACTGCTAGTCCCATCTTAGCCGCTTCAGCTTTAATGCTAGCAAACGTTTCAGTGACAGCTCGCCGAGTTCTGCCAATGATGTCTATGTCGTCAGCGTATGCTAACAATTGCACAGACTTGAAAAAAAATTGTCCCACTGCAATTGACTTGCGACGCGTGTTTCTTATAATTTTTTTAAAGTATTAAGTCGAAGAAATCGCACGATAGCGCATCACTTTGTCGGAAACCTTTTTTGACGTCAAAAGCTTATGTGAGGTCATTACCAATCTTGACGGAGCAGTGAGAGTTCTCCATCGTCATCCTGCACAGTCGGACAAGTTTTGTGGAGATGCCAAAACCTGACATGGCTCTGTAAATGCTATGGTACGCGGCCTGAAAATCGATAAAGAGGTGGTGGGTATCGATTTGGAATTCTTGAGTAGTTTCCAGGATCTGCCGTAGAGTGAACATTTGATCGATTTTGAACTTTCCTGGTCTGAAACCATACTGAAAGGGGCCAAGCAGGTGGCTGACGAAAGGTTTCAGGAGTTCACATAGTACGGCAGAGAGGATCTTGTAAGCAATATTCAGGAGACTTAATCCTCTATAGTTGGCGCAGTTTAGAGGGTCTCCTTTCTTTTGGATCGGGCAAACGATGCTGAGGTTCCATTCATCAGGCATACTTTCTTTTGACCAAACTTTAGAGAGGAGTTGGTGTATGCACTCCACCAGGTCATCTCCGGCCGTTTTAAAAAGTTCGGCGGGTAGTCCGTCGGGTCCAGCAGTTTTTTGTTTTTTAGTTTAAATATTGCTATCCTCACGGAAGTTTTATCATCGTCCATGTTGAATGGTTCATTCTGCCTGACAGCGGGATTTTGTTCTTCATCGCCCTTTAACAGTCTGCAGAAATGGCCCTTCCATGTAAACAGCCCCGACTGTGACTCTACTACGAGGATTCCATTCCTATCTCTACAGGCTTCTGTGCGGGTTTTTCTTCCTTGGCACGTTCTTTTTACCTCTTGGTAAAACTTCCGCACGTTGTTCCTGGAGTAGCATCTCTCAATATATTCGATCGCGCGCTTCTCATGCTATCTCTTTTTCTTTTGGGGAAATCGGTGTTCTTCCCGTCTTTTCTGCTCGTAGAGCTCGCGAGCAGCTCTCGTCTTTCTTTGCAGTGCCTCTTTATGTGCCTCTTCTTGTCTCTGATGGCTTGTTGGCAGTGTTGCCACTGGTGTTCGGCACTTGATGCTGGCGGTACTGGATTTCTTGAGAGGTTACGGGATATTCGATCGGCATAAGTTCTGCCGGTTTCGGTTTCTTGCGATTGCAGCTTTCCGACGTTATACTTCCTCACACTATTACCTTTCTTACCTTTGCTGCAACAAGGTAGTGATCTGAATCAATGTAAGCTGCTTGGAAGGTGCGAACATCCAATGTTGGCGAATACGGACTGTCAAAAGTCGCTCACCTTCGTGTCGAAAGCCCAAGACTTCTTGCCTAAGTCTACGGCTTAATCCGCACCCAAATAAACGCTGTGGTCTTCTTGCATAATCACCGTAGTACATGTCACAATTTTTCATCCGCCTTTTGACCGGCCCATCCCATCGCACTTCCTGGATGGCAGTAATTCCTGCTCTGTAGCACTCTAGGGCCTCCGCTAGTTGTTTGGCTGCACGTGATCTGCTAAGAGTTCTAACATTCCACGTGCAGATCCGAAGGTCGTTGTCCTTAATTCGTTTTTCCGGGTTGTTAACCCCACGCACAACACCCAACCTGGAGGACCAGGTCCTTTGTTGGATTCCTTAGACAAAAGGAATGAGTAACCCACTTCGGGGATATGAGCGCTGCCGTTGGCCCATTAAGGGTTCATCCGCCACCATTTCTATTTCAATGCCCTGACTTGCATTGAATTGTCCCAATGACCTTATATCCAAATACATCGAAGTAACTCATTAGGGCGTCTGCTTCGTTGACCGTTGACGCTACCGTTGGTCCAATTGGTTGGGCTCATCCGCCGAACGCCCTCTTTCTGAGGGGCTCGTGCAAGATTTCTGCGAATCATCAGAACAGTCATTAAGGCAGATCATTATAGTGTTGCTATTTTTCTGAGTTCAACACTCACGCTTATAAGTTTAGCAGGAATGTCCGGATGGACAGACCAGTACCCGCTGGTTACCGCGGGGAGGTAAAATAAGCACAATTGATGTGTACGAGATAGTTGCAGTAACTGTGCATCACCTGTTTGATGCCTTTCAGTGCCTACCGTATTCAAACAGAACCCAACCACCAAGCAAAACTTAATGATAACGTAGAATAATGGCTTCTCATTGGCCGTTGAACAAAACAAATATAAGCCAAGTAGAAGTTTTATTTCCCATAGTTGGAGATTTTTCCGGAATCAAATAAGGTTCAAAAGTGGCAAATGTTTTTCACTGAAAAATACCACGAAACCCTTCCCAAACACGGTCCAGTGGTGGAATGAAAGAGTGCTGCACAAGAAACCTTAAAGTCAACCAAACAAATAGTACCTCCAGGTGAAGCCAAAATTATGTTTCAGAGCAACTTTAAAAAAAAATTGTTCAAAAATAATGAATAAACTGAAAGATATTTAATTAATCGTTGCTACGTTGTGTAGGGTTTCGGGTGGGCGATATGGAACCACATGCAGCAGTTGAGGTGGCTAAGTCTCCCACATGCGCCACTCAAGGCCACACTAATTGCCTATATCAATTACGACGCAGTAGATCCACATCAGAGATTATTTCGATTTGTGTGCCTCTTCCTCGTTCCACGGGAAATACAAATAAAAGTCGTTACGTGTCATGTCCAGTCATAGGAGGGTTAGGGTTATGCAAATTGCGACTTTCGAGCACACAAAATGAATGTCAGTGGCTCACTGCAGTTTCGCATTTTATAAATGGCTTGGCTGTGAGATTAGACTTTTCCAGTGAGTGGTTATCCAAGAGGGTTTAATTAAATAAACAGAGTCCGCAGTTGACGGTGCTTTTTTTTGGTGGGTTGTTGTTGTTTGTTGTTGCCATTGGAAGGGGCACAATGGGACAGAGGAAAAGGAAGTTATTTACATTATAACCACAAAAATCGTTTTGGGGCTGTTTTTGAAGTATCATACCAAAGGATTTAAGGCTTTTTATATGGATGTTAGGTTGTCGTTAACAGCCATGGTTGGGTTAGTAAAATGGTTAAAAAATATTTTTTAAACCCCTTTGAAATCGTTAAGGAACAGTATTTTTGAAGGATTAAGTTTTGAGCATGACAATTAGTTTGACGTAATTAAAAAGGTTCAATCAAGCAAAAAAAAAAAAAACAATGTTGATAAGCTTTGTTCTTTGGTCTTAGATTGCAAATGATAAAGCCTTGGGGAGATATTTTTTCTATTGTTATTAAAAAATTGTAAAAAAATTTAGGCATAACATAAAAATATTCCAGAGATTCTAAATCCTTGTCGGATATGTGCGTTTTTGGCAATCTCTGCTGAAAAAAATAATAAGGTGCACAATTACTTTTGTATCGAACTTTGCTGTACAATTAAATTGGGAGATTTCTCCCAAAAAAACTTGGAAACAAATTATTTTTAAAGATGATTGTCGATATCGTCTCAAAAAACACGACTCGTAGCTAATGCAATCATCGTAGTCGTTTTTCGATCAAACGCGCCTAAGAAATGTCAAAATCTACAACAATTTTACGTTCTGTCGATCATTTTGAACCGTCATGAATCAAATCGAAGCGTAACTTTAACTAGTCACTATGCTTTCTCGAAGCCACTGCGTAAGCTTTTCCATTGCTCCTACTCTTTTGGAATCTTTCCTAGAAGATGGAAAACAGCATTTGTCCAGCCCGCCTCCACCTCCTCCTACCAACCCATAGCACTTACGACCCTTCTTTCTAAGGTCATGGAAACGCTGATTAACCGTCAACTTAAAGAATATGTCAAGAACCGAAAGCTTCTCGATAACCGTCAGTATTGCTTTCGCAGTAATCGTTCCACAGATGATCTGATGGCATATCTCACCGAACAGTGGAACAAATCTTTACATGGCTTTGGTGAAAGTAAGATTATTGCTCTTGATATCTCCAAGGCATTTGATAGAGTTTGACATGAAGCTCTCTTATCGAAAATGCGTGCTTTTGGGATCGATAATACTCTTGTTCGTTGGATTAGAAGCTATCTCCTGGACCGTTCAATACAAGTTGTATTGGACGGATTCAAGTCTGATTCCCATAAAATAAATGCTGGTGTGCCCCAGGGCTCTGTTCTGTCTCCGACTCTTTTCCTCATTTTTATAAATGATCTTCTGTCTGTTACTTCTAATCCACTTAACTGTTTTGCTGGCGACTCTACCCTCAGCTTTTCATATTCGTTCGATAATTCACGTCCTTTGCCTTCGGACGTAGAATTGCAACGGTGCCGTATGTCAAGCTCATTAAACTCCGATTTATACAGCATTGTCAAGTGGGGTAATAGGAATCGTGTGGAGTTTAATTCTTCGAAATTTCAATGCTGTCTTCTGTCGTTAAAGCTAAGCATACCCTCAACGCCATTGTCCATGAATGTCAATTACATCGAAGAAACCGAAAAGCTCTCAGTACTCGGTTGTGTGTCAACGACGAACTCCGTTTGAATGACCATATATTTGAGATCGCTAAAAATGCTGCTAAGTGCTTAGGTTTTCTGTATCGGTGTAAGAAGTATTTTTCCCCTACTGATCTGGCTACAATTTTTAAAGCGTTTATACGCCCTTAACTCGAGTATAACTCCCACCTCTGGGCAGGTGCTTCACAAACATCGCTTCACTTGCTTGATAGAATACAACATCGAGCGTAAAGGTTGATAGGAAATAGAACTACCGCTGAAATAATTGCCCCCCTCGAACACCAATGTTTCATGTCTTTTCTTATTTTATTGTTTCTTTTGCTCGCGCAGTGAGCTCTACATTAAAAGGGAAACAAATAGTCCCTTGTGCGGGTGCTAATTATAAAAAATAAGCTCCTCACAATTTACATACTGTTTTACCTCAATCGAAAATTTAACGGATCAGCGATCTCCAAAGGTTTTGAATGATGTTTAGATTTGGGCAACACTGCCACATTTTTACTCATGAAAAATGCTTTTATAACATGCGGATTGTGGATCGGAGGATTTTCTTGGTGTAAGATTCATTGGATAGGTGGAAAAAGCTCTCTTATGACTGAATAAGCTGTTTTTGTAAAAAAGCTTTATAAGAATTCCTGTCATTTCGTTAGGCACAAATACTATCTCAAAGTTGCCTTAGTATAATGGCCCCCACGAAACTACTCCTCCTTTCTTGAAATGATTTCGGTTTAAAAAGCATTCTTAAATAACAAAGAATTTATGAAAAGAGTATTTCGAAAATTGTAGGACCGGTTTTGATGAAAACCTGTTTTTTATATTTGTTTTATTTTTAAAAAAATATTTTATTTGAGATTTTTCTATGGAGTTTTTTAGAGCTTATTAATATACATCTAAATTTAAAATTTTAAATAATTTTTTTTTGATAAGTTATAAAAATATTGAATTTCCAGAAAAAAATTCAAAAATTAATTATAAATAGAAACAAATAATTTTTCAAAAATATTGGTATGCAGAATTAATTTGGCTATCTAGATCTTTCCAAATTTTAAATTTGATTGAAATCCATTTAGCCGTTACCGATAAAGTCAAAAATTAAAAAAACCGTTATATGAAAGGTACCGTTAATAGACTTTTCCGGTAAATTTGGTTTCCATGAAATGGTAGCTAATGCCTACAAAACAAATCTCAAAAACGTTAATTAAAATCGTTGTAGCCGTTTTCAAGAAAAATAAGCTTTTCCTTAACGGTCATATGGCAGGTACCGTTATTTTAAGCCCTAAAAATAAAATTTCACTTTCCCTCTGAGGAATGCCAAAAGAATTGCACGCACCAAATTTGAAAATAATCCGAAATAGAAGATGAGTAGTGCAAGGAAGCATCTCGAGCAACCCAGTTCCATACAGGTAATGCTAGGCATAGCTTTGTGAACTTCAAGCAAACAAACCAGTAGCAGGCATGCAATATAGTGCGGTATAGTAAAAACCAATCGCATCAGCCGAAAATGAAGGGAGGACGGGAAACTGCTTCCGGTGTCATCAACCGGGTAACTCAGCTCAGCCCAAACCAAATCGCACAAAACTGTCTATTAAAATCTTAATCGACCTAAAGTATGCGGATCCTTTAAAATTAAAAAATTCGACACGAACCTGCATTCTTTTTTTCTCTATTGGCATCGATCACTTTGACCACTTGCTCCTTGATATTATTTCAGTTTCATCATTCACAACCAGTTTTATTCGGCCCTTGGAAATTTCCTTTTGAAATCCTTACCAATGATTTAATTTTTTCCAAACAAACTTGCTGAATGTTATCCCAAATATTGAATTATCGTCTATTTTTTTATCAATTTGATTCTACTCTCGCTTTAGCAACGAAAACCTTTGTTGCATATAAAAGACAACGTCCGAATCTGAAATTCTTAATCTTTCTCCAAAAAAAACCAGTAGAGCTCTGGAATACACAAGGTATACTGGGTGGTAACGACGTGTTTTTTGTTTTTCGATAAATGCACCATAACATGGCCATAACGTTTAAAAACCCCATATGGACAAAACAAGTCCTACTATCGTCAATCAATCTTTGACATATTTATCTAAATTGCAACCAAAGCAATATAAGTCTCCGGGTACTTACGCTATTTTTGGAGCTTCTTATCTTTTTCTCATAGCCTATCGCCTATT
Organism: Platycheirus rosarum; assembly: GCA_963971375.1. Classification (NCBI taxonomy): domain Eukaryota; kingdom Metazoa; phylum Arthropoda; class Insecta; order Diptera; family Syrphidae; genus Platycheirus; species Platycheirus rosarum. The sequence continues at coordinate 130,778,686 of OZ020509.1, read as the reverse complement.
ACCACCTGTCGACGAACAATGTTGGCAAAATATCACTATAAACCTCAAGAATTTATTGAGAACCCCATTTAAGGCTATCAAGAATGGGCAAAACATTTTCGCACACTTATCAGCTCACAATAGGCCTCCTTTGGCTATAATGTTAACAAGATTGACACTCATAACGTAGTTATTTATTTTGGTCAAAAGCGGCCATAAAAAACTGCATTTTTATAAGATTGAGTTAATGAAAACAAACAATAAAACTAAATAATTTTACCATGTGCCATCGAACTCGATAACAAGGGCTTTAAATTTTTGGCAGGAATTTGTTTGTTATCGAACAATCATCGATATCTATTGATTTGGGCAGTAAAAGTAATAAATTTTACAAGATTAGAAAAGCCAGGGGACCTTCATTTGGTCGCGTGCTATAAAAGCAACCAGCAAACGGCATATTGGTATATTAAACTTAAAAATACTCAACAATGAGGTTAGATTTCTTAACGTTAGTTACTCTGGTTTCTCTAGTTTCTGGAGCTCCCAGTATCGAGCGAAAAAGCTCTGTTACAACGGTAAGAAAAAAGAATTTAGTTTTGTTCTATTTTGAAAACGTAGTTAATCATCTGTGGTTTTTAGCAAACATTAGTGGAACAACACGGCTATCCATATGAAGAGCATTCGGTTCAAACATCTGATGGATACATTCTTGGAGTTCATCGAATTCCCTATGGACTGGTTGATGGACCTAGTGATGCCCCACGTCCAGTAGCTTTCTTGATGCACGGCCTTTTGTGTTCGTCAAGTGATTGGGTTCTTATGGGGCCAACAAATTCCTTGGCTTTTATACTCGCCGATGCTGGCTATGATGTTTGGCTAGGAAACGCCCGTGGCAATACCTACTCTCGAGAACATGTCAAGTATAATCCATTTTTCAAGAAGTTCTGGTCCTTTGATTGGCATGAAATCGGCATGTATGATCTGCCCGCTATGATCGACTACATTCTCTACTATACTGGCGAGGAAAAGATCACTTATGTGGGCCATTCTCAGGGAACAACAACATTTCTGCTTCTGAATTCTCTCAATTTGAGATTTAAGACTCGCATCAGGTCGGCACACTTACTGGCTCCGGTGGTGTTTATGGAAAATATGGAAGGCCCATTAGTATCATTTGCTGCTCTTCTATTGGGACAGCCAAATATTTGGCCAGAACTCTTTGGAGACATGGAATTTTTGCCAAGCACTAAGGCCATGGAGCTCCTTGGATACAAAGCATGTTGTGATAAATCTCCATTGCAGATTCTTTGCTCAAATGTGATCTTTCTCATTACCGGATATGATTATGAAAATCTTAATTCTGTAAGTTATACCAAATAATCTCCTCTCCCCTCTGTTCTTATTAAGGATCTTTCTTCCAGACTGTGTTACCTGATATAATCGCAACAACTCCAGCGGGATCATCTATCAACCAGGTGACCCATTTCCTGCAAGAATTCAACTCCGGTTACTTCCGGCAGTTTGATTATGGACTCTTGCGAAATCAAATGACATATGGCAAGGGAAAGCCTCCAGTATATCCGTTGGAAAAAGTAGATGTTCCAATCTTTCTGTATTACAGTGATAACGATTATCTGTCATCGGTGGTAGATGTTCATAGACTAATGCGAACCTTAAAGGAATCAACTTTGAGGAGAGCATATAGAGTGCCACATCCAAAATGGAATCATTTGGATCATATGTGGGGAATTAATATCAAAGAACAACTCCATGATGCCCTGATGGAAGATATAGAATCAATGAGAGACTCATAGTTTTAAATAAGTGACATTTAGGGTTAGAACAAAATAGTTTTAAGATTCAGCGAATGTGATAAACATATATGTAGTTGTATACATATATGGTGTTTTGTAAATAAATACAGGCATATGTCTGTGGTAAGATTTTAACTTTTGTCGTTTAAATTTCGAATTCGAGGGGAATGAATGGAACTGTCAATTGCGGCGCCATTTACGTCAATTTTTTTATCGGGAAGAGATTATCAGAGTTTTAGTTCGGCTATTGGATGAGGTCCACATTTTGTCGCATCTTTTCAACGAGATATGGCTGAACACTAGTTAAGAAAACTTGATTCATGTAAGTAATTCAATCAATAATCAGTAAAAACAATGTTATCAGGGTGACTATTATTCAGATATGGTTATCAAGGGGGTTTAAAAATATTAAAAAAAGAGAGTTGGTGTTCTGTAAAGTCGTTTTACGGACGATAGTTTTACGTGATAACGTCATAAGAAAACTTTGATGGCAGCAACACAACAACAGTATGTGTATCGTGTCATCGATTTATAAGACGTTATGACGTCAAAAAAAAGTTTTTAAGCAAAAATATACATAAGTATAGTAAAAACTTAGTAAAAACGGCTCAGGTTCCTATTATGCTCATTAAGCAAATTAATTTTTTTTATTTTTATTAGTCATTTTAAAACATATTTTAAGATGTTTGAAAAAAAATTTCGCGAGGAAGCTTTATTTTCTATTTTTACTTGCGATTATAGGTACTATAATGCAAGTTATGCTTTCGCGCAGATTAAAAATTTTGAGATAACAATCAAACATTACATTAAGTATTTGAGTTACTGGCAAAATTCTGTCCGTCTGACTCTCTGTCTGTCTGGCTGTCTGCCTGTCTGTGTGTATGGGTGTATTTTGCACTGCAGCCTAAACGGTTAGGCCAATCGTCTTAAAATTTTGAACTTTAGGTAAGTAAGTAAGTAAGTAAGTAAGTAGTTAATACATTTATTTCTACTTTTCTTAACATAGTTTAACAACAACAATAAATTTAAAAGCTATGGCTTTTCCGTCAGCCCGGTTATCAATTTTTATCTTTATGTACAAATAATTAATTTAATTAAATATTTAATAAAATAGTAGAAAATAGTTAAATGAATTCGGTTATTACTAACATCCTATATTTATAAGTATTTTTCAAAAAATTGTAAAGAGTTTTCCAGTCAAAACCGTTCAGGATGTTGATAGTTTCTTGCAACGTTAATGTTCTCTTTCCGAAGTATGACAGGCATAGTGACGAGAATATGGGACATATGCTGACAAAGTGGAAACAGTCCTCTTTGGATCTCAAATTGCCATTTAGGCTTAATAGTTCACATCTCACTTTAAATATGACCGATATTTCTCTAAAATTTAGCAGGTCGTTAAAGTAGTTATTTTGCAATAGAGTGGTGTTAAGTTGTGAATATAGGATTCTACTTTCAGATTCGCGTGCTTTAACTATAAGACTATCGCGTACAGAGTTTTCACATTGCTGAATAATACGGTATAGCTTTTCTTTAAGAATGTGAAAATTGTTTGGATCCATGGAGAGAACTTCGCGTAGTTGTTTCCTAATATTTTTCATCTTGACATCCACCAATCCTCGTTTCTGAACTCATATAGTTCCATTTTTTTAGAAAGTCATTCATCTTGGCAAGATAGCATCTTCACGATGTAATCTGCCTGTAATTTCAGCGTATATGTAAATAGTTTAGGAAGGCCAGTTTCGAGATATAGTGCATAATTAGGCGTTTTCAGTGGTAGATTAAATAGCTTTTTTATGAAATTTCTTTGAATTTTTTCAATCTCCTCGTATTCGTCAATTCGCCATACCTGAGGAGCGTTACACAGACTAGACTTAACCACGGCATCAAATATTTATATATTTTGCTGAAAGTTGATCCGTTCATTTAAGAATATGTTTCTCCATGAGATATTGATCAGACTTTGCGCACTTTTTGATTTATCTGAAAGATGTTTGTTAAAATCAAGAGTACTGTTCAGATTCACTCCCAGATATTTGTACTCATTGGTTACTTATAATCTAGATCCATTAACACCATGACTTTTAATTTGTCTGAGTTAATTAAAAAATTCCATTGAAGACAATATTCCGCTAATCGATTAATCATCAGTTGAAGGCTTTCTGGTGATTCTGAAAGTACCACCAGATCATTGATGTTTAAATCAGAAATATGGATTCCTGCAGGAAGACAAGCTACAACATCGTTAATGAAGAGTGCAAACAAAAGTGCACTAAGAAGACATCCTTGTTTAACGCCACTATTCGTCTCGAACTCGGAATGGATTGACCCATCCCATACAGCTGCTTTTGACTTGGTGTATAAATCTTTTATTTATATTGATGAAGTTCGAAGACAGTCCTAATTGTGAAAGCTTATAAAAGAGGGCCTTGACATCAATAAAAAGTGCATATACTTTTTGCACCTGGCTTGAAACGCTTTAATAATTGAAGTTAGGGAGAAAATATGGTCAACAGTTGAAAATATTTTTCTGAATCCAGCCTGATAGTCCGATAAAATGTTGTAAGTGTTAACCCATGTTTCTAGTCTGTTGACAAGCACAGCACAAAACAATTTTGCCAGGACATTCATAAAAGAGATGCCTCGATTATTTTCAACACTATTTAGGTCTCCAAAGATTATTTTATTAAAAAACGATGTAAGTTGGAAATGTAAAGCAACAGTTGCATTCTTGAAGAACTCGTATGGAATTCCGTCTTCACCAGAAGCTTTTCCATTTTTGCCTTTTAAGATCACAGTACATATTTCCGCTAACGAGATTTCCGAATCAAGAATCTCATCGAGAATGTTCGGCTCCGCATAAGAGAATCTCACATCTGGATTGCTGTATAGAAGACTTTTGAAATTGTTAGACATATCTTGAGCAGATAATCCTATTCCTATTGCAAGACTTAATCCATTAATCTCCCTGACTGTCTTCCGAAATTCCTCCGAACTTTTTATCTGGCCGAGTGAACAAGCTTGATGGTTTTTCAATTTCTTATAACGTTGATTAGCTTCAAGGTACCACTTCTTCAAAATTAGACAGTTAGAATTTCGTATCGCATTTAACAGAGTAAATGATTTTTTCCGGGCTATTATACATTCTTTGCCAAACCACTTTTGTTTAAAGTTAGGACGGTTTTTGCGAGACATATTGTGTGTTGAATTTCTAATGCAAGATACTATTTTCGTTAGCACTTACTTCAGCAGGCTCGGTCGTAACATTTTAACTCGCTAGGTTTTCTTCCTATCTTTGCTGGTATACAGTAGCTGTTTCTTGTTTCCATTTCAATCGTGGTAAAAGTTTCAGATCTGTTCGCTTAGGTGTAGTATCATCAACCCAGTCTACAACTATTGGCATGTGATCGGAATAGTTTTTACACTGGATTTCAAATTTTTGCACTAAATCATTCCAATCGTTATTAATCGCACAATATTCTATCACAGATTTGCTTTGTCCTCCTAGAAATGTAAAATTCCCTTTGACCATTCGTACAGCCAATCAAACAACTGGAGAAGATTTAGAAGATTTGTTCCATTTTGATTTGAAACTCCATCCATTGATGTCCTTTGACTATAATTTATAAAATTGTTTGTTGCGCTTTGTACTGTTTTAGTTTGTAATTTGCTGGTTCTTGCATTGAAGTCACCAATAACCAAGAGGCTTTTGTTTCCAAAGTGATGCATGATGTTGTTCAAAATCCTCACTCCACTTATTGCAGTTGATGCAGAATGGATTTACGTACAAGTTATGCTTACGCAAAAGTTTGTCTATCGTTACTCCTTCATGCACTTCAAAACCATAAGTTGCCAACATCGAAGTTTTAATCCCATACAGAGTTCCCCCTTTCGTATATATTTTCACTGCTTCATACCAAATTAGTTTAAATCCACCAAAGTACTTTAAAAACGTTTTGAAATTTTCTTTAGTTACATGAGTTTCGTACAGATAAATACATCAAATCTTTTAATATAATTAAAAAAGTCTACAAATAAAATTTTATTGCTTGACACATTATATGACAAAATATTACTAGATCTTAAATATATTGAACTGACGGCATCACAATTTCAATTATTTACTATAGTACTAGATATTGCATTATTTTGAGAAAGTGGCATCTCTGGTGCAGCATCATCAACGATTGGCTATGACGTCTGTTTGACAGCGATATGAGTTTGACAGGTTCGAAGTCAAGTTCGCCAAACATTTTTCGTAGTTTTTGTTCACCGTCATTATGTTTATATTTAAGATTACCACCAACGAATTGTTTTTAATTTGTATTTTTTCATTCGGTTTTTTGGATTTAATTACTTTCCCGTAGCTTAGTAGTATTCGGGTTTGAACTGCATTTGTTTTGTTAGGTCTCGTTGTAGGAAAACACCTGAGCCTTTGAGCTTCGATGCATTTTTTAACATTTTCAATGCATTTTCATTTGAGCCGGTCTTTATTTTTAATTTTATTGGGCTTGGGTTACCAAGCAGAAGTTGGCTGATGTTTTGAATTTTTGCTTGAGGGTCAACATGCTCATGAGTGAGTTCCTTGTGAAGAGATGAATCGATGATTGTTTTTATTTTTTTAAGATCGGATTCAGAAATAGACATATTTTCTTCATTCGCTGTGTTTGCAAATTTGATTTTTGGTGTAGTGGAATTGTCGGGAGAACTTTGGTCAACTTTTCTTTTCTGATCGGTCATGTGACACGGTTATTAACACATTTATTTAGGTTTAAAGCTTATTATCTATTGTTACCTGATCAGTCACAACTTTGAAAAGATAATCAAGACTTGAGAATCTTCACTGTAGGAATGCATTATATTTTGGTGAAAAAAAAAAATTAATATGGTGGGCTAAAAACGGTACCTCCCATAGGACCGCTTTTTTTCTTCGTCTTTCTCGAAAAAATGGTGGTCTGATTACAATCAAAATTGATATTTTGGAAGATGTAGGTAGCCTAAGTAATTTTGCATTAATTTCTTTCGAAAACTTTTATTTTGTATTTTTAATAATTCAAATAAATTTTGTTTTGAAAAATCAATATTTTGAAAACGGGTGAGTAATTTATTTTTATTTTGTTTTTAAATGTACGTTATTCTTGTGCTTAAGTTTGTATTCTTGAATTATGTTTTTTTTAATTTTTTTTTAAAAAAGTTTTTAAAAAAACCGTTTTATTTAAAAAGGGCTCCTTCAATTTTGAAAAAAAACATTTCCTAAAGAAATAAAATGGCGTTTAAATTATTTCAACCAATACAATTTAACGTACTTTATTCAAACAATCAAAAGTCACAAAAATCGAATAAATGCTTGGATGTTCACTTTAATTCTCTTAGAGTTTATTTTACAATGCGACCGCACATATGAGCAAGTACGTGCGATCCAGTCGTGCAATTTATGCCAACGTAATTGTTAATCCCATGGGAAATTCAACTTAAAAAAAAAAAAAAAAAAAAATTATAAAAAAAACATAAAAAGAAATTTTTTTTTATATGTATGTTTTTTAGGCTATTTTAAGCACAAATACAAAAAATTCTAGCTGAATGCACTTAATGGAAACCCGCCTCTTTTTACTTGCGATTATAGGGACTATAAGGTAAGTTTAGGATTCGTGAATATTAAAAAAATTGAGATAACAATCAAACATGACATTACGATCATAGAGAAGTCTAAAAGAGTGATCGAGAAAAAATGTTTGTCTGTCTGTCTGTCTTTTTGTTTGTCTATCTGTCTGTCTGTCAGTATGTGTAACGAGCTGCAGCCTAAACGGCTAAAGCGATTATCTTCAAATTTGGTGTGTATGATTGTTTTGGCATTCCCCAGAGGGAAAATTGAAATTTTATTTTTAGGCCTAAAAATAACGGTACCTGCCATATGACCGTTTAGGAAAAACTTATTTTTCTCGAAAACGGCTCCAACGACTTTGATGATAATTTTTGAGATTTTTTTTTTGATGGCATTGACTGAGGTTAGAACCACATATACGGGAAAAGTCTATTAACGGGACCTTTCATATAATGAAATCTATGGATTTCGTTTTTTTATATTTATATTTTTATATTTTTATATATTATATATATATATATATATTTTTTATATATTTTTATATTTTATATTTAAGAAGATCTAGGTAGCCAAATTAGTTCTGCATGTAAATATTTTTAATAACTTTTTTTTTCTAATTAAAATTAATTTTTGAATGTTTATTTTGAAAAATCAATATTTTGAAAACTAATCCAAAAAAATTATTTTAAATTTTATAATCACATGTATTTTAATAAATTCTAAAAAACTGCATACCAAAATTTAAAAATAAATTTTTTTTCCAAAAAAACTAAAAATAAAAAACAGGATTTTATCAAAACCGGTCCTACAATTTTCGAAATACATTTTTCGTAAATTCCTTGTTATTTATGACGTGTGATGGCATACGTATTGTTGCTTTTAATACTTTTTATAAGTTCAAACTGTGTTATTTTTAACGCAAATGTTACTTGTTTCTGTCAAAGATCTTGCTTTCCAATGTAATTATGCACATAAGAACAAGTACGTGCGACCCAGTCGTGTCCATTTTTTTACTATAAGCTGTAGAAATATAAAAAAAAACAATCTGGTGGATAAAACTCCGACACACATGACGAGTTGAAGTTGGCTTTCTATCGTGAACTAGTTATTTTGACGGAAGCTGTCAACTCTTTTGCTTGTTATCCATCGCGTCAAATCACCATGGCAAGTGAAACGGATGTCCCATTGGCAAAACTAATACTAATTTCGCCGGAAATCATTCATTTTAATGAACGGTAGTTTTTTGACGTGATAACGTCTTATATATCCATGAAAGGCTACAGGTACGAAATAACATGACTCATGCTGAAAAGACTCATGACTCATGCTAACCGCGATACTGTGGTTCTTTCAACCAAAATAATTCCACTCAAATTCAAAAAGTACAAGAAGAGAAAGGAAATATAAAATAGGCGGAGTTTTGTTATAGTAGATATTGGTGTGTGTGTGGGTGCATTTAATGAGAGGGTTTGTGGGTGTAAGTTAACGGGCTGTATGTTGGTCTTGCTGCCATTTTTTTTATGACGTTATCACGTAAAATTATCGTCCGTAAACCGTCTTTACAGACAACCAACTCTTTTTGTTTTTAATTAATTTAATTTTAATAATAACTCGAAGGATAGACAAAACAATCCTTCGTTCGGTACGAAAAACAAAACTTTACTGCTATGTAAGTAAACACAAGAATAGACGCTCTTTACAGACATACGCGTACGAGTGGACCCACGCCAAGAAGAGGTAATACTGTGAGGAAGTTTAACGTCGGACGGCTGCAATCGAAAGAAATCCCCAGATCCTTTTCCGATCGAGTTTCAAATAACCTCCAAAGGAGTCATTTAGCGCCAGCATCAAGTATTGAGAACCAGTGGCAACATTGCGAAAATGCCATCAGGGAAGCCGCGACTGAAATGCTGCTGGGTTTTACACGGCCACCACAACGAAACCCCTGCTTTGATGATGAGTGTCGGCAAGCACACGCAGGTAAACAAGAAGCATACAAAGCGGCGCCGCAAAGAAGGACCTGACCTACCCGTGCACTCTACGAAGAGAAGAGGAAAGAGGAACACCGCCTTCTGAGAAAGAAAAAAAGGGAACATGAGAAGCGCGCGATCGAGGAAATGGAGACTGTTATTGCAGGAATGAAGTTCGAATGTTTTACCAAAAGGTACAAAGAAAGTGTCAAAAGTACAGAGCTCGAACTGAAGCTTGCAAAGAATTCCGCTGTCAGCCAGAATGGTCTACTTTATCTGGGCTGAGTAGACCAACAATTCCGACCACCACATCTGGATGAAATAAAGCTAGCTTTATCTAAAGTTAAGAGCAACAAAGCCGCCGGCCTAGCTGTCGAGCTCTTCAAAGCTGCAGGCGATGACTTGGCTATAAGTATGCACCAACTCATAAGCAAGATATTCTTAGAAAAAAGCATGCCCGATGAATGGAATCTCAGCATAATTTGCCCGATCCTTAAAAGAAGACCCTCTGAACTGCGCCAAATACGGGTGTATCAGTCTCACCAAAATCACCTACAAGATGTTTTCTGCTGTATTGTGTGAACGCCTAAAGCCATTCGTCAACAACCTGATAGGTCCATATCAGTGCGGTTTTAGGCCAGGAAAGTCCACTATCGATCAAATATTCACATTACGGCAGATCTTGGAAAAAAAAACTCAAGAACTTCAAATAGATACCCACCATCTTTTCATAGATTTCAAAGGATATAATGCCCAACTATAATTAGAAAATCGCTTAACATCTATATAAACGTAATGCAAAATACGTTTAAGCAATAACTAATGCCTCCTGTTTCTTCTTTTTATTTTTTATTATGAATATTAATTTTACTGACTCAAAGACAGTTTTCCAGTTCACAATCTTACTGCATTGAAGCCAAATCCTCCATGATGGTGTTGTACAGTTGCTCCTTAATATTGAGTCCAAACGCAAAGTCAAAATGATTCCATTTCGGATGTGGAACTAAGTATGATCGACGCACAGACGACTTAGGCAATTCTCTAATAAGTCTTTCAACATCCGATACAGCTGCCAAATAATCGTTTTTACCGTAATAGAGAAAGACGGGTACATCGATATTGCCCACAGGATAATTTGGAGGCTCCCTTGACCTATATTTTGCTAAATTACCGGAAACACCATAGTCAAACTGACGGAAATAGCCAGAATTGTACTCTTGCGTATAATGAATCAGTTGATTGGTAGATGACCCTGCTGGGATTGTAGCCTTAATATCCGGTACCACAGTCTGGAAATCAGATAATAATGATTTTTTTTTTACAAAAGCTAAATTTCGACTTAACTTACTTGGTTTAAATTTTCTGAATCTGGTCCCGCAATTAGGAAGAGCTCAATTGAACAGAGGGCCTTCACATATGAAGTAGCAATACATATCGACTCACCTAGGATTTGATTCAATTTGCTGCTTGGCAAAAGCTCCATACTTCCTAAAAGCTCTGGCATCATTTTCACCACGATATTAACAACCACAGCAAGTGGAGACTTCATGTTACCCATGTAAGCCACTGGGGCCAACAAGTGGGCAGACTTAATGTACTGCGTAGAACTTCGGTTCAGCGAGTTCAACACAAGGAAAGTCGTTGTACCCTGGGAATGACCGAAATATGTGACTTGTTTTTGTCCCGTTTTTTCTAAGGCAAATTCAATCATAGCTGGCAGATCATACAAGGCAATTTCATGCCAGTCAAAGTTCCAGAACTCTTTAAACCTTGGATTAAGTTTAATGTGTTTTCGAGAGTAAATATTTCCACGAGCATTGCCCAGCCAAACATCGTAACCAGCATCGGACAGGAGGAAGGCCAATGAATTGTCAGGCCCCAAGAGAGTCCAAAAGCTGGACGCGCACAAAAAGCCATGCATAAGGAATGCAACAGGACGCGGGCTGTCAATGGTGTTGTTCACATTTGGAGAGTAAGGAATACGATGAACTCCAAGAACGTAACCATCAGATGTCGTAACGAAATGCTCTTCAAATGGATATCCATGTTTCGTAATCACGCTTTCCTTGTTTTTAAATGAAATTAAAAATCATTGCTTTTTTCAAGGCATTAATTTGGTCTTACGGTTGTAACGGAATTTGTTCTTGAGATCGGAACTGCTGTCCCAAGGAAAACAAGAACTCCCAATATCACCCAATGTAGCATTATTTTTTAACTGATTCCATTACATTGAAAAAGCTTTCTTTTATACAAGTTTTGGAATACTCATCTGTACAATAATTCCCGTGATATGGGTTTCAGAACAATTGTCAGTATTAAAACATTAATTTAATTTAATTGATAATAATTGGCAAGTTTATTGTATTATTGTTTTCCAGACTCGAAATTAATTTGAGGGTATCGTATCTACTTTGATCATGTTTCAATGAGTTAACGGCAGATCCACACTTGTGAAAATCAAACGTCAATTTTAGAATGTTGCATTCTGTCAGGAGCTTTCATATTATGCAGTGCGTTGCTAACGCTATTGTTTTCATCGGGAACAGTACTTTTTTGGGATAAATTTTAGCTTATAACATTATTAATACCTTTGACTACATTTGTTCAAAATTTCATGATGATCGGTCTAGTAGTTATGTTGTGAAAGCGTAACAAACAATCAATCTTTTATTCTCATTTATAATGAAATCCACTGCCATTTTCGATAAAATAGAAACTACCTATAAGACAATAGATTTTTTAATGGTTAAAAGGAAATGTGGCCCTATTTTGGCCAATTTTTTTTTTGCAAAACCGAGACTGAACTCATTGATCTTTATTAACAGCAAAATTATACATATTGGCCTTCTAACCGTACAATTTACACAGAGTTATGATAAAAATATCTTGCTACTGAAAAACGATAGTTTTAGAGAAAAATGAACATTGAAAGGAAAAGCTGATAAAAACCTTTCTTATAAAAAAAAAAAATATAATTATAATATAAGTACTTTAATGCAAACTCAGTTGACTTAACATAAAACAATTAAGAAAATCTCAAAACACGTCTGTCTCGAAAGGTACGTTTATTTATTCAAAGTGTTGAGTTGAAATGATCCTTTTCCTTAGTCTACTCAATACTAATACACAGAAACTGCCCTCTTAAAATGTAAGAGAGAGCGGCCTGCGACCGTGTAGCTTAGTGGTGATTGGTGAATGGCAGTGAGCATGAGCAGTCATCTCGAGTCATGGAAAAGGTGCGGTCGCAGGTTTGTTCGGTGGCTACGATTCTATAATATATATATATATATATATATATATATATATATATATATTTAAAAAAGATAAAAAACTACAACTGTTAGCAAAGTGTTGGAGTGCGTGATTTAATATATGTAGCGATTAAGTACGCGGTTTATTAAAAGTGATTCTGTTTGCACTCAGAAAACAGATAACAGATAATTTGTTACAGTTAACAAAATCGACATGACTAAACAATTACATAAGAATTGTGGTTTAAATCGTTCGATAGAACAGCAATAGAAATTCATAGAACATACATAAATACAGATTATGATAGCTTACATATTTTACTTATTTTTTTTTTTTATAATTAACGCGCACGCACAAGGGACTACTTGTTTCCCTTTTAATGTAACACACTATTGGAAGATAGGAAGGGGAGAGATAGGAGGTGTCGATTAACATTGGTTTTGAATGTTTGCAGATCAAAATGGCAAGGGAAAATCTCGCCGGGTAAACTATTCCAAATTCGTGTCGTTCGGCTAAAAAAAAAATCCCTATATTTCACGGTACGTCCGAAATTTGGCTCAAGGGTGAACTGATGAGCATTCCTTGTGAGACGAGTATTACGGGAGAAACTTTTAAGAGGAGGAATGCAACTGGCTACTTCGAGTGAACATTTTTTGTAAAAGAAACGATAAATTAGGTGAAGCAATGTTTGTGAAGCACCTGCCTAGAGGTGGGAGTTATACTCGAGTTTAGGGCGTATAAACGCTTAATAAATTGTAGCCAGATCAGATGGGGAAAAATACTTCTTACACCGATACAGAAAACCTAAGCACTTAGCAGCATTCTTAGCGATCTCAAATATATGGTCGTTCTTTTCTTCGATGTAAGTGCCATTCATGGACAATGGCATTGGGAGTTGTTTAGCTTTAACGACAGAAGACAGCATTGATTTTTGGAAGCATTAAACTCCACACGATTCCTGTTACCCCACTTGACAATGCTATATAAATCGTAGTTTAATGAGCTTGACATACGGTACCGTTGCAATTCTACGTCCGAAGGCAAAGGACGTGAATTATCGAACGAATATGAAAAGCTGAGGGTAGAGTCGTCAGCGAAACAGTTAAGTGGATTTGAAGTAACAGACAGAAGATCATTTATAAAAATGAGGAAAAGAGTCGGAGACAGAACAGAGCCCTGGGGCACACTAGAATTTATTTTGTGGGAATCAGACTTGAATCCGTCCAATACAACTTGTATTGAACGGTCCAGAAGATAGCTTCTAATCCAACGAACAAGAGTATTATCGATCCCAAAAGCACGCATTTTCGATAAGAGAGCTTCAAGCCAAACTCTATCAAATGCCTTGGAGATGTCAAGAGCAATAATCTTACTTTCACCAAAGCGATGTAAAGATTTGTTCCACTGTTCGGTGAGATATGCCATCAGATCACCAGTGGAACGGTAACACATAATGTATGTGTTTATTGAAATTCGGAATACAGGGTGGTCTGGACTTATTTAAGTTTTAATTATAATTAATAATAATTAAAGCACATTTTAATATTAAATCTCTGAATACAAAATCGTCGATTTAATGTTAATCGTAATACATTAATTAATATTTTCTTGAATAGTTTCATGTGAAAGAAAATTTAGGCTATAATTTTTGGTTTTCGAAAGTTTGAAATCAAACATAGAATTATGTTATCACTTAATAAAAACAAAATTGGTATACGACAGGAATTAAAAAAAAATAAATCAAGTATAGATAAAAATAGTTTAAAATTTGATAAAAAATAATTAAAATTTTCATTTATATTGAAACATATAGGGCATGCAACTCCTTCATAGGGAATGCGTGAAATCTGAAGGTTTTCTAAATCTTTAATTATGTAGCGATCGTTTTGTAACTTTTTTACTATCTCAAAGGGACCTTTAAATTTAGCAAGAAGTTTTTTTTTTACACCGGGGGTGGTAACAACATTTTTTCCATAACAAAGTCACCAACACTGTATTCGTGTGGTTTTTTATGGTGCTTATCATAATAAGTTTTATTTTTCTCTTGACTAAGAAAATTTTTTTTTCAGTTGCTTCTTGCCTAAAAGATTTTAAGCTTCGTGGTTCTTCAATTAGAACGTTTTGATTGTATCGCAAACGATTCCCTTTTACTCAACACCGAAAAGCAAAACGCTAGGACTGAAATCGGTACTTTTGTTAATTGTGTTGTTCATGGCAAATTCTACCTTAACTAAATATTTAGTCCAATCACTAGGCTCAACCTCACTCTCTTTAACTAACATCGGAGTAAGACATCGGTTCACGCGTTCTACTTGTCCGTTAGACTGCGGCGAAGAAGTGGCGACCTTTATATGTTGGATACAATGTTTTTCACAAAATAAGGCAAACTCTTCGGACGTGAAACAACTACCTCTATCCGAAATTAAACGGTTTGGTCTGCTGTAGCTTGAAAAATATGTTTCTAGGCATAGAGTAACTTCTCGGGTACTTGTTGTCTTAACTACAAATAGTTTGGTGTATTTGGAAAATCCATCAACAACCAAAAATATATGTTTTTTAGAATTCCGATGACCATGACGGACCATAGTGGTCAACGTGAAATGTGTCGAAGGGCTTATCACCTTTCGGAATACTATGTAAAATTTCTTCTTTCTTAGAGAGAAATGTATACATTTTAAACAATTGTTGATGTAATTTTTGATTTTGGCTTTCATGCAAGGAAACCAATAAGTTTTTCTCAAAAAATCATAACACTTATCAACTCCGACGTGGCATAACGCGTTCCAACTTTTTAACCAATTTTTTAATAACATGATCTCTTTGTTACGATGCGGCAAGTACATGTTCAAACGAATCTGCCTCAACGATTAAAATGTTATGGCATCTGCTTAAGGCATCAACATGTCTCATTCTCTTGCCATCTCTCTCAGTCCGTGATAATTTTAATTCGGATGCCAGTGAGGTAAATTTTAAACCTTCTCAGAGCTGATATTATGGCCAAAGTCTCTAATTCAAAAGAATGGTACTTAGATTCCTGTTCAGTAGTACGTTTTGAAAAGAAGAAAACTGGATGAAAGTTTTTACCTTCTTGTCGCTGCATCAAAACTGCACCAAACCTATTCCAGCATTAGGGTTGTAAGTGCTAAGTATTGGCGCATTCAATAACTTTAGCTTCAGAGATTCAAAAACAGCTAATTCGTTGTCACCGAAAATAAATTTCGTATCTTTTGTAAGAGGTCATACAGTGGCTTAGCAAAGGTTGAAAAATCCTTTATGAACTTCCTAAAGTAAGAAGTTAAGAAAGTCAGCGACGGCTTCAACCCTGTTAAGTTCGGTCCTATGCCACTAGTGGACATTTCATACCGTAAATAGGTAATCTTTTCATACATAAAAAGACATTTATCGTAACGCAGTTTCAAATTATGCTGTATAACAACATCCATTACCTCCTTTAAAATTTGAAGATGATCGTCTTTAGCAAGTCATCAATATAAACTAGCAATTTTTGGCTCTTTAAAGGTCTTTGAATTATCTATTTTTTAGACCGAATACTCCTTCATGCACTTCAAAACCATAAGTTGCCAACATCGAAGTTTTAATCCCATACAGAGTTCCCCCTTTCGTATATATTTTCACTGCTTCATACCAAATTAGTTTAAATCCACCAAAGTACTTTAAAAACGTTTTGAAATTTTCTTTAGTTACATGAGTCTCGTACAGATAAATACATCAAATCTTTTAATATAATTAAAAAAGTCTACAAATAAAATTTTATTGCTTGACACATTATATGACAAAATATTACTAGATCTTAAATATATTGAACTGACGGCATCACAATTTCAATTATTTACTATAGTATTAGACAATGCATTATTTTGAGAAAGTGGCATCTCTGGTGCAGCATCATCAACGATTGGCTATGACGTCTGTTTGACAGCGATATGAGTTTGACAGGTTCGAAGTCAAGTTCGCCAAACATTTTTCGTAGTTTTTGTTCACCGTCATTATTTTTATATTTAAGATTACCACCAACGAATTGTTTTTAATTTGTATTTTTTCATTCGGTTTTTTGGCTTTAATTACTTTCTCGTATCTTAGTATAGTAGTATTCGGGTTTGAACTGCATTTGTTTTGTTAGGTCTCGTTGTAGGAAAACACCTGAGCCTTTGAGCTTCGATGCATTTTTTAACATTTTCAATGCATTTTCATTTGAGCCGGTCTTTATTTTTAATTTTATTGGGCTTGGGTTACCAAGCAGAAGTTGGCTGATGTTTTGAATTTTTGCTTGAGGGTCAACATGCTCATGAGTGAGTTCCTTGTGAAGAGATGAATCGGTGATTATTTTTTTTTATTTTTTTAAGATCGGATTCAGAAATAGACATATTTTCTTCATTCGCTGTATTTGCAAATTTGATTTTTGGTGTAGTGGAATTGTCGGGAGAACTTTGGTCAACTTTTCTTTTCTGATCGGTCATGTGACACGGTTACTAACACATTTATTTACCTGATCAGTCACAACTTTGAAAAGATGATTAAGACTTGAGAATCTTCACAGATCAGGATTTATTTTTATTTTTGAGTGAAATACTATTTAATTTAAATAAAAAAGGTGCGATATAAAAATTGAACCAATCACTTTCACAATAGTGTTGAACTTAAGGTTATTTTAACATTCTACAGAGGAGTTTAACGGTACCTGTCATATAACCGTTATGTAAAAGCTTATTTTTCTCGAAAATGGCTCCAAGAATTTGTATAAAAAAAATAGTGTAGTGCTGTAGGTATGCATTATATTTTGGTGAAAAAAAAATTTAATATGGTGGACTAAAAACGGTACCTCCCATAGGACCGCTTTTTTTCTTCGTCTTTCTCGAAAAATGGTGGTCTGATTACTATTAAAATTGATATTCAGGAAGATGTAGGTAGCCTAAGTAATTGTGCATTAATTTCTTTCGAAAACTTTTATTTTGTATTTTTAATAATTAAAAATAAATTTTGTTTTGAAAAATCAATATTTTGAAAACGGGTAAGTGATTTATTTTTAATTTTGTTTTTAAATGTACGTTATTTTTGTGCTTAAGTTTGTTTGGGTTTTCACTAGAAAAAGTGATTTATATTAGATATAAAC
The DNA here is from genome assembly GCA_963971375.1 of Platycheirus rosarum. Taxonomy (NCBI): domain Eukaryota; kingdom Metazoa; phylum Arthropoda; class Insecta; order Diptera; family Syrphidae; genus Platycheirus; species Platycheirus rosarum. Next base: position 130,760,938 of record OZ020509.1, on the reverse strand, counting down.
TGCACGATTGGCTTATGTTGACATTTCTATTTGTTTCAGTGAAGCCATTTTAGTAGGACTGGGTGATCCTCTTGCATTTTCCTAATCCAAAAGTGATCCCAAGAGGGGGTTTGTAGGGGGGTTTAAGCTTTCCAATACATATCGAAAATTTGTTGTTAGGTATACTGAAATAAAAAAAAAAACTTTGCATATACCCAACCTCGCACCTACTCCAAATTTTTGTTTGACCCGAAGAGGGGAGTTGGCCCCCTTGCCAACGTAATTGTTAATCCCATGAGAAATTCCACTTAAAAAAAATAATCAAAAAAAAATTATAAAAAAAATTCATAAAAGAAAAAAAATTGAAAAAAATCATTAAAAAAGTTTCATTTCCTCGCAAAATTTTTTTTATATGTATGTTTTTTAGGCTATTTGAAGCACGAATAAAAAAAATTCTAGCTGAATGCACATAATGGAAACTCGACCCTTTTAACTTGCGATTATAGGGACTATAAGGCAAGTTTAGGATTAGTGAATATTAACAAAATTGAGATAATCAAACATGACATTACGATCATAAAGAGGTCTAAACAAGTGATCGAGAAAAAATGTCTGTCTGCCTGTCTGTCTTTTTGTTTGTCTGTCTGTCAGTATGTATAACGAGCTGCAGCCTAAACGGCTAAAGCGATTATCTTCAAATTTGGTGTGTATGATTGTTTTGGCATTCCCCAGAGGGGAAATTGAAATTTTATTTGTAGGCCTAAAAATAACGGTACCTGCCATATGACCGTTTAGGAAAAACTTATTTTTCTCGAAAACGGCTCCAACGACTTTGATGAAATTTTTTGAGATTTTTTTTGATGCATTGACTATCATTTGGTTAGAACCACATATAAGGGAAAAGTCTATTAACGGGACCTTTCATATAACGGTTTTTTAATTTTAGGCTTTATCGGTAACGGCTCTATGGATTTCGTGTTTTTATATTTATATTTTTATATTTTTATATATTATATATATACATATATATATATTTTATATATTTTTATATTTTATATTTAAGAAGATCTAGTTAGCCAAATTAGTTCTGCATGTCAATATTTTTAATAACTTTTTTTTTCTAATTAAAATTAATTTTTGAATTTTTTTTTTTGAAAAATCAATATTTTGAAAACTAATCCAAAAAAAATTATTTAAAATTTTATAATCACATGTATTTTAATAAATTCTAAAAAACAGCATACCAAAATTTAAAAATAATTTTTTCTCCAAAAAACTCAAAATAAAAAACAGGATTTTATCAAAACCGGTCCTACAATTTTCGAAATACATTTTTCGTAAAATCCTTGTTATTTAGGACGTGTGATGGCATACTTCATTTTTACTAGAAGCCGTTAAGTATTGTTTTTTTAATACTTTTTATAAGTTCAAACTGTGTTATTTTCAACGCAAATGTTACTTGTTTCTGTCAAAGATCTTGCTTTCCAATGTAATTATGCACATACGAGCAAGTACGTGCGACCCAGTCGTGCCCATTTTTTTACTATAAGCTGGAGAAATATATATAAAAAAAAAACAATCTGGTGGATAAAACTCCGACACACATGACGAGTTGAAGTTGGCTTTCTATCGTGAACTAGTTATTTTGACGGAAGCTGTCAACTCTTTTGCTTGTTATCCATCGCGTCAAATCACCATGGCAAGTGAAACGGATGTCCCATTGGCAAAACTAATACTAATTTCGCCGGAAATCATTCATTTTAATGAACGGTAGTTTTTTGACGTGATAACGTCTTATATATCCATGAAAGGCTACAGGTACGAAATAACATGACTCATGCTGAAAAGACTCATGACTCATGCTAACCGCGATACTGTGGTTCTTTCAACCAAAATAATTCCACTCAAATTCAAAAAGTACAAGAAAAGAAAGGAAATACAAAATAGGCGGAGTTTTGTTATAGTAGATATTGGTGTGTGTGTGGGTGCATTTAATGAGAGGGTTTGTGGGTGTAAGTTAACGGGCTGTATGTTGGTCTTGCTGCCATTTTTTTTTAAGACGTTATCACGTAAAATTATCGTCCATAAACCGTCTTTACAGACAACCAACTCTTTTTGTTTTTAATTAATTTAATTTTAATTGGAATAATAACTCGAAGGATAGACAAAACAATCCTTCGTTCGGTACGAAAAACAAAACTTTACTGCTATGTAAGCAAACACAAGAATAGACGCTCTTTACAGACATACGCGTACGAGTGCTTCAAATACGACTCAATACGTTTTTAGTACAAACAAAATCATTTTCATTCCACCCTGAGATATTTTTTTTTGCCGTAGATCGTAGTTGACGAAATTTAAAAATTTCCAGTTCTAAGCAGCAAGTCGTCCTTGTCTCAATTAATTCTTTATTCATTTTTTAAAGAATGTGCATTTGCAATAATTATGTCGAATTCATTCGATCGACCGATTCGTTCATCCGAGGCCATTGTCGTATTTGACGGATATCCGGAACATGTAGCATGCCGTAGTACTAAATATTCGGGGCGATCTCGAAGATCAAGGAAAACAGCTCCAGTAGACATTCTATATGACAAGATAATGTGACCCAGGATAAGTTCTTGGCCAACGACGCATACAAGAAACGCCTCATTGGAATGTTTAAGACAAAAGTTTGAAGCTATAAACTTCAAAGTTAAACAAGCCACAGAATTTGTGGATACGCTAATAATAAATACTGCAAGCAGCGTTTCGTCGTAACTCTCTTAGAATAAAGACCTTTAAAAAATTTTACAAAATAATAAAAATAATTACTTATTGTTTACATATTGATTGAATTTAACACATGCATTAGTTATAGGTTTATTTTCATCATAATTTATTGAATGTCGGGAAATGTACATAAGAGCATTATTTTTAGGTTTTAAGGTTCTTGTAGGTGCATAGACCAAGCAACACAACAATATTCTAAAATAGGACGAACTAAGACAACAAAAAGAGTTTTTAATGTACCTATAATAGTGCGGGAAGCGGCCGTTAGGAACTCCTACCTCTTCTAGTCAATGAAATATTTTGCCATATATAAATGAAAAATTACATTAAATGTACAAAACCGTCTAAGCTTTCATTTGATACCCCATTTGTTCATTAACTCCATCCCAATGAGGTAAACCAGCACCAAAATCGCAACCGGAAGTTGTCATTTTACCGCCTACGGCCGCCTCCTCTACTATAAGGATCCCGACAGTGAGAGTTCCTAAAGAGAAAACCGGACATCGCATTTGCTCGTCATATAATATGAATGGTCAAAATGAAGATTAAAAGAATGATGTGGATTAAAAATTGACACCCAAATCCTTATGACTTTAAACTTTCTGTTAAATTACGCTAACGATTTTATAATCATAAATAAAACATAATTTACAACTTTTTAATATTTAAGTCTAAGGAGTTCATAGAACATCAAACATTCAAACTATCAATATCCTTCTGAAAATTTAAACAGTCACTAACTGATTTACTGACATCACCTCCGATTACGGACTCAGGCTAATTGACGTTGCTGCGGGGCGAAATATTGTAATAGCCAATACCAAGTTCCCACACCTCAACATTCACAAAGGGACATGGAGATCCCCTGATCAATCAACTGTCAACCAAATTGACCAAATTGCGATCGATGCAAGGCACTACTTAAGTATGATGGATATCCGAACTTTCCGAGGGGCAAACATTGACTCGGACTACTACCTCTTTGTAGTCAAGGTAAGACTTAGGATATCACGACCCACGCCAAGAAGAGGTAATACTGTGAGGAAGTTTAACGTCGGACAGCTGCAATCGAAAGAAATCCCCAGATCCTTTTCCGATCGAGTTTCAAATAACCTCCAAAGGAGTCATTTAGCGCCAGCATCAAGTATTGAGAACAAACATTGCGAAAATGCCATCAGGGAAGCCGCGACTGAAAAGCTGCTGGGTTTTACACGGCCACCACAACGAAACCCCTGCTTTGATGATGAGTGTCGGCAAGCACACGCAGGTAAACAAGAAGCATACAAGGCGGCGCCGCAAAGAAGGACCTGACCTACCCGTGCACTCTACGAAGAGAAGAGGAAAGAGGAACACCGCCTTCTGAGAAAGAAAAAAAGGGAACATGAGAAGCGCGCGATCGAGGAAATGGAGAGCTGTTATTGCAGGAATGCAGTTCGAATGTTTTACCAAAAGGTACAAAGAAAGTGTCAAAAGTACAGAGCTCGAACTGAAGCTTGCAAAGAATTCCGCTGTCAGCCAGAATGGTCTACTTTATCTGGGCTGAGTAGACCAACAATTCCGACCACCACATCTGGATGAAATAAAGCTAGCTTTATCTAAAGTTAAGAGCAACAAAGCCGCCGGAGCCGATGGCCTAGCTGTCGAGCTCTTCAAAGCTGCAGGCGATGACTTGGCTATAAGTATGCACCAACTCATAAGCAAGATATTCTTAGAAAAAAGCATGCCCGATGAATGGAATCTCAGCATAATTTGCCCGATCCTTAAAAGAAGACCCTCTGAACTGCGCCAAATACGGGTGTATCAGTCTCACCAAGATCACCTACAAGATCTTTTCTGCTGTATTGTGTGAACGCCTAAAGCCACTCGTCAACAACCTGATAGGTCCATATCAGTGCGGTTTTAGGCCAGGAAAGTCCACTATCGATCAAATATTCAGATAACGGCAGATCTTGGAAAAAACTCAAGAACTTCAAATCGATACCCACCTCGATACTCGCATACGCCTACCATATTGACATAATCGGAAGAACGCAGCGTGATGTCAGTAGCGCTTTTGTGAGTATTGAGACGGAAGCGGCAAAGATGGGTTTAGCCTTCAATGAGGGCAAAACCAAGTATATGCTGTCATCAAGAAGAGACACCCAACATCGACGTCTTGGACAAAACGTCACCATAGACAGCTATAACTTGGAGGTAGTTAGGGACTTTGTTTACTTGGGCTCCGCTATTAACTCAGACAACAACACCAGCGCTGAAATCAAACCAAGAATAACTCTTACCAATCGCTGCTTCTTCGGGCTTAGAAGGCAATTGAGTAGCCAAGCCCTCTCTCGGGCAACTAAACTGTCCCTTTAAAAGACCCTCATTATCCCAGTCCTGCTCTATGGCGCAGACGCATGGACGCTGTCAAAAGCCGATGAGGACACTTTAGGCTGTTTAGAGAGAAAGATTCCGGGCGATTTTTGGTCCTATATGCATAAACGGAGAGTGGAGAAGAAGATACAATGAAGAACTTTACCGGCTGTACAGCGACACAGATCTAGCCAAAAGAGTAAAAATTCAACGTCTCAGATGGATGGGTCATGGACATCAATGCCTTGGCCCGGAAAATCTTCGAATCCAGCCCAGAGGGACGGCGCAGTAGAGGAAGACCGAGACTCAGGTGGCGCACACAAGTGGAAGAGAACCTCAACCGACTCCACGTGCGAAACTGGAGACAGCTAGCTAGGGACAGAGCTGGCTGGAGAAGCTTGTTGGTTGAGGCCCAGGTCCACCCCGGATTTAACTGACATGTACATAGATCTTAACATCGTCTGCGAACATAAGACAATTTGAAAACTTAGTAACTGTTGGAAGGTCATTAATGAAAATTAAGAACAACAAGTGTCCAAGCCTTGTGCCACACCCGAGTAGTTATGTATTTTAAATGATAGCTTTGATCCAAATTTCATTTGATTTTTTGAAAGAGGATGATATAGTTACAGTTTCAAAAATTTTTTGGAAAAAATCGTTTCCTATAGGTAATAAAACTGTTACTAGCGTTTTTATAGAATTCATAAGCTATACCATCTGTCAACTACCCGGAGCATTGTTATCCTTTGCAGAAGTTATAACCACATTGATTTCTTGCAATTCAAATAGGTTATCGAGTTGAGCGATAAGAACTGAAGGTGTTTATTGGATAAAAAACATCATTTTGTGTACCATCAAAACTTAGAGCGTTTTCATAACCTCAGTAGCCGTGATTTGAGGTGCAGTACTCGTAGAATTACCACGAATTTCCTTTTTGCAAGTTTCCACCAATCCTTTGCTGAGTTGATACTAGAAAGTTGACTTGCAATACGTCGGTAGTACAATCGTTGTTTCGTTTTACATAAGGCTTTCTAATTTTTGTTTGCTTCACGATAATTCCGAAGCGTATAGATCAATTAAAGATAGTAGAAATGGGCATTTAATGTGGTGAGCTAAAATATCGCTTATGAACATAATTGAAAAGATTTTACGTCTATTTTCAGGAGACTGAAGTCCAATTAGCTGGCACCTTGTACGATAGGCAGGGATTTCAATGTTCCAAATCTCGAGAATTTTCTTTGAATACTTTCTATTCTATTCGAGTGTATGTTATAGTACGGATTCCAAATCACACAACAATACTCCAATATAGATCTAACATATAAGGATTTAAGGGTATATGGATATTTAAAGTCATTTGAATTTCGTTTAATAAAACTAAACATAGAATTAGCTTTAGCTACCATGCATTCAATGGCGCAAAATTATAGACGCTTTAATACCAAACTAAAAGAAATAAAGTTTGGCACTAACATTAAAAGCGTAGTTCTTCAATTATAGACGATTCAAAAATTGATTTTCTCTTAGTGTGAAACTAGATTTTTAATAACAGGAATACCTTGCATTATCTTTTTAGTAAGAAACTAAAAACTCTCAGAGAGAATGACGGCTCGCTCTTACAAAATGCCATTTTGAAAATATAAATATACACACAAGCCCTGCCTAAATCCAATAACAAAAAAATTCTCTAGGGCTCTCAAACTTTCAAATTTGATTTTAACTAGTAATAATAATAAAATAGGTTGTCTATAATTTTGCGCCAATATGTTTAAGAAAGTTTAGTTTGGAGTCAAAAACAATTCCGGGATCTTTTTGAACTGAAACTCGTTCGAGAATATTGTTATCTATTCGATACTCAAAAACACTGACATTTAGAAACATTCAAGTATAATTTATTTAACACACACCATTCAGTTAACCTATCAAGGTCATCTTGTAAAAGAAGACAATCCTCATGTGATCTGATACATCTGAGAAATTTCAGATCATCTGCAAATAAAAGCCGAACGGAATTTAAAAATAAATCAGGCATGTCATTGATAAAAAATCAAAAAAAGAAGTGGTCCAAGGTGGGAACCTTGAGGAACACCTGACGAAACTTCAACAGGACACGAAAGCATACTATCAATAGACACATATTGTATGCATCATTTCAGGTAAGAGATGATCCATTTTAAGATACTTGAGTGAAAACCTAAACTTTCTAGTTTGAATATTAAAATTGAATGATTGACTCTATCAAAAGCCTTTGCAAAGTCAGTATAAATCACGTCAATTTGGAAACCTTTTTCAAGTTTATTTAAAATGAAGTTTGAGAAAATTGAAAGGTTGGTAGTTGTAGATCTACCTGCCAAACAATGGACAAATATGTTCTTTTAGTACGAAAGCCATAAACATTTTTTTTTCAAAAAGCTTTAGTATTGCTGAAAGTTTGCAGATTGGGCGGTAATTAGATATTTCTTGCTTAGAACCGGAGTTGTGTATAGGAGAGATAAAAGATATTTTCCAGTCAGAAAGGAACTCACCGTTTGGTAACGAGCAATTAAAAATATAACAAAGAGGTTCACAAAGAGAATTTGCACATTTTTTAAGAACAATCGGAGGAACTCCATCAGGTCCAGAATGACAATCCAACTCTAAGCCTGAAAGTGCTAGTTCAACTTCAGATGCACTAACACCTAAGCGACCAATGTCAACCATAGAAATAAATGGTTGGATTCTCCCAGGATCTTGTTCATTAGAAACTGAATAATAAGATATGAAATATTCGGCAAATAGATTTAGATTGTTCTTACAATCATTTTTTTGAACTAAATAATAGCTTGCGAATGAGTCAATGACTTCATATTCATTAATTACATTAAATGGTACAAATTGTAACTCTTCAGAATCAAACACCCAATCGATATTAGTTAAATTGAAATCACCAATTATTAATATGTGTTCATTTTCTTTAGGATTTGATAAATAAAATTGACAATTATGTACCTTTTAGGTGGGATATAGCTTACAACAACAAATATTGCATAGTGGTGATTTATGGTGATTTTTACAATGATTTGACAATGTCAAACGAATGAGGGGAAGAAGAAGAAGGTAAAGACATTTCAACACAAGTGAAGGTGGTGAGTATTGCTAGCATCACACCACCCCCTCTTACTAAACCAGTTCTCTGTGGGCAGCGATCTTTACGGAAAACAGAATAATTTTGATTGTTGAATATTTCAGCCATAGAGTAACTGTATCGTATGCCAGCATACGAGTGTATTTAAGAGAAAGCTATATTTTTATATCTCATATTTGTCTCTCTTTATTTTTATACATAAGCTAACGCGCAAGCTAAATGATGTTAAGAAGTAGTTTTTATAGTCTGTCTGGGTTTGACTCTTCACCAAGTCAGTCGTTGTTATACAAAGGTCGATAGCTACCGAAAGCCATCCTGCGAGCTAAGTTATATTGTTGTGCGAGCTTATTATCAACTGCGAGCTAATAAATGTTGGGTTTTTTTAAACGTATTTTTCCCAACAATAAAACGTGTCTGTTTTATTTCGATCGGTTGATTTTATTTTAGATTATTTTTTTTCTTAGTCAAGTATCGTCAAACGATACAGTAACTATACTATAAAGAGGGAAATGTACTGCCTTCTTTTGACAAGGCCTACAAGCTGGTCAAATAAGTATTGGTGTAGAACTGTCAAAAAATTGACGCCGATTGAGAGTGTAGTAGTGCTGAACTGTCAAAAAATTGACGCCGATTGAGAGTGTAGTAGTCAAATAATTGACCTCTTGTTTTCAGTTTCCTTTTCTTTTTCACCACGAAATTGGGCGTGTTGGAAGATACTTGATAATAAATAGCGCCATCCCGAAATTGACGTCATCAGTGACTCAAACTGACTAAATTAAATTATTATTATTATTATTAAATTATTATAATATATTTACTCTATGATTTCAGCATTGTGGTGATTACTTGTTAGCCAAGTTTCGGTGAGCGCAATAAAATCATATTGTTTTGATGATGAAGATAAGAAAAGAGCATATGTTGCATTTTTGTGTGCATGCCTCCAATGTTTTGGTAATAACCAAATACCAAACCATGTAATTTATTATGTGAATTGGAGAGAGAAGATAATGGCAGAGCTGATTGTCAGTGGAGAGGTTGTGGCTGGGATGATGGTTGTGCCAGGGTCCGGTCGGTGCGGGTAGTGATGGTGGTAGTTGTGGTGTAGGCGGCGGCGTTGATGAATTTATGTTGGCGGGTGTGGTTAAAGACGTTTGAGGTATGTTTATTTTAGTTGGATGGGTGACAAATTTTTTAATTTGAACAAAGCATGGCCATACTGTGGGGTCCATGACAATAGATAATTTTGATGATGGAACACTTAATTTAAATGTTACAAATTTAAGATTGTTTAGATTGGCATCTTTCTTTACTAACATAAAGCATTTAAACTGATTTGGTGGAATGTTTGTTTTTTGTGATATGTGATTAATAATGTCATCAGAATGAGTGTTTTTATTAAATTTTGATAAATGAAGCCACTTGTAATCTCGTAGCACATTAAGAGAAGAGGTAGTGTCAGTGCCTATTATTTTGTTTGCATTAGACTTTTTCTTTCTTTTTAATTGGTACGAGCCGATTTCCATTCGGTGTTATTATCAAAAAGGGAAATAAAGTAATTTATGTTAGTTGCTTAGCGTCCAGTTGAATAGTTGATGTTTGATTTTCTGTTAGTATTTATATTGATTCTTTTAGTAGTTATATCATAAATATATTTAAATCATTCAACGATTTGTGACAAGTTGACCGGTAGTTACATTGGATGTTTTATATCTAAAACTAGTGGCACATGATCATCTAACCGAAAAAATACCAACCATCTATAAAGCAGTGTATGAGGGGCACAATAATCAAAAACCGAAGATCCTCTACTTGACACATACAACCTCTTCCATTTAAAATAAATGCACCGATGTCCTCTAAAAAATCATTAAATTTGCTGCAGTTACTGTCTCTGACAGAATCCTTCAAGCATCGCATATCGCTTATAGAGGTTGAAGGTGTTCTTGCATCAATGGATCCCTTCACTCCCGTTCAAACCTTAAGATCACCCATGAGAATACAGTTATTTGATTCAAATTCATCAACAAAAGTTTACAAATTTTCAAAATCACGAACCCAATGGTTACATTTAAGGTATTATTTGGTATTAGATTTAAGATTTTGTGTATGCTCAGATAAGACAAATGTTTCATACAAAAAGAAAATATCAAATTGACAAACGTATTAAAAAAAAGTCAGCTCTTCCAGCGTATAAACCTATTATTTTATTATTATTAATTGCTTCGTTTCAAAAAAAAAAAAACTACCAGCCTTTTAAAGCAGAATAAGATACCAAGAGGAATGTCAAATTTGAGTCAATACAGTCAAGTGAAAAAGCCGAAAGTGAAAAAGCGTAAGACTCACGAAAGACAATAACAAAGAGAACTTCGAAAAAAAGTCAAGACTGGCCGGTCTACGTGTAAAAGCACACAATGAAAAAAATTACCCTGGACTCAGGCCAAAATATTTTTCTTCTGAACTTTTCGAATTTGCGATTCTCTTTTGGTTCTCCTTCCTTACTTGAATCACTTTTAATAAGTGCTGCATTTCTCCTTTATTTCGGACAAACCAACAACAGCAACCCTTAAATTCAAAACAAACAGCCTACCATTACTTACAAATGACGAATAGAGATAAAATCAGGACAGCACAAAGAGGAATGGGTGATAAGCTAGTTCGATGATCAGACCGAGCGAACGTTAACTTAGCAGTCTGACACTGACACTTGACCACTTTCACACAGCTGATGAAATTCGAACAGACGTAACAAAGAGAAGCAGGAGCTGCTCTCCATTACTTTATTTTAATTTCCACTTTTTACATTCCTAAAATTACATAAATGTACATTCAGTCGTAGTCAAACGGTTGTATTGTAGTGTTGACACATCGAGTCGAAAAATCTTACCCGCACGAGCCGCTCGTAGCGCTCCTATAGGGACATTTTATTCAAAAGAGAGAGAATTAAGAGCATGTTTTTTAGTGTTATGCTTTGTGCTTAGTTTACTGCGCATGTGCAATGTGAGGAAGACAAAAAGGAGTCGAACATGAAATAATTCAATATCTTGTTTCGCTTAGCTGAGGCGAATAATTTTTTGTTGGGATTTCTACACCATCCAGCATTTTAATTGCTTACATTTTTTTTATATGGAGAACTGGTTCTTACATACGACAAATTCTTCAATGATGGCCGATTGCATGCAGTGTATTTAAATTTAATGATTGAAATCCGGATTAAATTTTGTAGTGTATACTTCTTCGCACCGGCAAAAATGTACAGCAGCTTTTGCGTCTGGAGATATCTGTTTTTAAAGAAGAGATTATCTTATTAGAATTTATAATTCCATAGATATTCCTGTTCCTACGACTGATTGTCATTTTTTTGTGAGTGTAATAATGATAAATAAAGGAGCATATTATGTACTTCTCAAATACCGGCTAAATAAATACTTAAAATAGCCAAGGATTATTTGTACGTCATGTCATAGGTTTGAGAGTCCTCCTTACAAATTTAGTGTAAATATGTATTTCCTAATACTCTTTCTCGGACTCCAAAGAAAACGGGTTTTCTTGGGAGTTCTGGTTCTGGTTTCTGGATTACTTTTTTTAATGGAAAAGCTCACCAGCCTCTCCTTAACCCTGATGGATATAATGCCCAACTATAATTAGTGAATCTCTCAATCGCTTAACATCTATATAAAAGTCATGCAAAATACGTTTAAAATGCCTCCTGTTGCTTCTTTTTTTTTATTATGAATATTAATTTTACTGACTCAAAGACAGTTTTCCAGTTCACAATCTTACTGCATTGAAGCCAAATCCTCCATGATGGTGTTGTACAGTTGCTCCTTAATATTGAGTCCAAACGCAAAGTCAAAATGATTCCATTTCGGATGTGGAACTAAGTATGATCGACGCACAGACGACTTAGGCAATTCCCTAATAAGTCTTTCAACATCCGGTACAGCTGCCATATAATCGTTTTTACTGTAATACAGAAAGACGGGTACATCGATATTGCCCACAGGATAATTTGGAGGCTCCCTTGACTTATATTTTGCTAAATTACCGGAAACACCATAGTCAAACTGACGGAAATAGCCAGAATTGTACTCTTGTACAAAATGAATCATTTGATTGGTAGATGACCCTGCTGGGATTGTGGCCATAATATCCGGTACCACAGTCTGTAAATCAGATAATAATGATTTTTTTTTTTTTTTTATAAAAACTAAATTTCGGCTTAACTTACTTCGTTTAAATTTTCTGAATCTGATCCCGCAATTAGGTAGAGCTCATTTGAACAGAGGGCCTTCACATATGAAGTAGCAATACATGTCGACTCACCTAGGATTTGATTCAATTTGCTGCTTGGCAAAAGCTCCATACTTCCTAAAAGCTCTGGCATAACTTTCAGCATGATATTAACTGCCGCAGTAAGTGGAGACTTCATGTTACCCATGTAAGCCACTGGGGCCAACAAGTGGGCAGACTTAATGTAGTGCGTAGAACTTCGGTTCAGCGAATTCAACACAAGGAAAGCCGTTGTACCCTGCGAATGACCGAAATATGTGACTTCTTTTTGTCCCGTTTTTTCTAAGGCAAATTCAATCATAGCTGGCAGATCATACAAGGCAATTTCATGCCAGTCAAAGTTCCAGAACTCTTTAAACCTTGGATTAAGTTTAATGTGTTTTCGAGAGTAAACATTTCCACGAGCATTGCCCAGCCAAACATCGTAACCAGCATCGGACAGGAGGAAGGCCAATGAATTGTCAGGTCCCAAGAGAGTCCAAAAGCTGGACGCGCACAAAAAGCCATGCATAAGGAATGCAACAGGACGCGGGCTGTCAATGGTGTTGTTCACATTTGGAGAGTAAGGAATACGATGAACTCCAAGAACGTAGCCATCAGATGTCGTAACGAAATGCTCTTCAAATGGATATCCATGTTTCGTAATCACGCTTTCCTTGTTTTTAAATGAAATTAAAAATCATTGCTTTTTTCAAGGCATTAATTTGGTCTTACGGTTGTAACGGAATTTGTTCTTGAGATCGGAACTGCTGTCCCAAGGAAAACAAGAACTCCCAATATCACCCAATGTAGCATTATTTTTTAACTGATTCCATTACATTGAAAAAGCTTTCTTTTATACAAGTTTTGGAATACTCATCTGTACAATAATTCCCGTGATATGGGTTTCAGAACAATTGTCATTATTAAAACAATAATTTAATTTAATTGATAATAATTGGCAAGTTTATTGTATTATTGTTTTCCAGACTCGAAATTAATTTGAGGGTATCGTATCTACTTTGATCATGTTTCAATGAGTTAACGGCAGATCCACACTTGTGAAAATCAAACGTCAATTTTAAAATGTTGCATTCTGTCAGGAGCTTTCATATTATGCAGTGCGTTGCTAACGCTATTGTTTTCATCGGGAACAGTACTTTTTTGGGATAAATTTTAGCTTATAACATTATTAATACCTCTGACTACATTTGTTCAAAATTTCATGATGATCGGTCTAGTAGTTATATCGTGAAAGCGTAACAAACAATCAATCTTTTATCCTCATTTATAATGAAATCGACTGCCATTTTCGATAAAATAGAAACTACCTCTAAAACAATAGATTTTTTAATGGTTAAAAGGAAATGTGGCCCTATTTTGGCCAATTTTTTTTGCAAAACTGAGACTGAACTCATTGATCTTTATTAACAGCAAAATTATACATATTGGTCTTCTAACCGTATAATTTACACACAGTTATAATAAAAATATCTTCCTACTGAAAAACGATAGTTTTAGAGAAAAATGAACATTGAAAGGAAAAGCTGATAAAAACCTTTCTTATGAAAAAAAAATATAATTATAATATAAGTACTTTAATGCAAACTCAGTTGACTTAACATAAAACAATTAAGAAAATCTCAAAACACGTCTGTTTCGAAAGGTTGAGAGACATTGCACAAGGAATAAAAATGATCCTTTTCCTTAGCCTACTCAATACTAATACACAGAAACTGCCCTCTTAAAATGTAAGAGAGAGCGGCCTGCGACCGTGTAGCTTAGTGGTGATTGGTGAATGGCAGTGAGCATGAGCAGTCATCTCGAGTCATGGAAAAGGTGCGGTCGCAGGTTTGTTCGGTGGCTACGATTCTATGATATATATATATATATATATTTAAAAAAGATAAAAACTAAAACTGTTAGCAAAGTGTTGGAGTGCGTGATTTAATATATGTAGCGATTAATTATTTATTAAAAGTGATTCTGTTTGCACTCAGAAAACAGATAACAGATAATTTGTTACAGTTAACAAAATCGACATGACTAAACAATTACATAAGAACTGTGGTTTAAATCGTTCGAAAGAACAGCAATAGAAATACATAGAACATACTTAAATACAGATTATGATAGCTTACATATTTTACATAATGTATTTGTGTATTGAATATCGGAATACAAGGTGGTCTGAACTTATTTAAGTTTTAATTATAATTAATAATAATTGTAGCATTTTAATATAAGATCTTTTACAATAATAATATAATAATGATAACAATTTTACTAATATTATACTTATATATCTAATATCATAGCTGAATTAAATACATGAACGAAATTCATAGATACAAATTATTAAGACCTAATATAAATACTCAAACAAAATAAAGGTACATATTAACATTTAGGTACATGTAAAACTAAGAAATAATATTAAATAAGAACAATAAATGCATAAAGCAAATACGAGCAAAATACACAAAATAATTACTAAACGGAAAATAGAAATATGGAACTTATAACATGTTCCATATTTCTATTTTCCGTTTAGTAATTACAAAATAACAAATAATAATAAACAAAAAAAAAATGATAGTTTAACAAATAAAATAATAAATAGTGAATAAATAAGCAGATAAATAAATAAATAAATAAGTAAATAATTTAGTAAATTTATTAAAAAATTAATAATAAGATCTACATAAATAAATAAATAAAGTTTTGAAATTCTTGAACAAATAGTGTCGATGTTAGATTCATCATGCAGTTTGAGGGTTCAAAAGTGCCAAGGAAGCTTGAGCAGTATTTAAAGTAGCTTGTTTTCAGATATTTGTAGTTTTTGTATGTGTGTTTGTGCACATTTTCCCCAAATTGGGCATCCATATAATATGAACGATTGAAAAATTGTTTTGTAAATGATGAGTTTGTTTTCTCTTCTAAGCAGTGATTTTCTGTTTATGAGGGGAAACATTATTTTAATGGTCTTATTAACTTTGTCTACGGTGTTAGCAATTTGTTTGCTATAAAGGTAATTTTGTATCTGGAGTTATACCCAGTTATTTAACATTGTCCTTCCAATTGATATCTTTACTATCCATTTTAAGGGGGTTACTAGGAAAGAAACAAGTCTTCCTTTTTCTTGTGAAAAAGATAGGCTTGCGTTTTCGAAGCATTTACCTTAATTTTCCATTTGTGAAAATGTCTTAATAATGTATTTAGAGCTGATTGAAGGTTGGTTTCAATAACAGAACCAAACACATCAGAAGAGTATATACCTATATCATCAGCATACATAGCAATATCGCAGTTTACAAATAAGGACCGTAAACGGACCCTTGCGGTACACCTGCAGGAATATTATGTTCTGCTGAAAAACTGTTATTAACAGATACAACATATGTTCGATCTGTTAGAAAACTTTTGATGTATTTAACTATATAATTTGGGAAGCCAAAACTTAACATCTAATATACTAAAGCACACTAAGTCGAAAGCTTTTTCTACATCAAGTAACACTAAACCTCTAGATTTTTGCGCAGCAAATGAATTTTTTATATGTTGTGTGATTCTGTCTACCAGTACCAGATGATTTGTGCTGTGTTTATTTCTAAATCCGAACTGTTGTGGAAGTAAAATACTTTTTTCATCCAAAACTTCGACGATTTTTGTACTTATTAGCTTTTCCAACAATTTGCCTAAAGAGCTGAGCAAACTGATTGGTCTGTAATTGGAAGATAAATTTGCAGAACTTCCAAGCTTGAGAATAGGGATTATTTTCGCCTTTTTCCAATTCTATGGAAAGTATTGTAACTTAATAGATAGAGTTCGAAAGTAATTGAAGAGTTTGTTGATGTTGCCTTCGCAGTTGAGTGTGTCTCGGAGTATTTTTCGGCAAAAGAAAGCATCTTTTAATGAAGAACCTCTGAAGTGTTTCGACTGTTTCATACTTTTCACCTCCCCAGACTTGTGCTGCGTACAGCATAATAGATTCAGCCACTGCGACAAAGACCTTATACTTAACGCTATGTGATATATTTTGGTTTGAGAATCATCTTTTCCATGTTGAGGATGTTGCACTTTTGGCTTTCACTAGCTTGTCATTGAGGTGTGTTTTCATATTAAGATTGCTGGTTATGGTGAATCCCAGATATTTGTAAGATTTAACTATCTCGATTGGTTCTCTGTTAAAGTGCCATTTCTCATTTCTGGCTGTTCTTCCAGAACCTTTGCGGAATATCATCACTTTTGATTTGCTCAAATTGACCCTCAGATTCCATAACCGGCAGTACACTTCTAGTCGATTAACCATCAACTGTAGGGTTTCAGGTGAATAAGCAAAGAGTATTACGTTATCTGCGAAAAGCAGGGCTTTAATGAGAATCCTCGAAGTTTCGATTCCACGAGGTAGAAAATCAATTAGGTCATCTATAAACAAAAAGCAAATAGATTTGGACTTAAAGTGCATCCTTGTTTAACTCCCATTTTTGATTCAAACTCATTCCATACAGCCGCCATATTTCCAAGAACTTGTCCAAATTTTTCTGTCATCCCAAAGTTATATAGCTTGAAAAATAATGCTCTTCCTTCAATCGTATCAAAGGCTGCTTTAAAGTCGACAAAAAATTGCTCTATAAACGTTGCAGCTATGCTTTGCTGTATGGAAAATCTATGGTCGAGTAACCACTTCGAATCCTGCTTGAAATTCCCCAAGCAACTTTTAATTTTGTATCCAACTAGTCAATCGATCATTCAATAATCTTGTAAATACCTTATATGAAGCGTTTAGGAAGGAGATCCCACGATAATTGGATGGATCATCACTGTTACCTTTCTTATGTATGGAAAAATTAAAGATTGTTTTAGCTGTTCTGGTAGTAGTCCCGTATCCAACATTATATTAAGGGCCGAAGTTAGTTTTAAGGTGAGCCTTTCCGTTCCATATTTAAGAAACTCCATAGGTATCCTATCAGCTCCTTGTGCCTTTCCATCTTTCATTTTCTTCAGCACATTATTTACTTCATCACAGGTAATAACACTATCCAAAATATCATTTGAGTTAGCAGGTTTTACGTATTGGTTAGGAGGTGTAAGACTCTCCGGATTAAAAAGTGGTCGTGCACTATATCAATGTTTAGTTTTGTACTTCTTTTTAATTTTGTTCCATTTAATTGGTTAACCGCTATCCAGAATTCTTTGGAGTTTTTGCAGTGAGTTAGTTTTAAAGCCTCGGTTTTTTTGTAACTAAATGCAAACATTAAATTAGAATAATATTGCCTCTATACCATGTTTGGGTAACTTTTTTAGGTACAGATTTTTTATGTTATCGAAACCAGATGATTTTCTAATGTTTAGATTTGATATCAAATAACTAAGCTCTTCATAAGAGATAAAGTTGTTCCGGTCAACTTGTAACGGTGATTTGCTCAAATTATCTATGGTGGCAACCATCATAAATGAAGTGACATTGTTGCCTAGTCCGCTAGAAACAAGATGATTGTTCTGAAAATTGGAGGCTAATATGTCGGCTTTGTGCGAGTATGTAAAATAAGCGTTTTGTAAATTATCTAGAGTAGGAATTACCGTAAACTTTTTTTTCATAATTTTGGCAATATTCCAAAAGGGTTTACTGCATTTATCAAGGCCTTGCAGTTTGAAATTCCAGCTGGGATTACGAAATAAATTAATCTCAGTTTTAATTAGTGCGTTAAGAAACTTTACATTTAGTTGATAAATGTAATATTTTTGCCAATATCTTCTTGAGGAATTACGGATTTTAATTAAATCAATCAAATACCTTGGAAGTTTTGAGATGTTAATGGCATACTTTAGCTTCTTTGGAACCGACTGATCAACTGCGTTTTTTTATAATTGTTGTTAATTTTTCTACTACTCCGAAAATGTCGGTTTGATTGGCGAGACTTAAGTTTATATCCCTGGTGATACGGCGTCCAGTTAGCATTTTTGATATCCAGATTCCAGTAAATAGTGTTCGGTTTTTTCTGGTGTTTGAAGAACACGAGACAGGACTGATAGATGATCCGAGCTTAAGTCGTTGGGTTGGGTAAACAGTTGTGGGATATTTGTTAAATATAAGTCTAAGGTAGACAGTTTTGATCTCGTATTAGACGGTAAATTACGTTGGTGAACCAGGATATAAAATTTCAAATGGATTATTAGTATTAAGTTCGTGGAGAACGTTTCCCCACGCATTTGCGCGTAAATACTACCAACTTCTGTATCTACAGTTGAAATCACCGCCAACTAAATAGTTGCTCTGTAAATTAACAATTTTACGAAGGTCATTTTTTAAGCCAAGCTTTTTTACTAGAAGAAGAAGATCCACCTGGAAAATAAACAGAGAATATAGAGATACTCCTACCGTTCGAGAGTGGTTTTAATTTTTTTTAATAAGTAAAGCAACCCCACCGCCTGTCGTATCTGTTCTGTTCAGACGGTAGCATGCATACATTTTATGTGAAAATGTTACTTCAGGAGTTAACCAAATCTCACAGCCAAGGCCGACATCGACATTATTTTTACATAAAAAGGAAAAATATTCAAAAAGAATTATTGCAAATGCTTCTTGCTTTCCAACAAACAACATTTAGTTGTACTGTCATTACTTTGATTGAGCATATACATAAATACAAATTAAGGTTGAAGTGTGAAGATCGACATATTGTGCGTCTTAGAAAAGCTGAACGGTCTAACTGATGAGCCCACCGTTCATGCTTGGGCGAAACGCATGTCCTGAAGTTAAGGACACTTCAACCTTAATTTGAATTTAATTCAATAAACTCCACTAAAACAACAACAAACAACTAGCAATAGTTGATTGTTTTAATATTTGTTTATACATAAATACTTCAAAGATAATTGTGCGATCACTTGGAATTGCTCGGACTTATTTTTACAATTTGGCTTTTCATTTCAATTAACTGAGATTGAATTTCCTCAAGAGAAAAAAGATCATTCTCATCAGACGATGTAGGTGCTGGAACAGGTTTCTTTGGTGAATTTGAATATTGGCTCGAGTTTTGAAGACCCTTCCACCGTTGTTGAGTTGCGGAGTTTTTTCCTGCGTTCTTAGAGGTGGAAATTGCTCCATTGAGTTTAACTCAAATGACTTAAGAACTTTAATTCCGTTTGAACGTGTGGATCGCGGAGAGCTTTTAAAAGAAAGCTTTTCTTTCATTTCCAAACATTTTATTCTGCTTATGCAGTTGCTGTCAGTGTCAGTTGACTTATGTTTTTCATTGCAATTAGTACATTGCACCAAGTCAGACGCGTGACAGTCTGATGTTTTATAATTACCAGCGCAGTTAGAACAAAAAGTTTTTACATTGCAATTACGCTCACCATGTCGCATGTCCATACATCTGACAATTCCTACATTGTGTAAAAAGATTTTTTGGGCGACGATGGAACTCCCATTTAATTTGTGTTTTAAAAGCAGATTTAAAGTTTTTTTCTTAAATCACTCATTCAAATCGATGCACTTTCAAGCTGAACAATATAATAGAAGGTATCTAGGTATTGTTCATAACGCTTAGATATCATTTTAATGTCTAGAATTTTTTTAGTGGTTCAGTTGACATTTCATCGAGACCAAAAAAAAAAACCTTAAATGTTTTGGTGTTAGGTAAATCATGTGAGAAAAACTGACAGTTTGAAGTGTGTTTTACTGTACGATTGAATGCTATCATAAATGATTTTAATTCCTATTGAAATTTTAATTGAAAAGTTTTCAACTTTTAATTCTTTCGAATTTTTTTGCAACACTTTAATAGGCGGCACTAACATTTTTTTGGGGTTGGATTTTCAAGACACTTGTCATCGGTAATATTCGTATCGGGTAGGCATTGAAGTGGGTTCCAATAATTACTATTATGTTTTTTGAAGACGACATGACTTCTTCAGTTGGGTTGCCACTCCTCTTCAGGATTTCGCTTTTTGAATACTTATGGGGTGTATTTTACTAGGCACTAGGTCGGGTCAAAAAAAACACGTCGTGTGCAGACCATGATCTGTCTCTGACTGCCGAGACTGAACTTTAACGAAATATGGTAACTTCATTAATTATATGGCTTTAGAAAAAAAAATTAAGACTTCTTTAGACTATCTATAACCAATTAACTTTGAACCTAAAGCAGGTATAAGAACCTACTGTACTTTGAAAGATAACCAGGTAAAGGCAAAACTGCTTGTTTGATGATTTAATCTAGCTTCCTATTTTTTAAATAGAATAGATTATACCAAATAAATTCACTTACATGAAAATAACTTTTTAAAAATATTTATTAGAGAAGAACCTCTTTATTCCAAATTCAAACTAGAACTAACTACAATATAATTGTCTTGAAAATAACTTAACCTATGCCTTATGCTGCTCGTGCGGATGTTCCCACAGGTGGTGTTGTTTTACATCTCTGCTACGTGATGGAATGCAGCTTTTTCCTTGCTGTTGTTTTGTCGCCAGACGCAGCGTCATCAGAATAGAGTGTGGGAGTGATGGAATATGTCCAAGTTTGATATCTGATCTTTTACTGTTTGATATCTGAACTTTTACTGTATTAACTTACCTAATTCGATTTTTGTCAAGTGCTATAGTCTGATTTTGAGGAAAAAATAGAAAAGTGTAGATTATTCGTATTATTTTGAGTCTTTGATATGGCGTGGAATGGAATTGCGAATTTCTTATGGTAGCAATGTCATCTTTAGTTTGTCTTTATCCGCCTAGCGTATGATCGTTTTCAACTCCAAACCGTGACTTTTTCGAGCCGCATTATACGCTCTTGGATCTCATGCCAATGTATATTGGTATCATCCCAAATTCGACAATTTTTTTTGACGTGATAACGTCTTACAAATCGATGACACTGCACGCACACACGAAAAAGTATGACTCATGGATGTCACGGCGGAGACCATAGCAATAGCGCTCCTTCATGGATGGATTTCGCGATACGGCGTTCCTGCACGCATCACTACAGATCGTGGCAGACAATTTGGGTCTGACCTATTTAGGCAACTAAACAAGTTACTAGAAGTGAAGCACTTGAAGACTACATCCTATCACCCTTATAGGCGAATGACATGGTGGAACCATGGCAATGCTCTTTAAAGGCTGCAATCAAAGCGAAAATGCCTGCAAATTAGTCGAAAGAACTTCCTTTTGTTTTACTTGGGTTGCGTGTAATTTCTACAGCCACGACGAAATATAGTCTCTGCCTACGTCATAGCTTTAAAAAAAATTACATAATTGCAGATTTTCGGAGCGTAATCTTGTATTCTATAATTCTTGGGCTCCACTTATGAGGTTCGCCGGTTTAATCTCAGTTTTGCATTGTTCCATACCTGAAGCCAGTTGCAGCAATACGGCAACACTGATGCAGCTGATGCTGATGTTATTTTTAACATTAAAAAACTCCTTGCATTTTGTAATTATTCAAAGCCTATTTGAGAATAAATGCAAGCTCTAATTGGTGCTGTAAATAAATAAATCCTATTAATATTATAAATGTGAATATTTGTATATTTGGATGTTTGGATGTTTGTTTTTCAACCACGCCTCAACGGTTTAACGGATTTAGGTGAATTTTTTTCAGGTAAATGGATAATGTGCTGGATTGAAATCTAGGCTACTTTTTATTTTTGAAAAATGCATGGTTCCTGTGGGAGGGGCTTAAATGTGGAGATTTGTTTGATATACTTCTGTGTCTTAATGACTGCACGATTTTGTGAAGTTTGGTAGATTTAAAGGTTTACTGTCCTTTACTCCAATATGTGCGTTTCCCCCAAGCATGAACAGTGGGCTCATCAGTTAGACCGTTCATGCTCTTCTAAGACGCACATAAAAGGTCGATGTTTACCGACTCTTAATAAAACCCATTGCAATAAGCAAAGGTGAATTATATTTATTTAGGGAACTTTGGTTAAAGTTGGGCACCTAAATTTGGTTGTTTTGCTCGTGGACCAGCAAAGTCAATAAAAATATATTGTAACAACAACAACTATTGCTAGTTGTTTGTTGTTGTTTTTTTGTTTTTTTGAATAAAATTTAATTCAAAGGTTTAGTGTCCTTATGGACGAAACGCACATATTGGAGTAAAGGACACTAAACCTTTGAATTGAATTTTATTCAACAAAACTCCACAAAAAAACAACAACAAACAACTAGCAATAGTTGTTGTTGTTACAATATAATTTTATTAAGTTTAGTAGAAGCATTACAGGATTCAATAAACTATTAATAGATAAAGAGATATAAGGACCTAGAGTTGTAAAGATATAGAAATATAGAGATAAAGAGATATAGAGATATAGAGATACAGTGATATAGAGATATGGAGATATAGAGATATAGAGGTACATATATAAGAATACGGAGATATGAACAAATATAGAAATATAAGGAGACATAGAGATATAGAAGTATAGAAATATACAGTTATAACGTAATATCACTTTGATTAGAAAAACGGTATTCACTATCTTAATAAAAATAAATTATAATTTGACGGAAAACCAAATTTAACCAAAATGCTTAATCTTAATCTTAAGTAAGTCCATGGAGACGAAGTAGCGGGTAAAAGCTTAGTAGAAGCATAAACTTCCTCGATACTGATATATTTTTCCGCCAGAGGTTAACTATTAACAGACCAAACATTTCAAATAATTCGAAGCTTGTTGTCCTTGTGCCTTTTGTGAATTTTGTCATCATTAAATTCATCTGTATCCAAAGCCTGGTATTGCATCGAAACTACATCTTAACAGAAGGTTAATAACTTTGCCGTAAAATGTCCCTCAAGTGTTGTTCTGCAGCTGCTTGGTGCAATTTATTTCGTACAGTTTCATTCAAAAATGTGTGAGTTCAATTGGAGTCCATTTCAGCCTTCTAACTTTTTATGAAACAGTTAATTCGTCGCGACCTTATCTACTGAATCATAAATTGGGGTGCCCAAGCAAACACTTTGTCAAAACAATTTATTCTGCCTGTAATTCATTGTTCCAGCCTAAACGGCCCTGAGTAAAGTCGAGAAGAGTTAATAAAAAAGGTCCATAAGACCATGTCCTTAAGAAGAACTAGACACTGTGAGATTTTAGGTTTTTATTTTCGCGGACGATATTCATATTAGATAAAGTTTTTTATTTTCGGAACTTACCGCGTTATAAGAAATATTTTCTTATTTATTTCTACCCGACGTTTCGAAGAAGTTTCATACTTCGTGGTCACGGGATGAGACTGATGTTTGATTGCTGTTGTTTAAGTTATTGGTTTTTAGCTCTCGCTCTCAAGTAGTACCGGTGCGTAGATGTTGATGCACTTGGATTGCTTGTGGGTGGTGGTGGTGTACTCGTTCTAGGTTGTTGTTGCGTTGAGTCGATGTATTTTTGGACACATGCAAAGCTCACGACATCGGCTATAGGTTTTTTGATTTGCTTTACTATGGTTTTGCTTATGAGAGGATCCCACGTTGGCGATAATTTAAAGCTAGAATCTCTATTGAAATTTGTATGTTTCTTAATTTCAATTGCTTCTCTGACGATTCTTGGTACATAAAATCTTTCATTTGCGATTGATCTAGCTTGATCAAAACGTATAAAGTGATCTTCGTTGTAGGCCAGATATTCACATATTGCCGATTTTGTGACAGCGTTATTTTGGATAGCTTTGATATGTTCGTTTAAACGCGTTTTAATACCTCTTTTCGTTTCACCAATATAAAAAGATCCACAGCTACAGGGAACAGAGTATACACCAGGATTTTGGAGTGGAATTTTGTCCTTAGGCGATCTTAAAAATTGACGAACCTTAGTTGGCGGTTTAAAGATCGTTTTAACATCATATTTTTGTAAGATTCGCCCAATTCCATCCGTTACGTCTTTGATATAGGGTAAAAAGGCCCTTTTATCAAATGCTGGAGGTAGAGAATGTTTCTGTGAGCTGGGTTTGGGTTTCCAGGTTCTCTGTTTGGAGAATATATATAATATACAATGGGAAATATTATTTACAAATTGATGGTGTTGCAATAGGTTCACCTGTTGCACCAATAATTGCAGACATATGGATGCAACATTTTGAGGAATTGGCATTAGGAACATCCTTAACGAAACCAACAATTTGGGTAAGGTACGTGGATGACACCTTCTGCGTACTCAAAGAGAATCAGGTAGAAAGTTTTCTGATTCATCTTAATTCCATCCACGAAAAAGTTAAATTTACAATGGAAAGAGAACAAGAAAACTCTTTGGCTTTTCTAGACGTTAAAGTCATAAGAAAGCAAGATGGTTCGATCGGCCACACGGTGTTCCGGAAAGACACTCATACGGACAGATATTTACATGCTACATCACATCATCACCCAGCCAACTTGACATCGGTTGTATCGGCTCTTGTGAACCGTGCTCACAAAATTTGTGACCCCGAACACCTCAAGCAAGAGTTGAAGGATATAGACATTGCACTTAAAAAGAATGGCTACAACTCCAAACAGAGAACCTGGAAACCCAAACCCAGCTCACAGAAACATTCTCTACCTCCAGCATTTGATAAAAGGGCCTTTTTACCCTATATCAAAGACATAACGCATGGAATTGGGCGAATCTTACAAAAATATGATGTTAAAACGATCTTTAAACCGCCAACTAAGGTTCGTCAATTTTTAAGATCGCCTAAGGACAAAATTCCACTCCAAAATCCTGGTGTATACTCTGTTCCCTGTAGCTGTGGATCTTTTTATATTGGTGAAACGAAAAGAGGTATTAAAACGCGTTTAAACGAACATATTAAAGCTATCCAAAATAACGCTGTCACAAAATCGGCAATATGTGAACATCTGGCCTACAACGAAGATCACTTTATACGTTTTGATCAAGCTAGATCAATCGCAAATGAAAGATTTTATGTACCAAGAATCGTCAGAGAAGCAATTGAAATTAAGAAACTGATGAAATAAATTTATGATTATTAAATTGTAGGCAGATTTGTTTTGGTTAATGAAAAGACGTCAGACGTGTGTTTGGTTGAATACAAGAAGAAGTATATATATTTTTTTTTTTATTGAAACATAGAAAATGACATTTGTTATAAGTGTTCTAAACAATGTTATGAAAGTGTTATACACATTATAGATGTGTTCATTGATGTTATTAAAGTCGAATGGAACACTTAAATTATTCACAACAACAGCCTCACTAGTGTTCCAAAAAAAAAAAATTATTTAAGAATTCAATATTATTATGTATAAGTTAAATTAAAGAAATTAAATAAAAATATATATATTATTAAAAGAGGATTATTTGTAATCTATTTAACAAGTCCAAAATATGAAATAAATTTGTTTAATTTGAAACTGTTAACTGCCTTGGTCAATATGTCCGCAACCATTTCATTGGTCGACTTGTACTGAAGATTTAATTTTATTTCACCTTCGATGCCTTGGTACAAGTGTTCTTGAATAAAGTATTTCCGTACGTCTATATGCTTAGTGCGCGCATGGTAGTTTCTGTTCTTCGCTAAGCTGAGTGCACTTTGGTTATCGCAATACAACAGGATTGTCTTTGATGCTTCCAAAAAAATTTCGGTTTCAAAACGCTTCAGCCAAAGAGCCTCTTGAATAGCTGCCACCATCGACATGAACTCTGCCTCGGTAGAAGACAATGCTATCGTTGGTTGACGACGACAAGTCCAAGAAATTGCAGCGCCTTGTGATAGAAATACGTAGCCAGTTGTTGAACGTCTTTTGTCCAAGTCACTGGCCCAATCGGCGTCGCAGTAACCAACCATTTCATCAGTTTGATTTGAGTTTGAGCTGAACATTAATTTTAAGTCGATCGTACCTTTCAAATATCGAAGTACCCTCTTCACCGCTGCCCAGTGCGCACGACCATAATTATTGTTGTACCTACTAAGTACACTAACAGCAAAACACACATCTGGCCTACTAATCTGTGCAGCGTACATAATGCACCCTATCGCCTCTTGATAAGGAATCTTTGCCATTTCTCTTTTCTCAAAATCTGTTTTCGGACACAATTCCTCAGACAATTTTTGGTTGGGGTCCAACGGTGTGTTGACTGAGTTACACTCTTCCATATTAAAGCGTTTTAGGAAAGTTAATATGTAGTGGCGCTGATCAATCGAAAGAGACCCATCTGGATATCGAGTGATATTCATTCCAAGCAATGATTTCGCCTCACCAAGGTCTTTCATTTTAAAATGGATTGACAATTCATTTTTCAATTTGGTACACATGGTTGCATTGTTCGAAAATATCATGATATCATCTACCCATACAGCCAGTATTATTGTATTTTGGTTAGAATGCTTATAATATATACACTGGTCTATTGATGATCGCTTGAGTTTAAGTACACGAACGAGCACTTCATTTAACTTGTCGTTCCACACACGACTTGACTGCTTCAAATCATACAACGCTCGCTTCAGACAACAAACCTTCGCCGTTTTATCGCTAAAACCTTCCGGCTGACGCATATAAATCTCCTCTGACAAATCGCCTTGAAGAAAGGCAGTGACCGCGTCCATCTGGTGAAGGATCATTTTGTACTTTGCTGCCATGGCCAGCAGAAACCGTATTGAGCAGTAACGAGCGACTGGCGAATACGTCTCATCATAATCTATTCCTTTTACTTGACTATAACCTTTGATTACAAGCCGAGCCTTGTAGCGTTCAATAGAACCAGAAGCATCACGCTTGACTTTAAAGACCCACTTACTATCAATAGCTTTTCGCCCATCAGGCAGGTCACACAGCTCCCAAGTTTTATTGGCCACCAGCGAATCGTATTCAGACTTCATTGCAACCTCCCACTCCCCTTTCTCGTTGCATTGTCTAGCTTCATCATATAACTTTGGTTCACAGGCGTCTCTCGTAGCTTCTGCAAGCATCGCATATAGACTCAGAGCATCACGAGCTCTGGCAGTTTGTCTTGGGCTTGCGATTTCTTCTCCTGTGACAGGGCATGGAATCACATTGACTTCACTGGCAGCAACATCGAAATCAGTTTCGGTGACGGATGTATATGACGAATTCTCACTTTCATTTGCCTCACTGAATTCGTTATTTGTAAAATCGTTTTCTTCCGTAGCATCACTGATTTCTACAATTGTGTCATCTTGCTGGTCCATGACGATGACAGAATTCTCAGCTTCTGTGTAGTTCAAGCAAACATTTGATGAGTTTTGATTATTTACCCATTTGTCATTTGTGTCAGTATCTCCAGCCTCACTCGAATCATCATCACTTGCTTCACTCAATTCACTCTCCCCACTTGAATCGCTCTCATAAGCATGGCTTGCACGAGCTTCTTCTGCAATAGGTGCCTTTGGGAGAGAAACAGAACTATTATAATTGAGTTTTTGTTGAGTTACATGTTTTTCACTCGATTCGAAGAAAGTTACATCTCTGCTCACGATAACTTTTCTTGCCTTTACATTATACAGCCTATAAGCTTTTCTTTGCTCGCTGTATCCAACGAAAACACACTCAACTGCCTTCGGTGCTAATTTGCTGCGTTGAACTTGTGGTATATGAGCCAAAGCCTTACACCCAAATACCTTCAGTTTCGACAAGTCTGGTTTTCGATTAGTCCACCTCTCCTCTGGTGTTTCGTGTATCAAGCCACGACATGGAATACGGTTGATCAAATAAACTGCAGTTGCCGCCGCTTCGCCCCAAAAACTGTCACTCAATTTGCTATCAAAAAGCATGCATCGAACTTTCTCCATTATCGTTCGGTTCATTCGCTCAGCTACACCGTTCTGCTCTGGATTATGGGGAACTGTTCTCTGATGTAGGATGCCATGTTGATGCCAACGAAACTGAGGAAGTTCTTAAAAATGCTAAACACCTCGTTTTTATTTTTAATTGGATACAAGAACACTTTGCGGCTGTAGTCATCAATAAATGTGACAAAGTATTTTGCCCCTCCAAAAGAGCGTGTGGGCATAAATGCGACATCACTGTGCACAACTTCTAGTATACTTGTTGCTCTGTTTTCACTTGCCTCAAAAGGTGCACGTGTCTGTTTGCCTTTGATACAAACCTCGCACTTATTGTCGTCGTTGCCTTCCGCAATTTCTACCCCAATTACTGCCGCTCTGACCTTCATTAGGTTTGCATCACAAGTATGACCCAATCGACGGTGCCATATGTTCTTGTCAGTGGCCATCATCGCTGTAGCTGATCGATATGTTGAACAATTTAATTTATAGAGATCATTTACAAGTGGAGCGGTTGCAATCAAAGTTTTTGTTGTATCATATATTCGGCAACTTTTTTTGTCGAAGACCATAGTGTTGCCATGTTTAGCCATCTCACAGACATAAGATTCGCACAGATATTGGGAATGTGTAATACATCTTTCACTGTGACATTGTGGTTTTGATAAGAACTTGACCCAATTGACATTTTAATATCCCCAGCTTGCTTCACAGAAAGATGGGAGTTGTTACCTACAATGATTTTATTTTTTGTAGGTTCACGCACATCTATCAAATTGACGTCACTCATTGTCATGTGCGCGGATGCCCCAGAATCAATATACCAATCTTGTGACGAGGCAGATTGGGCCATGAACGAACATATAAGTAGCCGCTCATCTTTGGTTTTTTTTTTATTTGGGCACTTGTTTGCGAAATGGCCTACTTTGTCGCAAACGTAGCAAGTCACAGGCTTCGACCTGTGAGGCAGTTGTTTCTTAGTTTTTTGATTACGTTTCTTAGCATATAATGCTGTCTCTACAGTTTCCGAAGAATTGTAAGTCACTTCTTGAAGAAGGCGGTTTTGGACGAAGTCAGTTGACAGCTTGGGTGTCGAATTTTCTATTGCCATAACCATTGGACGAAAATCATCTGGCAACCCTGCAAGCATAAGAGCTGCCACAACTTCATCACCTATTTCCAAGCCAGCTTTTTTAACCTTCGTAGCCATATGAACCATTTTGTGGACGTAATCTTCCATAGATGCACAGTCCAATTGTTGCATTCCTACTAACTGCTTCAACAAATCAACTCTACGACCAATGCCAGTATCATCGAATGCAGAGCAAATTGCATCCCATGCTTGCTTTGCTGTTGTACAGTTTTCCGTGTATGTATAAAGGGAAGACGACAGCAGCAAGTTCAACATCTGAATCGCCAAAAAGTTTTTATCTGGATCTGTTTCTGTGCCATCGAAGCATTTCCAGTGACCTTTTGTTGCCAGATAGGCTTTTGCTTCCACCTTCCACTCGTCAAAGTTTTTTCGTCCCTCTAACTTCTTTGGCTTACCCAAAGCACAACACACAAGTTTCCCGAAAAAATTGCAACCAAAAAACCAAAATTGCTCAAAAAAGAAACGAAAAACTTCTTAACAATTATGTAATGGTTAGACTGGGCCCATAACCTGATGAAATAAATTTATGATTATTAAATTGTAGGCAGATTTGTTTTGGTTAATGACAAGACGTCAGACGTGTGTTTGGTTGAATACAAGAAGAAGTATATATATTTTTTTTTTAATTGAAGCATAGAAAATGACATTTGTTATAAGTGTTCTAAACAATGTTATGAAAGTGTTATACACATTATAGAGGTGTTCATTGATGTTATTAAAGTCGAATGGAACACTTAAATTATTCACAACAACAGAAACATACAAATTTCAATAGAGATTCTAGCTTTAAATTATCGCCAACGTGGGATCCTCTCATAAGCAAAACCATAGTAAAGCAAATCAAAAAACCTATAGCCGATGTCGTTTGCTTTGCATGTGTCCAAAAATACATCGACTCAACGC
The DNA here is from genome assembly GCA_963971375.1 of Platycheirus rosarum. Classification (NCBI taxonomy): domain Eukaryota; kingdom Metazoa; phylum Arthropoda; class Insecta; order Diptera; family Syrphidae; genus Platycheirus; species Platycheirus rosarum. Next base: position 130,730,635 of record OZ020509.1, on the reverse strand, counting down.
AACAACAACCTAGAACGAGTACACCACCACCACCCACAAGCAATCCAAGTGCATCAACATCTACGCACCGGTACTACTTGAGAGCGAGAGCTAAAAACCAATAACTTAAACAACAGCAATCAAACATCAGTCTCATCCCGTGACCACGAAGTATGAAACTTCTTCGAAACGTCGGGTAGAAATAAATAAGAAAATATTTCTTATAACGCGGTAAGTTCCGAAAATAAAAAACTTTATCTAACTAGACACTGCTGATTGGTCCCGGACTCAAGTTCACAAGCATTATTTAAGAATATTGCTTTAGTAGAAAGAAAATGTAATAACTAGGCTCACGTTGCAATGAACAACAAATTAAGTAGGTAAGTTCAAATATGTAAGTTTTATTGTTTATAATATTCATTACATAATTTTTTTACTGCATTGATGCCACATCTTCCATTATAGTATCATACAACAGTTCTCTGGCATTCCGTGCCACCAAGAAGTCGATATGATTCCATTTCGGATTTGGAATTAAGTATGCCTTTCGTAGGGATGATTTGGGAAGTTCTCCAATAAGTTTTTCAACATCAACTACAGCAGCCAAATAATCGTTTTCTCCATAGTAAAGAAAGACTGGCACATCAATCTTGTCCAATGGGTAAGTTGGAGGTTTCCTTGTGGAATACTCTTTTAGATTTCGAAGCACACCATAATCAAATTGCCTGAAGTAACCAGACTTGCCCTCTTGCATGAAATGTAACAATTGATTAACAGATACTCCAGCTGGGGTTGTGGCCATGACATCAGGTAGGACCGTCTGGAAAAAAAACACATCTAAGCTTTCAAGTGATTATTTAAGGAAAACAACCTACTTCGTTTAAATTTTCCGCATCAAAGCCAGATATGAGGAAGAAGGAATTAGTACAGAGTACCTGTATTTTTGAAGTATCAGAACACGCAGCATAACCCAGTATTTCCATCACTTTGCTATTTGGCATAAATTCCATGCTTCCAAAGAGTTCTGGCCACATATTCGAACCTCCCATCAAATAAGAGCTAGATTTGATTAATAAAGACTTAGAGTGTCCCATGAAGGCTACTGGAGCCAACAAGTGAGCTGATTTGATGTGTCGCTTAAAACTTCGATTTAGTGAATTTAAAACGAAAAAACTTGTCGTTCCCTGGGAATGGCCAAAATATGTGACTTCTTCCTGTCCCGTCATTTCGAGGATATATTCGATCATAGCTGGCAAATCATATAAACCGATTTCGTGCCAATCGAAATTCCAGAACCTTTTGAACGTTGGGCTGTATTTTATGTGCTTTCGAGAGTACGTATTGCCACGAGCATTGCCCAGCCAAACATCGAAACCAGCATCTGACAAGAGGAAAGCTAAAGAATTATCAGGTCCCAAGAATGTCCAATCACTGGAAGAGCCCATCAATCCGTGCATAAGAAAAGCAACTGGACGTGGATTGCTAATGGTGGTGTTCATTTTCGAAGAGAAAGGAATTCGATGAAGGCCTAGGATGTAGCCATCGGATGTCCTCACGGAATACTCTACAAATGGATATCCATGTCTTCTAACCAAGGTTTCCTTTTCAAATGAATAAAAAAATCAATTTTGAGATACTATGTTGTTAATTTTATATGTCTTACCGTTGTGACGGAACTTTTTCTTGGACTTATTGGAGTTGCTGTCCCAAGGGAAACAAGAACTCCAACTAGAACCAAACGTAACATCATTTCTAATTGATACTTTGCAAAAACTAATGCTAGAAACTTAGCCATAATTTCTTTTATACCTGATGAATACTTTAATTGTATCTATAAATTGTCTCTCTGTGATATGATTATTTAGCAGAGATTATCATCTCTGGAGACTAATTAAAATAAAATTGTTTTCAAGAGTTTAATTTTGAATGGTATTTCCGTACCGATATTAAGTAAGGTTAAGTGTATGTATCTTATCTTTTAATTTAAATTCAACAAAAACAGAATTGAATTTATTTGAAAGATAATTCCTTATTGAATATAATTTCTGGCCTATGGCCATGGCGGCTGGCTTCAATGAAGTCCAATCTTGAGGTTTTAGAATATTTAAAATCCACCAATATTTGTACGGACGTCAGTTGATCCTCTATTCTGACTATAAGCCGTTTGCCAATATTTTAGAGCTGAGAAGGATCTACCATTTCTGATTGTTATAGGCTATTATAATTAATCATACTAAAAACAACGGCAATGCTGATGCCTGATCGAGTAACTCCTTATCCAATCACTAACAAATCTCCAGGCCAAAATCTTCCAAGGAAAACAACCATGCACCCTTATTTTTATTTCTAAAACAACTTCCAAGGAAGGCATTGTGGTGAACAAATTGGCAAGGATGATGTACAACGTCAAATGCAACAATCCGATTAAACCTACAAATCTCCAAGCACTAAGCTTCCAAACACCATGCATATTTACTTCCGACACCATTAAACTAATTTCCGTTGCCAAGATTCAAACCATCCTACCAACATTAGACAAATGGGCCGATAACCCTTATGGCATGTAAACCGCACCAAACAGTAACAGATTGGCAACTCTGGCTAATAAAAGATTTAATATAAAATCTGTGATTTTAAGTTGAGATCTATTTTTTTTTTAAATAAATTTAAGTAACATTTCACTGGAAACAGAAAAATTATCAAAGAAACTATTGGTGAGTCTTATTAAAAAAAAAAAAAAAAAAAAAATCAAGTTTCCTCTATCTTGATCACCGTCTGTGAAAGAGCAAAACCCAGCTAAACGAATTTATACGGAAATGTCACCGCCAAAAACATCTAAACCAGTTGGCTTGGCAATATGGCAGTCGGTGAACTAGATCGGCTTCTAGTTTTCGCATTCATATCACCCACCACAAGCAAATTACATGTTCTGCCATATGTCATTATTCCTTCTATTTTTTCAAAATCGTTGTTCCATTGATTGCAGTTGATATAGGTCGGAAGGATTCGCAAACATTCTTCATCATCATACTTCAAACTTGCAACATATATTTTGTAGGTCTTTCTTAAAACCAAAAAAACATCCGCTACTAACTCTTCCCCTTGACTGCATTCTTACAGCTGGTACTAATTTAAATTCAAAATTCCTAAATTTGCTTTCAAAATTTGTAAAATTATTTTCCATAACAAATGTCTCATACAAAAAAAAAAAAAAAACAAATTGATTAACAAATTTACAAATAAAGTCTTGTTAATTAATCCTGCAACATTATAGGAAAGAATTGTATAATTAAAACATTTTAAATCATTTGTGATTTTATTAATATTGACTAAATTATTGGTATTATGGCAGATGGCATTACAATCAAACATGTCTCGTGTAGACACCACCTATAGTTTGAGAAGCTTTGTTGTCGTCTTCTGCGGACTTCCCACTATTCCAATCTTCCAACGCTGTCAGATCATATGTGTCACTAGTCAGCTGTTTAAGTCTCATCAAACCATCTTCGTCATCCGAAAGTGTTTTTCCTTTTATTTGACTTTTGATGTTTTTATTGTTAGAATTGAACGAAATTCGAAAGACATAATAGTTAATGCAAAATGGGGCTAAAGCTTATTGTGATGCATACGGGCTAAGAATTCAAAATGGTACAAGATACGAACGGCGAATTTACTTTTGTTGGAGGACAGGGTAGCTCTGTGATAGATTATAGTCTGATATGTAGTGAACGGAATGAACACATGCTAGACTTGAAAATCCAAAACGTGGCTTATTCAGACCATTTTCTGATCACCATGAACTTCTGGCTTATTTCCAGAGCAGTTCAAGAAACAAGGGTGTTAAATACCTCACCGAAACTAAAATGGAAACCGAAAAACAAAACAGAGTATCAATTAAGGTTGGATAATGCACTGCTTGGTCTCGTAAATTGTGATCTACCTCTGTTGGAAGAGATAATCAAAGCCTCTTGCCCAACTGACAACAATAACGCTCGGCAGAACTTTACTGCACCGCGGTATGATGTTGACTGTAGAAAACACAGAGAATTATCGTTTGGATGGTTAAGAGTATATAACGGGTGATTTTTTTTAAGGTTAGGATTTTCATGCATTAGTATTTGACAGATCACGCGGGATTTCAGACATGGTGTCAAAGAAAAAGATGCTCAGTATGCTTTGACATTTCATCATGAATAGACTTACTAACGAGCAACGCTTGCAAATCATTGAATTTTATTACCAAAATCAGTGTTCGGTTCGAAATGTGTTTCGCGCTTTACGTCCGATTTATGGTCTACATAATCGACCAAGTGAGCAAACAATTAATGCGATTGTGACCAAGTTTCGCACTCAGTTTACTTTATTGGACATTAAACCAACCACACGAATGCGTACAGTGCGTACAGAAGAGAATATTGCGTCTGTTTCTGAGAGTGTTGCTGAAGACCGTGAAATGTCGATTCGTCGCCGTTCGCAGCAATTGGGTTTGTGTTATTCGACCACATGGAAGATTTTACGCAAAGATCTTGGTGTAAAACCGTATAAAATACAGCTCGTGCAAGAACTGAAGCCGAACGATCTGCCACAACGTCGAATTTTCAGTGAATGGGCCCTAGAAAAGTTGGCAGAAAATCCGCTTTTTTATCGACAAATTTTGTTCAGCGATGAGGCTCATTTCTGGTTGAATGGTTACGTAAATAAGCAAAATTGCCGCAGTTGGAGTGAAGAGCAACCAGAAGCCGTTCAAGAACTGCCCATGCATCCCGAAAAATGCACTGTTTGGTGTGGTGACTTTGAGGGAAAACTTCGGAGAACAATTCATCTCAAGAAATGGACCGGTAAGTTGGCCACCAAGATCATGCGATTTGACGCTTTTAGACTACTTTTTGTGGGGCTACGTCAAGTCTAAAGTCTACAGAAATAAGCCAGCAACTATTCCAGCTTTTGAAGACAACATTTCCGAAGAAATTCGGGCTATTCCGGCCGAAATGCTCGAAAATTTGCCCAAAATTGGACTTTCCGAATGGACCACCTAAGATCCTCAAATGAGGATTATTCCAGGAACCAGTACTTGATCGCTAATAGGGCTTACAAGGCAATATGTAAACAAAAAAAGAACGCGTTTTTTGAAGCGGAATCAAGAAGACTAGCTCAATGTATAAACTCAAAAGAATTCTGGCACTTGGCAAAGCATTTAAATGGCAAACGGTTTTCCATCCACCCGAACTTGAGTCCAAATCTTCTAGCAGCTCACTTTGAGAAATTGTTGAATCCTGTCCAAGAGACACCTTCGGGACAATATGCGACACCAGCCGTTGTCAATGTAATTCTGGATGCTTCAATAAGTTATCAAGAAGTGATCTCAGGTTTAACGAAGCTTAAAGATGGAAAAGCAGCAGGATCGAATGGCATTACAGCTGAATTTTATAAGTACGGCACTTCGGAACTAATCACCAAGCTGACAGTTATATATAACAATGTCATGGAAACCGGGGATATACAACGACGCCATATTTCTTGCCACTCTTTTGACATTTCTCTTCAGTAAGGTTTGCCATTTCACGATGGAAAGATATACGAGCCAAAAACGAGTCGAAATTATTAAAATTTACTACCGAAATTCGGAGTCAGTGGCCTCAACGTTAAGAGCGCAACGTCCAATTTATGGTCGTCATAATCGTCCTAGCAGATCAACAATTAAGCGTCTAGTGGAAAAAATTTGAATCTAAAGGCACAGTACAAGTATTGGTCAGGCAGCAATCCACACGTACTCCATGAGTCATCATTGCATCCGGAAAAATTACGGTTTGTGTAGTTTATAGGCCGGCGCGGCGGCGTCATTGGGCCCGTGCCCGTGGTGGCCATGCAAAAGAAATCGAGTTCCATACATAATGGCATTGAACGAATAAAGAATTTCATTAATATCAATAAACCGTTTTTGTTTTATTTAAAAAAAAAACTTTTGAAAAACCCTTTTAGTGAAAGCAAAATTATTGCACTTGATATTTCTAAAGCATTTGATAGAGTTTGATAGAGAAAAAATGCGTGCATTTGGACTTGACGAAATTCTTCTTCGTTGAATTAGTAATTACCTTTCGAAACGGTCAATACAAGTCGTATTGGACGGATTCAACTGTGATTCTCACAAAATAAACGCTGGCGTGCCCCAGGGCTCTGTTTTGTCTCCGACTCTCTTCCTTATATTTATCAACGACTTATTATCTGAAACAACTAATCCTATCAATTGTTTCGCTGACGACAGTACTCTCAGCTTCTCGTATTCGTTTCCAGATTCACATCCTCGTTCTTCGAATGTCGAACTGCAACGGCAGCGTATGATAAGTTCATTAAATTCTGATCTTGGCAGCATTGTGCACTGGGGAATAAGAAATTGCGTAGAATGTAATGCTTCGAAAACTCAATGTTGTTTTTTGTCGTTAAAGCGAAATATACCCCACTATCCACGAGTAGCGCTTGCCTCGAGGAAACCGATCACCTCTCAGTTCTCGGTATGTGCATTACAGAATACCTTCTGTGGAATGACCATATATCTGACGTTGTTACAAAGACTGCCAGCTGCAGTCGCTCTCAAACTGGACGGCGTTTACACAAACACAATTTTTAATAATAATGCCGTCTGCCATAGAAAAAATGTTAGAAATGTTGCGAATGTAAAAGTATTAACTTATAATTTTTTCATTCCTGCATATAATGTTTCAGGTCTTATTAATAAGAATTTGTTTATGGATTTCTATAATTATGTTAATCGATTTGATATGGTATTTGGTATATTTTTTCTAATGGAAAATTATTTTAAGGAATATGAGAATAATTTTAAGAATTTTAATTTAAAATGGATTCCTGCAATAAAGACAAATATTAGAGGTAGTGCTAGCGGTGGTTGTTATTTTGGAATAAAAAAAGATATCGAGAATATAATTTGTAAATTCGATTTCAAGGTGGAGCTTAACCATGTGCAAGTAATTTTCGCCAACGAACAATTTATAATAGTGCCTATATATTTAAATTGCAACAAATGGGACATGGATTTTGAAAAATTGAACGACTTCATGCTACATAATGATAACCCAAATGTCCTGCTGGTAGGTGATTTCAATGCGAGGTTTGGAAGTGAAGCTGGTCTGGAAAATTAAGCAAAAGGATATATGCAGCAATCTAAGGATGTTGTGATTAATGCAAGAGGGAGACTAATTCTGGACCTATTTAACATTTTCGGGCTTCGAATTTTAAATGGAAGAAGCTCTTCAGATAAGTTTGGTGAGTTCACGTTTTTAGGAAAACAAGGAAACTCGGTCATTGACTACAGCCTGGTTGGTGGCTCATGGAATAAATTTATACAGGATTTCAAAGTTGATGTGGTACTGTACTCTGATCATCTTCCCATAGTGACAGACTTTCAGGTAGATGCTATGGAAATGTTTAGAAACAAAGATCTTGCGATGCTCCCTAAATTTAAATGGAATGAGAAGAAAGCTACGGTTTATCGGCTGAATCTGAACAGTTTGATTGGAAGAGATAATGTTTCTGACCTTATAGCTATTATGGACAGTATAAGATCATCCTACCCTACTTGCAGTGGTTCAAATAGAAAAAAAATTAATCCAGTTGCATCCTGGTTTGATGAGGACTGTAAAAATGCGAGAGAAACATCATTTGCGTGGCTAAGAGCATTACGTACTTGTGGCGATGAGTTTTGTAAAAACCAGTACATGGAAGCAAATAAAGAGCTACTTCGAGGCTGAGGCTAGAACACTGGCGCAATGCAATAATTCAACCGATTTTCGGAAATTAGTAAGAACTCTGAATGGAAATAAGTTTAATTGTATAACTTGTGGAGAGATACTGAATATCGTGAAGTACTTAAAGGATGGAAAGGCTGCAGGTTCGGATGGAATACCAGTCGAGTTTTTCAAATATGGGACCATGGAGTTAATAACCAAGCTCAAAATATTGTTTAATCAGTTCAGAGAATCGCTGATTTTTCCGATCCACAAAAAAGGAAACACGCAGAATCCGGAAAATTAGAGAAGCTTTCTCAACGCTTCGTACAGCTTCTTTGTGGATTTCAAAGCAGCATTTGACGCGGTAGATAGACATGCGCTAATATATAAGCTCTTTGGACTAGGCATATCTACAAAAATTGGTAGAGTTCTTCAAAGCCTTTATGGTGATACAAAAGCGGCGGTATGGAATGGAGAAGAAATATCGGATTGGTTTCAAGCCGAAATAGGAGTTCGACAGGGATGTGCGCTGAGCCCTCTTTTGTTTGCTCTATATATCAAGGACCTAACTGATTATTTAGCTGGTGGTATCGAGTTTGCAGGAACTTTAATCAAGGCTCTATTCTTTGCAGACGACATAGTTCTACTAGCACGTTCACCCGAATCACTTCAGCTGATGATTAACCAAGTTTATAGGTACTGCGAAACTTGGAAACTGATAGTAAATTTGGACAAATCAAAAGGTATGATTTTTAAAGGTGGTGGGGGGGGGGAGATGTTGTCCAAATGAAAGGTGGACTTACAACGAATAAAGAATTGAAGTTGTTAAGGAATATAGATATCTAGGCATATGATTTACAAAGAATCTTAGTATGGAAAAGCACCTCAGTGAGAAACTTGTTAAGGCTAAGAATGCCATTGGGGCTACGTGGAAAAAATGTTTCGCCAACAAAAGCATTGCCCATAGTAGCAAGTGTCGTGTCTTTGAAGCGGCCTCGGAATCGATAATGCTCTATGGATCACAAGCATGGGGTTACAAGCGTTATGATACTGTGGAAAAACTCTTTAGGTTTTATATTCAAAGAATATTTCATCTTCCTTATAATACCCCGAACTATATTGTTATGCTGGAAACAGGACTCTCTCCGCTCTTCAGTCACACCCTTAAGCTTCATTTCGATTATATTATCAAGGTACTGCATATGTCCAATGAAAGACTACCAAAGAAAACGGCCCTTCAAGTTATCGAACGAAGAAACAGTTGGTATGCTAAGTGGATGGAGCTGGCGCAGTGGTGTGGGGTTCCACTTAGCTTGGATTTAGGCAACCTTAGTGCGTGGAAAGGCACACTCTACAAACTGATTGAGGCTGTTGATCTCAAATATCGAGAGAAATACATGGAGGAAGCTACCAGCTCTGTTCATACAATCGACTGTGTCACAATCTAGGACACAAAAACTATTTTAAAGATGAGAATAGTGTGGACCAAATATCAATGATGGTAAAATTGCGTGGTGAACTCCTACGTCTCAACTATATTTCTCACACAGAAGATCTGCGGGTACTATGTAGTCTATATTACCAGAGGGAAAGAGAATATGTTTTCCATTTTCTAGAAAAATGGCCGGTCTTAAAGGAAACAAGGAGATTTTACTTTGGCTTTAATTCATTATCAGAAGAAGATATTGTAAGACTTTTAAATGAAATGGAAGTCCCAAAATTGTTCCAGTACTGCAAGGTCGCACTAGCGTATCGTGATAGGATTATCATTGAAAACTTCTAATATGCTCTTTGTTTCTTCTATTTTTATTGTAGATTAAATATTTATTTGTTATAAATACCTTTATGTTAAAATTGTTAATTATACAGCTGTTCGTTAATCTATTTGTCAACCTGGTAAATTTAAATGTTTTTTTTTTAACTAGTATGTTAAATAAAATCACTTAATTTAAAAACACTTATTTGACGTTGCCAAAAATGCTGCGAGATGTTTAGGTTTCCTTCGAAGGTGCAAGAAGTTCTTCACCCCGTCTGATCTGGCTACAGTATATAAAGCATATATTCGCCCTAAACTTAAGTATAATTCCAACATTTGGGCAGGTGCTCCTGTAACCTGTAATCCACTTGAGTTTTCTAGATAGAATACAAAAAAGAGCTTTGAAAATGATAGGCAATCGAACAATAACAGAAACATTTACATCTCTGGAGCACAGACGTAATGTCTCCTGCCTTTCATTATTTTATCGCTACTTATATAAACAATGCTCTACCGAAATAGCCAGTTGCATTCCTTCCCTGAAACGATTCAACCGTAATACTCGCACTGCAAGGAATGCCCATCAAAATACCCTTGAGCCCAACTTCGGACGTACTGTCAAGTACAGGGATTCTTTCTTTAGTCGTACCACGCGAATGTGCAATGCCTTGCCAGACTCTGTTTTTCCCCCCTCTTTGAAGTGCAGAACTTTAAAACAAATGTGCACCGTTACCTCCTTTCACATCCTTCCCTATTTTCCTAAAGGCCTCGCTGTGTTTAATTAACATTATAGGGGTAATGAAAATCCCTTTAGTGCGGGCTAATTAGAAAAAAAAGGTTAGATTGCCATTTTATTTGTTTATTTAGTTTTGATAACATACGTAGTCGCTTATAGACGAAGGCGAACTACGTTTTCTGTGATAAAAATAGAAACAAAAATTAATTTAATTATTGCACTAGTTAGTGAAAATTTATAAAACGATTGCTTTTTTTCCAAAAGTCTAAATACATCGATGCTCGAAGTAAAAGTAAATTTTTAACTGTGCCATCACTCGCTGCATATAAAAGATAATAAAGGGTGTTTTGTTAGACGTGTGGTTTTCAATCTGGCAATACTTTTTTCGGAGTTGGTCTTTTTGACAGCTGTCATTTGATTTATGCTCAGTTTGGTTTGCCATTTCATAATGAATACACTTACTCTTGTACAACTTTTGCAAATCGTGCAAATTTATTACCAAGCTTATGGTTCGGTTTGGTGGAGCAGAGTATCGAAGAAGACACGAATGAGTCAATCCGCCATTGCGCGCAACAATTGGAGCTGTGCCCATCCACTTTATGGAAGATTTTGCGGAAAGATATTGGTTTGCGGGGCTTACAAAATCCAACTTGTGCAATTGAATTGAAGCCAAACGACCATGAAGCGCGTCGCTCGTTGGGTGAATGGGCCCAAAACGAGATGGCCTATAATCGCAAGTAAAGCTGAAGAAGCTCATTGGTTAAGGCCGAGATCCACCCTTGACAGTAAGGATGTGACTTCTCAAAAGAGCGATCTAGTTCTACAATTAATTTCTTCTGATCGATTTGCCGAGCTTAATTAACGTCAGCTAAACTTATTTTTTAAACACCAATAACTACTACCCATTCTCTTTCGACCATACATTTGATTTTTATTTATCAATCAATAAGCGTGTGTTTTTTATTGCATACTCCCTCATCAACATGATATGGTTCTTAATAATATGACGAATAAAAAAATTTTGAAAAGATAAAATACTCAATTTTATATTTCCTGTAATTAATTTGCTTAATAAAAAGATAAAGAGTAAAACTTTTATCCCAACTGTTATCTAGCATGAAGATCTAACGATCGCTTAGCTTCCAAAGTATTGGTTTCACGAAAAAAAATATCTATCAGATTTTCTATTTACAATAATTGATTTCAGTTGATAAAAAAACCTATGAAAAATATTAGTAATCTTGCAATAGGATGGATTTGCAAGTGTAACTAATGAAAACAATTTTTTTTAAGATGCAGATTTGATGCAGATCAGATCTAAAAACTTTCTATATAAACCGCCAAACACATATAAAGGGTGTTTTTTTTTGAGGTATAGAACTTTGAAATAGAATAAAGTAAAGATGATTTTTTTAAATTGGCATGAAATTTACTTTATTCGAAAGATAATCTTCTGGCATTCTTTAAATATGATTTCTGATGTATGACCGCCACGGCTGGCTCGGACGTAGTCTAATATGGAGGTCTAATTTGACAACATTTGTGGCTGTATATCGGCAATAACGCGGCGAATGTTGTCGTCCAAGTGGTCAATCGTTTCGGGCTTATCAACGGAGACTAGCGACTTCACATATCCTCACAGACAATATTTAAGCGGCGTTAAATCGCACGATTTTGGAGGCCAATTCAACGGTCCGTAACGTGAAACTATGCGGTTCCCAAACTTTTTTTTAATAAATCAATTGTGGCACGAGCTGTGTGAAATATTCCGCCGTCTTGTTGAAACAGCTCCTGCATATTATGGTTGTTCAATTAATGAACGAAAAAGTCAGTAATCATTGCTCTATAGCGGTCACCATTGACTGTAACGTTCTGTACAGCATCAATGACTTCTTCTGTGCGCACTGTACGAAGTCTCTGTGGATGCGTATTATGATTTAGAGTAAACATGGTGCGAATTCGTTCCATAATTAATCGAATTAATTACTCTGATGGACGTAGTGCGCGATACGTATTTCGAACAGAACCATGATTTTCAAAATAAATTTGAACAATTTGGAAGCGTTGTTCAGGCGTCAGTCTATTTATGTTAAAATGTCAAACCAAACTAAAAATAAATCACTTGACAGCTGAGAAAATGGCGGCCAGTTAAAACAGTGTTGCCAATTTGAAGTTCAATATCTCTAAAAAAAAAACACCCTATACATAAAAAGCTTATATAAACGACAAATCTATAAAATCTACGTGGTTTAATTTCAATCAAGTGAGTAGGTTAATTACAACAGAGTAAGTTGGTTCAATATTCCCATTAAGTTGATAAACATCAAAAAAACAACCCACAAAGAAAAGTTGTTTGAGGGGAAAATGTAAGGACGATTAAATTTAACCTATTATTCTTAAACAAATTGACTCGGCTGCTTCTTTTTATCAATTAATTGAATATTTTTAAACAACTGATTCAGTTAAATAAAATTGCTTCCTTGAAACTAAGGCCTTAGCAACCTGCTGAACGGATTCACCGTATGTAGTGTACAAAAAGCTCTTAGCATTGTTTGGATTATTTACAAAAGATGTTGTAACCAAGGCCTAAAGACTTATATTTTGAACCAATATTTAGTAAATTTGATACTTTACCACAAAATTCTTTATATCAGAAGATCATTACCAAAAAACTACTGCGGAATAAAAATACTTTTAACGTAATGGATCAGTGTTATGTTTTTTATCACGTAAACTACACTTTACCTACATTTCACCAAAAGTTAATTAGGTGATAAGATACTTTTTCGCCAATTTTAATAATCTCTATCATTTATTAATGTTTTTTTTAAATTAAGATTCAGAGTCAATGTCCGAAAATAGTAAATATAATTAAGTTTATTATAAAGATGGTTATCCTGTTCAATATGACTAGAATTAATAGATTAAACCGAACGAAAAAAAGTATAAAAGGATAAGTCACGAAAATATTGTCATCAGTTGTCTTAGAGGCATTGTTTGAAATGATGTTACGTTTGATTTTATTGGGAGTTCTTGTTTCCCTTGGAACAGCAGCCCCGGATGGCAGGAAAAGTTCCGTCACAACGGTAAGAAAAACTTATTTTCTGCATTGTGAAAGATCTTAAAAACTTCCACATCCTTTTTGAATCAAGAGAAGTCTAGTCGAGAGACATGGATATCCTTTCGAGGAGTATTCTGTTGAAACAGTCGATGGTTACATCTTGGGTCTTCATCGAATTCCATACTCTTCAAAATTCAACACCACCCAACAACGTCCTGTTGCCTTTCTAATGCACGGCCTTCTGAGCTCTTCCAGCGATTGGACTCTCTTGGGACCAGATAATTCCTTAGCCTTCTTACTGTCAGATGCCGGATATGATGTTTGGCTTGGAAATGCTCGTGGTAATATGTATTCCCGAAAACATATTTCACGCAACCCGTTGTTTAAGCGTTTCTGGAATTTTGATTGGCATGAGATCGCTATATATGATCTGCCAGCCATGATTGAATTTATTATCAAAAACACAGGAGAAAAACAAGTTACATATTTCGGCCACTCCCAGGGTACTACAACCTTCTTCGTATTGAATTCTTTGAACAGAAGTTTCAAGCGTTACATCAAGTCGGCTCATTTGTTGGCTCCTGTGGGTTTCATGAAACACATGAAATCTCCACTTCTGAAACTTACTGCTTTATTTATGGGTAGACCTAATATGTTCCCAGAACTTATGGGAAGCATGGAGTTTATGCCGAGTTCAAAAATTAACGAAATCTTGGGATATACAGCATGTGCCACTAAATCACATATCAAGGATCTCTGTTCAAATTCTCTCTTCCTTATTGCTGGATACGATTCGGAAAATTTAAATCAAGTAAGTAGCCACAGTTAAGTTTAAAAGAAATTTACCGATTTTCTTTCTTTTCCAGACTGTGGTTTCCGATATTGTTGCCACAAGTCCAGCTGGAGCATCTGTCAATCAACTTATACATTACATGCAAGAACAGAGGTCTGGCCGCTTCCGCGAATTCGACTATGGAATTAGTCGTAATATGGTTAAATATGGAAAAGCGAAACCTCCACAATATCCAATTGACAAGATTGATGTACCAATGTTTTTCTATTATGCCAGAAACGATTATTTGTCAGCTGTTGTTGACGTTGAACAGCTTCTTGGAGAACTTCCAAAATCATCGGTACGAAGAGCATACTTAGTTCCACACCCGAAATGGAATCATTTTGACTTTACTTGGGGACTTAATATCCGGGAACAAGTGTATGATACTCTCATGAAAGATGTGGCTTCAATGAAATAGAATTTTCAAAAAGTTGATCATATTAAACAAATAAAAGACCATTCACAGAATTTTTTTATTTTTACTAAAATTCAGAATTTCCTAAGCTGTTAGGATCACAATTCATTAAACTTCATTGACGGAAGAAGGTCCCTAACCGTTTAATCAAATTTCACTGATATTGCAATATTATATTCAAAGAAAATGCAGAACTTCAGTCAAAACTCCCGCGTTTACCAATATGTTTGCGGGATTTTAAAATTTAAGATTTCTCCGAAATTTCATTGAAATTGATACAACCGGCTAAAGCAAGTACTTTTTCTTTAATCAAATATCAACCTCTTCGATCGCACTTCAACCTATGATTCAAACTTTTTAGGTCGATTCAATATCCAACTCAAACTAAACGATTAGATATCGTTTTACAATAAATGACAATCCCTTTCAGTGGTCAAATATTCATATCAAAATGGGACATTTTTGAGACCAAAATTATCCAAAAATGTATAAAAGCACCAAGTTTCTGCTATCAGTTGTTATTTCAGAATTTATTAGAAATCATGTTTCGTTGGATTTTAATCGCACTTCTTGTTACACTTGGAGCCACAGCTCCTAGAAAAAGTTCAGTCACAACGGTAAAGTAAAAGTTAGTTTCTGGAGAGAGATCTCGATATTTTAACTCATCTATTTGCAATAAAGGAAAAATTAGTTCGGCAATATGGATATCCATTTGAAGAGCATTCTATTGAAACAGAAGATGGGTACATCTTAGGTCTTCATCGAATACCATTATCTTCCAAAATGAACACTACCATTGACAGCTCGCCTCCAGTTGCATTCCTTATGCATGGATTGTTGAGCTCGTCCAGCGATTGGATTCTTTTGGGACCTGAAAATGCATTAGCATTCCGTTTGTCTAAAGCAGGTTACGATGTTTGGATGGGCAATGCTCGTGGTAATGTGTACTCCCGAAAACATAGATCACGAAATCCAAAATCTAGAAGTTTCTGGAACTTCGATTGGCATGAAATTGCTTTGTATGATCTGCCAGCTATGATCGAATTCATCACCGAAACAACAGGACAGAAGCAAGTGACATATTTTGGTCATTCCCAGGGTACTACAACTTTCCTGGTGCTGAACTCATTGAATACAAGTTTCAAGCAATACATTAAGTCAGCTCACTTGTTGGCTCCAGTCGCTTATATGAGTCACATGAAGTCTCCACTTCTAAAATTAAGTTCTGTAGTAGTTGGATTACCGAATTTCTTGCCGGAATTTATTGGAAGCATGGAGTTTATGCCGAGCTCCAAAGTTATGGAAATTCTCGGTTATACTGCATGTGCCGCTACTTCGGCTGTAAAGGAACTCTGTTCAAATGCCCTCTTTCTAATTGCTGGACCGGATTCGGAAAATTTAAACCAAGTAGGAAAACTAAGTTTTTCTTACATTATTTTTAAATATTTATAAATAATCTTTTCTTAGACCTTGGTACCTGATATTTTGGCTACAAGCCCAGCTGGAGCATCTGTTAATCAATTATTTCATTTTATGCAGGAGCATAGATCTGGTTACTTCCGTCAGTTTGACTATAGTTTTGCCCGGAATTTAATTGAATATGGAAGCACGAAACCTCCAAAATATCCACTTGATAAAATTGATGTTCCTGTCTTTTTGTACTATGGAGAAAATGATTATTTGTCAGATGTAGTTGATGTTGAAAGATTAATTGAAGAATTGCCAAAGTCATCTTTGAGAAGATCGTACTTAGTGCCACATCCAAAGTGGAATCATTTTGACTTTACTTGGGGACTTAATGTTCAGGAACTGTTGTATAATACACTTATGGAAGATGTGGCATCAATAAAGTAAGACTTTACGTGTTAGACATGTACAAAATATTCGCGATCAATTCAGAACAATGAACTTTAAATGTTTTTTCTAATCTAATTACTTGAAGAACAGTATTTCGTGGTGTGTTATTGGTGGTTATTGTGTCGGATTGATAGCCAAATGATCGGGGTTTGATTGTCCGTTAGAGTCACCTTTTTTCCGAAGCACTGTCTCCTGCCAAGAGATTCCTTGGCTCCTGGAGATTCATATCACATGCACAGTAATGAATGATCTTCTTCTTCTTAAGACGCTGTGAAGACAATGCATTTATTTATTTTTAATAGCCAGTAGAAATCTTCGAAGTAAGACTGTTTAAATTGTTGGCAACTCTCAAGGCTTTTCCGCATGACGTATTTACTTGCTTTTATTTCTGTACAAAATACTCACACCGATCTAAACACTCTTGGGATATTCATGCAACGTGATAAATTCATACAAAGTAGAAAATCATATCCTTGCGCAAGCATTTGCATGAACGCCACTTAGAAACAAATTGCTTAAATGTGTTATTGGTTTTTATTAAAAGAATATAAAATTCTTATAACGGGTGATTTTTTAAGAGCTTGAGAACTTTTTTTAAAAAAAAACGCATAAATTTTGAAGATAATTTCATTTAAATGTTGACCGCGGCTGCGTCTTAGGTGGTCCATTTGGAAAGTCCAATTTTAGGCAACTTTTTCGAGCATTTCGGCCGGAATAGCCCGAATTTCTTCGGAAATGTTGTCTTCCAAAGCTGGAATAGTTGCTGGCTTATTTCTGTAGACTTTAGACTTGACGTAGCCCCACAAAAAATAATCTAAAGGCGTCAAATCGCATGATCTTGGTGGCCAACTTACCGGTCCATTTCTTGAGATGAATTGTTCTCCGAAGTTTTCCCTCAAAATGGCCATAGAATCGCGAGCTGTGTGGCATGTAGCGCCATCTTGTTGAAACCACATGTCAACCAAGTTCAGTTCTTCTATTTTTGGCAACAAAAAGTTTGTTAGCATCGAACAATAGCGATCGCCATTCACCGTAACGTTGCGTCCAACAGCATCTTTGAAAAAATACGGTAAAATGATTCCACCAGCGTACAAACCACACCAAACTGTGTATTTTTCGGGATGCATGGGCAGTTCTTGAACGGCTTCTGGTTGCTCTTCACTCCAAATGCGGCAATTTTGCTTATTTACGTAGCCATTCAACCAGAAATGAGCCTCATCGCTGAACAAAATTTGTCGATAAAAAAGCGGATTTTCTGCTAACTTTTCTAGGGCCCATTCACTGAAAATTCGACGTTGTGGCAGATCGTTCGGCTTTAGTTCTTGCACGAGCTGTATTTTATACGGTTTTACACCAAGATCTTTGCGTAAAATCTTCCATGTGGTCGAATAACACAAACCCAATTGCTGCGAACGGCGACGAATCGACATTTCACGGTCTTCAGCAACACTCTCAGAAACAGACGCAATATTCTCTTCTGTACGCACTGTACGCATTCGTGTGGTTGGTTTAATGTCCAATAAAGTAAACTGAGTGCGAAACTTGGTCACAATCGCATTAATTGTTGCTCACTTGGTCGATTATGTAGACCATAAATCGGACGTAAAGCGCGAAACACATTTCGAACCGAACACTGATTTTGGTAATAAAATTCAATGATTTGCAAGCGTTGCTCGTTAATAAGTCTATTCATGATAAAATGTCAAAGCATACTGAGCATACTTTCTCTTTGACACCATGTCTGAAATCCCGCGTGATCTGTCAAATACTAATGCATGAAAATCCTAACCTCAAAAAAATCACCCGTTAGTAGGATGGCTTAAATAAAAGAAGATTACTTTTTTAGGATTTATAAACTTAACTTTATTAAGGATGATTAAAGAATGAAATTAAAAGAGGAAGTTCAGTAAAAGGTGTCGTCAATTTTTGACGTTTTGTCGATCGTTAAGATTTCATAATAATATTTAAAAAGGTTGGTAAGAAATAGTTCAGGGTTCGGATAGTAAAACTTGGGTTTATTCAACACCCCGTCTCAAAGTTGTATGTATAGTTGTCATGTCAATGAAGTCCATTCCAAAAGATGAGCTTCAAGTGTTGTATTTGATCCGCGGTAATGCTTTTGTAAGTATATCAGCTGGCATTTCATTGGTCGGCATATACTCCAGGTTCACAAGCCCTTGTTGACAAATATCACAAATAAAATGACATCGAATGTCGATGTGGTTAGTCCTTTTATGAAAAGATGGGTTTTTGGCTAGTTTTTGAGCTCCTTGGTTATCGTTGTTGCAGCAAGTGTATGGCTTTTCTAGTTGCTTCTGCCAGGGCAACATATTATGATTCGGTGCTTGAAAGGGCTACTGTTTTTTGCTTTCGTGCCTCCCAACTAAAAACAGCCCCAGCGATTTTGAAAGCAAATCCTGTGTAGGATCTTCGATTATCCAAGGATGCACCCCAGTCAGCATCTGTAAAACACACAGGCTTACTTCCATCTTTTCGAAAAACAAGTCCAAAATTATATGATCCCCGGAGATACCGCAGGACACGTTTGGCTGCATTACAGTGTTCTGTTGAATAGCATGTATTAAATTGACTTAGCATGCTAACGGTAAATGCGAGATCCGGGCGGGTGGATACTGCCAAATACACAATAGAACCAATTGTTTGTGATATTGAAATTTCTGTTGTGTCATCGCTTTGCTTTAATTCCAATCCCAAACAGTAGTGAATTTTTCCAAGATCCTTCATTTCAAAAAGTTCCATTAGTTTCTTGTATGTCATCGATCTGACGGCGATTATTTGATGCAATGATAAGATCATCCACATAGATGGCTACAACCTCCCTCGACGCTAGTCCTGTTAGTCTTCTTCGGAATGGGTACCACTTTTGCCGTTTTTTATGTTTCGGGGAAGTAGCTGTTATTCAGGCAGTTGTTGAAGATGATCGTCAGCAATAGGATGTCGAGATGCCTTTTAAGAACAAAATTTGAAATCCAATCATTTTCTGCTGACTTGTTAGAATATTCTACGTGGATTATGTCAGTTACTTCCTCCCTGAAAGCTATCATCTTCTTCAACTGAAAGTTGTCTCCTGTCGTTAAAGCTAAAAGTAACTTTCGTGCATTATCCATAAACCACACATTCATTCGAAAAAGAAAAGCTTTCAGTACTCGGTATGTATCAACGACGAACTGCGTGGAATAACAATATTCTTGATATCTTAAAAAAATGCTGCTTAGGTGTTTTGAGGTTATCTGTATCAATGCAAGAAGTTTTTTTGTTTTAGCCCTGCAATAAGAATTTGGAATAAGTTATCCGACTAAGTTTTCCCTTGCAATTTCGATTTGAAAGCATTCAAAACTAATGTTTTGACTTTCTGTCCCCCCTCCCTAATTTCCATTAAAAGGGCTACACAAATCCATTATGCGCGGCCATACTATAAAAAACAAATGAATCTGGGCCCTATTTCACCAACGACTTTGCATTTTGCACTTGCAACTTTTCAAAATAATAATTTTGTGCAAAGTAAGAGTGCGAAGTGTATCACCAAAAATGAAAAGCCCCACGGCTTTGCACTTTGCAATTTTTCATGTTTTTTTGCAAAGTGAAAAGTGTGAGAAAATTTGCGAAGTAAAACATCTCTGGAACTTCCCGCTACTCCCTTTGTAATAATATTAGATTTATTTCAAAATGAAGGTAAACTTATATGTATTTTTCGTTTAAATTAGTGAGTTAAAAAGAATTATGAAAATGTAATAAAAATGTAATAATGTTTTTTAAGCGCACAAAAGTAATTTTGATTAGATATTCGAAAATCTGTGAATTTTTTTTTTATTTGTTTTTGACGTTTAGGTTTTTACTTGCGATTATAGAGACTACAAGGCAAGTTTAGGATTCGTGAATATAAAAAAAATGAGATAACAATCAAACATGACATTATGATCATAGAGAAGCCTAAAGAAGTCATTGACAAAAAATGTCCGTCTGACTGTCTGTCCGGGTGTATATCGAGCTGCAGTCTAAACGGGTTAAGCGATTGCGTTCAATTTTGTATGGGTGTATCTCTTGGCATTCCTCAGAGGGGAAATTGGAATTTTATTTTTAGGGCTAAAAATAACGGCACTTGCTATATGACCGTTTGGGAAAAGCTTATTTTTCTCGAAAACAGCTCAAACGATTTTGATGAAATTTTTTGAGATGGTTTGTGTGTAGTAGTAATTAGTAATTATAACCAAATTTACCGGAAAAGTCTATTAACCGTACGTTTCATAAAACGGTTTTTTTTTAATTTTCGACTCTCTCGGTAACGGCTCAATGGATTTCAATAAAATTTTATATTTGAAAAGATCTAAGTATCCAAATTGATTCTAAACACACAAATTTTGAATAATTATTTTTTTCTATTTTTAATAAGTTTTTGATTTTTTTTTTTTTGAAATTCAATATTTTTAAAACTCATCAAAAAAATATTTTAAATTATAAAATCAGATCTAAATAAATAAATTATAAAAAACTGCATAACTAAATTACAAAAAAAAAATTTATTCAAAAAACTAAAAATAAAAAACAGGATTTTATCAAAACCAGTCCTACAACTTTCAAAATACTTTTTTCTTAATTTTTTTGTTATTTAAGACGTGTTATGGCATACTTCATTTTAACTAAAAATCGTTAAGTATTGTGGTTTTGATAGTTTTTATTAGTTCAAAATGTGTTATTTTCAACGTAAATGTTATTTTATTTTTGTTAAAGATCTTGCCTTCCAATGTAATTAGGCACATAAGAGCAAGTACGTGCCCATTTTTTTTAAATTGACATTAAATTTAAATTCAAAAGATAATCTTCCGGCATAATAATTTAAATATGGTTTCTGGCATGACCGCCAAGGCTGGCCCGGACGTAGTCTAATCTGGAGGTCTAATTTTCGATGACTTTTTCCGACATTTGTGGCCGTATATCGCCAATAACGCGGTGAACGTTGTCTTCCAAGTAGTCAATCGTTCACGGGTCTGTAATATGAAACTATGCGGTTACCAAACGTTTCTTTCAATCAAATCAATTGTGTCACAAGTTGCGCCGTCTTATTGAAACCACAGCTCCCGTACATCATGGTATTTCAATTAATGAACGAAATAGTCAGTAATCATTGCTCTACAGCGGTCACCGTTGACTGTAACATTTTGGCCATCAGCATCGTTTTTAAAGAAGTACGGACCAATTATTCCACCAACCCATAAAGCACACGAAACAATCAGTTTTTGTGGATGTAACGGCGTATCGATTTAACTAAAAGTGAGCTTCATCGCTAAACTAAATTCGTTAATGAAAATTGTGATCAACGGCAATCTTGGTTTGGGCCCATTCACCGAATCTACGTCTTGCTAGGTGATCCTGTGGCCTCAATTCTTGCACGAGTTAGATTTTGTAAGCACGCAAATGATCTTTCCGCAAACACATATCCAGTTCCTGTGCACGAGGGCGGATAGACTGATTCGGGTCTTCCCTTACGCTACGCTCTTCATCAGCAATAACATCTTCTGTGCGCACCGTACAGTGCGCGACGTCTCTGTAGGTGCGTATTATCACTTAGAGTAAGCGTGGTGAGAAATCGTTCCATAGTTAATCGAATTAATTGCTCTGATGGACGATTATGTTGACCGTAAAGTGGATGTAGTGCGCGATACGTATTTTGAACAGAACCATGAATTTCAAAATAAATTTGCACAATTTGGAAGCGTTGCTCAGGCATCAGTTTATTTATGTTGAAATGTGAAACCAAACTAAAAATAAATCACTTAACAGCTGACAAAATGGCCGCCAGTTAAAATATTGCTGCCGATTTAAAGTACTACATCTCTAAAATAAACACCCTATACATAAAAATCATATATAAACCACAAGTCTATAAAATCTACCAATTACAACAGATTACGTTGTTTAATTTCAATCAAGTGAGTAGGTTAATTACAAAAGTGTAAATTGGTTAAATATAACCTATTAAGTTGGTAAATATCAACAAGGCAAGGTTGTTAAATTCAACCCAGTTGGTTGTTTAATTTCTAGGAACCATCTTCATCGCGTCTTTCTGTTGCAGCGCCGCCATTACCATTGCCTATTAGCATAATTGAAGAAATACCGAACTCTCCAATTCCGACGCAAACCGTCGACCCCGATATGGATGAGGGTGTTTCGGCCTCCTGAGAAATGTGTTTCTGTTTCACGCTTCCATCCGAATCATTGTATATACTGTGATGTGGCAACAAGTTTAGATATTCGGAGGATACATTTTGTAAACTAACGACATCTGTTGGATTCATTGTGTACAACAACCACCATTTATTGTGTACAACAACCATACCCCTAAAAGTATGCTACATATTTGTAACATGTTTTAACTGAGTACTAAATCGAACTTGAAGTACTAATTCGAGACTCGAATTAGTATCGAAAGCCTAGATTGTGCCAAAACCAGACAGAAGCTTCCAGAAGCTTGTAAACTTGTATAAATACAAGAGTAGATCGCATTGAAAGTTCAGTTTATTTTCGAAAGTGGAATTGTTAACAACTGGAAGCGTTAATAAAAAGGGATTGAATTGAGATTAAATAAAAAGTGTTGAATGATAAAAACGTATATGAATTGTGAATAAGTGGAATAAGTTAAATTGGTGTTATTTAAACTGAAAGACGTTGTGTTTAATAAAATAAAGGGATTTGTTGTATTAATTTGGAATTTTGATTGAGTTTTATTTGTCGAAACCCAGGCCAAAATATCACAATACATTTTCTATAGTACTCTCATGGTGGTCATTTTTCGTCTGGCCATCTTCCTGGTTGATTCAGAACTAACTGTAAATAGTGGAGACTAGAACCTTCACCGATATTTTACCAGTATTTAATAAACTTTTGTTGTCTGTACTTATTCTATATTCACACCAATTGGCAATTTTAGCTCGCCTTATTGCGACCTAATTCAGAACTAAAAAACGATGCTCTATGATAGTACTATATGCAATGTATATACAAAGTCCGAATACTACTTGTGAAATGGTGGAAAACTATGTAAACAAAAAATTAACTGCAATTAATTTATCTTTTAAATGTGTAAATATGCAGTTTTCGTAGGAACGTCGGATATCTTCTTTTAAAATTTTCTTACCTGATCCTATTGAAAGCATGATGCTGTCTCCAAATTTTTGGCCAAAATTTACGGTTGTCCATGAATTTAAAAACAATCCAAGAAGAAAAGATGTTTCTCAGATTCCTATTCCTGTACCGTCAAAAAATTAAGTATCTAATACCAAAATGTTGGAGGAATGAAATCAAAGCTTAATACATTTTATTTAAACTGTATAGATTTATGGGGATAAACATCGTGTATAAAATAAAAGAAATGTCTTTTTAGTTTAAGTAACAATAATAGTAGTTTTTAATTTTGACTAAATTTGGATGACGACAGATCGCGTGCAGACTGAATGGAAAAAAAAAACAGAAGCCATGATAATTTGTATATAGAGTGAATGCTGTGTAATAGTGTGTGCGTGAACGCTGAATAAAATGAGTGAGCGCATCTGTAAGCGAATCAATGTTGTTTGTGTGAGCGAGTGGACAATATATGAATGTTGTATGAATGTTGAGTGACTGAGTGAGTGAACAATAATGTAAATGTAAGCGAATTGGTTACATTGTGTAAATAATAAAATTCGATACATTTTGTGTGTTGATTGAATATGATTTTGGTGAATAATTTGAATTCTTAAGTACTGTGATAATTCTTCTTGGAACCGACTATCCTGTAATATACCTTTCCCTAGACTGTCAGAGGAGGAAGTTGTGCAATATATTGACGAATTAAAAAGTAATTGTTTGTCTGGTCCTGATAAGATTCCGTCTATTTTTGTTAAAGCAAGTAAGACTTATATTTCATCGACAATTACATATTTATTCAATTGTTCACTGTTAACTGGTGTATTCCCTGAGTTATGGAAGTCGTCATTTCTTATACATCTTCATAAGAGCGCTAATAAAAATAACATTCAAAACTATATACGAATTGCAAAACTTTCATGAATACCGAAGCTTTTAAAAAAAAATTGTCTCTAAACATATTCAATTTCACTGTCAAAAATTACTCGCTCCTGAACAACATGGATTTTGTTTTAAGAAATCCACCGTCACTAATCTGTTAGAATTTACTAACCACGTTAACAAAAATATGCAAAATGGCCTCCAAATTGATGTTTTCTATGCTGACCTCAGTGAAGTATTTGATAGAGTATGTCATTTCATACTTCTACATAAATTAGAAAGATATGGTTTTCAAAAGTGGATAGTTGATTGGATAAAAGATCTTTATTTAAAAATCGTTAGCAAATTGTAATTTTTAAACACTGCACATCTAAAATAATAAATGTTTTATCCGGAGTTCCACAAGGAAGCCACATTGGTCCACTTTTATTTCTTCTTTTTATTAATGACATTACTTCGGATATTTCATATTGCAAGATTTTGAAATTTGCTGACGACTTCAAACTGTTCTAAAGCTTTATGGACCCGAATGGATACTTATTCCTACAACATGACATGGTGTTGCTCGAATGGAATGGAACTCAACAAAAGAAAGTGTAAGGTTATGACATATTCAAGAAGTAGGGAACCATTTTTTGTCATACTACTTTATTGAAGAAGGCATTCTTAAAAGAGTTGATGCTTTCAATGACTTAGGAGTTTTATTTGATACAAAACTCTCCTTTAATCTCCACATTGACACAATAATAAGCGAAGCAAGGAACCGCCTTGGCATCATTATGAGATTCTCTAAAGGATTTGTTTATCCCTGCATTGCAAAAGTTTAATATTGGTCACTTGTCCGCCCTATTTTGGAGTACTGTAGCTGAATAATATCAACAAGAAATTATTAAATTGTTAACTTTTGTAGCTAATAACTAAATATTAGATTTTAATACTTTATAGTTGACTAAGATGTATTAGCTGCAGTTGTTTAAATAAATAAATAAATAAATTAAATAAAAAAATTGCAATAAATTAATTTAATAAAATACAACCTATTAAGTAGGTTAATATCAACCA
Source organism: Platycheirus rosarum (assembly GCA_963971375.1). Classification (NCBI taxonomy): domain Eukaryota; kingdom Metazoa; phylum Arthropoda; class Insecta; order Diptera; family Syrphidae; genus Platycheirus; species Platycheirus rosarum. The sequence goes on along the minus strand of OZ020509.1, from coordinate 130,705,170 downwards.
AGTAAGGTGGTTATATTTACTCAAGTACACATGTTGTTTAATTTCAATCAAGTCATAAGGTTAATTACAACAGAGTATGTTGGTTCAATATTAGCCATTAAGTTGGTGAACATCAATCATCAATTAAGTAATGTTGTTAAATTAAACCAAGTTGGGTTGATTAATTATAAGCTAGGATCTTTGTTGAAAACAACCCACAAAGAAAGGATGTTTAAGGGGAAATTGTTAAAACGCTTAAACAAATTGACTCGGCTGTTTTTTTTTTATCAATTAATTGATTATTTTTAAACAACTTAAATAAAATGCTTCCTTGAAACTAAGGCCCTCGCAACCTGCTGAACGGATTCAAATAACATATTTTGTTTGTTTTCTCTGATGTAAGGAAAGCTCTTAGCATTGTTTGGTTTATTTACAAAAGATGTCGTAACCAAGGACTCTATTCTGAACCAATATTTTGAAAATTTGTCACTTTACCACAAAGTTCTTTATATTACAGGAACATTAGCAAAAACAACTGCAAAATAAAAAAAATTGAACATAGCGAATCAGTGTTATGTGGTTTAACAAGTAAACTACACTTTACCTGCATTTCAACCTCTGACTCAAGTTTAATAGATCGCTTCATTATCAAAAATTAATGAGGTGATAAGATACTTTTTCATACATTTTGATAATCTCTATCATTTAATACTGATTTTCTAAATCAAGACCCAGAGTCAATGTCCGAAAATAGTAAATATAATTAAGTTTATTATAAAGATGGTTATCCTGTTCAATATGACTAGAATTAATAGATTAAACCGAACGAAAAAAAGTATAAAAGGATAAGTCACGAAAATATTGTCATCAGTTGTCTTAGAGGCATTGTTTGAAATGATTTTACGTTTGATTTTATTGGGAGTTCTTGTTTCCCTTGGAACAGCAGCCCCGGATGGCAGGAAAAGTTCCGTCACAACGGTAAGAAAAACTTATTTTCTGCATTGTGAAAGATCTTAAAAACTTCCACATCCTTTTTGAATCAAGAGAAGTCTAGTCGAGAGACATGGATATCCTTTCGAGGAGTATTCTGTTGAAACAGTCGATGGTTACATCTTGGGTCTTCATCGAATTCCATACTCTTCAAAATTCAACACCACCCAACAACGTCCTGTTGCCTTTCTAATGCACGGCCTTCTGAGCTCTTCCAGCGATTGGACTCTCTTGGGACCAGATAATTCCTTAGCCTTCTTACTGTCAGATGCCGGATATGATGTTTGGCTTGGAAATGCTCGTGGTAATATGTACTCCCGAAAACATATTTTACGCAACCCGTTGTTTAAGCGTTTCTGGAATTTTGATTGGCATGAAATCGCTATATATGATCTGCCAGCCATGATTGAATTTATTATCAAAAACACAGGAGAAAAACAAGTTACATATTTCGGTCACTCCCAGGGTACTACAACCTTCTTCGTATTGAATTCCTTGAACAGAAGTTTCAAGCATTACATCAAGTCGGCTCATTTGTTGGCTCCTGTGGGTTTCATGAAACACATGAAATCTCCACTTCTGAAACTTACTGCTTTATTTATGGGTAGACCTAATATGTTCCCAGAACTTATGGGAAGCATGGAGTTTATGCCGAGTTCAAAAATTAACGAAATCTTGGGATATACAGCATGTGCCACTAAATCACATATCAAGGATCTCTGTTCAAATTCTCTCTTCCTTATTGCTGGATACGATTCGGAAAATTTAAATCAAGTAATTAGCCACAGTTAAGTTTAAAAGAAATTTACTGATTTTTTTTCATTTCCAGACTGTAGTTCCCGATATTGTTGCCACAAGTCCAGCTGGAGCATCTGTCAACCAACTTATACATTACATGCAAGAACAGAGGTCTGGCCGCTTCCGCGAATTCGACTATGGAATTAGTCGTAATATGGTTAAATATGGAAAAGCGAAACCTCCACAATATCCAATTGACAAGATTGATGTACCAATGTTTTTCTATTATGCCAGAAACGATTATTTGTCAGCTGTTGTTGACGTTGAACAGCTTCTTGGAGAACTTCCAAAATCATCTGTACGAAGAGCATACTTAGTTCCACACCCGAAATGGAATCATTTTGACTTTACTTGGGGACTTAATATCCGGGAACAAGTGTATGATACTCTCATGGAAGATGTGGCTTCAATGAAATAGAATTTTGCAAAAGTTCATCATATTGAACAAATAAAAGAGCATTCAAAATTTTTTTTTTATTTTTACTAAAATGCCGAATTAATTAAACTGTAAGGATCACAATTTTTCAAACTTCATTTTGAATATAAATTGACGGAAGAAGGTCGCTAATCGTTTAATCAAATTTCAAAATGAAAATCGAAAATTTGGTTGGTATAGGAACAAAATTCATGACATTTTAGTTTTCACATAAAAGTTAAAATGGAAGCTAAATTTATTTTTAAAAAATGACAGATAAAATCTTCGGAAAATGGGAAGAGCTTAAATGTGAAAACACATTCTTTAAGACCGAAGTTACACATAAAATTCTGATTTTTTAAAAATGATGTAAAAAATTAAAAAAAATATTTGAAATGAAAAAAAGATACCTTTTTGGTAAAAAACAAGCCTTAAAGCCTTGGCTACATAATGCCTAAAAGGCATGAAAAAGCCTTAGTCGGCATCGCTGCATATGGTCTAGTGTCACGTTTTGAACTTTTCACTCATACTTATTATTCATTACACTCTTATATCATTTCTGTTACTTGAGGTGAGTCAAATAATGCCCATGTAAACTTGTTTAAGAAAATCTAATTGTCATTTTGCCCAGGTTCGTCCCGAACTGTAGCGCCACCTAAGTAAGTAATTGTCATTTTGCATTGACGTTTATCATTTCAAGTCAAAATCAAATGTCACTCTGCTAAAAAGGTGTTTGTTTTTGTTTTATCAAAAAAATAAACAATTTATTTAATGTGATAAAGTAAGTATTTATTCTTAAACAAATAGAAAGGGACTAAATTAGTTGATAAATTGGTAAATGATATTTTAGAATGGCTTCAACATCCGGCAGCAGCAAGAAACCAAAACGAGAATGCAAGTTCACTGGAGAAATGCAAAAAGAATACCCTTTCATCCAGAAAACAAACAAAGAAAGTATCGTTATTTGCAATATTTGCAATAGTGAGTTCTCCATAACTTCTGGTGGTAAATATGATATCAATAGAAACCTCGAGTCCCATAAACATAAATTGAAAATCCAATCCTCGATATCATCTGCAAAAATAGAAAATTTGGTTCGCAAAACCGATTTGTTTGGTGAGGATGAAAAGAAATTGGCAAAGAAGCAGTAATGTCCTTTCATACCATTTGTCATAACCAGAACTTCCGATCAATGGACTTTATGTCAAAGTTGATTCAGAAACTATTTGATTCTAAATTTGCTTGGACCAAATGCGAATCCATTGTAACGAACGTGTTGTTCCCATTCGTTACTCAAGAATTAAAAAATGTGAGTTTTGTTTCAATTTTTTCCGATGCTTCTAACAAGAAAGACATTTTCCTACATTGGTGCGATACTTTGATTTTAAAGAAGGTGTTAAGCTGCGTCTTTTAAAATTGGTGTCGTTGCCTGGAGAAACGTCGGAGATGATAAGCGAGTCCATTTTTCAGATTCTTAAAAATGCAGATTTATTTCATAAGGTGGTAGGATTCTGTGCGGATAATGCCAACACAAATTTTGGTGGCTTATCTAGAAATGGAACAAACAATATCTTTAGTCGACTAAATAAGGAACTGAAACAATCCGTTAATGGAGTGGATTGCACATCCCATATTTTACAAGAATGCTGATCTGCTTCCTGTAGATATAGAAAATATTATTGTAAATATATACTTAAATTATATAAACCCTGTAAGAGTTGAAAAATTTTAAAAATTCTGTGATGCACAGGTTGAGTACAATAGATTACTAGGATTTTATAAAACAAGATGGTTAGCCTTGTTGCCTGCCATTGAACGTATTTTGAAACTACAATGATCCCTTAAAGTCGTTTTTCCTATCTCTTGAAAAATGTCCTTGTGTATTGCAAAAATTCTTTGAAAATCCGAATTCAGAGTTATGGTCTATGTTTCTTCATAACCAATTTTAGTTGTTTCATCAATCAATTTTGCAAATCGAAGGAGATAAAAAAAAAAAACAATTATGGAAATTCAAACGCAAATATCTAATTTGAAATTTAAATTAGAAGAACGATTTAACGCTCAATTTATTCCAGTTTCCTTGCGACAGATTTTAAACGACTTAAAAGAAAACGGTTCCATTGATAAAACTTGGTTCATTTCTCACACTCGAAACTTCTATAAGAACTGCTTGCAGGACATTGAGAAATGGACTTCACAATTCATGTACGCAAAGCATTTTCAGTGGGCATGTCTGAAAAAAGGCATTGAATGGGAAGTCGTCCAAGATGGTTTCGCCTTAATTTAAAAAAATACGAAAGCTATGATACTTGCAAATGATTTCTTTGATCAAATTTCTTATTTAAAAAAATATGCAAGCCCTGAAAAAATCGAAGAGTGGAATGAAAATAACATTCCAATTGATTTAAGGTGGGTTGAAATCCCCTACAAAAGCCTTCTGCAAATTGTTGAATATATATTGTGCCTTCCAGGAACAAATGCATCGGCAGAACGTATATTTTCAGTGATAAATCATTTATGGACGCAAGAAAAGACTCAGATGCAAGTTCAAATTGTAATATTAAAAATATTTTTCGACAACTCATGTCAACTTTTTTATGAAAAAAATAAAAAACAACAACGACATTTTCAAAAGAGTTCACACATCAGAAAATAATAATATAATTTTTAACCAACCTGTGCAGAAAATTATAGACTGAAGCATCATATATATGTATGTATGTACAAGTACATATATGTTATGTACATACAGTCATAAGCAAAATTATTTGCACAATGTATTTTGTTAGTAGAAGTTCTCAAAAAAATAGTTGTACCTTTCAGAACACCCTTCTGGTTTTTTTTATTTTATTAATCAATAATAACAACAATCTTGAAAAAAATTAACACACAAAAAAATATCAAACTTCATAATAAATAAATAAAATAAATTTATTAGCGCGACAGTTCCTTAAGGAGCCAAGGCCTAGTGACTTATACTCTCAACCATCCTGTGTGTGTGTTGTTAATCTGCAAGAATGGAAGGGACCTACAGTTTACCGCCGAGTCCGAACGGCTACATGAGATGCACTTTTTCGAGACAAATTTTACTCTTGGAGGTTTTGTCAGTTCCTCGCAAGAGGCAGTACCCCGGAAAAAAAGGTGGCTATGAGCTGGATTCGAACCCACGCTCATTCGCTTAGCAGTCCGACACACTAACCACTAAGCCACGGGGCACACAAACTTCATAAATAACGGTTAAATTCATAATTTAAAAAGTGGCACAATTATTGTCACACCCAACAAAGCTGGCAAAATTATTTGCACAAGGGCAATCGATGATTTGGGAGAGAAAACCGTTAGAGTAATATTCGATTCAATCAATGTGAACGTGCGTGCTGCTGTTGCAGTAGTCTAGCGTCATTCTCCATCAAGGTAACTTGTTTTAAATGGGTAAAACTAAGGAAATTGCGTTAGAAACACGTGCGGCGATTGTTGCAGAATTTATACTCGGTATTCTGGCTGAAAAAATCGCTGAAAAATATCACTGCAGTGCATTATCTGATAGATAAAGAAAAAAAATTAACAGTTTAAAAAATCAAATCGGAAGAAGAAGAAAAAGAATAACAACGAGTCGGGAAGACAAACTTATCGTTTGACATTTTACATGTAACCCTTATGAAAAAGTCCACGGTGTGCTAAAAAACATTTAAAAAATCGTGAGACCAATATTAGTGAAAGAACACTGCGACGAAGGTTGAAAGAAAACCAAGTTAAAGCTTACGTTTCCCAAAAAACCCTTCATAACAAAAAAGAAAAACAGAAAAGCAAGATTGAAATTTGCACGGGATCACATAAATAAAACAGCAGATGTTTGGAGAAAAGTTCTTTGGACCGATGAGACTGCTTATTCTCTAGATGGCACTTATGGACGAAGATTTGTGTATTCCAATCCAAAAACCAAAGCAAAAAGATCCACCACCCGACCTATAAGGCACTCACATGGAGGCAAAGTATTGATATGGGAATGCATATCCTATAGTGGTAGAGGACTACTTGTGAGGTGCTCAGATCGTATGAATCAGTCTCATTATTTAGAGTTCATCGGAACCGACTTTGTACTTCAACATGACAATTTTATAATGGCTTGGAGTTCTATTCCAGCAGAACAAATTCAACATTTTATTGACTCTGATCCAAGACGCATCGCATAGGTTATTGCTGCCAAAGGAGGAAACACAAAATACTAGGTAATGCTTTGCTTACGATACCCCATTACTTTGGTTTATTTTAATGTGCTTTTTTTGGCTTTAGGAGGTTGTAAAATACGTCAATTGCCCTTGTGCAAATAATTTTGCCAGCGTTGCTGGGTGTGACAATAATTGTGCCACTTCTTAAATTATGAATTTAACCGTTATTTATGAAGTCTGATAATTTTTTTGTGTTAATTTTTTCAAAAATAGTTGTTATTATTGATTAATAAAACAAATAAACCAGATAAATGGTGTTCTGAAAGGTACAACTATTTTTTTGAAAAGTTCTACTAACAAAATACATTGTGCAAATAATTTTGCTTATGACTGTATATTGTTATTTTGTTTTGTTTTAGAAATTCATAGAATGAAATATTTTTTGTTATCCTATACATAAGTCATAATTTATTGAATTCTGCTTATAATAAATGTTCCTTTTTAGTTTTAATGTAAGTAACAAAAAATAAACTTAAAGTTAAATTTCATGTACTTTCATTTTTTATCATAAAAAAAATGTCCCGCATTGACTTAAAATATATCTGGTCACTGAAACCACCTTTGGACTTGGGGCTTGGGAGTTTCAAAAATTGTCGAACTTCTTTCGCTGTTTATTCAATTTCAAACTATGACATCATCCAATGAATTTAAATTTAAAATGAACAAGATGTTCAATGTTGTGTCAGTTACTACGTTTACATGTAGAATTAAATCCGAATTTAATAAATACGATCATTACGATCAAACTGTTACTTTTGGAGAAAGTTAAGAGTAAAAATATGCATGCATACATTTAAATTGCATTTGATTTTGAACAAAGTGCAAAATATAATAAAAGCTTTCTTGTCTCGTAAAATATGTACATATGTCGTAGAAATAAAAATAGGTACATTATATCGTAAGCGAGATGCCGGATGTCTTTATTTTAAATAAGAATGATGTTTTAGAGATGAAGTCTGTTACAGAAGTATCTTACTTTCAAAAACTTAATATGTTGGTGATATGGTAAACCGAATTGGACAAGCGTACGTCAGAACGGAACGGGTCAGCTGTTTAAAGATCAGGAGCATAGTCCTGGTGCTTAGTTCGTTCCACCTAAGAAGTGGGTGGACCAGATCTAGGGAGAAGATAGTTCGAATATTTTTGATTAACCAGTACATAAAAAGATCTGTGGGCTAGAAAACTTTTGATTAATCTTACGAAGTTTTCAGGAAGTCCTAGCCTTGACAGTCTGAATACTACTTCTTTTATCCAAACTGTGTCGAAGCCTTTTTGAAGTCAGGGAAACAAGCGGCTGTCGTCTCTTTCTTTTTGAGTGCGCGTGTCACGTAGAAGTGCATTTCAAGAAACGGAGTGTCGTTCTCGGAAACCATATGATTTTCTTTTCCTTGAAGAAATGCTGAAGTTTTCTCAGGATAAGGCCGTCCAGTATTTTGCTGACACAGCATAGCAGCGAAATTGGCCGATATCCCTCGACGCCAGTCGTGTTAGTCTTCTTCGGAACGGGTACCACTTTTGCCGTTTTTCATGTTTCGGGGAAGTAGCTGTTATTCAGGCAGTTGTTGAAGATGATCGTCAGCAGGAGGATGGCGAGATGCTTTTAAAGTACAAAATTAGAAATCCCATCATTTTCTGCTGACTTGTTAGAATATTCTTCGTGGATTATATCAGTTACTTCCTCAATGAAAGTAAAAAGCATCTCGAGTTGGTTATAGTGCAGGATTTTCCTCATTAATGATGGTGACTGAAGTATAGGCGTCTGCAGCTTCTTCAAAATTGCTATCAACTTCTGCGACTGAATGCTGTATCCTGTCGTTAAAGTTAAAAGTACCTTCCATGTATTGTCCATGAATAGCACATTGAGCGACGAAAAAAGCAAAAAGCTTTCAGTACTCGATATGTATCAACGACGAACTCCGTTGGAATGACAATATACCTGAGATCTTAAAAAAAAAGCTGATAGGTGTTTTAAGGTTATCTGTATCTATGCAATAAATTTTTTCGTTTTAGCCCTGCAATAAGAATTTGGAATAAGTAGTTATCCGACTAAGTTTTCCCTTGCAATTTCGATTTAAAAGCATTCAAAACCAATGTTAATCGGGACTTTCTATCCCCCCTCATTTATTTCAAAAGGAGGGTAAACTTATGTTTATTTTTCTTGTTAATTAGTGAATTTAATAAATTATGAAAATGTGTTGAAAATGTACTAATGCTTTTTAAGCGCACAAAAAACTCATTTTGATTAGATTTTCGAAAATCTGCAATTTTTTTTCATTTGTTTCTAAGGTTTAGTTTTTTTTTACAAAAAGGTAAATAAGCTACGATACGTTATGATATTTTGGTCAATAACCTGCACTTAAATTTGCTGCCAAACAGGAATTCCTCAACAGCCTGTTCCAAAAGGTACTTAAACCCATATTCCTTTCAATACTGAATTGCAAATTTACGTCCAGTTTTTGTTAAAATAAATTCCATATTAGTTTTTGTCAGCCGAAAAAACTTTGCACTAGTTAATAATTATTTAAAATTCCAAAATAAATTCTTAACTAGCTGACCCACCCTGATTTTCTAGATCCCGACAAAAACGCCACATATCGGGCCCAACCGTAACTAAACACTAATCACATAAATAACATTTATCAGCGTCTATAAGAAAATATATGTATAATAAATTACAAATATATAATATATAAAAATATAAAATTACTTATTCTTTTTATAATTGTTTATTTGATTTTAAGTGAAATCGGTTCATAAATAAAAATTTTCGAAAGTACCGTCAAAATCGGGGATTTAATTCAAATAAAGAAAATAACTCCAGCCCAGCGCCACCTAGGCGTGATAAAAAAATACCCTCAATTACTGCTTACAATATCAGCTATCTGCATGTAAAAGTCCCGTCAAAATCGGCCAATAAATACAGATTTTCGAAAAAAAAAACACACCAGTGCCATCAAGTGGGTAGTAAAAATAGCCTAAAGAACTACCTAGAATATCAGCTATCTGCCAATGAAAGTCCCTTGAAAATCGGTGCAGCCTTTCCCGAGATTAGACGGAACAAACACAGAAAGACAGACAGACAGACAAACATCTTTAAAAATTCTGTTCTCGTTATTTACCGTTTACACTTTCATAACGAATCTTGTTAAAAGTTTAGTTGTTATATTAAAAATATATAGTTCAATTTGATTTACATACTAACTTACTGACCCGGCGTTGCTCGGGTTTACCATACTTTTTCGAAAAAACGAACCCGGTGTTTCACCACCCAGTAATTAAAACAGCCTTAGTTACTTTTTACAAAATAAACAGCGGCACTTACAACATCAGCTATCTGCCTGTCCCGTCTCGTCAAAATCAGGTCATAAATAGGGGTATAATTAAAATAGTCTTACCTAATCTTTACAATATCAACTTTCTGTCTGTGAAAACCGTCAAAATCGGTCCATAAATAAGAATTTTCTAAAAAAGAACCACATCAGTGGGTAATTTAAATACCCTCAGTTACTTCCTAGAACATCAACAATCTGCCAGTGAAAGTCCCGTCAAAATCGGTGCAGCCGTTCCCGAGATTATAGAGATATAGCCAGACAAACAAAAAATTTAAAAAAAATTGTGGTTTTGTTTATAAGTACTGTGAAAAGTGTTTTTCTTAAATAGGGCCCTGGACTCAAAATAAATGTCAAAATAGATCCGATTTTCAATTTTTTACTACTCCAACCATAAAAGTAAATGAAACTCACTTCATCAGTCCTGACCTCAAATTTCTGTACCGTATAGATCCGGAGACAACTTCTTCCTCCCCTAATTCTAGTTCTAGTTCTTCGAAATGAGAACAGAACTTCCATAAGTATGCAATGATTTTTGTTCATATTATTCTCAAAACGTTTTAAATTTTTTTTCAATTTGCAGACATTGGCTGCATTCATTCATAATCTACACTACTTATCAATTCTGTCGAAATCTTCTAGCTTAAGCGTTCAAAACAAATATCTTCTAAATTGACGATTAGATTTGTGCACGCAAATAGCTATACGTCAAAACCACTTAAAATGTCGCCGTTTATCGCAAATCGATCAGTTCAGCCACTGATAATTGTCAACCAACCGCCCTTTGTAAAAAGAAATTCTTTTAACAAACGTGGATTACGTTGATGGCCCCCTATCGTGCTATTTTTAAAACTATTTCTAGAATAAAGCATTTTTGATAAATAAAAAATTCTTCGAAGAAAAAACGTGGCTAACACAAGATCTATGCTATTTCTTTATTGTCAAGGCTCCCTGCCGAGATTAGATACATTTCCAATGCTTAATCAATAAATAGAACCTCTTGTCCAATTCCTCACATAAAAAATGATTTTTTATTTTGCGAATCGTTTAAGATTAGACCCACACCTGGTAAACGGAAATCCCTGTGTTTCACTTTTCGACAAGTGGTCTACCTTTATTTTGAAGACCTTTCAAAACATCATATCGATTTAAAACTGCGTTGCGTTAGAGAATGCAAAAGTGCTTGTATAATCGCCCAATAGATAATAAATCCATTATAATTTTGACAGCAAATCTGACAAATCAAACGTTATCAAAAGCCCCCTAAAAATAGGTGAGTTCTCGAGATAAGCGAAATGGTATAAAAGAAATTTGCAATCAAGTCAATGTCAGAAATTTTTTTAAGAAGCCACAATGAAACTACAGTTAATAATATTGTGTGTTCTAGTTCCGTTGATGGCGGCTGCTCCGAACGGAAGAAGAGTCAGTAAGATAACAACGGTAAGAGAGAAATATTTCGGACAGTTGGAAAGGACTTTCGTCTAAGTGGGAAATCTTTTTTTTTTTATAGCAAACCTTGATTGAAAAACATGGATATCCGTATGAGGAACATTCCGTTCAAACTTCGGATGGTTATATTCTGACTATGCATCGGATTCCCTATTCCTCACGAAATGGATCACCTGACGACGGTGCACGTCCGGTGGCTTTTATGATGCACGGACTTTTGGCCTCTTCCAGTGATTGGGTTTTGCTTGGACCGAATAATGCACTGGCTTATCTGCTGTCTGATGCGGGATTCGATGTTTGGATGGGAAATGCCCGTGGAAACACATATTCCCGAAAACATGTCTCTCACAATCCGTTTTTTGGCAGTTTTTGGAGCTTCGATTGGCATGAAATTGGCTTGTATGATTTGCCAGCAATGATTGACTTCATACGGTTCCAAACGGATGAGGACAAAGTCACCTATTTTGGACACTCGCAAGGAACTACAACTTTCCTGGTCTTGAACTCTCTCAATGAGAGATTCAAGTCTCGCATCAAGTCGGCTCATTTATTGGCTCCGGTAGCTTTCATGAAAAACATGGAGTCACCGCTATTGGGTTTAACTTCACTCCTGCTTGGGCAGCCTAGTAAGATCCCAGAACTTTTTGGGAACTTGGAATTTTTGCCAAACTCCAAGGCTATGAGCCTTCTGGGTCAAAAATCGTGTGCGGACTCATCACCAATTCAACATTTATGTTCGAATGTGCTCTTTCTCATAGCTGGACATGATGCTGAAAATCTTAACACCGTAAGTCACTTGAAGCTAAGATTCTTATTTCCCATGCTTACAATTACCCCTCTTTCTAGACCTTATTACCTGAAATCATGGCAACCACCCCTGCTGGGTGCTCGATAAATCAAGGCTTCCACTATCTGCAGGAATATAGTTCTGATGAATTTCGCCAGTTCGATTATGGAATGATACGCAATAAGCTGATCTATGGAAAGAAAAACCCTCCAAACTATCCCCTTGAAAAGATCGATGTTCCGCTCTATTTGTACTACAGTGACAACGACTATATGGCTTCGGTAGTAGATGTCCATCGTTTGATAAAGGCTCTTCCAGAATCAACAGTTAAACGCGCTTACAAGGTTCCACACGTTAAATGGAATCACTTGGACTTCTTGTGGGGACTGAACATTAAAGAACAAGTCTACAATGCTGTCATGGAAGATGTGGAATCAACAAGGTGGGATTAGACTGATTTGGAGCAAATGATAAAGAATCGATAACAGAACTGATAGTGGTCTAGACGTAGCAATTATGTGATATACAAGAGAACGATTTAAGTACTTAAATCGAAAACTCTTTAAAAGTCTTGCAATGATAAGTTAGTTAGAAAAACTTATGGTACTTTGGGAAAAAATTAATGTCGAATTTTTAATTTTTTTTTGGAAGTCGCAAGTGATTTCGATGTTTTGAAACTGAGATAGGTATATATTATTATTGTTTTATTTTTAACTAGATTCGGTGCATTTATATTCAAATTGATATTCTTATATTAATTATTACTATTTTAAACCATATTGGTTTCTTTGTTTTAACATTTTTAAAATTTATAAACATATATGTAAAATTATAAGAAAATTAAAAATATATTATATTCGATTGGGAGAAGTGTAACTTTGTTGTTTTAATTCAAAAATATGTTTATAAAGAACCAATTCATTGCTAGGAGTTTCAAAAAAAAAAAAAGTCCGACAATGTGGAACAAGTTGGCGATGCAATCAGAAATAAATGGAATTGGTTAATCTAGTCTAGAAGATACCAGGTTCAAATGGCACAAGGGACTATTTGTTTCCTTGTTAATGTAGAACACACTGCGCGGGCATTAGGAAGATAGGGAGGAGAGAGAGATAGGAGGTGTCGATTAACATTGGTTTTGAATGCTTGCAGATCAAAATGGCATAGGAAAATCCCGCCGGGCAAACTATTCCATATTCGCATTGTTCGACTAAAAAAAGAATCCCTATATATCACGGTACGTCCGAAATTGGGCTCAAGGGTGAACTAATGAACATTCCTTGCGAGACGGGAAAAATTTTAAGGGGAGGAATGCAACTGGCTACTTCGAGTGAACATTTTTTATAAAGCAAACGATAAAATAAGGAAAGACATGAAACATTGCGTCGATGTTGAGAGGTTCTTCAATTCTAACCACAAACCATAACCCAATGGATTCAGATCTGGACTCACCGAAGGCCAATTTGCTGCTGCTATAGAGCCAGAAATATTGACCATGGGCTACTCCAGCGTGGTTTTGGCTTTGGGCGCTGGAGCAGAGTCCTATTGGGAGATCCATCTGTTTTCATTGAAAAGGGTATTGTTCAAACCCTTTACAACACCCTCTAGCACATCTTTTTGGTAAATCTTTTCACCAGTCTTAGGCCTTTTTCACAGAAATGGGGGATTTGACACCATGGTTAGAGAAGTCCTCCACCAAACCATTACGGAAGCGGGATGATGGCCATGTTGAACGCTTGGAACACCTTTTTTCGCTTCCTTAGACGAAGTGGCGACTAAATTTTGTCATTTAGTCTGTTGAAAACTTCTTCCACTCTAAAAATCTTCTCATTCGTAAACAAAATGTTTTCATGGCCATTTTCCGCGTGCCGATGCAAAAGTCGCTTGCATCTTTCCAGCCTAATTTTTATTAGTTAATGACTTAGAAGATGACCCGTGGACCGACGATAGGCTTTCATGTGCAGATCATCCCGAATCGTAGGAAAGACACGCGGGCGACCACTTCTTGGCTTGTCCTCTACTCCAGACAATTCACAGAAGCGACCAATAGCCCGATAAACGAATATTCTTGATATACCGAGTGGTTTTTGCAAACTCAAAAATTTGGCCAGTTCTCTTTCTGCACCTATGCAAAGCTATTACCGCGACGTGACTCTCTTTAACGCCCCATGTCCATGTTACTAGTTTGCAAACTGAAACCAAACTGACTAGTATTCTTCCTTGATCAGTGCATGTGTTCTGAATAAATGTTAACGGTTCTATTCCCGCAGGAAGTTTTGAAGGACAAGCGGCGCTGGAAATTGTGTAACAGAACTTATGGCAGAACTAGGTAACGGGTGATTTTTTTAAAAAAAACGCATAAAATTTGCAAAATCTCATCGGTTCTTTATTTGGAACGTTAGATTGGTCCATGACATTTACTTTTTGAAGATAATTTCATTTAAATGTTGACCGCGGCTGCGTCTTAGGTGGTCCATTCGGAAAGTCCAATTTTGGGCAACTTTTTCGAGCATTTCGGCCGGAATAGCCCGAATTTCTTCGGAAATGTTGTCTTCCAAAGCTGGAATAGTTGCTGGCTTATTTCTGTAGACTTTAGACTTGACGTAGCCCCACAAAAAATAGTCTAAAGGCATCAAATCGCATGATCTTGGTGGCCAACTTACCGGTCCATTTCTTGAGATGAATTGTTCTCCGAAGTTTTCCCTCAAAATGGCCATAAAATCGCGAGCTGTGTGGCATGTAGCGCCATCTTGTTGAAACCACATGTCAACCAAGTTCAGTTCTTCCATTTTTGGCAACAAAAAGTTTGTTAGCATCGAACGATAGCGATCGCCATTCACCGTAACGTTGCGTCCAACAGCATCTTTGAAAAAATACGGTCCAATGATTCCACCAGCGTACAAACCACACCAAACAGTGCATTTTTCGGGATGCATGGGCAGTTCTTGAACGGCTTCTGGTTGCTCTTCACTCCAAATGCGGCAATTTTGCTTATTTACGTAGCCATTCAACCAGAAATGAGCCTCATCGCTGAACAAAATTTGTCGATAAAAAAGCGGATTTTCTGCCAACTTTTCTAGGGCCCATTCACTGAAAATTCGACATTGTAAGTCTATTCATGATAAAATGTCAAAGCATACTGAGCATCTTTTTCTTTGACACTATGTCTGAAATCCCGCGTGATCTGTCAAATACTAATGCATGAAAATCCTAACCTCAAAAAAATCACCCGTTATATGTTTTATTTAATTGAATTTGGCGGGGATACTGTTAGAAATTACGGTGAAAACCTTTTTATTTTTACTTTGGCTTATCCATAAATTCATATTTATATACCTTAGCGGAAGTTATATATTCTGACGTTTGCAAATCTTTATTTTCTATTCATATACATAGCAAACAAATTTTAAGTATAAATCTGTTACGTACGAGATAAAGCTGCTATCAAAACGCGCCTTTAAACAAATAAAACACTTCAGCTTCTATATTTATTTGATTTAAATCTTTAAAAAAACAACAACAACTCACATGATACATATAAAAAAAACTAATTATTTTCTCGAAAACACACTGTAAACTGTTCCCACATTATTGCTATCAAATTCCATATCACATCTCACATCTTTTAATTACAATCTCATTGATTCCACATCTTCCATGACAGCATTATACACCTGCTCCTTGATATTTAAACCCCACAAAAAACTCAAGTGGTTCCATTTTGGATCTGGAACTTTGTAGGCACGTTTCAGAGTTTTCGAATTCAATTTGCGCATTAATTTCTGAACATCTACAACGGACGCCATATAATCATTCTCACTGTAGTACAAAAAGACTGGACAGTCAATCTTTTCCAGAGGATAGTTCTTGGGCTTCTTATGACCCTTGCCAAGATCAAATTCTCGGAAATATCCAGATTGGTATTCCTGCATGTAATGGAGTACTTGATTGGTCGATGCTCCTGCTGGAGTTGTGGCCATAATTTCAGGAATCAATGTCTAGACAAAAAAAAACATGGCATTCGAAAAGGATAAAATCTGTTGCATACTTACTTCATTCATGTTTTCGCTGTCAAAACCGGCAAACAAGAAAATCACATTCGAACACATAGACTGATAGGATGAGGTGTCAATGCAATTTTGTTGTCCAAGTTTTTCCATGATCTTTGAGTTGGGCATTAGTTGTGTGTTTCCAAAAATATTTATCCAACTATTTGGATCACCAAGCAATGGACCACCAATCAGCTTGACCAGAGGAGACTTCATGTGATCCATAAAGGCAACTGGAGCAATCAAATGTGCCGATCGAATGCGTTTATTGAACTTAGGATTCACAGAATTCAAAACTAGGAATGTTGTGGTTCCTTGAGAGTGACCAAAGTAATGTACTTGATCCTGTTTTGTAATGTATAGAGCGTAATCAATCATAGCTGGCAAATCATAGATGCCGATTTCGTGCCATTCGAAACTCCAGAATTTAGGCAACAACGGAATCATAGTGGCGTGCTTCTTTGAATAGGTATTACCACGGGCATTGCCCATCCAAACATCATAACCAGCATCGGAGAGGAGATAGGCCAAGGCATTGTCTGGTCCGAGAAGAACCCAGTCACTAGACGAGCACAAAAGTCCGTGCATCAGAAATGCTACCGGTCTCGGTGCGGAAGTTTTTACTCGAGCTGAGTAGGGAATCCGATGGAGTGCCAAAATATACCCGTCCGAAGTTTGGACATGATGCTCCTCAAAAGGATATCCGTGACTTTTAACCAAGCTTTCCTGAATTTGAATTTAAAACAAATTAAATGAATTAAAAAGAAAAACACTCACCGTTGTCACAGAACTTTGGGGAATCAGGTTCGGAAAGGCCGAAATCACAGGAATAAGACCCGCCAGTAAGATCCAATGTAGTTTCATTTTGGATTCCAATTTGATACTGAATAGGTTTAAAGTTCTTTTATATAGGTGTATTACTTATCAAAGATCTATTCCAATTGGTATGTGATAACGACCTTGTCTAGCAACATGTTGCCAGGAAGTCAAAAGAGATTAGCTAAAAATTAATTTATGAATCATTTTTATCGGTTTTGTCAAAAGGGGTATTTTTTTATAGAAACTCATGAGCGGTTCATGTGTGATTTTTGCAGAAGTCTGTAATCTTTATTGATTTGTTGTGTTTTGACAGTTGAAATAAGTTTCTTAAAAAGCTTTACGATTGTGGTTGCCTATCTGTCCTAGGAAGACTAAACAGTTTAACATTTAATTAATGATTTGATAGAGGATGAACTATGTAATCATTCCCATTTTCCTTGTTTTTAATGATAAATGACAGATTCGCCAATGGTATTCACTTCCGAGGATGAATTCATCCTGACCTCTGTCAATCCTTCATCAATATTTGATTCTTGATAAAATCAATATCGTCCATTCAACCAATTATAAGTGAATAATGCATTTAATTTTTCTCTTCCAGTCTGACGAAGATGTCCTTGAATTGGATAATTTAAGACACGATGAGCCACCGACAACTGTCGACGATGAATCCAATGAACGAGGTAATATCCATTTCCAAAACCCATCCCTGAATACGGCTGAACATGGTATTGCTGCAGCAGCAGCAGAAGATACACCAATCAGTCCAACTGATTTATTACCCGAACTCCAGCAGCAACTAGAGGAGATGACAACAGCAAGAACAAGTACCATTAATAACGCTGTCGCCGGCGTCGGCGGCGGTCAAAAGGAGGGAGAAGGTGCTGGCGAAGGTGTTTCGCATCATCGACCACCAATGTTGCCGCATCATGATGGCGGTAAGGTTGGCAATACTCAACAACAGTCACCATCATCGGTGGTATCGTCAAGTGGAACAATCGAAGAGTCAAATGGAGGAGTCGGAGAAGGCAATGTCAACTCGCCACTACTGACCAAGGTAAGTGCAACGTGATGTGTAGTTTTATTGTACATGTGCAGAAAATACTCTTGAATTTTCCAACGAACCACGTTTGTCCTGAATAATGGAAGAAAAGATTTTGCTTTACAAATCTCATAGTTGTTTTAGGGTCGACATTTTGCTGTTGTCATGGCAGGAGGCTTTTAAAACTGTGGCTTTGACATTAACAATGGAAAATGGATTAATGATGATGGTGGTGCTCGAAAGAGGATACGGATACTCGGATGCAGCTTGATTTTGATGAAGAGACTCGACAGATTCAATTAATCGAGTCACTCACAAGAGGATCCTTAACGTTGTCATAATCTTTGTGGGCATAAAGTTTCAGACTCAGCTCTTTCTCTTCTCTGTTTGATGACAGGAAGTTGTTATTAATTCATTAAAACGTTATGATGTTTTCACAATGCATTTCGTCCTTGTGAAATTTAGTACTAATAAATTACGTGTACAAATATTATTTTTGATGATGTTGAAATTTAGGCAAACGTTGTGGTATTGGTACCCTTTAATTAGTCAAATGTATGCAGACTAAAAGAAGAAGCTGAAGGCATTTAATAATAATAATAATAATAATATTTTTAACTAAGTGTCTGTAAGGAACATAGCTTTTTAGAATGCAACATGACGTTGCACGACACTAGTTAGAAGAATTAGAAAGATAGGAAAGATTTTTTTTTTCGGCGCAGTAGATCGAGAATTAGGTGACTATTTTCTCATTTAAAACTCACGGGCGGCTCTAGCTTGCACTAGGAGCTAGAAAAATTTCTTCTTAACCTGACCCTGAGTATCGAACTGACGACCTCCGGGTCAGAAGCAAACATCTTATCTACTGCACCAATGTTTATAGATAAAGCTTAATTGTCAAACATAAACACACGACTTTCAAAATAAACTATTTTACTTACAGATAGATTTTTCCTTACCGTATTGGCAGGTTTTGAAATAGGTTAATTCAAATGGGAATCGAAACACAGAGGTATGGATCGCTTAAGTGGTCGGAGAATTATTTGGACCAGCGTTTCAACAAACCGAGTTAACCTTAAGGATGATATTATCGATATGTATGAATAAGTTGAGCTCTCGGTCAAATAATATGCCAATGCCTTGAATGAAGAGATATGGGTTGATAATTAAGAAGGTAAGACATTTTATACTTACTTACTTACTTAGGGGCGCTACAGTTCGGGACGAACCTGGACCTCAACCAACATGCCTCTCCAGCCAGCTCGGTCTTTGGCTAGCTGCCTCCAGTTTCGCACTCCAAGTTGGTTGAGGTCGTCCTCCACTTGAGCGCGCCACCTAAGGCGAGGTCTTCCTTGACTGCGTCTACCCTCTGTTGTCCATTCGCTCTACATGACCTAGCCATCTTAAACGTGATATGCGTATTTTTTTGACCAGGCCAATGTCGCTGTACAGTTCGTATAGTTCTTGGTTGAACCTTCTCCTCCAAAGCCCGTTAAAGCAGATAGGGCCAAAAATCCTCCGAAGAATCTTACGCTCGAAACGACTAAGGACATCTTTATCCGCTTTATAGATAGAGTCCATGCCTCGGCGCCATAGAGCAGGGCTGGGATGATTAGGGTCTTATACAG
This sequence comes from Platycheirus rosarum, assembly GCA_963971375.1. Classification (NCBI taxonomy): domain Eukaryota; kingdom Metazoa; phylum Arthropoda; class Insecta; order Diptera; family Syrphidae; genus Platycheirus; species Platycheirus rosarum. Next base: position 130,685,659 of record OZ020509.1, on the reverse strand, counting down.
AGTCTCCTTTGTCTTTTGAGAGAGGGCTTTGCTACTCAATTACCTTCCTAGCCCATAGAAACAGCGATTGGCAAGAGTAATTCTTCGCTTTATTTCTGACGAGATGTTGTTGTCAGATGTTATAGCGGATCCGAGGTACACAAAGTCCCTAACTACCTCAAAGTTGTACCTGTCTATTATGATGTTTTGTCCAATCCGCCGGTGTTGTGTATCCATCCCTTTTTGTGGACAGCAGGTACTTCGTTTTGGCCTCATTGACTGCTAGTCCCATCTTAGCCGTTTCAGCTTCAATGCTAGCAAACGTTCCAGTGACAGCTCGCCGAGTTCTGCCAATGATGTCGATGTCGTCAGCGTATGCTAGCAATTGTACAGACTTGAAAAAAATTGTCCCACTACAATTGACTTGCGAGTTTCTTATAATTTTTTCAAGTATTAAGTTGAAGAAATCGCACGATAGCTCATCACTTTGTCGGAAACCTTTTTTGACGTCAAAAGCTTCTGTGAGGTCATTACCAATCTTGACAGTCGGACGAGTTTTGTGGGGATACCAAAACCTGACATGGCTCTGTATAGCTCGTCTCTATAAATGCTATCGTACGAGGCATTAAAATCGATAAAGAGGTGGTGAGTATCGATTTGAAATTCTTGAGTAGTGGACTTTCCTGGTCTGAAACCACACTGAAAGGGGCCAAGCAGGTGGCTGACGAAAGGTTTCAGGAGTTCACATAGTACGGCAGAGAGGATCTTGTAAGCGATATTCAGGAAACTTATTCCTCTATAGTTGGCGCAGTTTAGAGGGTCTCCTTTCTTGTGGATCGGGCAAACGATGCTGAGGTTTCATTCAACAGGCATACTTTCTTATGACCAATTTTTAGAGATGAGTTGGTGTATGCACTCCACCAGGTCATCTCCGGCCGCTTTAAAAAATTCGGCCGGTAGCTCTGTTGTGTTTTTAGTTTAGATATTGCTATCCTCACTTCATTTTTGTCGGGTGGACGGAGGTTTTGTCTGTCATCGTCCATGTTGAATGGTTCATTCTGCCTGACAGCGGGATTTTGCTCTTCATCGCCGTTTAACAATCTGCAGAAATGGTCCTTCCATGTACTCAGCACCGACTATGACTCTACTACGAGGTTTCCATTCCTATCTCTACAGGCTTCTGTGCGTTTTTTTTCCTTGGCACGTTCTTTTTACCTGTTGGTAAAATTTCCGCACGTTGTTCCTGGAGTAGCATCTCTCAATATCTCAATATCTCGCGAGCAGCTCTCGTCTATCTTTGAAGCACCGCTTTATATGCCTCTTTTTTGGCTGCATTGGCCTGCCTGCAATTGTCATCGAACCAGAGGTTTCGTGGTGTTGGTGTGGTAAAACCTAACATACCAGTTTCGGCATCTCTGATGGCTTGTTGGCAGTGTTGCCACTGATCTTCGGCACTTGATGCTGGCGGTACTGGATTTCTTGAGAGGTCACGGGAATTTCGATCGGCATAGGTTCTGGCGTTTTCTTGCGATTGCAGTTTTCCGACGTCATACTTCCTCACACTATTACTTCGTTGTTGTAGTGTTCGGGATATTCGCATTCTTACCTTTGCTGCAACAAGGTAGTGATCCGAATCGATGTTAGCTGCTTGGAAGGTGCGAACATCCAATGTTGGCGAATTTAGCCTTGATACGGATTGTCAAAAGTCGCTCACTTACGTGTCGAGAGCCCAAGACTTCTTGCCCAAGTCTACCGCTTAATCCGCACCCAAATAAACGCTGTGGTCTTCTTGCACAATCACCGTAGTACTTGTCACAGTTTTTCATCCTCCTTTTGCCCGGCCCATCCCATCGCACTTCCTGGATGGCAGTAATGCCTGCTCTGTAGCAGTCTAGTTCCTCCGCTAGTTGTTTGGCTGCACGTGATCTGTTAAGAATTCTAACATTCCAAGTGCAGATCCGAAGGTCGTTGTCCTTAATTCGTTTTTCCGGGTCGTCAACAGTAAATCCGTCCTTTTCCGAGGCTATTGTTCGCTTCGCAAACTTTTTCTTTTTTCCGTGGTAGGGTTGTTAACCTCACGCACAACCCCCAACCTGGAGGGCCAGGTCCTTTTTTTCCGGAGTCAGTAACCCACTTCGGGGATATGAGCGCTGCCGTTGGCCCATTAAGGGCTCGTCTGCCACCATCTGCGCTGATTTGCATTGAATTGTCCCAATGACCTTATTTCCAAATACGTCGAAGTAGCTCATTAGGGCATCAGTTTGTTGACTGTTGACGCCACCATTGGTCCAATTGGTTGGGCTCATCCGCCGTACGTCATCTTTCTGAGGGGCTCGTGCAAGACTTCTGCGAATCGATCAGAACAGTCATTGACGCAGAGCATTATAGTGTTGCAGCAACTGGGCATCACCTGTTTGATGCCATTCAGTGCCTAACCTACTCATACAGCACCCAACCACCTAGAGATTTTATACACTCATGTGAAAAAGCAAATTGGCAGTGCTTAGCTCTAAGCAGTTTGGTGGCACCATACTGAGAAACTATCGAGATATAGTTGAGTGAGTGAAGAGTCAAGTGTCGAAGAAATTGATTTGTAAAACTTGATATCATCAGCAAAGAGAGAGATGTGGTAATGTTTAATGACCATTTCAATATCGTTAATTGTAACGGTACAAAAAGGACCTAAATTGCTGCTTTAGGGACCCCATAGGTAACTAAAAAATGGAAATAGAAATCTATTTTACAAGGAAAGGTTCAAAGCCAGTGAAAAGTATTAGTATATGCGAAATATAAGAAATACGTTTGCTAGTCAGTAGAGTAGTAGTAGTACTTTCCGTTCTCTAGGATTAAGAGAGTATGGGCTAAGGGATACAAATTCAACAAGTTTAGTGGCAGTAGACCTGCATTTAAGAGAGCTATTTTGTCTAGAAGAAATGAGAGACTTACAACCATAGAAAAAGGAAACAAGAACGACAACAGAGAGGATAATTCTCTCTACGCAGGGTTAGCAGGGCATGGTCGGTTCGGGTTGCAGTTCTTTTTTCTTTTTTCTATTCTCACTACGGAATCTTAAAATTTTCTTACCGAATGGTTTCGAATATCTTAGGGATGTGGAAAAGTTTTTTTCGATGGCACGATAGTTTTTTAAATTCGCTCTTAGGGCTCTTTTTGTGTATTGTGGCTATGAAAGACGCTTTCCATACCTGGGGGAATTCACCTTGGAATAGTGCTAAGCAAAATTTGAAGAGTGGCGCATTGATGAGTTTTTTATTGGGAAATTTCTGGGAGACTCTCAGGGCCGGGTAGAAATACATTATTATCATTGATTTATTGTTGTTATTTCTCTCTCTTTTGCGTTTCGTCAAGTGAAGAGATACTACCTCAATCAAAATCAGTTCTCTGCTCGTGTGTGATGGGCCAATTAGAGTCAACGAAATCGTCGGTGAAAAATTACTTGAAAAACGTGGAAAACAACTTGGCGATATCTTGTGGATTATTCAAAATATCGGTATTGAAAAAAAAGATAGGGCGACCATCTTTTTTAAAATCTGAATTTGTTTTAATGTTTTTTTATATGATTTTGATGATGATGACTTGGCATTGGAAGTTGTTAATTCAAAAAACGTTATGTCTTGTAATGTTTGCTGATCCATATGGTTGTTTCAAGTTCTAATATGATTTTAGAAACTTATGAAGAAAAGAAATTTTGGTTAAAGATCTAAGTTGAGGCTTGATACACACCTGTAAGAACAGACAGACAGAAGTTCGTCATAAAAACATTCTGTGAATCTTCTAGCAATATTTTTTAGCTTAAACAAATTTTTTTTCTCTATACAGAACTTATAAATCCTTCCATCAATTTTATTAAATTGTTTTAAATTCTTATTATTTAATTCCCAGAAATCTTAATAGCGAACAAAAAAAGGTCTGAAAGCAGGATAAACTTTCAATATTTCTGAGAATTTAAATGAAATAAAAGCGTAATACTTTTACAACAATATTAATTAAAATATTTTCGAGATAAACTTATTTTGAGGAAGGCTGCTACAAGTTGAATGCTACTCCCCAGATTCAAAACAAAAGTATATAGAATATATCATCACCAGCACCAACACCATAGTATCCATTAGCACAATGTCTTAGTTTTTTTTTTTTTTACATGAGAAATCCTTGCATTTTTTATGTTGCTTGAAAACAAAGAGGATTCTTTTTCGGGTCAGCGGGTTTATTGTTTAATTTTTTTTTTATAAAACTTTATTTTCATGGAAAATTGTTGAACTCATTTTATTTTTATTGTGTTTGATTAATGTCCTGGAAAATATGAGGGGAATGTCCTTATTTATTGGTGTTGGTTTTGTTTTTTGCATTTTAAAACAACTTTAAAAATCTCTTAATTCATCGCATTTATTCATATTTTCGCTAAAGAGGGATTCATTTATTTCCTTATCCTTCTGTTATATTCATCTGGAAATTATTATGTTTTCAATTGAGTGAAAATAATCTGATGGCCTTGATTTGGTAATTGATATGAAGTAGCCACTTTCTTGAAAAAAAAAGAAATAACCCTCGGGTTAATTTGAGCTAACAAAAAAGTATGGCATAATAAAACTTAATTTCAGGAGGGCACTTTAAATCTTTTTTACTTGCGATTATAGGGACTATAAGGCAAGTTATGCATTCGTAAAAAAAAAAAAAATTCTAACAATCAAACATGATATTACGATGATAGAGAAGTCAAAAAAAGTGGGTCCGGAAATTCCGTCCGTCTGTCTGTCTGTCTGTCTGTCTGTCTGTCTGTCTGTCTGTCTGTCTGTCTGTCTGTCTGTCTGTCTGTCTGTCTGTCTGTCTGTCTGTCTGTCTGTCTGTCCGTATCGATATCTACAGCCTAAACGGTTGGGCCGATTTGATTCAAACTTGGTATATAGTATTTTTAGAGTGCTCTACCCGACAGTTTTTGGAATTGGCATTCTAGCTCCAAAACTAACGGTACCTGCCATATAACTTTTATTAAAAAACTTATTTTTCTCGAAAACGGCTCCTACGATTTTGATTAAACTTTCAGAATGATGTTTTCTGTGCAAAATCTATCTTTTAATTTTAATGGATTTTTCAGAAAAAGTTTTATAACGGTACCTCCCATATGACCGGTTTTTTAAAATCAGACTTTCTCGTTAACTAATTGACGAATTTTGATGAAATTTTCAAAATATGTAGTGTTTTATAATTTAAATAATATTGCTTATCAAAATTTTCAAAAACATTTTTTTTTTAATTTTAATAATTTTTTTAAAAAAATATTTTGTTTTTTGAATATTTTGAAAACGGATCTATAGATTTTTTTTAAATTTTTCTCCTAGTATAAACTATAGATTTCTTAAAATTGACATACTAAAAAAAATTTTAAAATATGTTTTCGAAAAGTTTTTCAAAAAAAACATTTTTTTGAAAAAACTGGTCGAACGATTTTGAAATGAAAAATTCATAAAATAGAAAACAGCAAAAGAAATAAGATGGCTTACAACATTTTTTACAAAAAACGTTATGAGTAGTGTTTTTTGAATTCATAAATTTTTTTCCCCAACATTTTATTTCACATTGCTCGGCTAAGCCCTAGCCAAGCCATTAGTCAAATAAAAGAAAGTGACAACCTACATTACATACATACTTACGTATTTAAAGTATTTTTCATCATCATAAAAGCACAGAATAAATAAGGAAGCCTTTGATAAACACACAAAAACAACTAACAAATAAAAAAAACTATTCGATTACTACTGAATGCAAAAATTTCAATCGAGAAAACAAAAGTTTACACCTTCCTATAAATAAACAAAACCACTGTGTTAACTTTTAATATTGTCTCTATACCTACTGGCTTAACAGTAGTTGGAACACGTATCTTAATTTTAGTACCTACCTTCCTTCCAACCTTATTATAGGTACCTAAATCCTTTATAAATTCCATTGGTCCCATATTGAGACGTATTATTGCCATACTGCTGATTCCGACGAATCTTTATGCCAGTTGTTCAAATTTTTCCATACCAAAATGAAAATTTAACTGAAAAAAGTCCTTTGTATCTTTCTATTAGCAAATTATATTATAAACAGTAAGCAGCAAGTGGAAAGCTAATACACACTAAAAAACTGCAAAAGCTAACAATCCTATATATTTATGTGTTTATCCCTTTGTCGTGACGCATGTTCGTTCGAGCTTCACCCCAAAACGATTCTAAGGAAGTTGCACGTCATACAAAAAATATTAAAATAAAATCTTTGTCAAAAAGACGCCTGCACTTAAAAAGGATTAGCACATAAGAGCAAGTACGTGCGACCCAGTCGTGCCTTTTATTTTTTTGTGATTTGAATAATAAGAACCAAAGCAGTTTAATTCCTTTTTTTTTAATTCATAGAATAATTGAATCTGTAAGTATTAAATTTCAGAATGTGCGGCTTTACCTCTGCAAGTCTATAAATGGGCACGACTGGGTCGCACGTACTTGCTCTTATGTGTTTGGCAAACAATTCACATTCAAAGAAATAAGTAACATTAACGTAGAAAAATAACACTATCTGAACTTCTAAAAAAGTATCAAAACCACAACACTTAACAGTTTTTAGAAAAAAATGGAGTACGCCATCACAAGACAAATTAATGAAAAATATATTTCGAAAATTGTAGGACGGGTTTTGATAATTTTTTTTTAAACTTAGTTTATATTTTTTTTTGGCATGCAGTGTTTTAGAGTTTATTAATATACATGAGATTATAAAACTTAAAATAATTTCTTTTGATTAGTTTTCAAAATATTGATTTTTCAAATAAAAAATCACAAAAATTAATTTTAATTAGAAAAAAAAGTTATTCAACATTTTGATATGCAGAATTAATTTGGCTACTTAGATCTTCTCAAATATAAAATTTCACAGAAATCCAAAAAGCCGTTACCGAGAAACCAAAAAATTAAAAAACCTTATCTGAAAGGTACCGTTATAGATTTTTCCCGTAAATTTGGTTCTGACCAAATGATAGCCAATACCAACAGAAAAATTAAAAAAAAAATTATTAGAATCGTTGAAGCCATTTTCGAGAAAAATAAGCTTTTCCTTAACGGTCATATGTCAGGTACCGTTATTTTTAGGACTAAAAATAAAATTTCAATTTTCGCCCTGGGGCATATAGTATTCCCATGGACCATCATATTTTAGTTCCGAATAAAGTCGCAATGAGGCGCGCTGAAATCGCCAATTGGTGTGGATACAGAATAAAAACAAATAAAGCGTGTGAAATACTGATAAAATATCGGGAAATATTCTCGTCTCCACTATTTAGAGTTAGTTCCGAATCAACCAGGAAGATGGCCAGACGAAAAATGACCACCATGAGAGTACTATAGAGAATGTATATACAATGCCTGGGGAATGCCAAAAGAATCACACACACCAAATTTGAAGATAATCGCTTAAGGCGTTTAGGCTGCAGCTCGTTATACATACAGACAGACTGACAGACTGACAGACTAAGAGACTGAAAGACTGACGGACTGATAGACTGACAGACTGACAGACTGACAGACTGACAGACTGACAGACTGACAGACTGTCAGACTGACAGACTGACAGACTGACAGACTGACAGACTGACAGACTGACATACTGACAGACTGACAGACTGACAGACTGACAGACTGACAGACTGACAGACTGCGATTATAGGAACTATAATGCAAGTTATACATTTGTACAGATTAAAAATTTTGAGATAACAATCAAACATGATGTTACGATCATAGAGAAGCATTTTTGAGTTGAGGCAAAATTCTGTCCGTCTGTCTGTCTGTCTGCCTGTCTGTCTGTCTGTACGGATGTATTTTGGACTGTAGCCTAAACGGTTGGGCCAATAGTCCTCAAATTTAGAACTTAAGGTTATTTTGACATTCTACAGAGGAGTTTAATGAATTATTTTTAAGGTCAAAAATTTGTATTTTTAATAATTTAAAAAAAAAAATTTTTTTTTGAAAAATCAATATTTTGAAAATGTGGTAAGTGATTTTTTTATTAAATTTTGTTTTTAAATGTATGTTATTTTTGTGCTTAAGTTTGTATTCTTGATTTATTTTTTTTATTTTATTAAAGAAGTTGTAAAAAATACTTTTTTATTTAAAAACCGCTCCTACAATTTTGAAAAAAAATTCATACTTTTTTAGATTTCTTAAAGAAATAAAATGGCGTTTGAATTATTTCACTCAATACAATTTAACGTACTTTATTCGAACAATCAAAAGTCACAAAAATCGAATAAATGCTTTGAAGTTCACTTTAATTTTCTTAAATTTTATTCTACAATGTGACCGCACATATATGAGCAAGTACGTGCGAACCAGTCGTGCAATTTATTTTTTTTATGTGATGGAAGTTTTATTTAGTGATCGTTTCTTTTATTATGGCATGATATTTGTTTTGTTTTCAGATCTTCGTCTGACTTCAGGACAAAATCCTCCTCTCATCTGGCAAGCTAATTCGTGCCTCGCAAGTGTGCCAAGTCCCAAAGTCAGATGTTCCCTCGTTCCTGTGTTCAAGTTTTAATGTCATATCCTAACCATGGCCTTTCCTAACTATATCCTACAGTATCCCTCTCATATCCTTTTCCTATCCAATCCAATACCTTTACCCTACAAATGTCCTTTACAACAAATGACGTGTAATGGATTGGTAGAACTTCCGCGTCTGGTCCGCACCACGCTCTCTATTTCTTTCCACATCACAGCCAATGTTTTCTTCTTTCTTATTATAAGACGCTAGTTTGTATTCGTCATCAAACCCGTCTCTACAATCTCTGCGTCTCCTGCCTAACATGGTAATGGTATCAGCAGTACTAATGACTTGGTTCTTAAGGCGTGACCATTTTTCATCTACAGCTCACCCGGCAATTTGTCTGAAGAACTTACTCCTCCATCATCGAGTTTTCCGAGGGGAATTCAATTGTTGATTAGTGATTTGAGTCAATATATGTTCGCACTCCGTTGCGGTATTATTCTCATCAGCTTCAAGTATTGGTGAAGATCTATCAACACGTTGTCAATTTGGTTACGAATGCTTCCATCATGTAATACCCAGGTACCTTTACGGATGAGGCTGGTACTTGCAACGACTAATTTCATCGATTCTGCCATTTCTATGGCTCTATAGAAAGTTTTTTGAATAACTTTTTGATTAAATGTCAACTAAAAGTTCGACCAATCAGAGGCACGTTGACTGACTTTTAGTAGACACATTGATTTGTTTGTGATTTGTTTAGAAAAAAACATATGAACTAACTCGGTCGATTTGTTTCTTTTGTACGAGTGTAATTAGTAAACCTTGTTGTGCAAGTTTTGTTGATAAAAATGCTCAGAAGATCTTATCTTTCCCAGCCAAGATGAAATGCAATGAATCTTCGTAACAGTGGCTACTCAATCCATTGAAGAAGAACGACAAATCAAATGAGAGGACCAATGCGTTTATATGGCCTGACCGCGTGCGTCTCGAACAATAGACCAAACGCCGAGACCGATGATGTTGAAATATTCAGATTTTTTTAAATTGGCCGATAGGTAGCGTTGCAGTGGAGATATTTACGAAAATTTAGTTTTCCCTCTATGAAGTATGAAAATGGTGCCCGGTAAGAGAAGCTGTTGCCGGGATCTAGAAAATATGTTGTGTTTCAAGTAAGGCTGGGGGCACTCATTATATTCTTGATTTTGCTGAGATTTTTAGGTAATCCTAATGTTAGTTCAGCTGTTGAGTGATTCTGTGTAATTCGGCAGCGATTAACAGAACTATTTTTTTCAAGGCAATTTCGATTCATATTTTTAATAGATATGTGTAAAAAGGCACTGATTTTATAGATGTTTGCTTACTTGAGACATGGCCAACTACATACATATCATCCAGAATCTTTAGATACAAATAATATGTGCTTCCCGTCTGAAGCCCTTTGTGATCCTTTAAGATTTGGACCCGATAAACGACGCTCGGGTGGAGTATTAACGAAAATATAGTTTTCCCTAGGTATATATTTTCTTATCAACAACATATAATTTTAAAGGATTAACTAATTTTGAAATCATTTTGTGAACATGCTAACATGATTACTTTTGTGGTTTTTAGCTATAATTGGACCCAATATGTGGCGCTTTCATCGGGATTCAGAAAACCTATGGTAATCACGAGCAACGCCGGGTGGGTCAGCTAGTATATATATATTTATATGATATATATACATAAATATGAGATATATGGATATATTTATATATAATATGTTTAGGTTTGCTTTCTTGATTTTTGTTATTTAAATCATATTTTTTAAAAATCGGAGTTAGGATTTCAAAAGGATATCAAACTTATTTCCATTTTTTTTTTTAAGATATACTGCTTTCATTTAGTCATCAATAAGACCAACAAAGCCGATGGAAATCACTTTTAAAAATTCTCAAACGTCCACATAAAAATTAACTTGGTCAAAACTTAAAAAATACAGAATTTCAATTTTTAAAATTGTTTCAATACATTTTATAAATATAATTAACTTTTAAGAAAATCAAATCGTCTATACGTTTTTGATTTTTAAGTATTTTTTTAATAAAAAAAATATCTATCATGCATGTAAATTATATTTTATCCACATAGTTTATTCATATGAATTTTTGTTAGTGAAATAAAGCAAATTCCTTTTAATTGAAAAAAATAAAATTATCAAAAATAAAATCGATTTTGTAGTACCATACAATATTTAATATTTTCTTGTTCTCCTATAAAACTTCGTTTTCCAATTTATGACCAACACTACAATATCGATCTCATGTATAAATAAATCACCCAAACTGTTTTAATATATATTATACCTTCCGTTAGCTTAAAACCTAATGTTCTTCTATGAATTCAAATTCAGAAAAAACACACTCTTGTATTCGTTTCCAAAACAAAAACTTCACTATACAAAAAAAAAAACAAAAACCTTAAAACCAAATTCCACTTTGCCACTCTTTTTTTGATCCCAAAAAACAAACCCAACCAACAACAAAAAAATGGAACCTATTCACTATCCATCCCATCTAGGCGAATCCTTTTATTTTTGCAAAAAAAGAACACCGTGCCTTCCTCACTAATGGTTGGCAAAAAAACCTTACCTGGACAAAAAAAAAAAGGACGAGAGAAAAAGCAAAGCCGCGAAATACTTTGAGCAAGTAAATAAGGCTTTTAGCCTTATTTTTTTCAAACAAAAAATCCATCCTGCGCCTTTTTAAGTAGCGCCCTCACATTGAACATAAAATTCCCATCTCGTCCTGGCTTATTGTGTTGTTTGGCACATGCACTCGACTTTAAAAAATGTGTTAACAAAAAAAAAATGTAAGGCAAATCCTTCAATTCAAACGTTTGGTGTTCAGTTAGACAACCCTACACCCACAACCAAGGCGAAGGATCAACTTAGCTTCCAATTTTTTTTTTGTTTTAGTTTTATTTGCCATCCTTTAACTGTACTGGCACTTAACAGGAACGATGTTACATATATCCTAACAGAAATAATAAGGATGACTTCCGTTTGTTTGCTTAATTTATTTGTTAGTAGAAGTGCTAGCTTTCGAGAATAATGTGCACTGAAGGGTGTAAGGGTAAAATAATGCAGCCAAAGCCAACATATTATAATTAGGGCTCTTTGAATATTCTCAAAAAGTTTATTTTTGGCATAAAGTTGAAATGTTTTACGAGGGAGTCCTTAAAACATTCATCAGTTTAGAATAATTGTTTTTTTTTAAATATGAGAACAGTGGTTGTATTAGGTCTCGGAATTCCAAAGCTCAAAAATCATATCAAGTTTCAAGTGTCGTCATATAAAAATAAAAACAAGGATAAGGAAATTTTATATGAAAATATAAAAATACTATTTACCAAAGACAAAATATATCTTGGCGGAAAAAAGTGAAAAAGTCTGGAAAACAAATATCTTTTGTTTCAAAAAGGAAAAGATGAAATGCTTCCCTTCTAGTTCGTGGTAAAAAGGTTTAAGATATATTTTAAGGGTTTTAAATAATTAACTGCGTTGGAAATTCGATAGGCAAAACAAGGCCCATCTGCTTACGGCCAGACTAAAACTTTTGAAAGCATATCCAAAACAAACCGGCATTAGATTAAACCTAAAAGTTACAAACTCTATGCCTCAATCTATGTTGTATATATCAATAGAGATTTATAACGCCAAAAGTATAACCACAAACATTTCCAGACTGACTTCTTATAATTGGGAAGAAGTGATTTATGATTTTAGTTCAAATGGAGTTGGATGAAGGTCAAAGCTGAGATATTTTGCTAAGTGGCTATAATAAAAGTTTATATCTTGTGTTGTATAAGTGCTTCTAAGTAGTATGCGTTGCGGAAAAAGTTGGTAATTAACTCAAAGGAAAGTTAGACAGTAATATCCCAATAAATAAACATCCTAATAAATAAGCTGCTTTTTACTTGCGATTTATTTATAACATAACATTACGATGATGGAGAAATCAAAAAAAGTGGGTCCGGAAATTCCGTCCGTCTGTCTGTCTGTCTGTCCGTATAGATATCTACATCCTAAACGGTTGGGCCGATTTGATTCAAACTTAGTATATAGTATTTTTAGAGTGATCTACCCGACAGTTTTAGGAATTGGTATTCTAGCTCCAAAACTAACGGTACCTGCCATATAACTTTTAATGAAAAACTTATTTTTTTCGAAAACGACTCCTACGATTTTGATAAAACTTTCAGAATTGTGTTTTCTATGCAAAAGGTATCTTTAAGTTGTAATGGATTTTTTAGAAAAAGTTTTATAACGGTACCTCCCATATGACCGGTTTTTTAAAATCAGACTTTCTCGTTAACTAATTGACGGATTTTGATGAAATTTTCAAAATATGTAGTGTTTTATGATTTAAATAAAAAAAAAATTTTTTAATTTTTCAAAAAATTTTTTTTTTAATTTTTAATATTAAAAAAAAAAGAAATATTGTTTTTTGAATAGGATCCATAGATTTTTTTTTTAATTGTTCTCCTAGTATAAACTATAGATTTCTTAAAATTGACATACTCAAAAAAAAAATTAAAATATGTTTTCGAAAAGTTTTTCAAAAAAAACATTTTTTTGAAAAAACTGGTCGAACGATTTTGAAATGAAAAATTCATAAAATAGAAAACAGCAAAAGAAATAAGATGGCTAACAACATTTTTTCCAAAAAAGGTTATGAATAGTGTTTTTTTGATTTCAAAAAACTTTTCCCCAAAATTTTATTTCATATTGCTCGGCTAAGCCGTAGCCATTAGTCAAATAAAAGAAGGTGACAACCTACATACATACCTACGTATTTTAAAGCATTTCATCATCATAAAAGCACACAGAATAAATAATGAGCCTATGATAAACACACAAAAGAATTATTCGATTACTACTGAATGCAAAAATTTCAATCGAGAAAACAAAAGTTTACACCTTCCTATAAATAAACAAAACCACTGTGTTAACTTTTAATATTGTCTCTATACCCACTCGCTTAATAGTAGTTGGAATGTGTATCTTAATTTTAGTACCCACCTTCCTTCCATCCTTTTTATATGTAGAGGTACCTAATATCCTTAGTAAATTTCATTAATACCTACCCACACCATATGTTTATCGATCCATCAAAAATAATTAAGCTATTTTAATTCATTTGATTTCAAAAAGTAAATTATTCTTATTGGGACCTATATAGGTATCTTTACCTAGCATTATTGCCCTACTGCTGATTCCCACGATTCTTCATGCCAGTTGTTTAAATTTTTCCATGCCAAAATAAAAATTAAACTGAAAAAAGTCCTTTATATCTTTCTATTAGCAAATTATATTATAAACAGTAAACAACAAGTGGAAAGATTTTAAATTTTTAAATTTGTTGGCGCGACAGCTCCTTAAGGAGCCAAGGCCTAGTGACTTATACTCTCAAACATTCCTGTGTGTGTGTTGTTAATCTGCAAGAATGGAATCAAGTGGAAAGATAATACACTGAAAAACTTCAAAAGCTAACAATCCTATATATTTATGTGTTTATCCCTTTGTCGTGACGCATGTGATTCTAAAGAAGTTGCACGTCAAAAAAACATTAAAATTAAATCTTTGTCAAAAAGACGCCTGTACCTAAAAAGGATTAGCACACGGGAGCAAGTACGTGCGACCCAGTCGTGCCTTTTATTTTAATTAGTTGTTTGGTTAAGGAGAAAAACAAAATAAAATGGTTTGGTTGAAATTGAGAAAATAGAAAAAACGCAAAATACTTTCAATCAAAGTATATATTGTATTTATAAGATTATTAGAGAGCCCTGCGGACGTCGTCTTGCCTATCTTGAATTCGTTTTGATTTTAAGTTTGTCCTTGTTTGGTTTTTGATTGATTGAAGTTGTTGGGACTATTTGTTTCCCTTTTAATATATATAAGTACAATGCGCGAGCATAGGAAGATAAGGAGGGGAAGGACAGAAGGTGTCGATTATAATCACTTGGATTCACAAATTGATATCACCACTAAAATAAATGAAATGAACTGCAACCAGCTACTGTTCTCAATGAACTGCCTGCATGTAGACCTTCTATAGTTTTCACCAGTAAATCACAGCAGCTGGCCTTACCCCTTCTTTTCTGTATTCAAGAAGAGAAAAGGAATAAAACATATAATGATCAGCAACTTAGAGATGGGGTGTATTCTCTCATGTACAATGTTGCGTCACACGATTAACATTGGTTTCGAATACTTGCAAATCAAAATGCCAAGGAAAATATTGCCGGGTAAACTATTCCAAATTCGTGTTGTTCGGCTAAAAAAATAATCCCTATATTTCACGGTACTTCCGAAATTGGGCTCAAGGGTCAACTGATGAGCATTCCTTGCGAGATGAATATTACGGGAAGAAATGTTAGGGGAGGAATGCAGCTGAACTTCGAGTGAACATTTTTTTATAAAAAAACCGATAAAATAAGGAAAGGCATGAAAAATTGCGTAGGTGTTCGAGATACATTTCCCTTTCCTTAACGCTCTTTTTTGAATTCTATCGAGCAGGTGTAGCGATGATGAGTTATACTCGAATTTTCGGCGTATAAACGCTTTATAAATTGTAGACAGATCAGAAGGGGGAAATACTTCGTGCATCGATACAGAAAACCTAAGCTCTTAGTAGCATTTTTGGCAGTCTTAAATATGTTTATGGTCGTTTCAACGAAAATCGTCGTTCAAACACATACCAAGTACTGAAAGCCTTTCGGTTTCTTTTTAAACAAAGGCATGGGGGCATGTTCAGCTTTAACGACAGGAGACAGCATTGAGCTTTCGCAACATTAAACTCCACACGATTTCTATTACCCCATTTTACAATACTGTATAAATCGGAGTTTAATTAACTACATACGGTACCGTTGCAATTGCACGTCTGAAGGCAAAGGAGGCCGCCAGCAAAACAGTTGGATTATAAGTACCAGACAGAAGATCATTTATAAAAATAAGGAATAAAATCGGAGACAGAACGGAGCCCTGGGGCACACCAGCATTTATTTTGTGGCAAACAGACTTGACTCCGTCCAATGCAACTTGTATTCATAACAGACTAGTTAGTTAGTTAGTTTATTTTAGTCATATATATCTACAATACAATACAATGTCATAGTTTAATATGGTTTGGCTTAAAGCCGTCTACCAGAATGACATTATAACAATATTATACATTTCTTACTAAAATAGTATAAAAATAAAATTTAAAAGTCGCCTTCGACTATTCGGGTTCTATAATTCAGTGCCATCGTTATGTATTTATACAATTTCTCCCCCAAGACTTCCATTCAAAATACATAAAACTTTGTTCATGTTCATTACGGATTTACCGAAGAATCTGACTCGATATTCTCTTAGAATTGGACATCTGGCAATAAAGTGGTAAATATCTTCTCTTTCCTTGAGGTTGCAAATATCGCACAAAATAGGTAGGTCCGGACGATGTGGAATGTAGTTGAGGTTGATTATTTCCCCTCTTACTTTAAATATCGTACTTATCATTGAAAGCGGTAATCTGTTTAAGAAGTAGGAGCTTCCTTGTAAGTTGTAGTCGAGCTGGCTATAAATCATCCTATACTGGGATGATTTAGCTTCCAAGATATAACCACTATAAGCTGAGCGCGCTATACCTTCCAGTAAATTTTGAAACATGTTTCTAAGATTAGCGGGTCCAATACCTGGTTGAGACAGACTATTCGTACTATACCAAAAAAAAAAAATTATTTACTATAACTTAATTCGTAATGATTTTTCTCATGGGACGAGCGATTTTGCAAATATATTTTGATCCAGACTACAGCAAAACTAAAAATGGTCAATTTTCGCTAAAAATAGACCATCTTTAAAAAAGCCATAGCTTGGTCTCTATTAGGGTTCATAGAGCTGCAGTTAGGCTTGTCGCATTATAAAGGACTTAAGTAATCAATTTATTTCATCGAAAAAACAAATAGTTTATAACTTTTAGAATAAAAGTGAAAAAAAGTACTAAAATTTTGCATCTAAAATAGCCAAATTATTTCTGCATACAAATATTTAAAATATTTATTTCTATTTTAATCATTTTTAAATTTTTAAATTTTTAATTTTTAATTACATAATTTCATTAATTCCATATATTTAAAACTAAAAAAAAATATTTTTAATCTAATGATCGGATGTATATAATTATATTAATAAACTCAAAAGAAAACATGCAAAAATCTCAAAATATATATTTTTCTTTTCAAAAAAACTAAAATTTTTGAAATACTTTTGTTTATAAATTGATTATTAATTTAAACTCTTGTTGGTGTGCTCAATTTTTACTAAAAACCGTTAAGTGCTTGTCGTTTTGCCTTTTTTTACAAGATCAGAGCGTGTTATTTTCTTTTGGCATTCGACAGAGGTGAAATTGTAATGTTATTTGTAGGCCTAAAAACAACATACCTGTCATATGACCGTTTAAGAAAAGCTTAATTTTCTCGAAAACAGCTCCAACGATTATGATGAACATTTGTGAGAATTTCTTTGGTATTGGCTATCATTTGATTACAGCAAAATTTACGGGAAAAGTCTATTAACGGTACCTTTCATATAACGTTTTTTTTTCTCTTTGGATTTCTGTCAAATTTTATATTTGATTTTTGTTATCTTTTTTTATATTTGATCTATGTAGCCAAATTAATTCTGAATATCAAAATTTTTAATAACTTTTTTTTAATTAAAATTAATTTTTGAATTTTTTTTTTTCATAAATAAATTTCTTTTAAATCTAATCAAAAAATATTATTTTAAATTTTATAATCACATGTATATTTATACATTCTAAAAAACTGCATACGAAAATCAAAAAAAAGATTCAAAAAACTAATTACAATTTTCGAAATACATTTTTCATAAATTTCTTGTTATTTAATACGTGTGATGGCGTACTCCATTTTCAATAAAAACCGTTAAGTTCAAACTGTGTTATTTTCAACGTAAATACTACTCTCTTGTTTCTGTCAAATATCTCGCTTTCCAATGTAATTAGGCACACAAGAGCAAGTACGTGCGACCCTGCCCTTTTGTCAGTAAACATTTCCGTAAATCATTTAAAACGAAATCTACTACTTCGAAACATTCTTCTTCTAACAAAGTTATACTTAATCAAATTCCACAACAGATTCTCTCCAAAATGCAAATATAACTCATAGCACCGCGCCATGCCACCATCACATTGAAAAATCTGTCTGGAACAGAATCCTAATGCATTCTTTGTTCAACTGGTGCATGGCATTATGTTGAACAGATATGAATTTGTCTACATTCCACCCCTCATAAATATCCAACAGAAAATATATTTCATCATAAGAATTTTCATGGTTCTGATGCCATGAATTGAGGCATGGGGCAGGGATGATATCATATCTATTCATCTTCTGCTCCTAAAGTGCTTCATCTATAAAATCTCATATTACTTGTTCCTAAGTTTTCACCAACAACTGACAACCAATCATTTTCCCTTTTGTGTCATGTATCATGATAGAGACTCGTGTTAAAGTTCTTCTGCAAAACGCCGGTTCACTGTGGCGTATACGTAATATTTATGTTCTAAGAAAAAAGTTTTTTTTCTTTCCTTTTTTTTTGATTAAAATTTCATCTTCGTCTTCAGATGTCTGACAATTTTGAATGAATTCAATTTTTAGCCATTCTACGGTGCAGCACGTTTAGCTTTCGGGCAAAACCCAGAAGTTCCATCATCAACTTCCACAACAACCACCACCACCACAACCACAGCCGTCCCAACAGCAATTACGTCCGCCACAACAAATGAAAATATTCCAGAGTCAATTATCACATCACCCCCATCGGCGCAATCAATTGAGACGTCGTCCGCTGATTCCAACAAGGAGCAGCAGGTCAATCCACCTCCAAACGGCAGCAACGAGGAAAACAATTCGAATCTAACGTCTTCGTCTACGTCCTCATCAAACTCGAATGAGAAGGAACAACTTGGCGACACTTTTGTTCCACAAATGGATGCCGCAAGACCCGGACCAGAACGACGTTCATTGACCGTGATGCCTTTAAAGGTTGTTATGCTAAAATAAGAGAAAAAAGTTTTGCTTTTTGTTTCGTTTTTTTTTTTTTTTTTTGTTTCTAAAATAGTTTGGATTGGCCTTTCACTGTCTACTCTCTCTCTCTCTCTCTCTCTGTAAACACGTAATGGCACTAGTGTAGAAAATGAAGAGGATTTATTTTGCAGGGTGTTCCAATTGATTTTTAATTTGGACTGCAATTTGTAGGTTGCATTAATTTTTTTTAGTTTTCTAGAATGTTAAGGAAATTATTTTTATTGGAAAAATAATTTACTTTTATTATACGTAAGATGGAAAAGACATGTTGGCTTTTGACAGATAATAAATGTCAAAACTTCAAATCGAGTGACAGACTCAAGCAGTTAATATGTTTCCAAATTTAATTGAGTAAGTCAACTGCCTCTGTAAATGATAAGTAAGCCAATGATGGTTAGCCTTTCAATGCAATTATTTTTAATCGAATCAAGATTTGACAGCTGTCAACTTAAAATTCTCTCTAAAATAGCAAGACAAACCAAATTTGAAAGACAGCATCTCCCCAAATAAAAAATTCAACCAAAAGACATTCATAAGTAGTACAGTAGAAAAAAACAAAAATGAACATTTCAAATGGAACACCCTGTACAACGCAGTACTCAAAAGAAAAGCATTAAAATGTAGTTTCACTGAATTTTGCAAACTTATTTGCTTATTTTAACTTTTATTTCTATTTTTCTGTTGACAAAAGTTTTGTTTTTAATTGTTTTTTTGTAGATTTATACCCTTCATTTCTCATTGTGTCCTCTTAAGGACACAACAGAGTGGTTTTCTGTGCTTTGTAGTGTAAACATTGTTGGAGTGAGAGTCTTAGAAAATAAGCTTAGAAGACAGTTTGTTGATGTTATTTTGTTGAAGAGAGAACTCTTGAGAGAAGCTCTTCTGCATTTTATCTTTTCACATAGAAACCTAGAAAGATGTGAAAATAAATCTGCTTCGCCTTATGAAGTTTTTTAAAACATGCATTTAAGTAGAAGCTTGTTGTTATTGTTTAATGCGAATTAAATGATTGAAATAAAAAAATTAAAGTACCACATAGAGTTTTAATAGCCACACATCCATTGCTTTTGATTTCTTAATACATATTCCATAAGGATGACTTCTAATGTTGGGTTCCGACTACTTAAATGGTAATTTTTCTTTTTATTTTGGATTTTCTTTTAGACGGCGGAAAATTTATTGAAACACAAGGACGGACAGTATTCTTCCTTTGATATGGCTCAGTATGTATTCTGGACTGGCGATGAGGCAGGAGTAGCCAGAGCTGTGGAGGAATTCATAGAACAAGGTTTGGTGAGTATGGCTTCGTTCTATAAAAAAAAAACACACTGAAGGCATATTAGCTGCCTTGAAATGTTAAAAGCTGCCTCAAGGTGATTGATAGCTTCCGCTGAAGTAAAACCCATAGGTTTAACGTGTTGTTCCTTGAGGTTGAGAAAAAAGAAATACTTTGATGATTAGCTTCGCTTTTGCGAAAGGTATATGCGTGTTGGGTTTTCTGTTTTCGTTTGAAGTTGGAAAATTAATTTTCTTTGAACATGGCAGGGAAATGCACGACCATGGAATTGTGTTACTTAATAAATAAGGTGATGGAATCAGGGTATTTATTAGGGGGAGTAACTTTTTTTCTTAAAAAAAAAGTTTTCCCAGGTCGAAATAGAATAATAAACAATAAAAACTTTTGAAGTTTTATGTTTTTGAAATAAAAAGGTTTCTCTTCTGAATCATTAATATGAATAGACCCAAAAGTATTTTATTCATTATTTTGTTAGATAAAGATGAAAAACTTTGAAAAATTGACCGGTATCAATGATTGTTTTTAAATTTTATCTGATTTTTGAGCTAAACTTAGGCCAATAGAATAAATATATATTTATTTAAATCCAGACTTAGGTCGCCCTAGAGCTATATCTGCAAGAAATAATCGATATTTGGTTCTTGAAAGCCTTCGAGATCGTCACCAAACAGCGATTGGGTTAAGCTGTCCCACAGATTTTGATCTGTTAGAAGGACAGCTGAGAATGCTCAACGCTGGAGCAGCAATTAGGGAAGAGTGGCTTGAGATAAGAAGACCTGATCGTGTACCGAGACTCACGGAAATAGCACAAGCTACGTCGGATGGGATTCACTCGCCTTCACCCAGGTTGAGCGAGGCATATGTGCTACCATTTACACCATTTGTTGGAGAAAACTTCTTGCTGATGCTGGTCAATACTAGACTGCTTTTGAAAACAATGTGGCTCGCTCTGAGTCTGAGATCTCAGAAGAACATGATAATTTGAACTATGCTATCGTATCTTTCTCGCTTCAGGGAGGATATTGTCAAATGTTCGACTTTGTCCATAATGTTATTTTTTTTTATTTTTTTTTTTATATTTCTTTTAAGTTTTTTGTTGAATTTAAAAAGTCTTTAAAATTTTGTTTGTAATATTGTAAAACTAAATAAAATAAGGTCAAATTAATTCAGCTGAGCTTTCTTAATAACTACAAAAAAACACCCAAATTTGGAAGTAGCTTCCTGGTCGCTGCAATGTAATAAGAAGAAAAATATCGTGCCCCCAGCGCGGGCCAGATGCGGCGGGGGCACGTCCAATTAGGACGAATAGGTCACTTTAGAGTAGATCATTTGATGGAAGTGATCGTTTTTTCTATCTAAGTCTTAGCATATCAGTACTAAGATTATTGGTTTTTTACTTCAAAAGTTCTTTTTCTTTAATCCGTTCATCAGTGTCCAAAAATATCTTCCTCTTCAATTTTTTTCTTGCCATTCAACAACAAACCAGAAATGAATTCAAAATAATGAAACAAAACACATCAAGTATGTTTATTAAAACAAAAAAGACATTGTTTTTCTTAAACGGTAAAACTCCTTCGAAGAGAAGCAGAGAAATTGGTCAAAAGATGGTCAAAAGCAAAATAAAAATAAAAATAAAAATAAAAAATTCTATTTCTATAAAAAAAAATAATAAAATAAAACTAGAAATAAAAATAAAAATAAAAATAAAAATATGAATAAAAATTTAAATTAAATTTAGAATTAGAATTAAAATTAAAATTCAAATTAAAATTAAAATTAAAATTAGAATTAAAATAAAACAAAAATTAAAATAAAAATATAAATTAAAATTAAAATAAAAATAAAAATGAAAAATTAAAATTAAAACAAAAATAAAAATAAATAATAAATCATCGCTTCTTAGGAACTCTAGTCCCTCTTCTAAACGAACTAATATCAGAAATAGTCCAACAGCTTATACCAATTTCTCCACACACAATATCCCCTCCAAATTTCTAACCAAGCCTTAATTTTCGGAACTTATCATCAACCCCTCTGAATGTTACAAACACTAATACTTCTGTAGATTCCCAATTTTTAATTCTCGTTTCGTTCCTGGCACAACTTCTGATGATATTATTTCACATTTAGTATTCAGCAATGCCATATCTAGTAATACTCCAATTAAGTATATCAAAATAAGCAAGCCAAATCACTTCGTTTCTTCTTTTAAAAACTAATTGTGCAGACAAAACCTAAAAACTTTTTTCCCAATGGCATTCCCCCAATAGTATTAAAAATATGTAAGCATTCTTAAGGTCAGCCCTTGAGGTTTATGTTTGAGCTTTCACTTGAGAAATTGTCTTTCTCACCCCTTTGAGGCTCATTCTGGCATACCTCAAGGTAGCCATCTTGGTCCATTACTTTTCATTTTGGCTATAAATGATGTTACTTACTGCATAAAATTAAGTGAAATTTTGATATTTGCGGATGACATGAAGATTTTTAAGACTATTAAGTTCAGCAATGACCGCATTCTTCTGCAGGCAGATGTTGATAAATTTAGTATTTGGTGCAGAAAAAGTGGTATTTCTCAAAAATTCCAAATGAAATCTCATAGCATAAACTCTGTCGCGTCTTCAGTTTTAAGGATTTGGGTGTCCACTTCAGTTCCGATTTAAATTTACTCAGTGTGTTAATTTTATTGTGAACTAGCTGTTACCCGCGACTTCGTCCGCCTGAAATTTATCAAAAACTGTTTACTCAATTCGCAAAGCTTACAAAAAGTTAATAATTCTGTATTCCAGTATAGAGAAATACCTACCCATGTTAGTTTAATTTTATTCTTCTGTTTTTTGGAAAAAAACACAATTTTTTTATTGTATTTTTGTTTAAAATTTTTTTTGTATTTTTTTGTTTCATTTGTTTTTTTTTTTATTTCATTGGAAATTTTTTTTATATACATACAATGTTTGGTGTACAATTTTCTGGGGCTAAAACAAAAATGCTAGTTATTATTATTTTTATTAGATATTGTGTATTATTATTTGATTTGGTTATTATAGAATATTGTATGGTGTGGTTTTGAGTCAAATCGTTCTAAAACAATAATTTTCGAAAATTTCCGTTGAAAATAAGCTCCCTGCCTGTGAAAGTCCCGTCAAAATCGGTCCATAAATAAGAATTTTCAAAAAAACGAAACCAGCGCCACCTAATGAGTAATCAACATAGCCTAAGTTACTCCTTGGGATATCAGCTACCTGCCAGTGAAAGTCCCGTCAAAATCGGTGCAGCCGTTCCCGAGATTACCCGGAACAAACAGACAGAAAAACAGACAGACAGACAGACAGACAAAAAAAATGTAAATGGTGTTTTTGTTATAAGTACTGTATATATCCTTTCGTATACATCAAGTAAAAAGCTGTTATTTTGATTTTAAAAACAGACACTTCATTTTTATTTATGTGGATAAATAAAGCTATCTCTATGCTAGGATTCATAAAATGCTGGGCAAAAGAATTAAATGATCCATATGTGACTCTCATATTGAGTATGCTTCACAGCCATACCTGTGATACTCCTTATTACGAAATTCATAAAAACCGAATTGAAGCAATCCAACACAATTTTATTCATTTTGCCCTAAAGGGTCAACCTTGCAATGATCCTTTCAATCCGCCACCTTATGAACACCGAATCCAGCTCATCCAGGTGCAAAACTCTTCACCAAGGGCGTGTTAATAACGACTAAATATTTGTTCATCAACTTATTAAGGGCGAAATTTATTCTCCTCACCACCGGCTTGAACTCCAACATGTTGACTTTGGCATACATGAAGCTCTGAGCAGACTTTTTAATCTAAACGCTTCTTTTATAGACTTTAACTTAAATAAAGTGGGATTAAAATGATCAAATACTGAATGAACAATCTCTATCTGCAATGATTTTCGATAAACTGTATCAATATTCTCTCAAACCTTAAGAACTATTAGGGCTGAAACCTATCATAAATTTGTGAAGCCAAATGCTTCTAAGGAAACGTCTGTTACAACATTCAATGTCAACTTTTTGCCTCATTTCGGGTCAATCAATCTCAATTTGGCTCAATGGCCGCAGCGGGTGTAAGTTATTTTCAGGTCAACACTTTTTGTCCAAATAAACTAAATTGATGTTATTTTTATTACATACTAAACATATACATATTTATTTATAACAATTCATTTTCCAGATGTCCAGAGAAAATGCCATCAAATTTTTACGTGACATTCGTTTGGGGATTGAGTATTTGCAGAGCTCTTATGCCAATCGAGTTTTCCCCGACCAGTTAAAGGACAATTTTATAAAGGTTTGTAACATCTAACTGGGTCTTATGTGCTTGGCGATGGTCAACCTAAATACAATTTTTTTGTTTCTAAATTGGATTTACAGAAGAACTCTCATAATACAAATGCCATGCCAAATAAAGCTCAGGCTGCTCCTTCTACAACTACTACGACAACAACAACCACAACAACCACAACTAGAAGGCCAACTACAACAACCACTGAACGAGCGAGAACTTATGCCTCCAGGGAATACCCCGCTGTTGGGGCTGGCGAGATGGCCTTGAATCAACATTTGGATAGGACATTGGAAGGCGTGCCATCACTTATGCGATTACAAGATGTTAACAATGTTCATCGTGGAAGAGGTAAATTGAAATTTAATTATGAGTTAAGTGATCCATATTAGAGGAAAAAAATTGTTCATTGAGGAAATTAGGTTGAATGTAATTATGGTTACCAGTTAAAGTTCCCTTACCGCACACGTTTATAGTACCGGGAAAAGGCATTTTGTAGCTTCTTTCTCCAGGGATTGTCTTAAAAAATTGCATATATTGTCAACCATTCCTGGGTGAATATTTTGTCTCTGATTCAATTTTTCATTGGAAATTTCACTCTTTGGAGATTTTCATTCTAAACTCATTCTAAACTAAACTAAGAAACTACACTCACCCGACCAAGGTGGGATGAAAATAGCCATATCCAGAATAAAGATGAACAGCTTCTTAGACAAGTTGGAGATGGTCTGGTCAGTTGATCCACACAAAAAAATCGTCTACACAGGAAAGAACGTTAGCACAGAAATCAAATTTAGAGTCACTTTTACTTGTCACTGTTTCTTTTTGAAAAAAAAAACTAAATAAATACAATTATTGGCGCGACAGCTCCTTAAGGCGACAAGACCTAGTAACTTACACTCTCAACCATTTCTGTATGTGTGATGTGAATCTGAAAAAATGGAAGGGGCCTACAATTTACCACCGACCCCGAACGACTACATGGAGGTTTGTCAGTTCCTAAGAGGTAGTACCCCGGAAAAAACGCTGGAAGGAGAGCCGAACCCTGATCCTTCGCTTAGCAGTCCGACACACCAACCACTAAGCCACGGGGCACTAGAAAAACTAAGTAGACGCTATAAAAAAACACTTTTTATCACGCTCCTGCGTTATGGTGCAGAAACATGGACCCTTTCCCAGTCGGATGAAAGCTCCCTTGGAGTATTCGAGTGGAGAGTATTACGAACGATTTAAGGTCCTGTTTGTGACCTAGAAATTAATGAATGGCGAAGAACGTGCGCAAAATTTTCGACGCTACACCCGAGGGAGTCAGAAGCCAAAGTTAACCTTACCTTCCAAGAAAAGAGGAAGAGGGAGAGGGAGACCTCCGACTAATCCGAGTGCTAAACTGAAGACGACAGGAGTTATATACTAAGCCATGCCTTAGAGTAACATGCTATGTAGCGACACCAAAAGTAAAAAATAAAGCAATAGAAAGGTACTTACCTACTTGGAATTTAAGGCAAACAATCCTAAATTTATCCTCTTTTTCTGACAATACCTGGAATATGAGTTTCTGAATGCTCCTTACAAAGCAATTACCTTACATTCCAGGGTGGACCTGGGCCTCAACCAACAAGGTTTTCCAGGCAGCTCGGTCCTTAGCTAGTTGCCTCCAGTTTCACACGTGAAGTCGGTCGAGTTCCTCTTCCACTTGTGTGCGCCACCTTAGACTCGGTCTTCCTCAACTGCGCCGGCCATGGGATCGAAGATTTTCCGGGCCAGAGCATTGATATCCATCCGCTATATATGACTCAGTCATCTGAAACGTTGAATTTTTACTCTTTTGGCTAGGTCTGTGTCGCTGTACAGCCGGAATAGTTCTTCATTGTACCTTCTTCTCCACTCTCCGTTAATGCATACGGTGCTGTTGTCTGAGTTAATAGCGAAACAAAGGTATACAACTACCTCAAAGTTATAGCTGTCTTTGGTGATGTTTTGTCTAAGACGTCGATGTTGGGTTTAAGCAGAAATAATCTTGTAGGCGATGTTGAGGAGCAGTCTCCTCCCCTGTATTTGGTACAGTTCAGAGGGTCTCCTTTTTTAAGGATCGGTCAAATTATGCTGCGATTCCATTCATCTGGCATACTCTCTTCTAACCATGTGTTGCTTATGAGTTGGTGCATACTTATAACCAAGTCATCACTTGCAGCTTTGAAGAGTTCTGCAGCTAGGCCATCGCATCGATTGGGATTCCACTACGATGTTCCCTTACATTTTGGTAAAACTTTTGAACTTCATTCTTGCAATATAAGCTCTCCATTTCCTCGATCGCGCACCTCTCATGATCCTTTTTTTACTTGCGATTTAGGTACTAAAATGGATTCGTGTGAACAAAAATCTAACAATCAAATATGACATTACGATAATAGAGAAGTTGAAAAAAGTGGGTCAGAAAATTCCGTCCGTGTCTGTCTGTCTGTCTGTCTGTCTGTTCGCGCCGCGAGGTAGTATCTCGGAGGGTGTTTTTCATGTTTGCTCTAGGTCGAAAAATAACGGTACCTGCCATACAATTTTGAAGAAAAAGTTAGATTTTCTCGAAAACGGCTCTAACGATTTTGATAAAACTTTCAGGGTGCTAATTTTTTACAGTTAGAATAATTTTTTCGAAATTTGTTCTATAACGGTACCTCTCATATAACCGGTTTTTTTAAAATGCGGTTTTAACGTAAACTATTATCCTGATTTCAATAAAATTTTGCACACAGGAAGTCATTTATAATTCAATTAATATCGCATTTCAAATTTTTTTTGGATTATTTAAAATTTTTTTAAAAAAAATTGGTTTCCGAAATATTTTGAAAATGGGTGGATTGAATTTTTTTGAATAATTTTCCCAAATGAAAACTACAGATTTTCAAATTTTTTTTTGTTCCATAGACATTTAGTTTTCAAATTTTATTGCATATTTAGTTTTTCCAAGAAAACCCTGGAACTAATTAAAAAAAAATAAAGAATTTTCTAAAAAAAATATTTTTTTATTTTAATAGACGTGTGGTTTTCAATCTGGCAATACTTTTTTCGGAGTTGGTCTTTTTGACAGTTGTCTCTTGATTTATGCTCAGTTTGGTTTGCGATTTCATAATGAATAGACTTACTCCTGAACAAAGTTTGAAAATTGTGCTAATTTATTACCAAAATAATGGTTCGTTTCGCCGGAGCAAAATATCGAAGAAGACCCAAATGAGTCCATCCGCCATCGCGCGCGGAAGGATTTTGTTTTGCAGGCTTACAAAATCCAACTCGTTCAAGAATTGAAGCCGAACGCCCATCAAGCGCGTCACACGTTCGGTGAATGGGCCCAAAACGAAATGGCCACCGATCTCGATTTTCACAAAATTGAGAAAATTGGTCCTCGGCTGGAATTTATTCGAGCCAGCCACGGCGGCCATTTCGCCGAAATAATTTTTAGAACATAATGCAAGCCTTTATCTTTATAATAAAGCTAGATTCTTGGCCATAACATTAAACTATATACGTTTTATTTCTTCTTGAAAACCACACGTCTAAAAAAACACAGCCACCAATTTATTAATTAATTAATAAATTTTATTTAATTATTATCTATTAATTTAAATTAATTATCTAGCATAAGAACAAGTTCATGCGACCCAGTCGTGCTTTTTATTTAAACTTTATTCGACGATGTGACCGCACATATGAGCAAGTACGTGCGATCCAGTCGTGCAATTTCTTTCTTTCTGGGAAGCCGGTGTTCCTCTTTCCTCTTCTGCTCGTAGAGCGCACGGGTAGTTCTGGTCCTGGTTAAGCAGCGTGTGCTTTCCCGACACTCATCATCAAACTAGGGGGTTCGTTGTCGTGGCCGTGTAAAACCCAGCACTTCAGAGGCGGCTTACATAATGGCATTTTGCCAATATGATGACATTGGTTCTCATTACTTGATGCTGGCGGTGAAGGACTCCTTTGAAAGACTCGATTGGAAACACACCTGGCGATTTCTTGCGATAGCAGCCGTCTGACGTCAAACTTCCCCCTAGTTTTTCCTCTTCTTGACATTGGTTGGGATATCCTCAGTCGTACCTTGAAAGTGGTCCGAATCAATGTTTGCCTTTTAGTAAGTTTGGACATTCATGATACTGGAGCAATGCTTTGCGTCGATCGCAATGTTCTCATTCTGATTAATAGTTGAATGAACAGAAGGAATTGACAAGTGTGGAAACTGCTAACTAGCAAATACAATATTTTTCCCTGCAGGAAAGTCAAAAATATGCTTTCTTTTCTTAGCTTGGCGTTAAGGTCGCCTAGCAAAATTTTAATGCTAGAGCACTGCTCAGATGTTTTGTCCAAGAAAAACATAGGTTTGTATGCGATCAGAGTATGTAATCCAGCTGAACGTATTTCAATTAAAAATAACACACTGTTGGTTCAGGACAAAATATTTTATTTAACCAAAAATAACATTTTAAAATATCAAAATGAAAACGGAGAAACAACATTGCAAAATTTGTTTGAAAATATCAACTTTTCACATGTCACATCTGTCAACAAAAACATACTGCCAGGGAAAGTACAATTAAACCAAAATTTTAATACATTTTCTAATTGATATTTAAATGCCGTCAGCCAAGTTAATAGAAATAGTTGTTTTAAAATGTTGTCTTTTAATATTTCTGGTTTAAATAATAAGCTTTTATTTGTAAATTTCTTTAATTATGTTATTTTTCATGTTTGAAACGCATATTACTTATGAATCTTTTTCTAAATTTGAGAAATATTTTAGTGGTTTCAAACTTATGTGGAGTGAAGCCATTGAATCTTCTATGAAAGGTCGTGCTATCGGAGGTAGTCTGTATGGCATAAAAACATCGCTTTTAAATACTTATTCTTTTAGTAATTATGAAGATACAACAGTAGTCAAATGTCAGAAGGAGTAGAATCTGTACAAATTTGAACAAATGGACAGATGATTTTGAAAAGTTGTACAATACAATGCAATTTTTACCTAACAAGAGTGTTTTATTGATCGGTGACTTGAACGCAAGAATTGGCAATGCACAAACAATAACTTCACAAACTGTGAAACACCAAAGACAGCATTTGCAACCAGAACGGTGTTGATTTTCTTCAGTTACTTCAAATGTACGATTGCATTATTTTGAACGGTTGTACGGACGGAGATAATGAAGGACACTATACCTTTGTCGGAGGAAGGACAAGGAAAAGCCGTCATCGACTATTGTGCTGTAAACAATAGCTGGATTGATCTAGTAAACAAATTTGCAGTTGAATGTGAAATCTTTTCAGATCATATGCAATTCGTGGTTGAAGCCGCATGTGAATCTTCGCCTACAGAAATAAAACTTAACTTGATCCCCCGTCTTTGCTGGAAAAACCTACAAAAAGAGGCGTACCAACGTAATTTGGAACATCTTTTACTAAAAAATGACTTGACTGATCAGTCCACCGGCAACTAACAGAATATGTTCGTATTTCAGCACCGACTAAAATGATAGGAACGAAGTCATCTTTTAAGCAAAAATGGTTTGATAAAGTCATAAAGACTGTTGGCAAGCACGTAGAAAATTATTTGTGCTTCTTCGAGCTATGCGATCTTCAAACAATCAGCATATAAATCGAAGCTAACACATACTACAAAAATCTGTGTCTACAAACGAAATTTGAATATTATAACCAACAAGCTTTAGCTTGTTAAGGAAAGTGGAAAGAGGTAAAGTTGTTGTAATAAGGTCTTTTAATGATTTAGCTTTGCTTCAAAATGAATAATATAAACACTGATACATATCAAGAAGATCTTTTTTTCAACAGCCTTACCTTAAGTACCATTAGTAATTGTAATTATAATTTTTTTCTTGGCAGTTTAGAGAATAAGAAAGCTTTATTTATAATTCACCAAAATGTAAGAAGTCCTCGGCAAAATTTCGATTTATTAGTTGGAAATCTGGACGCCTTTGAAAACTTACCGGAAATTATTTTTGTATCTGAAATTTGGATTTATTCATTTGAGATTAATGATTACAGTATTCCTGGCTATAATTTGTATGCCAATACAAATGACTCGTATGCTGCCGGTGGAGTAGGTGCTTTTGTAAAAGATACCTATGATATATGTGATATGAAATGCTATAAATTGACGAGTGCTGATGTTTTAAAAATTTCTTGTTGTTTTGGCAAAGAGTTATTTTCCTTTATTTGTATATATAGATTAAATTCTCAGCCGTTCAATGCTTTTTTAGATGAATTTTCGGTTCTCTTGCGCAATTTGAGGGTTGGAAATCTGGTAATTGTAGGTGACTTTAACTTGGACCTGTTTATCTCCTGTCCTAATTTGGATTCATATCTTGCATTAATCTCCGATCATGGGTTAACTTCATTTGTTAATGATGTAACAAGACCGACATCAGATACCTGTCTTGACCACTAGGCCGTTTTATTAATATTCAATCCATTCAATGTGCTGGCATTAATTGTGATCTTCAAATTTCTGACCATTGTATGACTGGTATTTTGTTCTCCACTCTGGTTAATAAAAAGGAAGATGATTCACTATATAGCGAAACCAAGATCAACTTCAAAGAGTTGAATAATGCGTTGCGCTTCTATAATTGGGAGGTAATTTATGAACAAGAAAATGTTTCCAAGGCTTATGATTTATTTCTTGACATTCTTAAGAATTCCATTGCCATGTATAGTTACGTTAATGTGCCACGAAAGTCTGAAAGAAAGCTTAAGCCTTGGATGAACCGACTTCTCCTGAAAAAAAATACATCAGAAACATAGACTGCGCATAAAATGTATGTTTAAAAAATCGCTACAATCGAATGAGCCGTGAAATTAATGATGAAATCAAAACATGTAGGGATAATTATTACCATAATCAAATAAGATTGTCACAAGGGAACATAAAAAAAGAATGGAAAGTGGTTAATAGTATTATTAATCGAAGTGTTAATGATCAAAATAGTCTGATAGCATTGAACAATGGGGATGAAATAATTTCAGACCCTACAGCTGTAGCTAATGCATTCAATAAGTTCTTTGTTTCAGTTGGACAGGAATTATTTTCGAGGGGCACCTCTTTTCTAGGATATTCTTGTACTGGTTCCAGCTCTCTAGTTTCGTCTTTTCAAATAAATAGTTTTTACTTCGAATCAATATCTGGTCTTGAGATATTAAAAGCCATAAACTCTCTCAATAACTCCAAATCTTTTGGTAATGATGGTATTTCTAACATTGTGTTAAAGAAAATCGCTTTGAATATTGTGGATATTTTGACATATATCTTTAATTTGAGTATTTTCTCTGGAATCTTTCCTGATGAACTTAAACAAGCCATTGTGATACCCCTGTTTAAAAAAGGGAGTAAAAAAGATAAAAATAATTATAGGCCAATTTCGTTGTTGCCTTCTATTTCAAAAATATTTGAAAAAGTAATTAAATGTAGGGTCTTGAACTTTCTCAAAAATTCTAATTTTCTTAGTTCCAAACAGTTTGGGTTTAGGACTGGGCTCTCTACTGAGGATGCTTTGTTGGATTTTTGCTCTTTTGTTCATAAAGGACTGGATGTTCAAAGGTTTTGTAGTGGACTTTTTGTGGATATTACGAAAGCCTTTGATATGGTAGACCACAATATTCTTTTGAGCAAGTTATATTATGCGGGCTTCCGTGGATTTATATATGAGTGGTTTGCATCTTATCTGAAAAACAGGGAGCAAAGGGTCAAACTCGGCAGCTGTCTGAGTAACTCCAAGGTTATCAATCTTGGAGTTCCTCAGGGATCTGTTCTTGGTCCCATCCTTTTTCTAATATATATTAATTCTATTTCTGAACAACCTTTTGTTGGTGAAGTAAGGGCGTTTGCAGATGATTTGGCAATTGCATACAGATCCGTTAGTTTATTGAACCTAGTGGCTGATTTAGATCATGATGTGCACTTATTGAGAGTTTGGTTTGATGCACATAAACTTTTAGTAAGCAACAAAACTAAACTTATGTTTTTTTCCCTTAGCTCTAACGTGACTCCAGACATTAATGTTATATTCCACTCATCGAACTGTGCAAGGTATAATCTTCACTTGAGTTCCTTTCAAAATTCGTATCACTATTTTAATGCTAATGTTTCTTGAGACACCAACTGCTTTCAAATTGAAAACGTTAACTGTTTTAAATACTTGGGTGTTCTCATCGATAGAAATTTGAGCTGGTCTGAGCATATTTTAGGGCTTAAACAATATTTCCTTTCAACAATTCGTTGTTTTTATCGCCTTAGAAAGTATTGTTCTGATAACACCATGAAAACTGTTTACTATGGGATTTTTCATTCTCGAATGCAATACGGTATAAGCTGTTGGGGAGGTGCTTATCAGAACAAAATGAAGCCGCTTATTGTGCTGCAAAAATGCGCTATAAGAAAAGTGTGTAACTCACCCCGTCTCTCTCATTCCATGGAGCTTTTTAGGCGTATAAAGATTTTGCCTGTCAGACAGTTATTCTATTACAAGGTTCTCAAGATTTTCTTTATAAGAGGCGGGTACTTGCAGAGTCCAATATGTGAAGGCTATATTTTACGCAGTAATTACCAATCCTTAGTTGCCATTCCTTCTTTTCGTACTACAAGCTTTAGAAACTCGTATCATATTGTCTCCTGCAAATTGTATAACCGCCTTCCAGCTAGCCTAAGGAATCTACCAACTCTATTCGCTTTTTTGAAAAATGTAAAACTGTGGCTTCTAGATTTCGATCATAATGAAATCGAAGTTTTGTTGAGCTATATTGTTTAATTGTTTAATTCAATTAATACTGTCAATGAATTTGAATTTGTTTTATCTTGTTTCTTTTGAAAATGCATTTTGATTTAATTCTTTTTAATTTTTTAACTTATATTGTACACCCCACGCTGAACTTTGAACTATGAAGTGGCATTATCTCTATTTTTATGAAATACCAATGTCACTAACTATTCTCTCTTAAAATCACTATTGTAATTTTGTTAGAGCAATCTTAAGATTTATCAAATGTTATAGTTATTAAGATGAGGATAATGATTAACAATAAAAATAAAAAAAAAAAAAAAAACTTTATACAACAACATTTTTCCTTCAGCCGATATTCCATCCTCATTTAAAAGGTCTGTGATTTTTCCAATACATAAAAAAGGTCCATTAGACATAGTACAAAATTACAGAGGAGTATCTTTTATCAATACCATTGCCAAAAAATATTCTGTGGAGTTTTGGTAAATAGATTGGAAAAAATGGGTCGAGCAGAAAAATCTTCTAACTGACCTGCAGGCTGGATTTAGAAAGAATTATACTCTCACATCTATTATCAAAGGGTTTCATGCCCGGAATAAAAAAGTTTACTCTTTTTTTGTTGACTTCAAAGCGGCTTTTGACCTTGTTAACAGAAATGCCCTTTTCTATAAACTGTCTCAACTTGGCATATCTTCAAAATTCATTAAGGTAATCAAAGAAATCTACACGCATACCAATGTAGCAGTTTGGAATGGTAAAACCTATTCAGAATGGTTTGAAACAGACAAAAGTGTGAAACAAGGCTGTCCGCTCAGTCCGTTATTGTTCTCCCTGTTTATAAACGACGTAGTAGAAGATCTTCCAGGAGGAGTAAGAATTGCTATGCAGATGATTTCGTCATACTTTCAGAATCTCCGGAACATGCAATTGATGATCAATCAAACGAAAATCTGTCATGCTATTGTAAGAGTTGGGGACTGACAATCAATACACAATGAAAGACAATGGAACTACAATGGTCATCCTCTTCAAACAGTTAAAGCGGTATTGGGAGTTATTCTGAATCCAACATTGAATTTCAGTAAACATCTTACAGAACAGGCAACAAGCCCTCAAAGCCTACTTAATCTTTCGTGGAAAAATGTGTTTTCCAATAAGGTAGTCGGCAAATATATATTTTTTGACGATATTGTTAATTCAACTCTCTGCTATGCCTCTCAGGTTTGGGGTTCTTATGAGTATGAAGAAAATGAAAAGTTCCAAAGGAACTTCATTAAAAAACTTTTCAATCTTCCACTGAATACACCCAGCTATGCTATATACCTAGAAACAGGACTACCAAAACTATTAACAAGACACACTTAAATCACAGACTGACTTCATAATTATGATATGTAGCCATAATGATGACGCAAGAATCGCAAAAAAAGATTTTTATATGAGTTAAGAAACGCAAACTGGTGAAACATCAGCTCTACCCATTATTCAAACGAACGAAAACATTACTGGAAAAAGTTCATAACTAAAGCTCGAGAGTCCGAAAGCAGGATATTATACAGCCAACTAAACTATGCTCTTAACCAAAGAAACTACTTTCATGACTTGCTAATCCTTTCGTTATATGGCAAGTTTAACCAATTCGAAGTTCTTGGTCCCTTGCAGATTTCGTAATCAGTTAAGACCTGTTGGTTATTTCGCAATTAACCGTTCTTTATTGGTCGGGAAGTTACCACGATGGCACGACCCCGAACCTGGAGAACCAGGTCTTTAATATAACTCCAAGAACGAGGAGCTGGACAAACCGCTCCTTTCAGGCCAAAACTCCGAATTTAGTCTTTTAATGGCATAAACTTCAGGATTCAAAACGTGGCATTAAGATGCTTTATTGAATCAAAAATAAACCTTTATTTATTTTACCCTCCGCCTCCTTCATCAAATAATTTCCATCCATAACTTCTCTAAAACAAAGAAGGATTCCCCCAAAAAACTTTAGCAATATTATAAAACGTTCTGAAGTAATGCTGTAAGAAAGTGGAGGGAAGAATCCCTCAACGTTTTAATTACATTCACGAGGATAGATTATGATATGAGATGAAGCAACTATGCGTATCTGTATCTTAGATAGAATTATCCCAAAGTTTCTTGCATGAAATAAGTTGTGGAAAGCCAAAGTTTAAGTTATTTTCATAAAACTAAGTTTCCCTGGTTACACTGATGAAGGAGCTTTCTGCAAAATGAGGTTAAGTTTAACAACAGATTTTATTGGATTACCAACATGGCTGGTTAGTTCAGCACATTAAACCTTGATGACATTTATAAGGACTTGCGTAGCGAGGATCCTTACCAACAATAAACAGAGAAAACAAATCATCACGTCCCTTTAACCACTTATCTTTGTGTCTTTTTTGTTATCTTCTTCCAGAGCATCACGAATATGATGAAGCAGCGGGTCGTGCTAAGATAGCTAAATTCCTTTACACCGAGTTCTCCCTGGAGGAAGTGATTTATCAATTGGGCAAGGTAATAAAAAAGGGAATAAGCTGTTCCACGAAGTGTATAATGTTTTTTCGTTTTTTTTTTTTCTATCTAATACTAAATTCAGGTAATGTTCTCCCAATCACTGGCACATGGCTCGGATGATGCTCAACAAGCACTCCAGCGATTAACTGATTTCTTGGAAGTTGAAGGCAAACAAGGAATGATATCTCCAGAGCTGCAGAAGAAAGTTTTGGGTAAGTAGATGTCCTGGGTAAAATAATTAAAAAACTAAATTCGGTGCAAAGTTGTTTTGCTTCGGCACAGATTTTGAAGGATAGCTGGAAGTCCCACAACATCCTTCCTCAAATTTCGGATATCCATCCGAAAGAATGATATTTTTGTGCTGCTGTGGTGGAAAATAAGATGGGAAACCATATTTTAGGGTGTATTTGGATTTTACAGAAGGGTCCAGGTTAGATGATGTTTTGTTTTGTGACACACAAGTTGGAGAAATTTGAGGGAATTTTTTGGAAGGACAGATTTTTCAATAAGGGATAATGGTTGCTTTTCGGAATTTCAGATGAGGTGAAAGGATAGATGTAGAGATGTGGATCGAAAGTCAGGGAGATGGGTTGGTATTAAGGCGCAATTTTGATGTGTTGTGGTTTTTTTTTAGAAAAAAAGGTAAAAATTGGTAAAATTTTATGAAAGGAACTGTCTTGTGATTTCAAACAATATTAAGTCTGGGGCTTTAAGGTATTCTATTATTGGGTGGGAAGTGTCTTTTTGAGAAGGGTCGTTTATAGGTTCTATCAATAAGGATCAAATGTAGTAGGTGTCTTCTTTTATTAATTATATAGCACATTTTGTGTTATATCTTCTAAGATTAGGGTATGAACAACTTTCTTTCCAAACGTTTCTTTGCTATTATTTACCACTAAAAGTGGCACATATTTTCTTGTTAAGGCTTAAACGTTTTTTGTTGTATAGGCCAATTTTGCAAGCACCTTTTTTACCCTGTTTTGGATTTCTCAATCAATAAACTTTTCCAGCCAGCTCGGTCCCTAGCTATAATTGCCTTGTGTTTTGCACGTGAAGTTGGTTGAGGTTCTCTTCTACTTGCGTTCACCACCTAAGCGTCTTGGTCTTCCTCAACTGCGTCGTCTCTTTGGGATGGAATCGAAGATTTTGCGATTCAATTGCTGTCTTGGTCCGTAGAAATAGCGATTGGCAAGAGTTAATCTTCGTTGCAACTTTAAAGAATTCACCAACTAGGCCATCATCGCTGACTTTATTTCTTTTAAACTAAGATATAGCTAGCTTTTAGTTAGTTGTCCTACTTCGTCCAGATAGATTGGTTCATTCCGTCTGACAGCGGAAATCGTTTCGACATCGTCAATACATAGGCTGCAGAAGTGGTTTTTATATTCTTAATATCGATTGCGGTTCTACTACGATGTTCCCTTGATCGTCTTTACAAGCTGCAGTTCAAGCTTAGTATAGCTTTGACAGTTTCTTTTAACCTTTTGATAAAACTTTTGAACTTCATTCCTCTAGTAACATCTCTCTATTTTCTAAATCGCGCGCTTCTCATGATACTTGTTGATCCGCCTTAAATGCTTCCTGTTTAGTTGCATGTGCTTGTCCTCACTCGTCGTCAACTATACCCAAGCACTTCAGATGCGGCCTTCCTAATGGAATTTTGACAATGTTTCCATTTGTTTCTTATTCCTTGATGCTGGCAGGAAAGAACTCCTTTGGAGATTATCAGAGACTCGATCGGAAAAGGGCCTAGCGATTTCTTAATATAGTAGCAGTCCGACGTCAAACTTCCTCACAGTATTACGTCTTCTTGGTGTAATTTGGGATATCCGCAGCCGTACCCTAATACGAAGGAGTAGTTAGAACCAATGTTTACCCCTCGGAAAGTTCGGGCATCTATGATACTGGAACCTCGCTCTTTAGCTTGGTGTTATAGTCGCTTAAGACATTTTGAATGCCCGATCTAGGGCACTGCTCATATCTTTTTTCAGGGGCTCCAAAAGCATATCTTTAGTTTCAATGATCTTTTTCTTTTATGGAGCCAAGCGTGCCAATTTGCGAATTTAGCCTTGATGCAGATTGTAATGAGGCGCTCATTCCCACATTTGTATCTCAAAACCCATTTGTCTGATTCCACATCCAAATAACCGCTTCTTTTGTTGTTTTATAGATTTAGTTTATTTTTATTACATCGTTAAAATGTGTGTACAATTGGCCTTAAACTATCTTATAACTAAAATAAATCATGTCGGCTCAACAACAGTGGCCCGACGTACTTCAGCTGACTCTAAACAATGCTGTATTTTTACTTATATCATATTTTTGTTTGCATAATCTTTTAATTGAAATTCTTATTTAAAATTACTGTCTGTTGTTAGGATACGGTGTTATTTATCCTCTGTTGTGTCCATTGCTGGTTCTGTCGTAGAACTGGGCTCCGTCGTTGTTCATAATATCCTCGAATCGGTCGTCTGTGATGGCTCTAGTTTTTGCTGGAGTAGTTGCTGGATTTCCAAGTTAAGGTGGTCCTCCAAGTTCCTCAAAATATTTTTGGAGAGCTGTGTCGTCATGAACTTATTTATTGGGATCAGTTTGGTGTCTTCATATAGCTTCTTGTTTGGGACATATTTCCTTGTAATGGGGTTTCGGTGTAGACCTGTACAGCTACGGAGTATCTTTTTTTCGAAAACTTCGATCTTCTTCATATATGTTGGTGATATAGTGAACCAAATAGGACAAGCGTACGTCAGAACTGGACGGATCAGCTGTTCATAAATGAGGAGCTTAGTATTAGTGCTTAGTTCGTTTCTTCTCCTAAGAAGCGTGTGGACCAGATGTAGGGAGAAGTTGGCTCTCTTAAGCATAAATGAAGCGTGCTTATTGAATTGGAAGCGGTTAGTGAAATTCACTCCAAGGTATTTTGCTGTTGTCTTTGTCCTTATCACTGTGTTGTCTGGTAGCTTGATACTGATATTATCACAGCGTGATGCGAAACGTCTTCGACCTCTTGTTGCTGTTGTTGGGGTTCTGAAGCAGATAAGCTCGCTCTTATCGCTGTTTATCTTTAGTCCCCTTTCTTGTGTCTTTTGTTGTATGTAGCAGTTGCCATACAAATAATCACATTTACCTGCCTTTCAGCAGTCCAGATGTCCAGAAACTCCGGTAATTGTTCGGCTGCATTGCTCTGTTGATTTTTTGACGTTTGAAATGTCAGCGATGACC
This sequence comes from Platycheirus rosarum, assembly GCA_963971375.1. Classification (NCBI taxonomy): domain Eukaryota; kingdom Metazoa; phylum Arthropoda; class Insecta; order Diptera; family Syrphidae; genus Platycheirus; species Platycheirus rosarum. Next base: position 130,646,873 of record OZ020509.1, on the reverse strand, counting down.
GACGAATTACGCTTGTGATCAACTTCTTAAAATCGTCCAGTTAAATGTGGACAGTAAGGTTGATTTCAGGGATTTCGTTTTGAAATAGCTTTAACAGTAATTTACATTATTGTATAGCCGACTTATGTAACAGCCTCTCATATGTATGTATGCGAGTTTCGTTGAAGAAAAGATTTGCTCTTTCTGTCAAAAGATTTGTTCTTTTCCGATTTCGAGAGTTTCATTGCAACAAAAAGAGTAAATCTAGAGCAAATCTCAACACTAAAGATTTGATCTCTGATGCGGTAGAAGATTTGATCTAAATGCACAAATACAAGTAAATAATCTTTTCTGTCACTGACAACAGGAAAATGAAATATAGGGATGCAAGCGATACATCGATGTTGAAACTCTTTAAACATCGATACATCGCTCTTGGTGAACGATATTTAATAACTAAAAGTGTTGTTTGTCAAAAGAACCTACATATTTGTTGAAAATTAAAACGTAGTGATCTCAAATTCAATGTTTGTTACTGAAATTTCATGCAAAACCAGTTTAGTGTTGGGCAATTGACGACAGTTTTTTTGTCTGAAAGGAAGAGAAAATCGATTCTTTTCTCAAAGAATCAAAAGAGAGAAATGTCTTTTCTATACTAAATTAGCTGACCCACCCGGCGTTGTTCGGACTTAGCCTAGCCAATTCGTCCCAGCCGTTCTCAATTGATACATTTTTCATACCGATTTATTTATGAAATTGCAATTTATATCAAAACAAATACAAATTTTAAGAAAGAAATGATATAGAATTTAAAGTGGAATATCACAAGCTACTTCAAGGTAATTTTTTTCTTTGAAAAAAAAATTGCTACAGAATGGAAATATTCGGAATCGCCGGTTAAAGGGGTTAGAAAAGGGAAAAAATAAAGGCAACTCGATTAGAATGGCGAGGTGGGTGGTTTTCTTTTTCTGATTTCCTTCGAAGTTTAATTTCTGATCGAAAAGTAGTCTGCAGGAAATTTGTAGATAATTAAAAAACCTATAATTTTACTTCAGGTTATTTTTCAACATAACCTCAAATCTTATGAGATATCGGGAAAAAACGATCTCTCGATTTGTTTAGTTTTGCTAACTTAACTGATTTTAACTCAAGAAGTAACCGCTTATTGAGCATCAAAACTCATAAATAATATCGATATTATTATCATAACATCGATGTTCAAATATCGATGTTTTTATGGACGATGTTGCATCTCTAAATGCAAATGACAAAGGAAGAGTGACAGTCCTTCACCAATACTACAATTTAATCTTGAAACAAGTTTAATAGAAAAGATCAAATCTCGATTTTGAGAGCAGATCTTTAAAATTTGAATGAAACTCGCTATAACACTCCGAGGTCACACTTCAGGCTCACAATGTGAACGGGGCTTTATTTAAACCAAATAGTTTCAGTGACGGTGACTATAGAAATGCAAGAGAATACAAAAATACAACTTAAAAAAAAAATATTTATTGTTTTTTTTTTTTATTTCTTACAGATGTCTTGCTCCAAGCCTTATCGGACACTTTGGTTGAACATCCTGAGCTTCTGGCAGCAGCACGTGCAAACCTTGGCAGTTCATTTGAAAAAATGCCAACTAATTCCTTAGATTCAGCTAATATTTAAATCAAAGTATCCAAATATCTCTTTTATTTTCGATAAATAAAAGCAAGAATTATAAAAAAAACATCTTTATTAAATCATAAGGCTATAAACAAATGTATCAGATAAAAACAACAAAATATTATTAGAGACTAAGGAGATGTATCCAAAATGCGATAAATTTATCATAACAATTTTGAAATAATATTTACCAACAAATAAAATAAATATACATACAACTTTAAGATAATTTACACAAATCAGATAAACTAAATTAGAATGATTTTATAAAAAAAATTAATTAATTAAAATTCATAACGTATTAATATATACCAATGTAAAAATAAATATTTTTAAACTTTGGCATCGTTAAAATTGCATACAAAAAATATGTTTAGTAAAAATGCTCCTTATTAAATATATTAAATATCAATAAAAATGTTATTTTGTTGGAATGGTTCGTTTTATAAATCGACAGCAAGAAATCAGAACGATGAAATGTATTAACTGAAGCATATAATTAAAATTTAATTTTAATTTAATGTATTAACCGAAGCATATAATTATAATTTAATTCATTTTTTATTTATTTTAAAGTTTTTAAAGATTTGTTTTTATCTTAATGAAATTAATTTACGCCGAGTAAAAATAAATTATATAGCAAGAAGCAAATAAATGTACATGAAGGCACTGTGAAATAAACGTTAGAATATAGGTATAACAATACCTTTTTGTTTTATTAACCGGGATCTACACGGGCAAGTTTTGGATCTGAATTGTGAGAACATAGTCTTGTACAACAGCAATTGGGTAGTTGTAATTGGGGACTAATTACACGATGTCTCGTGAGCCTTGTCTCTTTTTTAGTTTTCCTTTTTAACTTTTATCCGGTGAGACGAAAGCAATTACACAGTTGAATTTAGAGTAATGTCTCACAATTGACAGTTCTTCTTTCTGCTTCCAATGCTGCATGTGATGCATTTTTCCCACTTTCTTTCATCTGCCGGTGAAAGTCCTTTCAAAATCGGTGGGTATAAGAATTTTCAATTGAGTTTAAAAAAGAAATGTGTATTTTTTTTTTGCGGCAACGCTGCCCCTGATGCCTGGCTTATTTGTATGATGTTTACTCCATGAAGTTAAGAAAGGGAATAAAACAACACAAGATAAAAAGAACATGAGAAAAGAGAAACGTCAAAATGAGACTCTCAAACATTTGCGCGCTACTCACCGGGAAACTTTCTTTCTCTTCCGCACTTATGTGAGACAAGACTCACGAGTCATCGTGTAGTTGCAGACATAGTTTTTATGGTATGATTTCTGGGTTTGACGAGCCTTGAACGACTATAGTAGGTTCTGTTGGATTTAAGCAGCCGTGCAAGTGTTTCTTCCTCTGTATTATAGTAGGCAGCTAGTTTTGACCACAGGTAGTTAAAGGATTCCATTGCGTCAAATTCTCAATTACCTTGATTATTGGACTAACACTTCTCGCAGGCAGATGCAGCCACCATGTATCTGGATTTCTTTTCATTAATATTCTAGCCCAAGTTCTGTACCACCTGCTTAATCTGGATGAAGGATATTCTTGTACAGCTAGTTGACTTCTACTGATAATGTGGATGTCGTCTGCATAAGTCAATATCTAGCTAGACTTGGTAACGATTGTCCTTTTGGTTGATGTGTCAAATTCACGGATCACTTTATAAAATGCTGTGTTGATGACAATGAAAGCCAAACTATCAATTTGTGGAAGTCTATTATATATGATTATCGTTCTGGACAGCAAACTGACTACTTTTACTTTTCATGGCCTTACACATCTACCCTGGTTATGCTATCATAGGCAGCTTTAAAGTCTATGTTGGTATCTATGATTTCATGAATTGCTTTATGTAGTGTTGGCCCTCCATATTTGATCATCTCGGCATGTATGCCATCGGCGTTGTTATTTTTGAGCCGATTAATCGGTTTTGTATCTCTTTAATGCTTGGTAACTGCAGAATGAAGGTATTTGCTCTTCAAATATTTGGAGTCTTCATTTCTTCCGTGAGCTTACGGTTAAAGAATTCATTAAAGTACACATCCCATCACTCCTGAATGCCTTCAGGATTGGTGATCAAGAATCGGGTAAAACTGTGAACTTGGCCATTTCATGGTTAATGTTGGTTTGATTATGGTGAGGAGCATTTGAGTAAAAAATATTGTTTTTTTTAAATGCATAAGTAGCTATTTAGGGTAAATTTAAACATAAATACAAATGTTTCTTTCTTTCTTTCTTCCATCCCGGACTTCACTTCTATTTTTGTCTCAGCACTAGAACTGATTGATGAGTACCAAAAAGATTTGCATTTCTATTTAGATTTTGCTTAAATATTGCATTTGGCAAATATGAATTTGTATGACAAAATACTGCGATGTGTAGACAAATACTGTGTCTTATGAATTAGCTAACTGACAATCATTTGCCCGAGAACTTGTAGAAAACAGTCAAATCATGATGTAACTTTTGTATCATCTTGTTAACGGAAGTTAATCTTAATTACCACGAATATTTCCAATAATTTCATATAAACTGCGCTATTCTTTTGGAAAGCATTTGCGAAAATCTAAAAAAAAAAACAATATTAAAAAAAAATACAAGATTGGGAATTGTTTTCAATTTTAAAAGTTCATATTCCGTGTATAGCATTTTCTTCCTCAAACGAGAAATATCAAAGCTTAACCCTAAACATTTTTAAAAATTTGATTCTTCCATTCGTTACTTCATTTCCCTTACTTTTGTATCTATATCCCTTACTTTTTTGTCAAAAAAAGAATGAAGAAACAACTGAAAAAAGAAATCATCTAAACAAGGTCATTGCTTATATAAAGGCATTATGTCTAGGCTGTCATTTTTAGATTGACATGTACGTATTTGTCATGTTTAATGAAATATTCTCGCTAGGTGTTTATATTTTTCTAATGAAAAGTAACAGATTTTGTTTTCTTAAATATTGGTATTTGAGACAACAGTTTTTCCCGATCTGCATACTAAGCTTAAGACAAATAAAAGCATGCATTTCTTTTTTGACAAGATTTTTAGAATACTGCTTTGCTTTCCTTTTCCAAAATATCTAAACTTTTGTTCTATGCTTATAAATAAAATTCATTTAGCCTTGCGCTCTTACCTTTAAAAATGCTTTGAGCGCCAGCGGATTACTAAGGAACACTGATCAGCTGACAGGAAAAGTGACAGATAACTAGCAGTCAATTTTTGTTTAAATAAACAAAATTACGTTTTTGTCTGTCGGTTTTACATTAATTAAAATTTATAAACAAATTCAAAATGAATGTTGATAACTCCAGCATGGAACTAGATCCAGAAGTGGCAAAGCGCCTTTTTGCCCAAGGTGCTGTGCTCATTATAGCCGGAGTCCCAATCGGCACCCAATTTGGAATCGATTTGTGCAGCTACACCATCGGCGAGAAATTCCGCGGAGTCAAAATGGTTCCACCCGGTCCGCATTACGTTTATTGCGAATCCCAAGGTCCATACGGAGACTCAGCACCTCGAGTTGGCTTTGTACATTACTTCCATTGCCATGAGATTTTAGTTCGTGAATGGGACAACGAGCATGAAGAGCTGCGTGAACGTCGAATCGCCGACCCTGAGCTTGAAAAACGAAGAATTCGTGAAAATCTCTTGGATCTAGACGAATATCTCGCCCCCTATGATTATCGCTATGCTGGCGAATGGAAACACTTAACCGACACAATCACAGAAGAATCTGTCAATCGATGTCGTCCAGCGTTGATAACAATTCGAACCAATGTCGAATTGCAATCCTGTCCAGACTCAGAAAGACCTCGAGGTGTTGCAGCAACTCCACCAAAAATAACCAAAATCACAAGTGAAGATGAACTCCTGCCAAATCTGAAACCAATCGAAGGAACTGGCCCTCGTTTCACTGATCTACCCGATCGTGTTCCAAAGGAGGCGACACCGGAACAAATAACCAAACATTACATGGACTGTTGCCAAGCTGTCGAAGAGTTGATGGCATCGTTTGATAATCCCGAGAAACTAATAGAAGAGATCCAGTTGGCATTTGTTATGTTCCTCATTGGCTACTCGGTTGAATCTCTGGCTCATTGGCGAAAAACTCTGAATCTTCTAGCGAATAGTGAAGTGGCAGTTCAGCGTTTCAAAATATTCTACATGAAGTACAGTGAGGTGCTGCAGCATCAACTGCCGCAGCTCCCCGAAGAGCTTATGGAACCATCCGAACACAACACCGTCTACAAGGATGTCCGCAATCTGCTGATCAATCTCACTTTAAGCGGGTTGAGTGTGAGCGCTGAGAGGCTGAGGAAGCTTTTGGCCAAATCAATGAAATGGGAATTTGTCGGGCTGCTAGATGACGATCCAGAAGATCTGCCAGTTGTTGTGGAAACGTAAAATAAACTTCAATTTATGGGAATTCAATTCTTTTATTTTGTTTATTTTCTAACAAAAGTGAACTAAGAAACTAGGAAACTCTTTTGTTTACTTATCCTTCTTCGGCTCTTCGACTTCTTCAATTTCTTCTTCTAATTCTTCGGACTGTTCTTCTTCTGTTCCTTCCTCTTCTGGGTAATCTTCGGGTTGGTCTTTAAGGTTGACGGCATACGTTGCAGCTAGCTCTTCGATCGTACGTTGATTCTTTTCCAGGTAGTGTGGTAGCCAGAACACTGCCTGCACCATTCTGAAGCGAGAAACGGTAAATGAAGTTTATTTTACTGTTATAATCATGTTTTGTTTGGTTTTAAGTAAAATGTGTAAAATCAAATCAATTTAAAAGCGATATTCTCATTAGGCATTCCTGATACGCCTTTGGTAATGGCAGCATCCACTAAATATGGTATTGCGGCTTGCGAGCACCAGGCTCACGCCTTAAGAAGTCATTAGCTTTGTTCGATGTCAGCACTGGGGCGCACTGGTGTACCCTGAAAACGCACTGAAGTGTTTCATGTGACACTTTTTTCGCCCCAGTGTTTTTGCACCGTGTTCGAGTGAACACCGGGCACGCACTGAGTGCACCCTCATGCGCCCCAGGTATTTTCTTGTCTCTCATCTTAGGCAGTAGTCGATGAGATCGGAACGAGAACCAAGGAGGCGCTATACAAAACACTCATCATTTCGGTCCTGCTCTATGGTGCAGAAGCATGGGCCCTTTCCTATTCGGATGAAATCTCCTTTGGGGCATGCGAAAGAAAAGTACTACGCGCGATTTATGGTCCTGTTTACGACCCGGTTGGGTGTTGTATGAATAGGATAGGCACTGAAAGGCATCAAACAGGTGATGCACAGTTGCTGCAACTATCTCGTACACATCAATTGTGCTTATTTTACCTCCCCGCGGTAACCACCGTTAACTGGTCTGTCCATCCGGACATTCCTGCTAAGCTTATAAGTTCGAGTGTTGAACACAGAAAAAATAGCAACACTATAATGCGGTGCTTTAATGACTGTTTTGATCTATTCTCAGAAGTCTTGCACGAGCCCCTCAGAAAGAGGACGTCCGGCGGATGAACCCAACCAATATGACCAACTGTGGCGTCAACAGTCAACGAAGCATACGCTCTAATGAGCTGCTTCAACGTATTTGAAGATAAGGTCATTGGGAAAATTCAATGCAAGTCAGGGCATTGAAATAGAGATGGTGGCAGATGAACCCTTAATGGGCCAACGGCAGCGCTCATATCCCCGAAGTGAGTTACTGACTCCGGTTTCTCCGGTTCCTTTTGTCCAAGAAATCCAAAAAAGGACCTGGCCCTCCAGGTTGTGGGTTGTGCGTGGGGTTAACAATCCTGCCATGGAAAAAATAAAAAGTTGCGAAGCGCCCAATAGCCTTGGAAAAAGACGGATTCACTGTTGACCACCCGGTAAAACGAATTAAGGACAACGACCTTCGGATATGCAATTGGAATGTTAGAACTCTTAACAGATCACGTGTAGCCAAACAACTAGCGGAGGCCCTAGACTGCTACAGAGCAGGAATTACTGCCATACAGGAAGTGCGATGGGATGGGCCGGGCAAAAGGAGGATCAAAATCTGTGACGTGTACTACGGTGATTGTGCAAGAAAACCACAGCATTTATTTGGGTGCAGATTCGTCATAAGCGGTAGACTTAGGCAAGAAGTCTTGAGCTTTCGACACAAGGCTAAATTCGCCAACATTAGCCTGCTATTCGATCATGCCCCCTCTGAGGACAAAGATGACGCCACCAAAGATGATTTCTACGAGCTCCTAATAGCGAAGAATTACTCTTGCCAATCGCTGTTTCTATGGGCTAGGAAGGCCATTGAGTAGCAAAGCCCTCTCTCGAAAGACAAAGGAGACTCTGTATAAAACCCTAATCATCCCAGTCCTGCTCTATGGCGCCGAGGCATGGACTCTATCTAAAGCGGATGAAGATATCCTTAGTCGTTTTGAGCGTAAGATTCTTCGGAGTATTTTTGGCCCTATCTGCGTTAACGGGCTTTGGAGGAGAAGGTTCAACCAAGAACTATACGAGCTGTACAGCGACATTGACCTGGTCAAAAAAATACGCATATCACGTTTAAGATGGCTAGATCATGTAGACCGAATGGACAACAATTATCCGGCTCGCAGGATCTTCGATTCCATCCCAGAGGGTAGACGCAGTCAAGGAAGACCTCCCCTTAAGTGGCGGGCTTAAGTGGAGGACGACCTCAACCAGCTTGGAGTTAGAAACTGGAGGCAGCTAGCCAAAGACTTACGGGACACCTCCTACTGCTTGGAATGCGAAACTGAAGACAGCAGGCTAGAAATCGAGCCCAGGCCAAGGAGCACCACGCTATGTCGCGCCAAACAAAGTAAAACAACAAAAGTAAAGACTCTGTTGGCTGACCATGACCAACATTACAAGCCAAGTAAAAATACCCGTTTTGCGGTCCAGAATAATCAACATCTTTAATAGGTTTCGACAAAGGCATGGTAAAGGCAGAAGTCAACAAGCTGTACAATACTCTTTCATTCAGATTGAGCAGGTGGCTAGTATTGCAATTCTATAACTACCTTGGGTGAAAAATAGCAGCCAATAATATAACGGAAGAAGAAGTACGCTGGCGGCTAGGCCAGCCAACTGAACCTTCTATAGTCTGTCGAGGCTCTTAAATAAATAAATATATTTATTGGCGCGACAGCTCCTTAAGAAGCCAAGGCCTAGTGACTTATACTCTCATTCCTGTGTGTGTGTGTTGATAATCTGCAAGAAGGGAAGGGACCTACAGTTTACCGCTGAGTCCGAACGGCTACATGAGATGCACTTTTTCGAGACAAACTTTACTCTTGGAGGTTTTGTCAGTTTCTCGCAAGAGGCAGTACCCCGGAAAAGAAGATGGCTATGAGCTGAATTCGAACCCAGGGTCATTCGTTTAGCAGTTCGACGCACTAACCACTAAGCTACGGGACACTACTGTCGAGGCTCTTACAATCCAGAAACCTTACATTAACCATGACTATGATCTTACCAGTACTCATAATCGGAGCCGAGACTTGTGCGCTTACTAAAAAGGCACTGTAATCTCTTAACTGCGTTCGAGAGCAACGTCTTATTGGGAATGATTGGCCGAATGTGCGAGGGAGGATGATTTTGCAATTTCGGAGAAAATACAATCACGAATTTTATGAAATCTACCTCGAAGCGTGGAAAAAATAAAGACTCCGATGGGCTGAGCATCAAGCTCGTATAAGCCAGGAGGAACCTGCTAGGAGTCTTTTGAAATGTTTGTATGTTAGAAGTCAACGTTGAAGGCCTTGCTTACAATGAAAGGATGGCGTTGACGCCACCCGAAATCTTGGGGTCCGAATGGTATGGTAGAACTTGTTGCATGAAGCCCTGATGACCCAGAATCCAAAAATAATGATGATGGACTTATAAAAAAGTGCCAAAACCACAAAACAAGTTTTTTTAGTAAAAATTTAGTACGCAATCACCTATCACGTCTTAAATAATAATGAATTTTTGTACTCTGAAAATTATTAGACCGATTTTGATAAAATGCATACTTTTCATATTTTTTTTAAATATTTTCTGAAGCACCACTTGAGAACCACTTTGGATAAGATAGATCCAACCCTCCCCCCCCCCCCCCCTATTCCCCTCTTACTATAAATTCATTATTTTGTAATTATCTTTCAAATATGTATTCCGGTACGACACGCGCGCCACCTACAGGAAGTTCATTTTGCTATGACTTTAACCTCCCCATAAGTTCAGGTAATACTCTGAGAAAGTTTCATTGCAATTGGGTCAACCGTAAATGGTATGGCAGCGCATCAAATACGAACAAACAGACAAATTTAAATGTTTATGTATATATAAAACAATTTTTTTTAATCTATGAATTCTTCCTTTATTATCGAATTAATTGAACAATTCGAACATGCTGACGTTGGCCGACTTCCGGTGTTCTGACACTGCGATTTTCCATGGTCATTTGTAGTTAAAGGAAATTTCCGTTCCTGTGAATTCGTTTTATTATGCTTTTTCGGCCCAACTTTTCCGCCAATTATAGTATTTGACAGATTTAAAATACCAGTCTTGAAAAGTCTTTTTTGATCGGAGTTCATTAATTTCATATCCGGAAGCATACTCTTAAAAAAACATAAATCTGGATCTTCCTCATTCATATTCTCAGACTGTTTTTTTCTTATCAAAAATTCTAGAGCTCCTTTATAACTAATATCTTTATCTTCTAAGTCAATTGAACGTTTTTTTTTCTTTGCTGCCGGTGATTTTGTTTCCGTCGGAGTCCTAAAATCTTCCGTAAAACTCGAATTCGAAGAATCATCAATTGTTGCATTGCTTTCTTCTTGTCCATCTGTATTTTCTCTTTTTTCTGCAATTTTTTGGTTTGAAGGTGGTAATACAGCTAAACAGGCTGAATAAGAAAAAAAAAAAACGGTTTTCAAAATTATTAATCTAGGTAAACTTTTTGTTTTCCAAACCATATTCTTTTCTTGGTTTCGTAAAAGGATCGAGAAATTTCAAATACTCCGATAGATAGTAAGGCTTTTTCGAATATGTTGATCCAAGCGTTTTTTGAAGCAGACTTTTTTCTTTTAAATGTCTGGTGTAGCAGGCTCTAAGATTTTTCCATTTTTCTTTGCATTCATGGACTATAAATAGATTTATTATATTTTGTTCACATTTTTAATAATTTTTTTTTTGTTTATGAATTAAATATCGCCCTTTTTGAATTAACAACAACGTGGCAATGCAAACAAATTGTCATATGCCACATACATATCTTCATATTCTACATTCTATTCGTGATTACCTGTGCCACCAAATTTCTTAGCAACATCACTCCATAATGTATTTTGGTGAGTTCTATTGCAATATTCTTGCATGCTGTGATTATAGAGCTCAGGTAGGCTTTCAATCATTTGCACAAAACGTACATTGACGTCTGGATCGTCTTTCATAATTATTTATTAAAAACTAACTTCTTTTAGCATCAACTATTATGGATTTATCTTTGCACAAAAACCTGGCTGGAAATGTGTTTAAATAATGTATGTAGATGCACGCTACTTTTGTTACTGACAAGTGACAACTGACAAGAAATCAGAAATGATTTCGGTGCGCACCACACGAAAGTGACATGACTTGGGGAAATGTCTGACTCGCTCTGATGTCGCATGCTAGCTATGCACACACAACACAACCACAAGTGATTTTTGTTACTAAAAGCATTGTATATCCATTCTCAGTCTCAGTGTATAGTGTATATACAAATCTAAAAGGGGAAAGTATTTGAAAACCAGTGTTGCCACCTCTCTTAAAAAAAGTGTCAGAACAAGAATACGCAGTTGAAAAATGTTTTATTTGTTTAAAAACAAAATTAAAGAAATGTTTGTCTAAATTGATTGAGTTGTTGTTTGGGACGTTTAAAAATTGACATTTGTGAAAAAAAAAATGTTAAAATAAACTACTACTTTTTTTCTACTTTTACGAAAAAAAACCTAATTCATACTAGTTGCATTTGCATTACATAAAGTGTATATGCATAAAAGTTGCTTCTGAAAAGTGATGCATTTTTGAAAAGTTACTGAGCTGTTATAAGATTTTCAATGCAGCCCAACCAAAAACTGGTTGTCATTGTAACTGAAATTGCTTACAGTTCAGTAATTTTCATCAGTTGTACAACTTCTGTGTGACATGTGACTCAAGAGTAACTTTATACTATAGTACTATCATGAGACGCGAAAAACTCTTACTGGCTGAACACAATAGGTTTGTTCGATGTTCCCCGCCCCAGTGCGCACTGGGGAATGTCAGTGCATCAAGTCAAACTGCCAAAAAACTGCATAGCTGCTCCAGTGTTGATTTAACATCGAACAGCTCAGTGCAACATCTCTATTTTTTGACATTTCTTTCATTTAAATTTTTTTTCTTTAAACAGTGCCAAATAAATAGAAGTTAAAAAAATGACCCACAAAAGCAATATTTTGTCTATACACACATTAATAACTTAAAACCTACAAAATAATCTACGAAATATTTCATATCATAAAATAGCACACCAAATTTGCAAATAAATTCCTCCATTCTCTGAAAACGAACTTCTGCCAACAGCTGATTTGAATTTAAATTTTGAATTTTGACAGCTCCGATATCTTACACCAAGAAAGAATAGCTTTGTTCGATGTCAGCACTGGGGCGCCCTGGTGTACACTAAAATCGCACTGAAGTGTTTTATGTGACACTTTTTTCGCCCGAGTGTTTTTGCACTGTCTTCGAGTGAACACCGGGCACGCACTGAGTGCACCCTCATGCGCCCCAGGTATTTTCTTGGTGTTAGATATCGAAGCTGTCAAAATTTAAAATTTAAATTCAAATCAGCTGTTGGCAGAAGTTCGTTTCAGAGAAGGGAGGAATTTATTTGCAAATTTGGTGTGCTATTTTATGATATCAAATATTTCGTAGATTATTTTGTAGGTTTTAAGTTATCAATGTGTGTATAGACAAAATATTGCTTTCGTGGGTCATTTTATCAACTTCTATTTATTTGGCACTGTTTAAAGAAAACAAATTTAAATGAAAGAAATGTAAAAAAATAGAGATGTTGCACTGAGCTGTTCGACGTTAAATCAACACTGGAGCAGCTATGCCGTTTTTTGGCAGTTTGACTTAATACACTGACATTCCCCAGTGCGCACTGGGGCGGGAAACATCGAACAAATCTAATGCAAAAACGGAACTGCATTACGGAGACGGAGTACGGAGCAGTTGTCAAATTTGTCGTACGTACCAATTTCAATCGGAACACAATGCACGTACAGTAACTATGACATTTAAATTCAAAAATGGATGGAATACCAAAAACAATTGATAAAAAAGAGAAGAAACTCTTATTCAACGAATTGAAATATCATTAAGAAGAATGGAATCATCTGGTGTTATTTCAGGTATACTAAATAAAAGGGTTTGGGAGGGACAGACGTACGAAAGATTGTTCTCTCTTTCATCTCTCTGCATCAGATAAAATGTCAAATTTACTGTACGTAAAAGTTAAAAGTTAACCAACCTTTCCGTATGCGTATTGCAGTTCCGTATGCAGTAACGTACCATTGTGTTCGCAAAATACAGTTCGCGTGTATTCAATGTTTGCAGTTCCGTATGCGTATTCCAATTCCGTCATCATTGTGTTCAGCCAGTTATGTGCTGTATGCAGTATGGTGCTTCTGAATTTCACTTGCGCAAAGCATTGTATATACATTGCCTATAGTACTATCATGAGACGAGAAAAAATCTTTTTCCCTAGAGCCGCTTGGAGTGCTAGTGTAGGACATTTTATTTGAGTGATAGAGAATTAAGAGCATGGTTTTTAGTGTTATGCTTTGTGCTTAGTTTCCTGCGCATGTGCAATGTGACAATGTGAGGCAAGAAAAAACCGAAGGAGAACATGAAATAATTCAGTATCTTGTTTTGTTCATTGTATATATGTGTATAAACTGCTAGCAGTTTTGAAGTTAATATATAATGGTTTCGCTTAGCTGAGGCTAATAGTTTTTTGTAAGGATTTATACACGATCCAACATTTTCATTGTTTACGTTTTTTTATATGGAATATGTAATATGAGAACTGGTTCTTACATAAGTATTTATACATGCGTACGTCATTGACCAGACTTTTGATTTGAGTTTTTTAGGATTTTCAAGTTTTGTATGAGCACTACCTACATACATATTTGTCATATTTGTACATATATACATCATTGACCAGACTTTTGATTCGAATTCTTTAGGATTTTCAATTTTTTTACTATTCTATTATGAAGGTTGTCGTCTTCAAATAATGTACACATTCATTCTTGAAATTTAAACACAAACTTACTTCTTGCTGTATTTATACAAAGATACAAAGGCCCTTGCGATGGATGGATTTTTGTTTTGAATTTTACTTTCCATTCAGATAGGTACCTACATATACATATAGGTACATAGATATGTATGTGTAGGTATCTAACTGAATGAACTATGTGCAGAAATTCAATCAAAAATTAAAATTGTTTGTAAATTGATTTATATTATTATTGATTGATTATATATTATTGATTTATAGTAACAAAGATCTTTTGTTTGTTTGAGGTTTATATAATAGGAACTAGTTGACCCACCCAGCTTAGCACGCGGGAAAGAAATTTATAGTTAAACCAAAATATTTCTTTGTACTAATCTTCTATAGAATTGCTAAAAATACCACGGGTTTTTTACATTTGTAATACCTAATTGTTTAATTTTTACTTGCAATTATTATAGGTAGGTACTAAGTACAAGTTATGCATTCGTACAGAAAAAAAAATTGAGATAACAATCAAATACCTATAACATTACGATGATAGAGAAACATATTTGAGTCACTGGCAAAATTCTGTCCGTCTACTAAACGGTTTGGCCAGTTGTCTTTAAATTTGGAATATAAGTTTATTTTGACATTCGAAATAGGATTTTTTTAGTTTTTTTTTAGCTGAAATATTTACGGTCCTTGCGATATAACCGTCAAGTAAAAGCTTATTTTTGTCAAAAACAGCTCCAAGAATTTTGTATGTAAAAAGTCGATGTGCATTCTATTTTGGTTAAAAAAATATGACGGTGGGCTAAAACTGGTACCACCCATAGGAGTTTTTTTTTGGCATCGACTTTTCTGAGAACGAACTGGTTAGGTAACCGATTACAACCAAAATTGATATTCAGGAAAATGTAAGTAGCCTAAGTAATCTTACACTAAAATATATTTATATAGGTATATTTAAAAATAACGGCAACATTTAAAATAATGTGCTATACCTTTTTTAAAGCCAAAAGTCTGTTTTTTTATGTTCACGAATCCTAAACTTGATTTATAGTCCCTATAATCACAAAGCTACTTGTGCATAAAATTCAACATCAACGATAACGAAGCCAATGAAATGAAAATTCAAAAAATAAAATCATTGTCGATCCTCTTCGTTGTTCACCGTCACCGAGAACAGGATATACACAATACACATACACATGTGCTTATTAAGTTTTCCTTGTTAGTATCTCCCTCACCCTCGCTCACACCATCTACCACACCATCGACCGACCGATCGACCTGAATTTAGCTGAACATTTTATCAAAGAAAATATAACAAGTATACCTACGTAAATACACACATTATGTAGGCATGTATGTAGGTACATTTATATGAAAAAAATATAAAACTCAAAATAAACTTATCAACCAGCTTAAACATATACCCACCCCCCAGACACCATTCATTTACAAAAGTCGTTTTTCTTCTTTTTTGTCATTCCTTTTTTAAAACTAGCCATCTCGTCACCCTGCTTGTGTGAAGCAATTCAGTTGTGCAAAAAAAAAACTATACTCGCATCATTGTATATATGTAAACTGCAAACTGCAAAGAGTAAAGTACATGTTCACAGAGTTTCTCTTAGTATTCTCTTTGTTCGCCTCTTCAATTTACCGAGTTATCTTTTTCCCTAGAGCCGCTTGGAACGCCACCGTCCACCGGTCACCATGATATTACTATAGCAATTCATATACAATGGCGCAAAGTTGATATCAATGGAACAGCAACAGCAAATTTAGGACTTTGGTCTAACGACGCTGTTGACGTTGCTGTTGCTGGTCTAATCTAACTTGAGCGATTGAAATACATTGGTTCTAAAATAATGGCGGCCGCTGTTACTGGTGCTGTTGCTGTTGCTGGATCAATCTGTTTCACGCAAAAGTCTTAAATTTGCTGTTGCTGTTCCATTGCTACCAACTTCACACAAGTGATATTCAGGGGCAACATACTGCAAAAAAAACTGTCAGTGTTATTGTTCAAAGAAGACGATGCTGGTGCTGGTGGCAATGTGTTTGAATTTTTTTTGCCGGTCTGCGTGCTGTTCACGGTGCTGGTGTTGTTGCTGTTTAAATCTGTTCCGCTCTTTAGCTCCAAGAGCCGCTTGGAGCGCTAGTGTAGTGACATTTTATTTGAAAGAGAGAGAATAAAGAACATGGTTTTCAGTGTTATGTTTTGTGCTTAGTTTAGTCATTGTAGGTATATACATAGGCAGTTTATATACAATGAGTTTATTGTGCAATGTGAGGTGGAAAAAAAAAGAAGGAGAACATGAAATAATTGGGTATCTTGTTTCGCTTAGCTGAGGAGAATAATTTTTTTTTTTTAAGATTTTCAATTTGGTTTATCTTCTATATTATGAAGGTTGCCATTGTCCAAAAATATACTCATACATTCTTGAAATTTAAATAGAAACTTAATTCTTGCTGTATTTATATAAGCGTCCTTGCAGAAATGAATTTTTGTTAAGTGCAAACTATGTGTAGAAATAAATTCATTCAAATTGTTTGTTAATTGGTTGTAGATTTATAGTAACAAAGATCTTTTGTTTATTTGAGGTTTATATGATACTATCTGACTTAATCAGCTTTGCTCGCGGGAAAAAAGTAAAAACAAAATATTTATTTTAACTAATCTTCAATAGAATTGCTAAAAATACCTCAATATAGTACTAGCTGACCTACCCAGCTTTGCTTCGCGGGAAAGAATTTTTTTTTGGTAATTCGGAATCAGTAAGCAACAGAATCACCCGATCCGAAATGCAAAACGAACAAATTTCCAAAGCAATTTTAATTCTGATGTTTGGGGTTAATTGTATTTATATTTGATAATGATTTGTAAATATGGCGCATACAAACCCGCAGAATTGCATTTTATTTGCAAATAAAAAGGAGAAATTATAATATATTTCTATTTCAATTATATTCCCTTTCACTTTATTTGCTTTCTGTCTTAGAATTTGTGTTTATTTTATTATTACCTCCCACAAATCAACGATCACAATAAAAAATGGGCACGACTGGGTCGCACGTACTTGCTCTTATGTGCTTAATCATATTGGAAGGCAAGATTTTTGATCGAAACAAGTAACATTTACGTACAAAAATAACACGTTCTGAACTTATAAAAAGTGTCCAAAACCAAAACACTTAACGGTTTTTAGTAAAAATGGAGTATGCCATCACACGTCTTCTATAAAAATGAATTTATGAAAAAAGTAGAAAATTGTAGGAATTGATTCTGGTATGCAGTTTCTTAGAGTTAATTAATATACATGTGATTATAAAATTTAAAATAATTTTTTTTGATTAATTTAAAAATATTGATTTTTCAAAAAAAAAAACAAAAAAAAATAATTTTAATTAGAAATAAAAGTTATTAAAAATGTTGGTGCATACCAAAGATTAAAAAGTAAATTAAATTAAAATTAGAAAAAAAATAAAAAAACCGTTATATGGAAGGTACCGTTAATAGACTTTTCCCGTAAATTTGGTTCTGAAAAAAATTTAAAAAAATTTCATCAAAACCGTTCTAGCTGTTATCGAGAAAAATAAGCTTTTTGTAAACGGTCATATGACAGGTACCGTTATTCTTAGGCCTAAAAATAAAATTTCAATTTCCCCTCTGGGAAATGCCAAAAGAATCACACACAACAAATTTTAAGATAATCGCTTAAGCCGTTTAGGCTGCAGCTCGTTATATATACTGACTACTACGATTTTGGAAAAAAAAATCAACCTATTTCACATACATACATATTTTAAAGCCACAACATGGCATTTTTTTTTCTATTGTATGTTCAAGAAATTTGACAATACAGCGCTTATGGGTGAGCTTTTTTCAAAACAGTGCTTCTGGGACTGCTTATAAATGAGGACAAAAGGAAGTACATAATATATGCTTTCATCAACAAAAGCCCCATCAAACCAAAAATCAGTTAGTTTGTCTACCTGGAACCAAGGAGACGCTATATAAAACACTCATCATTCCGGTCCTGCTATATGGTGCAGAAGCATGGACTCTTTCCCATTCGGATGAAGGCGCCCTTGGGGTATTCGAGAGAAAAGTACTACGCGCGATTTACGATCAAGTTAGGAACGAGTGGCAAAGAAGGTACAACGAGTTGTACTCGCTTTCCATCGATATGAGCCTGATAAAAAAAAAATCCGTATCCAGCGGCTAAGGTGTCTCGGCCATGTAGAGCGGATGGATATCGACGTTTCAGCGCGCAAGGTGTTCGACGCCGTACCTGAGGGAATCAGAAGCAATGTGGGACCTCATCTCCGGTAGAAGGAGACCTCCGGCTGCCAGCTGGAGGGGCATAACCAACCAGGCCCAGGAGCACCACTCTATGTAGCGGCAGGAAACGTAAAGACTTGTGTACATTATCATAACAATGAATTGAGAAAACTTGAACTAAAACAGATGCTTAGTCAATGAGCACTGACTAAGGTTGATGGAATAATGAATAATGATCGTTTACTCACTTCTACTAACTTTTGCTGTGTGTGAAAAAACATATTCACCAACAGAGTTAACTTTGCCAATGGAAAACAATACTATAGAGCTTTTTCATTAGTTTTTATCATAGAGCTTTCAGTTTTAAAGCTTTTGAGAACAAAATTTAGTAATGTTAAAGTGAAAAGGGTAGGTGTTGTCGTAATGTGTATTGGTTAGGAGGTATATTAACTAATAATTGGGTAATCGTTAAAATGCAATTAAATTTTATTGCTTTGAGTACGTACATTGCTCTTCGATTTACGATGATTTATAATGAAAATTACGGAAACTCTCTTTTACTTGAAACGGTAATATGGAAGTCAATGCAATCAGACTGAGAGGGAAACATTCTATCTCTCCTGTACTGACAATTTTTGTTGAACAGACTATAAAAACCATTTGGAATGATGTTTTTTTTTTTTTAACTTATTTCTTGTTTTTGTTTCCATTATAGAAAACAACTGGAAGTTGTTAAAACTTGCCTTGCAGGTCACAATTTTGGACTAATAAAGAAGTATTAACTAAACTTAAAAGAAAGATTATGCCATTGGCTTGGATTTCCCTTCATTAAGAAAGTACAAAAATGCAAATATTTTGAATTTAATTTGAATTCATTACTTTTCCGGTAATTCTTTTTTGACATAGAATACTCCAAAAAAATGCTCCTAAGTATTCCTCTATTAAGGAACTTCTAAATTTTAAACATACATACAACATTACTCACTTAATTAACACATATCCGGAGCAGGCAAGCAATAAAAATAGTCCGGACGTTTTAAACATCTTCCAATAGTCAACCACAACTTGTTCATTCTTCATTACGTTTTTCTTTTTTTTTTATAAAATATTGTTTTATTAACTATTTAATTTAAAACTTAAAAAACTATATTTTAACAATAATAAAATTCTTCGACAAAAATGTTTCCCTCCGAACACGTACTACTGTCTATATAAATTAAAAAGTAAACATGTCAAGTTGTCCTTTGTGGTGTGATTTTGTTTGACTGGACAACTGGACAAGAGTCTTGTTGTGGAACTACTTGAAACTATTGTTGCGTTGGTAACATTTGTCGCTATGAATCGATATATGAAACTTATTTAAACATAATAATTATAGAAACCGCTTGTAACCAATTCCATGTGTCAGTTTAAAAATTGTCTGCGTCTTGTTCTTGAACAGATTTTACGAGACACAATTATGGAAGTATTTGAATCATGGGTAGAGGAGGGGTCCCATGCGGTGTAAATACATCAACAAGTGGCTAGGGAAAGAAGGTGGCCACTGTTTATATTGACAAGGAGTTTCATTTTTTATGGTATGCGAAATGCTTTATCTCAGTCTCAAATCACATTATTTTTTGAGCTTTTGCTAGGGTTCGTATGTAAAATAAAAATGAGACAAGTCTCAGAAAAATGAGATCGATCTCATTTACCAGAGCTATCTCATATGAGAGATTTCCATATGCAGAAAAAAAGCATATTCTCAATAAAATGAGGTGAGGCTCTTAAAAGGTTGAGACTGGAATTAATTTGCTTCAGGAAGTACAATGGCTTAATATTTAAAAATTGTTGCTCCCGTTGAGGCAACAGGAAATTATAACATTTTTTGTAGGCTTACCCAAACCCACGTTAAAGCCCTGACACATAATTTTTTTTTTTTTCAAAATAAGTATGATGATTTCCAGCAGGGAGGTCGATTGACAAATAAAACAAGAAAAATGTTTTTCTCATGATTCGTCGTAGATCCTGGTTTTCAAAGCGGAATTTGCCGTGGATTTCGCCATCAACCAAAGTTCGCTTTTCAGAATCATCGTTGAAGTTTCTGAAAAAAATGTGAATAAAAAGGAGGACTGGATTAAGTTCCCCAATACGGCGGGAGAAAAAGACGACGAAGAGTTAATTTTGTTGAACAAATATTCATTCCCTTCCTGTATTTGTGCAAAAGATTGCACTCATGTTCATATTGGTTCATAATTCGAGAATACTAAAAAAATCAGAAATATACCAAACTCTTGTTGAAAGCTCAACAAGTGTTCTTATTGACGACAAATGCTAATGTATTACTCCGTTTTTAATGACTCCATATCGAAAATACAATCTGAGACTGAGATCATGAAATAAGACACATCTCTTGCTTTGTCTCATTGCAAAAGCTCAATCTCACAATCTAGAGCTAATTAAGCTTTTTCTCCTTAACCTTTTTCTCATGAGACTGAGCAAGGTCTTTTTGCATACCACCCATTGTGTCTCCGAGAGAATACCAACCCCAACAGGTTCTTACTTGCGATTATAGGTACTATAATGCAAGTTGTGCATTTTTACACATTATAAAATTTGAGATAACAATCAAACGTGACATTACGATGATAGAGAAACATATTTGAGGTACTGCCAAAATTTTGTCTGTCTGCCTGTCTGTCTGTCTGTCTGTCTGTCTGTCTGTACGGATGTAATTTGGACTGTAGCCTGAACGGTTGGGCCAATCGTCTTAAAATTTAGAACTTAAGGTTATTTTGACATTCTATAAAGAGAAGTTTTTCAATTTTTTTTTCAGCTCAAAAATTAACGGAACGTGTCATATAACCGTTATGTAAAAGCTTATTTTTCTCAAAAACAGCTTCAAGAATTCTTTATGAACAAAAATCAGTGTACTACTGTAAGTAAGCGCATTATATTTTGGTGAAAAAAAATTAATATGGTGGGCTAAAAACAGTACCTCCCATAGGACCGGTTTATCGACTTTCTCGAAATCTGGTGATCCGATTGCTATCAAAATTGATATTCATTACTAACTTGCATTAACTTTTTTTCGAAAACTTTTTTTTTGTATTTTTAATATTTAAGTTTGTATTCTTAAATTAGTTTTTTTGAATTTAAAACTAAACCATTTTATTTAAAGACCGTTCCTACGGTTTTGAAAAAAATCAAATTATTTAACATTTCTTAAAGAAATAAAATGGTGTTTAAATTATTTCACTCAATACAATTTAACGTACTTTATTCAAACAATCAAAAGTCACAAAAATCGAATAAATGCTTTGATGTTAACTTTAGTTTTCTTAAATTTTATTCTACAATGTCCCGTGGCTTAGTGGTTAGTGTGTCGGACTGCTAAGCGAATGAGCCTGGGTTCGATTCCAGCAAACAGCCATCTTCTTTTCCGGGATACTGCCTCTTGCGAGGAACTGACAGTCGTTTGGATTTGGCGGTAAACTGTAGGTCCCTTCCATTCTTGCAGATTAACAACACACACACACGAATTGTTGAGAGTATAAGTCACTAGGCCTTGGCTCCTTAAGGAGCTGTCGCGCCAATAAATTTATTTATTTAATTTATTTATTCTACAATGTCCAGTCGTGCAATTTATTTCAAAATCCATTGCTCTCTGCCTGGTACCTCAACTGGAAATTGGGTTCAAATCCCTTTGAAAGTTTGATGGTGACAGCATAGGTTAAAGAAAAAGGTAATATTACCACAAGGGCACTATTCCTTCACTCCTTGCATTCAGGCGGCAATAGAAGAATTCCCTAGATGAAATCAACGGTGTCTTTTACAGTTCTAGTCTGGCTGAACTACATAGGGAAGACGTTAGATTAGATTACGAAGTTTATAATAAGGAGCGGTTTATCCGTCTTCTCGTGCTTGGAGTTATATTAAGAACCTGGTTATCCAGCTTGTGTAAAGAACAGTTAGTTGTGAAGCAACCACAGGCCTCGGATACGGACGGAACAACTGAAGACGAACTAAGGACAACGAGCTTCGGATTTGAAAGTGTAGCCGAACAACTATAGCGGAGGCCCTAGACTGCAGTGAGAAGACATAACCGCCACCCAAGAAGTGCTAAGGGATGGGCCGGGAAAAAGAAAGATGAAAAACTGCGATATTTAGTATGGCAACTTCTGCACAGACAAAAAACCGCTGCTTATTTTTGGATGTGGATTTTGTCGTTAGAGGCAAATTCCGGCAGACTCTAGCTAATAGCTATGACATTAAAATTGTCCTAGACGACTTTAACGACAAGACAGGGAGATTGATAACGGATTTAGCCTAATTGACTTTTTTGCGGGGCGAAATATTGTTATAGCTAGTTCGTTGTTCCCACACCACAACATTCACAAAGGGAAGTATGAAGATCTCATGATCAAACAACTGTTGACAACATTGTGATTGACGCAAGTCTCTGCTCCAATGTTTGCCCCTCAGACATCCAGCCCTATCACAGGTTCCGTCGTAATAGAATCGTACTACGAATCCCGAAAAAAGGTATCACTGCTCCCGTCGTAACGAAAATTTTCGTAAGAATTTCGGAGTTCGGGAGAATTTGTATCACTTAACTCGAACGAATAGGAAATTTTATTGATTTTTCTACGAATAATTATTTTGCTCGGATGTCGTGTGAAACAGTTTGTTAACACGCATTTAAAAGTAAAATGTAAGTATTTTCAGTCTAAAGAAGAATAAATATTAAACTTTAAACAAGTATTTAACAAAAGGTCAAAAGTGAATACGAAAAGAGCCCAATTCCAAAGGCTTTTGGATATGCTCCAAGAGAAGCCATATATTGTCCAGGGATTGTGGTCGAGTGGATTAAAGGCGTCTCTTTAAATCCTACGTTGTCATTTTAATTTTCGTTTTCTCCACGCGTTTTCTTGTTTTATTTCATAATAGCAGTGCCCCGTGGCTTAGTGGTTAGTGTGTCGGACTGCTAAGCGAAAGAACCTGGGTTCAAATCCAGCTCATAGCGACCTTTTTTTCTGGGGTACTGCCTCTTGCGAGGAACTGACAAAACCTCCAAGAGTAAAATTTGTCTCGAAAAAGTGTATCTCATGTAGCCGTTCGGACTCGGCGGTAAACTGTAGGTCCCTTCCATTCTTGCAGATTAACAACACACACACAGGAATGGTTGAGAGCATAAGTCACTAGGCCTTGGCTCCTTAAGGAGCTGTCGCGCCAATAAATTTATTTATTTATTTATTTATTTCATAATAGCAATCGCAATTGAAAGTCCTAAAGGAGGTTTGGATAATGGCTGATTCCGTTCGGAATTCGGGGCGTAGCGTTTCGTTCAGAAATTTTCTACGAGGGTATCTGTGATAAGTCTGATTGATTGGGACCGCTACCTTGTTTAAGCCAAGCTATGGCTGTGGATATCCTCGCCAAAAGAAGAGGTAAAGCTAGTATTAGACGGTCCTTGTAATGTGTCATTGCCGTGACACTCTACTTAGTTGACTGACTGTAGTTGCATGTCCTAAAAGTATCACGTCGTGTGATCGTCATTGTTTTGCATGTCATTGCCGTGACCATGTGATAGCGCTGTGTCTGTTGATGGGACACCGTGACACGTAGCCTGGCGCTGCAAGGACTGCGTCCCAACCGTGACACGGCAGAAATGTCTGACATGTCATTATTTGTCACTGTTGGTCGTTCGAAGTTAAACACCCTTTTATTCAAAAGCTTTGGTGGTGCTATCGGATTTGCAATTTCACTTCCATAGACATGCAGTCGCTTATAACCAGTATTTACAGCTCCAATCTAGAAAATGTCTACCAACTCTCAGACATTGATGACCAAGTTCAGTTTTTCACAAATACAATAAATAACCTTTTTGAAACTTACGTACCTATTAAAACCATACGAATTAAAAACCCTGACCTAGGATGGTATACCAGCAATATTGACAAGCTTATAGTGAAACGAAATACAGTTTTAAGACGATGGAAAAGGTTCAGGCTACCACAATTGCTGCTCCAGTATAAAACTTTAAGAAACGCAGTAAATATTGAAATAAGAAATTCCAAACGCAGATTTTTCGCTTTTAAATTTAATAACGTGTCCTGAAGATGGTTGTGATGTTAATGAGCTAAAGAAGCAGTTCGTGCATTCTGTCTCTGACATAAATGGTGGTGCTGAGTTTGACAGATATTTTACCAGAATTCATCACTTCTGTTTCAGTTTTAAAAGAGTTTTTGAAGTAGATGTTTACAAAGCTGTAAAAGACATAAAATCCGAAGTTATTGGATTAGACAATATGCATCCTAAGTTTGTAAAAATTATTCTGACTTTTATATCTCCTTTCTTGACGCATATATTTAATACCATTTTGACAAAGTCTTGCTATCCAAAATTATGGAAAGTTTCAAAAATAATCCCTATTTTAAAGAAGTCAAAAAAGCAACAACAAGAATACCGACCGATTTTCATTCAACCTTTCATTTCAAAAGCATTTGAAAAAATTATGAGTCTCAACAAATAACGACATTTTCGGAAACCCATAATCTGGTAACACCAACACAATCTGGGTTTAGAACAAAACACAGCTGCACAACTGCGCTTCTAAAAATAACAGACGATATACGACAGCAAATTGATAAAAATTATGTAACAACTTTGGTTTTACTGGATTTCTCCAAAGGGTTCGATACCGTTTCGCATGAAAAAGCTTAAATACATTTTCTTTTTTGAAAACTCAGCTTTATCACTAATAGAAAAGTACCTAAGCAATAGAACTCAAGCAGTTTATGCAAACTCCAAGCTATCTGATTTTCTTTCTACTTCTACTGGTGTGCCCCAGGGATCGATTTTAGGCCCACTCTTGTTCACGCTGTTCAACAATGACCTTTCTTCTATACTCAAGTATTGCAAAATCCATATGTATGCAGATGACGTACAAATTCACTTGAGCTATCGAATTGGTATGGTTGAAGATGCAACAGACAGAATAAATGAAGATCTTAAAGGTATAGGACAGTGGTCTAGTGAAAATCACTTAAAACTTAATTAAACTTTTATTTTTAACCAAACACTATCGTGGGACAATCACTTGGCATGCGCTGTTGGTCGAATTTATGCTGCTCTACGGGTTCTGTACATCTCTGGAAGTTGTCTTCCAATTTCAACAAAAATGACTTTAGCCAAAACTCTTGTTCTGCCAACCTTTTTCTACGGAAGCCCCATTTTTTGCTGTTTAGATAGTGCAAGCAAACGCAAATTGCAGGTAGCGTTTTATATATGGATTGCGTCGCTTCGATCATGTTTCGGTACAAGCAAATAGTGTGTTCAACATGCCTCTCGATAAATATATAGATTTTCTAAGTTTAACATTTCTTTTTAAAATTATTCATACTAAATCACCTGAATATCTTTTCGAAAAGCTTAGTTTTCCAGTATCTCAAAGAAGTAATATTCTAATTGTCCCTACCTTTAAATACAGAAACTCTAAGCAACAATTCTTTGTACATGCTGTTGGTCTTTGGAACTCCTTACCGGCAAACCTGAGAGGACAAAATAACTACACTTGTTTTGAAAAAAAATTCTTAAGAAACCTATTGAAACTATTTTTAAACATTGTTGAAAATTCTAAAACTTCATAATTTTAATTCATTTTCTTAATTTTACCTTCATGTAATTTAATTTTACTTATACATAACTCACTTATTTTTACTGTTTAAGTCTTATAAATAACATTTTTATCAAATAATATCTTTAATTAATTTTAATCTTAAATTCGTACATGATAAGTATAATAAAAAAGACTATGTTTTAATATACTTATGATAATAATAAAATAAATACAAATACAAATACAAAATTCGAGTTGACGGCGAGATGATGAAAAAACATTTTATTTCAAAGAAATTTGCAAAATTTTAACAAAAGAAGAAAAAAAATTGTATAACCACTAAAAAACATGTTGTGAATTGTTTTCAATTTAAAAAAAAAAATATTTTAAGCTCGTTCCTAGAATTTTTATTCTAAAACGACGTCAAACGTGTAACGTCAAAGTTTAAAAACCTCGTCAAACAGAGCGCGTTTTTATGCAGCGTTTCAACGCCACGTTGTAGTATATAAGTATCCAATGTCAGAAAGAACGCGTTTTCAACGCCGCGTGGAGTTCAACGTCAAACGTCAAACGCGGCGTTGAAATAAATTACAAATAATTTTTTTGACGCCGAAAATCTATCTGCATCATATATGGGCCTCTGAATTGACCTCAGAAAACGCCGCCAGACGTCCCGGTTTTGGATGGATTGATATCTGAACTGAAGCAGGTTCCATTCTCGTTACTGGCTTCATAAGGATCCATAAGTGAAGATTAAGATGGCTCTATCGTCTGCGAAGAGTTATTTATTAACTTAAGGGTCACTCACCGATAGCCGATATAGCTATTTCTTCAAACAGTGCATTACGCTTCTTTACAAAATTCCACAGTAATACTCACACTCACACTGCTAAAAATTGATCTTGAGTTTAATGAAAATCGTCAGAGAAGTTTTTGATAAAAAAAAAATAATAGAGGCTTGACTCCGATAGAAAGGGTACATATATATTACAAAATATTGATGTGGCTTAAGTCCTATTGTTGTTGTATTTTTAGCCATCAAACTAAGCAACATTTTCAAACAATATTTCAATCAAAAACAACACACACAATTAATTACTTGTCGCAAGCGACTCCATTTTATTTACATTCTTAATTAGCCTATCAAAAATTATCTCCTTCACATTATTCGCCCACAAATGATCCAAATGATTCCAATTCGGATCAGGAACTCTGAATGAATACTTCACGTTTGGTAGCTTCCTTATTAATCTCTGCACATCAACAGGATGTGATAGAAAGTCGTTATCACCATAGTAGAGGAAAGTAGGGACCTTCACTTTCTGCAAATTGTAATCGGGAGGTGTCAGTTGATTATAAACCATTAAGTTTCTCAAAAACCCATAATCGAATTGTCGAAATCTCCCCGAAATGTGTTCCTGCAAAAAATGCATAACCTGATTGACCGAGGCACCAGCTGGATGTGTTTGAATTACATCTGCCAAAAGGGTCTGAACAAAATCACATTTAAAAAAAAACTCCTTTAATTCAACTTAAATGATTACCTTGTTGAAACTGTTTCTGCTCCATCCACATATCAAAAATATGACATTTGAACAAATTTCCCGGGCAAAGGAGTCATCCCTGCACATTTGATCTCCGAGATTTCTCGTTACCAGGTTATTTGGAAGGAATTCCATGCTTCCCACCAACTCAACAAAGCCATTGGGTAGTCCCAGCAAGGGAGTTACAACTTCCACAAACGGTCCTCTGATATTGTCCATAAAGGCCACTGGTGCCAGAAGTTGAGCTGATTTTATTTTATAGTTGAAGCTGGGAATAATTGATGTCATTACAAAGAGCACTGTCGTTCCTTGAGAGTGCCCCACATAGTGCAACGACTCCTGACCAGTTGTGTAGAGGGTGTAGTCAATCATGGTTGGCATGTCATAGAGGGCGATCTCGTGCCAATCAAAGTTCCAAAATCGTTGGAAGAACGGAGAGTATTCAGCGTGACGCTTAGAATATGTATTGCCACGATTATTGCCCATCCAAACGTCATAGCCCTCTTCGACCAGCAAATAGGCTAATGCTAGGCCTGGACCATTTAGTATCCAACAATCAGAAGAACTTAATAATCCATGCTGCAGGAAGACAATTGGTCTAGGTAAGTTTCCCTTATAGCCCCGTGGATAAGGGATCCGAAACATTGTTAATATGTATCCATCTCCCGTCTGGACTGTGTGCCTCTCGACCGGATAACCATGTTTCCTGATTCGATCTTCCTGCAGAATATTTTTTAAATGATTAAACTCAATTCTTATAAGCCCGCTTGAATTTACCTTACCGTTGTCAGGGCACAAAATACTGAAGTTGTAATGGCTAAGAGAAGCACAATTGGCTTGTAACCGCCTTTCATCACAAGAATATACAACTGAACTAAACAAAACGGAACATAGTCTTAGGTAACTGATGTAACATATCTTTGTCCTTCTAAAAATAAAACATTCAAAAATTTGTAAAAAGCTGATAAGACAGATTTATTTTATTAACTGAGATTAAACCATCGGATTTCACTATATAGATCCGTAATCTCGTTTATAAGCATATCTTGCTAATCTTTTTTTTAATTAAAAGTTTTAAACATTTAATAGAGCAAAAACTGGAGTTGTATTGGATGAAGTTATGGTTTCGTGCAAAAAAAATTTAACTATCAAACATGGCATTACGATAATAGAGAAGTTGAAAAAAGGGGGTCCGGAAATTCTGTCCGTCTGTCTATCTGTCTATTCGCGCCTCTACAGCCTAAACGGATGGGCCGATTTGCTTCAAACTTAGTATGTAGTATTTATTAGGTAGTATCTCGGGGGTGTTTTTCATTTTTGCTCTAGGTTGAAAAATAACGGTACCCGCCATACAATCCTTAACAGAAAGTTTGATTTTCTCGAAAACGGCTGTAACGATTTTGATAAAACTTTCAGGGTGCTATTTTTTTTAGATCAATACATGTTTCACTTAGAATAATTTTTTCGAAATTTGTTCTATAACGGTACCTTTCATAGAACCAGTTTTTTTAAATTCGGTTTTATCGTAAACCATTTCAATAAAAATTTTGCAAACAGGAAGTCATTTATAATTCAACTAATATTGTATTAAAAATTTTCAAAAACTTTTTTAATTTTTTTTTTTTAATTTTCTAAAAAAAATTTGTTTTAGAAATATTTTGAAAACGGGTTGATTGAATTTAAAAAAAAAATTCCCAGATGGAAACTACAGATTTCCGTATATACTAAAAAAAATTAAATATTTGTTCGAAAAGTTTTTTTAAAAAAAAACTGGTCGAATGATTTTCAATATTTTTTTTTTTTTGATAGATATTGATATTCAGTTTTCAAATTTTATTGCATACTTAGTTTTTCCTATAAAACTCTTAAACTAATTAAAAAAATGAAAGAATTTTGTTTGATTTTTACTTGCGATTATAGGTACTATATAATACAAGTTATGCATTCGTGCAGATTAAAAATTTTGAGATAACAATCAAACATGACATTACGATGATAGAGAATTTTAATATGGTGGGCTAAAAGCGGTACCTCCCATAGGACCGGTTATTTTTTCTTTGACTTTTTCGAAAACTGGTGATCCGATTACAATCAAAATTGATATTCAAGAAGATGTAGGAAGCCTGAGTAATTTTGCATAAATTTTTTTTTGAAAACTTTTTTTGTATTTTTAATAATTTAAATTGTTTTTTTGAAAAATCAATATTTTGAAAATGGGTGAGTGAATTTTTTTTTAATTTTGTTTTTAAATGAACGTTATTTTTGTGCTTAAGTTTGTATTCTTGAATTATTTTTTTTAATTTTTTTAAAATAAATTGTTAAAAAAAAACCGTTTTATTTAAGAACGGCTCTAACGATTTTGAAACAAAAATCACACTTTTTCACATTTTTTTAAAGAAATAAAATGGTGTTTAATTTTTTCCGCTGAGAACTATCAAAAGTCAGAAAAATCGAATATAATCTTTGAAGTTCCCTTAATATTTTTTTAAATTTTATTTCAAGCTGTGACCGCATATAAGAGCAAGTACTTGCGATCCAGTCGTGCAATTTATTTTTTTTATTTTCGTTTTTTTTTCAAAAAACGGTTTGTTCAAAATCTTAAAAAAAAATTTGTTTTCTGATAATAACTACTGATTTTGAAAAAAATGTTTCCTCAAAATTCAAAACTATAAAATAAATTAAATGGCTTACTTCAATTTTTCCAAAAAACGTTTAAACTAGTGGTTTTTAAGTAATTAACAAAATGTCAAATGATTTTTTATCTCCTTTTTTTCAAAAAAATTCAAGCCCCAAGATCACTGTCGCACATTAGAGTAAGTTCGTGCGACCCAGTCGTGAACTTTATTTTCAGATGAAAAGAGGTTTAACTTGAATGATCAAGATAGTCGGCAAGGTGATGAGGGTTTGGTGTACGATTTCTTTGTACGGAACTATAGATCTGGAGTTTAAAACAGATAAAAACAAATTCTGGAAAGCAAGGGTTCAATGATTACTGCGTTTTCGTATTTTTTTTTTCTTTTACGTTTTAAAACTAAGGCCCAATGCACACGGAGCAACTAGAAAAAAAACTAAACCGGTTGGCAACTTGGGTTACAAACTAGTTACGTACTCAGTTGTGACTTTACTCCACATAACAGAACCAACCAAAATCTCTGGTTCGTTCAGTGTTTTAGTGTTCCAGAATGGTTTTCAACCTCACAAACCAGAAACAAGTTGGTCTGTTGTTCGCTCATCTTCGACAAACTAGATAGAAATCACTTGGCAACCCGACTGGTTATAAACTGTTTTTTTTTTTTTGTGAATCGCAAACGAGTTTTCAATCAGTAGCGTCATGTGCATCGTCTATTTGATTACAAAGGGTATGATCCAGTGCAAACTAGTTGCCAATTCGCATCGCTGATCAGTTTTTTTTCAGTTGCTCAGTGCGCATTTGGCCTTAGTGTTTTCTTCAAAGAAAATAAGAAAACCTCTAGAAATGTCATTATAATATTAAATTATTTGATACAATTTTCTTTTAAACATTTAAAAACTGATATTGCGTATTGACAAAATATCAACAACGGCTGAAACTCCTAATTTGTTGTTGGACTGAGTTAACGCTTTGTCACAATAAATACTTGAATATTTATAAAGAAATAAAGCAAAATATTTTGAATTGGTTTGTGTTGCAGATTCCATCGGATTTCACTATATAGATCCGTAATCTCGTTTATAAGCATATCTTGCTAATCTTTTTTTTAATTAAAAGTTTTAAACATTTAATAGAGCAAAAACTGGAGTTGTATTGGATGAAGTTATGGTTTCGTGCAAAAAAAATTTAACTATCAAACATGGCATTACGATAATAGAGAAGTTGAAAAAAGGGGGTCCGGAAATTCTGTCCGTCTGTCTATCTGTCTATTCGCGCCTCTACAGCCTAAACGGATGGGCCGATTTGCTTCAAACTTAGTATGTAGTATTTATTAGGTAGTATCTCGGGGGTGTTTTTCATTTTTGCTCTAGGTTGAAAAATAACGGTACCCGCCATACAATCCTTAACAGAAAGTTTGATTTTCTCGAAAACGGCTGTAACGATTTTGATAAAACTTTCAGGGTGCTATTTTTTTTAGATCAATACATGTTTCACTTAGAATAATTTTTTCGAAATTTGTTCTATAACGGTACCTTTCATAGAACCAGTTTTTTTAAATTCGGTTTTATCGTAAACCATTTCAATAAAAATTTTGCAAACAGGAAGTCATTTATAATTCAACTAATATTGTATTAAAAATTTTCAAAAACTTTTTTAATTTTTTTTTTTTAATTTTCTAAAAAAAATTTGTTTTAGAAATATTTTGAAAACGGGTTGATTGAATTTAAAAAAAAAATTCCCAGATGGAAACTACAGATTTCCGTATATACTAAAAAAAATTAAATATTTGTTCGAAAAGTTTTTTTAAAAAAAAACTGGTCGAATGATTTTCAATATTTTTTTTTTTTTGATAGATATTGATATTCAGTTTTCAAATTTTATTGCATACTTAGTTTTTCCTATAAAACTCTTAAACTAATTAAAAAAATGAAAGAATTTTGTTTGATTTTTACTTGCGATTATAGGTACTATATAATACAAGTTATGCATTCGTGCAGATTAAAAATTTTGAGATAACAATCAAACATGACATTACGATGATAGAGAATTTTAATATGGTGGGCTAAAAGCGGTACCTCCCATAGGACCGGTTATTTTTTCTTTGACTTTTTCGAAAACTGGTGATCCGATTACAATCAAAATTGATATTCAAGAAGATGTAGGAAGCCTGAGTAATTTTGCATAAATTTTTTTTTGAAAACTTTTTTTGTATTTTTAATAATTTAAATTGTTTTTTTGAAAAATCAATATTTTGAAAATGGGTGAGTGAATTTTTTTTTAATTTTGTTTTTAAATGAACGTTATTTTTGTGCTTAAGTTTGTATTCTTGAATTATTTTTTTTAATTTTTTTAAAATAAATTGTTAAAAAAAAACCGTTTTATTTAAGAACGGCTCTAACGATTTTGAAACAAAAATCACACTTTTTCACATTTTTTTAAAGAAATAAAATGGTGTTTAATTTTTTCCGCTGAGAACTATCAAAAGTCAGAAAAATCGAATATAATCTTTGAAGTTCCCTTAATATTTTTTTAAATTTTATTTCAAGCTGTGACCGCATATAAGAGCAAGTACTTGCGATCCAGTCGTGCAATTTATTTTTTTTATTTTCGTTTTTTTTTCAAAAAACGGTTTGTTCAAAATCTTAAAAAAAAATTTGTTTTCTGATAATAACTACTGATTTTGAAAAAAATGTTTCCTCAAAATTCAAAACTATAAAATAAATTAAATGGCTTACTTCAATTTTTCCAAAAAACGTTTAAACTAGTGGTTTTTAAGTAATTAACAAAATGTCAAATGATTTTTTATCTCCTTTTTTTCAAAAAAATTCAAGCCCCAAGATCACTGTCGCACATTAGAGTAAGTTCGTGCGACCCAGTCGTGAACTTTATTTTCAGATGAAAAGAGGTTTAACTTGAATGATCAAGATAGTCGGCAAGGTGATGAGGGTTTGGTGTACGATTTCTTTGTACGGAACTATAGATCTGGAGTTTAAAACAGATAAAAACAAATTCTGGAAAGCAAGGGTTCAATGATTACTGCGTTTTCGTATTTTTTTTTTCTTTTACGTTTTAAAACTAAGGCCCAATGCACACGGAGCAACTAGAAAAAAAACTAAACCGGTTGGCAACTTGGGTTACAAACTAGTTACGTACTCAGTTGTGACTTTACTCCACATAACAGAACCAACCAAAATCTCTGGTTCGTTCAGTGTTTTAGTGTTCCAGAATGGTTTTCAACCTCACAAACCAGAAACAAGTTGGTCTGTTGTTCGCTCATCTTCGACAAACTAGATAGAAATCACTTGGCAACCCGACTGGTTATAAACTGTTTTTTTTTTTTTTGTGAATCGCAAACGAGTTTTCAATCAGTAGCGTCATGTGCATCGTCTATTTGATTACAAAGGGTATGATCCAGTGCAAACTAGTTGCCAATTCGCATCGCTGATCAGTTTTTTTTCAGTTGCTCAGTGCGCATTTGGCCTTAGTGTTTTCTTCAAAGAAAATAAGAAAACCTCTAGAAATGTCATTATAATATTAAATTATTTGATACAATTTTCTTTTAAACATTTAAAAACTGATATTGCGTATTGACAAAATATCAACAACGGCTGAAACTCCTAATTTGTTGTTGGACTGAGTTAACGCTTTGTCACAATAAATACTTGAATATTTATAAAGAAATAAAGCAAAATATTTTGAATTGGTTTGTGTTGCAGATTAATTATTCGATATTTTTTTATTGGCAAAATCCTTAAAAAACAAAAAAAAAAAACAAATCCTTAAATAGAAAAATTTCACATTCTCTCCTAAACAAACACTTCCTTTCGTTACAAATATCTTTATTAAATGCACTATTGAATTGTTTTAGTCAGCTTAATGTAATGAACTTCTATATCGAAGGACACATGAAAACACTTTCCGAAAACACAAATCATACTGTAACCAATTTCGTGAACCACACCACAGACTAGAACGACTTAGAGACAACAAATTAACACTAAAGCCGAAAAACTTCTGAATCAAGATATGCATCTGTGATTACTTTTACCATTCTACAATTAAAAATCGATTGATTTTATTGCTCACAATTATTAATAACAGTCCAAGTTTCTTTGTAAAGACACTGTGTCTAGTTAAGAACAATAGACTAACCTACACTAAAAGCAAATGAGCTATTACAGAAATTACAAAAATTACAAAAACCAATACAATCAATTGTCTTGGCTATAAAAGTAATTATTATGTAGATACATTATTACGGAACTGTTCGTTTGAATTAATAAATCACTGATGTGGTTGACGGGGTATCAACCACATCATCCCAGTTAAACATAGTAGAGGCTAGCGTGTGATCTGCAATGAACGATGATGCACGTTATTCACATTGAAAGTTCTGGCACGATTGCCACGAAATACTATTCATCTGGTATAGTCTATAGTTTAATAGTCTGTCTGTCTGGACTGTTTACGTTGACCATTTTGATAGCCAAAAACTATCTCAAAATGAGTTCTAAAGTACGACAGAGTTTAAATACAAGCGAACAGGTTTATAGTTAATTCAAAGTTAAGTTAACAGAAGCAAGGTTGCCAGTAAGCATTACAATAAAAATTGGGTTTAATATAAAAGATACATTTAGATTAATAGAAAAGATACTTTACAATATCACAGCAATCTTGTCAATTCGTCGAAACGCGGGATCCTATTAAAGTTTATCTGAGACAGACACTCAAGAACAGAACAATTCAAAATTCAATGCCAATTGCCGGTACAATAGTATATAGATGAATGTTTAGTTCCAATTTGCTATCGCAGGGGAAGCTGGAATCAACCAATCCATTGGTTAATCCATGGTTAATAACAACTTCCAAAGATTTATGAATATTTTAGCTGGAAACCTGTATATTCATTCGAATTGCATGGTGTCGAATGTTTCGAATAATTTCATAATATACCTACTTGGAGTTTTTTTTTAATCATGATAGACTAAAAGATACTTTTTTTGGCGCTTAACATATTTAATTATGTATGAAGAAGTGTGCCTTAGTGTTTTGAACGAACTCTAAATGCGTTTATTTATAAAAATAGTGTTTTTTTATTTTATTTTGCATTGAATATATATTTTTTGCAAATATTTAGAAAAAGTTCCGAAGTGGATAACGTATTGCATATATAATTTAATACAAGACTTGTGTGTTTTATTTTAAATAGATAATTATTTTTAGTCAACAAAAATCAAGTTTGTGACTTGGCGGTTGGGTTGGCATACCACTTTACAATTTGATTTAAATTATTATCATTTGGATTACTTTGTTTATCCTTGTTCACAACTTAACAATTCGAATGATCATCAAAAAATTGTGTATATACTATACATATGTACGTTTTCATGGTTACTAAGAAAGGACATAAAGTACCATTTATCTCTAAAAATAAGTATTCCTGAGCGATAGAAATATTGATCGCACTAATCAATGAATGTAAGAAAGTAAGTTTACACTCCTTAATGTATGCAACGATCACAACTCGGCTGGAAACCTAAATGGCATTACTACTGCCTAATTACAATGGAAGGCAAGATCTTTGAAAAACAAATAACACTTACGTTGAGAGTAACACAGTTTGAATTTAAAAAAAACTATCAAAACCACAATACTTAACGGTTTTTAGTAAAAATGATGGAAGCCACCATACGTCTTAATTAACAAAGAATTAATTAATTTAATTATAATTAATTAAAGTAATTAATTAAATGAAAGGACGGATTTTGATAAAATCCAAAAGAATCACACACACCAAATTTGAAGATAATCGCCTAACCCATTTAGGCTGCAGTTCAATATACACCCGGACAGACAGACAGACAGTTGGACGAACATTTTTTGCCAATGACTTTTTTATGCTTCTCTATGATCGTAATTTCATGTTTGATTGTTATCTCAATTTTTTTATATTCACGAATTCTAAACTTGCCTTAGTCGCAAGTAAAACAATTTGCACGACTGGATCGCACTTACTTGCTCATATGTGCGGTCACATTGTAGAATAAAATTTAAGAAAATTAAAGTGAACATCAAAGCATTTGTTCGATTTTTGTGACTTTTGATTGTTCGAATAAAGTACGTTAAGTTATATTGGGTGAAATAATTTAGACGCCATTTTATTTCTTTAAGAAATGTTAAAAAGTGTGAATTTGTTTTCAAAATTGTAGAAGCGGTTTTTAAATAAAACAGTTTTTTTTAACAACTTAAAAAAAATCAAGAATACCAACTTAAGCACAAATATAACATACATAAAAACAAAACTAAAAAAATCAATTACCGATTTTCAAAATATTGATTTAGCAAAAAAAAAAATTTTTAATTATTAAAAATACAAAAAAAAAATTTCGAAAAAAAATTTATGTGAAATTGCTAAGACTACCTACATCTTCCCGAATATCAATTTTGATAGTAATCGGATCACCAGTTTTCGAGAAAGTCGAAGAAAAAAAACGGTCCTATGTTACCGTTTTTAGCCCACCATATTACATTTTTTTTTTTCACCAAAATATAATGCATACCTACAGTAGTACACTGATTTTTTTCCATAAAAATTCTTGTAGCCGTTTTCGAGAAAAAATAAGCTTTTACATGACGGTTATATGACAGGTACCGTTAATTTTTGAGCATGTCAAAAGAACCTTAAGTTCAAAATTTGAAGACGATTGGTCCAACCGTTTAGGCTGCAGTCCAAAATACATCCGTACAGACAGACAGACAGACAGACAGGCAGGCAGACAGACAGACGAAAGACGGACAGAATTTTGCCAGTAACTCAAATATGTTTCTCTATCATCGTAATGTCATGTTTGATTTTTATCTCAAAATTTTTAATCGGCACGAATGCATAATCGCAAGTAAAAAAGGAGTTTTATTGCTTTAAGCTCCAAAGGCTATGAATACAAATTATATTGATTGGTTTTATTTTACTTTTGCACTTAAATAGTTATAAAAGGTGATGTCTAAATTGAAGATAGACCCTTATTGTAGAATTTTTTATTTTCATATGTCCATAAATCATTTCCCAAATTATTGCCATTGAATTAGGAAACACCCTGTATAAGAATAAATAACTAATTTTACATTCGAATGGGATAACGGTGATCAAGAGCATACAGAAACTTAAAAAAGTTGTCTTTAAAGATTACTATCTGAAGATGACTGCATATTTGAGGATGATAGAAGAATGCCATGCGAAGCAAGAAATTAAGTAGGTTGGCATAGGTGCCTGCAGGATAGTGCAAGAGGGGGGAGGGGCAAGTGACCCTGCTGGCTCATGGACGGACCATGAATAACCATAACTTTCCGAAATGCGCAAACTTTCGCGCCTATTCTCAATTTTAGGTTGTGGGAATAGTATAATTAAAAAAAAACTGCCCCCCCCCTAGGAAATTTCCTGTGGGCGCCTATTTGGGTTGGTACAGAAGGTGTCGATTAACATTGGTTTTTTTATGTTTAGACCTTGTGATTTGTCTATGTAATTGTTTCTGTCGAAGATCTTGCCTTCCAACACGACTAGGCTCATAAGAACAAGTACGGGCGACCCAGTCGTGGCCATTTTTTTTTATTGACGTTGTTTCATAACAAAATTATTAGAATCATCATCGGTTGCAATTAACTAAATATTTCTGAAAAGTTGCAAGTTAGAGACTTCAATAACATAAAAACTTTAATTGTGTTCTAGTTAAAAGGCTTATTTTTTCTTTTTATTTTTTTCTTCAAAATCCATTTACCTCCTTTAAATCCTCCATGATAGCATCATGAAGTTGCTCATTAATATTCAAACCCCATAGGAAGTCCAAATGATTCCATTTCGGGTGCGGAACCTTATGAGCACCCCTAAGAGTTGATTTTTTCAATTTGCGCATAAGCCTATCAACGTCCACCTCGGAGGCCATGTAATCATTTTTACTGTAGTACAAAAAGATTGGCACATCGATCTTTTCGATTGGATACTTCTTGGGTTTTTTCAATAGCTTGCCATGATCGAACTCCCGGAATTCGCCCGAGTTGTACTCTTGTAAATAATGGAATATTTGATTGGTTGATGCTCCAGCTGGAGTTGTGCCTAAGATTTCAGGTATCAAAGTCTGAAAGTATATAAGTTTTTCTATGTTTCAATTTAGTTAAAAAAAAAAAACTATTTTTACTTACAGAATTCAAATTTTCCTCATCAAATCCAGCCATGAGGAAAAATGCATTTGCACATAAATCCTGATATTTGGACTCATCGTGACATGACTTTTGACCAAGCATCTCCATAATCCTTGTATTCGGCATGAATTCCAAGTTTCCAAATATATTCATCCAACCCTTGGGATCTCCCATGAATGGGGCAGTCAATCTGACCAACGGCGATTTCATGTTGTCCATAAACGCAACTGGCGCCATCAAATGTGCTGACTTTATCCGGCTTTTGAATTTCTTGTTAAGCGAAGTAAGCACCAAAAACGATGTGGTTCCTTGGGAATGGCCAAAATAGTTGACTTGGTCTTCCCCCGTCAAAAAAAGAATGTAGTCAATCATAGCCGGTATATCAAGCATTCCGATCTCGTGCCAATCGAATTTCCAGAATTTTGGCAACAACGGGTGCAAAGTGGCGTGTTTCTTGGAGTAAGTATTGCCACGGGCATTGCCCATCCAAACATCAAAACCAGCATCGGCAAGAATGAAACCCAAAGCATTTTCGAGACCCAATAAAACCCAGTCACTTGATGAACACAACAATCCGTGCATCAGGAAAGCAACTGGACGAGGTCCTTGTGATTCAACTCTTGGAGAGTATGGAATACGGTGCAGGCCCAAAATGTATCCATCGGAAGTTTGGACAGAGTGCTCCTCAAAGGGATAACCGTGCTTCTCAACCAAGGTTCTCTGAAAGTGAGTAAACAATACAAAAATGGAAAAAATATTGCCAAATGTTGTTTCACTTACCGTTGTTATAGAACTGGCCTTTTCACCATTTTGTGGTGCAGCCGTGACCAGAGGAACTAGAACAGCCAAAAGTATCCAATAGTTGTTCATTGCCTTGCGTTTCAGATGTAATGATATTGAATGGAACGCTAGTTACTTTTATACTTTGGAAATGGTAATCTCAAACGCAAATAGTTAAAGAAATTTGATAAAAGTATTGCAAAGATCAATACTTATCGCACCCGGAGCGATAACTTTTGTTTATGTTTATGATTTTGCAAAAAAAAAAAAATGGTTCATTCCGTTCTGTTCTTAACTTGCTAGAGGTAGGATTAATTTTTTATGATCTTTGTGTTATCAGGTAAAAAAGTTCCAAAATATCTGCAAAATTTGTTTGTGTCCATTCATAATGACACGAATAATTCTGATATTGATACGCTGTATGGAGGAGGTTTCCAGCAATTCTTAACTGATGGTCATTAATCTTGCATGACTTGAGAATCGGAACATCGGAATCCTCCAGGCTAATGCGGCACATGCCTTCATGCCTTAAAACCGTTGTCGATTTTCACTACATTTTCCGTTTTGACAATGATTGTCTCAGTGGCGTATTCTGGAATTCGGTTGCTGATTGATAACCAATTTTAAATTCTGCCCAATTAGTCCAGCCGACACGTCGGAAAAATTGGGGAAGGTGGAAAAAGGTGGGAAGTTAATGAAACCATATGGGACGTTATGCAGGGATGATTAATTAATTATTTTCTTATGTTTTGAACTTCCAGGACGAAAAGAGAAGAGTGGAAAAACTGCAAAATGTTTGACCTTCATTAGGTTTTTCCTTAATAACTTTTTACCTTATGTCCTACGGCAAAATCATTTTTTATTGTAGAGACTTAAATTTTCTGCAAAATGTTTTTATGTCAAGTCAATTCATGATCGAAATATATCCCCTCCAAAAAAATTAATCATTTTTTTCAAAATTTCGCTTAAAAAACAAAAAAAAAATACAGTTCCTGATAAAGATCATTCTACGTCCTCCTCTCCCCGACCCGGCTTCATAACTCACGTCAGGTCGTAACTATTATTATAGTAATTGAAGTCTATGAATAACTGGAAAAAGTTCCAAAAAAGCTGGAAAGAGCTGAAGTACTCACTCATATTCGCAAGAACATATTTTTAAATGAACAAAAAATTCGATAAAAAATGCAAGTCCAAAAGGCAGGCTTTTGGTCCTGTGTTAAAAACATTCGGAATTCTTCATCGTCTGAACCGATACTCAAGAAAAAGCAGTTTTTTGTGCAGCCCAATTCGCAGCAAACTCAACTGTGATACCAAAAGCTATTACTCCTCCGGTAGAGCGCAAATGATTTTACAGGAGCAATCTTTTTTCGCACACCTTCTATCGCAGGTGTTTTTAAAGATCTAAATATATACAAATCTCCTGGCCCGGAGAGTATCCCTTGTATTGTTATGAAGAGGTCTTCTTCAACGTTGGCGAAACCACTGCCTTAACTTTTCTATCTGTCTTATTCTTCTGGACTCTCCCCTCTAACTATCGAGCAAATGCCTAACGGCTTTTCTGTTAAAAGTCATGGAAACATTTATTAATTTCCAAATTAAAAAATATCTGAAAGAAAGAAAGCTTCTTAATGACCGGATGTCCTTGTCTCAGAACGGTTATACCAATAACGTCGTATTGAATCACATTAAGATATGTTATAAACAAAAAACTAAAAAAAAAATAACCGGGCTTCTATTCTTAACAAAAAATAAAATATAAACAATTAAAAAAATAATAAGACGTCGCCATAGGATTATGAGTGAAATATCACACAAAACAAAAGGTTTTTTTTTTGTTTTTGAGACTAAAAAGGTATTTTAAACATTTTTAAAAATATCTGGACACACTAATTATTGGCTTTGAAATAAACCTAAGTTTGTATCGCCATCCTTAAAACTTTAGAATTTTTATCAAATGGCACAACCATATCACCTAGTAAATTTCCCTTAAATTATTCAATATTGCTTAATTTTTTTCTAAAGTACGTTATAAAATTAAAAAAAAAAAACAAAACGGGCTTCCAAGTAAGGCATTCATTGTCTTAATAAGAAAAACATAAAAATAATAAAAAAAATGTTATTTGAACTACGCCCAGTGATTTTTGCAAACCAAACTTACGTAGAATTGTTGATTTTTTTAACTTTATAGCCAAAAACAGATGTGCAGTTGTTCTGCACGCATAACTGCGCGCACAAACGCACCTAAAACAGATGTGCATATTTTTTGACATTTATGTTTTTATTTATTGCTGTATTAATGCCAAAATGCAGCGTCACCACTGGACATTATTAAAAAGTTGCAAAAAAGTGTTACACTGAAGAAAATAAATTGCACGACTGGATCGCACGTACTTGCTCATATGTGCGGTCACATCGTCGAATAAAATTTAAATAAAATACACGACCGAGTCGCACGAACTTGTTCTTATGATAGATAATTACTTAGTGGCTGCATACATATAATGTAATTTTTTTTTTTTGGAAATTCTTTTATTTTACTTGCGATTTATAGGGATTATAAGGCAAGTTATGCATTCGTAAAAAAAAATCTAAGAATCAAATATGACATTACGATAACAAGGATGTCGAAAAAAGTGGGTCAGAAAATACTGTCCGTCTGTCAGTCTGTCTCTCTGTCTGTCTGTCTGTCTGTATCGATTCCTACATCCTAAACGGTTGGGCCGATTTGATTCAAACTTGATATATAGTATTTTTAGAGTACTGTACCCGACTGTTTTTCGAATTGGCATTCTAGCTCCAAAACTAACGGTATCTGCCATATAACTTTTAATGAAAAACTTACGAAAAAAACCGCTCCTACGATTTTGATAAAACTTTCTGAATGGTGTTTTCTATGCAAAATCTATCTTTTAGTTTTAATGGATTTTTCAGAAAAAATTTTATAACGGTACCTCCCATATGAAAACTCTGACTTTCTCGTTAAATAATTGACGGATTTTGTTGAAATTTTCAATATATATAGTAGTAGTAGTTAAGGAAGGCTTATATTTCTCGAAAACGGCTCCAACGATTTTGATGAACATTTTTGAGAATTTTTTTGTTGGTACTATTGATAAGAACTAAATTAAATCTATTAACGGTAACTTTCATACAACGGTTGTTTTAATTTGTGGCTTTCTCGGTAACGGCTCTTTGGATTTCTGTCAAATTTCATATGATCTAGGTAGCCACATTAATTCTACATCTCAAAATTTTAAATAACTTTTTTTCTAATTAAAATTATATTTTTTTAATTTTTTTTTGTTGAAAAATCAATATTTTTAAAACTAATCAAACAAAATTATTTTAAATGTTATAATCACATGTATATTAATAAACTCTAAGAAACTGCGTACCAAAATTTCAAAAAAAAAATTTAAAAAAAACTAAAAATAAAAAACAGGATTTTATTAAAATCCGTCCTACAATTTTCGAAATACTTTTTTTTATAAATTCTTTATTATACACGACGTATGATGGCGTACTCTATTTTTAATAAAAACTGTTAAATGTTGTGGTTTTGACATTTTTTTAAGTTCAGGTAGTAGGCGTTTTTCTTTATTCACTCAGAAAAGGTATCTGAACAGAGTCTGAGCATTCTGAGCAAACTCTGATAATTCTCTGAACCGAGCGGGATCTGAGCGCTGTCACAAATCGACACTTCTCATATGGCTTGTTCACAGGCGGCAATAATATGCACATTGTCTATTGTCTCTTTCGTTTTGGCATCTATTTTTCGAAGAGTGATGTAGGTAATGTGCATGGTATGGAGTGAAATAGCCTACAACTCTAAAGTGACGTTGATTTCGTTCAGTATTTTCTCAAAATGCTCAGTCAATTTATTCTGAGCGCATATAGCTTTCTCAGAGCACGCTCTGATCATTCTCTGAACGAAAAAAGAAACACAACTTCCTTTTTGACAAATCAGACTCTGCTCTGAACGAAAAAAGAAAACGCCAAAAGTTATGTTTCAGATTAGTGTTACTTACTTGAAGTTCTAAACTAATTTTTTTATGGAAACCTCCTTCTTCCTCTGCTTGAACTTTTGAATTATCAAAAATTCGGACCAGGGTTACCTTTGCGACTCTTTTACGTCATTTTGACTTCTTTTTGAAGCCTTGACTCCAGGACGCCACTTTTCTAATATAATCGAAAATAAACTCCTTTTACAAATTTAAAACTCTTTTTAACAATTTTAAATAATTTTGGTATAGTACAAAATTTTCGTTGAATACTTTTCTTCTGCATTTGCATTCTTCTCCGAATAAAGCCCTTTTTTCTTTGAAATCGGTAATTTAAAAAACATACAATTAAAGAGGATGAAAAGGCCAAATTGTTTCTCTATCATCGTAATGTCATGTTTGATTTTTATCTCAAAATTTTTAATCGGCACGAATGCATAATCGCAAGTAAAAAAGGAGTTTTATTGCTTTAAGCTCCAAAGGCTATGAATACAAATTATATTGATTGGTTTTATTTTACTTTTGCACTTAAATAGTTATAAAAGGTGATGTCTAAATTGAAGATAGACCCTTATTGTAGAATTTTTTATTTTCATATGTCCATAAATCATTTCCCAAATTATTGCCATTGAATTAGGAAACACCCTGTATAAGAATAAATAACTAATTTTACATTCGAATGGGATAACGGTGATCAAGAGCATACAGAAACTTAAAAAAGTTGTCTTTAAAGATTACTATCTGAAGATGACTGCATATTTGAGGATGATAGAAGAATGCCATGCGAAGCAAGAAATTAAGTAGGTTGGCATAGGTGCCTGCAGGATAGTGCAAGAGGGGGGAGGGGCAAGTGACCCTGCTGGCTCATGGACGGACCATGAATAACCATAACTTTCCGAAATGCGCAAACTTTCGCGCCTATTCTCAATTTTAGGTTGTGGGAATAGTATAATTAAAAAAAAACTGCCCCCCCCCTAGGAAATTTCCTGTGGGCGCCTATTTGGGTTGGTACAGAAGGTGTCGATTAACATTGGTTTTTTTATGTTTAGACCTTGTGATTTGTCTATGTAATTGTTTCTGTCGAAGATCTTGCCTTCCAACACGACTAGGCTCATAAGAACAAGTACGGGCGACCCAGTCGTGGCCATTTTTTTTTATTGACGTTGTTTCATAACAAAATTATTAGAATCATCATCGGTTGCAATTAACTAAATATTTCTGAAAAGTTGCAAGTTAGAGACTTCAATAACATAAAAACTTTAATTGTGTTCTAGTTAAAAGGCTTATTTTTTCTTTTTATTTTTTTCTTCAAAATCCATTTACCTCCTTTAAATCCTCCATGATAGCATCATGAAGTTGCTCATTAATATTCAAACCCCATAGGAAGTCCAAATGATTCCATTTCGGGTGCGGAACCTTATGAGCACCCCTAAGAGTTGATTTTTTCAATTTGCGCATAAGCCTATCAACGTCCACCTCGGAGGCCATGTAATCATTTTTACTGTAG
This sequence comes from Platycheirus rosarum, assembly GCA_963971375.1. NCBI lineage: Eukaryota > Metazoa > Arthropoda > Insecta > Diptera > Syrphidae > Platycheirus > Platycheirus rosarum. The sequence continues at coordinate 130,602,367 of OZ020509.1, read as the reverse complement.
TACAAAAAGATTGGCACATCGATCTTTTCGATTGGATACTTCTTGGGTTTTTTCAATAGCTTGCCATGATCGAACTCCCGGAATTCGCCCGAGTTGTACTCTTGTAAATAATGGAATATTTGATTGCTTGATGCTCCAGCTGGAGTTGTGCCTAAGATTTCAGGTATCAAAGTCTGAAAGTATATAAGTGTTTCTATGTTTCAATTTAGTTAAAAAAAAAAAACTATTTTTACTTACAGAATTCAAATTTTCCTCATCAAATCCAGCCATGAGGAAAAATGCATTTGCACATAAATCCTGATATTTGGACTCATCGTGACATGACTTTTGACCAAGCATCTCCATAATCCTTGTATTCGGCATGAATTCCAAGTTTCCAAATATATTCATCCAACCCTTGGGATCTCCCATGAATGGGGCAGTCAATCTGACCAACGGCGATTTCATGTTGTCCATAAACGCAACTGGCGCCATCAAATGTGCTGACTTTATCCGGCTTTTGAATTTCTTGTTAAGCGAAGTAAGCACCAAAAACGATGTGGTTCCTTGGGAATGGCCAAAATAGTTGACTTGGTCTTCCCCCGTCAAAAAAAGAATGTAGTCAATCATAGCCGGTATATCAAGCATTCCGATCTCGTGCCAATCGAATTTCCAGAATTTTGGCAACAACGGGTGCAAAGTGGCGTGTTTCTTGGAGTAAGTATTGCCACGGGCATTGCCCATCCAAACATCAAAACCAGCATCGGCAAGAATGAAACCCAAAGCATTTTCGAGACCCAATAAAACCCAGTCACTTGATGAACACAACAATCCGTGCATCAGGAAAGCAACTGGACGAGGTCCTTGTGATTCAACTCTTGGAGAGTATGGAATACGGTGCAGGCCCAAAATGTATCCATCGGAAGTTTGGACAGAGTGCTCCTCAAAGGGATAACCGTGCTTCTCAACCAAGGTTCTCTGAAAGTGAGTAAACAATACAAAAATGGAAAAAATATTGCCAAATGTTGTTTCACTTACCGTTGTTATAGAACTGGCCTTTTCACCATTTTGTGGTGCAGCCGTGACCAGAGGAACTAGAACAGCCAAAAGTATCCAATAGTTGTTCATTGCCTTGCGTTTCAGATGTAATGATATTGAATGGAACGCTAGTTACTTTTATACTTTGGAAATGGTAATCTCAAACGCAAATAGTTAAAGAAATTTGATAAAAGTATTGCAAAGATCAATACTTATCGCACCCGGAGCGATAACTTTTGTTTATGTTTATGATTTTGCAAAAAAAAAAAAATGGTTCATTCCGTTCTGTTCTTAACTTGCTAGAGGTAGGATTAATTTTTTATGATCTTTGTGTTATCAGGTAAAAAAGTTCCAAAATATCTGCAAAATTTGTTTGTGTCCATTCATAATGACACGAATAATTCTGATATTGATACGCTGTATGGAGGAGGTTTCCAGCAATTCTTAACTGATGGTCATTAATCTTGCATGACTTGAGAATCGGAACATCGGAATCCTCCAGGCTAATGCGGCACATGCCTTCATGCCTTAAAACCGTTGTCGATTTTCACTACATTTTCCGTTTTGACAATGATTGTCTCAGTGGCGTATTCTGGAATTCGGTTGCTGATTGATAACCAATTTTAAATTCTGCCCAATTAGTCCAGCCGACACGTCGGAAAAATTGGGGAAGGTGGAAAAAGGTGGGAAGTTAATGAAACCATATGGGACGTTATGCAGGGATGATTAATTAATTATTTTCTTATGTTTTGAACTTCCAGGACGAAAAGAGAAGAGTGGAAAAACTGCAAAATGTTTGACCTTCATTAGGTTTTTCCTTAATAACTTTTTACCTTATGTCCTACGGCAAAATCATTTTTTATTGTAGAGACTTAAATTTTCTGCAAAATGTTTTTATGTCAAGTCAATTCATGATCGAAATATATCCCCTCCAAAAAAATTAATCATTTTTTCAAAATTTCGCTTAAAAAACAAAAAAAAAATACAGTTCCTGATTAAGATCATTCTACGTCCTCCTCTCCCCGACCCGGCTTCATAACTCACGTCAGGTCGTAACTATTATTATAGTAATTCAAGTCTATGAATAACTGGAAAAAGTTCCAAAAAAGCTGGAAAGAGCTGAAGTACTCACTCATATTCGCAAGAACATATTTTTAAATGAACAAAAAATTCGATAAAAAATGCAAGTCCAAAAGGCAGGCTTTTGGTCCTTTGTTTAAAACATTCGGAATTCTTCATCGTCTGAACCGATACTCAAGAAAAGGCAGATTTTTGTGCAGCCCAATTCGCAGCAAACTTAACTGTGGTACCAAAAGGTACTACTCCTGCGGTAGAGCACAAATGATTTTATAGGACCAATCTTTTTTCGCACACCTTCTATCGCAGGTGTTTTTAAAGATCTTAATATATACAAATCTCATGGCCCGGAGAGTATCCCTTGCATTGTTATGAAGAGATCTTCTTCAACGCTGGCGAAACCATTGCCTTAACTTTTCTATCTATCCTATTCTTCTGGATTCTTCCCTAGTGGAATTGTTAATAGCATTTGTCCAGCCCGTTCCCAAAAACGGCGAATCTTCGTCACCCTCTAATTATCGAGCAAATGCACTAACGGCCCTTTTGTTAAGAGTCTTGAAAACGTTTATTAATTTCCAAATTAAGAAATATCTCAAAGAAAGAAAGCTTCTTAATGACCGGATGTCCTTGTGTCAGAACGGTTATACCAATAACGTCGTATTGAATCACATTAAGACAAAAAGACAAAAAAATAAAAAAAAAATAACCGAGCTTCTATTCTTAACGTATTTTCTCTTTAAAATATAAACAATTAAAAAAATAATAAGACATCGCCATAGGATCATGAGTGAAATATCACACAAAACAAAAGGTTTTTTTTTTGTTTTTGAGACTAAAAAGGTATTTTAAACATTTTTAAAAATATCTGGACACACTAATTATTGGCTTTGAAATAAACCTAAGTTTGTATCGCCATCCTTAAAACTTTAGAATTTTTATCAAATGGCACAACCATATCACCTAGTAAATTTCCCTTAAATTATTCAATATTGCTTAATTTTTTTCTAAAGTACGTTATAAAATTAAAAAAAAAAACAAAACGGGCTTCCAAGTAAGGCATTCATTGTCTTAATAAGAAAAATATAAAAATAATTTTTGCAAACCAAACTTACGTAGAATTGTTGATTTTTTTAACTTTATAGCCAAAAACAGATGTGCAGTTGTTCTGCACGCATAACTGCGCGCACAACCGCACATAAAACAGATGTGCATATTTTTTGACATTTATGTAGATATTGCTGTATTAATGCCAAAATGCAGCGTCACCACTGGACATTATTAAAAAGTTGCAAAAAAGTGTTACACTGAAGAAAATAAATTGCACGACTGGATCGCACGTACTTGCTCATATGTGCGGTCACATCGTCGAATAAAATTTAAATAAAATACACGACCGAGTCGCACGAACTTGTTCTTATGATAGATAATTACTTAGTGGCTGCATACATATAATGTAATTTTTTTTTTTTGGAAATTCTTTTATTTTACTTGCGATTTATAGGGATTATAAGGCAAGTTATGCATTCGTAAAAAAAAATCTAAGAATCAAATATGACATTACGATAACAAGGATGTCGAAAAAAGTGGGTCAGAAAATTCTGTCCGTTTTTCAGTCTGTCTCTCTGTCTGTCTGTCTGTCTGTCTGTATCGATTCCTACATCCTAAACGGTTGGGCCGATTTGATTCAAACTTGATATATAGTATTTTTAGAGTACTCTACCCGACTGTTTTTCGAATTGGCATTCTAGCTCCAAAACTAACGGTATCTGACATATAACTTTTAATGAAAAACTTCGAAAAAAACCGCTCCTACGATTTTGATAAAACTATCTGAATGGAGTTTTCTATGCAAAATCTATCTTTTAGTTTTAATTTATTTTTCAGAAAAAGTTTTATAACAGTACCTCCCATATGAAAAATCTGACTTTCTCGTTAAATAATTAACGGATTTTGATGAAGTTTTCAAAATATGTAGTAGTAGTTAATGAAAAGCATATATTTCTCGAAAACGGCTCCAACGATTTTGATGAACATTTTTGAAAATTTTTTTTGTTGGTACTAGCTATCATTTGATAAGAACTAAATTAAATCTATTAACGGTAACTTTCATACAACGGTTTTTTTTAATTTGTGGCTTTCTCGGTAACGGCTCTTTGGATTTCTGTCATATTTCATATGATCTAGGTAGCCACATTAATTCTACATCTCAAAATTTTAAATAACTTTTTTTCTAATTAAAATTATATTTTTTTAATTTTTTTTTGTTGAAAAATCAATATTTTTAAAACTAATCAAACAAAATTATTTTAAATGTTATAATCACATGTATATTAATAAACTCTAAGAAACTGCGTACCAAAATTTCAAAAAAAAAATTTAAAAAAAACTAAAAATAAAAAACAGGATTTTATTAAAATCCGTCCTACAATTTTCGAAATACTTTTTTTTATAAATTCTTTATTATACACGACGTATGATGGCGTACTCTATTTTTAATAAAAACTGTTAAATGTTGTGGTTTTGACATTTTTTTAAGTTCAGGTAGTAGGCGTTTTTCTTTATTCACTCAGAAAAGGTATCTGAACAGAGTCTGAGCATTCTGAGCATACTCTGATAATTCTCTGAACCGAGCGGGATCTGAGCGCTGTCACAAATCGACACTTCTCATATGGCTTGTTCACAGGCGGCAATAATATGCACATTGTCTATTGTCTCTTTCGTTTTGGCATCTATTTTTCGAAGAGTGGTGTAGGTAATGTGCATGGTATGGAGTGAAATAGCCTACAACTCTAAAGTGACGTTGATTTCGTTCAGTATTTTCTCAAAATGCTCAGTCAATTTATTCTGAGCGCATATAGCTTTCTCAGAGCACGCTCTGATCATTCTCTGAACGAAAAAAGAAACACAACTTCCTTTTTGACAAATCAGACTCTGCTCTGAACGAAAAAAGAAAACGCCAAAAGTTATGTTTCAGATTAGTGTTACTTACTTGAAGTTCTAAACTAATTTTTTTATGGAAACCTCCTTCTTCCTCTGCTTGAACTTTTGAATTATCAAAAATTCGGACCAGGGTTACCTTTGCGACTCTTTTACGTCATTTTGACTTCTTTTTGAAGCCTTGACTCCAGGACGCCACTTTTCTAAAATAATCGAAAATAAACTCCTTTTACAAATTTAAAACTCTTTTTAACAATTTTAAATAATTTTGGTATAGTACAAAATTTTCGTTGAATACTTTTCTTCTGCATTTGCATTCTTCTCCGAATAAAGCCCTTTTTTCTTTGAAATCGGTAATTTAAAAAACATACAATTAAAGAGGATGAAAAGGCCAAATTGTTTTGAGACTATATTTGAAAAAAAAAACGATGATTTAAAATATTTCTTTAATATGATTAATATTATTTATTATATTTCATATAATTGTGTCTAATCAAAATAACAAATATGTATTTCTGTTTACCAATTTTTTGGCGTGGATTAAACCCCGTCGACTCCCCCTTTTAGCTACGGTCTGTGAAAACTTAGCTCGAACAAATGTGTCGATCAATTTATCTGTTCGCTAAATTTTCACACTACACTGTGAAACAAAAATATGAAAGCTGCGTATCTACAATTCGGCTAAAATTGTTGGCAAAATTTTAGCTCGGCTAAATTTTGGAGACAATTTTGTATGGAAAATGCTCCAAACAACTAATATTTATAGACATTTATTTATTTGTAAGTAATTAAAAAATAAACAAATAAATAAGTAGTTATAAATAAACTGAAATATTTTAGGTTTTTTACTTTTAATTATTTTTTTGTTGAAAAAAATGTTTTATCCTTTTGTTTTATGTTTAACTTGATCAAAATATAATTGTTGATATCTAATTATATGTACGTTTTTTCTTATAGTTTATATGGGACTCTTTTTTTTCGGCCAGGACTATTTTTTTACTCCCTCAAAAAATTTTCAGAGGTTACCCTGGTTCAGACTCCCTAACCTACTTATATACATAGCAAGCCGCAGAAAATTTCCTAGGAGGGGCAGACTTTTTTTTAATAAACTTTTCCCACAATCTAAAATTGTGCTAAAAAGTTGTGTCCACACCAAAGAAACATTTGTTCAGATAACATTTCAGAAATGTTTTCCATTTGTTTCAAAAACATCTCAGAAATGTTTTTAAAATGTTTTTTTTTTTCTTTTTGTGAACGCATTCAGAAAACTTTCTGAAGTGTTTATTTGTTTTCCATTTAATGTATCCAGTTTTGTACTTCAAGGTGGATTGTAAAGAAGTAGTAAGCAATCATAGCGTCGTATTTTGACCTGTCAACTAGACTAAAATGCTTGACAAATAAGGAAACTTTTCCGTTCGGCATGGGAAACAGAGAAAATATTTCAGGAATGTTTCGCGAAGCATACCTAAATAAACATTTCAGAAACAAAGAAACATTTCTGAAATGTTTTTTAAATGTTTCTGAAATGTTTAAAAAATGTTTCTTTGGCATGGATACGCACCTTAAAACACGCTAATACCTTACCTGAATGCTTAGCCTTGTTTGGTTTTTACATTTTACAATTATTATTAGTGGACACTAGAAACCAGAAAAGAAATAAACAAGGCTGGGTCGCACGTACTTGCTCTTATGTGCCTAACTACAAGACAAGATTTTAGAGAGAAACGATTAACATTTACGTATAGAAAAATAGCACGGTCTAAACAATAATGTGTCAAAACCACAACAATTAAGTTTTTAGTAAAAATGAAGTACGCAATTATACGTTTCAAATAATAATGAATTTATGAAAAACGCATTTCGAAAATTATAAGACCGATTTTGACAAAATCCCGTTTTTTTATTTTTAGTTTTTTGAACAAAAAATTTTAATTTAATTATTTTTAAATAGAAAAACAAAAAATATTCAAAATGTTAGTTTATAATTAATGAGTCGTTTCAAATATAAAATTTGATATTAAATCAATGAGTCGTATAAGAAAGGTATCGGTAATAGACTTTCCCGCTAAAATTGTTTTTGATACAATGCTAGCCACTACCTACCAAAATACTTTTAAATTTTCATTGAATTCATTGCCGCCTTTATCGAGAAGTGTTTTACTCAACGGTTATATATAACGGTTAGCCCTAAAAATAAAATTTCAAAAACCCATCTGAGGAATGCTAATAGAACCCAGCAAACCAAATTTAAAGGTAATCACTTCAGACATTTAGGCTGCAGACTGTTTTACAAATAGATATGATCTTAATGTAGGTAGGTACTGTTTGATGTTATCTAAATTTGTTTTATATTCACGAATCCTAAACTTGCCCTAAAAAAATAGACGGTGCGAAATAAGGCTCCAGACAAAACGGCCCTAAAAACAAAAATGAAATAAGACCCCAAAAATGGGGTACTTTTGCATAATAAAATAAAACCATATTTTTCTTTATGAAACTACGATCCAAAAAATTAAAAAAAAAACCCCACGAACGAAATAAAAGAAGACCCCAATTTTTTTGAAAAAATAAAAAATAAAAACCTAACACACTTAGGCTAAACTAGTTTTGCCTAGGCATTTATTGAGATTTTATCTCTCAATCAGTATGAGGTAGGTATGTATGCAACCCCCCTGCTTGGGCTTTTTTCATGATGAAATATAACCCCAATTTTAAAAAATTAAATTAGGACGCAACAAGTGAAATTACACCCCAAAATAAAGATTTTTATTCTTTTGGGGCCTTATTTCATTTTTGTTTTTGGGGCGCCTATGCTTATATATGTACAAACATCTTTATGCCCTACTCCTTAGGAAGATCATTGTAAAATGCCCCATCTTCAAGGTTGTTATGATAATCTTTTACATGTGTTGCATATCCGGTATGAAGTGTGCGCCGAATTTTATTTCATCTAACTTTTACAATTTCAGACTAAATAGACAATAAAAAAGTCCAGTTAAATCAAAATTTTAATAGATATTTGTCATTTTTATATACATAGATCAAACTCCAATATCTTATCATCATATTAACGAATTCCAGCCGTAAACAGTTATTTTTTTACTGGCACAATTAATATTGTTTAAAAACAATATATGTACATTCATTTTCAATCCCCAGTAGGAATGGCCACACGCAAAGTTGTAATTTTTTGTTTTACTATAGTAAACAGTTTTTTTTTTATTTTGGTTCAAAGTATATTAGGGTTGGTTTATTGATTTTGACATTTGTGTCAAATTTTTTATAAATGATAAGAAAGATTAAAAAAAAATATTACTGCAATCGAAAAGAAAACATTTGCAGCGATTATTGATTTCTTAGATTTTGATAGATTGATATGTTATCAGGGATCAGAATTTCAGAATTGGATGACCTGCATAAATCGTTTTGTTTAGCAAAAATTTCATGATCAAATGAATAATATTGGCTTCTTGAATTGAATTGCCAATAGAAAGACCAAGGAAAGGGGAAAGAATGGAATTTTTGCAGAAAAAAACACAATCTTATGAAGCCGAGGGCTGGCCGCCGTGCCACAGTGCGGAAATTTTATTGTATCAGCTTAAATGTTATGATTTACATATACATATATATATATTTTATTATAAAACGATCTGTTACCGGCGACTTCGTCCGCCTGAAATTTATCAAAAACTGTTAACTCAATTCGCAAATTTTACAAAGAGTTAATAATTCTGTATTGCACCATAGAGAAAAGCGTTGCCACTTCTCCGAATAATTTTCGCAGCAGATTTACAAAAAAATGCAGTAGATGGAATATTTTCGCGTAGATTTTTTTTAACAAAATATATTAGGTATTTCAACAAAATAAATAAAGCATAACATTTATTTTTCTTCAAAACATAAAAACAACAAACAAAAATGCTATAAATTATACATTAGGTATAGGTAGGTTCATATTATCAGTCAATTACAGTAAAGTGGCATCCCTGACCTACCCATGTTAGTCTAATTTTATTTTTCTGTTTTTCGAAAAAAACGCATTTTTTTATTTTAAAGTTTAAAGTTTTAATTTTTTTTTGTATTTTTCTGTATTTTTTTTATTTTTTTTTCATTTCAATGGAAAATTTCTTTATATACAATGTTTGGTGTACAATTTTCTGGGGCTAAAACTCGCTCGCTCGTTAACATGACACGTATAGCTGCCCATGTGTGAAGCAACCCTTAGTTAAATCTATGCCAACTTTGCGAAACGTTTGCCCCTGTGACTTGTTGATTGTCATATAGTCCAAGAGGGGACCTTCGGATCACTTAGCTCATCCTATCAATGATAATTAGTGTTCTTAATCAATTGAGTTATTCGAGAGAGATAAAATGCACACGGCTTGCTTATAAAATTTGGGGCCGATAGCGTCTAAAACAGGGCACTTTCGGTGCGTTTTTTCGACCATTAGGCCCTGCCTAATTAAAAATGGGCCGAAGGGGTTTGCAGCCCCCTTTTTAAGAGCATATTTTTCGACAATGACCATCGAGTTAATAATTCAAAATAATACGGAATTCAAGGTTTGACTGTACTGTTTATGAAAATATAGGCTTGCCATACTTAAAATGGTCCGATGCACTTGGCAGCCCTGTTATAATAAAAAAAAATGCGGAAAACGCATTTTGCTTTATAACTTCAGAATTTGGTTGAGTTTGTTCATGCACTATATATCAAATGAAAGCTAAAAATCTGTAAGCAATCAATAAATTAGTTTTGCGTTTTTCAAAATCTTTAAAGTGGTAAGAAAATTTAGTTTTATTGCAACGTTTGATATTTTACGTTTGTTTTTTAATAAAAACAATTACTTTTCTAAAAACGTTAGTTAAAAACTTGCCATCAAATCATCAAATCAAATAGTGCCACATACAACTGTGGCAACATACACAAATAACATTTTTGTTAAGATCAAATTTATAATATTTGATCAACTTGAAGCTTTACATTTAAATACCTCACTATAAAAGCTCTTTCTCTGTACTATTCAAAAAATATAATATGTATACTATATATATAATAATATACAAAAAAAGTTTATTTAACGTGGTTAGTGGCAAGGCTGTGTCAGAAGAGACTATGACTTTCCTTTTGAATTTGAACAAAATTCATGTCTTAATATTTGATTTGGTTATTTAAAAAAATATTGTATGGTGTGGTGTCGTCAAATCGTTCTTAAATAATAATTTTCGAAAAATAAGCAAAACCAGCGACACCTACGGTGGCTTTAGTTATTCTTTCATTTTTTTTATTTCTGCATGCGAAAGTTCTGTCAAAATCGGTCCATAATTAAGAATTTTCGAAAAAAACGACACCAGCGCCACTTAGTGAGTAATTAACATAGGCTAAGGTACTTCTTAAGATATCAGCTAACTGCCAGTGAAAGAACCATCAAAATCGATGCAGCCGTTCCTGAGATTACCCGGAACAAACAGACAAACAAAATTTAAATGGTGTTTTTGTTATAAGTAATGTATATACTTTCGTATACATAAAGCAAAAAAAATGTTATTTCGATTATAAAAACAGACACAAATAAAAATTTATGTGTATAGATATAAAATGAAGAAAACAATCAATTAAATCTTCAAACTGTGTTACTTAAATCAATTTCATGAAACGAGGAGTACATAATGGTACGATGTATGTGGTTCGTCTCCTACTGTGTAGTTGTTAAATCAATAATTATTTTTAATTACAAAAATAAATAATTTTTTTTAATTTTTTTATCTTTTAATCAATTTTTTTTTAAAGACAAATTTAACACAGTTTTATTATATTTAAATTCAACGCGTTTCGGAAATAAATTCCATCATCAGGCGTAGTCGAAAGTTTGGGATGTACTTTCCAATTAGTTAAATTTGTCTTTTAGTTTTTTTTAATTAGATAATTAAAAAATTCAAAAATTATTTGTTTTTGTAATTAAAAATAATTATTGAGACTCGTGAATGATTTAACGAATCTTCAATTTGCAAGTATGTATATAAAAGGTGTTTTTTTTTTAAGGTGTAGAACTTTGAAATGGAATAAAACAAACATGATTTTTTTTAAATTGACATGAAATTTACTTTATTCGAAAGATAATCTTCTGACATTATAATTTAAATATGATTTGGGCATATGACCGTCAAGGCTGGCTCCGACGTAGTCTAATCTGGAGGTCTAATTTTAATGAATTTTTCCAACATTTGTGGCCGTATATTGCCAATAACGTGGCAAATATTGTCCTCCAACTGGTTAATCGTTTCGGAAAATAGTCAATAGGCGTTAAATCGCACGATCTTGGAGGCCAATTCACGGGTCCGTAACATGAAACTATGCGGTTACCAAACGTTTACTTTAATAAAGCAATTGTGGCACGAGCTGTGTGACATGTTGCGCTGTCTGCTTCTGTACATCATGGTTGTTCAATTGATGAACGAAAAAGTCAGTAATCAAGGCTCTAAAGCGGTCACCATTCACTGTAACGTTCTGGCCAGCATCGTTTTTAAAGAAGTACGGACCAATTATTCCACCAACCCATGAAGCACACCAAACAGTCAGTATTTGTGGATGTAACTGTGTCTCACCATACACTTGAGGATTATCAACACTCCAAATACGGCAGTTTTGGTTATTGACGTACCCATTCAACCAAAAGTAAGCTTCTTCGCTAGACAAAATTCGCTTTTGAACCTTTGGCAATCTTGTTTTGGGCCCATTCACCGAATCTACGCCTTGCTAGATGATCCTGTGGCTTCAACTTAAAGTTCTATTTCTCTAAAAAAACACCCTTTACTTATTTCTGAAATATTTCTACTTGATTTCCGCCGAGAAATGTCGAAATTAATAGATCTGAAGTACAACAATATTAAAACGTTCATAAGATCTATATTTGTCTGCTTCGTAGTCATCTTACGCGTATGATTTTTATCCACCAAGACCCCCAAGCGATTTTCAAATAGTTCTTGAACTTCTTTTTTTCTTTGATCGAATAACCTCTTATTTTATTTTAGCAGAAGAATTAGTATCCGATAAAATGGTGCTTATACTTCCATCAAGCATTGTAAAATGTAATTCTGTTATTTGTGGCCTGCGACTTAAGAAAACCCCACAAGAAAAAGTCTAATGGGGTCAAACCACAAGATCTCGGTGGCCAGTTGATATCACCTCCACGTGAGGTGAATATCCCCTTAAATAGCGTGTGCAGAATATCCAATGTGGCATGAGCTATGTGGCACGTGCCTCCGTCCTGTTGAAACCTGATGTCGTTGATGTCCTTATCATCCAATTCAGGCCAAAAGAATTTGGTAATTGTCGACGTATAGCGCTCGCCATTGACGATGATGACTTGGCCAACATCTTTCTGAAACACATATGGACCGATGACGCCGCCAGCCCAAAATCTACACCAAACAGTGACTATCGGGATGCATTGGACGCTCTTGGGTCTCATGTGCATTAGTATCGTGCCAAATTTGACAATTTTGTTTGTTCACGTACCCATTCATCCAGAAATGGGTCTCATCACTGAAGATGATTTGTCGATTAAAATTACAGAGAGTTGCCAACTGTTCTTGTGAACGACGCGAAATCGTCTGCCTCTGATTCTCCTCCACACTCTCACGGACGGCGCCGGCGCGGCGATGTTTTCGGGAGATCTTGTGTTTCGTCGACGAATGGGTGTTGGTTGATTGTTTACTGAACAAGTGAAATCAAATTTATCCACTACACTGCGAATAGTCCCCTGGGTAGGACGATTATAGCGACCGTACTATAGGCGAAGCGCGCGGATCGTTGCCCGAGCAGAACACCCATTTTGATAAAACAATTTTATCATTTGCATGTGTTTTTGAAAGCTATATCAATTCATGGTGATTTGGCAAAACAGGCTGAATAATTGACAGCCATTTTGACAGACGTAGCTTCAACAAGATGGCCGCTATCAACTGTCAAATATTACAAGTCCCTATTGGAAGACGCTTTAGATTTCAATGTTTTCGTTGTACTAATGCTGTGTTATCGCAAGTACCGTTATGCCCTAAGAGAAAAACAATGGTTTCCTTTGAGTGAATCATTTTTCTATAGTAAGAAACCGTTAATTGAGTCAAAAGCGAACACATTTTGTTAGACTTTATTCAAGGACTGCCGCACTGTTGCCGGCCCAAAACCACACCTAACTCCTAACTATTTAATGATGCTTTGCAACCTGGTTAACATCGTGTGGGTTGTTGTCGTACCATATACGGCAATTTTGCTTGTGAATACAGCTTTTCATCCAAAAATCCTACTTATAAACGCTCCAAAGCCCAGTCAACAAACAGCGTTGCCTATGGCCATGAACTTTAGGCTATAATCTTACACGTGTGGAGGTTCAAGTCCCGATTCAAAATTCGCCAGTATTACTAGCGTATTTCAAGCTGAAGTACTCTGCATTACGAAAGCATTTAAGATTAAAAAAATTGATTAAAAAGAGTTAAAATTTATTGTTTTATTGTCTTTATGCACATAGGTATTATGCAGGTGGTTATGTTTACACATTTAAACTTTCTTGCCAAAGCTGGGTAAAGCATTTAAATTAGAAACGTAAATTTAAGTTAAGTACACAATTTTGTTCAAAAATTTCAGAACAAATATTTAACGTTTATTTTTGCAATTTTTTTTAATTTTGATCAATGTTTATTTTGTTAACCGACGACAACGACAACTAGTCTTCAACAAAATAGCCAGTGTTGCTATAATTTATTGTTTTTGAATAAGACTTTCGGACCCTTAATAAATTGTGTTTTTTTTTAGAGGTACAGAACTTTAAAATGGCAGCAATGTTTTCATTGACAACTATTTTGTGACTGCCATGTGATTTATTTGGTTGGTTTGCCATTTCATCATGAATCGACTGATGACTGCTTAAGAACGTATGCAAATTCTGCAGATTTATTTCGAAAAAATATGGTTCTGTTCGTGAAACGCATCGCGCCTTAATTCCATTTTATGATCGACACAATCTTCCATCAGCGCAATTAATTCGATTAACGATGGAACGTTTCGAGTGTGGATAATCCTCAAGCCATTGTTGGGACATTATTACAATAAGAAAAACACTGACAGTTTCTTTATGGGCTTGTGGAAATTATTGGTCCTTACTTTTTTAAAAACAATGCCGACCAATGAAAAGGTTTGTTCGATGTACCCTGCCCCAGTGCGCACTGGGGAATGTCAGTGCATTTCGTCAAACTGCCCAAAAATTGCATAGCTGTGAAGACATCTCTATTTTTTGACATTTGTTTCATTTTAATTTGTTGTCTTTAAACAGCGGCAAATAGAAGTAATAATTGACCCACGAAAACGAACTTCTGCCAACAGCTGATTTGAATTTAAATTTTGAATTTTGACAGCTCCGATTTCTTACACCAAGAAAATACGTGGGGCGCATTAGGGTGCACTCAGTGCGTGCTCGGTGAACACATCGAACACAGTGCAAAAACACTGGGGCGAAAAAAGTGTCACTTAGAACACTTTAGTTCGATTTCAGGGTACACAAGTGCGCCCCAGTGCATGTGCCTACATCGAAAAAGCTAGAGGAGACCGTTTTAGAGCAAATGATCAATAACTTTTTCGTTCCTAATTCAATTCATTCGCCTTGATGTGGAGGAGCTATGGTTTTAACCAGACGGCGCGGCTGGCGTGCGGCGCATCATGTCGCACAGCATGCGGTGCAGTAGAAAATATGTTTGCTTTTTCTAACTCCTAGTACAAGCTAGAGCCGTCCGTGAGTTTTAAATGAGAAAATAGTCACATAATTTGATCTACTGCGCCGTTTTTACTTGCGATTATAGGGACTATAAGGCAAGTTTAGGATTCGTGAATATTAAAAAAATTGAGATAACAATCAAACATGACATTACGATCATAGAGAAGTCTAAAAAAGTTATCAAATAAAATGTCTGTCTGTCTGTCTGTCTGGCACTATGTAAAGGGTCCGCCATCTTACGTTTTTTTTCAACTAGTGCTTATTTCGTGAATGGTAACACTTAACTCATGTCTGATTTGACAGATAATTAGTTCTATCCTTCCGCTAAACAAATATGGTTGTGTATACGCTTGAACAACGCTGGGAAATATTGCGACATTACTCTCTGCGATCAATGCCGATTTTGCCAAAAAAAATCATCTTTTCAGATGAAGCTCATTTTGATCTTGGCGGTTATGTAAACAAGCAAAATTGTCGCATTTGGGGCACAAAAAACCCGCACGCATGCATTGAAAAGCCGATACACCCAAAACGAGTCACTGTTTGGTGCGGATTTTGGTCCAGAGGCATAATTGGGCCATTTTTCGAAAATGAGCAAGGCGATAGTTATCGGGTCATGTTGAACGAATTTTTGTTCACAAAAATTGAAGAGGAGGTTATTGGCAACATTTGGTTTCAACAGGACGGCGCTACGTGCCACACAGCCGAAGCTACACTCGATGTTGATGAAGCATTTTCAAAAAAAAAAGAAAAGTTATTTGGCGGACCAGTTATAACTGGCTGCAGACTAAACGGCTTGAGCGATTATCTTGAAACTTGGTGTGTGTGATTCTTTTGGAATTCCCCAGAGGAGAAATTGAAATTTTATTTTTAGGCCTAAAAATAACGGTACCTGCCATATGACCGTTTAGGAAAATCATATTTTTCTCGAAAACGGCTCCAATGATTTTTATGAAAATTTTTGAGAATTTTTTTGTTGGTATTATCTATCATTTGATTAGAACCAAATTTACGGGAAAAGTCTATTAACGATACCTTTCATATAACAGTTTTGTTAATTGTTGAGTTTCTCAGTAACGGTTTTTTAGATTTCTGCCAAATTTTATATTTAAGAAGATCTAGCTACCCAAATTAATTCTGCATATCCAAATTTTAAATAACTTTATTTTCTAATAAAAATAAATTTTTAAATTTTTTGTTTAAATTCAGTATTTTTAAAACTTATCAAAAAATATTATTTAAAATTTAAAAATTAGGTGTATATAAATAAACTCTAAAAAACTGCATACCAAAATCTCAAGAAAAAAAAACACGATTTTATCAAAACCGGTCCTACAATTTTCTTTTTTCATAAATTCTTTGTTATTTAAGACGTGTGATGGTTTACTTCAATTTTTCTAAAACCGTATTGTTGTTTTGATAGTTTTTATAAGTTCAAACTGTGTTACTTTCAATGTAAATGTTATTTGTTAAAGATCTTGCCTTTCAATGTAATTAGGCACATAAGATCAAGTACGTGCGACCCAGTCGTGCCCATTTTTTAATTCTTATTTATGATGGGACACGCAGATAGCTGATGTTGAAAGGAGTATTTAAGGCTATTTCATGTATAGGTATTTTCATAATAAAATATCTTTATTTAATAACACGATTACGTTGGTGGTATTTAGTTACTGTTTGACCACTTTTTCGGGGTCCTGAAAAGGTCAGGTATAGCGAGAAACACCGGGTGGGTCTGTTAGTATTCAAATAAAAATGGCGAAGAATTACTATTATAATAAAGTCAATTTTATGCCAATTATTGAAATTATTTGTGTTTTATTTAATTTTATAGTTTATATGAAATAAGCTTCGCCTTTTTGGTTTATGGCCCGTTTTCGCACTTCTTCGAGGTTGATGCAGCTTTAAGCTCATCCTCTATTATATTTGTTTCATTATTGCCGGAAATAATGAAGTTTTTAATAACGACCGCCGAATCAAACTCAATGATATTGCGTAGGCTGACTGAAACAACATTTGGGTCCATTTAACTATACCGCATAAAAACTGATTTTTTTTATAATTTATTTACTTGAGCTTTAATATTAAATAATTCTTCGAAAACCCTACGAGAAGGTTACCAACGTGCCAGAATATTCTCTCGGCGGCCCTGAAAAGCCATCAATGCTTATAGAAGACAATGCTGAGTTGAGCTGTATTGGAGCATTTACATTTTGGTTCTTATACTAAATCATGAGAATCAACAAGATTTCAGGAAAATGTTCTGAAATACCTTTACACACTTTACACTCTACCTTGTAAGTTGTAAATATGGCGGATAACTGTTTACTTTACTAAAAACAATTTACAATGGAATATATTATTATGTACCTACGAACCTTTTTATTTAAAAGGATATCAAGGCTAATCATTAAAATATAAAATCAATTTATTGTGTGCCTAGGTTTGCATTGATCTTCAAATATATTTTAATATGTTTGTAAATTTGTTCAAAATGCTCCCAAAGAAAAACTAAAAGTTAAACAAAAGTCAAGAACAGGCGCATGTAGCCGCGTCATTATTTTTTGTTTGTCTTTGTTTATTTTGCACCAGAATTATATAAACCAGCACATATTATTTTGAGTTTCGAAATTTTTCTGTCTTTCAGAAAAATTTACGTTTGTGGTTTTAAACAGCGGTTTTGCGCGTGAATAAATATTGGTGATTTGCAAAATTGGATTGAAAAGTCTGTGGAGCGACTAGAGTTCAATGTTGTTATACTGTTTCGTTTTTATTTATTTTTACTTGCGATTTAGGTACTAAAATGCAAGTTATGGATTCGTGCAAAAAAAAAATCTAACAATCAAATATGACATGACGATAATAGAGAAGTTGAAAAAAGTGGGCCCGGAAATTTCGTCCGTCTGTCTGTCTATCTGTTCGCGCCTTCAGCCTAAACGGATGGGCCGATTTGCTTCAAACTTGGTATTTAGTATTTATTAGGTAGTATCTCGGGGAGCGTTTTTCATGTTTGCTCTAGATCGAAAAATAACGGTACCTGCCATACAATTTTGAACAATAAGTTAGATTTTCTTGAAAACGGTTCTAACGATTTTGATAAAACTTTCAGGGTGCTAATTTTCTATAATAATACATCTTTCAGTCGGAATACATTTTTGGAAATTTGTTTTATAACGATACCTCTCATATAACCGGTTTTTTTCAAATGCGGTTTTATCGTAAACTATCATCCCGAATTCAATAAAATTTTGCACACAGGAAGTCATTTATAATTCAATTAATATCGCATTTAAAAATTTTCAAAAACATTTTTTTTCGATTTTAATTTTTTTTTTTTTGTTTTTAATTTGGTTTTCCAAATATTTTGAAAACGGGTGGATTGAATTTTTTAAATAATTTTCCCAGATGAAAACTACACATTTCCTTATAATGACATACTAGAAAAAATTTAAAATATTTTTTCGAAAAGTTTTTCAAAAAAAAAACTGAAACTAATTAAAAAAAATAAAGAATTTTCTAAAAAAAATATTTTTTTTTATTTTAATCGACGTGGTTTTCATCTGGCAGCACTTTTTTCGGAGTTGGTCTTTTTGACAGTCTCTTGATTTATGCTCAGTTTGGTTTGCGATATCATAATGAATAGACTTACGTCTGAACAAAGTTTGCAAATTGTGCAAATTTATTTTGGAGCAGAGTATCCAAGAAAACCCAAATGAGTCCATCCGCCATCGCGCGCGGAAGGATCTTGGTTTGAAGGCTTACAAAATCCAACTCGTTTAAGAATTGAAGCCGAACGCGCATCAAGCGCGTCACACGTTCGGTGAATGGGCCCAACACGAAATGGCCACCGATCCCGATTTTCACAAAATTGAGAAAATTGGGCCTCGGCTGGAATTTATTCGAGCCAGCCACGGCGGCCACTTCCTCGAAATCATTTTTAGAACATAATGCAAACCCTTATCTTTATAATAAAGCTAGATTCTTGGCCATAACATTAAACTATATGCGTTTTATTTCTTCTTGAAAACCACACGTCTAAAAAAAAAACACCCTTTATATACATACATATGCAGCCACTAAGCAATTATCTAGCATAAGAACTAGTTCATGCGACCCAGTCGTGCATTTTATTTAAATTTTATTCGACGATGTGACCGCACATATGAGCAAGTACGTGCGATCCAGTCGTGCAATTTATTTTTTGTACAAATTGGAAAATGTTTGAATCTAAAAACATCTAAGACAACAACGTTTGAAAAATTTAAAGGTGTGCGACGTACGTGTCGTGTACACATTTTTTACGAGATATTTGGGTATACTTCAGTAAAAATGCTCGGTGAAGATCACGAAAGAAGAAAGTTTATAAATAAATTAAATTTTTTACCAAAATTCGAAGCCGCTAAAAAAATTTTAAGACCTTTAACGGCAATTTTCAGACCAAATCATCGTTCCTGTCAGTGAGAAGGCGAGTTGGTGGAAACACTTCTTATTACACTAGGTTGAACGGTCTTAAGGTCGGCGTAGAAGGTTTGTTTTCATCAAAGGTCTTATGAATACTTCTATTGCAATAGGACCTTGTAAACATGTTTAAAATATGATTTATTTATTGCTCCTTCGACAGTAAGTTTTTTTTTTATAAAGGGTGTTTATTTAGAGGTATAAAACTATAAAATGAAATAGAATACAGATATATCATTTGCATTAAAATTCACTTTATTTGAAAGATAATTCTTTACCAGGCAGGCTCGGATATAGTCCAATATTGAGGTTCAATTTTCCATCACTCCTTGCAGCGTTTGGGGTCGTAGTGGCGAATATTTTTCCAATTCTTCAGTCGTCTCTGGCTTATCGACGTAGAGTGTAGACGGCTTCACATACCCGCACTGAAAATAGTCTAGATGTGTTAAATCGTACGATCTTGGAGGCCAACTCACAGGTCAAAAATGCGATATTATGCGCCCGCCAAACGTTTCCTTCAACAAATCAATTGTGGAACGCGCTGTGTTACATGTTGCGTTTCACGAACAGAACCATGTTTTTCGAAAAGTAAAGTCAAGATGTTTTGACTTACTTTCAACTGACAGTTTCTCCTTTGCAATGTTTTGGTTCAGTTCAGTTTCACTAAAAGTTTTTTGACTAAAAATCAGTGTACGCCTACGTATTGAATTGAAATAAGATTTGAACTGTGCATTTTTCATACAATTAAAAATATTCTTTTTGCACTGTCAGCTACGTCCGAAAGATGGCGTCATTAATTTATAAAATAAGTGATGTCTCCCATATTGTTAATTATTTTTTATTACGCTTTCTTATAATATTCTTTATCATTTAAAATACCTTTTTATTTACAATTAAAAAAAACTTAAACTAAAATAATTCGCCACTGAAACACTACTTGCCCCCACAGTGAAAAAATGTGAGTGTTCCTTAAAGTGTCCTTATATTTTTAATTAATTTGTCATATATATATTTTTGGGCCTTTGCATTGTAAAGCATACTCATGTGATCAAATTGAGGATCAAAAATATATTGCCTTTTGACTTTTGTAGTGAGCTCCTGGATTAAGCGTTCCACATCCTTCAGAGCGGCTACGCTA
Organism: Platycheirus rosarum; assembly: GCA_963971375.1. Taxonomy (NCBI): domain Eukaryota; kingdom Metazoa; phylum Arthropoda; class Insecta; order Diptera; family Syrphidae; genus Platycheirus; species Platycheirus rosarum. Next base: position 130,581,976 of record OZ020509.1, on the reverse strand, counting down.
TCGTCAGTCGAGTAGTACAGGAATAAGGGAACATTTACTTTAGCAAGTGGATAGCTGGGTGGAGTTAAGTCTTTATATTTTTCCATATTTCCAGCGTTGCCAAAGTCGAATTGTCGGAAGTAACCTGTGTGGTATAACTGCATAAAATGCACAAGTTGCAACAGCGAGGCTGTAGATGGGCTTGTTAACATAACATCGTCAAAAATACTCTAAAAGATAGTTAAAAAAAGATGTAACGTTAATAAAAACAGAAGCACGAAATATTATTTATTCACTCACTGGTTCAATGGTATTATTGTTGAAACTAACCGCAGCAAACAGGGGATTAATGCACAAAATGTATTCATCTGGATTGCAAACCTTTGACACAGTTTCTCCTACTAACTCGCCAAATTTGCTTATGTGATTTGAAGGATTAGCAATTGGTTGTCCCATTCATTGGAGCTCCATATTTAAAAAAATTAGATGAAGCATGTTTCATGTAAGCAACTGGAGATAAGAAATGCGCCGACGAAATGGTTTCCTTCAAGTCCGGTTGTAGGGAGTTCAATGCTAGCAACACAGTTGTCCCTTGAGAGTGTCCTACATAGGCAAGTTTTTGAACACCTGTGAATTGTTTTATATAACCAAACATTGCAGGAAGGTCCTTTAAGGCAATTTCATGCCATGAGAAGTCCCAAAATTTGCTCGAGGTTGAATTGAGCGATATGTGATTGCTGGAGTAAGCATTTCCCCGGGCATTGCCCAGCCAAACATCATAACCAGCATCAGCAAGCAAATAAGCCAAGGAACGCTTCGGACCAAGAACAACATAATCACTGGAAGAACACATTAGCCCGTGCATTAGAAAGACAACAGGTAGTGGCTTAGATGTGTTTGTCGCTATGAGACTGAGAATGCGGTGCATGATCAAGATATATCCATCTTCTGTTTGAACTTTGTGAGCCTCGAATCCATAGCCATGTTTCTTAACCAAACTTTCCTGAAAGTAAACGAATTAAATTATATTTTTGAAATAAAAGCTTGCCATATTATTTAAAAACACAAAAACCAAAAAATGTATTTCACTTGATCACCTCTTATAAAAGATACGATATTACCGTTGTGATATTGCTTGAAGTAGAATCTATCATTTGAAAGGCCAACAATAGCAAAACCATCGATTTCCACAGGTTAACCATTGTTTTTTAAGCGACTGTCTTTGTCAACAACTATTGAACGACTTAACATAGATACCTAATTGGTCTCTAATACGGAAAGAGCTTAAAATTTAAGCTTGCGAGGATTGGAACGAGCAAACTTATTCTAATTTCAATCTTTCTATTTACCCAAGACCACTGGAGTTGTCTTGCCAAAAAAAATAAAAAAATAAAACTCTATTAGGCAATATGAAAAAGAAATAAAAGGCACGACTGGGTCGCACGTACTTGCTCTTATGTGCTAATCCTTTTTAAGTGCAGGCGTCTTTTTGACAAAGATTTTATTTTAATATTTTTTGTATGACGTGCAACTTCCTTAGAATCGTTTTGGGGTGAAGCTCGAACGAACATGCGTCACGACAAAGGGATAAACACATAAATATATAGGATTGTTAGCTTTTGCAGTTTTTTAGTGTAGTATTATCTTTCCACTTGCTGCTTACTGTTTATAATATAATTTGCTAATAGAAAGATACAAAGGACTTTTTTCAGTTAAATTTTCATTTTGGTATGGAAAAATTTGAACAACTGGCATAAAGATTCGTCGGAATCAGCAGTATGGCAATAATGCTAGGTAAAGGGACCTTTATACGTCCCAATATGGGACCAATGGAATTTATAAAGGATTTAGGTACCTATAATAAGGTTGGAAGGAAGGTAGGTACTAAAATTAAGATACGTGTTCCAACTACTGTTAAGCCAGTAGGTATAGAGACAAAATTAAAAGTTAACACAGTGGTTTTGTTTATTTATAGGAAGGTGTAAACTTTTGTTTTCTCGATTGAAATTTTTGCATTCAGTAGTAATCGAATAGTTTTTTTTATTTGTTAGTTGTTTTTGTGTGTTTATCAAAGGCTTCCTTATTTATTCTGTGCTTTTATGATGATGAAAAATACTTTAAAATACGTAAGTATGTATGTAATGTAGGTTGTCACTTTCTTTTATTTGACTAATGGCTTGGCTAGGGCTTAGCCGAGCAATATGAAATAAAATGTTGGGGAAAAAAATGTATGAATTCAAAAAAACACTACTCATAACGTTTTTTGGAAAAAATGTTGTAAGCCATCTTATTTCTTTTGCTGTTTTCTATTTTATGAATTTTTCATTTCAAAATCGTTCGACCAGTTTTTTCAAAAAAAATGTTTTTTTTGAAAAACTTTTCGAAAACATATTTTAAAATTTTTTTTAGTATGTCAATTTTAAGAAATCTATAGTTTATACTAGGAGAAAAATTTAAAAAAAAATCTATAGATCCGTTTTCAAAATATTCAAAATACAAAATATTTTTTTAAAAAAATTATTAAAATTTAAAAAAAATGTTTTTGAAATTTTTGATAAGCAATATTATTTAAATCATAAAACACTACATATTTTGAAAATTTCATCAAAATCCGTCAATTAGTTAACGAGAAAGTCTGATTTTAAAAAACCGGTCATATGGGAGGTACCGTTATAAAACTTTTTCTGAAAAATCCATTAAAATTAAAAGATAGATTTTGCACAGTAAACATCATTCTGAAAGCAGGTACCGTTAGTTTTGGAGCTAGAATGCCAATTCCAAAAACTGTCGGGTAGAGCACTCTAAAAATACTATATACCAAGTTTGAATCAAATCGGCCCAACCGTTTAGGCTGTAGATATCGATACGGACAGACAGACAGACAGACAGACACACAGACAGACAGACAGACGGACGGAATTTCCGGACCCACTTTTTTTGACTTCTCTATCATCGTAATATCATGTTTGATTGTTAGAATTTTTTTTTTTTTTTTACGAATGCATAACTTGCCTTATAGTCCCTATAATCGCAAGTAAAAAGCAGTGTTGTTATAAGTGTATCTTTTTATTTGGGAATTGAGATTTTTTTCGGACTTATCGTTTTCCGATACAAGGGATAACTCACGAATCATATTAAGACAATTAAGGTAATTCCGGGGGCAATTTAAAACCAATCCAGGGGAATTACTGATATTCTTAAAATAAGTAAAAACGCAGATAATGGAGAATTTGATACGTTTCGAAAAAGGCAAGGTATGTTTTTTTTAGCTTTAGATACAGGAACATTAAAAGAAATAGAAAGATTTTGCGTTTTTATGAAATTTTGTTTGATTGCTTCTTAGAAACATTAGAAACTATCCCATTAAGTACATTTAGAAGCTTTAATAGTACCCGCCATGGTTGATTTGCATATAAAAACTTTAAAAAATAAAAGAAACAAGGTTTAATTAATGTTATATTGAAGAAACACCTAGTGGGTGTACAAATCGGTTAAGTTTCGCTAATAACCAAAATTTCTAAAGTGATCTAAACAAAAACAAATTGTACGTACTTGCGGCCACAAATAAAATTTGAAAAATATTAGGGAAACTTTAAAGTTTTTATTCGATTCTTGTGATTTTTGACTGTTTGAAAAAAGGATACGTTAAATAGTTTTCAGCCGAAAAATTTAAACGCCATTTTATTCCGTTAAAAAAGTATGTAGAAATATAAACTTAAAAATCATTGGAACGGTTAGAAAATAAAATAAAACTTTTTTTTAAAAAAATAAGAAAATAATTCAAGAATTCAAACTAAAGCAAAAAAATTGCCTACATATAAAAACAAAATTCAAAAATAAAATTCACCTACCGGTTTTCAAAATATTAATTTTTTTCAAAAAAAAAAATGAAAAATTCATTAAAAATACAAAAAAAATGTTTTCAAAAATATTTAAAATTAAAATTACTAAGGCTACCTAAATCCTCCTGAATATCAATATTGGTTGTAACCGGTTAACCAGTTCTCGAGAAAGTCGAAGAAAAAAAGGTCCTATGGGAGGCACCGTTTTTGCCCCACCATCTTACATTTCGTGTCAGCTTACCTACAATAGCACACTGATTTCTTTTACATAAAAAAATTCTTGGAGCCGTTTTCAAGAAAAATAAGCTCTTGTACAATGGTTATTATGACAGGTACCGTTAATTTTTTGAGCTGAAAATATGTTTCTGTTTTGATTGTTATATCAAAATTTTTAATTAGTATGAATGCATAACTTGCATTATAGAACCCATGGACGTATTATATATGGACTGCTAGTGTAATGTCAGCTTCATACAACAATTGTCAAAAAAATGTCGCCAAAATTGAGAATGCGATGCTAGCTCTCCTGAACCCACTTCAGTAAAAAAAAAATAACTACTTAAAATGTTGACATAGAAGCTCGTGACATCTGTCAAAAAGTCGCATTTACCGGTAAAACATAACTGACACTTTTGAATTCCATCCATAGAAGTGTGCGACATCTTTGGTATTTTGCCTCTTGTTTTTTTAAATCGTGGACTACTTCCTTTTCTTATTGGTTTGTGCCTAAGACAAGCTAAAAGCAGTAGAAGGAAAAAATGGATTTTTTTAAAATCTCGTAGAAAAAAGGGGTTTTAGGTTATTTTCAAATCTCTTCAAATATTGTTGATTTTATGGAGATTTTAAAAGAAACTAATGAATTATGATCAAATAAAACACTACTAAGGCAGTAGATAAGGTGTTTTGACATTTTTTACTATCATCCGTATTCTTCAAACTACATACGTCCAAATTCGAGTTGCGTTCTAAAATGCAATGTGGGTTTAAGACCAACGTTCCTTTTTATTTATTTCTTCTAACTATTTGTTCATTAATAATTATAAAACACTAAGTTAATAAAAATCCTGACAAAATAGCCAGCGGTTGAGATTTATTCCTTGTGACGACTATAAAGGTGTGTTCACACCAAAAAAAAAAACATTTGTATAAAAAACATTTCTGAAATGTTTCCCCTTTGCTTAAAATCATTTCAGAAATTTCTGAAACATTTCTTAAATGTTTATTTGTTTCCCATTTTATGAGTCCAGTTTATATATAGTTTGCATATAAACTGCTAGGCAGTCTATATACAATGCTTCATGATGTAAAAAAAGGAGCAATCATAGCGTCGCGTTTTGTCATCATGAACATAACACAAACAAATAAAAACAACAAAACCTATCAACCAGACTTAAATGCATGAAAATAAAGAAAGATTTACGTTCGGAAGGGTAAACAGATAGACATTTCAGAAATGTTTCGCGAATCGTCCAGACTTAAATAAACATTTAAGAAAACATTTCAGAAAGAAAAAAACATTTCTGAAAGGTTTTTTAAATGTTTCTGAAATGTTTAAAAAAATGTTTCTTTGGTGTGGACACACCTTAAGGCTTTAGATTAAGGTTGTAAAGATTTTACGAAATTTTAATTTACCAAGGTATAAAAAACTAATTTCAATAAATCCATGAGTGTTTTTTTGTATTTATTACTTGGTGGATTAATTGTGGGATATTCTAAATAACACGGGAAGGAAAAAGGAAATTTTAACGTGCCAACGTGGGAAATCCTGCTGCCAAAGTCTGGGATTACTGGATGAAATGTCAAAATTGAGGTTTAATTTTTTTCCCGCTAGTGTACTCAGGAGGGCTAATGCCGCCCAAAATAACTGAGATTAAAATGGAACTAACTTGAGGTAGGCAACTAGCAGTCCATATATAATACGTCCATGATAGATCGCAAGTTAAAATATATTTACTTTTCTAAAAACAAATCAAACATTAATTTTTTTTTTAGATACATACTTATGAACATACCCTTAAATGCATTGTATTCAAAGATGCATACTTGTGGATGCAAGAACATGGCTAAACATTGCATATTTTCGAAAGAGTATCTCTCTATAAGCACAGAATTTTATTGCATACTTTCTGACTAAAAGCTATTACTAAGGAAATAGACGTTTTATGAAGGCTCGGTTTTCAAGTGATTTGATTTGATTTGCTGACTTGTGTGGGTTACGTTACGTTAAGTGTGTATCGGATTACTTCCAAAGAAGCGTTCCATTCAAATTTTTAAGAAATATCTTAACGATTAAAAAAAATCTTTTAAAGAAATTTTAAAACATTAATGATTAATTAAATAACACATTGCGGAGGAATTACTTTGTAACGGCTAGTTCGAAGTCAGTAACCGTTTGATATCCTGACGATAGTCAGAAAATGCCGATAGCCACTTTGTTTTTATATACCGAGATTGGAATGGAGATGTCAGAAGGCCTAACGGAACTATTAGTCAAGGCAAAATGGAAAAGAAATTACAAAGAAAGGAAAAAAATAGTTAGATGATAATTAGCATGATAATTATTGGTAATTTGGTGACGGGACTCTTTAAGCTGAAAGAGCCCCTCGCCGATCCGATGACCGCTAGGTTAGTAACGAGGGGTCAAAAACTAAAAGTCGAGGCAACTTCGCAAAAAAAATGGTTAGACATGGTAATCAGAAATAGGGAGTTTGATTCTCTGTAATCTGGATGGTTGCCCTTAGGAAGCAGAATCACTGCTTAGAACTTCCAAAAGACACTACCAGTCGACAAAGCACTATGTTGTTGGAGTTGTGAAGCCAAGGCAGTAATAGGAATAACTAGGAAAAATCAGCTTTCAAAGCTATCGACGAGGCCACTCTTATAATGTAAATATGTAGCTGAAAAAGCACACTTTTGAATGATTTACTGACGCTCGTTCATTAAAATTCAATAACGATGCTCAAGGTTACAGTCCACATATCTAAGGTAATATGTAATATCATTAGAGTTTTTATTTTTGCAATCTTCTGCGCATCTGTCAATATCAAAGTAAAATGGCGGCCGCCAGAGACCATTAGTTTGTTTATTTGTTCTGAAAAATAGATATCGTGGCTATATTTTAAAGTGTTTGTAGTAATTAATTTATAAATAAGCTGTTTAAATAAAAAGAAAAAATAAAACAATAAAACAAACGTGAGGTGTGCAGTTTTGTTTATAATTTTATTTTTTTGATGTAACAAGCACCATTTTTAATTTTTAGTAACAGATCAGATTTTGACAACCTGCGCAAATATTACCTTAGTTTTGTGTACTGTGGCTTAAGGTAACATCTTGTGGATGACAGATGGCAACAAAATAAAGACTTCTAAATTAATCACAATAGCTGATCCGTACATCGAAAAAGTCCCCAATATCACAGTAGAAGAAACTAGTGCTGGTATGAGAAGGTCCAAACTGAGAAAAGCGGTTGGGACAACATTCTCAATAAAGAGGAAGGCGGTTCAATTACGGTCAGTGGGCAAAGTTGGTCAATGTATTTTCGGCCTGACTAATGTGAAATGAGTTTCGGTTTTCATCGCATATAAGAGAGAAGACCGAAAAAACCATTTTCACTTCCGTCAAGTCCAAACACATTTGAAGTTAAACCATCGAAACAAAATTCAGCGATTGCGGTCTTATTTTCAGCCGAACAGAAATCGGTGTAAGTATTGTATTATTATTTGTTTAGTTTACTTATTTTTTCAAAAACAAAATTAAAAATTTTGTTATTTTTGATAAAAATGATTTTAATGGTTTTTCATGAAATTGGGTGATGACCGTCATTTATATTTGATCTTATTTTTTAATTTTTCGATTTTAGGATGGCTGAAAACCACAAAAGAATTTTGAACTTCTGGTCAAGGCATATAAAATGGCATTTTAAAGCCACCTTCTATGGAACTCAATTTTACGCCGGTGCCAGGAAAAAGAAATTGTTGATCAGGTTATTCTTCTTCCCAATTTTATTAGGGCCTTACCGCATTGCATCTGCAAAAACACGTTTACGAATACGCGCAACAAAGCAGGATCCACAACTATTTTAGTGAAAAAAGTTAGCTGGAACTGGAACTAAATGGATGTGGAATTTTTTTGGGTCGGCGCTCAAAGGTAGCCATTCGTAAGGCGTTTCTGCATTCATTATTCAACAAAGTAGGTTTCCAATTTTTATCAACAGCTTGAAACCTTAATGCAAGAACACAAGTTCAGTCCAACTAACATTTTTAATGCGGATGAAACCGGAAACACAACGGTTGGCGATCCAGCACAAATCTTAGCCCAAAAAGGTCAAAGAAAAATGGGTGCGGTAGCGAGTGGTAAACGTGGAAAAAATATAGCCGTCATGTGTGTCATAAGTTGTTCAGGATCCTATGAACTATGATCCTCCAATGTTTATTTGTCGGAAATATGTTCAACCTTGTGCTTTCTACACCATCATTTGAAGTCAAATATCTGACCGTTATTCACCGTGTACTTGACCGCAATTTCTCCGATGATGGGCAATGACGGTCAAGTTGTATTTTTGTTTTACTTTTTTTATATAAAAGTTGGTATATGTGATAGAAGATTTGTTCCTTCTGAGAAACTCAAAGAATTTATTAATTTATGTTTTAAATAAAAAACATATTAAAAAAACATTTTAAGACTGTTTTCATACTTTTCCTTTAAGTGACCGCCATTCGACAACCTTACCATATTATCGGCTACTATTTTCGACTCAAGGTAATTAAAGAATTGTAGTCTTCCAACTTATACTCCATTACCCCGGTTTTTGCGACCAATACTTCTAGCATACCAAGCCAAGATCTAACTGGTTATCCCTTCATAAATGTTTAGGCCCAGATTTTTTTAGCCACTTGCTCGATTAGGATGATAGAATCTTGTACAGCTTTTGGGCTTTTACCGACAATGCTGATTTCGTCTGAGTTACGGGTTGCTTACTGCTTCTGCAACGCCAGGTTGAAGAGAATGCAAGCCATACAATCCCCTTGTCGGAGTTCATTAAAATGTTTATTAGTCTGAAGAACAATTCCTGGAATCAAGAATTCTGGATGCCGAATTCCTGGATGCCGAATTCTATCATGGCCATATAATAAAGTTGTGTTACACTGCTCCAATTAAGACTTTATCATAAACTTTTGTTCATAAATCGTTTTCATTATAAGTTAGGTCCTATAAATAAAACCCTTTAACATACCTCTAACTCTATAAAATTAATTTAAAGTCGACTTAGAGAACTTACTGTCAAGCGCCGAAAAAATGTTTCGTAATTGTTTAGTCAAAAAATATCTGTATTTATAAACGTTAATAAAAAACACCTTTTTTTAAAGTAAATATCAGTTTTTTTAAGTATTTGGAAGTAATTATTAAAATCAAAAAGGAACTAAATGTTTACCTTTGATAAATACATAAATGTTTCCAATTAGTTTCACTAAAGGGCGAGTTTTAGATTGACGCAAATAAAACAAACGGCTTATTAGATTTCTACTGAATTTAAAACCTTTTTTTTTAATATTAGTGACTAAACATTTATTAGATAAAAAGATTTTTGTTGGTCAATATATTAAAAAAAACGTTATTTCATCAAAACTGATCAGTCAGTTTTGGTAAAATACTTTTTCTCATAAAGAATTGTTTAGGACAGTGTTCTTCTTGAGGATCTTTGCTTAAAATTTTATAAGTTTTACCACTTTTTGCACAGTTTTTCTCTCTCTGAATCATTATTACAGTCAAAGAGAGAAATACAAAAATATTGTTTTTATAAAAATAATATACAAAATATATAATAAAGCAAATAAAAAATGTTTTTTAACACCGATGCGAAATTTTATTGTAAGGAAAATAAATGTTGGCAACGTTCAACTTAACATGGAACAATTTATTATGCATCCCATAGCAACGCAGTAATAGTTTTTATGATAGATAGACTTATGTAAGACGCTGCAACGAAACTGAGATGCAAACGTTCTATCAATCTTTGCTTGATGAACAGCATTTATTCTCAATACAAGAAATACAAAATAAGTAAAATTTAATGAAGGGTTGGCATGTTTTTAAAAACGAAGAGAAAAGTTTAGATTTTTGTGTTTTACGGCAATTATACGCTTTCGCGGTCACCTGGTTTTTTAGCTGTAGAAAATTCAAAACTGAACCGATTTTCATGATTTTTAATTACGATTATAGGGACTATAAGGCAAGTTTAGGATTCGTGAAAATAAAAAAAATTAAATAACAATCAAACATGACATGACGATCATAGAAAAGCCTAAAAAAGTCATTGGCAAAAAATGTTATTTTAAATTTTATGATCACACGTATATTAATAAACTCTAAAAAACTGCATACCAAAATTTAAAAAAAATAAAAAACTAAAAATAAAAAACAGGATTTTATTAAAATCCGTCCTACAATTTTCGAAACCCTTTTTTTCGTAAATTCTTACGTGTTTAAGACGTGTAATGGCGTACTTCATTTTTACTAAAAACTAAACATCTTGCTTTTCAATGTAATTAGGCACATAAGAGCAGGTACGTACGACCCAGACGTGCCCATTTTTCCAATTGCAGATTTATGTTTGTAAGATATCTTTATGAAAACACTTTCAGTTTCCAAATATGAGCGCAACTCGGTCGCACAAACTTGCTATATTGTTTTATTTAAAACTAAATAATTAAATTTTAAAATATTTTTTTTATTAACCTCCTGAACATTGCTAGGAGTTTAACTTAGTCGATTTAGTTTTTGAGACAATAAAACATTTTCTAAATAATAAAAATTGATTTAATAACAAAATTTTAAAAAAAGATTCATCAAAGTTTATATTCAGTTTTAAAAAATTGTAAAAATATAAAAAGCCTTCTTCTATAGTTTTTTTTCGCCAATCCATACCTTGCCGTTGTATTTGCTAACCAAAAAACATACCACAATAAAGTACATAGAGAATGGCTATCCCCACTCTATCGATAAGTAGTACAAATCAAAATAAGAATTTTTGCGCGTGTACTCCAAAAATCATATAAATTGAATTCGTAACTATGCATTAGCTAAAGTCACCTGAAAAAATTCGACAATGGATCATCTTTGGGTCTTGACGATAACGTTGTTTCTGTGCTTAACAGTTCAAGTGATAAGTTCGCAAAAAGATGCCCCAATTACAACGGTAAGCATGACTTCTAAATAGTTATTCTTATATTTATATCTTAATGTCCTTACTCCTCTAACTAGACCGATTTTGATTTAAAAAAAATTAATATGTAACTTCGTTCATTTTAAGCTTTAACTAGATAAAAATTGTTTCAAAATTCTTGTTAGTAATTTTAGTGGTTATATTAAGTTACCTAATAGATTTCCTAGTGTAATATTTAAAACTTAAACAAATTGTCAACAATGTATGTATGAACACAAACCTTCAAACCGGAAATGGTGTACAGGGTGGCGCACCAATAAGAAATTCAAATAACTTTTTTTTAATCTTAACATGTATTTCATTTTTCATCATTATTTTTTTATTTTATAGAAAATTAATTTTATTTTAAATGACTAATTGTTTTTTAAAGATGATAGACCGGAAATGACGAAAATTGTTCATTCCGGCCTGAAGGGTTGAAGGGATCGCCTCAATTATTGTTTTAATGGACTGCTTCAAGTCAAATTCCTTGGTTTCGTTTTGTACAGCTCTTGCTTAACATAACTCCATAAAAAAAAGTCTGGTGCAGCAAGGTCAGGTGACCTTGGGGGCCAGCAAAAAGTGGAGTTCCTGGAAATTAATTTTTTTTGGGAATTTATGTTGAAGATCCGCCATAATTGGTCTGGCTGGAACCGCCTAAATTCCCTTTGCACGGAAATGACAGATTGCAAAGCATCCCTGTACTATCCAAATCATTTTTTCAGTATTCCTACCCCAAGCATTCATTTTGATAAATCTAAATAGTAACCTGGGAAGTAAAAAAAAATAAGCCGATTACTCACACAGAAAAAAGTTATTACGTCACACTGTATAAACTTTTTTTTTTTTTAGGAGAGTTTGATTAAGGAAAACGGCTATCCTTTCGAGGCCCACACTGTTAAAACAGACGATGGATATATCTTGACCTTGCACCGAATCCCCAGCTTAGTGAAATCATCCACTCCAGCACCTGTTGTCTTCCTTATGCATGGCGTAATGTGTTCTTCGAGTGATTGGTTACTTCTTGGACCTAAACTAGCTTTGCCTTACTTGCTTGCTGATGCTGGTTATGACGTTTGGCTGGGCAATACCCGAGGAAATACCTACTCTAAACACGTATCACTAAATACAAGCTCCAACAAATATTGGGACTTTTCTTGGCATGAAATCGCTTTACTGGATCTTCCAGTGATGTTCGATTATGTAAAAGCATTGACAGGAGTTAAGAAATTTGCCTACGTGGGTCACTCTCAAGGAACAACTGTATTACTAGTCTTGAACTCTTACCGACCGGACTTGAAGAATACCATTTCGTCAGCGCATTTCTTATCGCCAGTTGCTTATATGAAACATGCTTCATCACCTTTTTATGCGCTTGGAGGTCCTGAAATAGGAAAACCAAATCCTGATCCTTCGAATCACTTGAAGGAATATGAAGCTTTAATAATCGATGTTAAGAACAAGGTTTGCGATGAGAAGGAAAACATTTTGTGCACTAATCCAATATATGCTTCTGTTGGCTTCAACAACAACACTATTGATCCAGTAAGTATCTGACGACTGTAATTTTTTTATCTTGAAACTTGTCACTTACATATGGTTATCTTATCCTTTTAGAGCATTTTCGATCTAGTTATGGCCACAAGTCCATCTACAGCCTCCTTAATACAAGTTGTCCACTACATGCAGTTATACAAATCCGGCTTCTTTCGACCATTCGACTACGGCTATGCTGGCAACTTAATGAAATATAAGAGTATTACTCCACCCAGCTATTGTCTTAATAAAGTCAACGTTCCGCTCTTCATGTACTATGCAGCACACGATGCAGTAGCCGCTGTAGAGGATGTAGACCAGTTAATGAGTGAACTTACCACAAAAGTTCATAAGCATTATATTTCCGATCCACTTTTTGATCACATGAGCATTCAGTTAAACAAAAAGGCTAAGGAGTACATATATGATATTTTAATGAAAAATATTTTATTGTATTAGAAACTTAATAAAATTGTCTTTTGAAGACTTCAATTTATTAGTTCAGAGCATTTACCGCTTGATTCATTTCAATGCTAGGATATTGAAGCATCTCCATAACCTTTCTACATATTGTTGCACCAAGGAACGCTCACCATAAATCTGCATCTATGAACGCGCATTACAAAGCTGTATTTATGAACGATAACCGTCACATGTCATTTTTGGTGACAGCAACGATTGTCTGTCTAAATCATAACTTCTATAAAGTCACACGTTTTTTTTGTGGGTCGTACTTTCTCAACATTGCGTTTTCTTTAATCGACTTTTATTTCAGAAATTCTCGAAGTTTTGCAACAACTGGTGTTAGAAGTGGGATCTTTGTATAATGGCGCAAGAGATCGAAGAACAATTTTGCAAAATTTCTGAACAATTAGCATCGTTGACATTAATTTTAACCCAACAAAATGAGCAACTCACTCAACTAAGGGTTGACCAGCAACGTCAATCCGAAGAATTGAAGACTTTAGGAGGGACTACTTTTGCCGCCAGAGTATTCGATTGTTCAACTCCTGAAGGAAAAGCGCCAACGCCAATTTCAGACAAAACCAATTCAGGAGCTGATAAACATCAAGATAAATCCCTCGATGATCCTCATGATTCACAATCTTCGATGGGACAATCTAATGAAGCGGCTAAGCTTGTCCCGCAGCCATTTGATAGTAACACCGCTCAATGCATGTGGTACAATTCGAAATCGTCGCTGAAGATAATGGTTGGAACGACCAAGAGAAAGCTCAAGAACACGAGCTTCAATGTTGAGTGGAACAGCTCTCTCAGTTTTAGCTAATCTAGGCCTTCCGGATAGAACTAACTACGACAAATTAACGCAGGCCTTGAATCTGAGATTCCTCGGACAACACAGGTACGTGTCACATACAATGCTTAGGACAAGGCGACAGGGCAACAAAGAAGACTTTGGACACTTTGGAGCATTTGGAACAGATCTTCTACGCCAAGCTTGAACGATTCTCAAGATGATTGGGACAATCTGTTGCCATTGTTTGCCACGGCCTACCGTGCTGCTCAACAAGACTCAACCAAAGAATCGCCAAATTCAATGCTCTTTGGAAGGGAAATGAGTCTCCCTTCAGATCTCCTATTCGATGCCTTGCCGCACCAGGAGTTACCTGTTACCTGCTATGCAAAAGAACTACAACAAAATCTTGCCATTACTCATGAGAACGCCAGGGAACAGATGTACAAAGCAGTGGCGAGAATGAAGAAGAGGTATGATTTTTCATCTAACCTTGCTATCTTTCAGGTGGGTCAATTTCTTTGGTTTCATAACCCGAAACGAAAGGTTCGTCCTTGCCCTAAATTAGACTCAGCTTGGGATGGCCCTTATCGAATAATGCAGATGATAACCGATGTTACACTCAAAATCCAAAAGACACCCCGAAGCAAGGCGAAAATTATTCATGTGGATCGTCTTGCCCCATACCATTGTAAGAACATTAATAGCTGGATTTCATAGAGATGCTCCCGCTCTGGTTCAAGAGGGGGAGGATGTTGCACCAAGGAACGCTCACCATAAAACTACATCTATGAACGCGCATTACAAAGCTGTATCTATGAACAATAACCGTCACATGTCATTTTTGGTGACAGCAATGATTGTCTGTCTAAATTATAACTTCAATAAAGTCGCACGTTTTCATTTTGTGGGTCGTATTGTCTCAACATTGCGTTTTCTTCAATCGACTTTTATTTCAGAAATCCTCGAAGTTTTGCAACAATCAAAAGGGTTCAGTAAAATGAAAGATAGATATAAATAAAAAAATTCATATTTACTTGCGATTTTAGGTACTATAATACAAGTTATGCATTTGTGCGGATTAAAATAAATTGCACGACTGGATCGCACGTAGTTGCTCATATGTGCGATCACATCGTCGAATAAAATTTAAAAAAATTACACGACTGCTTCGCACGAACTTGTTCTTATGCTAAATAATTGCTTAGTGGCTGCGTATGTTTTATTTAGACGTGTGGTTTTCAAGCAGAAAATTTAATGTTATGGCCAAGAATTTAGCTTTATTATAAAGATAAGGGCTTGCAAGTATGTTTTAACAATGATTTCGGGGAAGTGGCCGCCGCGGCTGGCTCGAATAAATTCCTTCCGAGGCCTAATTTTCCCAATTTTGTGAAAATCGGGATGGCTGGCCTTCTTGTTTTGGGCCCATTCACCGAACGTGCGACACGTTTGATCGTCGTTCGGCTTCAATTCTTGCACGAGTTGGATTTTGTAAGCCCGCAGAACAAGATCTTTTTTTCGAATTTTTTTTTTCATTTTTACTTGTGATCATAGGGACTATAAGGCAAGTTATGCATTCGTAAAAAAAACAAAAATTCTAACAATCAAACATGATATTACGATGATAGAGAAGTCAAAAAAAGTGAGTCCGGAAATTCCGTCCGTCTGTCTGTCTGTCTGTCTGTCTGTCTGTCTGTCCGTATCGATATCTACAGCCTAAACGGTTGGGCCGATTTGATTCAAACTTGGTATATAGTATTTTTAGAGTGCTCTACCCGACGGTTTTTGGAATTGGCATTCTAGCTCCAAAACTAACGGTACCTGCCATATAACTTTTATTAAAAAACTTATTTTTCTCGAAAACGGCTCCTACGATTTTGATTAAACTTTCAGAATGATGTTTTCTGTGCAAAATCTATCTTTTAATTTTAATGGATTTTTCAGAAAAAGTTTTATAACGGTACCTCCCATATGACCGGTTTTTTAAAATCAGACTTTCTCGTTAACTAATTGGCGGATTTTGATGAAATTTTCAAAATATGTAGTGTTTTATGATTTAAATAATATTGCTTATCAAAAATTTCAAAAACATTTTTTTTTAAATTTTAATAATTTTTTTAAAAAAATATTTTGTTTTTTGAATTTTTTGAATTTTTTGAAAACGGATCTATAGATTTTTTTTTTAATTTTTCTCCTAGTATAAACTATAGATTTCTTAAAATTGACATACTAAAAAAAATTTTAAAATATGTTTTCGAAAAGTTTTTCAAAAAAAACATTTTTTTGAAAAAACTGGTCGAACGATTTTGAAATGAAAAATTCATAAAATAGAAAACAGCAAAAGAAATAAGATGGCTTACAACATTTTTTCCAAAAAACGTTATGAGTAGTGTTTTTTTGAATTCATAAATTTTTTTCCCCAACATTTTATTTCATATTGCTCGGCTAAGCCCTAGCCAAGCCATTAGTCAAATAAAAGAAAGTGACAACCTACATTACATACATACTTACGTATTTTAAAGTATTTTTCATCATCATAAAAGCACAGAATAAATAAGGAAGCCTTTGATAAACACACAAAAACAACTAACAAATAAAAAAAACTATTCGATTACTACTGAATGCAAAAATTTCAATCGAGAAAACAAAAGTTTACACCTTCCTATAAATAAACAAAACCACTGTGTTAACTTTTAATATTGTCTCTATACCTACTGGCTTAACAGTAGTTGGAACACGTATCTTAATTTTAGTACCTACCTTCCTTCCAACCTTATTATAGGTACCTAAATCCTTTATAAATTCCATTGGCCCCATATTGGGACGTATAAAGGTCCCTTTACCTAGCATTATTGCCATACTGCTGATTCCGACGAATCCTTGCCAGTTGTTCAAATTTTTCCATACCAAAATGAAAATTTAACTGAAAAAAGTCCTTTGTATCTTTCTATTAGCAAATTATATTATAAACAGTAAGCAGCAAGTGGAAAGATAATACTACACTAAAAAACTGCAAAAGCTAACAATCCTATATATTTATGTGTTTATCCCTTTGTCGTGACGCATGTTCGTTCGAGCTTCACCCCAAAACGATTCTAAGGAAGTTGCACGTCATACAAAAAATATTAAAATAAAATCTTTGTCAAAAAGACTCCTGCACTTAAAAAGGATTAGCACATAAGAGCAAGTACGTGCGACCCTGCGTGCCTTTTATTTTAATTAGTTTAAGTTTTCTCGGAAAAACTAAGTATGCAATAAAATTTGAAAACTAAATGTCTATCGAGGAAAAAATATTAAAAATCTTCGATCATTTTTTTATTAAATTTCATTTTTTTAAACTTTTCGAAAAAATATTTAACATTTTTTTAGTATGTCATCATAAGAAAATCTGTAGTTATTATCCTGGAAAATTATTAAAAAAAAATTAATCAACCCGTTTTCAAAATACTTTGAAAACCAATTTTTTTTATATTATTGAAATCGGGATAATGATTTACTATAAAAACGCATTTGAAAAAACCGGTTCTATGAAAGGTACCGTTATAGAACAAATTTCGAAAAACTCATTCCAACTAAAAGGTGTTGTTGTAAAAAAATAGAACCCTGAAAGTTTTATCAAAATCGTTACAGCCGTTTTCGAGAAAATCAATTTTTTGTTAAAAATTGTATGGCAGATAACGTTATTTTTTGACTTAGAGCAAAAATGAAAAACACCCCCGAGATACAACCAAATAAATACTAAATACCAAGTTTGAAACAAATCGGCCCTCTACGGAGGTCTGAATAGACAGACAGATAGACAGACGGACGGAATTTCCGGACCCAATTTTTTCGACTTCTCTATCCATCGTAAGTCATGTTTGATTGTTATCTCAACATTTTTAATCTGCACGAATGCATAACTTGCATTATAGTACCTATAATCGCAAGTAAAAAGTTCCAAAATCACAACACTTAAAGGTTTCTAGTAAAAATGAAGTACGCCACACACAACTTGTATAATAACGAATTTATGAAAAAAATATTTTGAAAATTATGGAACGGGATTTGATAAAATCTTGTTTTTTATTTTTAGTTTTTTCAAATTTTTTTTCAGTTTTTTTACAGTTTATTAAAATATGTAGGTACATTTGAATATAAAATTTAAAATATTTTTGTTTCATTAGTTTTAAAAATGTGGATTTTTCAAAAAAAAAGTTAATAATTAATATTAACTAGAAAAAAAAAGTTATTCAAAATTTTGAAGTGACAGCCGAGAAAACCAAAAATTAAAAAAAAACCTTATATGAAAGGTACAGTTAATAGACTTTTCCGGTAAATTTGGTTCTAATCAAATAATAATCAATACTAACAAAAAAACTCTCAAAATTTTTCATCAAAATCGTTGGAGCCGTTTCGAGAAAAAATAAGCTTATCCTAAACGGTCATATGGCAGGTACCGTTATATGTAGGCCTAAAAATAAAATTTCAATTTCCCCTCTGGGGAAAGCCAAAAGAATCACACACACTAAATTTGAAGATAATCGCTTAAGCCGTTTAGGCTGCAGCTCGTTATACATACTGACAGACAGACAGACATTTTTGATTATT
Source organism: Platycheirus rosarum (assembly GCA_963971375.1). Classification (NCBI taxonomy): domain Eukaryota; kingdom Metazoa; phylum Arthropoda; class Insecta; order Diptera; family Syrphidae; genus Platycheirus; species Platycheirus rosarum. Next base: position 130,563,573 of record OZ020509.1, on the reverse strand, counting down.
ATCTCAATTTTTTTATATTCACGAATCCTAAACTTGCCTTATAGTCGCCATAATCGGAAGTAAATATTAAGATAACAATCAAACATGATATGATGATAGAGAAACAAAATTCTGTCTGTCTGCCTGTGTGCCCGTCTGTCTGTCTGTAAAGATATACATATTGAACGACAGCCTAAATGGTTGGGCCAATCATCCTCAAATTTGAAACATTTAATTTGACATTCTACAGAGGACATTTTTTTTATTTTTTCTTTAACTCAAATATTAACGGTACCTGCCATATAACCGTTAAGTAAAAACTTATTTTTCTCGGAAACAGCTCCTAGAATTTTTATAAAAAAAAACCAGTGTACTTATTGTAGGTGTGGGTTATGTTTTGGTGAACAAATATTTAAGATGCTGGGCTAAAAACGGTACCTCCCATATTTTTTTTTCTTCAGCTTTCTGGAGAACTGGTTAACCGATTGCAATCAAAATGGATATTCAGGAAGATGAGCCAAAGTAATTTCAAATCAAAATACATATATATTTTCGAAAACTTTTCTTTTTGTAATTTTAATAATTTTTGTTTTTGGAAATTCAATATAACGAATCATGTGCGACATTTAGAAAATGTTGAAATTACTTCAACAGAAAAATCAGAGAAGATTCTAGAGCTGAATAAGAATACCGACCGGACAGCGGACACATGTTGGCATATCACCAAAAGAAATTTAAACCCTGCTCAGACGAGCTGAAAGAAGAATTGCGACGAATGTGCATGAGGACATAACATAATTTTTAAATCATTGCTCAGCCAATCTGCCAATTAAGGAAACACATTAGAAGAGCTACCTAAAATATTTCGTACAAGTCTACTTAGATCTATCAACGCCTGAAAATGGCTTGAAAAGTATAGGTTTTTACAAGGGTCAAATGCTTGTTGGGCTCAAAATTCCGAGGCTATCACAATGGATGTACTATACATACATCTAATGTGATGGATTTGTGGGCAACAGTTCTACAGTAAGGTGTTGGCTTGGTAACCTAGAGATCGTGAGTCCGAAACTCACATAGGTAGCAATTTTTTTGAAAAACTCCTAGTACAAACTTGAAGCCATTCGTGGCAAAGAAAATAGTCACATAATTCTTGATCTACTGCGATTTATACATTGGATGGGCAACTGAGGAGTTAAAGAGAACTAAAGAGTGTTACAGAATCCGTGTTCATTGGTTGGTTTGCAGCCAGGAGATTATACCGGCTGTATTACAACTGGCCCTTCGTGACACCAGGTCGCATCACGAAGTAACTTAGACCTTACTGTGTTATGCGGAGCTCGACACAGCTGACCTATTTGTTCTTTAGCTAACCGTGAGAATTTTTTTGAAGAGAAATAATAATAAAAAATTTAAGAAAATCTTTATTCAGCTTTATTGTCTGACCTAATGGAACGAAACCTCCAAGGTGATAAGCCGGTCAATAGTGCCAAAAGTATTAAGAGACAAACCCAGCACGAGCCAGAGGTGGTCTTCCGGGCAAATGATGAGGGAAAGTCTAAGCGAGCACTTAAAATTTGCATGCGCTACCGCAGCAAATATCGCAAGACACCGATAAAAGGAACCTATAAGGTCCACACCAAACAGAAAAGAGGGGAAAGAAAAGAGCAGATGTGACATGGTACCAGTGTTTATGAAACAGGGACTCTCCCCTGTAGAAAACAGAAAGAAGGTCGACGAGAGGAAGTCGGCACAAGCGGAAAGCAAGCTAGTTGAAACTAGCGGGGGTAAGAAAACCAGCAAACACATATCTCCCCCGAAGAAAGTACCATAAAGATAAGGCGCACAAGCGCTACTGCACCCGCTACAACCAGACATATCCAAGCTGAGAAGGCAAGAGCGGTATACTACGCTACAGCTGCTAAAATCACAAGGAAGGTTGTCCTTCCAAAAGAATACCCAGAGCAACTCTCTTGCAAAGAGACCTAGAGAGCGCGATAGTAGACGAGATGATAAAAGGCTGGAAAAGAAGTATTAAATTCGAAGAGATCCTGTTTAAACCAGGAATGATCCTAATAGACTGCTTCAACAAAAAAGCAACAATTTGGGTGATAGAAGCAGTTTCATAGCTGAGTGGTTGGAAGGGCTGCAAGCTCACCAAGAGACAAGGCGACCATATACCCAACCAACACACCATTACTATATTCCTTCCCGAAGTAGTGGCTCATCCTACTCTTCTGGAATCTTTCCTAGAAGATGGAAAACAGCATTTGTCAGGCTGTTCCTAAGAAAGGTGACCCATCCTCCCCCTCCTCCTACCGACCCATAGCACAAATATCCCTTGTTTCTAAGGTCATGAAAAAGCTGATTAACCGTTAGCTTAAGGAATATCTCGAAGATCTCCATGACCGTCAGTGTGGCTTCCGCAGCAAACGTTCCACTGGTGATCTGATGGCATATCTCACCGAACAGTGGAACAAATCTTTACATCGCTTTGGTAAAAGTAAGATTATTGATCTTGATATCTCCAAGGCATTTGATAGAGTTTGGTATGAAGCTCTCTTATCGAAAACGCATGCTTCTGGGATCGATGATACTCTTGTTCGTTGAATTAGAAGCTATCTTCTGGACCGTTCAATACAAGTTGTATTGGACGGATTCAAGTCTAATTCCTACAAAATAAATGCTGGTGTGCCCCAGGGCTCTGTTCTGTCTCCGACTCTGTTCCTCATTTTTATAAATGATCTTCTGTCTCTTACTTCTAATCCACTTAACTGTTTTGCTGTCGACTCTACCCTCAGCTTTTCATATTCGTTCGACAATTCACGTCCTTCGCCTTCGGACGTAAAATTGCAACGGTACCGTATGTTAACCTTAGCTCATTAAACTCCGATTTATACAATATTGTCAAATGGGGTTATAGAAATCGTGAAATCGTTAAAGCTAAACATACCCCCAATGCCATTGTCCATAAATGTCGAAGAGACCGAAAAGCTATCTGTTCTCGGTATGTGTTTCAACGACGATCTCCGTTGGAACGACCATATATATATATATTTGAGACCGCCAAAAATGCTGCTAAGTGCTTAGGTTTTCTGTATCGATGTAAGTTTTGTCCCCTTCTGCTCTGCAACGTTTAAACGCCCAAAACCCTAGTATAACTCTTATCCCTGGGCAGCTGCTTCGCAAACATCGCTACACCTGCTCGATAGAATACAAAAACGTTCAGATTACTATGAAATAGAAATGTCTCTGAAAGAATTGCCCCTCTAGAACACCGACGCAATATTTCATGTCTTTCCTTGTTTTATCGTTTCTTTTTTTAATAAAATGTTCAATCGAGGTAGCCAGCTGCATTCCTCCCCTTAAAAATCTCACTCCTAATACTGGTCTCACAAGGAATGCTCATCAGTTGAAATATAGAGTTTCTTTTTTTAACCGAACAACACGAATTTGGAATAGTTTACCCGACGAGGTTTTTCCTTGCCATTTCAATTTAAAAACATTCAAGACCAATGTTAAGAAAGCAAAAGAAGAAAAGGATTAGTTCACTTAAATTCAATTGCGATGTTCAAGGCAACTTCTCGTGTATGACAGATGACAACCGAATGAGGAATTCTAAATTAATGGTTTCCTAATCCCCTAGTTACCCTGGTTTTTGCGACTAACACTTCTGGTTTTCCCTTCATAATGTGTAGGCCCAGATTTACTTAGCCACCTGCTCGATTGGGATGATAGAATCTTGTACAGGTTTTGGGCTTTTACCAACAATGCTGATTTCGTCTGAGTCACGGATTGCTTAATGTTTACTGCAATGCCATATTGAGGAGAATCCAAGCCACAAATCATTAGTTTATTAAAATGTTTATTAGTCTGGAGAGCAATTCCGGTCTGGATGCGGAATTCCCTCATGGCCTGCTATACTATCGTAGGTGGCTTTAAAGTCCTCAATAAAGTCTTTATGATCAAAATATAGCACAAGGCATGACAAATTGCTTTCATTAGAGGGTTGGGTCCTACAAATAAAACCGTTTAACATACCTCCAACTCTATTAAATTAATTGAAAGTCGACTTAGAGAACTTATTGTCAACGGCGCCGAAAAAATGTTTCGTAATTGTTTAGTCAACAAACATCTGTATTTACAAACATTAATAAAAAAAACACCTTTTTTTAAAGTAAATATCAGTTTTTTTAAGTATTTGGAAGTAATTATTAAAATCAAAAAGGAACTAAATGTTTACCTTTGATAAATACATAAATGTTTCCAATTAGTTTCACTAAAGGGCGAGTTTTAGATTGACGGAAATAAAACAAACGGCTTATTAGATTTCTACTGAATTTAAAACCTTTTTTTTAATATTAGTGTCTAAACAATTATTATTTTACAAATGCCATATAAAAAGATTTTTGTTGTTCAATATATTAAAAAAAAACGTTATTTCATCAAAACTGATCAGTCAGTTTTGGTAAAATACTTTTTCTCATAAAGAATTGTTTAGGACAGTGTTCTTCTTGAGGATCTTTGCTTAAAATTTTATAAGTTTTACCACTTTTTGCACAGTTTTTCTCTCTCTGAATCATTATTACAGTCAAAGAGAGAAATACAAAAATATTGTTTTTATAAAAATAATATACAAAATATATAATAAAGCAAATAAAAAATGTTTTTTAACACCGATGCGAAATTTTATTGTAAGGAAAATAAATGTTGGCAACGTTCAACTTAACATGGAACAATTTATTATGCATCCCATAGCAACGCAGTAATAGTTTTTATGATAGATAGACTTATGTAAGACGCTGCAACGAAACTGAGATGCAAACGTTCTATCAATCTTTGCTTGATGAACAGCATTTATTCTCAATACAAGAAATACAAAATAAGTAAAATTTAATGAAGGGTTGGCATGTTTTTAAAAACGAAGAGAAAAGTTTAGATTTTTGTGTTTTACGGCAATTATACGCTTTCGCGGTCACCTGGTTTTTTAGCTGTAGAAAATTCAAAACTGAACCGATTTTCATGATTTTTAATTACGATTATAGGGACTATAAGGCAAGTTTAGGATTCGTGAAAATAAAAAAAATTAAATAACAATCAAACATGACATGACGATCATAGAAAAGCCTAAAAAAGTCATTAGCAAAAAATGTTATTTTAAATTTTATGATCACACGTATATTAATAAACTCTAAAAAACTGCATACCAAAATTTAAAAAAAATTAAAAACTAAAAATAAAAAACAGGATTTTATTAAAAACCGTCCTACAATTTTCGAAATCCTTTTTTTCGTAAATTCTTAAGTGTTTAAGACGTGTAATGGCGTACTTCATTTTTACTAAAAACTAAAAAAAGTATTGTGGTTTTGATAGTTTTTATAAGTTCAAACTGTGTTACTTTCAACGTAAATGTTACTTGGTTCTGTTAAACATCTTGCTTTTCAATGTAATTAGGCACATAAGAGCAGGTACGTACGACCCAGACGTGCCCATTTTTCCAATTGCAGATTTATGTTTGTAAGATATCTTTATGAAAACACTTTCAGTTTCCAAATATGAGCGCAACTCGGTCGCACAAACTTGCTATATTGTTTTATTTAAAACTAAATAATTAAATTTTAAAATATTTTTTTTTATTAACCTCCTGAACATTGCTAGGAGTTTAACTTAGTCGATTTTGTTTTTGAGACAATAAAACATTTTCTAAATAATAAAAATTGATTTAATAACAAAATTTTAAAAAAAGATTCATCAAAGTTTATATTCAGTTTTAAAAAATTGTAAAAATATAAAAAACCTTCTTCTATAGTTTTTTTCGCCAATCCATACCTTGCCGTTGTATTTGCTAACCAAAAAACATACCACAATAAAGTACATAGAGAATGGCTATCCCCACTCTATCGATAAGTAGTACAAATCAAAATAAGAATTTTTGCGCGTGTACTCCAAAAATCATATAAATTGAATTCGTAACTATGCATTAGCTATAGTCACCTGAAAAAATTCGACAATGGATCATCTTTGGGTCTTGACGATAACGTTGTTTCTGTGCTTAACAGTTCAAGTGATAAGTTCGCAAAAAGATGCCCCAATTACAACGGTAAGCATGACTTCTAAATAGTGTTTCTTATATTTATATCTTAATGTTCTTACTCCTCTAACTAGACCGATTTTGATTTAAAAAAAATTAATATGTAACTTCGTTCATTTTAAGTTTAACTAGATAAAAATTGTTTCAAAATTCTTGTTAGTAATTTTAGTGGTTATTAAGTTGCCTAATAGATTTCCTAGTCAATATTTAAAACTTAAACAAATTGTCAACAATGTATGTATGAACACAAACCTTCAAACCGGAAATGGTGTACAGGGTGGCGCACCAATAAGAAATTCAAATAACTTTTTTTTAATCTTAACATGTATTTCATTTATTTTTTTATTTTATAGAAAATTAATTTTATTTTAAATGACTAATTGTTTTTTAAAGATGATAGACCGGAAATGACGAAAATTGTTCATTCCGGCCTGAAGGGTTGAAGGGATCGCCTCAATTATTGTTTTAATGGACTGCTTCAAGTCAAATTCCTTGGTTTCGTTTTGTACAGCTCTTGCTTAACATAACTCCATAAAAAAAAGTCTGGTGCAGCAAGGTCAGGTGACCTTGGGGGCCAGCAAAAAGTGGAGTTCCTGGAAATTAATTTTTTTTGGGAATTTATGTTGAAGATCCGCCATAATTGGTCTGGCTGGAACCGCCTAAATTCCCTTTGCACGGAAATGACAGATTGCAAAGCATCCCTGTGCTATCCAAATCATTTTTTCAGTATTCCTACCCCAAGCATTCATTTTGATAAATCTAAATAGTAACCTGGGAAGTAAAAAAAAATAAGCCGATTACTCACACAGAAAAAAGTTATTACGTCACACTGTATAAACTTTTGTTTTTTTTAGGAGAGTTTGATTAAGGAAAACGGCTATCCTTTCGAGGCCCACACTGTTAAAACAGACGATGGATATATCTTGACCTTGCACCGAATCCCCAGCTTAGTGAAATCATCCACTCCAGCACCTGTTGTCTTCCTTATGCATGGCGTAATGTGTTCTTCGAGTGATTGGTTACTTCTTGGACCTAAACTAGCTTTGCCTTACTTGCTTGCTGATGCTGGTTATGACGTTTGGCTGGGCAATACCCGAGGAAATACCTACTCTAAACACGTATCACTAAATACAAGCTCCAACAAATATTGGGACTTTTCTTGGCATGAAATCGCTTTACTGGATCTTCCAGTGATGTTCGATTATGTAAAAGCATTGACAGGAGTTAAGAAATTTGCCTACGTGGGTCACTCTCAAGGAACAACTGTATTACTTGTGTTGAACTCTTACCGACCGGACTTGAAGAACACCATTTCGTCAGCGCATTTCTTATCGCCAGTTGCTTATATGAAACATGCTTCATCTCCTTTTTATGCGCTTGGAGCTCCTAAAATAGGAAGACCAAATCATGATCCTTCGAATCACTTGAAGGAATATGAAGCTTTAATAATCGATGTTAAGAACAAGGTTTGCGATGAGAAGGAAAACATTTTGTGCACTAATCCAATATATGCTTCTGTTGGCTTCAACAACAACACTATTGATCCAGTAAGTATCTGACGATTGTAATTTTTTTTATCTTGAACCTTGTCACATACATATGGTTATCTTATCATTTTAGAGCATTTTCGATCTAGTTATGGCCACAAGTCCATCTACAGCCTCCTTAATACAAGTTGTCCACTACATGCAGTTGTACAAATCCGGCTTCTTTCGACCATTCGACTATGGCTATGCTCGCAACTTTTTCAAATATAAGTCTATTACTCCACCCAGCTATCGTCTTAATAAAGTCAACGTTCCGCTCTTCATGTACTATGCAGCACACGATGCAGTAGCCGCTGTAGAGGATGTAGACCAGTTAATGAGTGAACTTACCACAAAAGTTCATAAGCATTATATTTCCGATCCACTTTTTGATCACATGAGCATTCAGTTAAACAAAAAGGCTAAGGAGTACATATATGATATTTTAATGAAAAATATTTTATTGTATTAGAAACTTAATAAAATTGTCTTTTGAAGACTTCAATTTATTAGTTCAGAGCATTTACCGCTTGATTCATTTCAATGCTAGGATATTGAGGCATCTCCTATCTTTTGAAATCAAAAGGGTTTAGTAAAATGAAAGAAAATTATATATAAAAATTCATATTTACTTGCGATCCTGGGTACTATAATGCAAGTGATGCATTCGTGCGGATTAAAATAAATTGCACGACTGGATCGCACGTACTTGCTCATGTGTGCGGTCACATCGTCGTAGAACTTAAACTGAACTTAAAAAAAAAGTGTCAAAACCACAACACTTAACGGTTTCACATCACACAACTTGTAAAATGACGAATTTATGAAAAAATCATTTCGAATATTATAGAACGGATTTTGATAAAATCTTGTTTTTCTATTTTTAGTTTTTTGAATTTTTTTTTTTTTTTTTTTGAAATGTAAGTTTTCAGTTTTGTAAAGTTTATTAATATACATTTGAAATATTATTACTGTATATATAGTTCCTGGAAGTCGCTGTGATACTTATGACAAGGCTTTTGAATTCATTAACTATATCAATGAATTACTAGAATATAACGACGAGCTGATCTGCCTCGGCGATTTTAATCTAAGCAATATTGCTTGGTTATGATGTCCTGAAACAAACGTTATGTTGCCAACTAAACATCTTAAATCTGGTGACTTAAAACTAATTTAAACTCTCTTGGACTACGCCAATTTAACGTTGTTTTTAATTGCAATGGAAAGATCTTGGATCTAATTTTCGCAACCTGTGATGAAGGCATTGTTGTGCCAAAGAAAGGAAATGATTAGTTCGCGGCTGAAAATTGGCACGATCATTGGTAATAGGGCTCTTTATAAACTGAGAGAGTTCCTCACCGATCCGATGACCGCTAGGTCAGGTACGAAGGGTCAAAGGTCACGAAAATGCGTTTTTTTAAATAACTCAAAAACGGTTTGTTTTAGGGAAAAAAATGTTCAGCAAACGTGTAGCTGATGCAATTTCCAACACAAAAGGTTATAAGAGTTGTGTCCATAAAATGTACCGTTAAAAAGTTAAGAATTTTAGAATACGGTAAGAAGCGTGGTGACGATTTAACAACCACTGTTAATGCTCGCTTAGCACTTGTGGATTACTTGATTGCAGTTAAAGCCAGGTATCACAAAAATTGTTGTATTTTTTTCAAGAAACTAAATACTGCAGATAATAAGGTAGGTCGTCCCGAAAATGAAGACGTAAAAACTGCAATGGAAGATATTTTCTGCACATTGAAAATAATCTTTTTTTTTTAATTATATAATCACATGTTTATTAATAAACTCTATAAATAAATAATAATAAATAAACTGCATACCAAAAAAAAAAAACAATTTTTCAAAAAACAAAATAAAAAAACAAGATTTTATCAAAATTAGAAATACTTCGTTTTTATACAAGACATGTGTCTTGTGGTTTTGACAGTTTTTTTAAGTTCAAGCTGTGTTATTTTCAACGTAAATGATACTTGTTTCTGTCAAAGATCTCGCTTTCCAATGTAATTAGGCAAGTGCGTGCGACCCAGTCGTGTCCATTTTTTTAATTACTTTGAGAGTTTTCTCGGAAACACTAAGTATGCAATAGAATTTGAAAACTAAATGTCTATCGAGGAAAAAAAATATTGAAAATCGTTCGACCAGTCGTTTGTTTTTTGAAAAACTTTCGAAAATATTTAAAATTTTTATTACTAATTTTATTATAAGAAAATCTGTAGTTTTCATCTGGGAAAATTATTTAAAAAAAAATTCAATCAACCCGTTTTTTTTAAATTTTGAAATACAATATAAATTGAATTATAAATGACTTCCTGTGTGCAAAAAATTATTGAAATCCTGATAATGGTTTATGATAAAACTGCATTTGAACAAAAAACTGAAAGATGTATTGTTGTAAAAACAATAGTACTCTGAAAGTGTTATCAAAATCGTCAGAGCCGTTTTCGAGAAAATTCAACTTTTTGTGAAAGATTGTAATATTTTTCGATCTAGAGCAAAAATGAAAAACACTTGCCGAGATACTACCACATAAATTCTAAATACCAAGTGTGAAGCAAATCGGCCCATCCGTTTAGGCTGTAGAGGTGCGAATAGACATACAGACAAACGGATGGAATGATTTTTTTGCACTTATTGTACCTTTAATCGCAAGTAAAAACGGATTAAGAAAGAATGAACATTCCGATGTAGTTTCATTCACACATCAACTGACAGCAAATTCACAGATAACGTGTGAAAGTATGTGTGAAGAATATGGATTAGGCAGGTGAATAAAAATATTTCTTGTTGTTGCATCTGTTTCGCAGAATTTACAAAAAAAAAACAATTCATTGACACATTGATACGAAGTTCGATTCTTAACATATTTCCGCAGATAGCACCGCCCTCTACTTATAGTCTTACCTCTATTTTGTTCTTTACTGGGCTAATATATGTGAATGATCCTTAAAAGTTTAAAACAAAAAACAAAAAAACCTACCGAGAACACCGCCCCCCCCCTACACTAATAAAAATTTCAACCTGTCACTCAATTTTTTTTTTTGGAATCCAATACCCTGCCCTTAAACTAGCAAACACTAATTCACGACTCTGGTAAGAAGACGATGATGACGATATTTATAACCAAAGCAAAGTCAGGAAAAGACCAAAGAACAAGAACCAAATCCACCATAAAATGTTATATTTGAAAAGAAATAAGTAGCAAAATTAATTCTGCATACCAAAATTTTGAATAACTATTTTTTCCATTTTTAATAAATTTTTGATTTTTTTTTTTTGAAAATTCGATATTTTGAAAACTAATCAAAAAAAAAATATTTGAAATTTTAAAATTCAGGTGTGAAATAACAAACTATAAAAAACTACATACCAAAATTAAAAATAAAAAACAACTTTTATTCAAAAAACTAAAAGTAATAAACAGGATTCTATCAAAATCCGTCCTACAATTTTCGAAATACTTTTTTCATAAATTCGTTATATTACAAGACGATGTACTCCATTTTTACTAAAAACCGTTAAGTGTTGTGGTTTTGAAAGTTTTTTTAAGTTCAGATAGTGTAATTTTTCTACGTTAATGTTACTTATTTTTTTAATTTTATTCGACGATGTGACCGCACATATGAGCAGGTACGTGCGATTCAGTCATGCAATTTATTTCTTTTTTGTGGTGGTATCCAAAGATCATGATCATGTGATCAGTTTGGCTTCCTTCAAGGGGTTAACCGGTTTTGGCCAGTTCATCAGCCCTTTCTGCTTGCTTACATACCCGTTAAGCCAGAAAAGAGCCTCATCGCAGAAGATGATTTGATGATAAAAAGCTGGTTCAACTTCCAGTTGATTGTCAGCCCAATCACCGAACACACGACGCAATCGATGGCCCGCTAGCTTTAATTCTTGCACCAGTTGGATCTTATATATATTTTCCAAGTAGTGGGCCAGCTTAATCCTAAATCTTACAAAACTATTAAAATTTAACTGAAGGATCTCAAATTATAATATCGGAAAAAAAGAAAGATCTGTTATTGTTTGTTTTAATGATGGCAACCACGAAGTTTTAAGTAAGTCTTGGTATAGTAATGAATCTGAAGAACGTTTACGAAAAACACCTGCAGCTATCATTTATGAAGACATAACTTATTCTATATCTGAAAGTTAATTTTACCCAGCTCCTGATGAAATTCCTCATTCTTTAGATTACTTTTTGGACAAGCTTATTTTAAGAAACAAACGATGCAACCAACAACGTTTAAAAATAACATGCACTGCTATCGGTCATGCTATCATGTCAGCTGTTCGTCCCAGATCGTTTCTGTCACGCTTACAACTTGGTTTGGGTTTATTTCTGCATAGAAGGTTTGGCTCTAGACGTTTGGGTTATGTTCGTCATATCAACAAATTTCGGCGTACGAAACAGCAACAGTTCTCCACCCTCAACCTCATAATGCTGATAAAAATGTTACACCATAGATGGCCACAACACTCTCCACGTTATGGGTATTATTAAAATTGTGACTCCAGAAAGTTCTGTCATTGCTCAATGTCATGGACAGTCATGTTCAAACTCTATTCAAATTGATCCATATGAAGAGGACGTTAATGATGAACCATTACTCAACATGCCGATGCAAGATGTTGATTAATAATATTGACTTCATTTTGTTTCCTAAACACAGTTGTCACTTGATTTATGCCCAGTTTGGTTTGCCATTTTATAGACTTACTCCCGGCCTACTGGCGATATCACATAAAGAAAACGCACCTGGCACTTGACCTCTGGGGTGGTGTAGAAGAAAGTGCAAAATAGGGCTAGTTTTGCAATACTTATGATTCTTTGAATGGCTATAACTTTTTAACGATACATTTTACGGACCATTTGTATTGGAAATTGCTTCAGCTACACGTTTTTAGAACAATTTTTCCCCTAAAACAAACCGTTTTTGAGCAATTTAAACAAATGCATTTTCGTGATCTTTGACCCCTACGTAACTGACCTCTCTATTTATAAAGAGCCCCATTACCAATGATCGTTCCAATTTTTTTCCTTGCAAAAAGCTATTTTTCCTGGACTATTAGTAACTGAAGATAACCGACATCCATCTCTATCTTTCTCTCTTTCTTATGATTCAAAATTTTATTATGACCTTAATGAAAACTTTTACACTTTTTATTTTAAAAAGACAGATTTTAACAAATTAAATATGCTGCTGTCGCAAATTGATTGGTCATGTCTAAATATTTGTTTATCTGTTAACTCTATGATCTTTGAATTTTATAATGTTTTGTTTGATTGTTTTTTTAAAATCTGTGCTTTTAACTTTCATAAATCCGAGATCATCAATTCCAGATTGGTACGATAGTGAAATTAAAAGCCTTAAGAACCTTAGAAACAAGTTTTGGTAAATTATCAAAATATCTCGAAGTAAAGCCGACTTTAAAAAATTTTGCCGTGCTAATGAAAATTTTAATAGAATTTCAAGTTTAAAATATTTGAACTATCTGCAGAAGGTACAAAAAGATCTTAAAATGATTCCAAAATATTTTTGGAAATTTATTAATAATAAAAGAAAGTCTTGTCCTTATCCGTCTGTTCTGAAGTCAAGCGATAAAACTAGTCATAACCCTCGTGTTATTACGCAGTTATTTGCAGACTTTTTTCAAAGTGCCTTTAACTGTGATACTGACATCTGTGATACTTTAAACTGTGATATCCTTGACGAGAATAGCCAAAATATTGGCTGTTTGAAATCCTTCTCTTAGTTGACTGATATGAACTTCAATATTAATTCTGATAATGTTGCTAAGTTTATATATAATCTTGACGAGAATTGTATATCAGAGCCGGATGGTTTACCTTCTATTATTTAAAAAAAATGTGCAAATAATTTGCTTCTACCATTGTCCACTCTCTTTAATTGTTCTTTGTTTTCTTGTCAATTTCCATGTATTTGGAAACAATCCTTCATAATCCTTCTACACAAAAAAGGTAGAAAAGACGAAATTCAAAACAATAGGGCTATAGCTAAGCTATCTGTTATTCCCAAGCTTTTTGAGGCTGTTATTTGCGAATCTATGTCAAATCAGTCATTGTTCCAAATCAACATGGTTTTACCAAAGGTCGCTCTACCGTAAAGTTTCTTATGGAGCTAACCGAAATTTGCATTGATGTATTTAAAAAAAGGAAGAAATTAACTGCGTCTTTACGGACTTTAGTAAGGCATTTGACAAAATCTCGCATAAGATCTTGCTGAAAAAAAGCTCAAAAATCTTGGTTCTCTTCAATCTTATTTATAAAACAAATCTTATGCAGTATTGTTTAACGATTGCCCATCAAATTACTTTACAGTTAACTCTGGAATACCACAAGGTAGCCATTTAGGCCCTCTACTTTTTATTTTATTTATTAATGACTTACCATCTGTCTTGAAACATTCTATATGCCTCATTTACGCGGATAACGTGACAAATTTTTAAACTATTTCTAGTATTAGTGATTGTGAAATGTGGCAATGCGACCTTAATTAATTTTTTGACTGGTGTGTGCGTAATTGTTTGTCTGTCAATATAAATAAATGTAATTTTATGACCCTAACTAAAAAACTTTCAGTAACTCCATTTAATTATACGTTAAATGGAATTTCCCTTTCAGGTATGGAAAATGTAAATGTTCTTGGTGTCATATTGGATCTTAAGCTTGAATTTATTCAGCACATCAACTCCATATCAAATAGAGCTAACTCAATTCTAGGTTGGATTAAGAGAGGGTCACGGCAATTTGCAGACATTTATAACATTTTTGTTTGTCCCATTCTTTAATATGCTTGCCAAGTTTGGTCACCCCATTACGAGTGCCATATAACAAGATTGGCTCCCCGCATACATCAATAAAATTAAACTTATTGATTTGGCATACCTAGCTGCATAAATATCTCAAATTTTCGTACTAATTATGAACGATTTTCTTCTTTAAACAGAATGTTAAAATTATTTAATATTCTTAATAATAGATGTAATAATTTAATTTCAATCGAATTTTTATTCAACATTTTCTGCCAATAACTTTTTTAGACTTCTCTATATCTCTATGGTCCTAATGTCATGTTTGATTATTATCCCAATTTCTTTAACATTCACGAATCCTAAACTTGCCTTATAGTCCCTATAATCGGAAGTAAAAATTGAAATAACAATCAAACATAACATTATGATGATAAAGAAACAAAATTCTGTCTGTCTGCCTGTCTGCCCGTCTGTCTGTCTGTACAGATATATATATTTAACTACAGCCTAAATGGGTGGGACAATCATCCTCAAATTTGGAAAATTTAATTTGACATTCTACAGAGGGCATTTTTTTATTTTTTTATTTTTTTATTTAGTTCAAATATTAACGGTACCTGCCATATAACCGTTAAGTAAAAACTTATTTTTTCTCGGGAACAGCTCCAAGAATTGTTATATAAAAAAACCAGTATACTATTGTAGGTGTGGGTTGTTTTGGTGAAAAAAATTTAAGATGCTGGGCTAAAAACGGTATCTCCCATAGGTTTTTTTCTTTAGCTTTCTGGAGAATTGGTTAACCGATTGCAATCAAAATTGATATTCAGGAAGATGTAGGTAGTCAAAGTAATTTCAAATTAAAATACATATATATTTTCTAAAACTTTTTTTTGTAATTTTAATAATTAAAATTTTTTTTTTTTTGGAAATTCAATATAACGGGTAAGTGATTTTTTTTAAATGAAGGTTATTTTTGTGCTTAAGTTTGCATTCTTCAATTATTTGATTTTGTTGAAAAAAAAACGTTTTTCAAAAAAAACCGTTTTATTTAAAACCATTCCTTCGATTTCGAAAAAAAACTCATACTTTTTCACATTTTTTAAAGAAATAAAATGGCGTTTAAATTATTTTGCGGAAAACTGTTTCACGTACTTTTTTCGAACAATCAAAAATCACAAAAAGTCTAATAAAAACTTTGAATTTCCTATAATATTTCTCAAATTTTGTTCGATGCTATGACCGCACATAAGAGCAAGTACAGGCGCTCCATACGGGCAATTTACTTTTTGATTTATTATATTAAAACACACTGCGAGAGCATTAGGGCATTGGGGTGGTTGGGACAGAAGGTGTTTTGAATACTTTAAAATTAAAAGACAAGGGAGGCAGCATTGAGTTTTCGACGTATCTATTAAACTCCAAACTATTCCTATTACCCCATTTGACAATGCTGTGCAAATTGGACTTTAAGATGATTGCTCGTTAAGCGAGAGATCCTAAGTTCCACTCTCAGTTTGAGAAGCAATTTTTTTAACACCTAGTGTAAGCTAGAGCCGTCCGTGGGTTTTAAGTGAGAACATTATCACCTAATTCTCGATCTTACTGCGCCGAAAAAAAAATTATAAAAATAAGGAAGACATTCGGTGACAGAACGGAGCTCTGGGCCACACCAATATTTATTTGGGAGAAAAGCAGACTTAAAACCGTCCAATACAACTTGTATTGAACGATCCAGAAGATAGCTTCTAATTCAACGAACAAGAGTATCATCGATCAAAAGCACGCATTTTCGATAAGAGAAACGCATTAACGATTTTAATGAGAAACCAATTTTCGAAATGGAGTCCTCAGCTGTTGTGGGTTTTCTACTCAGAAGGACTCGAGCTAGCCGGACCAATCATTTGCTCGATTAAAGCAGCGTCTTTCAGGCTATGATCCTGATGGCAGTGACAGCCGCTGCTTAATATGTTGCATTAAAGCCAATACCACACGGTGATATCAGTATTTTTCATTGATTAAAGCAATTTCTATGCCATTGAAATAAAATCGAAGCTTTTAACTTGCTGTCACGAAAAGTTGGGTTCCTGGCCACAGCGGTGTGCTGTAAACAAAGAGCTGATAAGCTTTCCTCATTTTTTATAAATAGTCCAGTCATTATATACATTTGAAAATGCAAGTGAAGGAAAAAATCTGATTTTGGATATGTTGTAGAGGGGGCTCAAAAAGCTTAACTTGAAATTGTCGACCAAGATTTCCTATGAGCTTTCGCCGCCATCTTGGAAAAAGAGCTAAATTTGTTTTTTTCCCAATAACTCGGCTATACGTTGAGATACGAAAATTGTGCTCATATACTTTTTTGTTCCTTTTTTTATGCTCTACAATAAAGTGCCATACATTTTTCACCTAATGTTGATCGTTGTTGAGATATCGACCGCGAAAGTGAAAATTGAGAGATTGAGATTTGTTTTTTTTTTCAGTTTTCTTTTTTCTGCTGATAGATATGAAAAAAGTGTTCCAAATAAATTTTGTAGAGCGTTTTAATACCTACAATATGTTTTTTTTTAATTTTTTCATTTTGGACCAAAATTACGTCTCGTAACACTCCACAAAGTCAGCAAGTAAGCCAATAATTCTTTACCTCGCTATGTTAGGGGATGGTTATAAAATATCTTTTTATATTACTCCTCCCGACACTTTCGAAGCGCACTACCTGTGCGTTGCGCTTTACATAGCGAGGTAAACAATTATTGGCTTACTTGCTGACTTTGTGGATTGCTACGAGACACACACAAGACGAAAAAACGTTTTTTTAATATATTCAACGAAAAAACTTTTTATATGGCATTTGTAAAATAATAAATGTTCAGACACATAAAATTAAAAAAAATGGTTTTAAATACGAAATTTAGTAGAAATCCAATAAGCTGTTTGTTTAATTTCCGTCAATCTAAAACTCGCCCTTTAGTGAAACTAATTGGAAACATTTATGTATTTATCAAAGGTAAACATTTAGTTCCTTTTTGATTTTAATAATTACTTCCAAATACTTAAAAAAACTGATATTTATTTAAAAAAAAAGTGTTTTTTTATTAACGTTTATAAATACAGATGTTTGTTGACTAAACAATTACGAAACATTTTTTCGGCGCCGTTGACAATAAGTTCTCTAAGTCGACTTTCAATTAATTTAATAGAGTTGGAGGTATGTTAAACGGTTTTATTTGTAGGACCCAACCCTCTAATGAAAGCAATTTGTCATGCCTTGTGCTATATTTTGATCATAAAGACTTTATTGAGGACTTTAAAGCCACCTACGATAGTATAGCAGGCCATGAGAGAATTCCGCATCCAGACCGGAATTGCTCTCCAGACTAATAAACATTTTAATAAACTAATGATTTGTGGCTTGGATTCTCCTCAATATGGCATTGCAGTAAACATTAAGCAATCCGTGACTCAGACGAAATCAGCATTGTTGGTAAAAGCCCAAAACCTGTACAAGATTCTATCATCCCAATCGAGCAGGTGGCTAAGTAAATCTGGGCCTACACATTATGAAGGGAAAACCAGAAGTGTTAGTCGCAAAAACCATGGTAATGGAGTATATAAATTTGAAGTACTACAATTCTTTATTTACCTTGGGTCGAAAATAGTAGCCGATAATATCATGGAGAATCTAGCCGCAACCGCTTTTTTCTCTTTTTGGAACTTCTCACAGCTACACTAGTTTCTTCAACTTTGATATTGGGGACTAGGAAACCATTTATTTTGAATTCCTCATTCTGTTGTCATCTGTCATCTACAAGAAGTTGCCTTGAGCATCGCAATTAAATTTAAGTGAACTAATCTTCTTCTCTTGCTTTATTTACATTGGTCTTGAATTTTTTCAAATTGAAATGGCAAGGAAAAACCTCGCCGGGTAAACAATTCCAAATTCGTGTTGTTCGGTTAAAAAAAGAAACTCTATATTTCAACTGATGAGCATTCCTTGTGAGACCAGTATTACGAGTGAGATTTTTAAGGGGAGGAATGCAGCTGGTTACCTCGAGTGAACGATGAAACAAGGTGTGTAACCGCGTGTCAAGAAAAGAAAGTTATTCTTATTAAGTTTACTTAGCGTTTATTATAATTCAATGGCTAACAAAACAGCGTACATACGGGAAAAGGACAACCAACTAACTCGATGTGGGATCTAACATTGTCTCGCGATCATATATTCTGAGCAACGATATTAGTGTTGCCATTGTCTGAAATACTACATAATACTACACAAGAAAAGACATGAAATATTGCGTCGGTGTTCTAGAGGGGCTATTCTTTCAGAGACATTTCTATTTCATAGTAATCTGAACGTTTTTGTATTCTATCGAGCAGGTGTAGCGATGTTTGCGAAGAAGCTGCCCAGCGGTAAGAGTTATACTAAAGTTTTGGGCGTAGAAGGGGAAAAAACTTCTTGCATCGATACAGAAAACCTAAGCACTTAGCAGCATTTTGGGCGATCTCAAATATATGGTCGTTCCAACGGAGATAGTCGTTGAAACACATACTGAGAACTGATAGCTTTTCGGTTTCTTCCATGCAAGTGCCATTCATAGACAATAGCATGAGATGTTTTTTAAGCTTTAACGCCAGGAGACAGCATTGAATTTTCCAAGCATTAAACTGCACTCTATTACCCCATTTGACAATATTGTATAAATCGGAGTTTAATCAGCTTAACATACGGTACCGTTGCAATTTTACGTCCGAAGGCGAAGGACGTGAATTGTCGAACGAATATGAAAAGCTGAGGGTAGAGTCGTCATCAAAACAGTTGAGCGGATTAGAAGTAAGGGACAGAAGATCATTTATAAAAATGAGGAAAGCTTATCAGCTCTTTGTTTACAGCACACCGCTGTGGCCAGGAACCCAACTTTTCGCGACACCAAGTTAAAAGCTTCGATTTTATTTCAATGGTAAATAAATTGCTTTTATCAATGAAAAATACTGATATCACCGTGTGGTATTGGCTTTAATGCAACATATTTAGCAGCAGCTGTCACTGCCATCAAGGTCATAGCCTGAAAGACGCTGCTTTAATCGAGAAAATGATTGATCCGGCTAGTTCGAGTGCTCCTGAGTAGAAAACCCACAACAGGTGAGGACTCGACTTCAAAAATTGTTTTCTCATTAAAATCGTTAATGCGACTATTTTAATGTCCGAATTCCAACTGGCTCCACTATTCCACTGGGTTAAACCAGATGATGTTGGCTCGAATACCGGATGTTCCTGGGCTGTACTTATGTATACTATAACTTCTCCATTGGGCACTTCGGACCATGGGTCATTTCAGCAAATGTCCCGTCCTCCACTCATCCAGTTAAAGAAAACTTTTGACTAGGACCTTTCGGCAATACGAGAAAGCCAACTGATGGATGGGCCTGAATAAATTTGTCCGTAACTTTAACTGATCACTATGATTCCTCGATAGTGACATTGAGTACTGAAATGATAAGACAAATGTGATTTTTTTGGGGATGCGTACTTTATTTATTTCTAACAGAACTTAAAGAAAAATCTTGGTTTAACTCGAAGTGTAAAGAAGCCATCAGGCTCAAAAAAGTAAGTTTCCGATTCTGCAAGATTTTGCATACAAAACCAATACAACAGAGGAATTTATTTCCGCTTTAGTACAAAAGCAAGAGTTCTCGAAGATTTTGATATTTCCAAAGCGATTGGTAGAGTTTGGCATTAAGAACTCTTATCGAAAATGCGTGCTTTTTAGATCGACGATAGTCTTGTTCGTTGGATTTGAAGCTATCTTCTGGATCGTTTAATACAAGTTGTATTGGACGGTTTCAAGTCTGGGTTTCTCCCAAATAAATGCTGGTGTGGCCCAGAGCTCCGTTCTGTCACCGAATGTCTTTCTTATTTTTTTTCGGCGCAGTAGATCGAGAATTAGGTGAACATGTTCTCACTTTAACGTACCTCACTTAACAGTACGTGCCATATGAGCATTTTTTTGTTAGTGATCAATAACTCAGGTAAATGAAAAACTCGAAATAATTTGCTTTATCTTTTTATTCAAACAAACCGGTATTTGGTACATTGTTCAGCACTTAACAAACGCTCTGATACTAATGAATGATAAATAGCCTGCGCTGCGCTGCCTGCTTTTATGATAGAAATCCTGCTCATGGTGCCTTTCGACCGAAAGCATCGACGGTCGCTATGACTGCTTTTAAACCTTGCGACTTTTGCTTGCGATTCGTTACTTTGCTTCATAGGAGAGAAGCGTATGTGGTGGCCGGGGTAGACATAATCGCACGAGTTGCTTAAATCGCGCGACTATCGGTCTTTCTTCTTTGTGCTTATTCGGGAAATCATTACTTTTTGTCAGTCCCTTTCATTGCTTGTTCGCCATGAACGAGTAATGTGATGTTTTTTGTAGCAGGTAGCACGTACAGCAGCTGAAAATGTTCACTCTGCAAACTTGAAATGAAAAGGAATTCAAGAAATGTCATAGTCAAGAGTTGCAAACACAATCGCTACGTTTAAAAGTATCTCTGGTGTGGTGTGGAATTTAGGCTTTGTCTGGCTGTCGTAGACAGTTAGCATTTACTATTATTTGATTTAACAGTACTTTTCATATAACGGTTTTTTTAATTTTTGGCTTTCTGGGCTCTTTGGATTTCTGTCAAATTAATTCTGCACTTCAAAATTTTGAATAACTTTTTTTTTCTAATTAATAAAATAAAATAATTTTTTTTTTGAAAAATCAACATTTTTAAAACTAATCAAACAAAAAATATTTTAAATTTTATATTTATTTATTTCACATAGGTAAAGAGTAGCTTTTAATATAAGTACAAATTTCCTATAACAAGAATACAATAATTATATAATTGAATAAAAATTCGATTGAAATTTAGATGACAAATTTAATTATTGGTCAAATAAATTATTACATCTATTAATAAGAATATTAAATAATTTAAACATTCTGTTTAAAGGAGAAAATCGTTCATACTTAGTACGAAAGTTTGAGATATTTATGCAGCTGGGCAGATACCTGAAGTTTCTTTGAGGAATATTAAAATTTATTCCAGACAGAAGTTACAAAGAGTCTATTATTACCATTTAATAATTTAACAGCAAAAACGAAACTTAAATAAGAACGTCTATTCACAAGGGAAAGGTATTCCAAATCAATAAGTTTAATTCTATTGATGTATGCGGGGAGCCAATCTTGTTATATGGCACTCGTAATGGGGTGACCAAACTTGGCAAGCATATTAAAGAATGGGACAAACAAAAATGTTATAAATGTCTGCAAATTGCCGTGACCCTCTCTTAATCCAACCTAGAATTGAGTTAGCTCTATTTGATATGGAGTTGATGTGCTGAATAAATTCAAGCTTAAGATCCAATATGACACCAAGAACATTTACATTTTCCATACCTGAAAGGGAAATTCCATTTAACGTATAATTAAATGGAGTTACTGAAAGTTTTTTAGTTAGGGTCATAAAATTACATTTATTTATATTGACAGACAAACAATTACGCACACACCAGTCAAAAAATTAATTAAGGTCGCATTGCCACATTTCACAATCACTAATACTAGAAATAGTTTAAAAATTTGTCACGTTATCCGCGTAAATGAGGCATATAGAATGTTTCAAGACAGATGGTAAGTCATTAATAAATAAAATAAAAAGTAGAGGGCCTAAATGGCTACCTTGTGGTATTCCAGAGTTAACTGTAAAGTAATTTGATGGGCAATCGTTAAACAATACTGCATAAGATTTGTTTTATAAATAAGATTGAAGAGAACCAAGATTTTTGAGCTTTTTTTCAGCAAGATCTTATGCGAGATTTTGTCAAATGCCTTACTAAAGTCCGTAAAGACGCAGTTAATTTCTTCCTTTTTTTAACAACATCAATGCAAATTTCGGTTAGCTCCATAAGAAACTTTACGGTAGAGCGACCTTTGGTAAAACCATGTTGATTTGGAACAATGACTGATTTGACATAGATTCGCAAATAACAGCCTCAAAAAGCTTGGGAATAACAGATAGCTTAGCTATAGCCCTATTGTTTTGAATTTCGTCTTTTCTACCTTTTTTGTGTAGAGGGATTATGAAGGATTGTTTCCAAATACATGGAAATTGACAAGAAAACAAAGAACAATTAAAGAGAGTGGACAATGGTAGAAGCAAATTATTTGCACATTTTTTTTAAATAATAGAAGGTATACCATCCGGCTCTGATATACAATTCTCGTCAAGATTATATATAAACTTAGCAACATTATCAGAATTAATATTGAAGTTCATATCAGTCAAGTAAGAGAAGGATTTCAAACAGCCAATATTTTGGCTATTCTCGTCAAGGATATCACAGTTTAAAGTATCACAGATGTCAGTATCACAGTTAAAGGCACTTTGAAAAAAGTCTGCAAATAACTGCGTAATAACACGAGGGTTATGACTAGTTTTATCGCTTGACTTCAGAACAAACGGATAAGGACAAGACTTTCTTTTATTATTAATAAATTTCCAAAAATATTTTGGAATCATTTTAAGATCTTTTTGTACCTTCTGCAGATAGTTCAAATATTTTAAACTTGAAGTTCTATTAAAATTTTCGTTAGCACGGCAAAAGTTTTTAAAGTCGGCTTTACTTCGAGATATTTTGATAATTTACCAAAACTTGTTTCTAAGGTTCTTAAGGCTTTTAATTTCACTATCGTACCAATCTGGAATTGATGATCTCGGATTTATGAAAGTTAAAAGCACAGATTTAAAAAAAACAATCAAACAAAACATTATAAAATTCAAAGATCATAGAGTTAACAGATAAACAAATATTTAGACATGACCAATCAATTTGCGACAGCAGCATATTTAATTTGTTAAAATCTGTCTTTTTAAAATAAAAAGTGTAAAAGTTTTCATTAAGGTCATAATAAAATTTTGAATCATAAGAAAGAGAGAAAGATAGAGATGGATGTCGGTTATCTTCAGTTACTAATAGGAACGATCATTGGTAATGGGGCTCTTTATAAATAGAGAGGTCAGTTACGTAGGGGTCAAAGATCACGAAAATGCATTTGTTTAAATTGCTCAAAAACGGTTTGTTTTAGGGGAAAAATTGTTCTAAAAACGTGTAGCTGAAGCAATTTCCAATACAAATGGTCCGTAAAATGTATCGTTAAAAAGTTATAGCCATTCAAAGAATCATAAGTATTGCAAAACTAGCCCTATTTTGCACTTTCTTCTACACCACCCCAGAGGTCAAGTGCCAGGTGCGTTTTCTTTATGTGATATCGCCAGTAGGCCGGGAGTAAGTCTATAAAATGGCAAACCAAACTGGGCATAAATCAAGTGACAACTGTGTTTAGGAAACAAAATGAAGTCAATATTATTAATCAACATCTTGCATCGGCATGTTGAGTAATGGTTCATCATTAACGTCCTCTTCATATGGATCAATTTGAATAGAGTTTGTACATGACTGTCCATGACATTGAGCAATGACAGAACTTTCTGGAGTCACAATTTTAATAATACCCATAACGTGGAGAGTGTTGTGGCCATCTATGGTGTAACATTTTTATCAGCATTATGAGGTTGAGGGTGGAGAACTGTTGCTGTTTCGTACGCCGAAATTTGTTGATATGACGAACATAACCCAAACGTCTAGAGCCAAACCTTTTATGCAGAAATAAACCCAAACCAAGTTGTAAGCGTGACAGAAACGATCTGGGACGAACAGCTGACATGATAGCATGACCGATAGCAGTGCATGTTATTTTTAAACGTTGTTGGTTGCATCGTTTGTTTCTTAAAATAAGCTTGTCCAAAAAGTAATCTAAAGAATGAGGAATTTCATCAGGAGCTGGGTAAAATTAACTTTCAGATATAGAATAAGTTATGTCTTCATAAATGATAGCTGCAGGTGTTTTTCGTAAACGTTCTTCAGATTCATTCGGTTCCCTATTACTATACCAAGACTTACTTAAAACTTCTTGGTTGCGATCATTAAAACAAACAAACAAAAAATGATTTTTTCATAAATTCGTCATTTACAAGTTGTGTGATGTGAAACCGTTAAGTGTTGTGGTTTTGACACTTTTTTTTTAAGTTCAGTTTAAGTTCTACGACGATGTGACCGCACACATGAGCAAGTACGTGCGATCCAGTCGTGCAATTTATTTTAATCCGCACGAATGCATCACTTGCATTATAGTACCCAGGATCGCAAGTAAATATGAATTTTTATATATAATTTTCTTTCATTTTACTAAACCCTTTTGATTTCGAAAGATAGGAGATGCCTCAATATCCTAGCATTGAAATGAATCAAGCGGTAAATGCTCTGAACTAATAAATTGAAGTCTTCAAAAGACAATTTTATTAAGTTTCTAATACAATAAAATATTTTTCATTAAAATATCATATATGTACTCCTTAGCCTTTTTGTTTACCTGCATGCTCATGTGATCAAAAAGTGGATCGGAAATATAATGCTTATGAACTTTTGTGGTAAGTTCACTCATTAACTGGTCTACATCCTCTACAGCGGCTACTCCATCGTGTGCTGCATAGTACATGAAGAGCGGAACGTTGACTTTATTAAGACGATAGCTGGGTGGAGTCATAGACTTATATTTGAAAAAGTTGCGAGCATAGCCATAGTCGAATGGTTGAAAGAAGCCGGATTTGTATAACTGCATGTAGTGGACAACTTGTATTAAGGAGGCTGTAGATGGACTTGTGGCCATAACTAGATCGAAAATGCTCTAAAAGATAAGATATACATATGTATGTGACAAGTTTCAAGATAAAAAAATTACAGTCGTCAGATACTTACTGGATCAATAGTGTTGTTGTTGAAGCCAACAGAAGCATATATTGGATTAGTGCACAAAATGTTTTCCTTCTCATCGCAAACCTTGTTCTTAACATCGATTATTAAAGCTTCATATTCCTTCAAGTGATTCGAAGGATCATGATTTGGTACTCCTATTTTAGGAGCTCCAAGCGCATAAAAAGGAGATGAAGCATGTTTCATATAAGCAACTGGCGATAAGAAATGCGCTGACGAAATGGTATTCTTCAAGTCCGGTCGGTAAGAGTTCAAGACTAGTAATACAGTTGTTCCTTGAGAGTGACCCACGTAGGCAAATTTCTTAACTCCTGTCAATGCTTTTACATAATCGAACATCACTGGAAGATCCAGTAAAGCGATTTCATGCCAAGAATAGTCCCAATATTTGTTGGAACTTGTATTTAGTGATACGTGTTTAGAGTAGGTATTTCCTCGGGTATTGCCCAGCCAAACGTCATAACCAGCATCAGCAAGCAAGTAAGGCAAAGCTAGTTTAGGTCCAAGAAGTAACCAATCACTCGAAGAACACATTACGCCATGCATAAGGAAGACAACAGGTGCTGGAGTGGATGATTTCACTAAGCTGGGGATTCGGTGCAAGGCCAAGATATATCCATCGTCTGTTTTAACAGTGTGTGCTTCGAAAGGATAGCCGTTTCCCTTAATCAAACTCTCCTAAAAAAATAAAAGTTTATACAGTGTGACGTAATAACTTTTTTCTTTGTGAGTAATCGGCTTATTTCGCAGGTTACTATTTAGATTTTTCAAAATGAATGTTTGGGGTAGGAATACTGAAAAAATGATTTGGATAGCACAGGGATGCTTTGCAATCTGTCATTTCCGTGCAAAGGGAATTTAGGCGGTTCCAGCCAGACCAATTATGGCGGATCTTCAACATAAATTCCCAAAAAAAATTAATTTCCAGGAACTCCACTTTTTGCTGGCCCCCAAGGTCACCTGACCTTGCTGCACCAGACTTTTTTTATGGAGTTATGTTAAGCAAGAGCTGTACAAAACGAAACCAAGGAATTTGACTTGAAGCAGTCCATTAAAACAATAATTGAGGCGATCCCTTCAACCCTTCAGGCCGGAATTTTCGTCATTTCCGGTCCATCATCTTTAAAAAACAATTAGTCATTTAAAATAAAATTAATTTTCTATAAAATAAAAAAATAAATGAAATACATGTTAAGATTAAAAAAAAGTTATTTGAATTTCTTATTGGTGCGCCACCCTGTACACCATTTCCGGTTTGAAGGTTTGTGTTCATACATACATTGTTGACAATTTGTTTAAGTTTTAAATATTACACTAGGAAATCTATTAGGTAACTTAATATAACCACTAAAATTACTAACAAGAATTTTGAAACAATTTTTATCTAGTTAAAGCTTAAAATGAACGAAGTTACATATTAAATTTTTTTAAATCAAAATCGGTCTAGTTAGAGGAGTAAGAACATTAAGATATAAATATAAGAAAAACTATTTAGAAGTCATGCTTACCGTTGTAATTGGGGCATCTTTTTGCGAACTTATCACTTGAACTGTTAAGCACAGAAACAACGTTATCGTCAAGACCCAAAGATGATCCATTGTCGAATTTTTTCAGGTGACTATAGCTAATGCATAGTTACGAATTCAATTTATATGATTTTTGGAGTACACGCGCAAAAATTCTTATTTTGATTTGTACTACTTATCGATAGAGTGGGGATAGCCATTCTCTATGTACTTTATTGTGGTATGTTTTTTGGTTAGCAAATACAACGGCAAGGTATGGATTGGCGAAAAAAACTATAGAAGAAGGCTTTTTATATTTTTACAATTTTTTAAAACTGAATATAAACTTTGATGAATCTTTTTTTAAAATGTTGTTATTAAATCAATTTTTATTATTTAGAAAATGTTTTATTGTCTCAAAAACAAAATCTAGTAAGTTAATAAAAGAAAATATTTTAAAATTTAATTATTTAGTTTTAAATAAAACAATATAGCAAGTTTGTGCGACCGAGTTGCGCCCATATTTGGAAACTGAAAGTGTTTTCATAAAGATATCTTACAAACATAAATCTGCAATTAGAAAAATGGGCACGTCTGGGTCGTACGTACCTGCTCTTATGTGCCTAATTACATTGAAAAGCAAGATGTTTAACAGAACCAAGTAACATTTACGTTGAAAGTAACACAGTTTGAACTTATAAAAACTATCAAAACCACAATACTTTTTTTAGTTTTTAGTAAAAATGAAGTACGCCATTACACGTCTTAAACACTTAAGAATTTACGAAAAAAAGGGTTTCGAAAATTGTAGGACGGATTTTAATAAAATCCTGTTTTTTATTTTTAGTTTTTTATTTTTTTTAAATTTTGGTATGCAGTTTTTTAGAGTTTATTAATATACGTGTGATCATAAAATTTAAAATAACATTTTTTGCCAATGACTTTTTTAGGCTTTTCTATGATCGTCATGTCATGTTTGATTGTTATTTAATTTTTTTTATTTTCACGAATTCTAAACTTGCCTTATAGTCCCTATAATCGTAAGTAAAAATCATGAAAATCGGTTCAGTTTTGAATTTTCTACAGCTAAAAACCAGGTGACCGCGAAAGCGTATAATTGCCGTAAAACACAAAAATCTAAACTTTTCTCTTCGTTTTTAAAAACATGCCAACCCTTCATTAAATTTTACTTATTTTGTATTTCTTGTATTGAGAATAAATGCTGTTCATCAAGCAAAGATTGATAGAACGTTTGCATCTCAGTTTCGTTGCAGCGTCTTACATAAGTCTATCTATCATAAAAACTATTACTGCGTTGCTATGGGATGCATAATAAATTGTTCCATGTTAAGTTGAACGTTGCCAACATTTATTTTTCTTACAATAAAATTTCGCATCGGTGTTAAAAAACATTTTTTATTTGCACTTAAAACAGTTTTTTTTTATATTATTTTTATAAAAACAATATTTTTGTATTTCTCTCTTTGACTGTAATAATGATTCAGAGAGAGAAAAACTGTGCAAAAAGTGGTAAAACTTATAAAATTTTAAGCAAAGATCCTCAAGAAGAACACTGTCCTAAACAATTCTGTATGAGAAAAAGTATTTTACCAAAACTGACTGATCAGTTTTGATGAAATAACGTTTTTTTTTTAATATATTGAACAACAAAAATCTTTTTATATGGCATTTGTAAAATAATAATTGTTTAGACACTAATATTTAAAAAAAAGGTTTTAAATTCAGTAGAAATCTAATAAGCCGTTTGTTTTATTTCCGTCAATCTAAAACTCGCCCTTTAGTGAAACTAATTGGAAACACTTATCTATTTATCAAAGGTAAACATTTAGTTCGTTTTTAATTTTAATAATTACTTCCAAATACTTAAAAAAACTGATATTTACTTTAAAAAAAGGTGTTTTTTTTATTAATGTTTGTAAATACAGATGTTTGTTGACTAAACAATTACGAAACATTTTTTCGGCGCCGTTGACAATAAGTTCTCTAAGTCGACTTTCAATTAATTTAATAGAGTTGGAGGTATGTTAAACGGTTTTATTTGTAGGACCCAACCCTCTAATGAAAGCAATTTGTCATGCCTTGTGCTATATTTTGATCATAAAGACTTTATTGAGGACTTTAAAGCCACCTACGATAGTATAGCAGGCCATGAGAGAATTCCGCATCCAGACCGGAATTGCTCTCCAGACTAATAAACATTTTAATAAACTAATGATTTGTGGCTTGGATTCTCCTCAATATGGCATTGCAGTAAACATTAAGCAATCCGTGACTCAGACGAAATCAGCATTGTTGGTAAAAGCCCAAAACCTGTACAAGATTCTATCATCCCAATTGAGCAGGCGTCTAAGTAAATCTAGGCCTACACCAAAAGGGGACAAAACTTCTTGCATCGATACAGAAAACCTAAGCACTTAGCAGCATTTTGGGCGATCTCAAATATATGGTCGTTCCAACGGAGATAGTCGTTGAAACACATACTGAGAACTGATAGCTTTTCGGTTTCTTCCATGCAAGTGCCATTCATAGACAATAGCATGAGATGTATTTTAAGCTTTAACGCCAGGAGACAGCATTGAGTTTTCGAAGCATTAAACTCCACACGATTTCTATTACCCCATTTGACAATATTGTATAAATCGGAGTACCGTTGTAATTGCACATCCGTGAATCGTCGAACGAATATGAAAAGCTGAGTGTAGCATCGTCAGCAAAACAGTTGAGCGGATTAGAAGTAACAGACAGAAGATCATTTATAAAAATGAAGAAAATAGTCGGAGACAGAACGGAGCCCTGTGGCACACCAGCATTTATTTTTGGGAATCAACAAGAGTATCATTGATCCCAAAAGCATGCATTTTCGATAAGAGAGCTTCATGCCAAACTCTATCAAATGCCTAGGAAATACCAAGCGCAATAATCTTACTTTCACCAAAGCGATGTAAGGATTTGTTCACTGTTCGGTGAGATAGGCCACCAGATCACCAGTGGAACGATTACTGCGGAAGCCATACCGACGGTCATTTAGAAGCTTTCGGTCTTCGAGATATTCCTTAAGCGACGGTTAATCAGCGTTTCCATGACCTTAGAAAGAAGGGATGTTAGTGATATGGGTCGGAAGGAGGAGAGGGAGGATGGGTCATCTTCCTTAGGGACAGGCTGGACAAATGCTGTTTTCCACCTTCTAGGAAAGAATCCAAATCCAGATAAGTAGGAGATCAAAAATCTTACCCAGTGGCTTTGCCAGTGTGGAAGAACACCTCTTCAGAAGAATGGGGGGGGGGGTATACCTTTCGGGCCAGTGGATTTGTGTATATCGAGATCTTTGAGAACTTTGGCTAATGTACGAGTGCGGAAAAAATTTGTCCCATGGACAAATTTAGATTTCGCAAGCACTGGAAGGGCAACGTTGCTATGAGGCAACGTAGAGCTGACAGCGAAATGGGCTGTGAGCAAGTTTGCCTTCTCTGATATTTTTTACAAATGACCAAACATTTTACTGCCTTTGAGACATTGCAGAATTTTTTGAAGTTATTTTTGGTCATGCAAAAATTTGGTTGTTTCAATAACGGAGTTCCATTAGTTCCTTGCTTGTTTTTGTTTTTTTTTTTGATTTTCCTCTGTAGGGTTGGCTTTGTAGGATCGGAAACTTACTTCTTTGAGCCTGATAGCTTTTTTACACTCAGAGTTAAACCAGGACTTTTCTTTTGGTTTGATACTTTTTTATTCTGTTAGGAATAAAAGCACGCATCCCTAGAAGGATCAAATCTGTGATCATTTTAGCACTGGTATCAATGTCACTATCGAGGAAGCATAGTGACTAATTAAAGTTACGGAACAAAATTGAGATTAGCTCTACACATGTATATATGTAGATCCCAGTTGGATTTCCTAAGGTTCGTTCTAAGAGGACTGTTACTAGGAAAACCGTCTAGATTTAACTCTATGATCCTGTGATGTGTTATCAGACATAGATGGCTCACTTAGGGTTGCCATCTGTCCCCACAAATGTTCGTTTTTTATACACATTAATATTTAAAATCCGTTAAAAATTAATTTATGGTAAAACAAGATTACATTAAAAATGACAGCTTGTTGAAAAAATCAAGTTAAGCCAAAAGTTTGTATAAAATCGTATATTTTGTGTATTAATTTTACCGTTAGTTTCTGTTCCTTTTATTTTATGAATTTACAAACACTTATTATATGTGATGGAACCGTGGTTGTTTTTTTAATATTTATTTTTGTTGTTTTTGTTTTTCATTGATTCAATTTAGTTTATTAGTTATGTGTATTTTTTTGATTTCTGTGATTATCTTTTTGTAATAAAAAAATCGAAAGAAATTTTTGTACTTCCCTTTTTTTGCTCTGGTGTTATATTTATCAAAAACATGTTTGTCCTACTTAGAAAAATCGCTATGTCCCCCTTTTTAACATTTTCATTCTTGCTCACTTTATACCTTCCAGATTTTTATTAGATAGCCTCCCTAAACTATTTGAACCGAAAGTGATATCTAGGACTTCTTTCCTATTTATAGTTACGAATGTAGGTGTATTTCCTACATTAATTTTTTTTTGATTTTTTTTTAAAATAAACTCTAAAAGATACTCACTTCTTTGATTTGTATTTGTGCTAGCCCAGACCAGGTGGTGTGCATTTCCGTTGCATCCACCAGTACAGGCAGCCTCTTAGTTTTGCAGTAATCCACAAGTTTCTCTACTTCCCTAGGAGGGATTTTTGGCGTCGTCTCCTGCTTGTTCCCGACTATCGCCTCCACCGATTTGTCATCCCTTCCTATGCTGAGCATTAACTTCCTCTTTGCTGGAAAGAACCTTCCAGACGTTGGTGTTTTGCTCCTCATTTTTTGCTTAATGAGCCCCGCAAAATTCGTGGCCACTACTTCTAGGAACAAATAACGAAATGGTGTGTGGCTTGGGTATATCGTCGCCTTGTCTCGTTGTGAGCTTGCAGCTCTTCCAACCACTAAGTTTTGAAACCGCTTCTATCACCCAACTTGTTGTTTTTTAATTGGTGTAGTCTATTAGGATCATTCCTGGTTTAAACAGGATCTCTTTGAATTTAATAATTCCTTCCCAGCCTTTCTTCATCTCGTCTACTATCGCGTTCTCTAGGTCCCTTTGCGAGAGAGTTACTCGTGGGTATTCTTTTGGAAGGACAGCCACCCTTGTGATTTTGGTAGTTGTAGCGTAGGATACTGCTCTTGTCTTCTCACTTTGGATATGGCTGGTTATAGCTGGTGCAGTAGCGCTTGTGCGCCTTTTTTTTTGGGTACTTTCTTCGGAGGGAGATATGTGTTTGCTGGTTCCCTTACCTCCGCTACTAGCTTGATTTCCGCTTGTGCCGACTTCCTGTCGTCGACCTTCTTCTTGTCTTCTACAGGTGAGAGTCCCTGTTTCATAAACCCTAGGTACCATGTCACACCTGCACCGCTCAGACCACTTCTGTTTGAGTCTCCCAGGGCACCTGGTTCACCCAGCACTTTGCTAGGGATTGGTTTTATTTTCCTCTCCTTTCTGTTTGGGCCTTGCGGTTTCTTTTTATCGGTTGCTTCTACCTCTGCCTAACGGTTTTTACATTCTTAGCGATTTCTGCTGCGCTCGCAGATTTTAAGTGCTCGCTTAGACTTTTCCTCACCATTTGCCTGGAAGACCTTCTCTGGGTCGTGCTGGGTTTGTCTCTACTATTGGCACTATTGAGTGGTTTGTCACCTAGGTTTGTCAAATAGGTCAGCTGTGTCAGAGCTCCGCATAACACAGTTAGGTTTAAGTTACTTCGTGATGCCACCTGGTGTCACGAAGGACCTGTTGTAATACAGCCGGTATAATCCCCTGGCTGTAAACCAACCAATGAAGACGGATTCCGTAACAATCTGGCTTAGGGGGTGGCAGCTTTCAGTTCGTTAAACTCCTCAATTGCCCATCCAATGTATAAATCGCAGTAGATCAAGAGTTATGTGACTATTTTCTTTCCCACGGATGGCATCAAGTTTGTACTAGTTTTTCAAAAAAATTGCTACCTAAGTTTTGCCTGGGCAAACAGTTTTGCCTAAAAAACATACAACAAAAAAACAATTTTATTTAAAATAAATATGCAGAGCACACAGTTCCATTGTCTGCCACATTGTTTTCTGGATCTAGACAGCCCGTACAGTTATTCGTATTTGCACCCTCTCCTCTCCTCCATAGGTCTTAAAATACAAGTTGTACATTCCTGCATATTAAAAAAATGAGAACAATCAAACATGACATTACGATGATGGAAAAACATAATATATATTTTTGAGTTAGTGGCAAAATTCTGAATTGATCAAATAAACATGACATTTCACTATTTCAGTTCTGCGTGTATTTCGGCTTTCGGGTGCTTCTTTGTACAGTCGTTTTACCTCTCTCTGAGAGATTATTACAGGCAAAGAAAAAAATACAAAAATATTATTTTTATTATTTAAGTCAAATATAGTTTTTTGAAAAAACTGTGTTTTAAATGCAAATAAAAAATGTTTTTTTAACATCGCATCGATGCAAAATTTTATTGTAAGGGAAAATAAATGGTGGCAACGTTGGTACTATTTCAACTAAACATGAATAGATTTATTAATTATGCAACGCGGTAATAGTTTTTTATGAGATAAATGTAAGTAAAACGCTGCAAGGAAACTGAGATGCAAACGTTCTATTTTTTCTATACTGTCAATCTTTGCTTGATGAACAGCATTTATTCTCAATGCAAAAAATTCACAACTGAACCGATTCATGATTGAGGCGAACCTTTGATAATTTTTTTTTTAATTATCCACATTTCAGAATTTAGATAAGCTTTGCTTAAAAAGTCAATTTTTATTAACAATCCTAACTTTTTTTTACCTCACCCTATTGAATTCACGACTTTTTTTATCGTAATCGAGGAAAAAACGAACAAAGCAGAAAAAAAAACAAACAAATATTTTCAACTTTTCCAGCTTAAAATAAAAGCAGCAATTCACAAATAAGTATTAATGACATTTTTACTTGCGATTATAGGTACTATAATGCAAGTTATGCATTCGTGCAGATTAAAAAATTTGAGATAACAATCAAACATGACATAACGATGAAAGAGAAACATATTTGAGTTACTGGCAAAATTCCGTCCGTCTGTCTGTCTGTCTGTACGAATGTATTTTGGACTGTAGCCTAAACGGTTGGGCCAATCGTCTTCAAATTTAGAACTTAAGATTATTCTCACATTCTACAGAGGAGTTTTTTCATTTTTTTTTTAGCTCAAAAATTAACAAGAAGATGTATGCAGGCAGCCTCAGTAATTTCGCATTAATTTTTTTTTGAAAACTTTTTTTTTGTATTTTTAATAATTTAAAAAAAAATTTTTTAATCAATATTTTTAAAACATAATTTTATTTTTAAATGTATGTTATTTTTTTAGTTATGTTTGTATTCTTTTTTTTATTGTTTTTTTTTTAAAGTTGTTAAAAAACCGTTTTATTTAAAAACCGTTCCTACGATTTTGAAAAAAAAAATCAAACATTTTTAACATTTCTAAGAAATAAAATGGCGTTTAAATTATTTCACTCGATACTTAACGTACTTTATTCGAACAATCAAAAATCACAAGAATCGAATAAATGCTTTGATGTTTACTTTAATTTTACTCTACAATGTGACCGCACATATGAGCAAGTACTGCGATCCAGTCGTGCAACTTTTCATATTTTTTTAATAAGTCCGCCGTCAAAATAAACATATGAATTTTGTACAGCCAAAAAACCAGGTGTCCGCGAAAGTGTATAATTACCTATTTTACAAATAATATGACAAAATAACAAAAAAACATAATTCAATTGCTTTATTGTGTTTGATGCACTCTCTGTCTCGGGTAAATCCAAGTCTGTGTACAACAGCTAGTACGTATGACCCAGTCGTGCCCATTTTTCCAATTGCAGATTTATGTTTGTAAGACATCTTTATATTTTCCAAATATTGGAGCAACTCGGTCGCACAAACTTGCTATATTGTTTTATTTAAAACTAAATTATTAAATTTTAAAATATTTTTTTATTTACCTCCTGAACATTGCTAGGAGTTTAACTTAGTCGATTTTGTTTTTGAGACAATAAAACATTTTCTAAATAATAAAAATTGATTTAATAACAAAATTTTAAAAAAAGATTGATCAAAGTTTATATTCAATTTTAAAAAATTGTAAAAATATAAAAAGCCTTCTTCTATAGTTTTTTTCGCCAATCCATACCTTGCCGTTGTATTTGCTAACCAATAAACATACCACAATAATATACATGTATAGAGAATGGCTATCCCCACTCTATCGATAAGTAGTACAAATTAAAATAAGAATTTTTTGCGCGTGTACTCAAAAAATTATATAAATTGAATTTACAAATATACATTAGCTTTAATATCCTGAAAAAGTTCAACAATGGATCATCTTTGGGTGTTGACGATAACAGTGGTTCTGTGCTTAACAGTTCAAATGATAAGTTCGCAAAAAGATGCCCAAATTACAACGGTAAGCATGCAATCTAAATAGTGTTTCTTATATTTTTATATCTTAATGTATGGTACTGCTTATTCTTGTTCGTGTTCTTACTCCTCTGACTAGACGGATTTTGATTAAAAAAAATCAAAGATGCAACTTGATTCGTTTTAAGCTTAAACTTGATAAAAATTGTTGAAAAAATCTTGTTATTATGAAAGTTTAGTTAATTGGTTTCCTCTTTAAAACTTAAAAAAACGCCCACAATGTATGTTAGGAACACAAGAAACCTTCAATATATCTTTGCATAGAAAAAAAAACGGAAATTATGTATAAACTTTCATTTTCTTTTAGGAGAGTTTGATTAAGGAAAACGGTTATCTTTTTGAAGCCCATACTGTTAAAACGAACGATGGATATATCTTGACCATGCACCGAATTCCCAATCCCGTGCAATCATCCACTCCCCGACCTGTTGTCTTCCTAATGCACGGCCTAATGTGTTCTTCGAGTGATTGGCTAGTTCTTGGACCTAAACGCGCTTTGCCTTACTTGCTTGCTGATGCTGGTTATGACGTTTGGTTGGGCAATGCCCGTGGAAATACCTACTCTAACAAGCACATTTCACTAAATTCAAACTCCAGCAAATTTTGGGACTTCACTTGGCATGAAATCGCTTTACTGGATCTTCCAGTGATGTTCGATTATATAAAAGCATTGACAGGAGTTAAGAAATTTGCCTACGTGGGTCACTCTCAAGGAACAACTGTATTACTAGTCTTGAACTCTTACCGATCGGACTTGAAGAATATTATTTCGTCAGCGCATTTCTTATCGCCAGGTGCTTATGTGAAACATGCTTCATCTCCTTTGTATGCGCTTGGAGCTCCTAAAATAGGAAACCCAAATCCTGACCCTTCGAATCACTTGAAAGAATATGAAGATTTGATAAACGACGTTAAGAACAAGGTTTGCAATGAAAAGGAAAACATTTTGTGCACTAATCCAATATTTGCTTCTGTTGGCTTCAACAACAATACTATTGATCCAGTAAGTATCTGACGATTGTAATTTTTTTATCTTGAACCTTGTTAGAAACATAGGTATATCTTATACTTTTAGAGCATTTTCGATTTAGTTATGGCCACAAGTCCATCTACAGCCTCCTTATTACAAGTTGTCCACTACATGCAGTTATACAAATCCGGCTACTTTCGACCCTTCGACTACGGCTATATTCGCAACTTTATAAAATATAAAATTCCTAGTCCACCCAGCTATCGCCTTAATAAAGTCAATGTTCCGCTTTTCATGCACTATGCAGCTAAAGATGCTGTAGCTGCTGTAAAGGATGTGGACCAGTTAATGAGTGAACTTACCACAAAGCTTCATAAGCATTTCATTTCCGATCCACAGTTTGATCACATGAGCATGCTGTTGAACGCAAAGGCTAAGGAGTACATATATGATATTTTAATGAAAAATGTTTTATTGTATTAGAAACTTAATAAAATTGTCTTTTGATGACTTCAATTAGTTCATTTGTGTCGTTTTCTCGTTTCTGTGGGTTCTAGAGGTTAACGAGATTCTTAAATTTCTAAGTTAAGACTTAGTTATGTTACGCAAATTCCTTTTCATTATTAGTGACCAAATAGAAAGTGCCTTATGTTAATACTTAGTCAACTTGCGGTTTAGCGTCCTATCTGTAAAAGACCGAACGGCTTTTAATATGCCGTCAAAATAACGGATTCCACTAAACTTATCAGAACACACCTTGGCGTAGTTATAGATAGAACTCTGAACTGGAATCCCAAAATCGAAGTATTCTATGCCTGTAATTTAATATTTTGAGGAGCCAGGACCATGATGCCTAGTCTTAAAACTATTGTGTGAGTGTACATATACACTGCAATAAAAAAACCGATACTGGCACGTCTCACCGAACAGTGGAACTAATCTTTATATTGCTTACGCGAAAGTAAAATTATTGAACTTGATTTTTCCAAGGCATTTGATAGAGCATCAAGCTCTCTTATCGAAAATGCATGCTTTTGCAATCGATGATATTCTTGTTCATTGAACGGTTTTAAGTCAAACTTCCATCAAATAAGTTAAGCTGAGGGCTCCATTCAGTCTCCGACTCTCTTACTCGTTTTTATAAATGATCTTGTCTGTTACTCCTAATCCAAAAAATTCTTTGGTTGACGACTCTACCTCAGCTTTTCATATTCGTTCGATGATTCCCTTCCTTCGTTTCGACGTGCAATCACAACGGTGCCGAATGTTAAGCTCATTAGACTCCGACTTACACACCACTGTCAAATGAGGTAATACGAATCGTGTGGAGTTTAATGCTTCGAAAACGCAATGCTGTCTTCTGTCTTTTAATCTAACATGTATAAATGGCTTTTAAATAAAAAATTATTTCAATCTGATTTTCATAAATTTATAACTACATTTTGTATTATACCATCACCATAAAAACATAGTTCTCCCAACCAATTCCTCTCGTACAACATAATGTAAATATGTATATAAGTTTAAATACTAAATAAATGTACTACATTTTCATTTGACATCTTCTACATGAGCGTGTAAATCGTATTCAACCAAATCGGTCTCTTCCAAATGCGATAAAAATACTTTTACATAATAATATCCTTTTGAAAGGTATTTTCTAAAAACCTTAGCATCAAAAGTACATTTGGCGAAGCTGTATTTGGCTTCTTTCAAAGGGCACGTATCGAAGTGCGGAGCGTTAGAGCAATCCTTAATGCTGTCATAAAAATATTTTTTGTATTCATTTTTCAAAATCGAGCATATTCCTTTCTGGCCCTGTTGTGGATAGTTAGCCAACGAACGGTATTCTCCATCAGCTGAATCGGATTTGAATATTTTTAAAGCTATCTGGGAACACAATTTTGAATAAATGGAAATGAGACAGTTTTTTTTTAAAAGATCAAAAATGTTACCGTCCAATTGTCATCAAACTCCTTGAAGTGCTCAACATTTCCATTAACAATAAAGTTAGTTGGACCAGTTTTCTCAATTTTGAAACTGTCTGCAGCTAGGATATCATTGCCTTTAACCATTTCCAATTTATCGTAGAACATTTGATATTTATCCTTTAAATTGAGAAAGTTGCCAGTAATTTTCTAAGTAAAATATACAGTTTTTCACTTACATCATCTGCCCGAGCTGAATTTAAAAGTATTGTGAACAAAATTCCAATTTTTAGATAAAACGACATATTTTTCTATATAAGGTACTTTTACTAAACTTAATTACTGTGGTTGTCAGAGTGCAAACTTTATTAACCTATCACAAACAATTTATAGTCTAGTTGCAATTGCGTGTTTTATTTTATGTTAATTTTTAGATCAAAAGATTTAATCAAAAGATTGTTTTAGAAAACATGTAACGAATTATTGCAAAATTCAAATTGGCACATTGTGCTCATGTTGTAAGAGGGATCGTGAGAGATTTCCTTTGAAAATTTTGATTCGCATATTAAAATAAAGAACTAGCGGTACCTACCGGGTGTTGCGCGGATATACGGTATTGTCAACTATTAGTTCGTTTTAACTTGCATTTATAGGGACTATAAGGCAAGTTATGCATCCGTAAAAAAAAATTCTAAGAATCAAACATTACATTACGATAAAAGGGAAGTCGAAAAAAGTGGATCAGAGAATTCTGTCTGTCTGTCTGTCTGTCCGTATCGATTCCTACAGCCTAAACGGTTGGGCCG
Source organism: Platycheirus rosarum (assembly GCA_963971375.1). Lineage (NCBI taxonomy): Eukaryota > Metazoa > Arthropoda > Insecta > Diptera > Syrphidae > Platycheirus > Platycheirus rosarum. The sequence goes on along the minus strand of OZ020509.1, from coordinate 130,524,523 downwards.
ATTTGATTCAAACTTGGTATATAGCAATTTTAGAGTACTCTACCCGACTGTTTTTCGAATTAGCATTCTAGCTCCAAAACTAACGGTACCTGCCTTATAACTTTTAATGAAGAACTTATTTTTTTTCGAGAACGGCTACTACGATTTTGATAAAACTTTCTGAGTGGTGTTTTCTAGGCAAAATCTATCATTTAGTTTTAATGGATTTTTCAGAAAAAGTTTTATAACGGTACCTCCCATATGACGGGTTTTTTAAAAATTAAACTTTCACGTAAACTAATTGACGGATTTTGATGAATTTTTTAAAATATGCAGTGTTTTATAATTTAAATAATATTGCTTATTAAATTTTTCAAAAAAAAAAAATTTTTAATTTTTAATATTTAAAAAAAAAAAAACTTATTTTGTTTTTTGGATATTTTGAAAACGAATCTATAGATTTTTGTTTTAATTTCTCTCCTAGTATAAACTATAGATTTCTTTAAATTGACATACTCAACAAAATTTTAAAATATGTTTTCGAAAAGTTTTTCAAAAAAAACTTTTTTTTTTTTTTGAAAAAATTGGTCGAACGATTTTGAAATGAAAAATTCATAAAATAGAAAACAGCAACGGAAATAAGATGGCTTACAACATTTTTTTCCAAAAAAACGTTATGAAGTGTTTTTTTTGATTTAATAAAAATTTAATTTGTTTAATATTTTCCGCCAAATTTTGTTTTATATTGCTCGGTTGAACCCTAGCCACTATTCTAATGAAAGCAAACTTTGTTATTTTTATTATTATTTATTTATCGTTATTTATTTCAAAGCATTTCATGATCATAACAGCATATAGCATACAGAATAAATAATAAGGACGCCTATGATAAACACAAAAACAAAAATACTCGATTACCTACTGAAAGCAAACATTTTAATCAAGAAAACAAACAACCACTGTGTTAAGTTCACATTTGTTAGAATAGGTATCTTAATTTTAGTACCTACCTTCCTTCCAACCTTATTATAGATAGGTACATAATATCCTAAATAAATTCAATCTACCAAACAATAATTAAGCTACCTATTTTAATTAATTTTATTTCAAAATGTAAATTATTGTTAAATGTACCTTATAGCTTATATCTAGATATACCTATACCTAGCCTTGTTTTTTTAATTTTATTCGACGATGTGACCGCACATATGAGCAAGTACGTACGATCCAGTCGTGAATTTTATTTCCTAAGCGACTACAGAACAAGAGGCAGTTAGTTTGGATTCAAGTCGACACCGGAATGTAGCGCCACCTATGATTAGGTAAGGTATAGCCTTGATTTTAAAATAAAATAAATTCTTCTCACAAAAACTATATAAGTATATTTTTATTAACATACAATTTCTTAAATCTAAACAACACTTTTATTAAGTACATTATTGTTATATGTATATGTATATTTATGACATAGACATTTAAATTCAAGTAGGTACTAATACATTTTTTTTCTTTTTTAAAGAATATTTTTTTAGGTTATGTGTATATAATATTTACATTAGCTAATAACTAAGAAAGAAATAAAACAAATTTTAGAAAAGTAATTACTAGCACACAACTTAATGCATAATATTATATTACAATAATTAAAAATAAATAATTATTTACGTAATAACAATCCTAAACGGAGTTTTTTCGTCTACAACTCATAATCAATGTATTTAAAATCTGCCGAATAAAACAACAATAGAACTCTTTTTCAGTAAATTTGTTGTTGTTGTTGCGGCTAAATAAAAAAATCCTTTGAGTTACAACTCAGAAAACCCCAATTTTAACTAATAAAGAAAATTTAAGAATATAACAACAAATTAAATTATATTATTATTTTTTTTAAATTTAAATATCGTTTATATTAATGTTCACATTTAAATTTAAACCATTTTTTTTTTATTATTTTTAATCTATATCTTTACAATTCACGACTACTTTGAGTTTTATATCACTTTGTCTATGTTTTGAGAGGGGATTTTATTCTACATAATTTCACAGTATAAGTTTTTTTTTAGTAAAAAAAAGGTTCAAAAGAATGTGGATTTTTGACAAAAATCAGCAGCCAGCAGAACTAATCTGTTTTAAATGGTTGTATTTTTGTTTTAAGCATAATTATTTTAAATGATATATACCAAAGGCACCCGAGCTACTGGTTTCGTTAAAAAAAATACGTTCCAATAAAAGATAACGAATAACTTTATAGATTAGTTTGCGTCATAACAAAGTCTTTGATTTGTTATATAACATTTGTTATTTGATTTGATTGTATATTGTTGGCTGATAGCTAAACAAATTGTTTATTTTTTTTATTAAACACTATACATACGAATAAGATCGTTTTAGTATACTAACTGTCTGAGACGCCAGTTAAACGCTTACATAGATCGATAATTTAGCGGGTGGAAACAATAAAATCATTTGATTTTCGAAGGATATGATTACACAGGTTTATTGTACAGAAAGTGATTTCTTAGCATTAGTTTTTGGCGGTATTGGTTCAAACGTTGCAGCGAAATATAACAAAAACGCTTTTTCTTTCTACTGTTGACAACATAATTATCAAATAGATCCGTTTGATCCGTTTCAACACACCAGCCTATACACAAAGTGGACACAGACATTTTATGATACGATCCAAATATACGTTGAAAAATATTTTACAATCCAAATTTTTGGAAGAAAATTTAGGTCTGTTCCTCCCCAAAACTACGAATTTTAGCCAATTTTTACGAAAAACACCCAGATGCTGTTTCACAAGACACAAAATTACTAGAATACAATATTTCTCCCATTAACACAAAAGTTGCTTTCTTATTACCAATAAATTTTGTATTGTTATGCCAAGAAACCCACCAAAATGCTGAAGGAAATAATGCAATCATTGCATTAAAATTCAATCGGCTCAGATAATAATACAAGACAAACAAGACGGCATTGATACAAGGCAGAATGTCAACAGCAACGCAGTTGATTTTCGGACGGTCCCCGATCCAAGTAATAACCACGCGCAATGGTGCTTGATTGGCTGTTCTATCAGGAAGCGCGCAATGCTTTATCAGAGTAGTGTTCCTTTAACATCGATAGTCTATCGATAGTTATCGATAGTAAATGACTATCGAAAACATCGATTGTAATAATAACTATCGCGTAATCCCATACTTATATTTAAGTTCATGATTTGCCCTTAAATGTATTACTAAACACTTCTATTCGCTAATTGAAAAACGGTAAGCACTAAATGTAACATTCATGAATTAATGGTACAATAATGGGGAACCCCCAAATAATAAATGTGAATAAGCTTGTGTGCATCATCTCAGCAGCCACAGACAAAAGGGTTTTTCGTTATTCTGTATTCTCATTCTCTCGTTCAGTGTTGTATGTTGTGTTTGTAAGTGATTTGTTTATGCGCGCTACTTTAAAGAATTAATTTTAGGTTTAAACATTTTGGAGTAATTGTCACAGGTAGTTACATAAAGACCATGAATTAAATTTTTAGATGTTTAAAATTACAGAACATATTTTAAAACAGGATGAGTATCAACGCAAACACAAACAAAAATAGCCGAATATATCCGGTTTGGAAATACTTTTCCAAATCTGGAGATAAGTTTGCGAAATGCTCATTTGATTGATCATATGAAAAGAAAGCACCAGTTCATATGGGGAGTCAACCACCGAAACTGCAAATGAGGAAGAAAACGAAGCCAGTGTGTCTGTATCTCCAGCTCCAAAAACGAGAAGAACCATCAAAGACTATATAGATAGGAGCAGCTTATATCTAGATAGATGGACGCAATGTATTTACGTATGCTGGCCGTCGATATGGAACCTTTACGTATGGGGAAGCACAGAAGATTCCGCGATTTTATCAAAGCGATAGAAAGCAGGTATCAAATCCCAGACAAAACTACCGTTAAAATGTTTTGTTTGAAGGAAAAGCTTCACAGCGCCTTACCGATCTGTGGAAGTCAAACTCGAATGAGGGAATCATGGCTGTTACATGTCATTTTTCCACAATAGAAATCTTATTGCTTTACTCTTGGAAGCCGCTAATGTAGAAGAAAGCCATAATGAAGAAAAAAATTCTGAGGTACGAATAGCATCAGCAGAGCAGGAAGATTTGTTTTAAAATAAAAGATAATTTTTTTCCATTCCATTCCTCAATGCAAATATCCGGAGAAACGTATGTAACATTATCTTTTGTCATTCCGGGGTACGGGAATAAGATAAGAGAATCTGATACGGGGTATCAGAATAAAATTAGCTTCGATGCAAGACAACATACGGACTGAGGAAGCAAAGGAAGTACGACAAGTACGGCTTTACGAGTCAGTCAAGACTTAAGCCGTATGAAGGTTTAAGACCAGCAGTACTAGCTACATTACTTGACCCTAGAATCAAGAGGAAGCATCAAAAAAAGCTTCACAGTTGCTGGAAAAAAACATACACAAAAACATACACTTCAGATTTAAGAACAAATCCAATTGAAGTATCACATACAGAACTTGAACCATCAACATCAGGAGAAAATGCGAAAATATCTGACGACTTACTATCGTTTTTGGATGAACCCGATAGAAATCTAGGAACACCCGGGAGTGACGCAATTGTGGATATAAGGCAGTATTTGGAAAAACCAGCAAACAACAAAAATGATTGCCCACAACAGTTTTGGGATAAATCAGCAACAAGGCTAAAAGAAATGGCAGACAAGCGTGTCTGCATACCTGCAACGTCAGTATAATTCACCTTTGCTTTTTGAAATGGGTTTTATAAGGAGTCGGTAATCATGCCTATTTGTGCGTCTTAGAGAAAAACATGAACGAACCAACTGATGGACCCCCTGTTCATGCTTGGGCGAAACGCATATTTTGGAGTGAGGACACTACAGCCTTTAATTTGAATTTAATGAACAAAACTCCACAAAAAAACAACAACAAACAACTAGCAATAGCTGTTGTTGTTTAAATATATTTAAATAGTAACGATAAAAATCTCTCACAGAAAAATAAAACTGCACAAATTTTCGGGAACGCGTTGAACAAAAAGTATACCCGTCGTCCACTGCGTGCGCACCGAAGTCAACCAACTCCATCCAACTGTTTATTCAATTAATTTCAGCAATTGAATTCAATTGAATAAGCAAATTTAGTGCCTCACACACTAGCGCAAAATTTCAAGTTTCTCGCGTTAAGCAAAGCAATTGTGACCCTTACACCTGGTTGACAAATTCATTAATTTGTTGAATACCCTCGTACATCCAGTTGACCAACTCATCCAACTGTTGAATAACCTCGTACACCTAGTTGATATAATTGTATGATTTTTGCAAACAAAACAGTTGCTCGAGTTGGTCAACTGCGTTTTCGTTTTGGTTGCACAAGTTGATGCACGCGTTGATCCCCCGTACACTAGACCAATAAGGATGTTAAGCAACGAGTTTGGCGAACTATGGAATATTTGTATTCAATAGGCTGCCGCTTTAATAATTTTAGTTGACGTTGACAGTGAACTCCCAAGCAGACTGTGTTTTTTTTTGTAAATTGCGGGCGGCAGTGCTTCAGTAGGTCAGTAGGTTTTAAGTGATCTGGATCTACTGCGCTTTCCAATTCTTCTTACACACGTCGAGTTGCATTCTTAAAAAACAATGTGGCTTACAGACACGTAGTTTCATTTGAATTAAATCAAAAAATCAAAAAATAGTTAAATAAATAAATTAATAAATTGGCTCGAAATAGCTGACGGAAAAGTTTCCATTTATTATCTGGAGGACGCAAATTCAGCTTATGCCAATTCGCTGATAACGCGGTTTCTTGTGGGCTGGTTCAAATTCATGGTCATTTGCTGTTCTCCTCACTTTTTCACTATACACCATCGTAAAAAACAACAAAAAAAACCACAAAATATAAACACAAATCATGTGCAACAGAGAAATTGATCAAAATGCGTTCTTCAACTCCCAACACACATTTTGTCGCATTTTTTAATTTTAAATTAAATTAAAAAAGTTTAGCAACAGGAACACTTGCGTTTGTGATTTTTTGTGAAAAAATCATGGTTGCGGAAAATTAGCTTCTATTTAAACTTCGAAGCGAAATCGAAGTTGATAAATTTTACTTGCAATAGAAAAAAATTATCAAGTTCTATTTATAGTTACAGTTCAACCTTCAAACCAATCGGATGTGTTTTGCAAATCTGATTGCGTGTGGTGGGTTTTGCGGAAAATCTTTCCATCCCCTTTGTATTGGTGTTAGTATACGATCGTTAATGTACTTAAGATTGATAGGAAATAGAACTGCCGCTGAAACAATTGCCCCTATCGAACACCGACGTAATGTTTCATGTCTTTCCTTATTTGATCGTTTCTTTTATAAAAAATGTTCACTCGAGGTAGCCAGCTGCATTCCTCCCCTTAAAAGTTTCGCCCGTAATACTGGTCTTGCTAGGAATGCCCATCAGTTCACCCTTGAACCCAATTTCGGACGTACCGTGAAATATAGAGATTCTTTTTTTAGCCGTACAACACGACTTTGGAATGGTTTACCCGGCGAGATTTTCCCTTGCCATTTTGATCTGCAAACATTCAAAACCAATGTTAATCGACACCCCTATCTCTCCCCTCCCTATCTTCCTAATGCCGCGCAGTGTGTTACATTAAAAGGGAAACAAGTAGTCCCTTGTGCGCGCGTTAATTATAAAAAAAAACTTAAATGAATACCTGCACAACTTTACATTCTATTGTGATACATGTAAGCAGATCTCGCTGTCGCACATAATGCTGGCAATAAGGTGTCTGAGCGACAATTTAAACCAGATGTCCGATTTGAAGTTCAGAAAAAAGGAAGGCAAGAATTGGCCAGATTCGATGAAGTTTAGAAGATTGCTGAACCTAAACCTGAACCAGCTCACTGCTATCGAGAAGCAGCTTGTCACTCTGACACAGGTGGTCTCAGATATCTATAGCGACAATCGAATTGAGCAGAGCTATCAGTCATTCAAAACTGAAATTAAAAAAAAAACTCTGAGCGAAAATCAAACCACCCGAAGAACTTCTTCAGGTAAACAATTGAGCTATCTGAAAACCTCCGTAAACTCTGTGGAGACTCATGTCCAATCCAGCTCACATAACACTACTCCCCTTCCGTGTCAACATGATCTATTGCTCTCTGAATTAGAATCGTAGACATAAGCAATGACCTTGCATTAAATAGGGTATTGATTGGAATGCGGAACATCCTCGCCGCCATGTCGCAGCGGTCAGTGAGTTTCTTTTGCAAAACACACAAGTGCTGCATTAGGCGGTATATAGCGCTCGGCCAAAAACGAGACACATATTTTGTCATATGGCCGATGCGACGCAATCAATTTGTGTGGAATTCTATAAGTATCCCCGCATTATTGGTCATTCCTGCAACTATTTCTTATTATTTTAACCATTAAATTATTTAAATATTTTCTAAAAGCTTTACGGCAGGGTTAAAACGCTCAGTTCAAAAGGTCTTATTGTTTGCATTGTTTCCTTCACTACCCTTGCGTTTATTTGACATAGGAAGTCAATATATTCATAAGCGCAACGAGTTTATTAATAAAAAGAAAGCAACTTTTGTGTGAATGATAATCATATCCGCCTGCTGATTGTCGCGACGAAAATCGCCCATTAATCGTTTTCCGTTTGCGGGAGCCTTAATATCCCAGCTGATCTTTTTTTTTAATGCGTAACATGAAACTCATTTTCCTGTCCCAAGAATTTTCTTCGACTAAAATTGTCAGGAGAGACAAATATTGTACTCTCTCGTGAGCAGTACCTTTTGTCAAAAACTACGAGTTTTGTGTCATGTGGACAGCATTTGGCTGTTTTTCGTAAAAATTCGCTAAAATTCGTAGATTTGGTGAGGATGTGGAATAAAGCTATTTTCGCTTTGTGTCCGCTTTGAATGACATTTTCCAAATTTCGGTTTTTGTGTTTGCTTTTTTCTGTCAAAGCAAGCAAAAGTTCAAACAGTGTTTACTTCAGGTTTGCGTTTGAGTCACGTTACCTTATCTTGTACACGAACCAAACGTGACGTCAAAGTCAAAGCGACATTGTGATAATATGTATTGATTTCCTATGGTTGAACTTGTAAACGTCAGGCGAAACCGAAACTAAAGCGTGATTGTGTTTTAGCCAAAACGCAAAGCTGAAGTAGAAACTGATTGAACTTTTGCTCGCTTTGACAGAAAAAAGCAAAAACCGAAATTCGGAAAATGTCACTTAAAGCGAACACAAAGCGTGTGAAATGAAACGTAACGAAGCCAAAGCTGAAGCGTGATTGTGTTTTAGCCATAAAAGTTTTTAACATTACAAAAACTTTCAAAATGCACAAAGCTTTCGTATGTTTACGTAATTTTATCCACTCTGTGATCTAACGTAGTTTTGGTTAAATTGAGATACTAGCATATAAATAAAAAAACAAAAAACACTTTTTTGGCCAATGACAATAAAATTCAAAATATTTGTTTGAGAAGAGATCTTATTAAGAAAAATGTATCACTCGCTGCCACAGGCATTACAGACGGAATCAGTTACGATCGGTAAAATACCGTCGTCTTTCTATTAAACATCAGCTAAACTAGAGCTAAAGCCTAAACAGGCACAAACAAATAATAAATAAAAAAAACCATTAAAATACGAAGTCAATCCTATGTGATAATATCATTTTTTGTAGAACAACCATTAATACCGCTATCACGGCGTCGATTTAACTCGCTCTTAACACCTCCAACAATTTTAGTTTGGTCATAGTTAAGCAAACGTCATTTCTTTGTAGTAAAACTATTTTTTGGAACACTTATGAAGCTCGTGTGCGCCGGTGCAACAAAACCTAAATCTGGAATTAATGATATACTAGGAGCGATCTTACTTGATCCGCTGCCAAATTGACTGGTTTTTCCATGGTGCTGCTGATGCTGCTGCTGCATTCCCCGATTGTATCCATAACCAGGTGCTGTTTGCATTGGATATTGATGATGCAATGTCGGAGCTGCTGACGATATAGATCCTCCGTCCATAGGCGAAGCACTCGAGAAATCACGCATCATTTGAATGTGCTGCTGGTGATGGTGGTTCAAATGATTCGCTTGATTATTAAGCAAATACTGGTTAATTGAATTGTTATTGATGATGTTGTTGTTTACAGCAAGTGCTGTGTTATTGTTGATGTTCGAGAGGTTTGGAACAAGATTACTACTGAGATTTTGCTGCTGTGGTGCAGGCGGCTGATAGTAGAAACTTGTTGGTGGCGAAGCATATGCACTCATTGGATTATTGTAGAAGTTTGCATTTTGCCATGAAGCGCTGTTAAATTGGGGATAGACAGACGGGCGCATGTTGTTGGGGTGTTGTGGTGCACTGGATACAAAGTCAGACCATTCTTCGTCATTATTGGCTTCTGTGACTGATTTAGGTGGAGAGACTTGTCTTTTTTGAAATTGCTGGCTGATGCTCTGGATTTGATTGGATGTCGTTGCGGGAACGGACACAAAGTCAGACCAGTCATCATCATCAGCTGCTGATTGTGTAGTAGTAGGTTTATTACTGCTCACTTGTTGAGATCGAATACTGTGACTAGGTGAGACTTTGTTGCTGCTTCCTTTTGGCTGTGGAAAGAGTTCTTCGATACGAGCCAATTCTTCCGGATTGATTCCTGGCTCAGGCCATTCAATTTTCGGTTTACTTTCTACCTGAATGGCCTGTGGAAGTAGAATTGCTGGGCAGAGAATCATTTCATCGCTGAGCGAAACTGGTGTGCCAGTTCGACTACCCAACGTTGACACCTCGGAGGTTTCTTTCAATACTCTCCAATGACTAGGACTGGTTTTAGGTTCAGCGACAGCTGAAGACGGAATGATTTTTGAAGGTACAATGGTGTGTAGTGCTGGAGCTAGTGCTGGTGCAGGGACGGATTGAAAATCGCTAAATTCATCATCAAAGGAATTGCTATTAGGTACGAATGGCTTCTTCTTCTCAATGTGTTTATCTGCTAAGTCACTGGCATCGCCAAGTGGGTTTGGTGGTTTCTCTATTCTATTCACATGTTCATTGCTTAGATAGGAATGTTTTGACAGCCCAATTTCAGGCGACAAACGATGACTGTTTTCATGTAGGTCTTCGCGATATTTTGTCCCAAAGCCCGGATTGTATTCAACATCTCGGTATTCCTTTTTCACAACCGTCTCATCGATTATTATTCCAGCTGCAGCAATTTCATAATCAAAATCAATCGGACATTTACTTTCAGAAGTGCGCGAAGTCTTTGCGGTAGATGACTTGGATGACACAACACCATCACTTTTCGATGGAGTGAAAATGTGGGTTTCCTTTAGGGGACCGGCAAAAGTAGAAGTACTCACAACGCCAGAATGTTGTGATTCTATTTCCAGATCAGTCTTAGGGCTTTCTTGATGTTTGGCTGCTTGAGTTCTGGTATTGTTAAGTACTTGTGATGTGGGTGGTGTAACTATATCTAAATCAGTTTCTAGTACACTGGGTTGAAAGTCAATGATTGTTATATCAATGTAGTCGCCTGATAATGTAGTTGGGGTTGTGATGATTGCTGCTGTTGTTGTTGCTGTTGGAATGGCAACTGATGCATTCGCATTCGACTTAAATTCAATTGGGGCTGAGATTGTCTCCTCGTCGTCGATAAAGCATCGTAATGATTTGTCGGTATCGTAGACGTTGTTGTTATTGCTTTTGAGGATTGAATTCGATTGCTGGTAAGTGGGTGCATTATTAGATTCCCCAGGCTGCGCCGTGTGAATCGCTTCAATCGTTCTCTCGTGTAAGATTTCTTTAACCCCTGTTTTTTGTTTGTGGAAAAAAATGAAAGATTAGTTTTAGAATTGAAAAGATGTTGGAAAATTGTACAACTTGAAAAAATAAAATTTGAAAAAAATATAAAAAAGCAGCCAAGACAAAACTTTATAAATAACGGAGCACTACTGGAATTACTGCACTTCTAGCAAACTGGTTTTGGATGAAAGATTAACGTTGTTATAACTCTGGTGCTTAAGTGTTCATAATGAAGTTGATTTTAACTAATTTTGACGTTATGTTTTATAATTAGAAAACGTGATTTCGATGTCACCAACCTTGCGTGATAATTAATACTTGATCCTTGTTTATTAACAAACTTTAAATTAAAACAAAATACTTACTCTACCGATCAGCAATCATTTGTTATTTTTAAATTTTGAAACCATTTCCTACGAAGATACTTCTAAGAGCAAACCGGAGACACACACTGTAATGGCACAAGTTTTGCAATGCTTTTGATTTGATTTTTTTGTATAATTTACTCGCACTAAGCGGCTTAGGAAGATGGGAAAGTACAAAAAAGGAGTAAATTTGCGTATGCATTGTTATGTTGCTTTGACGGTGGGAAACATAGTTAGGACAGCACTTCACATACAAGGCGGGTCAAAAGAGATCACCCTATTGGAAGATGCTTTTATTTGTGGAAATGGCCGCCAATGTCAAATCTGTTTTGACATTTGTGGATTAGACAGATGTAGAATCAAGTGAACAAGCCATGGAGCGATACACTCCCCAAGAACGCGGAATAATCGTGTCTATTTTTTTGCGTAACAATTCGTATGTAGTGTTGGCGCAGCGCGAGTTCCGTCGCCGATTCCACTGCGCCGTTTGGCCACCAACCTTGAAGAATATGGGACCACACAAGACGTTGCCAAGAGTGGCCGGCCCCGGAACGCCCGTTGTGCCGAGAACATCGCCGCTGTTGACGAGGATGTCGAGCTGTCGCCGGAAACAAGCCATCCTCAATCTCGAGGACGTAGTGGACGATTTTTCGACCAAAATCATAATGAGCGATGAGGATCATTTCCACCTCAGCGGGTATGTGAACAAGCAAAACTATCGCTTCTGGGGCACCGAAAATCCACGAGTAATGCACGAGGAGCCATTACACCCGCTCAAAGTTACTGCATGGTGCGCTGTTCACGCTGGAGGAGTCATCGAGAACGCCGCTGGTCAAACGACAACAGTGGACGGTGCGCGCTATAGGGCCATGTTAACCGAGTTTTTTCTGCCGCAATTAGACGAATTAGGACTGGAGAACATGTGGTTCCAACAGGACGGAGCTACGGTACACACTGCGCGAGCCACAACCGATATTCTGAAGGCGGCGTTCCCGAGTCGCCGTATTATCTTCTCGACTTGACCAATAAAATTCAAATAAACAGAATCAAAGAAATGAGAGCCAAACAACATGAGATGATTTCTTTTGGCCACTTTGTACGTGTGGTACGGCTATACACAGAAAAATCAAAGAATTCTATACATTGCAGTACGTGTTCAGCATATATTTTGATGAGAGCAAAAAGAAATTGCTTTAGGGGAAAATGAAAATAAATTGTTTCGATGACGATAGAACCCTTATTTTCCAGACTCACGTATTTGCTCTTCGGATGTGAAAATGCAATGGTAATATTTACTATGATAAGCTCATTAAATTCGGATCTAAACAGTATTGAACAATGGGGAACAAAAAACCATGCTTCAAAAACTAAATGCTGTCTTGTATTTGTGTCGTTAAAGCGTGATTTACCCCTTCGGCACAGTCAATGAGTGGCACAAGGAAACTAAAGAGCTTGCGATTATCGGCACGAACCATTTCTTGTGAAACAATCACAAATTAGGGGTTAGCTAATACGCCGTAAAATGTTTAGGCTTCCTTCGGAGTTGTAAGACATTTTTCTCCCCTTCCGATATGGATACTCAGAACACAAACCTAATGTCTGCTCTCTCTCTCTCTCTCTTTGTTGCCGTTATTTCTACGGTCATGCATTAGCGAAATAGCCTAAGCAATTAAGCAGTAATACTCGTACTTCTAGGAATGCTCACAAGTTTGCTTTTAAGCTCAATTTCGGTCGTTGGTCGTAGGTACAGAGATTTATTATGTAGCCGTACTACACGAATGTAGAATGCTCTTCCCTCTCTATACTCTCCTTCTCTCTAATTGTGATATTCGGAAATGAAAGACCAATGTAAACCGACATTTCTTTTTTAAATCCTCTCCGCCTTTCCATTGTGTCTCTGGCATATTAAGGTTATCTAAACCCTTTAAGTGAATGTTAATCTACAAAAGAGACCTAAACCATTATATGCTAGACGAGAACTAAAGACTCGATGCAATTGCAACTCATGTTTATGAATGTAGCTTATTTGAAGAAAATCTTTGTGAATCTGGAATACAATATGATAAGCTGACAGAACTATCGCCATCGAAACTATTTCATGAAATAGTAATTTCAGCTTTTAGACAACAGGATGTTGTTGATAATATGAAGATCAGCGTAGATGTGTAGTTCTTTTCTCATTAATCCTTTGGATTTGTTGGATAAATTAACTGACAACAAGACCAGCGCTGAGATCAAACGAAGAATAACTCTTGCCGATCGTTGCTTCTTCGGGCTAAGAGACAATTGAGTAGCAAAGCCTTCTCTCGGGCAACTAAAGCGTTCTTTATAAGATCCTCGTCATCACAGTTTTGGTGTATGGTTCAGGACATAGACATTATCAAAAGCGGATGGAGTACGCTTAAGGTTGCTTGGAGACCAAAATTCTCCAAGCGATTTTTGATCCCATACACATTAACGCCGAGTGGAAAGGAGATACAGTGAGGAAATGTACCGGCTGTACGTGTAAACAGGTACAGAACTAACGAAGATTAAAAGCCCAACGTCTCAGATGGTTGGGTCATAAAGAGATAGAGCAGTAGGACATCAATGCTCCGGCCCAGAAAACCTTCGATTCAACCCCAGAAAGGTTGGCGCAGTTGAAGGAAGACCGAGACGCAGGTGGCGCACGCAAGTGGAAGAGCAAATCGACCAACTTCACGTGGAAAACTGTGGGAAGATAATAAGGGACTGGGCTGGCTAGAGAAGCTTGTTGGTTGAGGCCCAGATCCACCTCGGATTGTAGCGCCAACTAAGGTAAAGTAAGGTGTTTGTTGCATATGTTTCCACGTGGAGACGCTTAAAATGTGTCTTCTTTTTCAACGAGCTGTATGTATGTATTTTATCTCTAATTAAATTTCTACTCGGTTGTCTTTTAAGATTTACATTTGATTAATACGTGCTTTCTAATAATGCACATTCCACAATTCTTTTTTATTTTATTAATGTAGATGGTTCGCTGTCCTAAGTAATATGCAAGTATCACACGTTTGGCTAATATTTAAGCATGCAAAACAAACAAAAATAAATAATTATTAATTGTTTACACAAAAAACATTAATTTTTTCTTGAAAAAAGAAAATAGAAAACAAAAACAACAGAAATAAAATGTACTACCACACAACAATTTTACACAAATTATGTGGAAAACTTACTAAAGTCCAAATATTGATTGAAGTTATGATCATTGGATCCAAGGTTGGCAAAAATATTAGTAGTTGTTGTTGTTGTAGTAGTAGTATTAATATTAGCATTGTCATTAGTTGGTTTGTCAAAATCATTTAAGCATTTTTTAGTGCGAGACGTGCCAGTTACAAAAACAGAAGGATTGCATGGTGTTAACAACATAGATGACGACAAAGACGGCGGCGATGACATCGTGATAAGATCATTGGCATTGGTTTGCGGTTGATGAACATCGATTGCAAGAACATCGTCAGCGTGCAATTGTGTTACAGTGATTGAGTGCGGCGGCGGCGGAGACATCGTCGCAGCATCCGTTTGGGCAGTAGTAGGTACAGTTGAAATTAATGACGACGACGACGTTGGTGATGGTGTTGCAAAACATGGAGAGGAACGGGAGGAATCAAGATTTATTTTATCAAGATTAGCCACCACCACTAGTTGGTCTAGGTCCAATAGTAAAGTGTGTGCTTGTGATGCTGGACACAATTTTCAATCATGAGAGATAGTCAAAAGTAAATAAAAAAACAAAGAAACCGAAATAAACAAAACGAAATGTTTTCTATTTTCTGTTTTTTTTTTCTAAAGAGAGGGTTTTTTGAGAGTTTGTAAGTCGTTTATAAATATTTTTTTTTTTTTTTGGAGAATAAGATTAGAATTTCAAGTACAAAATAAATGAAAACATACCATTTTCTGGAATCGAAATGAAACAAACTTGAAGCGGGTAAATTGTTTTGTTATGTTTTTTGATTGAAAATAGAATAAAAATGAGTGAAATAATTAAGTAATTTTTTGTAATAAAACGTACAAATTAAAAATTATGTAATTACTTTTGCGTAAGGAGCACAAAAAGCTGTTTTGCTGGAACTGCAAATCTCATACGCGCAGGAGCAGAGGGAAAACACGAAAGATCCATGCACTGCAACGCTTCAAGCAATTAAATATTGGGTGATATTAATAATTAATTTAACATGACCAATTTCATTTTCTCTTTTAAGATGAAGTGTGATGTTTATTGACAAACTTATTTATATGGAAATAATATACAAAAGATTTTCTTTAGTCTTTACACATTATAATTAAGCCTGAAAAAAATTGCTGCTGCAAATTTAATAAATCAGTTGGTAACTGACTCACAAGCCAACAGCGTAAAGAAAAAGGATGAACAAATATTATGAATTAGTTGACGCTTATTTAAAATAAGCATATACGAAGGTGAAAAAAAGAGATTCTTAAGCGATCAGGTCAAAAGGCATCGTTGAAAGTTATTTGAAAACCTATTTCTCACTCCGAAAACATCATTTATAATAAAATTGTGTTGACCATTTTCCTGAGAGTAGAGCGTAACGAATGGCATTACAAGTCCATTGCGAAAAACGGAAGGTTTTTTCCTTAATATGGTCCCAAAACTTGAGAAGCAAACACAGAATCCGATCGATTATTAGTTAAAGTTTGAAAACGCGAGTTAAATGTTCAAGAATTTATTTTTCAATAAACGATAGGGAAAATGGTCAAAGTATAGTTGACTTTTCCAGTCCGCTTTGGCAAACTATCTTAAAAACGCTTCCAAGTCGCCAAATATGTTTCCAAAAAAGAAAGATATTTTTTCGAAGCTCAAACAGCCCTTCATTCGAAATACGGAGAATTCATGTCTGCATGTACAAGGAATACACAACACATAACGCATAGAAGTAAACTCACGCACAATTATTCAATAGCTTGCGAATGATTGAAATTCTTGGAACAAGTAATATCGCTGCTCTACAAAGACGGAGTCAGGAGGCCTCATTGCCCAAAATTATCAAAAACTGAAATAATGGTTTTTTTTTATCAAAATATGGAGTTTTAATAAAAAAATCAATCATTATAAAAAAAAACTGCTGCCATAGTTAAGAAGGTTTTAAACCAACAAAGTTATTGGGCCGATAAAATTCATATTTTATAAGCAATAGCAGTTGACTAAGTTTCAAATGAATTCGCAGAAGACTTCTTAAGGAAGAGGAATATTTGCCTCAAAAGCCATTAATTCAACTTCGGCAACTACAGAGGGTTCTCCTAAGTTTTAGGGAAAAAAAAGAGATCTTATCGCCCAATTTATTCACCGGGTTCTACCACATCGATACGACAAAACTCGGACTAGAATTAGGTTATTGTCTTGCGTGTTTATACTTCGTTCGTTAAGAGCCAGATTGCCGTAAGTGATTTCTAACATTTGCAATAGTTTTTTGAAATAAGATAGTTTAATAAAAAACATGATTTTAAAAAGAAACTACTCTGTGGGTGCTGACTGCACCGAAATGAAAAATATTGACCAACCTTAATATAAAATGTTATCTTACTCTTTAACCGAAAACTATTTAAATTTAAAAAAACTAAAACGGCGAAACCAATCTAACCTAAATGTCCGGCCTCAGCCATGGACCAATCCAAAAGTTCTGCTTACGTTTCCTTATGTCTACCCCACGAAACCCTCTGATAGAGCCTTTTGGTAGAGAAGTCGGAGAACGGTGGTTCAGGTAGTGATCATAACAATCGTTGGTTAATAAAGAAGACAAAGAAAGATTTAGATATAAATGTGTTGGTCTCAACTTTTCATATTCATTTTTGGAGTCACAACCGCGGTCTTCGGATGTGGATCTTCAACGGCAACGTCTGATAAGCTCATTAAATTCTGATCTTGACAGCATCATCAAATGGGGAATAAGAAATCGTGTAGAATTTAATGCGTCCAAAACACAATGCTGTCTTCTGTCTCTAAATCCATTATCCATATGGAAGCTGATCATCTTGAAATTTTCGGTAGGAGCATCACCAGTCACCTCCTGTGGAATGATCATATTTATGATGTTGTCAAAAATGCCGCAAGATTCTTGGGCTTCCTCCGAAGATGTAAGAAATTCTTTTCCCATTTGGAACTGGCTACTATCTACAAATCATACGTCCGTCCAAGACTAGAATTGAACACCCATATCCTGGCGGGTGCTCCATCAACTCACTTGAGTCTTTTGGATGGTATGCAAAGAAAAGATTTCAAGTTGATTGGAGATGATATCATCATTAGAACATTCACGTCACTTGAACATCGACGGAATATTTCATGTCTCTCTCTTTTCTACCGTTATTTCTACGGCCAATGTCCTAGAGAAATATCCAGTTGCATTCCTCCCCTTAAACAATTTTACCGTAATACTCGCGCTTCTCGGAATGCCCACCAATTTACCCTTGAGCCCAATTTCGGTAGTACAGTCAAGTACAGAGATTCGTTCTTCAGCCGTACAACTCGAATGTGGAATCTTTTGCCTAACTCTGTTTTCCCCTCCCATTATGATGTTCAGAAGTTTAAAACCAATGTGCATCGGCAACTCCTATTAAACCCTCTCCTTCTTTCCTAAGCTCGCGCTGTATCCACCGGCATCAAAAGGGTAGCCCAAATCCCTTTAGCATGTGCAAATTATAAAAAAAAATATATTCCCTATTGAATATAAACAAAACTTTTAAAACGATATTGAGGACCTTTCCGGAAATCCTTCAGATTAACACAGCGCATAATTCTGTGAAGTTGGTTAGCGATTGTATATACTTTTTTTTCGAAAATTTCTGTTATATTCCCCATTTTTCCAAACAAGATTGCCTAGCGAACAATGTTCACCAAATTTAATGGATGAAACAATCATCAATAGCAAATTCAAGGATAAAGACGCACTGATTCCGCAATGATTTAACATTCGAATTGAAACGGCTTTGTTCTGATTTTACAATCAACAAAGCACAAGGCCAATCGTTGACTATTTTAGGAATAAATTTGGAAAAATTACGGTTTGGCAAAATTTGATTCTGCATTTGTCTTGCAAGCCACGTCACCTCACTCGGATCTCAAAGTATCCATTGCGATCCACAGGAGAGGGAAGGAACGAAGGGTGGGGGTTCGTGGGCATTCACTGCATCAACGTTTTTGATATGAGCCCTCTTCCGCATCAACGTCTTGACAATCTCTTCATAAGCCTTATATACTTAGGCCCGTTTGGCTCATGTGGCTTCCCTTGTGTCCCGTGAGGATACCAACCAAGAGGGAAAGTTGAGTCCTGCTAAGCCTTAGAATATATTCTGGTTTTGTTTGAGATATTCGGTCAGACATTACGAAACTTGAGAGATGTTGACTTACTGTCGTTTGCAGCTTTGACGAATATTTGGTGAATTACGTTTTCTTCTTTTTTCATGGGCGATTGGGCCCGGTTCCAGAGATGAACCGTATTTGGCCAGTTTATCTGCCGTTTCTTTGCCGTATATGCCACAGTGTCCGGGGATCCATCGAAGGTTTGCAAGGTTTGTTTTACTGATTGGTAGCAGATCGTTCTGACACCGACTTAGAGACAGTTGAGAAATAAGAATATGCCCTTGATTGCCGCGTGGATGGCTATGAAAACACAATTCTTGATAAAATTTATTTTGCAGCTTCGCCTATACAAGCACTTCTGCCTGGAAAATACTACTGAAGTTTTTAGTTTTATTAATACAGTTATTAGTTGGTTTACTAAAAAGATATGAGACACTACCCCTGATTCTGTCTTAGCACCGTCTGACTTAACCGAGGTATGATTTTCTTGTATGACCTGGTTTTCCTCACAGAATTTTCTTGTTGGAATGTCTGTTAGTGTCACCCTGTTAAGTCTTAAAACATTGTTGGTTTGAGTTTCGACCTAGCCATCTTAAACGTGATATGTGTATTTTTTTGACCAGGTCAATGTCGCTGTACAGCTCGTATAGTTCTTGGTTGAACCTTCTGCTCCAAAACCCGTTAACGCAGATAGGGCCAAAAATCTTCCGAAGAATCTTACGCTCGAAACGACTAAGGATATCTTCATCCGCTTTAGATAGAGTCCATGCTTCGGCGCCATAGAGCAGGACTGGGATGATTAATGTCTTATACAGAGTCTCCTTTGTCTTTCGAGAGAGGCAAGTATTTGTTTATAATTTTGTTGGGCTTTTTTGGTCAAATTTGGCAAGAGTAATTCTTCGCTTTATTTCTGACGAGATGTTGTTGTCAGATGTTATAGCGGATCCGAGGTAAACAAAGTCCCTAACTACCTCAAAGTTGTACCTGTCTATTGTGATGTTTTGTCCAATCCACCGGTGTTGTGTATCCGTCCCTTTTTGTGGACAGCAGGTACTTCGTTTTGGCCTCATTGACTGCTAGTCCCATCTTAGCCGCTTCAGCTTCAATGCTAGCAAACGTTCCAGTGACAGCTCGCCGAGTTCTGCCAATGATGTCTATGTCGTCAGCGTATGCTAGCAATTGCACAGACTTGAAAAAAAATTGTCCCACTACAAATGACTTGCGAGTTTCTTATAATTTTTTCAAGTATTAAGTTGAAGAAATCGCTCGATAGCGCATCACCTTGTCGGAATCCTTTTTTGACGTCAAAAGCTTCTGTGAGGTCATTACCAACCTTGACGGGAGCGAGAGTTCTCCATCGTCATCCTGCACAGTCGGACGAGTTTTGAAGGGATGCCAAAACCTGACGCGGCCTTAAAATCCATAAAGAGGTGGTGGGTATCGATTTGGAATTCTTGGGTAGATTCCAGGATCTGCCGTAGCGTGAACATTTGATCGATTCGTCAGGTTGCTGACGAAAGGTTTCAGGCGTTCACATAGTACGGCAGAGAGGATCTTGTAGGCGATATTCAGGAGACTTATTCCTCTATAGTTGGCGCAGTTTATAAGGTCTCCTTTCTTGTGGATCGGGCAAACGATGCTGAGGATCCATTCATCAGTCATACTTTCTTCAGCTTTGTTGTTTTTTAGTTTAGATATTGCTATCCTTACTTCATTTTGGTCAGGTGGACGGAAGTTTTGTCTTTCATCGTCCATGTTGAATGGTTCACTCTGCCTGACAGCGGGATTTTGGTTTTCATCGCCGTTTAACAGTCTGCAGAAATGGTCCTTCCATGTACTCAGCACCGACTGTGACTCTACTACGAGGTTTCCATTCCTATCTCTACAGGCTTCTGTGCGGGATTTTTTTCATTGGCATGTTCTTTTTACCTGTTGGTAAAACTTCCGCACGTTGTTCCTGGAGTAGCATCTCTCAATATCTTCGATCGCGCGCTTCTCATGCTCTCTCTTTTTCTTTTGGAGAAGCCGGTGTTCTTCCCGTCTTTTCTGCTCGTCTTTCTTTGCAGCGCCGCTTTATATGTCTCTTGTTTGGCTGCATGGGCCTGCCTGCATTCCTCATCGAACCAGAAGTTTCGTGGTGTTGGTCTGGTGCAACCTAGCACATCAGTTGCGGCCAGTTGCGGCATCTCTGATGGTTTGCTGGCAGTGTTGCCGCTGGTCTTCGGCACTTGATGATGGCGGTACTGGATTTCTTGAGAGGTTACGGGATATTCGATCGGCATAGGTTCTGACGGTTTCTTGCGATTGCAGTACACAAGAATTGTTCTGGCTTTAAGACGAAGCCATGGTCTAAATTTGAACATAACTCTAACACTAGCTCTGGGGTATTTTCGAAAAACATACGAGACACTGACCAAGGGCTATTATGACTGGTTCTAGGTGGAGCTATGGTAGGCTGACTTGTAACTCGATAAATAAATTGGGCGTAAGATTGTGAATGAAAATCTACGTACTCTTTCACGGATTTGTATGTGAAAATAGGAAAAGCCTGAAAACGATTTTCACCGGTCTTGGAATAAAAATAGAACTCATGGTGCAAAAGTTCGTTTGTCAGAAAGGTTCAGAAATCACTAGTAAGGATGGTAAAACTTTAATTTTATTTCAGCTATTCTTGATTCTAAATAAACTGAAGAGCTTAACGGAGGTGAGGAATATATGTATATCTATAAAATAACAGCAATTTACAACAAAATAGTGTGATTTAATAACTCGTGAGCACGCAAGATTCTTATTTTGCATTAAAAGTGTGTCATCTAGTTTATGTTTTTCACAGTGGTTTAGTGGAAATGAAAAATATAATATTCAAATGAAGCACAACATAAAAACAAAAAAAAGATCTCTCATTTTCTTTTATATGTGCAGGAAAAGAAAACAAACAGAAGCATCAAAACATTTGTTTATGAAAAAAGTCAAAAATAAAAAAAAAATAAAAAATACATTTGTATCACAAATCAAAAGCTTTTCTTTACTTTTTAAGGGATTATGTTTTTTTTTTAACTCAACATCAGAAACCAACACAAAGTCCCTGCATTTTTTTTTTATTTTTACTAAAAATTCTTAGAAAGCAATAGAAATAGCGATTAACTGCTGTTGAATACATAAAAAGCGTTTGTGTGGATTAAAACATTTATACATACCATCTAATGGGTTCACCAAACCCGAACTATTCCAGTCGAATTCAACAGCTGGTACGTCAGCTTTTGATGTTGCCGATGTTGACGTTAGGCTATCCGAACGTTTTCTATAGTCGGACTTGGTGGATGATGATGCACTACTGCCAGCAGCAGCCTTATCAGTTTTCATTGGCTCCAGGGGATTAAAACTCAAATTGGCCGCGTATCGTGGCATAGAACTGTTCCATTTTTCGCCATAGAGCTGCATAGGAATGGGATTTGTTACATACATATATATACACACTTAAAACATTTATCCGAGGTAGATCCAATCACTTACGATATTCCTGGAATCGACGCCAAGTGATTTTATTAACGAATGTCGCACTTCCGAATTGATCCACTGATGTTCGAGTGCTTTTGCTGTGTCAATTTGGTTGATTGCTGTCAGTTGGTTTAGGTCGTTTACCGCTGATGGAGTGTATTCTAATTCTTCGCTTGGATTAACAACAGGAAACATCATTTCCAGAATAGGTTTGAGTTTTTCATTTAGATTGGCTAAATTAAAGCCACTGTTGCTAGATGGAATGCTGCTTGCTTCATTTGATTCAACAACTTCACTGAATTCTCCAAACTCATCGTCATCGTTGTTTTCATCATCGGAATATTTGACTTGGTCAGATGGTTCTTCTGCCACTCCCGATGAAGCTGAATTAACAGAAGCTTTTCGTTTTTCTGGACCTGTAGTTGGTACTGTAAAGTCTTGGAAGTCATCAAAGTCGTCGGCTTCCAAATCGTCTAGAGTGGACTTCTCAGTCAGTTGGTTGTTTTCAATAATTTGTGATGAAGCTATTGTTGAAACAACTGAAGTTGTAAAACTAGAAAATTGACTAAAATCGGCTTCGAACACTGGTTCAATGGTATCTTCTTGCACAACCGTTTGTTTGTGAAGATCTTCACTAGGCTTTTCCTCAATTGTTGGGTTTATTTTATCACACACTTGCATAGCTGGGAACGCCTCGAATTCTGCGAAATCTTCATTTTTTTCTTCTTTTGATTGCTTCGAAACGGTTTCATCACATTTTTCAAGAATGTCCTTTATATCCAGAGAATCAATTGCAACTGGATGCAGTTCCCGGTCAGGTGTGGATATATTTTCTATCATTTCCACAACCAAGTTTACTTCAGTGTCAACATGTGGAACTTCGTCAACTGCTTGAATTGCCTCAGATTCTTCTAGTTTAAGCTTTGTAATTTC
Source organism: Platycheirus rosarum (assembly GCA_963971375.1). NCBI lineage: Eukaryota > Metazoa > Arthropoda > Insecta > Diptera > Syrphidae > Platycheirus > Platycheirus rosarum. Next base: position 130,501,530 of record OZ020509.1, on the reverse strand, counting down.
CTCCGACACGGGCGTAGTGCTTTTCGAATGGTTGCTCAGAGAGTCGAACTTTAAGGATGGTAAACTAATATTGTCATCGTATTTCGCCATATCATCATCGACTGGAAATTCATTTGCTTCTTCGTCATCCTCAAGTTCATCGCATGGAGGAAGGTCGTCATAATCTGGTTCATATTCAAATGGCGGTGGGCTGTTAGCTTCTATTATATATGGTATATCACTGTTTACGTTAGCTTTAGAAGAAGCTGGAGGCGGATAGAACAAAAGTGAAGAGTTGTCGTGTTGAAATGAATTAATGTCTACTGTGGCACCTTCGTTTTCGTCTTTTAATTGAAAACCCAGTCCATCATTAGGCGGCGATGGAGGTGATGAGGATATGTTAATCGGGCTTGTCGTGATGTCGGGTAGTTTCGCAACGTGTACAGGTGTCACTGGCAAGGATGAAACTAATAAGAAAAATTAAAATTTGTCAACAACTCTTAGGCAAAGTAAAACGATTCATTGTTAGTAAGATATCTAATCGTTTGAACAGCGATAAGGAGTTAATTAAAGTTTAAACTTTTTATGCTGCAGCAACGAATCTTCGTTGTAATCTAGAAATGATAAGATACGATAGATATAAGATTCTTTTTTTATTTGCTAAGAGTACGCGCTACCGAAAGCAATTATTTTGTCTAAATAAATTGGTTATTAGGGTGAATAATGCCAAATGAATATAACAGCCTCTACACCCAAATTATTGTTCTTCTTTCTTAAATAACTTTTCTTAACCAATAATCGGACTGATAAGAAAGAATACTAGTTGCAGGCCATAAAAAAGTGTACTGCATATTCAAATACATTTGTAATACATTTTGGTATGTACAGCTGGGCTTCGGCTATGGTACACCTGTAGTAAAAAGTGTTACCATGGTGGGTTCATTCATTCCTCTATGTAATCAAATTTCAATAAAACGTTAATAGATTTTTGTTGGTTCAAATAACTCAATTTTCTGTTCTGATGGGCCAACATTGATTCTGAAAACAGATCTTTTTTACAATTTTGACAAACTCTTCCACACAAAAAAAAATCTTTCAAAATATTTGAGCCTTTAGTCTGGCTTGAACGAAAGCTCAAAAAAACTCAATTTCTTTTCTAAAGAAGCAGCCAATTGTTTAAATGGCTTAGGTTACAGACAGACAGAATTTACTAAAAAACAAAATCATAAGCGGTAGTATCATCAAGCGGATTTTCCGATGTTTTCTAAGGTTAACATAGCGTAACCCACAAGCGGATCAGTAAAGTGAAAAGGTTAACCTTGTCGGTGACCTAGACGGAAGATGAAGAACAACGCTATAAAGAATCGTACTTAAATATATAGAAAGCAATGTGATGTGATGTTATATTTTTAGAATACACATAACAAATGGGAATGTAAGTTTTTCCTATTTGTTACGCTTTCACGCAATAACTACTCAACCAATCATTATGAAACCTAGGAGAACCGTTTGGCAATACGGGAAATCCAACCGGTACGGTCTCAATAACTTTTTCAGGACTTTAACTCGATAGTGATAGATTCGAGCGCAGGTATGGTAGTTATCTTAAATTCATCATCATCATCATCAGCGCAACAACGGGGATCCGGTCTGGGCCTCCTTCAACAAATTCTTCCATACATCCCGATTGCTGGCCGACGCCATCCAATTGCGCACCCCAAAGCTTCGGGCGTCCTGGTCTACGCCATCCTTCCAACGTAAGCAAGGTCTGCCACGTTGTCTTCTACCATAAAAAGTACCGCAAAAGACTTTCCGAGTTGGTTCCTCTTCGCTCATGCGAGCTAGGTGTCCAGCCCACCGGAGTCTATCGAGCTTTATTTTTCAACAACATCTGCTTCGAGATAGATTTCATACAATTCATGATTGTATCTTCTCCGGAATCGTCCTTCCTCACACACGGGGCCAACAGTTCTCCGTAAGACTTTTCTCTCGAACGCGGATGAGATCAGAGTGCCTTTTTGTAAACACCCAAGTCTCGGATCCGTATGTGAGTACTGGTAAGACCATAATCTTGTACAGCAGCAGTTTGGTTTTTATGGTAAGGTTTCTGGATTTAAAAGCCTTGACAGACTATAGTAGGTTTTGTTGGATTTCAGCAGCCGCCCGCGTATTTCTTCCTCCATATTGTTATCGGCTGCTACTTTTGAACCAAGATAGTTAAAGGTCTGCACTACTTCCAGTTCGTGCTCCGCTACCCTGATGGTTGTACCAACATTTCTCGCAGACATGTACTTAGTCTTCCCTTCATTTATGTGCAGCCCCAGGTATTTTGCCGCTTGCTCGACCTGGGTAAAGGAGTTTTGTAGAGCTTGTTGGCTTCTGCCGATGATGTCGATGTCGTCTGCGTAAGCTAGTATCTGGCTGGACTTGGTGACGATAGTCCCTCTTGTTGACGTGCCAGAGTCACGGATTGCTTTCTCCAACGCCAGGTTGAAGAGGATGCCAGCCAGACCATCCCTTGTCGGAGTCCATTAAAGATGTTGATTGGTCTGGCTAGCAAACCGGCTACTTTTACTTGGCTTGTTTTGTTGGTCATGGTCAGCCTACATAGTCGTGACAATTTCTACCCTGGCTATGCTATCGTAGGCGGATTTAAAGTCTATAAAAAGATGGTATGTTGGGATATTAAATTCCAGACTTTTTTCCATCACCTGCCTAAGAGTAAAGATCTGATCAATTGATGATTTGCCTGGTATAAAACCACATTGATATTTGCCGATTATGGTATTAGAGTATGGGGCTATCCGTTCTTGCAGGATAGAGGAGAATATCTTATAGGATGTACTCAACAATGTTATACCCCTATAGTTGCTGCATTTTGTGATATCTCCCTTCTTATGTATGAGACATATGATGCCTTTTCGCCAGTCTTCTGGCATCTCTTCGTGTTCCCATACGTGTACTATGATTTCATGAATTGCTTGATGTAGTGTTGGCCCTCCATGTTTGATCATTCGGCAGGTATACCATCGGCTCCTGAGGCCTTATTATTTTTGAGCCGATTAATCGCCTGTTTTATCTCCTCAATGCTTGGTGGCTGCAGCATGAGATCTTCTTCTTGAAATGTTGGAGTCTCCATTTCTTCCGTGAGCTGACCGTTCAGCAGTTCATTAAAGTACACTTCCCATCGCTCCAGAATGCCTTCAGGATCGGTGATCAGATTACCCTCTCCGTCTTTACAATATGTACAGCATGGCGTGTATTGCGACATGTTTCTGACGGATTGGTAGAACTTCCGCGCCTGGTGCGGACCTCGCTCTCTATTTCTTTCCATTTCACAGACAACGTTTTTTTCCCAGGCTGCCTTTTTTCGTCTGTGAAGTCTTTTTTCTATTCTTCTGAGCTCTTTATATTCATCTTCGCGTGCCCGCGTTCTATGAGACTGTTGAATTGCTCGGTATGCAGCATTCTTACGTTCAGACGCTAGTTTGCATTCATCATCAAACCAGTCGCTCCGATCTCTGCGACTACTGCCTAAGATGGTATCAGCAGTACTAATGACTTTGTTCTTAAGGCGTGACCATTTTTCCTCTACGCCCGGCATTCTGTCCCCAGGACTTACTCTTCCCTCATCGAGCTCTCCGAGGGCGAGCCTTAGTGCGCGACTGTATTGGTTGCTTTTGCATTCATCGCGTAGGGCAGCCGTGTTGATTCGAGCCTGACCAGCGGATGCAATACTTCTTCGCATAGCAATCCGCCTCGGAACACCATACCAACGGGATAGTGGTCCGAGTCGATGTTGGCACCTCGATACGTTCGTATCGTCCTCAGGCTCGAGTAGTGGCGGCGATCTATCAACACGTGGTCAATTTGGTTACGAGTGACTCCATCAACCGATACCCAAGTGACTTTGTGGATATCCTTACGCGGGAGGCTGGTACTCGCAACGACCAATTTTGTTGATGCTGCCATTTCTATGACTCGTAGTCCGTTGTCATTAGTGTTATCATGCAAACTATGGGATCCTATGTACTGCCTGAATACTGGCTCCCTACCTAATTTTGCGTTGAAGTCACCAAGGATGATTTTAACGTCATACCTTGGGCAGGCATTGAGGGTCCTCTCTACAAGTTCGTAGTAGGAATCTCTTTCTTCTTCTTCGGACTCCTCAGTAGGTGTGTGAACGTTTATGAGGCTGATGTTATTGAATTTGCCTCGCACGCGAAGGGTGCATATCCTTTCATTTACGGTAGGCTTCATTTTTTGGCTGACTAGGAAGCCTACCCCGAACACATGGTGTTTTGAGTGACTGCTAAAATATATGTCGTATTCTTTTTTTCTTCAAAACACCATTCCCTGGCCATCTCACTTCCTGAAGTGCTGTTATGTCAGCTTTATACATGGCCAGGACATCAGCTAGCTGTTGTGTAGCTCGAGCTCTATAGAGCGTTCTGACGTTCCATGAGAAAATTCTTAAATCGTTTAGCCGTTGTCGTTCTTGGTTCGTCGTTGAGAAATCAGTATATTTCCGAGGCTTGTTGTCGGGTTCTGAGTAATATTTTTTTACGGGAGAGGTTACTAGCCCCTCGCCAACCCTTAGGAAGTGCTTGCAATTTTTGCTAATTTGAGTACAAAAATATACACAAATCATTGCCCGGGGACCACCACGTGGAGGTAAAGCAAGCCGCAGGTCCCGGTAAATTATCTTAAATTGCTAAGTTAGTATTAGGAGTAAGGAGCACAAGCTGCAAAGGCTTTCGGCTCGCAGGAAAAATTAATTGATTAAATTCTTAACTTAAAATTAATTAATATCTTATTTATAAATTCTATATTTTTAGTATTAATGAAGTTCATAGATGTTGTAGTTATTGTTAGGTAGAGAACGATTGATGTGGTATAGAAGGTGAGGCGTATCAAGTATTACAGATCAGCTAGAGCATGTTGGATGATTTTCTCGAGTCAGCAGGTGCTGATGCGTAGTTAATGTGTGTCCTAATCTGAGACGTACAATGTTTGTAATATTTGTTAATAAATACTATTCTTTTAGGAATGCAAAATTTTATTCCGAATGGGTCTAAAAGTATCAAACCCATGGTTCAATGCGAGCTGCAAAGGTTATTAGGTTATGGGATGTAAGTTTCCGCTGTTATAAAGCCAACTCCATCGGAAAGAGTTTCAAAAAACCAGAAGGACTTCCAATGCTTATTCGAGTGCCGTGAAATAAGGTAGATTACCATCTACCATCAAGGTGGGTTCGATCTTATTTCCCATAAAAAAAGGAATTAAAGGTGAATTTCGGTTTCGACTCTATTTCCGACAAAAATGATAAAAAAGTCGATCACAATAATTGTAGCCTTTTATATATCAACGACTTATTACAGGAAACAACTAATCCAATAAATTGTTTTGCTGACGACAGCAACCTCAGCTTTCATATTCATTTCCATACTATTGTGAATATGAAATGCTGGCTGCATTCAAAATAGCCAGAAATCGGGTAACGTGCAAAATACCTCCACTATCTTCATAAATTTAATATAAACCTCCCTTCTAAATTTGTGTGGAAACAAATGAAAGATATCGGGATTGGTAAGAAATCGAACTCAATAGCTGAAAACATCGAGGAAATTAATATCAAATTTGCAAACCCCACTTCAGTTACAACTTGTTTAACTTATCTCCAGGTGCCTTCTCGTTTTCAGCAGTTGATATGTTCTCTGTTGGCAACGCAATTTTCTCAATAAAGTCTAAGTGTTTTGGTTTAGATAATATTCATATATATTGCCGTCCGTTTAACTTTCAACAGTTCTCAACGTAATTTATTGAATGATGTGGATGAAATTGATCAACTATGTGTTTTTGTAAGTTCTAAAGATTCTGCTGAAATTAAAGATTTATTTTTTATTGTTAGTTACATTCGACCTTTAAGTGAAATAGACCTATATTCGAATCACATTTCTAATGCTCAAGCAATAGTGAATGAATTAACGACGAACCAATCTCCATGTATACTTGGCGATTTTAACGTTGGTGACATCGACTGGTGTTACATGGAAGATGATCAAATTTTGATCCCTTTTAATGCGAAGAGTGATATAGAGAAACAACTAGCGGAGGCCCTAGACTGCTACAGAGCAGGAATTACTGCCATCCAGGAAGTGCGATGGAATGGGCCGGGCAAAAGGAGGATGAAAAACTGTGACGTGTACTACGGTGATTGCGCAAGAAGACCACAGCGTTTATTTGGGTGCGGATTCGTCATAAGCGGTAGACTTAGGCAAGAAGTCTTGGGCTTTCGACACGTAAGTGACCGACTTGTGATAATCCATATCAAGGCTAAATTCGCCAACATTAGCCTAATATGCGCTCATGCCCCCAGAAAGGACAAAGATGACGCCACCAAGGATGACTTCTACGAGCTCCTCGACAAAACCTATGAGCAATGCCCTAAATACGACGTTAAGATCGTACTAGGCGATTTTAATGCCAAAATAGGTAAAGAGGAAATCTTTGGTAGGACTGTCGGAAAACATAGCCTACACGACACAACGTCTGAAAACGGACTTAGGCTAATTGACTTCGCAGCGGCACATAACGTCACCATTGCAAGCACACGGTTTCCTCATCTCGATATACACAAAGGGACTTGGCGACACCCAGATCAAAGAACCGTCAATCAGATTGATCACGTTGCGATCGATGCAAGACACGCCTCCAGTATCTTGGATGTTCGCACCTTCCGAGCAGCTAACATTGACTCGGTTCACTACCTTGCCGCAACAAAGGTAAGAATGCGAATAACCCGAACTCCACAACAACGGAATAATACTGTGAGGAAGTATGACGTCGGAAAGCTGCAATCGCAAGAAACCGCCAGAACCTATGCCGATCGAATATCCCGTAACCTCTCAAGAAATCCAGTACCGCCAGCATCAAGTGCCGAAGATCAGTGGCAACACTGCCAACAAGCCATCAGAGATGCCGCAACTGATGTGCTAGGTTTCACCAGACCACCACCACGAAACCTCTGGTTTGATGACGAATGCAGGCAGGCCCATGCAGCCAAACAAGAGGCATATAAAGCGACGCTGCAAAGAAAGACGAGAGCTGCTCGCGAGCTTTACGAGCAGAAAAGACGGGAAGAACACCGGCTTCTCCAAAAGAAAAAGAGAGAGCATGAGAAGCGCGCGATCGAAGATATTGAGAGATGCTACTCCAGGAACAACGTGCGGAAGTTTTACCAACAGGTAAAAAGAACATGCCAAGGAAAAAAATCCCGCACAGAAGCCTGTAGAGATAGGAATGGAAACCTCGTAGTAGAGTCACAGTCGGTGCTGAGTACATGGAAGGACCATTTCTGCAGACTGTTAAACGGCGATGAAGGCCAAAATCCCGCTGTCAGGCAGAATGAACCATTCAACATGGATGATGACAGACAAAACTTCCGTCCACCTGACCAAAATGAAGTAAGGATAGCAATATCTAAACTCAAAAACAACAAAGCTGCTGGACCCGACGGATTACCCGCCGAACTTTTTAAAGCGGCCGGAGATGACCTGTTGGAGTGCATACACCAACTCATCTCTAAAGTGTGGTCAGAAGAAAGTATGTTTGATGAATGGAACCTCAGCATCGTTTGCCCGATCCACAAGAAAGGAGACCCTCTAAACTGCACCAACTATAGAGGAATAAGTCTCCTGAATATCGCTTACAAGATCCTCTCTGCCGTACTATGTGAACGCCTGAAACCTTTCGTCAGCAACCTAACGAATCGATCAAAAGTTCACGCTACGGCAGTTCCTGGAAACTACCTAAGAATTCAAAATCGATACCCACCACCTCTTTATCGATTTAAAGGCCGCGTACGATAGCATTTATAGAGACGAGCTATACAGGGCCATGTCAGGTTTTGGCATTCCCACAAAACTCGTCCGACTGTGCAGGATGACGATGGAGAACTCTCGCTGCTCCGTCAAGGTTGGTTCTGACCTCACAGAAGCTTTTGACGTCAAAAAAGGATTCCGACAAGGTGATGCGCTATCGTGCGATTTCTTCAACTTAATACTTGAAAAAATTATAAGAAACTCGCATATCAATTGTAGTGGGACAATTTTTTTCAAGTCTGTGCAATTGCTAGCATACGCTGACGACATAGACATCATTGGCAGAACTCGGCGAGCTGTCACTGGAACGTTTGCTAGCATTGAAGCTGAAGCGGCTAAGATGGGACTAGCAGTCAATGAGGCCAAAACGAAGTACCTGCTGTCCACAAAAAGGGACACACAACACCGGCGGATTGGACAAAACATCACAATAGACAGGTACAACTTTGAGGTAGTTAGGGACTTTGTGTACCTCGGATCCGCTATAACATCTGACAACAACATCTCGTCAGAAATAAAGCGAAGAATTACTCTTGCCAATCGCTGTTTCTATGGGCTAGGAAGGCAATTGAGTAGCAAAGCCCTCTCTCGAAAGACAAAGGAGACTCTTTATAAGACCCTAATCATCCCAGTCCTGCTCTATGGCGCCGAGGCATGGACTCTATCTAAAGCGGATGAAGATATCCTTAGTCGTTTCGAGCGTAAGATTCTTCGGAAGATTTTTGGCCCTATCTGCGTTAACGGGCTTTGGAGGAGAAGGTTCAACCAAGAACTATACGAGCTGTACAGCGACATTGACCTGGTCAAAAAAATACGCATATCACGTTTAAGATGGCTAGGTCATGTAGAGCGAATGGACAACAATGCTCCGGCTCGCAGGATCTTCGATTCCATCCCAGAGGGTAGACGCAGTCAAGGAAGACCTCGCCTTAGGTGGCGCGCTCAAGTGGAGGACGACCTCAACCAACTTGGAGTGCAAAACTGGAGGCAGCTAGCCAAAGACCGAGTTGGCTGGAGAGGCATGTTGGTTGAGGCCCAGGTTCGTCCCGAACTGTAGCGCCACCTAAGTAAGTAAGTAGATATAGAGAGGTTAATCGTTGATTCGTTTTCTGCTATGGGGCTTTTTCAAATTAATAATGTAAAAAATAGTTTGGGAAGAATTTTAGATCTAGTGTTTATAAACAATAATTTCAAATACTACTTAGAAGCTTCGAATTTCCCTCTTCTAAACGATTCTATTAATCATAAAGCTGTATGCTTAACATTCGAATATTATAATTATCCTTCTGTTTTACCTGTAAATGAACTTAAAATTTATAAATATGCAAGGGCAGATTTTATTGCGCTCAATAGTTTCTTCAATACGGTTAATTGGAAGGATTCTTTGGAAGGTAAATCCTTAGAAGATATGTATACTCTTTTTAAAAGTATTGTGTTTGAAGGAATAGAACGTTTTGTTCCTACCTCATTCAAAAAAATGACATTTAAACTACCTTGGTTTAACTCAAGGATTAAAAATTTGGAAAATGCCAATAATAAGGCATTTAAGCGTTATAAATCAACAAATATTTTCGAAGACCGTGTTAGATTTTTTCAGTTACGGAAAGAATTTGATTTTTTAAACAAATTTCTGCACAGGCAATATATAAATAATACTGAATCAAATATAAAAACAAATTCCAAACCGTTTTGGGTGTTTTTAAACTCTAAAAGAAAAGTTTCATCGTTTCCCCAGAATATGGAATATGAAAGTCATAAATCAGATAATATTCAATCTTCATGTAATCTATTTGCACAATTCTTTCAAACTTCATATAATAGAGACCTAATCGCGGATACTAGTGAGCTATATACAAATATAAATCCTTTAACTGATTTTTCATTAGTATGCTTCTCCGAACAGGATGTTTTGGAAAGCTTAACTGATATTGATACGACAAAAAAAGCGGGTTTTGATTTGATTCCTCCCATATTATTATCAAAATGTTCCACTTCGTTATGTTATGTTCTATCTGGTATTTTTAATAAATCTCTTTCTACTGGTATTTTCCTGGACGAATGGAAAATTTCTTTCATTGATCCCATATACAAAAGTGGTCTTAAACATCTAGTAAAAAATTATAGACCTATTTCTAAACTTTCTACGGTACCCAAGCTTTTTGAAAAGAATGATTACTCAAAGGCTCTACTTTTCTGTTAAGGAATCATTATCCTCGTTTCAGCATGGATTTTTGAAAGGAAGATCGACTTGCACAAATTTAAGCCTTTTTACAAATTTTTGTAGCAATCAAATAGAAAATGGTAAGCAAGTTGATGTCATCTATACCGGCTTTGTTAAAGCATTTGACCGGGTTCATCATGATCTTCTATTAAAAAAATTAACAAGGTTGGGTATTGATAAAGATTTCACAAAATGGTTAAAATCATATCTGTCGAATAGAAAGCAGATTGTAAAGATAGATGATTGCACCTCAAACACTATGGAAGTCTTATCGGGTCTTCCACAAGGAAGCCATTTGGGCCCTCTGCTATTCATTATTTTCACCAATGACCTACCTGCTGTATTGCGATATTGTAACATTTTGATGTATGCAGATGATGTGAAAATTTTTATTTCAACGTCTTCACTTGTAGATTGTCTATTTCTGCAGTTGGACATAACAAATTTTTTAAGTTGGTGTAGTTACAATCGCTTGGAACTGAACTATTCAAAATGTAAAATATTTAGTCTTTCAAGATCTTCATCTCTTATAAATTGAATACAAATTCCATGATTTTAGCCTTTTAAGAGTCAGTGCTATAAAAGACCTGGGAGTCCATTTTGATTCAAAGTTGGACTTTAGCTATGTGGTGTCTAGAGGTAATTCTTTGTTAGGATTTTTAAAACGAAATTCAACTGATTTCAAGGATGCGTATACGCTTAAGACCTTGTTTATGTCTTTGGTTTTACCAGTTTTAGAGTATTGTTGTGTTGTTTGGTCACCATTCTATGAAAATAGAATAGATTTACTAATTATGCCCTGAGAAAATTTAATTGGGATGGGTCCCTACCGAACTATAAGTCAAGGTGTTCTCTCATAGATTTAAAAACGCTCAAATGTCGTAGGCAAGTGCAATGTATACTATTTGTAAGATATTTCGGATAATCGAATATCTTCTATGGAATTGCTTTCCTTGATTCCTTTTTATGCTCCTACACGAACGCTTCGTAACAGAATTGAATTATTCCATATAGCTCCTCATAGGACTAACTACGGTTTAAATGAGCCGCTAACACGTTCTTTAAAACTTTTTAACGGAGTATGCAATGATATCGACCTTTGCATGAAGAGGGATATTTTTAAGAAAATAATACTTAATCTATGTAATTAATTTCTTTTGTTGATTAATTTATCTTAAACTTGCTTTTTTTTTTTTTTTTTTTTTTTTTATAATTAACGCGCGCACAAGGGATTATGTGTTTCCCTTTTAATGTAGAACACACTGCGCGGGCATTACGAAGATAAGGAGGGAGAGATAGGAAGTGCCGATTAACATTGGTTTTGAATGTTTGCAGATCAAAATGGCAAGGGAAAATCCCGCCGGGTAAACTATTCCAGATTCGTGTCGTTCGGCTAAAAAAAGAATCCCTATATTTCACGGTACGTCCGAAATTAGGCTCAAGGGTGAACTGATGAGCATTCCTTGCGAGACGAGTATTACGGGAGAAACTTTTAAGGGGAGGAATGCAACTGGCTACTTCGAGTGAACATTTTTTGTAAAAGAAACGATAAAATAAGGAAAGACATGAAACATTGCGTCGGTGTTCGAGAGGGGCAATTGTTTCAGCGGCAGTTCTATTTCCTATCAATCTTAACGCTCTATTTTGTATTCTATCAAGCAAGTGAAGCGATGTTTATGAGGCACCTGCCCAGAGGTGGGAGTTATACTCGAGTTTAGGGCGTATAAACGCTTTATAAATTGTAGCCAGATCAGATGGAGAAAAATACTTCTTACACCGATACAGAAAACCTAAGCAGTTAGCAGCATTCTTAGCGATTTCAAATATATGGTCGTTCCAACGGTGGTTGTCGTTGACACACATACCGAGTACTGAGAGCTTTTCGGTTTCTTCGATGTAAGTGCCATTCATGGACAATGGCATTGGGGGAATGTTTAGCTTTAACGACAGAAGACAGCATTGAGTTTTCGAAGCATTAAACTCCATACGATTCTTATTACCCCATTTGACAATGCTGTATAAATCGGAGTTTAATGAGCTTGACATACGGCACCGTTGCAATTGTACGTCCGAAGGCGAAGGACGTGAATTATCGAACGAATATGAAAAGCTGAGGGTAGAGTCGTCAGCAAAACAGTTAAGTGGATTAGAAGTAACAGACAGAAGATCATTTATAAAAATGAGGAAAAGAGTCGGAGACAGAACAGAGCCCTGGGGCACACCAGCATTTATTTTATGGGAATCAGACTTGAATCCGTCCAATACAACTTGTATTGAACGGTCCAGAAGATAGCTTCTAATCCAACGAACAAGAGTATTATCGATCCCAAAAGCACGCATTTTCGATAAGAGAGCTTCATGCCAAACTCTATCAAATGCCTTGGAGATATCAAGAGCAATAATCTTACTTTCACCAAAGCGATGTAAAGATTTGTTCCACTGTTCGGTGAGATATGCCATCAGATCACCAGTGGAACGGTTGCTGCGGAAGCCATGTTGTTATGTATGTATATTTTGTATCTTACCCAAACTTATGATAAATCTATCTTTTTTGGAATTTTTGTAATCAGCAGATCTTGAAATCAGTTGATGAAATGAATAAATAAATAAATATTCACCCCGAGTTCATAAAAATTCTTATTCCGAAAGTACTTCAGCACATAACTTACATTTTTAATTCCATCTTAACCACTTCCATCTATCCGACCGTATAGAAACGGGCAAAGATAGTTCCCATACCGAAGAGCTCAAGATCTGTGAATGATTATCGTCCAATAGCTATTTTGTGTTACTTGTCGAAAGTCTTTGAGGTAATTGTCAGCAAACAAATCAAGGAGCATATTGAAAGCTTAAATTTCTCGGACCTCTGCTTTTCTCCGTATTTATAAATGATCTGCCATCCGTAAATAGGCACTGCAACTACCATATTTATGCTGACGATGTGCAGTTGCCATTGCAAAAATAAATGAGGATGTAGCATCAATAGTTGAGTGGTCAATCCAAAACCAGCTGCTATTAAATCCAGATAAAACAAAATGTTTACCTAGTGGAAGGCGCCAAGCAGTTTTTTCAGATTTCCCTTAAATTTTGTTAAATGGATCACAGGTTGAAATGGTCTTGAAAGTTTAAAACCTTGAAATAATCTTTAACAGTACGCTGTCTTGGAGCGACCATGTTAATAGCATTGTTGGTAAAGTATAAGGTTCACTGCGCAGTCTTTCCCCAATTGGACATTTTTTACCCGTTGAGGTCAAGATTAAACTAGTAAATGCAGTTATTCCTATTTTAGGCTATGGCTGGGAGATTATTGCTGACTTAGACTCAGCTTCATTGCGTAAACTTCAATTGGCCTTTAATGCCGTGACCCGGTTTGTCTTCGGCCTCCGTAGGTTTGATCACGTTTCCGAATTCTCACGAAAAATCTTTAGATGCACTTTACATTGTTTTTTTCGCTTCAAATGCATTTCGTTTATCGTCAAAATTATAAAAAGAAAAATGCCAGTTAAAAGTTTTAAAAAATTAACCAGTACGGGGTACGACCTTAAGACCTAGCACCTACACATGTCTGACATCGCGACGTCAATTTTTCATTCACTCTGTAAGTCTTTGTCGTTTACTCCTTTTTATCACAAGATGATTCTCTTTCCGCACCGTAATTTTAATTTTTTGCCTAAATAGTTTAATTTTAATTCTTTCTTGTCCTCATTTTGATCACCTTCTTTGTAAAATCACGTCTTCATGTATATAAGTCAAATAATATTTGTACAATGAGTTTAAATTGTTTATCTATTCTCTATCTTATAAGATTTATTTTTTATATACATATATACTACCTGTACTTCTTCTTCTTCTTCTTAGGTGGCGCTACAGTCCGGGGTGGACCTGGACCTCAACCAACAAGCTTCTTCAGCCAGCTGTCCCTAGCCAGCTGTCTCCAGTTTCGCACGTGGAGTCGGTTGAGGTCCTCTTCCACTTGTGTGCGTCACCTGAGTCACGGTCTTCCTCTACTGCGCCGTCCTCTGGGGTGGATTCGAAGATTTTCCGGGCCGGAGCATTGATGTCCATCCGCTCTATATGACCCAGCCATTTGAGACGTTGAATTTTTACTCTTTTGGCTAGGTCTGTGTCGCTGTACAGCCGGTAAAGTTCTTCTCCACTCTCCGTTTATGCATATTGGACCAAAAATCACCCGGAGAATCTTTTTCTCGAAACAGCGTAAAGTGTCCTCATCCGCTTTTGACAGCGTCCATGCGTCTGCACCATAGAGCAGGACTGGGATGATGACGGTCTTATAAAGGGACAGTTTAGTTGCCCGAAAGAGAGCTTTGCTACTCAATTGCCTTCTAAGCCCGAAGAAGCAGCGATTGGCAAGAGTTATTCTTCGTTTGATTTCAGCGCTCGTGTTGTTGTCTAAGTTAATAGCGGAGCCCAAGTAGACAAAGTCCCTAACTACCTCCAAGTTATAGCTGTCTATGGTGATGTTTTGTCGAAGACGTCGATGTTGGGTGTCTCTTCTTGATGACAGCATATACTTGATTTTGCCCTCATTGACTGCTAAACCCATCTTTGCCGCTTCCGTCTTAATACTCACAAAAGCGCTTCTGACATCACGCTGCGTTCTTCCGCATCGCCTTGTCTAAATCCTTTTTTTGACTTCAAAGGTGTCGGTGAGGTCTTTACCGACCTTGACGGAACAGCGTGCATTTTCCATCGTCATTTTACACAGGCGGACGAGTTTGGCAGGGATGTTAAAACTGCACATTGCTCTATATAACTCGTCTCTATAAATGCTGTCGTACGCGGCTTTGAAAGTGATGAAAAGGTGGTGGGTATCGATTTGAAGTTCTTGAGTTTTTTCCTAGATCTGCCGTAATCTGAATATTTGATCGATAGTGGACTTTCCTGGCCTAAAACCGCACTGATATGGACCTATCAGGTTGTTGACGAATGGCTTTAGGCGTCCACACAATACAGCAGAAAACATCTTGTAGGTGATCTTGGTGAGACTGATACACCCATATTTGGCGCAGTTCAGAGGGTCTGCTGTCTTAAGGATCGGGCAAACTATGTTGAGATTCCATTCATCGGACATGCTTTCTTCCGACCATATCTTGCTTATGAGTTGGTGCATACTTATAGGCTAGTCATCGCCTGCAGCTTTGAAGAGCTCGGCAGCTAGGCCATCGGCTCCGGCGGCTTTGTTGCTCTTATCTTAAGCTTAGATATTCCTAGCTTTACTTCATCCAGATGCGGTGGGAGGAATTGTTGGTCTCCTTCGCCCAGATAAAATGGACCACTCTGCCTTTTTTTTTTTTTTATAATTTACACGCGCGAAAGGGGTTTTTGTGTACCCTTAAAATGTTTAAACACCGCACGAGCATTAGGAGGAGGGATAAAAGAGGAGATACCGATGCACATTAGTTTTAAAGTTCTGCATATCAAAATGGGAGGGAAAAACAGAGCCTGGCAAAGCATTCCACATTCGTGTGGTACGACTAAAGAAAGAATCTCTATACTTAACATTACGTCCGAAGTTAGGCTCAAGGGTAAACTGATGGGCATTCCTAGCAGTTCGAGTATTACGGTTGAATCGTTTCAGGGGAGGAATGCAGCTGGCTATTTCGCTAGAGCATTGTTTGTAAAAATAACGATAAAATAACGAAAGGCACGAAACATTTCGGCGGTGCTCAAGAGATGTAAACGTTTCTGTTATTGTTCGGTCGCCTATCATTTTCAAAGCTCTTTATTGAATTCTATCTAGAAAACTCAAGTGGGTTATAGGAGCACGATGTCAAATATGTTTTCATTCCACAGAAGGTGGTCTGTAATGCACATACCGAGAACTGAGAGGTGTTCTGTTTCTTCAATGCAAGTGCCGCTCATGGATAGTGGCATTGGAGGTAGGTTTTGCTTTAACGACAAAAGACAACATTGAGTTTTAGAAGCATTAAATTCTACGCGATTTTTTATTCCCCATTGTACAATGCTTTGAAGATCAGAATTTAATGAACTTATCATACGCTGCCGTTGCAGTTCGACATCCGAAGAACATGGATGTGAATCTGGAAAGGAATATGAAAAGCTGAGAGTACTGTCGTCCGCAAAACAATTGATTGGATTAGTTCTTTCAGATAATAAGTCGTTGATAAAAATAAGGAAGAGAGTCGGAGACAAAACAGAGCCCTGGGGCACGCCAGCATTTATTTTGTGAGAATCAGACTTGAATCCGTCCAATACAACTTGTATTGAGCGTTTCGAAAGGTAATTACTAATCCAACGAAGAAGAGATTCATCGAGTCCAAATGCACGCATTTTCGATAAAAGGGCTTGATGCCAAACTCTATCAAATGCCTTAGAAATATCAAGTGCAATAATTTTGCTTTCACCAAAACGATGGAGAGATTGGTTCCACTTTTCGGTGAGATAAACCATAAGATCACCAGTGGTTAATCAGCGTTTCCATGACCTTAGAAAGAAGGGACGTTAGTGCAATTGGTCGGTAGTTTGCTGTTTTCTATGCACTCGGAAAGAGTGCATAGAGGAATAGGACCGATGGAAAAGCTTACGCAAAGGTTTTGCCAGCGTTGAAGAACACCTCTTCAGAACAATAGCGGGGATACATTCCGGGCCAGCGGATTTATTTATGTTGAGATCTTTCAATATTCTTGCGACTGAACGAGTGCGAAAGAAGATTGGTCCCATAAAATAATTTACGCTCTCGAGTACAGGAGGAGTTCTGACACCTGCGGCCAGTGTTGAGTTTGACGCGAATTGGGCAGCAAGCAGATCTGCTTTTTCTTGAGAACTGACAGCAGGAGTCTCGTTGAAGACGAGCGTAGGAACTGACGATGACGAAGAATTCTTTACTTTTTTTACAAATGACCAAAAATTTTTACTGCCTTTTGGACATTTCAGTATTTTTTGCCGAATTTTTTGCTCATGTAAAAATTTGGTTTTTCGAATATGAACATTGCAGGCCTTTCTAGCTTGCTGAAACTTTTTCCGGTTTTCCTCAGCTTTGTAACAACGGAAACTTACATTTCTTAACCTGATAGCCTCTCTACAGCTCGAATCAAACCATGAGTTTTCCTTAGGTTTGATACTCTTCGACCTGTTTGGGATAAAATTTCTCATTCCTAAAAGAATTAAATTTGTAACCATGTCTGCGCTGGAATCAATGTCACTATCGAGGAAGCATAGTGACCAGTTAAAGGTCCTGAAATAGTTATTGAGACCGTCCCAGTTGGCTTTCTCGTATTGCCAAACGGTTCTCCTTGGGTTTTTTTCTTTAACTGAATTGAGTTGGCACAAGAAATTTGCAGAGATGACACAATGGTCAGATGTGCCTAGAGGCGATAATACACGAATTGTGCATTTATCAGGATCGAAGGTAAGAAACAAGTCTAGAGTGTTGGGGGTTTGACCTGCAATGTCAGGAATTCGGGTTGGCTCATCAACGAGCTGAGTAAGATGGTTTAACTCAGCGAAAATCTCAACATACCTTCCTTCAGGTATTGTCTGGCCAGAAAAGCGAAGCCAACTGGAATTGTGTACATTAAAATCGCCCGTAATAATGATTTCAGTGTGAGGGTAACGGGAAACAATTCCTTGAATGGAGTCAGACAAAGCATCAAATTCGTTAGAAGTTGACAGCGGAATTCGTTTCGTCATCGCCGTTATACAGTCTGGCGAAATGGTTTCCCATATTCTCAACATCGTCTGCGATTCCACTACGATGTTCCCTTGATCGTCTTTGCAAGCTTCAGTTCGAGCTCTGTACTTTTGACAGTTTCTTTTTACGTTTTGGTAAAACTTTCGAACTTCATTCCTGCAAAAACAGCTCTCCATTTCCTTCCTCGATCGCGCGCTTCTCATGATCCCTTTTTTTCTTTCTAAAAAGCCGGTCTTCCCCTTTTCTTTTCTGCTCGTACAGCGTACAGGCAGTTCAGGGCCCTTCTTTGCAGCGCCGCCTTGTTCACCTGCGTGTGCCTCCCGAAACTCATCAAACGAGGAGTTTCGTTGTGGTGGCCGTGTAAAACCCAGTCAGAGGCGGCTTTGGCAATGTTGCCACTGGTTCTCAATACTTGATGCTGGCGCTAAACGGCACTGCTCATATGCTTTGTCCAAGAGTTAGAAAAGCGCATCCTTCAAGTCACAATGGTTTTCCTCTCTGGGGGTATGCTTGCATACAAGGCTTATGTTGGCGAAGTTAGCCTTAATGCAGATTGTCGTGAAGAGCTTGTTGGTACATTTGAAACTCAAGAACTCTTGCCTGAGTCTCCCACCAACGACGAATCCACATCCAAATAACTACTCCTGAAAAATTTGCAATTTTTCATCTTTCTCTTGTCTCATAGCATTTCTTGGATGACGGTTATGTCTGCCTAAGAGCAGTCCTTGGCTTCCTTCAACTTCTCCGTTAATCAACCTAACATTCTACGTACAGATCCGAAGTTCGTGGTCATTTTTCGTTTGCACGTCCGCCATCAGTGAATCCGTCCGCATCCGAGGACTGTGGTTGCTTTTATCATTCTCAATCCTCCTCCTGTTTCTCCGAATCGAATACTTATGTTAATCTAATTCAATTTTGCTACTTTCCAAGGACTTATTCGCCAGGAATTTCTTTTTTCAACATACAAGTACAAGGATAAGAAAACCAAAAACAATTGAAGCATAGCTAATTCCCTAGACCAACCCACCTACAACTTTAAATGTAGGTTAGCGCTACGCACCTAAAATTCAAAGCAGAGTTTTCTAGAACAAACAATAAAGATAAAAAGAAATAAAACATTTTATAATTCGGTGGGTAGGTGAGCCACTTTGTGTTTAGCTAGCAACAACACTAACAGCCGAGGAAAACAAATTGGTACATTGCTAGTTATTGTGTCATCAGCGCGTTAAATTACACATTTGCCTTATCAGCTACTGTGTAGGCGCAAGATGTTCCCTCTGCGATGCAATCACCTCATATCTTCTAGATTGTTGGCTTGTTGTACAGACACACGTCTCAACAAGTTTGGTTAGTAAATTAACAGATATCATGGGTTAGGGACTTACCTTCGAATTGATGATCATCCACGACGGCGAAGTCTCCAAAGTCGTCTTCCACCAGGGGTGGTGGAGCATCAGCTATGCAGTCGATAGGCGGTGGAGTACTGCAGACGAATGGCGGTATTGGATTCGACATTTTGTGGTGATTTGTAAACTAAAAAAAAAACTGTCAACACCGATTGTGCTTTCTTTTTAATGAATGTGGTTCCACATTCCGCCTTTTTGCAGAAATCAACTCTTCTAGGCCTTGAGATGTCTTGAACTCATTCAAAACAGATGTGAACGTTCTTTATGTGTTGTTTGTAGTGTGTTGAACTTGCCAGCTTGCGATGATTAAACTCGAATTAGCAATGAAATGCACTCTCACCTTCGCAAATGGTTTGGGTATGACACATCCAACTGGGTTTTGTGGAAAGGCAAGTCGAGAGACCCACCACTTGGCAACGAAATCAAATTTAAAGTCAGCAGATGTCTAGAATGGTAAGGTTTTACTTTTTTGATGGTCAAATGAATGCGCAGGAAGTAAATCGGAAAACAAGGAAATGGAAATTTAATTTTCTGACAAAATCAATAAACACTTGAGAACGTAGTTTATGGAACTTTTGTTTTGTTTTGGCTTACAAAAAATATGTACTGCACTATGTTTGTGGTTTGAATAGAATAAAAACTTTGTAATTTCATCAATTGAAGTTATTTTTTTTTTTTTTTGTAGTTTTTCCAATGAAAATCCAAATTTTCTTGGATCGAAGTTTTGAACTACTTGTCTTGACCATTCACGATAGAAGGAAAAAAGTTGACACCTGTGAAGGGGATGACAACAATTTTCGATTGTTGCGACGTCTATCTTTGAGGTTGTAAAATTAATCAATCACAATAGAAAGTTTGTCGCCATTTTGTTAAGTCCGAAAAGTACTATTGCTCTCAAACTGTTCGAAATGCTTGAGAATGGAATATTAAGATTAGCCTACATTTATGCATTGTATATACATTTTCTATAGTACTCTCATGGTGGTCATTTTTCGTGTGGCCAACTTCCTGGTTGATTCAGAACTAACTCTAAATAGTGGAGACGAGAACCTTTACCTATATTTTACCAGTATTTAATAAACTTTTGTTGTCTGTACTTATTCTATATTCACACCAATTGGCAATTTCAGCACGCCTCATTGCGACTTGATTCAGAACTAAAAAATGATGCTCCATGATAGTACTATATGCAGTGTATATACAAAGATAGTACTATCAAATCGACCTGTGGACTGTGGCGTTCCAAGCGGCACGTGTGTTTACTAACTGGGTAAGTTGTGAGAGATGAATAAAGAGCATGGTTTTTAGTGTTATGCTTTGTGATTAGTTTATTGCGCATGTGCAGGAAAAAAAAGAAGGCGAACATGAAATAATTACAAAAAGGGTTTGGCTTAGCTGCGGCGAATAATTTTTTGTTGGGATTTATACACCATCCAACATTTTCATTGTTTACATTTTTTTTTTTTATATGGACGAGAACTGGTACGTCATTGACCAGATATTTGATACGAATTCTTTAGGATTTTCAATTTTTGTTTACTATTAAGGTCTTCAAAAAATGTATGTAGGTACACACACATTCTTCAAGTTTAAACACAAACTTACTTCTTGCTGTATTTATATACACGTCCTTGCAGAAATGGATTTTTGTTTTGATTTTGCTTTCCATTCAGATAGGTACCTACATATCATATACCTACATACATATGTATAACAAAGATATTTTGTTTGTTTGAGGTTTATATAACAGGTACTGGTTGTCCTACCCAGCTTAGCTCGCGGGAAAGAATTTTATAGTCAAACCAAAATATTTCTTTCAACTAATCTTCTATAGAATTGCTAAAAATACCCCGGGTTTTTTTAATTGTAATAATTGTTTAATTTTTACTTGCGATTATACGTTGGTAAGTACTTAGTACAAGTTATGCATTCGTGCAGAAAAAAAATGAGATAACAATCAAATATAACATTACGATGATAGAGAAACATATTTGAAGTCACTAGCAAAATTCTGTCCGTCTACTAAACGTTTGGCAAATCGTCTTTAAATTTGGAATACCTATACCTAAGTTTATTTTGACATTCGACAGAGAATTTCTTGTATTTCCTTTTTAGCTGAAATATTAACGGTACCTGCCATATAACCGCTACGTAAAAGCTTATTTTCCTCAAAAACGACTCCAGGAATTTTCTATGTAAATAATTAATGTGCATTAAATTTTGGTGAAAAAAAAACTTATGATGGTGGGCTAAAACCGGTACCTCCCATAGGACCTTTTTTTGTTTTCGACTTTCTTGACAACTGGTTAGGTAACCGATTACAACCACAATTGATATTTAGGAAAATGTAAGTAGCCTAAGTAATCTTACACTAAAATATTTTCGAAAACTTTACTTAATAACGGATTCATGTAGAGACAAAATACAAACATTTTTTACCAGGAGGGGGTCTATCCTTTTGTTTTCTTGATTGAAATTTTTGCATTCAGTAGGTAATCGAGTATTTTCTTATTTGTTAGTTGTTTTTGCGTGTCTATGTGTTTATCATAGGCGTCCTTATTATTATTATTCTGTATGCTGTATGCTGTTACGATCATGAAATGCTTTTAAAATAAATAACGATAAACAAATAATAATAAAAATAACGAAGTTTGCTTTCATTAGACTAGTGGCTAGGGCTCAACCGAGCAACATAAAATAATTTTTTTATGAAATCAGAAAACACTATTCATAACGTTTTTTGGAAAAAATGTTGTAAGCCATCTTATTCCTTTTGCTGTTTTCTATTTTATGAATTTTTCATTTCAAAATCGATTGACCAGTTTTTTCAAAAAAAAATTTTTTATTGAAAAACTTTTCGAAAACATATTTTAAATTTTCTTTGAGTATGTCAACTAAAAAAAAATCTATGGATTCGTTTTCAAAATATTCAAAAAACAAAATAAGTTTTTTAAAAAAATATTAAAAATTAAAAAAATGTTTTTGAAAACAATATTATTTAAATCATAAAACACTACATATTTTGAAAATTTTATCAAAATCCGTCAATTAGTTAACGAGAAAGTCTGATTTAAAAAAAAAACGGTCATATGGGAGGTACCGTTATAAAACCTTTACCGAAAAATCCATTAAAACTAAAAGATAGATTTTGCATAGAAAACACTATTCAGAAAGTTTTATCTAATTCGTAGCAGCCTTTTTCGAGAAAAATAAGTTTTTCAGTAAAAGTTATATGGCAGGTACCGTTAGTTTTGGAGCTAGAATGCCAATTCGAAAAACAGTCGGGTAGAGTACTCTAAAAATACTATATACCAAGTTTGAATCAAATCGGCCCAACCGTTTAGGCTGTAGGAATCGATACGGACAGACAGACAGACAGACAGAATTTTCTGACCCACTTTTTTCGACTTCCTTATTATCGTAATGTCATGTTTGATTCTTAGATTTTTTTTCTTTTTTTACGAATGCATAACTATAACTATAAATCGCAAGTAAAAAACTTAGGTATTTCAAACTCAGAATTTCAGAAAAAATAAAATATATAATATATATACATATATGTATATATATAAATAATTACGAAAGAAAACTTTGGGAAAACCCTCCGAAAAAGTCTGATTTTTTCATGAAATTTTGTGAGTAATTCTTCCAATAATTATAAAAAAAGTTTTAACAAATTTAGGTGAACAAATCGCTTTCGATTTAAAGAAATGCAGGATGACATCTGCCGGGCCCGCTAGTAATATACATTTTTAACAAAAACACTCCCACACAACTAGACATACAAATTAACGCAAATAATAGTCTCCACCTTTTCTTATATTTCCACATTGTATAGGTATGAACTGTCTACTTACTACTTACAATACAAATCTACAATTAATTTACAAACTATTTTTTCAAATGAATTTCTACCCATTGTTTGCACTTAATTTGTACCTATCTGAATGAAAAGCAAAATTCAAAACAAAAATCCATGTCATCAAGGACGTTTGTATACATATCGATATCCAGCAAGAAGCAAGTTTGTGTCTAAATTTCAAGAATGTATGTGTATATTTTTTTCAAAACGTCAACCTTCATAATAGTAAACAAAAATTGAAAATCCTAAAGAATTCGAATCTAAAGTCTGGTCAATGACGTACGTACATATGTATAAAAATACGTATTTAAGAACCAGTTCTCGTTCATAAAAAAAAATGTTAACAATGAAAATGCTGGATCGTAAATATCCAAACAAAAAAAATATTCGCCTCAGCTAAGCGAAACAAGATACTTAATTATTTCATATTCGCTGTCTTTTTTTCCTGCCTCACATTGCACATGCGCAGCAAGCCAAGCACAAAGCATAACACTAAAAACCATGCTCTTATTCTCTTTCTCACAAATAAAATATCTCTACAGTAGCACTCCAAGCGGCATGTGTGCTTATGATTTTTCACGTCCATGATAGTACTATAGCAGTCTATATACAATGCTTGTATCATGATACTCAAGGAACATATCCTTTTTTTTCTACATTCCAGTTGGTTGACATTTCTTTCCAAGATTTATCTCAACTTATTATATACTCTAATTTCACTAACCTAATTATCGACACTTATTGTTTGTTGTTGTTTGCCTTATAAAATTTAACTACGTTAGGTATACACTTACCAATAAAACACGGCTGCTCTTAAAGTTGCGGTCATCGATTTCGAATTTCGGTAGAAATTCAGACGTTGCTCGCTCGTGTACTTTATTATGATAAAAATGTTGAGTTTACTGAACAAATTGACAATGACAGTTCAATGATTAGTATGAGGGTGCGTTCACAAATTAAATTCAAAATTGTCAAGTCCCTATTGGAAAACCCGATACATTCTATATAATTCTCATGAATGCCATTTGGCTTATGGCCATCTCCACGACTAATCACTAACTTCTAATAGTGGAGACGAGACAGACATGTAATACACTTTTGTGCATTTTTATTCTATATTTACACACTCATTGCGGACTGTGTATCTATTAAGAAATGCTGCTTCATGAGAGTACAATAGAATGTATATACAATGATTTCCCTTAAGTATTTTTATTTCAAATCGTTCCTTGTTCATGAAAAAAAATTATTCATCCAAGTTAGTAGTCGGCCTTAAATTGGTACGAATACAGTTTGATGGCCTATGATTTTTGTCAACCCAACGAAAATAACTTAACGAAAGATGGTTCCTTGATATGTCTCATTATCATGATATTCCTCTAAAATGGCGGACTTTTTCACCCAAAAAACACCGAAAACAACAATGGCGTATCGAGTAAACAAAGCGTCGTTTTGTCATCGTCCTTAATTTTCCAATTATATTTTCTAAAGTTCATAACAAAACTCTCAATTTTATCGCTAAATATCTTCTTTGCACTATTAACTATAGTAATTCACTAAAATTTACTATTAAACAACCGTGTGTGATAAAGATATTGAAATAACAAATATATGCGCGCCTCACTGCATAACCTCAGAACAGTGTTTTCCCCAAATTGCTTGCCAATCTGAATTTCGACAATTTTCTTAATAATTGCCAACCATCGAATCCGATCCAAACCAAAATGAAGGAAGAGGGCATCCTAAATAAATCCACGTCCTCCTTCAACAACGACGAAATATTCACGTCCCTCTTGAAGATCAATAATTTCGATAATAGCATCAAAGAAGATTCATTGGACATCAATTTGTCGGCATGTGTAACCATATCCACAGATCCAACTAGCATCTGCAACAACAGCCTTTCGTCAGATTTTTGGAAGGTTCTCGATGAAAGTGCCCAGACCGATGAGAGTAGCAGTGCTACGACAACACACCGATCAACAACCCTAGAGGATATCAACTTCATTAGCCCACTGCCGCCACCACCACCTGCAGATGCTAACAAAATTCTATCAACAGACTGGGGTGATGAACCTTCCATGCTCCAATCGTATCCCACAAAGAAGAAGCAGAAAAGTCGCAAACAAACACAAAAAACCATTCAAAGGACTGACGAGGACAATGCACAACTGCCCATGGATGCTTCATTGGTTACGAATGACTACACTACGATCTCAAATAGTTTTAAGGGTAGCTTTCCAAGTGTTGCTGCCAAGTCAGATGCCCCCTCGACACCAGCATTCAAATTCAAATGCGAACATTGCCGTGTTGTGTTGGAGGGCCTGGAGGAGTTTACGAAGCACGAAGCTTCGCACAAGATTCTATTCAAATGTAACGAATGTGATCGCGAATTCGCCAACGAGAATGGTCTCAAGAAGCATGCAAAAAGTCATCGAGATGAATCGAGGAAGGACGGCTGGAAGAAGTGCCCCGACTGTGGCAAATGGTAAGAATATTTCTATTTTCTGTTTCTGTTATGGTCTGATGATCAGAACTAATTATTGTGCGTCTATCAGTTTGTTGCTTAGCAACACGTTTGTTTTCATCGGTGACTACTTCCTAGCTTTCCAATAATCTCGCAAATCTGTTTTGGCATTAAGTGAAACCCAGGTTGGAGTAAATACTGATTTATCAGAATTTCTCTACATGGGTATAGCTTGGTGCCATTACTCTTTTCCCATTATGGTCTCGTGGTCTATGTTAGGAATGATATTGCTTGCCAGAGCCTTCCCCAATATGGGCAATGTTCCAACACGGACTTTAACTTCTTGTGGCTCAAATTCACTGTCCGCAAGCATGTCATTCATTATTGTTTTATTTACAGGAGTCCAAATCTCGACAGCAATTCGACTTGTAACGAGTTTGATGCGCTGTCTGATTCTATCTCGAAAATTGTTTCCCTTTGTCCTCGCACTGAAATCGTTATTGCGGGCGATTTCAATGTACACAATTCCAATTGGCTCCGCTATTCTGGTCAGACAACACCCGAAGGAAGGTGTGTCGAGCTCTTTGCCGGGTTACATCACCTTACCCAACTGATCGATGTGCCAACGCGTATACCGGATGTTGCTGGGCAAGCAGCCCATACTCTTGACTTGTTTCTTACTTCTCACCCTGATAAATATACCATTAGTGTAACTTCTCCATTTGGCACTTCAGACCATTGTATCATTTCAGCTAATTTCTCATCCTCCACCATTGTATATATACTGCCTATAGTACTATCATGGGACATCAAACAATTTTTTTTTTAAGTAAACAATTAATTGTTGTTGGTAGGAATAGGCAGTTAGGAAGGTAGAAAAAACTGACAAGCATCTGAATTTTTGTTTATTTTCCTTTTTTTGTAGCTTTTGTTTACATTTTTTGAATTCTTTAGATTTACATATTTTTGTTTACTATTTTACTACAACTTGCTTTGTTGCCGTTTGCGAAATACATATACATTCTTAAAATTTAAACACAATCTTACTTTTTGTATATATATTTAATTTTTTTGAAGACACAGATTTTGGTCTTGATTTGTAAATTATTAATTTCGCTTCCCAATCCGATAGGCGTTAGGTGCAAATTAAGTGCAAATTGTGTATAGAAATTCGTTAAAAAACTCTTATTGAAAATTCATAGGTACAAGGACTTGGATTATAATTATAATGGGTAGAAAAGGGAAAAGATGTTATTTTGGATATTTTGTTGAGCTATGGATTCAAGTTATGGATTCTTAATAATGAAACTTATCAACAATGGCATTATTATGAAAGTAAGGACTTTGAAGTTAGGGACCAAATATGTTTGTAGGTTTTTGCATATTCATATAAGGGATGTCGATAGATGGCTTGTTGACTTTTTTTAATTAAATATTAAGAATTTTTATAGCCAATCACAATTTTAATTTGCGATTATATGCATTTAATATAAATAATATAACGCAAGTAATGCATTCGTGCCACATAATTGCTCTTATACAATAACTTGCAAATGTCTAGTTGCAGAATAACTGGTGCTGCATACTCTTAGATGTGGCAATTTTAAGGGATATAGAGCCCAACATTTATTCGTCAACTTAATTTTTCAATATAACGTTTTGTGCAAATTCAAAAAGCCGTTTAGAGAGAGGTGAAAATAAAAAAACGTTATGAATACATGAAAGGTACCGTTAACAGACCCTTCAGATATTTTTTACTTGCGTTTATAGGTACTATAATGCAAGTTATGCATTATGTAGATTAAAAATGTTGAGATAACAATCAAACATGACATTCGATGATATAGAAACATAAATGTCTGTCTGTCTGTGAGTATGTATTTTCGACTACAGTCTAAACGTTTTTGCCAATCGTCTTCAAATTTAGAACTTAAGGTTATTTTGACATTCTACAGAGGACTTTTTAATTTTTTTTAGCTCAAATATTAACAGTACCTATCATATAACCATTATGTAAAATCTTATTTTTCTCGGAAACGGCTCTAAGAATTTTTATGAACAAAAATCAGTGTACAATTGTAGGTGCGGGATATGTATTGGTGTAAAAAATTCAAGATAGTAGGCTAAGAACGGTACCTTCCATAGGACCGTTTTTTTATTCGACTTTCTCGTGAACTGGTAAGCCGATTAGAACCAAAATTGATATTAAAGAAAAGCAAGTACGTGCGATGCAATTGTGCAATTTATTTGTAAATAAAATAATATTTGTAATAATAATAATGAATAATACAGTTTTAAAAACCCCTCTGAGGAATGTCAAAAGAACTACACAAACCAAATTTAAAGGTTACCTCTTTAGCCGTTTAGGCTGCAAAGAGCTACACATTCAGAATGACAGAATTTTGTTTACCATTAACATTTTGTTTCTCTATCATCGTACGTAATGCCATGTTTGATATGTATGTATATTTACATATTCGATATGTTCATATATTGATATGCAAGATAATAAAGGTTTATCTTATAGTTCTGCATTAAAATATTTTTGATTAAGGCATTAGCATTGTATATGTATCATGTATGTAAATAAACACATACAGTGTCAACATTTTAAAAAAGGCTCGACGATTAACAACAACAACAACAACGACGATTAACAACAACAACTTCTACTACGAGCAACTCAGTAGTGCAATTCATTCATAAAAAAAAACACATTCCGTAGGACCAGATATTTTTTGTTTTGATATTTTAAAATGTTTGCTTACATTTTCCTAAAGCCTCTTGTTGCTATATAAAAATCCCTAGCAACGGTTTTTTTTTAAATACAGAATTTGTTGTTGGTAGGAATAGGCAGTTAGTCTATTGACTGCGATTTGAATTTTTGTTTATTTTGTTTTGTTTACATCTGTTTTATGGGGAATACGAGCACTTATACTAACATACATATTTTATACATTAGTACGAAATCGGCTAGAATTCTTTAGGTTTTTAAATTTTTGTTTACTCAAGGGACGTTGCGGTTTGTAAGAAAATATACACATACAGTCTTAAAATTTAAACACAAGCTTACTTCTTGCTATGCATATTATACAAACGTCCTTGAAGAAACAGATTTTTGTTTTGAATTTTGCTTTCCATTCAAAGGTACAAATTAGATTTGTAAACAAAGACTTTTTTGTGAAAATATAAGGATGAAAAAGGGAGATACTATTATTTGCGTTAATTTGTATGTCAAGTTGCATTCTATTGTAATTTTGCCTAAGTTTTCTAATATTGCAAATATTTTGTTCAATTTAGGTACATATATGTACCTACATATATGTACATATATTTTAATAACATATGTATATTTTAATGAGTAATTTTTTCGAAAAACCTACATTTTCTGGAATATCAATTTTGATAGTAATCGGATAAGCAGTTTTCACCAAAATATAATGCTTACCTACAGTTAGCAGTTACACTGATTTTTTTCATAAAAATTCTTGGAAACGTCTCCAAAAAATAAGCTTTTACATAACGGTTATATAACTATTACCGTTAATTTTTGAGCTAAAGAAAAAAATGGAAAATCTCCTTTGTAGAACGTCAAAATAACCTTATGCTCCAAATTTGAAAACGATTGGCCAAACCGTTTAGGCTATAGTTTAATATACATCTGTACATAGATACTTGCATAAGGCAAGTTATGCATTCGTGTTCTTTCATACGTACATATACCTACATATAAAATAAGTACTTTCTTCTTTCTTGAACACTGTATAGTGTATAATAAGCCATCGTTATACCTCATGCAAAGAAAGTCCATCTTTTAAAATCAAGTGATGAGAAGGAAAATTTTAAGAGACCTGCGCAGTAGAATTGCCAAATAAATTGGTTCAAGCCATAGGTAATTATAATTATATGACTTAAGCCGTTAAGGCTGCAGTTCATTATAAATACAGACGGACATACCTACATTTTGTTCACTAACTTTTAAGGCTTCTCTATTATCGCCATGTAATGCTTTCATGCTTAATATTTATATCAATTTTTTGTTTATATTCACGAATCCAAAACTCGCCTCATAAAATTTGCCTTTGAAATTGTTTGTACATACGCATATATTATATATACTTACTTTCTTGCCTATGAACATGGCAACCAAAAAAAAAAAAATTCATAATAACAACAAACATTTCCCCAACAAAGCAACAACAAATTATTTCACCTCACTGCATGTATTTTTTTCCTTTTCCTAATAGCCCTGTCTATTTCTAACCTGCCTCTCATCTTTATTCTCTATTTTAAAAAAACATTCTCTTCAAACTCTCTTTTCAATTCTGTCAGATAGTTCTGAATCAGCGAGATAGGGGGCGTTCACAAAATGCGTCACCATGATAGTACTATAGTTTCTATATACAATGCCTCCACCCATCCAGTTAAAGAAAAACTTCCCACCAGAACCGTTGGACAGTACGGGAAAGCCAACTGGGACGGCCTGAATATTTTTTTCCGAAACTTTAACTGGTCACTATGCTTCCTCGACAGTGACATTGATGCCAGTGCTGAAATGATCACAAGTGTGATTCTTCTAGGGATGCGTGCTTTTATTCCTAACAGAGTAAAAAGCATCAAACCTAAAGAAAAGTCTTGGTTTAATTCTGAGTGTAAAGAAGCTATCAGGCTCAAAGAAATAAGTTTCCGTTCTTACAAAGCCAACCCTACAGAGGAAAATCGGAAAAAGTACAAACAAGCAAGAAACTCATGCAACTCCGTTTTTGAAAGAACCAAATTTTTGCATGACCAAAAATTACGGCAAAAAATTCTGCAGTGTCCCAAAGGCAGTAAAAATTGTTGGTCATTTGTAAAAAATATAAAAAACTCCTCGACATCTTCGGTTCCAACGCTCATCGACAATAACAAACCAATTGTTTACTCTTTAGAGAAGGCAAACTTGCTCGCCGCCCAATTTGCTACCAGCTCCACGCTGCCGCATAGCAACGTTGCCCCTCCTGTACTTGAGAATGTAAGTTTTTCCATGGGACAGATTTTTTTCCTCACTCGTACAGTAGCAAGAGTTCTCAAAGATCTCGATATACACAAATCCGCTGGCCCGAATGGTATACCCCCGATTCTTCTGAAGAGTTGTTCTTCCACACTGGCAAAGCCACTGCGTAAGCTTTTCCATTGCTCCTACTCTGGAATCTTTCCTAGAAGATGGAAAACAGCATTTGTCCAGCCTGTCCCTAAGAAAGGTGACCCATCCTCCCCCTCCTCCTACCGACCCATAGCACTGACATCCCTTCTTTCTAAGGTCATGGAAACACTGATTAACCGTCAGCTTAAGGAATATCTCGAAGATCGAAAGCTTCTCCATGACCGTCAGTATGGCTTCCGCAGCAACCGTTCCACTGGTGATCTGATGGCATATCTCACCGAACAGTGGAGCAAATCTTTACATCGCTTTGGTGAAAGTAAGATTATTGCTCTTGATATCTCCAAGGCATTTGATAGAGTTTGGCATGAAGCTCTCTTACCGAAAATGCGTGCTTTTGGGATCGATGATACACTTGTTCGTTGGATTAGAAGCTATCTTCTGGACCGTTCATTACAAGTTGTATTGGACGGTATCAAGTCTGATTCCCACAAAATAAATGCTGGTGTGCCCCAGGGCTCTGTTCTGTCTCCGACTCTTCCTCATTTTTATAAATGATCTTCTGTCTGTTACTTCTTATCCACTTAACTGTTATTTTCCCCATCCGATCTGGCTACAATTTAAAAAGCGTTTATACGCCCTAAACTCGAGTTTAACTCCCACCTCTGGGCAGGTGCTTCGCAAACATCGCTTCACCGGCTTGATAGAATACAAAATCGAGCGTTGAGATTGATAGGAAATAGAACTGCCGCTGAAACAATTGCCCCTCTCGAACACCGACGCAATGTTTCATGTCTTTCCTTATTTTATCGTTTCTTTTATAAAAAAAATATTCACTCGGGGCAGCCAGCTACATTCCTCCCCTTAAAAGTTTCGCCCGTAATACTCGTCTTGCTAGGAATGCCCATCAGTTCACCCTTGAGCCCAATTTCGGACGTATCGTGAAATATAGAGATTCTTTTTTTAGCCGTACAACACGACTTTGGAATGGTTTACCCGGCGAGATTTTCCCTTGCCATTTCAATGTGCAAACATTCAAAACCAATGTTAATCGACACCTCCTATCTCTCCCCTCCCTATCTTCCTAATGCCCGCGCAGTGTGTTACATTAAAAGGGAAACAAATAGTCCCTTGTGCGCGCGTTAATTATAAAAAAAAAAAAAAAAAAAAAAAAAAAGATTAAATCCAATATGATTTAACATAACTTCACAAAGCACTTAAGAAAATTTGCGTGAGAATTACTATCCAACTTCTGATAGTTTGTAAGGATTTTGTACACCTTTTCCAAAAAATAAACGACTAGATCCTTCTTTTACGATAGTTTTATTTCAACTGTTTCTTCTTTTTAACATCATACGATTATAACGTTTAGGAACTTTTTTTTTTTTTTTTTTTTTTATGTTGGCTCAACTAGAGCGTGGTGCTCCTAGGCCTTGCTCAATACGACCCTCCAGCTGGCTCGATCCCTTGCCTGCTGTCTCCAATTTCGCACTCCAAGTTGGCGGAGGTCTCCTTCTACCTGGTCGCTCCATCGAAGATGAGGTCTACCTTGGCTTCTGACTCCTTCTGGTTTGGCTTTGAAGACTTTACTCGCTGGAGCGTTGGTGTCCATTCGCTCTAGATGGCCCAGCCATCTTAGTCGTTGGACTCTAATTTTTCTGGCTAAGCTTATGTCGCTGTACAGCTCGTATAGTTCGTCGTTGTATCTTCGTCGCCAAATGTTGTCTTCTCGGTTTACGCAAATAGGACCATAGATCGTACGCAGAACTTTTCTCTCGAAGACTCCAAGTGACTTTTCATCCGATTGGGAGAGGGTCCATGCTTCTGCACCATATAGCAGGACCGGGATGATGAGTGTTTTATATAGTGTCTCCTTGGTTCTTCTCGATAGGGCTTTATTCCTCAATTGCTTATTCAGCCCAAAGAAACAGCGATTAGCAAGAGTTAGTCTGCGTTTGATTTCAGCGCTGATGTTGTTGACCGAGTTTACAGCAGTACCCAGGTAGACAAATTGACTGACTACCTCGAAGTTATACATATCAATGGTCACATTTTGACCAAGCCGGTGGTGGGATTGGGCTTTTGTTGATGAAAGCATATACTTCGTCTTGTCCTGGTTTATTTTCAGCCCCATTCTGCTTGCTGCTGACTCCATAGTAGTGAAAGCACCGGTTACTGCTCGCTTTTTTCTTCCTATCACGTCTATGTCGTCTGCAAACCCAAGTAATTGTGTCGATTTATTGAAAATGGTGCCCGATGTACTGGCATGGGTGCTCCGTATTACATTTTCAAGCACAATGTTAAAACAGCTGCATGACAGCGCGTCTCCTTGTCTAAGCCCTCTGGTGGTTTCGAAGGTTTCAGTAGAGTCTCTACCAACTTTGACGGAACAGCGAGCATTCTCCAACGTCATCCTGATAAGGCGTATCAGTTTAGCAGGGATTCCAAAGTTAGACATAGCACGATACATTTCAACTCTATTAACACTATAGTACGCTGCTTTAAAATCGACGAACAGGTGGTGGGTGTCGATGTTATATTCTTGGGTTTTCTCCAGGATCTGGCGTAATGTGAATATTTGGTCGGTGGTAGATTTTCCAGGTCTGAAGCCGCATTGGTAAGGACCTATTAGATCATCAGCAAACGGCTTGAGACGTTCACATAAAACGCTTGACAGGATCTTATAGGCGATGTTTAGAAGACTAATGCCTCTATAGTTGGCGCAGAGTAGGCGGTCTCCTTTTTTGTGGATCGGGCAGATGGTACTGAGGTTCCACTCATCGGGCATACTTTCCTCCGACCATATTTTGCAGATGAGTTGGTGTATGCTCCTGACCAGTTCATCTCCAGCGTGTTTAAAAAGCTCCGCTTGTAGACCATCGTATCCAGCTGCTTTGTTCATCTTTAGCCTGGTGATGGCTACTTTGATCTCATTTTGGTCGGGCGGGTGCAGTTCGTGGTCGTCATCTAGATTAACTGGTACAAGTTGATATTGGGCGGGATCTTGGCTGTCATCGCCATTTAACAACTGGTTAAAGTAGTCTCTCCAGATGGCTAACATCACCTGTGTTTCCACAATGGTGTTTCCATCCTGATCTTTGCAGGGCCCAGGGCGACTTGTGAAACCTGATGTAGACTGTTTCACTCTTCTGTAGAAGTTTCGCACCTCTTTTCTGCGAAAACATCTCTGCATCTCCTCGACTTCGCGTTGCTGGTGTTCTTTTTTCTTCCTCCTGAGTATGCGTTTCTCATCCTTCCTTCGCTCAACATAGAGATTTCTGGTGGCTCTCGTATCTCTCTGGAGCCAGGACTTGTATGCCTCCGTTTTAGCTTTGTTTGCCTGAGCACATTCGGAGTCGAACCAAGGGTTTCTAGGGGGAGGCTGTGAGAAACCTAATACCTCTGACGCAGCATTTCTTATGGCTTGTTGACATAGCTGCCATTGGTCTTCCGTGTTCATATCCTCAGTCGAAGGATTTCTCGCAAGCTCAAGGGATACGCGGTCTGCATAGCCAGCGGCGGTCTCTTCCGATTGAAGTTTTCCAACATTGAATTTCTTCGGCGTAGTTGGTGTTCGCCTGAGAGCTACCATTGAGATCCGTACTATAAGCTTTGCACCGACTAGGTAGTGGTCCGAATCGATGTTTGCTCTTCGGAATGTACGGACATTCAAAATGCTGGAGGAGTGTCTTCCGTCAATCGCAACATGGTCAATTTGGTTGCAGGTTTGACCATCTGGGGATCGCCAGATGGTCGATGTGGATGTCGGGACGTGGGAAACGCGTGCTACTCAGCACCATGTTTTTTCCCGCTGCAAAATCGATGAGCCTGAGTCCGTTATCGGAAGTGGTGTCGTGCAGGCTGTGTTTTCCGATCGTCATACCAAAGATGTCCTCCCTCCCAATTTTGGCATTAAAGTCTCCTAAAAGGATTTTAATGTCATTTTTGGGGCATTGCTCATAAGTTTTGGCGAGGAGCTCGTAGAAACTTTCTTTGGTAGCGTCGTCTTTCTCTTCTGTAGGGGCATGGGCGCTTATGAGGCTCAGGTGGTGGAATTTGGCCTTAATGCGGATCGTTGTCACTCTCTCGCTGACTTCGCGAAAGCTCAAGACTTTTTGCCTTAGTCTTCCTCTGACAGCGACATTGTTGGTTTGGTCATCCGAGGCATATCTTGCATTTTTCATCACAATAAATTTTCCCTTTCATGACCGGCTTGTGAGGCCTGTGCATGACGTGTAGATCGTGTTGGTGGTTGGATGTTCAGAGCGTATCTTTCGTCCTGCTCCTAGTTCCTGAGAAGAGAACTCAGGTATCTACAACCAATGGATCCGATGGATCCAACGCTCGTCGTTAGTTCACCTTTCGGCTATCCAGCGAGCACCGCAGGGAGGTGACGATGCGATTTTGCCCACCGTTTAGGAACTTATAAATACAAATACTTGTGTAAATAAATAAATAAATTTATTGGCGCGAGCTCCTTAAGAAGCCAAGGCCTAGTGACTTATACTCTCAACCATTCCTGTGTGTGCGTTGTTAATCTGCAAGAATGGAAGGGACCTACAGTTTACCGCCGAGTCCGAACGGCTACATGATATGCACTTTTTCGAGACAAATTTTACTCTTGGAGGTTTTGTCAGTTCCTCGCAAGAGGCAGTACCCCGGAAAAGAAGATGGCTATGAGCTGGATTCGAACCCAGGCTCATTCGCTTAGCAGTCCGACACACTAACCACTAAGCCACGGGGCACTACTACTTGTGTAAACAATGAACATAAATTAATATATGTATGTAATTTTTGTACTAACAGGGTGTTCATTAAATAAAGTATGTGCATATTACGAAAATGCACATTTCAAGAAAACAATAAAAGTGATTCTCTTACACTCTATTCTCTTCTAACTACTGAATTAATTATTGTTCTTTGTGTAGTTAGAATCTGTCGGTTTCACCTCTGAAAACGTCGACATTTCCCGGTTTTTAGTTATTTATTGGTTGCAGCAAAATAAAAATAAATAACTTCTCGGGATACCATGAAAGCCGGTCTAAGAGTGATTTTGAGAACTCAACTGCTTTCATGTAAAGGAAATTCAACCTGGCTTTCTTTGGAGTAATTTCCGGCCTTTTGGTATCCAATGCAAAAAAAAATATTTCCAAGTGTGAATTTGAGCCCAATTTGCTGAATAATTACTTTGTTGAAGATGATGCTCAGGAATTAAGTTCGAATTTCTCAAACAGTATTAATCCACACTTACAAGTGACAAGAAGTTTCGAAATTGAAGCGGTTGACCGGAATGATGTTATTTACTGCATTTACCGTAGGAGAAGATGTAATTCGACTTTGACTCATTCAGCCTTATCATGAGTTTCGCCCGTACCTAATTTCACCAGGAAAAATCTCTTTTCTTTTCCCTTATTCTAAGTTTCGGGAGAAAAAAGTTCATATTCAAAAAATTCCTGTTTTGACAGGAAAAATGTTCACTTGGTTTTTTTGGTGGTGAACAGAACGAGAAAACTAGTAATAATAGTCCGGCCAATTTAGACATCCGAGGTTACATAAACTCACACCCAGCTGAAAATTGTTAGGATTGTTCACAACACCATCATAAATAAAATGAGGACGATCCGACACCTGGAAAAAAATTACGCGCGGTCAAAAGTCACAAAAAGGGGTTTTATGCGATTTTGAGCAAAACGGTAAGTTTTTTCATAACATATGCTGAGACAAAATTGTAGGTCAGATAATTATCTATAAAAAAATGTTGTCATACCTTTTTTCCTAAGACCCACCGTTTTCGAGATTGCATAACGATTGAAAAAGTTGAAAGAGTTCTTGTCATAATATGGAGATGCACTGCAAATGCACACGTTTCTACGCCACGCCACCTTTGAGGTAGTATTCTTAGCCCTTTTTTTAATGTGGGTCCCCGATAGGCCTTTATTGCAAGGGTTGAAAATGATGAGGATTTTTTTAATTTCATTTATGATGGTGTTGTGAACAACCCTACCAATTTTCAGCTGGGTGTGAATTTATGTAACCTCACCCCTATTTTTTGGTCTAATTTGGCCGGACTATAAGCAAATCCTTTTATTTTATGTTTCTTAAAGTTAAGTACAAAACTTTTTTTATGTGCATTGAATTGCTTTAATTTTTTGTTGAACTTTGCCTATACACGGTGTCCGAAACTCAACGTCAATCGGGTACCGGGGGAAAGAGGTGGTTATACCGTACTGTGAAAAATAAATAATCTATCTTCTTTGGTTAACATTTAAATATTAATATTATTATAAGTTTACTAACAGAACCAGCCACGCGTTGCTGTGTCTCATTCAATTTGCATGATAAAACAAAATTTCATGGAAATCGGTACAATAGTTTTGCAGTCTATTGGCGACAAATATCGTGACAAGAGATTTTTACATATAAAGATAGCTAACCCACCCGGCGTTGCTCGGGATTAAAATACATTTTCTGTATCCCAAAAAAGCGCAATTAATCGCACCCAATTAGAAACTATCAGGCTACCCGCTTACCATGTTAATACACATTTAAATTTAATATTGTTGAATGTGTTGTATGAAATCCCAAAACAAAAAATACCCATAGGAAAAATTCCAATGGGGGACAAAATCCCCAATGAAACTATCTTTTTTGCCAAAACTCCAAGAAATCCCCAAATCACCAGTGTCCGTGTATATCAGCATTATGAGCATGTAGTTTTCAAAAAAATCCAATGAAATTCTCTTTTTGCTATAAGTGATAACGACCGACCCGACCTCGCACCTTCTCCAAATCCTATAGTGACCCTAGGCAGGGGGTTGCAGGGCGCAGCATGCCTTAACCTTAATACACCATATGCCGTTTGTTCACATCTAAGTGATGGCTTTAGTTCTTTTATTGGCATTTGAAAACTCCAAAATCTACAGTAAACCTTTGAAATAAATTTCAATGGGAACGAAAAATACTTGTTGCTATCAGGTTGTAAAATTGACTAAAAAACTTCGACTTCCGTAGGATGGATTTTCAATTTGTTTTGTTTCTTAACCATCTACAACCTTTTATTAAAAAAAAAAACATCAAAATCCACCCAGCCGGACTCTAGATATAAGGTCACACACAAAATTGAAACTTATTTTTGTATATACATATATAGAGGTATTTAAGCTGTTACTTATAATCCCCTTAACTATTTTGCTGAAGACTGTCCCTCAGCTTTTCATATTCGTTCAATGATTCACGTCCTTCGCCTTCGGACGTACTCATTGCTCATTGAACTCCAATCGTATGGTTTTTAATGCGTTGAAACCTAATGCTGTCTTCTGTCGTTAAAGCTAATTATACCCCTATGGTACTGTCCCTGAATGGCACTTGCATCGAAGAAACTGAAAAGCTTGAAGTACTCGGTATGTATGTGAACGATGAACTCCGTTGGAACGACAATGTGCTTGAGATTGTCAAAAATGTTGTTAAATTCTCAATAATAAAAAAAACCGTAATACTCCGAACTTACATTATGTTCGAGAAACACCTCCCAAACGACATAACGCCCTGATCCCAGGTTCATCAAGCATCTGCAAATGTTGCGTCAGGGGCAATTCTTGTTTGAAAGGAACATTGTATGCGATGATCGGTAGTTTCTGATTTTCTAAAGATACATATGTAGATTTCTACTAATAGTACTTATTAACACTATTTAAAAGCCATTTTTATGTGTTTAAATCTTAGTAACAAACAGATTCTGTTCGAAAGAGCTTTTGTATTCTGCTATGTATTTTGGACAGAAAAGCAAACTTCAAATACATTTACCTAAAAAAAATCCAATTTTTTCACCAATTAAAAACATATTTGTGTCCTTTTCTTTCAATTATAGTTTAAAACTCGGAAGCATGTGGATGCACAGAAAAATCCATAGTGATAATAAAAAGTACGGCTGTGATATTTGTGGCCAAAAATTTGTTCAAAAAATTAATCTTACCCATCATCAGAGAGTACACACGGCAGAAAAACCTTTCGAATGTGCTGAATGTCCGAAAAGGTAATACACAAAACTAATGTAATAAAAAGTTTTTTAAATATTCTTTATTTTATTTTTTTAATTTAAGATTTCAAGAAAGATCTCATTTGCAACGTCATCAAAAATATCATGCCCAATCCCGACCATTTCGTTGTGAAAAATGCGGAAAAATGTACAAAACCGAACGTTGCCTCAAAGTTCACAATTTGGTGCATCTTGAACAACGCCCGTTTGCATGCCAAGTATGCAACAAAAGTTTCATCAGTAACTCCAAATTGAAGCAGCATTCAAATATTCACACTGGCGAACGCCCTTTCAAATGCAACTACTGTACACGAGATTTCACCAATTTCCCCAACTGGTTAAAGCACACCCGTAGACGTCATAAAGTCGACCACAAAACCGGGGAACACCTAGAGCATATGCCTTCCTATTGTACAAAATCAGGAAAGAAATCAACTGCAGCAGCTGGAACCAAGAACGAGAACAAACCAACGAGGAAGAAGAAAAAAACCGAGGCGGAACAGAACAAGACGGTAGAGACAGCAACATTACAACCACAGCCATCAGCATCAACGCCAAAGTCTCCTCAATTACTTCCCTCCGTCCAGGTGGCGAAAACAAAAATTAAAGTTGAAGTCGACCAAGAACCTGCTGAAGTCCACATCAACACCAATAACAATTTCACGGATTTGCACTCGCTTAGCATCACCAGTGCCGAAGAATTGATCATGGAACAAGCCCTCGAAATGGAAGAGTTTTGCTTCTATAAATCACAAATTGATCAGCTTTGTATGCAGACACAATACAGTGTAAAAAAAGAATTTGGTAAGACTTGTAATTATTGTTTTTCGAGGACTTTTGGTTTACCTTTTTTTCTTTTTTATTTTTTTTTAGAAAACAAAGCTCTGTGCTCTGTAGACTCATCGCCGTTCTCTTCACCAGCCTCTGTCGAACTTCCCATCACTTACAACATTCAATCCCTTCCATCCACCACAATATCAACTGCTGGAAGATCTGCGTCCACCGATTCTGCAGCCTCCAACGCAATGCGCATACAAATTTTCAATAATCAAACACTTCCGTCCGTTGATACATTGATAAATGCTTGCTTCTTTAAGAGTGAGAATCAAAACATGTAAACCTACCTAAAAACCATTATTATAGTCCAGAAAATTCGATGGTAGTTAACAATATAAACTAACGAACGAATCATTCGCCAACTAAGACAGAAATTCATTTCAAAACAATTCATGTGATCACAACGTTATTTAAATTTGTATTCTTTTAAGGATTATGATGCGCGATTTTTTTCTAGATATGTAAGTGTAAGTGTTTGGGTGAAAGGCTTGATTGAAAAAAAATCTTTAGGTTAAGAACACTTTGTCTCTATGACTGTTTATTTTGTAAGATTATTAAGGACGATGTTTCTATTTCGATATCCAATTATATTCCTACCTACTAGTAGTTTTATTCTTATTAAAAGACACTTCTACTATATCATGGTATCTGTTTGACTTCTTAAAAAAAAATGGCATTCGAAAAGCATTTATGATCAAGATAACTTAATTTCCTTTAAAGAAGATTATTTTGTTCTTAAGTCCTCTTCTTCTGCTTAATCGAGCCAACATAAATATTTCTAAAGTGCGACACTTACAACCGCCGCCGTTTTCCTAACTTGGAAATTGTATTTGTATAGTTTTCCTTTCAATAGTCTGGCGCCGTACTCTGATATCCGATCGGAAAGTAAAATAATTCGATAACGGATAATTGGTACTCAGGAGTCCAAAATTGGGAAATCCGAGTTTTATTTTTATGTTGCTTTGCAACATTTTCGTTGGATT
Organism: Platycheirus rosarum; assembly: GCA_963971375.1. Classification (NCBI taxonomy): domain Eukaryota; kingdom Metazoa; phylum Arthropoda; class Insecta; order Diptera; family Syrphidae; genus Platycheirus; species Platycheirus rosarum. The sequence goes on along the minus strand of OZ020509.1, from coordinate 130,461,045 downwards.
CCAAAGCCACTCAGAGTGCCATTTTAAATTCGTATCACAAATTGTTAACATGCATAGTTTATGTGCTGTGGGTGAAAAAGTTGAAATTGAGTTGGACGGAACATGTTATGAGTACTACAAACTTGCATGTTTTTCCAATTAAAATTTATTTTGATAATTTTGCAAAGCCTATTCTTAAGACAACTGTTGTTGGTCATTCCGAGGACATAAACAACTCGCCTTCAAGTGCTTTGTTTGTCCAGAAATTAGTTAGAAGTTCGGAATTTTTTTACTCAACGAATTTAATCCAATGTTTGGACACTAAACAGTCGACATATCTTCGTCGTCAAAAATTATTTTTTATATTTAAAACCGTCCCGTTTTAATTAAGTTTATGCAAAACTTATTTTCCCTTTTCTTTTACTCAAATTAAAAATGTTGCCAGTTTTTGTAGTGGTTTAGTGGTTAGTGTGTCGGACTGCTTTGCTAATAGGAAGGTTCCGGGGTAAAGCCTCTTGCAAAAAAATTTCAAATCCTTCAAAAAATTGCATCTTAGCCCTTCGGACTCAGCGGTAAATAGGAATAATACCTTTCACTCGTGCAGATCGACAACACACACACAGGAATAGTGGAGAGTATGAGTCACTAGGGGCCTTGGGTTCTTAAGGAGCTATCACACCAATAAATTTAATTTATTAAATGTCAGTTTCTGCGATTTCAACTTTGTCATCTTTTATGTTATTTAAGCGCACAAAATGTACCCCCATGAAGATAGTCGTACTAAATAGTCCCGCATCTTCTCTTTTCTTCTGTTTATTCCAATTAATTCAATATTTTATTAACAAACTTGCCAATTGATGTGTCATTTTACTTGCGGATAATCAAAACGACTATCGTGAATGAGTATAAAACATTATATGCTTAAAGTTTGCCTAAATTTTCGAAAGATTTTTAGAAATTATTTCAACAAACGGATACCATGATGTGGCTAATTATTTTTGGTTTTGCTTCATTTTAAAAACAAACTACAATATCTTCTCTTGATGGCTTTATTGGATTGATTTGTATAAAAAGAGAAAACAAATTATACTAAAGTATCCATGTGCCTTAAGCAGTTATATTGTTATGATTTAATTATAAATATAATATTTTAAACAAAACATTAGAATGACAAACATTTTTTTTCCAAAAATACTGTAAGACGTAAAACTTTTCTTTTAATTTAGTGTTTAAATGATTTATGATTATTAAAGCAACTTCTAGTGAAACGAAACTACATTGATAACTTAAGAACAGCCGCAGGTTAATGATACGTAATAAAATTTTATTTTGTAATTTGGAAATTGTAATTGTTTTTTTTTTTCAAGTACATGCAAACAAAGACTAACAAAATTGAATTTCGTTCAGTGGAATTGTTCATTTTTTCGAAATAAAAGTACCGGTGGATTCTGTAACTATCCACCTACCAAACTTCACAAATTCGTGAACTCGTTTGAGACATCGAACAAATCTCCAGCCATATATCATTACACATTTAGACCTCTTCCACAGGAACCCGTGCAATTTGTCGGGTAAAAAGTAACCTACATATTTTCCAATTCAAATCCGTTAAGCCTTAATGCGTGACTGCAAAACAAACATACAAACATTCATATTTATAGTATAGCCGACAGCATGATTTTGACGTTTTGAAGGTGGGATACATCTATTTAAATAAAGGAACTAAAAGTCTGGCACATGGCAGGCGCTTAATACTACTACAGTTTTTTTTCCAAAAAATAGTATTTCAGTCTGTTTCGAAAGTGATAAAAAATCGATTTTCGAAAAAAGAGACATCCAAATATTGGAAATTAGGGCCTGATTACGGACCATTGTGCGATCTAGTTAAACAAAAAACTGTTTTTTTTTTAAATTTTATTGAAAATACTTACTTAGGGTTCGGGACTAACTTGGGCTTAACCAACATGCCTCAACAGCCAGCTCGGTCTTTGGTTAGCTGCCTCCAGTTTTGCACTCCAAGTTGGTTGAGGTCGTCCTCCACTTGAGCGCGCCACCTAAGGCGAGGTCTTCCTAGACTGCGTCTACCCTCTGGGATGGAATCGAAGATCCTGCGAGCCGGAGCATTGTTGTCCATGCGCTCTACATGAGCTAGCCATCTTAAACGTGATATGCGTATTTTTTTGACCAGGTCAATGTCGCTGTACAGCTCGTATAGTTCATGGTTGAACCTTCTCCTCCAAAGCTCGTTTACGCAGGGAGGCCAAAAAATGTTCGAAGAATCTTACGCACGAAACGGCTAAGGATATCTTCATCCGCTTTAGATAGAGTCTATGCCTCGGCGCCATAGAGCAGGACTGGGATGATTAAGGTCTTATACAGTCTCCTTTGTCCTTTCGAGAGAGGGCTTTGCTACTCAATTGCCTTCCTAACCCATAGAAACAGCGATTGGCTAGAGTAATTCTTCGCTTTATTTCTGACGAGATGTTGTTGTCAATTGTTATAGAGGATCCAGGGTAAACAAAGCCCCTAACTGCCTCAAAGTTGTACCTGTCTATTCACTATTGTGATGTTTTGTCCAATCCGCCGGTGTTGTGTGGACAGCAGGTACTTCGTTTTGGCCTCATTGACTGCTAGTCCCATCTTAGCCGCTTCGGTTTCCATGCTAGCAAACGTTCCAGTGACAGCTCGCAGAGTTCTGCCAATGGTGTCTATGTCTTCAGCCTATACTAGCAATTGTACAGTCTTCAACATAATTGTCCCACTACAATTTACTTGCGAGTTTCTTATAATTTCTTCAAGTATTAAATTGAAGAAATCGCACGAAAGCGCATTACCTTGCCGGAATCCTTTTCTGACATCAAAAGCTTCTGTGAGGTCAGTACCAACCTTATTGACGGAGCAGCGAGAGTTCTACATCGTCATCCTGCACAGTCGGACGAGTTTTGTGGGGATGCCAAAACCAGACATGGCTCTGTATAGCTCGTCTCTATAAATGCTATCGTACGCGGCCTTTAAATCGATAAAGAGGTGGTGGGTATCGATTTTGAATTCTTAGGTAGTTTCCAGGAACTGCCGTAGCGTGAACTTTTGATCGATTCGTTAGGTTGCTGACGAAAGGTTTCAGGCGTTCACATAGTACGGCAGAGAGGATCTTGTAAGCGATATTCAGGAGACTTATTCCTCTATAGTTGGTGCAGTTTAGAGGGTCTCCTTTCTTGTGGATCGGGCAAACGATGCTGAGGTTCCCTTCATCAAACATACTTTCTTCTGACCACACTTTAGAGATGAGTTGGTGTATGCACTCCAACAGGTCATCTCCGGTCGCTTTAAAAAGTTCGGCAGCTAGTTCGTCGGGGCCAGGAGCTTTGTTGTTTTTTAGTTTAGATATTGCTATCCTCACTTCATTTTGGTCAGGTGGACGGAAGTTTTGTCTGTTATCGTCCATGTTGAATGGTTCATTCTGCCTGACTGCGGGATTTTGGTCTTCATCGCCGTTTAACAGTCTGCAGCACTCAGCACCGACTGTGAATCTACTACGAGGTTTCCATTCCTATCTCTACAGGCTTCTGTGCGGGTTTTTTTCCCTGGCACGTTCTTTTTACCTGTTGGTAAAACTTCCGCACGTTGTTCCTGGAGTAGTATCTCTCAATATCTTCGATCGCGCGCTTCTCATGCTCTCTCTTTTTCTTTTGGAGAAGCCGGTGTTCTTCCCGTCTTTTCTGGTATTGAAAATAGCTTACCATAAAAGACTGATTCAAAATTGCATTTAGAAAAAAAGTTTTATGGAAAAAATTATTTTCCGACACTGACACTGAATAGTACCAACATTCCCAAACAATAAATTCTGAACATTACCTAATTAAACGTAAAACGTATCGAAACGTTACGAAAATAGTCGTTCAAACTGAAGTCGGTTCATCGTCCGTAAAATGATCAGTCCGTTTAATTTTTTTTGTTGAACTCTATTTATTTTTAATTTGACCAAAATTAAATCTTAAATTGGTGAGGATGTCTGTATTGGTGTCAAAATTTAAAATTTCTGTGCAGGTATAAGAGAGCAGTAAACTTGCGTCCTGTTCATATAATTGCTGTTCTAGGGAAATCTGGCTGATGGCTGGTTTGGACACAATGGTTCGTCAGTGCTGTCTTTGAGAAACTTTTACTATGAGTTTCCGTTTAGTGGTTGTTCATTATGTACCTCAGGAATTATTTTGTAGTTAACACATAGCAAAGGTTGCACTTGCACCTTTCATCCTCTGCTCTTGCGATCGATTTTGTAAACAACGTTGGTCTTGTTATCTTTAACGGTTGTCGGCTTAAGTTTTGGGAAAAGAGAAGCAAGTGTGCAGTGTGAATTCAATTATAACTTAACATGTTTACACCTGTTGGTGACAATTTGATGGAAATTTGTAGCCAATGAACAAAAACTTTGCAGACGCCGAAGTCAGGTTCAGTATAACTTCGGATTACATAAGGAACTTTATTTGTGTAGGATTACAGAATAAACGTAGCAATAAATTCAACTTCTTATAAGTTCATAAGGGTAGCCATTATTTTCTAGGATTTCATTTTTGTAGTGAAACCTATCGTCAATGAACATAAATACCTTGCTTACCCTTACCAAGTGGGATACAGTGTTGACCAAATTATATCGATCCTGATTTTATAGATAATTGAGTAATCTTCCTGGTGATGTTTCTTTCTTGGATCAGTCAAAATAGATAATAGAAAGTCTTTATCACGATGGATCTTAACATCCAAAAAAGAGTTTTTCCCGATATCTTTCATACAATTAATGGGGCGTCTCTATTTCCATTAACAGTATGGCATGGTCTCATTTTTTTATAGTAAAAGCAGCCTGACCTTCCTTACAATGGAAGGATGGCGAAGAACAGGACGCCTAGGGGTGCGAAACTGGCGTCGGCTAGCAATCGGGATGTATGCAAGAACTTGTTGAACGAGACCCGGACCGGATCCCGGTTGTTGAGCCGATGATATGAGTGGCTGAATAGAACACCTAATAAAATAAGGAACATCATGTTTCGAATATATCTTCCTCCAGATAAAAATGTTTGCTTACCAGAAATCAATTTAAGTTTTGTGCAGCTTGTCAAAAAAATGGTTTATAAGAAAAAATGTAAGATTTTGTTTTTTCTTTTACTTTATTCTCTTAAATATTAAAAAAAAATGATGACAGGGCATAAGGGACAAGTTACGTAGCATAAAATAACGAAACATTTTGCTAGGTGAAAATAGGTTAGGAGCTATTGCATAGAGCCCATATCAAGGCCTTAAGTTTTTCTGTATAGGGAAAGCCATCGGTCGCATGCATATTTGGCATTTCTAAGAATATAATTGTATGCTCACCACCCTACGGTGATTGTTTTTTTGTGATATTTGTACGATAGGTGTGCCATTTCCGACTTAAGCTATTTCGATGTGTTACGTTTATGAACGCCGGATCATGTAAGAAATAAAATGTTTGGTATTCAAATGTTTGAATGAACCTAAATAACAAATCGTAAGATTGAACGTAGACTCAAATATTTTCGTTGCAGCTGATTTCTTGCATTTTGTTTTTGCGAATGTGTTAATGTCAAGCGTGTGTAAATATATTTTGGGTTTTTTTATTATTTATATATTTGTTTTCCAGTACAAACATGAAAATCTATGTCCATCAGCTCATACTTTGAAAAATATCTAAAATGTAAGAAGATATGTCCTCATCCTTATCGGTCCACACAACACACAACAGTTTTTCTGTTCGATCCCTGACATCTGTAATAAGTCCTACTTGTACACTTTGTACACAAATTGTATAATCATTTCTTAAAATCACATTCCATTCAAAAAGTATGCCTTGAAGAATTATGAAAATTTTCTCTATAGTTCTCGAACAAAAATCCGGATCATAAAACTTAAGTTTTGTGAAATACTTAATTTTGTTATTCCAAACGCCTTTTACTTTTAAAGCGTCTTCAATAGTCATTGAGTATATATGATTCTCTCTTACTAGAAGCACTCCGGTCATTCTTGGACGTCTATTGGGATGAGGCGAGTGTACGCAATATCTCCGTGAGCTTTTGGTTTTCCGCAAAAATAACTTGGGATTAAATGGGATTTTAATTGGTGTTGTTATCACACAAGTCTCGCCAATTTCAGGAACAAAACAGTCGACCTTAAATAATTTTGTAATTTTCGTTTTAAGTCTCAGCATTGCATTCCGGTTTCCTCGCACACATATAATTTTGTACGGTTCGCAAATTCGAATCAGTTTAACTATGCCTGAAAAAAAAATGTTCTTAATAGACTTGTTTCCATTTTAAAAATCTTTTTCCATAAAATGATTCCTTAAACGAATGAATAGCCCTAATCCAATATTGACGAACAAACAGTTAGTTCTTTGTCACTGAGCCATAACAAATAAGGTGTGAAATTATCGGAAAGGATCACGAATACATGTCAAAAGCTCTATGATATGTAAGCCATGAAATATGAACTAAATTACTAATCTGAAACATCTGAAAAAGAGGCAAAAATTGTTGTTTAATTTGTATTGCAAAACAATCTTAAAAAATACAATAATTTAGTTTTGATAATAAATAATTTTTTTTTTCATTTAATATTCCAATATAAAAGAATTGAATATAAAAAAAAAACAGGAATGATGTTTACATTTGTTTAAGCTAAGTAAAGATTATAACTGGAGTACATTGACATTTTTACAGCTTTTTCCTTTAGTTGGCATACATAAATAAATCAATTAATTATTTACTCATGTCGTGAAGTATTGAAAACATGGAATCAAACGTAAAGCCTTAAAGAAATATTAACATTGACAAACTATTCTGCTTCATAATTGCTAAGAGTTTAGTTTCATTGCTTGTCAGCTGAAACTACACAAAACCTCCAAAATGAACCCAGCTATGTCTTCATCTCGATTACTCCAAGAAACGGAAATACATTGTTGTAATGGCTCATTAGCATCTGGAACTAGTCTCATCTCAACACTTTCAACTGTTATTGCGGAATTCTCCACCAACTTAACACTCCAGCCTGTGAGTTTCTCTTTGAATATACTAAAGAGCTTATCAATTGTTTTCGATTTTGAATCTGGATCACTGAATTTCAATTTTGCATAAAATCTAGCGTTCTCTGGTCCCATACAATCCTCCTTGCAAACATCCGAAACATTCAGCATTATTATTCGATTTTCTTCTGCAACGTGTACGGTAAAGTTATTGCTGCGTTTGGCTGGAGTTGGCCTTGGTCCTCGAGATGAACATTTATTGGAGCTCTTCTTCAGCAAACTTATTTCAGCCTCGGTTGGAATTTTAATAAGTGTTTCTATTATGCATGTTTCACCAGTTACAGCGGCATAGCATTTGACTTGAAGTTTTTCTTTGATTTCGGAACGTAACGACATCATTTTGTCTTGTTTGCCGTGGACCAGCATAACATTTTTCGGTTGGCAGGATTCAATGAGTTGTATAATGCCTGGAAAAATATAACTCATAAATTTAAGTGTTTTATTGTTTAATGAATTAAATTTGTTTTTACTCTCACCTAAACTTTCTATGAGACTGAGACGAAATACTACATTAGGTATATCCATAAGCCTCGTGTATAACCAGAATTAAACACAAAAAGTATATTTTATATTGTTTATTAGTACGATGTTGAGATGTATTAGGAAGGTTAGTGCTCTTTTAGTTTTCTATATTTTACAAAAAATATACTCATGCGAATGGAAAAGTTAAAACTGCCGAAAAAAAACGAATTACAAAAAAACTATATATATACATATATGTACATATTTTTGGATTAAATAATAAGTGTTCATACTTAATAAATTATCATATATGAACATACAGTGCTAAGGATAAGGGCACCAATTTTTTGATCGATTTTTGCGATGTATGGCTGAAAGAATATTTATAAAGTAAAACGAGGCTAAATAATTTCTTCAGGATCTTTAATTGGTCACTATCTCGATAGAGATGTAGAGTCCATCGCAGGTTTGGTCACACACCTGATTCTACTGCTGAAAACGTCCATATTGAACCGACCAAATTTTTACATGACCAAATATTCAAAAAATACTACAACATACTAAAGGTACCTACAAAGAATTTTTTGGTCATTTCTAAAAAAATATGAATAATTTTTTCTAGTCCTCGATTCAAAAGCTTGTCCTCAATGACACTCAATTTGCTAGTTCTCAAGAGGGAGGTAACCATTTTGCTGGTCAGTTGGCCGCCAATTCGATGTTACAGGATAATGACACCTCCCCCCCCCCCAACCGTACTTGTGAGCGTAAATAATTGAATGGAGCCAACCTTCATTCGCACTCATAGTGCCCAGAGTTCTGAAAGATCTCGACCATATAAATCAGCTGGCACCAGGCTCTTTTATCGAAAACACGTACTTAATGCTTCTGTCTCTAAGAGTAACATGCCCCATTTTTTCTCTTTTTATTAGTGGCACTTGCTCATGGAAGCCGATCGTTTCAAAATTCTCCCTATGTACATCACCAACAACTTTTTGTGGAATAATCATATAAACGATTGCGTTAAAAATGTCGCAAAATGTTTGGGCTTCCTTCGACGATATAAGAAATTCTGATCTGACTACTATCTACAAAACGTATATCCCTCCAAAACTAAGAATATAACTGTCACTTACTTGAGTCTTGGGTTTTATTCAAAGCGGAGCATTCAAAATGATTGGATAAGACGACATCGTTAGAATATTCATCACTCATTTCTACTGTTATTTGTTCTAAGGAAATAGCAAGTTGCATTCCTCTCTTAAACATATTTACCGTAATACTCGCATATCCAAGAATTCGCATCACTTTACCCTTGAGCCATACAACTCGAATGTTCCCATATGGATGAAAAAAGTTTAACCTTCAAGGACGGTTACAACTTTAATTTCCATGATTGACTATCATCTTCTATGACACAATCGAGTTGCGAGTTTTTTTCACAAACAAATAATAAATGTTTGCTGGAACGATCTTTTCTAAGAATGACAAACCTGGTTTTCTACTTTAGATTTTCCTCCAAGACAATGCCCCATGCACACTTTTAGGGTTGTCAGAAGCTGGATTCAATCAGAACATTTGGCATGGATATCTTGAAAAGTTTATGAACGGGGTAGACTATTTGAACACAAGGACACCTTAATCATAGCTGTTCATGGTGTCCGGAATGACTTTTGCTTGACTTAAAAAAAAATATATATGTAGTTCAATACCAATCCCTTTTTAAGTACATAGTTAATTTGTAGATCTTAGGGAAATTCAAATGGTCTTTTTCTAGTTTTATTTAAAACTAGCTTACCTACTTGGCGTTGCTCGGGTATACCATACATTTTCGAAAAAACGACCCCGGTGGCACCACTTAGTAATCAAAATAGGCTCAGTAACTTCTTACAAAATAAACTGCTATATGGTTGTGAAACGACCCCAGCGGCATCAACGGGTGATCAAAATAGCCTTATTTACACCTAACAACATCAGTTATCTGCCTGTGAAAGTCCCGTCAAAGTCGGTCCATAAATACGAATTTTCCACAACAAAATTACCCCTGCGCCACCTAGTGTGTAATTTTGAATAGCTAAAGTTTCTCTCTAGGGTGATACACAACACGGGCGGATTGGACAAAACATCACAATAGACAGGTACAACTTTGAGGCAGTTAGGGACTTTGTTTACCACGGATCCGCTATAACATTTGACAACAACATCGTCAGAAATAAAGCGAAGAATTACTCTTGCCAATCGTTGTTTCTATAGGTTAGGAAGGCAATTGAGTAGCAAAGCCCAATCCCGAAAGACAAAGGAGACTCTTTATAAGACCTTAATCATCCCAGTCCTGCTCTATGGCACCGAGGCATTGACTCTATCGAAAGCGGAATAAGATATTCAGGCGTTTTATTACCTCAAATTCAACTTCAACGATACCCCTGCTGTCAGTTCTCAAGAAAAAGCAGATCTGCTTGCTGCCCACTTCGTGGCAAACTCAACGCTGGCCGCAGGTGTTAGAACTCCTCCTGTACTAGAGATCGTAAATGATTTTATGGGACCAATCTTCTTTCGCACTCGTTCAGTCGCAAGAATATTGAAAGATCTCAACATAAATAAATCCGCTGGCCCGGAATGTATCCCCGCTATTGTTCTGAAGAGGTGTTCTTCAACGCTGGCAAAACCTTTGCGTAAGCTTTTCCATCGGTCCTATTCCTCTATGCACTCTTTCCGAGTGCATAGAAAACAGCATTTGTCCAGCCTATCCCTAAAAAAGGCGAATATTCTGCACCCTCAAACTACCGACCAATTACACTAACGTCCCTTCTTTCTAAGGTCATGGAAACGCTGATTAATTTTCAGCTTAAGAAATATCTCGAAGAACGAAAGCTTCTTATTGAACGGCAGTACGGCTTTCGTAGCAACAGGTCCACTGGTGATTTGATGGTATATCTCACCGAAAAGTGGAACCAATCTCTCCATCGTTTTGGGGAAAGCAAAATTATTGCACTTGATATTTCTAAGGCATTTGATAGAGTTTGGCATCAAGCCCTTTTATCGAAAATGCGTGCATTTGGACTCGATGAATCTCTTTTTCGTTGGATTAGTAACTACCTTTCGAACCGCTCAATTCAAGTTGTATTGGACGGTTTCAAATCTGATATTCACAAAATAAATGCTGGTGTGCCCCAGGGCTCTGTTTTGTCTCCGACTCTTTTCCTTATACTTATCAATGACTTATTATCTGAAACAACTAATCCAATCAATTGTTTTGCTGACGACAGTACTCTCAGCTTTTCATATTCGTTTCCAGATTCACATCCATGTTCTTCGGATGTTGAAATGCAACGGCAGCGTATGATAAGTTCATTAAATTCTGACCTTGACAGCATTGTGCAATGGGGAATAAGAGATCGCGTAGAATTTAATGCTTCAAAAACTCAATGCTGTCTTTTGTCGTTAAAGCGGAATATACCCCCAATGCCACTATCCATGAGTAGCACTTGCATCGAAGAAACAGAACACCTCTCAGTTCTCGGTATGTGCATTACAGACCACCTTCTGTGGAATGAAAACATATTTGACATCGCAAAGAATGCTGCGAGGTGTTTAGGTTTCCTTCGAAGATGCAAGAAGTTCTTCACCCCGTCTGATCTGGCTACAGTATATAAAGCATATATTCGACCGAAACTCGAGTATAATTCCCATATTTGGGCAGGTGCTCCTTTAACCCACTTGAGTTTTCTAGATAGAATTCAAAAAAGAGCTTTGAAAATGATAGGCGACCGAACAATAACAGAAACGTTTACATCTCTTGAGCACCGCCGAAATGTTTCGTGCCTTTCGTTATTTTATCGTTATTTTTACAAACAATGCTCTAGCGAAATAGCCAGCTGCATTCCTCCCTTGAAACGATTCAAACGTAATACTCGAACTGCTAGGAATGCCCATCAGTTTACCCTTGAGGCTAACTTCGGACGTAATGTTAAGCATAGATATATATATATAGATTCTTTCTTTAGTCGTACCACACGAATGTGGAATGCTTTGCCAGGCTCTGTTTTTCCCTACCATTTTGATATGCAGAACTTTAAAACTAATGTGCATCGGTATCTCCTCTTTTATCCCTCCTCATTTCCTTAATGCTCGTGCGGTGTTTAAACATTTTAAGGGTACACACAAACCCCTTTCGCGCGAGTAAATTATAAAAAAAAAAAAAACTAACTTGATGTGCGAAACTGGAGACAGTTAGCCAAAGACCGGGCTAGCCGGAGAGTCATGTTTGTTGAGGCCCAGGTTCGCCCCGAACTGTAGCGCCACCTAAGTAAGTAAGTGGTTACTCCCCAGAACATCAGCAATCTGTCAGTGAAAGTTCCAGCCTTTCCCGAGATTATCCGGAACAAACAGACAGACAAAACTTTTAAAAAATGTGTTTTTGTTATTATGTAAGTACTGTACGTACTTTCATATGTATCTTATAAAAAGCTGTTATTTGATATTAACAAGAGACATTCAATTTTTATTTATGTGATTTGTTAAATTTGGTTCAGTTCCCTTTGCAAAGAATGTGTGACTAAAGGAAGTAACCACATCTAGGCAATTAGAAGTAAGGTAAGTCTAGCTACCATTAAACATTAAATATGTAAAAACTTTTCCTTTTTGCGGCCTCCGAAGCAGTCTGAAAGTAATCAAAGATGCAAAAAAATATTTTCAGTACATACATATGTAGCTAATCTTCCCGAACTGGGTCTCAGCAAGTGTGACACATAGAGTAACTATACTATAAAGAGGGAAATCTACTGCCTTCTTTTGACAAGGCCTACAAGCTGGTCAAACAAGTATTGGTGTAGAACTGTCAAAAAATTGACACCAATTGAGAATGTAGTAGTGCTGAACTGTCAAAAAATTGACGCCAATTGAGTGTAGTAGTGCTGAACTGTCAAACAATTGACACCGATTGAGAATGTAGTAGTCAAATAATTGACCTCTTCTTTTCAGTTTCCTTTTCTTTTTCACCACGAAATTGGGCGTGTTGGTAGATACTTGATAATAAAAAGCGCCATCCTGAAATTGAAGTCATCAGTGACTCAAAATGATTAAATTAAATTACCATTTTTCGAAAGAATCCGAAGTGTTAGTGGAATTAAAATGTATATTAAATCAATCAATGTATATTTAATCAATCATTGGACCAAACCTGCATCAATTAATTTTCCTCTATATAATATATTTACTCTATGGTGTGACAGTTCGAAAAGAAGAGAGTAGAAGGATGCCGATAAGGCATTTTTATAAGGCTCTCTTTCGATTAGTACGGATAAGGCTGTCTGACCTAATCACAGGTTAACCAAACACAAATGCAATACAAAGTTTTTAAACCATAATGATTCCTGAGTTACTCATATGGTTGACTTCGAAATATAATCAAGCACATGAACGAGGGAGCAGTAACAAAAGTAAGGTGTCAATGTATGTTCAACTATATAATATATGTGCACATGCAATTCCCTGGATTCACACGTCTGGAAATCACAGGTGCCGTTAAAGTCGTGGATCAACAAATGCAATGACACCTGATTTTAGCTGGCCTCAGACATGGAACTATACAAAACCGGGAGGACTGCCGACGCTTTTTCTGAGGTCAACGCGGCGAAACACAGTTCGAGAAAGAGAAGTGGTATATTATAACAATCATCGGGTAAGGAAGACAAATGAATAAAATAATAATATATTGCAGAAGGCACGTAAGCGCTATTAGTCGGTAGGAGGTAGGGGAGGATGGGTTACCTTTCTTAGGGACAGGCTGGATAAATGCTGTTTTCCATCTTTCAAGAAAGATTTCAGAAAAGTTAAAGCAATGGAAAAGCTTACGCAGTGGCTTTGCCAGTGTGGAAGAACACCTCTTCAGAAGAATGGGAGTATACCAACCGGCCCAGCTACTGAAAAAATCTGTCCCACGGAAAAATTTACATTCTCAAGTACAGGAGGAGCAACGTTGCTGTGAGGCAGCTTGTTAATAATAATAGTATATGCTTAAAGCCCAAATATTATAGGCACGACCAAGCACAAGCATGGCTTAGTATCAAAACCGCATGTGTTATAACCCAGCAAACATTTTTCTGAAGGTTCAGAAATTGTTTATCAAAAACGAAGAAAAATATTCGTTAAACCTTAAATTACGGGAATGTATTATGGACGTGACAAATCTACGAAATTCTGTAGAAAAAAAAAGAAACAATTCTGTTTTCATTAATTTTTTTCTGGACAAATCTGAATATGTACTACCAAATCTACATTAAAGAATCATGGTGGATATTTCATATGGAGTTTTTGAACACATGCTTGAAGGTAACTTGACAGACCCCAAAGTCAAATAGCGAGTTTCATTGAAGAAAAGATTTGCTCTTTCTGTCAAAAGATTTGATCTTTTTCAGTTTTGAGAGTTTCATTGCAAGAAAAAGAGCAAATCTAGATCAAATCTCAACACAAAAGATTTGATCTCTGATGGGGTGGCAGATTTGATCTGAATGCACACATACATGTAAATAGTTTTTTCGGTCAGACGTCAAATGGAAAATGTTTTGTTATTTTTATTGTTCGTTGTTAACTTGTGCCAGCCTGTGTTAAGCAATAAAATCAACAAATAGCAATAAAAGAAACAAAATAGTAATAAAAGATGTTTTTGAAGTCAGAAAATACCAAAATGGCATTTTGAGTGAATCAACAACTGTGCATAGATATTTTTGTGTGTCGTCAAAATACTGTGTGTGCTCGTCAGATAATCACCAATACTACGATTAAATCGTAAAACAAGATTCATTGAAAAGAGCAAATCTGAATTTTGAGATGAAATCTTTAAAATTTGAATGAAACTCGCTATTGTCATTATTTGCTAAAGATTAAGCGATGACAGTAAGTTTTGGAAAGTCAAAAAAAATCCTTTATTTATTTTATATATATTTTGTCTGAAATATCAACTGTATCTATGTACTCGGTAGTCAATGTTTTATTAACCCTTTTTTTTGCAATTCAATTTTATTATTTTTAAAAATTATATATTAGAATATTATTAAAAAACTTTTTTATTAAAAAAAAGATTTTCCTATTAAATGTGTTTGAAAAAAAAGCCTAATTAGAAGATCTGATTAATTTAGCACTTTTCAATATAAAATTTTGTAGTCCTAAGAATAATGTAAACTAAAATTTTGAAACAACGGCGTATATTTTTATTAGAATAAATTCACTCACAAATACTGCTCTTCAACTCAGGTGCTGCAGCATGTATAGTATGTACGAAGCAATATCTTCGTCTTCGTTTTTCCATGAAATCTTAACAATTTCATGATTCGGGACACTGTCATCTGAACAGATATTTATTTGTACACTTTCACAAGTTAACAAACTGTCTTTTTCCATTAAAACAGTCCAATTAACGAGTTTTTCCTTTAGCATTGAACAAATCTTTTCTCTAGCTGTTGTCTCCGCTTCTGGTATTTCAAACATTAGTTCTGATGTAAATGTTACTCTTTTAAAATCATCTAAATCTATTACAGCATCGCAAAGGCTCAATATTAATATTCTTTTCTTTTTGCTCACAAGCACCCTTGTTATACTCGAACGTTTGTTTGGAATTGGCAGTTTTAGATGGCAAATTTCTGAAAACATTTTTGGTGGCGGTAGTGATGGGATTTTTAATGGAGTTGGTATCACACACAGTTCTCCGAATGTTGGAACATAGCATTTCATTTTGAATGTTTCCATGATTTTGTTTTTCAAGAGCGGCAACAACTGGGATCTGCTGTGTGCCAAAATTATGTCTTTTGGTTGGCAGTTTTCAATTAGTGTCATTACGCCTGTAAAATTTGGAAACTTTACTGCCTTTTGTTGTTTTTTTTTTTTATATGAAAAATAGGTTTACGTGTGGATATAAGACCATTGACTAATACGTTGAGATGACCGAAGCGTATTGCACTAGACATACATATTACAAAAACAAAACAATATAGAGTGTGTAGATCAGATTTAAGAAGCACCTTTATATCAACGTAAATTAACTATGAATAAATAAGTTTAAATAAGCCTATTTTCAAAATATAATGTTTGCAACAGCGCATTGCTTGAATAGTTTGATTTGCAACAGCAGCTTGGGTAGATCATACCTACTGGTCCATACAAGCTTCCGTGTAAACTATTCTCGTAGTTAGGTAGTAAACTTGTTGGTAGTCTGTTTGCTCTTTTGGATATTTTTCGTTTCAGAGTCCTCATTCCGAGTTTTAGGACTCAAGTGGCGATTTGTAAGAATATCTTGAACGTTCAGATACTGTTCACAGACGATGGTTACAAGGATAAAGTCTGTCACAATAAGGCACGTTAGAATTGTAAGGAAATTTGAAATTTAAAACTAACGACGGGAATTACGGGTCTAGTAATGTGAAAATGGATGATCTCAACACAATTTCTGGTTTTAATTGATAATGAAAATAAAAAAGTTATGAAACCAAATAAATCTATAGGAAACAGAAAAATAACGTTAGTTAACACACCGCGCATATTATAAGCAATATTCTGTTTATGAAAGAATTTCTTTCACGTGTACGTCTACACTGTTCAATACAGGCCAGCTGTTTTGGCATTAAGTGAAACTCAGGTTGGAGTAAATACTGATTTATCAGAATTTGCTCTATATGGGTATAGGTTGGTACCATTACTCTTTTCCCATCATGGTCTCGTGTTCTGTGTTAGGAATGATATTGCTTGCCAGAGCCTCTCCCAATATGGGCAATGTTCCAACACGGACTTTAACTTCTTGTGGCTTAAATTCACTCTCCGCAAGCATGTAATTCATTATTGTTTTATTTACAGGAGTCCAAATCTCGACAGTAGTTCGACTTGTAACGAGTTTGATGCGCTGTCTGATTCCATCTCGAAAATTGTTTCTCTTTGTCCTGGCACTGAAATCGTTATTGCGGGCGATTTCAATGTACACAATTCAAATTGGCTCCGCTATTCTGGTCAGACAACACCCGAAGGAGGTTTTTGCCGGGTTACATCACCTTACCCAACTAATGGATGTGCCAACGCAAATACCAGATGTTGCTGGGCAAGCCGCCCATACCCTTGTTTCTTACTTCACACCCTGATAAGTATACCATTAGTGTTACTTCTCCATTTGGCACTTCGGACCATTGTGCCATTTCATTCCATCTCTCGTGCTCCACTCATCCAGTTGAAGAAAAACTTCCTACCAGGACCGTTGGACAGTACGGGAAAGCCAACTGGGACGCCCTGAATAATTTGTTCCGCAATTTTAACTGGTCACTATGCTTCTTCGATAGTGACATTGATGTCAGTGCTGAAATGATCAAAAACCTGATTCTTCTAGCAATGTTTACTTTTATTCCTAATAGAGTAAAAAGCATCAAGCCTAAAGAAAATTCCTGGTTTAACTCTGAGTGTAAAGAGGCTATCAGGCTGAAAGAAGTAAGTTTTCGATCTTAGAAAGCCAACCCTACAGAGGAAAATCGGAAAAAGCACAAACAAGCAAGGAACTCATGTAACCCCGTTTTTGAAAGAACCAAATTTTTGCATGACCAAAAATTACGGCAAACAATTCTGCAATGTCCCAAAGGCAGTAAAAATTTTTGGTCATTTGTAAAAAATATTAAAAACTCCTCAACATCTTCGGTTCCAACGCTCATCGACAATAACAAACCAATTGTTTACTCTTCAGAGAAGGCTCGCCGCCCATTTCGCTGCCAGCTCCACGCTGCCTCACAGCAACGTTGCCACTCCTGTACTTGAGAATGTAGTTTTTTCCATGGGACAGATTTTTTCCGAACTCGTACAGTAGCAAGAATTCTCAAAGATCTCGATATACACAAATCCGCTGAAGAGGTGTTCTTCCACACTGTCAAAGCGACTGCGTAAACTTTGGCTTTCTCCATGACCGTCAGTATGGCTTCCGTAGCAACCGTTCCACTGGTGATCTGATGGCATATCTCACCGAACAGTGGAACAATTTTTTACATTGCTTTGGTAAAAGTAAGATTATTGCTCTCGGATTGGCATGAAGCTCTCTTATCGAAAATGCGTGCTTTTGGGAGCGATGATACTCTTGTTCCTTAGATTAGAAGCTGTCTTCTGGACTGTTCAATACAAGTTGCATTGGACGGATTCAAGTCTGATTCCCACAAAATTAACGCTGGTGTGCCCCAGGGCTCTGTTCTGTCTCCGACTCTTTTCCTCATTCTTATAAATGATCTTCTGTCTGTTACTTCTAATCCACTTAACTGTTTTGCTGATGACTCTACCCTCAGGTTTTCATATTCGTTCGATAATTCACGTCCTCATTAAACTCCGATTTATACAGCATTGTCAAATGGGGTAATAGGAATCGTGTGGAGTTTAATGCTTCGAAAACTCAATGCTGTCTTCTGTCGTTAAAGCTTAAAATACCCCCAATGCCATTGTCCATGAATGGCACTTACATCGAAGAAACCGAAAAGCTCTCAGAACTCGGTATGTGTGTCAACGACGATCACCGTTGGAATGAACATATATTTGAGATCGCTAAAAATGCTTCTAAGTGCTTAGGTTTTCTGTATGGGTGTAAGAAGTATTTTTCCCCTTCTTATCTGGCTACAATTTATAAAGTGTTTAACTCCCACCTCTGGGCAGGTGCTCCGCAGACATAACTTCACATGCTTAATAGAATACAAAATCGAGCGTTCAGATTGATAGGAAATAGAACTCCGCTGAAACAATTGACCCTCTCGAACACCGACGCAATGTTTCATGTCTTTCCTTATTTTATCGTTTCTTTTACAAAAACTGTTCACTCGAAGTAGCCAGTTGTATTCCTTCCCTTAAAAGTTTCTCCCGTAATACTCGTCTCGCAAGGAATGCTCATCAGTTCTTTTTTTAGCCGAACAACACGAATTTGGAATGGTTTACCCGGCGGGATTTTCCCTTGCCATTTTGATCTGCAAACATTCAAAACCAATGTTAATCGACACCTCCTATGTTTCCCCTCCCTATCTTCCTAATGCCCGCGCAGTGTGCTCTACATTAAAAAGGAAACAAATAGTCCCTTGTGCGCGTGTTAATTATAAAAAAAATAATGTACAAGGAAATAATCTTCACTCTATATTTAGATTTTTTTTAAATTTTAGTTTATAAACATGAGGTAGGACACAAACAATAATGAAAATGTTTTGAAGCTGTAAGCATTACAAGGCAAATTTGTATTAACAAAAACACCAAAAACAATAAACAAATGGAAAAAATCCCAAAAAACTAATGATTTATCAATGCCAAATATTAAATAACAACAACTTCAACGAAAACAGACACCCACAAAAATGTAGTTTTACTCACCATTTGTATCTGCAACAGCATCAAAACACATGTGTTCCACTTCTAAGTTCACATCAATCTCCTCTCCATTACTAAACTTAACATGCTTCGCTCCCGCTAGAATCTTTTGTCCCAATGTACCCTTGGGACAACTATCAGGCAGGATTACCAAATTGTTCTTATCAGAAGCCCACCTTTTAAATACATGCATCGATATTCCATGCTGTAACATGCCATTAGTTGCAAGCACCACCATTGGTTGAGTATTATCAATGCATCTTTTATCAAAAGATTGTATATGCTTAAAATCAAAAACATTGCTTTCTGTGAAATTCGTTGTCGTTTTTTGATTTGTCCAATCGACAAACATTCTGTAGTAGGAGTTGGCTTTTTCTGTAAGGCAGTCCACAGCAAAATATATAGGATATGTCAATTTCATTTTCTTCCAATACGAATCCAAGAGAATGCAAAGTTCTTGAGCACGACCCAGTATAAAAACTGGTATAAGAACCTTGCCTCCTTTAGACAGACAATCATGAACTTTTTTGAGAAAATCACGATCTCGACATCGTTTCGAGGCGGGATTCTTTGTAGCAAACATACTTTCTATTATCAACACATCCGGTTGACATTTATCGATCCATGCAGCACCTAAGTGACGATCGGGAGTCATATTGAAATCCCCGGTATAGACAACAGTTTGAGATCCGACTTTAATCCAGAACATGGCTGCACCCAGGACATGACCAGCGTAATAGGCTTTGATTTCCAATTCATTGTCCACCATGACACTTTCATGCAGATTAACAGCAGTAATTTTTTTCATGCAGTTCTTTATCATTTGTGTTGAGACAAAGTTCTCTCTTCCTTTGTTTTCGACAATGAGTTTGCGCAACTCCTCGAAGAGAATCGGAACGATCGTTTTTGTTGGGTGTGTCATATAAATTGGACCACTGTAGCCAACAATTTCCGACATGTAAGGTAGGGCTCCACAGTGTTCTAAAAAAAGTGACATAAAAATTGTTGTTTAGCAAAATAGTGAAGAATTTAAAATTACTTAATTTATAGTAACCTTACACTTTATTTTGGCTATGAAAGAGTGGTATCTATGAGTGCATCAATTTAAAAACATATGGCAGTTGTATACTATATATCATATACTTTATCAGTTTCTTGTTATGTTTAAAATATTAAACTGTTTAACGCATATATGCACCTACTTAATTTAACTTTATCCATCTCATCCGTCATATAAGGGACTACGAAACTAATTTGTTGTAAAAATAATTATACATCTAATATCGCGGCCCAAATTTTTTGAGGTTTGATTCCTAGAGTACATTCTAGAACGCGTTGAATTCAACTGGAACACCAAAAAAATGTCAATAGCACTAAGAATCGCATCAATCGAAGAAAATTTAAAAAAAATTACAGCTTTTGATCAAACACAAAAAAATCAATAATATAATAATTATTTACCCTTTGCAATGTTTTTTACAATCAGATATTTTCAAGTCTAGGATTCACACAACATTTTTCTTGCTCATACTTATCAACTATGAATCATTACTGTGATCATTGGCGCAACAATCGGTATCCGGTCCGGGACTCATCCAACCAGTTCTTGCTTACATCCCGATTGCCGGCCTCGCACCCAAATGCTTCGGCGTCGTGATCTAACATCCTTCCGACGTAAAAAAAATCTGCCACGTTGCCTTCTACCATTAAAAAAGAACTGCAAAAGGCTTTCCGAGCTGGTTCCACAAGATTCCAAGTTGGGCCCCATACTTTTCAACCTTTATACAGCTGACCAGCCTAGCAAGATCCCAGGGACGAAAACAAAGCTATATGCCGATGACTCCTTAACATATGCAACATCCCTTTCATCGGAAATCGCAGCCAGGAGAGTTGAAGATCACATAAGAAACTTGTGGGACTACTACCTTAAATAGGGACTAAAGATAAATAGCGATAAGAGCGGACTTATCTGCTTCAGAACTCCAACAACAGCAACAAGACGTCGAAAAGGTTTCGTATCACGCTGTGATAATATCAGTATCAAGATACCAGACAACACAGTGATGTGAGTGAATTTCACTAACCGCTTGGAACTTGGAGGACCACCCCAACTTGGAAATCCATCAACTACGTCAGCAACAACTAGAGCCCAACCATCGCTACCTCAAGATTCGAGCCATCACAGACGACCGATTCGAGGATATAATGAACAATGACGGAGCCCCGTTCTACGAGAGAACCAGCAGCGGACACAACAGAGAATAAACAACACTACATCTTAACCCCTATTCTTAAAACCAAAGCAGACAGTAATTATAAATAAGAATTTCCATTAAAAGATAAGGCAAACAAAAATATGATATAAGTAAAAATATAGCATTGTACAGAGTCATCTGAAGTACGTCGGGGCCCCTGTTGCTGAGCTGCCATGATTTATTTTCGTTATAAATCAGTTTAAGGCCAATTGTATATAAATTTTAACGAATGTAATAAAAAATAGTCTAATCTAATACCCTGATAGTTGAACCCTCATATCTCGCGGACGTTGCCGCCATGGACTTAATCTTCCCTTAATTAATGTGCAGCTCCAGGTTTTGTGCCGCCTGCTCGATCTCGGTACAGGAATTATGTACAGCTTGTGGTCTTTTGCCGATGATGTCTATGCCATCGTTGTAAGCCGATACCTGTCTGGATTAGGGTGACGATAATACCTCTTGTTGACGTGCCAGTCACGGAATACTTTCTCCAACGCCAGGTTGAAGAGGATGAAAGCCAGCCAACCGGCTACTTTTACTTGGCTGGTAATGTTGGTCATGGTCAGCCTACATAGTCGTGTCAATTTATTTGGGATGTAGAATTCTCTCATGGCCTTACAAAGTTTTACCCTGGCTATGATAACGTAGGCGGCTTTTAAGTCTGTAAAAAGATGGCACATTGGGGGAAATTAAATTCCAGACTTTTTCCATCACCTGCCTAAGGGTACGATCTGATCAATTGTTGATTTGCCTGGTATTAAACCACATTGATAATTGTCGATTATGATTTTAGCGTGTGGGGCTATCCGTTCTTGCAGAATAGAGAATATCTTATAGGATGTACTCAACAATAGTACACAAATACTCCTATAATGGCTGCACTTTGTGATGTCTCCCTTCTTATGTATGGGAAATCGATGCCTTTTCGTCAGTCTTCTGGCATTTCTTCGTGTTCATATATGTGTATGTACTATGTTTTCATGAATTGCTTGATGTAGTGCTGATCCCTCCATGTTTAATTAGCTAGGGAGGTATGTCATCGGCCTCCTTGACCGTGTCATTTTTGAGCTGATTAATCGCCTTTTGTATCTCCTCAATGCTTGGTGGCT
This sequence comes from Platycheirus rosarum, assembly GCA_963971375.1. Lineage (NCBI taxonomy): Eukaryota > Metazoa > Arthropoda > Insecta > Diptera > Syrphidae > Platycheirus > Platycheirus rosarum. The sequence goes on along the minus strand of OZ020509.1, from coordinate 130,438,798 downwards.
TGCAGCACGAGTTCTTTTTCTTGAAATGAAGGATTCTCTATTTCTATCGTCAGCTGACCGACCGTTCAGCAATTCATTAAAGAACACTTCTCATCACTCCAGAATGTCTTCATGTTCGGTGATCAGACTTCCCTCTGCGTCCTTACAGTGCATCGAGGTGTCAGTGCATCGAGGTGTATATTGCGACATGTTTCTGGCGGATTGGCCTGGTACGGACCTCACTCTCTAGTTTTAGTTGCGATTATAGGTACTATAATACAAGTTATGCATCAAACATGACATTACGATGATAGAGAAACATATTTCAGTTACTCGCAAAATTCTGTCCGTCTGTCTGTCTGTCTGTACGGATGGACTGCAGCCTAAACGGTTGGGCCATTCGTCTTTAAATTTTGAACTTAAGGTTATTTAGACATTCTACAGAGGAGTTTTTTAATTTTTTTTTTAGCTCAAAAATTAACGGTACCTGTCATATAACCGTTATGTAAAAGCTTATTTTTCTCGAAAACGGCACCAAGAATTTTTATTAAAAAAAAATCAGTGTACTACTGTACACTGTCCCATAGGACCGGTTTTTTTTCTTCGACTTTCTCGAAAACTGGAGATCCGATTACAATCAAAATATATGATATTCAAGAAGATATAGGTAGCCTGAGTAATTTTTTTTATTTTTTTTCGAAAACTTTTTTTTTATATTTTTAATAATTTTTTTTATTTTTTTTTTTTTGAAAAATCAATATTTTGAAAACGGGTAACTGAATTTTTTTTTAATTTTGTTTTTTAAGTTTGTATTCTTGAATTATTTTTTTACTTTTTTAAAAAAATGTTGTTAAAAAACGGCTCCTACAATTTTGAAAAAAAAATTCACATTTTTTTACATTTCCTTAAGAAATATAATGGCGTTTAAATTATTTCACCCAATACATTTTAACGTACTTAATTCGAACAATCAAAAGTCACAAAAATCGAATAAATGCTTTGATGTTCACTTTAACTTGCACATATGAGCAAGTACGTGCGATCCAGTCGTGGAATTTTTTTCATTTCAACGATAATGTTTTTCTCCTAGGCTTTCTTTTTTGTCTATGAAGTTTTTCTCTATTCTTCTGAGCTCTTATCATCGCGTGCCCGCGTTCTATTGGACTGCTGCATTGCTCGGTATGCAACATTCTTACGTTCAGACGCTAGTTTGCATTTATCATGTACTACAACTACTGCCTTAGATGGTATCAGCAGTACTATTGACTTTGCTCTTAATGCGTGACCATTTTTCCTTTACGCCCGGCACTCTTTCCCCAGGACTTACTCTTCCCTCAGCCTTAGCGCGCGACTGTAAAGATTGCTTTTGTTTCCATCGCGTAGGGCAGCCGTATTGATTCGAGCATGAGCGGCGGATGCAGTAATTCTTCGCAGAGCAATCCCCCTCGGAACACCATAACAACAAGATATTATCGCAATTTTTAAAAACAGTGAAATAGCGAGTTGCACTCCTCCCTTTACCCTTGAGCCGACGTACTCTTAAGTGTAGAGATTCATTTTCTAAAACATAAATCAAAGTTTTGCTTAAAAAAAGTTTGAATTTTATTTAATGTCTTTGTATAAAATAAAATATTTTGTTTATTTAAAGTAAATAAGGAAAAACATATTATATATTGATTTCAAAATTAAGTGTAATTATATACTGAGATAATCGTCACAACTCAACCAATGTTCTGCAATACTTGAAGAATGAAAGATCCAAGATCTTCATCCTGATTCGTCCATGAGACAGAGATAATTTTCTGCGACGGATCAGATTCGTTTTCATCTACTTTGATTTCTACGCTTTCAACCGTTATAACGCAAGTTTCTTGAAAATCAACAGACCAATCCGTAAGTTTTTCATGCAACATTGTATACAATTTTTCTGCAGTTCTTATTTTTGGTCCTGCATCTTCCATATTAACTTTAGAAGTAAATCTCATTACGTGCCTGCTAATGGATTGTTCCTTTAGTCCTTCGTTAAGATTCATCAATAATATTTTGTTGTCCTTCATGACAAGAACTCCGTGAACAAGACGTTGTCGCTTTGGATCTGGCGGCTGGGCATTGTACATCTTGGCCTCGGACTTTAAAAGCGACAATGAAGCATCAACTGGAATTCTAACCGGGGTAACAATACAACAAGTTTCACCATTCGCCGGCATGAAACAATCGATTTTGAATTCCTCTTTAATTTTGGTCATGAGAAACTGCATACGGTCGGCTTCACCATGGACTAGCATCACATTTTTTGGCTCGCAGTTTTGAATGAGCTGCATTATACCTAGAATTTTTGCTATATTATAAATAAATTCGATATTGTCACGGACAATTAAAATTGCGATCTGACTTACCTTTTGCATCTGCATGAGCACTAAAACTCATGTATTCAACGGACATCTTAACTTCCACAATCTGGCGGTTTTCAAATTCGACCTTCTTTGCTCCTGCAAGGATCTTGTGCCCCACAGTGCCCTGTACACAATAACCTGGCATTATCACCATATTGTTCTCGTTCGGAGCCCACTTCTTAAATATCTGCAACGAAAGCCCGGCGTGCAACATACCCGGAGTAGCAAACACCACCATTGCTCCCGGATTGTCAATGTAGCCTTTGTCAAAAGCTTTAATATGCTTAAATTCAAACATATTGCGGTGCACGAAAGTCTTTCGAATCTTCTGATTCGTCCAGGTGATGAACATTTTGTAGTATGTGTTGGCTTTTTCTGTTAAACCCACCGCAAAATAAATGGGATATTTCAAATTCATTCGCTCCCAATATGTCTCCAAGAGGATACATAACTCTTGTGCTCTGCCCAAAGCAAAAACTGGAATAAGAACTTTTCCTCCTCTTGCTACACACTCATGGACTTTCTTTAAGAAATCACGCTCTCGGCAGCGCTTGGAATCACGAATAGTTGTTGCGTATGTACTTTCTGTTATCAATAAGTCGGGACGACATTTGTCTATCCAAGCAGCACCCAAGTGGCGATCAGGAGTCATGTTGTAATCTCCAGTATAGACAACTGATTGCGAACCAACTTTGATCCAAAACATAGCGGCACCCAGCACATGACCAGCATAATAGGCTTTAATCTCCAGCTCATAGTCAACCATAACACTTTGATGGAGTGTTACTGCTGTAACCTTCTTCATACAGTCTTTGATCATTTGGGTGGTGAAGAAATTCGATTCACCTTTTCGTTCGACTGCAACTTTTCGCATATCTTCGAGGAGAATAGGAGCGATTGCTTTAGTTGGATGTGTCATATAAATGGGGCCATTATAACCGACAATTTCCGACATGTATGGTAGTGCTCCACAATGATCTAGAAGGATACAAGAGAAATAGAATATTTTTGTAAGCTTATGTTAACGACCGAGACTCACAAAAAGCTACGTTTTAATATAGTTTTGTCAATCATCCTTTAAGTACTGGTTTGCACACATTACTTATCACTTCACTCGTTACGATAAAGCCGTTTCAAGAAAGTAGAACAAGCGTTAAAATGTAGAAATAATGTTTTAATTCAGAAAGTTTTGTCTTTATATTTTGTTTAATTCACGTTCAACAAATAACACGTTAAACGAGTTGGCATGTATTATTAGAGCAGATGGTGACTTTGTCCACTAAATATGTAGGGAGCAAGGTTGACTTCTTTTAAGCTGGCTTGACAACTCCAGGAAAAGTCAATCGCTTCGAGTATATTATCAACCGAATACCATGTGTGTGTTTTCTAAGTCGGCGAAAACAAAGAAGACATTCAATTTTTTGAACGCTTATCATTAGATAAGTAGTGCCTTAGTGTAGTGGTTAGTGTGTTGGACCGCTAAGCGAAGGGTCTGGGTTCGACTCCCTCGTCAAAATTTGTCTTGATTGATTGAGTCGTTCGATTCGGCGGTAAATTGTAGGCCCCTTCCATTCTTGCAAATTAACAAACACACAAAGGAATGGTTGAGAGCATAGGTCACTAGGCTTTGGCTCCTTTAGGAGCTGCCGCGCCAGTAAAATTAATATAAATCATTAGATAAACTTTTTAAAGGTACATTTTTTCTAATGGGAATCATCACAAGTTTCCTAGAGTTTTGCTTTGTTTCGAAAGTGGCAAACACATTTTTCTGTGATAACTTTTATCACTAGTGATGAAACATTTCTAAGATATGACAAAGAGAAGGCGAATAGGTATCTTGGGCATTCACGAAACAATACGGGGAAACACTTGAAGTAGAGCCCTTTGCTTAGATTTTAAGACAAATAAATTCAAGATGTTTATCTAAGGAGAAGATTAAGGGAGCAATGGAATCGATATAATTCCTGCGGATAAATTACTTGGTAACATCTTTGTTATTTCGAAGTCCACTGAGCGTTTTGATGTCTCTGAAGGAAATGTGTGGAATATGTGAACAAGACCAAACGATTTCAACCATCTTAAGAACTCCTAAAGGGTGAGCTTCTGTTTGAAAGCGGATATTTGAATGGAAAGTCTAATGAGGACTATGATGACTGCGATGGTAAGGGGTAAGAAATTAGAAATACTTCAGGTGATGACATCCTAAACATGTGCAGATCATAGGGTTTTAATACGTTTAATTTTACCTAATCCTGCCATAAGTTCCGCTGCCAATTTAAAACGCTATATAAAAAAAAATATTGTATTTAAAATTATTTCATTTCCTAGAACACAATATTGATTATTGAAAAAAAAGGGATTCTCTCGAGATGACCGCCTTTTGCACACAAGCTTTCAAACGGTGTGGCTATTGGACAATTGCGGCTTTCAATTGAGATCGTGGATGCTGCTCTGGTTAATGCTGTTGTAAGGCTTTCCAAATTTCTGTGGCGAGTCTTGCAGGCCATGTTCTCTAATTCTGACCACAAATCATAATCCATTGGATTCAGATCACGACTCTACGACACCCAATCTTCTGTTGCTATAAAGCGGGGCGTGAGCTCTCCACCTCCACGTGGTGCCCCTGGAAACAAAGATCCGAAAATATAACTGCCTGCCAGTTATTATTAGTAGGTCTTTGGCGAAGAGAGAGAGAGCGTGGGTTGAGTTGACAGTTGGAAACGTTGAGCGATGGCCGTAATGGCATTGATGGAAAAGATGGAAGGCACTGAAAACCGTTTGACTGGTGTTTTCCAGGCACCCAGTCGGCGCGAGTAGGTGACCTTCCAGGCATTGTTTGACTGTTTGGTGAGTCTAGCAAACTCACCAGCAGAAGATATAGCTTAGATCTACTTGGTGTGTGATTACACCTTGTTTGAGCGAGGCTATTGATTTAATAGAGGGTTGGTTTCTGAAATACATGACAGAGTGTCATATCCTCCGCTCTGTCTTGTGAAAGTAGTAGTGGTGAGTCCTTGAGCGCTTAGTGCTCGGTCTCACTAAATGATGTGAAAGTGCAGTTGTCCCAGTTCGAGAAGCGCCTTATAAGCCTTCGGGTAGAGGTATCTCTGACTGGGACCAACAGTGACCATGTGTAGCATCTGGGTCGAAGCTATGGATTTAGATCTGTAGCCGAGGCCCAGCATTTCGTAAAGGAATTGACGGAAAAGTTGCCGAGGGTAACATTCCCTAATTGTTGGGTTGCAGTAAAGCTGGGCGGGTGGTGATGAAGATTCAGTGGCCTTATGTCAACACTGTTGTCTAAGCCCTCACTCTAAATTCGGGTTGATGGTTCCCGGATGACGTTTGTGGTAAGTCAGACCGTAAGTTTATTAAAGCTAGGCCATACCCATGGCTGAGGTGATGATGTAGGCCCCTTAATGGGAGATCGTGAGGGCTGTGGTTATACCCATAGCGGGAGCATATGGTTTTGAACCTGCAGAATCACGAATCCAGCATCCTTAGAAGTTGGGGTGAAGTCAGGGGATTTACTAGAGGTGCTTGATAGGCCTCGCTCCTTAGCAAGGGGAATAACCATGACCACAACATGCTTGTTGAATTTGAAACTTTGAGGAGCCACTCTAGTGAAATAACATCATACTTATATGATGAACTGAAGGCACCACTCTAACAAGAGTGACTGGTAACCACTCTAGGGATCTGGTCAATGCTTATTTTGGCTCCAGATGGATAGGCCCATCGCCAGATTAAGCCTTAATAGGCAGGTGCTGGCATTAATCATATCTTTATCTTGTTGCTATAAAGCAACAATGAATGAATGAAGGAATATTGACCCTGAGCCACTCCTGTGTGGTTTTGCCTTTTTGCGCTGGAACAGAGTCCTGTTGGAAGATCCATCTGTGTCCAATGAAAAGGGTATTATTCAATTCCTTGGACATGATCTTCTGCTTCCTAAGGGGATTCCTCCACTCGTACGGAAGACGCGCGGGCGACCACTTCTTGACTTGTCTTCTTCTCCAGACAGTTCGCCGAAGCGAGCAAAAGCCTGATAAACGAATATTCTTTATATACCGAATGGTTTTAGCAATTCAAATATTTGGCCAGCACTCTTTTTGCACTTATGCAACGCTATTACCGCGACGCGATTCTCTTTAACCAAACTGACTAGTATTCTTCACTGATCAGTGCATGTGTTCTGAAAAATAAAGTTAAAGGTTCTATTCCCGCAAGAAGTTTAAAAAGATAAGCGCTGGAAATTGTGTAACAGAACTTATGGCAGGACTAGGTATAGTCTGTTCAATAAAAATTGTCAGTACAGGGCTTATGGACGAACTTTTTTCAAAACAGTGTATATTATCACGACACTGAATTGAGAACTGTTTATTGAAATTTTATGAAAACAGAAACATGTAAACCGTAAACTAAATCTAAAAAAAAAAAAATTAAATTATATTAAATTAGTTTCCGGGGTACCGTTTTTAGCCCACCAACTTATATTTTTGTTCACCAAAATATAAACCACACCTCTAAAAGTACACAGATTTTTTTTCATACAAATCCTTGAAGCCGTTTTCGAGAAAAATAAGCTTTGACTTAACGGTTATATGACGGGTACCGTTAATATTTGAGATTTAAAAAAAAATTTAAATAAGGCCTCTGTAGAATGTCAAAATAATCTTTTGTTATAAATTTGGAGACGATCGACAAAACCGTTCAGGCTGTAGTCCAAAATGCATCCGTAAAGTCAGACAAACATAATTTTCCAGTAACTCAAATACGATTCTCACTCGTAATGTCATGTTTCATTATTATCACAATTTATTTTTCTGCACGAAACTTGCATTAATGTACCTATAATCGCAGGTAAAAAAAAATTGCCAACAAATATTATAATATATCTTTATTTTAACCGTTTTTTTTTCAAGAAAAATAAAAACGAAAAGATGTAAGCAAACAAAAACATTCGCTCTAAGAAAGCTTCAATTCTGGAACTTTCATAACAAAAACCAAAGAAAAAGGTATTATAATTTCCATTAATGGCGAATGGTAACTCTGCAGTAGTGTTTTTTTTTTTAAATAAACACAATAAGCGAGAGGCAAATTGATAATCAGTCTGCTTGTCTCGTCCTCGCAGCCGGGGAGCAGACAGGTCTTGGGGGAATGTACGTGGGTCAAATGAAATATTACAACAACAATTTCAATTTATTTCAGGTTTCTCTTTTATATTTCAGTAGCAATTTCTTTAGTTAAGTTAAGTTCGATGCAAACACTTGCAGGTACCAGTGTGTTGGAAAGCTCTCTTCCATAAGGTCTGTATTGAAAATATAAATTGAACAGAGTAGTATACGTTCTACCTACCTTCGCTGTGTGAATTGAAAAAGTACATATTCCACCAACAGAGTTACCTTTAATTTTGAAACAGTACTATATATAGCATTTTTAGTTTTGAAGCTTTTGAGAACAACTTTAGTAGTGTGAGAGGGTAGGTGTTGTCGTTTTTGTGTGTTAATAGTACTAATAGTTGGAAAATCATTAAAATGCAGTTAATTTTTGTTGGCTTTAGGTATTTTAGTAGAAAGAAGTTATTTTCTCGAAGTTTGCAAGTGAATTACGTGATCATATTAATTCGGAAAAGTATTTCGACGTGATTATGTGTTAATAACAGTAATTTGGCATCGTGATTAATAAAAATAAATACATTTATATAGTATTATTAAATAAAGTGGGCTGAAGTTGTTTTAAATTGTTTTTAAACTGTGAAGTAAAAAGTTAATTTATATTTTTTTTAAATTAATAGTATTTTATTGTATTGTAATAAGCAAGTGGTTACCCTAAGATCGGAAACCCTGTTAGAGCTTTTACTTGAAACAGAAATATGCAAGCCAATGCAGCCAGACTGAGAGGCAAACATCCTATCTTCACTGTACTGACAATTTTGATTGAACAGACTATAAGCTCATCAAACAAGAGCGGCACCTTGCCCGTTATAGCATTGGTGTAAATGAGAGCATTCGATCTGAGTCTCATTTCTAGTAGCCAGTTTCACGAAGCCGCAAATGCAAGATAGCCCTAATTTTTAAGGAGGAGCGGTCGCCTAGAAATCGTCTCCTACAAAGAAGAAACAGAAAAGTCGTCTAATGAATGATTTTTATATGAAGACGAGAAAGGCACAGGCTTCTGGAGCAATAAAATGGTAATTCTGGCAAAGAAAAAGGCGAAGTATTTTAAACTTTTATGAAAATTATTTTGTGGGATATCCCATCGACAAACATGAAAACGAGCAGTTAGGAAGTTATACAATTCCCACATAAATTTCTGCAATCAACTTGCCCACCGAAAATGAATGATGAAACTAAGGCAGTGATATTTAGCAAAAAATGGCATTAAAAGCTTAATTAATATGCCCCATCAATAATAAGGATGAAAAAGCATGCCTCGAAATAGTTTACAGATGTTGCAAATAAAAAGAAAAAAATAATTGTGTAAGTGGCTGGAAAAATAATCTGCAGTTGCTGAATCAAACCATACAGGAACTGTTGCATGTCAATATGAACAATAGCGCAACTATTTTCAAAATAGCAGCTTAAGAGGTTAAATGCTCAGGAGATTTGTTCTCCAAAATTCATTAACAATGCCAAAAGCGTACAATATTGTGAGGGTTTCTTAAGTGAAGAGTTTCTTTACTTTACAATAACGGCACCAAACAATGAAGAAGTTCCTCACATCAAAAAATAGGTGCTGCGGAGAGAAGCTCCACAAGGGGAAATATGTTTGGAAAGTAACTATTTTTTAATCTAAAGGGTAAGGGTTATGCACAAAATTGCGATAGCTATCTTTTGATTTAAGGTAGTTAAAGGATTGCAGTACTTCAAATTCATGCTCAACTATTCTCGTAGACGGCTTTACCATGTACTTGGTTTTTCCTTAATTTGTAGCCCCAGGTTTTGTGCCATTTGCTCGATCTGGATAAAGAAGTCTTGCACAACTTGCAGACTTCTGCCGATAATGTCGATATCATGTGCTGGACTTGGTGACGATAGTTCCTTTTGTTGATAGGTCCTCTGGACACCAAACTAGCTACTTTTACTTGGATTGTAATGTTGGCCACTTCTCGTAGACGGCGCCACCATGTACTTGGTTTTTCCTTCATTTGTAGCCCCAGGTTTTGTGCCATTTGCTCGATCTGGATAAAGAAGTCTTGCACAACTTGCAGACTTCTGCCGATAATGTCGATATCATGTGCTGGACTTGGTGACGATAGTTCCTCTGGACATCAAACTAGCTACTTTTACTTGGATTGTAATGTTGGCCACTTCGCGTAGACGGCGCCACCATGTACTTGGTTTTTCCTTCATTTGTAGTCCCAGGTTTTGTGCCAACTTGCAGACTTCTGCCGATAATGTCGATATCATGTGCTGGACTTGGTGACGATAGTTCCTTTTGTTGATAGGTCCTCTACACCAAACTAGCTACTTTTACTTGGATTGTAATGTTGGCCACTTCTCGTAGACGGCGCCACCATGTACTTGGTTTTTCCTTCATTTGTAGCCCCAGGTTTTGTGCCATTTGCTCGATCTGGATAAAGAAGTCTTGCACAACTTGCAGACTTCTGCCGATAATGTCGATATCATGTGCTGGACTTGGTGACGATAGTTCCTTTTGTTGATAGGTCCTCTGGACACCAAACTAGCTACTTTTACTTGGACTGTAATGTTGGCCACTTCTCGTAGACGGCGCCACCATGTACTTGGTTTTTCCTTCATTTGTAGCCCCAGGTTTTGTGCCATTTGCTCGATCTGGATAAAGAAGTCTTGCACAACTTGCAGACTTCTGCCGATAATGTCGATATCATGTGCTGGACTTGGTGACGATAGTTCCTCTGGACATCAAACTAGCTACTTTTACTTGGATTGTAATGTTGGCCACTTCGCGTAGACGGCGACACCATGTACTTGGTTTTTCCTTCATTTGTAGTCCCAGGTTTTGTGCCAACTTGCAGACTTCTGCCGATAATGTCGATATCATGTGCTGGACTTGGTGACGATAGTTCCTTTTGTTGATAGGTCCTCTACACCAAACTAGCTACTTTTACTTGGATTGTAATGTTGGCCACTTCTCGTAGACGGCGCCACCATGTACTTGGTTTTTCCTTCATTTGTAGCCCCAGGTTTTGTGCCATTTGCTCGATCTGGATAAAGAAGTCTTGCACAACTTGCAGACTTCTGCCGATAATGTCGATATCATGTGCTGGACTTGGTGACGATAGTTCCTTTTGTTGATAGGTCCTCTGGACACCAAACTAGCTACTTTTACTTGGACTGTAATGTTGGCCACTTCTCGTAGACGGCGCCACCATGTACTTGGTTTTTCCTTCATTTGTAGCCCCAGGTTTTGTGCCATTTGCTCGATCTGGATAAAGAAGTCTTGCACAACTTGCAGACTTCTGCCGATAATGTCGATATCATGTGCTGGACTTGGTGACGATAGTTCCTCTTGTTGATAGTTCCTCTGGACATCAAACTAGCTACTTTTACTTGGATTGTAATGTTGGCCACTTCTCGTAGACGGCGCCACCATGTACTTGGTTTTTCCTTCATTTGTAGCCCCAGGTTTTGTGCCATTTGCTCGATCTGGATAAAGAAGTCTTGCACAACTTGCAGACTTCTGCCGATAATGTCGATATCATGTGCTGGACTTGGTGACGATAGTTCCTCTTGTTGATAGTTCCTCTGGACAGCAAACTAGCTACTTTTGCTTGGATTGTAATGTTGGCCATGGTCATGGTCGTGTTAATTTATTTGGGATGCCGAATTCTCTCACGGCTTTATAAAGTTCTACCCTGACGTTGCTTTTGTAGGCGGCTTTAGTCTATAAAAAGATGGTATGCTGGAATGTTAAGTTCCAGACCTTTTCCTATCACCTGCCTTAGGGTAAGCGCCGCTTTGTTTCGGGTAAATTAACCACAGATGAAATCTAGAGTGTAAGAATCTATCGTAGTAATTAGACCGTGTCTGGAAGGTGTATGAGCATCTGAAATCATCTAAGCCTCAGTAAGTTGGGTGTTTGTATAACACTCTAGTTGTAGTTAATCAATACACAATGTGAACGGTTCTGGAGATTGGCATGATTATCAGGACCCACCTCTATAGTTTTATATCTTTGTTATTCAACTTACAACAGGTGGAATTTACTCGGCAAACATTAATTTTAAGACAGGTATCGAAGCATGGTTAGATATCTTGGATAGATCCCTTCACAAAACGTTCATATCCTGTTATTGGCCACGACGATCGTGTTTTTTTACTCGTCATGAACATTTTCTATGAGAATTTATGAACTGAAACTGGCCACTTGAAAGCTAACTTTCACAGTTACAACGAATTTAGGGTCTCACCTATCTGGACGAAGGGACTTGTATGACCAATACAATGCTCAAGCATTTATAAGAAATAAAGCGTTTTTTTTGTTTGCGTTCGCAATAATTATAAATTATGTATTTACAAATATTTTAACATGCTTACGAGTTAAGTGCAAGATAACACATTATAGAGAACCCCAAGAAAAAAAAATTGATCATTAAAATTAGAAAACGCTTAAACATCTTTAAAATTAGATATTTTTCTGCAGATTCCAAGTTTAGAGAAATATTCCTCAACTTAACTCACAAATAACCAGAAGCTTAGCAAATAAAACTTAAACTGGTAGGGTAGGTATTCATCATTTAAAGTAAATCAAGTTTAAAGAAATTCTAGAAATCATAACAAAGCAATACTCACCTAAATGAAAATGTGAAATTATAACGCAATCGATGTGACTGGTAATCGGGCCTTCAGGAACAATATATGAAAAATCTGGGAATCTCCTTTCGTCGTTGAATCCCATGTGCATGCCGCAGTCGAGCATTATATTCTTGCCACCCATGGAAAGAAGCAAGCAACTTCGGCCAACATCTTGACCGGCTCCCAGTGGTGTTACTTTAATGTCAGGCATTTTACTGACAATTTGTTGAAAATTTCTATGCTTATTAACTTAAAATAGGTAATAACAGAGTTCTTTAGGTTTTATTATGGAAATTTTTAAGAATTTTTTTTAGCAAAAAACACTCCAGACTGTTTTGTTCTGTCACTTGCTGCTTGCTGGTCTGGCGCGGTTCGTGTTTTTGATGTTAAATTTATCAGCTGCGTTACATTTCGATACTCAATTGATATCACTACTGTCAACACATGGATTTTTGTTTTGTGATGAAATAGGAAGTTATCTCTTTTTTTGTTTATCTTCTGATTCTACCACTAATAAATTAACTAAAATGCAGATTAGGCTTCAAATTTTTTAGAAAAATTAACAGATTTTTAGTTTGCTGTGCTTCAACAATGTTTTTTATTGCAATGCAATTCGGAATTTGATATTTAAAATAAAAAAGAAAACTTAACTAGAGTACCATGAGCACTTTAACGTTACAATCCGCAATAACTTAACTAATAAGTAATAACACTACACACACAACTACAACTACCTACAGCTAGTTCAGAAGTTTTATAACTGTAGCTTTAAGTCCAAACGTCAAAAATATGGAAATATGTTATAATTATAGAAGCTTCCGAGATCCGAGGTGAATAGTTGTGTCCAAAAGAAAAAGTGTGTTCATAAACTCAATGTTAAAAAAAAAAACAAATAGATTTATGGTGGACTTACATGTACTTTATAAAGAGAATAAACAGGGGCCTGTTTCAAGGAAAATATATCACATACAACATACATTTCGAACTAATAAATACATCACAATACAATTGTCTATTTCACAGATCTCATTGGAAGTATTGTATGTAGTGAACGTTTGTTGTATGAAATGTATTGTTTGACAGTTCAGTTTAATTTGAAAAATAATAATTGCTGAAATAAAGTTTTTATTACGATATTATTTTGGATATTAAAGATTATTGTTTGAGGACGATGAAGTTTTATATATTTAAGTAAATATATTCTAAGGCGTCGAAGGACAGATTAATGAATTAGAGAAGACAAAATAATGCCTTTCCATCTGTACGTATTATTGTTCTGTGGCCTACGCCACTTAAACGATATTCTTCAAATGTTTTCTACAAATAATTCAACCTGCCATATAACCGTTAAAAAACACATTATACCGACGGTATAATGATAATATTTTCCACAAAACGGTTTTTTTGAATTTTGGACTTTCTTGAAAACGACTTATTAGATTTCGAACAAATTTTATATTTGAAAAGTTACGTTGCTAAATTAATGTTGCATAGTTACTCTATGCCTACAGCTAGTTCAGAAGTTTTAATACTGTAGCCATTGTATATCTATTCCATAGTATAATCAAAATGGGTGTTTCACCTAGCGTCATCTAGTTTCGCTATCTCACTATTTCTCATTGTAGACTTTTAGTCGGGGAGATGAATTCAACACATATGTAATGTTAGAAAGAGACAGAACGGGAAAGATGTATTTAAAGTGTTAGCAGTCAGAAGAAAACAAACCATCGACACTTTTTCGTGTTTTTTTAAATCATTTGCGCATCGCTGAAAACTGGTATTGAGGGATGACGAAATATTCACACAGGGAAGGAGTGCAAAATGGTTGATATTGTATTAAGCGCCTCAAGGGAAAAGATTTTGATTTTTGTTGGCCAAGGAAAATCTGAAAAATGCAAACAAAAAGATAAAATTAAATTCTTACATACCTTCTCAACATTTTGCAAATTTGTAGAAGGGAGTATTTGCAAAAAAAATGTTTGAGTTTGTTTATCTTACGCAATAAACGTGAGATACGTACCATTAACTCAACTAAACGGCAATATAATTAAAACCGACAAACAAGACAACACTTTTATATAGTCTTTCAATATTGAATTAAAAAAAATAAGGGATCGACCAAAAATTTCTTTATAAAAAAGTCCTTATTACGGGCGCCCTATTTTCTGAAAAAATAAGCGCTCATGATTTTACTCTGTCATTAGACAAACAAGAAATAATGAATGTTTTTTTCTTATGCAGCTTCGCTAGTAATATACATCACTTACACTGTATGTATGTATAATGTATGTACGCAACTAGTATTCTGTATCATCATGGATTTGTTGGAAGAATTTGCAAATATATGCTTACCATGTTTGATTATTACATACATTTATTTAGTCTGCAAAAAAAAAATTTCAGTTGAAGTACCTACCTAGTTACTTATCTTACAAATAAAACACAATTATTGCAGTTGTTTGTACTTATGTCATTGCTTTTGAGTATCTTCAAAAACATGGTTAACATTTTTCGAGCCGTAAAATAGAAATTTGAAAAATTAAAAAAATTCTGGGTGTTTTAAATTTTTTTGAAAAAAAAAATGCACGGAAACATAGACCGTTTTGAATAAACATTAAAAGCTTCTTTCCTTCAATAGAAATGTCAATAGGACTACTTACGTTTAAATACAAAAAAAATCTATTCCTTATTATGTTCGAAATTGAACAATATACATTAAAACTGTAAAATCCGAATATGGCAACATTGGTATGTGATTACGGTATAAGCTACAGAAATAACAATTAAAATTTCTTGAAACAATTTTGGTTTGTTTACGAAAAATCAAAGGGAAATCCACTTATTTTTGTTTCCCTTACTCTGCAATACCATATGGTCTAATGTAAGTTTTTGAACCTTTCACTCTTACTTATTATTTATTATTCCTGCAAATGCTTGTATTCATTCTAACTCATACCATTCTGAAAATATAACATCCAACTTACTCATCATTATATTTCATTCTACTATTGCAGCGCTATTACGGCAGTATCTCGCTAAACTAGATGCTACCTGATAGTAGTACTATAGATTTCTAACACAATGCGAAATTCTAAAATGATTGGATATTGTGGCATGACCCAAACAAAAATTTAGGTTTTCAGCAAATATAAACTATAAACTAAACAAAAATATTTCGAAATAAATATAAAACAAATAAGAATTTTATGGTGCATGGATTACAATCAAGACTTATTAAACAACAAATTAGTGTTGTTCACTATGATCTGCAATTTTCACGAATCGTATTTCCTGTAATCTGCAGTCATGAAGATCTCTGTGTTTTTTTAAATTTTGTATCCTATTTTTTTATAGTGGCCGTAGATTTAGTGGTTAGTGTATCTGAGTGATATGCCTGTCTTAGCCACCTTTTTTACAAGTTAGGGCCTCTTGCAAATGATAAATCCTCCAAGGGTAAAATTTGTCTAGAAAAATTGCATCTCATAAAGGCATTTAAACTCGCTGGTAAATTGTAGGTCTCCTCGGATTCTGCAGATTGACAACACACACACAGGAATGATTGAGAGTATAAGTCACTAGGCTTTGGGTCCTTAAGGCCGCGCCTCCATTAGAAATAATTATATAGGGCATTATGTCAAATATTGTTTCTTAAGTTTACATGTTTTGAGTTAGTGGGCAAGTTATTTCATGAACTTTCATTACTTGCAATGATTTCACCAAATAAACAACTTTCCGTTATTTTTATTTTTGTAGGAAAAATGAAATGATTGCGAAGATTTTTCAATTTATTATTTATTCTCAGCTATTTCTTTTATTCTTTGTTTGCTTATAAATGCCTGCAAAACACGTAAACTATAAAAACAACATTAATAAAAATTACAGAAAATGAGCGTCGTTCATGAATTGTCAAACTTATATCTCCAATTATTTCATCTACTGTGTCAAGAAAAAAAAATTGATATTAAGAGAAATCCAGATATAATTGGCCTCCACGAGAAATATTGGCTACGTGGCACATATCTTGCAATCATCTACTTCAAGTGGAGATGTAGGGTAGGAGCCGTCGCGGTAAAAAAAAATATTTCTTTGACTTAATTTAATTTATTGTATCCTCTTTTTTGCAGATCCATGTAAAGTCACCTTTAACGAACACATCCGCTGTCAAGTTTTTATTTACCAAAACTGAAAACATGAACGGAAGAATACTCACCTCGCCATCAGCATTCGATTCGGATTCGCCAAATTTCAGTTGTCTTCGTTTGCTCGTTTCTAATGCCTAGTGCTTTTTTTCAACAGAAATTGATTTTACTTTTTTCAACCTAACCAATTTTCTGCTCTCGTTTCTTGCAAAGAACAAATTCTACTAAAGTTCCTTCGCATCATTCAGCTTTAAGTGCAATTTATCAATTCAAAACCACCGAATTATTCTAAAACAAAGTAAGTTAATACAAATTATATTCCTATCTTAAAAAAAGTAATTTTTTTTCGTCTCAATGCAAAATGAAAACAACTGCTCATCACGTAAGAGAATTTTCTGTTGGAGCTTGAAGTGGAGCGGAGCTCCCGCTCCCTTCAATCTTTCACAGAAAACGACTGCATTTCAATTGGCCAAAGATGTTGTCACAATTGTTTCTAATTTTAGATTTGTTTTAAGAGCATTATTTTTTGAGTATTCGCAGCAATTAAAAAGACAGCGAAGTATAAATGCCGTATAAAAGAGCGCGCATTTCGGCTGGAGAAGTTGTGGTATTTTATTTTTGATTTTGTTGTTTAATTTTTATTTAGTATTGCTCGGAACTATAATTGAATTATATTGTTTATTAGACATGAGTTGGTTGATCATCCTTTTTATTTGGTATACTTTTCTTTGTCACTTTGTTTTAAGTGCCTTGAGGCAGGTCTGACAATCGTTTATTCAACCCTGTGTATATCAAAAAATGTGCAGGGTTTCCCGAAAATAGGTACTTGGGACTTATGAACATGATCGATTATTATTTAAGTTTGCTTTGGTAGCAACTTTTTGAACGATCATAAGATAAGAAAGGTGAATGCAATTTCATTTAAAACATTGATAATTAATTTTAGTGCAGTTACCCGTTAATTCTGTTTTTCTTGCATACCTATGTACTTACCATACCACTTCCTAGCTTTGTCTGTTGAAAATTGCTTAAATCATCTGTTCCTCGTCTAGATTTCTCTATGCTGCTGTCCTTGATGATTTGAAAACGTTCAGTGAAGAAGTATGCCAAAGGGTCGGGGTTCGACTCCCCTTCAGGAGTACTTAACTTTTCAAGCTTAAATTGAAATGCTCGAAAGTGTGCGTAAGACAAGTTAATGCCCTCTCACCTTATCCGAATGCTTGGCCTTGTTTTATTTTTGGTTCTCACTATTATTATTAGTGGACACCACGAAGTCAAACTAGGAAAAAATTGATTTTGAAAAGTTAGAAGTAAGAAACATTTATATACTCCTTATTCCTTTATGGTAGTTAGGTATGTATTAGTATCTAGGTACTCATCTTTAGTTGACTGTCTTATTTATTTCTAATTTTGAAAAAGTATTAAGTTGGGTATGTTGACCTTCACAAAACACGGATTTTGGGTCTCCGAAAATGTGAATGCACCCATTGGTTATACATATATATTCTCCGGCCATGAGCCCCCCTTGCCCAACCCATTCTGGGGCCTATGTCTCCACTATTAAGAGTTAGTTACTGCGTGGCCCTGAAAATGGCCACAAGCCAAATGACATCCATCATAGTACTCAGGGCCGACGACAGAATATTCGGGCCCCCCCTTTTTTAAGAAAAATGCAAATGTTTATAGTAATTTTCGTGTCCTTTCGAAGAAAGCCCCTCTCGGCTTACAATGATTCTTAGTAAAAGTTTACACGATTTGCAAGAAAAAACGTAAGTCCCTATATGGAAACGATTTTTTTATAGTATTAATGAATAAAAAACTTATTTAAATAATTCACGTGAGTTAAAGCGCCTATGATAGGCCAATGGGCACTAAAAGTTCGTTGACATTTAGACAAAAAGTTAGTCAAGATTTGTGAATAACTAACTAACAAGCAATGTATTGGTCAGCTTGTCGTTCAATTGATGCACTTTCACTATAAGTTAGTTAACTAACCACCGATTTGTTCACAGAGTCCTAACGCTAGGACCGATTGTAATCCTAAATTTAATACTCAAACTATCAAGACATTTCTTCTAATTCCTAGAACCTAATTTGGTACCGAGTATTATCTAGAATTCTGTCCTAGCCTGGCTAGCTTCTCAAAATCAACTTGTACCTCATTATTATACCAGTTGTTAGTGATCAAATTAGTACCACACACATAAGTTTTAGGCTCACGTTCGGTCAAATTGTAATCAAATATTAGTTAAAGCTTGGTATTAGCGAAGACCTTGAATTCGGGCGACCATCATCTTAATACCTGTGTCTTTACAGATTTTAAATTTAATTTTATTAATAGCTAATGTAGTAGTAAACGAGAAACAGGCCCTTGGCTTAGACGTATTTGGTCCTTGGACTGCTGTTAACTTAGAAATGCTATCAGTGATGTGAAGAAATGCTCAAGTTCTAATTTGCCTTTAGGACTTGTTACCAGAGCTAAGATCTGTAGCCCTATTCTGGTTCTATGAAAAAATCTGTGAAAAAACTTTTCACTGATAAAGCACCCTTTGCGATTTTGGTCGTGTGCAGCATTAGGTTTGTTCGATGTTCCCTTGTTGATATCATAAAATATGTAGCACACCAAATTTGCAAATAAATTCCTCCCTTCTCTAAAAAGGAACTTCTGCAAACAGCTGATTTGAATTTAAATTTAGAATTTTGACAGCTCCGATTTCTTACACCAAGAAAATACCTGGGGCGCATGAGAGTGCACTCAGTGCGTGCCCGGTGTTCACATCGAACACAGTGCAAAAGCACTGGGGCGAAAAAAGTGTCATAAAACACTTCAGTGCGATTTCAGGGTACACCAGTCCGCCCCAGTGCCTACATCGAACAAAGCTATTGAAAACTTATGTCAAAATGTTTTCATTTGAAAAGAGAATCAGGTTGCTGAGTAAAATAAAATGACAAAATGAAAAAGTCGTATGAAAAGTATCGTGACAAAAATTGTATCATTTCATTTTTTCATACAACCGGAATAGGGGCACTGGTCTATCTGGTACTAGGCTGCCTTATAACTTCTTCGTGTCCATTCTCAGCTGTCAAAAAATAGATTTGGATCGGCGAGTTTTTTTTTAAGATATAAGTTCTGTTCTCGCTATTTATTTTCACAAAATTCGCAGCTGTCAGATTTTTGAGTAGAGGGGATATTTTCTCTGTTTGAGAGATTTTTGCGAAAAAACGCTTCAAACCAAAAAAAAAATGCAGCCTTCTTTCCTAGTGTTTATAGTATTTACTTCCGATTATGACCGCCTACCCATCCAACATAAACCACTGTGCGGCGTATGCTTATAACGTTGTATGAATACCTTTAATGTCTTTCAATTAAATTGTAATAAATCTATACTCGAAACGATTGTAGACAGCATGAGTGGCGTCCTGGTGTAATTAAATAAAGCCTTATTCGCTTATTTATTAAGAACATCTTATTTTAAGAACATTCCTGCATTAAACAGTTATGTACAACCTTCACATATAACGCTATCAACTGCAGAAATTCTTCGTGTAAAAGGAATGATTAAGGAACTTGTTACGTATTTTTTTTTTGGTTGGATATTGTTGTGGTCGCAAGAAGCTGCACGATTTTATCTATTGCCTGAACATTTTTACTTATAGCTTTAACAATCTCACATCGAACTTTTAAGCATAAGTATTCCAACGGGTCTCCATCTCTTGAATAAGCCTAAGCTTGAAATATGAACGTAAGTTTGAATTATTTAATCGATATTCTATCGATAGTCGTTCGATTGTTTTTTAAAACTATCGATGTACTTAATAGTTTTTACTATCTATACAATCGATAAGCTGTCGATGTTCAAGCAACACTACTTAAAAGTCAAAAATTGGTGGAAACTAACAATCATTGCGAAACGATTTTTAAAATGTTTTGCGTATTTGGTGCTTTCACGCTCCCACCCACAATTCTTTTTCTACTACTTCTGGCAAACAGCTAGCTTCAGAGGACTCTTAGCTCTTTAAACTCACATTGCTCTGTAACAGTTGCCTGAACTAAATCAGGTAGGTACCTGGACTTCGTCAACAATGTTCATAGAAAAGTGCACAGAACCAGCGTTTTTTTTTTTTATAAACTGTTAAAAATAACTGCAATTTTTACCAAATGTATCGCAAATTTGATTTTTTATTGTCTTTTTTCAATTGTCAAACTGACATTTGGCTGCTACTTTTTTCTTGAGCAGAAATCGCAGGATGGGGAAATTATTTTCTCTACGAATTTCTAGGAATTTTTGGTGTACGGGAACAGAAATTAGCATAAATTCTTGAATATTCGTACGAATTCGCAGATTGGGGACAGAACTATATTCTTCATGCTCAATCTCAGTCATCGGTAACTATTCTTTATAGGCATGCATTAAAGATTTATTCATTTTACAATTTAAAAATTTTGCTTCCACAAAACTTAAGTAAACAATTTAAGATTTAAGTCAAACAAAAAGCTCGAATACGTAAGTGTCATTTGACTTCTATACCCCCAAACAATCTTTATCACAGTGGCAACTATTTTCCTAAAACCTTGAATATAATGCTCGCACGGTGTTTTAACATTTCAAGTGTAGACAAATAAACCCTTTCGCGCGTGATTATAATACAAAAAAAAAACATTTTAGATTCTACAAAGACAATCCCAATTTCGTAAACAATTTAAGATTGTAATCACAAGTTCTCTTCTTTTTGTTTTACACTATTTTTTACTTTGTTAGTAGATTTTCAAATCCATATTACCTATTATACTTGTTGAGGGGAAAACCGTTGTTATGTCCGGTATGATGGCTATGTCGAAATGTTCGATTGTCCGCCTTATAGCAGTTAAATACTCTTGGTAAAACGCTTTTCATATAGCCTTTTAGACTAAGCCCAAAATTACAGGTCCCTTCCATTTCTGTAGATTCACATTGCACTTAGGAATGGTTTGGTGCATAAGTCACTAGTCGTTGGTTTTTAATGAATTGTCTCGCTATAATATAGTCTTTTTATTCTCAAATCTGTATAAGGGGCTTTGACGCGGATTAACTATCACGTAGTTCTAAGTCCTAGGACTTAACATCTTTAACGAACACAGATGCATGTCAATTGCCGAAACGTGTTGAACTAATTGCAAAACATCATATCAAATTACTTTTTTCCAAACTAAGCTATCAGAAGTGTTAAAGTTGAACTTAAATATTTGCATTTCGTTTCAAAAAACAAACCTATGTGTCGTTCATGGGTATTTCCAATTTTTTTTTACAAACACCAACCAATTGAAAAGAAAATAGATTCGAGCAGTTATTTTATTCTTTTTTATATTATTTTTCCATTTTACCTAACCTTTTCTTATGTGGCGCTGCAGTTCTAGGCCTCAACCAACAACCTTCTCCAGTCAGCTCGGTCCCTAGCCAGCTGCCTCCAGTTTTGCACGTGGAGTCGGTTGAGGTCCCCTTCCATTTGTGCGCCTGCAGAAGACGTGAGTCTCGGTCTTCCTTTACTGCGCCGTTCCTCTGGGGTCGAATTGAAGATTTTCCCGCCCGGAGTATTGATGTCAATCCGCTCTTTGTGAACCACCCATCTGAGACGTTGAATTTGTACTCTTTTGGCTAGGTCTGTGTCGATGTTCAGCCTGTACAGTTCTACATTGTATCTTCTCCACTCTCAGTTAATGCACACGGGACCAAAAATCACCCGGAGAATCTTTCTCTCGAAGCAGCCTCATCATCTATTGGCAACGTCCATGCGTCTGAACCATACAGCAGAACTGGGATAATGAGTCTTATAAAGGGAAAAGAGAGCTTTGCTACTCAATTGCCTTTTAAACCCGAAGAAGCAGCGATTCTTCGTTTGATTTCAGCGCTGGTGTTGATTTCTGAGTTAATAGCGTAGCCCAGGTAGACAAAGTCCTTAACTACCTCAAAGTTATAGCTCTCTATAATGATGTTTTGTCCAAGACGTCGATGTTGCGTGTGTCTCCTTGATGACAGCATATACTTGGTTTTGCCTTCATTGACTTCTAAACCCATCTACGCCGCTTCCATCTTAATACTCACAAAAGCGTTATTGACATCACCATGTGTTCGTCTTATTATGTCAATATCGTTGGAGTATGCGAGACTTTTGAAAGATCGTGCCTTTCGTGTTGGCGTGAGAGTTCTGCACTATTCTTACATGTATGATGTTGAGAAAGTCGCATGAAAGCGCATCGCCTTGTCTAAATCCTGTGGTGAGGTCTTTACCGACCTTGACGGAACAGCGTGCGTTTTCCATCGTTATTTTACACAGGCGGACGAGTTTGGCAGGGATATTAAAACTGCTGTCGTACGCGAAGTTTTTGGGTTTTTTCCAAGATCTGCCGTAATGTGAATATTTGGTCGATAGTGGCTGTACTGATATGGACCTATCAGCTTGTTGACGAAAGGCTTTAGGCGTTCACACAATACGGCAGAAAAAATCTTGTAGGCTATGTTGAGGAGACTGATACAACTCATCATCATCAGACAAAGGACAAGGCTTTGCCGGTCCTAGTCGCCATCCTTCCAACATAAGCAAAGTCAACCACGTTGCCTTAAAAAGAACTGCAGAAGACTTACTGAGCTTCCTCTTTGCTGATACGAAGTAGATTTCATACAATTCACGATTGTATCATTATCGTCAAAAATGTTTCGTAACACTTTCCTATCGAACGCGGTTAAGAGATCAGCATGCCTTATAGTAAGCTCCCAAGTCTCGGATCCGTATGTGAGTACTGGTAAGACCATAGTCTTATACAGCAACTACTTAGTTTTAAGGTACGATTTATGGATTTGAAGACCCTTGACAAACTATTTTTTCCTTCATAATATTACCGACTGCTACTTTTGATCTATGGTAGTGAAAGGACTGCACTACTTCAAATTCATGCTCAACTACCCTGATAGTTGGATCAACACTTCTTGCACACGCAGTCACCATGTACCTGGTTTTCCTTCATATGATGAAGGAGTCTTGGCAGCTGGTTGACTACTGCCGATAATATCATCTGCGCTAAGCCAATATCTGGCTATACATTAATTTATGACTGTAGCACCTCGAACACCAGGTTTTACAGCAGGTTTTTTTTTATTCAATATGGTGCCCGGTAATGGTTTTAAAAAAGCACTCGTTTTATTGGCAATCTTTTACGAACAAACTATAGTGAGAAATTGTCACTAAGAGATGCCATTTAGTAGCGAGTTGCGACAAAGGGGATTTCATCAAACCATCCATCGTTGACAACTGAAATGTCGATCTCCAAACTAAATTTATAGTTTGTTAATATAAAACAGACAAATATCAACTTTTATAAATGCACTAGTTGTACCCTTCCGCCGTTGCCCGGGTATACCACAAATATTGCTTCCATATTTCTCAAAACTAAATATGGCAAACTATATTTAATATTTCCCGTACCGTAAAGAACATAAACATTATATCATACAAATTCAACGTTGATATGCAGCAGTGATATCTTAATTCTTGACCTTCAGTATTATAATTATTTTGCTAAATTTATAATATGCTGACTTTTAAAAAGACAGAAATGTTCTCCAAAGACGATTTGCATCCACTTTGGATTTCTGCTATTTACTAGGGTATAATATTTAAAAAACGCTCGTTTCGAAGCTGCTTGCGAAATAAACAAAATAAACTTTCAAAATGGCCGCAACTTAAAGTATCGCTTTTGATTTTTATTAACATTTGTGTTTAATTTTGTGTTCAGTTTCATCTAATATAAGATTTATGATTTTCTTATTCTTCATCTTGAAGCGAGCAGAACTGAGACGGTGCTTAACGGTGTGATAAAATAATTGTGGAGCGCTAATCTAAAGCTTTCCAAAATCAATATTTTCACCCACACACACCTCAACAGTTATGCGACTATTGCAAGCACTAGTTCATAGTAATTATCACTCCACACAAAACAAACGACTCTTTCTCAAACAATGCTCACACTTGCCCTTTTGTAGATTTCAGCAAAATGGCAGCATCTGTTGGACCTCGACCACTGGTGATCTGTGGGCCTTCTGGCTCAGGCAAGAGCACATTGCTTAAACGTTTATTCGCTGAATATCCTGATACTTTTGGCTTTAGTGTTTCACACACTACCCGCCAACCACGGGCGGGAGAGATCAATGGCGTCCATTATCACTACGTGACACGAGACGACATGGAAAAGGCTATTGGCAATGATGAGTTTATTGAAACGGCATGCTTCGGTGGGAATATGTATGGTACTAGTAAGGCGTCAGTTCGTGATGTACAAGACAAGGGTAAGGTGTGCGTATTGGACATTGAAATGGAGGGAGTTAAGCAGATAAAGAGGTCCGATCTGAATCCGATTTTGGTGTTTAATAATCCACCTTCTGTGGAAGAATTGAAGAAGAGATTGTTGCTACGCAACACCGAAACTGAAGAATCATTGCAGAAACGTTTGGATGTGGCCCAGAAAGAAATCGATTTTGGAAATACTCCTGGAAATTTTCATATTATCATTCTAAATGATGTTATTGATGAGGCTTATGAAAAATTTAAAAAATTTGTCATTTCTGAAATAAAAAAACAGCAAGAGCAAGGTGTTAAAATCTCTTTGGAGAAAAAATAAACAATAAAATGTACCTGTCAGCATTTAAATGAATCTTAATTTATAACAAAAATTAAAGTTAAAGCTACTTTTGCTTGCCCAGTTAGTTTGTTGGCTTGAATTTATTGTTGTAATAAATGTTGTGTTTAGACAATCATTAATGGTTTTTTTTTTACTCTAACTACAAGTGTTCTAGGTATTTTTGAAAAAAAGGGAAATTTGAGCCTTTGTTCAGATCTTGTCGCTCTAAATTATCTGGCCATCTTAACGGTGGTTACGAATAGTTTTTGACTAGGTCTTTATCAATGTACAGCTTGCTTAGTACGTGGTTGTGAATTCTCCCGGAAGGCCATTAATGCAGATAGGGGCGAAGTTCTAACGAAGAATATTTCATCGAACGACGTCAGTGCTTATATTCCTTACGTTACCTACGTTAACCTAACCTAACTCAAAAAAAAAAAACAGACATATCGTTGTAATTATGAATTTATTTGGAGACCCCTAGTTTTATAGCTTGTTGCGCTAGTCATGATTGTTGGGTTTTCCGAGATTATACTGTATATCATTTAAGGAACTTATTTTATTTAGTTTAATTGTTAAGCATTATCATTTAAAAACCGAGAGTTTATAAGAAACAGGTTTGTTTTTTTATAAGTTCCCAGTTTTCACCAGTGTAGTTTTTCAAATAATGTACCATGATCAATATTAATCCCGAAATCTATTACTATTCTTTTCAAATCATAAGTGGCAATGTGCCTTAAACCTTAACTTTTTATCTAATTTTACCTTCGTTTACTACGTCATACCTATTCTTTAAAAAGTCTTGGCAAAAATTAAGCTTATCTATGCTTTAACCCACCGTATAATGATAGTTATCCATGCAGGTACCTGCTATCTTTAACAACCTTCGTAAAATACTTAATTGTTTCACCACTAACTGTGCAATATTTTTCTATAGTAACCCCAATACTTTTGAAACCCCCTTCGTAAGCTACATACTAATGTATACGCCTGTTGTTAAAAGTTGTTTAAAAAAAAATGCCATCATTGAATATTCAAAATGTGCTAATTCATAAAATATTATCCATCTACGTCAGAGATTATCTCAATAGGTATCTATATACCTGTCTAAATAAATAACAGATAGTGAAATACGACACAAGAAATGGTGATTAATTTTTGAAATAAGGTATGTACACACTTTTAGTCTCCTACAGCCCCATCGTAGACCACCTTCTCGATACATAAATGTCTATATCGAATCAATTTTTGAAGTACGAAAGAACAGCGCAATTGCCATTTAAAGTTCTTCGCATTTTTTCACCGAACAGATGTTGTTTTTTTTGTTTTTGAAAACATACAAAAACTATGACTAATCGGCTGGTTCATAGATAAAAGCGCGCGTGGACCTGCTGTCATTCCATTATCAAGGATGAACATCCCTGATTCGAACAGTTGTGTATTTTCGTATACACACCGCTGTTCCAATATAGCTATGGTGTGCGATGTATCTACCTGAATGGAAATTCTTCTGTCTATTGAGCAGAAGCAGTAGCAGAGCCAAGAGATTCCATTAAAAAATAAAACTATTGCTTTAGAGTAGAGAAGATACTGATTCTCACAAAGCTCATGTCATTCAAAACAAATCTCCCTTAACTAAATATAAGAGAACCGTAGCCATGGTGCCATGGTTGCCATGTTTTTTTATAATTTACACGCGCCGAAAGGGGTTTGTGTGTACCCTTAATTTTTTTAAACACCGCACGAGCATTAGAGAAATCAGGAGGGATGAAAGAGGAGATACCGTTGCACATTAGTTTAAAAAAAAAAAAGATCGAAGATATTGAAAGATGCTACTCCAGGGACAACGTGCGGAAGTTTTACCAACAGGTAAAAAGAACGTGCCAAGGAAAAAAAATGCCCGCACAGAAGCCTGTAGAGATAGGAATGGAAACCTCGTAGTAGAGTCACAGTCGGTGCTGAGTACATGGAAGGATCATTTTTGCAGACTGTTAAACGGCGATGAAGACCAAAATCCCGCTGTCAGGCAGAATGAACCATTCAACATGGAAGATGACAGACAAAACTTCCGTCCACCTGACCAAAATGAAGTAAGGATAGCAATATCTAAAGTAAAAAACAAAGCTGCTGGACCCGACAAACTACCCGCCGAACTTTTTAAAGCGGCCGGAGATGACCTGGTGGAGTGCATACACCAACTCATCTCTAAAGTTGGGTCAGAAGAAAGTATGCCTGATGAATTGAACCTCAGCATCGTTTGCCTAATCTACAAGAAAGAAGACCCTCTAAACTGCACCAACTATAGAGGAATAAGTCTCCTGAATATCGCTTACAAGATCCTCTCTGCCGTACTATGTGAACGCCTGAAACTTATCGTCAGCAACCTGATTAGCCCCTATCAGTGTGGTGTCGGACCAGGAAAGTCTACAATCGATCAAATGTTCACTCTACGGCAGATCCTGGAAACTACCCAAGAATTTCAAATCGATACCCACCATCTCTTAATCGATTTTAAGGCCGCGTACGATAGCATTTATAGACACGAGCTATACAGAGCCATGTCTGGTTTTGGCATCCCCACAAAACTCGTCCGAATGTGTAGGATGACGGTGGAGAACTCTCGCTGCTCCGTCAAGGTTGGTATTGACCTCACAGAAGCTTTTGACATCAAAAAAGGATTTCGACAACGTGATGCGCTATCGCGCGATTTCTTCAACTTAATACTTGAACAAAAATATAAGAAACTCGCAAATCAATTGTAGTGGGACAATTTTTTTCAAGTCTATAATTGCTAGCATATGCTGACGACATAGTCAGTGTCAATGCAGTCAATGAGGCCAAAACGAAGTACCTGCTGTCCACAAAAAGGGACACACAACACCGGCGGATTGGACAAAACATCACAATACACAGGTACAACTTTGAGGTAGTTAGGGACTTTGTTTACCTCGGATCCGCTATAACATCTGACAACAACATCTCGTCAGAAATAAAGCGAAGAATTACTCTTGCCAAATTTGACCAAAAAAGCCCAACAAAATTATAAACAAATACTTGCCAATCGTTGTTTCTATGGGCTAGGAAGGCAATTGAGTAGCAAGGCCCTCTCTCGAAAGACAAAGGAGACTGTATAAGACCCTAATCATCCCAGTCCTGCTCTATGGCGCCGAGGCATGGACTCATCTGCGTTAACGGGCTTTTGAAGGAGAAGGTTCAACCAAGAATTATACGAGCTGTACAGCGACGACATACGCATATCATGTTTAAGATGGCTAGGTCACGTAGAGCGAATGGACAACAATACTCCGGCTCGCAGGATCTTCGATTCCATCCCAGAGGGTAGACGCAGTCAAGGAAGACCTTGCCTTAGGTGGCGCGCTTAAGTGGAGCACCACCTCAATCAACTTGGAGTGCGAAACTGGAAACAGCTAGCCAAAGACCGAGCTGGCTGGAGAGGCATGTTGGTTGAGGCACAGGTTCGTCCCGAACTGTAGCGCCCCCTAAGTAAGTAAAGAAGTAAGTAAGTAAAAAAAAAGTTATCAGAAATTCAACCAGAAGTAAATCTGAATTCAGAAACATAGTTTTTATATGGATTCTTTAGAGTTTAAAAATAACTTTCTTCAAATGTTGCCACTGCTAACTCTTAAATGGTCCATTCTGTGGGTCCAATTTTCGACCACTCTTTCATGTACATTGCCCGTTATTCCATGAATAACACGAGTTATGTTGGCTTTAAATGCTTCAATCATTTCAGGAACCATGGTTACTACAGGAGTATAAACAAACAATTTCTTCGAATTTTCATTATATCGTCAAAATTGCTGATCCATGTGTAAGCTGTATAGAGGGTGCCTGATGACGGAATTATGGTTTTAAAATTAAATAAAAAAACCTAACTACTGACGGTTGGTTCGAAAAAGTTGAAATTTTTACTTGCGATATCTATGTTACTCTCTATTATCCAAACCCACTGCTTTGACAACTTAAACTGCAGTTCTAAAGTTTTTTTAACTAAAACTTTGAGATCTATATTACTTTACTAATAACTTACTAACAAATTTATCTTATATAAATAAGATAGCAAAGTGGTAACCATGTGCCTTCCAGAAAGAGAAAATTCGTATAAAAACAAACTCAGAGATCGATGGCGATGACCGCTGCCGCGCAGCGCAGCGCACCCAAGAGAGCTAAAACAACAAAAAACCAAGTGAAACAGAGCACAAGTCAGAGACACTAGCACAGCAAGAACAGGCAGAGGAATACCTGCTTGCTTCTCTGAAACAGAAAGAAGAACAGCAAAACAGACTGCTGCAATTGCTCCGTTCCGTTTGTCGTCGTTGTCTTCGTCGTCGTTTTTCATTTCATTCGAAAAAAAAAAAATTAAAATCCGCTATTATTTGTTTTAAAATATTATAGAAAACTTCCAAAAAGTACATCCAATCCGAAATTATAACGATAAAACTCAGTAAACTATAACTGTGATTCCTCAATGGACAAGTAATATATATATAAGTAAAGCTGAGAGTACAAACAGTGTGTGATATAATAATTCCTCCTCCTTGTCCACCGGCGACCGCCGACCGACGCCTTCTCTTTCTCCATCATCATCATCATCTGTAGCAAAGTATACATTTTTCCCACGACACGAGTCGAGATGATAAGCACCTGAAAAAGTTATTAACCAAAAACAAAGGCAAGGAACAGGTAAAATGAAAATGTTCAACAATTTTATTGTTTGTGATTTGTTTTTGGTGTTTTTTAGTTAATTCCAATCAAAGACTATATCTGTTTGCTAAATAGAATCTACATAAACACATTCATTGGAAAAAATAACCTTTTAGGTTAGAAATCACCGTTTAATCAAACTGTGCTTCTTTAGTTATATAGAGATCAGTAGGTGAACTTAAAATTAAAGTGGAAACAATTTTTTTTTTCAACTTCGATTTAAGAAAAAAAAAATTGCAAGTCGTGTCGGTTTGTTGCAGAAACCCCAAGGAGCAAAAAATGTATGTAGAAATCGATTTTGACCTATAAACACACGAGTGTATACACAAATGACACTCATTGTTTACAAGAGGGAGCACAAGTGGCACCTTCTTAGGGTTCTTTTTTGTGTGTTGTTCGATTCTTGTGCTCTTGCTACCTCAGCAGTAAATCTGACTGACAAAAGTGTGCATTTTATGTTGTGTCCTAAGAATTGCGTAGTATAGGCCCCTACCTAGATATAAATGCAATATTTCTATAGAACATTGATACCTATTCAGGTTTCTGAGTACATTTTGATAGACTCTTTGTTCATCATCTGCATGGGCATCCTCTGACAGTGGTAGGGGCGGCAAAACAAAATGCTTGTCGTCCTCAATTTTCGATTACAAAGCATGAGTGGAGTTTCCTACTGTCGTTGTCCGTACGAACAACGTAGGAGACCTTATGGATGGTTTTTGATATCAATTCACATATGTTGCTAATAATGAAATTCCATTGTAGAGATGGAAACATAGAGTTTTAAAGCTACTCAAATTGTGTGCTATACAGAGTTGTTGCAGTTGAAGAGTACATACTACTTCTTTTGTCAGAAATGGAAGATTTATTAAAAAGTGCCAACAATTCTGCTTTAGTTTTTTAAATGTTTCTCTTAATAGATTTGATGAAATGTAAATAACCTACGCATTTTCATGATCCAGTTTGTTTCTTCTTTAGTTATTGTTTCTGACAGGGGTAGCAACCTAATTATGATGAAACTTAAATCGAATTCGACAAAGTTCTCATCGAATAAATTGATCACACTTAGCACTTAGTCACTTCAATGATATTCGATGTTAGAAACCAACAAAAATAACATCTGGGCTGTGACAAAATTCCAATTTACTGCTTCCCCTTAGGGCACCACATGTGGGATTCGTCGGGTTGAACTCAAAAAAGTAAGGACGGCCTCCCGCTTTTGGATTGTTTGATTGACCAACCAAATGCAGGTGTCGTTGCATCTGTTTTTGCGCCTGCCTTTCATCCGCGACTTTCTTTCTTTTGGCTAAGTCAGTCATGCTGTCCAAGACGGTTTTTCCCTGTGGGTGCGGGGATGGCCGTGGGCCTACGGTACGGATATGCCAGAGTCCGCTAAAATATCCTCCCCTATAGGTGCGGGTGCAGAATTGGCCTATGGTTGTGCGTGCCTGAGGTAAGAGCCCTCTAATCTCACCGCTCTATAGAATGGGTGTAAGAATTATTCTATGGCTGGGTTGCCGAAAGTAAAAGTCTTCCAATACCAAGTCTAGTTAAGCCACTACTTCAGCCGATCCGTATGGAACGGCTGTAGGAACTATTGCTTTTAGGCGGGCAGCAGGGAGAGTCCGGGTCTTCACCGTAGTTGATAGGATTATCTTAGATCTGTTGCTTAACTGGATGGTGGGCCACGGATCATATGGGGTCGATCCACAAGTGCTTCTTGAGAGAGGCGGGCAAGGCCTTACCTAGGGTCTAAAATTAGGTACCATGGGTTAAGAGGAGCCCCAGCTGATTACACGAGCCTAGCTCGGTAGCAGCTGCCTGTTAAAACTGTGGTTGGCCCCCCTATGGTAGTTCATGGGGGCTGTTGTTTTTCCAAAAATGAGGAAGCGAAAAGGAATCTTTGGTTTTTAGGAGGATGGCACGACTCCGTAAGAAGTGTGTGTACATTGTCTTATTCAACCTTGATACTAGGGGTGCTGATAGGCCCTGCAAGGAGAATGGATTTACCATAATAAATTCATTATTTGAAACTAGAGTGGGCTAGCAAATGGACGGACATTGAGTTCCAAGTTTTTTTTTTCAAGAGGCTTGGTCGATTCGAGACTTTTCGCCTTAAAGCCGAACTTATATAAACTTATCACAACAGATAATAATTGTTACATAGATCTTCTATTTCTTCTTCTTGGTGGCGCTACAGTACGGGGTGGACCTGGGCCTTAACCAACAAGCTTCTCCAGCCAGCTGTCCCTAGCTAGCTGTCTCCAGTTTCGCACGTGGAGTGCGTTGAGGTCCTCTTCCACTTGTGTGCGCCACCTGAGTCTCGGTCTTCCTCTACAGCGCCGTCCCTCTGGGGTGGATTCGAAGATTTTCCGGGCCGGAGCATTGATGTCCATCCGCTCTATATGACCCAGCCATCTAAGACGTTGAATTTTTACTCTTTTGGCTAGGTCTGTGTCGCCGTACAGCCGGTAAAGTTCTTCTCCACTCTCCGTTTATGCATATTGGACCAAAAATCACCCGGAGAATCTTTCTCTCGAAACAGCCTAAAGTGTCCTCATCCGCTTTTGACAGCGTCCATGCGTCTACACCATAGAGCAGGACTGGCATGATGAGGGTCTTACGAAGGGACAGTTTAGTTGCCCGAGAGAGGGCTTTGCTACTCAATTGCCTTCTAAGCCCGAAGAAGCAGCGATTGGCAAGAGTTATTCTTCGTTTGATTTCAGCGCTCGTGTTTTTGTCTTAGTTAATATCGGAGCCCAGGTAGACAAAGTCCCTAACTATCTCCAAGTTATAGCTGTCTATGGTGATGTTTTGTCCAAGACGTCGATGTTGGGTGTCTCTTCTTGATGACAGCATATACTTGGTTTTGCCCTCATTTACTGCTAAACCCATCTTTTCCGCTTCCGTCTCAATACTTACAAAAGCGCTACTGAAATCACGCTGCGTTCTTCCGATTATGTCAATATCGTCGGCGTATGCGAGTAATTGGAAGGACTTTTGAAAGATCGTGCCTCTGGTGTTGGTGTGAGAGTTCTGCACTATTCTTGCTCTTTATAACTCGTCACTATAAATGCTGTCGTACGCGGCTTTGAAATTGATGAAAAGGTGGTGGGTATCGATTTGAAGTTCTTGAGTTTTTTCCAAGATCTGCCGTAATCTGAATATTTGATCGATAGTGGACTTTCCTGGCCTAAAACCCACTGATATGGACCTATTTGGTTGTTGACGGATGGCTTTAGGCGTTCACACAATACAGCAGAAAAGATCTTGTAGGCGATGTTGAGGAGACTGATACCCATATAGTTGGTGCAGCTCAGGGGGTCTCCTTTTTTAAGGATCGGGCAAATTAAGCTGAGATTCCATTAATCGGGCATGCTTTCTTCTAACCATATCTTGCTTATGAGTTGGTGCATACTTATAGCCAAGTCATCGCCTGCAGCTTTGAAAAGCTCGGCAGCTAGGCCATCGGCTCTGGCGGCTTTGTTGCTCTTAAGTTAAGATATAGCTAGCTTTATTTCATCCAGATGTGGTGGTCGGAATTGTTGGTCTACTCCGCCCAGATAAAGTGGACCATTCTGCCTGACAGCGGAATTCGTTTCGTCATCACCGTTATACAGTCTGCAGAAATGGTTTTTCCATATTCTCAGCATCGAATGCGATTCCACTTCGATGTTCCCTTGATCGTCTTTGCAAGCTTTAGTTCGAGCTCAGTACTTTTGACAGTTTCATTGTACCTTTTGGTAAAACTTTCGAACTTCATTCCTGCAATAACAGCTCTCCCATTTCCTCGATCGCGCGCTTCTCATGTTCCCTTTTTTTCTTTCTCAGAAGGCGGTGTTCCTCTTTCCTCTTCTGCTCGTAGAGTGCACGGGTAGTTCAGGTCCTTCTTTGCAGCGCCGCCTTGTATGCTTCTTGTTTAGCTGCGTGTGCTTGCCGACACTCATCATCAAACCAGGGGTTTCGTTGTTGTGGCTGTGTAAAACCCAGCACTTCAGTCGAGGCTTCGCTGATGGCATTTTGGCAATGTTGCCACTGGTTCTCAATACTTGATGCTGGCGGTAAAGGACTCCTTTGGAGGTTATTTGGGACTCGATCGGACCTTGCTTCTGCTATTCCAAATAACATGAACAAACACACATGCTTAGTTATAGCAGTAAGCAAACACAGACTTTTTATGAAATAAGCACCTGGTGTCAAATAATTTTGTATTTCCACGAACTTCACTAATACACAAAAAAACTTTTTGCTTGATATACACATTTTTTTCTCCGGTTGTATGTATACATTGTATCTCACAGGCTATGGCGATTTTAACTGGATACGTCAAGAGCGTACTTAAGATTAAATGATATATTACTCACTTTGCATTAAAAAGAAGTCATTAAGTGGGAGACATTGAAAGGGTGCCATATCACCCGACTTTACCCTACTTCTCGATCTACTGCTTCGAAAAATTCTTTCCTATCTTTCTTATTCTAACTAATG
Organism: Platycheirus rosarum; assembly: GCA_963971375.1. Taxonomy (NCBI): domain Eukaryota; kingdom Metazoa; phylum Arthropoda; class Insecta; order Diptera; family Syrphidae; genus Platycheirus; species Platycheirus rosarum. The sequence goes on along the minus strand of OZ020509.1, from coordinate 130,404,648 downwards.
TCTCGAAACATTCAGTTGCATGCAAAGTACCTTACAGACACAGTTAAAATATAAAAAAAACGCATCTCACGTTTGTGCTTTATTAAGGATCATGTATAGATTTTCGCGAATAGATTTCAATAATTTTCCATTTTCACTTTCCAATGTTGTGATTTGATACTTTTATTAGATTTTTGTTTTCAAAAGAAATTACTTGATTTTATCGTAACTATTACAAAGCATATTTCGTTCTTTATGAGTTTTTAGCTTGTCCATTCTTAAAACCTCAAGTCATCCACCAGTAATTGCACTACAAATATGCATCAGTTTCTGTCTATCAATGATAATTTGCGCAATATTTTGCTCGTGTGGGTTGTAAACAAACTCAACGATTCTACGAAAACAATTTATCAAACCATTTTACAATTATCAAGAATTAATTACAAAATTTATGCACGGCGCACCAGGCCAATCTGTCAGCGATGATTAAAAACGAAAAACGAAACGTCAGAGGTTCAAATTCCAAAAGGGGAGTGTCGAAGAGTATATTTCATAATGAATCTAAATCACTGATGACTAATACCATTATGGTTTGCTCAAAGTGATGATATCGAAAACGGATTCTACAGAGATTGAAAGGAAAGTTCATGCATAACTGTGTAGCTTTGAATGAACTGATAAAGTGATAACTGATACATAATAGTCTCCTTCTTATTGAAAACAAAGTTTTAAATTCAGTCGGTCTTGGGCAACTTTGCAGTTTAGGTTCTTAAGATTTCTTGGAATAAGTGGCAGACACTTATCGCAATCTCCGGCGCCTTTATCGTGGATGACGTTGTAGTTGGGATTTTTGACATATGCGACTCATAACGATAAGAACTAGTTGAAGCCATGTATAGAGAATCGGCATAACCATAGATGTTGATTTTCTTCTGTTATTAGATTCTCACTTCACCCCAATTGATTTCAACTCAAACCTCATCTACCTACCGTTTTGCTTATTGTGTTTTTGCAAAACGTTGGTAATGCCATTTTTACAGGCCAAGAATAAACTTGCAACACAATCATTTCTCAAAAATTATTCTTTCCAAAAGGTAGTTTTGGATAAGACGAATGCTAGTTCAAATTACAAAAACGGGAAACCCCTCTTTCAATAATACCTAAAAAAAAAACCAACCAACAAGTATTCTATTCTGCTCGATGCACGTTGAACTTGAGCTTTTTGTTTACATTACCTAACTCGTGTATTCACACTGTTTCACCGGACCCCAGAGTATATCCAACATTCAAAGCAAGCGATGACGAATGCACGATTACATAATATCACGAATATAACAATTTGCAACTGCAAAGTAGAAATAAGTCAACCACATCCATGTGCATGTAATTGTTGCTCATCAAAATCCAAAAGTATACTCGTATGTCCGAAGCAGAATTTTTAATCATCATTGAATTCAGATAACAGTTTAATTAGTTGGACGTCATCTCGCAAGCGACGGATGGCAGACAAAACTTATAAAAATATTATAAAACTGTTCGGTTGTGAATGCTCGAATAGTGTTCTCGTAGATGCATTTAATAAATGCATGATAAAAGACAGATGATTTTTGTAGAAAAAAAAACTGAGTAAAGCAATTGCTCAGATAAAATTTTTTATTGTAAAATTTAATGGCAATTCCGTCTTTTGGTGGTTGGTATGGTGTTGGTGCTCGTGGCAGATGTTTACGATGACAGAGAGTTGGTCAAAGTATTTTGTCCCACTTGAAATCTTTGTTTAGGCGCCCGATTGTCTGCAAATTCTTTTAATAGTATTTTTTGGATTTGTATACAAAACTTATATATTCCATTTCTTTTTTATTTACAGAAGCACCAACGGCAGCATCCAGCTTCCTTGTCGGCCAAGATCTCACAATTTCACAATAAACGCTTTACTTTCCTATTTGTTCCTATGAGTCCAGTATGAAAAACAGAGATGGGAGGTTTTCTGGATAAACCGAAAACAGTCAAACACAATGACCATGGCGAGGGCAACAAACTTTTGTTTGGTGTCAGCTCAATGCAAGGATGGCGTTGTGAAATGGAAGATGCATATTACGCCCGCACCGGCTTAGGCGAATGTCTCGATGATTGGAGTTTCTTTGCAGTATTTGATGGCCATGCTGGCTGTAAAGTATCTGAGCATTGCGCTAAGCACTTGCTCGAATGTATAATTGGAACAGAAGAATTCAAGAATGGTGATCATGTAAATGGCATTCGAACTGGCTTCCTGCGTATCGATGAAGTGATGCGAGAGTTGCCTGAATTCGTATCAAATGCAGAGAAATGTGGTGGTACAACAGCAGTTTGTGCATTTGTATCACCAAATCAAGTGTACATAGCAAATTGTGGAGATTCGAGGGCAGTTCTTTGTCGAAATGGTGTACCTGTATTTGCGACACAAGATCACAAACCAATACTGCCGGAAGAAAAGGAACGGATACACCGAGCTGGAGGTAGTGTGATGATAAAACGTGTCAATGGTACGCTGGCGGTGTCGCGAGCGTTGGGTGATTTTGATTATAAAAATGTCAAAGAGAAAGGTCAGTGCGAACAGTTGGTATCGCCTGAGCCGGAGATCTTTTGCCAAATCCGTGAGGATGCCGACGAGTTTCTTGTGCTGGCATGCGATGGTATATGGGATGTAATGACTAACGAGGACGTTTGTAGTTTTATTCATTCGAGGCTGAAAATCACGCATGATCTGGTAAATATATCAAATCAGGTGATAGATACATGTTTACATAAGGTATGTTGTTATTTGTTACTGTTTACATATTTTTTTTATTATATTTTGTGTACCAAAAAGGATCCCAAAGTAGTTGCCACATTTTAAAATGATCATTATATTAGAATTTATATAGTATCTGTCGAACTGCTGAGACTATCGATCACCACGTTTTCTTGGGGCGGCCATTTTTCAGTCACTGTTGCAAAATCACATTATAATTATAACTTTGAATAGTACGTAGATTAAACGTAGCCTACGTTCGGTAAGTAATCAGCCAAGAACTGTAGTCCTTTGTCTGCGGCCAGAACGGCCAAGAACATCGCCATTGTCCCTAAAAGTGTGCAAGAGAACGGGAGTCAGTCGATTCCTCCGTGCATAGATATGACTGAATTGACCAACGTAGGCTGAATGCTAAGTAAAAGTAGCCAGTTTGCCGTCCAATCAACATCTTTAATAGATTCCGAAAAAAGGATTGTCTGGCTAACATCCTCTTCAACCTGACATTGCAGAAAACAATCCGTGACTGGTACGACAACAAGAGGTACTATCGTCACCGAGTCCTGCCAGATATTTGTTTACGCAGACGATATCGACATTTTGGACAGAATTCAACAAGCTGTATAAGACTCCTTCACCCAGATCAAGCACGCGCCACAAAACCTGGGACTGCATATTAATAAAGTGAAATCCAAGTACATGGTGGCTGCGTCTGCGAGAAGTGTTGGTCCAACAATCAGGATAGACCGAGAGCCCGGCAACTGATTTCTTGCGTGAAAGTGTGAGTGCGAAAATGTATGTGATAGAAGTCTTACAGGTGCCAAACCCCTGACAAACGCCGCCGAAGACGCGGTTTTTTTTGACGTTTTTAGACTTTTTGGAAACCACTAAGTAAGTCGCATCCGAAAGCTCTTGCTTCCCTGTGTGCGAAAATGTATGTGACAGACGTCTTACAGGCCGCCAAACCCCTGACAGCATGAATTAGAATTAGTTTTTTTTTTTAATATATTTAACTAACTACCTCGAAGCAGATGTTACGGAAAATAAAGGTCGGTAAATTCCGGTAGACCAGGACGCCCGAAGCCTTTGGGTTCCGAAAACTGGATGGCGTCGGTCAGCTATCGGGATGGACCAAGTTGTTGAATGAGACGCAGACCGGATCCCGGATCGCTACCTCTAAAGCGATTTTTGAATAGCTCCTACGATCCAGCACGTACCGTGAAATAAAGGTGTGGAATAGGGCCGAATTTTACAGGGGCCGCGTGCCAATGTTTGATCTAGGCTAGGTCGTAAAAATAATTTATAATACAATGTATACTACTTTGTTTTGCCGCCATTTTGGTAAACAACCTCAATTCGACGCCGTGCTCAGGAGCTTGGTCTTCAAAGAACAACTTTGGCCACGATTTTGCACAAGGATTTTCATTTGTTTCCATTTAAGATTCAGTTGACACAAGAGCTTCTTCCACAAGACCAAGCGACAAGACGAGGCACATTTTCATTTGAATGGATATGTGAATAAACAGAATAGTCGGTTCTGGGTAATTGAAAACTCTCAAATAATTCATCAGTCATCTTTGCATCCATTAAAAGTTACAGTCTGGTGTGTAATTTGGTCAGGAGGAATCATTGGACCTTACTTCTTTGAAAATGAAAACGGCGCAACGGTAACTGTGAATGGTGAGCGATATTGTGATATGATTGAAAAGTTTTTAACGCCACAATTGCATGCTTTAGGCTTGATTAACATGTGGTACCAACAAGACGGTGCCACATCGCAGACAGCCAGGATTACAATGGAATTACTGCGTGACCTGTTTCCACAACAAGTTATTTCAAGAAATGGTGATGTTGATTGGCCTCCACGGTCACCTGATTTGACTGCTCCGGATTTCTTTTTGTGGGGATATCTGAAAAGCAAGGTTTATGCAAACAAACCAGAAACGCTTGAGCAACTCAAACAAAATATTCGTGATGAAATTAATGAAATACCGCGTGAAATGTGTGAGAATGTAATGAAAAATGTTCTCAAAAGGGCTCGCATTTGTGAGACTAACAGAGCCAACATTTATCAATATAAGATCCATTCTCTTTCATTTAGTCAAAAATTATAAACAAACAAAGTAGTATACCTTTCCGGCATTGGCGCGACAGATCCTTAAGGAGCCAAGGCCTAGTGACATACTCTCAACCATTCCTGTGTGTGTGTTGTTATTCTGCAAGAATGGAAAGGATCTACAGTTTACCGCCGAGTCCAAACGGCTACATGAGATGCAATTTTTGAGACAAGTTTGGAAGTTTTGTCAGTTCCTTGAAAGAGGCAGTACCGCAGAAAAGAAGGAGGCTGTGAGCAGCTTCGAACCCAGGCTCTGCGCTTAGCAGTCCGACACACTAACCACTAAGCCACGGGGCACTACTTGGTTTTATTGTAAACTTATATTTTAGTGAATAACCGAGACAGGACATTTGCAAATATAAACGTAGACTTCCCAAGTTTCGCAAGCATAAAGTAGCCCGGATAAGATTCATAGAATCCCAATAATCAGTTACGAAGGCAGATTATTTTACTTTAAAGATATTAAGGCCATAAGCTCATGCAATACATATATATATGTATGTTGTAGAAAACGCAAATACTAGGAATATCCCAAACAACTAATATTTAGAAACTTTGTGATCCTTTTTATTAAAATCTTTTAACAAACATTTATTGATACTATACTCTTTCATTCTTAAACAATTACAGGGCAGTCGAGATAACATGAGCATTATCATCATTGCTTTCCCTGGAGCACCTAAAACAACTGCAGAAGCTATTGCAGCAGAAAAACGGTTGGAGAAACAAATCGAGAAAATCACGAGAGGTTGTTTTAATCGTCTTATTTGTTTTTAGTACAATTAACTTATCTTAACTTGAACCAAAAAAGAAATACTAAATTGTAAATGTGTACAAGATTGATGATTATGATACATTTATTAAGTTTTATTAGTTCTGCTTCATTATGTGCGACTTATAGTGGGTGTTAGATAATATCGTAGTAAATTTCTATTATTTATATGATCGTGTTTCTTGCCACTGTAATCGCCAGTGAAAGAAAAAAAATCAATTTTTTTTTTTTTACTAACTTTTAAAAATCAATCTCTAGTCATAAATGTTGTTGTGAAAAAAAAGTTCCTTTAATCAATGTGATTTGTTGTATGTTTTGGTTTCTGTTAAATTTGATTTTTATTTATTTTTCTTTAATTTGTTTTATTTCGCTGGCCAAAACGACTGCCTTCTTTGTTATACTTATATATGTATGTTTTTATTATATTTATTTGTTTTGTTCTTTTTAACCCGAGTGACAAATGGATTTGATAGTTAAATATTTTATGTTCAACGTAGATAGAATTTTAGATGTATAAGTAAATTAGAAAATTATTTACGTATTAAATATATAATTATTTTTATAATAGCTTAGGAGGCTCACGGAAGCTCTTTACAATATTTGCTCGTTTATATGCATTATACATTATGTAGTAGAAAAAAAATAGAAAACACCATTTTTATTTACTTTTAAGATGTTAGGTTAAGATTTAGTCGAATTTAATCTCCCTAGTATGTATTAATATTAAGATTTAGTAAATTCAAAAGCAATTTAGCAAATACTAGTCCAATTTAACCAAAGAAAGTACATATATATATTGGTTTAGCAATGATACTCGTACTGCCACATATAGTCAAACCATCAAAATCAAAACACACTTGTATACACCATTGTTTAACGGAAATTAATTTAAAATTATTAGTATAGGGCGGGTGATTATTCCGAAATATTTGTATAAAATATTTAAAAAAAGAAACAAGCACCATTGTAATTTAAATTTAATCATTTAATAAGGGAGAAACGACTTTAAGTTGTTTTGTTCTTGTTGTATTCAAAATGTAATAATAACTCATTAATTCATAAATGTTTATCCTGTTTCGAATGAACAATTAATGAAGTCATTTTAACTAAAGCACATAATATCTTCAATCCACAGGATTGCATATATCGATATAAGCATAATCTAATCAACCGATCCCTTTTGAGGGTGTTTTCGCACTCAAGTTATTATTTCTTTCATTCATCTTTTTAATCATATATTGAGGAAGAAAATGTTGAGCTTCACAGCGCATATGTACTCATACAAACCATTAGTGTTATCACTTGTTCTAATGAAACCAGTCTTACTTGCACAGTTTACTATTAAACAGCTTACATACAATGCTCCCACTTAGTTCCAGTTATGGCGACCAGGAAAATGTTGACACTACATAAACCCGGAATTTTTAAGTGATCAGCTTTTGTAGCAATCAATTAAATAACTTAGGTTAAACTAGCTGTTACCCGCGACTTCGTCGGCCTGAAATTTATCAAGCTAAAATAATATTTTTCGAAAAATAAGCAAACCCAGCGCCACCTACGTGTAATTCAAATAGCTTTAGTTATTCTTTTTAAAATGAGCTCCCTGCTTGTGAAAGTCCCGTCAAAATCGGTGCAGCCGTTCCCGAGATTACCCGGAACAAAAATGGTGTTTTTCTTATAAGTAATGTATATCCTTTCGTATACATCAAGCAAAAAGCTGTTATTTTGATTTTAAAAACAGACACTTCATTTTTATTTATGTGTATAGATGGACACTTCTGTTTTATAAGTAATCCGTATAAGAACTGGAACGGATTGAAATGCAAATATTGAAACCTACTTTCCATTAGTGTAATGACTATAATTTGGAATTTCACTCCTGTTGTGGTTTCCTGATCGCTGGCACCTTATGTGGAAACTTTAGAAAATCTTAATATCTTTGAATTATTTACTTAAGAAGTTACTTTTAAACTAGTTAAAGCATTAGCCAATATTATCTAGTTGTTTGTCTCCTTTCATAAAACCGCAATGTTTCCAGTGAAAGCTTAAAAAATGTGATTGTTTGACCAGCACTTCTCGCGGACGCAGCCACCATGTACTTGGCTTTCCCTTCATTAATATGTAGCCCGAGATTTTGTGTCGCCTGCTCGATCTGGATGAAGGAGCCTTGTATAGCTTGTGAGCTTCCATCGATAAATTCGATTTCGATTGGCGATTGGCGTGGGTCAATATCTGGCTAGACTTGGTGACAATAGTCCCTCTTGTTGACGTGCCAGAGTCAGGAAAGTTTTCTCCAATGCCGGATTGAAAAGAATGCATTTCAGACCATCTCCTTGTCGAAGTCCGTTAAAGATGTTGATTTGTCTGGGTAGGAAACAAGCTACTTTTACTTAGCTTGTATGTTTGTCATCAAAAATTCGCCAAATAAAATTCGTTTCGCTTTCTACAATCATTCTATTACTTGAAGAACAACTCGCGAATGCGAGTATATTGTACGCTGCATATCCTTGCATAGCTTTTTATTTCTTAATTCATTTGTTTTAATTTCGAATGGGACTACAATTCTCCCACCTCTTTGGCTTCGCGAAGCAATTATGTTATTTATTTTGTCGGTCCCATTTTGGTTTGTGCTCGATTTTTCTTTAAAGACAACGGTGATCTCAAGTCCTATCAACCCAGTAATTTGCATGCAAACTTGTCGGAAAGTTTTTAGATGCTAAAGTTTCGCTACGTTCACTTTGATTTGAGGTGGTGTGGAGGAATATTCTACCCCATTCCTGCATACCGAGTTCTTAGCGCTTAAAACTCAATAACAATTTAAGATCGAGTTCTGAGCCATAATGTTGATTTGGAAAAATGTCAACGTTCTCATCATATTTTAAAATCAAGTTTCAAAGTTAGATTGAGATTTACTGCGGCGGACTTTAAAGTGACTTAAGAACTTTATAAAGAGCTTGGGCGTAAGGAAATTAGTTTTATTCTTTTCTTTTTTCCTTAGCTGGCGCTGTGTTTACTTACTTACTTTTTTGGGGGTGCTCTACATAACGTGGTGCATCTATGCCTGCCGTAATATGCTCCACCAGCCGGCTCAATCTCTAGCACGCCGTTTCCAATCGGAGCAATCGGAGGTCTCCCTCTACCTAATCGCTCCATCGAAAATGAGGTCTACCTTGGATTTTGACTCTTTCAGGTATGGCGTCGAAGACTGCCTTATGGCCGAGACATCTCAGCTGTTGGATACGCATTTTTTGGCTAGAGGCTTATTTCGCTGTACAGTACGTACAACTCCTTATATCTTCATAGCCAAAAAAGCCCACTGGTGATTATAAAACAAAAAAAACCTTTAAAATTGGTTCAGCTGCTTTCAAAATGTTTTGTAATATACATATATTTACAGTAGAACCTATTTTCATTATTATACAAAAGGCGTTAATTACAACGTATGGTTTCTGCTTCAAATTTTTCGTTTTAGTTGTCCTTAGTCAACATTTATTGAGGATTAATGAAAAGAATTTTTTCCGAATTTTGGCTAAAAAACCAAAATTTTTCGTTGAGATATTCTTTTGGTCATTAGTTCTGTTATTGTTTTTTTTTAATGTAAAATTGAGAAACAAAATCTTAATTTTTCAACTACACTCTTGATTAGGGAATATTTAAACTTGTTAGGCAAACATAGTTCTACATCTGTCTGTAGACTTCTAGTGTTGTGCTATAGTGTATTCAGAGAGAGTTATTTAGTACTAATTTAAAAGAACCTCCAAATAATATTCTTTAAAAAAATCTATTATTAATTAAATCACTGACATTTCTGAAATGATAGTAGGTACAGTAATTGTGCTTCTTTTTCTTTGTGTTTTTTTAGAACTTCTTATCTGAATTTGTAACTGATCTTCTAAAAGGGCCTTTATGTTACATATGTTACGCAATGTCTTCAACTTTTCACAGCATTATTCAATTATTATTATTATTTATTCAAATTAATTAATCTCTCTATATAAAAAATAAGTTTAAATTTTGTGTGTGACATTCGTTTTTTTCCGAAAATTCGTATTTTTAGACACATTTTTATGGGACTTTCACAGGCAAATAGCTGATGTTGTAAGGAGTAACTAAAGGACTAATCACATGAGAGCGACCAATGAACGACGAATAAATGAAAAAATGTGATTTAAAGCAACTTTTAAACCTAAATTCTTCACAAAATCAATGCCAAATGATGGAAATATAATTTTTGTTATTATTTAGATACTTAAATTTGCATTTTAATTTCTAAAATATGAAATTTGAGAAAACAAAATGTTCGTCGTGAATTCCAAGCTGATTGCTACGAACTGCTAAGCTCTATTCACGTTCCACATACGATCCACTCTTTGTGCACCTTTGTGTCTCTTTCTTTTGTTGGTGGTTGATAGTTACGAATAAGAAAATGCCATGTGAAAGAAAAGTCAAAGAACATTCGTCTTGTTCTTTTATTCGTTGGTCGCTGCTCGGTGGGGTCAACTTATTTTTAATTCAAATAAAAATGAAAAAAAAACCTTTAACAAAATTTTGACCCGATAGTTGACCCTGGGCAGGAGATATTGGAGAACGAGGTTTTCCATGTACCTTTACAATTGCTATATATATTAACAATATTAAATTAAAATGACTTGATGAGCTGAGTGAGTTTTAAGTGAGAAAATAGTCAGTAATTCTCGATCTACTCTGCCGTAAAAATTCTTTCTAATTCTTCTAACTAGTGTCGTGCAACATCTAGTTGCATTCTAAAGGGCATTGTGCCTTACAGACATTTAGTTAAAATATTAATAAAAAAAAACTTGAACCGATTTTCATGAAATTTTCTATTCTGTGTGTAATTTGGTCCTACTTGAGGCATAGGATTGTTTTTATCTCGATTCAATGACTCAATATTGTTTTATTAAGCAAATTAAATGAGCCATAGCAACGCGTGGTCGGGTCTGCTAGTTTATTATAAATATAATTAAAATTAAGAATGTTACTCATTCAATGGATAAACATTAATAAACATAAACATTTTCAAAGTTTTTAATCATTGCATACGCGGCAGCGTAGTACATAACGTGATTGCTTCCTAACCATTAATTTCGATACCCAGGTTAGGTAGCATATTTTCAAACTCCTAATGTAAGCTAAACATGCTTTCCTTTCTCTAATTCTTCTCACTAGTGTCGTCCAGCATTCCATTGCATTCTATTAAAGCAATGTTCCTTAACGTGTGTGACCACTTGGGAGAACATTCGCGAGTAAGCTCTCGAGAGTAACTCTTGAGTAGTTTTCCATTTCAGATAAGATTATGTCAAATGAACGGAAAGTAGCTGCAGTTATGCAGGTTCACATTTACTAGTTCTTAAAGTTATGAGCAAGTAAATATATGCTGTAATTTCATCTTACACGTTTCAGCAAATTTCATTTATGCTAGAAGTTTTAGATGAAGTTGCAATTAGTATAGAAAAAACTAAATATTCATAAAAAAATCGTTAATTTAAGTCTCATCGATGTTTTCCATAAAATTTTATATATATGTATATAATATTCCATAATATACGAGGCTTATGAACAAATTGTGACAAAATCTTGTTTTATAGTTTTCGTGATTTAATTTAATCATAAAATTTATATTCTTATGGATTACATACAAAAATGCCCTTCTTGCCTTACATATTTTAATAAAAAAGGTTTGCCTTTTGTACCTTTAAAAAAAATATATATGTACATTCAACTGAATTCAAAAATATAGTCTATAAACGTCATTAATTACCCGAAATTACGTATTGAAATAAATATATTTATATAAACTAAAAGGAATTGATTAAAACTTAATAAATCAAAACTATCACCGGAACCACATATTTATACTTAAAGACAAATAATAATCTATAATCAAAAAATTAAAAAAAAACCCTTAATACTGTGTATTATTAAATAGTAAAAGAAAAAAAAAATACTTTATGGATTATTATAACTCAAATATTTACCACAAATCAAATTTGTCCTTTGATGTTATTCCATAAATGTGTAAAAGTCAATTAGATAAATTTAAAATCATAAAACAACATTAATTTACCGAATGCAATTAAACAATATCTCAAAGTATTATCAGAGTTACTAATTTTAATTAAACAAAACAGCAATAACATATAATTATACATAGTTTACAATATAATACAATTTAAATGCAAAGCAAAGATTTAATATTGTTAAACACTTAGAAGAATTTTAAATTAAAACAAAATAACCTTATGCTCACGATTTTTATTTTACTTTATTTTTTATTTTAAGCAATTTTAAAATAAATAGTTACACAACCCCACAATTATTGTTAAACAAATAGTAAATATTATAAACGTACACAAACAATATTTATTCAATACAAAAAACCTAATATAGATAATTGCCTAGTTGTAGAATATTTAAATTAAATATTGTACCTGCCTCCCGATTTTATTCAAAAGTAATAATACGTTAACAATAAAATTTGAAAAAAACAATTAATACAATTATTAATGCTTATGGTGTTGATCTTTTCTTCCAATCGAGTCTAACAAATTTGTTTCGAATTACTTTTGTCAACTTTGTTTTGTTTAATCAATTTTTTTTTATACTTATTTGTTTGTTAATTAAATTGTTAATCCTGAAGTTTGTGAATACCAATTACAAATAATCACGCTAACAAGGGAAATAAAAAAAAAATTGTTTAAACAAAATGTTAAAAAGAAAACAAACAAATAGTAAAGATATTTATGGCGGTTCGTTTAGTGAGCATAAGGTATGTTTATTTGATTTATTTTCTTCACATTTTGTTTCCTATTTTATTAATTCAATAATTTTTATTTTATTTCTTAATCCCCCTGTTTTTCCATTGGAATTTTCGAAAAGCATGTTTGATTCCTTTGTTTTTTTTTAATTCTCGAACTCTTGTTAATCATTGTTGCATTTATTAAGTATTCCGCTACATAAAGCAAATATATTTTTTTTTTAACATTTAAGGCGCATTTGGAAATAAAAAAACAAATACATTTATTTTTAATTATACTATTGCTTGCTGCACTAAAATTCAACTGAAGGAATGTTGCCCTTTATTGCATTTTTTTAATCAAACTATAAAAGTTATCAATGCTGGTATACTGTCGCTATTGTGATCAAATATACATAGATAAATTCATTAAATAATTAAAAAAATATTTCAGTTCAATAGATACACTGATATTGGTTGAAAATGTTTTTTTTTGTTGTTGTAAATATGCACGAGTAACTCGAGAATTTGTAATTGCATTTATTTTTGTTTTATTATAAAATAAAATTATATTTATAGAAACATGTACATGAAATAATAATTTATATTAGTTTACATTATAATAGTTGAACGTGATTTTTTTAATATATTTGGTAATGATTTTTTTTTTAATTTACAGAGGAACTGTCTTGTGATGAGAATAGAGAATTCGTTGTCTTATTACATAATCTTCAAAGTAGAGAAATCCAGGACCTCCCGCCCGGCGGTGGCTTGCATTCAAAGTAAGTTTTATCTAATTTGGGTGGATTTTTTTTTTAATGGGGACCATTTGTAGATTGTTTAGAAACAAAAAAATAAAAATCCGTCCTGCGGAAGTCGACGTTTTTTTAACCAATTGCAAACTGATAACAGAAAGTGTTTTTCGTTAAGTTTTTTGTTCCCATTCATTGTATTTCAAAGATTTGTTTATTTCATTACAAATTTTCAAAAAAAAAAATAATTGTTTATCCATAAAAAGAAAGCCTGCTCCAATTTTAACGCGACTTTGTTTGCTGTAAAGCTGGTGTTTTAAGAAATAACTTAGACCATTTTAATTATCCACTGAGGTCCTTTTTTCGAAAATTCTTATTTTTTAACAGATTTCGATGAGACTTTCACAGGCACATAGCTGATGTTGTAACAAGTAACTAAGACCATTACTCCTAGGTGGCGTTGGGGTCACCTATTTATAATAAAAAATAAAAAAAGCCTTTAGAAAAAATTTGACCCGATATTTTGACACTGGGCAGGAGATATTGGAGAACGAGGTTTTCCCTGTACCTTTAAAAGTCGTATTTATCAACAATATTAAATTTAATTGTCTTGACAGATATTTAAAAAAAATTCTTTGTGTGTATTAACATGGTTAGCTGGTAGCCTGGTAGTTTCTAATTGGGTGCGATTAATAGCGCTGTTGTTGGGAACCAGAAAACGTATTTTAAGCCCGAGCAACGCCGGGTGGGTTTGCTATCTTTATTATAATCCTTATATATAAACTGCAAAACTATTGAACGGATTTTCATGAAAATTTCTATTCAGTGTGTTATTTGGTCCAACTTGAGACATAGGATTGTTTTTATCTCGATTAATGGCCTCAATATTGTTTTATTGCAAATTAAATTACCCACAACAACGCGTGGCAGGGTCTGCTAGTATATATATAAAAATCAAACACATCAATCAAGTTCATTCCGCAAACTTACAACGACTGGCCTTGTGATTTATTTGTGGTCATGGAAATGGGCAGACGCATGGAAAATTGTAGACTCTTAAAATCGAATGTTAAATCCGTTGGAATCATCGGTAAACGCGGGATCAAGACATCCTTTATTCTCCCTTGTATGTTGCCTTGATGATCGTTGGCTCGATGACGTTATTCACTAGATTTTTGGCAGCCAGTCTCGTTCCATTACACAGCCGATGATGATTAATGTTAAGCAGCATGATGACAACTCTTCTCACTTTTAATTTCAAACTATGCAGGAAATTCTAGTGAATTGAAAAACTTTGTGGAATAGTTGACTAAGCCATCTTGGTTTATAACTGTGTCAACTGATTGGATTGGGAAACAAATCTCCCGGAAAAAATCTGAATGCCCGCATTGACATCATCGACATCTTTGATTTTCGCCGCCAATATTGCTCGTTCACCCAGCTGATTATAGTTATTGAATTGTTGCGCTATGTTCGAAAAAAACAAAACTGTGGGTAATGTCCTTGCATATTTTTGTATTTTAGTATTTTGCCTCGTAACTAACTTATAGTGGAGACGAGAAAATTTACTGATATTTTCCAGTATTTAATAGAATTTTGTTATTTTTGCCGCCTTCTTACAAAATCGCAGCTTTTCCAGGTGAAGCCAACACTAGGGATATTTCATTTTGCGACCTGATTCTCACCAATAGCAATGGAATTATTAACGTTTTTAAAATCCCTTCGGGGGCATAAAGGAAGTAAATTACACCAGATCCACAGCTTACAGCTTCTATCAAAGTATCGTTCGAAATCCTTTGTTGTTGATTTAATCGCATACTTGATTAACTTCGACGACCTTGGTAAGGTCGTTTTCTCCTTGGCATTGTAAAGAACAATGTGGCACTTTTCTTTTGCAAAAAAAGAATAAATGAGGCTTATCTCCACATAGTACTCACTGGCTATACACAGCGGACCGATACTCACGTCTGGGTGCAGTATGGTGGACTGATTTGAACAAAACAAACTTATGTTAGTAAAGTTCAACGATCAGTGGTGCTCTCCGCTCGATACCTTTCGCTGCTTTAGATATACTTCTGAACCTACACCCCTCGATATTTATAGCAAACACATTGCGGCGAGAACACCCATTTGCCTTGCAATCTCTGAAGGGATTAATAATTTATTGGTCATACAAACATTCTGAACTCATTCAGATCAATCCCAAGTTATTCTGACTATAACGTGCTCCAAATAATTTTCAAAAAAAAAAACAACAGATCACCATTCCACCAAGATCCATTCGGGTGATAAAATTGTAAGCGATGAGTTCATTTATTTCTATACCGATGGCTAAGACATATTAAATCTAAGTCAATCCTTCCGTCTCCCAGACCATTTTAGCGTATACCAAGCGGGAATTCTAGTAGCCAGAATATCCTATCTTTGCTCCCCACAGACTGCCCTCAAATCACTGCGACTCTGTAAAAGCCCAAAACTGTCGAAAATCTCTCCTGGAGATGGCAGAAAAGTTCAATATCCACTTCTTTTGGGTTCCGGGACAAAGAGACATACCAGGAAAGTCACTTTTTTTTGGTAAACTGCTTCTTGTAAGGAAATGAAAAATCCTTAAAGAGTTCTTTTTTTGTTTTGAAAAAAGTGCCTCTAATAGTTATAAATTGTAAATGTCCTACGTTCCTGCAGCTTCACAAAATACAGATAGGAATGTTTGAGAGTATAAAGGTGTCGTCACACTATGAAAGGAAAGTACTTTCTGAAAGCAAAACGTTTTCAGAAAACAAAACTTTCATAGTGTGACGACCTAAAAAAGTACTTTCTTGAATAAGTTTCCTGAATTCTGGATAACGCTTTCACAAAAAAATACTTTCAGTGTGTGACTAGTTCATGAAAGCGTTTTCAAGAAAGCAAATCATTTTCTGAAAACGATTTTCACTTTCTGAAACTGTTTGTGAAAGTTTTTGCTTTCTTGAAACCGAAATATTTTTAACCATCACGTGCAGCAGACGGTGTACCAATTCTATAGAATGTCAGTTTATATAGGAACTCTGTACCTGTCAGCTATTTGTTGTGTGTGTTCCTCTCTTTGGGATACACAATACTCCTCGGGCAGATTCGACTTTTTTGATCATTAGGATTGTGTTCCATCGATTTTCGGAGACACCGCCAACAAGCAGTTGCAATACCAAAAGCGTTTTCAACGATGTGGCACGCGCGGGATAGTCGATATGTGTGCACATGTTGAAATTTCGTTTTTTTTTTTATATAATTTGCATGTGCAAAATAGGTACGACCATTAGGGAAATAAGGAAGTATGATAGAGGACATACCGATGCACATTAGTTTTGAAGCTCTGCAGTCTGCATATCGAAATGGAAGGGAACAACAGGGCATGGCAAAGCGTTTCCCATTCAAGTGGTGCAACTAAAGAATGAATCTTTGATCTTAACAGTACGTCCGAAGTTGAGCTCAAGAGTAAACTGATGGGCATTCCTAGCAGTTCGATTATTCCGGTGGAATTCTTTTAAAAGAGGAATGCGTCTGGTTATTTCACTGCAGCACTGTTTGTAAAAAACAAAGCAATAAAAGACACGTTGCATTACGTCGGTGGTCGAGATATGTAATTGAATCCGTAAATTCTCTATCAACTATTAATTTGTTGGCGTTATAACGCGATTTAATTTAACAGATGCCTCGTCCCTCGTCCCTAAAATGCAAAATAGCTCGGGCATTCTAGCGGTTTGAGTTCGTTTCCTGTTTACACACAAAACACTTTCAGAAAGCGCTTTCAGAAAACATTTTCGATTTCATAGTGTGACCTGAAAAGTACTTTACAAAATTTTGCTTTCTTGAAAGTACAAATTCTCTTCTAAATTTTCCTTTCATAGTGTGAATGCCCACTGAAAGTACTTTCAAGAATATTTTAAAATAGGAATTTCCGAAACGCTTTCTGAAAGTACTTTCCTTTCATTGTTTGACGACACCTTATGTCACTAAGCCTTGGCTTCTGAAGGAGTTCCCGTGGATCAAGGATAGAACAAATAACAGACTGGCCACACCACATACAGGAGTGTAATGACAGTAAAAATATGTATAGCTCCAAGCTTTTGGTGTATTTGCACTTTGCTTTATTTCCTTGCTTGATTCTCCTTGTAAACAACTCGACCGTAAAACACCCTAATAGGAATCATTTTACATTAAGCCCTTTAGATGTAGTGTATAGTATAGGGATTCTTTCCTTTGCAGCATCAAAAGAACTTTTTATTTTTCCTGGCTCCTCCACTGAAAAATTGTTTTGTCCAATTGTTCCCCCCTAATAATTAATTTATGTACATTTTAAAACAATCAAATATTTAATAATTAAATTTAATTATTTGTTTTTTTTTTCTTTCTCAGATATCCAATTATTGAAAGGATTTTCGAGGAATTTTACCCAGAGGAAAAATGTGAAGTACGGAATATTTTTTACAATATGTAGCCTAATATACGCCAGCTTCTTAAAACTTATTCACTTTTATAAAATCAAAATGCGTCTATCTTGAAATTTTATTAATGCTTTCTATGCTTTTTTTATTTAAATTTTATTTGACTTGTTATAATTCTAGATGGGTAAAGAGAGATACAAATTCACTCTCGCCAGTGCTTAAATAATTTAAGTTTGCCTATTATTTTCTATTTAGTTAATGTTAATGATATACAATACAAAAAATATTATTCATGGTCATAAAATCGTATCATTTTAAATGTTCAACTCATATGTTTTAGTGTAGCACATATTAATTTCACAAACATTTTCGTTTGCTCTTAAACATAAATTCATTTTTGTTTTGTAAAATATAAAAAAAGAACATCCCGCATGCTTTTAGTATATTTTGTATGTGTTTCCTAATCGATTTTAAATTCGTGAGTTAAAGTAGTTAATATTATTTTTTTGTTAAATATCTTTGAAGGTTTAATCAAACTAAAATGTTTTAGATTTGTAGTATGTAGTTAAAAAAAATAATAATTATTCTCTCCGAGTACATTTTTCATATTCGAATCAAGCCAATAGAACTATCAATTTGATTTATCGATAGTTATCGAGCATTTGCCTTCGTTGAATTTCTTGTCTATCTTTTTACAGCTCGGACACTCGTTCAATGTAAAAGACCATTTAACTGGGTCGTTACATGTGTCAACTTCATATTTTACAAGCAAGCTGTTTACGTATCATCGAAGTAGCAAAATATCATTTGAAAATGTGTCTTGTTTTTTTTTTTTGCCAAAACTTTGGATTTGCCTCTTTAAAGATTAAAATGGGGAATTGTGTTAACCAGGATCATTCTGACTTGAACTAAAACATGAACATTTCAAGAATGTGCCAATGACATGACAAAGAATTTACCTCAACATAAATGATGATAAATTCAGTGATCTTTTATAAATTTAACCTGATATGCTTACATCCATTATTAACTCTTTTGCGCCCGTGGTATAGTGGGTTATGTGTGGGACTGCTATGCCAAAGGGTCGGGGTTCGATAGCTCGTCCGAGTCACATTTTTTTTCCGGAGAAATGCTTCTTGCGAGGAAATGACAAACCATCGAAGAGTAGAGCTAGTATTACACGGTAATCGTAATGGCACTCTGACATCATAATGACGTGGTTATTTGTCCTAATTTTTCGGTCATCGCTGTAAGCATTTTCGATGACCGGGTGATAGTCCTGTCGGTGTTGAGAGGACTCGCTGACTAGTAGATTGTCACTGTGATGACTGTGTCCCAACGTTGATCCGGCATGAATTTCTGCATTTCAACGTTTGCCAATGAAGGCGTTAAGTGACTGGATTATATGAGTTTGGCATAACCACTCACGTTATGGAGCATTCTAGTACCATTTTAGTTGTTTAGTCTTCGAACAGATTTTCATTCGATAGATAAAGTGCGCGCATTTGGCGGCCAGGATACAGCGGCGAGTTTTTGTATGAGCGTGGCCGCTGGCCGCCTAGTGCGCGCACTAACGTAGAAGACCTCATTGGCCGCTGGGGTCTGTTCGCGCGACCTGGCCGCCTAATGCGCACCTAGTCTAAAAACATTTTTAATGTTTATTCCAGCATTCATTACTTCATTCCCCCCACGTCTCTAGACCCCTTGCCATTTGTGTCAAAAAGAAGAACAAAGAAACAATTTGTATTAAATTTGAGCGTTTTGACAGAAATTTTTACCTATGTATTGGGTTATGCTTTTACGAAGGGTAAATATCAGCCATTAAATCAGGAAGGTCTGCAACCTCGAATCTGAGCAATGTAGCTGGCCTTGATGATAAAACCAAAACAGAATAAATAAAAATAATTTGCACGACTGGATCGCACGTATTTGAAAAATATTAAGGGAATCAAAGTTTTTATTCGATTTTTTTAACTTTTGATTGTTTGAAAAAAGTACGTAAAATAGTTTTCAGTGGAAAAATTTAAACGCAATTTTATTTCTTTGAAAAATGTAAAAAAATGTGATTTTTTTTTCAAAATAGTAGGAACGGTTTTTAAGTAAAACGGTTTTTATTTAACTTTTTTCAAAAATCAAAACAAAATATTTTAAGAATGCAAACTTAAGCACAAAAAAACCCACATTAAAAAAATCACATGCGTTTTCAAAATATGGATTTTTCAAATTTTTTTTAAATTATTCAAAATACAACCATTTTTTTCGAAAATATTTCAAATTAAAATTACTAAGGCTGTCTACATCTTCCTGAATATTAATTTTGGTTGTAATCGGTTAACCAGTTCTCGAGATAGTCGAAGAAAAAAAAAACGGTCCTATGGGGTCCGGTTTTAGCCCACCATCTTTAATTTTTTTTCATCAAAACATAAACCACACCTACAGAAGTAGTAAAATGAAGTACGCCATCACACGTCTTATATAATAATGAATTTATGAAAAAAAGTATTTCGAAAATTGTAGGACGGATTTTGATGAAATCCTGTTTTTTATATTTAGTTTTTTGAAAACAATTTTTGTTTTAGATTTTGGTATGCAGTTTTGTAGAATTTATTATAACACAGTAGATCATTAAACTTAAAATAATATTTATTGATTAGTTTTAAAAATATTGAATTTGAAAAAAAAAATTCAAAAATTAATTATAAATAGAAAAAATATATTATTCAAAATTTTTGTATGCAGAATTAATTTGGCTACCTAGTTCTTCTCAAATATAAAATTTGATTAAAATCCAATGAACCGTTACCGAGAAAGTCGAAAATTAAAATAAAAAGTTATATGAAAGGTACCGTTAATATAGACTTCCCGTTTTTATAAGATGATAGCTAATATCTACAAAAAAAAATCTCAAAAATTTTGTGAGAAACACAAGTCCCGATGACTCATTTTATGAATTAGGTGCAGAGGGTCATTGCGTTGACTGACTCCTTGCGATGACCCATTACAATGACCGTGTAATTACTTGCTTAAGCTTTGTCTCGATAAAATGCATCTCATGTAGCCATTCAGATTTGGCGTTAAATAACAGGCCTCCTCCATTTCTGCAGATTCATAACACACGCATATTAATAGTTCAAAATATAAGTCACTAGGTGTTGGCTCTTTTAGACCCCGTTTGCTGAAACGAAACATAAATACTTAAGTCCAACTTAAAAGATAATAATCTAGTTTTTCCTCTGCAAAACTATCACATAAGCGCTTAAGTTGAACATAAGCATCAAACCAGCAAACGGGCCTAAGCCAACAACTTTTTTTCTTAACTTGTTTTGTGGTATAAATTTATCTTCATTAATGATAAGATTAATTTAAACCGGAAATTCATCTTCTTGATGCACTGCAGTTTCTTTAATTAAAGCTTTTAAACGCCAAGCTATTCGTTTAGGGTTTAGAGCCCTATTATGACTCGCGAGTCGAACGTTCGAATCATGTCGAACAATTTAGCGAATTACTCTTGTCGTGGTATTGCGAAAAGCGAACTCCGACATTTACCTGTCATAACAAAGCTTCCAACATTAAAAATATGCTAAGCCAAGTTGTTGTTGAACGTCAAAAACTTCCATTTGTGTTGAAAATAGTGTCCGGTTTTGTTTATTAAAAAAGATTTCAGAAAATATAAAAAACTAAAGTAAAATAGATTTGTTTTTTGGCGACGAAGGCCAACGGATGAAGGATGAAAAAAATATGATTTGCAGATTGTGGAGGAGTTTGAGACATACTACATAGTTCCAACCAACTTGAACTACCTGACACTTTTTAAGGAACAAATAACACTTATTCCCTTTGTTCAACTAATTTTCTTTTACATTATTCATTTAATTTATATTTTTGGATTAACAAACATGCGTTTGAGTTATTTTTAAATATCATGAGTTCATAATTTCAAACAACTCAAAGTTCAGTAATTTCAGCAATCAGCCTTGCGGTTCCTCAGTAGTTACAGCTACCAAAGTTCTGTCGGAAACGATTTCGAGCTGGAGCTCCCACACCCTGCAGTGTCTGTTGTTTCAAGCGAAATTCTTGACGTGCTTGAAATCAAAAGTTGTCCGCGCTTGGATAAAGATAGATATGGCCAATTCGGAGAAGCAACAAGCTAGAAATGATTTCTTTAAGAAATTTGTACTATCTGCAATTGTTGGATGTGGATTGAACACAAATTGGAATCATCGCCCCTACTGAGTTTCAGTTTCATTATTTAAACAAAAAAGAAAAAAGATTTTTGTTCTTAAAAAAAACACGCTTTTCAAAATAAACTGCTTTATTATTTAAAGTCACCAGGGATTTACTGTTCGACCGATTTTGACAGATAGAGACGAATGTCGGCTAATGGTAATAGAACGAGTTTTCAATTCGCCACATTTGTTGACATACATATGAGGCGAAAGTAATTACGCGATTCGAAAACAGTAATACCAAATGTTCGCATCCGCCAAATATTTCTGCGCCCTTAGTACCACCTTTTCTAACCTCCCTTTTAATGATTAATTTAAAAAAAATATATTAGTTAACTACTAACTCACGAATTTCTTCATCAACATTTTTCAATGATTTCTCACGTGTGATATTCTATATATATTTTTTCAGAGTCCGTCGCATTGATTTCCGGTTAAACCTTTGATAAAGTGCAAAATTCTGCTGAAATTACCAAATAAATTTTAAACAAAAGAACATTTAAATCCTAAGCAAATTTTTAATTTAACAAAAAAAAAATATAGAAAAAAACAAAACAAGAAATACAATAAACAAAAAACCACAAAAAAACACAGAAAATAGAAAGAAAGCCTGCAATTGCAATTAATTTATAACAAACAGAAAATAAAACAACTTATATAATTATAATTCAAACAAATTATTAAGTTTAGTAAAAGTATTCAAAAATACAAAAACAGGATCAAGCGATTAATGGCTTTCTTCTGCAGAAAAAAAAACACAAAACCACAACTTAAAGATAGGATTTAATGAAATACTACTACTAAACTACTATAACTACTAAATGTATAGACAAAATAAAAAATCCTTTTATGTACTTGTACTTTAAATATTTTGTATTTCATATGTTTTTCACATTATAATTGTTAAAACATGACATTAGTCACATTATTTAAAAAAAAAAAAAATAAAGATCTATTTGTTTGTCTTTTATCTGTATACTTTTTTATTTTAATATTATTGTAACAGAAGTCGATCCTAAATTTTAACAAAAGACGTAATTTTTGTGTACTGTTGAAATATTTTGTAACTAACTTTGTTCTGAGACAAATAAAACACAAATTATAATGTACACTTACCTAATCAATTATTATTATTAAAAAAAAAACTTAAGGAACATTGTTTAGTTTTCTTTAAGCAAAAAGAACAAACTAAAAGCAAATATTAAAAAAAAACAACAACAAACGCTCAATTTTTGTTTAATTTCTTTTAATTTGCTTAAGTTTCTTGCCTGAGATCCCATCATCCATCAGCATCACTTACTGTTTTAAACGTACAAATAGGAGTTTTTATTATTTTTTATTTTTATTAAACAAAAAAAAAAAAGAAGAAATGAAACCGTATGAATGTGTATGTGTGTTGTCCATCCTTATATCCATCGTTCAATAAATAACAATAAAACAAAAGAACACATCATAAGTAATAATTACAAACAAAAAGAAATTGATTTATAATTATGCATTAAATAAAATTAAATAGACATCCACAAATGGCTGTAAATTGTGTTTCGAGAAGAAGCGTACATATATACAAATATTTTCCTATAAAAAAAGGTTATTGAAATATAAATATTATGTTTTCCTGAACAAAAGAAAAAGTAATATAAAGAAATAAAGAATTAAAATACAAAAACAACGTATGTAAAACCTTATTGAAAATTTAAATATAAAAAAAAACTATTACATTTGTTAAATTGTAATAAAGCGTGAATTGATATTACCAAAAAAATCCCAATTAAGGTGGCTTTTGTTGTCGTTTCTACAGTTGTTTTGGCGATAAGATGAAAATACATTTCGTTTATTTCTGCTTCAACGGACCAATAGTGCAATAGCCTTGGATGAGGTCAAGGCACCATTTTGGTAAAATAAGTTTCGGTAAGTAAAGACAACGAAAGAAGTAATCTACTTTTGCAGAAATGTAAATTCCAACTGGGAACCATGTGCTGCGCTTTAGCCTGTTTTCTCAGACCTGGGTCTAATTCTTAGATTATATAAACTATACACTACGATATTGATGATTCTACTGTATGCTTTTATACAACGATGTATGATCGGAGACACTGGAAATATAAGAATGTTTCAGTTTCATTATTCTGTTTCTCAGAAATTTATCATATACCAAATTAATCTTAAAATTTCCATACATTTTCGAGTCGAGTAAGAATCGGTATTCCACAACTCTAGTGAGAGCCAAAAACATGTAATGACTCTGAAAATGTTGAACACACCCTTTGAACTGTAGCTAACTTCACTAATAGCGAGTTTCATTGAAGAAAAGATTTGCTCTTTCTGTCAAAAGATTTGATCT
This sequence comes from Platycheirus rosarum, assembly GCA_963971375.1. NCBI lineage: Eukaryota > Metazoa > Arthropoda > Insecta > Diptera > Syrphidae > Platycheirus > Platycheirus rosarum. Next base: position 130,380,520 of record OZ020509.1, on the reverse strand, counting down.
TTTTTCAGTTTTGAGAGTTTCATTGCAAGAAAAAGAGCAAATCTAGATCAAATCTCAACACAAAAGATTTGATCTCTGATGGGGTGGCAGATTTGATCTGAATGCACATATACATGTAAATAGTCTTCGGTCAAACGTCAAATGGAAAATGTTTTGTTATTTGTTGTTTGCTGTAAACTTTTGCCAGCCTATGTTAAGCAATAAAATTAACAAATATTCGTAAAAGAAACAAAACAGTAATTAATGAAAGTTTTTGTTTCTGCCTCCATGTTGTTAGATTTATGAAAAATAATAACGAAAAATTCTATTAAATAAAAACAAATGTTTACTTTTTAATATGATTTTAAGTTCATGTATTTATTATTTAAATTACAACATTTATTTTATTTCTAATTAAAGTCGCGACGCGCGTTTCGGACTTGCGTCCATCATCGGGCTAATAAATACTTTTTTTGAATACAAAATGTTTGTGAAGTAAGAAAATACCAAAATGGGATTTTGAGTGAATCAACAACTGTGCATAGACATTCTTGCGTTCCGTCAAAATACTTTGTGTGCTCGTCAGATAATCACCAATACTACGATTAAATCGTGAAACAAGTTTCATTGAAAAGATCAAATCTGAATTTTGAGATCAAATCTTTAAAATTTGAATGAAACTCGCTATAAATGTTGACTTGACGTTTCACAAAAAAAATCTTTTGATTTGAGAACTTTTTTTTTTTTTTTTTTTATAATTAACGTGCGCACAAGGGACTATTTGTTTCCCTTTTAATGTAACACACTGCGCGGACATTAGGAAGATAGGAGGTGTCGATTAACATTGGTTTTGAATGTTTGCACATTGAAATGGCAAGGGAAAATCTCGCCGGGTAAACCATTCCAAAGTCGTGTTGTACGGCTAAAAAAAGAATCCCTATATTTCACGGTACGTCCGAAATTGGGCTCAAGGGTGAACTGATGGGCATTCCTAGCAAGACGAGTATTACGGGCGAAACTTTTAACGGGAGGAATGCAACTGGCTACTTCGAGTGAAATTTTTTTATAAAAGAAACGATAAAATAAGGAAAGACATGAAACATTGCGTCGGTGTTCGAGTGGGGCAATTGTTTCAGCGGCAGTTCTATTTCCTATCAATCTTAACGCTCTATTTTGTATTCTATCAAGCAAGTGAAGCGATGTTTGTGAGGCACCTGCCCAGAGGTGGGAGTTATACTCGAGTTTAGGGCGTATAAACGCTTTATAAATTGTAGCCAGATCAGATGGAGAAAAATACTTCTTACACCGATACAGAAAACCTAAGCAGTTAGCAGCATTCTTAGCGATTTCAAATATATGGTCGTTCCAACGGTGGTTGTCGTTGACACACATACCGAGTACTGAGAGCTTTTCGGTTTCTTCGATGTAAGTGCCATTCATGGACAATGGCATTGGGGGTATGTTAAGCTTTAACGACAGAAGACAGCATTGAGTTTTCGAAGCATTAAACTCCACACGATTCCTATTACCCCATTTGACAATGCTGTATAAATCGGAGTTTAATAAGCTTGACATACGGCACCGTTGCAATTGTACGTCCGAAGTTGAAGGACGTGAATTATCGAACGAATATGAAAAGCTGAGGGTAGAGTCGTCAGCAAAACAGTTAAGTGGATTAGAAGTAACAGACAGAAGATCATTTATAAAAATGAGGAAAAGAGTCGGAGACAGAACAGAGCCCTGGGGCACACCAGCATTTATTTTATGGGAATCAGACTTGAATCCGTCCAATACAACTTGTATTGAACGGTCCAGAAGATAGATTCTAATCCAACGAACAAGAGTATTATCGATCCCAAAAGCACGCATTTTCGATAAGAGAGCTTCATGCCAAACTCTATCAAATGCCTTGGAGATATCAAGAGCAATAATCTTACTTTCACCAAAGCGATGTAAAGATGTTCCACTGTTCGGTGAGATATGCCATCAGATCACCAGTGGAACGGTTGCTGCGGAAGCCATACTGACGGTCATGGAGAAGCTTTCGATCTTCGAGATATTCCTTAAGCTGACGGTTAATCAGTGTTTCCATGACCTTAGAAAGAAGGGATGTCAGTGCTATGGGTCGGTAGGAGGAGGGGTAGGATGGGTCACCTTTCTTAGGGACAGGCTGGACAAATGCTGTTTTCCATCTTCTAGGAAAGATTCCAGAAGAGTAGGAGCGATGGAAAAGCTTACGCAGTGGCTTTGCCAGCGTGGAAGAACACCTCTTCAGAAGAATCGGGGGTATTCCATCTGGGCCAGCGGATTTGTGCATATCGAGATCTTTGAGAACTCTTGCTACTGTACGAGTGCGGAATAGGTATGTATCATTCGAGTGTCATTTGACGTTCGACATTCGAGTTGGGGAATACCGATAATTAGTGATTCGTGTTCGAGAATACCAATTTGTCGATCTCACATGAAAACTTACTCGACTCGTATTCAGGAATAGGGCCTGTCCCGTAAACACGGGACTTCAAAAAACCGACCGAAACAGATTTGACATTGGCGGCAATTTGCAAAAATGAGAGCAATTTCCAATAGGATGATTTCTTTTTGACCACCTTATATGTATATAAAAATTGTTTTATAAAACATCTCTGTACTTATATTAACTTTTTTGTGCACTTTTACGATTTAAACTGATTAATTTACTATCAAATTACATTCAACGATTAGTGCAACAACATTTAGTGAAGTTAGCTACAATTCAAAGGGTGTGTTCAACATTTCCCGAGTCATGTCATGTTGTTGGCTCTCACTAGAGTTGTGGAATACCGATTCTTACTCGACTCGACTGTGAGCTCTCGAGTGACATATCACTTAACTCGTATTCAGGAATAGACCCCCTGTTTTTTATATGTAGTTTTATTAAAAAAAAAAGTTTTGTTGAGATTTTGCTATGCAGTTTTTAGGGCTTATTAATGTACAGCCGATCGTAAAATTTTAAATAAAATTTATCAATTAATTTAAAAAAAAAAGTTATTCAATTTTTTCTATGCAGAATGCATTTGGCTACTTAGATATTTTCAAATATGAAATTTTATAGAAATCCAATCAGCCGTTGCCGAGAGGGTCGAAAATTAGAAAAAACATTTTATGAAAGCTACCGTTAATAGAATTTTTTTATAAAATGAGAGCCAATGCTTACCAAAATACTCTCAAACATTTTTTACCAAAATCTTTGGAGCCGTTTTCGAGATTAAGCTTTTTTATTAACGCTTATATGACAGGTACCGTTATTTCAGGTCCTAAAAATAAATTTCAAAAACTCCTCCGAGGAATGCCAAAATAACCACACATACCAAATTTGAAGGTTATCGCCTAAGCCGATTAAGCTGCAGTCTGCAGATCGTTATATCGGGTTTTCTAATAGGGACTGGACAATTTTGAATTTAATTTGTGAACGCACCCTTTCGCTAACCATCAAACTGTCACGTTACTGTGAATGGCGTTACTCGTTCGTGCGATTCCTTCATTTTCGGCATTAAAAACACACTTTTCCAATCCATTTAATTACTTTTTTGTTATAAAATGAAAAAAAAAATTAACTATCAACATTTAACTCTAACAAAGGATACAAAAAAGTAATGACGATAAATATGTAGCTGTCAAATGCTTGGAAAATATTAATGGAATTTTTGAAAAATAATTGGAAAATTAGAAATGAGCATGGACAAATTGAGAGTCATATTGGAAAAAGTGGAAATGGAAATGGGAAGATTGGAATGACCATTTTCGCCCCATTCGCATTTGAGAATACCCAAAAGCGAAGACAGTCGAAATTGAGGTATCGCTTTCAATACGCTTTCTGGAATAACCCTACGGTATTACATGGCGCATGAGTTTGATGCGCAACTTTTGTTTTTTTTTCTTTTGTACTTCTATTCGGACATGCGAGCACTACTACACAAAGCATGGTCGAATTGCACATTATTTTGAGATTTTGACATCTATCTTTTATTAATTTATATTCTGTGAAAAATTAAAATTATTATTATAGTGTTCAGTGTTGCTAGGAATGCTCACACATTTTTTGAGTTTAAACAACAACGTCGCTATAAGCAACGAAAACAAAATAAAGCAATTATACATATATAAAATAACAAACTAGAGAAAAGAGAAACGTCAAAAATATGCAGGGAAATTCCTACCCGAGCATGTTCGGCCAGCTGTATTTCTGTTTCATTCTATTTAATTATCTTTCTCTTTTGCACTTCATACACGCGAAGCTAAATATGAGCCATATAATACTGGACTATAAATTGATATTTTTTTTTTTAACTTTTTTAATTGAATAATATAAGCAAAAGTATTAAGTTTTGCAATAAAAAAATATTAATACAATTTGGCACAAGTAAACCATAGTTATCATTTATTATTTTATATTTTGTTGATATATACTTTTGTGGTTAAGGGGGATTAGTTGCCCTTCTGCCTCCTACCAATGTACGTCACTTCATTGAATTTTGTTTCCATATTTTGACCAGTTTAATTCAAGCGATGTAAGAAACCAACGTGGAATGGCTCCTGGCAGTCCATATCTATTAGGCAGCATTACCGAGTAATGTAATGTAATTTCCTGAAAATTGAAGTAGTGAAGGAAACCATTTCAAATGCATCGCACTCCAACGCCCTCGATTCCCCTAGTGTGAAAATGTTTGACAGCCGTCTTGCAGCCCGCGTAAGAATAGATTACTAGATTACACATACACACGTCTTAAATAATAAAGAATTTATGAAAAAAAGTATTTCAAAAATTGTAGGACCGATTTATATAAAATCCTAATTTTATTTTTAGTATTTTTTTTTAAACCTTTTATTTTAGAGATTTTGGTATGCAGTTTTTAATAACAAATTTGAATCTTAAATATGTTAAACTATACCTACCTTTAAAGTGCCTAGATACTAGATAATCTATTAGCATTAATGTGGATTTTTCTTTATTAAATATAGTACCTAATTAGTCTCCTTTTGATTAAAAAGGGGTTTTGCAACCAGATTGCTAAGACTTATTTTTAAACATAATTTGATTATCGTTTATAATACAGCGTATTTTTGTCAAATTGCGATTACGAGAAACGAAATTCGTAAAAAAAACGATTATAAAATTTGACAGAAATTCAATTATCCGTTACCGAGAAGGTCGAAAATTAAAAAAAAAAATACTCTCAAAAAGGTTCATCAAAATTGTTTCAGCCATTTTCGAAAATATTAAGCTTTCTCACAAAATAAATTTGAAGTTAATCGCTCAGTAATAAATAAATAATAAAAAATAAATAAAAAAAAATTAACCTTAAAATTAAAAACGTAAATCCTTGTTTTCGAAGGCTTCTGAACTTGGTTAAGTTCTTACCAACTGAATTGAAATTAACTTGAAAACAACCAAAAAGTTGGTTGTAGGTCATATAATGGAAGACAACTGTTATGATTTATGAATTTAAAAATGATAAGGATAACAGAATCCATCAAATCCTGTCAAGGCTGCACGCAGAAATGATGATTATTTGCTGCAAAAAATTGGGAATGTTTCTGTTGTTTAAATTTGGATTGGCCTAATTTATTTGTATTTTGTCCGAAGCAATATTTGATTAAATCCCAAAAAAAATAAAAGATTGAGTATGCGCCATACACAGTCCTAACAAAATAAAAAGTTGCGTATATGCCACCCATATTTCTAAAAAAGGAAATGTTGCGCATACGCCATACATAATTACTTGAATGTATGTTTCTTTATACATATATGTACAAATGTGGGATAGGAGCTTTACTTTGCGAAAACACGGTACGAAAAACCCAGGGGTTATTATGTAAAACGATTATCGTTAAAGTTCGCTCGTTATTGTTAAAATGCCATTACATATGTACATATAACGAGGATCGCTTAAGATTAACGATTCTCGTTTTTTCTTACGAATGACATTTGGCTGTTGTTTTAACTCGTTTTCGTTAATCTGTCATTAGATTTTGCTTTGTTTTTGGAAGTATGTAACATTATGTGGACCTCATCGAAAGATGGAAAAATTTAACTGCATTTAAGCATTTATTAAATAGAAATAAAATATATACATATGCATATTAATTTATTAATTTTTTGATAGGTTTAATAAATTACAAATTTAATTTAAAACGCAAAATGCGTGCAAACAATAACAAGTTGCATTCCAGTGGACCTAGAATTGTTTTTAACCATTTCTGACTGTTAAAAAAAAAATGATCCTTCGTTTTTGTATGGCAACATTTTTACTACGCTTTTCTCGGTTTACTTAATCGCTCTATGCCTCAACTTACGTGAACTTAAGTATCGATAAAATTAAAATCAGAATTTCTTATCTGAATTCCAACAAATAGTACACAGTACACACTAGACACTACGTCTAGGGAAGACCAACGAGCAAAGACGAAGAAAACCGAACAGATACAAACGGAATTTGCATTCAGTGTCCATAATTCTTATTAAAAACCAACACCACATCAGTGTACAGAACAGAGTAAGAATAGTTCAGTTTTGAGCATAGAAAAAAGAAAAAAAGAACTGCGACCCGAACCGACCATGCCCGGAAAACCCTGAAATTTTATTTTGTGTTTGTGAATACGTGTGACATTCGTGTGAGAAACATCCAATCAGCCATACGTTTCATGCCCACATAAATGCAAACGTATTAGTAGTCCCATAACAATTGTATAGGGACCGGTACACATACGTCGCTGAACGGTTATTTTTCAGTTTGTAACGAAGAGAGAATTATCCTCTCAGTTGTCGTTCTTGTTTCTTTTTTCTATGTTTTTGAGGAAAGTCTATATTTGATAGCGAGACAAGTCAGTCGAGTTAAGAGTTCCTTTCGTCGCTCAAGAACGTGTGCGTCTTGCTTATAGTGCGGTCTGTATTATATGTATGCGTAATAATAAATTGTACTTATCTATTAATTAAACACTGTGTTTAATTATCCAACGAGATCAAAGAAAAAGGATCCCAGGATCATTCTAACAAAAATTATACAAATATAATCTGTCCTATCACAGATTCTATCGTAACAAATCTCCGAATGAATTGTTACGCTACGAATTACGAAAAATTGTATTCACAGAATCCAAATGGATCGAAAAAAGAATTGCCTTATTGAACGCTCTCATACACGATTTTGAAATTAGCTGTGTTTCGTTCGTGTTGCGTTCACATTTGGATCTTTTGAATTGAATTCATTGCCGTTGTTGTAATTAGTATTGTTTAATACAGCTGATACACAGATACATGAAAAAACATATATAAACAGAGAGAAAATTTAAAGGTATTCTAAAATTTGTTGGATACTTTTCTTTTTGGAGGAACATGTGATTAACAGCTGTCTTTGTTTCTCTTCGAATTTTGAAAGTTATAATCTACGCAGTTGGGTTTGTTCGTTCACAAAAAAAAACGGATTTTGGGTATATACACAGTCGACCAGCTGTAATAGGTGTGAAGAAAGAATTTACTCTTAGATACGCGAACTGGAATGGACCTGAAGGACTTAAATGGCGTAATATCCTGTGGAGCGACGAGACTAAAATAAATTTGTTTTCTTCGGACTCTGGGCGTAATGTAAGACGCCCAAAAGGAAAAGAATACCATCACCGCTATACACAAAAAACAATCAAACACGGAGGTGGCAATATTATGGTGTGGGGATGTTTTTCCTGGTACGGTGTCGGTCCTATATTTCTCATTAAAACCATATTAACAAAATATGGGTATAGGAATATCTTGGAAAATGTCATGCTTCCATTTTCTGAAGAAAACATGCCCCTCCGATGGCATTTTCAACAGGATAATGATCCAAAACACACGGCGGGTCTCGTAAAAGATTGGTTCCAAGAGAAGGAAGTATCTCTTATCCCGTGGCCAAGTCAATCCCCTGACCTCAATCCCATTGAGAACTTGTGGAAAGCGAAAGTTAGGCGGGCAATATTTCACAAATGGAAACCAATGGTGGGAAGCCGTTCAAAGAGAATGGTATTCTATACCCAACCAGACATGCCAAAAATTGGTGGAATCAATGCCACGCCGACTCCAAAAATTTCAAGCTAACAATGGAGGATACTCTGGTTATTAGAGTTAGGTAATCGAAAATTTAGGTAAACAACATTAAATGTTAATAAAATCAATATTTTTAATACTTTAGGAAGACGCGCCTATTTTATTGACCAGGCTAAAATGCGTCAATCGACAGTTTCGGCCACTTATTATGAAAATGTTCTATCAATTCAAGATCCTATTAAAGTCTTTTATTTTCTTTGTTATTGAAGTTTTATTAAAAACATAAAAAAATATAATGCAACTGAAAAAATGTAAAAAAAAAATAACTAATAAAAAAATAAATAGTCACACCTATTTGTGTATATTACATATCCGGTAAAATATGTGTTATAAAGTATTTCTTAAATTTCGGTTCATATCAATTGTAATTTGTAAATAAATATATTTCAGTGGTTATTTATTGATTATTGTTACTTACAGATAAAAGTGACTAAAAAAGGGAAGCAAAAAGGGATTTTACTCCAAGGCGAGTTTCCCACAAACAAATTATTGCGCCGCTATAAGAAAAAAAGACTTAATAATTGCCAGTAGCCCTCTATTTTGACCTCTGTTAGTTGTTTTCATGCTTTTTATTAAAAACATTGTTAATTTGTGAAAAACAAAATACTTAAAATACTTTAAATTTTGCTAAGACCACCGTTTTCCACTTGACTACGAAAAGAATAACTTGTCTTAGAGAAAGACGAAATATTTCCATTTCATTCGGATTCAGTGATACCAAAATCTACGAATTTCGAAATTCGTAGCAGATTTTTCACTACGAATTCAATACGATTAGATTCTGTGATAGATTTTTCGGGATTCATAGCAGATTTTCGATTTCGTTTCTTTTACAAAAAATGTTCACTCGAAGTAGCCAGTTGCATTCCACCCTTTAAAAGTTTCTCCCGTAATACTCGTCTTGGAAGGAATGCTCATCAGTTCACCCTTGAGCCCAATTTCAGACGTACCGTGAAATATAGTAATTCTTTTTTTAGCCGAACAACACGAATTTGGAATAGTTTACCCGGTGAGATTTTCCCTTGCCATTTTGATCTGCTAACATTCAAAGCCAATGTTAATCGACACCTCCTATCTCTCCTCTCCCTTTCTTCCTAATGCCCGCGCAGTGTGTTACATTAAAAGGGAAACAAATAGTCCCTTGTGCGCGCGTTAATTATATATAAAAAAAAAAAATACACTGAATTTTCCTTAAAGACAAAAAAAAAAGAAAAAAAAAACAAATAATCACCTAGAAAAAGTTTTCTTAGCTGATTTGTTTTGACAAATCCAGAAAAATTATCCCAACTTACAGAACAAATTATTTCGGTTTGAATGAGAACATCAATAATAATTGCGAAATTCGTCATGCTTCATCAATCAACATAACCTAATCGTTTCAGCTCCTTTGACAACTTCAGACATAACAAAGTTACATTTCTTTCATTAAAATAAATAATTTGATGTTTCAACGTATTGATTCCAAATAAAAATACACAAATCTTACAGAACTCCTACCATGATTCTTTTCCGTTTATTGGTCAGTAGGCTGTCGGCCACCACGACAAGTCAAGAAAAAAACTCACAACAGTCGAAAACTAATCAATTTTATTACGTACACGCACTAAGTTTATTTCTTTTACTCAATTGAGTACAGATGAACAGCAAAAAAAAGAGAAAAAATACCCACTTCAAGAACTGCTGACATTTATTTATACAACTCCCACCGAATCGAATTCCTGTCATGGACATGGATATCCCTCGGGTATGGCCATCATAATCGTCTGGAAGGCTGATACCTTCGGCTAAAATGGGAATTTCCCCAATGTGGCAATCACATCTTAAAGGTTTCCCCTAAGGGCATTCGGGCATTCATTCATTCACAACTAGTTCATGCATCCCACTCAAAGGACACCCTCTTATGTATGTTATGGCAGCTGAACCGTTCTTACGTAAAATTTCACATGAATGGTCACAAACGGATCGATAAGTTTCTCCTTATATTTCCGACCCACTTCAGCCATCGCACTCATCCACATCCCCACCCACACCGTCACTAACATTCAGGTTGACGGTGTACCAGTCATATCATCTCCAAAGCCGACAAGTGTTGTCCTTGGAAGCCGTTACTATAATATCACCAGCATAGCTAAACGCACACGAGAACACCTCCAATTCATGCCCGGACAGAACTTGTGAACATATTCCACTCTCAGTTAACCATAGACGAGCGGTTTGGTCGGCAGAGGCAGTCATCAGGACCTTACCCGGAGGACTGAAGCACACCTATAATGACAGCATAAGTCATACCAATCTTGTTTAATGTTCATTACAATATAATTGACCTTGGACACCTCATCACTGTGGCCAGCCATAAGCGCCAGCATACTGAGTTCACCTTTAATGCTCCATACACGGGCTGTGCCATCACTTCCACCTGTGGCCAGCAATTTGCCAGTGCAGTCGAATGCAATGTCGAGGACCTCGTCGCGGTGGTCGGTGATTTGAAATAGGCACTCATTTGCATTACGTACATCCCATACTCTTGCAGTGGAATCCAATGAACTGGTTGCTACCAAATCACCGCTAAAATTCCAGATGCAATTGCTCAACTCTGCTGTGTGGCCACGGAAACTCGCCACATTCCTTAAACGAAATCAATATGTTGGTTAAAAAATCACTTGAAAGCTTTTGATGTGTGTTGCCTACTTGTTGGCACGTGTATCCCATAGTCCGGCAGAGTGGTCAAAAGATCCGGTTAGCAATAAATTACCATCTCGGTTAAATCGGGCGGAAATCACTTCGGCTCCGTGATAGTCGAGACAGATTAGCTCTTGGCCAGTTTCGGCATGATACACTCGTGCCGTGTTGTCCATGGATGCTGTGGCTATTGTGTCTAAGTGCATTGGATTGAATTCGGCACCAACTATTTCGGCTGTGTGACCAGAAAGAGTGTTCAAACAAACGCCGGTACGTGCGTTCCAGATTTTTGCGGTCTTGTCAAATGATCCAGTCACAATACGGTCACTAGAAGAGCATGAGAGGATTATGTTGAGGACGTCAAATACAAATAACAAAAATGTATGTGGTACTGGAATGAGGAAGGAAACCTGAAGGGATATGATATCTTTTGAATCAAAAATATTTTTGAAACCAAAAAAATCCTCGACGACAATCCTTGAAATCCAAAGTAAACTTTAAAAAAGGCTTTGAGGTTAAAGCCTATATAAGAAACACACCAAAAAACTTCAACACTTTAACTGTTTTCGTTCTTGATATATACACAGTTTGTTTAGGAACATATAGTCTGGGAGCCAGGTGGAAATTTTGGTCAATCATTTCCTCTCAAGCGATAATTGGTGAAACGCATAAGGGAATAGTATTATAAAAACTCGTGAACGTCAGCTGCGGTTCCGTTGGTGAGATGAGCAGTCCAGAGCCTTATAATATTCAGCTGACGGTCTTTCCACCAAGATACAGCCAGCTGACATTTAAATTTATTTATAGTTACGTATGAGCTACCATATCATGTCCCATACATAAGAAGGGAGATATCACAAAATGCAGCAACTATAGGGGTATAACATTGTTGAGTACATCCTATAAGATATTCTCCTCTATCCTGCAAGAACGGATAGCCCCATACGCTAATACCATAATCAGCAAATATCAATATGGTTTTATACCAGGCAAATCAACAATTGATCAGATCCTTACCCTTAGGCAGGTGATGGAAAAAAGTCTGGAATTTAATATCCCAACATTCCATCTTTTTATAGACTTTAAAGCCGCCTACGATAGCATAGCCAGGGTAGAACTTTATAAGGCCAAGAGAGAATTCGGCATCCCAAATAAATTGATACGACTATGTAGGCTGACCATGACCAACATCACAAGCCAAGTAAAAGTAGCCTTGCTATTCAGACCAATCAACATCTTTAATGGACTCCGACAAGGGGATGGTCTGGCTGGCATCCTCTTCAACCTGGCGTTGGAGAAAGCAATCCGTGACTCTGGCACGTCAACAAGAGGGACTATCGTCACCAAGTCCAGCCAGATACTAGCTTACGCAGACGACATCGACATCATCAGCAGAAGCCAACAAGCTGTACAAGACTCCTTTACCCAGGTCGAGCAAGCGGCAAAATACCTAGGGCTGCACATAAATGAAGGGAAGACTAAGTACACGGCGGCAACGTCTGCGAGAAATGTTGGTACAACCATCAGGGTAGCGGAGCACGAACTTGAAGTAGTGCAGTCCTTTAACTATCTTGGGTCAAAAGTAGCAGCCGATAACAATATGGAGGAAGAAATATATGGCTGCCGAAATCCAACAAAACCTACTATAGTCTGTCAAGGCTCTTTAAATCCAGAAACCTTACCATAAAAACCAAACTGCTGCTGTACAAGATTATGGTCTTACCAGTACTCACATACGGATCGGAGACTTGGGTGCTTACAAAAAGGCACTCTGATCTCTTATCCGCGTTCGAGAGAAAAGTCTTACGGAGAATTGTTGGCCCCGTGTGTGAGGAAGGACGATTCCGGAGAAGATACAATCATGAATTGTATGAAATCTATCTCGAAGCAGATGTTGTTGAAAAAATAAAGCTCGGTAGACTCCGGTGGGCTGGACACCTAGCTCGCATGAGCGAAGAGGAACCAACTCGGAAAGTCTTTTGCGGTACTTTTTAGGGTAGAAGACAACGTGGCACCTTGCTTACGTTGGAAGGATGGCGTAGACCAGGACGCCCGAAGCCTTGGGGTGCGCAATTGGAGCAATCGGGATGTATGGAAGAATTTGTTGAAGGAGGCCCGGACCGGATCCCGGTTGTTGCGTCGATGATGATGATGATGATGTATAAGCTACCATCAGTCTAAATTTTAACTGAGAGGAAATCACTAAAAGTAATTCTTTTTTGCAAGTTCAAGCATGCAGTTGACGCATAATCTGCCTTGTTACAGCCAGCTGACTCTTTTTTTCTTCAGAATGATGCATAACCTATGGTTTGACAAATTATTAGTCGGGAAGAAATTACTAAAAAAAAAATAAATTCTTCGTGCGTGGGAGGCTACCACGAACCATCCCAAAAACGGAACTGCAGCTGACATTCACGAGGTTTTATAATACTATTCCCCGATGCTATTCACCAATTATCGTTTCAGAGGAACTTGGTCATTGAAATCTGTCACTGGCTCCCGGACTAATAAATAAATCTTTTCAAATATTAATTTTTGTAGAAATCCAATGAGCGTTTAATGAGAAAACAAATACCTTTTGCAGGTATTAATTGTTTTTTTTTTAAGGAAAAAAACAAATTTTAAGATGGAGGGCTGAAAAAGGTACCTCCAGTAAGACGGAGCAAGCACCCTTTAGGGGCTTAGACCAAGCGCTTTTGTTTTCGTAACCAACTGGTAACTTAGCCTAAGTTTGGTCTTTCTTGAACCAGAGGCTGGGATTCGAAGATCTTATTGGTTCGACCCCTTTGTTGTTCATTCGCTCGATATTCCCAAGTTAATATATGTATAGTCGACGTATATTCACTTATCGGACTATTCATTGCGTACGTTCACGAACATAACTGTTGGGTTGGTTACCTTGCTTGTGTTTGGGTTTTTTTGTGAACGAACAAATCCAACCAGATAGGTTTCCTCTCAAAATTCGAAACAAAAGAGAAACACAGTCAGCTGTTCACGTGTTGAGAAAAGTATCCAGCAAATTTTCGGATTCCTTTGGATTTTCTCTCTGTTCCCAAATGTTCTTCAATCAGCAGGAAAACAGCTGTTTTTAACCATGCTAATTACAACAAAATCAAGGTAACCAATCCAAATGTTATGTTCGTGAACGTATCCATTCGCTTCGCGTCACGAGGTCACGACTGAATATCCTTCGGAGAAATTTTTTCTCAAAGGTGCCCAGCTCCTAGCACTCAGCATCGTAGTGTAAAGGTAGTATTAGATGGTCCTTGTAATGAGTCATTGCAGTGACCCTCTGACGTCACAATAAAATTTGTCCTTCCACCGTCAGTGCCCTAACATAGGTTATCGTGTCATCGCTAGCGACAGTGACTATCATACGAATGACTCAAGCATGTCATTGTTGTCCCTAAATGCAATGACCATCAAAGTGTGTCGGCGTGATTTTTGTGTCTCGGCGTCAAAGCAATGACATGCAAAACAACGACTATCACACAACGTGACAAATCTTAATCAGCTGATCGATGACGGTGAGCTGAAACTGCAGTTTCTATGAAACAATGGAGATTTTCAGGATAAAGGAGAAACATACGAGAAGAAGAATCATGTAAACTAGGTAAAAATATATCAGAAATTCCACACCAGCTTGGTTTAGGTTTATACAGCGTGTTCAAGGGTGTTCAACTCCGAACGCTCAACAGTGACAAACAATGACATGGCAGAATTTCTTGCCGTGTCAGGGTTGGGACACAGTCATTGCAGCGACAGGCTACGTGTGACGGAGTCCCATCAACAATGACAGGGCTATCACACCGCAAATACCTAGTCACTGCAATGACCTAAAAATGAGTGTCAGAGTGCCTGTCATTGTTGCTGTCAAGGCAAAATAATGACTATCACACGACGAAACACTTTTAGGACAGACAATTCTAGTTTAAGAATGGTAAAAACAGCATTTTATATACATACCGTACACTTTATGTTTTGGGTAAGGAGCTTTGAACCCATTTGTTTGGCCAAATTGAAGTAGCAGAAGTTCATTAGAGAAGGTCTTAATTGGATTTTCACTAAGGTGTCTTTAGTGGAATGGATGTTTTTTTCGAGGTTAATAAACTTTTGACCACTTCAAAATTTCTGCTACAAATAGTAAACTTTGACATCTGCGTACCTCTTTCTTTCCCCAGTTAAAAAAAGTGTTCTTTTATAACAGTCATAAAACATTATGGGTATTCTCGTAAACGAACTGTCAAATTATTTTGTAGGCAAGCTGAAGAGGGAATTGATGGAGAATCAGCGTCATATGACGCTGTGTGTGAAAGTAGTCGTAGCTATTTGCAATTCGTGGCCGAGAATTTTTTAGCAAAGGCGAATTGTTCTAATTTGCACATTTGACTTAGTTTGAGTCACAATGATATTGTATCGCATTTGAAAAAACCGGTTCTATGAGAGGTACCGTTATAGAACAAATTTCGTAAAAAAATATTCAAATTGGAAGATGTATTGTTTTAAAAAAATAGCACCCTGAAAATTTTATCAAAATCGTTAGAGCCGTTTTCGAAAAAAATC
Source organism: Platycheirus rosarum (assembly GCA_963971375.1). NCBI lineage: Eukaryota > Metazoa > Arthropoda > Insecta > Diptera > Syrphidae > Platycheirus > Platycheirus rosarum. The sequence goes on along the minus strand of OZ020509.1, from coordinate 130,365,183 downwards.
AAACTTTTTGTAAGAGATTGTATGGCAGGTACCTACCGTTATTTTTTGACCTAAAGCAAAAAGGAAAAACACTACCTAATAAATACTAAATACCAAGTCTGAAGCAAATGGGCCCATCCGTTTAGGGTGTAGAGGAGCGAAGAGACAGACAGACAGACAGAAAGACAGACGGACGGAATTTCGGGACCCACTTTTTCAAGTTCTCTATTATCGTAATGTCATGTTTGATTGTTAGAATTTTTTTGCACGAATTCATAACTTGTGGCTCTAAAGTGGAGTCGAACCCCGATCCTTTGCTTAGCAGTCCGATACACTAACCACTAAGCCACGGGGCACTACAATCAATGAAAAATCAAAAAAAATTTCATCAAAATAGTTGGAGCCGTTTTCGATTAAGCTTTTCCTTAACGGTTATATGTTAGGTACCATTGTTTTTAGCCCTAAGAATAAAGTTTCAATTTCCCTTCTGAGTAATGTCAAAAGAATCAGGAGAAGGGGAAGCATGCAAGTGAACGAGGACCATAAACAACTTCACGTGTAACACTGGAGGCAGGTGGCTACTGACCGAGCTGGCTAGAGAAGTTTGTTGTTCGAAGCCCAGGTCAACATCGGACTGCAATCCCATCTAAGGTAAGGTAGGTTACTCAACACTTAACATCAAAAGCCAAATACTTAAAACTCCTTAAAAATAAAAATTAAAACTAACTTAGTTTATATGTATTTATAAATTCAATACCTACACGAATGTAAGTTTAGTTTTTTCGAATTCTTTAAAAATATTTTTAGTATAATTAAAGTTATCATTAATTTTCTAGAAACCATTATAATAATTTAAAAGTTTGAAAATTCCCACCAGAATTTTAAATGACCTAAATGATCCATAAATTAATTACATACGTGACCCAAACATTAAACTTTCTAATGCCAATGTCCAGTCTCAAAGTGTTGCCACCCCTCCATCCATAAACAACGTTAACACCCCATTATATGCTATACAATTTTCTATGCTTACCATGTTGGGAAGTTATAGCCCACAGAAAACACCACATTGCCATGACCTTGCAACACAGCCTCCTCCCTGCCATGTTGCGTATTTATAATTCGACACGTCCTATCGTAACTTCCGGTTAAACATCTTTCGCCGTTCCTATCGAAGCACACATTCGTTAGTGGCAGGATGTGTGATTGCACACTACGATAAAGGTAGAACTTCTTCTTTGTTGGTTCCCGCAATTTCGTTTGTAACTTAACGATGGCATCCTCGAGCATTAGCTTAATTGGCTGATTCGCCAGCCATTGTTCCTTTGAGAATATCTCAGTAATGACCTGATCAACTTTTGTCCTGCGAATGAGATAAGAACAAAAAATAAAACTTACTTCTTTGTGTGTGACAAATAAAATGAATTTGGAAACAAAATGCCACCACAAAACTGACATGACAGCTCGTGCGTCGGTCGTATTAAAGACGGCTTTTCTCCAAAGATTTATATCTGTCATAAGGACGATTTGGAATTTATTATTATATGCGGGAGTCCTGTGCTATTATATAATTATTTGCATTTTAAAGATATTTTAAACGGCACGCCACTCGCAAATGCCATTTTCAACCGCAACGATGGCAGTTTGTTTGTCAAATCCAACATTCGCTGTTTGTTTGGAAGATGGCTTATCAGAAGACTCATTTGTCGTCCTCCATTTGAGACGAAAATGTCAGGCATTAAATATTTTAAGCTGCAATGGTAAACGACTTCCAACGCGGGGTGCCCGCGTGGACGTTAAAAAGTTATATAGAAGGACTCCATACCGAAACCGCCATAATCATAAAAAACGGAGGATTTTGTTTATCTTCCAACATACTTTGTGTCCAAGTCTAGCAAGTCAATGTGCCTAATGTCCTCGACGCCCTCAACACTGCGGCAACAGAATCCAAGGCCTGTGGTGGTGAAAAAAATGTGGACCATTATTTTTGATATTTTTTTTTTTTGTATATTTAAATACAAATAATACTTTTCTTGAATAATAATTTCTTTTGGTAATATGTACTTATTTTTTTTTTATTATTTTACCTGGGGGGTAGTAACGGAGAAATATCTTGGTAACTCTCATTAGAATTGTATCCTGCGTGGCTACCGTCCTTGAGAGGATAAAAAATACCGACTTCGGTCCTTGGAAACTCTTTCAGTGCGACACGGCTTTCTTCAACAGGAAACACAACATGAAAACGGACGGAGGTTCATTCTTAAAGGCGTCCCTTTAAGTTAGTTCCTTCGAACAAAGTAAAGCCGCCTGCAGCAGGGGTATCTCTAGAATCCTTCGGAACACAAAAACAACAACTTTGTCAGCGGTTATTACGATTATTTTACTACCACGTTTGATCGATGAAAAGATACACCTACTATTCATTGCTCCCTACACGTTCGTTGCTAGACGACGTCAACCATGAAGGGGTTGGGATTTTTGTAAGGGAAGTATGGTTTCCTAGACAGTATTATAGGCAAAAGGGAAGATAGTTATTTTACTGGCATGTTACAATGGTTTATTTGTTGCAAATACCTTTCAGATGACTGCACGTGGACTTTCGCTTGTAGAAAATGAATTATTACAGGAGGAGATGTAATGCGTTCATTGTGCCAACACAATGATTTATCGTCACACAAAAGGAACCGTATTAGGGATATGTTATGGGATTAATAGATTTGCTGGAAATACGGAAACTCCTAAACTGTTGGTCGGATTCTCCTCATTAAATCACGATGAATAGTTAGTTTAAATGAATATTTATATAATAGTAAATTTTGTTAGAACATACTTTAGCAATTGGAATACTTTGTATGTAAGTAGTTGTCACGATATTTTGCGGATGTTTAGTTCAGGTGCTTTTTTTGTGTTCAAAGAACCTGGGTTTTTGCTTTTACTCGCAAGTAGATATCAATGTAGCCTTGTTATCATTAACTAATATCATCAGACTAACGACAAGGTCGTTGGTGTAAGCGTTGAAGATCTTTGGCGAGTTCACCGCTCCCTGTTTCACAGAATTTTAAAGGTTACATAATATGGTAGAAGTAAAAATGCCATCCTTGAAATCAAATTTTATACCATAAAGCATGTCATTTTTAGAGGTATCGAACTTTAAGTTGGCAGCACTATATTAACTGGGGGCCCTTTTTTCAGCTGTCTAGTGATTTATTTTTAGTTTGGTTTAGGCATTTCAACATGAATAGACTGACGCCTGAACAACGCTTCCAAATTGTGCAAATTTATTTTGAAAATCATGGTTATGTTTGAAATACGTATCGCGTACTACGTCCATTTTACGGTCAGTATAATTGTCCATCAGAATTAATTCGATTAACTATGGAACGTTTTCGCAACACATTTACTCTAAATGATAATACGCATCCACAGAGACGTCGTACAGTGCGTACAGAAGAAGTCATTGCTTCTGTAGAGCGTAGCGTAGAGGACTCTATCCGCCATTGTGTACACCTCGGGCAAGAATAGAAGCCACGGGATCACCTAGCAAGGCGTAGATTTCCATTGATCCCAATTTTCATAAGCGAATTTTGTTTAGCGATGAGGCTCACTTTTGGTTGAATGGATACGTCAATAAACAAAACTGCCGTATTTGGAGTGATGATAATCCTCAAGTGTATGTTGAGACACCGTTACATCCACAAAACTGACTGTTTGGTGTGCTTTATGGGTTTCTGGAATAACTAATCCCTACTTCTTTAAAAACGATGCTGGTCAGAACGTTACAGTCAATGGCGATAGCTATAGAGCCATGATTACTGACTTTTTCGTTCATCAATTGAACAACTATAATGTGCAGGAGCTGTGGTTTCAAAAAGACGGCGCGACATGTCACACAGCTCGTGTTACAATTGATTTATTGAAGGAAACGTTTGGTAACCACATAGTTTCACGTTACGGACCCGTGAATTGGCCTCCAAGATCGTGCGATTTGACGCCGCTTGACTGTTTTTTGTGGGGATATGTGAAGTCTCTAGCCTACGCCGATAAGCCCGAAACGATTGACCATTGGGAGGATGACATTCGCCGCGCTATTGCCGATATACGGCCACAAATGTTAGAAAAAGTCATTGAAAATTAGACCTCCAGATTAGACTACGTGCCAGCCAGCCGCCAGCCGTGACAATCGTATGTCAGAAATCATATTTAAATTATAATGCCAGAGGATTATCCTTCGAATAAAGTTAATTTCATGTCAATTTAAAAAAAAAAAAAAAAAAACAGTCAGGCACCAGAAACGAGCTTCTTAACGCGGCATCAATAGTTCTCAGCCAGTCTCTTACGCTTCTGACCAAAAATACATATTTTTGTTGTATAAAGTGGCAACTTGTAAGATTTCTTCTTATTCTTAATTCCTAATTTAAAAATACTTTCGTTTCTTTCTATTGAAGGAGAACCTAAGTTTAAGTATATTTGCTAAGTAGTTTGAGTAAACTCAACCTATAAATGGTAAAATCGCATAGTCACCTCCACGCCGTGCCTACTGGATAACTGAAAAGTGAACTAACGACGAGCATTGAATCCATCGGATCCAAGGGTTGTAGACACCTCAGCCATGTCCTCAGGATTTAAAGGGTATTTTATTAAGCGCTTTCTTACTTTAAATTTAAATAAAATAAAGTGTATGGTGAGATATTATCGACATTTTTTATTCGTTTAAAATGCCTATATTGATGCCATTATGTGTGGCATATAACATCGTTTAAAGTCCGCCACCGCTTCTTTTGGTGGCGCGCATCCGAAATGTCCAATCCATGACTCTAGCGCTATTGAGAGTTCTATAGCTCTTGTGAGTGACGTCGTTAACTAATTGACGGATTTTGATAAAATTTTCAAAATGTGTAGTGTTTTATGATTTAAATAATATTGTTTATTAAAATTTTCAAAAACTTTTTTTTTAATTTTTAATATTTTTTTAAAAAACTTATTTAGTTTTTTGAATATTTTGAAAACGAATCCAATTTTTCTCCTAGTATAAACTATAGATTTTTTTTTTTTTAAATTGACATACTGACAAAAATTTTAAAATATGTTTTCGAAAAGTTTTTCAAAAAAATTTTTTTTTTTGAAAAAAACTGGTTGAACGATTATGAAATAAGAAATTCATAAAATAGAAAACAGCAAAAGGAATAAGATGGTTTATTTTAAAATATATGTACAGTACATACATAATGCAGCCACTAAGCAATTATCTAGCATAAGAACAAGTTCGTGCGATCCAGTTGTGCAATTTATTCAATAGATATTTAAAGGTTTAAAAAATAATATGATAAAACAGACTTTTGGCTTTAAAAAAAGGTATAGCACATTATTTTAAGTGCTGCCGTTATTTTTTTAATACATTTTTTCCAATGCAAGTGTTTTTTTAGGAAATTGCCCCTCCTCCTGGTAAAAAAATGTTTGCATTTTGTCCCTCTACATGAATTAAAGAATTATTAAGTAAAGTTTTCGAAAATATTTTAGTGTAAGATTACTTAGGCTACTTACATTTTCCTGAATATCAATTTTGGTTGTAATCGGTTACCTAACCAGTTGTCAGGAAAGTCGATAACAAAAAAAAGCTCCCTCCTATCGGGGGTACCGGTTTTAGCCCACCGTCATACATTTTTTTCCCAAAATTTAATGCACATTGATTATTTACATAGAAAATTCATGGAGTCGTTTTTGAGAAAAATAAGCTTAACGGTTATATGGCACGGTACCGTTAATATTTCAGCTAAAAAGGAAATAAAATCAATTTCTCTGTCGAATATATATATATATAATAAACCTAATCCCTAACAGGGACAGGGATCCCTTTACCTACTAGGTAAACAAAACATATCTTCTCTTCAACATCAACATTATTTTTACCCACATTCTTTTCTATTTCTTAAGTTAAGAGTTTCTCTCCTCTTTCAACTTACCGAGTTAATATTTACTCCAAGAGCCGCTTGGAGTGCCACGGCCCACACGTCACCATGATAGTAATAGTACTATTACTTTAGCAGTTTATATACAGTGACTAAAGCAAAGGTATGAAGAAAATGCATATTTTGATCTCAGCTTTAATGCTTTAATATGCCATAGTCGGTTACTTCCACAGTCCATGAGTCCATATCGATGTATTTGTATTGAATATTTTATATAATATATATATATATCGACTGTGGATCCGTGGAAGTAACCGACTATCACATATTAATGCATCAAAACCAAGATGAAAATATGCATTTTCATACCTTTAGTTATGTAATAAAACTGACGTAACTAAGTGTGAATTTAAAGAGATAGAAAAAAAAAGTTGCCAAATGATCATTTCAACATAATTGTTTTAATGTTTTAAGTATGTGTTGAAATGAAATGAAATGATAATATTGAAGTAGTCAAGTATTACATATATGTTTCTTTTTCTAATGAAAAATAAAAATAGTATGGTAAACAAAAATAATAAATTACATATTTAAACTGTTGAGTGCTATAATTTGCCATTTGTTTATGGCAACATTTTAAATTGACTTGATGAGCTAGGTGTTCCTACGGCCCCCTCCCCTACTATAATATTTATCAATTTTTATTCGACGCTGTGAATGCATACGTGCGGTCCAGTCGTGCACTTTATTTAAACAATCCAGGAAGAGCATTAAATTCTACTTTATCATCAGGAACGCCATCAATGTGCCTTCAAATTATCAACGCAAATTTAAGCATTGGAATAGACTTTTAAAGTTGTATTTTTTTCACAAGGGTCAGTTTAATTGCAGCGTTGGAACGCCCTAGTTAACAAGCATTTGTGATACCTTAAATGGATGAGTTATTAGCTTAGCTCTTATAGAATATTTGCCTTCAAATCAACGATACGGATTGTGGCATTTTGCGAACACATAACATCATTCGTCCTTAAATCTGTTTTCATTCTTTCGAGGACAAATACTTTCAGTCTCCAATGAGTCCTTCACTTTGCATTGCATGACTCCGTTTTATGTGCACTGAAGAATGATGCCCAATGTCACTGAATGCCCTACAATCTACCACACTTAAACAACAATACTCAGCACCCTCACTTTTATTCAGCAAAATCCCAGCCGGAAGTAACTACATGAATCCGTTATTTCCTTTTATAAATTCGAATTTTATCCCAAAAGCTTGTAGGACTGGAATATTTTCCCTGGAAGTCAAACTTTTTTGTATAGATAAAAGCTCTTATCCTAAAAAGTAGCCTGAAGGCTCTTTAAAAGTCCAAATATTTTTAGTTAACTGTAAGCCACAGAGCCAAAGAGGTGTTTTCGAATTATAGCCTTTTCAGAAAAGGATTCCCGTATTTACGTCCATTTTAATTCCCAGAAATAATCAGAAGATAAATTCCAAGAATAGAATAAGTAACTGCGATGATTTGCTTCCTAGAAAAGTTGATTTTCTTCCAGGAATTTTCGATTAATGACACATCCAAGAAGACGGTTTGAATTTTCGACACAAAGGATCAAACTTTTGTAATATTCCATGGAATTGAGATTGACAAAGGAGGACGAAAGGCGTTATTGTTATTCTATGGCTGTGTTGATTTTTCTCAAAGTTGTTTATTTCAAAAAATAATGTCGCCGGATAGAATAAACAACTTTCCATTGGTTTGTGTGAAGGACTTTGTGTGCTTCCTTTTATATTATTTTTAGCTTTCCGATGGTTTATTGTTGATGTATTGTCCTTTTTTTGGGTTTTCTAATCCTTATTGAAAAAAGTAACCGAAGATTTCCTGCTTTCGTCGAACTGCGTATTTGCTATGCTTGTCTTATTTATCTAGTGGTGTGATGGATGAGTAGGCGAATTCTTTGATTTTTTTTTCTCTTTTTAATAGAATATAAATTGGAAAAGTTATTTGAATAATGATTTTGATTTTGAAATTCAAGGTTAGAAAATAAAAAAAAAACAGAGTTAGGGGCGCTGATGTCAGGCAGCGTGAAAGACTACTTTATGAGTGGCAGTCCTTTTGAAATATTAATCTTCACGGAATCCAAGGTCTGATTGCTTTTTTATTGGGTTTTTCAAATCCACCCTTTTGGCCAAGAAAGTTTTATATGGCAAGAGATACATTTTGATGACAAAAAATTCATTCAGTTTCTTTTTTTTATAGAATTGTATTTATAGGTGTAGTGCGGATATATTGGGTTGAGTAGAAAATTCTAACGCTTGAAATCACGACTTGTTTGCTACTTTATTCTTATAATTTCCATGCATTTTTTGTTCTTGTTGATTCTCAAAATATCTTTTACCATTTTTCCTTTTTAATATTTTTTATTTTAATTCTTTATTTTCGTTCAAAACAAACGGGCTGAATCCCGCTCTCCTTAAATCAAAATTGTATTGAATCACCTATCACCTTTTCGGTAAAGTCAAACTCACTTAAAGTTGCCAACACTATTTTTACTGGCGGCCATTTTGTCAGATGTTAAGTGATTTACCGGGTGTCTGCCGGGAAAGTATACTACTTTGTTTTGCCGCCATTTTGGCAAACATTAGTCTTGACAGTTCATATTTGGCAGTCGTGAAGTAGACACGTGGCAAATTTATTATGAAAAAATATTCGATCAAACAACGTGTTTTAATTCTTAAAACATTTTATCAAAACCAATCATCGATTACTGTGACGATGAGAAAGTTACGTGAAATTTTTGGGAGAAAAAACGTGCCAACAAAACTCACTATTTATCGTGTAGTGATTGATTTCGAAGAAAGAGGGTCTGTAGGTGATAGGCCCAAGCATGGACCACAATGTACTGCAAGATCAGCTGAAAACATTGCTGCTGCTCAAGGAATGCATCAACCCTTCAAAGAACTACTTTTGCCACAATTTTGCACAAGGATTTTCATTTGTTTCCATTTAAGATTCAGTTGACACAAGAGCTTCTTCCACAAGACCATTTACGCCGCCATACATATGCCATTAGGATGTTACAGCTAGCCCATGACAACCCCGATTTTCATGAAAACATCATAATGAGTGACGAGACACATTTTCATTTGAATGGATAATTGAATAAACAGAATAGTCGGTTCTCGTTCTGGGCAATGGAAAACCCTCAAATTATTCATCAGTCATCTTTGCATCCATTAACAGTTACATTCTGGTGTGTAATTTGGTCAGGAGGAATCATTGGACCTTACTTCTTTGAAAATAAAAACGGCGTAACGGTAACTGTGAATGGGGAGTGATATCGTGATATGATTGAAAAGTTTTTAACGCCACAATTGCATGCTTTGGGCTTGATTAATATGTGGTATCAACAAGACGGTGCCACATCGCAGACAGCCATGATTACAATGGAATTACTGCGAGACCTCTTTCCACAACAAGTTATTTCAAGAAATGGTGATGTTGATTGGCCTCCACGGTCACCTGATTTGACTGCTCCGGATTTCTTTTTGTGGGGATATCTGAAAAGCAAGGTTTATGCAAACAAACCAGAAACGCTTGAGCAACTCAAACAAAATATTCGTGATGAAATTAATGAAATACCGCGTGAAATGTGTGAGAATGTAATGAAAAATGTGCTCAAAAGGGCTCACATTTGTGAGACTAAAAAAGATAGATATTTACCTGATATTGTAATCATCGCCATTATTAAATAAAACATTTATCAAGATCCATTCTCTTTCATTTAATCAAAAATTAAAAAAACAAACAAAGTAGTTTACCTTCCCGGCGGACAGCCTGTATATATGAAAGAAATTAGAAGATAGTATTTAAAAGATTATGAAGTCTTACAAACACGTTAACAAAAATTATTTTCAATATAAATCAAGTCCATAGTAAATAGCCAGTCTTTTTTTTAAAGGAATTAAAATTTTGAGTTTTGAGTGCGAAATGCGTTTTGTGGACAGTAGGTTCAATGTCAAGACGCATATATGGATTTTTATTGCAAATAATACGTATTAAATACTTTTGTGCAATTAATTGAGTATTAAATGTGTTTGCGCATGCACCTCCCCAGCTAGACAATCCGTACTGCAATGTGGAGTGTGCGAGACCATAATAAATTAAAGTAAGAAATTTCTTAGAACAAAAAGGTTTGAAAAGATAAATTCTTCGAGCAACCAACATTAAATTTGATTTAATATTACCGATATGTTATTTCCAGTTAAGATTAGAATCTATTGTAACACCTTAGTATCTGAAACTAGTAACAAACTTAATTTTGATACAAGAATCTGAGCAAGAACCATTTGAGCCATTGTCATCTGCAATGGCTGTTGATAAACCATTTAACTTGATATTGAAAAGCGAGTTTATATAAACCAAGAAAAACAACGGGCCGAGTACCGATCCCTGAGGAACACCATTTTTTTTTTAATTGCGAGCTGTACTTCTATTGCCGTTAAGAATTACTGATTGGACTCTTCCTTTCAAATATGATCTAAGCCATTCAAAAATAAATCCTCTAAAGCCTGCATTATATAACTTGTTTAGCAGTATGTTTGGCTAACCATGTCAAAAGCCTTTGTCATATCAACGATGGGCTATTGTAGATTTGCTTTTATTAAGACTGTCATAAAGCTGATTGCATATCCTGAGAATTGCATCTTCTGTTGACTTACCGGTCCGAAAACCAACCTGATTTTCACAAAAAAACTGGTTTCGGTTAGAAAAGAAATGAATCTGGTCTTCATAAGTTTCTCAAAAAGTTTCGAAATTGTGGGAAGAAGAGAAATAGGTTCGACATATTATTCAGTACATTTAAGATGCTTTGGGACAATTCTTTGCATAATATTCAAGTTGAAAATAAAATTTAGTACATTAGATACACATATGGCGACTTTTTTAAAAGTCGTACTAGATATTCCATCTGATGAATTTTTATTTTTTAAAGAGATGATCATTTTGAAAGTTTCATAAGAGATAATGGCATCGTAAGCATATTTAAATGATTATGACAATGACAATTATTAAGAGAAAATGGATTAAATGACAGTATGAGTTTTTCGGATATGTCTGTGAAATATTCATTAAATTTATTTGATAAGATGTTCAAGTCAAGCTTCCAATTTTATTTGAATTTCTCTCCTTTCCTAGAATATTGTTAACTATTTCCAATTCTTCTTTTAAATTACCCTTTGATTTTTCAAATAAGCTAGTATAGTAACTATCTCGAGTTAGTTTTACATTAGTGTTCACAGTTTTACTTAAGGAATGGTTATACTTCTTTAGTTTAGTAGACTTCAAACCGCGTACAGCGCCTGAAGAAGTCATTCTTGCGTAGAGGAAGACCCGAATCAGTCTATTCGCCATCGTGCACAGGAATTGGATATGTGTCCATCCACTTTATGGAAGATTTTGTGGAAATATCTTGGTTTGCGTGCTTACAAAATACAACTCGTGCAAGAATTGAAGCCACAGGATCACCTAACAAGGTGTAGATTCGGTGAATGGGCACAAAACAAGATTGCCGTTGATCACAATTTTCATAAGCGAATTTTGTTTAGCGATGAGGCCCACTTTTGGTTGAATGTATACGTCCATGCACAAAACTGCCGTATTTGGAGTGATGATAATGCTAAAGTGTATGTTGAGACACCATAACATCTACTGTTTGGTATGCTTTATGGGTTGGTGGAATAATTGGTCCATACTTCTTTAAAAACGATGCTGGCCAGAACGTTACAGTCAATGGTGACCGCTATAGAACCATGATTTCTGACTTTTCGTTCATCAATTAAACAACTATGATGATGTGCAGGAGCTGTGGTTTCAACAAGACGGCGCAACATGTCACACAGCTCGTGCCACAATTGATTTATTGAAGGAAACGTTTGGTAACCGCATAGTTCCCAAATCTGATTAGAGTTTCAACCTCTCTATCTATCTCCATTGTAAAAAAAAATATTAAAAACTCCTCAACATTTTGGTTCCAACGTTCATCGCCAACAACAAACCAATTGTCTACTCTTCAGAGATGTCAAACTTGCTTGCAGCCCATTTTGCTGCTAGCTCTACTTTGCCGCACAGCAACGTTGCTCCCTTGCACTTGAAAACGTAAATTTTTCCATGGGATAGATTTTTTCCGCACTCGTTCAATAGCAATAGTTCCCAAAGATCTCGATATACACAAATCCGCTGGGCCGGGTGATATGTACTCATATACGCCCAATTCTTCTGAAGAGGAAGAGAGGAAGCTCTCTTATCGAAAATGCGTGCTTTCTGGACCGTTCGATACATGTTGTATTGGACGCACAAAATAAATGCTGGTGTGCCCTAGGGCTCCGTTCTGTCTCCGACTTTTTTCATCATTTTTATAAGTGATCCTCTGTCTGTTATTTTTAATTCACTAAACTGTTTTGCAAACGACTCTGCACTCTCCTAAAAAATGTCACCCTTGAGCCCAATTTCGGACGTTCCGTGAAGTACAGAGATTCCTTTTTTAGCCCAACAACACGGATTTTTCACACGGCGAGCTGCCCCATTGCCATTTCAATTTAAAAACATTCAACCCAAATTTTGCCGACACCTTCCGGTCTACCGTTAATAATCTCCTTATGCTCGCGCAGTGAGTTTTAACATTAAAAGGGAATAACATTAAAGAATGTGTCCGCGCTTATTATAAAAAAAAGTTTATGTTTTGTATAAATGTAACAATTATTTGTCTATAAGCAAATTTAATTCTTTTTTGTTTCCGAAGTCCGGGGTTTCTTTTTATTGTTTTTCTGCTTTTCAGTCAAGTTTCCGGGCAGATTTTACTCTTGGAGGTTTTGTCAGTTCCTCGCAAGAGGCAGTACCCCGGAAAAGAAGATGGCTTTTAGCTGGATTCGAACCCAGGCTCATTCGCTTAGTAGTCCGACACACTAACCACTAAGCCACGGGGCACTACTATGAGCCATTATATTGAGTCAAAAAATCTTTTCTCTCCATGACAAGCCCCTTAGAATCTTCAGATATTTCTTAAGGTTGTTAGGATTTAGACAAAGGTCATCCAAATTAAATATTTATTCCTGTTTATATGAGATGTGTAGTAATAAAAACAGAATTGTTTCCAACTTAGTAGGACAACACCTTCCTCCATCAGGATATTGATGGACCACTTAAAACAATTAATTACATTTTTATAGATTTCTATGTTAATCTCTGCATTAAAAGAAATTCAAACAGAACGGCCAGCCCATACCCATACACTCTGAAACAGAGATTACTTGGCCATCTCTTACAAGAAGTCCTTTCATCTTGATATTTGTGATTTATTCTCCAAGAGGATAATAACGTCTCTTCAAAAATGTATTAATTTTAATAATGGCTGACATTATTTATTTTACACACGTATCGTTGAATCATTTTGCTAACAATAGCCCTACCATCCCTCGTTGTAATAGCTTTGTCTTCTGTTCTGTCCGAACATTCATAAACGGACGACAATGCTTATATCCACATCTGTCAGCAGGAAATTCCTCCCAAAAGATCCATAAAGAAAAGAGCTTCCAACTTAGATAATTTAGAATTATTATATCATAACGAATGGGAGCAACTTATGTCGATTCATATTTGTTCCCTAATCTCACGTGCATATTAGATAGACTCCTTCATACAGGGAAGATCTTGAAGGTAGGTAGGATGCATTTAAATGAGTCTAGTAAGGACAGGAACTTCAAACTGTTAGTTAAATCAGTGGTTTCAGGCTTTAGTCAAAGAAGATAAAATTAACAAAATAAAAATAAATATTAATATCTATTAAATAAAAAAATAAAATAAAATAAAAATAAAAAAAAATATAAAAAATAATCTAAATTGAAAATTAAAACTGAAGAGAAAAAAATGAAATGAAATATTAAATAAAAAGTCAAAAATGTAATAGATAATAGAAATACATTACATTACATTACATATTGATCTACTCCATAGATACATTTACGAAGTAGAGACACTTATGAGCACTGGTTACTGAGGCCATCGGCTCAGACAATTACAAGACAATACACAAGACGATATTGATACAGGGCAGAACAGAAGTAAGGGAGAGAACGGAAAACAGAAAACACATAACACGAACGGTCCACTATCCGATAAAATTAGAAATAAATAATAAAATAAAATTAAAATAAAGTGCACGACTGAAGTAAGCCATTTAATTTCTTTTACAGTTTTGAATTTTAAGGAAACATTTTTTTAAAATCGCTTGACCAGTTTTTTTCCAATAAACTTTATTTTTTAATTTTTTCGAAAACATATTCCAATTTTTTTTATAAGTATGCCAACATCTAGCAGCTGGTAGTTCTTATCAGAAAACAATTTTTTTTAATTTTTTCACAAATTGTCAAAAAAAAATTTTTAAAACTCAAAAAAATTCTTTCATTTTTTTAATTAGTTTAAGAGTTTTCTCGGAAAAACTAAGTATGAAATCAAATTTGAAAACTAAATGTCTATCGAGAAAAAAAAAATATTGCAAATCGTTCGACCAGGTTTTTAAAGTCTTTTTTTGAAACACTTTTCGAAAAAATATTTGAATTTTTTTATTATGTCATTATAAGGAAATCTGAATTTTCATCTGGGAAAAAAAATTCAATCAACCCGTTTTCAAAATATTTCGAAAACAAATTTGTTTTTAGAAAATTAAAAAAAAAAACGAAAAATATAGTTTTTGAAAAATTTGAAATGCGTTATTAATTGAATTATAAAGGACTTCCTGAGTGTAAAATTTTATTTCAATCGGGATATAGTTTAAGATAAAACCGCATTTGAAAAAAATCGGTTTTATGAGAGGTACCGCTATAAAAAAAGAGTAAAAATGAAAAACACCCCCCGAGATACTAACAGGTCCGCCAAATAACTTTTTTTTTTTTGAAAATGCTTCATCAACATCGAGTGTAGCTTCAGCTGTGTGGCACGTAGCGCCGTCCTGTTGAAAACAAATGTTGCCAATATCCTCTTTAATTTTGTGAACAAAAATTCGTTCAAAATGGCCCGATAACGATCGCCATTGACTGTAACGGCCACTCCTTGCTCATTTTCGAAAAATGGCTCAATTATGCCTCTGGACCAAAATCCGCACCAAACAGTGACTCGTTTTGAGTGTATCGGCTTTTCAATGTATGCGTGTGGGCTTTCTGTGCTCCAAATGCGACAATTTTGTTTGTTTACATACCCACCAAGATCAAAATGAGCTTCATCTGAAAAGATGATTTTTTTTGGCAAAATCGGCATCTTCTCTAATTCGATCGCAGGCAGTAATGTCGCAATATTTCCCAGCGTATACACCACCATACTCGTTTAGCGGAAGGGTAAAACTAATTACCTGTCAAATCAAACATGGGTTAAGTGTTACCATTCACGAAATAAGTACTAGATAAAAAAAAAACCTTAGATGGCGGACCCTTTACTTAATAAATACTAAGTACCAAGTTTGAAGCAAATCGGCCCATCCGTTTAGGCTATAGAGTCGCAAATAGATAGACAGACAGACTGTAGGAATTTCCGGACCCACTTTTTTTCAACTTCTCTATTATCGTAATGTTATGTTTGATTGATAGATTTATTTTTCAAGAATCCATAACTTGCATTATAGCGCCTATAATCGCAAGCAAACATGGACACGACCCAGTCGTTTGACAAAAACAATTAGCATTTACGTTGAAAATAACACAGTTTGAACTTATAAAAATTATCAAAACCACAATACTTAACGGTTTTTAGTAAAAATGAAGAATGCCATATCACGTCTTAAACAACAAAGAATTTAAGAAAAAAGTATTTCGAAAATTGTAGGACCGGTTTTGATAAAATAATGTTTTTTATTTTTAGTTTTTTTGAAAAAAAAAAATGTTTATTTTTAATTTTGCTATGCCGATTTTAAAATTTTAAATATTATTTTGGTAGGTTTCAAAAATATTGAATTTCCAAAAAAAATGTTTTAAATCAATTAAAAATAGAAAAAAATAATTATTCAAAAGTTTACTTAGATCTTTTCAATTATAAAATTTTATTGAAATCCATTGAGCATTGAGTTAACGAGAAAGTCGAAAATTAAAAAAACCGTTAAATGAAAGGTACCGTTAATAGACTTTTCCGGTGAATTTGGTTTTAATTAGCTGATAGCTACTACCAATAAAAAATATCTCAAAAAATTTCTTCAAAATCGTTGGAGGCGTTTTCGAGGAAAATAAGCTTTTCCTTAATCCTTAAAAAAAATTGTATTCACTCGAAATGACCAAAAACAAGTGTTCAAACGGTGGTGTAGCCATTAGGCTATTGTGGCACGTACTGTTTCAATCGAGATCGTGGACGCTGCTCTGTTCTAAGGCTTTCCAAATTTCTGTGGGGAGTCTTGCAGGCCATGTTCTCCAATTTAAACCACAAACCATAATCCGAAAGAGTCAGATCTGGACTTATCGACGGCCAATCTACTATTCTACTGCTATAAAGCCAGGAATATTGACACTGAGTCAGTCCTGCGTGGTTTGGTTCTGTGCGCTGGAGCAGAGTCCTTTTGGGAGATCCATCTATGTAACTTGAAAATGTTATTGTTAAAACCCTTTACAACAACCTCTAGCACATCTTTTTGGTAAGCCTTTGCACCAGTTTTTACGCCTTCTTCACAGGAATGGAGGGATGTGAAACCATGGTTAGAGATCCCCCACCAAACAATTACGGCATTACTTGGAACAAGTTTTTTCACTTCCTTAGACGAAGTGGTATTTTGTCATTTGTCTGTTGAAAATTTCTTGCACTCTAAAAAATTTCCCATCGGTCGGTTGCATCTTTTCAGCCTAATTTTTTTTTAGTTGAGGAGTTAGAAGATGACCCGTGGACCGACAATAGGCAGACCATCCCGATTGGTCTGGTTGATATATACAACTCCTTGGACATGATCTTCTGCTTCCTAAGGGGATTCCTCCGAATTCAATGGCTCACTGACTTTACTACCGCACTCGTACGGAAGACCCGCGAGCGACCACTTCTTGACTTGTCTTCTTCACCAGACAATTCGCCGAAGCGAGCAAAAGCCCGATAAACGAATATTCTTTATATACCGAGTGATTTTAGCTACTCAAAAATTTGGCCAGCACTCTTTCCGCACTTATGCAACACTTTTACCGCGACGCGACCCTCTTTAACGCCCCACTTCATCTTACTAGTTTGCACTCTGAAACCAAACTGGCTAGTATTCTTCACTGATCAGTGCATGTGTTTTGAAAAAAAAAATAACGGTTCTATTTCCGCAGAAATTTTAAAGGATAAGCGCTGGAAAAACTGCTGTAACAGAACTTATGGATTCAGTTTCGGACGTTTTTTTTCATTTTGTTAAATTATTTTTAATTCATTTATGGAGAGAAATGTTTGCTGGAATACCACAACGAGCACGAGCACGCACCGCTCTTTTCATTCAATATGCACATAAGTTTAGTTTGGTTTGGAACCGCCGCGTTTGCTGTAGCAATCGTCATGCCACCGCCACGTATTCCATAAGGTATAGAGTAAAAAACTTGTAGTCAAACAGTTAAAAAAGTTTAGTCATTATAAAGTTTAATTGAAATTTATTTTTATGTACGAAAACGAGCCAAAGAAAAGATTCTAAACAAAGATCGTAAATGTATGTATATACTTATGTCATGTTTGATTAATGGAATTCGTAATTCCACAAACGCTATGCAAAGTCAAACAGAATAAATAAATGCTGCATCAAATTGACTTCTCAGAAAAATAATTTAAAAATCCTGCATCCAGCAAAAATTACTTCCAATTCCATAAAACTCATCTCTGAACATTTCAATTTCGATTCTATGTGTCTTTCATAAGGATTAAAAACATTCTGCAAAATCGTCGGGCGTTATCTGACATACCCTCCATCTACCGCTACCCGCACTTACACTGATGCCATGCTTGGACGACATATCGTCTGGAAATTTATCACCACTACAAAGGTCCTTCTATAGATAACCTTTCGTTTCTACCATATTACAGATCCATACTCACACTCTTATGTAATCAAGCTTCTATAAAAGGATATTACATGGGAAATTCGCAATCAGATATGTTCCATCCTATCACGAACGTCTTCTGGAGGATTAAGGATCTGCAGGACATGAAATAAAACATGTGCTTAGCTCCAAATGAGACTACAAAGCTTTTTGACACCCCAAAATACGGGAACAAATATGCTGATGGTCCTCTTAAGGGAAAGCATCTGCGATTGCTTTCAGATTGATAGACATCTCCTAGGACTCCCACACAAACACACAATGAGATTCCTGCTTTTGTTTAACATGGACACGATAAATCAGCGTCATTAATCTCTTTAACAGTAAGCAAAATTTAATTAAAAAAGACTGCTGTTGATCCTGTTTGGGGTGCTTGTGCTCCCCAATAATAAAGCATAGGGAATTAATTCGATTTACCTGCAAACAAATGCGCGCATTCGCCCGCATGTGCGGATCCTGGTCGATGATTAATCGAACAGAACTTTTTTTTTGGCAACAATTATTGGAGGGTTTTTGTGTTTAACTTTGCTAAACACCAAAAGAGATTGTGGGGCATAATGAATGAGAAGGACCTTACAGGTAAATAAAATCTCATTAGTTTGTGGCGCCAAGCGGTGGCTGGACAAGTGGATATAGGCTGTCCTCGGAGTTGGAGCGTTACTGAAATGATTAATAGGTGCAAATAATTTGGGGCTAATAAATTATGTAATGCATAATGAGTGTGGTACTTGTTGAAATGTAGAGGGATGTTTAACAAAGCCGTAAATATGTGAATTGAGAGGGAGGATTTTTTTTAGGATTTAAAGGTTCGATTTGACATTAGCCTATTAAAATGGGGTTAAGTACATTTGTTTTTTTTTATTCTCCCTTATACCAATATGTTAAGCCCTTTTAATATTAAATGATTTTTTTATAATTAGCCCGCACTAAAGGGATTTTGACTGCCCTTATAAGGATATGAATAGACAGAGCGAGGGCTTTAGGAAAATAGGGAAGAATGCAAAAGGCGGTAACGATGCACATTTGTTTTAAAGTTCTGCAAGTCAAAATGGGAGGGAAAAAGAGAGCCTGGCAAGGCATTCCACATTCGCGTGGTATGGCTAAAGAAAGAATCCCTGTACTTGACGGTACGTCCGAAGTTGGTCTCAAGGGTATACTGATGGCCATTCCTTGCAGCGCGAGTATTACGATTGAATTGTTTCAGGGGAGGAATGAAGGTGGCTATTTCGCTTGAGCATTGTTTGTAAAAATAACGATAAAATAAGGAAAGGCACGAAACATTACGGAATGGGTTACGGGAGCTCCTGCTCAAAATGTGGGAATTATACTGGAGTTTTGGGCGTATATATGCTTTATATACTGTAGTCAGATCAGACGGGGTGAAGAATTTCTGGCATCTTCGAAGGAAACCTAAACATCCGCAGCATTCTTGGCGATGTCAAATGTGTGATCGTTCCACAGAAGGTGGTATGTAATGCACATACCGATAACTGAGAGGTTATCAATTTTTTCAATGCAGGTGCCACTCATGGACAGTGGCAATGAAGGAATATTTCGCTTTAACGACAGAAGACAACATTGAGTTTTTGAAGCATTAAATTCCACACGTTTCTTATTCCCCATTGTACAATGTTGTTAAGATCAGAATTTAATGAACTTATCATAAGCTGCTGTTGCAGTTCCACATCCGAAGAACGTGGATGTTAATCTGGAAACGAATATGAAAAGCTGAGAGTATTGTTGTCAGCAAAACAATTGGTTGGATTAGTTGTTTCAGATAATAAGTCGTTGGGCCCTGAGGCACGCCAGCGTTTATTTTGTGAGAATCAAACTTGAAACCGTCCAATACAACTTGTATTGACTTTTTCAAAAGGTAATTACTAATCGAACGAAGAAGAGATTCATCGAGTCCAAATGCACGCATTTTCTTGATGCCAAACTCTATCAAATGCCTTAGAAATATCAAGTGCAATAATTTGGCTTTTCCCAAAACAGTGGAGAGATTGGTTTCTTAAGCATGACCTGGAAAGGAGGGACGTTAGTTTGAGGGAGCAGAAGATTCGCCTTTTTTAGGGACTCGGATGGTTTTGCCAGAACACCTCTTCAGAACAATGGCGGGGTATTTTCCGGGCCAGCGGGTTTGCGTATGTTAAGATCTTTCAATATTCTTGCGACTGTGCGAGTGCGAAAGAAGATTGGTCTAGTGAAATCATTTACGCTCTCGAGTACAGGAGGAGTTCTAACACCTGCTGGCAGCGTTGAGTTTGTAGCGAATTGGGCTGCAAGCACATTTGATTTTTCTTGAGAACTGACAGCAAGAGTATCATTAAAGACAAGCGTCGGAACCGATGATGACGAGAAGTTCTTTACGTTTTTTTACAAATTACCAAAAAATTTGACTGCCTTTGGGACATTGCAGTATTTTTTGCGGGATTTTTTGTTCATGTAAAAATATAGTCTTACAAATGTGAACATTACAGGCCTTTCTAGCTTGCTTAAACTTTTTTTCGGTTTTCCTCGGTTTTGTAACCAACGGAAACTTACCTCTTTCAACCTGACAACCTCTTTACAGCTCGAATCAAACCATTATCGTTATCTTTAGGTTTGATACTTTTTGACCTATTCGGGACAAAATTTCTCATATCTAAGAGGATAACATTTGTTACCATAACTGCGCTAGAGTCTATGTCGCTACCGAGGAAGCAAAGCGACCAGTTAAAGAACCTGAAGAAACTATTGAGACCGTCCCAGTTGGCTTTCTCGTAATGCCAAACAGTTCTCCTAGGGGGTTTCTCTTTAACTGAGTTTTGTTGGTACGAGAGATTCCCTGAAATGACGCAATGATTGGATGTACCTATAGAGGTGTTAAAACACGGATAGTGTGTTGGTCAGGATCAGAGCTAAGAAAATAAGTCTAGAGTGTTGGCGGCTTGACCTGTAATGTCAGGAATTCGGGTTGGCTCATCAACAAGCTGAGACATTTCATTCGAAAGAATTCTACGAAAAACATCAAAACAGCAGTTTCTAAAAGTTTTCTGCCGTTTTCTGGAAGACCTACTCATAAAATTTGATAAACTTTCAAATAGAGTTTTACAATCTTGCCAGGTGTTCCTAAAATAATTTTTTTTTACATAACTTCTTTCCCTTAAAAAATTAATATTATCCAAGATACAGCAACAGTGCAGCTGTTCTTACCTTCTCAATCCTATGATTCCTTGAAAATCTTCAAAAACACTCTAATAACATGATCTCAACGGAGTGTGCCTTAAGCTGGCAGAATGCTTTTATCATAATTCTACTTGTAAATGTCATCTTTTACCGTCAACTCATCCTATTTAAGCTTGGAATCGATGTAACTATACTGCATGATATGGAACAGACTAAACCCTTGGAAGTGGTGTCTAATAACAATTAACTCCATTAGTTTGCAGCCTTGCACACAAGAAACCTACACCTCCATCACCCACACGCAGAAGCACATACTTGCCATCCTTATTCTTGTAATTTTATATCATGGAACAAATTACTATCTTGAAGTTTCCTTCGAATGAAGGCTGCAAATGTCATGAGCGTGTCCTTTCCTTTGCAAAATGGTTTTTGGCGCGGAAGGTTACTTGTCTTCCGTTATGCTTTGTTTTTAACGTTAAATCCTTTTTTTACTTTGGTCTGTTTCCTTTGGCTTTTCTCTGTATTTTTTTTGGATTAAAGTACTCCTCTAAGGGATAAAAATGGAAAACGGAAGTTGAGAGATTAAACGAGAAAAAAGGATGCAAACAAGAAAATAGTTCTATAGTTACATTTCCTTCTTCATCACTTGAATTAGTTTTTGTTCTTTTCTTTCATCTTTTTAAGGAGTTAAAAAGTCAAATGAGCTAAGTCAAACAGTAAACTGAACATAAGGACAATAGACGTCAGTAGTGGTTTATTGCAAAACCTTTTGGTTTGAAGTTATTGCGTGAGTCCTTTTATTACAACTAGTTCTAAGCGCGTAATGAGAGTGATTAAAATTTATTTGTCTTCAATTGTGAACAACAAAGTCATAAGGTGTGTACCAAAGACAAATTTTTTTTAAGCATTTCAGAAATGTTTAAAAAACATTTCAGAAATGTTTCTTTGTTTCTGAAATGATAATTTATAGTAGGGACGGAATACCTACTTCATCCAGTTAATGAAAAATGTTGCCATAAATAAATGGCAAATTACATAAAATGTACAAAACCGCTGGTCGGGCAGACTTTCTCTTGTCCCTTTTGCAGTAAAATGGCCACTTTTGGTATTGGCTTACCTCATCGAGTCAACGAGCCAATGGGGTATGAAATGAAAGCTTAAACCGTCTAAAAATTGGTCTGACAAACTTAACATGGGCATAACCTGCGTCATCCTGCTTTTTAAAATAAAATATAAAATTATAAATTTGCTGGCAAATCCTTCAAAGAGGACATAACATTTTTACTTGCGATTATAGGGACTTTAAGGCCAGTTAGGATTCGTGAATATTACAAAAATTGAGGTAATAATCAAACATGACATTAGGATCATAGGGAAGTCTAGAAAGTTAGTGACAAAAAATGTCTGTCTGTCCGTCTGTCTGTATGTATAACGATCTGCAGCCTAAACGGCTTAAAAGATTGCCTTCAAATTTAAGTACGAACGGTTCTTTTGGCATTCATCAGAGGGATTTTTAAATTTTATTTGTACAGCTAAAAATAACGGTACCTGCCATATTACCGTTGAGGATAAGCTTATTTTCCTTGAAAACGGCTTTAATGATTTTGGTGAATTTTTTGAGAATATTTTTGTAGGTATTTGCTTCATTTCATCAATTTCCGGGAAAAGTCTATTAACGGTACCTGTCATATAAGTTTTTTTTTTAATTTTCGACTTTCTCGTTAACGGCTCCTTGGATTTTCATAAAATCTTATATTTGAAAAGATCTAAATAGCCAAATTAATTCTGCATACCAACATTTTCAATGACTTTTTTTTCTATTAAAATTAATTTTTGAATTTTTTTTCTGAAAATACAATATTTTTTAAAAATAATGAAGAAATTTTATTTTAAATTTTATAATCAGGTGTATATTATTAAACTCTAAAAAACTACATACCAAAATGAAATAAAAAAAAAAACTAATAATAAAAACAGGATTTTATCAAAATCGGTCCTACAATTTTCGAAATACTTTTTTCAAAATTTGGATAATATATAAGATTATAAGACGTCTTTTGTGGCTTTGACACATTTTATAAGTTCAGATCGCGTTATTTGTCCATTTAAATGTTACTTGTAGTAGTGCCCCGTGGCTTAGTGGTTAGTGTGTCGGACTACTAAGCGAATGAGCCTGGGTTCAAATCCGGCTCATAGCCACCTTTTTTTCCGGTGTACTGCCTCTTGCGAGGAACTGACAAAACATCCAAGAGTAAAATTTGTCTCGAAAAAGTGCATCTCAGAAGCCGTTCGGACTCGGCGGCGGTAAACTGTAGATCCCTTCCATTCTTGCAGATTAACAACACAATGGACCTTCCCACAGTTGCCCCCGCATATCTCAAAAACGGTTCGTCGTAGAAAATAAACCCTGTAAGAAAAATGAAGCTGATAAAATTTGCTACAATTTCCTATGGCACTATATTTGAAAATAAAGAACCGTTTTTGATATGTTCTCCTTGAAAAAATGGAAATTTTTTCAAGAAAAAAAATTATTTTGCCAAACTTGTTGTTGTAACTCCTTACCAATTTTTTTAATCACAAAGTTCTGAAGCGATAAGTTGTAGAGAATCTAATTTCTACAAAAATATATACAAAAGTGTTAATTTATTTAAACAGTTCAAAAGATACAGCGAATTAAAATGTTACGATAAATGTCAAAACTTAGTCATAAAATAACAAATCTTATGTTTCGCAATAATTCCAATCAATATTTTCAAAAATGGTCTAAATAAGTTGTAGAGCATTCAATTCCGCATTAAATGAGACCATAATAATATCTTTGCGCCACCCACCACCAAACTACATTATGTAAGAGTTGGACCAATTTTCGACATTTTTAATTTTTTCTCAAATAATAAAATTGTAAATAAGCTCTTTATCATAAGAGCAGTGCATATAAAAGTTGTAGAACTGAAGTTTGCGTCCTTGAAAATGAAAGCTAGATAAAAAATGCGCCATTAGTGGGGACTCCGGTACCGATAGCACCAACGGCTGAGGATCTATTGCAATTAAAAGAGAGAGATTTGGGGCGAACCAAGAACCTTCCACGTTCAATCATTTCACTACTGGTGGGGCAATAATTAATTTTTCTCACCTTATTTCTGGTATAAAAGCCTAGTGTAGGTAGCTGGATTCAATACCTTTCTGACAGTGCAAGAATCACTCGAAAGGCTTGAGTGAAATATTTATTTTCTGGCAACTGACCCTTCAATCCACTCCTGGAGGCACAGTTATTTAATCAAGAGAATTCTGATGTCCGGATCAGGTAGCTAGACGTAAAACCTATAAGATAATCCAAAACATCTTCAGCTAGAATATCTACAAGGCGAGATATAACCATCTGAAAGCTTGAGTGAAAAATATATTCTACAAAACGCGACCCTTCAATCCGCGCCTGAAGGCGCAGTGATTTTTCCAAGTAATTTTTATATACGGATCAGGTAACTGAAATAAATACCTATTTAACACTGTACGAACCATTCACCTACGACCACCATATAACTAAGTATAGGCATGAAAAAAAATTAAGTGAAAATATTAAATTTTTTGACTTAATTTTTCACATGCCTATGTCTAGTTATGTGGTGGTCGTATGTAAATGGTTCTTGCAGTGTTAAATAGGTATTAATTACTTGGACTATCTGACAAAAGTTCAATAATGATAACCATACAGGCTTCCATCGACCTAAAAAAGACAAATGCACATTATGTGAAAGGCTGAAGAACGCCGACAAAGCAGAACAAAGAGTTTTGGAACCATCAGTTGAATATACAAATCTTATTAGGGACAAGGACACGTCAAAAAAAGTGTTCCTCTCAGATCAGGAAAGTAAGTAAGCTAGATCCATCATTTCTTTGTGCAAGCTTTGACCTACAAAAAGTTTTAAATACTACTCACGGCAAAAGTGTTAGTCTCTGTTATTCAAGAAAGTACTCGTACTACAACGAAAGTATTTACGAAAATGGTACCATGGATGGATTTCCTCCTGTTATCTTTAAAAATTGTACCGTATTGTAATTTAACCGTTCTCTTGATTTAGGAGTATTTCTCGATGATTGGAAATACTCTTTTTTAATTCCCATTCATAAGTCTGGTTCAAAAAATGATGTTACCAATTATAGACCGATTTGTAAAATATCTACCATTCCTAAGCTTTTTGAAAAATTAATTTACAAAAAACTTATAGGGCTATCTAAAGAAATCATTTCACCGTTGCAACATGATTTTATTACCGGAAGATCTACGAACACAAACCTTGCAATTTTTTTCAAATTTTGTTCTGTGTGCACTGGAAAATTGTCTAATATGTGAAGTAATCTACACTGATTTTGCGAAGGCGTTTGACAGGGTTGATCACAATGTACTTCTTAGGAAACTTCAAAGATATGGTTTTCACTCAAATTTTTTGAAATGGATTAAGTCGTATCTTTGTGGACGTACACAATTTGTTGGCCTAGACAATAAATTGTCTGGTGCTATCGAGGTTACTTCGGGTGTTCCCCAAGGAAGCCATCTTGGACCTCTCCTATTCTTGTTATTTGTCAATGATATTCCTGATGTTTTCATATATTCCAATTGTCTGATGTATGCTGATGACTTTAAACTGTTTTGTGTTGTGAAAGATATATCTGACTGTTTAAAATTACAAAATAATCTGTTCAATCTTTCTGTGTGGTGTGAAAAGAACAATTTACCTTTGAACGTCTCTAAGTGTCAAAGCTTAACTTTTTGTCGTCGCTTGTCACCATTAAACTTTCAATATAATAACGGGTGATTTTTTAAGAGCTTGAGAACTTTTTTTTTTAAAAAAACGCATAAAATTTGCAAAATCTCATCGGTTCTTTATTTGAAATAGAATAAAATAAAAAAGATAATTTCATTTAAATGTTGACCGCGGCTGCGTCTTAGGTAGTCCATTCGGAAAGTCCAATTTTGGGCAACTTTTTCGAGCATTTCGGCCGGAATAGCCCGAATTTCTTCGGAAATGTTGTCTTCCAAAGCTGGAATAGTTGCTGGCTTATATTTGTAGACTTTAGACTTGACGTAGCCCCACAAAAAATAATCTAAAGGCGTCAAATCGCCAACTTACCGGTCCATTTCTTGAGATGAATTGTTCTCCGAAGTTTTCCCTCAAAATGGCCATAGAATCTCGAGCTGTGTGGCATGTAGCGCCATCTTGTTGAAACCACATGTCAACCAAGTTCAGTTCTTCCATTTTTGGCAACAAAAAGTTTGTTAGCATCGAACGATAGCGATCGCCATTCACCGTAACGTTGCGTCCAACAGCATCTTTGAAAAAATACGGTCCAATGATTCCACCAGCGTACAAACCACACCAAACAGTGCATTTTTCGGGATGCATGGGCAGTTCTTGAACGGCTTCTGGTTGCTTTTCACTCCAAATGCGGCAATTTTGCTTATTTACGTAGCCATTCAACCAGAAATGAGCCTCATCGCTGAACAAAATTTGTCGATAAAAAAGCGGATTTTCTGCCAACTTTTCTAGGGCCCATTCACTGAAAATTCGACGTTGTGGCAGATCGTTCGGCTTCAGTTCTTGCACGAGCTGTATTTTATACGGTTTTACACCAAGATCTTTGCGTAAAATCTTCCATGTGGTCGAATAACACAAACCCAATTGCTGCGAACGGCGACGAATCGACATTTCACGGTCTTCAGCAACACTCTCAGAAACAGGCGCAATATTCTCTTCTGTACGCACTGTACGCATTCGTGTGGTTGGTTTAATGTCCAATAAAGTAAACTGAGTGCGAAACTTGGTCACAATCGCATTAATTGTTTGCTCACTTGGTCGATTATGTAGACCATAAATCGGACGTAAAGCGCGAAAAACATTTCGAACCGAACACTGATTTTGGTAATAAAATTCAATGATTTGCAAGCGTTGCTCGTTAGTAAGTCTATTCATGATAAAATGTCAAAGCATACTCAGCATCTTTCTTTTTGACACCATGTCTAAAATCCCGCGTGATCTGTCAAATACTAATGCATGAAAATCCTAACCTCAAAAAAATCACCCTGAAAAAAAGATTTAGGTGTTATATTTGATGCAAAGTTTAGTTTTAATAGCCATGTAGACTACGTTGTAGCTAAATCCAGTTCTATGTTAGGTTTTATAACTAGAAACTCAAAAGAATTTAAAAATCCTTTTACAATTAAATGTTTGTACCTCTCTTATGTACGATCAGCCCTGGAATATTGCTCTGTTATTTGGAACCCTTTTTATTCCATTCATTCTAAAAGGATAGAAAATGTTCAAAAACGTCGTACCGTATACGATGGAATATCCCCCGTCCTTCTTATGATACTCGTTGTTTGCTCTTTGGTTTACTAAGTCTGGAAATGCGTCGAGAATATTTTGATATCATGTTTATTAGAGATATTTTGAACTATAAAATTAATTGCCCTGTTTTACTAGATTTGGATGGCTTTAATTGCCCGGCACATATCTTGAGAACTTATAACACTTTTTATGTTCCCCGCCACAGGGTTAATTATGGTCTAAATGAACCGATCTCACGTTGCTTAAGGCATGCCAACTCAGTATCTACTAACAATAAATTTGATTTTTTCCAATTTATAAATAGAGATACTTTCAAAACTTATTTATTAGCTGAATTAAAATTCGGAAAATGATTATTGTAATTTATTATTTGTTATTAAGCTTTAATAATATATATAAAATATATAAATATATATTAAATAAATAAATAATATTGCATTTCAAAATTTTCAAAAAAGAAATGGTTACTGTTTTTTATGGGGAAAAGTGACGGAAAACGAGGATGCACCGAAATTTCATCTATTATGTTTAAATATTTGACTTTGGTGGATCAGAGAAAAGTTCAAAATATTATTCACCTTTATGGGCAGAAAAAAATCGCAACAAAATTATCCTATTCATGTTAGGCACTTTTTAAAGAAGTCTTCTTACATATCAAAAATTAAAATAACATTTTTGTTACCCGGTCCCACAATGATGCCGGTTGATTCAATTCATAGCACCATTGCATAAATAAATAAATAAATTTATTGGTGCGACAGCTCCTTAAGGAATCAAGAATCACAATGATTTTAATGATTGGAAAAACTTTTAATAAATTACACTTTTTCCAATACTTAGATCAGCGTTCTTTGAAAAGAACAGCTCAGTAATTCTTCTTAAATATGGATTTTTGGATGACTGCGAGGTAAAGGAGTATGACACCGCTTTAACAAGGCCAAACCGTATTTCTGCATCCCAAATTATGTTATGTAAGCAAGTTAAGCAAAGTATCTTGATTTGAAAGAACTTTGTGAATAAAAACACTATTCCTGAACGGTATCATGACGAGTAATTGTCTTAGAGATTTACAGCTACGATAAGGGATGTTTTAAATGAAACACAACAGCAGTGTCTGGCTTATAATCACTGAATTGCATTTCCAAAAATATAACTGAATACTGAGCTCGGCAAGAGTACGATAACTTAGGCGCCAAGAAATAATAACGGTTTTTGGTAGAACAGTTCAATACAAGCGTTTTTTTCTATAGGAGGGGGGGTCTATCTCCCCCCGTTTGGTCAGTAGGGACATTTTCATAAAAAAAGTACTTAAAGAATAAAAAAATTATACAAACATAACGGTAATACTTACAGGTAAGTTTTATACTTTTTTTTAAAGCCAATACTCCGTTCTATATGATAATTTTTAAATCAAGTGAAATCTATGCACAATTTTTGAAAAACCAAATTTTAAACTCAAAATTTGGAAAAAAAAACATAAAAAAAAAGTTTAAAGTGTAATTTTTCAAAACTGTAAAATTATATATTATTTTTTTTTCTAAAATTCGTTGCTCTTATTAATTCATAATCAAAAACTGAAAACTAAATGATTTTTTGTCTTCTAGTTTTTGAGAAAATTAAAAATTACTAAAACTATTTTTTTATGTTTGTTTTATTTTATTTATTTTTATTTTATTTGCTTTTTTGCTTGCTTATACATAACGGCGGCCAGCGTATAAACAGTGAAGTAGGTGCCCCTGCTTGGGCACATTATAGGATTTGGGGTAGGTGAAAAGTTGGGTATATGCAAAGTTTTTTTGGCTCAAAGTGAAATCACTGTAAATACCAAAAAAGAAAAATTTCATAAAAAAGTTGTTTTAAGATAAATTTAAAATTTATTTTTGTGTGAGGCTACTCAAGTGTTACGGACTTAGAAAACTTAGAGGCTGTTATCCCACCTAAATAGCCAAGGCTACTTACCATCAACGACGAACTTAATGAACACTACGAACTTGAGAGTAACCAAACTACAGATTAGTTTTTGATTAAGAATTAATTAGAGCAACGAATTTTAGAAAAAAAAACTATATAATTTTACAGTTTTAAAAAATACACTTTAAAATTTTTTTTATGTTTTTTTTCCCCAAATTTTGAGTTTAAAATTCGTTTTTTTTCAAAAACTGTGCATCGATTTCACTTGATTTAAAAATTAACAAATAGAACGGAGTATTGGCTTTAAAATAAAAGGCACGACTGGGTCGCACGTACTTGCTCCTGTGTGCTAATCCTTTTTAGGTACAGGCGTCTTTTTGACAAAGATTTAATTTTAATGTTTTTTTGACGTGCAACTTCTTTAGAATCGTTGTGGTTTGAAGCTCGAACGAACATGCGTCACGATAAAGGGATAAACACATAAATATATAGGATTGTTAGCTTTTGCAGTTTTTTAGTGTGTATTAGCTTTCCACTTGCTGCTTACTGTTTATAATATAATTTGCTAAAAGAAAGATATAAAGGACTTTTTTCAGTTTAATTTTCATTTTGGTATGGACAAATTTGAACAACTGCCATAAAGATTCGTGGGAATCAGCAGTAGGGCAATAATGCTAGGTATAGGGACCTATATAGGTCCCAATAACAATAATTTACTTTTTGAAATAAAATTAATTAAAATAGCTTTATTATGTTTGATGGATCAATAAACGTATGGTGTGGGTAGGTATTAATGGAATTTATTAAGGATATTAGGTACCTACAATAAGGTTGGAAGGAAGGTAGGTACTTAATATAAGATACACGTTCCAACTGCGAGTATGTAAAGCGACAATATTAAAAGTTAACACAGTGGTTTTGTTTATTTATAGAAAGGTGTAAACTTTTGTTTTCTCGATTGAAATTTTTGCATTCAGTAGTAATCGAATAATTCTTTTTATTTGTTAGTTGTTTTTGTGTGTTTATCATAGGCTCATTATTTATTCTGTGTGCTTTTATGATGAAGAAATGCTTTAAAATACGTAGGAATGTATGTAGGTTGTCACCTTCTTTTATTTGACTAATGGCAAGGGCTTAGCCGAGCAATATGAAATAAAATTTGGGGGAAATTTTTTTATGAAATCAAAAAAACACTATTCATAACGTTTTTTGGAAAAAATGTTGTAAGCCATCTTTTGTCTTTTGCTGTTTTATATTTTATGAATTTTTCATTTCAAAATCGTTCGACCAGTTTTTTCAAAAAAATGTTTTTTTTTGAAAAACTTTTCGAAAACATATTTTAAATTTTTTTTGAGTATGTCAATTCAAAGAAATCTATAGCTTATACAAGGAGAACAATTTTAAAAATTTAAAAATTTATTAAACCGTTTTCAAAATATTCAAAAAACAAAATATTTTTTTAAAAAAATTATTAAAAATTAAAAAAAAATGTTTTTGAAAATTTTAAAAAGCAATATTATTTAAATCATAAACGACTACATTTTTTGAAAATTTCATCAAAATCCGTCAATTAGTTAATGAGAAAGTCTAATTTAAAAAAACCGGTCATATGGGAGGTACCTTTATAAAACTTTTTTCTGAAAAATCCATTAAAATGGAAAGATAGATTTTGCACAGAAAACATCATTCTGAAAGTTTTATCAAAATCGTAGGAGCCGTTTTCGAGAAAAATAAGTTTTTCATTAAAAGTTATATGGCAGGTACCGTTAGTTTTAAAGCTAGAATGCCAATTCCAAAAACTCGAGTAGAGCACTCTAAAAATAATATAATATATATATATATAATAATATAATAATAATAATATAAAATAAAAAAATTCATTAAAAGTTATATGGCAGGTACCGTTAGTTTTAAAGCTAGAATGCCAATTCCAAAAACTCGAGTAGAGCACTCTAAAAATACTATATATACCAAGTTTGAATCAAATCGGCCCAACCGTTTGGGCTGTAGATATCGATAGGGACAGACAGACAGACAGACAAACAGACAGACAGACAGACGGACGGAATTTCCGGACCCACTTTTTTTGACTTCTCTTTCATCGTAATGGCATGTTTGATTGTTAGAATTTTTTTTTTTTTTACGAATGCATAACTTGCCTTATAGTCCCTATAAATCGCAAGTAAAAAGTATAAAACTTACCTGTAAGTATTACCGTTATTTTTGTATAATTTTTTTATTCTTTAAGTACTTTTTTTAAGAAAATGCCCCTACTGACCAAACGGGGGGAGATAGACACCCCCGTTCCGTAGAAAAAAATTATTGTATTAAACTGTTCTACTAAAAACCGTTGTCATTTCTTGGCGCCTAAGTTATCGTACTCTCCACCTGAGCTCGGGTCCGTTTTAAAGTTTAGGAAAAAATAAAAAAAATGTGTTTCCTCTAAAATTTACATTTTGTCCCTTGCGATAAAAAGGCGGTTAGGGTTCGATATATATAGAGATATAGTGATGATAAAAAAATATTAAATACAAAAAAGAACAAGATAAATATGTACATAGTACGGCATTCCCCAATCTGCACTCAAAAATGCACATTTTGGACAACTTTGAGTTTAAAATCAAAATTTAGAACATTTGATGCGATGTGCTGCAAATTATTTAGCATACTTTAAAGATTTGAATTGAAGTCCCTACCACTAACGACTTGGGCAAAACATCACTATAGTGCATCAAATGTTGGCTTCTAAATGATCAATCGTTGCTAGTTCATCAGCAAAGACCAGATATTTGGCGTAGTAGTACAAAAGTTTCAATTTGTGGTCAATTCACAATGCCCATTTCTTCAGATGATTCGGTCACCAAACGTTTGGCTCAACAAAGTAAAATACACTTCATTAGTATGACAGCTAGTTTGACAGTAATCTTTATCAGAAGTTCTATACCTCAAAGAAATCACCCTTTATTATAGGCTGCGTTTTTCAGCGCGACAAGAATGCAAGGGATATTGGATTTTCTCGGGCAACATACCTCTGATATCCTTCTTGCCATCTACCGAAGCATTTTCTCTGACGAAACGATTGATTTATTATAGAAGACGTCTTATTGTCATAGTTTTTACGAAGGCCTTTAATCAAGCCGATGATTATCTATTCGAGTAACCATAGGTTCAACATTGTCAATTTAAATGTTTGTTTAAATACAAAAAGAACTTTTCAAAACTTTATATCGATTTTCGCAGAAATTGCCCTGAAAACGGACAACATCTCAACTGAAACGATAAGTGATGTAATACCATTAAAAATGGAATTCTGTATTAAAAACCCATTCTTCCAAAATAATGTACTTAAAACAATTGTATATATATATTTTTATATAAGCAACTAAATAATCTTTATTTTGAATGGTGAAAGGTTTCCCGAAAAAATTATACCATGTTGTTTGATCCCTAGTAGGTTTTTCCGAAAAATCGACGTGGACAGAATAAATGCCCTTTCTATATAAGTAAAGAATAAAACGTGTACAAAATAACTGCCAAAAGCCAATTATCCTGATTTTCTTTTGCCATTTACCACAAATGTCCTTATGTTGACGATGCTATTATGAACTTTGTACCTTTAACATGATTCATCGATTTATTAATGCTTTATTGCCTAAGACAACTACTCAGTCCATTTAGGCTTTATTAATGGATGTGGTATCAGGAAATCAAAAAAAAAAAAAAAAAAACTTTCAATGTTTGAAATATCAGTCAATCAATTGATTTCCTGTGAGAAAAAAACCCTCAAAGGCATTATCTTGTAGCCTAACTTCAACAACTTATATATATAATTTAGTAGAGGAACAAACGAAACACCATAATTTCTTCATTTGGAAATTCCAAGTGGCTTAAAAGCTTAAGTCAATCGATATCAACTGAACAAGAGATTCTGCTTTATAAGACTTTTCCTTAGACCAAACTACAAAATATCATTCTTTGAAAATTAATTTCCCAATAAAACATAACCAAAATAAAGAAGTTATATTAATCAACATATTCAAGAACATATCCCAACACCAGCACCATCTGCACCTGCAGTAATTAACTTTCAACACTCATTATCCGATGCCCGTCCTCGAGGGAAAACTTACACATCTTCCCTACCACCACAGAATCCTTAATCGTTTTTTGATGCAGGTCCGTAAATTTAATTCGTGTTGCAACTCTTATCCCTGTCCAGATGTTGTCCTATAGTAAAGGTTGGATTATTGGCAACACTGAAAATCAATAAATCCAGAAGGCCAACACTGCCTCTTGTGCTGCATCCTGTTGGTCTTTTATTATTGAGTTATTGTTGCTGCATTCAATTATTGTAAACGGACAATACCGTACAAATTTCATACCAATTCGTCCCATAATTTGCAGGATATCACTATGCAAGTCATAAGCATGTCCGTCCACTGTCCATGCAACCGACACCATCGACGTAGTGCAGTGTCCTTAACAAAAAAAACACCCACGTTGCCACATACAACGGTTGTTAATACCAAACGTCCCCTGCCATGTGCATCATCCACCATGAATTATTTAATTGATTGAAAGCAATATCATATTTATGCAATTTGAATTCCGAGCACGCCATCATCATGGCTTCTCGGCTCCATCGTCCTTGCAGGATAAAGTTTTTTGCGTTTTTGGTCTTAAAGTAGGAGAACGGTTGCAGGACGAAATTAAATGTCAAAATATTAATACATGGATGGTAGTTTTGAGGATTTTCTGTATTTATCTTGAATAAATAACTAAGCTTTCGGGCAGCACTTCCAGGATGTGTGTTCATCGATTACGAAGACAGATTTTCGTGGATGGTAATGAAATAAGAAGAAAAATTACTTTGAACTTTCCAAATGTCAAACTAAAATATTAATGGAAAATGCACTTCGGAAGTGAATGCCTTTGCGAAAGGTCTTTTGGTTTTGCGGGGCAAGCCGAGTTGTTGTTGAAAGTTTTGTTTAATGGACCAGGTTATAAATACAATATAGGCATCGGGAACATCTTTATGTTCGGGGAAGTGGTTTGTGAGGAGTTGGAGTTGGAGGAGTTTCCAAATAAACCGAAGTAGTTTTTATTTAAATATCAAAGTCAAAGCAAGCATGAAATGGGATGCAAGTTCCACAAACAAAGGTTCAACTATAACGGAAAACAAGAATTATATCACTATTAGTCCAGCCGACAGGTTTGAAAATGTGGATTTTGGTGTAAAAGGGCCGGAAGTTAATGAAACTTTGGGTTGTTGTTCAAGGATGGTATAGTAACATTTTTTCAAGTTTTGGACCTCTTGAATCTTGTATGGAAAGAGTATCTTTTGATCTTTTTCCAGTTTTCCTTAACAACTTTTTTGCTTTACTTTCTATGTTCGACAAAAACTATTTTATTTAAAAAAAAAAGGTTAAATTTCCCAACAGTTTGGCTGTTGAAATATTTGTGTATGTCAATCCCTTTGCAAGATATGGCACTTTGAAAAAGAGATAATTTTTTCAAATTTTGGAACCATTTCAATTATTCGTTTGAGCCATCGTTTCAAGGTAACCTGATGAATCTGTGTTCACGCAAAATCAAATATTTTTCACAGATGGCGTCTACATCTAATGGATCAGACAGACCAAATCATCGTTCAAGAATCAAGAAGGAGCCTTTTGTCAGACTGAAGAAGATGGTTGACAAAAGTTTGTAATAAAACCTGGTACTCAACTGAAAGTTGAAAGTTGGGTTCATTCCCACAACCTAGCAATGGAATAAATCTCCTAAAAAAAGTTTTTATTCGCCAATGAATTTCCTATTACATCCGCAATAAATTCAAAAACGACCTACACAGTGCACAGTTGAGAACGCACTTCATTTAATATTAACATGCATTCGGAGTTACCTTTATCAATTTGGTAACTCGTTTCGTTTTTTCCTTGGGTTTATGTTAAGGAACTTTTGATTTTAGAGCTTTTAAAATGATGGATGTTATCGTAGAGTGTTTTGTTTTGTATTGATTTTTGCTTTTTTTTTCTAATGTGTAGAAAATTCAGCTTCTTCTCTTTCTTTCCTGAAAGATGGAAAACAACAATTGTCCAGCCTGTCTCTAAGAAAAGTGACCCATCCTCCCGCTCCTTTGAAGACAATTGGCTCATGGCTCAACCGTGTAAGCTGTAGTTCAAAAGAATACATCCGTGCAGGCAGTTAGAATTTTTTTCACTAACTCAAATAGCTTTCTCTATTTTTGAATTTTAATTTTAAGGGCTAACAATAACGGTACCACTCATATAGCCGTTAATGAAAGGCATATAAAAAACGTGTGGTTTTTAATCTGGTAATACTTTTTTCGGAGTTGGTCTTTTTGACCCTCTGTCATTTTATTTATGCTCAGATTGGTTTGCCATTTCATAATGAATAGATTTACTCCTGAACAGCAAATTGTGAAAATTTATTTCCAAAATAATGGTTCGGTTCGCTTCTAATATTCGGTCAACATAATCGTCCAGCTGAGTCGGTAATTTGAGTAACCATGAATCGGTTTTGCACCACATAATGCGCATCCTCAGAGACGCCGTAAAGTGCGCACCGAAGACGCTATTGCTGCTGTGGAGCAGAGTATCGAAGAAGACCTGAATGAGCTTATCCACTTTATTTGCGGAAGGATCTTGGTTTGCGGGCTTACAAAATGCAACTCGTGTAAGAATTGAAGCCGAACGACCATTAAGCTCGTCTCACGTTCGGTGAATGGGCCCAAAACGAGATTGCCGCCGATCCCGATTTTTACAAGAAAATTTTGTTCAGCGATGAAGCTCACTTTTGGTGGAATGGGTACGTTATGAAGCAAAATTGTCTTATTTGGAGTGACCGTTATCCACAAGCCATTGTTGAGACGCCGTTACATTCTCAAAAAGTCACTGTTTGGTGTGCTCTTCAATGGGGAAGGCTATAGAGCCATGATTAATGACTTTTTCGTGCCTGAATTGGAGGATGTTGATGTGGACGACCTTTGGTTAAAACAAGACGGCACTATATGCTATATAGCCAACGAAATTATCAATTCATTGAAGGAAACTTTTGGTGAGCGCATCATCTAGCGTCGTGGGTCTGTGGCTTGACCTCAAAGATCGTGCGATTAAACACCGCTGGACTATTATATTGTGGGGTTATGGGAAATCGTTTGTCTACGCAGATAAGCCCGAGACGATTGACTCCTTGGAAGAGAATATTCGGCGCGTTATTGCTGACATACGGCCCTAATTGTTGCAAAAAGTGGTCGAAAATTGGGGCTCTCGGCTGGATTTAATTCGAGCCAGCCGCGACGGTAACTTGCCTGAAATCATTTTTAAAACATAATGGCAAACCCTTGTCTTTATAACAACGCTAAATTCTTGGCTATAACATTAAATTATATCCGTTTTATTACTTCTTGAAAACCACACGTCTAACAAAAATATCCTTTAAAATAATATTCTTATTTTCGTACTTATAAAAATAACAGAACAAAAATATGGGAAATGTTTTTTCTTCGCACTCGATGATTTCAGTTAAGCTTTCTACGGTCGGATTTGATCCCATTTTGTTGAGATAGATTTCTTTTTTAAAACCGAACTTGCATTACTCATTTCATATTTGTCTTATCTAAACGTTTCCAGCTATTTATGGGTTCCCTCAAGCCTCAAGGCAACCACCTCAGTCCTTATCTTTTCATTCTTACTATCGACGATATTAAAAACTCTTGAATCTCAAAATAGTCAGATGATAGATATTACATATGTTTTACAAGACAATTTCTTCATCTAATGACTATTAATACTTCTCAAAAAAAAGTTTGGAACCTGACCAAGTGCCAATCAATTAAATATTAACATAAGAGTATCAAATCATTTTACCGCCTCTTTCTTATCCACAGTCAACTCATACTTCTGCAGTTCAAGTAATTCGTGACATTGGGATATTTTGCGACCAGAATCTGAATTTGATCCTACATATTGACGATATAATTCTCAAAGCCAATTCAATTCTGATTTTGTAATACAGTGGTTCAAAATTAATTCTCCGAACTGCACGTAACCCGATCCCTGAACACAACAAAAATTTGCCCTCTTTTTAAATACGCTTGTCAAATGTCATCAACATACAACGCTCGCTTCGTTTCCTTCGATTTGCAATTCCCGCTCTTTCTTGGAATAATCTTACCTCCCCATCAAAACCTCCTTAAATTAGTAAACATTGGTTACGCTAGAAGGGCAAAGAGGAATATTATCAGTAATGCTCCTCATTCATCGATTCCTTACTTATAGCGTTGACCTAATAACTTACCAACACTTACCCTTCCAAAATACTAAAACTTCGCCTCTTCTATCTTTATTTGTATCAAAATTAAAAACAAAGATTACAAATTTAAATTAATTAATTAACTAAACTTAGGCAAGAACTAGTCAAGTTCATCTAGTATTCTTTTTTGACGTCAAAACGTCTTATAAATCGATGACAGGCTACACATAAGAAATAACATGACTCATGCTGATAAGACTCATGCTGATAATGCTGATGAGAAAAAGTGACCCACGCTGCGATTCTGTAGTTCTTTCAACCAAAATCGATCGCAAGCACAGGCGCAAATTCCCAAAAAAAATTCAAAAGAACAAGAAGAGAAAAAGAAATACAAAATAGGCGGAGTTTTGTTAAAGTGGACAGTAGATGTAGATATTGGTGTGTGTGTGTGGATTTAACAAGAGGGTTTGTCGGTGTGAGTTAACGGCTTGTATGATGGTGTTGCTGTCATCATTTATATTATTTATATATTTATAGGGACTATAAAGTAAGTTATGCATTCGTAAAAAAAAAATAAAAATTCTAACAATAAAACATGACATTACGATGATAGAGAAGTCAAAAAAAAAGTGGGTCTAGAAATTCCGTCCGTCTGA
This sequence comes from Platycheirus rosarum, assembly GCA_963971375.1. NCBI lineage: Eukaryota > Metazoa > Arthropoda > Insecta > Diptera > Syrphidae > Platycheirus > Platycheirus rosarum. Next base: position 130,326,866 of record OZ020509.1, on the reverse strand, counting down.
CTATCTGTCTGTCTGTCTGTCTGTCCACAGCCTAAACGGTTGGGCCGATTTGATTCAAACTTGGTATATAGTATTTTTAGAGTGTTCTACCCGACTGTTTTTGGATTTGTTATTCTAGCTCCAAAACTAACGGTATCTGCCATATAAGTTTTAATGAAAAACTTATTTTTCTTGAAAACGGCTTATACGATTTTAATAAAACTTTCAGAATGATGTTTTCTGTGCAAAATCTATCTTTTCATTTTAATGGATTTTTCAGAAAAAGTTTTATAACGGTACCTCCCATATGACCGGTTTTTTTAAAATTAGACTTTCTCGTTAAGTAATTGACGGATTTTGATGAAATTTTCAAAATATGTAGCGCTTTATGATTTAAATAATATTGCTAATTAAAATTTTCAAAACCATTTTTTTTAATTTTTAATAATTTAAAACAAAATATTTTGTTTTTTGAATATTTTGAAAACGGATCTATAGATTTTTTTTTAATTTTTTTTCCTAGTATAAGCTCTAGATTTCTTAAAATTGACATACTCAAAAAAATTTTAAAATATGTTTTCGAAAAGTTTTTCAAAAAAAAAAAAACAAAACTGGTCGAACGATTTTGAAATGAAAAATTCATAAAATAGAAAACAGCCAAAGAAATAAGATGGCTTACAACATTTTTTCCAAAAAAACGTTATGAATAGTGTTTTTTTGATTTCATAAAAAATTTTCCCCAAAATTTTATTTCATATTGCTCGGCTAAGCCCTAGCCATTAGTCAAATAAAAGAAGGTGACAACCTACATACATACCTACGTATTTTTGAGCATTTTATCATCATTAAAGCACACAGAATAAATAAGGAAGCCTATTTTTAACACACAAAAACAACTAACAAATAAAAAAAACTGTTCGATTACTACTGAATGCAAAAATTTCAATCGAGAAAACAAAAGTTTTCACCTTCCTATAAATAAACAAAACCACTGTGTTAACTTTTAATATTGTCTCTATACCCACTGGCTTAACTGTAGTTGGAATATGTATCTTAATTTTAGTACCCACCTTCCTTCCAACCTTATTATATGTAGAGGTACCTAATATCCTTAGTCAATTCCATTCCATTCCACACCATACGTTTATCGATCCATCAAACATAATTAAGCTATTTTAATTAATTTGATTTCAAAAAGTAAATTATTTTTATTGGGACCTATATAGGTCCCTATACCTAGCATTATTGCCCTACTGCTGATTCCCACGAATCTTTATGTCCCAGTTGCTCAAATTTTTCCATACCAAAATGAAAATTAAACTGAAAAAAGTCCTTTATATCTTTCTTTTAGCAAATTATATTATAAACAGTAAGCAGCAAGTGGAAAGCTAATACACACTAAAAAACTGCAAAAGCTAACAATCCTATATATGTATGTGTTTATCTCTTTATCGTGACGCATGTTTGTTCGAGCTTCAAACCACAACGATTCTGAAGAAGTTGCACGTCAAAAAAACATTAAAATTAAATCTTTTTCAAAAAGACGCCTGTACCTAAAAAGTATTGGCACAAGGGAGCAAGTACGTGCGACCCAGTCGTGCCTTTTATTCTTATGACTTTAATCACGTAAAATTATCGTCCGTTAACCGACTTGAAAGACAACAAATTTTTTATTTTATAAAATGTAAAATTATAATTTAAACAACAGCTTCTGGACTTGAATAAAATATTTTATTCAACAAAATCTTCCATAAATTATTTAAAATGTTAAAAACTAAATTATTTCATATCCTTTTATCCATATATTTTTATGATTTAGAAAAAAAAATTCTCTCGTAATTTTAAATTTACATATTACAAGTCGCAGAGGAATTGACGAATCTAAAGGACGATTTTTTGTTTGCATTGTTATACACAAAAACGATGTTTTGTGGCATATTGAAATGAATTGGGTTAGAAGACGAAACGGTTTTATCATCTCATTCAGTCCGCAAAATAAAACTCGTAAATAAAGTCGCAAATCTCAAAAGGATAAACTCATAAAGGGCTGTGTCATTGGAAAGGTCACAATAACAATTTATTGTTTAGCAACCCAAAAAAAAAAAAAATACAAAAATACTTCAACAGACTTTAAGATAAAAATAAAATATTCATGTGTGGACTTTTAAGTATGTTATGCATGTGTTGTTTAATATATATTCATACATATGTTGTGTTATATACAAATATGAAAAAAACATAAAACTAATTTCTTTATGGCAGCCAATGATTTAAATACTGCAAAAAAGGATAATTGAGGATGAATATTTTGTTTTACTTTAACTCTTTTGTAATTTTTTGACCTTTGATTGTCTTAAGACTAAAGCTCTGTTTTCATGTTGTGTGTTATTGTCCTTAAATTATTGGAGAAGATTTTCATCTCAATTATGTACAATTTTGTCTAATTGACTCCATCTAACGGGCGATTTTTTTGAGGTTAGGATTTTCATGCATTAGTATTTGACAGATCACGCGGGATTTCAGACATGGTGTCAAAGAGAAAGATGCTCAGTATGCTTTGACATTTCATCATGAATAGACTTACAACGTCGAATTTTCAGTGAATGGGCCCTAGAAAAGTTGGCAAAAAATCCGCTTTTTTATCGACAAATTTTGTTCAGCGATGAGGCTCATTTCTGGTTGAATGGCTACGTAAATAAGCAAAATTGCCGCATTTGGAGTGAAGAGCAACCAGAAGCCGTTCAAGAACTGCCCATGCATCCCGAAAAATGCACTGTTTGGTGTGGTTTGTACGCTGGTGGAATCATTGGACCGTATTTTTTCAAAGATGCTGTTGGACGCAACGTTACGGTGAATGGCGATCGCTATCGTTCGATGCTAACAAACTTTTTGTTGCCAAAAATGGAAGAACTGAACTTGGTTGACATGTGGTTTCAACAAGATGGCGCTACATGCCACACAGCTCGCGATTCTATGGCCATTTTGAGGGAAAACTTCGGAGAACAATTCATCTCAAGAAATGGACCGGTAAGTTGGCCACAAAGATCATGCGATTTGACGCCTTTAGACTATTTTTTGTGGGGCTACGTCAAGTCTAAAGTCTACAGAAATAAGCCAGCAACTATTCCAGCTTTGGAAGACAACATTTCCGAAGAAATTCGGGCTATTCCGGCCGAAATGCTCGAAAAAGTTGCCCAAAATTGGACTTTCCGAATGGACCACCTAAGACGCAGCCGCGGTCAACATTTAAATGAAATTATCTTCAAAAAGTAAATGTCATGGACCAATCTAACGTTTCAAATAAAGAACCGATGAGATTTTGCAAATTTTATGCGTTTTTTAAAAAAAAAAAGTTCTAACCTCAAAAAAATCACCCGTTATATGTAAAATGGTTTTGGAATTCTTTTATATACTTTTGTGTGGTGTGGTCGATTGTTACAACAACTGTGTAGATTATGGCACCGTCTTGTGTTGCTTCTCGTTGAATAACGTCAAACGAAACCTTACGGGTCCGGCTTATAGCCACTTCAAGGATATGATTTTACTTGTGAAGGTCGTATCCTTGGACTTGTTTTCGCCTTATTTCCACTTCAATCGAAGTAAACTCAATTGAGTCTGAATCGACCTTATTCCCATCTACCTTATTTCACGACACCAAATTCTCTCTGGCGGTCTGTCTGTTTATATGTATTTCGGCCTACATCCTGAACGGTTGGGCCAATCGTTATCAAATTTAGAACATACGGTTATTTTGACATTCTACAGAGGACTTTTTTTTCAATTTTTTGTTTAGATAAAATTAACAATAGACATATAAACATCACTGTTAAACAATGCGCTGAATAATGCATATTATCCAGTGAGTTGGAAGACAGCTGTTGTATATTTTCTCCCAAAAAAAGATATGAGAAAGAACTGGCGCAAGCTAGTGATCACTGGGCCACATGGATATCCACTGGCGAGTAGAGATGTGGTAAAGTACCGTGTCAAACGACATGTAGATGCTGCTCTGACGAGACCTAAGGGGAGCTTTTGCCCTAACAAAACGGCTGTTTTACAGCAGGTGATTTGCTACATGGCTTCATTAGGGTGATAATTCTCTATGGATGCTCCGTGTGGTTTACCATTACACCATCTTTTATGGAAAATATTCGGGTGTTTGAAAGACAATGTCTCCGTACCTGCCTAGGACTGCAAAGAACACCAGAGTCGGAGTACAAATACTACTATCACAACGAGGTCCAATGCAATAGGGCCAATATAAAAAGGATATATAACTTTTTAATTAAGATCATTCGAGTTCACATTGCAATATCGATGGCTTTGAGCAATGGACATATTTTTGGGGCTTACTACCTCCAAGATGAATATAATGATAGTACACGTTTGAATGGTTTTATCCCGCCCGAGGCTTTCCTTGATCTAGATAGTTGAGAGCTGATTCAGGATTGATCGGCGATTCCGCTGATCTACCACGTCATGTCGGTCGGCCGCAAAACAGTCGGTTAGCGGCTCCTTTACGACCGATATATCGTCGCTGGGAGTGAAAAATAATGCAACTCTTATTCTGAAAATGATGCTTATAGCTTCTGACGGATATTTATTATTGAAATAGCTTTCTTGGGTTGGTATTTGGTGGTTCAAATTACGGTAGTATAATCTGGAAGCTGAAGAAGAAGCTCTAGTTATATGCAAGGTCGTAGATTTTGTGATCAACCTTAGCTATGATAGATGCAAAAATAGCCTGCTATTCGCATATTGATATAGTGTGATAGATAGTTGATAGTTGATTCCAATCCCTAAAAGAAGATGAATTAATTTGCAGTAATCTTAATAATATGGCTCTATGAATAGTGTCTGCATGAGTTTTTAGACTTTTCAAATAAATGGGTAGCAAATCAGATTCCACATGGATAGCGGTCGGAGTTGCGTTCGGTAATCTAAGTAATCGCTTGAAGAAATATCTTTTAACCGACTCGAATCTTTGAAAGGGCTAAACCCAAAGGCCTGCACTCCGTAGCACAAACAAGTGTTTACCGTATCATTAAAAATTGATGTTTAGAGGATAGAGCAATGTTATGGTTGGCAAAAAATTTCGGCCACATCAAGTTAAGTGCCAGTTTTGCTGCCCTAATTTCCTTCACATGGATTTGGAAGTTCAAATTACTTGATAACAGCACACCAAGGTACTTGAACTCAGGAACTACATCTCTCTGCACGTAGTCTGCTTCTTTGTCGGTTTTCAAAAATCATTACTTTAGTTTTTAAGACGTTAATATGGAGATCCTATGTTACACAGTACGACTGAAATTTATTTAATTGCAGTTGAAGCGAAAAAGTTTTGTCTGCTAGCAACATTAAGTCATCAGCCTTGAGGAGTACTAATCCCACTAGGAAGAAACTTAGTTATGGAATCAATGAACAAGGCGAAGAGTATACTGATTGGAGTTTTCAAGTACTTAAAAGAAAGAGCAAATATGAGCAGGAGAGTTCTGATACTCGCCAATGCGGGTGTTTATATCACCGATGATCTTTATTCTGTCCAAACAAGAATTGTTTATGAATCAACGTACATTTTCAAAATCATTCATCCAGTTATTGCAAATTAGGTATGCGGAACAATACAAAATTTAAGTTCTTTTGTTAAAATTTGAAAAAAAAACAACCTATTTTCAAAATAAATATGCATTGAACGAAGTGATTAACTTTGTTTTTGATGCCACACGTTCAGCTTGTATTGCTGGAGCTACATATTTAAAGTCAATATGCACACTGCACAGCTACAGCTACGAACATCAAACAAAGCTACAGCCATGAACATCATCCACAGCTGCCACGAACATCAAACATAGCTGCAGCCATAAACAACGTATACAGCTGCAGCCACCAACATCTTAACTCCAGCTTAGCAACTAAAGCTCTTTCTCTATCTTTTCAATCTCACTCAATCTCAACTGCACATAATTGTCCAATCAAATAAACGGAATGTTCCAAGGTTTTGCAGCCTCTTGGTGGGGAGAGACAACGACGCGACGCTAAAAACAGATCATGATAAGTTTGGAATCAGTTCGACCACCGAGGACTGTACATTGATTAACTACAAATGAATACTTATGTTTTTCATATTAATGATTCCAATAAAATTAAAATATATAGAAAAAATAAAGTTTTTGTGTAGTTGTTTGTGAAAAGATAATTCTGGCAGCAGTGGTGCTATAGATAAGGTGAGAGATCTTCAGCTCGATTCTCAGGCTGGGTAGACATTTTTCAAAACTCATAGTGCAAACTTGCCACTTCATCTCCCCTGTACCAGCTATTGCAATATTTTATTTAACCCTGAGGATTTAATTAATTTTTTTTTATATAATTAACGCTCGCAAAAGGGACTATTTGTTTCCCGTTTAATGTAGAGCACACTGCACGGGCATTAGGAAGATAGGGAGGGGAAAGATAGGAGGTGTCGATTAACATTGGTTTTGTATGCTTGCAGATCAAAATAGAAAGGGAAAATATCGCCAGGAAAACTATTCCAAATTCGTGTTGTTCGGCTGAAAAAAGAATCCCTATATTTCAAGGTACGTCTGAAATTGGGCTCAATGGTGAACTGATGAGCATACCTATGCGAGACGAGTATCACGGGAAAAACTTTTAAGGGGAGGAATGCAACTGGCTACTTCGAGTGAACATTTTTTATAAAAGAAAAGATAAAATAAGGAAAGACATGAAACATTGCGTCGGTGTTCGAGAGGGGCAATTGTTTCAGCGGAGTTCTATTTCCTATCAATCTGAACGCTCGATTTTCGAATATCAAGCAGGTCAAGCGATGTTTGCGAAGCACCTGCCCAGAGGTGGACGTTATACTTGAGCTTAGGGCGTATAAACGCTTTATAAATGGTAGCCAGATCAGATGGGGAATAAACTTCTTGCATCGATAAAGAAAACCTAAGCATTTATCAGCATCTTTAGCGATCTCATGTATATGGTCATTCCAACAGAGTTCGTCCTTTGACACACATACCAAGTCCTGAAAGCTTTTCTGTACCGTTGCAATTGTACGTCCGAAGGCAAGGACATGAATTATCGAACGAATATGAGAAGCTGAGGGTAAAGTCGTCAGCAAAACAGTTAAGTGGATGAGAAGTATAATAAACAGAAGATCATTTGTAAAAAATGAGAAAAAGAGTCGGAGACAGAACAGATCCCTGGGGCACAACATTCCCACATTTATTTTGTGAGAATCAGACTTGAATCCGTTTAATACAACTTGTATTGAACGGTCTAGAAAATAGCTTCTAATCCAACGAACAAGAGTATCATCGATCCCAAAAGCACGCATCTTCAATAAGAGAGCTTCATGCCAAACTCTATCAAATAGCTTGGAGATGTCAAGAGCAATAATCGTACTTTCACCAAAGCGATGTAAAGATTTGTTCCACTGTTCGGTGAGATATGCCATCAGATTACCAGTGGAATGGTTGCTGCGGAAGCCATACTGACGGTTATGGAGAAGCTTTCGATCTTCGAGATATTCCTAATTTTATTTCAGAACTCTGAGGATATCACGTCTTGCTCAATTGCTCTTCTTTTTTTGGACTTTTTCAAATGTGATGCTGGGGTTTTTTTCGTTATTAAATGCGGTTATGTAAAATGTTACCGTATTCATCCTCAAGAAGTTGACCTTGAACATTGTTAATGAATTTTGGTAAATGAATCTCCTGACGGTATTCCCTTCTTTGATCGGCAATTTTGAAATATTTTCGCTTTTTTTTAATCTTGGAATGTTCAAGTTCCAGTATAGTTTAGTTTGCATCAGTAGCGTGTGCAGACATTTCTTTCAATTCTTGATATATTTTCTTCGTACTTTTAGCTTAAAGTTGATCTTAACATAAAGATACGTACGTTAGCCATCTAAGGCGTGCTTCTCTATCTAAAACTATGAGAAGGTCATATTAACCAGAATTTGAAAGCTAATTTGTGGCTTAATTCCACTGCCCTAGATTTGTGTTTTGACCTCCGTTTTACTATTTCCCGTTAAAAGTGTTGTTTTGGCAGATCATAATTTTTTTTTTGCTTTTTGTAAACAAGTTCGTTGCAATATTTCACACCTTTTCTTTCCTAGGAAAGAGTTGTTACTTGAAGAAAAACAAATTACGTATACGCCACAGTGAACAGTCAATCTGTTTTTCACGCAAACCTTGTTATTTTGACGTTTGTATGAAATATTAAGACGAGTCATGAAATGAATTCCTTTTTAAATAAATTAATCCTTGAAGACTTACACACCATTCCCGTTTTTACCAAGCATTTTCCGACACTTAGGTCTATTTTCCATTTCAGAAATTACCCAACCGTTTCTTCTTTTACGTAATTTTAACGCTTTTCCCTTGGCCAAGTTCTTACCTGTTGTCACCACGTTGCCGTTCTAGAAGGATTAACATTTCAAATTACTTTCCAAAAAAGCTCTTCTAATTTCCCAAAACGGAAAACAATATTTCACTATTTATTCAACCATTAAAGCTCACATTACATGTTTTCCAAATTGAAATACTAATTAAACACAAAGCAAAAAAAAAAAAAAAACACTGTGTTCCTTCAAAATGGAATTTCATTTTAAAACTTGATCCTTCAGAATGCAACGAAACACCAGGACCAAGTACTTGCGAAATTTCTTCAATCAGTCTTTTGTTAATAACAACGACAAAAGGGAAAAGTTTCGAAAAATAATTATGGACCCTTTTGGACTTTATTGCGGACTGCAGTGCAGTCTTGCTACAAATGGTGTGTGCATTAGTTTCGCGTTTGGTTGTTCCGGTTGTTTGGGATAAGTTGTTGGAGGAATGCGAGTTAACTTCCGCTGGAGTTATTGCTTTGAAAGTTTAGTCGTTTTTAATTTATTTCAGTGCTTGTTTAATGTAGGGTTCGATTAGTTTGCTGAAAGGTTGGTTGGGTGGTGGAAGAGAAGAGAAATTAATATCACAGGAAGTTTGTTTTATTAAAAGTTTTTCTTTTGTTTTTGAACCGAAAAAATCTGATTATTGCTATGGTTTCTTAATTACTTACAGTTATAAATGTAGTTTTAATGTAAAAATGATAAATTAAAAAAATTAAAAGGAAAATGACGTAGAATTACATTTAGACGAGTCTTATCAAAAGTTTTAAGACTTGCATGGATACATAATTATTTAAAGAATATTGCATTTAATTTGAAGCACTAATACCATTTCCGATTAACAGGAACTATATACTATTTTTAATCTTGAAATCCTTAATAAAACCAAATACGTGCAGCCCAGTCCTTAATTTCATTTAATTTTACTTCGCATGTTTTTTCCACTGGCAATTTCATTTCTTCAGTAAATGTGTAAAAGAACATTTTGCTGTCTTTTGTTCGTGGTGCCTCAGAATCATGACAATTTTTTCAACACACGTTGCTTCTACCAACAGAATATAAAAATAAATATTTATTGTCACAACTACCGCAGCAGGTAGTTTGAAAATTAGTACGTACTTCCGTATCATAATAGGAAACACACTAAAGTTGAGCATAAAAATGCAAATAGTTGTTTCTTTACTTCCTGGTGAGGTAATCATGTTTTCAGAAAAGATTTGCATACTTTCGACGTTCCGATGTGGGAAATAAAACCAAATGACATTTTCACGGTGAGTGAATATTTAAACGAAATAACGGAATAAAATTTAGTTAACGGATGTGTCGTACTTTTATTATTCTTGAGTGGAATTTGAAAGATTTGCTTTTCATTTGCGGAAACCTTGAATAGCTGCTAAACAATTACGGTTATTAATACTTAAATGTTTTGAAATACAATTTTATGAACCATGGTTATGGTTTTTGGCTCTTTTGTCTGAAGAATTCTTAAGTGCTTACTGTAAATACAACACAGGTTATAATATTAAGCGTCTTTCATAAGTTTTTATTTCATACGATTTTGTTGCTATAATTGCTACATATTTACATACAGGGACTGCAAAAACACAATGTATTCTAGAAATTGTACAATTGTAACCTGGCAAAAGACTTTTTACGTAACAAAACTAATAATTGAACTGAATTGAATTAACTCGTTTCACTCTACAGCCCTCTAACGGATAGAAAGCCTAAAGTTCCTATTTAGTACTAAGTATAACCTTGGCTTAATGTTTGTGTCAAAAAACCCGCAAGTCACATTTCTCAATTAGTAGCCCACGACCATAACACTGCCTTCCAACGAAATTCAACACACAGAGAACGTGACACTTTGAGTTGTGTCATTTCACACACCCAACCCTTCAAAATTTGCATTCTTCCACCTGAGTTCTACCCTGTTTAACAGTTACTTCAATGCCTCTTCAAGGGTTGTAAGATATTTAGCCCAAGAACAGAGTCAGACCCACAAAGAACACAGCACCTGAACATGACTGCCAACAAAAAAAAAAAAAAAACAACCGCATTCTTCACCCCATCCAACCATGGGCTAGAAGTAACAACACCTAGATGAGGAGAGGATGAGGACGATGACGACGATGATGACGACCATGTTGACATAGCTTTTCAAATGCCAACAATTTTGGGGTTTATTTTAAATACGTACATAAACATGGTGCTAGTGTTGGAAAGGGTTGAGTTGAGAATGTGTCCGTTAGGTTAGTAGGAATATATTTACTACTTGAATGAGTGTAACTAGATGTTTGCCCTGCTCTGGTGTTCCTCTGTCCTTTAAGCCAATTTTATTTCATTTAATAATTTCACAAAATTACAAATATTAAGTTGGATGGGGTGTTGTTTTTCAAGGATCTTGGAGTGCTGAAAGTATACCTTGGAAAGCAAAGGAAGAAAATGAAAGCGTTTTCTAAAGGTAGGAGTGACAAGAAAGAACAATTGAAGTAATTCTTGGCAAGGATAGGAGTTTGAGCTATTATGAACATCAAATTATTTTGCATGTTAAAAGGTGTTTCTGGCTCTAGGCATGAAGGTAAGCTTTTGTTGAGTTCTATATTTATTTTAATGGATATAGTCTACACTTTCACTGCCAAGAACTGTTAAATAAGTATTTCTCGCTTAACTGACTAAAGTAGCTTCCGATTTTAATCGGTGCTTCTCTTCAATTTTCAACATCTTGTTTGGAATTCACTGCAGCATAAGTTATTCCATTTATGGTCATCCGGGAGCACCCAGAATCATTCCAAAACCGTTCCTTTTTTAATTGAATTATTGAAGCTAATGACGACGTTAAGAATTTGCTCATTATGTGTTAAGCTTTAACATTTGGATGACCAATAATTACTGCGATTTTCTTCAGCAATGAGTTAATTTTTCAAATTAAACTCTATATAGCTCTTCTTTACAGATGCTGTCATATGAGGTTTTGAAACGTAAAAAACAGTTGAGTTTTAAAGATTTGTTATATAATACAGGTAGGATTCAAGCAATTTACGAATGTGAAACTAATAAAACTCTTCTTTAATAAGTAATTTTCTCTTTAAATGAAATCTTTTTCTTAAGAATAACCTCTGCCAATGAATTACAATTTGAGTTGGTGGTTTGACGACTACTTAAGAACTGACTGCTCAGAGGTCAGTGCTCAGACAGGTACACACTAAGGTTGATTGTGGTTTTCCCCTTTTCTTGTTTCCTTCGTTAGTGTGTGGGTATGTAGCTTCATCGTTTTCTGTGTTGTTCGTTGTATCTGTTGTGTTTTTCCTTTTTCAATTCACGTACGCTTTCAAGTACTTGTCACTGTCGCCGTTGTCTTTATTTTGTTCGTTTATTGTTTTCTGTACATAGGGTATGTTGTTGCAAGATCGGCCCAATTCAATTTACATGATCGATTGACTTTAACGTATTGAGATGACTGAAATAACTTTAATTTCGATTGTCTTCTTTGTAACGACTATTCAAATAGATAATGCTGATCTTCATCTGCAATATGCAGATATGGTGCATATTTCTAGATACAGTTTTGCCTGCCATTTTAAGGAGCTAAGCATGTTTGCCATTTTTCTTCTTAAATGTCTATGCTTCTCATTTTGTTTTTGCTCGTAAAATTTATGAGTCATGTGTTAGTTCGGACCGATTTGCTGCTGATAATTGGGACTAGCGCTGATCCAAGAACCCTGGATATACGGAGGCCAAATAAAGAGGCCTAAAAAGAAAGAAACTCTAAATTAATATCGAATACGAGACACACAACTCGTCTAAAACACGCAACAAAAATAGTAGCTACATATTTGAAGCGTTGTTAAGACTGGTAAAATTTATTAAAGAAAACGTTGAGTTGGTAAGATGAATCCTTGTAGATAGGGCTGGGTGTACCTCGAAAAAAATTGATGTTTGTTAACAAATTGGCGGATAACTTTTTTATTTAAAAAGATATTTTAACGAAATTAATTTTAATATTTAGTTAAAATACAAGACTTAATATGTTCATTGTAATAATTTCTTATTTTCCAAAATTGTAAGTTAGAGATCAAAAAAAGATATAAATTTATCGTTCTTTTTCTCTAATCTTAAATCTTGAGGTTTTTTTTCTTAGTTATTTAAATTTTTTTTATTTTTGTTTTTAAGTTTAATTGATCTGATACCGAGAGTAAAACTATTTTTTTTAAATTAAACTTAATTTTTTTTATGAAAAAAAATCATCGAATCAGCCGCATTTTTCTCGATTTTACCGTGTTTGAACAGGTGTCACTTCTTCAATTTTCAATATAATTCATCGAAACAAAAAGAAATAAAAAGAATAACTCAAATATTTACAAGAAAAATTATTATAAAAAAAATATTTTTTTTATTTTTTCGGTTTTAAACAAAAAAAAAAACATAACATTTTATTTTTCTTGTTATTTTTTAAATCTTTGTGAATGTTTTCTATGGTTTTCGAAGTTCAATTTTATTTTTGGTTTCATCTGAAAGCTGAGCAAAACTATAGTTTTTTTTTTTAAATATTGTTTTTTAACACTCTAATCGCTCTTTTAAAAGGCTCAAATATCTATTGACTTTATAAAGAAAGTAACTTTCTAATAATTTTGGTTTTATTTTTTTAATTTTTTTCAACATTTTATCTTTTTAAATCAACTTAGAAAATATAAGTAACAATAATAGTTTGTTTTTGTATTAATTTTTAAAAAAATGGTCTAATTTGCGTTTTTTCCATAGAAAGTTCATTGCTAACGCACACAAATTAATTTGTAGTTCGAACGATTTCCGCAGCAGAATTGGGTGCTGATCTGTTCTTTTACTTTTTTCTCTTCTATTTTTGTTGTTGTTATTACATGTGTTCTGCTTTCTACTCCCTTGTTTCTACCCTGGCTGGTTCTGACATTTTTGTGTGTTTCAGTCTCTGATTTTGGTTGCCTCATTTGTCATTTTCAATTCTACTGAGACTGACTGACTGGTGAAGGGATACATATTATTGGTAGGGTGATTGCGGTGGAAAGTATTTTTTTGTGGGTCTGTTTTTTGGTGTGACAGTTTTTTTTTTTTAGTGTATGGACCATTTTAGACTCATGCGAGGAGTTGTATTTTTTTTCGGAAAAAAGGAAAGGTGGAAAAAAAGCAAAAAACTAAGGGATAATGAAAATGAATTGTTTCTTTTGTGAAGTTTTTTAGGTTCATTTCGTTTTCTATGCAGAAAATTATTGTGGTTTGGAGTTTGGAAATAAAATAATTTTTCTGGTGTTTAGTATGAGCGATATACATGATTATGTAAGTATACATTTACATATGTACATATATGTATACTAGATCAAAGATCTTTGAAAGATATAAGTAGTATACAATATATACGTAAAAGAATAACACAATCTGAATGGGTACGTGAAATTTGGCTCCAATGAAAAATTACCCATAGAAACGGTCCAATTTTTAAATTGATAAATGACTTGAAAGCTAGTGAAAGGAAGCTAACAAAAATAAAACAGATTCGAATTGAATACCAAAAATTACATTTGTGCATAATTATTCTATTATTCTCAATTTTTTATATAATTTATCGGGAATTAAGGGAAAGGCTTACTTTGGTGTACCTTGGCCCATGTTAGCGATAATTGCGCTGTTATTATTAACGATAGAAACTTTGTATAGGATATTATTTTTAAAAGAAATACTAGCCTTTGTAAATGCTTTTCAATAAATTTGATATCTTATCTTAGTTTTAAGATATCCAGTTTTTAGCCTGTTCCATTTTTTCTGCCCATGCAAACTCTTTGACCTTGAGTTCAATTTTCTCCAGAAAATACGAAATAATCATACCCTTATAACATTTTTTTAAATGAACGTAATTATAATTAAAATATAAATCAATAACAGTTATTCAAAAAAAAAACGCACAGATTTTATGATACTTGGAAAAGCCCGCAGCAAGTAAAAATAGGAAAAAGGGTCTTATTGCTTTAAGCTGCAAAGGTTTTTAATGTTAAGAATTTTACTTAGGCTTATTTAATTTTTATTTTATGTTTGTACTAAAGCATGAAAAACCCATAGATTTTATAATTTTTGGGAAAATCTCAACCAGATGAAAAAAAGTTTTCTGATTGCGTCGTGTATTGAAATTGAACCCGAAGTCAAAAACATTGCATGGGCAGGAAAAATGGAACAGGCTAAAAACTGTCTATCTTAAACCTGATATAAGATGTTAAATTTATTTAAACGCATTTACAAAGGGTAGTATTTTTCAAAAAATAATGTCTTATACGAAGTTTCTAACGTTAGTAATAATAGGGCAATTATCATTAACATGGATTAAGGTACACCAAAGGAAGCCTTTTCTTAAATCCCCGATAAATGATTTAAAAATTGGAGGAAAGCCCTTACTGAGGAACAATTTTATTCTTAGAATATATCCAAGAATCATTCCCTAAAATCCTGAAAACGAATAGATGGTATAAACCCAACCTTACTTACAGTAAATAAGTATAATTCGGTTTATCCTGGATAAGTCCCGTTTTTATGAAGGATATTCTGCCCCTTACAACCCCCTATGATGGCGTCTGTCTTGGGTCTGAAGTAGGATTAACCAATAAATTCTAAAATTCTCCAATTTTTACTTGTGATCATAGGGACTATAAGCAAGTTTAGGATTCGTGAATATAAAAAATTGAGATAACAATCAAACATGACATTATGATCATAGAGAAGAAAGTAAGTGGCAAACAATTTCTGTCTATCTGTCAGTATGTATAACGAGCTGCAGCCTAAACGGCTTAAGCGATTATCTTCAAATTTGGTGTATTTGATTCCTTGGCATTCCCCAGAGGGGAAATTTAAATTTTATTTTCAGGCTTTAAAATAACGGTAACCAACTATTTTGATGAAAATTTTTAAGGATTTTTTTTGTTGGTATTAGCTCTTATATAATCAGAACCAAATTTACCGAAAAAGTCTATTAACGGTACATTATCATGTAACGTTTTTTTTTTTTAATTTTTGGCTTTCTCGGTAACGGTTTTATGGATTTCTGTCAAATTTGATTTTTGAGAAGATTTAGATAGCCAAATTAATTCTGCATATCAACATTGTTCTAATTAAAATTTATTTTTGATTTTTTTTTTTAAATCAATATTTTTAAAACTAATAAAAAAAAACATATTAAATTTTATTATCACGTGTATATTAATAAAGTCTAAAAAATTGCATACCAAAATTCAAAAAAAGAATTTGTTCAAAAAACTAAAAAATAATAAACAAGAATTTATCAAAATCCGTCCTAATTTTTTTATAAATTCATTATTATACAAGACGTGTAATTGCATACTCCATATTTACTAAAAACCGTTAAAGGTTGTGGTTTTGACAATATTTATAAGTTCAGAACGTATTTTTTTTGTAAGTAAATGTTACTTGTTTCAATCAAAGATCTTGCCTTCCAATATGGTTAAGCGCATAGGAGCAAATACGTGCGACCCAGTCGTGCCCATTTTTACTTGCGATTATAGGGACTATAAGGCAAGTTATGCATTCGTAAAAAAAAAAAAAAAATTCTAACAATCAAACATGATATTACGATGATAGAGAAGTCAAAAAAAGTGGGTCCGGAAATTCCGTCCGTCTGTCTGTCTGTCTGTCTGTCTGTCTGTCTGTCTGTCTGTCTGTCCGTATCGATATCTACAGCCTAAACGGTTGGGCCGATTTGATTCAAACTCGGTATATAGTATTTTTAGAGTGCTCTACCCGACGGTTTTTGGAATTGGCATTCTAGCTCCAAAACTAACGGTACCTTACATATAACTTTTATTAAAAAACTTATTTTTCTCAAAAACGGCTCCTACGATTTTGATTAAACTTTCAGAATGATGTTTTCTGTGCAAAATCTATCTTTTAATTTTAATGGATTTTTCAGAAAAAGTTTTATAACGGTACCTCCCATATGACCGGTTTTTTAAAATCAGACTTTCTCGTTAACTAATTGACGGATTTTGATGAAATTTTCAAAATATGTAATGTTTTATGATTTAAATAATATTGTTTATCAAAATTTTCAAAAACATTTTTTTTTAAATTTTAATAATTTTTTTAAAAAAATATTTTGTTTTTTGAATATTTTGAAAACGGATCTATAGATTTTTTTTTAAATTTTTCTCCTAGTACAAACTTTAGATTTCTTAAAATTGACATACTAAAAAAAATTTTAAAATATGTTTTCGAAAAGTTTTTCAAAAAAAACATTTTTTTGAAAAAACTGGTCGAACGATTTTGAAATGAAAAATTCATAAAATAGAAAACAGCAAAAGAAATAAGATGGCTTACAACATTTTTTCCAAAAAACGTTATGAGTAGTGTTTTTTTGAATTCATAAATTTTTTCCCCAACATTTAATTTCATATTGCTCGGCTAAGCCCTAGCCAAGCCATTAGTCAAATAAAAGAAAGTGACAACCTACATTACATACATACTTACATATTTTAAAGTATTTTTCATCATCATAAAAGCACAGAATAAATAAGGAAGCCTTTGATAAACACACAAAAACAACTAACAAATAAAAAAAACTATTCGATTACTACTGAATGCAAAAATTTCAATCGAGAAAACAAAAGTTTACACCTTCCTATAAATAAACAAAACCACTGTGTTAACTTTTAATATTGTCTCTATACCTACTGGCTTAACAGTAGTTGGAACACGTATCTTAATTTTAGTACCTACCTACCTTCCAACCTTATTATAGGTACCTAAATCCTTTATAAATTCCATTGGTCCCATATTGGGACGTACAAAGGTCCCTTTACCTAGCATTATTGCCATACTGCTGATTCCGACGAATCTTTATGCCAGTTGTTCAAATTTTTCCATACCAAAATGAAAATTTAACTGAAAAAAGTCCTTTGTATCTTTCTATTAGCAAAATATATTATAAACAGTAAGCAGCAAGTGGAAAGATAATACTACACTAAAAAACTGCAAAAGCTAACAATCCTTTATATTTATGTGTTTATCCCTTTGTCGTGACGCATGTTCGTTCGAGCTTCACCCCAAAACGATTCTAAGGAAGTTGCACGTCATACAAAAAATATTAAAATAAAATCTTTGTCAAAAAGACGCCTGCACTTAAAAAGGATTAGCACATAAGAGCAAGTACGTGCGACCCAGTCGTGCCTTTTATTTTTGTTTGATAGTGTCTTATTCAGCAATTTAGTTTAGGGTTATGCTCTAATTTTCTTTTTTTGATTTCTTGTAAGTCTAAGAATATGGATTCATTTTCCGTTATTCAATTTGGCCCCAAATAAATTAAAAAAAAACTGTCTAGATATTTTATGAAAATTTACAAAAGATCTTCGTTCAACGTCAAAAACACGTTGGCAAACGTTAAAATTGATCAAGGCCGGTCTTCTAGACAGACAAAATAAAAAAAATATAGGCCGGCCAACGATGCAATTATCATAGTAACTTAAACTTATTTTGCGTTCTAGGCCCAGTTTTTTTTTCAGGTAGCTAATTGAAAGCGTAGAGCACGGAAAAAAGAGAATTTTATTTCTGCACCACAAGTACGTTTACTTGAGTTTTGAGTTCTGGTCTGAGGTACACCCAGCCTTAAATTAATTTTTATTTTTAACTTTATTTGACGTTTTGACAATTGCCACCTCTTAGCAGAGTAGAGTCCGCTGGAGAACTACGCTCCTTCCCCCTTACACTACACCATATAATCGAAAAGTTTCAAACCTATCAACAATCGCTTAAAATTTTGTTATACCTTGGCAATGGTCTAAAAAATAATGCGAACATTACATGTGCCTAATGGCTGCAATAAATAACTTACAAAAAACTATTCTCGACATCAAATTAATTCTAAAACACATTTCAAACATTTTAAATAAATAAACTGAACCATATCCACTTTCAGCTGCTCATATTTTTTCTGTATTCAAACCCATCAATCAATAAGTTTCACCAAATGAAACTATTGAAACTAGACACACACCCACAAAAAAAGAAGGAAATGAAATCCCACTGTGTGGAAAAATGAATTTTCCTTTTTCCTTCAAATGTATGTAAAAATACGGATATATAAACACCAACATACAATGTTGCATTGAAAATAGCAAAACAGCAGCTTTGTTTCCTGCGAAAAAAACGGAGGAAAACCATAATAGGGGAAACACAATAATCCTTTCAATGTTGGCGTGGAATGGACAAAAACAAAAAAGGAATGTGATTTTACCAAACGAAATAAAAAAGGACAACTCCGTCAATAAGGATGCAAAAAAACAAAAAAACAAAAAAAAAACACTTGGCAAACAAGGAAAACTTATTGGAATTTATTCTATTCTCAGCTGCTGCGGTTGGCAAGGAGTGGATTATCCTTATCTGATCAGCTGTAGTGTTGAGCATCCTGTGAAAAATTGCAGAACATAAAAAAAGTATGCAGAATAAACGGAGGACATAGGACTTCAATTACAAAAAAATTATTGTTTTTTTAAAGCCCATTCTGTGAGCATCAGGACTGATAATCCTACTTAAAGCCTTAGAAAGGGTTAAATTGGCTCACTTAATTTACCCCAACCTGTGAGGTGTTTTTGGGAGCAGGAGAGATGTTTATTGGGGTAGCCTTTAGTAAATAGAAGCAGAGAAGGGTTTGCATCTGCGAAAGCGTGTTCAAGTTGGGAAAATAAATTGATCCATTAATTTTTTAGGGTCGAATAAAATTGAAAAAGATTGTGTTCTTTGAGAATGGTTAAAAATAATGTAGCGTATTATCAGACACGCGAGCTAATCCGTTACACCTTTAGCTCGTAATCGATAACCATTTGAGTTGACAAATTTTTTGATTTTGAAATGCTAATATGGGAAAGTAGAATTCGGATTGATAGAAGAACGTGACCATCAAAGCACAGAATCTTCTTATGAAGTAGTTTTTACTTCTTGCGGCTGGTTTTCCAATAACAACAACATTTTTTGAATAATTTTTCAATAAACCGCAATGCATAAACAATGATGGATCCATTTTCAAAATTTCCACTCAGAGAAGAAAAGTTGTTAAGAAGATTCTTCCACAAAAAATCAACAAAAATGTTTAAAGCCCAATTTCTTGTGGATGATGACAAAATTCTTCACAGAAGTCGAAAATACTGTCGACTTAGCGATTTTTAAATGAACAGTTTCATACTTTCGAATAGCTGCATCCCGTTGGAGAAGTTAGTGCTGCGGTGGAAGATTCCAAAAAAGAAAAGAAAATCGCCAGAGATGAGATACTCTCTGAGTTCTAAAAAACAAGGCGGGTCTAGAGGGCTAAACGAGTCTCAGGTGAATGATGATACACAAAATTTCAATATCTAGCGTTCAATCAAGGTGATGCCATACAACATGAAATATTCGTTCAGCCTGTTTTTGGAAACTAATAGGGTTTTCAAACGACTAGTTCCGCTTAAAACAACAAAAGATTCAATCAGGAGTAAAACGATCAGAATGGACAAATATCGGGATTCTTCAAAAGAATCGCCGATTGTGTTGGTTGATTTGGAAACAGTATTGAAGCCAAGAAAATAAATAACTGTTTATTATAGGTCAACAAATAAATTGCACGACTGGAACGCACGTGCCCTTATGAGCGGTCACAGCTTGAAATAAAATTTGAAAAAATATTAAGGGCACTTCAAAGTTTTTATTCGATATTTCTGACTATTGATTGTTTTAAAAAAAGTACGTAAAATATTTTTCAGTGGAAAAATTTAAACGCCATTTTATTTATTTAAAAAGTGTGATTTTTTTCAAAATCGAGCGGTTTTTCAATAAAACGCTTTTATTTTAATAACTTTTTTTCAAAAATAAAAAAAAAAATAATTTAAGAATGCAAACTTAAGCAACAAAATAAACTACATTAAAAAAAAAAACATCTACCCGTTTTCAAAATATTTATTTCTAAAACAAATTAAGGAAATTATTAAAAATACAAAAAAAAAAGTTTTCGAAAATATTTTAAAATAAAATTACTAAGGCTACCAACATCTTCCTGAATATTAATTTTGATTGAAATCAGACGACCCAGTTTTCGAGAAATTTGAAGAAAAAAAATGTTTTTTTTTTTAATTTTTTTTTCATAAAAATTCTTGGAGCCGTTTCCGAGAAAAATAAGCTTTTACTTAACGGTTGTATGACAGGTACAATTAATATTTGAGCTACAAAAAAAATGTAAAAAGGCTCAATCTTTAAGTAACATTAACGTAGACAAATAATTCTATCTGAACTTATAAAAACTTTCGAAACCACAACAGTTAACGGTTTTTACTAAAAATGGAGTACTCCATCACACGTCTTGAATAATAACGAATTTATGAAAAAAGTATTTTGAACATTGTATGACGGGTTTTAATAAAATCCTGTTTTTTTATTTTTAGATTTTTCAATTTTTTTTTTAATTTTGGTATGCAGCTTTCATTGATCATTGATTTTTCAAAAAAAAAATTCAAAAACTCATTTTAATTAGAAAAAAAAGTTATTCAAAATTTTGACGGACTGACAGACTGACAGACTGACAGACAGACATTTTTTGTTGATCACATTTTTAGGCTTCTCTATGATCGTAATGTCATGTTTGATTGTTGGAATTTTCTTTTTTTTACGAATGCATAACTTGCTTTATAGTCTCTAAAATCGCAAGTAAAATAGATTGCTGGTATAGGAGTGAACTTAGGCGCAACAGAATGTATCTAGGTAACGCTAGCCCAGACCTATTGAAACCAAGACCATATGAAGTTTTTCGCCAGAAAAGTGAAAATAAGACACCAATCTGTTTTTCTCGCTTCTTCATAAAGAAGTTCACACGGAAGTTACATTTCTAGAAGACGACACATACAATAACTGCCGCAGCAAATAGGAACCTATTCAAACCGGACTGAAACCGGTTTTCTGGGCAAGGGAAGGGAAACGTGCGGTATTGATTGCACTAATATATTCATCCTCAACCGACTTTTGAGCGGATTAAGGAAGACGAAAACTAATACATACACAAATAATTTTGTACGATTTTGGAGCTACAAACGGCAAAAGAAAAACTACATATTTACAGAATTTTCAAAAACAGAATTTTGAAAAACAATATTTGTAAATCAAAACACCTACTTTAAACATATTAAGAACATACATGTACATATGTATTGTATACATTTAAAATGACTTTAATTTTATTGCCTACTGGCAGGATTATAAAATAGTACTACACAGTTTTAATATTGCAAAAGAGGGACGCATATTCATCAAGCTTATAATGAAATCATAAATCATATTGTTATACATAATATAAAATGTTTAGAATTTAAGATAAATTGTTTAAAGTTCGTTGTTGACATAAAATATTACTTTTCTTTAAGATATAAATTTGTTCTGTTTAATCAATTGTTTAAATTCAGTTTTTCGTCTTCATTGAATAAATGTTTATAAGACTCACAACAAATGTTTTTCCGGAAATAGTGAGTTTTCTTAGACAGAATTTCAGTGTACAGAAGCAGAATTTTGCAAATACAGAATTGTGAAATACAGAATTTTGAAAACCAGAATTTCAACCCTCTACGCAAATATATTTTTTTTTATTTCAGAAAAATTTCAGAAACATTTAAAAAAGTGCGTGCGTACAAAGTACACATGTCAGAGGTGAAACTTCTTTGGCAATCTAATTTTTAAATCTCGTTGTGAATTAATTATTATTAGGTATAGAAATTTTATTTTTGAAATTAAAATTTCGTTAAGAGAATTTATGAAACATTAATATTTTATATTTTACATTGTATATGAACTTCTATAGTACTATCATGGTGACATGTGGACCGTGGCGCTCCAAGCGGCTCTAGGTAAAATTAACTTGGTAAATTGAAAGAGGCGAACGAGGCGAACAAAGAGAATTCTAAGAGAAACTCTGTGAACATGTACTTTACTCTTTGCAGTTTGCAGTTTACATATATACAATGATGCGAGTATAGTTTTTTTTTTGCACAACTGGATTGCTTCACACAAGCAGGGTGACGAGATGGCTAGTTTTAAAAAAGGAATGACAAAAAAGAAGAAAAACGACTTTTGTAAATGAATGGTGTCTGGGGGGTGGGTATATGTTTAAGCAGGTTGATAAGTTTATTTTGAGTTTTATATTTTTTTCATATAAAACTTTCGAGGGTAGGTAGATATTTAGGTATGTACCTACATACATACCTACATAATGTGTGTATTTACGTAGGTATACTTATTATATTATCTTTGATAAAATGTTCAGCTAAATTCAGGTCGATCGGTCGGTCGTCGGTGTGGTAGATGGTGGGAGCGAGGGTGAGGGAGATACTAACAAGGAAAACTTAATAAGCACATGTGTATGTGTATTGTGTATATCCTGTTCTCGGTGACGGTGAACAACGAAGAGGATCGACAATGATTTTATTTTTTGAATTTTCATTTCATTGGCTTCGTTATCGTTGATGTTGAATTTTATGCACAAGTAGCTTTGTGATTATAGGGACTATAAGTCAAGTTTAGGATTCGTGAACAAAAAAAAATTGTGATAATAATCAAACATTACATTACGACGATAGAGAAACATATTGGAGTTACTGGCAAAATTCTGTCCGTCTGTCTGTACGGATGTATTTTGGACTATAGACTAATCCGATGAGCCAATCGTCTTCAAATTTAGAACTTAAGGTTATTTTGACATTTTACACAGGAGTTTTTTTCAATTTTTACTTGCGATTATAGGGACTATAAGGCAAGTTTAGAATTCGTGAATATAAAAAAAATTTAGATAACAATGAAACATGACATTACGATCATAGAGAAGTCTAAACAAGTGATCGACAAAAAATGACTGTCTGTCTGTCAGTAGGTATGTATAACGAGCTGCAGCCTAAATGGCTTAAGCGATTATCTTTAAACTTGGTGTGTGTGATTATTTTGGCATTCCCCAGAGGGGACATTGAAATTTAAATTTTAGGCCTAAAAGTAAAGGAAGTGCCATATTATGACCATTGAGTTGAGTTGTTTTCTTGATTGAAATTTTTGCATTCAGTAGGTAATCGAGTATTTTTTTTATTTGTTAGTTGTTTTTGCATGTTTATGTGTTTATCATAGGCGTCCTTATTATTTATTCTATATGCTGTATGCTGTTACGATCATAATGCTTTAAAATAAATAACGATAAATAAATAATAATACAAATAACGAAGTTTGCTTTCATTAGACTAGTGGCAAAATTTGGGGGAAAATATTAAACAAATAATTTTTTTTATGAAATCAAAAAACACTATTCATAACGTTTTTTGGGAAAAAATGTTGTAAGCCATCTTATTTCTTTTGCTGTTTTCTATTTTATATTTTTTTCATTTCAAAATCGTTCGACCAGTTTTTTGAAAAACTTTTCAAAAACATATATATAATTTTTTTTGACTATGTCAATTTAAAGAAATCTATAGTTTATACTAGGAGAAAAAATTAAAAAAATCTATAGATTCGTTTTCAAAATATTCAAAAAACAAAATAAGTGCTTAAAAATTATTAAAAATTAAAAAAAAATGTTTTGGAACATTTCAATAAGCAATATTATTTAAATCATAAAACACTACATATTTTGAAAATTTCATCAAAATCCGTCAATTATTTAACGAGAAAGTGTAATTTTAAAAAACCGGTCATATGGGAGGTACCGTTATAAAACTTTTTCTGAAAAAATCGATTAAAACTGAAAGATAGATTTTTCATAGAAAACATCATTCTGAAAGTTTTATTAAAATCGTAGGAGCCGTTTTCGAGAAAAATAAGTTTTTCATTAAAAGTTATATGGCATGTGCCGTTAGTTTTGGAGCTAGAATGCCAATTCCAAAAACCGTCGGGTAGAGCACTCTAAAAGTACTATGTACCAAGCATAGAGTAACTATACTATAAAGAGGGAAATCTATTGCCTTCTTTTGACAAGGCCCACAAGCTGGTCAAATAAGTATTGGTGTAGAACTGTCAAAAAATTGACATTGAATTAATTTTTTCAACAAGGGTCACTGGTGACGTAAAAATACAAAAGTCGCTATCTTGTTTTCTTGTATCATGAGGAGATACTAGCAAGTTACTCGAATGCAAGTTGTTATACTTTATTATTATTTTCCCTGCCTTTTACATATTGTGTGCTTAAAAACTCTATATAAACGTTTAAAACTGGTTAAACAATATTCAAGAGTTTCAACCATTTACCTGATACTGATGATAATATATTGGTTGTTCTAGAAATGAATTTAAACAAGCATTCGGTCAGAAGAACAATAAACAAATTAGCACACAGGAGCAAGTACGTGCAACCCAGTCGTGCCTTTTATATATTTATTTTTTTCTGAAATTCTTTATTAAAAAAATAATATGATTGAACAGACTTTTTGCTTTAAAAAAGGTATACCTAGCACATTATTTTAAATGTTGCCGTTATTTTTAAATATATCTATATAAATATATTTTAGTGGAAGATTACTTAGGCTACTTATATTTTACCTAGTTCTCAGAAAAGTCGATGCCAAAAACAAACTCCTATGGGTGGTACCAGTTTTAGCCCACCGTCATAATTTGTTTAACCAAAATAGAATGCACATTGATTTTTACATAAAAAAATTCTTGGAGCTGTTTTTGACAAAAATAAGCTTTTACTTGACGGTTATATCGCACGTACTACCGCAAATATTTCAGCTAAAAAAAAAAACTAAAAAATCCTATGTCGAATTTCAAAATAAACTTATATTCCAAATTTAAAGACAACTGGCCAAACCATTTAGTAGACGGACAGAATTTTGCCAGTGACTCAAATATGTTTCTCTATCATCGTAATGTTATATTTGATTGTTATCTCAAATTTTTTTTTCTGCACGAATGCATAACTTGTACATAGTACCTACCTATAATTGCAAGTAAAAATTAAACAATTAGGTACCTATTACAAATATAAAAAAACCCGTGGTATTTTTAGCAATTCTATAGAAGATTAGTTCAAAGAAGTATTTTGGTTTAACTATAAATTTCTTTCCCGCGAGCTAAGATGGGAAGGTCAACTAGTACCTATTATATATCTATAAACCTCAAACAAACAAAAGATCTTTGTTACTATAATATATAATCAATCAATAATAATATAAATCAATTTACAAACAATTTTTGATTGAATTTATGCACATAGTTCATTCAGATAGGTACCTACATATACAAATGTATGTACCTATATGTATATGTAGGTACCTATCTGAATGGAAAGCAAAATTCAAAACAAAAATCCATCCACTGCAAAGACGTTTGTATCTTTGTATAAATATAGCAAGAAGTAAGTTTGTGTTTAAATTTCAAAAATGAATGTGTACATTATTTGAAGACGACAACCTTCATAATAGTAAAAAAATTGAATATCCTAAAGAATTTGAATCAAAAGTCTGGTCAATGATGTATATATGTATGTACAAATATGACAAATATGTATGCAGGTAGTGCTCGTACAAAACTTAAAAATCCTAAAAAACTCAAATCAAAAGTCTGGTCAACGACGTACGCATGTATGAATACTTATGTAAGAACCAGTTCTCATATTAAATATTCCATTAAAAAAAACGTAAACAATGAAAATGTTGGATCGTGTATAAATCCTTACAAAAACTATTCGCCTCAGCTAAGCGAAACCATTGTAAATATATAAACTTCAAAACTGCTAGCAGTTTATATACATATATACAAAAATACTAAATTATTTCATGTTCTCCTTCTGTTTTTTCTTGCCTCACATTGCACATGCGCAATAAACTCAGCACAAAGCATAACACTAAAAACCATGCTCTTAATTCTCTCTCACTCAAATAATATGTCTCTACACTAGCACTCCAAGCGGCTCTAGGTAAAAAGATTTTTTCTCGTCTCATGATAGTACTATAGGCAATGTATATACAATGATATTTTATGAAAAATAATTTATTGAAATTTTAAATGACGAATTATAAATAAAAATTGCCACGTGGTTTTTGTAAATATTAAAATTTCCTAACTTTAAAACGAATAACATAAGAAATTGTATATAAACAAAAAGATAACAATTATATTACTTACTCTGAATAACTGCTTAGTATAGGACGATTTACAAATTAATCACAAATTATTTATTTATATGTATGTACTAATGATAATGCAAATAAATAAAACATATCTGCGTTTACTCACTCGCTTGATCCTTTTCTCACTCTCCCTCAATCGCTCTCAATCGCTCTCTACCTATTCTTCTACGTTGCACATTTCCGTGTCACTACTTCCGTTTCATCCGTAAGAAATTTACCTTCATGCGCGTAAAGAAGTTTCACTTCAAAAACATTTCATAAATGTGTCTTTATTTCTAAAAAGTTTTTTAAATGTTTCTGAAATGTTTATTTAGGTCTGGACACTTCGCGAAACATTTCTGAAATGTTTATGAACTGTTTTTTAAACAAATGGGAAACATTTCAGAAATGTTTTTTAGACAAATATTTTTTGATGTAGACACACCTTTACATATATTAGAAACGATTGGTTTAGACTCTTTAGTCGTCATCAAATCCAAATTAAGTAAAATAGAGTCTGATATATGTTTGGCAGCATTTTTATGGTGCATTTTCGCTGTTCTGTTATGGCTATGTCCAGTCGACAGGTAGTTTTAGGTTGACACTCGACAAAGATCGAAACTTAATGAAACTTTAGGAAAATGTTAAGGGATGGTAAATTAAAATTTTCTCAAGTTTTGGACCTCGTGTACCCTATGCAAAAAAATTGCACGACTGCATCGCACGTACTTGCTCATATGTGCGGTCACATTGTAGAATAAAATTTAAGAAAATGAAAGTGAACATCAAAACATTTATTCGATTTTTTTGACTTTTGATTGTTCGAATAAAGTACGTTAAATTGTATTGATTTGAATTATTAAAACGCCATTTAATTTCTTTGAAATGTAAAAAAAGTATGAATTTTTTTTTCAGAATCGTGGAGTGGTTTTAAATAAAACGGTTTTCTAACAACTTTTTTTTAAAAAATTAAAAAAAATAATTCAAGAACACAAACTTTAGCACAAAAAAAAAACACATATTTAAAAACAAAATTTAAAAAACAATTCACCTACCCGTTTGTAAAATATTGATTAAATTTTTTTTTTAAATTATTAAAAAAAAAAAGTTTCCAAAAAAATAATGCGAAATTACTTAGGCTACATCTTCAAAAATATAAATTTTTATAGTAATCGGATCACCAGTTTTAGAAAAAGTCAAAGAAAAAAAAGGTCCTATGGGAGGTACCGTTTTTAGCGTACATTAGTGTAAGAGATTTTATATTAAAATGTGCTACAATTATTATTAATTATAATTAAAACTTAAATAAGTCCAGACCACCCTGTATTCCCAAAACATCAATAAACACATACATTATGTAAAATATGTAAGATATCATCATCTGTATTTATGTATCTTTTATGTATTTCTATTGCTGTTCTATAGAACGATTAAAACCACAGTTTTTATGTAATTGTTTAGTGATGTCAATTTTGTTAACTGTAACAAATGATCTGTTTTCTGAGTGCAAACAGGATCACTTTGAATAAACCAACCATTCGAGACAGACATTTGAATTAAAGTACTTATATTAGTACACTGACATTTTTTTTCAAAAAAATTATTGGAGCCGTTCATTTTTGAGCTACCAAACAAAAAATTGAAAAAACTCCTCTGTAGAATGTCAAATCAACCTTAAGTTCAAAATTTTAAGACGATTGTCCTAACCGTTTAGGCTACAGTCCAAAATATATACGTACAGACAGACAGAAGAATTGACAGACATACAGAAAGACAGACAGACAGACAAACGGAGAGAATTATGCCAGTAACTCAATTATGTTTCTCTATCATCGTAATATCATGTTTGATGGTTATCTCAAATTTTTTAATCTGCCCGAATACATAACTTGCATTATAGTACCTATAATCGCAAGTAAAAATGTGTGTGTGTGGGGGGGGGGGGACAATTTTGTTTTGATATTGTTAATTACATTAATATTTCCCTCAGAACCGCCTGTGATAATTATGTAGTGGTGGAGGGGGAAATTGATCCGCAAAATAACTAAAATCAATACCAACATGATGTGAATATGGTTGGCTTTCATCTGAGAATAAAATTATCCTTTGTTAATTTTGGTTTGTAGGGGAAGAAAGAGGTTGCAGGGTAGATTTCAAAGTTGTCAAAGGTTTGTGAATTTTATTCAGGAATCATAATTACCATACAAATTCATCATAATTCGAGTTTAACAAAAAAAAAAAAAAAATAGGGGAAAATCGGCAGTTTTTTGCATTTTTAGGGAACTTTGAAAAAATTACATTTTTTCGAAGCGTCATATGTTGGTAACAAATTGACATACAAATATTTGAATCACCAATACTGTACAAAACTTTATGATCTACAAAATATAACTCGTTTTTAGCATAAGACGTAAGAAACAAAATTATTAATGAAAAATCAAAAAAAGGTTTGTCCTCACCCACATATTTTTCGCACAAGTCCCACGAGGTCAAAAACTTAAGAAAATGTTAATTTACCATTTTTTAAAATTATTCTAAAGTTTCATTAAGTTCCGATCTTTGTCATCCTAAATCCGTTTTTTCCAACTTGTCGACTGGCCTAATAAATATATATATAAGGCAAGTTTATAATTCGTGAATATAAAAAAATCGAAATAACAATCAAACATGACATTATGATCATAGAGAAGCCTAGAAAAGCCATTGGCAAAAAATGTCAGTCTGTCTATCTGTCTGTCCAGGTGTATAATGAGCTGCAGCCAAAATTTTATTTTTAGGGCTATAACGGTTGAGGAAAAGCTTATTTTTCTCGAAAATGGCTACAACGATTTTGAGGAACATTTTTGAATTTTTTTTTTGTTGGTACTAGCTATCATCTTATCAGAACCAACCAAATTTACCGCAAAAGTCTATTAACAATACCTTTCATATAATGTTTTTTTTTTTTTTTATTTTTCGACTTTCTCGGTAACGGCTCAATGGGTTTCAATAAAATTTTATATTTGAAAAGATCTAAGTAGCCAAATTATTTCTGCATGTCAAAATTTTGAATAATTATTTTTTTCTATTTATAATTAATTAATTTTGTTTTGAAAATTCAATATTTTTAAAATTTATCAAAAAAAAATATTTTAAATTTCAAAATCAGGTGTAAATTAATAAACCCTAAGAAACTGCATACCAAAATTTAATTAAAAAAAAATAAACTAAATACAAAAAACTGGATTTTATCAAAATCGGTCCTACAATTTTCGAAATACATTTTCATAAATTCTTTGTTATTTAACACTGTTGATGGCGCACTTAATTTTTACTAAAAACCGTTAAGTATTGTGGTTTTGATACTTTTTATAAGTTCAAACTATGTTATTTTCAATGTAAATGTTACTTGTTTCTGTCAAAGATCTTGCTTTCCAATGTAATTAAGCAAGTACGTGTGACCCGGTCGTGCCCAATTTTTGAATAAAGTAGTGTAGTTAGAGTTTATAGAAAGTCTAATCATTTCTAAGAAATTCTTTGATTTATTACAACAAAATGCAATTGAATCCAATTTTTTCTTCCAACACTAACTATACATACATTCTACACATCATCAATTTATTCCCGTTTTTTAAAGAGTGCAATTTTAAACTCCTTGAATTAAAACTTCTTAACATTTTACTCAATTTCGAGTATCAACCATTTCTATTGCTTTTTTGTTGAATACATTTAGTGTATCGTATTTCTCTAGGACCCGAAAACAAAATTCAATACACTATCGTTATTTCACTCTGCGGTACTTTACAGTGCATTTCCTTCAAAAAACTTCAATGAAAACCCTTCAATACTTTCAACCGCACTATTCCATTTCAAATTTATTTGATCGTGCTACTTCAACCTAATAATTGAAACCATTTTACTTATTTTGTGTATCCAAATCCAATATATTGGAAGGGACTATAATGGATACTTTCGTTGAAATGCTCACATATGGAGTGAATTTGAGGAATCTATCAGCAGGAGCAGGAGTGGTGCCTCCTTGTTGAATCTGCACGTCGAATTGCAAACCAAAAATGGTTAGAATTCATGATTGGACTACCGACTGTCGAGTGTTTAGTTAATTTTGATGGAATAAACTGTTGCCATTTGGTATGAAAATGGTGTGGTGCAGCATCCATCACATGGAAATGTAAACTCGTGGAAACCCTTTAGAAAAGGTTGTTTGCTTGGTTCGAATTTCGTTATTTACATTGTTATTGTATTTGACTTGAATGTAGGTTTTGAAGTTCATTTCAAAAATGTAACGACTGCTTATAAAAAAGTGGTTATTGAATTTTTATGATATTTACCCAAAAGTTTAAAGAATGTGTCATCAAAATTTGTGTTTTTAACTTTAATGTGAATTTTTGGTTTGTGCAAAAGAACAAGATAGAATTTTTTCTTTAAAAATCAGTAGTTCAACGCTGTTGTTAGTTTCTTTGCTGCTAAAAACGTGTCAATTATGTCATCATTATAGAAAAATATCTCAAAGTATCGTCGCGTTGTCTGTGTCTCATCCATCCCGGATGGTATACCCCCGATTCTTCTGAAGAGGTGTTCTTCTACACTGGCAAAGCCACTGCGTAGCTTTTCCATCGCTCATACTCTTCTGGAATCTTTCCTAGAAGATGGAAAACAGCATTTGTCCAGCCTGTCCCTAAGAAAGGTGACCCATCCTCCCTCTCCTCCTACCGACCCATAGCACTGACATCCCTTCTTTCTAAGGTCATGGAAACACTGATTAACCGTCAGCTTAAGGAATATCTCGAAGATCGTAAGCTTCTTCATGACCGTCAGTATGGCTTCCGCAGCAACCGTTCCACTGGTGATCTGATGGCATATCTCACCGAACAGTGTAACAAATCTTTACATCACTTTGGTGAAAGTAAGATTGTTGCTCTTGATATCACCAAGGCATTTGATAGAGTTTGGCATGAAGCTCTCTTATCGAAAATGCGTGCTTTTGGGATCGATAATACTCTTGTTCGTTGGATTAGAAGCTATCTTCTGGACCGTTCAATACAAGTTGTATTGGACGGATTCAAGTCTGATTCCCATAAAATAAATGCTGGTGTGCCCCAGGGCTCTGTTCTGTCTCCGACTCTTTTCCTCATTTTTATAAATGATCTTCTGTCTGTTACTTCTTATCCACTTAACTGTTTTGCTGACGACTCTACCCTCAGCTTTTCATATTCGTTCGATAATTCACGTCCTTCGCCTTCGGACGTACAATTACAACGGTACCATATGTCAAGCTCATTAAACTCCGATTTATACAGCATTGTCAAATGGGGTAATAGAAATCGTGTGGAGTTTAATGCTTCGAAAACTCAATGCTGTCTTCTGTCGTTAAAGCTAAACATTCCCCCAATGCCATTGTCCATAATTGGCACTTACATCGAAGAAACCGAAAAGCTCTCAGTACTCGGTATGTGTGTCAACGACGACCTCCATTGGAACGATCATATATTTGAGATCGCTAAGAATGCTGCTATGTGCTTAGGTTTTCTGTATCGGTGTAAGAAGTATTTTTCTCCATCTGATCTTGCTACAATTTATAAAGCGTTTATACGCCCTAAACTCGAGTATAACTCCCACCTCTGGGCAGGTGCTTCACAAACATCGCTTCACCTGCTTGATAGAATACAAAATCGAGCGTTAAGATTGATAGGTAATAGAACTGCCGCTGAAACAATTGCCCCACTCGAACACCGACGCAATGTTTCATGTCTTTCCTTATTTTATCGTTTCTTTTACAAAAAATGTTCACTCGAAGTAGCCAGTTGCATTCCTCCCCTTAAAAGTTTCTCCCGTAATACTCGTCTCGCAAGGAATGCGAGGCTCAGTTCACCCTTGAGCCTAATTTCGGACGTACCGTGAAATATAGGGATTCTTTTTTTACCCGAACGACACGAATTTGGAATAGTTTACCCGGCGGGATTTTCCCTTGCCATTTTGATCTGCAAACATTCAAAACCAATGTTAATCAGCACCTCCTATCGCTCCCCTCCTTATCTTCGTAATGCCCGCGCAGTGTGTTCTACATTAAAAGGGAAACAATAAACCCTTGTGCGCGCGTTAGTTATAAAAAAAAAAAAAAAATCTACTAACTCACTCCTCTACAAAATGTATTTTCTGTGTTTGTCACATACGAAAAATATTTTTTAGCCATAATTTGTTGAAATGAAAATTTAAATTCGAATAAAATAATTTAAGGACATTATCGTCATATCCATCTCAACAATCGGGATCCGGTCCGGAACTCATTTAAGAAGTTCTTCCATACATCCGTATTGCTGGCCGATATGGTATCTCAATGAAAAGAGGACATCTACATCTTTTTAAATAAAATTACCAAGAAATTTCAGTTGGCATAATTGACGAAACCAAAATTAACGGTTGATCAGCTTTTTGCAGTTTTGCTTCTTAAAAAGAGTTGGTTGTCTGTAAAATCGGTTTACGGACGATAATTTTACGTGATAACGTCATAAGGAAACATTGATGGCAGCAACACCAACATACAGCCTGTTAACTCACACCCACAAACCCCCTCGTTAAATCTACACATACACACCCCAATATCTACATTTACTTTCTACTTAAACAAAACTCCGCCTAATATGTATTTCTTTTTCTCTCCTTTTTTTTGAATTTGAGTGGAATTATTTAAGGAGTTTGCGCCAGTTCTTTTTCATGTTCGCCTGATGCGATCGATTTTGGTTAAAAGAACCACAGTATCGCAGGGTGCGTCACTTTTCTTATCAGCACTATCAGAATGAGTCATGTTATTTCGTATGTGTAGCCTGTCATCGATTTATACGACGTTATCACGGTTAAAACTATCATTTGAATATTTTATATCGATATGTCACTTTTTTCTAATACTTCTGAAAGTTAAAAACGAAGAAAAATGCCAACATTTCTATTTTGACGAATTTGGCATTATGAGGAAGAATTCCAGATACAAACTGTGCAATTGTGAAATTTTATTTAAAATGTTTTTTCACATTTTTTATTAATATTCAAAAAGTTAGTAGACGTATTTTTAATTTTGTTTTCTTAAAACGTTTTCAAATTACAAAATTGGTCAAACAATTTACTTTCGTTTATGTCAACCTTTGTCTCGCAAATAGTACAACGTATTTTCAAGACCACTCCATTGGGGAACATTATTCAAATTCATCTATGTACATAAAACTATTATTATTATTGTATACTGTTTTTATATTTAAAAAAAAAATTGTTTTAAGGATTGTTTCGCGACCAAAAAATTAAAAATTAAAAATCTTAAAAAAAGAGGACAAATGCTAATTTTTAAAAAAAGATACCGGATACAAAATTTATAGGCCAAAAAGTAGACTTGTCCTCTTTAAAGAGGACGTCTGGTCAGCTAAACCCCAAGTGACAATTAGGTTACCACGACTTGTATGCAACTAAAAAAACGCAAAAACGTCTTGTTTTGTGACTTAGTTCTAATTACTAGGAAGTTGTAGTGTAACTTGTGTGAAATCACTTTAAGTTATTACTCAATAGTTTCTTGTAACAAATTAGAGAAATTACTATAAGGTTTCTTTTGACTGAATTTTTACTTATTAAAGAGATATAGTCAAGTACACTCACAGCTGTTCCACTAAATATTACATTTTGCGCTCCCAAAATAATACTAAATTGAATTTTTTTTTTCAAAAATTTTTAATACGGAAAATCTTTAAATTTCGAGATTCTTGATGCATATTTTGCACGCAATCTTCATATAAATGCATGTTTCAATTGATTTATTTTAACAAAAATATTTATTTTAGTCAAACAATATGGCCGAATCTAAATCCTTATCATCGCTCAACAACTCAAACCATAAAACCTCTCTATGACTATATTGCAACCAAATAGTAACCTCAGAATTCGTGCCAACCACTGTGAAACTGAATTGGAACACGTTTTCTCTTTTTTCATATAGTCTCAAAAACACACTTTTGTTACAAAAACCCTAATGGAACCCTTAAGAAATTCATTCTATTTTGAGAAGCCTCAACTCAGAATTTTTGAGTTGCTGGGGAGTTTCAAATAACTTTACTGGAACAAATATATTATAGCTATTCATCTTTCTGTGACTGTTTTGTAACGAAAATTTTTACCTGAGATAGTTAGATATTGTGTGAGGCTTTCCTTGTCATTCGTTAAGCAATGGAAACCGTTTTTTGACTGTTATGTAAGAAAAATATAACATAAGATATCGTGCCAACCACTGTGAAACTGAATTGCAACGCAATATATCGAGACACAACATAGCTTTGGGAGAAGAAAAAAAGTTATTACTGGAGAGTTACATTAAAGTTTTTCGAAACATGTCAGCATAAGGTTTCTTTTGAGTCACTCAAAAGTAACAATTGATGAAATTTATTGAGCTGTATCAATTTCAGTTACAAACCAGTTTTTAGCTAGGCCGAATTGAAACTCTTATGTAACTGCTCAGTAACTTTTAGTCAAACGCATTACTTTTCAATAGCAAATTTTGTGCACATAGACCTTTATGTAACACAAATGCAACTCATATGGATTCAATTTTTTCGTAAAAGTAGTAAAACTTTCAGAAACAACTACATATGCAAATAAGGTGTTTCAGAAAAGACTTAAAAGTAACGCGTATGTTACAAGTTTAGTTTTTTTTTGGTTACATATTACACGTTATTACATGATTACACGTTGTCTTCTACCATCAAAAGGATTGAAAAAGACTTTCCGAGTTGGTTCCCTTTCGCTTATGTGAGCTAGGTGACTCCAGCGGAGTCTACCGATCTTTATTTTTCCCAGAACATCTGCTTCGAGGTAGATTTCATAGAATTCATGATTGTATCTTCTCCGGAATGGTCCTCACTCGCCAACGGGGCCAACAATTCTCCGTAAGACTTTCCTCGCGAACGCGGTTAAAAGATCACAGAGCCTTGTTGTAAGCCCCAAGTCTCGGATCTGTATGTGAATATTGGTAAGATGCGATAGTCTTTTACAGAAGCAGTTTGGTTTTTATGGAAAGGTTTCTGGATTTAAAGAGCCTTGACAGACTATGGTAGGTTCTGTTGGATTTTATCAGCCACCCGCGTATTTCTTTCTCCATATTATTATCAGCTGTTACTTTTGAGCCAAGGTACTTCTCGCAGACATTGCCGCAATGTACTTAGTCTTCCCTTGATTAATGTCCAGCACCAGATTTTGTGCCGCCTGCTCAATCTGGGTAAAGGAGTCATGTACAGCTTGTTGGCCGATGCCGATGATGTCGAAGTTGTCTGCGTAAACCAGTATATGGCTGGACTTAGTGACGATAGTCCCTCCTGCTGAAGTGCCGAAGTCCTCCAACGCCAGGTTGAAGAGGATGCAAGCCAGACCATCCCCTTTTCGGAGTCCATTAAAGATGTTGTTGGTTGGTCTGGACAGCAAACCGGCTACTTTAACTTGGATTATAATGTGTTGGTCATGGTCAGCCTACATAGTCGTGTCAATTTATTTAGGATGTTGAATTCTCTCATGGCCTTATAAGGTTCTACCCTAGCTGAAGCTATGGTAGGCGGCTTTAAAGTCTATACAAATGTGGTATGTTGGAATATTAAATTCCAGACTTTTTTCCATCACCTGCCCAGATGGCAAAGATCTGATCAATTGTTGATTTGCCTGGTATGAAACCACATTGCAGGATAGAGGAGAATATCTAATGGGATGTACTCCTCAATGTTATACCCCTAATAATTTCCGCACTTTGTGATATCTTCTTCTTATGCTTGGGACATATGATGCTTCTTTGACAGTCTTCCTGGCATTTCTTCTTGTCTTCATACGTGTATTGGCCCTCCATACACTTCCCATCGGTCCAGAATGCCTTCAGGATCGGTGATCAGATTTCCCTCTCCGTCCTTACAGTATGTTGCATCGATGTGTATGTTATTGCGACATCTTTCTTACGGAAATTTAAGGAGAAACAAATATCAATTTTTTTAATTAAGCAGTTAGTTAACAGGTAGTTGATTTTAAATGTTTTGATTTGTTTTATGTTTTTGAAAACCAGCCCAGTTAAAAAAAAAATCATAAAAGAGAATCGTGTTTTTAACATTCCATATTTCATAGAAGTAAGAACATTCGAGTACATCCAACAATTCTCCTACTTCATGCTTGCATCCTATTGTCTTCTGATGTCCTGGACCACATTATTCACAACCAAGACAATCCTCGTTTCGTATTCACTTCCAATCCTTCTGTGTGATGTCAACTGAAAATTCACGGAGCATACATGCACCATGTAAGACTCATGGAAGTTAGCCCCATAGAAAGCTTACACAACGTAAACACTCCTCCGTTATATGATTTATTACAAAAATAATGCAGTCGTGCTGCATGACAGCATAAGATAAGCAACAATACAGGACCGACTCAAGCATGGAATTCTTCCTTGACTGCGAGGACATTTTCTATTCGTAACCACTTTGGTATTCTTGCATAGCTTATTGTGCGTCTCTAGCTGTTGCATAATTTACAAGCAAACAGCTGTGTCGAGGTTTCTAGTTCTAAAAGTTCAGGGACGGATTCTAGTGGAGATTAAAATGTGTAGATAAAAATTCAACTTAACTTGTAGTTTTTAATTTTTTTGTATATTCTATTTATGCATATACGAATTACAATTTTAATTTTTTGAAATAGTCAAAACAAATTGTTGTAAGCACAAAACCTGCAAAACCGGATAATGGGCTTAAAACCTGCCACCTCCCTTAACAAAAAGCTAAATCCGCGCCTGTATTTAGAGTAAAAAGAATTATGCAACGCAAAATGCATAAATGTCTTTGGTTTATAAGAAAAAAAAACATTAAAAAACAAATTGCATAATAGTTGCATATAAATGAATTATGTATTTACTTACAATGCTGAACAAGTGTAATTATATGTTTGTGTAAGAATAACGGAAGAAAATATGATAAATATGGAAAAACGAACAACAGTGGAATGGGATGCCACAAATGGTTTAAATAAACTTTTGAAAGTGGAAACACTCAGATGGCTCTTTTCCAGTCAAATTAATATCTCTACATAGTTCACTAACCTTGTATCTCAACATTTGGAACTTTACAATAAATAGCGAAAATAACTCTGTTTTCATACGAAAGTAACAACAAACACAACCTTGCCAGGACAATGGTTTTGTGAGTTTTGCAAATAACGTCAATTTTCAGAAACGTTTTTAGCCATTTGACTGGAATTCACTTAACTGTGTGTTTGTGTACTTTCAGTCAAATCACGTTGCAATCAGTGTTGTCACTTGTTTTTAAAACCAGTTATATCCTTTTGAAATTATATGTAGGACGAAGTTGGCTGCGATCTTGTTCTTGATGTGATTTCAGTTTATTTAATCAATTAATTGGAGAATTGGGTATTTCTTTAATTATGGGTGTAGACCACGTTGATGGTGGAGGTGCTACAAAATATAGACGCGAAACGCAACGCAGGTCAGCTAGTGTATGATTTCTCACGTAACATTTTCCAGTAGCTCATTTTCCCCCTGATTGCTACCTTATTTGTTGTACAGCAACATCACATTAGTAATTTTCTTTTTGTGTGAAATTGGTCTCACAATTGATGAGAATTAACAAGAACTAAGTTGCGTACTGTTTTGTTAATTGAAAAGTCTCTTAATTTTGGTCATACTATTGTATGAGAATCACCGAGAAGAAACATTCTCCGAAAGCATTTAAGTTAATTTCTGTTGGAAAGCTTCTTGGTCTGTAAATGTAGTTTATTTTGATTTTCGACATCAGCAAATTTTTAAAATTGTTATTTATTACAAAAAATATATATTTTTCACTGTTTATAGGCGGAGTACTTTGTTAAATAAATGTGGGATCTGTAGGTCTAGTCACACGATCTAGAAGCAAACAATAAATCAACAACCTTCACAAACACACACACACACACACATGCTCACTTAGTTTCCCAATTCCCATCCATCACTCTCAGACAGTACAGTACAGTGCAGTGCAGTCAGTTTTTTTTCGAGTTAGTCAGTTCTCAGTTGATTGTTAGACACCATCCGTCTCATTTCCTGGAAAAATTAACGGGTCCTGTGGGAGAGGTTTTACTAAATTTTTAATAAATTTTTGTTTTTAAATTTACCTTACTTTTACTTAAAACGTACGCATAAATTTAATCTAATTTCTAATAGATTCCGAAGATGATTCTCTAAAAAAATAATTCGAAACAGTTTTCATTCGAATTAACCGTCTGCAGAATACGAGTAAGAGGTACGATGTGTAGGCAGGTAGAAGTGCGAAGTGCGGCAATGAAAGTTTAGGTTACGGGAATTTGTGTAGAAATAAAGTTGTTAAGAGTTTCAGTCTATTGAACTGAGAAAACTGAATGAATTAAGAGAATCTCTGTAATTTCTTTGCGTTCTTTCAAAGTATTTAGCTTTCAAAGTTGCAATTGATTTTGATAGGAGCGCGAGATAGTGCAAAACGTTCCAGAACAGAGCACAAAGAGCAAATTTAAGGTGCCAGTTATAACGATCAGGAAAAAGTATAAGGAAAATATTCAAATTGAAGCTGACGATAATTGGGGGCCCATTTAGTTAGTTAGTTAGTTCTTGTCCCCCTGGAAAAGAATTTTTTAGTGTTTTCGTCGCTTTTGTTGGCTTTCCACCGCGCGTATGCATTGGTGCATTGGCACACACCTGGACATTCCATACAAGATTCTAGTGGACGCTTAGTAAAACGTCGCACCTTCGTGCGGCATGAATGCTTTGGCTGAATCATTCAAATCACCTAACTTTATGTGGACGCTCGTGGAACTTCGCACTTCAAGGCAAATGATCTGAATGCTTTTGCTTTTTGCATCGATCGTGCTCGGCCTTTTATACCCTTTTGGTGGAGCTTTTTTTATAAAGTGGTGTAGAGCATTGAGTGAGGTGGATAGTGTATTGTTTGAGTTTTTTGTTACTTGGGTGATTATGGTTTGGTGTTACCAGTTTAGGTTTTATTTTAATATGTTTAATAATAATAATTAATAAAATAAAATGAGTATTGATTGTGTTCATTTAATTGTTACAATATGTTTAAGTATGAAAATGAACATGAAATGAAAATTAATGTTTAATTCAGTTGTTACAATACGTTTAATAATTTATTTTAGCAATGAGGAAAATAAAATGAATGTTGATTGTAGTCATCAGTTGTTACAAAATGGATATTTTATTTTCATATGATTTGCAACACAATTACTATACTAATCGAAGGGAAAACACTCAAAGAGTTAAAGTTGCCAAACATGTTTTTAATTGAACAAATATTTTTTTTTTTTTAAAAAAGGATTTATTTATTTTCCTGGCGGAATTATATCAATTAATTACATTTTTACAAATAAATATTCGTTGAATTGAAAACTTTTTTGGCAAAAAAAAAATCTGAGTATTTTCCTTTCGATTTCAAATCATGAAAACATAATTAATATCAGTAATTTTTTTTTTACAGTTGTGGAAATATTGTATTTCCATGAGGTCTCGAAGGATTTGAGAAAACATTCACAC
The DNA here is from genome assembly GCA_963971375.1 of Platycheirus rosarum. Classification (NCBI taxonomy): domain Eukaryota; kingdom Metazoa; phylum Arthropoda; class Insecta; order Diptera; family Syrphidae; genus Platycheirus; species Platycheirus rosarum. The sequence goes on along the minus strand of OZ020509.1, from coordinate 130,286,806 downwards.
AATATACATTGTCTTTGAATACAACAAAAATACTTACAGAACAAATCTAATAAAGTTGAAAACTGTTTGTTTCCAAATAAAGTATTTTTTCTATCGCTCTCGCCTTACACATTCCTATTTCCATTATCTTTGCCCTACATTTAAAGGCTATGAGTGGAAATTCAAAATATAGTATGCTATTTAATGTCTTTATTAATAACTAAAAAATTTGTTCTTAACCAATGCTGATATAAAATTTTCAATTTTATTTCATGCTGATACCGATAAGTGATAACAAATAGACACACAAAATTCCGAAGTCAACCCAACTAACAATTTAGCTTATATAAGGTTCAATTTTTTTTAAATTTGGCAAGCAATTGCTTGCATAAAGCTAGCTTTTGTAAGACAAACTTTCGCAAGCCATACATTTCAAACTTTGACAACTAAAAAAATTGCTGTTATAAGGTCTTAAAAACTGAGTTTGGTGAGCTATATACAAGGCTTGTAGATAAAGGTTCAAAATGGTCTGTATAAAGCCTTCCGAGGATGTTTACTGAAAATTAAACAAATAATTGCTGCTATAAGACTTTCCACGACAAGTCGATGCAAACAGCTTTTGTAAGGCTTGCCTATAAAGACCTTATACAAAATGAATTAAGTTGCTTATATCAAGAGTGAAGAGTCGTATAAATAAGTTTTTATAAATAAAATCAGTTGTACATAAAATAATAAAGTTACAACTGAATATTGTACAACAGAAAAAAGTGCTTACAGAAATTATTTCTTAAGTTCACAGAAAGGAAATCAAATACTAATGTGAAGTATATGGTTTCAAATTAATTTTTTTTATTTTTCTCAAATGACAATTATAAAACTCAATTGTTTCGTTTTTTTAAGTATTAGATTGTATAATGAGCTAATATGCTTTAAACTTTAGAAAGCCACACATTTCAAAATTTGACAATTAAAACAATAGCTGCTATAAGGCCTTTAAAAGTTAGTTTGGAAAGCTCTATACAAGGCTTGTATAGAACTTCCAAAGATGTTTAAGGCTTGCCTAAAAGAGCCTTATATTGACTAAAATAATATTTGTTTTGTCGATGGTGTTAATTTCCCCAACCGTGAATTGGTGTAAGGTACTGGAGTGTTACGGGAAGGATTCGAGTTCAAAACTTTTCATTTTTATAATTAAAATAATATTTCAATCGTTGTTTGGAAATTGCTTGAGGAGAAATAGAGATAAAAAACGCAATGCAAATAATGCAATACAAACTCAACACTTTAAAACAAAACAAAAATAATGCAATGTTTGTTTAAACAATTCCTAAATCTGCTTTTTTATGCTTAAAACAAAATATTGTAGACTGACTTTTTGTTCGTGGCAATACAAAATAGCCTTTATATTAACGTAAGGCATGATTAGCAAAAGCTGTCATTAAATTGCATGGGTAACCCCTTTTAAAACATCCAGAGCAGGCTTTTAGCATTTAGCTGTCACAAAATGGCTTGATCAGACAAAGTAATAACATTTCATGAAAAGCTATTTGCTGCTATAAATCATTCAACAAAAGTCTTATAGCAGTTAAATAGCTTGTGTAATGTGCGCCAAAATAACTTGTATAAGGCTTTTTAATATTACTATAGCAGTAAGAAAATACTTGTTTAGAACCTTATACAAGTTAAATTGTTAGTTGGGAAGTTCAGGTAATCAATTGCTTGTTATCGTAGTTTGTGTTATGTGCTCACATTTGCTAGACAATCTTATCTTACTCGTCTCTCATCCGAGTGTTCAATGTAATTGAACAATGTCCTTAAACAAGACCAAAATATCTTAACGTTATTATCTTTCCCAAAATGACTTTAACATTTCCCGGACTCGTTAATTTAATTTTCATTCAAGTTAAGGAACAAACTTTGTTTAAACTGAACGCCACGTCGCGCCGCTTGCCGGACCACAAGCCAAGATTAGCAAAAGCTGTCATTGAATTGCGTGGGTAAGGCCTTTTTATAACATCCAGAGCAGGCTTTTAGCATTTAGCTGTCCCAAAATGGCTTGATCAGACAAACTAATAACATTTCATGAAAAGCTATTTGCTGCTATAAATCATTTAACAAAAGTCTTATAGCAGTTAAATAGCTTGTGTAATGTGCGCCAAAATAACTTGTATAAGGCTTTTTAATATTACTATAGCAGTAAGAAAATACTTGTTTAGAACCTTATACAAGTTAAATTGTTAGTTGGGAAGTTCAGGTAATCAATTGCTTGTTATCGTAATTTGTGTTATGTGCTCACATTTGCTAGACAATCTTATCTTACTCGTCTCTCATCCGAGTGTTCAATGTAATTGAACAATGTCCTTAAACAAGACCAAAATATCTTAACGTTATTATCTTTCCCAAAATGACTTTAACATTTCCCGGACTCGTTAATTTAATTTTCATTCAAGTTAAGGAACAAACTTTGTTTAAACTGAACGCCACGTCGCGCCGCTTGCCGGACCACACCAACGACCAGCACTTTGCTGGCAAATCAACAACTACTCCCCACAAAAGCAATTACAAAATATTCACTCGCGTTGACATTGAGTGGATCCTTTTTCCTGTCATCGCTGTCAAAGTTGGTGTGAATTTACAACCCTTCTACTTTATAGCAAGAAATTCAATACATTACCCTTTAAATTCACGTCCTTTTTTCCGATGTTGTCACAGGAAATTTACAACTCCCTGTACGGACCACTGTTTGGTAACACTAGATGAGATGTCCTGCTTGACGACGACCGACGACGGCACTGGCCTCTATACATACCTAGAAACATACACTTGCTCAATAAGGACAACGTAAAAGGAACAAATTAAATAAAAAAAAATCGTTCAGCAGGAAAAGTCTTCGTTTACTGTAAATGATGTCGTTAAATGGTCCTTGAGATACATTCGCATGGCAATCAGTCAAGTTGTATTTTGAGTAAACGTTCAAGGAGCTGATGGTGCACCTTGTCTAAAGAGTCAATTAAAAGACACTCTTCGGTTTTGCTGCTCACATCGCCTCCTTATTGAGTTTGCTGAGCACACAAAAGTGGCCAAGCAATTTTATGCCCACGCTTTGTTTATCTATCGGCTTGGGCTTCAGATTCGGTCATCTAATCAAAATTCTTCAGCCATTATTGTCTGGCTATGTGGTGTATTGAATTTCACCTTAGAAACTGGGAAACTTTTCTCAAGGTAAGTGTGTTTTTCTTTGGAAGGAGGAGAAGATTTTCTAGGACTATTAAAGTCTTTCTTTAGGGAAAATTGAAGTTTAGACTAAATACCATTAAGTATCCTTGGGAATGATGGGACATTTTGTGGATAAATCGATGTCATTTGCAAAGCGAACTGATGACATAGTCTCACGTTTAATGTTAAAACTTCACTCATATGGAAAATCGTTTTATTTCCTTCAAATTATTTGTATAAAAAAAGAGGTGGTATTTGGCTCTTAAACTTAAACTTAGGGGGCGCTACAGGTCGGGACGAACCTGGGCCTCAACCAACATGCCTCTCCAGCCAGCTCGGTCTTTGGCTAATTGCTTCCAGTCTCGCAATCCAAATTGGTTGAGGTCGTTCTCTCCTTGAGCGCGCCACCTAAGGTGAGGTCTTCCTTGACTACGTCTACCCTCTGGGATAGAATCAAAGACCCTGCGAGCCGGATCATTATTGTCCATTCGCTCTACATGACCTAGGCATCTTAAACGTGATATGCGTATTTTTTTGACCAGGTCAATGTCGCTGTACAGAATTCTTGGGTAGTTTCCAGGATCTGCCGTAGTGTGAACATTTGATCGATTCGGCATCTTGCTGACGAAAGGTTTCAGGCGTTCACATAGTACGGCAGAGAGGATCTTTAAGGCGATATTCAGGAGACTTATTCCTCTATAGTTTGCGCAGTTTAGAGGTTCTCCTTTCTTATAGATCGGGCAAACAATGCTGCAGTTCAATTCATCAGTCATACCTTCTTCTGACCAAACTTTAGATATGAGTTGGTGTATGCACTCCACCAGGTCATCTCCGGCCGCTTTAAAAAGTTCGGCGGGTAGTTTGTCGGGTCCAGCAGCTTTGTTTTTTACTTTAGATATTGCTATCCTTACTTCATTTTGGTCAGGTGGACAGAAGTTTTGTCTGTCATCGTCCCTGTTGAATGGTTCATTCTGCCTGACAGCGGGATTTTGGTCTTCATCGCCGTTTAATAGTCTGCAAAAATGGTCCTTCCATGTACTCAGCAGCGACTGTGACTCTACTACGAGGTTTCCATTCCTATCTCTACAGGCTTCTGTGCGGGTTTTTTTTTCCTTGGCAAGTTCTATTTATCTGTTGGTAAAACTTCCGCACGTTGTTCTTGGAGTAGCATCTCAATATCTTCGATCGCGTGCTTCTTATGCTCTCTCTTTTTCTTTTGGAGAAGCCGGTGTTCTTCCCGTCTTTTCTGCTCGTAAAGCTCGCGAGCAGCTCTCGTCTTTCTTTGCAGCGTCGCTTTATATGCCTCTTGTTTGGCTGCATGGGCCTGCCTGCATTCGTCATCGAACCAGAGGTTTCGTGGTGGTGGTCTGGTGAAACCTAGCACATATGTTGCGGCATTTCTGATGACTTGTTGGCAGTGTTGCCACTGATCTTCGGCACTTGATGCTGGCGGTACTGGATTTCTTGAGAGGTTACGGGATATTCGATCGGCATAGGTTCTGGCAGTTTCTTGCGATTGCAGCTTTCCGACGTCATACTTCCTCACAGTATTACTCCGTTGTTGTGGAGTTCGGGTTATTCGCATTCTTACCTTTGCTGCAACAAGGTAGTGATCCGAGTCGATGTTAGCTGCTCGGAAGGTGCAAACATCCAAGATACTGGAGGCGTGTCTTGCATCGATCGCAACGTGATCAATCTGATTGACGGTTCTTTGATCTGGGTGTAGCCAAGTCCCTTTGTGTATATCGAGAGGAGGAAACCGTGTGCTTGCAATGGTGACGTTATGTGCCGCTGCGAAGTCAATTAGCCTAAGTCCGTTTTCAGACGTTGTGTCGTGTAGGCTATGTTTTCCGACAGTCCTACCAAAGATTTCCTCTTTACCTATTTTGGCATTAAAATCGCCTAGTACAATCTTAACGTCGTATTTAGGGCATTGCTCATAGGTTTTGTCAAGGAGCTCATAGAAGTCATCCTTGGTGGCGTCATCTTTGTCCTCTGTGGGGGCATGAGCGCATATTAGGCTAATGTTGGCGAATTTAGCCTTGATACGGATTATCACAAGTCGGTCACTTACGTGTTGAAAGCCCAAGACTTCTTGCCTAAGTCTACCGTTTATAACAAATCCGCACCCAAATAAACGCTGTGGCCTTCTTGCACAATTACCGTAGTACACGTTACAGTTTTTTATCTTCCTTTTGCCCGGCCCATCCGACTCACTTCCTGGATGGCAGTTATTCTTGGTCTGTAGCAGTCTCCGCTAGTAGTTTTGCTGCACATGATTTGTTAAGATTTCTAACATTCCACGTGCAGATCCGAAGGTCGTTGTCCTTAATTCGTTTTTCCGGGTCGTCAGCAGTTAATCTGTCCTTTTCTGAGGCTATTGGTCTCTGCGGAACTTTCTTTTTTTTCCATGACAGGGTTGTTTACTCCACGCACAACCCATAATCTGGAGGGCCAAGTCCTATGTTGGATTTCTTGGACAAAAAGAATGACTCCAAAAAATTAGCTTTACAATATTTAATTGACATAAGATTTTAGCTATGTATGTTTACACTTCAACATATTAAAAAAAAAAAAAGAGTTGGTTGTCTGTAAAGTCGGTTTACGGGCGATAATTTTAGGTGATAACTTCATAAGAAAACAAACAGCCCGTCAACTCACACCCACAAACCCTCTCGTTAAATCCACACACACACACACCAATATCTCATGTGCTTTTATTTTATCAAAACTCCGCCTATTTTGTATTTCTTTTTCTCCTTTTCTCTTGTTCTTTTCGACTTTGAGTGGAATTATTTTGGAAATTTGCGCCTGTTCTTTTTCAGTTCGCCTGGTTCTTGCGATTGATTTTGGTTGAAAGAACCACAGTATTTCTGTTAGCATGAGTCGGGAGTCTTATCAGCATGAGTCTTATCAACATGAGTCTTATCAGCATGAGTCTAATCCGCATGAGTCTTATCAGCATGACTCATGTTATTTCGTACGTGTAGCCTGTCATAGATTTATAAGACGTCAAGTCAAAAAAGAAACCAAATATATTTTAATAAAATATCTGTATCATCTCATGGGATTTAAGGTTAAGAAATCATTACAACGCTCAAAAAAACAAAACGTTACCAAGGACAATCAAAATACCACCTATAGATTCCCAATATCTGTTTCATTGAATTCAAGGATAAAAAGAAATTAATCGGGGGAATTGTGGCTTTATATGTACAATAAGGATATCCAGGATTCGAAAAACAAAATTATATATAAAAATTATTGCTTAGTCCAGCTATCATTTTCCAGGAAAAAAATACAGACAAATTAAACCTTTTTTATCCAACTGCTGGAATTTGACGTCCTGTTTTTTTCATAAAAGGTATAACAAAGGCTTTCGTTGTGTCAATATCTTTTTACAATTTATCCTTAAATGTCCATCATGAGCAGAAGACTTTCTTGTGACGTAATTTCATATTAAATTTGATTGAATTCTTGAAAAATTCTATTGTTCTTCATAATTAGGTTAAGCAACGTTATTTCGGGGAGAATAAGGAGTTAAGGAGAAGTAAACTAATAACTGTTTGTTTTGATCTTTTTTTTTGATAGTCTTGGTTATGCCAAAGCTTTAAATAAAATTTACAAAAAATTGCTTTTACCTTTAAACTGAAGGGGACTACAACAATAAATGTAGGGCTGCATGTTTCATGTTTCCTTTTATATATCCTACTAGTCTAGCAGTTATGTACTTTTTGCTGGAAAGTATTCCAAAGTTAGTGGAAGTTTAATGGATATAATACTATCCTGGTTTATCGACCTCGCGCACCCTGCGCTAACTTGAGGGAGGATGGGGCAAAAACCCCTACACTTTCGGATTTTTTTGGAAGTACATTTTGTGGAACACATTGCATGACAAAGTTGAAGAGTATAACAATTTTCTAAATACTTGAACCTTGGATCAGAAAATTTAAAATAGTAATAAGATAATAGTAAGTAGGTATGCACGGTAATTCTTTTATTTATCTGTAATTGATTGCAGGCAGATTGTTTTAGACCTAATCATCGTCGTAGTCAGACATGTCCTCATGCACCTCAAGAGAAAAAGGGAGATCTGTGGGTTCCTTACTCTCGTCTTCAGTGTCAAATTCCTTGGTATCAGGTTGAGGGGAGTTTTCGCATGCTGTGCCCATGCATTGCTTGCATGCTGCAGAGCATAACAGACTATCCTTTTTACAGCTGGAGCCTGCAAGCTTCCATACCCATGAAGAAGGCATCTTCTGAAGGGTCCTTTGGCTACCCATCCACACTGGACTTGTAAGTAAGTCCTGAATGAGTGGTACTTGGTGACATCTATGGTTGGTGGCAGTCTGGTAAGTTGACTTTTTACGTTTGCAACGGATTTGGAAAAATGCGTTGTCTAAGGTCTTCAAGATTGTCAATTTCGATAGTCCCTCCATACAATTTGAGAAAGAATTTCTCTACAACATCATAGATTTGGGTTGAAGTTACCTCGGGATCTTTAAAATTCGCCAAAACCTCTGAAAGGCTATCGTTCTTGCTGTACATTCAGTCACATTGACCAGTGAAGTCATACAGCTGTGCTTTTAACGAAAACCAGATTGAAAAGGTGTCAGCAAGTTGGCTTTACCCAGATATGCATATATTTGCATAACCTTTAAAAGAAAAGAAGGTATGAAATTGGACGAAATTATTTGGCACTGGAAGATTTTGGTACGGGGATAATCTTGGCTAGCTTCCAAAGCTTAGGAAAGATACCAGTTGTAAGCATTGAATTAAAAATATGCGTAATGAAAGGCAAACTCAGTGGAAGTATACTCCTAATAAAAACAGGGTGTATACCATAGATTCCAACCGCGTTAGATTTAACCAGCATAAAACTTTCAACTTTCAGTGGTTGGGTGCTGTATGAATAGGGTAGGCACTGAAAGGCATCAAACTGGTGATGCACAGTCGCTGCAACTATACCGTACACATCAATTGTGCTTATTTTACCTCCCCGCGGTAACCACCGGGTACTGGTCTTTCCATCCGGACATTCCTGCTAAACTTATAAGCGCGAGTGTTGAACACAGAAAAAATAGCAACACTATAATGCTCTGCTTTAATGACTGTTCTGATCGATTCGCAGAAGTCTTGCACGAGCCCCTCAGAAAGAGGACGTACGGCGGATGAGCCCAACCAATTGGACCAACGCAACGGTGGCGTTAACAGTCAACGAAGCAGATGCCCTAATGAGCTACTTCAACGTATTTGGAGATAAGGTGATTAGGACAATTCAATGCAAGTCAGGGCATTGAAATAGAGATGGTGTCGGATGAACCCTTAATGGGCCAACGGCAGCGCTCATATCCCCGAAGTGGGTTACTTACTCCGGATTCTCCGGTTCCTTTTGTCCAAGGAATCCAACAAAGGACCTGGCCCTCCAGGTTGGGGGTTGTGCGTGGGGTTAACAACCCTGCCACGGAAAAAAGAAAAAGTTGCGAAGCGACCAATAGCCTCGGAAAAGGACGGATTTACTGTTGACGACCCGGAAAAACGAATCAAGGACAACGACCTTCGGATCTGCACGTGGAATGTTAGAACTCTTAACAGACCACGTGCATCCAAACAACTAGCGGAGGCCCTAGACTGCTACAGAGCAGGAATTACTGCCATCCAGGAAGTGCGATGGAATGGGCCGGGCAAAAGGAGGATGAAAAACTGTGACGTGTACTACGGTGGTTGCGCAAGAAGACCACAGCGTTTATTTGGGTGCGGATTCGTCATAAGCGGTAGACTTAGGCAAGAAGTCTTGGGCTTTCGACACGTAAGTAAGCGACTTGTGACAATCCATATCAAGGCTAAATTCGCCAACATTAGCCTAATATGCGCTCATGCCCCCAGAGAGGACAAAGATGACGCCACCAAGGATGACTTCTACGAGCTCCTCGACAAAACCTATGAGCATTGCCCTAAATACGACGTTAAGATCGTACTAGGCGATTTTAATGCCAAAATAAGTAAAGAGGAAATCTTTGGTAGGACTGTCGGAAAACATAGCCTACACGACACAACGTCTGAAAACGGACTTAGGCTAATTGACTTCGCAGCGGCACATAACGTCACCATTGCAAGCACACGGTTTCCTCCTCTCGATATACACAAAGGGACTTGGCTACACCCAGATCAAAGAACCGTCAATCAGATTGATCACGTTGCGATCGATGCAAGACACGCCTCCAGTATCTTGGATGTTTGCACCTTCCGAGCAGCTAACATCGACTCGGATCACTACCTTGTTGCAGCAAAGGTAAGAATGCGAATAACCCGAACTCCACAACAACGGAGTAATACTGTGAGGAAGTATGACGTCGGAAAGCTGCAATCGCAAGAAACCGCCAGAACCTATGCCGATCGAATATCCCGTAACCACTCAAGAAATCCAGTACCGCCAGCATCAAGTGCCGAAGATCAGTGGCAACACTGCCAACAAGTCATCAGAAATGCCGCAACTGATGTGCTAGGTTTCACCAGACCACCACCACGAAACCTCTGGTTCGATGACGAATGCAGGCAGGCCCATGCAGCCAAACAAGAGGCATATAAAACGGCGCTGCTCGCGAGCTCTACGAGCAGAAAAGATGGGAAGAACACCGGCTTCTACAAAAGAAAAAGAGAGAGCATAAGAAGCACGCGATCGAAGATATTGAGATGCTACTCCAAGAACAACGTGCGGAAGTTTTACCAACAGATAAATAGAACTTGCCAAGGAAAAAAAACCCGCACAGAAGCCTGTAGAGATAGGAATGGAAACCTCGTAGTAGAGTCACAGTCGCTGCTGAGTACATGGAAGGACCATTTCTTAGGACTATTAAACGGCGATGAAGACCAAAATCCCGCTGTCAGGCAGAATGAACCATTCAACAGGGACGATGACAGACAAAACTTCCGTCCACCTGACCCAACGGACTATCCGCCGAATTTTTTAAAGCGGCCGGAGATGACCTGGTGGAGAGCATACACCAACTCATCTCTAAAGTTTGGTCAGAAGAAGGTATGACTGATGAATTGAACTGCAGCATTGTTTGCCCGATCTACAAGAAAGGAGACCCTCTAAACTGCGCAAACTATAGAGGAATAAGTCTCCTGAATATCGCCTTAAAGATCCTCTCTGCCGTACTATGTGAACGCCTGAAACCTTTCGTCAGCAAGATGCCGAATCGATCAAATGTTCACGCTACGGCAGATCCTGGAAACTACCCAAGAATTTCAAATCGATACCCACCACTTCTATATTGATTTTAAGGCCGCGTACGATAGCATTTATAAAGACGAGCTATATAGAGCCATGTCTGGTTTTGGCATTCCACAAAACTCGTCCGACTGTGCAGGATGACGATGGAGAACTCTCGCTGCTCCATCAAGGTTGGTACTGACCTCACAGAAGCTTTTGACGCCAAAAAAGGATTCCAACAAGGTGATGCGCTATCGTGCATTGTAGTGGGACAATTTTGTTCAAGTCTGTGCAATTGCTAGCATACGCTGACGACATAGACATCATTGGCAGAACTCGGCGAGCTGTCACTGGAACGTTTGCTAGTATTGAAGCTGAAGCGGCTAAGATGGGACTAGCAGTCAATGAGGCCAAAACGAAGTACCTGCTGTCCACAAAAAGGGACACACAACACCGGCGGATTGGACAAAACATCACAATAGACAGGTACAACTTTGAGGTAGTTAGGGACTTTGTGTACCTCGGATCCGCTATAACATCTGACAACAACATCTCGTCAGAAATAAAGCGAAGAATTACTCTTGCCAATCGCTGTTTCTATGGGCTAGGAAGGCAATTGAGTAGCAAAGCCCTCTCTCGAAAGACAAAGGAGACTCTGTATAAGACCCTAATCATCCCAGTCCTGCTATATGTCGCCGAGGCATGGACTCTATCTAAAGCGGATGAAGATATCCTTAGTCGTTTCGAGCGTAAGATTCTTCGGAAGATTTTTGGCCCTATCTGCGTTAACGGGCTTTGGAGGAGAAGGTTCAACCAAGAACTATACGAGCTGTACAGCGACATTGACCTGGTCAAAAAAATACGCATATCACGTTTAAGATGGCTAGGTCATGTAGAGCGAATGGATAACAATGCTCCGGCTCGCAGGATCTTCGATTCCATCCCAGAGGGTAGACGCAGTCAAGGAAGACCTCGCCTTAGGTGGCGCGCTCAAGTGAAGGACGACCTCAACCAACTTGGAGTGCAAAACTGGAGGCAGCTAGCCAAAGACCGAGTTGGCTGGAGAGGCATGTTGGTTGAGGCCCAGGTTCGTCCCGAACTGTAGCGCCACCTAAGTAAGTAAGTAAGTAAAACTTTCAACAACGTCAGTACAATCAATCCAAGAGAATTCAAATCTATACGTATTTCCAGAAATATTATCTTGGTAAGATGTTTCATAATGATGAAATGTAGATGTTGTGTGCAACATTAGAAATTTTCTGTTCAACTCGTTGTTGTCAATGGTACAAAAATCATTAGATCTTTTTTATCTGCCAATACCAACATCGCGTAAATTTTTCCACAGTTTTCGACCATTCGTGGACAAATTAAGACGGTTTTAAAAAAAAATTGCCTTTTCCGTGCGTATTTTGCAAACAACTTGGTTATTAAGCAGGCAGTATGATCTGTGAAGAACATCCAACCTATATCTTTTCCACCGAAGGTAGGCTTGATTTCTGCAATACATAAGAGAGGATATTTCTGGTGTAAACCATGGTCGAGATTCGTTACTTAAATATTTTTGTTTGTCAGGAACAAGCAAATTGTAGAGATACTCAAGGTTAGATTAAAGAAACTGTACCTGTGTATTAAAAAAAAATAAAAACAGGAAGCAATCTTTCTTTTTTTTAATTAAGTTTCTTACTTATTCAAAAAGGGACAAAAGTTGTTCTCATATTTCAAAGCTATTAAAAGCCTCAAGGTCAATATTTTTTTTAAATATTTAAGGATACTCCTACTCCCTGTAATCCATTTGGCAGCAATATTGTCTTTCAATTCCTGTAATAAAGGGTTTTTCAATAAGAGCGCTAAAAAAGTTTTTTTTTTTAAATAAAACAAAAACGGTTTTGGATATCAATGAAATTCTTTATACCTGTGAAAGTACGTTTGATGCCATTATGTATGGAACTCGATTTCTTTTGCATGGCCACCACGGGCACGCTTGCAAAAGTCCACACGCTGAACCCAATTTCCGACGGTTTTCAAGCATAAATCGGCCGATACTGCTGCAATTTCACGTTCGATCAATCGTCGCTGGCTTGTTTGTCTAACGGCGTCAAATCGCACGACCGAGGCGGCCAAGCGACTGGACCATTTCGTGAGATAACACGTTCTCCAAACTTGGTTTCCAATAAATTGATTGTGACATTCGCTGTGTGGCTTGTGGCGCTATCCTGTTGGAAGCACATGTCCTCCAAGTCCATATCATTCAATTGGGGCCAAAAATATTCGGTTATCATTGAACGGTAGCGATCCCCATTCACAGTAACGTGCCGGTCTTGATCATCACGGAAGAAGTACGGCCCAATCACGCCGCCGGCCCATAACCACCAAACCGTAATTTTTTCGGGATGCAATGATGACTCATAGAGTACGTGCGAATTGGTGCCTGACCAATATCGCATATTTTGTTTATTCACGAAGCCATTCAGCCAGAAATCAGCCTCATCGCTGAAGATGATTTTTCGATGAAAATCCAAATCATTTTCAAGTTGTTGCTCAGTCCAATTCACGAACATAAAACGCTTCTGGTGGTCAAGCGGCTTCAGTTCTTGCGTCAATTTAATCTTGTAAGGATGTAGGCCAAGATCTTTTCGCAAAATTCGCCACAACGACGTCACAGAGATGCCCAACGCTTGAGAACGACGTGTGAGAGACACATTTGAGCTTTCTGCAACTGAAGCCTCAGCGGCAGCAATATTCTCGACACTACGGGCACTTCTTTGTCTCACTGGCTCGGGAACATTTTGTACTGTGCTTGTGGGTTCAAATTTTACCACTAGACGCTCAATTGTAGAGCTGCTAGGACGATTATGACGACCATAAATCGGACGTAGCGCTCTTAACGTTGAGGCCACTGACTCCGAATTTCGGTAGTAAATTTTAATAATTTCGACTCGTTGTTGGCTCGTATATCTTTTTTTATAAAATGGCAAACCTTACTGAAGAGAAATGTCAAAAGAGCGGCAAGAAATATAGCGTCGTTTGCTATCCCTGTCGCTCTACTTTTGTAGCGTCCCGTTGAAAAACCTAATATTTTTAATTTTCAGCAAAACTCAAACCTTCAATATTCAAATATAAAACACCAATTTAAAAATATTTTCATTGTTTTTGTTTCATTTAAGCTGAATAAAAACAATTTGCAACGAAATAAAATAAAAATGTCTATAAATCCCTATTAGTTTGAATAATTTTGTCCTTTTAGACCCCAACATTAAGAATCCCATAAGATACTTTGTATTCTAACTAACATTGCGATAATACCTAAATGACACAAATTACTCTCATTACCAACACAAACAAAGACAAACCCTATTTGTTCTTAAAAAGACATTTAAGCGAAAAAGGTCTCACACGCTTAAAGAGACAGGTGAAAGGACACAAAATGAACCAATTCAAACAAACTTATCCTTTGGACCTGTAGTTGTTTTTCGCATTACTGTGCGACCTGAAGTGTGAAAAAAGGATTGTTTTATACAATGCGATTACTCGGAAACTGGCTAAATTAATTGGAAGTTAAATGAAGCAAACAACTTAGTTAAGAAATAATTTTTAAGGTTAATTATGAATAGCAGACTCCATGCCATCCCTTATCACTTGCAGTGGGTCAAAAGTTTCTAATAACCTAAAACGGGATAAAAGTATTATTTTGGAGGAAAATTGTGGATTTCAAATGAAAAAGGATTTCTGGCAAGGATTTGGCTTGACGGTTGTGCGCTTAACAATGTTTGTCCTTAATAAAAACCCTTAATGGGATAATGGATTATAAGAAATCCTTTTAAAATCATTGAGTGCCACACGAAAGTTGAATTAAATTATATGTTTTTTTAATTTAAAACATCGGTTATGACCCATTAAAACTCAAAATGATGTTTTCAAAGTGAACGTGTGGTTTTTGAAATTATTGTTTATAATCATAATCTAGAAATCGTAATATTTATAATTTTCTGCTCTGAAGAAACTTACTTACGTAATTAGTTCTGGACAAACAAGGGGCCTCAACCAACATGCCTCTCCAGCCAGTTCAGTCTTTGGCTAGCTGCTTCCAGTTTCGCACTCCAAGTTGGTTGAGGTCGTTCTCCCCTTGAGCGCGCTACCTAAGGCGAGGTCTTCCTTGACTACGTCTACCCTCTGGGATAGAATCGAAGACCCTGCGAGCGGGATCATTGCTGTCCATTCGCTCTACATGACCTAGCCATCTTAAACGTGATATACGTATTTTTTTTGAGCAGTTCAATGTCGCTGTACAGCTCGTATAGTTGAACCTTCTCCTCCAAAGCCGGTTAACCCAGATAGGGCCAAAAATCTTCCAAAGAATATATCTATATATCTTCATCCACTTTGGATAGAGTCCATGCCTCGGCGCCATAGAGAAGGACTGGGGTGATTAGGGTCTTAAACAAAGTCTCCTTTGTCTTTCGAGAGAGGGCTTTGCAACTCAATGGCCTTCCTAGCCCATAGAAACAGCGATTGGCAAGAGTAATTCTTCGCTTCGAGGAGCTCGTAGAAGTGGTGGCGTCATCTTTGTCCTCTGTGGGGGCATGAGCGCATATTAGGCTAATATTGGCGAATTTAGCCTTGATACGGACTAACACAAGTCGCTCACTTACGTCCAAGACTTTTTGCCTAAGTCTACCACTTATGGCGAATCCGCACCCAAATAAACGTTGTGGTCTTCTTGCACAATCACCGTAGTACACGTCACAGTTTATCATCCTCCTTTTGCCCGGCCCATCTCATCGCACTTCCAGGATGGCAGTAATTCCTGCTCTGTAGCAGTCTAGGGCCTCCGCTAGTTGTTTGGCTGCACGTGATCTGTTAAGAGTTTTAAACTTCCACGTGCAGATCCGAAGGTCGTTGTCCTTAATTCGTTTTTCCGGGTCGTCAGTTAATCCGTCCTTTTCCGAGGCTATTGGGTGCTTCGCAACTTTTTCTTTTTTCCATGGCAGGGTTGTTAACCTCACGCACAACCCCCAACCTGGAGGGCCAGGTCCTTTGTTGGATTCCTTGGACAAAAGGAACCGGAGAATCCGGAGTCAGTAACCCACTTCGCGGATATTAGCGCTGCCGTTGGCCCATTAAGGGTTCATCCGCCACCATCTCTATTTCAATGCCCTGACTTGCATTGAATTGTCCCAATGACCTTATTTCCAAATACGTCGAAGTAGCTCATTAGGGCATCTGCTTCGTTGACTGTTAACGCCACCGTTGCGTTGGTCCAATTGGTTGGGCTCATCCGCCGTACGTCCTCTTTCTGAGGGGCTCGTGCAAGATTTCTGCGAATCGATCAGAACAGTCATTAAAGCAGAACATTATAGTGTTGCTATTTTTTCTGTGTTCAACACTCGCGCTTATAAGTTTAGCACGAATGTCCGGATGGACAGACCAGTACCCGGTGGTTACCACGGGGAGGTAAAATAAGCACAATTCATGCGTACGAGATAGTTGCAGCAACTGTGCATCACCTGTTTGATGCCATGCCTGATTCATGATGCCTACCCTATTCATACAGCACCCAACCACCAGCTATGAAAAAACAGTTTAATTTAATTTCCATTGAAAACTTAAAAATTAATTCACTATATTCTAGAACAAAATTTAGGTATTTATTTACAACTATCTTATTTATGGAATACAAATATTCCTCAAAACGCATCACTCTTCTGACGGCAGTACTCTTTTTTTAACTCATAAGCCCCATCAACTACTCTGGTGTAGCTTTCAAAAGATTGATCTTCAAATGCATTTTCAAACTAACTAGCATTCAAAAATTTTCCTTAATGCCAATAGAATCCTGTGTGCGCAAACTGTTTCAAATGTGCCAAATAACTCGCTAACCATAAAAAATGATGAAAGTTTTCCCATTGAGTTATTTTTTTTGTGTATAGCTCTTTTTGAGCGCAAAATGCAAAACACTGACATTCTTTTGCCTTGCCACCTTCATAGTAGCTTGACAAAAAAAAAAAAAAAAAACATAAAAGGACAATGAAATTAAAACCCTTTTATTCGTTTTATATGTGTGCCATACTTTTCGGAAAACAAAAAAACTCACTAGTCGTAAGGACCAAAAAAGTTTGAAATGGTAAACCACTCAAAAACTACGAAACGGATATACAGCCGAGTGCCGAGGCGGTTGAATTGCAGCGCATAAAATTCACAGTAACTTCGTTTGTTTTCAAGCGACAAGTGCGAGTCGAGTTTGAAGTCAAAAAAATTTAACTCACAACAAGGTCGCACAGACATGCTCTAAATGTGTATACCACTGATGATATTTGTTGCCAATTTTTTGATGGACTTCAAGGGCGTAAAAAGTTATTTTGAATCAGTTTTTTGATTTTTTCTTCCAAAAATTTACACAATTTTCTGCAATGACATACATGTGCATATGTATTTTTTTTTCATAACTAGCCCGCATTAAAGGGATTATGACTACCCTTACAATGTTGATTAAACACAGTAGAAGCGTTAGGTAAATAGGGAAGGATGTAAGAGGAGGTCCGATACACATTCGTTGTAAAGTTCTGCATTTCAAAGCGAGACAGAAAACCAGAGGCCGGAAAAACTTTCCACATTCGTGTGGTGCGGCTAAAGAAATAATCTCTTTATTTGACTGTACGTCCGAAGTAGGGATCAAGGGTCATTTGATGGGCATTCCTTGCAATGCGAGTATTATACGGTTAAATTGTTTCATGGGATAATTGCAACTGGTTATTTCACTACACGCTAGAGCATTGTTTATAGAAAAAACGATAAAAAAGCCAAAGTTACTTGCTAACTTCGACTTACTTGGTATAAAACAAGAATTCAAAATTTTCCCCAAAAGAAATTGGATGTAAACTGCATTTTTATTATAAGAAAAAACTCAAACATACATATAAACATATATAAACGCAAAGGAGTGACGTGTGATGTGAATCCTATACTTGCCCCATAAAGGAAGTAAGAAAGAGATTGACGGCACAAATAACTGTGTCTTTTGCATTTCAGGAATATGTAGATTGAGTGTTCTCCAGGCTATGGGTGCATATGAATTTTTGGGATGTGTCTATTATCAAAGAGTGTTTTGTAAGAAAGAAATTTGTTTCGCTGTCTTCAGCAACTCAAAGGACTGAGTGGAACAAAGTTATGAGGATCATAGTTCAAAAGAATGGTTTTTCTGCTTTTATTTCAAAAACAGTAGGCTTTACAGAAAAAAAAAATGTTTTACAAACTTATAGCTGAGTTCATTTTATATAAAATTGCTGAGATTAGTTTTATTTTTACATACCATTTATTGTTTAGAAGTTTGTAGTGCCCATTTATGGATTTAATAAAATAATAGAACAAAAATAAAATATTTTTTTTTAAACTACTTAATTTTTTTGAAATAACCGATATTAGGTATAGATCAGAAAACGGACATTGGTACACTTTGGCTACTCGAAAATAATCAATGAAATCATTTCTGTCGAACGTAGAAAAATGTCAAACTTCGAATGTGTACATGTATGTAGAAGGAAGTTCGAAAAGAATCAATTTCGGCATTCATATTCATTCGTCAAGTTGTATCAGAGCTGGTTCCTCATTTTTCTAGTAAGTGCACAAAAGCAAGACAAAAAAATTAATCCAAAAGTTTCTTTACAATCTGTAGTTTGAATATTTATCAAACAAAAAAAAAAAAAAAAAAAAAAAAATTTGTACCCATCTTGGAAAAAAACTTATTCAAAGAAGCACTACACGTGCGAAAAAAAACAAGAAAAATAAATTGCACAAATTGATCGCACGTACTTTCTCATATGTGCGGTCACATCGTCAAATAAATTTTAAAAAATTCACGAATGGGTCGCACGAACTTGTTCTTATGTTAGAAAATTGCTTGGTGGCTGCATATGTATGTATATTGTATATAAAGGATGTTTTTTTAGACGTGTGGTTTTCAAGAAGAAATAAAACGCATATAGTTTAATGTTATGGCCAAGAATCTGGCTTTATTATAAAGATAAGGTTTTGCATTATGTTCTAAAAATGATTTCGGGCTCGAATAAATTCCAGCCAAGGCCCAATTTTCCCAATTTAGAGAAAATCGGGATCGGTGGCCATTTTGTTTTGTGCCCATTCACCAACCGTGTGACGCCCTTGATAGGCAAGTTATGGATTCGTGCAAAAAAAAATAAGATCTAACAATCAGATATGACAGTACGATAATAGAGAAGTTGAAAAAAGTGGGTCCGGAAATTCCGTTCGTCTGTCTGTCTGTCTGTCTGTTCGCGCCTCTACAGCCTAAACGGAAGAGCCGATTTGCTTTAAACCTGGTAGTTAATATTTATTAGGTAGTATCTCGGGGGCTGTTTTTCATTTTTGCTCTAGGTCGAAAAATAACGGTACCTGCCATACAATTTTGAACAAAAAGTTTGATTATCTCGAAAACAGCTCCAACGATTTTAATAAAACTTTCAGGGTGCTATTTTTTTTACAATCATACATTTTTCAGTTTAAAAAAAAAAATTCAAAATTTGTTCTATAACGGTACCTGTCATATAACCGGGTTTTTCAAATGCGGTTTTATCGTAAACTATTATCCCGATTTCAATAAAATTTTGCACACAAGAAGTCATTTATAATTCAATTAATATCGCATTTAAACATTTTCAAAAACTTTTTTTTTCGATTTTCAAAATTGAAAAAAAAATATGGTTTTCAAAATATTTTGAAAATTTGTTGATTGATTTTTTTTTAAATAATTTTCCCAGATGAAAACTACAGATTGCTAGAAAAAAAATTAAAATATTTTTTCGAAAAGTTTTTCAAAAAACGACTTTTTAAAAAAACTGGTCGATTTAGTTTTCAAATCTTATTGCATACTTAGTTTTTCCAAGAAAACTCTGAAACTTATTAAAAAAAATTAAAAAAAAAAAAAATATTTTTTATTTTATAGACGTGTGGTTTTCAATCTGTCAATACTTTTTTCGGAGTTGGTCGTTTTGACAGCTGTCTCTTGATTTATACTCAGTTTGGCTTGCGATTTCATAATGAATAGACTTACTTCTGAACAAAGTTTGCAAATTGTGGAAATTTATTACCAATATAATGGTTCGTTTCGGTGGAGCAGAGTATCGAAGAAGACCCAAATGAGTCCATCCGTCATCGCGCGCGTAAGGATCTTGGTTTGCAGGCTTACATAATCCAACTCGTTCAAGAATTGAAGCCGAACGCCCATCAAGGGCGTCACAAGTTCGGTGAATGGGCCCAAAACGAAATGACCACCGATCCCGATTTTCACAAAGTTGGGAAAATTGGGCATCGGCTTCACACGGCGGTCACTACCCCGAAATCATTTTTAAAACATAATGCAAACCCTTATCTTTATAATCAAGCTACATTCTTGGCCATAACATTAAACTATATGCGTTTTATTTCTTCTTGAAAACCACACGTCTAAAAAAAACACCCTTTATATACATACATATGCAGCCACTAAGCAATTACCTGGCATAAGAACTAGTTCATGCGACCCAGTCGTGCATTTTATTTAAATTTTATTCGACGATGTGACCGCACATATGAGCCAGTACGTGCGATCCAGTCGTGCAATTTATTTCATTTAAGCTTCACTTTTTCTATATTTTTTGTATGTTTCCTTACGCAAATATCTATCATTTCCAGTGTTTCGTATACTTTTTTTCTTGGCACGAAAATCTTCGTAGCGC
This sequence comes from Platycheirus rosarum, assembly GCA_963971375.1. Taxonomy (NCBI): domain Eukaryota; kingdom Metazoa; phylum Arthropoda; class Insecta; order Diptera; family Syrphidae; genus Platycheirus; species Platycheirus rosarum. The sequence continues at coordinate 130,266,670 of OZ020509.1, read as the reverse complement.
AGGGTTACCCACCAGCAGCAAGATTCCACCCCACGGCGAGCTGATGCCTACAAGTTACATCACTTCAAAGTCTTATATGCTTATATATATATATTATATTGCATTTTCACGTTTTCCAAAAAAGGAAGATTTTGCTTAAAGATTAGATAGCAAGTATTTTTAGTTTTAGCCCTTCAATTAAATATAAAAAAAAACTCTCTGTAGTATGCCAAAAGGACCACACATACCAAATTTGAAGGTAATCACTTTAACCGTTTAGGTGGCAGATACAAACATTCAGATTGACAGACAGAATGAGGGCAAACAATAAAAACTATTATTTAGATATTTAGATTAATTTCAACTTCAAACAAACAAGCTTAACAAGTCTCATTTAATATAATTTTTCTCCAAACTTTATTAACTTTATTATAATATTATAATATTTATTATTATTTATTACAATTCAAAAATAAACAGGGTAAGCACTGCTTTTCTTTATTTTTTTCGATTAATCTTAAAACTAAATTAAATAAATAAGTTATTAATAACACAATTATTCCTATAAAAATAAGTTATTATTTAACATAAATTGATTTAATATTTTAGTTTAATTTTATTTATTTCTTTGTTTAATTGGAAACCAGAGTGGTTCACTCGGTGGTATGCGTACTATTTTTTCTTACTTCGGCGAAGCGAAAAAACTTTCTTTTTTTTGGATTTACGAATAAGAGACTGTGAATCATAAGTCTTAAATTTAAAAGAAATACTGAACGCCTTTTTCTTAAATCATATTAGAGATCACAAAAACCCTTTTGAATTTTTCGACTTTATTTTCAAAATAACATTGCATTCAAAATTCTTACAAAATAAAAAATAAATTGGAAGCAGTTAGGAGTTCAATCGATTCCTCGACACTTTTCGCAAACAACATCAACATCACCATTTGACAGGTCATCTGCTGTCAATGAATAAAAGTTGATGTGCGTTTTACGTGCACCCTAGGGTTGCTTACAACATTACATCAATCTATCACCATCTGGCAAACCATTCGTCTATCTGTCTGCCTGGCTGGAACACACGTTCTTCTTTTTTTTTTTTTTTTTGAATTCACGACCAATTCACAGACGATAAGGTTGTTTGGTTAAATAGAAAGATATTTGAAAACTATCTGACGTGAATAAAAGACACACGTTTCGGGCGTTCAGGGGTTAATCGATCAAATTCCAATCGGACCGTATAGCTGGGTTCTTGAATGAAAAGTGATTGTAATCAAGACAGATATAGCTTTCAATCAATAAAAGTACGCCATAGAGTCCTTAGAAATACATATGATTAAGGAAGGAAGGAGGAACAACACGGAATGTGAAAAGGGTTACTTTTTGTTAGCAGCATTTTATATTTGAAAATGGTCCTTAAGTTATGACAACAGTTTTTCCTTTTTACCACCAAATCTCACCCTTCTGTGACCTACTCGTACATCAACAAAAAAAACAAGGTTCTTGACTCTAACACCTACTCCATTAAAACAACCCCCGAAGGCTTTGGGCTTTTTTCTAGGTGAGCAGAATGACAAATAGTTTTGCTGACACGAAGTGATTTAGTACATTCCATTATACGAGCATGCAAGCATAGAATGAATAAACTTTTTTACGTCTGGATGTTTCCAAAAAAGAACAAAGTTGAAAAAATCCCTGAATGATAAAACTATTTTTTCAACAGAAACATGAACTAAGAAAAAACATACAAAAGTCCCATAAAAGGTTCCTTGTGGGCGTTTTATAGGCAGGATGTTTTGAATGGATTTTCAATGAACCTAGATGGCTCTGAACGATATTTATGTAATCGAAATCTTGACACCAACATAATCCATAAGGCCAGAGGTGAGTTAGGGCACTTGTTAAATCACCCCAAAGTCACTGGGTCAATATAGTGGATGGTAATGGATTAAACTGATTTCAGTGATTTATTATAATACTGAAATCCAAATTTCTTCAAAGTCTATATTTTACTGTTAAACTTCAAACAAATTTGTTCAAAAAGGAGAATTAACTAAGCAAAGAACTTTGAGCACATTATTTATGTCATTTAGTCAAAAGTTTTCCTAATCTTTTCATCATCGATAACAACACCAACAAAAGCAAGGAACCAAATCTTATTTTCATATTTAAAAACTCATACTATCTTAGGCCAATGACAACAACTAATTTCATTAAAATTAAAGGTGATATCCCGGAGGTAGTACATAGTGTGCACAGTACAGCAAACTGAAAACTTATTTAGCGAGGGCTGGATCTGGAAACAAGGAACAAAACTTTTCCTGACACCCAACGCCTTGGTAGTTGCCGTGCATAATTCCATCACGTGAAGCACAAAGTGGAAACTTTCTCATAAACAACAAAAGATGAAAATTTAATCAATTTACATTCAAGAAATTAAAACCATTATATCATTATGGCTTGGTTTTTTTTCTTGTTGCGTGTTTTGTTGGAACGCCCGCGTTGTGGCCAGTCCAGTTTGACTTTCATTTCGCGGATAAGACCTTAAAGATTATTAGCAGTTTCTTGGGAAAGAATATAAGTCGCTTAAGGTCCTTTGACTGATGTAATAATGTTGGAATATTGTAAACAAATTAATAGAGTGTCAAATTCTTTGAAGAATTTAAATTGAATGTTTTTTGCCTAATTTCCATTTTCCGAAATAGATACCAACTAAGCATATTTGTTTACATGTCCATGTTCTTCTCTTTAAGCAAGATAGCAGTTATTAGTTTTATTTAAAATATCATTATGTATGTGGTTCGTCTCCTACTGTGTACTTGACACCTTGGAAGAATTAAAATCAAATCACACAAGATAGAGGAGAATAACACAATGAACCACAAATTGATCCAAAAGATTAACCCGCTATACGACACCCTACTACGAAACAGCAAATTTAAAAGAGACATGTGATTGAAAAGTGACGACTGACAGATAAATACAGACGAACATACAACGAATAGCATAAGGAGGCAAAATAGCTTCTATTTCTTTATATAAACCAGAAACCAGTTCTGCAGTTAACATTTTCGCATCATATGTTCAGTCTTCTAATTGAATTCAAGTAGATCGGTCGTTGGCAACATAATATTGTAACAAAATTAATTTGCGTAGAAATAAATCGTTGAGAATTATTTATCTGAAAGCTTAACCTTTCATTTTGGAATTCGCAATCTCAAAACGAAATCCTCCATGCATAAGCCAATATATATCATGAACTTAATCTGAATCCGTATGAAGCAACGTCGGATTTAGATTTTCTTAGATAAATACATTGCACGACTGGATCACACGCACTTGCTCATATGTGCGGTCACATCGTCGAATAAAATTTAAATAAAATGCACGACTGGGTGGCATGAACTAGTTCTTATGCTAGATAATTGCTTAGTGGCTGCATATATATAAAGGGTGTTTTTTTAGACGTGTGGTTTTCAAGAAGAAATAAAACGCATATGGTATAATGTCATGGCCAATAATCTAGCTTTATTATAAAGATAATGGTTTGCATTATGTTTTAAAAATGATTTCGGGGTAGTGGCCTGCCCTGGCTGGCTCGAATAAATTCCAGCCGAGGCCCAATTTTCCCAATTTTGTGAAAATCGCGATCGGTGGCCATTTCGTTTTGGGCCCATTCACCGAACTTGTGACGCCCTTGATGGGCGTTCGGCTTCAATTCTTGAACGAGTTGGATTTTGTAAGCCTACAAACCAAGATCCTTCTGCGCGCGATGGCGCATGGACTCATTTGGGTCTTCTTCGATACTCTGTTCCACCGAACCGAACGAACCATTATATTGGTAATAAATTTTCACAATTTGCAAACTTTGTGCAGAAGTAAGTCTATTCATTATGAAATCGCAAACCAAACTGAGCATAAATCAAAAGACAGCTGTCAAAACGACCAACTCCGAAAAAAGTATTGCCAGCTTTAAAACCACACGTCTATTAAAATAAAAAAAATATTTTTTTTTAGAAAATTCTTTATTTTTTTTTTTAATAAGGTTCAGAGTTTTCTTGGAAAAACTTAGTATGCAATAAAATTTGAAAACTAAATGTCTATTGAAGAAAAAGAAATTTGAAAAATTGTTCGACCAGTTTTTTTAAATATTCGTTTTTTTTTGAAAAACTTCTTGAAAAAATATTTAAAATTTTTTTTTTAGTACTTCATTATAAGCAATCTGTAGTTTTCATCTGGGAAAATTATTTAACAAGAATTCAAACCACTCATTTTCAAAATATTTCGAAAACCAAATTTATTTTTTAGAAAATTTCAAAAAATCGAAAAAAAAAAGTTTTTGAAAATTTTGAAATGCAATATTAATTAAATTATAAATGACTTCCTGTGTGCAAAATTTTATTGAAATCGGGATAACAGTTTACGATAAAACCGCATTTGAAAAAAACTACGAAGTTTAAAGTAAATCGGTCCATCCGTTTAGGCTGTAGAGGCGCGAACAGACAGACAGACAGACAGACAGACGGACGGAATTTCCGGACCCACTTTTTTCAACTTCTCTATTATACGTATAGTAATGTCATGTCTGGTTGTTAGTTTAGTTTAGTACCTAAATCGCAAGTAAAAAAAATAGATCGTCGCCTTTACTCGAGCCTGATGACGATACAAACGTATCGAGTTGCTAACATTGACTCGAAGCACTATCCTATGTTGGTTATTTTTAATTTTAATTTTAAGAGGAAAACCTCATGCTGCATCCACCAAGCATTCATGAGATACGAAAGGCGATAAATCGGCTCAAAAATAACAAAGCCTCGGAAGCTGGCGTAGCTCAATTATTGAACCAATTTTGATAATACTGTGTTTTTAATCTTTTATTTTTTAAAAACAAAATTTCATGTTAAGGTTTTGGTTAGCAGTTTTATAGAATTTATTTTAATTTACGATTAAGATAAAAAATAATAATAAATAGACTTAATAAATTAACTGGACTACTGTGGTGTTTTGGTTTTAACCTTCACTGAAAAGTCCACAGCAATTCTGTTGTGTTCTAACTTAATGATATCAAGATGGCATACATTCTCTTCTTCCTTCTTGTCTGGTCTACCATTGCAAAAAAAAAATGATATCAAAAGACCGCGTTCAATAAAGCCAAAAGCATTTGGTCCATAAAAAAAAATAAAATTTCCTTATAGGTACATGCCAACCTTTTTTGTATCCCAAAAGGCAATTCAAAACATGTGAACAAAAACTACTGCTTTTAAGCTATCCCTTTCCAACGAGACAAAGACCCAAATTCAAATGTCCATTGACTTGGAAACAGCTAACTAACTAGAAAATAAAACGATTCCACCCGGAAGCTGAGAAAGAAAAGACATCGTAATTTTTTTTTTCATTTAACCTAGTTAAAGTAACCAATTGACAAAAATCAGTTGTACTCTTTCCATGACTGCCTGCTCACACAGGCGTAACGCATTACGTTGGACTGGAACAGAAGCAGTCAATTTGAATATTCCAGACAAATAACCAAATTTTCACTCCATCCTTCCCTCTGGCAAGGACTAAACGCACACCAACCCCACAAACTCTGACTAATACTCTGGCGACATTTTCGCTTCGGAATTGTCATCTGAAAATGATGGGTTTGCGATATTTTTTTTCCGACAAACATGAAAATTATTTGTTCGTTGACGAAATATGTATTTGTTTAGCAAAAAGAGGAAAACAATAAAAAAAGGCCAACAAACGTTGCGTTGAATGGAAATGTCAAAAGCGTTTTTGGTTATATTGATTTTTTATAATATGTTGGATGTTAATGACGCTAGAAAATGTTACAATTTTGAAGGCTTCTTCCGAAATCTTGTAATATTATGTTTTATTTAAAAATTAATGTTTGTTTTCTTTTTCTTTTTTTTTCTTTTAGATATGACAGAGAACTGTTAGTCCCATTTTATTAAACTCAATTAACTTACAAGACAGATTTTTTATACACTGAGTTACAAAAAAAGTGGCGCAGCCGTAGTTTTTGATGTGTTGGTATCATTTTGATAATATGCCGCTATGTTTATGCAGAGCTTTATTTTTTCAGTTTAACGGAATATTTGTGTGCTTTTTTGCATGATCTCTTTTTATTTTCCTTGTAATAAATGCACAATAAAGAGGAAAACCACATGTTAATCGTTTTTCATACTAGACGCGGGTTTAACTAATTCTGGCTTTTCCGTGATCCCGTAAATGTTTTAATGAGTTTATTTTAATTTGTTTATTTAATAGTTTTTTAGTAATTTTTTGAAAAAAATATGCAAATAAAGGCAGAAGAAGTCGCCAGGGCGCTGGCTTTGGTTGAGGATGGACGAAGTGTACGGTATGCCGCTATTATGATAAGAAAACCGGAGGCAACGCTAAGAATAGCTATTAAAAGGTACAACGACACCAATTCTTACACCCAACGTCAAGGCTCAGGTCGACCGAGAGCAACATCTGCAAGAATGACCGATTTTTGGTGCTTCAAAGCCTTCGAGATCGTCACCAAACCGCGGTTGAGCTGTCTCACAGACTTCGATCAGTGAGGGGGGCAGATGTAAATGCAAAAACGGTGAGGCGGCGATTAGTAAAGAGTAGCCTGAGAGCAAGAAGACCCGCTCGCGTGCCGAGACTCACGGTGTAGCACAAGCACCTTCGGATGGAATTTGATCGTCTTCACCAAGATTGGACCGAGGCCGACTGGAGTAGAGTTCTTTTCACTGATGAGTGAAGGTTTTGTCTGCGCTCACTAGATGGACGTAGCAGAGTGTGGAGACGAACAGGTGAAAGATTCTCTTCGGCAACAGTTGCTCAGCGGGAAAATTTCTGGGGAGGTTCAGTCATGGTGTGGGCAGGAATTTTCATGCGCGGGAAAACCGAGCTATGCATCGTGGAAGGATCCATGAACTCCAGTTATTACCTGAACAACATTCTGAGGGAATATGTGGTTCCATTTGCACCATTAATTGGCAATAACTTTTTGCTGATGCATGACAATGCTAGACCACACGTTGCTAGGTGCGTTACCGACTACGTGCAAGAAGCGGAAATCGAGGTGATGGCTTGGCCTGCGATGAGCCCGGACGTGAATCCCATCGAAGACGTTTGGGACACGCTAGGAAAAATGATAAGGAGGCGACCTGACCTCCCAGAGACAATCAGTTGGCTGAGATCTGCTCTGGAATGGCACAATTTGGACGACTTCATCGTAGCAAACATTATCCAAGGCATGCCCAGGCAAATTAAGGCTTTGCTAGATGTTCGTTGAGGTAATACTCAATATTAAAAGAACGAGAACTTGTTGAAAAAAAATAAAAATAAAAGTGTTTAAAAGTTTAATTTTAATTTATGAAGTTTTGTACATTTTCTTTGATTTGTATTATTTATAAATTCTTGCAATTTTTTTTTTTAAATTGAATTACTTTTATTTTATGTTAATAAACATAACTGAGTTAAAAAAAAACGTTTTTTTTTAATCACTTCAAAACACTGCAAAATTTTAAGGTGCGCAACTTTTTTTGTAACTCAGTGTAGTTAATATCCGTACAAATAACATGAGTTCAATTCATCAAACAAGTAGATTTTATGTATACGATCCTAAGTATATTAGGTCTACTTTCTTCTGTTGTCTCCTTGTTCTAGCCAAATACCATCGGGAGAAGGCTATTTGTTGTTGAGTTAGTCCATATTATCCAGTTTGATGATGATTGAACTTAGTTAATAAGCAAAGCGTCATAAACCAACAAAACTCTAAATCTGCTTCCTACTCCTGTAGATATGTTCTTATCATGCTTTAAAATTATTCAGATTTCTCCCACAGTAACCATGGATTTTTTGGAATAAAAGTAGCTTATGTAATAGTATAGAGAATCTTATTACTTATCTATCTACAAAACTTCACAAATTCGTGCAGTCGTGTTGAGGCATGGTAGCATAACAAAGAAACCTCCAGCCATACATAATGTCACATTAAAGGCTCTTTCACAGGAACCATGTATATTTTTCAATCCAGCACCTCATACATATACCTACAAAATTTCATCCCAATTTTTGATACTTTTTATTAGTTTTAAACGCAAATGTTACTAGTTTCTGTCAAAGATCTTGCTTTTCAATTTGATTAGGCACATAAAAGCAAGTACGTGCGACCCAGTCGTACACATTTTTACTTACGATTTATAAGACAAGTTATGCATTCGTAAGAAAAAAAAATCTAACAATCAGACATGACATTACGATGTTAGAGAAACATATTTGAGTTACAATAATTCTATCTGTCTGTCTGTCTGTCCGTCTCTACGGATGTATATTGAACTACAGCCTAAACGGTTTGGCCAGTCGTCTTTAAATTTTGAACATAAGGTTTTTTTAAAATTCTACAGAGGACTTTTTTAATTTTTTTTTAGCTCAAATATTAACGGTACCTGTCATATAACCGTTCAGTAAAATATTATTTTTCTCGGAAACGGCTCCAAGAATTTTTATGAAAAAGTGTAGTAAGTGTAGGTTATGTTTTGGTGAAAAAAAGAGAGATGGTGGGCTAAAAACGGTGTCTCCCATAGAACCGTTTTTTTTCTTCGACTTTCTCGATGTTTATAGCCTAAGTATTTTTTTTTTTTATATTTTCGATTTTTTTTTTGTATTTTTAATAATTTTCTTAAATTTTTTTTTCAAAAATCAATATTTTGGAAATGGATAGATGTTTTTTTTTTGCTAATTTTGTTTTTAAATAGAGATTATTTTTTGCTTAAGTTTGCATTCTTAAATTTTTTTTTTTTAATTTCTGAAAAAAGTTATTAAAATAATATCGTTTTATTTAAAAACCGCTCCTACGATTTTGAAAAAAAATTACACTTTTTCATATTAAAAAAAATAAAATAAAATGGCGTTTAATTGTTTCCGCTGAAAACTATTTTACGTACTTTTTTCAAACAATCAGAAGTTGAGAGAGACCAACCTGTTGCTGGTGGGGGAGGTGGAAAAACATCCTGAAACACTGAAACGCTGAACGAACTTAAAACTTTTTTTTTGTAATGAGTTTTGTCGTGTGTGAAGTCATGTCGCCGCTGAGTACGTAACTTTGGTCTGTAACCCAATTTGCCAACCGGTTTAATTGTTTTATCATTGAAAATGATTATATAGAGGGTAAACTAGAAAAATGTGAGACGGAAAATGTGATACGCGAGATAACAGATAAAGAGGTGGGAAGAGAGATAACAAAGAAAGAGGGAAGAGGGGAAGAGAGATAACAAAGGAAGATGAATTGAAGAGGAAAACAGAGAAAGAGGTGGGAAGAAAGTAACAGAAAGATGAATTGAAGTAGACTGTGTCAAAGATGAAAGAATGAATGTAGTGGGCTTTTGATTTCAAGACATAAACAAAAATGTAACAAAAAATAAAAAAAAATATAAATAAAATTGTAACAAAGAAAAATAAATCAAATCTTATATTTTTTTTATTTGACTAATGGAAAACCGTGAAATAATTTTCAATGATACCGTCGTTTGCGTAGTTCGCAAAGACTGTTAATTTTTTCTAGTTGCTCCGTGTGCTTTGGCCTTATTTTGTACGATTTCTTGCTTAGTTGCTTAATGCCCACTTGAATTATTGACTCCAGGATGTTATGATATTAATAATGGTTTATAGACTGTTTTTATATTAAAACTTAATACCCAGTCCAAATGTCAGTCAGTTCACATAGATATAAGGCAATAACAATTTATATTAATTTTCTTAAGCTTTTCTTGCCATAATATGCAAAAATTATAAAATTGCTCCTGTGACTCAATTAATTAGATTTATCTACGGAGTAGATCAATATGTAATGTAATGTAATGTAATTATACCCATTGGCAGAACTTCTTACCAATTTTTTATTCAATTTTTTCAATTTTTAATTCATTTTATTCAATTTTATGTTCGTTTGTATTATAATTTAATGAATTTAAAGCTATGGCATTGCCGTCAGCTCGGTTAACAAATTTTGTTTATTACATTAAACATATTAATATAAATGTTTTTTTTTTTTTTTTTTTTTAATAGTTTTTATACATATTCGTTTATCAATAGCATTCTATATCTACACAGTTCTAATATAAATTTGCAAAGGTTTTTCCAGTTGAACTCGTTCAAGATTACAATTGTTTCTTGCATAGTTAAGGTTTTCTTTCCGAAGTATACAAGATGTTGGGGAGAAAAAATTGGACAAATACTTAAAAAGTGAAAACAGTCTTCTTTTGCTTTAAGGTTGCACAATGAACAGAACTGGTTAAAACTTCCGTTGTAAGGGCTTCCATTTAGATAGAGTAGTTCGCATCGTGCTTTGAAAATTAGAGATATTTCTTTATAACTATATACATCATTAAAGTAATTCTTCTCAAGTAAATTAATATTAAGCTGCGAGTATAAAATTCTGCTCTCTGATTTTCGAACTTTCGCTGCAAACTCATCATGAACAGAATTTTCATGATTCTGAATAATTCGATATAGTTGGTCTTTGACCAAATTTATATTGTTTGAGTCCATTGAGACGACTTCTTCACAATCTATTCCTAAACGTTTCCATTTAGACCACCACCAATCCTCGTTCCTTAGCTCGTATAACAGCATTTTCTTGGCCAGACGGGTATCTGAATAAGAGAGTACTTTGGTTATGTAGTCGGCCTGCAATTTCAGAGTATATGTGAAAAGTTTAGGAAGTCCTGTTTCAACATAAATTGCATAATTTGGCGTATTCAGTGGTAGGTTAAAGAGCTTTTTTAAAAAGTTTCTTTGAAACTTTTCGACGGACTCGTATTCGTCAATACCCCAGACTTGTCCAGCATAACAAAGAGTAGACTTAACGACAGCATCATATATTTTGTACTTCGTTGAAAGATTGATTCTATTATTTAGGAATATGCTTCTCCAAGACATGTTGAGTAGGCTAAGCACAACCAATTGTATGTGGTTTGTTTTCTCGTTGAACGGTTAAATATCATTACTTTTGATTTGTTTGTGTTGATTACAAGACCCCACTGCTGACAGTATTCCGCGAGTCTATTGATCCTCAGTTGAAGGTTTTCTGGAGATTCTGAAAGCAACACCAGATCATCAGCATACATTAGAACATTTATGTTTGTATCGGCTATTCGAATCCCTCCAGGCAGGTATTCAACCACATCATTAATAAAAAGCGAAAACAATAGCGCACTCAGAAGGCAGCCTTGTTTTACTCCGTTATCTGTTTCAAACCAATCTGAGTAAGTGGAACCGTCCCATACAGCTGCTTTTGACTCTGAATATAGTGCTTTTAAAACATTAATGAATTTTGTAGATAATCTTAGCCTTGAGAGCTTATAAAAGAGAGCATTTCGATTTATAAGGTCAAATGCAGACTTAAAATCCACGAAGAAAGCATACACTTTTTTATTTCTTGCTTGAAATGCTTTAACAATTGAGGTAAGCGTGAAAATGTGGTCAATTGTCGAGTAATTTCTCCGAAATCCAGCTTGAAAATCTGACAGGGCACTGTTAACCTCTACCCATGTCTCTAATCTATTTACAAGAATACCACAAAATAATTTTGCAAGAACATTCATGAAGGAGATGCCACGGTAGTTTTCAGCATTGTTCAAGTCACCTTTTTTGTATATTGGGAAAATTACTGACCTTTTGAATGATGATGGCACTTCTTCTGTCGAAAATATTTTATTAAAAAGGGATTGAAGTTGTCTGTGGAAAGTTTCGGTGGCATTCTTAAAGAATTCGTACGGAACTCCATCTTCTCCAGGGGCTTTTCCGTTTTTTCCTTTGAAAATTGCAGATTTCAATTCCTCAATAGTGAGTTCAGAATCCAAAATGTCATCGGAGAACCATGGTTCAGCATACGAGAATCTTACGTCATATTGGCCGTATAAAAGAGATTTAAAATGAGTAGATAGCTCATCAGCGGACATTCCTAATCCAATTGTATGTTTTGTACCATTTATCTCTCTGACAGTCTTCCAGAATTCCTTTGAGTTCTTAATTTGGCCCAGTGTACGAGCCTGATTATTTTCAAAAGTAGATTTCTTTTGGAGACAAAGCTTCTTGAATGCTGGATTCGCTTCTAAATACCACTTTTTAAGTGTTTGGCTATAAGAGTTTCTCAGTGCATTTAACAGAATAAACGTTTTTTTCCGAGCAAGCATACACTCTTTGTCAAACCATTTTTGTTTGAATTTTGAAGATTTGTGTGAGAGAGTGTTGTTTGTGGAGCTCTTAATGCAAGCAATGAGTTTGTTTGCACTTATTTCCGTTGATTCTGTAGAAATATCTACAGAAGCCAGATTTTCATCCAATTTCTGCTGAAAAACATTACAAATGTCTTGATTCCATTTCAGCCGCGGCAGTAGATCGAGATTTTTTCCATTTGTAGCATATTCATTAACCCATTCCACTGTAATTGGCATGTGGTCGGAGAAGATTTTGCTTTGCACTTCAAACTTCTTCACTAGATCATGCCAGTCATTATTAACCATATAGTAATCGATGACTGATTTTCCTTGCCCTCCAAGAAATGTAAACTGACCTTTGGTATCACCATTTATACATCCATTTAAAACTGTACAATCAAACATCTGCATAAGTTCCAATAAATGTGTTCCCTTTTGATTACATACATCGTCCATTGATACTCTATGACTGAGATTTAAAACTGTGTTATTTGTACTGCGGCTTGCTGTTACTTGTAAATTAGCTATTCTGGCGTTAAGATCTCCAATCAATAAAATACTCTTATTCGCCATATTCATCATGATGTTGTTGAGTCGTTCGAAGTCTTCGTTCCATATGCTGTAGTTAATATAACAAGGAATAATGATAAGATTTGGCTTTCGTAATAGTTTAACAATCGTGATTCCTTCATGTTCCTCAAAGTCGTAGGTTTTTAAAAGTGATATTTTAATTCCATAGAGAGTCCCACCACTAGCCCGTCCTCTGGAGTATGTTCTCACTGCAGCTTTCCAAGTTAATTTGAAACCATTAAAATATTTAGTAAACTTGTTAAAATTTTCTAACGTTATATGAGTTTCGTACAAAAAAAAATACATCAAAACTTTTTACATATTCAAAAAAATCCACAAACAATAACTTATTATTAAGGCCTGACACATTATATGATAAAATATTACTATTACTTGAAAATATTGAGCTGACGGCATAATTATTTCAATTTTGTACTATTGTACTACTACTAGCACTATTCTGCCTAAGTGGCATCTCTGAGCCATTTTGCCTGACTGGTTTATATGACATTTTCAATAGTTTGACAGGTTCGAAGTTGAGATCTCCAAACATTTCGCAAAGTTGTTGTTCGCCATTATAGTTTTTATATTTTATATTGTTATAATTATTTAAATAAAATATTTTATCAGCTACCACAAGCGAGTTGTTTTTTATTTGAACAGCTTCATTCGGATTTTTATTTTTTATTATTTTTCGGTAGCCAAGAAGAATACGGTGTTTGAATTGCATCTGCTTTGTTAGATCTCTTTGGATGAAAGGACCTGTGCCCTTTAGTTTTGAAGAATTTTTCATGATTTTTGTTGCATTTTCGATAGAACCAGTGTTAATTTTTAATTTGGTAACAGTGCTATTTTCACATATATAGACTCAGTGATTTGGTTTGGGTCGCCAAGCAGAAGTTGACTAATGTCTTGTACTCTCTCTCGAAGATCAACGTTGTTTGGAACAGTGAGGATAATGTTTTTACCTCGTAGAATCCGACTTTGCATCTCGAGCTCATCCTCCAACATTTCGCACCTCTCTTCAAAGTGATGTATCTTCTTGGTGAGATCCTCATTCTGTAGGCGTAAAGCGTTGATTTCTTCATTCAACTTAACAAAGTCGTCTTTTGTAGCTAGTTTGGCGGTCGCTACTGAGAGCTCTTTTTGTAGTGATGTATCGATGATTTGCTTTATTTTTATGAGATCTGCATCCGAGATAGTCATGTTAAAGACGGGGTTGTTTATTTTTGTCGCTCGGTGAGTAGATTTTGGGTTCGGATTGAGAAAGTCTTCGGGAGAAGTTTGGTCGACCTTTCTTTTGTATTCGTTCATGTGACACCGTAATCAGCCAAGTTATTTTATTTTCTTGCTTAATTGCTAGTTTTACCTTTTTAATCAGCAAAATATTTTGGTAGCGCGTATAAGAACTGACTACAAATTCGAACTTTATTGTTTTTTTATGAAAATTACGAGTAATTTACTATTAAAAATTAAAAATATTACAGAGCGATATTAATACTGAACCAATCACTTTTACAACAGTGTTGCCAACAACTTCTTACCATTTACTTTGTGATAATTTTTAAAAAATATGTCAAGGCTTTTTCTTTTATTTCTGTGGCCATATAGACTTCAGTAGTCTATCCATATATAAATGATACCTTCACGAAAAAAAACACAAGCAAAAGATTACAAATTAAATGAATTCGTCAAACCCTCGCCCGCTATTAATATCAATATTCTTTTATTTCTAAAAAAAACCCTTAAAAAACATTACCAATGAGTTTTCTAAATGTATAGTGAAAAGAAAAATAACTTAAATCGATAGCTTTGATTCGAAGACCGATTGGCGATTAAGGAAATTGTGTTGTGCTGACAACGGTCTTGTAAATTATTATTCTTCGGCTTTCATCACTGTATCCCATCATTAAGGCCTAATTTTGTTTATGGTTATTTTCCCCCCATATTAGCCATCAATGAAATTTCACGGTTGATAGTCAAAGGCGACCCAACCCTGGCATTAAAGTTAAGCCCAATGAATTCTTCAAGTTAATGTCGGTAATCAGTGCTCTGCCAGTGGAGATGAGTATGTCCACATGGACGAATGGACGGACGTTGGCTCTTAATCCCTCGTCGTTATTTTGGAATACCTTATTAGCGTTATTTCAAATTTGTGTGTTTAGGAGTTCAAGTTTTGTGATGAAATTTGTGTTGGACATACCAATTTTTTTTTAATTTTTTTATCGAAATAGATCGTTTGATCCATCAAGAAAAAAAATATTTTCATGGATCATTAATTTTCTAATGTCTGTTAATAAAACGGATGAATGATAATTTTTTGTAAATATATTTGTGAACTGCGTGTTAAAAGGTCGACGACATACAACAGCAGTATGCTAAATCAATGGAAGTTGAAAATAAGAGTGTTGAATATTTGAATATGTAAGGTATTGATTAAAAAAACGTTGATAAGGAAAATATTTGTGTCCAAAGTTTTAAAAGACAAGAAAATACGAAGGTTCAAAGAACTATTACGAGTTATTTACCCAGTTTACGGAGGATCCAAGTCAAAAGTCATGGAATGTGGAGTGGAGTACAATTGATTTTAAAGTCAATTTCTAAGTCATCAAGGTTTTGCATACTATGTAATTTTGAAAATGATATCGGCTAACTTATAACCATTCTTGATTAATAAACTTTATATGGATATGGAACACCTGGGTGCAGACGGTTATTTTATTACACAGAAAGTTTATCTATTCGATGAAAAATAATTTGGGAAATGAAAAAGCAACTTACTTTAAGGAAATTGGTCAAAATTAGCCGAACGTTTAAGAAAAGACTTTTTTTGGCATATAAGAGAGACATTTATTTTATTAACAACGTTAATAGTGTTCTTATATATTTATTAGTTTCAATCACAATAACTCTTTATAGACTATGATAACAAAATTTGTATACTAAGGTTTATGTGTAGTTATAACATACATATTTATTTTGTTAATACATATATGGACAGTATATGACAATTTACAAACGCGAAAAAACTAAAACTCACGGATCCTTATAACGCTTTCTTTAATAAGTACTTTTCTCTTTAAACGAAATCTTCTCTTAAGAATAACCTCTGCCACTGAATTACAATTTGACTGGATGGTTTGACGACTACTTTACAACTGAATGCTCATGCTCAGGCAGGAACACATTACACATTACAGTTGATTCTGGTTATTTTGTTCGTTCGAGTGTGTTCGATGTCTGATCGTTATCTGTGTATCTCATTCTATCCGTTGTGTCAATATATATGTATACAAAAACCTAATCGAATGCCATTTGTATGTATTTATTTATTTTTTGTTCCAAAAAATGCGTAATTTTTACTTGTGATTGTTGGTAATATAACGCAAGTTGTGTAATTCGTAAAGATTACATTTTTTTAGATGACAATTAAACATGACATAACGATGATAGAGAAACATATGTTAGTTACTGGCAAAATTCTATCTGTCTGTCTGTACGTCTACCTGTCTGTCTGTTCGTATATATTTTAGATTACCGCCTAAACGGTTACGACAATCATCTTAAAATTTATTACATAAGGTTATTTTGACATTCTACAGAAGACTTTTTATTTTTGTAACTGTAACCGATTACAATCGAATATGATATTCGTATACCTACTACGAATTTTACTGAAAATATTTCTTAATAATTTTTTTTTGTATTTTTAATAATTTTTCTGAAAATTTTGTTTGAAAAATCAGTATTTTTTTTAATAAAGGCAATTTTTTTATTTTATTTTTTTTAATTTAAAAAAAAATTGTAAAATAAAAACCGTCTACGAATTTTAAAAAAAATCACACTTTTTCACATTTTTTTAAAGAAATAAAATGACGTTTAAATTTGTCCGCTGAAAACTCATTTACGTACTTTTTTTTCAAAAAATCAATAATAAGAAAAATCGAATAAGAACTTTGAAGTTCCATTTATATTTTTTCAATTTTTTTCGAAGCTGGGTATGTGTATGTGCGAAGTATGTGCGATCCAGCAATGCATTTTATTTTTAAATACTTTCGGAAGTGATAATACAATCAATATGTAAAAGATGTTAACTATTCCTTGGTTAGTGTAAAAGACGATAATCAAGTAGCTCTTATTGAATGAAATAAATTGCACGGCTGGATCGCACGTACTTGTTCCTATGTGCGGTCACATCATTGACTAAATTTAAAAAAATGCTCCACTGGGCCGCATGAACTTGTTCTTATGTTAGATACTTGCTTAGTGGCTGCATATGTATGTATATAAATGGTGATTTTTTATACGTGTGGCTTTCAAGAAGAAACAAAACGCATATAGCTTAATGTTATGGCCAAGAATTTAGTTTGATTATAAAGATAAAAGTTTGCATTATGTTTTAAAAATGATTTCGTGGAAGTGGCTGGCTCGAATAAATTCCAGCCGAGGCCCAATTTTGTGAAAATCGGGATCGGTGGCCATCTCGTTTAGGGCCCATTCACCGAATGTGAAAATATTTAAATTTTTTTTTCTAGTATGTCATTATAAGGAAATCTCTAGTTTTCATCTGGGAAAATTATTTAAAAAAATTCAATCAAACCATTTTCAAAAAAGAAAATTTTAAAGAATCGAAAAAAAAGTTTTTGAAAATATTGAAATGAATTATTAATTGAATTACAAATGATTTCCTGTGTGCAAAATTTTATTGAAATCGTGATAATAGTTTACGATAAAACCGCATTTGAAAAAACCCGTTATATGAGAAGTACCGTTATAGAACAAATTTCAAAAAAATTGTTCTAACTAAAATATGTATTATATAAATAGCACCCTGAAAGTTTTATCAAAATCGTTAGAGCCGTTTTTGAGAAAATCAAATTTTTTGTTAAAAATTGTATGGCAGGTACCATTATTTTTCGACCTAGAGCAAAAATGAAAAACACCCTCCGAGATACTACCCAATAAATACTAAATACCAAGTTTGAAGCAAATCGGCACATCCGTTCAGGCTGTAGAGGCGCGAACAGAGAGACTGACAGACGGAATTTCCGGGCCCACTTTTTAACTTCTCTACTATCGTAATGTCATGTTTGATAGTTAGATTTTTTTCACACGAATCCATAACTTGCATTTTAATACCTAAATCGCAAGTAAAAATTTCGGGAAATTATTTTTGATGTCACTTTTTACCTTAGGTGGTGCTACATTCCGGGGTGGACCTGGGCCTCGATCAACAAGCTTTCCCAGCCAGTTCGGTGCCTAGCTAGCTGCCTCCAGTTTCGCACGTGGAGTCAGTTGAGGTCCTCTTCTACTTGTGTGCGCTACCTGAGTCTTGGTCTAGCTCTACTGGGCCGCTATACAGCCGGCACAGTTCTTCATTGTATCGTCTTCTCCACTCTCCGTTAATGCATACGGGACCAAAAATTACACTTCTTCTTCTATTGGTTCTTTCGAAGCAAATTAAAGCTTCCTCATCTACTTTTGAAAACGTCCATGCGTCTGCACCATAGAGCAGGACTGGGATGATAAGTATCTTATAAAAGGACACTTTAGTTGCTCAGGAGAGGGGTTTGATACTCGATTGCCTTCTAAGCCCGAAGAAGCAGCGATTGGCAAGATTTATTCTTCGTTTGATTTCAGCGCTGGTGTTGTTTTTTGAGTTACTAGCTGAGCCCAGATAGACAAATTCCTTAAATACCTCAAAGTTATAGCTGTCTATGGTGATGTTTTGTCCAAGACGTCGATGTTGGGTGTCTCTTCTTGATGACGGCATATACTTGGCTTTGTCTTCATTGACTGCTAAACCCATCTTCGCTTTTTTACTTTTGTTAGCTTAGGGCAAATTTATGCATCGTTTTTCAGGAACACGTTAAAAATATTTATCTGTCTGACATATAAGCCTTATATCAATATTTATTACTCCCACGCCAGATTGAAAAACAACCATTTCAGTCATACATTATTTTCCATTCAATATAACCATTCCAAGGGGGGTGAAGAACGTGACACATATTCTGTAATATAAAACAATAAAGAATCCTTTGACTTCCACACAGTCTGCATTTTATAGGAAAAATACATTTTCCCACAAGGAAAAGGGGTGAGCAGTCATTGTTTTTCTCATAAATAATAAGAGCCAACGTGACTGGAAGATACAATATTTGTGAAGTGTAATGCTGGTAACTATACCCGATGACCTATTTTGAGATTTAAAAATTCTATTCTCGTGTGGCTGTTGCATAGAGGATCAATGTATCTTGAGTAATCATTTATGGTGAAAAATGAGAGTCAAGTGTGTTTGGTCTTATAAGCACATTGTATCCTAGAAGAAATAGATATACTTCCCAAATCAAAAATAGAAAAATGTGCATTCAATGTGGTAACGTCTTAAATTTTCTAAGCACATCATTAGCTATTGACTTTTTTTTGAGTATATAACTCTTGAGACAAGTTAATCCTCTTCCAACGAATGTTTCTTTGAGCCTTTAGACATTTTCTAATTACCAAAACACATTTAATCGTCAAAATATCATTATTTTTTCCCATTATCGCTGTTCTTCCCTGAAAATATCCTATTTCATTTAAGACACTTTTTCCTCTTTTAATTAGCTTTTAGACGAAAAGCCATTTTCTCAAAAACTTAATTTGGATTTCTTCTTCTACACTTTTTGTTTTCATCCTGATTTCAGTGTTATTTGAAGGACTTCAGGGATAAAACAGAAAGTGTAAATTCCTGTTAATTTGCTACTGCTTATCTGATCCTTTATCCACCCCCTACTCAACCCAGGAACATTGTGTTTCCTTGAGTTTCACAAGTCAAAAAAAAAAAAAACGTTTAAATGTATCTAATTATTTTCTTTAGGCAGCTAGACATTAGTAACAGAAATAAAATTGAAGGTTTTTAAACCCTTCTTTTGACAGGAGACAATTGGTGTTAAAGGTACTTTTTGAGTTTGTTTGTATGCTTAAACTTCAGAGTGGTCAAAATACTTAATGAGATAAAATCAAAGGGGTGTATATTCTAGACAGACCTAAAGATATATTTGTTTTTATTTTAGTGAGAAAACTTTGAATGATTCTTGCTCGGTAACGGCTCTTTGAATTTCTGTCAAATTTTATATTTAAAAAGATCAAGATAGCCCACTTGATTCTGCATACCAAATTTTTAATAATTTTTTTTCTAATTTAAATTAATTTTTGATTTTTTTTTTTTGAAAAATCAATATTTTTATAACTATTAACAAAAAATTGTTTAAAATTTTATAATCACATGTATTAAAAAACTCTAAAAAACTGTATACCAAAATTTCAAAAAAAAAAAAAAATTCAAAAAACTAAAAATAAATAAACTGGATTTTATCAAAACTGGTCCTACAATTTTCGAAATACATTTTTCATAAATTCTTTGTTATTTAAGACGTGTGATGGCGTACTTCATTTCTTAATAAAAACCGTTAAGTATTGTGATTTTGATACTTCTTATAAGTTCAAACTGTTATTTTCAACGTAAATGTTACTTGTTTCTGTCGAAGATCTGGCTTTCCAATGTAATTGTGCACATAAGAGCAAGTACGTGGGCCCAGTCGTGTCCATTTTTTTTGCTGTGCCACAGCATAGTTTTTAGGCACGTTTTGATGAGGAAAACCATCAGATCACCAGTGGAGCTATTGCTGCAACAGCTGAACTGCCGGTCATTTAGAAGCACTTGATCTTCAATGTATTTATACTTAGTAACCTGAAAATGATGCTCAGCGAACATTGCTTCTACGGAACGAGTATAGAGCATCTCATAAGACAGTGCAGCGGTGTGTGAGACGTGATAAGAGGGCAAGATTGGACAAACTTGCGGAAAATGCGGAACAGGCTGCAGGAAGAGGGGACGCAAGAGAACTGTATAAAATCACTAAGGACATTGTTGGCCAGCGTAGTAGCACTAACACTAACCATCCAGTGTTAGATTTGAATGGCAACCTTTTAGTGACGATAGAAGATCAGCTACAAAGATGGAAGGAGCACTTTTGTGCACTGCTAAATAGTGACCAAAATGCAGAATTGAATCCACAATTGAACAACATGCGCAGATCTTCTAGGGGCATTGATACCAGTCCCCCAAAGGGTACAGAGATTAAAAACGCGATCCATCTTCTAAAGAAAAACAAGGCAGCTGGACTTGACGGTATTCCTGCGGAGTTCCTGAAAACAGACCCTGAAGCAGCTTCCCATATTTTGTTAAATTTAGTGCAGGCTGTCTGGGAAAGCGAAACTTACCCACAGGACTGGAAGGATGGAGTTATTGTGAAGTTACCAAAGAAAGGGAACCTCAAAAACTGTAATAACTGGCGCGGTATCACCATATTGTCCGTTTTTCCGAAATTAATGGCAACCATTGTTCTCGAAAGGATAAAATCCAGGATCGAATCTACCCTCAAGAGGCACCAGGCGGGATTTCGTAGTGGTCGGTCTTGTGTCGACCACATCAACACCTTGCGAATCATACTCGAACAGTCGTCTGAGTATCAATCACCGCTGTACCTCATGTTTGTGGATTTTGAGAAGGCATTCGACAGGGTTAATCGTGTATGCATATGGAGATCGCTTATTGCGAGAGGTATCCCTGAGAAAATTGTCGCCATTATTAAAGAATCTTACAACAACGCAAGGTGTTTCGTTTTGCACAATGGACAGCTTTCCAATTCCTTTGATGTGCGTCAAGGAGTGAGACAAGGAGATGTCCTGTCACCAATTCTGTTTTTACTGGCAATTGACGATGTGATGACTGCCACGGTGGGTGAAACTGAGAGGCATGGTATCCAATGGAGTCTGTTTGACAAACTCAGCCACATAGACTATGCTGACGATATATGTCTCATGGCGAACAACACGGCTGGCCTAAATCAAATATGTCATTCGCTGCAGCTAAATGGGGAGGTGGCTGGCTTAAGGATCAACGCAAACAAGACCAAAATAATGACTACGGGCCAAAGCACACAACAAGTTACTCTAAGGCAGGGACCCATCGAGGAGGTCACGCAGTTTAACTACCTGGGCAGTTTCATAGCACTCGATGGCGGAACGGACCTGGATGTAAACAATAGAGTAAACAAAGCCCGTAGTTCATTTGGAATCCTTTCTCCTGTGTGGAACTCCAGCAAAATATCGCTACGCACCAAGTTGAGACTCTTCGAATCCAACGTAAAATCTGTGCTGTTATATGCTTCAGAAACATGGAAATGCTCTGCAATCATCTCGAGCAGGCTGCAAGCCTTCGTTAATCGTTGTCTGCGGTACATTCTGAAGATCCGGTGGCCGCAAACCATATCGAACGCTGAACTGTGGAATAGGACCGGACAGAGAAAATTGGACGCCGACATCAGACAACGGAAGTGGCGTTGGATAGGCCATACACTGAGGATACCTAACGACAACATAGCGAAGCAATCCTTCGAATGGAATCCTCAGGGTAATAGACGCGTTGGAAGACCGAAAATAACTTGGAGGTCATCTGTTTTGGGGGAAGCTCGATCTCAAGGTTTTCAATCGTGGCCACAGCTAAGGTCAGTCGCGGCGAATAGGGACAGATGGAAGGATCTTGTTGCTGCCCTATGCTCCAGAAGGAGTTGAAGCTTGGAAGAAGGGGTGTAAGATTGATATACTTTGTGGTTGACGAGGATTTGCCTTTTTTGAAGTCGAGCTGGAAAAATTATGTTTTTCATGCATTGGAAAAAGACACAAAAGTGATAAGACAGATAAAAAACTTACTTTTTAACACTCAACTACCTAAATACCTTATTTATTTATGTATTCCTATTTTCATTTTATAACATAAACAAACACACATGATCAATTGGCTACTATACTAATTTCCAAACCACACTTCAGAAATTTTTCTATCTCTTCACCTTCAGTTACATCAATTTTATTACACAAGTAAAGGCATGAAAATGCATATCTTCACCTTGACAACCTTAGTTTTGATATTTTCTTATGCGACTTTCGGGTTACTTTCACTGTCTGTAACTTCGAAATATTACAACTTAGCGCGTTATAGCACATTCAATTTGTTTTTTACTTGCGATTATAGGTACTATAAACTACACTACAATGCCAATTAGACATTCGTGAAAAAAAAAAAATTTGGGATAACAATCAAACCTGACATTACGATGATAGTGAAACGTATTTGAGTTACTGGAAAATTCTATTCGTCTGTCTGTCTGTCAGTCCGTAGGGAATAAGGAAGGGATGTATTTTGTTTAGACTGTAGCGTGTAGCATAATCGGTTGGGCCAATCGTCCTCAAATTTAGAACTTAAGATTATTTTGACAAAAATTTCTCTATAGGTTTTTCAATTTTTTTTAGCTCAAAAATTAACGGTACCTGTCACATTACCGTTATGTAAAAGCTTATTAATAATTAATTAATTATTAATTATTTAATATGGTGGGCTTAAACCGGTACCTCCCGTAGGACCGGTTTTTTTCTTCGACTTTCTCGAAAACTGGTGATTCGATTACAGTCAAACTTCTCTATAACGAACTTCTATATAACGAAGAGATCTCTATCAAGAATTGATTTCAAGTACACAGCTTTTTCGTTACTTTTTAAGTGTGTTTTGATCTCCTTAACACGAATTTCCATAAAGCGAATTTTTCTCTATAACGAACAAAATTGTGTTGCTGGAAATCCAAATCTCAAAAGTTTCTTTTTCTTACAACGATTTTTTTTTCAAATAATTTTGTATTAAAAATAACAGCATGCGGGAAAACAAACCTTATATTTAAGGGGATTTCCCAAGATTTTAAATGGAAGCATTCATTCAATGTTCAGGCTTCAGTGAAATAATTAAAAATGTTTCGAAGTAGCCTTTCTCTTGAGAAATTTTTTTTGATTATTTTTAAAATTTAAGAAGGATTGACTAAAAAAGCAGATATTGCTAAGCAATTTGGAATTTCTCCCTGTAGCTTATCATTCATTTAAAAAAAGAAAGCACTGATTTTAAGAAATGTTGAAGACGAGGAATTAAGTACTAAACGCAAAAATTCTGTATAACGAATTTTCTATATAACGAATTAATTTTCTGGTCCCGTGCATATTCGATATAGAGAAGTTTGACTGTACTATCAAAATTAATATTCAAGAAGATGTAGCTTAGGTAATTTCGCATTGATTTTTTTCGAAAACTTTTTATTTTGAATTTTTAAAAAAAATTTTAAATTATTTTTTTGAAAAATCAACATTTTGAAAATGGGTAAGTGATTTTTTTTAACACACTTTTTACTTGCGATTTATAGGGACTATAAGGCAAGTTATGCATTCGTAAAAAAAAAATTAAATCTAACAATCAAACATGACATTACGATGATAGAGAAGTCAAAAAAAGTGGGTCCGGAAATTCCGTCCGTCTGTCTGTCTATCTGTCTGTCTATCTGTCTGTCTGGGTCTGTCTGTCTGTCCGTATCGATACCTACAGCCTAAACGGTTAAGCCGATTTGATTCAAACTTGGTATATAGTATTGTTAGAGTACTCTACCCGACTGTTTTTCGAACTGGCATTCTAGCTCCAAAACTAACGGTACCTACCATATAAATTTTAATGAAAAACTTATTTTTCTCGAAAACGGCTCCTACGATTTTGATAAAACTTTCTGAATAGTGTTTTCTATTCAAAATCTATCTTTAAGTTTTAATGGATTTTTCAGAAAAAGTTTTATAACGGTACCTCCCATATGACCGGTTTTTTTAAATCAGACTTTCTCGGTAACTAATTGACGGATTTTGATAAAATTTTCAAAATATATAGTGTTTTATGATTTAAAAAAATATTGCTTATTAAAATTTTCAAAAACATTTTTCTTAGTTTTAAATAATTTAAAAAAAAAATATTTTGGTTTTTGAATATTTTGAAAACGGATCTATAGTTTTTTTTTTAATTTTTCTTCTATTATAAACTATAGATTTCTTTAAATTGACATACTTAAAAAAAATTTAAAACGATTTTGAAATGAAAAATTCATAAAACAGAAAACAGCAAAAGAAACAAGATGGCTTACAACATTTTTGCCAAAAAACGTTTTGAATAGTGTTTTTTTGATTTCATAAAAATTGTATTTGTTTAATATTTTCCCCAAAATTTTATTTCATATTGCTCGGATGAGCTCTAACCATTAGTCAAATAAAAGTAGGTGACAACCTACATACATACCTACGTATTTTTTATTTCATCATCATAAAAGCACACAGAATAAATAAGGAAGCCTATGATAAACACAAAAAAACAACTAACAAATAAAAAACTATTCGATTACTACTGAATGCATAAAATTTCAACCGAGAAAACAAAAGCTTACACCTTCCTTTAAATAAACAAAACCACTGTGTTAACTTTTAATATTGTCTCTATACCTACTGGCTTAACAGTAGTTGGAACGTGTATCTTATATATAGTACCTACCTTCCTTCCAACCTTATTGTAGGTACCTAATATCCTTAATAAATTCCATTAATACCTACCCACACCAAACGTTTATCGATCCATCAAACATAATTAAGCTATTTTAATTAATTTGATTTCAAAAAGTAAATTATTGTTATTGGGGCCTATATAGGTCCCTATACCTAGCATTATTGCCCTACTGCTGATTCCCACGAATCTCTATACCAGTTGTTCAAATTTTTCCATAGCAAAATGAAAATTAAACTGAAAAAAGTCCTTTATATCTTTCTATAGCAAATTATATTATAAACAGTGAGCAGCAAGTGGAAAGATAATACACACTAAAAAACTGCAAAAGCTAACAATCCTATATATTTATGTGTTTATCCCTTTGTCGTGACGCATGTTCGTTCGAGCTTCACCCCAAAACGATTCTAAGGAAGTTGCACGTCAAAAAAACATTAAAATTAAATCTTTGTCAAAAAGACGCTTGCACCTAAAAAGGATTAGCACACAGGAGCAAGTACGTGCGACCCAGTCGTGCCTTTTATGACATTTCTTAAAGAAAGGAAATGGCGTTTAAATTATTTCACTCAATACAATTTAACTTTATTCGAACAATCAAAATTCACAAAAATCGAATAAATGCTTTGATGTTCACTTTAATTTTCTTAAATTTTATTCTACAATGGACCGCATATGAGAAACTACGTGCGATCCAATCATGCAATATATATTTTTTGTTATTTTACATTTTCTTGTGTTTTTTGCATTCTAAAAAACGAGATGGCCACCGATTCCGATTTTCACAAGAAAATTTTGTTCAGCGATGATGCTCACTTTTGGTTGAATGGGTACGTTATTAAGCAAAATTGTCGTATTGGAGTGATAATACTCCACAAGCCATTGTTTAGACGCGCACCGTTACATCCTCAAAAAGTCACTAGTTGGTGTGTTCTATGGGCAGAGGGAATATTGGTCCGTATTTCTTCAAAAATGAAGCCGCCCATAATGTCACAGTCAATGGGGAACGCTACAGAGCCATGAATAATGACTTGGA
Source organism: Platycheirus rosarum (assembly GCA_963971375.1). Classification (NCBI taxonomy): domain Eukaryota; kingdom Metazoa; phylum Arthropoda; class Insecta; order Diptera; family Syrphidae; genus Platycheirus; species Platycheirus rosarum. The sequence goes on along the minus strand of OZ020509.1, from coordinate 130,240,411 downwards.
CGACCTTTGGTTCCAACAAGACGCCGCTACATGAACATGCCATACAGCCAACGAAATAATCAAATTATTGTTGGAAACTTTTGGTGAGCGCATTATCTCTCGTCGTGGGCCTGTGGCGTGGCCTCCAAGATCGTGCGATCTAACACCGCTGCACTATTTTTGGTGGGGTTATGTGAAATCTCCTGTCTACGCAGATAATTCCGAGATGATCGACGCCTTGGAATAGAATATTCGGCGCTCTATTGCTGACATACGGTCCCAATTGCTGCAAAAAAAGGTCGAAAATTGCTCGAAATAATTTTTTTAAACATAATTGCAAACCTTAATCTTTTGTATCGAACTGCATGAGTATTTAGACTCTGAGTTCGATGAATTAGCTTACATAAGAAAACTTACCGCAAGCTTGGCATGAATATGTAGTAAGTACGCTTATTCATGTCAGTAGCAAGAGAGGGTCCGACCCAAAAGGGTCTTCGAGAAAGAATTAAATAAAGATAGATAAAGTGTTTTTTTTTTATAATTTTTTCCACTAAACCAAGGTTTTTTATTTATATGAAAAGTAGTTTTGTTCCTTCTAGCGAACCGCTGAGCTGCCGATACATCTTCATTATTAAGCTGAATTCTTGGCCATAACATAAAATAAAATGCATTTTATTACTTCCGATTTAGGTACTAAAATGCAAGTTATGGATTCGTTAAAAAAAAAAAAAAAATTAACAATCAAACATGACATTACGATAATAGAGAAGTTGAAAAAAGTGGGTCCGGAAATTCCGTCTGTCTGTCTGTCTGTCTGTCTGTCTGTTCGCGCCTCTACAGCCTAAACGGATGGGCCGATTTGCTTCAAACTTGGTATTTAGTATTTATTAGGTAATATCTCGGGGGTTTTTCATTTTTGCTCTACGTCGGAAAATAACGGTACCTGTCACACAATTTTTAACAAAAAGTTAGATTTTATCGAAAACGGCTCTAATGACTTTGATAAAACTTTCAGGGTGCTAATTATTTACAATAATACATATTTCAGTTAGAATACATTTTTCGAAATTTGTTCTATAACGGTACCTCTCATATAACCGTTTTTTCAAATGCTATTATCCCGATTTCTATAAAATTTCACAGGAAGTCATTTATAATTCAATTAATATCGCATTTCAAATTTTTCAAAAACTTTTTTTTTCGATTTTTAAATTTTTTTTTAAGTTTGGTTTTCGAAATATTTTGAAAATGGTTTGATTGAATTTTTTTAAATAATTTTCCCAAATGAAAACTACAGATTGCCTTATAATGACATACTAGAAAAAAAATTCAAATATTTTTTCGAAAAGTTTTTCAAAAAAACGACTTTAAAAAAAAAAAACTGGTCGAACGATTTTCAATATTTTTTTTCCTCGATAGACATTTTGTTTTAAAATTTTATCGCATACTTAGTTTTTCCGAGAAAACTTTAAAGCTAATTAAAAAAATGAAAGAATTTTCTAAAAAAAAAATTATAATAGACGTGTGGTTTTCAATCTGGCAATATTTTTTCGGGGTTGGTCTTTTTGACAGCTCAGTTTGGTTTGCGATTTCATAATGAATAAAGTTTGCAAATTGTGCTAATTTATTACCAAAATAATGGTTCGTTTCGGTGGAGCAGAGTATCGAAGAAGACCCAAATGAGTCCATCCGTCATCGCGCGCGGAAGGATCTTGGCTTGCAGGCTTACAAAATCCAACTCGTTCAAGAATTGAAGCCGAACGCCCATCAAGCGCGTCACACGTTCGGTGAATGGGCCCAAAACGAAATGGCCACCGATCCCGATTTTCACAAAATTGGGAAAATTGGGCCTCGGCTGGAATTTATTCGAGCAAGCCACGGCGGCAACTTCCCCGAAATCATTTTTTGAACATAATGTAAACCCTTATCTTTATAATAAAGCTAGATTCTTGGCCATAACATTAAACTATATGCGTTTTATTTCTTCTTGAAAACCACACGTCTAAACAAAAACACCCTTTATAAAATACTACATATGCAGCCACTAAGCAATTATCTAGCTTTAGAACAAGTTCATGCGACGCAGTCGTGCATTTTATTTAAATTTTATTCGAAGATGTGACCGCACATATGAGCAAGTACGTGCGATCCAGTCGTGCAATTTATTTTTTCTTGAAAACCACACGTCTAAAATAAAACACCCTTTATAATTGATTTGTGATTTATTATTTCTGTTGATTATTTATATTTATATTAAATATAAATTACTTACCTCATGTCGAAATCGAACCCGGGTCCATTGTCGCCAATAGTCTGGATCGCTAACCGCTAGGCCAATGTCATTGTGGAATAATCAGTATCACTTTCATCTTGATTTTCCACAGTTTTATATAATTGCTATAGCATCTATATTTCGCTTAAACACTCCGAAAAAAATTAAACCACGTTAATGTGTCAATGTGTTGTGGCTAATTAGTTATATAAGAGGTGTACGAATGAAGTGATAGAGTCACTTATATCTATTACGTTTGTACAATTATTTTATAAGGTGACTATTGGAGCGAATACTTCTTTCTTCTTCTTATAGTATGAATTAATCATAAACAATCGATACTATCGGTCATCAACTATTTCAATAATGACGATATTGCTCCACATTGTTATTTGTAAATATATATCTGGATTTTTATACGTAAATTAGATGAACTTTCATCGACAAAAGATTGGTGAAAATCCATATAGTTAAATCTACGTATATTACACGTTCATTGAATAGACATGTTGACAGCAATGCAGTTGGATTCATCTTTTTCGTTTAGTACATGTTTCGTTTACATTATAATAAATGAATATAATTCGATGTCAAATATTTACTGTATAATGTATGTAAATTATATGTTTCACTAATATCAATTAAACAGACCAACAATATCCATTCAGTATAGGTATGTCTAATACATGTATATCATAGACGTATAAATATTTATACATATATGCATACATGCATTATGTATATTAGATCTTCTTGTTCTATCTGGGTAGTACCAACAAAAAAAATTGTTAAATATTTTCATCAAAATCGTTGGAGCCGTTTTCGATAAAAAACCGTTATTTTTAGCCTTAAAAATAAAATTTTAATTTCCCCCTTGAGAAAAAAAGATTCATACATACCAAATTTGAAGGTTTTGTCAATAACTTTTATAGGCTCCTCTATGATCATAATGTCATGTTTGATTGTTATTTAAATTTTTTTTTTATATTCACAAATCCTAAACTTGCCTTATAGTCCATAAAACATTGATGGCAGAAACACTAACATACAGCCCGTAAACTCACACCCACAAAGCCTCTCCTTAAATCAACACACACACACCCCCAATACCTACATCTTCTTGCTACTTAAACAAAACTCCGCCTATTTTGTATTTCTCTTCTTGTTCTTTTTCAATTGTCATATCCAAAAATTGTTAACAAAATCGCGAATCACCATTTACCTGGATCGGAGTTAAGAAACAAATCTGGGAGTTTATTCCGCAATGTTAGGGATCCCGGTTGCCAGTAAGTCGTGCGTCAGCCTCACATATTTTCAATTATATTTGGATACGAAGAATATGCTGGCAAGTGCAATAAGTGGACATTTGGCCCCAAGGGAAGGAAATGGCACAAAAATGTCATTCATCATTATCATGCATATAAAACTGATTTCAGGAAAGAGTAATAGTTGTTTCCAGTCATCGACTGAATCCACTAAGTCTATAATAACATCCTCACTTGCAATTGCATGGCAAAAAATGGTGCTGCCAAACAGATAAAAGATAAAAAGCTTTAATTTTTTGTATAAAACAGTTTCATGTTCAATGAAAAGTTGTTTTATTGACGCCAATGTTAAGCTGAGAAGTTGCTTGTTTACTTATAAGCTGACTCATGATATAAATACCTCTCCCATTTTGGAGTTCAGATTTTCATTTCAAAATTAATAAAAAGAAAAACTTCAATTTCCTCCCAAAACATAGCAATACTGACATCATTTCCTCAAGTTTTCGCGCAAAGTTAAGAAAAATTATAAAACTTGTTAAAGTTCAAATTACCTCATTTTAAATTGAAATATTTCTATCTTGACGCACTTTTATCTGCCCTTACTCTCCCTCAGGGAGTTTTCACAAATATTTCAATTCCGTTAAGAGCGTTCCAGCTTCGAGAAACTTCTTTCCATCTCTACTGACATTAAAAGTATGCGATGCATCAAGTGCTGAGTTGCGAAACAAATTCGCCTTGTAGAAGAAATTTAAACTTTTTTCTCAGTTTAAATCATAAATTTTCTTCAATATAATTTTGAAATTTTCAATATTTTGTAATTCCTGGGAATTGTAAAGAGTTTTGATAATAGTTTCCTAACATCTTCAATTTAAATGACCGTACTAGATGATGAACCCACAAACCCATCGTGACAGACAGTCAAAACAATTCGAAACAACATATCCAGCTTTGTAACTTTAAATCAAATTTTGGTTTTGTCCCTTTCCTTGGAAACATCATCAATCCCATCTATTGGAATATATACCTTTCATGGTTGAACTGTTACCATGTTTTCACATCTCAATTTTCAATTCGTGCAAATCCAATTTCTGTGTCTAAAGTTTTTGTCGGATAATAAAACCAAAAACTGGGCTTCCTTTTTAATGGACTATTGAATGGCTTACATTGTCCTGCAAGTTTCCAAAAACCTTTTACAGTAATTGCCTTTAATTTAGGGTTGACGTGGTAAAAAGTTTAAATAGAAAATTGTGTTTGGTATGCATTCATATGTCGGAGTTTGAAAATTGGCTATGCAGGTAGACGGCATTAGATGAGAGTTGATAACTGTTTCGAAATTTAAATATTCCTTCAATCGAACTGACCAGAAAGTAATTAGATTGATTTGATTAGTTTTGCGGGGATATAATTGGTTAAGTTAATTTGCAGATGTTAGCCAATTGATATTAAGCCAGAGAAAGCACGGATTTTTAGGTAATAGTTTCTTCAAATGTTATTTATAAACAATTAACAAAGATTTCTTAGAATTCCATTGACGCATTTAATTGTGTGAAACTGCTGTCCACAAAGAAAGGTGTACCTCAAGGTTCTTTCCGCGGGCCAATTATGTTTACCTGTTACGCTCTTGAAATAAAACAGTACAGGATTTAGTATATGAGGTGTTAAAGATTTTTGAGAGCTAAGGCCTAGGTAATGTGTCCCGATTGATTTTACAAGTGGAGCCTTAAGCCGAAACAGAGAAGCGGGAGAGATGTGTTTCCAGTCGAGGTCATAACAACAACACCGAGTGAAGAATTTTGCATACCTTCAGGGGTGTTGATCAACGTTCGCATAGTATATAGTGCATTGCTAACGGCTTTTCTTTAACTCAGGAACGTTTTTTTGGGAAAAAGTGTATCTCACTGCATGAAATGTAACCCTGACAATATTAAAATAATGGCTAGAGTTGCCGTGAAGCAGCGGTGGTAATTCATATTTCGATCCTATGTCCTATTAAATAGGCGGAGTTTTGTTAAGGTAGAAAGTATGTAGATGTATATATTGGGGTGTGTGTGTGTGGATTTAACGAGAGGGTTTGAGGGTGTGAGTTAACAGGCTGCATGTTGGTGTTGCTGCCGTAATTATTTTTTTATGACGTTATCACGTAAAATTATCATCCGTAAACTGACTTTACAGACAACCTTTTGAGTTTAAAATTCGTTTTTTTCAAAAACTGTGCATCGATTTCACTTGATTTAAAAATTAACAAATAGAACGGAGTATTGGCTTTAAAAAAAGTATAAAACTTACCTGTAAGTATTACCGTTATTTTTGTATAATTTTTTTATTCTTTAAGTACTTTTTTTATGAAAATGTCCCTACTGACCAAACGGGGGGAGATAGACCCCCCTCCCATAGAAAAAATTCTTGTATTGAACTGTTCTACTAAAAACGGTTATCATTTCTTTGCGCCTAAGTTATCGTACTCTCCCCGAAAAAAGTACATAAAAGAGGTTTCAACTAACGAAAATCAACGTCAATTTTTAGTTGCGATTATAGGGACTATACAAAAAGTTTAGGATTCGTGAATATAAAAAAAATCGGGATAACAATCAAACATGACATTATGATCAAAGAGAAGCCTAAAAATTTAGTGACACAATATGTCTGTCTGCCTGTTTAATAACCGTGGAGAAAAGGCTTAGTTTTCTCGAAAACAGGTATAACGATTTTGATGAAATTTTTTGAGAATTGTTTTGTAGGTATAAGCTTTTATTTTATCGAAAACAAATTTACCGCAAGTCTATTAACGATACCTTTCATATAACGGTTTTTTTAATTTTCAACTTTCTCTGGATTTCTATAAAATTTAACATTTAAAAAGATCTAGGTTGCGAATTTAATTTTGCCTACCAACATTTTGAATATTTTCTTTTGTCTATTTATAATAATTTTGTATTACATATTTTTTTTTGAAAATTCAGTATTTTTAAAACTAATAACAAAAAATATTTTAATTTTATATATTTTTTTTAATTACGTGTGATGGCGTACCTAATTTATATACTATTATACAAAATGTAACAATTATGTTGTTTGTCACGCTGCATCTCAGAAAGTACTAGACTGTTTTATTTGAAACAAATTTTGTAATATTCCCTATTATTATGAGATTATTAATGGCCACTTTTTTTGAATAATTTGTTTTTAAAATATGAATATAGGTGTTTTGTATAAAAAATTGACACTTTTTGTGTAGGCTGTCTCACCCTTATATCTTTTTACCTATTTGATATTTTACAAACATGAAAATGGTCCAATAAAATCAAATTTTTAGCTGATAAATAAACAAAATCATGTTTTATAAATATCAACTTTTATATTTATTTCATTGTATATAGACTGCTATAGTACTATCATGACGACCGGTGGACGGTGGCGTTCCAAGCGGCTCTAGGGAAAATTAACTTGGTAAATTGAAAGAGGCGAACGAGTCGAACAAAGAGAATTCTAAGAGAAACTCTGTGAACATGTACTTTACTCTTTGCATTTTGCAGTTTACATATATACAATGATGCGAGTATAGTTTTTTTTTGCACAACTGGATTGCTTCACACAAGCAGGGCGACGAGATGGCTAGTTAAAAGGATTGACAAAAAAGAAGAAAAACGACTTTTGTAAATGAATGGTGTCTGGGGGGTGGGTATATGTTTAAGCTGGTTGATAAGTTTATTTTGAGTTTTATATTTTTTTCATATAAAACATTCGAGGGTAGGTAGATATTTAGGTATGTACCTACATACATCCCTACATAATGTGTGTATTTATTTATTATTTTTATTATTTAGAGGGGACATTGAAATTTAAGTTGTAGGCCTAAAAGTAAGGGAAGTGCCATATGACCGTTGAGTTGAGTTGTTTTCTTGATTGAAATTTTTGCATTCAGTAGGTAATCGAGTATTTTTTTATTTGTTAGTTGTTTTTGCATGTTTATGTGTTTATCATATGCGTCCTTATTATTTATTCTGTATGCTGTATGCTGTTACGATCATAAAATGCTTTAAAATAAATAACGATAAATAAATAATAATATAAATAACGAAATTTGCTTTCATTAGACTAGTGGCTAGGGCTCAACCGAGCAATATAAAACAAAATTTGGGGGAAAATATTATTTGTTTAATGAAATCAAAAAAAAACTATTCATAACGTTTTTTGGAAAAAATGTTGTAAGCCATCTTATTTCTCTTGCTGTTTTCTATTTTATAAATTTTTCATTTCAAAATCGTTCGACCAGTTTTTTGAAAAAACTTTCGAAAACATATATATAAATTTTTTTTGAGTATGTCAATTTAAAGAAATCTATAGTTTATACTAGGAGAAAAAATTAAAAAAATCTTTGTCAAAATATTCAAAAAACAAAATAAGTTTTGAAAATTTTATTATTTAAATCATAAAAAACTACATATTTTGAAAATTTTATCAAAATCCGTCGATTAGTTAACGAGAAAGTCTAATTTGAAAAAAACCGGTCATATGGGAGGTACCGTTATAAAACTTTTTCTCAAAAATCCATTTAAACTAAAAGATAGATTTTGCATTCTAAAAGTTTTATCAAAATCGTAGGAGCCGTTTTCGAGAAAAATAAGTTTTTCATTAAAAGTTATATGGCAGGTACCGTTAGTTTTGGAGCTAGAATGCCAATTCCAAAAATTGTCGAGTAGAGCACTCTAAAAATACTATGTACCAAGTTTGAATCAAATCGGCCTAACTGTTTAGGCTGTAGATATCGATACGAACAGACAGACAGACAAACAGACAGACGGACGGAATTTCCGTACCCACTTTTTTGACTTCTCTATCATCGTAATGTCATGTTTGATTGTTAGATTTTTTTTTACGAATGCATGACTTGCTTTATAGTCCCTATAAATCGCAAGTAAAAAACTATTCGATTACTACTGAATGAAAAAATTTCAATCGAGAAAACAAAAGCTTACACCTGCCCCTAAATAAACAAATTAGCACACACGAGCAAGTACGTGCAAACCAGTCGTGCCTTTTATATATTTATTTTTTTCTGAAATTCTTTATTTAAAAAATAATATGATTGAACAGACTTTTTGCTTTAAAAAAGGTATAGCACATTATTTTAAATGTTGCCGTTATTTTTAAATATACCTATATAAATATATTTTAGTGTAAGATTACTTAGGCTACTTACATTTTCCTTAATATCAATTTTGGTTGTAATCGGTTACCTAACCAGTTCTCAGAAAAGTCGATGCCAAAAAAAACTCCTATGGGTGGTGCCAGTCTTAGCCCACCGTCATATTTTTTTTAACCATAATTGAATGCACATTGATTTTTTACATACAAAATTCTTGGAGCTGTTTTTGACAAAAATAAGCTTTTACTTGACGGTTATATCGCAAGTATCAGCTAAAAAAGAAATTAAAAAAATCCTATGTCGAATGTCAAAATAAACTTATATTCCAAATTTAAAGACAACTGGCCAAACCGTTTAGTAGACGGACAGAATTTTGCCAAATATGTTTCTCTATCATCGTAATGTTATAGGTATTTGATTGTTATCTCAAATTTTTTTTCTGCATGAATGCATAACTTGTACTTAGTACGTACCTATAATAATTGCAAGTAAAAATTAAACAATTAGGTGTTACAAATGTAAAAAACCCGTGGTATTTTTAGCAATTCTATAGAAGATTAGTACAAAGAAATATTTTGGTTTAACTATAAATTTCTTTCCCGCGAGCCAAGCTGGGTGGGTCAACTAGTTCCTATTATATAAACCTCAAACAAACAAAAGATATTTGTTACTATAAATCAATAATATATAATCAATCAATAATAATATAAATCAATTTACAAACAATTTTTGATTGAATTTCTGCACATAGTTCATTCAGATAGATACCTACACATACATATCTATGTACCTATATGTACATGTTGGTACCTATCTGAATGGAAAGTAAAATTCAAAACAAAGATCCATCCATTGCAAGGGCCTTTGTATCTTTGTATAAATACAGCAAGAAGTAAGTTTGTGTTTAAATTTCAAGAATGAATGTGTACACTATTTGAAGACGACAACCTTCATAATAGAATAGTAAAAAAATTGAAAATCCTAAAGAATTCGAATCAAAAGTCTGGTCAATGATGTATATATGTACAAATATGACAAATATGTATGTAGGTAGTGCTCATACAAAACTTGAAAATCCTAAAAAACTCAAATCAAAAGTCTCGTCAATGACGTACGCATGTATAAATACTTATGTAAGAACCAGTTCTCATATTACATATTCCATATAAAAAAACGTAAACAATGAAAATGTTGGATCTTGTATAAATCCTTACAAAAAACTAAGCCTCAGCTAAGCGAAACCATTATATATTAACTTCAAAACTGCCAGCAGTTTATACACATATATACAATGAACAAAACAAGATACTGAATTATTTCATGTTCTCCTTCGGTTTTTTCTTGCCTCACATTGTCACATTGCACATGCGCAGGAAACTAAGCACAAAGCATAACACTAAAAACCATGCTCTTAATTCTCTCTCACTCAAATAAAATGTCCTACACTAGCACTCCAAACGGCTCTAGGGAAAAAGATTTTTTCTCGTCTCATGATAGTACTATAGGCAATGTATATACAATGATTTATTTTTTCCACAAATTGAATTTCATCAATCACATCAATCGCGAGGTAGCTGTGCTTGGTTTCATTTCATTATCATTCCAACTTATTTGTTTATTCTCTTCTTCTCATGCTCTCTTAATTTAGGTATGTTACACTTATACTATACACTCAAAGGTGCGTGTTTTGACTTTTCCTTAAGTTATTCAATTCCAGTGCAGTCCAAGTAACTAACATAATATGCATGTCTGTCATGTGATTCTTTGATTATATAATCGCTGCGTCACTGGTTTTATTTTTTATTTTTACTCACTTGAGTGAGTTGCACTTGCACTCTTGCACCTGGCTTGAAAAGAGTAATAAAAAAACTTAATAATTTTGTGAAATAGCTGGTTATTACTCCAGAGAAAATGGAGAAAGCTTTAAGTTTTTAATGTTCTGTTTCTGTTTCTATTGCATAGGACGATACATATTTTTTATTACTAATTATTAAAGCTGAGCCTTTTTTCGGTACAGAAATGTTTCTTCTATCCTTTTTCTGTATTACTTTCAAATCCCTTTTTTGCTTGATTTTTTATTGCATAAAATAAGTGTTCTTTTTTTTGTATAGCTTTTAATAAAATGCCCAAAGGAAAATGTTCTCAACGTCTTAATGTGCAACCTTCACAATGAGAAGAAAGATTAAGTATTCAAAATACATGTGACAAGACGTGGGAACTCACTTCAAAACACAGCATCAGCAATTAATAATTTAGCAAATGCAAGTATAAATATTTCAAATGTCAATCAGTTTTTGGGTATTGCCAACATTGTCTACCCTGAGGCTTTGAAAAAAAAACAATACAAATATCTACAAACGTCAAATAGTCTGTTTCTTTAAATTGTGTTTTCCGTGAAACAGAATCGAATTATTTTTACCGACTGTAAGCATATTCAAACTTTTGGTTGATTTTATGGTAGAAGCTAGGGTAAGCCTCATTGAGCAATGTTTTAATATACATATATAGGCAGCAAAGCAACGGTAGCACGGGTCTGCTAGTTTTTACTAAAAACTGTTAAGGATTGTGGTTTTGACACTATTCATTGTTGTTTCTTGTATTGTTTCTTGTTTCTGTCAAAGATCTTGCCTTCCAATGTTATTGAGCACATACAAGTAAGTACGTGCGATCCAGCCGTGCCCATTTTTCTTCTTTTTTCTTCTTACTTGGCTACTTACATTTCTTTGAATTTAATTATATATTGGCTTATTCGGTTAACAAGTTTTTGAAAAAAAACATGTCCCTTATCATCTTTACTATCAGGAAATGCTGATGCACATTAGTGTGGGAAAATATGCGACATTCAAGTTGTACGGCTGAAGAACGAATTTCTGTAGATAACAGTACGACTGAAATATGGGTTAAATATAAATTGCTTAGCACTTCTGGTAGTTTAAGGGGTGGAATGTAACTGGCTATTTCTGTAGAGCTTTGACCGTAGAAATAAGGTAAACAAGAAAGATATTTATATGACAAATTTCGGAAGATGCTTTTAACATCTGATCAATTAATAAAAAAAATTGAATTAGCTTTAAAACTTTTGAAAAGAAAACATTTTTTAATTTATTATTATAAGTAGTTGAAATTATTCTAGATATTATTGTAGAGATTTTGTTTGGCAGCCTATGTCTTTTCATATAAATTTTTATTTTATATAAGTCCAATGAGCCATAACCGAGAAAGTCAAAAACTAAAGGTGAAAGCTCCTGTCATAGACTTGTCTGCTAACGTTGGTATTGAACAAATGACAGTCCCTAACTATCAGGTTTAGCATGGTTAAGGTCACAAAAGTGATTGACACATTTAGCCAATCCACCTAGGCAATAAATCCAGAGCTTTTTAATAAGATTGAGAGTCTGTTAACGCTAATGTGCTCTAGATTGTGAGGATTATTGTTGAAGTAATATCCTTATCCATTAGAAAGAATGGTACTTGAGCAAAGAAGATGTGAAATTGATTTTTATCTTCTCTAGGGTAATACAAAAAAAAAAAAAATATTAAGTATACGCAACAGTGTCTTGAACACAAAAAATAATAAAACAACTTTTTACATATCCTTTATATTTTGAGTAATCAAAATTAATAATAACTTAATTAATGTCCAGGTTATCAACCTAAAGAAAAAACCAAACAAATCCTTTACCATCCCCCTAAAAATAGAATTTAAATTTCCCTTCATTCAACCGACATTCCACGTCCCCTGAAAATGTATGAACACAAGAACCACTTTTCTCTATTCAAGGGTTATCGAAAAGTCCTTGTGATTGTTCACTTTCCATTCATTCATCCCAAGACCATTCATTGTAGGTAGCTTGATATAAAAAGGAGCATCATATCATATCAACCAATATTATTTGCGAGATACTCCACACAGAGTCTGATCCTTCCAATGCTTACCTTTAAAGGACTAAAATTCAGCCAGAGAAGTAACAATTTTCAGAGCTCTATGTGGTTTTTTTGGTGTGTGGGAATTATTCAAAGGATTAAGATGGCAGAGTCAAATTGAAAGAGGTCTGTGCCAACCGCAAGGATCGAGGGAAGGGAAGTAGCTTCCAAGAAATAAATGGGCACCGCAGATGAAGCCCAATAATTGAGTGCCTTAAACAGGGATATTTATTTGTGTCGAGTGTTTAAAATCTTTGGTTAGACATAGTTACTGAGATAACTTTTAGGTATAGTGTCAGACTATATTTTTCAAAACGCATTAAATCTGAAAACACAATTAATATTCATGACAACAAGACTTGATATTTATATTTTGTTCATTTGCTAGATTCAAAACGATGAAGATAATTTATGTTGAACCATTGTTTATTAAGGGGAGTAAATTGGGAAAATATGTCTGTCAAGGGCAACACCTGGCATTTCTTAACGTTTTTTATTCAAAGCTGTAAATATAAACTTAAAAATGAAAACAAATATAGCCAGGTGTGTAAGAATGTAAAATCAAAACACGGATGACTAACTAGTTATATACATTTTGAGCTTTCTTCATATTCAGTTAAAAAAACACGTTTTAAGTCGAGGCTGCTGAAACTTTGGATGCGTATCTAAAAATTTCGAAAAATCCATCATCAAAACCAGTGAAACTCCCACACACAAAAACATTGTTAATTTATACACGTGCCTTTTATTTACCACTTGGACCTTTACCGTCTTCAAATTCAGTTTGGCTTAAATTTTATTGAAAAGCTAACAAGTCTATTTAAATTCAACGGCATCTTTTGACATTTTCATTATACCCATTAAACATTTTTAAGGAAGCATTAATGTCAATTTATTTTTTTGACTTAAATTACTCAAAACCCAAACTAAAAAATAAGCAACCAAATGTCTACAGGAGGAGATCTTTATTTTGTTTTTGTATTTGGAGTTTGAGTTTGAGTTTAAGTATGAGTTTGAGTTTGAGTTTGAGTTTAAGTTTTAGTTTGAGTTTGAGTTTGAAATTTAAGTTTGAGTTTGAGTTAAGTTTGATTTTGAGTTTTAGTTTGACTTTAAGTTTGAATTTGAGTTTGAGCTTTAGTTTGAGTTTGAGTTTGAGTTTGAATTTGAGTTTGAGTTTGAGTTTGATTTTGAGTTTGAGTTTGAGTTTAAGTTTGATTTTGAATTTGAGTTTGAGTGTGAGTTTGAATTTGAGTTTTAGTTTGAGTTTATGTTTGAGTTTGAGTTTTAGTTTATGTTTGAGTTTAAGTTTTAGTTTGAGTTTAAGTTTGAGTTTGAGTTAGATTTCAGTTAAAATTTGAGTTTGAGTATAAGTTTGAGTATAAGTTTGAGTTAGAGTATGAGTTTGAGTTTGAACTGGATTTGGAGTTGGAGTTGGAGTTGGAATTGGAGTTGGAGTTGCAGTTGGAGTTTGAGTATAATTTTGAGCTTGAGTTAGAGTTTGAATTTCACTTTGAGTTTGAGTTTGATTTTGAACTGGATTTGGAGTTGAAGTTGAAGTTGGAGTTGGAGTTGGAGTTGGAGTTGGAGTTGTAGTTGGAGTTGGAGTTGGAGTTGGAGTTGGAGTTGGAGTTGGAGTTGGAGTTGGAGTTGGAGTTGGAGTTGGGTTAGGAGTTGGAGTGGAGTCGGAGTTGGAGTTGGAGTTGGAGTTGTAGTTGTAGTTGGTGTTGGATTTGGATTAGAAAATGGAATCGCAGTTGCTGCATATTTATTTACAAACAAAATAATTTATCTTTACCAAAGGGATAGAACTGAGCTAGTTAAATAAAATTTCAGCAGTAATTTTTGTTCACTTGCGATAACAAATATTAAAGGGCGAGTGCATTCTAAAAGGCATTGTGCCTTATAGACACATAGTTAAAATATTTTTATTATTATTACGGAGATTATAGAAATTAAAAAAAAAAAAAAAAACTCTAAACGCTATTACTTTTAAATGATGCATGGTTATTTTTGAGGTTTTTTCAAATCTTAAAACTAAAACAAAATAAAACACTAAAATATAATAACAATCAAAATAAAGAACCACCATTTAGTTTAATCTCCTCCTTATTGTCAAGCAAATGAGGAGTATTCAGATAATCTTCAGATTGTTGAAAATATCTTCTTGAAAATCTACATAAACCCGTCTGTAAATTCTGCATTATCATCTCTCCTACACTATTTACTCCTTTCTGTACGTTTTTGTCTTGCCTAAGACCTGAGGGACTGTATTTGGTTAAACCTCGTATAACAGAACGTCTATGTATCTCATTTATATGTATGACCGAGAAGATTCGAAATTCCCAGCCATCCCTTTGCCTATTCAGGAAAAAACAAAAACTGGGTTCTTATGAATATACATACATACAGAGAAAAGCATCCTTTGGGTCTTTTAAATTTAGGAAATGGGATGAAAAATATATAAATAGCCCAGATCCGCTTCTTGGAAACTTATCCTGCTGTGTGATGGAAATGACCCTTCCCATTTTCAAACCAAAAGCTTAACTTATAAACATTATTTCTCAAGGACGAGCTGCCTTAACACCAAAGAGATGGTTTTGTGGTATGGCTGTCTGCCTACGCCTTAAGCATTGAAGCATCTCGCATTAGTTGGTGATGGTGCGGATGCGGCTTTACATTGAAAACCATTCACTGACGGAATGTTTAAATATTTATTTCGCGTCGTATATTTATCCCAATATTTAAACTCTTTTGATGACGGAATATTCAAATGTTTTTCTAACTAAAGAAAAACAAGAATATACGTACGTAAATAAAATTTGTCCGAGCCAGGAGGTTACATCAACAATAACAGCAAATAAAACTTATTCTGACACTCAAAAATGAAATTCTCTTTCCAAATTATTCGGCTTGTCGGATTTGCAAAATTCCACTTACACGCTTATTTTTTTATTCAAAAAGTAATATAATTTTTATTTTCAAGTTTTTTTTCGTTCTTAAATAATAGTGCTTATGATGTTTACGCTTTGAGAGTTCTAAATCAACTGTGTCCGGATGAGTATGTATCGGGTTTTTCAACAGGGACGCTACAAAAGTAGAGCGACAGGGACAGCAAACGACGCCATATTTTTGCCGTTTTTTGACATTTCTCTTTAGTAAGATTTGTCATTTTATGATAGAAAGATATACGAGCCAACAACGAGTCGAAATTATTAAAATTTACTTCCGAAGTTCGGAGTCAGTGGCCTCAACTTTAAGAGCGCTACGTCCAATTTATGGTCGTCATAATCGTCCTAGCAGATCAACAATTGAGTGTCTAGTGGAAAAATTTGAATCCACAGGCATAGTACAAAATGTTCCCGTTCCAGTGAGACAAAGAAGTGCCCGTTAGTGAGAGAATATTGCTGCCGCTGAGGCTTCAGGTGCAAAAAGCCCAAATGTGTCTCTCACACGTCGTTATCAAGCGTTGGGCAGCTCTGTGACGTCGTTGTGGCGAATTTTGCGAAAAGATCTTGGCCTACATCCTTACAAGATTAAATTGACGCAAGAACTGAAGCCGCTTGACCACCAGAAGCGTCGTATGTTCGTAAATTGGGCTGAGCAACAACGGATTTTCATCGAAAAATCATCTTCAGCGATGAGGCTTATTTCTGGCTGAATGGCTTCGCCAATAAACAATATATACGGTATTGGTCAGGCAGCAATCCACACGTACTCCATGAGTCATCATTGCATCCCGAAAAAATTACGGTTTGGTGTAGTTTATGGGCCGGCGGCGTAATTGGGCCGTACTTCTTCCGTGATAAGAAGACCGGCACGCTACCGTTCAATGATAACCGAATATTTTTGACCCCAATTGGATGATATAGACTTGCAGGACATGGTTCCAACAGAACGGCGCCACAAGCCACACAGCGAATGTCACAATCAATTTATTGGAAACCAAGTTTGGAGAACGTGTTATCTCACGAAATGGTCCAGTCGTTTGGCCGCCTCGGTCGTGCGATTTGACGCCGTTAGACTATTTCCTGTGGAGCTACGTCAAGTCTATGGTCTATGCCAACAAGCCAGCGACGATTGATAAACTTCGTACGAATATCGAACGTGAAATTGCAGCAGTATCGGCCGCCGATTTATGCTTGAAAACCGTCGAAAATTGGGTTCAGCGTCTGGACTTCTGCAGCGTGCCCGCGGTGATCATGGAAAAAAAAGTCGTGTTCCATATATAATGGCATCAAACGTACTTTCACAGGAATGAAGAATTTCATTGACATTCAAAACCCTTTTTGTTTTATTTAAAAAACTTTAGCAGCGCTCTTATTGAAAAAACCCGTTATTTTAGCCAATGATGGTGCGATTTCTCTTTGATTAACAATCATCGTTTGATTTTGCGGTATTATTTTCTTTTGGATAAACTTGCACTTTTGGTCTTTTTTTTGGTGGTTTATTTAAACATAATTGCAAGGGAATGGCGGAAATATGATCAGTATATTTGGTATTTTTATATAGGCATATAATTTATTTGTTTATATATATTTATTTTTGGATGTATTAATCAAAAAAAGAAGTGACATAATCTACCGTGAAATGCACAGAATTTAATAACTTTTACCGAAATTAAAGATTTTTAATACTTCGCAGACATAAATTACACATTCGCTTCCACAAGTCTTATACCTCCTCGTGACCAAATACAATTTCTGAAATATCCCAAGTCTCACATAAATTAACTATTATCTGTCATTTGGGGCTTCTTTACCTGTGAAATAAAACTTAGCGAATAAATAAAGACTGATCCTCTTTCGACACATAAATCCTGTTAACGCCTACGAGAGATATAAAATTCCATTTCTTTATTGCATCGCGATACATTAAGCCACAGAGTATCAATACGATGTGTGAACAATAAAACACTCGTCAATCCAAAAATAAAAGGAAAAACCTTCAATTTACCAGCAAACACCAGACAGACAAATGTGTTTCTATTAGAGTAGAGAATACGAAATATCTACAAAATCGATGCCCCAAATTATACTTTTTACGTTTGGATAGGAAGCACTTAAGTTGTTGTATGCATCCTTCTTACAACAAATCAATACAATAATACTCCTTAAGTCTAAACGAGTCCTTTTGAAAGTAAAACAATATTTTTTGTTATAATTTATGAATTAAAGCCGACAACATAAGCTTTGAATAAAATTTAAATCCACAAGGATTTTCTAAAATCCCCGAATTCGGCTGCTTGAATGAATTCCATCAATCAGGATAATGTTCTCCATAGTGATATTAGTCAAAACCGTTCCCTATTCATATGCAAAAATCTGCTCCAGTAACGGTGGATGCAACTTTTGAAAACACAGCTAAGCCTCATGTGATGGCAGAGTGTCCTTTTGTTAGCTTCCTGCTGTGAATAAAAACTCCACGTCCTCCACGCAGTTGATTTGATTTGAGGCAGAATGGTTTTTTCCAGGATAATTGAAAGTTTTGTAATTGAGTTTCACTTTGATTACTGGCTCTTTATTGAGCTGAAAAAGTCCGAGAGGAATGTGAGGGATTTTTTGGGACGGATTATGTGTATAAGTTTATAGGAGGGATATGCTCGGAAAGGTTTTTGTACAGTAAGCTGTTTTTGGAAGAATCGGAGTTTAATAGTACGGCCGATAGAAAAACACACCCTAATGAAGCAAGTGTGTCACTTATTTCAGCTTCTCGTAAAACTGAACGTACCCAGCCACCGATCACGTCACGATCTGGACATATTTTCTTGTTTGGAGTTTCACTTAGTTGGCAACTTGACTGAAGTGTGTCAGTATTTGAACCAAATGCTGGATGTAATATAATATCGCTCTTGCCCTCTATAAAACTGAACTGTCTGAACTTGAACTGTTGAAAGAGACTCTTAACAAGGCTAAATCATGAACTCTTTGTCCGGATGCAAAGAGTAAGTTAATCGCTGCTCTTCTTGAATCATCAAAATGGGCCTTGTTGTCTGTTGATGCCAGTGAGTCTATCACTGTGCGTGGATGACAGGTCTCTATCTTTCTGGTAGCAGGCATTTCTAATGCTACTGCTCTTAAAATTTGTCTTACTAAAAAGTGTGGGGACAGACTGTATTCGAACCACAAAATGCTGAAATTGCTAATTAATGGACAAGAACTGTACTTGGCGAATAATTTTAATTCCTTCTCTTCATTTGAGTACTCTTCTATTGGATTACCCTATGGTAATGCTCAAATGTTCTATTTCCTTAGGTGGTCCTCCAGTCGTCATATCTATCAATACACTCTGCTGGTTGTTGATAGCATGATGTGGTATGATTCTAACGCCTGAGTTCTTAAGACAGGCCACCAAAATACTTGCGTTCAAACCGAAGCTACAATGAGTACAATGTTCCCTGTGACTGTTTTAATGAGTTTAAATCTTGGCATCAGAGTGGGTAGAGAAAATATCCAGCATATAATCTATAATTCCAATGGGCACTGCAGCACGATCTCTCGAATCTATTGATACATATCTTCCGACAACAGCTGTCTCTTTTGAAATAAAACAGTCGATGTGGGGTATCCCCCACTTCTCGAATATGAGAGCCCTTTCCGCTGGTAGAAATTATCATTCTGGTAATCGTTGTTGCTTTGAAAATCTGTTTGCTATGCCATTGTACTCTTCCGGAAGGTAGAAGTTAGAAATTGTTATGTTGTACTGGTCAGATTTAACAAGCCAATAGACTTGGTTCCCCGCCTCTTTGCGAATGTAAGCCATAAGAGTTCCGGTTGTCTGTCTGAAACAAGATGTACGAATCCCATAATTGGACCACTCTGGCACTTGTGGCTCGGTAAATCGGGTATATCTCCTTCATATTGGAATGCCACCTTACCTGTTTTCTTGACCATTGGTCTGACATGGCTCTTTCGTCCAATTGGGCACATCAACCTGAGGCTGCTGCATATGTCATCAAAATTTTTTTAATTGCTGACTTGTGAATTGATGTGAAATTGTCTGTTGCTCCGAGCCACCATATGATCTCCTCCAAAGCCCTCCGAGGGATGGAGAGCCAATGTATTGCACGTCTGTTGAACCTTCGCAGAAGGGTCTGAAGGCAGCGATGGTTCAATCTTCCTCTTGGGATAACCAAACTTGCAAAATTCAACTGACCCAAAACCGTCTCAAGCTATACAAGGTTGCAAAGCTGTCTCTGATCCAAGGTGTGAAGAGAAAGTCTGATCTTCTTCCTCTTTTATCTCTGGAATACCATTCTCCATCAAATCATTTAATTCTATTGACTGCCTTGTTTCAGCACCGATTTTTTTAAACTAATACTCGGATACTTCTGCTTCAAACAATTTTGGCGATCCAAATCAGGGCTAAAAATAATCTGGGGCCTGATGACAGAACAAATGGGAGGCGCAAGTAAGTTTTAAGAGTTCGCTTCTGTAAACCACTCTCAGAAAAAGTCGGTAGCTTTCTGTTATTTGCACATAAAAGTATGTCTGTGATATGTCTGTCTTTGCCGTCTTGTCTGAATAAAATCTGGGACTAAGCGTGAGAGATCAGTTTGAAAGATTTTTCTTTTACATATTTGTTCGATGTTCTGAGGTCGAAATTGGGACGAATTCCCACAGTGGATTTTTTTTTAGAAACATTTTTGAAATAAAACTAGGACTACTTTGAGGAAAGGCTTGTGAAACACCATATTCTTTCATCTCTTATACTTGAAGATCCATCTCGGGAGACGGCTTTGTTGGAAACTCTTGTAAAAGTCTGCTGTTTGAAAAAAACTAAAAGCGGTTTTGAAGAGAAGGATGTATTTGAACCCAAAATTTTCTGTGGAATGAAGGGAATGACACCTAGTCTCTGCCACTTGTTCTTGAACAATCTTAGCTGCCCTCCCCTGATAGATGTTTGTGAGTCATTTATTGCTCCTGGTGCTTTATCTAGCGCGAAACGAATTCGGTTGCTTTTTGCCCTGCTTACTATCGCCCTCTACCTTTCTTTATAATGGTTTCTCTGCGCAGATCTTTTATAATTATACCTGGTTTCACTCTTCTTTTTTCTATCACTGTAAGACGACCGCGGATTGTGAAAGGCTCTTATCTCCTGAGAAAAACAAGGAGTACTAAGGCAGGACTGGGTACCACCAAGTGATAAATCCTGAAATGCCTGCCTGTCAAAAAGATGCTCTGCACTTGGGTTAATGTTTCTAAGTGCGATGTGAACATTTTTATTGGAAATCTCACCGATTAATCTCTCACGCCTCTTCTTAATACACACAGCTCTTTTGCGTCATATGACCTCTAAGGCCAGTTCTGTATTCTTATAAAAAATCAGAGGACGATCCAAACAAATTTCTTAATTTGTCAAACAGAGAGTTCGGATTTAAGTCATCCGGTGACTTAAAAGCCCAGTCAATTATTTATTGAAGCCCTTAGTAATGGTTTCTGTTCCAACAAAGAAGTAGACATCGCTGCCATTACTTGCTCCGTAGAAACTAAATAATTATTTGTCTTACTGAACATGCAAAGCTCGTCATTTATTTTGTATCCTACCTGATCGGTTAGATCACTTAGCTGCTGATCAATGGAGTACTGCTATCGAGATCTGCAGAGCTTCTTCCTCTTGTTTGGTGGTGGTGAAACAATTAATTCACTGTGACACTGAAACCGAATTGGATAAGCTCCTCTTAGAATGGCAAGAAATTTATCGTTTCTCTTCGATTTACCCGGCGAAGAACTCATTTTAAATATAAATATACATTTTTTACTTGGGATTGTAGGCAAGTTTAGGATTCGTGAATATAACAAAAATTGAGATAACAATGAAACATGACATTACGATCATAGAGAAGTCTAAAAAAGTGATCGAGAAATGAAATGTCTGTCTGTCTGTCAGTATGTATAACAGCCTAAACGGCTTAAGCGATTATCTTCAAACTTGGTGTGTGTGATTATTTTGGAATTCCCCAGAGAGGAAATTGAAATTTTATTTTTAGGCCTTAATATAACGGTACCTGCCATATGACCGTTTGAGAAAAGCTTATTTTTCTCGAAAACGACTCCAACGATTTTAATGAAAATTTTTGAGATTTGTTTTGTTGGTATTGGCTATTATTTGATTAGAATCAAATTTACCGAAAAAGTCTATCAACGGTACCTTTCATATAACGGTTTTTTTTTCATTTTTGGCTTTCTCGGTTACGGCTCTTTGGATATCTGTCAAATTTTATATTTAAGTAGTTCTAGGTAGCCGAATTAATTCTGCATATCAAAATTTTGAATAACTTTTTTTTCTAATTAAAATTAATTTTTGAAATTTTTTGTTTGAAAAATTAATTTTTCTAAAACTAATCAAAAAAAATATTTTAAATTTTATATTCACATGTATATTAATAAACTCTAAGAAACTGCATAACAAAATTTAAAAAAATTATTTTTTTTTCAAAAAACTAAAAATAAAAAACAGGATTTTATCAAAACCGGTCCTTCAATTTTCGAAATACATTTTTCATAAATTCCTTGTTATTTAAGACGTGTGATGGCATACTTCATTTTTAATACTTTTTATAAGTTCAAACTGTGTTATTTTCAACGCAAATGTTACTTGTTTCTGTCTAAGATCTTGATTTCCAATGGAATTAGGAACATAAGAGTAAGCACGTGCGACCCAGTCGTGCCCATTTTTTATTTTACCACGATCTATTTGATTTGCGAAGTCCGATATAACAGCGACGAAATACAAAACGCTATGATGAAATTAACACCTGCTTGCTGCTTGTCGCTTGCAGTGGTTTACAGCTACAAAACCGCCATCTAGGCGTCAACTCAATAAACTTTTGGAAATTTATAACGGTTTCGCCAATCGTCTTCAAATTTTGAACATAACCGTTATGTAAAAGCTTATTTTTTTCTCGAACACGGCTCCAAGAATTTTTATGAAAAACAAACAGTGTGCTAGTGTCGGTAAGCATTGCGTTTTGATGAAAACATAAATTGCACTACTGGATCGCACGTACTTGCTCATATGTGTGGTCACATCGTCGAACAAAATTTAAAAAAACAAGTAACATTAACGTATAAAAATAACACTATCTGATATTAAAAAAAAGTTTCAAAACCACAACACTTAACGGTTTTTAGTAAAATTGGAGTCTTGTATAATAACAAGTTTATGAAAAAAGTATCTCGAAATTTTGTATTTTAGTTTTTTGAAACAAATTGTTTTGGAAATTTTGTTATGCAGTTTTTTAGAGTTTTTTAACTTACATGTGATTATTAAATTTAAAATAATTTGTTTTGATCACTTTTAAAAATATTGATTTTTCTAAAAAAAAAAAAAAAAAAATTTAAAAGAAAAAAAAGTTATTCAAAATTTTGATAAGCAGAACTAATTTGGCTTTTTAGATCTTCTTAAATATAAAATTTGACGGAAATCCAAATAGCCGTTACCAAGAAAGCCAAAAATTAAAAAAACCGTCATAAAATCTCAAAAATAATCATCAAAATCGTTGGAGCGGTTTTTGAGAAAAATAAGCTTAAACTAAATTTCCAATTTCCCCTCTGGCCCTCTGGGGAATACCAAACGAATCACACACACCAAATTTGAAGATAATCGCTTAGGCCTTTTAGGCTACAGCTCGTTATACATACAGACAGACAGACAGACAAACAGATATTTTTTTGCCACTAACTTTGTGTTTGATTGTTATCTCAATTTTTTATATTCACGAATCCTAGTCCCTATAATCGCAAGTAAAAAAATTATTTAAATGGTGAGATGAAAACGGTATCTCCCCATGTGACCGTTTTTTTCCTTCGACTTTTCGACAACTGGTTAAATGATTAAAACTAAAATTTATATTTCATTTTAAAATATTTTCGATTTTTTTTTGTATTTTTAATAATTTTTTTTTTTAATTAATTATTTTAAAACGGGTAGGTGAATTTTTTTTCTTAATTTTATTTTTAAATATCTGCTTGATTATTGGATTATTATTTTTTTATTTTTTTAAGTTGTTAAATAAAAACGGTTTTATTAAAAAACAGTTCTTACAATTTTCATATAAAAACTTACACTTTTTTACTTTTTATAAAGAAAATAAATTTAAATTTTTCTTCTCAAACAATCAAAAGTCAGAAAAATCGAAAAAAAAACTTTGTATTTCATTTAATAGTTTTCAAATTTTATTCGACGCTTTGACTGCACATAAGGGCAAGTACGTGCGATCCAGTGGTGCATTTTTTTTGTTAAAGCAAGGTGCTTGCTCTTAGTTACTGATTTGCCGAATCGTTTTTGAGATAAAGCAGTTTCAACGGAAGAATGGAAAAATGTTAGGGGCGTATTTTCTAGGCGATGACAGAAGGAACTACGTACAGTTCCATCATCAAAAAGATTGTCTAAACATAAAATTTACTACTGCTTTTCTTGACAAAAACTAATTATTCTGCCTTTCATCACTGAAGCATACTCTTTTCTCAAAGGAGGGTTTCCAAAAGTAACTACCAACACTTCTGACAGACAAAAGTGAAAAGTTTCAACTATTCCTTGTAATGTTGTAAGTTTCATAAATTTTGTTGTTTCGTATTAAATAAGAACTCTGTTACTTCAGATGCAATCTACCAGTTGTATGATTATAACACGAGAGTTATGTGGAAGAACAGAGGAGCTATAAACAAGGATAACCCATAAAAATGTTTTGCAATGCCACTTTTTAATAGTCCTTGCAAGTGTGGTTGACACATTTTATAGTTATTACTCAAGTATTCGTAGTGTTTTGGTGAAATTCACATCATTCAGCCTGTAGTAGAGGGCATTATTATGTTAGTATTTTGAGTAAAGTGATTTAAAATCATCTCATTCTGGTTAGGACTATAAGGAGACTGAAAATTCAAGGATGCTTTTATAGCTGTAAAAAAACACATTTTCAATGTGGCCTCAAAACTTATTATCCTTCCTTATTCTTCGTTATCATTCCCAAGCTAGGAAGTGTATCCTTAGTCCATATATTCAACTCTGACGTCAACATTATATACAGCTCTCCGTCATTGGTTCAATATTTCTACGAGCACTTAAGCAGATTACTACCTAGTCGTGCATCAAGCCATTAATGTGTGAAATTTCGGAGGAATGTACTATAGAGATCAGGGAACTTGTAAAATTCCTTTTGAAAGAACTTTTAAACTAACGAACCAAAAAGATTTTTCAGGACGATTTCCGTTGGACTTGCAATAAAATAAACTCAAAAAAACTTCCCTTAAAATTGATTACAAAATAATACAGAATACAAACATTTTTTTTAGAAAATCTTTATTCAGCGGGGTGTATCTGCTAAAAAACGGCTGACAAAATGGAGCGAAGCCAGAGGAGGTCTTCCGGGCAAAAGCTAAGGGAAAATCTAAGCAAGCGCTCAAAAGTGGCGGGCGAAAAGCCAGAGGTAGAAGTGGCCAATAAAAGAGGAACCTCCCCCTGTTTGGAAAAGAAAACTAATCCCTCATCCTCCGCAGGGTGAACAGTCGCCTGATTGACCCAAACAGGCGTGGCCTGAGCGGTGAAATGGTACCTGAGGATCTAACCTGTAGAAGCCAGGAAGAATGTCAAAATTACGAGGGTGATTATCCTACCCAAACACTACCCAAGAGCAACTCTCTCGCAAAGGGAACTATCGAAACTAGTGGACGCGATAGTAGACGAGATGAGGAAAGGCTGGGAAGGAAGTATCAAATTTGAATGAATTATCCCAATAGACTGCACCAACTAAAAAAAACAGCGAGTTGGGTTGATAAAAGCGGTCCCAAAGCTGAGTGGTTGGAAGGGCTACGAGCTTACACGACACAAGAAGATGTTACAACGGCAATGAAAAGGTCCTGGGGCTCATCAAGCCACAAAATAAGGAGCTAAACACCAACGTCTGGAAGGTTCTCTCCAGCAAAGAGAGAGGTAATGGGCAACTGCTCAGCATAGAAATATATGACAAATCGGTGGATGCGATATGTAGGGTATAACTACAGCATCCACTATAGGTTTGGTAAGGTTCAAGGTCATGGACTAAAAAAGCACAGTGCACAGGAGGGAATAAAACTTCCGTCTACTATTAACGTAGATACTCCTCTTAACAAAGAGACTACCACCACCTCCAAAAATCCTAACCCCTGTCCCGAAATCCCAAACCAAGCCACCACCAACCCAAACCCATCACAGGAAAAATCGGCATTAAATGAAACTCAGGTTGGAGTAACTACTGATTTATCCGAATTCTCTCCACATGGGTATAGCTTGGTGCTATTACTCTTTTCCCATTATGGTATCGTGGTCTAAGTTTAGGATAGAAATTGTTTGCCAGAGCCTTCCCCAATACAGGCAATGTTCCAACACGGACTTTAACTTCTTGTGGCTCAAATTCACTGTCCTCAAGCATGTCATTCATTATTGTTTTATTTACAGGAGTCCAAATCTCGACAGTAATTCGAGTTGTAACGAGTTTGATGCGCTGTCTGATTCCATCTCGAAAATTGTCTCCCTTTGATCTCGCACTGAAATCGTTATTGCGGGCGATTTCAATGTACACAATTCCAACTGGCTCCGCTATTCTGGTCAGACAACACCCGAAGGAAGGTATGTCGAGCTCTTTGCTGGATTACATCACTTTACCCAACTGATCGATGTGCCAACGCGAATACCGGATGTTGCTGGGCAAACAGCCCATACTCTTGACTCGTTTCTTACTTCTCACCCTGATAAAGATACCATTAGTGTTACTTTTCCATTTGGCACTTCAGACCATTGTGTCATTTCAGCTAATTTCTCATCCTCCATGCATCCAGTTAAAAAAAAAACTTCCCACCAGGACCGTTTGGCAATACGAGAAAGCCAACTGGGACGTCCTGAATATTTTTTTCCGAAAGTTTAACTGGTCACTATGCTTCCTCGATAGTGACATTGGTGCCAGTGCTGAAATGATCACAAATGTGATTCTTCTAAGGATGCGTGCTTTTATTCCTAACAGAGTAATAAGCATCAAGCCTAGATACAAGTCCTGGTTTAACTCTGGGTGTAAAGAAGCTATAAGGCTCAAAGAAGTAAGTTTCCGATCCTACAACGCCAACCCTACAGAGGCAAATCGGAAAAAGCACAAACAAGCAAGGAACTCATGCAACTCCGTTATTGAAAGCATCAAATTTTTGCATGACCAAAAATTAGGACAAACAAATCTGCATGGTTCCAAAGGCAGTAAAATGTTTGGTCATTTGTAAAAAATTATTAAAAACTCCTCCACATCTTCGGTTCCAAGGCTCATCGACAATAACAATCCAATTGTTTACTCTTTAGAGAAGGCAAACTGTCTCACAGCAACGTTGCCCCTTCTGTACTCCTGTACTTGAGAAAACAAATAGTCCCTTGTTCTTAGATAGTTTGTAAAAGGCCTTTATAGGTAAGTCTTACACAAGTTGCTTACATTGGCTTGTTGTGGAAAGCCTTATAGCAGCCATTATTTTTGTTTTTATTTTCAGTAATCATCTTCGGAAGGCCTTTTATAAACACAGCCCTTGTATAGAGCTTGCCAAATTAACTTTTAAAAGCCCTTACTTCTGTATCCAATTTTTGTATTTGTCAGTGTTTAATATGTGTGGTAATGCACTTCCCTTGCCATTATCCATGGGTGGTACTTATATTATAGAATCTGTGGAATGATCATATTTATGATGTGGCCAAAAATGCCGCAAGATGTTTGGGCTTCCTCCGAAGATGTAATAAATTCTTTCCCCCCTCTGATCTGGCTACTATCTACAAATTATATATTCGTCCAAGACTGGGCGGGTGCTCCATCAACTCACTTGAGTCTTTTGGTTGGTATTCAAAGAAAAGCTTTCAAGTTGATTGGGGATGATATCATCATTAGAACATTCACGTCATTTGAACATCGACGGAATGTTTCATGTCTCTCTCTTTTCTACCGTTATTTCTACGGTCAATGTTCTAGAGAAATAGCCAGTTGAATTCCTCCCCTTAAACAGTTTCACCGTAATACTCGCGCTTCCAGGAATGCCCATCAGTTTACCCCTTGAGCACAATTTCGGTCGTACAGCAAGTACAGAGATTCGTTCTTCAGCCGTACAACTCGAATGTGGAATCTCTTGCCTAAGTCTGTTTTCCCCTCCTATTATGATCTTCAGAAGTTTAAGACCAATGTGCATCGGCAACTCCTATTAAACCCTCTCCTTCTTTCCTAAGCTCGCGCTGTGTCCACCGACATCAAAAGGGTAGCCCAAATCCTTTTAGCGTGTGCAAATTATAAAAAAAAACATTAGTTTTTAGATAGTAAAATGCATTTATAGGTAAGTCTTACACAAGTTGCTTACATGGACTTGTTGTGGAAAGCCTTATAGGAGCTATTTTTTAGTAAACATCTTTGAGAGGCTTTATACCTTGTATAATAGCTTGTATATAGCTTGCCAAACTATCTTTTAAAAGCCCTAACTTCTGTATTCCATTTTGTGATTTCCCAGACTTTAAATATGTGGTTTGCGAAATTTTGTCTTATAATTGCTTTATATTTATAAACTAAATTTAAATTTTATTAATCTTATCTTAGTTCTTAGTTCTCATTTTTGACTTGTCAATTTTAAAAAGAAGACATTTTGAATTTCAAATATACTTTCATATCAAAAATGTTCAGCATTAACAATTTTCTTGAAGTAAAAGTCAATTTCCCAACGTTTCTGTCCTTGAATAATGACATCAGAATCACCTCCTCGACTTATGACAACTTCCTTAAAGTGACATCGCATACTGACGTGTCGACGCCGAAGTGTAATTATTATTATTAACCTTCACCAAACAGACAGTTATTGGAAATTACCAAGTTAACCAACCAAAACGTTCTTCGCGCGTTAACCTTATTATACATCCAAGATGAGACTCAGGGAAGGCAGCAGTTAGTGGAACTGTCCTTGGAAGTGAAAAATCCTTCGTGTCAACCATGAAGGAATCATCCGGTTACATTGGAGGTGTAACGCTTGTTTACACCGAAACTATTTAAATTATGCGGTCATTATATTGAAATAGATCCAGGGGATCAAATAAATCAACATAATGGGGTAATAATTATAAACTAATCCTTGAATTGCCAGACCGATCGGCATTAATTTGCATCCCGAGGTAAGTAATTCATGCGAAAGCGGTTAACGTTCCAGACGTGTGTGTTTAAGTATTTAATTATATCCCTGGGAGGACTTGAGGTTTATAGGTTTGCTAAACCAAACGCTGGAATGTTTACATTTTGGATCAAATTGTTTTCCTTTTGTATTATGTTTAATGAGAGGAAAGTCCTAGTCTAGGATTAGCAAACACTGCTTTAACCAGAGAATGTTGAAGGTTTTTCTTTGGGGTCAACCAAGGTGTTCTGATAAATAAAATAGAAACGTATTCTACACTTCGGGTAGGTTCAATGAAACTATCCAAGTAGTTCGGTGCAAAAGGCCAAAAGGTTTTCCCCCAATAAATTCCACTTTATCTCGGTAGATTCCTTATTTTACTTTATGTAGCTTAGTTGCTGCGGGAGCTATCATGAAGATTTATATTGGATTATAAGCACATCAACGGATCTGGTGTTCGGTGCAATAATCTCGTTGCTATACGTAGGGATTACTACGGTGTGTGTTGCATGAAAACGAGCTCAATCGAAAACCTCATTTTCCACCTTCAAGTAGTCACTTGGTACCCTTCTTCGATTATTTTTTAAAATTAGTTGCATGCTTGCTGCATTCTTATCAGAAAGTAGTTTAAGATAGTTTGGTTGAACAGGGTTCGTGCAACTTCTTTATAAGTGGATAAATGGGTGTTTTTGAAAAGAACGATATTTTGAAATTAATTAGGTACATCCAAGTTGAGTTATAAGAGGGTTCGTCAAGGATCCCCTAGAATATGGAATGAAGGTTTGGTTTCTGGTGTAATTTTCTTGGTAAATATTTGATAATATGAAACTTAAGAGGAGTGTATCTGTTAAAGGAATCTATAGATGGAAGCAAGTTATAGGAACATTTGATTTTAATGCACGTGGGGAAATGTAAAAATTGCTTTCTAAGACATCGGTGGTGTTAGAATCAAACACGGATCTTACTAATGCATTCGGATGATGTTCAGCATGTAAGGGTTTGTTTCTGGTTAGGTTAATTAAATATGTTAGAAGCGGTACAACTTTACAGGAATCATAAATTGATTTATTTGAGAAGTATTTTTTTTTCCTTTCTAAATTTGCCGCAGTAAAATCTCAAGACTTTTCTTTCCATTTCTTGTAATTGTCTGAGCTGATGGGCTTAGTAGCCAGTGCTCGTAAGTGTGTCTACGTCGTAGATTTGTCTACGGAGTAGATTAAAATGTAATGTAATGTAATATTTGCTTTAGATAATGTCTTTGGCTCATGCTTATTAAAGAGAATTCTATTATGAAAGTTAATCCCTATGGGCCTGCACATACCAGATGATTTCAATCTGGGGGAAAATCGGTGGTTTCAAACCTTACTTCAAGCACACACTAGATGAATTACTCTGGTCGAACAAAATCTAAAAATTAATATTTTTCTTATGGGTTAGTTTTTCTTTTGCAGGGTTGTTATTGATATTCAGTGAAAGGGTTTTGCTCTCCTTTACGGCTAGTCGGTGGCCTTTACCGCTGGCATTCCGAAAGCTTATGAATCTACACTTTTGGTGATTAATATTCAGTCTCCGTCGGTGGAAATAACCCACTAACATAGGAAGTTTTCGTTCCATTTTCAACAATGCTTTTTGTGGTTTCAAAACGCTAGCTGTTATTAGAGTGTCATCTGCAAAAAAGATTTCCCTCTGATGCGTCGTCTACTAAATTTTGGTATAGAAAATCATACACATATATCTATATCTATGAAGTGCCTGTTATTAAAATCAAAATAACAGCTTTTTACTTGATGTATACGAAAGGGTATACAATACTTATAACAAAAAAAACATTTGAAAATATTTTGTCTGTCTGTCTGTCCTTCTGTCTGTTTGTTCCGGGTAATCTCGGGAACGGCTGCACCGATTTGGACAGGACTTTCATTGGCAGGTAACTGATAACCTATGGAGTAACTTAGGATATGTCAATTATTCACTAGGTGGCGCTGGTGTCGTTTTTTTCCGAAAAATCTTATTTATGGATCGATTTTGACGGGACTGCAATTTGGACTGACCTTAAGGCTCTCAACAACTCACTCTCCTTCTCCAACATGACAGCCACCCACATGCAGCATATTGAGCATACATAACCTCACTCATCGGATTACAAAAAAGGGTGTGCACATTTTTCTAATATAATTCATTTGTACATGTCATAATTAATTTAATTTAATAAAGTCATTTTTAAATTGTATTTAAATGAATCATAAAGGTGTTGACTATTATTTACAGGGACTTTCACAGGCAAGGAGCTCATTTTGAAAGGAACAGCTAAAGCGATTTGAATTTTCTACCCGTAGGTGGTGCTGGGTTTGCTTATTTTTCGAAAATAATTTTATAAGAACGATTTGTTTCAGGCGGACGAAGTCGCAGGTAACAGCTAGTGATAAATAAAATTGATCCTTAAATCGAAAATTCCTGTCGATAGTAGGAAAACATCTGATTGTTCAGATCGTACAAATATTTAAGCGAATTTATTTTTCAAGAAAATTTGATATAATGCGAATAAGCCAGCTAGGGAAGTTGAATTTTATTAATTTTTATATCGATCCCTTGTGCCTTGTGATCAAATTATAAACAATTTTAACACAGGTGGTAGATACTCGAGAAACGAAAGGTGGACCTACAAGGGTCAGAATTTAGAAATTGTTCGAGATTATTAGTATCTCGGTGTATTGATCTGTGCTAACCTTAACTTCAAAAAACATTTCGAGGCTAAATTAGCAGAGGCAAAGAGAGCTATTTCTTCAATCTGGGGACGTTGTTTAGAGAGTAGGTTTGTGAACCATAGCGCAAAGATCCAGATATTGCGTGCCACTGCTTCTTCCATCATGTTGTATGGAGCGCAAGTGTGGGGTTGCTGGCAGTTCGATATTGTTGAAAAGTTTCAAAGATATTTTCTCAAACGCATTTTTCGGTTGCCGGCCTGTACTCCAGATTACATGGTCCACCTTGAAACTACAATGCCACCGTTATTCTTAAATACGCTAAGACTACACTCTGATTATATAATCAAGCTGCTGGAGATGGATGAGACAAGACCACCCAAATTGACCCTCAAGTCGATAATTACTTTGAGAGGCAACCTTGTCAAAAAATGGGGAGAAATAGGGGTTGATTGTGGAGAAAGATTACAGATTCAACCAGGTATTGGACTCGCTAATCTTAGAAACATGTTTCAAAATTTACTAGAAGGTGTAGCGCGCTCAGCTTATAGTGGTTATATCTTGGAAGCTAAATCATCTCAGTATAGGATGATTTATAGCCAGCACGACTACAACTTACAACGAAGCTCCTACTTCTTAAACAGATTACCGCTTTCAATGATAAGTACGATATTTAAAGTAAGAGGGGAAATGATCAACCTCAACTACATTCCACATAGTCCGGACCTACCTATTTTGTGCGATATTTGCAACGTCAAGGAAAGAGAAGATATTTATCACTTTATTGCCAGATGTCCGATTCTAAGAGAATATCGAGTCAGATTCTTCGGTAAATCCCTAATGAACATGAACGAAGTTTTATGTATTTTGAATGGAAGTCTTGGTTGGTAGAAATTGTATCAATACACAACGATGGCACTGAATTATAGGACCCGAATAATCGAAGGCAACTTTTAAATTTTTTTTTTATACTATTTTATTAAAATATGTATAATATTGTTATAATGTCATTCTGGTAGACGGCTTTAAGCCAAACCATATTAAACTATTAAATTTATTGTAGATATATGTACAATGAAATATAATAAATAAAGTCTCTATAACTAACTAACTAACTAACACAGGGAAGTAGTGTTGCAAGTTCCGTGGAATGTTCTTTTCTAAATCCCAATTGGTTAGGTATTAGGTATTGTTTATAAAGGGTGTTTTTTTTAGAGGTATAAAACTTTGAAATAGAATAAAACAAAGATGTGTTTTTTTAATTGACATGAAATTTACTTTATTCGAAAAATAATCTTCTGACATTATAATTTAAATATGATTTCTGGCATATGACCGTCACGGCTGGTTCGTACGTATAGTCTAACCTGGAGGTCCAATTTTCGATGACTTTTTCCAACATTTGTGGCCGTATGTTTATATCGGCATTAACGCGGCGAATGTTTTCCTCCAAGTTGTCAATCGTTTTGGGCTTAGAAAATAGTCACGCGGCGTTAAATCGCACGATCTTGGAGGCCAATTCACGGGTCCGTAACGTGAAACTATGCGGTTAGCAAATGTTTCCGTCAATAAATCAATTGTGGCACGAGCTGTGTGACATGTTGCGCCGTCTTGTTGAAATCACAGCTCCTGCACATCATAGTTATTCAATTAATGAACGAAAAAGTCAGTAATCATGGCTCTATAGCGGTCACCATTGACTGTAACGTTCTGGCCAGCATCGTTTTTAAAGAAGTACGGATCAATTACCCATTAAGCACACGAAACAGTCAGTTTTTGTGGATGTAACGGTGTCTCAACATACACTTGAGGATTATCATTACTCCAAATACGACAGTTTTGTTAATTGACGTATCAATTCAACCAAAGTGAGCTTCACCGCTAAACAAAATTTGCTTATGAAAATTGGGATCAACGTCAATCTTGTTTTGGGCCCATTCACCGAATCTACGCTTTACTAGGTGATCCTGTGGCTTCAATTCTTGCACGAGTTGGATTTTGGAAGCACACACACCAAGATCTTTCCCCAAAATCTTCCATAAAGTGGATGGACACATATCCAATTCCTGTGCACGACGGCGGATAGAATGATTCGGGTCTTCATCTACGCTACGCTCTACACTACGCTCTACAACAGCAATGAGATGACTTCTTCGGTACGCACTGTACGACGTTTTTGTGGAAGCGTATTATCATTTAGAGTAAACGTGGTGCGAAAACGTTCCATAGTTAATCGAATTAATTGCTCTGATAAACGAATATGTTGAACGTAAAATTGACGTAGTGCGCGATACGTATTTCGAACAGAACCATGAATTTGCAAAATATTCTATAGTCTATTCATGTTGAAATGTGAAACCAAACTAAAAAATAAATCACTTGACAGCTGACAAAATGGCCGCCAGTTAAAATAGTGTTGCCAACTTAAAGTTATATACTTCTAAAAAAAAACACCCTTTATAACGGGTCCGCCAAATAACTTTTTTTTTTGAAAATGCTTCATCAACACCGAGTGTAGCTTCGGCTGTGTGGCTCGTAGCGCCGTCCTGTTGAAACCAAATGTTGCCAATATCTTCCTCTTCATTTTTTGTGAACAAAAATTCGTTCAACATGGCCCGATAATGATCGCCATTGACTGTAACGGCCACTCTTTGCTCATTTTCGAAAAACGGCCCAATTATGCCTCAGGACCAAAATTCGCACCAAACAGTGACTCGTTTTGGGTGTATCGGCTTTTCAATGTATGCGTGCGGGTTTTTTGTGCCCCAAATGCGACAATTTTGCTTGTTTACATAACTGCCAACATCAAAATGAGCTTCATCTGAAAAGATTATTTTTTTTTGGCAAAATCGGCATCGATCGCAGGCAGTAATGTTGCAATATTTTCCAGCATTGTTTAAGCGTCAACACAACCATATTCGTTCAGCGGAAGGATAACACTAATTATCTGTCAAATCAGACATGAGCTATGTGTTACCATTCACGAAATAAGCACTAGTTGAAAAAAAAAACGTTAGATGGCAGACCCTTTATATTGGTTCAGATAGAATTTTTTCGAAAAGTTACCCAATGTTTGAGAGCAATGATAACTGTCTAAGACTTGTTATTTCCTTGTTGGATCTATTATTTTTGTGCAAAAGGTAATAATTTTGCTTTTTTCCAATCCGAGGGAAAATAGCCATTATTAATGCAATGGTTGAATATAGAAGAGAGAACCGTATCAATGGAATTGACAGCTGTTCCGCAATATAAAATTTGATATCCCATCTATTCCTGTGTTTTTTTTATTTTTGGGCTTGGATCTACAACTTTGTACCTGCTTTGGGTTAGAAAACGGGGGTGTATCTGAGTTATATGAAGGATTCGTTTTCCGAATTAATAATATCAATATCAATATTAAACTAGATCAAGGCCGTTGAATTTGAGAACATCCTTAGAGATATCACTTGTAATAATTTTATTAATTTAAACTGTCGAGATCCCTTTGTAGACTATGGCCACAGTTTCCAGGTATTTATATGCTTCCTTTGGTTATGGAGAGTAATCGTTGCTAATCATACTGAAAAAATGTCAATTTGGAAGGGAACAGATCGTGAAGAGGCTTTACGTGGACACCTGCCTATTAAGGCTTAATTCCACGGTGGGCCTACCCACTTATGGAGTTCCCTTGGAGCGGACAAGACCCCTAGAAGTGGTTTGCCAGACCACACTATCACTAGAGTGGGCTGCCAAACGACTCTAGTAGCAAATGATGAATTTCTCATGGAAAATCCATCCTCCTTGCTAAGAAGCAGGGCCTATCATGCACCCCTAGTATCAAGGTTAAATAAGACAATGAACACACGCTTCTTTCGAAGCCGTGCCATCCTCCCAGAAACCAAAGATACCTTTTCGCTTCCGCATTTAGAGTAACCACAGCCCCCGTGAAGCTCCCACAAGGTGGCCTACCTTAATTTTAACAGGCGACTGCTACCGAGACAAGCTCACGTAATCAGCTGGGGCTCCTGTTAACCCACGGTGCCTACTTTTAGACCCTAGGTGAGGCTCGCCTGTCTCTCATGAGACGCACTTGTGGTTCGACTCCATGAAGTCGCTAGCCCACCATCCAGTAAGGAAAACAGTTCATAATCCAGTCAACCAAGGTGAAGACTAGGACACTCCCAGAATGCCCGCCTAGAAGCATGGTTACTACCTCGTTTCCTTACGGATAAAGTGGTAGTTGCTTAACTAGACTAGGTATTGGAAGGCTCTTACTTCCGGTAACCTGACCGTGGGCCTATTCTTACACCCCGCAACCACAGGGGGAATTTGGAAGGGAACAGACAGAACTGAAAAGTTTTGTTTAAGGACAATTGTGGTCCCTCTGCCTGCATCACCTTCAAAAGATGTTCTATGTGTCCTACAAAGCCTGGTTTCATTGACAAAACAAATGTCTGGCTTGTCACTTTTTAAAGTGTTCAAAAGTCCAAGTCTTCATTCATGGGAAATTATATATAAAATTCATAGAGGTAATATTAAGATGTGTTGAGGCCATTATACAACTTTAGAAGTAAATAAGTAAACATTTTTTCTTCCTGGGATTGAATTTTTTGATATTTTGGCCTGGATATTTCAAAGGTTTTTGGATTTATTGACGAAGTCATTAAGGTTTCGTGGTTGAGATGTTTCTTTAGGTAATGGAGGGGGCCTAGCCAGGGTACTCCCTAGCTAGCTATATCAGCAAACGAAGTATTTGTGTTAGCCCATTAGTTAAACGTATCTTGGACAACTCTTCTGTTAGATAGAGCTATACAAGTCTCTTTTTGGGATGAAGCTTGTCTTCTTTCTCTATACTTTAAATGCGCTGGATAACTCAGCCGCATGACGAATTTATCTGTGGAGTGTGGAATTATGCATATTATTTGTTTGGCTTTTAGAGCTACTTGGAAGTTCTCCGGTGTTCATATCATCATCAGTTATAAGTTGGCTGGTGTTCATATCTTCTATGTCGCTTGACAATGACTGTGGCATGGCCATATTCTTGGTCTCTGATATTTGGCCTTGAAAAATATTGGTTTTTTGTTTTAGGTAATATTTTATTAGTTAAACATTTCAGCGACCACCTTTCTTACGGAATGTGAACAATCAGTCTCACAGAACCTAACTCCATCGAAAGCCACTGGTGTGCTCTAAAAATTTTTTTCATATCAGGTGCTGAAAGAATAGTCGTAGAGCGCACGGAAGCAACAACTTGGTTACAGATCAATGAACGTAAAGATCTAAAGAACAGAAGACTCGTAGTTGCGTAAGAATGAGCTGGAATCTTCGTACATACATATAAAGCCCTAATACAAACTTAATTCATTTACTTATATCAGGAGTCTTATAAATAAGTTCTTATAGATATAATCAGTTGTAAATAAAATAGGAGAGTTACAAACAACTGAATATTGTTAAACAGAAAAGAAGTACTAACCGAAATAATTTCTTATTATGGCTTGAGTAAGGCCTTATTATAATATCCATTAGCATTTAGCTGCAACAAAATGGCTTTCTCAGACAAGTTAATAACATTTCATGAAAATTTATTTGCTGCTATAAGACCATTTAACAAAAGTTTTATAGCAGTTAAATAGCTTGCGTAATGTGCGATCATATTTGAGCTGTGTGTTACTACTTGCAGTACATCGATTTTTAGAAGGCTTTCGAAAGCGTCAAATCGGAATTTATTTGGCTTGTTTTAAGCAGGAGAGGTATCCCAGATAATGGCTTGTATTACAGCAACATGTGAAGGATCAAAATGTCACGTTCTATATGAAGAAAGGTTGTCGGATGACTTTTAACTTTGAAAGAGTGTTCTGCACGGCAAACTTTACAGGAAACGAAGGTATTCAATGGACTCTGACATCCTACCTGAAACATCTTGATTATCGGGAAAGCAAATGCTGCTCATGGCATGGAGGACCAAGCTACGACTGTTTCGCTCAAATATAGAATCCGAATTGTTATATGAATGCAACACTAGAAATGTTCATTAATAGATGCCTACGAAACATCCTTAGGATTTTCTGGGCCAATCGAATATGCAACGAAAATCTACTCAGGAGAAAGAGCCAGGAACCCATCGACTCTTTTATAAGACATCGAAAATGGCAATGGATTATGACATTTTGATTACTTCTGCAGGCATATTACCTTATTGAAGACGTACACATTCATAACCTTCCTTGCGTAGATTTCTGGAAGTCCCTATTGTCAACTACAGCAATATCGTTAAATAGATACCTAATGTCCAAATAAGTCACTCTCACTTATGCACGCAGTAAAGTCTAGTGCTTTTGCCTTGAAACATACGTTTTATAAAAATACAACCAAACGTTTAATGATCCATGCTTGAAGGACGAACATTTTAATGGATCAAAAGATCTATTTTTATACCAAAATCCGTATATGCAACACAAAATCCACTCAAGTTGAACTCTACCTCGCCAACCAAGGACACTGCTCAACTAGCATAAGTATACCTACAAGGATAACAAGAAATTAAGTGCCACAGTCACGACATAAGCACAAGCATCCTGTCCACTCAACTACATGGCTGATTGCCGGCATTAAAATAAAACAAACTCCCTCTACCTTTATGCCCGACGAAAAGAGCTTTTTGATCATCAACCGTGAAATTGTATTGATGGCCAATATAAGGGCATGACCATAAATATACTTGGAACACAATCTTGACGATGCGATGGAGAATGGTGTAGCTCACCAGAGTGATAATCGACAGCGGCATCATCATTGACAGCATCCTCACAATCTTCAATCGGTCCAGGTTCTGGAATTCACGTTATCGATTTCGAATTTATTCAAGTTGGCAGGACTTGGCTCAGTTGTAGCTTGTGGCTGCCAGGATTCATTTGGAATTTCTTGTTTCGAAGGGAAGCAGATAAACAAGCGAACGAAACATACCTTTGCAGTCCTTGGGAGAAGCTTGCGTGCGTCCTGTTAATGTGCTGTGGACGGAATTTCATGAAATTCCTTGGTTTAAGTGATGTGAATATTTAAGTTTATACCGATAGCAGGGGGTGCGGGGAGTGAAGTTTATTATATAATTCTCATGAAAGAAATAGTTTGAAGGGAATAATTGTCTTCTTCCGCCGAATTAGATAATCCAAGCCATAAAACGAGATACTGACTGAAGTTGAATGCTGTCCTTTCCAAAGTATAATTATGAAATGCGCTTGGTTTGGGTTAGAAATTAATGTGCATTAAACATATTATTTTGAAACTCGAGCGTTAATAAATTACATAACCTCATTTTCAAAATAGAAAATTAATTTTGTAATTTTTTTGAGATGGAAAATAAAATAAAATGGCTTTTTATTTGTTGAATATGTTAAGGTTAGATAAGTGTTTGGAAGAAGGGTTTGGGGAGAAAAAGTAATCAGAAAAAAGTTTTGAGGAACACAGTTTTACGGATGGTCATAATCAACTGACGTAGGTTTTCTAAACAAAACTATGTTTTTCAGTGATGTTCAGTTCGGTTTTCAAAGTTGCAAGTCTACTGAAGATGCTTTATTACGTTGCTGTTCTCAAATATTTACTAGCCTTGACAATAAAAAAATACTGCAGCTTTATTTGTTGATATTTCAAAAGCCTTCGATTCGGTAGACCATGAACTATTGTTAAATAAAATTGAAAAGGCAG
Organism: Platycheirus rosarum; assembly: GCA_963971375.1. Lineage (NCBI taxonomy): Eukaryota > Metazoa > Arthropoda > Insecta > Diptera > Syrphidae > Platycheirus > Platycheirus rosarum. The sequence continues at coordinate 130,201,298 of OZ020509.1, read as the reverse complement.
GTTTTCGTGGTTTTATACTTGAGTGGTTCAGGTCATATTTGAATAGCAGAGTACAGAGAGTGAAATTCGATGATACAAAGAGTGATGCGAAGACAATAAATTTGGGTGTCCCACAGGGGTCTGTGTTGGGTCCAATTCTTTTCTTGATATATATCAACTCATTATTTAGTTTGCCCTTTAAAGGTGAATTGACAGCATTTGCAGATGACGTGGGTTTTGTTTTTAGTGCTAATAGCTGCCTTAACCTTACGGCTGATATGAATTGGGATTTAAGCTTGTTAAGAACTTGGTTCGCTGAGCATAAATTACTTATAAGCTCAAAAACTAAAGTTATGTTCTTTTCATTATCTGTAAATATTAATTTAGGAGCTGATCTCTTTTTTTCATACCACAGAATGCCAAAAATTTAAGCTCTCAAATTGTTCTTGTGTCACGAATTCTCACTCTAACACTTCTTCTAGTACTGTCAACTGCAGTGAAAGATGTTTTCGACTGGAGATTGTAAATGAATTCAAATATTTAGGCCTAATCATTGATTCTAAAATGAGTTTCTATAATCACACTGAAAATCTAAGAAGTTATTTTCGTGGCACTTTAAGATACTTTTATACGCTTAGGAATATTTGCTCATTTCAACTTCTTATGAAAGTCTATTATGGAATCTTCCATTCAAAACTTCAATATGGAATTTCTTGCTGTGGAGGATTATACTACAATAGAATACAACCTCTTTTAGTACTGCAAAAATTTGTTATAAAAAAAATGTGCCGTAAGCCGCGTCTTTTACCTAGTTTTCCACTTTTTAAGGAATTAAACATTTTACCAGTTCGACATTTATACTGCTTTAAAGTTCTTAATGAGTTCTTTAAAAAATCAGGAAATCTTAATTTCAGAATAATCGAGAATTATAACATTCGTGGTAATTATTTAAATCTTGTATCTATCCCTGTCTTCCGGACAACCGCGTTTCGTAAATTTTATGATATAGTTTCATGTCGATTGTTTAACAGTCTTCCACACTCTTGCAGAGCTCTAACCTCTCCTTCTTTATGTAAAAAAATATAAAAGAATGGCTTTTATGTATAGATTTTGAGAATATTGAATCAATGCTGAATTTGTAGTTATTCCTTATGTTTTGATGAAATGTTTAACTTAAATAAAAAAATGTTCTCACTTGTAAATTATATATTAAAATTGATAATTGTACATTCTTAAATTCAATGGACTGATTAATTCTGCTTTTTTTTTGTTTTATAATCTTTTGATCTGTTTATTTTTCTTTAATTATCAATGGGTCACCCCACCCGAACTACATTAATTCTATGTTATCTTTATGTGTCTAGTTGTGATAATAACACTATTTTTATTATTTATAAAAATATCTTTGTCACTTGCATTTCTTTATCTTTTTTATGCAAAGTAAACGTATATGTAATATTTTTGTATCTGTATTCTAAGAAATAAATAATCAATTCAATCAAAAAAAAAAAAAAACTGTTTGATCGTTTGCGTAAGATTCTATAGACTTACTCATTGCCTGGGAACGATAACGTGAGGTACCACTTACGGCATATGGTTTTCATTATCCTAAGCACCATCATGTAAGTTTTCCGGAGATTTCGGTTAAATTAGGTGAGATCGGGTTGGGGTGATGATACTGCAACCGCATTGATACCAACCAACAGGGACAGTTCCTAACTAACAATTTAATATGTTTATTGTTTAAGGTTCTAAGGAAGCTATTTTTAGACTGCTAAAGAAACAGTTAAATGTCTTATACTACTCATTTTGGCATACATTAGGCAAGCTTTTTAACTGCAATGAGAATTTGTTGAATGGTGTTATAGCAGAAAAAAAATCTTTTTTAAGAAATGTAATTAGCTTGTCTCAGCAAGGCATTTAATGACAGCTAAATGATAAAAGCTTGTTATGGATGTTATAAAAAGGCTGTGCCCAAGCATATTTAATAACATTAAATATTGAATAAACAAATATTAATTTTGCTTTTGTAAGGCCTTTATAGGCAAGCCTTACACAAGCTGTTTGCATTGATTTATCGTGAAGAGCCTTAAAGTAGTTACTATTTTTTTAAATACTCAGTAGTAGTAAACAAATTTTAATTTTGACAATTAAAAAATAGCTGCACGTAGTAGTAGTGCTTGTATTTTTAAGCCTTTAAGGCAGCTATTTATTAATAGTCAAAATTTAAATTGAGTGTCTTTCTTAAGTTTGCATTATATTAGCTCATTACAGTCTATTATACACAACAATTACATACATAGCAATCATATTTTATAGCATTAAACATCGACAGAACAAATATTAATTTTGCTTTTGTAAGGCCTTTATAGGCAAGTTGTTTGCATTTGTCGTGGAGAGCCTTAAAATAGGTACTATTTTTTTTAAATAATCAGTAAACATCTGTGGAACGTCTTATGCAGGCCATCTGGAACCTTTATCTAAAAGCTTTGTATAGGGCTTATCAAAATCAATTTATAAGCCCTTATGGGAGCTATTTTTTAATTGTCAAAATTTTAATTGTGTGGCTTTCTAAAGTTCGCATTATATTAGCTCATTACAATTTATTACTTCCAAATTAAAAAAATTTGGTGAAGTACTTTCCTTAAGACTCTTATAGGCAAACTCTTTATAAATTGCATTGACTAATCGAGAGAGCTTTTATTTTTAAAATTTCCATTTTGAACTTTATCTATAAGCTTTGTATAAAACTTGCCAAACTCACTTTGAACCTCATTTTTGAATTTTCGAAGTTTGAAATGTGTGGCTTGCGATAGTTTGCCTTATACAAACTCTATATAAATTCCACCTTATACAAGTTAAATTATTAGTTGTGTTGAGGTCTGTTTAGCTTCAGAAGGTATTCTGTACTCCCTTTGAAATATTCGGCCACAGACTTTTCGAATCCCAACAATTATCAATAGTTGATCATCTATCTCGCTGACATCACGAGATGTGCTTTGGTGATATCGAATGTGAGTCGGTTTCGCACCCATAAAGAAGGACGGATTCGATATTGGAGGGGAATAGTATCTTGGTCTTTAATATGTTAACGGCCTTGGCTTTGATAAAGCATTGCTTCCCGTGAGATCAGCGAAATCAAGCATTGTTGCGCGTGGTTAATAGTCAGATGAGGGACCGTCTAAAAACCAACTGCGTGCTGTTGACATGTATTTTCTGTTTTCCGCTCTTTCTCTTTCTTCTGTTATGTCCTGTACAAATGTCGTCTTGTATGTCTTGTATTGTCTGAGCTGATGTTGACCTGGGAAGCCAATGCTCATTAGTATGCCTACATCGTAGATTTATCTACGGAATAGATTAAATGTAATGTAATCCTACTTATATTATAAATGTGAATGTTTGTATGTTTGTTCCCCAATCACGCCTTAACGGGTGAACGGATTTGGATGAAATTTGATAGGTAGATGGATAATGTGCTGGATTGAAACATATGCTACTTTTTATCCAGGAAAAATGCACGGTTCCTGTGGGAGAGGCTTAAATGTGAAATACTGCGTTACTGGAGATTTGTTGATATGCTTCCATGTTTTTACAACTGCACGAATTTTTGAAGTTTGGTAGATGGAAGAATTACAGGATTCACTTACTATACACAGATATAAAGATATAGAGATATAGAGATATAGGAATATAGAGATATAGAGATTAGAGATATAGAGAGGTACAGAGATAGAGAGATATAGAGATAGAGATATAGAGAGAAAGAGATATAGATATATAGATACACAGTTGAAAAAGGGCTTACTATTGTACTGAATTCAGTACAATTTGATTTCCTCAGTACATAAGTACATCTTTGCTATTTTCAGTACAATTATAAATTTATTTGTCCGAAACTGATTTATTTCTTTAGTAAATTTTCTTTTTTTTTTAGATAATTAAAAATTTGAAATTATTTTTTGGCAGAAGCTTACTTGATCAAAATACATAAACTGGCTTTAAATGAATTTGTGTTACTTTTTTCTGCATCAAAATAATCAATGATTTAGAAACTTTTAATAGGTTCAATGAACGCTACGACTGGCTTCTGTAATACGCGGGATCCGCCCGTTATTTAGCTATAATAACAAAGTTCCATTATTTTTATTTATTTTACCTTAATTTGTTTAACAAACTAACTGACACACCTGGCGTTGCTGCAGCACACTATACATTTTCTCGATCCCCGAAAATAGCACCACAAATCGGTTCCAATAGTAATTAAACACTATCAACTTAATCGGGTCAGTACACAAACAAAATTTAATATTGTTGATATGAAATATGTACATAAATAGCTTTAATTACTTCGTACAATATGTCTGTGAAAGCTCTTCAAAATTAGTCCATGCATAACAATTTTCGGCACCAGCTAGATATTAAAATAGCGTTAGTTATTACTTCTTACGATATTAGCTATCTGCTTGTGAAAAGTCAAAATCGGTCCATAAATAAGATTTTTCAGAAAAAAAAATCATCCAGTGTCACCTTGTGGGTAATTTAAATAGCCTAAATTAATCCATCTAGTCTAGAACATCAGCTATCTGCCGGTAAAAGTCCCGTCAAAATCGGTCCAGAAATATAATAATTTTCGAAAAGAGACCTCGCCACCTAGTGGGTAATTTAAATAGCCCAAGTTACTTCCTAGAACATCAGCTATCTGCCAGTAAAAGTCTTATCAGAATCGCATCGCCGTTCCCGAAAGTTGGGCAAATAGACGGACAGACAAAAAAAAAGTTCTCAGGTTGATCCTTTGAGTCATGGTCAGAGGACGAACATGGGATGCTGATGTGTATTTTTTAGGACACTGTTTACTATTCGCGGATTCGTCTTTACGAAGTGATTCTGGCGGGAAATCGAATTCCGAGATTTTGACAAATATTTACATATCTATATATAAACTAACTACAGAAGCATGTCGTATTACAATTCGAGTAAAAACGATTGGAAAGCACGTACTTACTCTGAGGTATATCATCACTTCAACACGATTACGTAAATCGGTTCTGATACGTTGGCTATGCTCTGGAAGACAAATAAGATTCCACATGTCAAAGTTATCGGTTAAATCATCTTTATTGCGATAGGTACTATTCCACTCGACGTTATTACACTCATAAAAAAGGTGAAAGAAATCTTTGTGTCTTCTTTACAAAGGAGTAGTGAAAAGTCCTTCTATTGATGTCCTTGACTTTGGTGAAAGTAAAAGATACTATTATGTGTCTGGGATTTGAGTTTCTTTTTGAAAGTGAGTATCAATAATGAGTGTTTTATTGTTCATGTTTCAATCGTATTACAATTGGAAAAGAAAATGGATTAAATTTTGTACCTTTCGAATTTAAGATATATGCTGGAAACAATGTTTGAGTTAGATAACATAAAAATGAATGTGTTCAGACTTTATTTGTTACATTCAATATTTTTCTGGAGAAATAATGACCAAATATGATTAGATTAACTTTAGACGTACGTATATATAGCTCTACCTATGACATACAGACAAACCTTTCCCCATGGACGATGTTCGGTTGATTTAGCAAAAAATATAAGAAAACGTATCAAAGTAATAAAAAAAACTGATAGAAGAGTTACAGTAATTGCTAAGAACTATAAAGCCAAAGGTAATGTTGTCTGGCAGAATGAAGCAAAGCAAAAATTCATGACTACTCTATGGTGCCGATGCATAGGCGCAACATTTTAAACATTTTAAATCGACCCTAAATACATTTTAAAATGCGTGTCGGCTCTAAAAATAAAATATAAAACGAGAGCCGGGTCCATGTTAATTTTAATCGATATAAAGTATACTTTAACCTTAAAGAACTTGTCTATCCTCAAAACGAGCAAACCACTTGTTTATTACTTGCGATTTATAGGCAAGGCAAGTTATGTATTCGTAAAACAAATTCTAACAATTAGACATGACATTACGATGATAGAGAAACATATTTGAGTTACTGGCGAAATTCTGTCTGTCTGTCTGTTTATCCTTCTGTACGGATGTACTACAGCCTAACGGTTTGGCCAATCGTCTTCAAATTTGGAACATAAGGTTATTTTGACGTTCTACAGAGGACTTTTTTAATTTTTGTTTTAGCGTATTTTTCTCAAAAACGGCCCCAAGAATTTTTATGAAAAAGAATCAGTGCACTATTGTAGGTGTAGGTTATATTTTGGTAAAACAAAATTCAAGATAGTGGGCTAAAAACGGTAAAGCGCGGAACAGATTGAACCAGCAACAGCGCCAGCGCCGTCAACAGCGAACAGCACGCTGACCAGCAACAAAAATTCAAACACATTGCCACTAGCACCAGCATCGTCTTCTTAGGACAATACACCCAGTTTTTTTTTGCAGTATGGTGCCCTGAATATCACTTGGGTAAAGTTGTAAGCAATGGAACAGCAACAGCAAATTTAGGACTTTGGTCTAACGACGCTGTTGACGTTGCTATTGCTTGTCTATTCTGGCTGGAGCAATTGAAACACAAAAGTTCTAAGACAATGGCGGCCACTGTTGCTTTGCTGGTGCTGTTGCTGTTGCTAGTTCAATCTGTTTCGCGCATGAGTCCCATAGAACTGTTTTTTTTCTTCGACTTTCTCGAAAACTGGTCATCCGATTTCAATCAAAATTGATATTCAAGAAGATGTTGGCAGCACAAGTAATTTTATTTCAAAATATTTTCGAAAACTTTTTTTTTGTATTCTTAATAATTTTCTTAATTTTTTTTCAAAAATCAATATTTTGAAAACGTATCGATGGAATTTTTTTTTAATTTTGTTTTTAAATGTAAGTAATTTTTGTGTTTAAGTTTACATTCTTTAATTTAATTTTTAAAAAAACTTGTTAAATGAAAACTTTTTTATTGAAAAACCGTTCATACAAAAATTCTCACTTTTTCACATTTTATAAAGAAATAAAATGGCGTGTTTACATTTTTCCGCTGACAACGATTTTAAATACTTTTTTAAAACAAGCAAAAGTCAGAAAATAATATTTATTTATAAATTTAATTTTTTTCAAATTTTATTCGAAGCTGTGACCGCACATAAGAGCAAGTACGTGCGATCCAGTCGTGCAATTTATGATCAATGTTTAATTTAATAATGAAGAAAAAAATTACTACTGGAAAATGTGGCCAGAATAATTCTTTGATTTCGCTAATAATTCACTACGCAATTCACTTTTAAAGTAGTCAGGTCAAAATATCCCATTTGTTGACACAAATACAGAGTACTGAAAGTTTTTCGGTTTCTTCGTTGGAAGTGCCATTCATGGACAATGGCATTGGGGGTAGCTTATCATACGGTACAGTTGCAAATGTACGTCCGAAGGCGAAGAGCGTGAATCGTCGAACGAATTTGAAAAGCTGAGGATAGAGTCGTCAGCAAAACAGTTAAGTGGATTAGAAGTAACAGACAGAAGATCATTTATACCAATGAAGAAAAGTGTCGTCGACATAACGGAGCCCTGGGGCACACCAGCATTTATTTTTTGGGAATCGGACTTGAATCCGTCGAATACAACTTGTATTGAACGGTCTAATACAACGAACAGAAAATCATCGATCCCAAAAGCACGCATTTTCGATAAGAGAGCTTCATCCTAAACTCTATCAAATGCCTTGGAAATATCAAGCGCAATAATTTTACTTTCATCAAAGCGATCGATGTAAAGATAAGTTCCAGTGTTCGGTGAGATATGCCATCAGATCACCAGTAAAACGATTACTGCGAAAGCCATACTTTCGTTCATGGAGAAGCTTTCGGTCTTCGAGATATTCCTTAAACTGACGGTTAATCAGCGTTTCCATGACCTTAGAAAGAAGAGACGTAAGTACTATGGGCGGTGCTACACTCCGAGATGGGCTTGGGCTTTGACCAACAAACTTCTGCAGCCATCTTGGTTTCTAGTTAACTGCCTTGAGTTTTGCATGTAAAACTGGTTGTTTATATCATCTTCTACTCACGTGTGCGAACTTAGTCAAGATTTCCCCTTAGTACAGCAGCTGCCTCTTCAGAATGGAATCGAACATTTTCCGGGCCTCCTTTTTTTTTTGTACTCTTTCAGTCATTTAAAAAAAAATTAACATGTACCTTAATACTGCTTCCTTACGAATCCTCTTTAAAACCTCTCTGGAGTTTGTCCAAAGGAAGCTTGACATGGACTTCCTTTGTAAATGGACATACACTAAATTAGATGATACAAATTACAAAAGTCAAGCTTGTTCGACGGAGAGAGATCCACAAAAAGGCAGAGTATTTCTTTTTGTTTTGTCAAATACATTTTAAAGTGGTTTGCAGAAAATGTTTGTATAAAGTATTTCTGTATATAGTGAAACACTCTGTTGAAATACAAATTTTCATTTGCGTTGCGTAAATGAGGAATGCTTTAGTTTTTAGCTTTTTTCTTCCAAGAACTAAATCTTCTTTTTAATGAGCGAAGACTGCAATAAGAACTCTTCGTTCTATGCAGTTGGTTCCACCCGTTTGGACCCTTTGGGTTTCTTGATCTCTTAAAGATTGTTTGAAGAGTTGAAAACTCTTCTGAAAGTGGACTTCAATACACATAAAAGAGACAATAATTGTAATAATAGGTGATGTGTTGTCCAAGTCATAGATATTGAATGTCTTTTCTTGATGACGCATACAATTATTCGGTTTGCCCTCATTGACTGTGATTGCTAAAATTCTCTTCGCAGCTTGCGTCTCAATACACCCATAAAAGCGTTGCTTAGATTTCATTTTCTTCTTCCCTTGAGCCTTGACAGTTTCTCGTTTTCTTTTGTTAAAAAGGTCGACTCTTAGTACTGAGCTTAATTTGCTTCATTGAGCGCTTTTCATGCTGCTCTGCTTTTTCAAAAAAGCCGATGTTTCTCTTTTGTCTTCTGCTCGAAGAGACCGCCGCGCCGGACGTGTTGACTCAGCATTTCAGAAGTGGCCTCTCTTATAGCATTTTTTATTTTATAAAATGTGCTAATATGTATTTAACTTTAATCATAATGAGCAGGAACGCCCTCTACAAACCGAATGTAATTGCAAATTTATGTATTTTATGTTATGTAACAACTACATTCCTCACTGAAAAAAAGATCGAATCATAAAACAGTTTAAGGTCTGTGCCATCATTGTTAAAATTGTTAAGTTCCAAAAATTAATCGTTTCAGTTTGTAATAAAGTGTCAAAAAGCAAACACCTTATCTGTTTAATTGTGTCTTCTTATGTTCTCGGCACCCTACAATGTCACTGGTATTTAAATATTTGATGCTGGCGGTAAATAACCATTTTGGAGGTTTTAAGAGCCTCGATCGGAAAAGGACTTTGCAACTTCTTGAACTTATGTCCAGCCATAAGTTTGTTTATCAGTTCAGTTCGTTCTTCCTTAATACTAGAACAGCGCAATGATTTCTCTTCCCTCGTTTGCTTTCACATGTCACTAACTAACAAACTTTCAAAGAGCTAAACGTTTAAACCAAGCCTCCAGTTGAGGTAGTAAGCACTCAATCTGGACCACTTACAGGTAAGAGTAATATTAATAGACAGAGGTTGGTTGGGAAAAATGAGACGAAATTTAGGAATAACCCAATTTTAACATTTCATTTAATATTTTTAATCGCTTCATCAACAGGTAGTGCCCCGTGGCTTAGTGGTTAGTGTGTCGGACTGCTAAGCCAAAGAACCTGGGTTCAAATCCAGCTCATAGCCACCTTTTTTTCTGGGGTACTGCCACTTGCGAGGAACTGACAAAACTTCCAAGAGTAAAATTTTTCTCAAAAAAGTGCATCTCATGTAGCCGTTCGGACTCGGCGGTAAACTGTAGGTCCTTTCCATTCTTGCAGAATAACAACACACACACAGGAATGGTTGAGAGTAGAAGTCACTAGGCCTTGGCTCCTTAAGGAGCTGTCGCGCCAATAAATTTATATTCATCTACAGGTTTTAAGCCTAAATAAAGGCACCTAATTTTTAATCAACTGCCCTAAAAAAAACCTTTTCTATAGTTCTTAGTTCTTATAACTAGTGTCCAGTTGCATTCTTAAATTCAATGTTCTTTGTAGACATATAGTTAAAATATTATTATTAAAATAGATGTACAACTTAATTTCATTTAAATAAAAAAAAAATATTAAAAAAATTAAATCATTGCCTAATTGGTTTCCTTTATTTACCTCAAAATATTGCTCACAGCATTCAGTGGCTTCAATGTGAATTTCCAGCTATTTTATTTCACTCCATTGGATATTATTCAAAATTCAACAGATTTGATTTCTGCTCTATTGAACATTGCGGCTTGTGTGAATTCGTTGAAACCACATCAGACTCCATTCACCACGCAATCACCCAGTTAATTTATCATGGATTTGGTTTTTCTACCTCATGGAATTAAAACAGTAAAAATTTCATTACGCGTCCAATGAATCTGTAAAAATTCACACAATAATCAATTTAAAATTTATGTGGCAAAATGAATTCGATTATCTAGGTAATTGATTCACAAAAAAATTCCCGGAACCGGAAATGTATGTACAAATTCGTATTTAAACAGAAATAAAAAATGTTATTTATTTTTAGTCAAAAATGTTTAATTGAATTTAAAAAATATGTATATAGTTCAAGTATGTTAGCACCTTTGAAAACGAACTATTAAGAGCCAAGTTCCTTAGACAATCTTTGCAAAACTTCCAAACTTAATTTGAAAACCATATACATGTGTTACATTGTGAGTGTTTTGTACTCATTTTTTGTGTTGTTACATGATAATCTGGTAACATATGCAAAACTAAACTCCTAACTTCAAAAAGGACCATTGTTCAAAACAAACAAATTTCTAAAGAACCGGCCACACATTGCTTACTGCCCATAACATAAATCTCCTTAAATTGTAAATCCTTGTTCCAACAATTTGTGAAAACCTGTCCGTTTCCAGTTATCACAAAATGTCATGCATATTTCATTCGATTCATCATCATAAATCATTTTAAGAGAGAGACAAACTTGGGCCTCAAAAGAAAATTATTTCTTAATACGCCTGACCTGACTTACATATTCCTGAAACGGCTACCGCTTTTTTGAGGAGCTTTCATTTAAAATTGGTTTACATAAAAAGAGAACCTCAACAAAGTACCTTTCAAAATATCCAACAACCTGGACATTGTCGTTTCCCTTTTTGGTTGGCCCTTTTTTTCTTGTTTTTAAGTATGGAACAGTGGCAGGTGGCCATAGCATGATTCCATAAATAAAAAGTCCTGACAACTCAGCTAACCGACTACTTATAGTCAACGTCAACTCCAACTCGCACCTACATGTTAAACAAATTGATGTCCTTACACCACATACCAGTGGCTATAATGGTAGAGCTGCTGCTGCTGCTCCTTTGCCAAGAATTCCACTATTCGTATTCTTTTCAGGTTTGATGTCATCCTTTTTCTTATTTTTCTTCCATTTTATTCTTTTGAATGTTTTATTAACAAAAATAACACAGTCTCAGGAATAACGTCATACCTTTCTGAAATACTAATAACATTTAGACTGAACTGAGGATATATGAACGTTTTCTTGTGGATAGATACAGTTTGCTCTAGTCCTTGCAATGTAGGAAAATATTTTTAATATTGTGTAATAATAGTGGAAAAGACGAGGCAGACAGGGATATGGCAGGATAAATGGCTCACCCTTTTGCATCGCGTCGGTATGTATTTGATGACATATTCTACTCATGGCGTCCTTACTGAAGCATCCGGTAGCCAAGCTTCTAAAAACATCGTAAATAAGCGCAAAAAAAACTATCATTGCTCGCTTGCCTTCAGAGGCCATGTCAACATAGTCCATGGGGTGCAAGTTCGAGTTGTAGAGAAGAGCATTGCGGATCTGTCTCATGTCTAGATATTGTATCGTTTGAAACTGTAGTTTATTCCACTTTGACTTTCTCATGTGGAATATTTGAATTTATCGTGAAAACAGGCTTCGAAAATAAATTAAAATTCGCATTAAAATTCCAAAATAAATATTTTACCCTAAAACCAGTTTGGAAAAAGTAATTAACTTGTAGGTAAATTTGTGAACAAAATAAAGATTGCTTAGAAATATTTATATGTATGTGGGATTTAAAACAATTTAGTTATGCGAAAAACAAATAAAACTCGTGGATGTTAATATACGTTCTTTGATAAGTTTATTTTCTCTTTGAATTGGTATAACCTCTTCCGCTGAATAACATTTAAGTGAGTTTGTGCTTTGCCGACTACTTTACAACTGAACTCTATAAAAGACGCAGATCACAGATTAAGATTGAAGCTGATACTTGAAAGTGGTTTTTCCCCTTATCTCGTTGTATTTGTTGTGTTGTTTGGTTGTCTAATCACGTACGCTTTTATGTACTTATTTGAAATATTCGTCCCCTATGTTTTCTGTCTGTAGCGTTTGTTATTGCAAGATTGTCCGAGTCTCACATGAACGTATATAAAGAAAAAAATCGAATTAACTTTTAAACCATGTTTTTATCATTGAAAACTGATTTTTTAAGGTTAATTTAAATAATAAATTATCAAACATTTTAAAAACATAATAAGTAAAAAATTAAGAAAATGTTTTTAAATAACCAATGTAAAAAATAACGGTACATTAAACATTTTTTTTTTTAATTTTACCTTATTTTATGTTTTTGCATTATTCAGCATTCAAATTCGTGTCCCACATTATTTGTTTTTCTTTTTGATGTGTGATAACGTCTTATAACTCGATGACAGGCTACACATACGAAATAACATGACTCATGCTGACAAGATTCATGCTGATAATGCTGATAACAAAAGTGACGCACGCTGCGATACTGTGGTTCTTTCAACCAAAATCGATCGCAAGCACCAGGCGAACATGAAAAAGAATAGGCGCGAATTCCCAAAATAATTCTACTCAAATTCAAGAAGTACAAGAACAGAAAAAGAAATACAAATTAGGCGGAGTTTTGTTAAAGTAGAAAGTAGATGTAGATATTAGGATGTGTGTGTGTAGATTTAATGAGAGGGTTTTTGAGTGTGAGTTAACGGGCAGTATGGTGGAGTTGCTGCCATCAATGTTTTCTTATGACGTTATCACGTAAAATTATCGTCCGTAAACCTACTTTTCAGACAACCAACGCTTTTTTTTATTTGTATATTTATAATCGCCGATCTATCCTAAATCAGCCCTCGACTATTTAGTTATAGGAAAACCTGGGGCGCGATAAAATTCGAAAGTGTAGGTACTTTCGAAATATTCATCTTGGGAGATTTGTCCATTAATTAGGGTAATCGCTCTTGCAATGTGTCCGCAAATGAGCTTAATGAAAAATGTATCTATCCTGTTTGTATTGGCCTCGTTGTACAGGAGCTCTTTGAAATAATAGTGTTTGTACTCCGAATTTGGTGTTCTCCGAAGTCCGAGACAGGAAAGAAGACACTGTCTCTCAAACACCCGAATCTTTTCCTTAAGAGATGGTTCAACGTTGAACAACACAGGACATTCGTAGGCAATCATCGACCTAATGAGGGCCATGTAGCAAATCACCATTATCCTGCTATCAAGGCAGCTGATGTAAAACAACCTTCTTGTTAGAACAAAAGCTTCCCTAACCCTGACCAGAGCAGCCTCTACAGGTCGATTGAAATATAAAAACTGATCTAACCAGATACCAAGGTACTTTATCACATCTTTACTCGACAGTGGATGTCCATGTTGCCCAGCGATCACTTACTTTTGCCAGTTCTTTCTCGTATCCCTAGAAGCCCTGCCTAAAGAATATACGTATATAGGTATTTTTACTTGCGATTATTAGGGGCTATAAGGCAAGTTATGCATTCGTAAAAAAAAATTCTAACAATCAAACATGACATTACGATGATAGAGAAGTCAAAAAAAGTGGGTCCGGAAATTCCGTCCATCTGTCTGCCTGTCTGTCTGTCTGTCTGTCCGTATCGATATCTACAGCCTAAACGGTTGGGCCGATTTGATTCAAACTTGGTATACAGTATTTTTGGAGTGCTCTACCCGACAGTTTTTGGAATTGGCATTCTAGCTCCAAAACTAACGGTACCTGCCATATAACTTTTAATGAAAAACTTATTTTTCTCGAAAACGGCTCCTACGATTTTGATAAAACTTTCAGAATGATGTTTTCTATGCAAAAGCTATGTTTTTGTTTTAATAGATTTTTCAGAAAAAGTTTTATAACGGTACCTCCCATATGAACGGTTTTTTAAAATCAGACTTTCTCGTTAACTAATTGACGGATTTTGATGAAATTTTCAAAATATGTAGTGTTTTATGATTTAAATAATATTGTTTACTAAAATTTTCAAAAACATTTTTTTTTAATTTTTAATAATTTTTTTTTTTAAATATTTAGTTTTTTTGAATATTTTGAAAACGGATCTATAGTTTTTTTTTAAATTTTTCTCCTAGTATAAACTATAGATTTCTTAAAATTGACATACTCCAAAAAATTTTAAAATATGTTTTCGAAAAGTTTTTCAAAAAAAACATTTTTTTTTGAAAAAACTGGTCGAACTATTTTGAAATGAAAAAATCATAAAATAGAAAACAGCAAAAGAAGTAAGATGGCTTACAACATTTTTTCCAAAAAAAGTTATAAATAGTGTTTTTTTGATTTCATAAAAATTTGTCCCCAAAATTTTATTTCATATTGCTCGGCTAAGCCCTAGCCAAATAAAAAAAAAGTCAAATAAAAGAAGGTGACAACCTACATTGCTTACATACTTACGTATTTTAAAGTATTTTTCATCATCATAAAAGCACAGAATAAATAAGGAAGCCTTTGATAAACACACAAAAACAACTAACAAATAAAAAAAACTATTCGATTACTACTGAATGCAAAAATTTCAATCGAGAAAACAAAAGCTTACACCTGCCCCTAAATAAACAAAACCACTGTGTTAACTTTTAATATTGTCTCTATACCTACTGGCTTAACAGTAGTTGGAACACGTATCTTAATTTTAGTACCTACCTTCCTTCCAACCTTATTATAGGTACCTAAATCCTTTATAAATTCCATTGGTCCCATATTGGGACGTATAAAGGTCCCTTTACCTAGCATTATTGCCATACTGCTGATTCCGACGAATCTTTATGCCAGTTGTTCAAATTTTTCCATACCAAAATGAAAATTTAACTGAAAAAGGTCCTTTGTATCTTTCTATTAGCAAATTATATTATAAACAGTAAGCAGCAAGTGAAAAGATAATACTACACTAAAAAACTGCAAAAGCTAACAATCCTATATATTTATGTGTTTATCCCTTTGTCGTGACGCATGTTCGTTCGAGCTTCACCCCAAAACGATTCTAAGGAAGTTGCACGTCATACAAAAAATATTAAAATAAAATCTTTGTCAAAAAGACGCCTGCACTTAAAAAGGATTAGCACATAAGAGCAAGTACGTGCGACCCTGCGTGCCTTTTATTTATATAGGTATTTTTAGGTATTTTTTAAAATTATATAAAGTGAAGTAATAAGATTTCTAGTAACTTATTCTTTTGGATTTTTATTAAATACCTGCTTGATAGAAGGTATTGGAGGACCCCATCTATCTCCTGTTTTATTTAAGTTTTTGATCCTATCTCGATATTTCAATTTGCAGATCCTGCACTTTAACTTTTTTACAAGAAAAACTTCTAGGTTTTTATAAGAACTCTTTAGATGTTGCCTTTTTCGAGGAATTAACAAATCCTTCACAAGCAAACTTATTCTTGGAAAAATGCACCTTTTTTCGTATAAATTTGGTTGAAATTGTTGATATTCTTAGAGCTGTTCAAAGGCAAAATGTTCTTTTCTGAGAAATTAATATTATCCCTGCTAATTGGTATCTCCGCACTCTATTAAATAATTTGTTTTAAAACTGAATCTTTTCAGTTGAAATAACACAAATTCCTTTTGAGGTGTGCTCGTTGTTGAAAATGCGTGTGTCTACTTAACTTCTCAAAAACACTCACGCAGTAATATTACACAAAAGATGTAAACTGAATTTCAAGCTTATACGAAAGGTTCCCATGGCGATAATAAAACATGAAATAAGACTTAACAAATAAAAGTGAAATTGCTTAAACAAAATTAATAAAATAAATGGGCACGACTGGGTCGCACGTACTTGCTCCTAGTAGTTAGTTTTAAAAATATTGATTTTCAAAAAAAAAAAATTAATTTAATTTAGAAAAAAGTTATTAAAAATTTTGATATGCAAAACTAAAAACCGTTATATAAAAGGTCCCGTTAATAGACTTTTGCCGTATATGCGGTTCTGATCACCTGATAGCCAATACCAACAAAACAAAAATTCTCAGAAATTTGTCATCAAAATCGTTGGAGCCGTTTTCGAGCAAAATAAGGTTTTCCTAAACTGTCGTATGGCAAGTACCGTTATTTTTAGCCCTAAAAATAAAATTTCAATTTCCCCTCTGAGGAATGCCAAAAGACTCACACATACCAAATTTGAAGGCAATAGCTTAACCGGTTTAGGCTGCAGCTCGATATACACATGGACAGACAGACAGACAGACATACAGACAGACGGACATTTTTCGCCAATGACTTTTTTAGGCTTCTCTATGATCGTAATGTCATGTTTGATTGTAATTTCATTCTTTTTATATTCACGAATCTTAAACTTGCCTTATCGTCCCTAATAATCGCAAGTAAAAAGGAATATTACTTAGGAAAAGTACATAAATTATGAAAAGTAATAATTCTGTGCCTATTTTTACCTGGTATTTTTCGGTAAAATAGTTATTTTTTACGAGAAATTGTGAGGTTGTATCCAAACCCACCTACCC
Organism: Platycheirus rosarum; assembly: GCA_963971375.1. NCBI lineage: Eukaryota > Metazoa > Arthropoda > Insecta > Diptera > Syrphidae > Platycheirus > Platycheirus rosarum. Next base: position 130,184,454 of record OZ020509.1, on the reverse strand, counting down.
CTTGATATTTTGTTTTATTTCAGTAGAATCAGTCAGTTTTATGCTATTAAGCTGATAACAAGTTTTCTGTTGTGGGTTACGACTGATATAATCGGCATGCTGCCTAGTCTTTCCTTTCGATACACAACATGTTTCTGACGGATTGGTAGAACTTCCGCCCATTATGCGGACCTTGCTCTCTATTTCTTTCCATTTCACAGACAATGTTCTTTTCCCAGGCTGCCTTTTTTCGTCTGTGAAGTTTGCATTCATCATCAAACCAGTCGCTCCGATCTCTGCGACTACTGCCTGATCAGCAGTACTAATGACTTTTTTCTTAAGGCGTGACCATTTTTCCTCTACGCCCGGCATTCTGTCGCCAGGACTTACTCTTCCCTCATCGAGCTCTCCGAGGGCAAGCTTTAGTGCGCGACTGTATTGGTTGCTTTTGCATTCACCGCGTAGGGCAGCCGTGTTGATTCGAGCCTGACCAGCGGATGCAATACTTCTTTGCATAGGAATCCGCCCTCGGAACACCATACCAACGAGATAGTGGTCCGAGTCGATGTTGGCACCTCGATACGTTCGTATCGTTCTCAGGCTCGATTAGTGGCGGCGATCTATCAACACGTGGTCAATTTGGTTACGAGTGACTCCATCAGCCGATACCCAAGTGACTTTGTGGATATCCTTACGCGGGAGGCTGGTACTCGCAACGACCAATTTTGTTGATGCTGCCATTTATATGACTCGTAGTCCGTTGTCATTAGTGTTCTCATCCAAACTATGGGATCCTATGTACTACCTGAATACTGGCTCCCTACCTAATTTTGCGTTGAAGTCACCAAGGATGATTTTAACGTCATACCTTGGGCTGGCATTGAGGGTCCTCTCTACAAGTTCGTAGTAGGAATCTTTTTCTTCTTCTTCGGGCTCCTTAGTAGGTGCGTGAACGTTTATGAGGCTGATGTTATTGAATTTGCCTCGCACGCGAAGGGTGCATAGCCTTTCATTTATTGCGTTAAAGCCGTTGACGGTATAGGCTTCATTTTTTGGCTGACTAGGAAGCCTACCCCGAGCACATGGTGTTTTGAGTGACCGCTAAAATATATGTCGTATTCTTTTTTCTGCAAAACACCATTCCCTGGCCATCTCACTTCCTGAAGTGCTGTTATGTCAGCTTTATACATGGCCAGGACATCAGCTAGCTGTTGTGTAGCTCGAGCTCTATAGAGCGTTCTGACGTTCCATGAGAAAATTTCTAAATCGTTTAGCCGTTGTCGTTGCTTGGTTCGTCGTTGAGAAATCAGTATATTTCCGAGGCTTGTTGTCGGGTTTTGAGTAATATTTTCTTACGGGATAGGTTACTAGCCCCTCGCAACCGTTAAGAAGTGCTTGCAATTTTTGCTAATTTGTGTACAAAAATATACACAAATCATTGCCCGGGGACCACCACGTGGAGATAAAGCAAGCCGCAGGTCCCCTTTTATTGCATTACAGTCGGTAATTAAATTTGACGTCATTTCCGGTTAAAGCTGTTAAGTTATGGACCTGGTTTAAAGAAAATCCGTCTTGAGTTAATGCAAAACTATATCCAATTTTTTTTAATTCCTTCTTGAACAGTTTGGGATAGAATTAACACATCCTCCATGTAAACAAGAAATGTTTTTTTCCTTCAAGGTGTGCTTAGTATTGTTAATAGCTTGAAAAAACCGCTGCAGCCTTATGGCTTCCTGAAACATTCAACGACCATGTCAAAAGATTAAAAAGTTAATCTTCTATCCTCGGGAAAAGATAACGATCTTTGACAGTATCACCATTTAATGTCTTATAGTTAACGCATAAAATACGTAACAGCCACCAAAGAAGGTGGATAAGAACAAGGGACACTTTTTATCTCTCTGAAGTTAAGATATTGAATAATATAATAAAAGATCTAGTTTTTACTCTTAAAAACCGAGTTTGGGACAAATAAACTCCATAGTTTGAGTAAAGGAAGTAAACCCTTTTGGAACATAATTAAAATTATTAAAAAGAAAACCACAGTTATTCCAGCTTTGAAAATGGGTAACGCAATTGCTCTCACAAGTGCTGAAAAAGCTAACACTCTCGCACACTCATTTTCCAATAGCCATTTTGTTATTGGAAATGTCACTAGAAACAACTTTATTGAGTCATTAGTGACAGACTCGGTTAATTTTATAAACTTCTCGAGCTTCAATATGCTTCATGATGAGATTTCGTTTGATGATCTCAAAGCCTTTCTCACAGACTTAAGAACTAGAAAATCAGCAGGATTTGATGGTATTAAAAACCTGTATCTTATAAATCTTCCAAAGTCAGGAATAAAGTACCTACAGTTTTTATTTAATATGTGTTTTAAGCTAGGATATTTTCCAAATAGTGTGAAGACGGCAAAGAATATACCTCTTTTGAAACCTGGTAAGCCCGGAAATATGCCTTGCAGTTGTAGACCCATAAGTTTGCTCCATAAGTAAATGTTTCGAGCAATTTATAAAAAGTAAAATAGTATCACATGGACAGATTTAATATTCTTCCTCCCGAACAGATTTGATTTAGAGCCTTCCACAGCTCAGTTCATCAAGTGAATCGAATTACAAATCACACAAAAAGTAATTTTAAAGAAGGTAAAAGCACTGGTTTAGTACTTCTTGGTATAGAAAAAGCGTTCGAAATTGTATGGCACAATGCCCTTCTACACAAGCTTTTAAGGCTACGATTTCCATTGCATCTCTTTTTTGATGAATAGAAGAAGAAAAGCTTGTTTCTTGCCCAGCAATGATCTCTCAATAAGTGGTACTAGCAGAGATTGGCGGTCGAGTGCTAAATATCTTGGAGTGCACCTAGATATGTCTTTGACTTTTGGATTGCACATTCAAGAAATTGTTAAGAAATTGGAACGACAATCAAAATTCTTTACCCATTTATCAACCGTAAATCAAAACTAAGCATGCCCCGTGTCTTAGTGGTTCAGCTCATAGCCACCTTTTTTCTGGGGTACTGCCTCTTGCGAGGAACTGACAAAACCTCCAAGAGTAAAATTTGTCTCGAAAAAGTGCATCTCATCTAGCCGTTCGGACTCGGCGATAAACTGTAGGTCCCTTCCATTCTTGCAGATTAACAACACACACACAGGAATGGTTGAAAGTATAAGTCACTAGGCCTTGGCTCCTTAAGGAGCTGTCGCGCCAATAAATTTATTTTATTTTATTTATAAATCAAAACTAAGTAATGAAAATAAAATATTGATATGTAAAACAGTCTTTCAAGGAATTATGTTTTACGGGTCGCCGGCTTGGGGAAAATGTGCAGTAAGTCATATTCGAAAGCTTCAAATAGCCCAAAACAAAGTTTTGAAAATGATTTTGAAACTCCCATGGTTTTTCTCAACTAAAGAACTGCACCAGAATTTAAATATTGAATTAGTCGCAAAAAGAATTTTTTAAGCTTTATGAAAGATAACGGGTTATTTTTTAAGAGCTTGAGAACTTTTTAAAAAAAAAAACGCATAAAATTTGCAAAATCTCATCGGTTCGTTAGATTGGTCCATGACATTTATTTTTTGAAGATAATTTCATTTAAATGTTGACCGCGGCTGCGTCTTAGGTGGTCCATTCGGAAAGTCCAATTTTGGGCAACTTTTTCGAGCATTTCGGCCGGAATAGCCCGAATTTCTTCGGAAATGTTGTCTTCCAAAGCTGGAATAGTTGCTGGCTTATTTCTGTAGACTTTAGACTTGACGTAGCCCCACAAAAAATAATCTAAAGGCGTCAAATCGCATGATCTTGGTGGCCAACTTACCGGTCCATTTCTTGAGATGAATTGTTCTCCGAAGTTTTCCCTCAAAATGGCCATAGAATCGCGAGCTGTGTGGCATGTAGCGCCATTTTGTTGAAACCACATGTCAACCAAGTTCAGTTCTTCCATTTTTGGCAACAAAAAGTTTGTTAGCATCGAACGATAGCGATCGTTATTCACCGTAACGTTGCGTCCAACAGCATCTTTGAAAAAATACGGTCCAATGATTCCACCAGCGTACAAACCACACCAAACAGTGCATTTTTCGGGATGCATGGGCAGTTCTTGAACGGCTTCTGGTTGCTCTTCACTCCAAATGCGGCAATTTTGCTTATTTACGTAGCCATTTAACCAGAAATGAGCCTCATCGCTGAACAAAATTTGTCGATAAAAAGCGGATTTTCTGCCAACTTTTCTAGGGCCCATTCACTGAAAATTCGACGTTGTGGCAGATCGTTCGGCTTCAGTTCTTGCACGAGCTGTATTTTATACGATTTTACACCAAGATCTTTGCGTAAAATCTTCCATGTGGTCGAATAACACAAACCCAATTGCTGCGAACGGCGACGAATCGACATTTCACGGTCTTCAGCAACACTCTCAGAAACAGACGCAATATTCTCTTCTGTACGCACTGTACGCATTCGTGTGGTTGGTTTAATGTCCAATAAAGTAAACTGAGTGCGGAACTTGGTCACAATCGCATTAATTGTTTGCTCACTTGGTCGATTATGTAGACCATAAATCGGACGTAAAGCGCGAAAAACATTTCGAACCGAACACTGATTTTGGTAATAAAATTCAATGATTTGCAAGCGTTGCTCGTTAGTAAGTCTATTCATGATGAAATGTTAAAGCATACTGAGCATCTTTTTCTTTGACACCATGTCTAAAATCCCGCGTGATCTGTCAAATACTAATGCATGAAAATCCTAACCTCAAAAAAATCACCCGTTATAACTATTCTAGCAAACCTAGCTACTTAATATTAAACACATTTATTTACTATATTAATTTGTATATTTATTTATTACTTTTTATTTATTATATATTTTATTTCTTTCTTTTCATTTATTTATTTATTTGTTTATTCATTTACCTATTTATTTATTTATTTATTCATATTATTTATTTATTCATTTATTATTTATTTATTTAGTTGTTTATTAATTATTTTATTTATTTGTTAATTTTATTTATTTCCTTATTATTTATTTTTGGATTTATTTATTTATTTATCTAATTATTTAATTATTTTGTTGTTTATTTGCTTGATTAATTATTTATTATCTTGTTATTTATTTATTGTAATGTTTATTTATCTCTCGATTTTCGTCATTTTAATTAATAATTCTTCATATTTACTATGTTTTAATCATTATTTGTGTAGTATCAAATGCGACACCGCCTTCCCAGGTCTACTCTATTTAAATGAAGGTTTTTTAATAGCTTTTCCTTCATTTTTCACTTTGAACTTGCCATTTTTTTAAGATATGTAATATTGTCCGTAGTAAGGTAACCATGTACCATAACTTTGTAAATTGTGCAATTAAAGATTAAGATAACAATGTACCGATTTTTCTGCTACAATAAAACAATATTCAACTCATTGAAAAATGCCATATAGTTCACGCATAAACGATGTTATTCGTTCTTTTTCTTCACCAATATATCTGAACTAGCAACTGAACTTTTAAGTTTAGCTATAATTTCTTTGCTGTTGGTCGCTGAGAAAATGTCATCCGGTAAGGTCGATAGTTGATGGTTGCTTCCTGGTAAAGATGATTATTCAGAGTACCTGATTTGACCTTCGTATCTGGGAATCCTATCACAATAAACTTTGAATAATTTTTTTTTAACTAATCTTCCACTCCAATAATATGCTTCGAAGAAGTTTCACATATTAAAATATTCGATCTATTGAAAGAGAGTCCTTTGTTCCAACATCGATCCATGTTTATCAACTCGAATTTCAAGTGATATGTATGTAAATTGTCCAAAACATCACCTCCAATAATTATTTTGTTCTAAGGATACATTTCGTCAATGATGTGAAATGTTTGTAATTTGGGTTGGGTTCGATATCCCGCTTTTTATAATCCCGTTTCTTAAAACCCCGCTCTTAAACTCCCGTCTCTTATGATCCCGTTTTTTTATAGGAAATAGTCATAAGGTCCATGGATATTATGTCTTTTTAAAAGTGGACAAATGTCTGATTTGAAATTTTGGACTTCAAGTCAGTAAATACAATATTGTAGATTATGTTAGCAAAAACAATGTGTGCGCACAGTAAAGATTAAAAACATTCCGACGAATTTTCTTTTTAGTGGAGTATTTTTAACATTTTTAAATTTATAAAAAAATTAAAAAGCCCATATAACCTACATCTATTGTTATTTAGTTTAATAAGAATAGCGAGACTATAATAGATCAGGATTTTGAACAAGCAATATTTTAGAAGGCGGGATTTAAAAAAAAAATATTTGTGCAGACGGGATTTTACTTTTTACTTTTACTTTTTTCCGGATTTTTGAAAAGCGGGATTTTTAAAAGCGGGATGCCGATACGCTCCCTTGTAATTTGGATATTAAGTTTTACAAATTCAACAAATCATCTTTTTTTGTCAGAAGAATTGGATCCTTAGAAATACTTGGAACACCCAGTATTGAGTAGTCAGAGATGTGTCCAGTAAAACAGTAAAATCATTATATAAATTTACTTTCCTTGGATTAGCACGCTATTTCGGCCAGCAGATTCTTTCTTCGTGCCCTGTTTTTTTTAAAGACACATCTGTTAGCATCTTCATTTTTTCGGAGTAAAATGTCCCACTTTTCCACATCCAAAACAAGCCTTTTCATTTTGTAAACGAAGTCCCTTGTTTGTTCAATATTTTAATTGGACAGTCAGACTTGGCTCATAATTTCTTCAACGTGTCTCAACAATAGACGATAGATATGGTCTACCAAACATTGGATAGAATTTGGCATAACGAACATCAAAGAATTTTTCAACCCAATATTTGTGATACAGCCATCACTATTTTGACTATTTTATCTTCTAAGATGTCAAAAGGCAATCGGTTAATTTAAGGAATTTTCTTCATCACATAATCAGCATATGAACCAAACTCATTGTTTTTGGAATTTGCTTGTTTTATGGGTTGACCATTAGCAATATCTGACCCACTTAAAAATGCGTGGATGATAGATGAACGTAAGTCAGACCAAGAACAATGCTGGTAGCCTCACTTATCGAACATGTGGTTTTCAATCTGGCAATACTTTTTCGGAGTTGGTCTTTTTGACAGCTGTCACTTGATTTATGCTCAGTTTGGTTTGCTATTTCATAATGAATAGACTTACTCCTGTTTAATTAAGCTGATTCGGTTTCAAATTGCAAGAGCGATAACCTAATGGCCACATTTTCGGGGCTTACTACCCCAAAGATGAATATTTTCAGAGTGTGCGTCTAAGTGGCTTCGTTCCGCCCGAAGCATTTCTCTTTTTAGACAGTCGGGGGTTGATACAGGATGGATTGGCCATACCGCTAATCTACCACGTTAGCCATAAAGCTGTGGATAGGCGGCTCCTTTACAACGGAGACGTTGCCGCGGGAAGCGGAGCTGAGAGCCTTCGGTTCAGCAGGGTTGTGTATAGTCGGGACCTTAAAGATAAAGATAGATACAAACAAGCTCACAAGTTTTGGTGGCTTTAACAAATAATAAATAATACTGCAGCCGTTTAGATTATTGCCCTGGTCGGCTTACATAGGTTTAGGTTTAGATGTATGACAACAGTCATGGGGGCACCAAAAAAAAAAAAAAAAAAAGTAAATATAAAATATCTACTATAGCTGTTCTAGTATTAAGCAGTTTTAATTTCGATTTAAGGTATTTTAATTTTTTAAATGAAAACATATAAAGACACCAAGTTTTTTTTAACTAATTTTCTTGGTTTAACAAATATTCTTTTTTTAAAATCAATATTTAAAAGCAGGCCGATAGGCATTAGTTTAAGATAAATATTAATTAATTTAGTGCGCCTGCATAGGGCCAAAATCAAAAATTGTTTCCCTTTGTCCTCGCACTGTAATCGTTATTGCGGGCGATTTCAATGTACACAATTCCAATTGGCTCCGCTATTCTGGTCAGACAACACCCGAAGGAAGGTATATCGAGCTCTTTGCCGGGTTACATCACCTTACCCAACTGATCGATGTGCCAACGCGTATACCGGATGTTGCTGGGTCAGCCGCCCATACTCTTGAATAAATAAATAAATTTATTGGCGCGACAGCTCCTTAAGGAGCCAAGGCCTAGTGACTTATACTTTCAACCATTCCTGTGTGTGTATTGTTAATCTGCAAGAATGGAAGGGACGTACAGTTTAACGCCGAACCCGAACGGCTACGAGCCAAATTTTACTCTTGGAGGTTTTGTCAGTTCCTCGCAAGAGGCAGTACCCCAGAAAAAAGGTGGCTATGAGCTGGATTTGAACCCAGGTTCTTCCGCTTAGTCCGACACACTAACCCACTAAGCCACGGGCACATACTCTTGACTTGTTTCTTACTTTTCACCCTGATAAATATACCATTAGTGTAAATTCTCCATTTGGCACTTCAGACCGTTGTATCATTTCAGCATTTCAGTAAAAAGATTCAAGCCTAAAGAAAAGTCCCGGTTTAATTCTGAGTTTAAAGAAGATACCAGGCTCAAAGAAGTAAGTTTCCGATCCTATAAAGCCAACCCTACAGAGGAAAATCGGAAAAAGCACAAGCACATGAACAAAAATTACGGCAAAAAATTCTGCAGTGTCTCAAAGGCAGTAAACATTTTTGGTCATTTGTAAAAAAATATTAAAAACTCCTCAACATCTTCGGTTCCAACTGCCGCATAGCAACGTTGCTCCTCCTGTACTAGAAAATGTAAATTTTTCTATGGGACAGATTTTTTTCCGCACTCGTACAGTAGCAAGAGTTCTCAAAGATCTCGATATACACAAATCCGCTGGCCCGGATGGTATACCCCCGATTCTTCTGAAGAGGGGTTCTTCCACACTGGCAAAGCCACTGCGTAAGCTTTTCCATCGCTCCTACTCTTCTTTCCTAGAATATGGAAAACAGCATTTTTCCAGCCTTTTCCTAAGAAAGGTGACCCATCCTCCCCCTCCTCCTACCGACCCATAGCACTGACATCCCTTCTTTCTAAGGTCATGGAAACACTGATTAACCGTCTTCTGGACCGTTCATTACAAGTTGTATTGGACCGTATTAAGTCTGATTCCCACAAAATAAATGCTGGTGTGCCCCAGGGCTCTGTTCTCTCTCCGACTCTTTTCCTCATTTTTTATAAATGATCTTCTGTCTGTTACTTCTAATCCACTTAACTGTTTTGCTGACGACTCTACCCTCAGCTTTTCATATTCGTTCGATAATTCACGTCCTTCCGTGCCGTATGTCAAGCTCATTAAACTCCGATTTATACAGCATTGTCAAATGGGGTAATAGGAATCGTGTGGAGTTTAATGCTTCGAAAACTCAATGCTGTCTTCTGTCGTTAAAGCTAAACATACCCCCAATGCCATTGTCCATGAATGGCACTTACACCGAAGAAACCTCTCAGTACTCGGTGTGTGTGTCAACGACGACCTCCATTGGAACGACCATATATTTGAGATCGCTAAGAATGTTACAAAGTGCTTAGGTTTTCTGTATAGGTGTAAGAAGTATTTTTCTCCTTCTGATCTGGCTACAATTTATAAAGCGTTTATACGCTATAAACTCGAGTATAACTCCCACCTCGGGGCAGGTGCTTCGCAAAAATCGCTTCACCTGCGTTAAGATTGATAGGAAATGAACTGCCGCTGAAACAATTGCCCCTCTCGAACACCAACGCAATGTTTTATGTCTTTCCTTTTTTTATTGCTTCTTTTATAAAAAAATGTTCACTCGAAGTAACCAGCTACATTCCTCCCCTTAAAAGTTTCTCAATTTTGGACGTACCGTGAAATATAGGGATACTTTTTTTAAGCCGAACAACACGTATTGTGAATTATTTATCCGGCGAGATTTTCCCTTGCCATTTTTATTTGCAATCATTCAAAACCAATGTTAATCGACACCTGTCCTTCCCCTCCCTATCTTCCTAATGCCCGCGCAGTGTGTTACATAAAAACGGAAACAAGTAGTCCCTTGTGCGCGCGTTAATTATAAAAAAAAGCAAATAGTTTAGCTAGTTTTTTAAGATTTTTGTCTAGCAATAAGTTAGTTTCAAGTTGAATTAAAATAAAAATGAATTAAAAATGAAATGATACTTACTCCTGAACAACGTTTGCAAATCGTGCAAATTTATTACCAAAATAATGGTTCGGTTAGGTGGAGCAGAGTATCGTAGAAGACCCGAATGAGCCCATCCACCATCGCCCGCAACAATTGAAGCTATGCCCATCCACTTTATGGAAGATTTTGCGGAAGGATCTTGGTTTGCGGGCTTAAAAAATCCAACTCGTGCAAAATTTGAAGCCGAACGACCACCAAGCGGTGAATGGGCTCAAAACGAGATGGCCACCGATCTGGATTTTCACATAATTGGGAAAATTGGGCCTCAAGGCTCCAGCCAGCCGTGGTGGCCACTTACCCGAAATCATTTTTAAAACACAATGCAAACCCTTATCGTTATAATCAAGCCATAAGGTCATAACATTAAATTATATGCCTTTTATTTCTTCTTGAAAACCACACGTCTAAAAAAAACACCCTTTATAAGCATTTTAAACTTCTTCGGGTTAATCCCACTTCTGATGAAAGAGTAAATATAATAGATTGTGTGCCTAGATATACGCTAACTTCTTTTACAGTCCAGATTAGAATGAACTCCAGAGGCACAGATTCACCTGTTTATACTATTCTCAATGACATATTTAATATAGAAATCAAACAATGTTTTTTTTAATTTAAATAACATATCCAAGTTATTAAGTACTACAGTACTATAACATATATACATATCTGATTATTGCATATCAGATATGTATATATGTTATAATTTGATTTTTACTGCACATAAATAAAAATCCTTCAATTATTATCAAACCACGATTTTTAAGTTGAAAACAACCTCCATGTAGGAAAAACCCTATTAAACTACATACTAACAAAATAGAATCCTCGAACTTAAATGAAATTATGAAAAAAAATTATTTTCAAGCTTTGTTTGTTTCGAATAAATTTTATCTAATAAAACATGCATATTAAATGTAATAACAGTGGTTAGATTCTTCTGGCCTTATTTTCCAAACAGCATAATATATGGGCAAACATTCCCGCTTCGTTGAAAGGAAGTGGGTAGTTGGAACACACATATTTAAATGGCAATGTTGTTGGTTGAAGGGAATGTTTTGTACCGTTTTGTATATTTTGAGTAAATCCATTAAATTAAAGTTATATGTTTCAGTTAGTTCGTGGAATTGGGTATTTTTAAGAGAAGTGGGCAGTTGTTTTACAAATGGGAATTTTATACGAAATCAATAAAATTCCATATCCTTAAAGAGAATTTATATTTAAGAATAGATTGTAGTTTTAGTATTTCCAAGTATATTTTATTTTACTGCGGAAAAAAATAATTCCTTTTTGAAACGAATATATTTACATAGGTTCTCCATTCTTTATAATCCTCAACTTTTACTCAGAAATAATTTACTATTTAAATTATCCAGTATTGGCTCAGTAAGCAGAATAAGTTCTATAAAAAACCGAACATCTTAACTTGAAAACTCGAATTTAGAATCGCGTGTATTTTTTTTTTAAATTCATGCACGCAAAAGGGACTATTTGTTTCCCTTTCAATGTATGTAAGTACACTGCGTGAAAACTAGGATAATAGAAGGGGAAGGACAGAAAGTGTCGATTAACATTGGTAATGAATGCTTGCAAATAAAAATGGCAAGGGAAATTATCGCCCTGTAAACTATTCCAAATTTGTGTTGTTCGACTATAAAAAGGATCGGCTAAAAAATTTGGTTGCATAAACAATGAAGTGCCGTGAAGAATTCAAGTGTGGATCTTAAGCTCGCCAAGGCCGGACGTTGAGGTGCGCATACAAATAATGAAAAATAACGAAAGTTAAAAAAAAAATTATTTGCGCATTGTTGTCGCGAGTGTTTAAAAAAATATACACTCGTTTGATAAAATGAATGTGTTGTTAGGAATAAAATAATACCCACTCGCTTCGCTGGAAGCAAGAAAAAATACCCATTATCACTGTGGAATAAAAAAATAATACCCACTCGCGTCGCAAATACATCCTCTTATATGTCCCATGACCTATGTGCTTAACTGCCTCTTTCTTATCTACTGTAATGACCATCCAATGCTTACAGTAAATAGATGAGGGCATCTGAGTTTGTCTTATTGTGCTGGATTTTTAAATTAATTTTTTGTATGCAAGCTGTCTTATGGGCATAACACCTAAGGCAGTTTGATTATTACAGAAATTAGTTTGAATTTTCACTGCGCAGTTCGACTTAGTGAATGTTGTGTTTTGTATGTGAATATTTTTAAATGGTAAGTGATTTTTGTTTCGTGTATTTTAATGTTCGTGGTTTAAGAAAGAATTTCTTTCACGTGTGCGTTTACACTGCTGTTTTGGCATTAAGTGGTTGGAGTAACTACTGATTTATCAGAATTTGCTATACATGGGTATAGCTTGGTGCCATTACTTTTTTCCCATCATGGTCTCGTGGTCTATGTTAGGAATGATATTGCTTGCCAGAGCCTTCCCCTTCACTGTCCGCAAGCATGTCATTCATTATTGTTTTATTTACAGGAGTCCAAATCTCGAAAGTAATTCGAGTTGTAACAAGTTTGATGCGCTGTCTGATTCCATCTCTAAAATTGTTTCCAATTGTTTACTCTTCAGAAAAGGAAAACTTGCTCCCGGCACATTTCGTTGCCAGCTCCACGCTGCTTCACAGCCACGTTAAGCGTTAATTGATAGAAAATAGAACTGCCGCTGAAACAATTGCCGCTCTCGAACACCGACGCAATGTTTCATGTCTTTCCTTATATTATCGGTCGCAAGGAATGCTCATCAATTCACCCTTGAGCCCAATTTCGGAAGTACCGTGATATATAGGGCGTTTCAGCCTTCCTCTACTTTGATGTCTCTCCGGAGTAGAATCGAAGATTTTCCTGACCGGAGAATTTTTATTTAACAATTATTAATATTAATATTAATATTAATTAACAATTTATTTTTAAAAATAAATTTCAATTATGTGTTCTACCATTGGCGCTGATCAGTGTATCCCTTCAACAAGTTTGCTGTGAAGAGATTAGTTAAGTTGTTCCAAACAGTTAATTGAAATTCTGGACCAGGCTTGTTTTATGGCTTAAATAATTTCTTCCGTGCTAAATTATTTTTACTTGCGATTATAGGTAATATGTAAGTTATGCATTCGTGAAGATTAAAAATTTTGAGATAACAATCAAACATGACATTACGATGATAGAGGAACATATTTGAGTTACTGGCAAAATTCTGTTCGTCTGTCTGTCTGTACGGATGTATTTTGGACTGCAGCCTAAACGGTTTGGCTAATCGTTTTCAAATTTTGAACTTAAGGTTATTTTGACCTTCTACAGAGGAGTTTTTTCAATTTTTTTATAGCTCAAAAATTAATGGTACCTGTCACATAACCGTTATGTAAAAGCTTATTTTTTCTCGAAAACGGCTTCACAGAATTTTTATGCAAAAAAAAAATCAGTGTACTACTGTAGGCATGCATTATATTTTGGTGAAAAAAAAAATTAATATGGTTGGCTAAAAATGGTACCTCTCATAGGACCAGTTTTTTTTCTTCGACTTTCTCGAAAACTGGTGATCTGATTACAACAAAAAATTGATATTCAAGAAGATGTATGTAGCCCAAGTTATTTCGCATTAGCTTTTTTTATCAAAAACTTTTTGTATTTTTAATAATTAAACAAACATTTTTTTTGAAAAATCGATATTTTGTAAACGGGTAGGTGAATTTTTTTTTAAATGAACGTTATTTTTGTGCTTAAGTTTGTAATCTTAAATTATTTTTTTTAAAAAAAGGTGTTAAAAAACACCGTTTTATTTAAAACCCGCTGCTAGAATTTTACACTTTTTACATATCATATAGAAATAAAATGGCGTTTAAATTATTTCACACAATACTTAACGCACTTTATTTAAACAATCAAAAGTCACAAAAATCGAATAAATGCTTTGATGTTCACTTTAATTTTCTTAAATTTTATTCTACATTGTGACCGCACATATGAGCAAGTACGTGCGATCTAGTCGTGCAATTTATTTTTTTGTCTGTAGACTTTCCTTGAAACCCATCTATATACGTTTTCCATTAAATTTAGATCCGTAGAATATGGGAACCATTTTAGGATGTCTACATTTTGGCTCTGGATTCAAGTTTTTGCTTTTGTCTTGCGGCATTCTGTTGAAAAATTTATAGTCCACCAAATTTTTCAAAAAAAAAAAACTATGGAAAAGTCCTTTCCAGTAATGATTTATAGATGTTTGCAGTAATTTCAAGCTTTGCAGGTTCGAAATAGCTTACTGCTCCTCATACCATTACCCCATCTCCTTTTCTGTGTCACTTTACGAGTTCACCCTTTTTTCAAATCGCGAAAAAAAATAAATTGTATTGTAATTGTAAATAACTGTACCTATAAAAAGGCTCATTAAATTTTAATTACAACAATATTAAATCATAATTATCTCCTTTTCCAAGCTATAAAACCTCCTATTCCAAGACGTTTTTATAAAATATTAAAATTTTCAGGGGCGACAACGTACGGCTAATAACAATTACCTCTCCAAGTACGCATCCTTGTTAGAATAATCTAACACCACTTTCAAAGGTCATCTAGAAGAAAATTATTGTCTTCCAGCTTCCCTTGGATAGAAGGCTACGAATGTCACGGGCATGTCCTTGGCACAGGCAAATTGTTTAACATGCAAGTTATCTGTCTTCCATTTCACTTACTTTTCCATTTCCAGGGTTCTTTAAAATGCACTTTTCGTCCTACTCCAGTTTTCATTTTATTTTAATTTCTTCTGGCAAACTAAACACTTTCGTCTTCATGAAAATTGAGAAAAATAAAGTCCGAAGTCCTTGTGACCTTCTGACTTCTTGAAAAACAGACGCAATGGAAAAAAGTAATTGTGCGAAATGTTCATCTTGAGAGTGAGACTTCCTGCAGCCAGACAACGGCTCTCATTCTCGTGCCAGAATTCCATAAATGGTGGCATCAGGATAGATGTAGGGCATTCGCAGTTCTTCTAGAAATTCTTGAGATTTTTTTTTTCACAGATTTTCGCATAATAATGAAAATTTAATTTATTGTATTCTATTATTTTTTTGCTCCTTAATATATTTTTTTTGAATAATTTTGTGCGGCTTCTAGCGTGTTAAGCTATTTGGTGGTTGGTGTTAAATTATGTTGGATATACCATTACTCTTGTCTAATTAAATGTGCTGGACTTTAAATTATGAGGGTTTTTGGGATCTAAATTAAAAATAAGACATTTTTTCGTAACGAGGAATGGATAAACTTCAATTACATTAATCTTTGTTGAAAGCTTTCTATGTTTGCATCGCAAGCACTTTAATTTCCGGTTGGTTGGTTCCAGATTATATTTTAAGTTTGCAACATGAGGCTTGATACCGAAACCATACCTGACAAAATAAATTGCACGACTGGATCGCACGTACTTGCTCATATGTGCGGTAACATCGTCGAATAAAAAATATGAAAAAGGATGATTTTTTTTTATCGTAGAAAAGGTTTTTAAATAAAAAGGGTTTTTATTTAACAACAATTTTTAAATACATTAAAAAAAAAACATTCAAAAAGGAAAACTTAAACACAAAAATTTCTTACATTCAAAAACAAAATTAAAAAAAAATCCATACATACAAAAAAAATATCAATTTTAATTGAAATTAGATGACCAGACCAAAAGTCGATGAAAAAAAAAAAACGGTTCTATGGGAGGTACCGTTCTTAGCCCACCATCTTGAATTTTTTTTTCACCAAAACATAACCTTCACCTACAATTGTACACTGATTTTTATTTATAAAAATTCTTGTAGCCGTTTCCGAGAAAAATAAGCTTTCACTTAACAAATATATGACGACAGGTACCGTTATATTTGAGCTAAGAAAAAAAATAAAAAAATGTCCTCTGTAGAATGTCAAAATAACCTTACGTTCCAAATTTTAAGACGATTGGCCAAACCGTTTAGGCTGTAGTTCAATATACATCCGTGCAGACGGACAGACAGACAGGCAGACAGAATTTTGCCCGTAACTCAAATATGTTTCTCTATGATCGTAATGTCATGTCTGATCTTAGAATTTTTTTCTTACGAACGCATAACTTGCCTTATAGTCCCTATAAATCGCAAGTAAAATGTGTCAAACCACAACACTTAACGGTTTTTCCTAATAAAAATGGAGTACGCCATTAAAGTGTCTTTCATAATAACAAATTTATGAAAAAATTATTTCGAAAATTGTATGACGGATTTTGATGAAATTTTAATTTTTATTTTTATTTTTCTGAAAAATTGTTTTTTTTGGAAATTTTGGTATGCAGTCTTAGAGTTTATTAATATACATGTGATTATAATATTTTAAATATTTTTTTTAATTAGTTCTAAAAATATTGATTTTTCAAAAAAAAAAAATTATTAAAAAAAACGTTTTTCAAAATTTTGGTACGCAGAATTAATTTGGTTTTCTGGACCTTTTTAAATATAAAATTTGACAGAAATCCAATTGCCGAGAAAGAAAAATTTAAAAAAAATCTTTACATGAAAAGTACTGTTAACAGATTTTTCCCGTAAATTTTTTTCTGATCAAATAATAGCCAATACCAACAAAAAAATTCTCAAAAATTTTAATCAAAGTTGTTGGAGCCGTTTTCGAGAAAAAAAAGATTTTCCTAAACGGTCATATAGCAGGTACCGTTATTTGTAGGCCTAAAAATAAAATTTCAATTTCCCCTCTGGGGAATGCCAAAAGAATCACACACACACCAAATTTGTATATAGTCGTTTAAGCCGTTTAGGCTGTAGCTCGTTATACATACTGACAGACAGAGAGACAGACAGACATTTTTTGTCGATCACTTTTTTAGACTTCTCTATGATCAGGTTTGATTGTTATCTCAACTTTTTTCATATTCACGAATCCTAAACTTGCCTTATAGTCCCGGAGTAAAAAGAGTCACGTTCAATAAATACATATATTTTTTATATATTTAATGGAATACGGTTTAAAGTGAGTAAAACTTCGCAAGAAAAACCATTTCAAGTAGATCTTTTGTTGTATCCTTGAGCCAAAGTGCTTCAAAGATGTGAGCTGATTCTCATTATTTCAAAACTTCATAAAATTACTATCATTAAGTTAAAGTCTTCCAATGATCTAAAATAAGAACAAATTAAAACATTTAAATTATTCAAATTACATGTTTTTTATATAAGCAGTTTCAATGTTGTCCTAACCTTCTATCGGTCTATTTTCGACTGTATTTTATTCCTATTGTTTCTAATCTTAATTGAGCTTCACAATCAGTGCCAAACTAAAGACAATACCAAACGAGGGAACTCTGCCCAACAAGAAATGAGCATATCAACCGATATATTGAACTAATGGCTTGTCTCTTTGATAAGGACTCGAATAAAAAAAGAGCCACAATAAATATTTACAGACAGACATATAAAATAAAAGGACTTACATACATAACATAAAGACTGCCCACACACGAGGACCTAGCTGTGTGTTTTATAAATAAGGACATTTTGGAATAACGAAATAAAGGCTAAAAACATTTAAGACCAACAAAATGTGGGAAAGGATGAATGCCCTCAACTAAAATCAATAAACGATGAAATATAATAAATGTTGGTATTTCCTGGGAGCTGACGTAAGATAAAATAAATGAAAAGCCCCCAAAATACTAGGAAATGTCTATGATAGTTAGGAAACGATGTTATTATAATTTTGCTGGATTTTTTCGTAGTTTTGTTAATTTTTTATTTGAAAAATTTCCACAAAAAGTTCCGCCATAAAAATAAATTTATTAACTGAAAACGATTTATTAAAATGTTCCGACAGAATATTTACAAAATGAAAAAGGATGTTTTTAGCCAAAAAAAAACTAATCAATAATCAATGCCGTTTTTACTGAGTACATACTACCCTGTAATGAGTACACGTAACGTATGAGTACAGATATTCTATTATATTTTTACTTGCGATTATAGGTACTATAATGCAAGTTATGCATTCGTGCAGATTAAAAAATTTGAGATAACAATCAAACATTACATTACGATGATAGAGAAACATATTTGAGTTACTGGCAAAATTCTGTCCGTCTGTCTGTCTGTCTGTCTGTCTGTACGGATGTATTTTGGACTGCAGCCTAAACGGTTGGGTCAATTGCTTTCAAATTTTGAACTTAATGTTCTTTTGACATTCTACAGAGGACTTTTTTAAATTTTTTTTTAGCTCAAAAAATAACGGTACCTGTCATATAACCGTTATGTAAAAGCTTATTTTTCTCGAAAACGGCTCAAAGAATTTTTATAAAAAAAATCAGTGTACTACTGTAGATATGCATTATATTTTGGTGAAAAAAAATTTAATATGGTGGGCTAAAAACGGTACCTCCTATAGGACCGGTTTTTTTTCTTCGACTTTTTCGAAAACTGGTGATCCGATTACAATCAAAATTGATATTCAAGAAGATGTAGGCAGCCTGAGTAATTTTGCATAAATTTTTTTTCGAAAACTTTTTTTTTTGTATTTTTAATAATTAAAATTTTTTTTTTTTTTTGAAAAATCAATATTTTGAAAACGGGTAAGTGATTTTTTTTTTTAATTTTGTTTTTAAATGAACGTTATTTATATGTTTAAGTTTGTATTCTTGAATTATTTTTTTAAATTTTTTTAAAAAAAGTTGTTAAAAAAAACCGTTTTATTTAAAAACGGCTCTAACAATTTAAAAAAAAAACTCTTTTTCACATTTTAAAAAAAAATAAAATGGCGTTTAAATCTTTCCGGTGAAAACTATTTTACGTACTTTTCTCAAACCATCGAAAGTCAGAAAAATCGAATATAATCTTTGAAGTTCCCTTAATATTTTTCAAATTTTATTTCAAGCTGTGACCGTACATAAGAGCAAGTACGTGCGATCCAGTCGTGCAATTTAGTTACACATATTCTTCTAAATGATTTTCGAAGAATTTGTCATAATAAGAAATTATTGGTTGAACACATAAAATATTTACTGAGTACACGTCTCCTCAATCATAGCGGAATACACATAACTTTAAACAATGCGTAGGTATATTCATTACATATAATATGTACTCAATCCATAAACTATAGACTCAGCACCAGGAATGAGAATGCTGGGTCTAGAAAATGAAGCAGTTCGAAAAAAAAAAAACCAAGTAGATTTGCAAAACATGTAGCAGATATTTAAAACAAAGATTATAACAAAAAACTAATTTATTTTCATCTTATTTAATGACCCACCCTGCGTTGCTCAAGTATACCATCATTTTCCGGATCCCAATAACAGTGTTTCCTATCACATCCAAGTATATCTGAAATCTACCAAGCTTAACATATGATATGACTTAAATTTATAGATAAATAAAAAAAAAGAAGTTTCACTTTTGACATGTGTACTTTGTACGCACGCACTTTTTTTTTAAATCGGCCAAGCCGTTTAAACATATGTAATAATGTTGAAATGGAAATTATAAAGGTAGAGAGGAAAGACTACATTTTTGTAGATATATCTCCACCATAGCGCCACCTTTCGGGTCAACACTTTGTCAAATCTTTCTAAAAATAATAAGTTTCATAACCTGCTAGTTTTTTTTCTTTTTACTGGTTTACTGGCTCTTGCGAGAAACTGACAAATTCTCCAAGAGTAAAATTTGTGTCGCAAAAGCGCATCTCCATTCTGACTTGGCGGTAAATTGTAAGTCTCTTCCAACTTCCTCTTCTACAGATTCACAACACAAAGCATCCTGCTGATTAACCGTCAGCTTAAGGAATATCTCGAAGATCGAAAGCTTCTCCATGACCGTCAGTATGGCTTCCGCAGCAACCGTTCCACTGGTGATCTGATGGCATATCTCACCGAACAATGAAACAAATCTTTACATCGCTTTGATGAAAGTAAGATTATTGCTCTTGATATCTCCAAGGCATTTGATAGAGTTTGGCATGAAGCTCTCTTATCGAAAATGCGTGCTTTTGGGATCGATAATACTCTTGTTCGTTGGATAAGAAGCTATCTTCTGGACCGTTCAATACAAGTTGTATTGGACGGATTTAAGTCTGATTCCCATAAAATAAATGCTGGTGTGCCCCAGGGCTCTGTTCTGTCTCCAACTCCTTTCATTTTTATAAATGATCTTCTGTCTGTTACTTCTAATCCACTTAACTGTTTTGCTGACGACTCTACCCTCAGCTTTTCATATTCGTTCGATAATTCACGTCCTTCAACTTCGGACGTACAATTGCAACGGTGCCGTATGTCAAGCTTATTAAATTCCGATTTATACAGCATTGTCAAATGGGGTAATAGGAATCGTGTGGAGTTTAATGCTTCGAAAACTCAAACTGTCTTCTGTCGTTAAAGCTAAACATACCCCCAATGCCATTGTCCATAAATGGCACTTACATCGAAGAAACCGAGAAGCTCTCAGTACTCGGTGTGTGTGTCAACGACGACCTCCGTTGGAACGACCATATATTTGAGATCGCTAAGAATGTTGCAAAGTGCTTAGGTTTTCTGTATCGGTGTAAGAAGTATTTTTCTCCTTTTGTCTGATAAAAAAATCGCTTATGAAAATTGGGATCAACGGCAATCTTCTTCTGGACCCATTCATCTATTCATGTTGGAATGCCAAACCAAACTAAAAACAATGGGCACGACTGGGTCACACGTACTTAAACAAGTAACATTTACGTTGAAAATAACACAATTTAAACTTATAAAAAGTATTACAAATCACAATACTTAATGCTTTTTCCTAAAAATTAAGTACGTCATCACACGTCTTAAATAACAAAGAATTTATGAAAAATGTATTTCGAAAATTGTAGGACCGGTTTTGATCAAATCCTGTTTTTTTATTTTTAGATTTCTGAATTTTTTTTTTAATTTTGGTATGCTGTTTTTTTAGAATTTATTAACATGTGATTATATAATTAAAAAAAATTTGTTTAATGCATAGTTTTAAAAATATTGATTTAAAAAAAAAAATTCAAAAATTTATTTAAATAAAAAAAAAAGTTATTCAAAAATTTGATATGCTGAATTACATAATTTGGCTACCTAGATCTTCTTAAATATAAAATTTGACAGACATCCGAAGAACCCTAACCGAGTAGGCCAAAAATTAAAAAAACACCGAATAAATTCCAGCCGAGAGGCCCAATTTTCCCAATTTTGTGGAAATCGGGATCGGTGGCCATTTTGGTTTGGGCCCATTCACCGAACGTGCGACGCGCTTGATGGTCGTTCGGCTTCAATTCTTGCTTTTCAATTCTTGATTTTTTAAGCCCGCAAACCAAGATCATTTCGCAAAATCTTCCATAAAGATGATGGGCACATCTCCAACTGTTGCGCGCAATGTCGGATGGACTCGTTCGGGTCTTCTTCGATACACTGCTCCGCCGAACCGAACCATTAATTTGGTATTAAATTTTCACAATTTGAAAACGTTGTTCAAGAGTAAGTCAATTAATTATAAAATGGCAAACCAAAACTGAGCATAAATCAAGTAACAGCTATCAAAAAGACCAGCTTCGAAAAAAGTATTGCCAAATTGAAAACCACACGTCTAAAAAACACAACTTATTAAAAAAAAAACATTTTTTTCCAAAATTCTTTCATTTTTTTAATTAGTTTAAGAGTTTTTTCGGAAAACTTAAGTAAGTATGTATTAAAATTTGAAAACTAAATGTCTATCGAGGGAAAAAAATATTGAAAATCGTTCGAAAAGTTTTTTTAAAAAGTAGTTTTTTTTCGAAAAAATATTTTAAATTTGTTTTTTGTATGTCATTATAAGGAAATCTGGAACAAATATTTAAAAAAAAATTCAATCAACCAGTTTTCAAAATATTTCGAAAACCAATTTTTTTTAGAAAATTTAAAAAAATCAAAAAAAAAGTTTTTGAAAATTTTGAAATGAAATATATATTTATATATATATATATATATTTGAAATATATTAATTGAATTATAAATGACTTCCTGTATGCAAAATTTTATTGAAATCGGGATTATATTTTACGATAAAATCGTATTTTAAAAAACCGGTTATATGAGAGGTACCGTTATAAAACAAATTTCGAAAAATTCATTCTGACTGAATTATGTATTGTTGTAAAAAAATAGCACCCTGAAAATTTTATCAAAATCGTTAGAGCGGTTTTCGAGAAAATCAAACTATTTTGTTAAAAAACTGTATGGCAGGTACCGTTATTTTTCGACCTAGAGCAAACATAAAAAACACCGAGATACTACCTAATAAATACTAAATACCAAGTTTGAAGCAAACCGGCCCATCCGTTTAGGCTCTAGAGGCGCGAACAGACAGACAGACCGACGGACGGAATTTCCGGACCCACTTTTTTCGACTTCTCTATCATCGTAATGTCATGTTTGATTGTTAAAAAAAAATTTTGCTCAAATCCATAACTTGTATTATAGTACCTATAATCGCAAGTAAAAATCTGTCCAGATTGAACCTCCTATGTTATATATGCCAAGTCCAAATGCGCACAAAGGCTCCAAATGTCCTTTGAATTTTTTTTTTAACACTTAAATAATTCCAAAATTAAATGTGGTATTTTTCTGAGAAACGTATTTGCATTGTTGGATAACCATTGACGTGAAATTCTTAACTTCTTTTGGCACAATATCTTCGCAATGGCCTTTATGTTTAAGGCTTAGGTGACCTTTATTCTCCTTATTATATTTTAAGAAAGGTTTTTGGCATTCGCCCAAAAAAATATTCTTAAAATCGTTCTTTACGAATCGCTTGACTTCGTAGCAGTATCTGTATTAAAAAAAGGTTTATTTTATTTATTTAAAGTGAAATAAACTTACAAAGAAAAAAAGAAAAAAAAATCTCATAATCGCAATTGTGAACTTTTTCAAGAAAAATTCGAAAAGTTTTTCGATTTCTTTTGCCGAAAGAAGTGCCGTTTGTCTTAAAGGGTAACCAAAACCCACAACCGCCAACCACAAATGAATATTTTTGTATACTTCCCTTTACATGACAGCTTACGAGCTGCAAAATAAATTATTGGTTTTTCAGAGGGAGCAAATCGATCCTTGTTGGGAAACCAATTCTAAAACAATTTTTCAAAAGGCGGTGCCAAAAATAAATTGCTTTCAAAGAGGGGGTGACTTTCATTCCTTCTACTGACATAAGTATGTATGTATTGTGGGTATCCTTTGAGCCTAAAAAAAAAACCATCACCTTGACACAACTATACTCCACGGATGTATTCTTAAGAAACTGGCGTTGATTGAAAATGTGATTTACCTTGAGTTTATCTGACAGATGCGCCAAGAAAAATCCTAACAATATAACAATCCTTAAAACCACAAAACAAATTGCCAATTTCCGATTCAGTTCCTTGAAATTCTTTCGGTAATTTATTTAGGACCTCATAAGTGTAATGGCATTTTCTCCAGGTTAACTTATTTATTGTAAAAAGGAAACAAAATTTATGCTAACGCTTCTTAAATTTATTTAAATTTTCCAATAAAAGTCAAACCGACTTGATGAAGGCATATTGATTGATGAGGTGGAACTTATAAGATACTTATGAGCTACAATGTCTTGCGGTGGGTTATTTATGAAAACACGTAGATATAATTGAGTGATAAGCGACAGCTGAATGACAGGCAACATTTTGCACGTGTTCAGTTCTCCTTTTTTTTTTTGGATAACTAAATGATCCATATTGAACTCTAAATGCCATAAGAGAAAGGTTCAATTAGATGATGGGATTATGCCTTCAATCCGACAAATGTTTATTTTTCTGACTATTGACAGGTGTTTGACATATGGATTCTTCTTTCTTCAGAATGGGGGTTAACCTGTATATCATACGAGAGTATGAAAATGCCGTAAATATTCCGACAGACGCTTCGTCGTGGGAACTGCTGAAAACAAACTTTTATTGAAACTTCTAATCAAAGTTTAAATAATTTAGGTGGGAGGGGTTAAGTCACTTAGAATCACTTAAGCTGGTAACTTCTGCTGCCAAAATCAATAAAAATTGGAAATAGCCACAAGCCATGTGAGATCGCTAGATAGAGCTCGATGTCCAGGCTACCAGTCAAGCTGAGATGACATCACTTCATGAAATGGGATAGACATGAGTAATGGTGTTTCATAGACAAAAGATTATGACATAAAATAAAGCAGTCATCCACATCATTTGCTTAGGGTTAGGCTTATTAGCCAGCCCAAAAATGAACCTCCGTCTTTAATTTAATAAACGAACCCTTGGAGTGTGAAGCAAGTTCAATAACATCAGCTTCATGAACGGTCACACAGCAACTGAGAAGTCCAATTGAGGCGAATGAGATTCCTACTATGAACTAGAAGAAATGACCCTCAAGAGGTCTCGCTTTTTTTTAAAAAACAACAGAATTTGCATAAATCGATTCGTGTAGAATTAAGTCCCTAGGTAATTAATTACAACAAAATTAATTGCGTATTTAAGAATTGGATTTTGGTTTTGAAACGCCTGAGGCCTTTTTTAATTTTTGATTTTGTTTTTGTTTTATTTCAATACTAGCTGACCCACCCGACGTTGCTCGTGTTTACCATAGGTTTTCTGAATACCGATGAAAGGTATATTGGGTACAATTATAGCTAAAAAACCACAAAAGTTATCATTTTAGCATGCACACAAAATGTTTTCAAAATCGGTTAATCCTTTAAAATTAAATGTTGTTAATAAAAAAATATATACCTGTAGGGAAAACTATATTTTCTTTAATACTCTACCCGAGCGTCGCTTATCGGGTCCAGATCTTAAAGAATAACAAAGGGCTTCAGACGGGAAGCACATATTATTTGTAGCTAAAGATTCTAGGTGATATGTTGTTGGCCATGTCTCAAGTAAGCAAACATCTATAAAAACAGTATCTTTTTACGCCTCTTAAAATTTGTATGAATCGAAATTGCATTGAAAAAAAAAATTGTGCAGTTGATCGCTGCAGAATTACACAAAAACACTCAACAGCTAAGCTAACGTTAATTTTTACCTAAAAACCTCAGTAAAATGAGGAATATAATGAGTTCTCCCGGCCTTACTTGAAACACAACATATTTTCTTGATCCCGACAACAGCATCACTTATCGGGTCTAACTATGCCTTAACCATTTTAATACTTCATAGAGGGAAAACTAAATTGTCCTAAATATCTCCATTCCAACGCTACCTATCGGGCCAATTTAAAAATGTTTGAATATTTTAACAAAATCGGTCTCGGCATTTGAGAAGCACGAAGTCAGGCCATACAAACGTATTGGTTCTCTCATCTAATTTGTCACCCTTCTTCAATGGATTGAGAAGCCACCGTTACGAAGCTTCATTGCATTTCATCTTTGCTGGGAGAGATTAGATCTTCTGAGCTTTTTTATTAACAAAACTCGCACAATAAGGAGTCAGCTTCATGTGTTTTTATTCAAATCACAAACATAAAAAAAGAAATTGCACGACTGGATCGCACGTACTTGCTCATATATGCGGTCACATTGTGGAATAAAATAAAATAGAAAATTAAAGTGAACATCAAAGCATTTACTCGATTTTTGTGACTTTTGATTGTTCGAGTAAAGTACGTTAAATTGTATTGGGTAAACAAATTTAAACGCCATTTTATTTCTTTAGAAAATGTTAAAAAGTGTGCATTTTTTTTTTAAATTGTAGGCGCCATTTTTAAATAAAACCGTTTTTTAAAAAAAATAAAAAAAATAATTCAAGAATACAAATTTAAGTACAAAAATAGCGTACATTTAAAAACAAAATTAAAAAAAAATTCACTAACTCGTTTTCAAAATATTGATTTTTTCAAAAAAAAAAACGGTTATATGGCAGGTACCGTTAATTTTTGAGCTAAAAAAAAATTGAAAAAAACTCCTCTGCAGAATGTCAAAAGAACCTTAATTTCAAAATTTGAAGACGATTGGCCCAACCGTTTAGGCTGCATTCCAATATACATCCGTACAGACAAACAGACAGACAGACAGACGGACAGAATTTTGCCAGTAGCTCAAATATGTTTCTCTATCATCGTAATGTCATGTTTTATTGTTATCTCAAAATTTTTAATCGGCACGAATGCATAACTTGTATTATAGTACCTATAATCGCAAAGTAATAACACTTTCGCGATTTCCGAAAATGATTTCTGGCGTTCAATGTGCCTATTAAAAGTCAGTCAACATGCCTTTGATTGGTTGTTTGGCTCTTATAGTTAAATGACCCTCAGTTGACATTTAGTCAAAAAGTTTTTCAAAAAACTTTCAACTCGCAGTTGACCATATAATGGGTCAGCATGTTGTTCAACTTTGACAAAAAGTTAGTTTACTTAAGTCAGTGTATACGCATTGAGCTTGCCCGTTGAGATAAATCGATTTGACAGTTGTTGTCATTTGTTTTCTATATTTTTGTTTACATTTCAAATCGAGGTCGAACGGGATAAAGAGTATCCTATATCCGTCTCCTGGTTCTAAGCCACCTCCCCACCAATTTTCAGCCAAATCTGTTCAGCCGTTCTTGAGTTATAAGTGGAGTAACTAACACGACTTTCTTTTATATATATAGATTTCGGTGACTCGTTTCGTAAAATTGCTAAAAACCGCTCTGGGATAACGTGAAGAACGTGAAATAGAAGCTTACACTAGATAAACTATATATGTCGTTGAAAAGATAATGAACAAATCTTTAAAATGCTTGGAGAAGATTTTTTAATTTTCATATAATTTTTTTGAATAATTCGGCCTTGAAAATTTGTAATTTTTTTACACTCTATTGTATTTTTTCCCTTTGAATACAACACAAATACCAAATAACTTTTCCAAAATTTAAAATGTTTTTCTTCAATAATTTGAGTATTTTTTTTTTATTAAAGTGTGCATGAGCCAGAAAGTGATACTAAGCCAATTTTCAACTCTAACAATTAAGATAGTGAAATGGTATTAAGGCAGTTCATAGGCTACCATAGTTTGCATTAAAACACTTATAGTAACAGACTACGAGTTATATAAATCGTGGCATCCACAAAATTGTTTGTTGATTAACAACTTCTTCTTCATCATCGCTGGCCAAAACCCAACCGATCTCTGTTCCTTGTGCTACAATTCTGAAGTCCTCGTCTAAGATCTTTTGCTTCTTCAAATCTGTGAACATTATTTTGTTGTATTTCTGAACCGAAAGCTGCTATTACACAGAAATATGATTACCATCTTTGCGAACAACATTTTAAGGAACTTTTTAAGAGAGTTCAGATATTGAGCGGCCAGTTCTTGGTGAAGAAATACGTGTTTTCAGTGTTTTCAGCGGATTTTATTAAGGGCCTGTTCTATTGAAGAAATAAATCCGGCGGGCGGCTTCACAATGCATCCCTGTATACGAAAAACGTCACCTAGCTATTATTCCTAACTAGGGAAACTTCGTGCAACTATAGCCATGGAAGATACTCATTTAAAATATCTGCATACTGGTCCACAATTAGTAGGTCCAATGATAAGGAGAAAGTTTTGGATCTTAGGAGCAAGGAATGTTATTCGAAAGTTCATTCATCGTTTACCAGACTCTCAACGCTATAGAGCAAGGCGAATGCATCAGCTGATAGGAAACCTACCAGCAGGGTGATTTCAGAAGGAAAAAGCATTTCTTAATGCGGAGTGGGCTATTCGAGAGCATTCATGGCAATACCACGACGTTCGAGGTGATGTAAGAACCAAAAGGTGTATTTTGCTGTCTATACGTCTGTTTTTCCACAAAGGCTTGTCATTTGAAAACGGTATCAGATATCTCTACTGAAGATTTCTTATCATACCTTCATCGATTCATTGCCAGTAGATGCATAAACTTGTATAGCAATAACGGTACTAATTTCGTAACAGCAAGTAACTTGTTGGGAGAGCTCAAGGACTTTTTGGGCAAAATGAAAATTCAGGACAAGTTAAAAATAGCAAAAGTAAACGATGGCATCAAAGAACACCTTATACCACCATAAACCCAAACTTCGGAGGCCTTTTGGAAGCTGTGGTAAAAACAGAATAATTCTATCTGAGGCGAGTTGCTGGCAACGTAATGTTAAGCCTTGCATAGTTTCAAACCATATTATGTAAAATCAAAGCGTGTTTAAGCTCAAGTCCGTTAGTGAATCAGAGCTGTAAATCCGATAATTTTGAACCACTTATTCCGGCACATTTTTTGGTAGCAACTTGGTCACTTTTAAAAACTGAAACCAACCCTTCTGTACAGATTGCAGTTACTGTCAAAATTGCAACAAGTTTTGTGGAAGCCTTCGCAAAATGAATGTGGCGTCCATGTCAAAAAGGGAGAAATAAAACAAACGTAAAGAAAATCTTAAAGAAAACTTCTTGGTCCTGATCCCACACTATAATTAACTACCAAGCCAGCCAGTCTGTCTGTCAGTCTATCAGTCTGTCTCTCCGTCTGTATGTATATTGATCTACAGCCTAAACGGCTAAAGTGATTACCTTAAATCTTGGTACGTATGGTTCTTTTGACATTCCTCAGAGGGAAATTAAAATTTAATTTATTTTAGGCCTAAAAATAACGGTACCTGTATTTATATAACCGTTAAGGAAAAAATTGTTTTTCTCGAAAACGGGTCGAAAGATCCGATAGAATTTTATGAGATGGCATTAGCCATCATTCTATTAAAACTAAATTAACGGGAAGAGTCCATTACCGGTACCTTTATATAGCGGCTCATTGGGTTTCAATAAAATTTTATATTTGAAAAGATCCAATATTTTGAATAATTTAATTTTTTTATTTAAAATTAGTTTTTGATTTTTTTTTTTTTGAAAATTTAATGTTTTTAAAACTATTGAAAAAAAAAACATCTTAAATTTTATAATAATATAAAAACTGCATACCAAAATCTCAAAAAAGCTTTGTTTAAAAAAAAAAAAACTAAAAATAAAAAACAGGATTTTATCAAAATCCGTCCTACAACTTTCGAAATCCTTTTTTCGTGAATTCAATGATATTTAGTATGTGTGATGGCGTACTCCATTTTCACTAGAAACCGTTATTTGTTGTTGTTGTGGCACTTTTATAGGTTCAGACCGTGTGATTTTTCTATTGAAATGTTACTTGTTTATTATTTATTTATTAAATATTTTCCGTTCCAATGTGATTAGGCACATAAGAGCAAGTACGTGCGACCCAGGTTTGCCCATTTTTTCAAATTATCCAATACTAAAATTTAACCATAAATTAAATAACTTTTTAAAGACGATTTATATAGAGCAATGTGCAGTTTTAACATCGCTGCCAAATTCGTCCGCCCGTGTAAAATGACGATGGAAAACGCACGGTGTTCCGTCAAGGTCGGTAAAGACCTCACCGACACCTTTGAAGTCAAAAAAAGGATTTAGAAGAGGCGATGCGCTGCCATGCGACTTTTTCAACATCATACTTGAAAGAATAGTGCAGGATTCTCACACCAACACCAGAGGCACGATCTTTCAAAAGTCCGTCCAATTACTCGCATACGCCGACGATATTGACATAACCGGAAGAACGCAGCGTGATGTCGTAGCGCTTTTGTGAGTATTGAGACGGAAGCGGCAAAGATGGGTGTAGCAGTCAATGAGGACAAAACCAAGTATATGCTGTCATCAAGAAGAGACACCCAACATCGACGTCTTGGACAAAACGTCATCATAGACAGCTATATAACTTTTTTTTTCTAATACCGTCATCATCCCAGTCCTGCTCTATGGTGCAGACGCATGGACGCTGTCAAAAGTGGATGAGGACACTTTAGGCTGTTTCGAAAGAAAGATTCTCCAGGTGATTTTTGGTCCCATATGCATAAGCGGAGAGTGGAGAAGAATAT
This sequence comes from Platycheirus rosarum, assembly GCA_963971375.1. NCBI lineage: Eukaryota > Metazoa > Arthropoda > Insecta > Diptera > Syrphidae > Platycheirus > Platycheirus rosarum. Next base: position 130,154,438 of record OZ020509.1, on the reverse strand, counting down.
ACAATGAAGAACTTTACCGGCTGTACAGCGACACAGATCTAGCCAAAAGAGTAAAAATTCAACGTCTCAGATGGCTGGGTCATATAGAGCGGATGGACATCAATGCTCCGGCCCGGAAAATCTTCGAAACCACCCCAGAGGAACGGCGCAGTAGAGGAAGACCGAGACTCAGGTGGCGCAAACAAGTGGAAGAGGACCTCAACCGACTCCACGTGCGAAACTGGAGACAGCTAGCTAGGGACCGAGCTGGCTGAGGCCCAGGTCCACCCCGGACTGTAGCCGCCACCTAAGAAAAAGAAGAATCAAAGTTTGAGTATTTTTTTCTGTAACTTAAATGTCATTGTAAATCAAAACCTACAAATAACCAATGAATCTTGCAATTGTTTCAATGAATTTATCTATATAAATTTATTGCAGTAAATAAACTAAAAAAAATATTCTTAAATGTCTAAACTTTGTTAAAAATTAATTATTGTCAATTCTTAAGTTAAAGAAAAAATTACAAAATTCTAAATTAGGCAGACCTTAAGAAACTTTTTTTTACCTTTTTTGGATAATGTGTAAAATGGGCAAATTTTTGACTCAAATTGATGATTTATGACTCAAAAAAAGATTGTTAGGTAAAACTGGCAGTTAGGGAACCATAAACAGAAATCTTGTTTGTGTCAATAGAGACGCATCCGAAAAAACTTCCTATCGTAAGGCTTATCCCAATATTATATATTTTGGATCCATTAGTATAATATTATTGAACCAACCACAAAACTTTTCAGCTCTTGTGTGCTTCCACTACATTATAATTGACGACTTCACCAAACTTTTTTTTTTATTTTAAATTATTACCACAAACCTCTTTATTTTAAGATTAAAAATACATTTTGTTTTCCCGTTAACTTTTTCAAACGAATTTTCCTGTAAACCTATTTTTTCCAAACAAACATCAAAACTTTCTTCCAATAATCTTCCAAGTTAATCTAAATAACATCAGCGACCTAGAACTCCTTTTTTTAAATATTCCTCGTCATCTGCCCGGAGATCGTCCTCCTTACGGTTCACAAAATATGTGAATTAATTAAATGCAAATATATCATCGTCCTGGAACTCGGCACCCGGACCCACCGTCGTCACCAGAAAATACCACACACGACATTATGCACAGATTTTATGTTTATTGTCTTAGATACAAAGTTCTCGTCTTGCATAAACATTTTATTTTCCCAGCTATTTGCATAAATCATCCTGTTAAGTTCGAATAAGGGATAGCAAATCACCTGCTGCTCCAGTATAGCAAAAGTTCGCCTTGACAGGATAGGCGATGTGGTGTGTGTGTGTGCTTATCAACACAACAGAAATAAATGTTACTTGGTCCTTGAGGACTCTGCAGGGAGAAAATGTTATGATGGAAATCCTTGCATGTGTGTCAGTTTGTGTGCGGTTAAGGAGTAAGGACTAAGGACACATTCTCAAAACTGGGAAATGAGAATCTTAATATAAAATCTGTAGGATGATTTCCGTTGAATGTCGGCTATGGAACCACAAGCTCATCGGAGTTGATGAGCTTTGCATTATATCGAGTTATCTAGCTAACACTATATGTGTTATGTGGAATAAATCAATTGGGGCATAAAATTAACTTTATTGGTAGGAAGCTGGAGTAAGTAAATGTTGTGGCTTAAGCTATAAACCACAAGACAAACAATTGACCACAAAGACAATCGCCTTGGGAATAACCTTTTCTAATCAAGGAAAACAATTTCATTATACACAATTTTGTTTCTATTAATTACACGCTATTCAATCACAGTTGAAGGATATTATTAGGAAAATGTTTTATTAATGGACCTTGGGGACCAATTAATGAGCTAAGTCGTAGAAGCTTGTTTGCTTATAAACCCCTCCTATCTTTAAAGCCACTTCTACCGGATGCATAGAATCTTAACTGAAGATTGCTTTCCAAAATCTTAATAATCTTTAAATGTGTGCTTAAAGAACAAGAAAGTCTGTTGTCTCCTCAAAAAACCACTCAAATTTTCGGCTAATGTCCAATAAATCTTATTTTATTTGCATAAGAAGACCAAAAACAATAAAGATTTTCATTTTTCCTATTTTATTACAACTTTGGCCCTGCAAAAGTCAATCGTTTTCAATTCTAAAACCCTTAAGCCTATTTCCCAAAACAAGCAAAACTAAAAAAAAACTTTAATCTAGTACTTTCTAATCCTCCCTGACCCATTTGGACTCAAAAAAAAATTATAAAACACCAATAAAACAAAACCTTTTCATTCAATTTGCACAAACAAACTATAAAAACAACTGGCACAAGCCATATGAATGCAAAAAGATATACTCCAAGGGTTCTAAAATTTTGATCCATAAAATTCGCATTTATTATCCTTGTTTTGGAGGAAGCATAGTTACGACATATTGTCAAAAAAAAAAGAAGAAATTAAATTGAATACCAAAAATGGGAACAAACCGCTGTACGAGACTTTGGCTGTGTCAGGAGGAAAGTTGGTTTTCAATTAATTTCCCTATACTCGTATGTGGCCTAGAGAAAATGCACTGGAATTTTTGTGAGGAATTTCTTTTGAAATGGAAAATTTCCAGCGCGGAAATGTTTCTCATTGTTGTCGTCGTCGTCGGCGGAAACAATTCGATAGACATATGGTGGAATGAAATTTGCATGTGAAAGTTTGGATCTTAAATTTTGCAAAATATTGGGGTCATTGGTTGGGAAAATGTTATTCATAGTTTTACAGGCAATATAGAGTTTCAGTAGATCCTGAGGAGTTATAATGACTTTATTTAATTTGATGAGTCTAATAATTAATGTAATGTACCCCAGATAGAACACTGACGTATATTAAACATAAAAATGACGTCGCCATATATGTACGTCTAGGCGTACGTATTTTCACATACGTGAAAAACAAAATAATTTTTTTTTTTTTGGTTTATCTTTCATTTTTGTTTCACATTATTTCTTGTGGTTTTTTCTGTTAATTATTTATTATTTATTTTAATTAAAAATTACTTACCTCATGTCGGAATCGAACCGGGTCCGGTGGCACCAATAGTCTGGATCGCTAACCGCTCGGCGAATCTTGTTGTGGAATTCAAAGCAATAAATCGGTGTTACTTTCATATAATACATGATATCTTTGATGTTTAATATACGTTTATTAAACGTTCATTGAATAACTTCAGATCTGATAATCGAAATCGAAAGATAATCAACAAATATTATATGTATATGAGATGTACAAAATTCCACTGAGATATGTAAAAAACACGTTCCAAAAACTTATATAAATAAGCCATGTTGACAGCAATATAGTTGGATTCATCTTTGTCGTTTAGTAGAGGTTTCGTATACATATAATAAATGTATATAAATTTAATGTTAAATGTTTATTGTATAATGTACGTAAAATATACATTATTGAAATTCTTTCACTATTATGAAATAAATAGACCTAGAATATCCATTCAGTATGTCTAATTCAGGTATATCATAGACTGGATTGCACGTATGTGCTTTCACATCGTCGAATAATTTTTTTTAAAATAAAGGACATTAACGTAGAATAAAAACATTATGTTTTGTGTGTCAAAACCACAACACTTAATGTTTTTTTTAGTAAAAACAATAATAATAATAATTTTTATAATAACGAATTTATGAAAAAAGTATTTCGAAAATTGTACGACGGATTTTGATAAAATCCTCTTTTTTCTTAGTTTTCTGAAAACTTTCTTTTTGAAATTTTGGTATATAGTTTTTTTTAGAGTTTATAAATATAAATGTGATTATAAAATTCTAAAAAAAATTTGAATTAGTTTTAAAATATTGATTTTTCAAGAAAAAAAAATCTAAAATTAATTTTGATTAGAAAAAAAAGTTATTAAAAAATTTTATATGCAGAATTAATAATCGGCCCAACCGTTTAAGCTATAGGAATCGATACGGACAGACAGAGAGACAGTCAGAATTTTCTGATCCACTTTTTTCGACTTCCCTATTATCGTAATGTCATGTTTGATTCTTAGATTTTATTTTCTTTTTTTACGAATGCAAAACTATAGCTATAAATCGCAAGTTAAAAACTTAGGTGTTTCAAACTCATACAAATACATACATATATAAATAATTACCAAAGAAAACTTTGGGAAAACCCTCCGAAAAAGTCTGATTTTTTTATGAAATTTTGTGAGTAATTCTTCCAATAACTATAAAAAAATGTTTTAACAAGTTTAGGCAAACAAATCAAAAGAATTTAAAGAAATGCAGGATGACATCTGCCGGGCCCGCTAGTAATATATATTTTTAACAAAAACACTCCTACACAACTAGACATACAAATTAACGCAAATAATAGTCTCCACCTTTTCTTATATTTCCACATTGTATTGGTATGAACTGTCAACTTACTACTTACAATATAAATCTACAATCAATTTACAAACTATTTTTTTAAATGAATTTCTAGCCATTGTTTGCAATTAATTTGTACCCATCTGAATGAAAAGCAAAATTCAAAACAAAAATCCATGTCATCAAGGACGTTATTATACATATCGATATCCAGCAAGAAGCAAGTTTGTGTCTAAATTTCAAGAATGTATGTGTACGCCAACCTTCATAATAGTAAATATAAATTGAAAATCCTAAAAAAATCGAATCAAAAGTCTGGTCAATGATGTATGTATTTATGTATAAAAATACGTATTTAAGAACCAGTTCTCGTTAATAAAAAAATGTCAACAATGAAAATGCTGGATCGTGTATACATCCCAACAAAAAAATATTCGCCTCAGCTAAACGAAACAAGATATTTAATTTTTTCATATTAGCCGTCTCTTTTTCCTGCCTCACATTTCACATGCGCCGTACATCAAGCACAAAGTATAATACTAAAAACCATGCTCTTATTCTCTTTCTCACAAATAAAATATCCCTACACTAGCACTCCAAGCGGCATGTGTGTTTATGATTTTTTCACGATAGTACTATAGTACATGATAGTACTATAGCAGTCTATATATTTACAATGGCATTAAGGATATGTAAAACTGGACTACTAACATTGCCTAAACGAGACTAATTTTACTAACATTACTGGTGTGGTGAGGTGACTGATACCTACACGAACGAACAACAAATAAAGTGGAAAGGGAAATGCGTTCCTTCCATCAACCACTACCCAATTCCACACTAAAGAGAATATTATTTTTTGTTTAAGAAGAGTTCAGTCTTCAAATTTATCTTGTTAAGATCGGTCGCTCGCTAGAGATTAAAAGTAAGTGTCTTATTATTTTTATCAAAATAAATTCTCTATTTTTATAATTTAAAATTAATTGGAATTCATAAATTTATAAATGTCTTAAGAAAAACAATCTACAAAAAAGAAGCAGTTAATTTTGTACTAAATTTTTCATTAAAAATTAAAGAAAAAGAAATCCACGCAACATATTCAGATGCGACGATTCTCAACTATTTTGAAGAAGTCTACCATCTTCATTTGTAGAAGAAAAACTGGGCGTTCTTGAAAATTGATTTGTCCTCTAGTATTTTGAACTTTAGTAAATTTCGAGTTTCCGATGAGCAAACGTCCACTCGGATCATTATTCGGTTGGTGCCAAACATCGAACATGGATATTTATAAATAAATAAATTTATTGGCGCGACAGCTTCTTCAGGAGCCAAGGCCTAGTGACTTATACTCTCAGCCATTCCTGTGTGTGTGTTGTTAATTTGCAAGAGTGGAAGGGACCTAGAATTTACCGCCGAGTCCGAACGGCTTATTTTTTTCTCTTGGAGGTTTTGTCAGTTCCTCGCAAGAGGCAGTACAACCCCAGAAAAAAAGGTGGCTATAAGCTGGATTTGAACCCAGGCTTATTCGCTTAGCAGTCCAACACACTAACCACTAAGCCACGGGGCACTACAAACTACAAACTGGATATTTATGGAAGCTATTAAGTGATCAACAACTACGGAGAGGAAATTTAATGTTGAACGACCCCAAGCCCTGAAGACCAATACGAGTAGCAACAATGTCAACAAGCCATAACAAACACAGCGTCAGAGTAGTTGGGTTTCTCACATCCACCTTCGAGAAACCCCTGGTTCGACTCCTAATGTGCTCAGGCAAACAAAGCCAAAACTTAGGCATACAGATCGTGGCTTCATAAAAGAACTAGAGGACCTTATAATATCTAAGTTCAGCGAAGGAAAGATGAGAAACGCTTGCTTAGGAGAAAGAAAAAAACATAACCAGCACAGCGAAGTCGAGGAAATTCAGTGCGAAGCTTCTTCAAAAAAATAAATTAACGTAACGGGAGGAAAAGGAGTTATTCTGAGTCCTTTGATATCTCATCCTATTGTATGTATAGGCTCGAAAAAGAAGGACTTGAACAAAGTCAAGAAGAAATCTACCGGAAATGGAGGAGAAAAGTCGGTGTCATTTCATTATAATCTATCCCACACAAAACCTAATCACGTAACAGAAAATCTGCCACACACTGTTTGATAACTATGACGTCATAAAACCCAAAGAGGACAACTTAATATTCCTAGATAGCACATAAAACCATACCTGCTGACCAAAATAGCAAAACATAATTTTGTGTCAAAAGCTAAGAAGCTGATTGTTTATTTTCGTGCTTAAAATAGACAACGAAAAGGCGACCTTAACATTTTCTCACTTGCGTTAGTGGCCGACAAGTCAATATCAACGCACCTTAGAAGCCAATTTAATTAACCATTGTTTCCAATAAACCAAAACATTCAACAGCAGACGGCAGCATATGCCACCACCTAATTACTATTGACTTAACTAACATCACGCCAATCAATTCCTATCATCATCCCAAAGGACCATATTATGGCTGTGACGGTATGCTAGAATGCTGAGGAAATTCCTTGGAAATGTTAACATAACTTAATGTAATGTGCGTGTTGTTCACATGCCTGGGGACTTAATTAATAGAATTATGTCCGCATCGTTTGGGCCACACATGGATAAATGTTATTAAAACTAAATTATTTCCGACTTGATTTAACCCCAAAAAAATGAACATAAATAACCGGATGTGACATTTTTTTACCGCTAGTATTGAGAGATTTTTAAAGTTTAAATACACATACATAGATCTAAAATATCATATAAAACAAAAAGAGCCATCCGAAATACCATAAACTTGTTCAATGACAAAAAACGGCAGCCGGAATAAGTCACAATAATCCGAAATTCAATTGAACCATGTCACCGGAAACCACTAAAGAATTTTTGGCTTATTTATCCTCGACTTTCCCACTGGCATACAATCAACAAATCAATATTTCCACCAAGACTTCTTTTTTCCCTGCTGTTTTTGTGTTAGTGTTGATATAGCCAAGTATAGAACCGACTAAATCACATCCAAAAGGAGCCGTCGCAAGAAGAAATCAATGTAGCAACAACAGTGCAGCTGCAGCTCTTGATGAACCCTTCTCGAGCTTAAAAAAAAAAAAAAAAAAAAAAAAAAAAAAAAACTCAAATCACAGAGGCAGAAGACAGACCATGTGAAACCACTTGGAAAGCAACAGAGTAGTGTTTGCACTACATCCCACATTCGTACACACGTATACGGATCACATCCCCAGTTAAAAATCAACATCGATGATAAAAATCCTTTTGCCAAATCTTTACTCAGGAAAAGGGATGATAAACGAATTTTGTTTTTTTTTCTCCCCCGTCCTGAGGAAGATGAAGATATTGGTGTTCCAAGAACCTGCGGCTTTTGGTTTATTTTTCATGGTTCGATTTGAATCGATGTTTAGAAGTCTGGAAGTTGCTCTTTTCAAGGTGTTTAGTCTTTTTTTCCTTAGAGCTTTCAAGGACATGAGTTCGTTTAAGTTTAAGATTTGTTTTAGTTGAATTACTTGAGAATGTAAATTTTTCCATGGGACACATTTTTTTCCGCACTCGTACAGTAGCAAGAGTTCTCAAAGATCTCGATGGCCCGGATGGTATACCCCCGATTCTTCTGAAGAGGTGTTCTTCCACACTGGCAAAGCCACTGCGTAAGCTTTTCCATCGCTCCTACTCTTCTGGAATCTTTCCTAGAAGATGGAAAACAGCATTTGTCCAGCCTGTCCCTAAGAAAGGTGACCCATCCTCCCCCTCCTCCTACCGACCCATAGCACTGACATCCCTTCTTTCTAAGGTCATGGAAACACTGATTAACCGTCAGCTTAAGGAATATCTCGAAGATCGTAAGCTTCTCCATGACCGTAGTACGGCTTCCGCAGCAACCGTTCTTTACATCGCTTTGGTGAAAGTAAGATTATTGCTCTTGATATCTCCAAGGCATTTGATAGAGTTTGGCATGAAGCTCTCTTATCGAAAATGCGTGCTTTTGGGATCGATAATACTCTTGTTTGTTGGATTAGAAGCTATCTTCTGGACCGTTCAATACAAGTGGTATTGGACGGATTCAAGTCTGATTCCCATAAAATAAATGCTGGTGTGCCCCAGGGCTCTGTTCTGTCTCCGACTCTTTTCCTCATTTTTATAAATGATCTTCTGTCTGTTACTTCTAATTCACTTAACTGTTTTGCTGACGACTCTACCCTCAGCTTTTCATATTCGTTCGATAATTCACGTCCTTCGCCTTCGGACGTACAATTGCAACGGTGCCGTACGTCAAGCTTATTAAACTCCTATTTATACAGCATTGTCAAATGGGGTAATAGAAATCGTGTGGAGTTTAATGCTTCGAAAACTCAATGCTGTCTTCTGTCGTTAAAACTAAACATACCCGCAATGCCATTGTCCATGAATGGCACTTACATCGAAGAAACCGAAAAGCTCTCAGTACTCGGTATGTGTGTCAACGACGACCTCCGTTGGAACGACCATATATTTGAGATCGCTAGGAATGCTGCAAAGTGCTTAGGTTTTCTGTATCGGTGTAAGAAGTATTTTTCCCCATCTGATCTGGCTACAATTTATAAAGCGTTTATACGCCCTAAACTCGAGTATAACTCCCACCTCTGGGCAGGTGCTTCACAAACATCGCTTCACCTGCGTATTAGAATACAAAATCGAGCGTTAAGATTGATAGCAAATAGAACTGCCACTGAATCAATTGCCCCTCTCGAACACCGACGCAATGTTTCATGTCTTTCCTTATTTTATCGTTTCTTTTATAAAAAATGTTCACTCGAGGTAGCCAGCTGCATTCCTCCCCTTAAAAGTTTCGCCCGTAATACTCGTCTTGCAAGGAATGCCCATCAGTTCACCCTTGAGCCCAATTTCGGACGTACCGTGAAATATAGGGATTCTTTTTTTAGCCGTACAACACGACTTTGGAATGGTTTACCCGGCGAGATTTTCCCTTGCCATTTCAATATGCAAACATTCAAAACCAATGTTAATCGACACCTCTTATCTCTCCCCTCCCTATCTTCCTAATACCCGCGCAGTGTGTTACATTAAAAGGGAAACAAATAGTCCCTTGTGCGCGCGTTAATTATAAAAAAAAAAAAAAAAAAAATAATAACGAATGTTTGGAAGAGAAATTTCTGTAACGAGAATAAGAAACAATATTGATAGTGCTGGAAATGGAACAACTGCAATATGCACAGCAATGAGTTCCAATTTGTTTAAGTTTTGCTTCAAGAATTTAGCACTTTCAAAGAAGCGTGTTCTTTAAGGAAGAATTCATGGTTCTTGGTTGCCTGTTCTTCAATAACGATCTTCTTGCTTAGCACAACTGCTGGGGTCAAAAGACTTTGTGGTATGATTTAGAGATATAAGGTACAAAAGACAATAAAGATGCAACCATTATTAGCAAAAAATCCTCAGAATTATCGTAAGTACTATCATATTCATTGCTGGACGTGGATTAGCTTTTCGAGGTGATAACGAAATTATTGGTTCACCCAGAATGGAAATTATCTGGAAATTTTGGAACTCCTAGCCGAGTCTGAAATAATCCTGGCAACCCATTTGAAAGAGCATGCGAAGCAAGGAAATGGTCAAGCATCAATTACCTTTGGTTCACGATTTGCGAAGAACTGATCAGTTCTATAAGTGATGAAGTGCTAAGTGAAATAATATCCAGAAAAACAAAATTCCAAGCATTATTCAGTGTTAGTGGACTTTACTCCCGAAGAACCTCATATCCATCAACTAATTATAGTTGTTCGATATATTGAAGGATCGATTCCAAAAGAAAGATTTCTCACTTTTTAACCCAACTGCATTGAAGAAGCTCTAACCAACATATCTTTAGATGGAGCAAAACGACATCGTGAAGAATAAAGCGTCGCACCTTTTACAAAAGATGAGTGGTCTCAAAACCTCTCTATTTGCTATCTTTTGGAACGATACCTTGAATCGATTCCACCCTACAAACAAGGTGTTGCAGGACCCGCAAATCATTCTTGAATCCGCAAGAATCATTAAAATAATTCGTTGAATCAAAAAATTAGACGATTTTGATAAATTCAAGGAAGCAGCTAAAGAAATATGTCATACTGACTATAATATGTGTGGTTGAATCCGCTCGATTACAGGAAAGCTATAGACGCAAATGTGTCACTAAAAGAGAAATTCCAAGTATTCGGTCTCATAGCAGTATATTAGGGGCCAGTGGGCCTCCACTCATTTGTTGCTTAAAGTGCACCAGACCTCTTAATTCGGCTATCGGCTTTTCCTGCAATAATTTTTGATATGTTGAAGTAAGCTTAAACTCATCGGGTCCAAGGATTCACTAACTCAATGAATTTGTTTTTTATTCACATTTCTTAATTTTAATTATTATACAATTTTAATAGTATACAAATCAAGAACTCTTCTATAATTCACAAAGAATTATTCTAGACGTCTGGTTGGTTACTTACTTTTTATAATTCTAAATCTGGTAATTTATTTTGTATAAAAAAATATATAAGTAATATAGAAATCTGTTTACTTTAATTTTAGTGATTTTTAAAATATAAGCTAATTTAATTCTGGGGCACGAGAGTCCATTAAATTCACAACTGGATAGCGCTGGACACTAAATTCACAACGAAATAACGATGGCATGTGGACTTAAGTCACAACCATATAGCATTAGACACAATTTTTTTTAAACTTGGAAGCATAAGTCATCCTTGGCTTCTAAAGTCGTTTTCAATTGGTTCCACTCGGGGATCCACTCATTCTGATTCCAATGGAACAGCAAAAATGCTTCCGCTCAATTTTGAGGTTTTTTAAATATGTGTGAGTGTAAACTTGTTCATAGACGAACAAAAAAATATATATTCCAGTAGCGTTGCCAAGACAAAAATATCGAATCATATTTGGCTCGATAATTCCATTATAGGCCATTATTGTATTTAAAGTTGTAAATGAAAGCATGTTCCTGTTTTTAATTTGTAGATATCAACCCAGAACGTTCTTGAATTTTCAAGAAAAGATTTTTAATTGAATAGATGAGAAAATTTTGAAGAAAGAACATTCGAGTTGGAAAAAATACTTTATATATATATGAACAACGTTTTAGAAAGGCAGGTTCAAGGGAAATAAAAAAGAATACAATATTGAATTTTTTGTGCCAACGTGCCACGGAAAAATGTTCGAGTCACTACGGCAACGCTGCGAGACAGATTGAATTAAAAGGCACGACTGGGTCACACGTACTTGCTCCTATGTGCTAATCCTTTTTAAGTGCAGGCGTCTTTTTGACAAAGATTTAGTTTTAATGTTTTTTTTGACGTGCAACTTCTTTAGAATCTTTGGGGTTTGAAGCTCGAACGAGCATGTGTCACGACAAAGGGATAAACACATAAATATGTAGGATTGTTAACTTTTGCAGTTTTTTAGTGTGTATTAGCTTTCCACTTGCTGCTCACTGTTTATAATATAATTTGCTAATAGAAAGATACAAAGGACTTTTTTCAGTTAAATTTTCATTTTGGTATGGAAAAATTTGAACAACTGCCATAAAGATTCGTCGGAATCAGCAGTATGGCAATAATGCTAGGTAAAGGGACCTTTATACGTCCCAATATGGGACCAATGGAATTTATAAAGGGTTTAGGTACCTATAATAAGGTTGGAAGGAAGGTAGGTACTAAAATTAAGATACATATTCCAACTACAGTTAAGCCAGTGGGTATAGAGACAATATTAAAAGTTAACACAGTGGTTTTGTTTATTTATAGGCAGGTGTAAACTTTTGTTTTCTCGATTGAAATTTTTGCATTCAGTAGTAATCGAATAGTTTTTTATTTGTTAGTTGTTTTTGTGTGTTAAAAATAGGCTTCCTTATTTATTCTGTGTGCTTTAATGATGATAAAATGCTCAAAAATACGTAGGTATGTATGTAGGTTGTCACCTTCTTTTATTTGATTAATGGCTAGGGCTTAGCCGAGCAATATGAAATAAAATGTTGGGGAAAAAATTTTATGAAATCAAAAAAACACTATTCATAACGTTTTTTGGAGCTATCTTATGTCTTTTGCTGTTTTCTATTTTATGAATTTTTAATTTCAAAATCGTTCGACCAGTTTTTTCAAAAAAATTTAAAGAAATCTATAGTTTATACTAGAAGAAAAATTTTAAAAAAATCTACAGATCCGTTTTCAAAATATTCAAAAAACAAAATTAATTTTTTAAAAAATTATTAAAAATTAAAAAAATGTTTTTGAAAATTTTAATAAGCAATATTTTTTAAATCATAAAACACTAGATATTTTGAAAATTTCATCAAAATCGGTCAATCAGTTAACGAGAAAGTCTGATTTTAAAAAAACCGGTCATATGGGAGGTACCGTTATAAAACTTTTTCTGAAAAATCCATTAAAATGAAAAGATAGATTTTACATAGAAAACACCACTCAGAAAGTTTTATAAAAATAGTAGGAGCCGTTTTCGAGAAAATAAAGTTTTTCATTAAAAGTTATATGGCAGGTACCGTTAGTTTTGGAGCTAGAATGCCAATTCGAAAAATATTCAGTTAGAGCACTCTAAAAATATTATATACCAAGTTTGAATCAAATCGGCCCAACCGTTTAGGCTGTAGATATCGATACGGACAGACAGACAGACAGATAGACGGACGGAATTTCCGGACCCACTTTTTTTGACTTTATCATCGTAATGTCATGTTTGATTGTTAGAATTTTTTTTTTACGAATGCATAACTTGCCTTATAGTCCCTATAAATCGCAAGTAAAAAATAAAGAATTGCATTCTTTTCTTTTAATTTGTCAACAAAAACATAAAAACACATTATTGAAAAATTTCTTTTCAATAAGCTTCACAAATTGATAATATTTCACAAAACAAAACAAACCAAAACATAAAATGAAAATATAGCTACACCGTTTTTTTTTCAAGCTGACGTTTCGTTTGACATTTGATTTGTATGTGGTTGTGCTTCTTGATTGGATTCTTGTTTCAAATCGAGATCAAAATTCTCTTTGAATTGAGTCCGAATCTACTGGTCGGAAGTCAGCTGCCTCCTGATAAGCCCTCGGTAGACCTCATGCAGAATCTGCCTTAATTGAATTCAATTCCTTAAAAATGTTTCAACTGCAATGCAGTATGAATTAAAAACACATGAACTAATATAATATGGATAATTGAAGCTTTTTATAAAAAGCTGTTGAGTCTTGAGTTTTGAGTTTTGTTCGCAGTTGTATAACTGTTTTTATGGGGTTGCTTTCTTTGCAAGGTATAATGTGCTATTGTTGAGGAGGAACGAAATGTTTAGCAAAATGGATGTTCAATTCGTGCAACATTCCGCGCGCTTCACCCATTGTACGGTCGCCATAATCGTCCTACAGATCGTGAAAAGGCTTTACGTGAGCACCTGCCTATTAAGGCTTAATCTCACGGTGGGCCTGCACACATTGGAGTCACCTTGGGGCGCAGCAAAACCCCTGAAATTGGTACGCCAGACCACACTATTTCTAGAGTGGGCTGCCAAACCACTCTAGTAGCAAATAATCAATTTATTACGGTAAATCCATTCTCCTTGCTGAGAAGCAGGGCCTATCAGCACCCTTAGTACCAAGCTTAAATAAGACAATGTACAAACACTTCCTACGAAGTTGTGCCATCCTCCCAGAAACCAAAAATACCTTTTCACTTCTGCAATTGGAAAAACCACAGCCCCCATGAACTCCCACAAGGGGGACAACCTCAATTTTAACAGGCAGCTGCTACCGAGCTAGGCTCCTGTAATCAGATGGGGCTCCTGTTAACCCATGGTCCCTAAGTTTAAGCCCTAGGTATGGCCTCGCCCGTCTCTCTCGAGACGCACTTGTGGATCGACTCCCGTAAAGTCGCTGGCGCACCAACCAGTAAAGCAACAGTTCAAAAATCCTATCAACCAAGGTGAAAACCTGGACTCTCCCTGATGCCCCGCCTAGAAGCAAAAGTTCCAACAGCAGTTCCATGTAGATCCTTGCGGATCAATGCGGATCGAGAAGTAGTGGCTTAACTATTTTTTTACTTCCGGCAACCCGGCCATAAAATTATTCTTACACCCATTCTATAGGGCGGCTGTGAGATTAGAGGGCTCTTACCTCAGGCACGCACAACCATAGGCTAATTCTGCCCCCGAACCTATAGGGGAGGATATTTTAGCAGACTCTTACTGCAGGCATATCCATACCGTGGGCCTATTCTTTCATCCCCGCACCCAAAGGGAAAATAATCGTCCTACAGAGGGAAATATTCGCAGTGTGGTGGATAAATTTGAGTCAACCAACACCCGTTCGTCGACGAAACGCAAGAACTGCCAACAACATGGCCGTTGTCCGTGAGAGTGTACTGAATCAGAGGCAGTCAATTTCGAGTCGCTAACAAGACACAAGAACAAGAACTGCGCTAGAGTCATGTAAAATTGGACACTTTGGATGCTCGCCACAAAGAGAAGCCGCGGACATTTAAACGATGTTATATTCCAAACATAACATAACAGTTAATAGTAGAAACGAGAACATTTGCCGATATTCAATAAACGTTGTTCTTATTCTAAATTCACACCAATTGGCGATTTCTGCGCCACTCATTTCGGCTTGTGCTGCAATTAAAATAAATTAGACGTCTGGATCGTTAAATAATTTAAACACCATTTCATTTCTTTAAGAAATATTACAGTGAGATTTTTTCTCAAAATCGTAGGAACGGTTTTTAAATAAAACGGTTTTTTAACAACTTAAAAAAAAAAATTAAAAATAATTTAGAAATACAAACTTATGCATAAAATTAACATACATTTAAAAACAAAATTAAAAAAATGCACGTTAATCAAAATATTGATTTTTCAAAAAAAAAAAAATAAAAAAATTATTAAAAATACAAAAAAAAAAGTTTTTGAAAAAATATTAATGTCAAATAACTTAGCTACATCTTCTTGAATATCAATTTTGGTATCAATCGACCGTTTTTAGTCCACCATATTAATTTTTTTCACCAAAATATAATGCTTACTTACAGAGTAGTACACCGATTTCTTAGTGCCGTTTTCGAAAAAAATAAGATTTTACATGACGGTTATATGACAGGAACCGTTAATTAATTTTTGAGCTAAGAAAAATTGATAAAAGTCCTCTGTAGAATGTCAAAATAACCTTAAGTTCTAAAAGGATTGGTTTAACCTTTAGGCTACAGTCCAAAATACATCCGCATAGACAGACAGGCAGACAAAAGGACAGAATTTTGCCAGTAACTCAAATATGTTTCTCTATCATACAACTTGCATTACAGTACCTATAATCGCAAGTAAAAATGCTGCTTCATAAGAGTACTAATAGGCAGTGAATATGAATGGTGACCATCCGTCCCGTATTTTCCGGGACAGTCACGGATTTAACACGTCCGTCCCGGCTAAATTTTGAGAAAACCCCCGACGTACAACTGTCCCGTATTTAGTTTTTGTCCCGGATCTGTCCCGTATTTGCATATACTAATTCGAATAACAAAACGTTCGATTTACAATAATTGTATTTGGCGTTTAATATTTTTGTGTGTGAATTGTTATAAGTGGGCAAATAAACAGACAAGAACAAAAAAAAAACAGTAGGTTGCATCCGGCTCGAAGGACCATACAGAAAATGCCATGTCAAAATTATTGTCAAAAGGACTGTTAGGCAAATATTCATGAATTTTACATAGCCTGTTACGTGTAACTAATACTTAAATCAGTGGGATGTTTCAAGAAACTTGACGTTTGGGAAGTTCTTCGAAACGTTCTTACCCGGACAGAAATAGAATCTTCGTTACCTTTTGTCAACCAAAAGCGGAGAGATACAACTAACAATGATTGCAACTTGTTTGGCGAATTTGTTTAAATAAAATCATTCTAAACCTTACACATTACAACAAAAACAAAACAATAAATTGTTGCCGATAAATGGAAAGAAATGTTTGATCATTTTAGAAGAAAAGTATAAAATATAAAAATCTTTTAGTAAATTCCGAGTTCAGCTTGGGTCTGCCAGGTTCAAATTTTTCAGTCGAAAGAGTTTTTTCCAAACATTAAATGTGAAACTCTCAGAGCTATGTTAAAGTTAAAATTAAACTATAATACAGAAATTTTAAAAATATTTTTTTAGAGCAAACGAATAAATCATCAACAAAATTTGATCAGCAAAAAAATAACCAACAATGATCTCCCTGATTAGTTGTGGTTAATGTTAATTTTTCATAGACTTTGTTCAAGAAACTCTGAATTTAAAAACAAATAAAGTTTAAAGTTCTGGTTTTAGTTCTAAGTATTTTGTGTTATGATTATAATCCTAATTATGTTTGTGCGCGAACTACTTTTTGCGGCTCAATGGATTTGGAGAACATTTTTAATTGATTTTAAGAGATTTTTGGTGAGATATTCCTGTGAAAGTACGTTCGATGCCAGTATGGAACTCGATTTCTTTTGCATGGCCACCATGTCCAGACGCTGAACCCAATTTTCGACGGTTTTCAAGCATAAGTCGGCCGATACTTCTGCAATTTCATGTTCGATATTCGTACGAAGTTCATCAATCGTCGCTGGCTTATTGGCAAAGACCATAGACTTGTAACGTAGCCCCACAGGAAATAGTCTAACGGCGTCAAATCGCACGACCGAGGCTGCAAAGCGACTGGACCATTTCGTGAGAAAACACGTTCTCCAAACTTAGTTTCCAATAAATTGATTGTGATATTCGCTGTGTGGCTTGTGGCGCCGTCCTGTTAGAACCACATATCCTCCAAGTCCATATCATCCAATTGGGGCCAAAAGTATTCGGTTGTCATTGAACGGTAGCGATCCCCATTCACAGTAACGTGCCGGTCTTGATCATCACGAAAAAAGTACGGCCCAATGACGACGTCGGCCCATAAACCACACCCAACCGTAATTTTTTCGGGATGCAATGATGACTCATGGAGTACGTGTGGATTGCTGCCTGACAAATACCGCATATTTTGTTTATTTACGAAGCCATTCAGCCAGAAATGAGCCTCATCGCTGAAGATGATTTTTCGATGAAAATCCGAATCATTTTCAAGTTGTTCCTCAGCCCAATTCACGAACATACGACGCTTCTGCTACTCAAGCAGCTTCAATTCTTTCGTCAATTTAATTTTGTAAGGATGTAGGCCAAGATCTTTTCGCAAAATTCGCCACAACGCTTGAGAACGACGTGTGAGAGACACATTTGGGCTTTCTGCAACTGAAGCCTCAGCGGCAGCAATATTCTCGACACTACGGGCACTTCCTTGTCTCACTGGCTCGGGAACATTTTGTACTGTGCCTGTGGATTCAAATTTTTCCACTAGATGCTCATCTGATCTGCTAGGACGATTATGGCGACCATAAATTGGACGTAGCTCTCTTAACGTTGAGGCCACTGACTCCGAATTTCGGTAGTAAATTTTAATAATTTTGACTCGTTGTTGGCTCGTATATCTTTCTATCATAAAATGACAAATCTTACTAAAGAGAAATGTCAAAAAACGGCAAAAATATGGCGTCGTTTGCTGTCCCTGTCGCTCTACTTTTGTAGCGTTCCTGTTGAAAAACTCGATATATATACAAAGGTACTACACGAATTTGGTATGCTCTACCCACCTCTGTTTATCCCGACGATTGTGATATTCAAAAAGTCAAGACCAATGTTCGCAGTATTTCTGGCATATTAAGGGTATTTAATACCATAAAGTGAGCGTTAATTTAAAAAAAGAAGAGAGCAATGAGAGGGCATTGTCGAGCAAGTTTGACTTGAAAGTAAGAACATAGAGTAATGAATTCGTAGAAGACAGTCCCCTACTTTTTCTATTTCCTGGCTTTCGTTAAAGTTTATTTTGCATGTGTTCTTCCAAAAGTAGTTACTCTGGGAACCAGAGTTCAGTTCATCAGTAAAGAACTTTCTTTATTCTCCGAAATTATTTCCAATCTTAGAATTCCTTTTTAACGGAAAACCCCCAACGATAAGCAAAATTGAAGGAAACAAGTTGAACTGTGATTGCCCCGGGTTAAGGGTTCCATACACAAAATTGCATTTTATCTTGCTGCATCTTTTATCTCCATCGGATTACCCTGAGGGAGTTATCGCGAAGATTTCAATTGGATTATAACCGTACCAGGATCCAGGATATTGTATTCCATACAATCATCTAGCTTGGCTTTTCTTGGTGAAAGGAAATTACTTTGTGGTGCGCGGTAGGGAAAATTTTCAAATCGATTTGCATTTTGCACCACTTCAATTATCCCCCTATTCCCCATCCCATTTAGGGATTCAGTAGTTCCTTGTGTTTCTCCATTACTTTCTCTTAACTTTACTTCAGTATCATTGCCCTAATATCACAGGATAATAAAATTTCAAATAAGTAAATCAAACTTTAAAGTACTTTCAATTAACAGATACATTCAGCCGAATTCGTAATTGTTTAATTAAAATAAACCACAACTGCCAGCATAATCTGTAATCACTTTTATGATTTTTTTGTTGGCCAATCTGGTAGGCGATTGGCTTACGTGATTTGCTGTGTCAAATCGAATGTTGTGGTCAACTTTAATTAGAGTCCTGCCAGCCTGATGGAATGATTAAAACGTCAGGTATGATAGAATTTGTTGCACCATGTTGTTTATTAGCTGGCGGCCATTATAAATATAGTGGTGAACATTATGTTTCGGATCTTAATTTGTGTTTAATTGTCTGAAACATATTCACATGCCCAATTCATGTTGGTTGAAATAATTTAATTTGCTTTTGTAATTTAAATTGAAATTAAAATTATTTATTGACAAATATTTGAAAAACTGAAGTTAACGAGATTTGTATGATATGTAATTGCTGTGGTAAAAGCAATACTTGCATCAAATGTTTTTGATTTATATGCAGATTTAGTGAAGTTCTATCAAAAGATGGCTTAAATCTGTATTAGAAATTAGTAGATATATAAGAAATTCTGAATTTCGTGACATCAAAATAAAAACAAAACTATTATTTACAACAAAATAAAATTAACTAACATATTAAATAAAATAATTATATAGAATAAAGGTTCCAACCCTTAAACCACTAACACCGTCTACAGACAGATTTAAATTTACAAGATTTCGTGCTCAATCCGTTTTCCGTCTTTGAACTAATCTTTCTAACGGTGCCAATTTGAATGCACTGAGTTTAATAGGTTGGCAAGTTCGGCTATTTTGCTCAAGATTTTTGTGAAATCAGACATGAAAATTATTTTTGATTTTAGCCCAAATTAAAATTAAAAAAAAAAACCTTTGGGCCAATCGTCCTCAAATACAAAACTCAAGGTTATTTTGACATTCTACAGAGGAGCTTTTTAAGCTTTTTTAGCTTAAAAATTAACGGTACCTGTCATATAACCATTATGTAAAATCTTATTTTTCTCGGAAACGGCTCCAAGATTTTTTATGAAAAAAAATAAGTATAATACTATAGGTGAGCATTATATTTTAGTAAAAAAAAAATTAATGTGGTGAGCTAAAAACGGTACCTCCCATAGGACCGGTTCTTTTTCTTCGACTTTCTCGAAAACTGGTGATCCGATTACAATCTAAATTGATATTCAAGAAGATGTAGGTAGCCTAAGTAATTTTGCATACATTTTTTTTTCGAAAATTTTTTTTTGTATTTTTAATAATTTAAAACAAATTTTTTTTTGAAGAAATCAATATTTTGAAAACGGGTATATGAATTTTTGTTTAATTTTGTTTTTAAAGGTATGTTATTTTTATGCCTAAGTATTCTTGAATTATTTTTTTTTTAATAACCGCTCCTAAAATTTTGAAAAAAAAATCACACTTTTTAACATTTTTTAAAGAAATAAAATGGCGTTTAAATTATTTCACTCAATACGATTAAACGTACTTTATTTGAACAATCAAAAGTCACAAGAATCGAATAAATGCTTTGATGTTCCCTTTAATTTTCTTAAATTTTATTCTACAATATGACCGTACATATGAGCAAGTACGTGCGATCCAGTCGTGCAATTTATTTTATAGATGATCTTATCGATTCGATTATTTTGGAAACGAACCGAACCGCGCAATCACAGAAAACTTGAATTCAAAGTTGATAGGCACGGAATTCGCCGATACATAGGGGTTTTGATTTTTATATCAATTTTCCGTTCCCGAAACATTGAAGCACACTGGAGTGAATACGGATTTCGACACATACCAAACTGCATGTCAAAGAACAAATTTGAGCAGATAAAGAAATATTTATCGTGCAATGATGAATTAAAACGGATTAAGAAACGTCATGTCGGTATGACCCCATTTTTCGAATAGGAAAAGTTTCGACATACATATTTGGTTGAGCGCTTTGATTAAGTTCCGAAAAATGCTCGTTTATGTATCTACGAACAAATGTGTTCAACCAAAATGGCTCATTGCTAACGTCATTATTTGCCACACAAACCGCATCTATGGGGCGTAAAGTTTTTTGTTTTATGTAACTATTCGTACAGATTTGAGATATACACTCCAGCTAAAAACGATAACATCATTTTGCCCGATACTACAAACACTGGAGCAACAGGAAATGTTGTTATAAGGTTGTCGCAAGAGTGCAAAATTTTGTAAGCCATATATTGTATTTTGACAATTTTTTTATACATCGCTACCATTTATGTATAGTTTATCTGATAGCGCATGGCATTTATGGTGTTGGCACTGTGCGAGTGAATCGGATTCCTAAGTGCAAACTTCCAACTGAAAAAAGTTCCAAGAGGATATTCAACAGAATTCGTTGTCAACATCGACAATGCTTTGTGGAAGGACATATGTTGGCACTAAGCCGTTTCAGAGATCCAATCCAGTCGGTAGGCCATCAAAAATTGCTCGCTACAACAGAAAAGAAAAATCCTATGATGACGTCGATTGTCCCCTAATTATCCGCGAGTACAACGCGCATATGGCTGTTGTTGACCTAATAGACTTCTATATGGGTCGCAGTGGACTCCAAATCAAAACGTAAGATATGGCCACCAGAATTTTTTACCATTTACTAGACATGTTATAACAAACGGCTTTATCTAGTATAGGAGACTTAATGCAAACAAAATGGAACTGCTTAAGAGAAGATAAAATATATGACCATGTGTGTGAATTTCGCTTGAGTATTGCAAAAGAACTCTGCGCTGCTCTATTAAAACGATCCGTTGACCGTCCTTCATCCGCCCACAACCAACCGCCAGCAATAATGTTGGTAAAAACGCAGCTCATCCCGTGGCAAGTATGAGATTTAACAGTCATTTCCGAGAATAGGGTCCAAAAAAAAAAACTAGTTTACCAATTATCATGTAGCTTAATAACTCATTCTCAGTTAACACGAGCCAGCGAGGTGAGTTAACACGAGCCAGCGAAGTGACCTCGGATATGCGATACTATTGGATGTCGTTGAACCAAGCCATTCCATGGGAACTTGCTGACGAGAGCATTATGCAGCTCATGGTTGCAACGGAAACGCATGGGATTCAAATTCCATATTCCCACCGCCAGGTTGGCGATTTAAGCTTGATCAGCAGTATTGGCTAGGCAACGATAAACAGATAGGTGGATTGGGAAGTCAGTCTTTGGACGGGTTTGATAGAATTAAGTTGTCGAGGACAAAGTATTAAAACTAAGTGATTGCTTATTGAAATAAAGTGTAAAATTCAGAAGTAAAGAAGAGAGTTTATTTTCAATACGAACAGTTGGGCCAACTTATGTTGGTGTTCGGTTTTTTTTTGTTTTTCAGGGAACGCAGTTCCTTAAGTTCTCTTTCAATATTTACTTGTTTATGCCAATGTTTCCAATAATTATTTTGAATTAAAAAAACATTCGTTATAATACTACATTTAGGTAATTAATTTTTTTTCACCTAACCCACTAATCTTGTCCACAGACGGTCTTTCATTCTTCCCACGAAGTGCATGTGGCCTATTTCACCAACTTACAAATTGTAATTTCAACAAATTTGTAAGAAAAAATCGATTAATTCTCTTTTACAAAATACTTGTGCTACAAAATTGTAATTGTAGTTTACAAAGGGAAATTTGTAGAAATTTAATTATTTCCGTTTCACCAAAAGTTAATTTTCTTTGTTGTTAATAAGAACAAATTTGTTAAAATTCACATTTACTTGCAAGTTTGTGTTTCACGGAATCAAGAAGTTTTACAAATTTGTTCAGTTCCTGAAAATTTCTTACAATAAAAAGACCGTCCGTCGATTTATTAACAATTTGTATTTTACGAAAGAAATCGCATTTCAAACCTAAAATTGTTGCACCGATAGTGATATAAATGAAGAATTTGTGCCTAATAAACCGAGAAGAATATATTGTCAGCGAATTAACTATAAATTTTTTTTTTTTAAGTTTTAAAGTAAAGTTTCGGTTAAAACTTGTTAAGGCAATAAAAGAAGGTATTTGGAGCGCAATTAAATGATATGTTAATCGAAGAAATGAAAGATATGAAAATTATAAACTTTTTTCGAAACTTCAAAAATTTAAATTGTGTTGAAAGTGCAAACATTTTGAAATTTTGTTTTTTACTTGCGATTACAAGGCAAGTTTAGGATACGTGAAAAAAATGAGATAACAATCAAAAATGAAATTACGATCATAAAAAACCTAAACAAGTTAGTTACAAAAAAAGTCTGTCTGTCAGTTTGCTTGTCTTCCTGTGTGTCTGTATGTATAAAAAACCGCAGCCTAAACAGCTTAACCGATTTCTTCTAATTTGGTATTTATGATTTTTTGGCATTGAAATTTAACTTTAAGGCTTAAAATAACAGTACCAGTCGTATAACCGTTAGGTAAAAGCTTATTTTTCTCGAATACGGTTCGAAAGATTTTGATGATTTTTTTTTTAGTTACTTGCTATCATCCTATTAGAACCAAATTTACCGAAAAATCCTATTAACAGTTTTTTTTTTAACTTTAAACTTAAATAAAAAACAGGATTTCATCAAAATCCGTCCTACAATTTTCAAAATATTTTTTTTCATGAATTCATTGTTATATAAGTACTTCTTTGTTACTAAAAACCGTTAAGTTTTGTTGTTTTGACACTTTTAATAGGTTTAGACCATGTGATTTGTCTACGTTAATGGTACTTGTTTCTGTCAAAGACCTTGCCTTCCAATGTGTATTTGTAAAAAACAGTTGTTGCTTACAACTTTGCAAAGTAAAAGGTGAAACCCCATTTTTTTGTATTTGTAAATAACAAGAACAATTTCCCATAAATTGTTCTCTTTTTAACAAATTTGTTGGAATTAATTTAAATGTAATCAACATATACAAATTTGTAACTATACTTCTAATTTGGTGAAATAGGCCCCAGGTAATTGTTTTTTTTTGAAAAACGGACTTCACATTCGTGTTTTTAAGCCTAGAGTCTTAATATAACCAAAATTCTTGTACCAAAATACCTCAGTGCTTAAAGGGTTAAGACAACGATGGTTATCTTCATCAATACTAAAAATATCAGAAATCTCTTTTTAACAAGGGTGTTTTTTTTAGACGTGTGAATTTCAATCTGGCAATACTTTTTTATGAGTTGGTCTTTTGAACGGCTTTTACTTGATTTATACTCAGATAAGTTTGCCATTTCAACATAAATAGACTGACAACATTCGCCACGTTATTGTTGACATACGGCCCCAATTGCTGCAAAAATGGGTCGAAAATTTGGCTTCTCGGCTGTAATTTATTCGAGCTAGTCGAGGCAGCCACTTGCCCGAAATAAATTTTAAAACATAATGGCAAACCCTTATCTTTATAATAGAGCTAAGTTCTTGGCCATAACATTAAAGATAACGATGGTTATCTTCATCAATACTCCAAATATCTGAAATCTCTTCAACTTTGATCATTTATTGATTTCTAATTTGTTCAGTTCAACTGGATACGCCATTGTCATTAAAGTTTTGAGAAGGATGTCTAAAGGTTACCTCAATGTCTGCATAGGAAAACAAATTAACACTGTGCCTTGCCCTTGTTACTAATGGAATCGATTCCTCCAAAGTTCTTGTTTAAATCTTAAAGGCTGAATAGGATTATTATCTTTCAAACAGAATGATGCGAATATTAAATTTTATAGAACGAATGATGTATTAAACAAGCGGAAGTATTAACCCACATTGCCAGAATCTAATGGAAAATTTAAACTTCAGGAAGCTGGAAGGCGTAAGAGGAAACTTCAACATGACCTATTAAACAGTTTGTTGTCTTGTGGGCGGTAATGTTGTTATAGCTTCAACATGTCGTATAATTAATTTTGGAATCAAAACAATCCTAAGCTAATTGGGGAAATTTGATTGTCCAATTAGCAAAACAGAGTAGGAAGTGTTTCGTATAATTTGATATTTTGTACTGAGGATTCATCGGAATCCATCTGAATATAGAAATATACTCAGAAGGGTTTTTGGCAATAAATAAGTCTCTTTAAGATATTTTTCGTTCTAAGATTGAACATGAAAATCAAAGAAAAGATAAAGATGCTAGACTATTCTAAAAGAATACACCCTGAAGGCCTTTACATAAATTCATATATACATTGTGTCTAAATGGTAAGAAATCCTGAATGCCAAAAACACGATTGACCAGAAGCAGAATGTCCGAATTTCCAATACGTTAATAAGGTTTTCTTTCGAATTTATAAATCGATTATAATATATTCTTGTCTAAATTAATTTGAATATTAGAATGACATTTTGAATATTTACTACCAAAT
The DNA here is from genome assembly GCA_963971375.1 of Platycheirus rosarum. Taxonomy (NCBI): domain Eukaryota; kingdom Metazoa; phylum Arthropoda; class Insecta; order Diptera; family Syrphidae; genus Platycheirus; species Platycheirus rosarum. The sequence goes on along the minus strand of OZ020509.1, from coordinate 130,129,211 downwards.
ACGTATTTTCTTGATTTTTAAGCAATAATGTTAATTTTTAACATAGGTTCTGGAGTACAAATAGAAACTAAAGTTCCATAGTAAAGTAACCATTTGTTTAAAAAAATGCGCACAACTGGATCACGCGTACTTGTTTTTATACGCCAAATCACATTAGAAGGCAAGATCTTTGATCTTATGTGTTAAAGGAACACCACAGTGTGGGGTTTTATCTCCACTGTTTTGGTCACTGGTCGTCAATAGGATTCTAGTCTTACCGGAGTCAAATAGTGACTTATGGGGACGACATTGTCCTAATGCCATCAGGTAAGTTCATTTCCACCCTGTGCGAACTTCTGCAAACTGCCCTTGATAAACCCGATAAATTGGGTCCAAGCTGCAGACTGGATATAAATCCGCTCAAGACTGACCTAGTTTTGCTTACAACGAAACGAAACGTCCATCACTTCGTATATCTGTTACAACAACAAATATCTTGGGTCAGTATTAGACGTAAATTAGTCTGAAAAGAAAATATCCAAGAAAGGAAAGCTTTCTATAGTTGCAGTAGAACTTTTGTTAAGAGATGGGGTCCCAGTCCAAAAACCATTCAATGGATGTACTGTACACTGCCATCATCAGGCTAATTCTGACATACGCTTGTTTGGTTTGGTGGCCTGCCCTTAACAAGGCAATCAAATATTCAAAGACAAGCTTGTATTGGTGTCTGAAAGAACTACTCCAACTGCACTAACAGACTTTCTTAGAAGAGAATGCTGGAAGGAAAACCGGGTTATAAATAAAAATCATACATCGGTCTATAAAGACGTTTCTTATATGGAAGCAGGGGTAGGGTCTGGTATCTTCTCGATAAACCCACCAATAAATAGATCTATAAAGTTGTTTAACTTCAGGTCTATTTGTCCAGCAGAAGTACTCGGAGTAGGTGAAGCCGTAAAGCAACTTTTATCTTGAAAACAAAAACATTGATATTTTCAGAGACAGCCAAGCGGCAATCAAGACCATATCGTTAATCGTCTCCAAGTCCAAATTTATCGAAAGATTTTGAAATGATCTGCAGCAAATCAGTGAAAGGAACCAGGTTGCCTTTCGATGGGTTCCCGGACACTACGACTTTCATGGAAATGAAAGGGCTGATGATATGAACAAAAACGCTTCATCAATGGAATCAAGCCAAACCGTTCCCTGTGTAATTGAGCCATTGGAAATAATGATCAAAAGAATTCACGAGTATTTCCTCAAAGCCGCAAACGAGAGATGATTAAAACTCTTTAACTGTGTTGGGTCTCAAATATCTTTGGTCAAACATCTCAAAGATACAAAAATACAGAATACATTCAAAAGCTATGTAGAACTCAACTGTCCCTTCTGGTTGGTGTCGTTATGGGTCACAACTCAATGGAAGCCACAGGAGTAGAATGGGCATTAGCACATATAGACTTATGCAGAGAGTGTCAATACGTTGATGCAGAAAGAGAATGCGCCTGACTAGCTCAAACCAGGAAAAGAGCTCTCGGAGAATAATTCTTCGATGATCTGGGTGACGAGACGTTTCAAAAAAGCCACTTAAAAACATCCTGAAATTCATTCAAATCTCAGGATGGTTTAAGGAGGCATCCCATAACTAATTCTCCTCCAAATTCCCCAAATATTCCTCCTATTCCTGGGGACCGTAATGGGTCCTTGAGATCCGAGTTAGATGATTCGACTATCCAATCTTCACCCCGTTCAACCTAACCAACTTAATTTATGTGTCAAAACCGCAACACTTAACGGTTTTTAGTGAAAATGGAGTACAGTTTTTTAGAGTTTATTAATATACACTAGATTTTAGAATTTAAAATAATTTTTTTTTAACAGTTTTCAAAATATTGAATCTTCAAAAAAAAGTTCAAAAATTTGTTTTAAACAGAAAAAAAATAATTACTCAAAATGTTTGTATGCAAAATTAATTAAGTTACTTAGTTCTTTTCAATTAAACCGTTATATACCTTTAATAGAATTGTCCGTTAAATTTGGTTCTGTTGAGATAATAGCCCATACCCGCAGAAATGTTCATCAATATCTTTGGAGCCGTTTTCGAGAAAAATAAGCTTCACTGTTATGGAAAGTACCATTATTTGTAGCCGTAGAAATAAAATTTTAATTTCTCCTTGCTGACGGCTGTCATTGAAGGGCTTTGGCAAGGCCTTTTTATAACATCCAGAGCAGGCTATTAGCATTTAGCTATCAAAAAATGGCTTGCTCAGACAAGCTAATAACATTTCATGAAAAGCTATTTGCTGCTATAAGACCATTCAACAAAGGTCTTATAGCAGTTAAATAGCTTGTGTAATGTGCGCCAAAATTACTTGTATAAGGCCTTTTAATGTTACTATAGCAGTAAGAAAATAGCTTGTTTAGAACCTTATACAAGTTTAATTGTTAGTTGGGCCTCCGACTACTGCAAAAGCAATTAGATTCCGACCATGGCTGATTAAACTATTGAACCATCAGATTCAAGGATGTTATATCAAACTAAGGAAAATGCCAAAAATCAGGCTGGAATGGACATCCATTCTGGCGATGGTCTTCTTGATAATATTAATTTTCTGATTTAATGAACAAAAATCCACATCAAATAAAATAATTCAAAAGGATCAGGACCAAAGGTTGTTATTTATAATAATATAAAAGCCAAAGAAATCGAAATATAACTTTGATGCCAACTTGTATCTACTCAACATTATTTTGTTTGTCAATTATGATTGTACTAAAGAAACAAATATCGTGAATAAATCAATGAATATATGAGAAATATCTTTGAAAAGGCTTTTTCAAAAAATGTATTGGCTTATAGTTTTCAACAAAATGCCTAATCCAATAGGAATTGGACTGAAATATATTTCCTTTTCACTCAAATGTAAACATCTTTTGTATTATTTGATTTCAACAATGCTGTTTTGTTTGTTTCATCAATATTAATGCCAATTGTGTTGGTTTCTGGTTTTAACAATAAGTAACAATAACATAACTTCTTAGCACGTATTCGACAAAAGCCTAAGTCGAGCATCAGCAAAGGATTCCTTTTGCAAGGACACATTTTCCCAGTTCCTATGGGAGTTATATAGTTTTTCTATTCGGATATAGGCAAAGCATGTCAAAATACTTTCATTCTTTAGCTTAAGGGATTAAGAAAAAGAAAACGTATGGAACCTATATCCTTAGGGAAAACATTTTTTCGATTACGAGGAATTTCGAAAGGATTGTTAATGAAAAAAAAAAACATTCACCACTACTGTGTTAATAAAATTGCAACATCATCCTGTATAATGGTACACGTATGCAATAAGGGTAGATGTTATAAATTACCCGCATCTAACGTTTACTTAAAAGGCTAGTAATGGTGCTAAGACTAACATTCATAAATTCACAATGAATACGATGAAGTTAAGAGTTTTTTCCAATGTTTTTCTAATTCAGCAAAGAAAATTCTAAGGAAAAAAAAAGAAAATTAGCATTCATAGCCTGTCAACGATGAGTATTTGTTTTCATTCTTTCAAGAATACTTCTCAAAATGATTTTTATAAAATCAAGCATGCAGTTCAGGTTCCGTGTAATTTATTTCCTCTCATCAAGGACTTAAGTAAGTGAATACTTTTAAGGAATGCTATAGAGAATTAAATGTCGATATATGGATGAATATGTAGTGCCCCGTGGCTTAGTGGTTAGTGTGTCGGACTGCTAAGCGAATGAGCCTGGGTTCGAATCCAGCTCATAGCCACCTTTTTCCGGGGTACTACCTCTTGCGAGGAACTGACAAACCTCCAAGAGTAAAATTTGTCTCGAAAAAGTGCATCTCATGTAGCCGTTCGGACTCGGCGGTAAACTGTAGGTCCCTCTCATTCTTGCAGATTATCAACACACACAGATGAATGGTTGAGAGTATAAGTCACTAGGCCTTGGCTCCTTCAGGAGCTGTCACGCCAATAAATTTTTTTATCTTTATATGGATGCATATGTACTTTGTTGTTCCAATATCAAAAACAAACAAAAAATTCAAATAAAACAGTTTTGTTTCTCTAAAAGTCAAGTTCAACTATACTGGGGTTAAGTAATATTAGGGTTAATACAATATTGTTCTTGATTTACGGTCTATTGCATTGTAGTACATCATGTTAATACAATATGCTGGCGTAAATATCGAAGAAGTTATTCATGTTTAAGTATTGGAATAAGTGACTCGTCATATTATTTGCTTTGTATTTGTTTGTTCTTATTGATTCTCATAGTTTCGACAGATTTTGTTCATTAAATATAAAAATGTATGTATCTTAAATTGATTGGAATTTGTTTTACATTTGCCTTAAACTATTATTTCATCAAACAATAAATCAATATCAAACGAAAGGCCAATCTTATCCTGCAATAATGAACGAATGAAACAACAATAACAGCGACAAGAACATAAAGGCGTATGTGACTAAACAAATGAACGACAAAACGCCTAGGTATACAAAAAACAACAAGAAGCAAAATATGCAGAAATGATAATACACATATATGAACAAACGAATTAAGAAAAGGAAAAAAAAACAAAAATCAACTCTAATGTGCGTCTGTCTGAGATGTTAGTTGTGAAATAGTCGTCAAACCATCAACTCAAATTGTAATTCAGTAGCAGAGGTCCCGTGTGTTTCACAAAATTCCTAATTAATGGTTATTAAAGAGTGTTCTGTAATGAAAGATCTTCTGGCTATAAGACTTTGACTATTGAACTTCCCGAGAGATCAATAAAATGACCAATTTAATATCGACTATTGATAAATTGAATGATGATTAATGCATAAACAGTGTTGTTTCAATTGTATACATATTTCAAATTCGAGAAGCAATTATGACACCAGTAAACTACCTCAGTATATCTTAATAATAAATAAAACAATTTTCTTGGTGTTTTTACACGAATCTTGGTTATAAGACAACTGAATCGTCATACCCAGTTGACCAAATTAATTATATAAAACTACGGATGTATGTATATCTATGCTCTTTCTTTCTGGGAATAACAAAATGATGATATAGTTCTGAATGCAATAAACTCTCATGATGAATCAGTTGCTGAATGCTGGCGATTAAAATAGATCAATCAATCTACAAAAAAAGATTTCCAGATGTTTTATAAGCCAACTCACAATATGACGCAGCCAATTTATTTTATTTTTAGCTTACGTCCAATGCATCTCTGAATAATTGAGTATTCTGTTTAAGTTCAGCAATAAGCATGGTTTAATTAAAACAAAGTTAAGCAAACCTCATTTGGCCACAGGAAAAAAATATGAGAATCTGGAAGTAATTTGATTTCTTAACACACGCAGTAGGCGGTTTTATATAACCAGAAAAATCCATGTGGATAAATTTGGCATAATTTCGCCAGAAAATTAAATATAAAAATAGATATTGCATGAAATAAATGAACAGAACACTGGTTTTCAGAAACTAACTTTAACTTTTTTGTTTGTGGTTCGTGCTTGTTTTTGGGTGAGGTTTTCTAGGATATTATAAACCTTTAGCAGGAATGAAAGTAGTCCGAGTATTAAAGTAAGAAAACAAGAATGGATTAAGAAATATTGAATTTAATAAGATAATTTTGATGTTCTAAATATTACAATTAAAGGTTAAAATACAACCAGGAATAGTATTCTACATTCGTGGTTCAGAATGTTTCTATACACAAAAGTCAGGCTAATGTTAAGGGTACTGCCTCTTGCGAGGAACTGACAATATTTACAAGAATAAAAAATTGTCTCGAAAAAGTGCATCTCTTGTAGTCGTTCGGATTCGGCGGTAAATTGTAGAAGGGGGCTACAATTTACCGCAGAGTCCATTCTTGCAGATTAACAAAACACACACAGAAATGGTTGAGAGTATAAGTCACTAGGCCTTGGCTCCTTATGGAACTGTCACGCCAAAAAAATTATTTATTTCCCTTCGGTTAATATTGTTGGGCATTTATTTGGACTAGTAATAATAGTACCTGGTACAAAACCTTTTTAGAAGAAGGTTCCCTTTCAAACTCTCGAACAGAAATCTAGGTAATGATGAAATTGATTATATTTCTTGCAATCATCATAAAGAGTTGCTTCTTCAGCCAATAGTGGAAAACAACCAAAATCGTTGCAATTCCAAAGAAAGCCGCTGAAAATCTCTAAATTTCAAAATCAGCAAGATTATGGAAGAAACCATTGTCGCACCGCTCAAGTAATACTACAATGAACACAACCTAATCCCCGACATACAGTTTGCCTTTTGTGAACACTATATCCGCTAATGAAGTTCAAGTCTGATGTCCGCATAAATAGTTCTCAAGAGCCATTTTTCCACAGTTTGATGCTTTCTGGATGTTGAGTAAACCTCCAACAGCGTATGGATAGAAAACCTAATTCATAAACTTAGATGATTTTGACTACATAGCTGCATCATTAACAACAAAAATTATTTTCTTTTCCTCCTCCAGGAAATTCCTTGTAACTTGAAAACAGTGATCTAGCAATAAATAAATTAGTACCGGAGTTGCTCAAGGTTCTAAACTGGTACCCTTGCTCTTAAACTGGATGACATCTTTCATCGGTTACTAACTAACTGTGAGAACTTTCTCTTTGGAGTTGATTCGCTAACATACACCTCATCGATATCGATAATCATCGCAGCCTGAAAAGTTGGAAACCACATTTCCAGACCTTTTGAGTACTATAAGAAATGAAAAATACTGATTAAAATCGGAATCATTGTGCTTCAGAAAACCTGCCTTCAACTGGCTTATGAAAAGGAAGGAGGACCACTCAAGAATGACATTCCGAACAAATTTATCTTAGTGTAATAGAGATCATAGAACAAATAAATGTCAGCAAAGAAGCTATTTCCTCGATCTGCGTATACATTGGCACGGTGACAGCTTTCTATAGTGTATAATTGCCAACTGAACCATCAACCTGCACGAAAAACACAGTTGGACCACAACAGTTTGGTACAATCAGAGAGAAATAAAGTCAACCGGCTTTTAACTTAAGTTATACTATAGCCATTAATATTATTTTTTTTTTTATTTTAAAATATGTAAAGCGTAAATCTTTTTTATGGTTATAAAATTATTAAAATCAAATTGCAAATATTATTTAAGGGGGTTTGGCGCCGATCCTGTAATGCAATTAGCAATAACCTACAAACGATGAGCCAGAAACTTACCCAACGTAAATATAACAAGTAACAAACAAACAACTGCATATTATGTGCAAGATCATACGATGTACTAAACGATAGGAAAAAACATAACAAACTGTATACACAAAGCCACACATACAAACATACGAAACATACGACCATACGAGAAAGAACGATCATCTCTAACCAGTCAGTCTACAAATAGTCATCAAACTTAAAAGACCAAGGGAGTGAGTAACTAAATAAAACATTTCTTTTACAGTTGAAACGGTTTCGTGTTTTTTGGGCTACCAAATGAGAAAACATTCATTCATATTAAAAAAAAACTGAAAAAAACATTGTGCATTGACAAGGTAAGGTACTTACCGTAGTGTCAACTGATGAATTCAAATGATCTAACTGGAAGAAACGTCAATTTTTGATGGACTAAATGCTGTTAAGAGCTATTAAGAGATTTGAAGAGCAAAATAGGACGAATAAGATAATATTTGAAAAATTGATCATGCTTTAACCTAAAACTCAAATTGTACGTAATTAATTATGAAAATGGACCAGTTGTTTAAAATTTTTATATGGAATGTCAACGTCATATTTTCTAAAACGGACGAATTAGAATAACATTTGTTAAACGAAAAAATTGGCATATGCCTGATTTCTGAAACACACTTAAATAAAAGGCACGACTGGGTCGCACGTACTTGCTCCCGTGTGCTAATCCTTTTTAGGTACAGGCGTCTTTTTGACAAAGATTTAATTTTAATGTTTTTTTGACGTGCAACTTCTTTAGAATCGTTGTGGTTTGAAGCTCGAACGAACATGCGTCACGATAAAGGGATAAACACATAAATATATAGGATTGTTAGCTTTTGCAGTTTTTTAGTGTATTATCTTTCCCCTTGTTGTTTGCTGTTTATAATATAATTTGCTAATAGAAAGATATAAGGGACTTTTTTCAGTTTAATTTTCATTTTGGTATGGACAAATTTGAACAACTGGCATAAAGATTCGTCGGAATCAGCAGTATGGCAATAATGCTAGGTATAGGGACCTATATAGGTTCCAATAACAATCATTTACTTTTTGAAATCAAATTAATTAAAATAGCTGAATTATGTTTGATGGATCGATAAACGTATGATGTGGGTAGGTATTAATGGAATTTATTAAGGATATTATTTACCTATAATAAGGTTGGAAGGAAGGTAGGTACTAAATATAAGATACACGTTCCAACTACTGTTAAGCGAGTAGGTATAGCGACAATACTAAAAGTTAACACAGTGGTTTTGTTTATTTATAGGAAGGTGTAAGCTTTTGTTTTCTCGATTGAAATTTTTGCATTCAGTAGTAATCGAATAATTCTTTTTATTTGTTAGTTGTTTTTGAGTGTTTATCATAGGCTCATTATTTATTCTGTGTACTTTTATGATGATGAAATGCTTTAAAATACGTAGGTATGTATGTAGGTTGTCACCTTCTTTTATTTGACTAATGGCTAGGGCTTAGCCGAGCAATATGAAATAAAATTTGGGGGAATTTTTTTTATGAAATCAAAAAAACACTATTCATAACGTTTTTTGGAAAAAATGTTGTAAGCCATCTTATTTCTTTTGCTGTTTTCTATTTTCTGAATTTTTCATTTCAAAATCGTTCGACCAGTTTTTTCAAAAAAATGTTTTTTTTGAAAAACTTTTCGAAAACATATTTTAAATTTTTTTTGAGTATGTCAATTCAAAGAAATCTAAAGCTTATATTAGGAGAAAAATTTAAAAAAAAATCTATAAAACCGTTTTCAAAATATTCAAAAAACAAAATATTTTTTTAAAAAAATTATTAAAAATTAAAAAAAAATGTTTTTGAAAATTTTAAAAAGCAATATTATTTAAATCACAAAGCTCTACATATTTTGAAAATTTCATCAAAATCCGTTAATTAATTAACGAGAAAGTCTGATTTTAAAAAACCGGTCATATGGGAGGTACCGTTATAAAACTTTTTCTGAAAAATCCATTAAAATGAAAAGATAGATTTTACATAGAAAACATCATTCTGAAAGTTTAATCAAAATCGTAGGAGCCGTTTTCGAGAAAAATAAATTTTTCATTAAAAGTTATATGGCAGGTACCGTTAGTTTTGGAGCTAGAATGCCAATTCCAAAAACAGTCGGGTAGAGCACTCTAAAAATACTATATACCAAGTTTGAATCAAATCGGCCCAACCGTTTGGGCTGTAGATATCGATACGGACAGACAGACAGACAGACAGACAGACAGACAGACAGACAGACAGACAGACAGACAGACGGACGGAATTTCCGGACCCACTTTTTTTGACTTCTCTATCATCGTAATGGCATGTTTGATTGTTAGAATTTTTTTTTTTTTTTTTACGAATACATAACTTGCCTTATAGTCCCTATAAGTCGCAAGTAAAAAGGAAACCGTAATCAATATAAAATGTTATTCTGCCTATCCTGCGTACCACCCATCTGATAGAGAAAGAGGTGGATCCTCTCTATTTATAAGCGAAAATATTGACCATTCCTTAAAGTCAACAATCGAACTTGAGAAAATGAAAGTTTGTGCAGTCAATATAAAATACAGACGTTCGACAAAAAGCATTGCATCAATATGTTGTCCTCCTAGGTGCAAGATAGAGAAAACAGATTTCATAAATCTTTTTGATGCTCTCGATTCTAAGTTTATTATAGGCGGTGACTTTAATTCAAAACATACGTTTGGGGATCAAGATGCATATCAACCAGAGGGAGACAACTTTTTAAAGCATGCGCATGGAAACTAGTGCTGACTTTTTATCGACCGGAAATCCAATTTACGGACGTGGCTAAAACTCCAGATCTACTTGACTTTTTTTATCGCAACGGGTTTAAATAAAAACTATACCAAGATCGAGGATAGCTATGATCTTCCTACTGATCACTCACCAGTCATGTTGACAGTAAGCGGAAGCCTACTTATGAAGGAAAGTCCGTCATTTTTAACAAACAACAAAACGAATCGTAAAAGGTTTCGTGCAGATTGCGCAGAGGCTATTATAACTTGAAGTTTCATTGCAAAATCTGTTTGAATTAGAAGAAGTCGACAGATTTATTAAAGTCGTCCCAAAAGCTGCCTGAAATTCAATTCCTAACGAGCAAAATGTTTCAATTGAAATTAAAGAACTTACATACGCTCGAAAAAAGAAAAGCACGTACGAAATGGCAGTAAACTGAAAAATACAATCAGAGATTCAAAATACTGAGATTTCTACTTACGAATTCCTCTCTGTGGAAGGCTATAAAAGGTGTTAACAAACAATCAGCACCAATTCGAAAAAACAATGGAGATTGGGCTAAAACAGTCAAAGAAATGGCAGATCTGTTTGCCTTTCACCTCGAGGAAGCTTTCAAACTCTTTGACGGTGAGGAGTTGTTGAATGAACCCGGTGATATTCATTGTCACATTTTCAGAACTCTTCGACGCTATAAGAAAGCAAAAAAACAAAAAAGCTTCCAGATATGACTTGATAAATGCACCCATTCTTAAAGAGTTGCCGCAAAAAGCAATCACTAAAATCCAACATTTGATTAATGCCACGTTTAGCCTTGCATAAACTAAAAAACAACAAAGCTGCTTGACCCGACTGACTACCCGCCGAACTTTTTAAAGCGGCCGGAGATGACCTGGTGGAGTGCATACACCAACTCATCTCTAAAGTTTGGTCAGAAGAAAGTATGCCTGATGAATGGAACCTCAGCATCGTTTGCCCGATCCACAAGAAAGGAGACACTTTAAACTGCGCCAACTATAGAGGAACAAGTCTCCTGAATATCGCCTACAAGATCCCCTCTGCCGTACTACATGAATGCCTGAAACCTTTCGTCAGCAACCTGATTGGCCCCTATCAGTGTGGTTTCAGACCAGGAAAGTCCACAATCGATCTGCTACGGCAGATCCTGGAAACTACCCAAGAATTTCAAATCGATACCCACCACCTCTTTATTGATTTTAAGGCCGCGTACGATAGCATTTATAGAGACGAGCTATACAGAGCCATGTCAGGTTTTGGCATCCCCAAAAAACTCGCAGGATGACGATGGACAATTCTCGCTGCTCCGTCAAGGTTGGTACTGACCTCACAGAAGCTTTTGATGTCAAAAAAGGATTCCGACAATCTAATGCGCTATCGTGCGATTTCTTCAACTTAATACTTGAACAAATTATAAGAGTCTCGTAAGTCAATTGTAGTGGGACAAATTTTTGCAAGTCTGTGCAATTGCTAGCATACGCTGACGGCATAGACATTATTGGCAGAACTTGGCGAGCTGTCAATGGAACGTTTGTTAGCATTGAAGCTGAAGCGGCTAAGATGGGACTAGCAGTCAATGAGGCCAAAACGAAGTACCTGCTGTCCACAAAAAAGGACACACAACACCGGCGGATTGGACAAAACATCACAACAGGCAGGTACAACTTTGAAGTAGTTAGGGACTTTGTGTACCTCGGATCCGCTATAACATCTGACAACAACATCTCGTCAGAAATAAAGGGAAGAATTACTCTTGCCAATCGCTGTTTCTATGTGCTAGGAAGGCAATTGAGTAGCAAAGCCCTCTCTCGAAAGACAAAGGAGACACTGTATAAGACTCTAATCATCCCAGTCCTGCTGTATGATGCCGAGGCATGGACTCTATCTAAAGCGGATGAAGATATCCTTAGTCGTTTCGAGCGTAAGATTCTTCGGAGGATTGTTGGTCCTATCTGCGTTAACGGGCTTTGGAGGAGAAGGTTCAACTAAGAACTATAGGAGCTGTACAGTGACATTGAACTGATCAAAATAATACGCATATCACGTTTAAGATGGCTAGGTCATGTAGAGCGAATGGACAACAATGCTCCGGCTCTCAGGATCTTCGATTCCATCACAGAGGGTAGACGCAGTCAAGGAAGACCTCGCCTTGGGTGGCGCGCTCAAGTAGAGGACGACCTCAACCAACTTGGAGTGCGAAGGCACTAGGCAGCTTGCCAAAGACCGAGCTGGGTGGAGAGGGATGTTGGTTGAGGCCCAGGTTCGTCCAGAACTGTAGCGACCCCTAAGTAAGTAGTATCTGGAAAATAGACTTTTCCGAGTGAAACAAGGTACTGAAAATTCCGGATTTAAGGAAATAAATGCTTGTGTTCCACAAGGAGAAGACGTCATTATAGCAGCATTTGCTGATGATACGGCGTAACATTATCCAGCTCAATTGAAAGAGCAACCGAAAAGCTACAGAAAACTCTTGATAAAATAACAAACTGGACGAAGAAATGGCGCATTGTTCTAAACGAGTCCAAATCAACACATGTTAACTTTACTTACAAGATGCTAACGTATGCTAACGAAGCAAAATATCTAGGCATGAGTCTTGATGCTAAGGTTAAATGGAAGAAAAGAAACGAACTCGATATTAAGTTACGAGAACTAAACTGGATTATTGGAAAATACTCCAATCTAAATAACGGGTGATTTTTTTGAGGTTAGGATTTTCATGCATTAGTATTTGACAGATCACGCGGGATTTCAGACATGAAGTCAAAGAGAAAGATGCTCAGTATGCTTTGACATTTCATCATGAATAGACTTACAACGTCGAATTTTCAGTGAATGGGCCCTAGAAAAGTTGGCAGAAAATCCGCTTTTTTATCGACAAATTTTGTTCAGCGATGAGGCTCATTTCTGGTTGAATGGCTGCGTAAATAAGCAAAATTGCCGCATTTGGAGTGAAGAGCAACCAGAAGCCGTTCAAGAACTGCCCATGCATCCCGAAAAATGCACTGTTTGGTGTGGTTTGTACGCTGGTGGAATCATTGGACCGTATTTTTTCAAAGATGCTGTTGGACGCAACGTTACGGTGAATGGCGATCGCTATCGTTCGATGCTAACAAACTTTTTGTTGCCAAAAATGGAAGAACTGAACTTGGTTGACATGTGGTTTCAACCAGATGGCGCTACATGCCACACAGTTCGCGATTCTATGGCCATTTTGAGGGAAAACTTCGGAGAACAATTCATCTCAAGAAATGGACCGGTAAGTTGGCCACCAAGATCATGCGATTTGACGCATTTAGACTATTTTTTTGTGGGGCTACGTCAAGTCTAAAGTCTACAGAAATAAGCCAGCAACTATTCCAGCTTTGGAAGACAACATTTCCGAAGAAATTCGGGCTATTCCGGCCGAAATGCTCGAAAAAGTTGCCCAAAATTGGACTTTCCGAATGGACCACCTAAGACGCAGCCGCGGTCAACATTTAAATGAAATTATCTTCAAAAAGTAAATGTCATGGACCAATCTAACGTTTCAAATAAAGAAGCGATGATATTTTGCAAATTTTATGCGTTTTTTTTTAAAAAAAAGTTCTAACCTCAAAAAAATCACCCGTTACTTATGAATAACAAACTGCTTATCTACAAGCAAATGCTAAGACCTGCGTGGACTTACGGAATACAACTTTGGGGTTGTGCCAAACCAAGCCATATACAAACACTGCAAATATTTCACCTAGCGTAGCAAACCATATAACCGTGTATTGCAAGAACTCTGCCAAATGTGATTAATAAAAATGAAGATTAATTGACAAGGTAACTTAGTTGTAGTCGAATGAACAAATGAAGGTGTTTTTTTAGTGAGTAAGAATCTCACACTACCATAGGTACCATAGGTGTCTATGAAGATTTTATCACCTTTCGCCGTAGAAAAAAAATAATTCAACAAGTTGAAAATAAATGCTGAGTGAGTTCCTTAAAAGAATGTAAAAATCTCAATGCCAGCAATAAATATATCCAAATATGTAGGAAAATACACTTAGTTAGACTTTAATAAATATTTTAGAAAAAAAAAATTAACAATGCTAAAAATCAAGTTCCAAGTCATCAATGTAAACGAGAATGACTTGTACTCCTAGAAAAAAGGTCAGCAGAAAACAGAATAGTTTTAAGCTTAATGGATCGGAAAATTACAAATTTCGACAATTATTAGTCACTAAGAAGTCAGTTAACTCAAAAGTTTTCAAGCACTTAAGTAATTATCTTAGATATGTATCAAAGAGGATTCTTAGAATGCACGAATTGCCACAAAATAGTTTGCAAATTGGTTTTAGAAGGTTTTCGTTCCTGAAGTAAGTATGACCTTTAAAGCATCCGCAGTGATGTTAAGCAGGAGCACGTGAAGCAATTTCAGATATAAAATATAATTAGTTTTCCTAGAAAGTTCTTCTGCTATTGATCAATACATCATACCGCTCGAAGGACTTAAAAAGTATAGTAGTTCTCTTTGTATTACCTGTTCCCTGAATGGGGGGTGAACCAAAATGTGATATTTTTTTCTCAAAATTTCTTCCAAAATCTCTTCAAGCTGCATTAGCTTTAGGAGAAACCAATATTGTAAAATGTTTTGATTCGGGTTCACCGTTAGAGATGCTATGCACTTAGTTTATTTTTCTTAGAATTAAATCAATGAAGGAACATTGGAAAATGTTGGGAAAACGTACATCCGCAAGAGTTTGAGTGGGATGAGGATTTAAGTCTTTCAAGTCTTGATTATCAGTTTCAAAGAAACGTAATGGCGTATAGAATAAATTCGAAAAGTAAATCAACAACTGGTCAAACTGCTTAGCTTGCTTCTTGATTGTATTACTTATTAAAGTGCATAGTGGCTGAATAATGAAAAAAAGATTTTATACACACCATACAACAATATGGCCGTTTCAGACTTAATAGCGATACTGCAATTTTTTCAAAATTCTTTCTCCCATCAATCGCGTTGATATCCAATTTAACGAATCTCCCGCTAACTGTTTTTTTTTTTTTTTGTAATTTTTATTGAATTCACTCTTATAACTAAAGCTAGACAAAAATTCGTAAAAAAACTAGCATATTTAACTTAATCTTAAATCTAACTTACTGGCCCCAGACGGGTGCTCTAAGTTATTCTGTATTAATTTTCTTAAATCTAATGCCTATAAATATATATATATATATATATATATATATATATATATATATGAAAATTAATTAGTTTTTTAAATTTTCTAATTAAATAAAAAATAATAAATATATATATATATAATTTCTAATTAAATAAAAAATAATAAATATATATATATATATATATATTTATTATTTTTTATTTAATTAGAAAATTTAAAAAACTAATTAATTTTCATTTTTCTTTCTTACAACCTACTTAAAATTAAGTCTTAAAATAAAACTTAAAACTACCTACGCTACCTATGAATTACTTACAAACTACAACAGCCACAGCAGCAATTAAATATAATTTTATAATAAGACTTATCTATACTTTTTTTACTTTTTTTTATTGTTTTATGTTTTATTTTGTGGAGCTAAAACCATTACATAAATATATACAAAAAATTAACTTACGTGTATATATGTATTTATGACATATAGGTTTTTTTTTTGCCACTGTACCTATTTTACTTAAGACTAATAATACCAAACAGGTATTTAGGCCGGCCAGGCTCAATTAAACACCCAACCCGAAAAGCTATTATCGTGCAGATTGAAGCTACCAAAACTGGCTCTCCTGCTTCATTCGATCTTTTCTGTCCCGTTCGAAAACAGCCCTACTAAACCGAAAGCGCTCTCCTCCGCCTTGTGTGAGGATGTACCGATCATAAAAGAGCCGCCGGTCTACGGTTCTTCTACTGACGTGGTAGATAAGCGGAACCGCCAGTCTATCTTGAACAAGCCCGCACATATAAAAATGAAGGAATGCCTCCGGCGGAATGAAAACGTTCAAGCGCACTCTTTCAAAATATTCAGCATTCGGATAAAACGGTCCAAAAATCAAACTATTGGTCGAATTGTTCTGTTAATCAGGGCCCCGTTATACAGGACCTCGTTGGAATAGTGGTAAGTATATTCGGATTCGGGAGTTCGATGCAAACCCAGACAGCGCCGAAGACACTGCCTCTCGAAAACCCGAATCTTTTCCATTTGAGATGGAGCAATGTTGAACCACACAGGACAACCATAAACGATCATCGGCCGTTTGAGGGCCATATAGCAAATTACTTTTACTCTTTTGTCAAGACGACTACTATAAAACAGTTGTTTTGTCTGTCGAAATATATATACTGATCCAACCAGATACCTAGGTACCTTACTACAGTCTTGCTCGTTAGTTGCTGTCCGCCCGGTCCAACAATGACCATCTTGCGTCAATTCATGCGAGTGTCCCTTGAGGCCCCAGCCAACGGGGTCCGAAACAGAATTGTCTCCGATTTCAGGAAGTTGATTTTTAACTTCCAGTCATCGCAGTATCGCTGAAATCTTGTCGAAGTCACGCTGCAAAAGAGTTCTGATGATTTCAACCTTTTGGGCCGTTCTGTACGCAATAAGATCGTCGGCATACGCAATTGCCTGAGTAAGACTGCCCATCAAATCGCTGGTGTAAATACTGAAAAGAATCGGAGAGTTCACTGCTCCCTGTTGTAGACCATTCCTTATTTCAAATGTTGAGGTAGAAGTTACATTGACACTTTTGACAACAAACTTTCTACCGCTGAGCATATCATGAAGCACATACAATAATGGTTTGCTTATACCAAGTTTGGATAGCTAAAGATAAAGACCCTCTAACATACGGAATCGAAAGCCTTTTCCAAGTCAACCAGAACGGCACCCGTGCATTGTTTTTTTGATTTGTTCCATTGAATATTAGACGCGGCATGAATTGTGTCATGTCCCGCCTTGAACCCAAACTGATTATCCGGAATGATTTCCACTTAGCCAGAGCCCTATTGATTATTTTTTTCGAATACCTTGCTAATGCTTGGAAGCAGACTTATCGACCGAAAATTCGACGGATTGGAGTTGTCCTTTCCCTTTTTCTGTCTAACTGTCCTGATGTAGATGTTCTAAAGCTTTTTTTATCTTTTTCACTTCTTAGACTTGGTTTAGCACACAAAATTGTTTTGTTTTATGTGGCCGGGAAGTAACCATGATGGCACAAACCCTCCATACAGGGCCAGGCCAAAAATTTGCATGCCTGGTTAAAGAATTAAAACCGTGTTTTTTGTCTAAAATTCTTCCTTTTTCAAATATTGTTTTAATTTTTGCTATCCACGCATTTTCTCCTGCCAATGGCATTTTTATTTAAATAGGAACCCATTTTCCTATGCTTCGCATTTTAAGTATCCTTTTTTTTTGTTTGATATCGAATATTCCCGGAATTGATTACATTGAGTACCCCCACAAGTTTTTGGGACAGGGAGTTCAGGAGAGAATCTATAAAAGGTCTAGAAAGATATTTTTCTTTCTCTTTTTCAGTGACGTATTTTTTTATTCCAATGTATTTTATGGTGTGAAGAAATGTTCCCTTGATTATATCCCTAAACATAAAGTCCCTAGACAAAAAAAAAATGGTTCCATTGTAAGTTGTTGCGTCAGTTATTGAAAAATACACAAGAAAAAGATACAAATATTTATTCTTTTACAAATTCATTCTGTTCGATTGTCGATTTCGTCAGCGTAAAAATGCTCAAAGGATCTAACATAGATACAATAATATCCTTTTGCTTGGCAGAGCATTGAACCTTTTTGGGTATGGGGTTTAATTTATTTTTCTTTTAAGTGTAAGTAAAGCCCTTTCTTATGAAATCGTTTAATTAAGATAATTGTCCGATTAGGTAGCTGGTTTAAACTTAAATGGGCAATAAGAAATACAATAAATTATCACTTAAAGCACCATTCGTTTAAATTTAAATTAAAAAAAAAAAAACATTTTCTTTTAATGGAAATGGGGACCTAAAGGGTTCTTTCATCTATATCTTAAGGCAAATTAAATAGAAGATAAAAATGACATTAAAAATGGTATTTACTATAACCCATGAAAATATACAAATAAACATGAATTTAAAAGAGGACAAAACTTTGATTTAGTCGTTTGCCTCATGAGAAAGCCTTCGCATTCCAATCATTTCTAAAGAATAATAGTTTCCTTTAATGTTATACATACGCAGTCTTACTACAACTCCTATCGCATTGTTGGAAAGAACCCAAAAATTAATATTCCACATACGCCGTAGTGAATCAGTTAACAGCATAGTTAGAGGCATTCATTCTTTACGCATGACTTTCTTTAAGGATTACACCATCAATTAAAATAAATTAGGAAAATAAGATTCATTCATGGAGGTATTTTGGATGTTAGCACAATAAAGAGTCATAAAATATATATACATAAAAATATATTTCAGTAATTTAAGCTTTGAATTTAGTGTAATAGTATGTTTGATTTCTTATTTGATACACGAGAAAACCCACAGCTTAATTATAAAGGCATTCATAGAGAATCGGCTTATGCTTCATAAAGATACAAACAAATAATTAAATAAAAAGCTTAAAGATCTGAAGAATATCGCTAATACAGTTTGTAATTAAGAGCTGTTGGGCTGGACTATATGTGGTTCAATTTTGACCATAAGAAATTGGTTATCATTTTTCTATAGCGCTTGTCATTAACGGTGACCGCCTAACCAACGTCATTTTGGAAACGCTCTTAGATCTAACCTTGATTGTAACTTCCAAAGCACATCAAAAATAATTGTGCCTTGCCCCCGTCAATCCCCGGCTCTGCTAGGATAGCATATGAATGTAATAGGTAGGGGTCATCTCGCGGAATATTTTTGGAAAAATTTCGTTTGACCAAATTTATTTCGCAATTTTTACTTGCGATTTATAGGGACTATAAGGCAAAATTCTAACAATCAAACATGATATTACGATGATAGAGAAGTCAAAAAAAGTGGGTCCGGAAATTCCGTCCGTCTGTCTGTCTGTCTGTCTGTCTGTCTGTCTGTCTGTCTGTCTGTCCGTATCGATATCTACAGCCTAAACGGTTGGGCCGATTTGATTCAAACTTGGTATATAGTATTTTTAGAGTCCTCTACCCGACAGTTTTTGGAATTGGCATTCTAGCTCCAAAACTAACGGTACCTGCCATATAACTTTTATTGAAAAACTTATTTTTCTCGAAAACGGCTCCTACGATTTTTATAAAACTTTCAGAATAATGTTTTCTGTGCAAAATCTATCTTCTAGTTGTAATAGATTTTTCAGAAAGTGTTTCATAACGGTACCTCCCATATGACCGGTTTTTTAAAATCAGACTTTCTCGTTAACTAATCGACGGATTTTGATGAAATCTTCAAAATATGTTGTGTATTATGATTTAAATAATATTGTTTATCAAAATTTTCAAAAACATTTTTTTTTAAATTTTAATAATTTTTTTTAAAAAAATATTTTGTTTTTTGAATATTTTGAAAACGGATCTATAGATTTTTTTTTTAATTTTTCTCCTAGTATAAACTATAGATTTCTTAAAATTGACATACTTAAAAAAATTTTAAAATATGTTTTCGAAAAGTTTTTCAAAAAAAAACATTTTTTTGAAAAAACTGGTCGAACGATTTTGAAATGAAAAATTCATAAAATAGAAAACAGCAAAAGAAATAAGATGGCTTACAACATTTTTTCCAAAAAACGTTATGAACAGTGTTTTTTTGATTTCATAAATTTTTTTCCCCAACATTTAATTTCATATTGCTCGGCTAAGCCCTAGCCATTAGTCAAATAAAAGAAAGTGACAACCTACATTACATACATACTTACGTATTTTAAAGTATTTTTCATCATCATAAAAGCACAGAATAAATAAGGAAGCCTTTGATAAACACACAAAAACAACTAACAAATAAAAAAAACTATTCGATTACTACTGAATGCAAAAATTTCAATCGAGAAAACAAAAGTTTACACCTTCCTATAAATAAACAAAACCACTGTGTTAACTTTTAATATTGTCTCTATACCTACTGGCTTAACAGTAGTTGGAACACGTATCTTAATTTTAGTACCTACCTTCCTTCCAACCTTATTATAGGTACCTAAATCCTTTATAAATTCCATTGGTCCCATATTGGGACGTTTAAAGGTCCCTTTACCTAGCATTATTGCCATACTGCTGATTCCGACGAATCTTTATGCCAGTTGTTCAAATTTTTCCATAACAAAATGAAAATTTAACTGAAAAAAGTCCTTTATATCTTTCTATTAGCAAATTATATTATAAACAGTAAGCAGCAAGTGGAAAGATAATACACTAAAAAACTGCAAAACCTAACAATCCCTTTACCGTGACGCATGTTAGTTCGAGCTTCAAACCACAACGATTCTAAAGAAGTTGCACGTCAAAAAAACATTAAAATTAAATCTTTGTCAAAAAGACGCCTGTAAAAAGGATTAGCACACAGGAGCAAGTACGTGCGACCCAGTCGTGCCTTTTATTTGTTTTGCAATTCGATTATTTGCATACATTTCTTTCGCAATTTTTTACTAAGCATTTTCTTTTTTTGACTACGTATTCACATAGCCAAAATATTATTTTGCAATTGCGTTGTTTCCCTTTTTTTGTTATTCTGCTTTGTTGTATTTAGCTTCCAAATGTTAACTAATTTCGTGCGAAATTATTCAAGATTACGCGGAATAAAAATGTGCGATTTTAATTTGGCAAAATGACAAATTTGCGAGTTATGTAAATCACAGGCGAAATAATGATTGGCGAAATAAAAAAATTGCAAAATGAACAAAATTAATTTTGATAATAACGA
This sequence comes from Platycheirus rosarum, assembly GCA_963971375.1. NCBI lineage: Eukaryota > Metazoa > Arthropoda > Insecta > Diptera > Syrphidae > Platycheirus > Platycheirus rosarum. Next base: position 130,108,335 of record OZ020509.1, on the reverse strand, counting down.
ATTAAGGATTGGCGAAAAAAATTCCTACTAGAGGGCACGCTCCCGAATATAATGAGTGCTATTTTTGTTGAGATAATAGAAACCCACCAGAGAATATACCTTCTTTCAGCAACTTCTAACAATATAGATGAAATAAAAAAAACCATCTTTTCGGCGCTGTAACTCACTTTTGGATCAAATGTCTGCTACGTTACCTTCCGGGTGGTCACAACCTCTTCTGCCATCAATTAATGCATCTTCATTTTCACTCAACCACCTATACTACACTCGCTTTACTAACAATTACTTAACCTCCTCCTTCACAATCTAAACCAACCATTTATCCTTTTGGAACTACTGAACAACAATATTTAAAAAAACTCAACATCAATGCCGATTATTATACCAAAGGCGCTTTTCATCTTGCCGACGACGCTTCCTAATGGAAAATAAACTTATTTTATAAAAAGTTCTTCATTTGTAGTAAAGAATGCCCAAGAATTTCATTGCCTCGCTCCAAGCACCAAAACTTAAAAATAAGCATCCCATCCAAGTACCAATGGCTTCTAGACGGCGAGAACGCCGCATTGGAAAGATGACTATGGCCAAATGGAGTTCAAACAAGAATTCAGGCCCCTATCTTTCTATAATGCAAAGTCCTTAAAAAAAATAATAAATCTCAGCCTTATCCTCATTTCAAACCCAAAAATAAATCTACCCCTCTTCCCTTATCTAATTCAAATTGAAGCTATAAAACGAATATTTTCCCAATATTTTCCCAATTTTGACTCCTCATAAAATCATTCAAAATCCTTTCCCAAACGGGCCATTACCCGAATCATCTGACAAAATGTCCCTTACTCATCCCATTCAAAGTAAACGGGTATCTTTCAACCTCAAAACGGAATTCTGGCCTCTTGGAAAAGGCTCTTTGTAAAAGAAGAACTCTACTACAGAAAAATACCACAATTTCATTCACTCTCATACCATTGATCCGGCTCTTCCTGGAAACCCGCCTTCTAAAAACCCACACTTTTCTGCTCCTCCACCTTCAGATTCTCAGAATTCTGTCAATCTGAACCATCGGTAACTGCACCTTTTTTCGATGGTTCTTCCTAAAGTTAAACTCACTACGAGATTAGCCCACCGCACACCTACCAACACCGAACTCGATGGATTATATGTCATGTCCTGTCCATACTCCGAGACTAAACACTCTTTGAAAATGTGCATCTACATTTAGCTTACCCATACGACAAACCTGAACCTGTTTGCATTAATTGTAAAACTAAAACCAATGTCAGTCTTCAAATCCAAAAAGAAGGACTTCCACACAACTGACCCTACAGCCTTCAAGAATATCTACACCGCTTTCATGAAAACCTTAAAATTTCCCTTCCAACCCTTAACAGAGGCCTAAATAACGTATTGTTCTCTCCAATTTATTTATAGCTACCTCCGGGGTCCCCCAAGGCAGCCACTAAGGTCCTCTGCTTTTTATCCAGACTATTAACGATATTAAAATGGCCATCAAACATTCACATATTTCACTCTACGCTGATGATACCGAAGTTTTTCAAGATCTCGATAGTTTCTCACTCTGGTTCCTCAAAAACTGCTTAGAGCTAAATATTGCCAAATGCCAGCCAATTTTTTTTTTGCGTAAACGCATAAAATCTTCACCGAGAATCGAGAGCATTTAACGTCGTTTTCTTAGATTTTCCCTTCGCGGTCTGTCCTGGATCTATTTATTATGCAACTCCTAATCAAAATCGTCTTGAACTTATAAACCAGAATACCCTCAAAGAACTCAGAGAAACTGCAAGCATAGATTCTCTTCATTCATGGACTCCTCACAGGTTCCGTCGACTGTGAAACTCTTTATAATTCTATCTTTCTCAGCACAAATTTCCGTTACCTAAAAAATCTTTACCTGTTCCCCCAAAATCATCCTCCCAATCCATTAGTTTCATAGTTTTAAGTATATTAAGCTAAATTAACCACGAAAAAATAAAAAATGAAAATAAAAAATTTACATTTAAGACCGTTAGTATTCCTTCCAATTGAAATCACGCGTCCTCGAGTCCCAATTCATCCCGATGATTCCGTTTAAAAACAATAAATTTGAAGAGGTAAATTGGCTCTGTATGTCATACGTGGATTTTCGGGGCCACAGACGCGATAATTTTGCTTAAACATGTAACCGGGGAAATGGAAATTGGCCTCATCGCTCATAATGACTTTCGATAAGAAATCTTCCTCTTTTAAGTCGTTTTTAAGTTTTAGTTCACTGGCTTATGTCCACTTGCATTCCACATGAAAATAGCAAAGAAATATATCGCCGAGTAAACTATTCCAAATTCGTGTTGTTCGCCTAAAAAAAACAATCCCTATATTTCACAGTACGTCCGAAATCGGGCTCAAGGGTGAACTGATGAGCATTCATTGCGAGACGAGTATTACGGGCAAGCGGGGTAACGTTGCATTCGGAATATTCAACCCCGCCCCTATACAGGGATTAGGAAATGGTGTTTAGAAATAAACCGTTTTTTTCTAATATTGGAAATCAGCGCTAAGTAATAGTAAAATTACTGGAAATAACGTTATTCAAACCAGAGGATTTGAAAGTTTCCTCGAGGAGGTGTGCAAACTGATTTGCCTTTATTTGTGTTAACCCATCCCTCAATCTGTTTAAAATGGTGGGAATTTGCATCGTTGGTTTTTTAACACATGTAATAGCCTTTCATAGATAGTAGTTTGTATTTTTGCCTGACCCGTCTCTCGACTTTTGTTAAACCCGGATTGCCTAAATTAAATTACATTATATTTATCAATGAGCTGATTCCAAAACAACTTAGTTTTATGTTGAGGAGTTCGGATTGCTGCCATTTATTGCGTGTTATTCTTTTTTTATTGAAGAAGAAAGAAAGAAGAAGAAATTAATATTCATACTTTTAATGCTCCACCAAACCGACTGCACTAGTGAGTTCTGAGTAGTGACTAAAATAAACACGAACGAACAACGAAAAACATGGGAATAAAAAAAAAACGCTCTTCCATCAACCAGTTTCGCATTAAGAGAAACACATTTTCTATTTTAGAGTTCACAGTTCAGTCTTTAAGCTCATCAGGAAGAGATCGGCCGTTCGCTATAGATTGAAAGTAAATAAAGTGTCTTATAATTTTTATCAAAATAAACCCGCTAGAATGAATTTCTAGTTCCTCCATTTTAAAGAAGGCTCTTGGCTTCCATGTGAAAATCTTATACAACTTGTTTTTTTCCATAATTAATTACGTGTTCATTGAGCTCTAGGCTCGATTTTTTTTAACATCAATTGAACACAATTTGAAAGGTGACAACTCTCAGGAATTAATTACTGCTATTGTTATAACACGGTTACACTGCCAATTTACATAGACTTGTGCTGACTACATAGTTACAATTGACGTCAGTGTTCTCAATGAATTTTTTTTTATAATTTCTGGGCAGTAAATAAAAATTCGCATATAGATAAGCTGCTGAGGCTTACGGCACATCCTTTGCAGCAGGATACTTTTAATTACTTTTAATTTTTGTTTATTTTCACCGTTTATTACCGGTGTGGGTGATTTTAATGTTCAACCAATACTACAAATATTGATTAATGGCCAGCAATCATACGCAGCGATTTTTCTTTTATTTTATTATTTGTTTTACATTTTATTTAATTTATTTGAATGCAACCATTGATAAACATTTAAAAATGTTAATGTTAATATATAAATAAATCTGAGGCTTAAATGTGGCAGATGGACTTTGGTTTAAATAAATTTACATTTTATCGTTCAATTCAAATGGAAATCGCACATAATTTTCCAAAATTCTTGTCAAATTAAACATTCAGTTTAAAATGAATGCCTGACTCTTGAATCCATACCCATCAGGTAAGGATTTAACGTAACTTCATGCATACTTCAATAGCATTTTAAACCACTAAAAAGCTTTTGCAACAAAGCCACATGCTACTCCATTGAAACCAGAACACTTTCGAATTATTATAATAAATATCTTTCAACCAAATACAGGACTTGAATGCTTTATTGCCCTTTAATCCTGGTTCAAGAGTTTCAATGCTCATCTCAACTTCAAGGTCTACCGCTGTTGTTTTTTTTTTTTAATGAGTGATTCGTATATGAATCTGACTGGACTCTATTCATATGTTCTCTCCATCTATGGTGCCAATAAAATGGAAAGGCGACTCTACTCCAGTCAGGAATGCACAGCTCTATTCTCATGTTGAATTCTTCAGTGAGACTGCGGCATCCGGATATGCAATTACACGGGTTGGATTCATGTGGTGTGAATAGATTTACGTACGCTATTCCCTTTTGTATTTGTTTATCATTGTGAATGGACAACAGGAGCAAGCTCCTATTAATTTCACTCCTTGCGAAATGTTTGCATGCCTTTCAGGATTTTTTTTCAGGACAACAGAGAACGTATTTGATTAGAGTATTGTGGTGACAAAAAAATCCGTAGTTTTTGCTAAGGAGACTCAGATATTTCTTTTCCCTTGTAAATGGTAAAGGACATGAACATATTCCGGGTTATTTTCAATTTTGCTCTCAGAACTGGGATATGAATCCTTCAATTGATTTAACATCCTTTTCCATCTTTAAGCATTATATTTTGCTTCACTTAAGATTCAATGTTGTCCATTAGATTGTGCGGCTTATTTTCAACTTGTTAATATAATTTGTTGATGCATATACGACAATCACATAGGTTAAGGGTGTGGGCAATATCCATCTAGAGGTGTGGTTGCGGCTTAAGGATGCCAGGTTGCGGTAGCTTTATGTCACAACAGCTTCCTAGCTTCTTGCATCCTAATGTGAAGTTCATTTCATGCTTCAATTGATTTAATTTCCATACCAATAACACCCAAGGGAAGGATAATAATTTATTGTATATTTTACTATCAATTGATGTGTTAAATTTCATATGAAAATTATTTGTAGTAAATTTGTTGTAGTGAATCTTCAGGGTCAGGCAATCCATATTAATTGAAACAGATGTTTAAAGAGTTTTGGTTGTGTTTAAGGGAATAAGTAATTCAAATAAGAAATTATCAATTATAATTATTATGAAATGGTAACAGGCCCACCGGAAATTCAATAATCCGAAATTAAATCTGATCTCAAAGCAAGCCATGAAAACATCCAAGTTTCCAACATGCCAGAAGAAATTTTCAAAACATTTCCATTACCGCAAAACTGTTCTGTTCACATTGCATACCAAAGGTCCCCAGATGTGCTGGCTTACATAATCTAGTGAGCGAATCTGAAAATATTGAATCTCCCCATTTGATCTATGACTCTAAACTTGAAAGAATGAAGTCTTAGAATCCAACTTTCAAAGGAGGCTGCAGGTCTCGAATTTCGACGTTCCCAATGGTTTGTGATCCGTGACAAACTCAAATCCTTTACCAGCTTAGTAATAATAGAAACTTTTAACTGACGACAACAACGATAACTCTCTTTTTCCGTTTGCGAATATTTCCTTTCGACTTCGAACAAACTCTTACTCGTAGGTTGAACCAAATCGCTTGGCCAATGATAAGTTGCGCAGAGAGAAGATTTAAGAGAAAAAAAATGATGCGCGAGACATTTAACGAATAAAGGTTATTTCTTAAATAGTAAAATGTCAGAGATGAAATAGTTTTTTGAAAACTTAATAATAAGCCATGGTTACCTTATGTAAAGAAAATTCATTGCTGGAACATGATTGTGTGTATCTTTCAAAATTACAGAGATAAGCAGAAAAGAAGCTGAGCACTCCGTAGTAGAATGGGCAAAGGGAATTGGTTTATTAATATTTTTATTAACTTCGTTAAAATTTATATACAATTGGCCTTAAACTAACTTATAACTAAAATAAATCATGTCGGCTCAACAACAGGGGCCTGACGTACTTCAGATGACTCTATACTGCTATATTTTTACTTACATCATATTTTTGTTATGTATGTCGTCTATGAAATTCGAAAGACATTTAAAGCCAGCCAAAATACTTTCCAGTTTTCTCTGAAAAATTTGTAGAGCTGAGTTCACTCCAAACAATAATCTCTTGTATCTGAATGTGCCTATTGACGTAATAAACGTCGTTATCTAAATTTAACGTTGGCTATGGATATCAGCAGTATCATTAAAGACTACTACAATCGGAAAAAATCCAAAAGCTCGGTTCAATTACCCGTTCTGTCTTCTTTTCTTCCAGTGCATATCGAACTCTTTGTAGCTGTTGTTTAACCAGCTTTAATGGTTTTTCGATCGATATAGAAACAGTAATGCCCGAAATGGCTGAAGGTTATCGACTTAATTCGACGAAATCAGGTAGAAATTCAAACAAGCTTAGCTAAGAAAGCTTGAAACAAAAACAGCTATGCGTTCCATGTATTTGTATCACAAGCTACCTTCTCTGAAACGCCAAAAATGCAAAAAAATATTTTTCACCTTTAGATCTTGCTACAATTAATGAGGCGTACATTCACCAAAAACTTATATTATAATTCAGGCTTTACATGCATGTGCATCTGCAAATTTGAAGAAAAGTAGAACAGGACCAATATAAATCACTAATATATAAGATAGAAAGAGTACACACTAAAGGCTTCCCATACATTTATAACTTTTATTTTTGAAAATGCTTCATCAACATCGAATGTAGCTTTGGCTGTGTGGCACGTAGCACTGTCCTTTTGAATCCAAATGTTGCCAATATCCTCCTCTTTAATTGTTGTGAACAAAAATTCATTCAACATGGCCCAATAACGATCGCCATTGACTGTAATGACAACTCCTTCCTCATTTTCGAAAAATGGCCCAATTATGCCTCTGGACCAAAATCCGCACCAAACAGTGACTCGTTTTGGATGTATCGGCTTTTCAATGTATGCGTGCGGATTTTCTGTGCCCTAAATGCGACAATTTTGCTTGTTTACATACCCGCCAAGATCAAAATGAGCTTCATCTGAAAAGATGATTTTTTTGGCAAAATCGGCATCTTCTCTAAGCCGATCGCAGGCAGTAATGTCCCAATATTTCCCAGCGTATACACAACCATATTCGTTTAGCGGAAGGATAAAACTAATTATCTGTCGAATCAGACATGGGCTTAGTGTTACCATTCACGAAATAAGTACTAGTTGAAAAAAAAACGTTAGATGGCGGAACCTTTATAACTTTTTGACATGCTCTTGGGCACATTCGAGTGCTCCAATTCAATACCTACCCGAAGTACATTTAACATAGACAATAACCAAAATATACCAATTATTATCAATATATGAAACAAATAAAATAAGGAAAACAGATATTCTGTGCCATTTACTAGAAAACGAAGATATATGTAAATCCACATTCGGATGCAATAAATTTGTAATGTGTCCATTTTTCACGCAAATAATAAGCATACTCTATTGCACAAGTGCCCTCTTTTTACTTGCGATTTTAGGGACTATTAGGCAAGTTTGGGATTCGTGAATATTGTCTGTCTGTCTGTCTGTCTGTCTGTCTGTCTGTCTGTCTGTCAGTCAGTATGTATAACGAGCTGCAGCCTAAACGGCTTAAGCGATTATCTTCAAACTTTGTGTGTGTGATTATTTTGGCATTCCCCGGAGGGGAAATTGAAATTTTATTTTTAGCCGTAAAAATAACGATACCTGCTATATGACCGTTTAAGAAAATCTTATTTTTTCTCGAAAACGGCTCCAACGATCTTAATGAAATTTTTTGAGAATTTTTTTGTTGGTATTGGCTATTATTTGATTAGAACCACATATACGGGAAAAGTCTATTAACGGAATTTTTCATGTAACGGTTTACTTAAATTTTTGGTTTTCTCGGTTACGGCTCTTTGGATTTCTGTCAAATTTTACATCTATGTAACTTAATTAATTCTGCATACCAACATTTTGAATAACTTTTTTTTTCTAATTAAAATTAATTTTTGAATTTTTTTTTTGAAAAATCAATATTTTGAAAACTAATTAAAAAAAATAATTTTAAATTTTATAATCACATGTATTTTAATAAATTCTAAAAAACTGCATACCAGGAGATGGCCAGGGAATGGTGTTTTGCAGAAAAAAAGAATACGACATATATTTTAGCGGTAACTCAAAACACCATGTGTTCGGGGTAGGCTTCCTAGTCAGCCAAAAAATGAAGCCTATACCGTCAACGGCTTTAACGCAATAAATGAAAGGCTATGCACCCTTCGCGTGCGAGGCAAATTCAATAACATCAGCCTCATAAACGTTCACACACCTACTGAGGAGTCCGAAGAAGAAGAAAAAGATTCCTACTACGAACTTGTAGAGAGGACCCTCAATGCCTGCCCAAGGTATGACGTTAAAATCATCCTTGGTGACTTCAACGCAAAATTAGGTAGGGAGCCAGTATTCAGGCATAGTATTCCCATAGTTTGCATGAGAACACTAATGACAACGGATTACGAGTCATAGAAATGGTAGCATCAACAAAATTGGTCGTTGCGAGTACCAGCCTCCCGCGTAAGGATAACCACAAAGTCACTTGGGTATCGGCTGATGGAGTCACTCGTAACCAAATTGACCACGTGTTGATAGATCGCCGCCACTACTCGAGCCTGAGGACGATACGAACGTATCGAGGTGCCAACATCGACTCGGACCACTATCCCGTTGGTATGGTGCTCCGAGGCGGATTGCTATGCGAAGAAGTATTGCATCCGCTGGTCAGGCTCGAATCAACACGGCTGCTCTACGCGATGAATGCAAAAGCAACCAATACAGTCGCGCACTAAGGCTCGCCCTCGGAGAGCTCGATGAGGGAAGAGTAAGTCCTGGGGACAGAATGCCGGGCGTAGAGGAAAAATGCTCACGCCTTAAGAAAAAAAATAATTAGTACTGCTGATACCATCTTAGGCAGTAGTCGCAGAGATCGGAGCGACTGGTTTGATGATGAATGCAAACTAGCGTCTGAACGTAAGAATGCTGCATACCGAGCAATTCAACAGTCTCATAGAACGCGAGCACGCGAAGATGAATATAAAGAGCTCAGAAGAATAGAAAAAAGACTTCACAGACGAAAAAAGGCAGCCTGGGAAAAAAACATTGTCTGTGAAATGGAAAGAAATAGAGAGCGAGGTCCGCACCAGGCGCGGAAGTTCTACCAATCCGTCAGAAACATGTCGCAATACACGCCATGCTGTAAAAACGGAGAGGCTAATCAAATCACCGATCCTGAAGGCATTCTGGAGCGATGGGAAGTGTACTTCAATGAACTGCTGAACGGTCAGCTCACGGAAGAAATGGAGACTCCAACATTTCAAGAAGAAGATCTCATGCTGCAGCCACCAAGCATTGAGGAGATAAAACAAGCGATTAATCGGCTCAAAAATAATAAGGCCTCAGGAGCCGATGGTATACCTGCCAAGCTGATCAAACATGGAGGGCCAACACTACATCAAGCAATTCATGAAATCATAGTACACGTATGGGAATACGAAGAGATGCCTGAAGACTGGCGAAAAGGCATTAAATGTCCCATACATAAGAAGGGAAATATCACAAAATGCAGCTACTATAGGGGTATAACATTGTTGAGTACATCCTATAAGATATTCTCCTCTATCCTGCAAGAACGGACAGCCCCATACGCTAATACCATAATCGGCAAATATCAATGTGGTTTTGTACCAGGCAAATCAACAATTGATCAGATATTTACCCTTAGGCAGGTGATGGAAAAAAGTCTGGAATTTAATATCCCAACATTCCATCTTTTTATAGACTTTAAAGCCGCCTACGATAGCATAGCCAGGGTAGAAATTGACACGACTATGTAGGCTGTATATGACCAACATCACAAGCCAAGTAAAAGTAGCCGGTTTGCTATCCAGACCAATCAACATCTTTAATGGACTCCGACAAGGGGATGGTCTGGCTGGCATCCTCTTCAACCTGGTGTTGGAGAAAGCAATCCGTGACTCTGGCACGTCAACAAGAGGGACTATCGTCACCAAGTCCAGCCGGATACTAGCTTACGCAGACGACATCGACATCATCGGCAGAAGCCAACAAGTTGTACAAGATTCCTTTACCCAGGTCGAGCAAGCGGCAAAATACCTAGGGCTACACATAAATGAAGGGAAGACTAAGTACATGGCGGCAACGTCTGCGAGAAATGTTGGTACAACCATCAGTGTAGCGGAGCACGAACTTGAAGTAGTGCAGTCCTTTAACTATCTTGGGTCAAAAGTAGCAGCCGATAACAATATGGAGGAAAAAATACGCGGGCGGCTGCTGAAATCCAACAAAACCTGGCCCCGTGTGTGAGGAAGGACGATTTCGGAGAAGATACAATCATGAATAGTATGAAATCTATCTCGAAGCAGATGTTGTTGAAAAAATAAAGCTCGGTAGAATCCGGTGGGCTGGACACCTAGCTCGCATGAGCGAAGAGGAACCAACTCGGAAAGTCTTTTGCGGTACTTTTTATGGTAGAAGACAACGCGGCAGACCTTGCTTACGTTGGAAGGATGGCATAGACCAGGACGCCCGAAGCCTTGGGGTGCGCAATTGGATGGCGTCGGCCAGCAGTCGGGATGTATGGAAGAATTTGTTGAAGGAGGCCCGGACCGGATCCCGGTTTTTGCGCCGATGATGATGATGATGATGATGATGATGATGATGATGATGATGATGATGATGATGATGATGATGATGATGATGATGATGATGATGATGATGATGATGATGATGATGATGATGATGATGATGATGATGATGATGATGATGATGATGATGATGATGATGATGATGATGATGATGATGATGATGATGATGATGATGATGATGATGATGATGATGATGATGATGATGATGATGATGATGATGATGATGATGATGATGATGATGATGATGATGATGATGATGATGATGATGATGATGATGATGATGATGATGATGATGATGATGATGATGATGATGATGATGATGATGATGATGATGATGATGATGATGATGATGATGATGATGATGATGATGATGATGATGATGATGATGATGATGATGATGATGATGATGATGATGATGATGATGATGATGATGATGATGATGATGATGATGATGATGATGATGATGATGATGATGATGATGATGATGATGATGATGATGATGATGATGATGATGATGATGATGATGATGATGATGATGATGATGATGATGATGATGATGATGATGATGATGATGATGATGATGATGATGATGATGATGATGATGATGATGATGATGATGATGATGATGATGATGATGATGATGATGATGATGATGATGATGATGATGATGATGATGATGATGATGATGATGATGATGATGATGATGATGATGATGATGATGATGATGATGATGATGATGATGATGATGATGATGATGATGATGATGATGATGATGATGATGATGATGATGATGATGATGATGATGATGATGATGATGATGATGATGATGATGATGATGATGATGATGATGATGATGATGATGATGATGATGATGATGATGATGATGATGATGATGATGATGATGATGATGATGATGATGATGATGATGATGATGATGATGATGATGATGATGATGATGATGATGATGATGATGATGATGATGATGATGATGATGATGATGATGATGATGATGATGATGATGATGATGATGATGATGATGATGATGATGATGATGATGATGATGATGATGATGATGATGATGATGATGATGATGATGATGATGATGATGATGATGATGATGATGATGATGATGATGATGATGATGATGATGATGATGATGATGATGATGATGATGATGATGATGATGATGATGATGATGATGATGATGATGATGATGATGATGATGATGATGATGATGATGATGATGATGATGATGATGATGATGATGATGATGATGATGATGATGATGATGATGATGATGATGATGATGATGATGATGATGATGATGATGATGATGATGATGATGATGATGATGATGATGATGATGATGATGATGATGATGATGATGATGATGATGATGATGATGATGATGATGATGATGATGATGATGATGATGATGATGATGATGATGATGATGATGATGATGATGATGATGATGATGATGATGATGATGATGATGATGATGATGATGATGATGATGATGATGATGATGATGATGATGATGATGATGATGATGATGATGATGATGATGATGATGATGATGATGATGATGATGATGATGATGATGATGATGATGATGATGATGATGATGATGATGATGATGATGATGATGATGATGATGATGATGATGATGATGATGATGATGATGATGATGATGATGATGATGATGATGATGATGATGATGATGATGATGATGATGATGATGATGATGATGATGATGATGATGATGATGATGATGATGATGATGATGATGATGATGATGATGATGATGATGATGATGATGATGATGATGATGATGATGATGATGATGATGATGATGATGATGATGATGATGATGATGATGATGATGATGATGATGATGATGATGATGATGATGATGATGATGATGATGATGATGATGATGATGATGATGATGATGATGATGATGATGATGATGATGATGATGATGATGATGATGATGATGATGATGATGATGATGATGATGATGATGATGATGATGATGATGATGATGATGATGATGATGATGATGATGATGATGATGATGATGATGATGATGATGATGATGATGATGATGATGATGATGATGATGATGATGATGATGATGATGATGATGATGATGATGATGATGATGATGATGATGATGATGATGATGATGATGATGATGATGATGATGATGATGATGATGATGATGATGATGATGATGATGATGATGATGATGATGATGATGATGATGATGATGATGATGATGATGATGATGATGATGATGATGATGATGATGATGATGATGATGATGATGATGATGATGATGATGATGATGATGATGATGATGATGATGATGATGATGATGATGATGATGATGATGATGATGATGATGATGATGATGATGATGATGATGATGATGATGATGATGATGATGATGATGATGATGATGATGATGATGATGATGATGATGATGATGATGATGATGATGATGATGATGATGATGATGATGATGATGATGATGATGATGATGATGATGATGATGATGATGATGATGATGATGATGATGATGATGATGATGATGATGATGATGATGATGATGATGATGATGATGATGATGATGATGATGATGATGATGATGATGATGATGATGATGATGATGATGATGATGATGATGATGATGATGATGATGATGATGATGATGATGATGATGATGATGATGATGATGATGATGATGATGATGATGATGATGATGATGATGATGATGATGATGATGATGATGATGATGATGATGATGATGATGATGATGATGATGATGATGATGATGATGATGATGATGATGATGATGATGATGATGATGATGATGATGATGATGATGATGATGATGATGATGATGATGATGATGATGATGATGATGATGATGATGATGATGATGATGATGATGATGATGATGATGATGATGATGATGATGATGATGATGATGATGATGATGATGATGATGATGATGATGATGATGATGATGATGATGATGATGATGATGATGATGATGATGATGATGATGATGATGATGATGATGATGATGATGATGATGATGATGATGATGATGATGATGATGATGATGATGATGATGATGATGATGATGATGATGATGATGATGATGATGATGATGATGATGATGATGATGATGATGATGATGATGATGATGATGATGATGATGATGATGATGATGATGATGATGATGATGATGATGATGATGATGATGATGATGATGATGATGATGATGATGATGATGATGATGATGATGATGATGATGATGATGATGATGATGATGATGATGATGATGATGATGATGATGATGATGATGATGATGATGATGATGATGATGATGATGATGATGATGATGATGATGATGATGATGATGATGATGATGATGATGATGATGATGATGATGATGATGATGATGATGATGATGATGATGATGATGATGATGATGATGATGATGATGATGATGATGATGATGATGATGATGATGATGATGATGATGATGATGATGATGATGATGATGATGATGATGATGATGATGATGATGATGATGATGATGATGATGATGATGATGATGATGATGATGATGATGATGATGATGATGATGATGATGATGATGATGATGATGATGATGATGATGATGATGATGATGATGATGATGATGATGATGATGATGATGATGATGATGATGATGATGATGATGATGATGATGATGATGATGATGATGATGATGATGATGATGATGATGATGATGATGATGATGATGATGATGATGATGATGATGGCATACTTCATTTTTACTAAAAACCGTTAAGTTTTGTGGTTTTTAATACTTTTTATAAGTTCAAACTGTGTTAATTTCAACGCAAATGTTACTTGTTTCTGTCAAAGATCCTGCTTTCAAATGTAATTAGGCACATAAGAGCAAGTACGTGCGACCCAGTCGTGCCCATTTTTTTGCAGATGTCAAGGCAGATGAAGATGAAGATGCATGTAAAACCTACTAAATTGTTATTAATCTCTCCAAAATGCTAATCAATTAAGATCTCTCCAAAATGCTAATCAATTAAGCCAAATTTGGTAAAAGTGAATAAATAAAAATAAATAAATTTATTGGCGCGACAGCTCCTTAAGGAGCCAAGGCCTAGTGACTTATACTCTCAGCCATTCCTGTGTGTGTGTTGTTAATTTGCAAGAATGGAAGGGACCTACAATTTACCGCCGAGTCCGAACGGCTAGATGAGATGCACTTTTTCGAGACAAATTTTACTCTTGGAGGTTTTGTCAGTTTCTCGCAAGAGGCAGTACCCCAGAAAAAAAGGTGGCTATGAGCTGGATTTGAACCCAGGCTTATTCGCTTAGCAGTCCGACACACTAACCACTAAGCCACGGGGCACTAAAAGTGAATATAAAGCTGAAAAATTAAAGAAAAAACAACAATATTCAAAGTTATGTTCTGGTTAATGAAAAGAAGGAAGGAAAAAAAAGAAAAGAAAATTCCATTTAATAATAAAAATATTTAATACATATAATATAAATATTAAAGTTATTTAAAAAAATAAAAAACAAGAAAATAAACAAAGAGATGAAGAAAGAATATCATTGAAGATCCTCAAAGTATTTCCTAGATTTTGGATTCCCTGATTCTTCAGTCGGTAAAGGCTTGTCGACAAATTTCAATTCTAAAGCGTTTCCATGTTTTATACGTCATATTGCGTTAATTGATTAGCATTTGAATATTGTTATTAAACCATGGATGTTCTTGATCAACAACATAAATCATTCTCGAAACTGGGGAAAATTCGATTGATTGTAAATCGAGTTCTAAGCAACTGTAATTAATGTTTTTAAAATCCTCAAAGCTATAATTGTTATTATATACGAGAGGCTCACATTTAAAAGTTATGTGCAACAAGTCGTGAAGTGAGAAACACGATGCAGATAGTTGGTCAAAATGGAGAACTTTATTAAGGTGGCTTACAAAAAATACATCGAGCAGGGTATTTGAATCCTTAATGAAGTGTGTTGGAGCCTATGTATTCACCGGATGAAAACTGAGAGCTTTCAATTCATTAGCGAGTGCGGATTGTACAGGCAAATTGTTATTTTAATCCCGTCCTAATATAATATATGGTGATACATTAGTCAACTCACCCAAGTTAGCTAATAATGATGTGGTATTAAATTTTGTAATTTTGTTAGGTCTGTATGAACATCCTAATATAATTTTGTTGTCCTTTGCAAGTAATTTTGGTCAATAAAAAATTAACATCAGTAGGTAGTAAACAACCACACACAAATTCTGGCTTTAGCCCCCAATTCTACTTACTCTGTCTCTTCTAAGCAGTTTGAAGACTTTTAAATCGATAAAGAAGTTCCTGGCACAGTCAAGGATCAAGAAAAATAAACTGCACGACTGGATCGCACGTAATTGCTCAAATGTGCTGTCACATTGTAAATTAAAATTTAAGAAAATTTAATTTAACATCAAAACATTTATTCGAATTTTCTGATTTTTGATTGTTCGAATAAAGTACGTTGTTATTGAATGAAAAAAATTAAACGCCATTTTATTTCTTTAAGAAATGTAAAAAAGTGTAATTTTTTTACGGTTTTTTTTAACAACTTTTTTTTTTTTTAATTAAAAAAAATAATTTAAGAATACAAACTTAAGCATAAAATTAATATACAAAATTCACCTACCCGTTTTCAAAATATTGATTTTTTCAAAAAATTTTTTTTTTAATTATTAAAAATACATAAAAGAAAAGTTTTCTAAAAAAATTAATGCGAAATTACTGAGGCTACCTACTTCTTTTTGAAAATCAATTTTGATAGTAATCGGATCACCAGTTTTCGAGAAAGCCGAAGAAAAAAACTGGTCCTATGGTAGGTACCGTTTTTAGCCCACCATAATGATTTTTTTGTTTACCAAAATTTGATGCTTACCTACAGTAGTCCACTGATTTTTTTTCATAAAATTTCTTGGCGCCGTTTTCGAGAAAAATAAACGTTTAGATAACAGTTATATGACAGGTACCCTTAATTTTTGAGAAGATTGGACAAACCGTTTAGGCTACGGTCCAAAATTTATCCGTGCACACAGACAGGCAGACAGAATTTTGCCAGTAACTCAATTATGTTTATCTATCATCGTAATGTCATGTTTGATTGTTATCTAAAAAATTTTCTTGCACGAATGCATAGCTTGTATAATATTATAGTACCTACTTATAATCGCAAGTAAAAAATTAATAGGAAGAACCAATGTAACCGCAGCATCTTAAATTATATTTTTTTTTTATTTTAGTATGCGAAAAGGGCTGGCTAACAATCTACGAGCCAAGGATCTAAGTAAACAGTCAAGTCTTGAAAATAAAGTCTTAAATATGTACAAATATAAGTTATTGAAAGAGCTTAGTTTCGTCATTCCTTAAAATTTATTTTGCTTTACTTTGCGTGGCAAGAAGTTTTTTTTTAATTTGTCCATGTTTATATCATCATCTAATTAAAAACATTTTCAAATTCCGTGCCACGAAACACTTCCGAAAAAAATTCAATTCAGGGCTAAGAATTCATTTAACTCACCTTGACATTCAAAGCCAATTTTTCACTTTCACAAAGAAGGGTTTGCTGTTTTCGTGCCATTCTGTTGTAGCATTCGACAAATCGCTTTGGATAGAACCTTGACTCATTAGCTTAGCCAGACAATCATTAATTATTTCCCGAACCACCATTTTTTTTTTTTTTTATTAGGCATACACTAATTTTTCGGCCACATGGATGACTTGGCCATTAACATAGGCGTGTCCTTCAGATGATTTATTCTTTTCTAGTTATGAAAAGTTTTATACGTTATCTTCATTCTTACAAAAAAAACTATTTTAATTACATAAAATATGGAAACTGTTTTTGACTCAGACTAGGTATGAAAACTAGTGAGCAGAAATTCCAAGCAAACTTTAATCAACCTGCTGATATATAATTTTTCTCAGTGCAGCAGATTGAATTCCATTTATGTAGCTTCACATTGGAGATGATAATGTTGGAGATGATGATGAAAATGTAATGAAACCTCAACAGTGGTCCATAATCTCCAGGGCAATGATATTTCATTATCCAATAATATTAAAGGCATATTCAATTATATTGTAAACGAATAATAAAGAATATGGTTCGAGGCAATTCATTGGATTGCATGACTGCGAAGTATCCTTTTCAGATGAAGTATATTCTGTGTCCTTCCGACTCCATCCCAGGCCGTTTTGGGAGGAGAATACTTATGGACGTCCTCTGCATGTTGAATAATTATATAAATGATGGAAATTAAAAACAACGTAAGTTTATTCATCTTAAATTCAACGGACATCGAACTGCATTTAATCGTTAATTTGCAGGAAGAAAGGGAAATATTATGGAATATTTAAGGGACTTATGTTCCAAGGAAACATAAGGACTTTTGCAATAAAAGCATTGTGTTAAAAATATCGGTAGAAGTGGATATTTCCTGGAAGACAAATTTCCACATTTTGTGATAACTATAAATTATTTCCTAGAAAAATATGAATTGAGTTTGTTCTCATAAATGGTTTAATTTTCAAAAATAAGTTATGATGACTCCCCCTTAAATTATATTTAAGTGGCATTAACTTTAGAGTAAATTGTTTTGACTTGCACACTTAAGAACACATAAACTTCAACAATAAGCCATGAAGATACAATTCCAATTAACAAAAACGTCACTTACTCCATTGTTTCATTAGCATTATGGTATAAACAACTTGCAAAAGGAGTTATTAAGTTAACACTCAGTGTTTTTTTTTTTTATTAATTAAGTCACGAAATTTCACACATGCGAAAAGATGAAACATCCTGAGGAAAAGGGGATAAATTATAGCATAGTTAAGTTTGTCATGTTTTCATGCTACGAATTTCTAGTCTAGAAGTTAATTAACAACTTTTTTGTAATTATGTTTGTTAATTCAGTTGTCATCTCTTACCCCATGGTTTTTCAGAGGATGTCATGTTTGCTATAAGAGCTTGGAAATTCTGTTCTTGGAGCCAATTTGGAAAAATGCAGAAAAGCCTTTACTATTAGCGCTAAGATTAAGACTCCACAAATTGCATAAAGTCTATTGTTTATTAGAAAGTTCTAAGTTTTAATGCTATTAATATTGATCCATGAGGAGCCGGGTTCTAGTGTCTTTGTACAAAAAGAATATAAATTACAAGTCGTCACCTAATTGCTTATGTGGCCCATAGAACACCTTTTTTAGGGGAACTGAGTTAATGATGCAGTTAAACGAATTCGAATATTCTCTACCGTTTCGTCCTATCCCCATTGCTTTATCTCTTTTATTAACAAAGTTACGGAATCCAATTTTTCTCTATAGACCACATTTGTTTAGATTCTCTTAGTGCTTATTTGCCTCATATCCATAATTTGTACTAATACATTGTACTAGACGCCCTAAGCATTATGCGCGAAACAGATTGAACCAGCAACAGCAACAGCACCAGCAACAGCGGCCGCCATTATTTTAGAACCAATGTATTTGAATTGCTCAATTTAGATTAGACCCGCAACAGCAACGTCAACTTCGTTAGACCAAAGTCCTAAATTTGCTGTTGCTATTCCATTGCTACCAACTTGGCGAAACTGAAATTCAGGGGCACCATACTGCAAAAGAAAACTTTGTATACTTTTTTTATGGCACAAAGTATCAAACAGAAGTAAGAAGACGATGCTGGTCAGCGTGCTGTTTGCTGTTGACGGTGCTGTTGCCGGTTCAATCTGTTCCGCGCTTTACGTGTTTTTTATTCCTAATTCTCTACAGTGTTTTTCAATCTGTGGATCACGACCCCTAGATGGTCCTGAAGTCTCTATAAGGAGGTCGGGAGGATCGTCAGTATTAATTATAATATAATTAACAATACTACAAGACAATTATTTTTTGAGTAAACGTTGATTAAAAAATAAAAACATAAATATTTTATTCAAAATAACAAAATATAAATCAATTATTAAATGTCAATCTTAGAATTAAGTTGGCGCTTCTTTTTCATTTACCAATTTCTCTCATGGTCGTTCTTTTTGTGCTATATTGAGAATTAAATTGTTTTCCAAATTTAAGCGATTTTAACTTGGGCTGTTGATGAAAATGTCAACTTTGAGAAGTACTAGCACGGGGTGGCAAACGGAATCAAACGGGAGCGGGTCGAAATTCTGGTTTTCAAAATTCTGTATTTCATAAGTCTGGTCATCTGTTCTGTAACTTTGTCGATAACTTTTCGCATCGATAAAATATGAAACAAAAAATTAAATACTTATCGCATCTGGAAACAATCAATGCGATAACCTTAAATTTAATTTTTAACTTGACTGGAGTCGATGAGTCGAGCTGCCATTGACATTTCAAATATTTGATACTAATGTCCACACCAAAGAAACATTTGTTTAAAATAGATTCCTAAAATAATTATAAGAAATATTTTTGAAATCACAGCGTCGTGTTTTATTATCACGAAGAAAATCGACTAGACTAGGAATGAATGAAAAAGCATCCCAGAAATACTTATAAAATAAATATAAACAAAAAAAAATTAAATTACATTGATTTTGTTTTACCCAAGAATCACAACTTTTTTACCTTTTTTACTTTTTTTATTTTAAGCGACGCGTTTCGGGAATTGTATATCCATCATCAGGATTTGTACTGCTTTTGCCACTTGATGACATCTATTTTCTTGGCTTAGCTTAGTTTGAAGTAGATATTTGTCCCTAAGAGGTAACAGCACCCATAGATATTTTTTTCAAACTTCACCTAACCGTTTTCAAAATAATGAATTTTCAAAAAAAAAAAAAATAAATAAATAAAAAAAGTTACTAAAAATACAAAAAAAGTGCGTGCGTACAAAGTACACATGTCAGAAGTGAAACTTAGCTTAGTTTTTGTTGATTTCTCTGTTTCCTTTTGTTTATGTGGTTGTCTCTTTTTATCTTATGTTGGACGTGAGTACATTGTGTGATTCTTGGGTAAAATAAAATACATTGTCAATTTTCTTTAATTAAATATTTATTTCATAAGTATTTCAGAAATGTTTTCTTGGTATGGACACACCTTTAAAGACAATTAGGAAGAGATACATAGTTTTTTTAACGAATCCCTTTGATTTAATTGTTGGGCCTTTAAAGACCTTTAAAAATTAAAATTAATTTAAATTACTACTAGTACTAGTACTATTACTATTTAAGCATCCTGGCAGTAGGCAGTTAAATTAAAATCGTTTCAAATGTAATTCTTTAAATATGTTGTAAAATATGTTTTTCAAAATTTAAAAATTGTTTTTAAAAATTGTGTAAATGTGTGTAAAAAGTGCGCACTTTTTTACATTATCAAAACGATTTCTCTTTTATAACATACATATTTACAGAATTTTGGAAAACAGAGTTTTGAAAGCGTTTTTTTTTTCTTCGATTTTCCCGATAACTGGTGATCTGATTAGTATCAAAATTGATACTCAAGAAGATATAGATAAGTTTAGTAATTTCGTATTTATTTCTTCCAATTTTTTTTTTTTTTTGTATTTTAATAATTACAATTTTTTTTTTTTGAAAAATCAACATTTTGAAAACGGGTAGGTGAATTTGTTTAGGTGTTGTTTTTAAATACATGTTATTTTTGTGCTTATTTTGTATTCTTAAATAATTTTTTTAATTTTTTAAAAATAGTTGTTAAGAAAAACCGTTTTATTTAAAAACCGTTGCCTACGAGCTGAAAAAAATTTACACTTTTTAACATTTCCTAAAGAAAAAAATGGCGTTTAAATCATTTCACCCAATACAATTTAAAGTACTTTATGCAAGCAATAAAAAGTCACAAAAATCGAATAAATGTTTGATGTTAACTTAAATTTTCTTAAATTTTACTCTACAATGTGATCGCACATAAGAGCAAGTACGTTGCGATCAGTCGTGCAATTTATTAATTTAGTCAAACTCGTCGGATCGACTAACGATGTTTGCTAGGAAAGTTCGGCAAAAATTGAGTTTTGGAAGTATAATATTTACGAGGTGCGGCATAATGCCCGAACTTACCCTATATCATCCATTTCTGACTTTTTTCAATTTTTTTTTACCGTATCAGGTGTTTACCCAAGGTTTTCAAATTCCAAAAAAGAAATGTTTAATTAATATGTGTAAACATTCAAAAGTCATATTAGTTAAGTAGAACGTAACGCAATTATTTTTCAAATTTAAAAAATTATTTTTTGAGAAATAATTTCGATGGATATGAGGCACTTAAGCACTCCGGCGGTGAAGTTTTGACGTCATCATTTAAAGGATAAAAGCATCCGCGCAGAAAAGGCAAGATTTTAAGGACTTTTAATTATAACAGACTTCCCCTGCAGTTATAAATGAATTTCACATTTATCTTTTTCTTTTTCACATATTTAAGTAAAGTATGTAATGCCAAGTAAGTGAGTAAGTTTTTTGAAAAGTATTTTTCTGTATTCCTCGTTCATTCAAAATTTAATATTATAGCCTTAATTACTGATTGGGTTGAGTGTAATTGGTAAAGTTTAAAAAGTTTCTACTTTTAAATAAGTCCCATATCCTTTAAATAAGGGTATCATTAATAATTTGCTGAGGTGAATAGTTTAAGCAAAGTTTGGAAACTTTTAAATTATTAAACTTACATTATCTTGGGGAAATAAAAGAAAAAGTTTGTGGCTATTGAGTTGCTTAAAGCAGATAATCTGAAAATTATCTTTGTTATATGTGAAACTAAGTAAAAAGCTTTGTTGTTGTAAATTTTGATATTTTTTTAGATAATAAAGTAAAGAGTAGATATTTGTCCCTAAGAGGTAACAGCACCCATAGATATTTTTTTCAAAATTCATCTATCCGTTTTCAAAATAATGATTTTCAAAAAAAAAGTAACTAAAAATACAAAAAAAGTGCGTGCGTACAAAGTACACATGTCAGAAGTGAAACTTCTTTTTTATTTTGTATTTTTTTATCAATTTAAGTCATATCACTCTACACACGGTATGAAAACTAAAGACAATGTAAATAAATAAAACAGATCTGCGTTTACTCATTTGCTTGCTCCCTACTTTCGCTCCATGGCTATTTGCTTCATGCTACGTTCGCCCGTTCTCACTCTCTCTCAATCGGTTCAAATGACGAATTGTAAATTAAAATGTCACGTGTTTTTTGTAAATACTAAAATGTCCTAACCTTAAAAAAATTAACAAGCAATTGAATATGAACAAAAAGATAACAATTATATTACTTACTCTGGATAACTGCTTAGTAAAGGACGATTTACAAATTAATCACAAATTATTTATTTATAAATTTAACTCACTCTACACACTGTATACTAATGATAATGCAAATAAATAAAACAGATCTGCGTTTACTCACTCGCTTGATCCATGGCTATGTGCTTCATGGTACGTTCGCCCCTTCTCACTCTCCATCAATCGGTCTCAATCGCTCTCTACCTATTCTTTGACAAAAACGTTGCTCATTTCCGTGTCACTAGTTCCGTCTCATCCTTAAGAAATTTACCCTCGTGCGCATAAAGAAGTTTCACTTCAAAAGTTTTTCGAAAATATTTTTAAGCTGATTTGTTTTGGCTATCTACATCTTTCTGAATATCAAATTTGATTGTAATAGGTTAAGCAATTCTCGAGAAAGTCGAAGAAAAATAATGGCTCTATAGGGGGTACCGTTATAGAACACATTTCGAAAAACTCATTCTAAACAGTTTTATCAAAATCGTTCATTTTCGAGAAAATCAAAATGAAAGATTATTGTGAATGCAACTTTTCCATGTTCATCTTTCTTTTATCAAAGCTCATACTTATAACATCATGATTTATACCAATGCGTTTTCTTTAATATATCATTACTGTCTTGATACTTAACCTTATACCTTTTTATAAGTCAGTCTTAAATAAACTCTTAAAATGAACCGTTTGCTTTTTATTTGGGACTCTTAAAATACATATTTCCTTCGATGATGATAAATACAAAATATTCTTCCCGTTGTTAAAAACAAATAACCACCCACTCAATCATAACCAAATACTTTCCACGATCCACAAAAAATTATCCCATTTCCTATTTAAAATAATTAACTTCTGCTCCGCCCTAAAAAATCCCACCGACTCTTATCTTTAATGATCACTCATTTCACATATAGAAGACCACACACAATCCACAATACGCAAAGTTACCTGCCAAGTCAACATATCGATGTCACATGTCAGTCAAATTAAAAAGCTCTTACTGTACACAACACCACCTGAACAATATCCGGTTTACTCAGTGATCGTTTCGTAAAATTTAATTATTTGTGTTTTTTCAAATGTGTTCTGTCATAAATAAAAATAATGCAAATAAATAAAACAGATCTGCGTTTACTCACTCGCTTGATCCATGGCTATGTGCTTCATGCTACGTTCGCCCGTTCTCACTCTCTCTCTCAATCGGTCTCAATCGCTCTCTTCTTATTCTTAGACAAAAACGTTGCACATTTCCGTGTCACTACTTCCGTTTCATCCGTAAGAAATTTATTCTCATGCGCGTAAAGAAGTTTCACTTCAAAAAAGTTTTCGAAAGAGTATCAATTCGAAATTACTTAGGCTATCTACATTTGCTCAAGGAATAATAGGACCAGGCCGGCTTTAGACATGGGAAATCTTCGATCGACCAAATTTTCACATTGTGCCTGATCCTGGATAAAACCCAAGAATTTAACAACAAGACCCTTCATCTGTGAATTATAGGGAATCTTTTTTAGCCGAACAACACGAATTTGTAGTAGTTTACCCGGCGAGATTTTCACTTGCCATTTTGATCTGCAAACATTCAAAACCAATGTTTATCGACACCTCCTATCTCTCTCCACCCTATCTTCCTAATGCCCGCGCAGTGTGTTACATTAAAAGGGAAACAAATAATTCCTTGTGCGCGCGTTAATTATACAAAAAAAGACTATGACAATGTAAACAGGGACGAAATGTACCGAACCATGTCCAGTTTTGGAATTCCTGCTTAACTGATACGTCTTATCAGGATGACGATAAAGAATGCTAGCTGCTCCGTCCGAATTGGCAGAAACACTACAGAAACCTTCGACAACGTGACGCACTGTCCTGCAGCTGTTTCAACATCATTGTGCTTGAAAAAAATAGTACGCAACACTCTGCCAGCACATCAGGCACTATCTTTAAAAAAAATCAACGCATCACTTGAGTTCTCTGACAACGTTGATGTGATAAGAAGAACCAAGCGGGCAGTAACTGGTGCTTTCACTTCCATGGAGTCAGCTGCAAGCAGAATGGGACTAGTTATTAACGAGGACAACACGAAGTATATGCTTTCATCAAAAAAAAGTCCAATTCCACCACCGATTTGGTCAGAACGTGACGATTGATAGGTACAACCTACCTGTGCTCTGCTGTGAACACAGGGAACAACATCAGAGCAGAAATCAAACGCTCTCTCTATTCACTGTTGCTTTGGGCTATATGGTGCAGAAACATGGACCCTTTTCCATTGGATAAGAGCGCCCTTGGGGTATTCGAGAGAAAAGTACTACGCGCGATTTATGGTTCTGTTTACGATCAAGTTACGAAGGAGTGGCGAAGAAGGTAAAATAACGAGTTGTACCGGATAAATATCGACGTTCCAGCGCGCAATGTCATCAACGCCGTTTCTGAGGGCATCAGAAGCAAGGGTAGACCTCATCTCCTGTGGAGTGATCAGGTAGAAGGACACCTCCTTCTGCTTGGTGTGCAGAACTGGAGACGGCAGGCTAGAAATCGAGCCAGCTACCTCACCTCTACTTTGTGAACATCGGGTGCCTCTAGTACCTCAACTATAGATAGGGTTCTAACTCATTTGGAAAGTTGTGTAGCGCAGAAAACGAGTGAAGCGGGAGAGTGCTACCAACACCAATCCTTGCATCCAGGTGGAAACGTAGGAATTCTCTAGATGGAATCAAATATATTTGAACAGCCGCCTCGTTGCAATCAATTTTCAACCAGACTTGACATATTGTGATCGACGCAAGGCACTGTTCAAGTATCATAGATGTCAAATTTCCGATTGACAAACCACTACATTCAGACCACTACCTCGTTTTAGCCAAAGTACGACCGCAGGCGGATACCCCAGCCAACGCCAAGGAGTGAGGAAGTTTGAGGTCAGATGACTGCAATCTTATTGTGACTGCCTCCACTTTTTGGCTTCCATACAATCAAAAGACGAACATTCATACAAAATAATTCAGGGACCGAAAACAAGAAGGAAGTCGTAATTTTTTTTATTCTTAAAGCACTACATATTTTCTTGATAAACCAAAACTTTTTCTTGTAAAACAACGTTCAAATCAAATGTGAATCTTTCCCTATATCTCCTTCAAGGATTATATCAAAGAAGCACTTTTTTGCTTTTCATCGTGTCTTGCTGAGTCTGCTTGACCCAAAGATTGAGGATAAGAACCTTTCCAAAGGAAACTTTCAGTATACAAACTGACTTTGTCCAGTTTCCTGGTAAAATATCAAAGCCATCATCTGTTGCAACTCATTCTGATCCACCCCAGATTTTGCTTTCCCAGAATCCCACATCCCCAGAGAAGAAACTTCTTTATTGTTATCATCTGGATGTTCATGACACCATTCGTGTCAAAAGAAGGAAAATAAGACGTCATTCTTGTGTTTTCTTAAGCACATGAACAGATTTCATCGACGATAAAGCTGCAGCTATTGACAATTTAAAGCAAGGCTCAGTCAGGTGCAGGAATAAATAGATGAAGACATGGATAGGCGACTTTGGATCAAAGGATGGGAACAGAAATCCAATTTAAATGCAATCACATTTTTGCAGGATGACTTCTGGTCTGGGAATGGAGGTGGAGGGAGGAGAAAATTGGAAATGAATTTTTCGGAGGCAAATGCGATGTGCATCCGTTTTCGAAGCATGTCAAGTGGTGACAAATTGAATTTTTATTTCACATTGAACGTGTTGTACTGCTGCTGTAGTTTGACGAGCAATAGAGGCTGAATAATTGGAATAGAGAGTGAAAATTCCTGAGATCAATTAAACTGATATGGAGAAAGTGGCTTCAGATGGAAAAACACTAATCATCAGGATAACTATACTTTTGTAGAAGACACGAACTACTTTTCAACTTCGAACGAAATTTCATTTTCCGATTCTATAAATGAACCTCCCTTGCTCTGCTTACCGTTGTTATTTGATGACAGGAATTTTAAGTAAAAGGATTAGATATTCAAAAGGACTTTCTACATTTTTGGAGAAGTCCTCCAGCAGCAAAAAAGTGCTATAAAAGAAGGAAGAGTGCCAACGATGGAAGCAAACAAAAAAAAGAATATGGAAGACTCTATCCTTCAAGCAATCCAACAAAAAAGAAACCAATTGACGCAAATCAAGTTCTTCAACTTGACTGGATGTTCACACATCCGTAACACTTTTACAGTCGAACTGGAACAGAAGCAGTCAATTTAAATATTTCAACAATGTTTTTATATTACGAAGCAATTTTCCATCTTTTCTTTTGATGGGATAGCAGTAGCAGTAGCAGATACAAACACAAAGTGGCATGTGGCACACCATTGACAATATTGCCACATAGAATGGTCCTATGATGATGATTGGTTTGTGTACTTAACAAGGAAAACGTTCATTTTGAAGACGCAATAACAATATTATTTGTTTGCAAATAAAATTACAAAAACAATATGGAAGGCGTTTTTCAATTGGATTTGTGTAAATATTTAACACTTTTATTATGCGTGAGATAATTTATACAAACAAACGTCTAGGAACTCCATGTCTTTTCTTTGGATCAGTCAGTATCTTAAGCATTAACAGTTTATACATATAGACATCAAACCGTCTTATTTTAGTTTTATCGATTTCAAGGCCCAAAACAAAATCATTTTTTTTAGAGATGAGCAATACCGTGTCCCCAGCTTTGGGTGTAACAAAGTTAACCACTGGGTTCCACCGGATGATTCACATGATGTCAAGTTTGCTGTAAAAAAATGAAACCTAAAATTGTTTGTATTCGCTTGCTCAGTAGTTTGTCAAAGAGAACTCTGTTTGACGGAAAGAGATACAAAGCGTTTGTTGAGAAATTATTTTACATTCACATAAATATTTCAGATAAATTAAAAGTGACTGAGGAAATTTCTTGGGCACACCGAAATCTCAAGAAACGTGAACTGGCTAAATATGAAGAGTTGTTTACCGTCCCAATAGATATGTTGATTTTACAATTTTTTACAGTGAACTTGAAAGTTTCTCATGTCTTTACGCTGAAGTTATTATATGTGGTGACTTTAATTGTGACCTACTTCAAAGAGAAATTTCACAATATTTTATGAACAAAATAAAAAATTTTAATTTATACCCAATAAACATTTCTTATCTAACACATTTTACCAGCAATACTTCAACATTATTAGACTTGGTTCTTATTAATAATATCGAAAACGTTCTTCTGTATTCTGAACTTGAGGCACCTGCTTTTTCAAAGCATGATCTATTGTTTGCAACATTCAAAGTAACCTACGTGTTAATCAATCATCTTTTAAATATAGGGACTTTAGAGCGGTTAATTTAATAGGCTTGGAAAACGATATAACCCAAATCAACTGGCAAACAATATATTTTTAATCGTCACCTGACGACCAAGTTTCATTCCTCCAAAATTAAAATAAAAGTTAATCGGAGTGATCAAAAATCCTGGTTTACGACCGAGATTCGTAAATGCATAGAGGAACAAGATCAGGCTTACAAACGTTCGAAGCGATTTCGAGTTCCTGAAATGCTTCCAATTACTTGTAGATGTCATTTTAATACTATGTTCACACCCAGCTAAAAACAAAGTGAGGCGTTTTCGTGTAGGTTGTTATAGTTTTATACCGCTACTGATGTGTATAGAGTTGCACCCAATTTCGTGCATTATTCTCGTACATTAGCCGTGTTTTATTGGTAATCTATAGCTAGCGCAGTATTGAAAGTCCCAATAAAGCGCTATATTCACTCCATAATTCACTTTTTATTTATCCCCCCGAAGTGTCAACTGACGTCTTGTTGAATAAATTTAGAAGGGTGTGTTCCAAATTCAACTCAGTTCTTGGACATGAACATCCGGATAGAATATCCAACCATGACGTCATCAGTGACCCTTGATGACAATTAAATTCGGTTTAACAAAAAAACTGCAGTAATTTAAGTTTCAATTGATGCAGGTTTTGTCTAATGTCTTGTTTGATTGATTCAATATATATTTTAAGTCAACTGACTCTTTGGATCGTTTCCAAAAATTTTATTTAATTTAGTCAATTTGGGTCACTGATGACGTCAAAATACAGGAAGGCGCTGTCTTGTAATCTTGTATCATGATACTCAACGAACATATCCTTAAATAATAAAATCTTACCAACCTTCAAGTACATATTTTTATATGCGATTTATAGGGACTATAAGGCAAGTTATGCATTCGTAAAAAAAATTCTAACAATCAAACATGACATTACGATGATAGAGAAGTCAAAAAAAGTGGGTCCGGAAATTCCGTCCGTCTGTCTGTCTGTCTGTCTGTCTGTCCGTATCGATATCTACAGCCTAAACGGTTGGTTGATTCAAACTTGGTATATAGTATTTTTAGAGTGCTATAACCGACAATTATTGGAATTGGCATTCTAGCTCCAAAACTAACGGTACCTGCCGTTAATGAAAAACTTATTTTTCTCGAAAACGGCTCCTACGATTTTGATAAAACTTTCAGAATGATGTTTTCAATGCAAAATCTATGTTTTAATTTAATGGATTTTTCAGAAAAAGTTTTATAACGGTACCTCCCATATGAACGGTTTTTTTAAAATCAGACTTTCTCGTTAAATAATTGATGGATTTTGATGAAATTTACAAAATATGTAGAGTTCTATGATTTGAATAATATTGTTTATTAAAATTTTCGTTTTTTGAATATTTTGAAAACGGATCTATAGATTTTTTTAAAAATTTTTCTCCTAGTATAAACTATAGATTTCTTAAAATTGACACACTCAAACAAATTTTAAAATATGTTTTCGAAGTTTTTCAAAAAAAAATTTTTTTTTGAAAAAACTGGTCGAACGATTTTGAAATGAAAAATTCATAAAATAGAAAACAGCAACAGAAATAAGATGGCTTACAACTTTTTTTCCAAAAAACTTTATGAATAGTTTTTTTTTGATTTCATACAAATTTTTCCCCAAAATTTTATTTCATATTACTCGGCTAAGCCCTAGCCATTAGTCATATAAAAGAAGGATACAACCTACATACATACTAACGTATTTTAAAGCATTTCATCATCATAAAAGCACACAGAATAAATAATGAGCCTATGATAAACACACAAAAACAACTAACAAATAAAAAAAACTATTCGATTACTTCTGAATGCAAACATTTCAATCGAGAAAACGAAAGTTTACACCTACCCCTAAATAAATAAAACCACTGTGGTAACTTTTAATAATGTCTCTATACCCACTCGCTTAACAGTAGTTTGAATGTGTATCTTAATTTTAGTACCTACCTTCCTTTTAACCTTATCATAGGTACCTAATATCCTTAATTAATTCCATTAATACCTACCCACATCATACGTTTATCGATCCATCAAACAAAATTAAGCTATTTTAATTAATTTGATTTCAAAAAGTAAATTATTGTTATTGGGACCTATAGGTTCCTATACCTAGCATTATTGACCTAATGCTGATTCCCACGAATCTTTATGCCAGTTGTTCAAATTTGTCCATACCAAAATGAAAATTGAACTGAAAAAAGTCCTTTATATCTTTCTATTAGCAAATTATATTATAAACAGTAAGCAGCAAGTGGAAAGATAATACACACTAAAAAACTGCAAAAGCTAACAATCCTATATATTTTATTTATGTGTTTATCCCTTTATCGTGACGCATTATCGTTCGAGCTTCAAACCACAACGATTCTAAAGAAGTTGCACGTCAAAAAAACATTAAAATTAAATCTGTGTCAAAAAGACGCCTGTACCTAAAAAGGATTAGCACACGGGAACAAGTACGTGCGACCCAGTCGTGCCTTTTATTTCTACATTCCAGTTGGTTGACATTTCTTTTCAAGATTTATCTGAACTTATTATATTCCCTAATTTTACTAACCTAATTATCGACTTATTGTTTGTTGTTGTTTGCCGTATAAAATTTTACTGCCATGGGTATACACTTACCAATA
Organism: Platycheirus rosarum; assembly: GCA_963971375.1. Taxonomy (NCBI): domain Eukaryota; kingdom Metazoa; phylum Arthropoda; class Insecta; order Diptera; family Syrphidae; genus Platycheirus; species Platycheirus rosarum. The sequence continues at coordinate 130,077,277 of OZ020509.1, read as the reverse complement.
AAACACGGCTATTGTTGCTTTTGTAGCATCCACTGACGATCCAATTTTTTTGTTTATCTAATGTGCAAGAATAAATCGTTCATAAATGCATAGTCTAAGCATCAATATATATATTTTTGTTCAAAGTTGTTTATTTTTGCCTGCAAGTCCGGTTCGCTAAACATCAGCTCGCCACCTTCTGCTAGTTCGCCAAACTTTCTTTTATTTAGGAATTCTTCATATTGACCATCAAATTATCAATATTAATAATTTTGACGATTGGATCGCTTGCAAGAACTTAACGTTTTTTGGAAATCCTTGCCATTTTCATTCAAACTGATAAAAAAATGAAAAATGAAGAAGAGGTAAATCTTTCGAAAGCCTTCCCGCCGTAACCCAAGTACAGCTATTCTTCACTCTAAGTGAATGGCGCTGTTTCCGATAGAAAGAGAAGACGTTACCATATAAAAAAAAACCAGTATCATTACGACGCTCATACCATCCGGCTAGGCTGGTGTAACCGGGGTATACCCAGACAGAAATCATGGTTCATCTGCATACCATAGTGTGTGTCACTGGCATTAAATCGAAACATTACTGTTTAATAGACTTTGCGTTACAATACAATGGACAGAGTTATGTATATCCTTTTTAGTTTCAGATCGAAACAAATAGTTAATATTTTATGAACGCAATAGTATTATTCAATTGCAAACCCACAGGGACAGTCGGAAGATATTTTAGCCCTGCAAATCAATTTAAATGTTTTTTATTATTTTTTTTTAACCATACTCAATGAACCCAAAAAAGGGATGAAAAGCCTTGAAGGAAAACAAATAAATCATGCATTTATGAAAAATATTTGTATCCTAAAATAAATATATGCACACCCTAAGGGATAATCCTGGCATTGGCACATATGGTATCCTCTTCGCTTTAGTGGGCGACGCGACGTGTGACATCGACAGTGGATGTAATTTATGCTGTTGGCTTTCTAAAGTCCATAACGGCATAAGTATTAACAGCTAGTTGTTGTTTTGAATACAAATAAGTTGGTGAATGTAGTACATATGTATATCGACAGGACTCCATATTGTTTGTTAAAAGAAATAAATAAATTGCACGATCACATTGTCGAATAAAATTTAAATAAAACGCACGAATGGGTCGCATGAACTTGTTCTCATGCTACATAACTGCTTAGTGGTTCCATATTATGTATGTATATGTATACATGTTTTAAACAAAAATAATGATTTTTTTTCGATATTTTTTTCATTATAAAATTGATTATAAAATTTGAGATAACAATCAAACATGACATTACGATGATAGAGAAATATATTTGAATTACAGGCAAAATTCTGTCCGTCTGTCTGTCTCTACGGATGTATTTTGGACTGCAGCCTAAACGGTTGGGCCAATCGTCTTCAAATTTTTAACTTAAGGTTCTTTTGACAGAGGACTTTCTTCGATTTTTTTATAAACTCAAAAATTAACGGTACCTGTTATATAATCGTTATGTAAAATGTTATTTTTCTCGAAAACGGCTCCAAGAATTTTTATAAAAAAAATCAGTGTACTACTGTAGGTATGCAATATATATTGGTAAAAAAGAAATTACGGTACCTCCCATAGGACCGGTTTTTTTTTTCTTCGACTTTTTCGAAAACTGGTTATCCGATTACAATCAAAATTGATATTCAAGAAGATGTAGGTAGCTTGAGTAATTTTGCATAATTTTTTTTTCGAAAACTTTTTTTTGTATTTTTAATAATTAAAATTTTTTTTTTTTTTTGAAAAATCAATATTTTGAAAACGGGTAAGTGAATTTTTTTTTAAATTTTGTTTTTAAATGAACGTTATTTTTGTGTTTAAGTTTGTATTCTTGAACTATTTTTTTTAATTTTTTAAAAAAACCGTTTTATTTAACAACGGTTCTAACGATTTAAAAAAAAAATTCATACTTTTCCACATTTTTTTAAAGAAATAAAGTGGCGTTTAAACTTTTCCGCTAAAAACAATTTTACGTACTTTTTTCAAACAGTCAAAAGTCAGAAAAATCGAATATAATCTTTGAAGTTCCCTTCATATTTTCAAATTTTATTTCAAGCTGTGACCGCACATAAGAGCAAGTACGTGCGATCCAGTCGTAAAATTTATTTAATTAGAGTTTTTCTCAAAAAATCCATTGTTTATAGACTGCAGTCTATATACAATGGAAAAATCTAAGTATGGAATAAAATTTAAAAACTAAATGTGGAATGTCGAGGAAAAAGAATTGAAAATCGTTCGGCCAGTTTTTTTAAAAGTCGTTTTTTTTTTGAAAATCTTTTCGAAAAATATTTAAATTTTGTTTAGTATGTCATTATAGGGAAATGTGTAGTTTTCATGTGGGAAAATTATTTAAAAAAAATTCAATCAACCCGTTTTCAAAATATTTCGAAAACCAATTTTTAAAATATTTAAAAAAATCAAAAAAAAAGTTTCTAAAAATTTTGAAATGCAATATTGATTGAATTATAAATGACTTAATGTGTACAAAATTTTATTGAAATCGGGATAGTGGTTTAGGATATAACTGCATTTGAAAAAAAACCGGTTCTGAGAGGTATCTACCGTTATAAAACAAATTTCGAAAAATTCATTCTAACTGAAAAAAATTATTGTTTTTATTGTCCGCAAAAGGGACTATTTATTTCCCTTTTAATGTAGAGGACACTGCTTGGCATTAGGAAGATAGGGAGGGGAAAGATAGGAGGTGTCGATTAGCATTGGTTTTGAATGCTTGCAGAACAAAATGGCAAAGGAAAAATCTCGCCAGGTAAACTATTCAAAATTCGTGTTGTTCGGCTAAAAAATGAATCCCTATATTTCACGGTACGTCCAAAATTGGTCTCAAGGGTGAACTGATGAGCATTCCTTGCGTGACGAATATTACGGGAGAAACTTTTAAGGGGACGAACGCAGCTGGCTATTTCGAGTAAACATTTTTTATAAAAGAACTGATAATGTTAGGTGAGATATGCCATCAGGTTACCAGTGGAACAGTTGCTGCGGAGGCCATACTGACGGTCATGCTTTCGATCTTCGAGATATTCTTTATACGGACGGATAATCAGCGTTTCCATGACCTTAGAAAGAAGGGATGTTAGCGCTATGGGTCGGTAGGAGGAGGGGGAGGATGGGTCACCTTTCGTAGGGACAGGCTGGACAAATACTGTTTTCCATCTTCTAGGAAAGATTCCATCAGAACCTCGACATACCTTCCTTCGGGTGTTGTCTGACCAGAATAGCTGAGCCAATTGGAATTGTGTACATTGAAAACGCCCGCAATAACGATTTCAGTGCGAGGACAAAGGGAAACAATTTTCGAGATGGAATCAGACAGCGCATCAAACTCGTTACAAGTCGAATTATTGTCGAGATTTGGACTCCTGTAAATAAAACAATAAGAAAGGGGCAGTTAAGCACAAAGGTCATAGGACATATAAGAGGATGTATTTGCGACGCGAGTGTGTACTATTCTTTCTTCCACAGCGATAGTGGGTATTTTTTCCTTGCTTCTTTACAACACACGTGAGGGGTATTTTTTATTTTCTCAAACGAGTGTGTATTTTTTTTAAACACTCGCGACAACAATGCGCAATTAATTTTTTTTTTTTGACTTTTTTATTTTAGTTTATTTATGCGCGCAACTCATACGTCCGGCCTTGGCGAGCTTAAGATCGACACTCTTGTTGTAAGAAAATAGCACCCTGAAAGTTTTATGAAAATCGTTAGACTCGTTTTCGAGAAAATCAAACTTTTAGTTAAATATTGTAAGGCAGGTACCGTTATTTTTCGACCTAGAGCAAAAATGAAAAGCACTCCAAATAAATAGATACTAAATACTAAGTTTGAAGCAATTCGGCTCATCCGTTAAGGCTGTAGAGGTGAGAACAGACGGACAGACAGACAGACGGAATTTCCAGACCTACTTTTTTCGACTTCTCTATCATCGTTACTACTCGTGTCCTCCAAAATTTCTTATCAAATTCAACTTATCTAGTTCGCAATTAAAATTTTAAAACTTTCCTTAAATTCTCAAGAAATTTCAGCCATTTAATCCAAATTCGAGAATAGTATCCCGACATCCATAAGAGAGTAAGTTAATTAAAACCAATGCACTCCAATGGTTAATTGATTGACGTTTTTATTACACAAATCCTCAATGATAATACATATTCAAAATGCATTTTACGTCCAAAATTAATACACATTTTTTGATTGGCCAGCTCAGGCTACCAAGTAATTATAGCAGTTTAAGTTTTCAGTTTGAAGCACCACGCTCAGATGAATCCGAGAGTTGATGCGTTGGTGTAGTACGCGATTGCATATTTGCGGATACTGCCGAAGGTGGTTTCCGGTGGATTGGCATAGACCACACAATATTAAATAGAGCGGATGTACGGTATCCATTGCATTTGAATTATTCAAATGAGGCATTCCACGATGGGTTAACGCGATTTGGGTGATTGAAATGTAGAACACCCCGCAGTGTTAAGGACGAGCAAATGGAGTGAAATCTAAAGCAGATTTGTATAGCTTCATCATGCAGAGCTTCTGGATTAAAACGTAATTCCAATTTCTGTTTTGGTGTGATGAATTTGAAAGTTGCAATAATATAGAGGATTAGTTTGGCAGACAGAATTACATTTGGAAAACAAAATATCTATGTTTAATAATTTGCTTTAGACACATTAAGGATTTTGAATGACGACCATTTTAAAACATTAATGCAATGCATTTGGGCTTTATTTTAACGGGGGTAGGGAATCTTTTTTTTTGGTATTTTCGTTGGCTTTTCATTTTTACGTCAATAATGTTTTCGTTTGCCACATATAGACATTAGTATTTGATTAAAAAAACACGCTTAGTAGATTTGTAATTTTGTCTATTTAAAATCAGATTTTTAGGAAAAAGTATATTTAAGCTGAACATTAAAATTGGTTTTATTTGAAATTCTGTAGTCCGTACGGCTATCAACGAAATTGCGTTTAATTTTGATTGACTATTTATTGGTTTATTATTATTTATTTTATATCGCTATTATTATATTCATATTACTATTATTATTTATATTTAAAATTATTACTTACATTTTTAAATGCTATTCCTTACCTTGGTTTGGGGCAACAGTTGGTAGTTTGATTCTAACCTCGATCCTTGGCTTGGTCCTTTCAGTTCCGCATGTGAAGTTGATTAAGGAACTCTTCGCCGTCCCTCAGGTGATGAATTAAATGAATTCCATGGCTGAGTGTGAAAGGCTTGCATCTTTTTGAACCTGGCGTTAGAAAAATCAACAAGTGACTCTAACATGTCAACAAAAAAGGGACTGTTCACCAAATCCAGCCAGATACTGGCTTGCGCAGACCTCATTAACATTATCGGTAGAAGTCAACAAGCTGTACAAAGCTCCTTCGTCGAGATCCAGTAGGCAGCGAAATTACATTAAGCAAAGGGTCTTCCAATAGGTTCTTCCGAACTTCAACAGTTTATAGCGGAAAATTTGATGAAGCAATATCTGTCAAATTGGCTGCCGTTTATTCAGTCTGTTTTGCAATTTTACCATAAATGGATATAGCGTTTAACAACACGTGCAAAATGGGTGAACTGTTCGGGCAATTTTCCGCGCGCTTCGCCCACTATACGGTCGCCATAATCGTCCTAACGAAACGAGAGGGTTATTCGTAGTGTCTTGGATAAATTTGAGTTCACTGGTTCAGGAAACAATCAACCAACACCCTTTCGTCGACGAAACGCAATCCGAGGCAGTTGAATTCGCGTCGCTCACAGAACTCGGCCTTTCGCAGACCACAACTTGGTGCATTTCGCGTCTTGACTTGGGTCCGCACCCGTAAAAAATTCAACTGTTCTAGGAGCTGAAGGCAAACGACCATAGACAAAGTTGTAGGTTCGCTGAATGGGCTCCGGAAGAGTTCGTATCTGACCCTAATTTTCATCGAAAAATCATCATCTTCATTGATGAGGCGCATTTCTGGATGAATGTGTACATGAACAAACAAAATTGTCAAATTTGGGACGATATCAATCCACATGAGATCCAAGAGCGTCCAATGCATCCCGATAAAGTCACTGTTTGGAATGGATTTTGGGCTGGCGGCTTCATCGCTCTATATTTCTTTGAGAACGATGTTGACCAGGTCATCACCGTCAACGGCGAGCGCTATAGGTTAATGATTACCAACTTCTTTTGGTCTGAATTGGATTATGTGGACACAAATGACATCTGATTTCAACAGGACGGTGCAGGAGAGCATGGTCATCTCACGTGGAGGTGATGTGAACTGGCCACCGAGATCGTGTGATTTGACCCCATTAGACTTTTTCTTGTGGGGTTTCCTAAAGTCATAGGTCCATGCGAATAAGCCACAAACCATAGCGGCCTTCAAAACCAACATTTCAAATTTATCCTGATATATGCGCCAGAACCATGGATAATTGAGCACTTCAGATGCGAGCCACCAAGAGTAGCCCCGACAAACATTCAAACGACTTTATACTTCACACATAATGGCATCAATAGGCCTTTCAAACAAATAAACAATTTCGATGATATCTCGCACACACTTTGTTTTATTTAAATTTAAAGTTAGGGAGCGCTTAAACCCCATGCACGATATCGTACTTGGAAAGATAGTTCCTTTAGTAACCGCCCAAGTGATCTGGTGACTGGAGCCTTCTTCGTGAGGTAACTAGCCTAATGCACGATCTCGTACCTGGAGAGATAGTTCCTTTGGGTGATCTGGAGCCTTTATCAATTTCCTTAAGATAAAACTCATAAGGGCCGATATATCCTGCAGTTTGGTTGACTACCTGTTTGGTTGAACATAATTCCACTCATTCGCTTAACGTTCCTACTCTGGGTTCCATTAAGTCATATAGTTATACAAATTTCTTAAAGTTACTTCCAAAACAGTTATTAAACAAAAATTGGCTTTCAGCCCAAACATTTATTTTTCACAGTTTATTTATTTATTAACAAATTGATCTAGTATTGATTAGTATGATTCTTATCCATACAATTCCACCACCATTAAAGGTACTTCCCTTAGGCAGAGTATTAAGTTTCGATTTATTTTTATTACAACTACCAAACTCTCTTTTTCAATGAAAGTCGTTAAAGCTCTTCGGATATCTTCAACCTCATTAAGTGCTTAAACCTACCACGAAGAGAATTAAAAATAAGTGCCATCGAAAAGGAAAGTGACAATTAAGTTGTTTGGAGGACAAAGAACACTTCTTTCGCCCCAAAAGCAAACATTACCACCAAGGACAGCCACGGCCAAGCTCAACGATGTTGCTCCATTCAAGACAATGTCCTGTGGCCAAAATGATGTTTATCTCACGAAATTTAATATAAAACGTGCCTTCTTTGGTAGGGGAAGGATGTTTGTCTGTCGTGTACAAGAAAAAAAAAACTTTAAAAAACTTATCCCCAAAAATGTGGAAAAATAATCCTCCCACACTCAATACTACCATTTTGTTTGTATGAATTTATGGTCAATTTATTTCCACTGGGTACTTAAGTGAGCGAATGATGAGGTACAAAGGACATCGGTTAACCATCCATCCTTTCGAAAACAATTCTGGAAATGGAAATTTTCAGTAACTATTTTCCTTTTTTTTATTTTCCATTTGTCTATTGACTGAGTACTTGAATTTCTTTTTTATAAAAATGATAATCATTTTCTTTTTTATGTTTCCTTCCGGGAAATGAAAGCATTGTGTTGGTTTTTGTTTAAGTTTTATTTTTCGCAGGAAACAAAGCTGTACCTACGTGGTTTAGGATTTAAACGTACTTTGCAGAGAGAAGGAGTTTTTCTTTCAAGTAATGTTAATTGTGTGTTTTTCTTTGTTTCCATTTTCCTGGCAGGATTCAGGAAAAACACGAGTGAGAATAAACAATTTTGGAAACAGTGGGGTTTGTTTAAAGCAGCTACGCTTTATGAAGGCGCATTGAGTGCTTCGAAGAGAGAAAACACCTGCTTTGTGGTGGAAATATTTTTTTTTTTTTTGTCTTTGGAAAATATTAAGCTTAAACAGTTGCAACAATTTTATTTAATTTTAAATCACTTTTATAGATTGTTTACCAGGTAGTTTTTCACATTTTTAGAGGTGTAAGGCCTTCATGAATGAATATTCTTAGCAAAGGCAGCTTCACGTAGCTATGGAAATGAAAAGCTACAGGAACTAATAGAACTTGGAGTGCGTAGAACTGGGTTTTTTCTAACAATATCCTATTTTCAAAATGTCAATTGAACCACTGCAATGTTTTACTGTGAAGTTATACTGTCCATTGAAGGTTTTCTTTGATTTTGCGTTAATAACTATGGTTTGGTATTTTTTAAGAATTGACTAACTATGGTTTGTGTTAGTGTCAAAAGGAGCGACATTTCTAGTGCGTCTTTTTATTAGATAGTGGGCGGTTATTCTACGAAATAAAATTGGGAAGGATTATTTTATATTCCTTTATCTATACATATAATTTTTTTAATAAGAGCGCTACAAAAGTATTTTTAAATAAAACAAAAACGGTTTCGGATATCAATAAAATTCTTTATTCCTGTGAAAGTACGTTTGATGCCATTACTCAATTTCTTTTGCACGGCCAACATGGGCACGCTTGCAGAAGTCCAGACGCTAAACCAAATGTTCACAGTAACGTGCCGGTCTTGATCATCACGGAAGAAGTACGGCCCAATGACGCCGCCGGCCCATAAACCACACCAAATCGTAATTTTTTCGGGATGCAATGATGACTCATGGAGCACGTGTGGATTGCTGCCTGACTAATACCGCATATTTTGTTTATTGACGAAGCCATTCAGCCAGAAATGAGCCTGATCGCTGAAGATGTTTTTTCGATGAAAATCCGAATCATTTTCAAGTTGTTGCTCAGCCCAATTCATGAACATACGACGCTTCTGGTGGTCAAGCGGCTTCAGTTCTTGCGTCAATTTAATCTTGTAAGGATGTAGGCCAAGATCTTTTCGCAAATTCGCCACAACGACGTCACAGAGATGCCCAACGCTTGAGAACGGCGTGTGAGAGACACATTTGGGCTTTCTGCAACTGAAGTCTCAGCGGCAGCAATATTCTCGACACTACGGGCACTTCTTTGTCTCACTGGCACAGGAACATTTTGTACTGTGCCTGTCGATTTAAATTTTTCCACTAGACGCTCAATTGTTGATCTGCTAGGACGATTATGACGACCATAAATTGGACGTAGTGCTCTTAACGTTGAGGCCACTGACTCCGAATTTCGGTAGTAAATTTTAATAATTTCGACTCGTTGTTGGCTCGTATTTCTTTCTATCATGAAATGGCAAATTATACTGAAGAGAAATGTCAAAAAAGCGGGGAGAAATATGGCGTCGTTTGCTGTCCCTGTCGCTCTACTTTTGTAGCGTCCCTGTTGAAAAACCCGATATATGTAGATGTAAAAGAAAGTCGTGTTAGTTGCACTATTCATAGCTCAAGAACGGCTGAACCGATTTGCCTGAAAATTGGTGAGGAGGTAGCTTAGAACCAGGAGACGGACATAGGATACTTCTTATTCCGTTCAATTGCGTTCCCTTGTGACGTGACATAATACTCGATTTGAAATATAAACAAAAATATAGAAAACAAATAACAACAACTGTCAAATCGATTTATCTCAATTGGCAAGTTCAATGCGTACACTGACTTTTAGTATACTAACTTTTTGTCAAAGTGAAATCATTGAACGATAAGCTGACCCAATATATGAATAAGGTCAACAGCCAAATATAATAAACAAAAATAACTTTTTGATTAAATGCCAACTAAAAGTCATTTAACTTTAAAAGCCAATCGACCAATCAGAGGCACGTTGACTGACTTTTAGTGGACACATTGAACGCCAGAAATCATTTTCTAAAGTCGCGAGGGTTTAATTTTTTTTAAATTTGTGATATGAAGCTAACTCGGTCGATTTGTTTCTTTTGTGCGAGTGTAATAAGTAAACCTTATTGTGCGAGTTTTGTTGATGAAAATGCTCAGAAGATCTTATCTTTCCCAGCAAAGATGAAATGCAATGAAGCTTCGTAACAGTGGCTACTCAATCCATTGAAGACGAACGACAAATCAGATGAGAGGACCAATGCGTTTATATGGCCTGACTTCGTGCTTCTCAAACAATAGACCAAACGCCGAAATATTTAGACATTTTTAAATTGGCCCGATACGTAGCGTTGAAGTGGAAATATTTACGAAAATTTTGTTTTCCCTATAGGTATGTATATATTTTCTTATCAATATTTAATTTTAAAGGATTATCCGATTTTGATAACATTTTGTATGCATGCTAACATGATTACTATTGTGGTTTTTTCTATAATTGGACACAATATGTTGCGCTTTCATCGGTGTTCAGAAAAGCTATGGTAAACCCGGGCAACGCCGGGTGGGTTAGCTGGTATGTATATAAATAAAGGGCATTTCATTAAGCGCCTACTAACTTTTAATTTAATAAAACAAAGTGTGTGCAAAACATTACCAACATTTTTTATTCATTTGAAAGGCCTATTAATACCATTATGTGTGGAATATAATATCGTTTAAAAATGTCCGCCGCAGCTTCTCTTGGTGGCGCGCCTCCGAAGTGTCCAATTTTCCATGACTCTAGCGCATAAATCAGGATGAATTTGACCAACCCCATTGGTTATGTTGGCTTTGAGACCACTTTGGTTTGCAGCCTATTCGCATAGTCCTGCGACTTCAGAAATCTCCACAAGAAAAATTCGAACGGGGTCACATCACACGATCTCGGTGTGATCTCTACGTGAGATGACCATGTCCTTTAATCGATCGTGAGAATGTCCAATGTGACATGAGCTGTGTGGCACGTGGTGTTGATGTCCACATCATCCAATTCAGGCCAAAAGAAGTTGGTTATCATTGACATACAGCTCTCGCCGTTGACGGTGATGACCTGGCCAAAATCGTTCTCATAGAAATATGTAACGATGACGCCGTCAGCCCAAAATCTAAAACAGACAATGACTTTATCGGGATGCATTGGACGCTCTTGGTTATCATGTGGATTGGTGTCGTGTCAAATTTGACAATTTTCTTTGTGCACGTACCCATTCATCCAGAAATTGGCCTCATCGCTATAGATGATTTTTCGATGAAAAAGCGCGCCCGAACAGAACATTTCATTTTTATAAAACAATTTTATCATTTGCATGTGTTGTTGAACGTATATCCGTCCATGGTGAGTTGGCAGAACAGTCTGAATAAATGACAGCCAATTTGACAGATTTAGCTTCAACAAGATGGCCGCTATCAACTGTCAAAGTTCGAAAGTCCCTATTGTAATGTGAAATTTAATACTTTGGCTACCTACATATTCAATAATATCAATTTTAATTATATTAAGTTCTCCAAAAAGTAAAAGAAACAAAGTTTTAGCCACCCATCTGAATTTTTTTTCACCAAAACATAATGCACACCTGCAATAATACACTGATTTTGTTTTTAATAAATATTCTTGAAGTGGTTTTTGACAAAATTAAGCTGTTCAGGCCGTAGTTGAATATACAAACGTACAGACAGATGGACAGACCGACCTATCATTTAACCTTCAGGCCTGAGCCCAATCTTGGATGTACTGTTAAGTACAATAATTTTTTTCTTATTCTCTTGTTGTGCGACTAACAAGAATGCAAAATGCTTTGTCTGCAATTAAGTGTCAAAATAAAAATCGAGATGGGCAGAATATACATGCAGCTTCAAGGCAATGTACATCAAAAGGAGATTAGCGACACTTAAACATCTAGAAACTTTCCCTAATTGTGCATGCAAATTAGTCCAGTAAATTAAGACTGAAAACAGTGGGTTACTTTACAAAACTTCGAGTAGTTGTGAATTTTTGATATACATATTTTGTTAAGGATGCCCTGTAGATAAAAAAACTAAAATTTTACAACCACACCCCCTCCGCCTCCTTTACAATCGACGATAAATGACTGAAAATCGGCACTTTTTTCACTGTGGCCTATAACTCCTTTTTGGTTAGATCACAAATCTTCCGAAAAAATAACTGCGCCTCCAAGAGCGGATAAAAGGATCGCGTAACCAAAAAAAATAATTAACTCGCCTACACGCTTATATCTCGTTATTGAGAAGTCCTCGTTGAGTGGTTTTGTCCTGCCCAACAGTGATTTTAACCAATAATCATAATGAAAACAACATTTCATTATTATTCGGGTATAACAGAAGAAATACGGTTAAATTATGATTTTTTTGGAATTTTTATTTGTATACCTTGCGACATTTGAAAAATTATATCTTTTTTTAAAATCGCCGTATCTGAGGAACAAATCTCTAGGACGCGGACGTGAGAAAAAAAAAGTTTTTGATGAAAAAATCGAAAACGGTCGAAAATTTTGCAGTTTTCCCCCACCGTTTCCTTTTTCCACATGGTCATCGAGGTCCAACATTTGAGAAAATGCTGAATAACCATCCCTAAATAACATCCCAAATTTTAAGAAAGTTGCGATTTTAGACTACCTATCGACAGGACAGAAAGGGGAATATGAAATATATAAATATAAAAATATATACTCTTACTCAGGTGGCGCTACAGTTCGGGACGAACCTGGGCCTCAACCAACATGCCTCTCCAGCCAACTCGGTCTTTGGCTAGCTGCCTCCAGTTTTGCACTCCAAGTTGGTGGAGGTCGTCCTCCACTTGAGCGCGCCACCTAAGACGACGTCTTCCTTGACTGCGTCTACCCTCTGGGATGGTATCGAAGATCCTGCGAGCCGGTTGTCCATTCGCTCTACATGACCTAGCCATCTTAAACCTGATATGCGTATTTTTTTCACCAGGTCAATGTCGCTGTACAGCTCGTATAGTTCTTGATTGAACCTTCTCCTCCAAAGCCCGTTAACGCAGATAGGGCCAAAAATCTTCCGAAGAATCTTATGCTCGAAACGACTAAGGATATCTTCATCCGCTTTAGATAGAGTCCATGCCTCGGCGCCATAGAGCAGGACTGGGATGATTAGGGTCTTATACAGAGTCTCCTTTGTCTTTCGAGAGAGGGCTTTGCTACTCAATTGCCTTCCTAGCCCATAGAAACAGCGATTGACAAGAGTAATTCTTCGCTTTATTTCTGACGAGATGTTGTTGTCAGATGTTATAGCGGATCCGAGGTACACAAAGTCCTTAACTACCTCAAAGTTGTACCTGTCTATTGTGATGTTTTGTCCAATCCGCCGGTGTTGTGTGTCCCTTTTTGTGGACAGCAGGTACTTCGTTTTGGCCTCATTGACTGCTAGTCCCATCTTAGCCGCTTCAGCTTCAATGCTGGCAAACGTTCCAGTGACAGCTCGCCGAGTTCTGCCAATGATGTCTATGTCGTCAGCGTATGCTAACAATTGCACAGACTTGAAGAAAATTGTCCCACTACAATTGACTTGCGAGTTTCTTATAATTTTTTCAAGTATTAAGTTGAAGAAATCGCACGATAGCGCATCACCTTGTCGGAATCCTTTTTTGACGTCAACAGCTTCTGTGAGGTCATTACCAACCTTGACGGGAGCGAGAGTTCTCCATCGTCATCCTGCACAGTCGGACGAGTTTTGTGGGAATGCCAAAACCTGACATGGCTCTGTATAGCTCGTCTCTATAAATGCTATCGTACGCGGCCTTAAAATCGATAAAGAGGTGGTGGGTATCGATTTGGAATTCTTGGGTGGTTTCCAGGATCCAGGTAAGCTAGTTACCTATAGGCAACTAGCTTACCCACCCGCCATTGCTCAGGTATCCCATACATTTTCGAAAAAAACAAACCCGCGTGGCGCCACCTATATTAATCAAAAAAAACCTTAGTTATTTTTTTTACAAAAACAAGCTATCTCCTTGTGAAACGACCCCAGCGGCAGCAATAAGTGATTCAAATGGCCTTAGTTACACCTTAACACATCAGTTATCTGCCTGTGAAAGTCCCGTCAAAATCGGGGCATAAATAAGAATTTTCAAAAAAGGCATACATCAGCGTTTCCTAGGGGTAATTGAAAATATCAGCTTTTTGCCGGTGAAAATCCCGTCGAAATTGTTCCAAAAATAAGAATTTCACAAAAAAAAAAAACACCCGAGAGCAACAACTGCAGAAATCTAGTGTCGTTAAAGAGAGATCAAACACAAACTAAAAACGAACACGCATGTGTCGAAAAAAAATAATTTCCAACACTATCACGGAAAAAGGCAGGCGCAAAAACTCCTGAATCAAACAAATGTAATAACACTTGAATTTAGTTGGCCTCAGACATGGAAAAATCCAAAACCAAGAAACTTTCTGACTTTTTCACGGCAAACCCCACAGTTGGAACCTTAAGGCGAAGCAGAGAACTTCGAGATAGTTGATAGGTATCATCAACAATCGTCCGTTAAACGATTTAAAAAGTGTATTGTTTTCGAAGGAACTTCCAAATAGTGTTTTGAATTTTCAACTTATTCATACGTACAATGCTCTATGGAATAAATAATTCCAAAATTAAATTTAAACCCTAAATCGGGTCATCAATCAAAACCGAAACGAAATTCTCTTAAATCTATACACATAAATACAAATTAATTGTCTGTTTTTAATAACAAAATAACAGCTTTTTACAAGATGCATATGAAAGTAGTAGTTATAACAAAAACACAATTTATACATTTTTTCTCTGTCTGTCTGTTTGTTCCGGGTAATCTCAGAAACGGCTGCACCGATTTTGACGGGATCTTCACTGGCAGATTTCTGATGTTCTAGGGAATAACATAGGCTATCTAAATTACTATATTTATTTTTGATTTGATTTGTGGAGGCACCTCCACACCGGGGTGGTTTTTTCGAAAATGTATGGTATACCCAAGCAACGCCAGGTGGGTAACTAGTTTTAATTAATATTTTAAATCATTTTTGTCTTTTTAAAGATGATACATAAAACATTGCTTTCAATAAAATATATTTCCAAAGTCACGACCTTCTTTAAGATATTCTAGAAGATGACCGGAATCAACTTGTAAATTACAAATACTAAATCACTGACAGGAACTGATTCTGAAATTTCACTCTTCCTGTTAAGATATTCAAAGACCCATTTCACTATAAGTTTGGCATTCCTTCGTACTGTATTTTCATTTAATAATATCAAGGAAATTCCTCATTCAACCTAAATTTTCTTCATCTAATTAATGACGAGGAAAAATTCTTTAAGCCCCGTAAAATCAGTTCTGACACAGCAGTTCCTTTCCTATTTATTCTGCCACTTAACAATTTTCATTTGAAAAGGGGTAAAAATGAAATTCCATAATCGTCCTTGTTTTTTTATTTGTAAATTCTCTTGAAATTTGATTCAATGCTCTGTTTTTTTTTTCAAGGAAATTCCTAATAATTTCTCCCAAACCCCCACCAAAAAGTATACTTGATCCTTCACACTACATTTCTGTCAATCGACCATGAACCTGAATAATATTTTAAATAAATTTACCACATTTTCCCAATCTGTCTATTTTCTCACAATGAGGACATTTTTAAAAAATGGGTCGTGTCAATAAGAATTTATAGCCAATTCTCATGATAACAAAAAAAGAACTCCCCTAAAAATTCACCCAAATTAGCGAGAGCCATTCCATCAATAAATTCAGAAGTGGGATAGCAACGAAAATGTCCTTTAACAATTGGTACCCTTGATGGGTTTGGGGTTGCAATAATTTTAATAGCAACGCAGTTTGCCTACCACAAGATTCACATGAAATTTAATATATAAGGCCAATGCAAGACTATGTACAGGAAGTGGTTTTATTTTTCTGGAACAAAATAACGATAACGGGAACTGAGTACATTAAGAAGGAGAGAAGTTTTTTTTATTTAAATTATTCCTAACAAATGAAGAGATGCAAGAATTGGGATGAATCTACATAAAAAAAGAAGAAGAAGGATGAATGTATTCCTGTGGGTTGTGAAAATAATGTTGGAGGTTTTATTTCGCATCCGTTTGAGCAAATGATTAAAATCCACATCAGCATTGCAAATTTGTCTGCACACATTACTCCGCCAGGCAGTCGTTTACATGACAAATGTTATAATGAGGTGGTGGAGATGTGTGTTCTTTTTTCCAGAACCCATAAGTACAATAATGTGATTTCATAACGACTCCCAAGAAATATCCAACATTTATGAAAAGAAACAATGAAATCGGGATAACGAGTCCTATTTTCGGAAACAAAATGTCCATCCGATGTTCAGTTGTATGTGTGTCATCCATTTTTTATTATGAAATGAAATTAGAGTCTCGATGATAACATTAAGGCAATTTTTTTCAAATCACTCACAACCAATAAACAGAGAGATCAAGGATATGATCCAAGAGCTAAAAGATTCAAAATTAATGCACCAAGACAGAAACAGACTGCCAAAAGATTGCAAAAAGCTAGCATTTCTGAGTGCAGAAGGCAGTTTCTCCATGAGAATACGAAATGTGTTCCGCTTTATGGAACGGAAATAGTTTTCCCTAGCACATCCCGTTACCCTGTGCGCTCACAGCACGATAAACACTCCGAGTATCTAAGTTATTTATATTTTTCTTCCTTTTCACCAAATCTTGGAGTCACTTCTGCTCCCGCAACCATCTTAGTCCTTTCCAAAGATACTTTGGAAGACTTATTCAAATTTCAGCGATGACTTTTGTGACAGGAAGGAGGATGGGAGGGAAAGGAAATTTCCTATCATCCCGTTCATGCAACATATATAATATTGAATGTAGACACTATTTGTAATCCAAGGGTTAACCGAAATATAGCACTTTGTATGAGGATGGGAAGAGGACGTCATGGTAGCAGGCGAAGCCCGAATATAGCAGTATCTTCTAACTGCTTTTATGGAGATGAAGATGATAGTTAAGTTATAGAAGGCGACTTATGCAGATTACTGCGAGAGAATCTTTCTAGATTAACAAAATATTTCATTGTATCCATACAATGACAAGAGATTCCTTAAATGAGATAGTGCGGGTTACTATTTCGATGGGGGATTGCATAATTTAAATCCGATGTGAATGGGTGTGCAGATCCATTTGGTAATATTAAAGAAGATACACGACGTAAGTTGCTGAATTGGGACAATGAAGTAGGATTTAATGCGTCTTCCATTTTCGATAAGACAAAATAACTGTTTTGCTTAAGTTAAATGAGCGATGATAATTTGCCTTTGTTGCAGTAAAGTACTAGATTAACAAATTAGCTTGAAATCTGGGTAATAGAATTGAAATTGACATAATAAATAATTTAATTTATGAGTTGGGAATAAGGGTAGTAATATCTTTATTTGCAAATTTTAGAAACTTGATTTTACATTGAATGACGGATCGAGAACAAGTTCTAAGAGTTATTGCATACTTTAAACGACATTAGATTCTTACTAAAATTAGATTATTTTATGTAGCGCTACAGTCCAGGTTAGATCAGGCCCTCAATGAAATAGCTTCTCCAGCCAGCTTGTTCCCTAAGCTAGCTACCTCCAGTTTTGCACGTGAAATAGGTCGAGGTCATCTTCTATTTGGGTGCGCGGTCTTCCTCTACTGCACGCCGTCTCTCCGAGGACAGAATCGAAAGGTGCATTGCATCCATCCGCTCTTAAGGACCAATCCATCAGAGACGTTGAATTTTTACTTTTTTTTTTACTTTTTTGGCTAGTTCTGTGTCGTTGTACATCACGTACAGTTCCTCCTTGTATCTCCGTTAATACATATGGGACCAAAAAATCACCCCGTTCCATTTGGTGCGTATAGATTTTGGCAGCTTTTGGCGGCCATGTTGTTGTGGTATCTGTCAAATCTGTTATTTAATATTTGTTACTACGATACTACACGATTGAACTGAACTTTCTAATGATACAGCTTTATTATCAAAATGAGTTATTGCCAGTGCAACCGTTGCGTGCGTAGCGCCTTTTTACGGTAGATGTAGTGCCCTTCACAGTTGACTCTTCAATGTTTGATGGACAAATAAATTTCAGAAGAAAATTTTAGCAATGGATCAGCCAACATCTTACCTGAAAGGAAAGCAAGATATGCTGTCCGCATATGATATGTGGCGCGGTCTGTTCAAATTTACAGCAGAAACCAAGACAGTCGATTCCTCGCCGTGCACAAGATCAATTTTGCGAGCCTGTACCCGTACAAGATCCAACAGACCCAGGATAAAAGACAAAGCGGTTTGTTCGGTGACTTGGGATTCGGAGAGTTTGGATAAGAATTCAATCCGAAAAATAATCTTTATTGACGAAGGAGCGCATTTCTAGATGAATGGCAGTATTAACAAAATAAAATGGCCGTGTATGGAACTACACCAACCTACACGAAGTTACAGTTGAGAATGTATCCTCAAAAAGTGTGGATTTTGGGTCGTTGGCATCATTGGTCTGTACTTTTTCGAAAACGTTATTGGTGAGCCAGTCACCGTAAATGGCGAGCGCCATTAGAACGATGATAACAAATGTTCTTATGGCCTACATTGACCCATATTGACCTTGACAACATGTTGTGCCAGCAGGACGTACTACGTACTACACAGCGGCAGCGCAAGCCACGATTGATATTCGGCATAAGATAAGGATATCCCCCCTAAAAATTACGTGAATTGCAAGATCATGCGTTGTACTAAAACGATAAGAAACGAGATAACAAACTGTATAAAAAACCACCAAAATCACACATACAAGCATACGAGAAATACAATCAGATTAGAATTAGAATACTTCAACTTCAACCCTTCCCTTACCAGTCAGTCAACAATTAGTCGTCAAACGTAAAAGACCAAGAGATTGAGTAAATAAAAAGAACGAAATGTTATACCTTGTAATCAATTTAAATAAATAAGAGAACTTTATATAGTTAAGACCGTGTTGTGTTTATTTTGGCTACGAAAAGAGAAAAGAATCCCACAAATTAATTTAAATATATTTGGCTAAAATATCGCAAAGCAATTTTTTTTTTATTTTAAAAGAAAAGGTTATGAAAATAGTTTTCAAATCTCGGACAGAGTCAAATCTATCTGTTTGGATTCGGTTTAAGGAACTCAAGAAGATTATAGAAGCACGCGTGGGAGTAAAGATCGAGGAAGACATATGCAATGCATTCAAGAAATGTTATTTACAAAGAAATCCTTAATAGTCCAGGAAACAAAAACAGGTCTCCAAATAACATTTTAAATAATTCTCATAGACTTTAACGTATGTATATAATGTTGTTCCTAGAAAAAAACCCACTTCTACGTGTTGAGCAAAAAAAAAAATAACGGTACTTTAATTTTAAGGTTTCATTATTATTTTTGAATTTTTGAGATTCTTAAAATGGCTATAACTTTGAATATAAAATATTGAAAATCTAGCTTTATATAGGAAATCTGAGAATTTATAGTAATTTAATATTAAAAATAAAATTTTATATGACATTACAAAAAACTCCTTAAAAACCCGCTCAAAGTGGGAAATTTCAAAAAAAGTCAAACTCTTTTAATCTTTTAAAGATTACTCTCAGGGTAAGTAAAGAAAACCCGTTTCAAAATTATAAAAAAAAAATTTAACTGTGTTCTAGCAGATCTTTAAATATGCGCTATGTTCTATGCATAATTTTAAAAGATTATTAATGCGAATTACCTGAAATAAGCGCCTTTATCTAGTTATTTAGAGATACATTGTCAGATAGGTATTAAGTTTAGCTACCAGAACCAAATATCACAAATCACTTGAAAAAATAACTGTGTCTCAGGAGCGAATTGAGGGGTTACGTGTCAGATATTATTATTATATATTTTTTTTTCACTCAAGCCTTCGCACGGTTGTATCTCGTTACGTAGAGATCCTAGCTGAGTATGCTTTGCATTGTTAGATAGGTAGAGCTCCTGTAGGCGCTTCCACCAATTTGGAAGCGTCAGTTGTCAGAAAATCCTTTTTTTCACTCAAGCGTTCACATGCTTTTATCTCATTATGTAGATATTTTACATTGTCAGATAGGTATTAAGTTCAGCTACCTGAACCAAATATCACAAATCACTTGAAAAAATAACTGGGTCTCCAGGAGCGGATTTAAGGGTACCGACAAAGAATTTTTTTTTTTTTTTTTTTTAATCAGGCCTTTAAACGCCGATGTTATTTAGACGTCTTATGTGAGTGGCTTTTGCACTGTCAAAGAGATATTGATTTCAGATACCCGATTCATACAAAACATTTTTCTTGAAAGAATAATTGTGCGTACAGTAGCGGTTGAAGGTTAGCGTCCCAGAAAATAAATTTTTAACTCAAGCCTTCACACGCCTATATCTCGTTACTTAGAACATCTAGGTGAATGATTCTTTCACTGTCAGATAGGTATTGAATTCAGCTGATCAGTCCATAAACCACAGATTTCCCGAAATAACAATTGCGAGCACATAACATGGTTTGCTCAACCCTTAGAAGTGGGGATTTTTCGTAAAATACTCTCTTCAAGTAGTACCACAATCCTGTAAAATTTCGTTTCTATTAGAATTATTTACAACTTTTGCATAGAATTCTTTTACTATAAAACTTCTTTTTATCTCAGAAACGAGAAAATGTGAAGTCATTTTGTTATGTAAACATCACAAAAGTATTTGCTTGAGTATATTACCAACAATATTATCAATATCGAATCGAGTGAACTTTAATGAGAGCCGAAGACAAAACACCATTAATTCTATGAATTCAAGGTTCAAAATCGTGGAACAATAATTTATTGTATTTCTTATTCGAGATTATAACAATCGAGTTCAGTATATATAATAGTGTTCTTCAACACCCGTACTGACAACGACTCACGAACAACCAGTCGAGTCAGTTACTAACTGACAGTTACTTCAGTGTTGTCCGTCGCCTATCAAAGTTAAATTTCGCCGCAACGCCACTGACACTTATTCGTTTTAAATAAAATTTGGTTATCTATAAAAGAAGTTGAAGTGTTTCTATTTTGTATTTTTGCTAATCGTAAACTGCAGCGTGAACCACTTGAGATATCTTGAATAATCATTTGTTTGAAGTACAGTCTGACATTTATTGATTAAATTTGACGTGAATCATATTAACTACGGATACGTTTGCCAGGGGTTATTCGTTAAAACTCCTTTTCGATGAGTCGGTCAAACATTTTGATAGAAAAAGCTGTAATCTCTCGGTCAATTTTGGATCTGAGCTCCATTTAAAAGCGGCCGGCGCGGCGCTAGCATGTTCGACATAGACCAACATGAAGGTGGTCAGGCCAGCAACATTTACACCTTAAATCTTTTCCATAAGTGTTCATACAAATCCTTGGATTGACACTACTAGAGATCACCGGTGCCGTAAAAAGAAACGATAAAATAAGGAAAGACTTGAAACATTGCGTCGGTGTTGGAGAGGGGCAATTGATTCAGCGGCAGTTCTACGGAGGTCGTCGTTGACACACATACCGAGTACTGAGAGCTTTTCGGTTTCTTCGATGTAAGTGCCATTCATGGACAATGGCATTGGGGGTATGTTTAGCTTTAACGACAGAAGACATCATTGAGTTTTCGAAGCATTAAACTCCACACTATTCCTATTACCCCATTTGACATTGCTATACAAATCGGAGTTTAATGAGCTTGACATACGGCACCGGTGCAATTGTACGTCCGAAGGCGAAGGACGTGAATTATCGAACGAATATGAAAAGCTGAGGGTAGAGTCGTCAGCAAAACAGTTAAGTGGATTAGAAGTAACAGACAGAAGATCATTTATAAAAATGAGGAAAAGAGTCGGAGACAGAGCTGGGGCACACCAGCATTTATTTTGTGGGAATCAGACTTGAATCCGTCCAATACAACTTGTATTGAACGGCCCAGAAGATAGCTTCTAATTCAACGAACAAGAGTATTATCGATCCCAAAAGCACGCATTTTTGATAAGAGAGCTTCATGCCAAACTCTATCAAATGCCTTGGAGATATCAAGAGCAATAATCTTACTTTCACCAAAGCGATGTAAAGATTTGTTCCACTGTTCGGTGAGATATGCCATCAGATCACCAGTGGAACGGTTGCTGCGGAAGCCATACTGACGGTCATGGAGAAGCTTTCGATCTTCGAGATATTCCTTAAGCTGACGGTCAGTGTTTCCATGACCTTAGAAAGAAGGGATGTCAGTGCTATGGGTCGGTAGGAAGAGGGGAGGATGGGTCACCTTTCTTAGGGACAGGCTGGACAAATGCTGTTTTCTATCTTCTAGGAAAGATTCCAGAAGAATAGGAGCGATGGAAAAGCTTACGCAGTGGCTTTGTCAGTGTGGAAGAACACCTCTTCAGAAGAATCGGGGGTATACCATCCGGGCCAGCGGATTTGTGTATATCGAGATCTTTGAGAACTCTTGCTACTGTACGAGTGCGGAAAAAAATCTGTCCCATGGAAAAATTTACATTCTCAAGTACAGGAGGGGCAACGTTGCTTTGAGGCAGCGTGGAGCTGGCAGCGAAATGGGCGGCGAGCAAGTTTGCCTTCTCTGAAGAGTAAACAATTGGTTTGTTATTGTCGATGAGCGTTGGAACCGAAGATGTCGAGGAGTTTTTTATATTTTTTACAAATGACCAAAAAATTTTCTGCCTTTGGGACACTGCAAATTTTTTTGCCGTAATTTTTGGTCATGCAAAAATTTGGTTCTTTCAATAACAGAGTTGCATGAGTTCCTTGCTTGTTTGTGCTTTTTCCGATTTTCCTCTGTGGTGTTGGCTTTGTAAGATCGGAAACTTACTTCTTTGAGCCTGATAGCTTCTTTACACTCAGAATTAAACCAAGACTTTTCTTTAGGTTTGATGCTTTTTACTCTGTTAGGAATAAAAGCACGCATCCCTAGAAGAATCACATTTGTGATCATTTCAGGACTGGCATCAATGTCACTATCGAGGAAGCATAGTGACCAGTTAAAGTTTCGGAAAAAGATATTCAGGCCGTCCCAGTTGGCTTTCTCGTATTGCCAAACGGTCCTGGTGGGAAGTTTTTCTTTAACTGGATGGGTGGAGGATGAGAAATTAGCTGAAATGATACAATGGTCTGAAGTGCCAGTTGATACTCGATTATCCGGGATTCGATTAACCGGGACGCTCTATTAACCGTGATGAAAATATTTAAAATAAAAACTCTTATATCCGTAAAAAAATCTTTAATCCATAAAAGAAACAAAAAACATTTTCTTTATCGACAATAAAGACAATTTTTTATTTAAACTATTATCCGTAATAAACTCTACTACCCGTAATAGGAGAACAACACCGAACAAGTTTTGTTCACATCTAAAAACCAACAGAATTTTGTATCTGTTGCATTGCATTTAAAAGACACGCAAAAAGAAGTAACGGGATAATATTTTTTTTTCGGGTTGCGTTTCGTTTTGTTTCTTATGTCGTAATAATGGCTTCTTCTTTGTTAAGTGAATATTAAAGATCGCCTAAAGTTTTGTCAATTAAGGAAAAAGTTGATTTGATTAATGAACGTTGTAAAAATAGTGTGCCTGTGAAAATGTTGGCTATTCTAAAAAATAAGGACAAGATTATCAAATTTTTCGCAGACAGCTTCACTAAAAAAGGATTGGAGAGGCGCAAAACTCTGAAAAAAGCTGAAAATCTCAAAGTGGACGCAGCAACGCATGAATGGTTTCGACAGGAACGATTTCGAGGAATTCCAATTTCAGGGCAAATGAAAATGCAGAAAGCAAAATTTTTTCATGAAAATCTTAACATAGGCTCTGACTGTGTATACTCTGAAGGATAGCTGGGAAAATTCAAAAACCGCCATGTAATTCATGGATTGAACGCGATAGGGGAAAAAGAATCTGCTGACTACAAAGCTGCTACTCTTTTTGTAGAAGAATTGTCTGAACTCATTCAAACAGAGAATTTGAGCAATGAAGCAAATTTACAATGCCGATGAAACCAGCCTTTTTTGGAAATGTTTGCCCCAAAACACTTTGGCATGCAACGACGAGCGTTCAGTTGAAGGATATGAGGAATCGAAGGAATGACTAACTGTACTGGTTTGTTCTAATGCTTCAGAAACTCATAAATGCAAGTTGATAGTTATTGGCAAAAGCGCTCGTCCAAGAGCTTTAAAAAAAATCTGGAGAGCTTCCAAGTATCTGCAAGCCCAACAAGCGAGCTTGGGTAACCCAAAAATTGTTCCTTGATTGGTTTAATAAGAACTTTGTCCCTAAAGTTAAAGAGCACCGAGAAAAAACAATCTTGACAGAAACTCCAAAATTGTATTGCTCTTGGATAACTGTCAAGCCCACCCAGACGTTAATAATTTTAAAGCCGCAAGGCGTGATTCGAAGCCTAAAGTGCCATTATCGCAAAGAGATTATTCGAAAGCTGGTAAGCTCAGAAAACAGGATCAATTTTTTAAGTCATTTAACATCAAGAATACTTTATGGGGTGTTTCTAAGTCCTTGAATTTCGTTGCCACCGAAGTTCTGAAAAATGTTTGGCACAACAACAACATTACCGTTAATTCAATCTGGCAAACGCCACCATCGCCGAGCTAAATGGGCCAAATTCCCTGCTCATCTCGAAGGTCGAACTACAAATGATCTTCGCATCATTAAAGAAAAAGAAGTCAGCAGGAGTCGATGGTATACCCAATGTTGTACTACGACATCTCCCTGAGGAAGCAATAGACATATACACAACACTGTTCAACAACGCGCTGAATAATGCATATTATCCAGTGAGTTAGAAGACAGCAGTTGTACATCCTCTCCCCAAAAAGGGAAAGGACAATTCCAATGCGGTAAATCTCCGGTCGATAAGTCTTCTTCCGAGTATCAGCAAAGTATTCGAAAAAGTTATCAATAGAGCTCTGTCCAAGTGGTCCGAGGACAAAAATATAATTTCAGACACCCAGTTCGGCTTTAAGGCGGGACATGACACAATTCATGCCGCGTCAAAGTTAGTATCTGCTGTCCAATGGAACAATGCTAAGAATCAATGCACGGGTGCCTGTCTGGTTGATTTGGAGAAGGCTTTCGACACCGTATGGTTAGAGGGTCTTTATCTGAAGCTAACCAGATGGGGCATAAGTAAACAACTGCTATATATGCTTTACGACATGCTTAATGGTAGAAAGTTTGTTGTCAAGAGTGGCAATGTAACATCTACCACAACGTTTGATATTAAAAATGGTCTGCAACAGGGAGCGGTGAACTCGCCGATTCTCTTTAGTATTTACACCAGCGATCTCATTGGGAGTCTACCTCATGCAATTGCGTATGCCGATGATTTAGTTGCGTACAGAACAGGTCCAAAAGTTGAAGTCATCAGAATTCTCTTGCAACGTGATTTCGATAAAATTCAGCAATATTGTAATGATTGGAAGCTGAAAATTAACTTCCAGAAATGTGAAACTATCCTGTTTAGAACCCCTGTGTCTAGGGCTTCTAGGGATACGAGAAAGAACTGGCGCAAGCTAGTGATCGCTGGGCCACATGGACATCCACTGGCGAGTAAAAGTGTAGTAAAGTACCTTGGCATCTGGCTGGATCAGTTTCTATATTTCAACCGACATGTAGAGGCTGCTCTAGCCAGGGCTAGGGGAGCTTTTGCTCTGACAAGACGGTTGTTTTATAGCAGCCGCCTTGACAGCAGAGTGAAAATGATTTGCTACATGGCCCTCATTAGGCCGATGATTGCCTATGGATGCCCTGTGTGGTTCAACGTTGCACCATCTCTAATGGAAAAGATTCGGGTGTTCGAGAGACAGTGTCTTCGCACTTGTCTAGGACTTTACAGAACACCAGATTCGGAGTACAAACACTATTATTCCAACGAGGTCCTATACAACGGGGCCAATACAAGCAGGATAGATAACTTTTTAATTAAGCTCATTCGCGGACACATTGCAAGAGCGATGGCCTCAACTAATGGACAAATCTTCGGGGCTTACTACCACCAAGATGAATATTTTGAAAGTACACGTTCGAGTGGTTTTATCCCGCCCGAGGCTTTCCTATACTTAGATAGTCGAGGGTTAATTCAGGATAGATCGGCGATCCCGTTGATCTACCACGTCGGCCGCAGAACAGTCGATAGGCGGCTCCTTTACGACCGAGACATAGTCGCTAGAAGCGAAACAGAGCGCCTCCGATTCAGTAGGGCAGTGCCCGATTTGGATCGGAAGGAAGTCATTAATCAGGTCCACCAGTTTTGGTGGCTTAATTAAACCAGATAATTTTAGTCGACTATCCCCTATGGCTGGCTTGCATATGTTTTAAGTATCTATAAGATAGAATAGGGCAGTTGTGGCGGCACCAAAAAAAAAAAAAAAAAAAAAAAAGGCTGCTGTGGCTGTTCTAGATTTAAGTATTTTAGGTTTATTTTAAGTTATTTTAAGTTATTCTAAGTTAATTTTAAGTACTTTAAGATAGGTTAAGAAAAAAAACCGATACAGTTTACCCAGTTTTTTTATTTTTCTGGGTGAAAAATAAAACCCGCTAGTTATAATTTATATATAAGTTAGTTTAAAGCCGAAAGGCAATTAAAATTAAGATATTGATTAATTTAGAGCGCCTGCATTGGGCCAGTAAGTTAATCAAGTTTATAGTGTTAACTAGTTTTTAAGATTTTTTGTCTAGACTTAATTAGTTATAAGATTTAATGCAATAAAAAATCATTGAAAAAAAAAAAAAAAAAAAACCGTTAATTCACTCAAAGAAAAACAACGAGTTAAATCACAACGGCAAACAACAATTCTTGTATTGTTTTTTTTTTATTTTTTTAAAAAAAGTTTTTCTTGAAGTTCCTAATCATCAATCTTGGGATTTTGTAATGTATGTACAAACAAAAATATGTACTGAATGAATTGTTAAGTTTTATAAATTAATTTTATGTTTATTTTTGTTTTTTTTTTTTTAAATAAAAATAATAGATAAAAAATTAAAATATCAATTTCTATTTTTTTTTTTTTTTTATTTGAGAAAAAAAAGTTCTATTATCCGGGATTTTCGATTATCCGTGATGGGCTCGGTCCCGACCATCCCGGTTAATCGAGTTTCAACTGAGTTATTCGTAACTCTATCTTACATTTACGTGTTGGAGCAATACGATATGTTTATTGATCAAAACAGAGTGCTGTCAACTGTTAGTTTGAACTTAAGTTCAGATTTACTTGAACTTCAGTTTAGCCTCCCACTGTAAGACTGGGCCATAACAGAATGTTTTTCTATGTTGAAATACTAAAATTATTTAAGTAAGAATTAATTTCTTACGTCTTACCTATATTCTGCTTCCTTTCCCATTAAAAACAAAAATTTAAAGAAATAACAAAATAATCCTTTTTATACAAATATAAATTTCACTTTTTATTCAAATAGGAATTTTATAATTTACACACTTCGCTTAATAATCCTAAAAATACAAATATATTTCCTTACTCTTATTTTACTAATTAAAAATACATAAAGTTTTTTTTTTTAAATATTTATATACAAAAAATAGAGTATATTAACCTAATTAATCTAGAGCAAAAGTTAAAATAGTATTTTACTCCAATGCGTCTTGCTTTGAGGGCAGAAGAAATTCGTTGAAATTTTGTATTTTTGAAATTTATTATCTAAAACAAAGTCCCACACATTTGTACAGAGACTTTATTTAGAAAACTTTGAAACGTTTTAAAGAAAAATTCCAATGAGCCCCTAGAATTCCCCTTTTAAGTCCTTGTGACCTCAAAGCAAATTTATTTTGTAATTTGCATTTTTTTTTGGGAGAAACTTATACAATATTTAATTTTTTTATTTATCTTATTTTAACTTAACAATAATTTACACTATACATATTATATTTGTTACTTCTTCTACATCTGGAAACTTATAATAATGTTTTACAATATGTTCATAAATTGCATTTATTTAAACAAATAACTAGGTAAATATTTTTTTTTTATTTCAGGCTGCATCAGCGGGGTCTCACTCAACAATTTACTATAAGTTTAACTATAATTAAAGATTTGCTTTTTTAAAAACATTGCATTTAGAGGAACATTTAAAATATAATCAACAGAATTTTAGAATTACAATTGAGTAACTGGCTGATTGGAAAAAAGTGTTATGGTTTTAACAATTCAACTGTGTTTGATAATATATTTAAGAAATAGTTAACAAACGTACCAAAATAACAGGAAATTGTATTGCTTAGGATTAAATGAATTTTTTTTTGGTAGTATCATAACAAAACTTAAAAAATAATATTAAATTTTATTTTTTAACATTAATTGCTCAAGTTATAGAATTTATTAAATTTAATAAAAGAGATTTAAACAATAACTTAAAAAAACACTTTTTTTAATACTAAAGTATGACAAAATTTAACAAATATTTACAGACAACCTCACAAAATCATTTTCACTTCAACTCAGCAGAAATATTTTGTTTTAAGTTTTTCTTAGCTGATTAAGGTTTTAACATCAATTTTATTTGACGTTTCACAAAAACCTTGTTGAATTCACACGATGGATCTTTGTGATAAGGAAACTGCATTGCCGACCAGGTAATTACCTGAAAATGATGGTTTTAATAATCTCTCTTTGGTATGGTCTGAGGCCATAAAAGCCAAGCCTTCTCTCTTAACTTCTAAAAAAACTTTTCTTGCAAATCACTTAACAGATTTCGATAAAACTTTAGGTGGGCTACTGGATGGTATTATGATATTCTTATTTATTACTTATTTTACGAAATAAAATTAAGAAGTGTGGCAATTACAATTAAAAAACCATCCTCTGGCCAATAAACACAGTAGAATACAGAGACCAAAAGAGATTGAAAAAGAAATTGGCTAGATCGCTGCTGAAGGCGAGCGTGGACACTGGTAAAAGAAATTGAAATTATGAATATATATCCTTTAATGAGGGAATCATCATATCTGGTAAGAAAAAGAGACCTGGATTTAAAGAAAACGTAATTCATCCTGGGATGGAATCGGCTAAGGTGATATTATGATAAGTGATTGTCACAATCAAAAAATTCAGTATGAGTGAGATGATGCCAGAATTTGTAATTTTCCTGGTGATCATTTTACGCAGACTGACAATTTAATGTGATCACATGTGACTATCAGAAATGTGACTGCCACATATCACCTTAGCCGATTCCACCCCTAAATAAAATTGTGACAATCACTTTTCATATATCACCTCAGCTGATTCCCTCCCAGGTATAATACATTGAGTTACATCTACATCGAAAATTTGTAAGAAATATAATATTCCTGTTTTTACGATTCTTGAAAGATACCTTCAATTACTATCCTGGAATCGAAGATTTCTTT
Organism: Platycheirus rosarum; assembly: GCA_963971375.1. Classification (NCBI taxonomy): domain Eukaryota; kingdom Metazoa; phylum Arthropoda; class Insecta; order Diptera; family Syrphidae; genus Platycheirus; species Platycheirus rosarum. Next base: position 130,047,881 of record OZ020509.1, on the reverse strand, counting down.
ATGATCGAGTCATGTTTCACAAGAGTTTCAGAAAGCTAATACGAAACTGACTTTATCTTGGTAACGTACAAAGTACCAAAGTGCAACTCATGGGGAATAAATTTTGTAAAGTTATTTTTTGGCCACCGGAGTCTTAACGATGGACAACTCTCGGGGTACATTTTTCATAGGCGAAGGGACTTATCTTGAAACTGTTTATTTTCAACGTTGGTGAATGTAGATTTTCAAGAAATCATTCACAATATCAGTACATTAAAATTAAGTAGATAAACCAACTAGACAAATGATCCATGATAACAGGAATCCTAGAAGTAGTTAGAAATCAGTTGGCCACATAAAGGGCCAACTTAACAATTTTGAAATTTTTCTTTAGCGAATAACCAAGACGTCAACGTGAAATCATTCAGTAAACTTTGATTAAGATGGGCGGAGTAAGAATGTTAACAAAAACATAATATTTATTTTTGGATAGTTGATAGCAACTTTTAAAGTGTTAACGCCAATTTGAACGGACCAATTCACAGCAGAAAACCTATTCAAAGCTGCCTCAGTTGAATGCTCCAGTGCTAAAGAGACAACGAGTTCGTAGTTCAAGCGTCCATCTAAGGGGAGCAGTCGATTATACGGGTTTCCTAAATGTTGGTATTAGAAACACTACATTTTTGGGAATTTTGCAAAAAGGTCTTTGCCCCAAATATGATGAACTTTATTTAAGAAGTAAATTTACCCGATCATAATAAAAATGACGTAAATTGCAGAATTGTCTCCAGCAATTCTGGAAGAAGTTGATCAATTTCATAATAAAATCCTCATTAGTAATGAAACACATTTCTAGCTAAATCGGCTTGGTCAACAAAACAGAAAGTGCTTATTGGTCCTCATGACTCATGACGCAGATTGCTCTGCGAAAGAAGTATTGCGTCCGTCGTTGTGTTTCGTATTAACCTGCCCTTCATAATGACAACAGAAGCAATATCCACAGTCTTGTGTAAGGTATTGCTCTCGGAGATCTCAATGAGGGAAGAAAAATTCTTGGGGATAGAGTAAGTAACGGTCGTAGATGAAAAATGGCTACGAAGTAAGAACATACTTTAAACTACTGCTAACACCATCTTTGATAATAGTCGGTTTGATGATCAATGCAAACAAGCAAAAATGCTGCATGAGCAATGCAGAAGTCAGCATTCCTATTAGTTATTCCCCTCCTATCCCACAAGAACAGATAGCCCCTTACGCCATAATGGGCAACGCAACTATCAATGTGGTGTCATACCAGGCAAATCAACAATAATTGAACAATTGATGGTAATTGATGAGTAGGCAGGTGATGGAAGAAGTCTGGAATTCAACATCCCAACATACTTTCTTTTAAAGGACCGCCTACCATAACCTAGCCAGGGAAGACAATGACAGAGTTGGGCATCCCAAATAAATTGACACTACATAGACGCTGACCATGACCAATATTACAAAACAAGTAAAAGTAGCCAGTTTGCTGACCAGATCAATCAAAATCTTGAATGGACTCCGATAAGGAGATGATCGTTTGTCTTGCAACCTCTTCAACCTGGCGTTGGAGAAAACAATCCGTGCGAAACAAAATGGCGTCAGTCAGCAATTGGGATGTATGGAAGAACTAGTTGAACGAGTTACGGACCGGATCTCAGTTATTGCGTCGATGATGATAATGTTGATGATGCTAATAAAAGACCTCATAATCTTCAAGAAACACCACTTCGTCATCAATTTAATGGTTTGGTATCCTCATTAATGAGAACGACGACAATCAATGCAGGTCGCTTTGTTGACACGCCAATTGCATGGACTTCATTTAAATGATATGTGGTTTCAAAAAGACGATGCTTCAAGCCAAACAGCGGATGTAAGAATCGACTTTTAAAGCAATCAAATCGATGATTTAACTGTTATACACGACCGTGTGATTGAGAACTTCTAATTTTTTTAATAAATCTTTGTCAAGACATCATGGCCACGTAGAAAGAGTTTACAGCCAACAGAGTCTTCGAGTCCAAAAATGGGTCTCCATTTCTTATTGGAAAACCCGATAAAAAGTGCAGTTTCTGAACATTTTTACGAATTTGGAAAGCCCTACGTGATAAATGCTGACAACACAAGTGTTTACGATAAGCTATATCAAAAATTCAATCCCATAAAAAAACTTATTGCGACAAGAAAAACAAATGTTTCTTCACCAGATAAACATTTTCTAGCCGAACAACACGAACCTATACCGTTCAAATCCATTGCTTTTGTATCTTCTATTTGTAAAAAGTGAAAATCTTAGCAAAAAATATTACATATATCCTGGATACTTGAAGATGATTTCTGGATGATTAATCGATGAAGGATAAAATCATCGAAATCAGCAAAAATTAATGTGAGGCTGTTTGATAACACAATAAAAATATGGAAGCAACTGAAACACACATGAATTAAATTGTAATTATTAAGAATATAAATTTTTGTACTATAGAGTGCTCTCCTAAAAAAGTTTTTAGTTTCAAAATAAAAATAATTAAGCATTTGAGCAAATTTTAATTTTTTATTATTTTAGATTTAAATAATTTTTTTTCCTAAAAAAACATCATATTTTCAAATCATGCAATATTTTTAAATTATTAAAAAAAAATAAATAACATTTTAAGAATATTTAATATAACATGAATAAATAATAAAAATGTAATAATTAACCTATTCCAAGTTTTTATTAAACAATCATTAGGAGATATTTTTTTTTTTAATATAATTTACTTCTAAAATTACTCAACATTCTTAAATTAATAAAACAAATTATACAATTTAATTTAAATAGATGAATATTTCTAAAAAACAAAATAATATAACAACATCCTTATTGAGGACATAAGTATGCTAGGAGAGGTAAGGATTTTCAAAGCCATCGAGTTGCTTGCAGCTTAGAAAAGAACTTTCAAAAGTAGAAACATGCAGAGTAACAACATACATAGAGACAAGTGCTCCATTAAAAGACCCCAGAGGGGTTGGATGGGTGGTTGGTTGTGCTCCTAAATGATGATGCGTAGTTTATTGTCTCCCGATGATTGTGTTGTATATGTGCGACAATAAATATTGTTAAAGTGGTTCTACCCATTCATTTACCCAATAACAGCCATTGTAGATGAATCCTCACTGCTTTCGGTGCTGATTTGACTCTGCAGACTCTCCCGCAATTCCAGGGAGTGATGCGAACGGGACGTTTTCACATTTGGCACTTCACACAATGGCGGCGGAGTGGTGGCAGTTAGTGTTAGACAACTACTGCTGGTTAGTCGAGTTTTAGGCAATTGCTGTTGTTGTTGTTGTTGTTGTTGTTGTGGCAACCTTGGGCGATAACGATTCGTCGCCACAAAGGAAACATGACTTCCACCGGATGTTGACGAAGTGGGTGGTGGGGGAATTGCTGTAGCTATCGCCGCAAAAGTACAATGCTTGGCCAGAGGCACATTAGCACACACTGACTTGCCATTACTCTTCGCCACCGGAATACTAACAATGGCTTTTGTTGTCAACGCCATTGGGGAGCAGCTGGAATTTGCACTTGCTGTCGTCGAAAAGGAGCCCCTAAACTGATTGCCACTGCTGCGGCGCCTCTGACGATGATGATGACGATGGAAGCTCTGGCATCGAGTGCATGAACGCTCACGATGCTGCTGCTGTTGTTGCTGGCCGATGCCGTTGCGGCCGCAGTTGCTGCTCCCGCTGCAAGAGCTGCAACTGCTTAGCTGTCGTCACATCATCCCTCGATTACCACCATCCAACTGATTGACAGAGGAGTACCCAAAGGATGTCGATGCTGCAACCATTGCTGCAGCAACGTGACACTGAAATAAACGAAAGAAATTCAGGATTAGATGAGATGATCTTTGTGTAAAGGACAAAAAGGAAAACAGTTACATTAACCGAATATCAGTAAATTGACAAACTCAATCAGAAGAATTCACCTCTTCTTTGAAATACTCATAAAAAATATGTGAAGACAACATAAACGGTTCCTGAAGCATGCTTAAGATGAATTTTTTGTTTTGGGGTGAACGAGGATGACAACGACACGATGAGAAGAAATCCATTTACGATAAACTTACGTTTGTTTAAATTTTATTTGTGTTATTATTTCGTTTTAAATAAATTGTTGTTTTTATTAAGTGAATTTTGAAAATAAAATAAAACAAATAAAAATAAAATAAAATTAAAAATAGTTAAATAAAAAAATGAATGATAAAATAAAATAAAATAAAATATAATAAAAATAAAATAAAATAAAATAAAATAAAGTAAAATAAAATAAAATAAAAAAAATTATAATAAAATTCAATAAAATAAAATAAAATGAAATAAAATAAAATAATTTTTTTTAAATAAATAAAATAAAATAAAACAAAATAAGATAAAATAAAATGAAATAAAATAAAATTCAATAAAAAAAAACTCAATAAATTTAATAAAATAAAATAAAATAAAATAAAATAAAATAAAGTAAAATAAAATAAAATAAAATAAAATAAAATAAAATTCAATAAAATAAAATAAAATAAAATAAAGTAAAATAAAATAAAATAAAATAAAATAAAATCAAATAAAATAAAATAAAATAAAATAAAGTAAAATAAAACCAAATAAAATAAAATAAGGAATATAAAATAAAATAAAATAAAGTGAAATAAAATAAAATAAAATAAAGTAAAATAAAACCAAATAAAATAAAATAAGGAATATAAAATAAAATAAAATAAAATAATATAATATAATGGAAAATAAAATAAAATAGAATAAAATAAAATAAAATTATAAAATGCAAAATAAAATAAAATGAAATAAAAAAAATGAAATAAAATAATATAAAATAAAATCAAATAAAATAAAATAAAATAGAATAAAATAAAATAAAATGAAATAAAATATATCTAATAACATAAAATAATATAAAACAATACAAAATAAAATAAAATAAGGAATATAAAATAAAATAAAATAAAATAATATAAAACATTTTCAAGTATGAAGTGCTTAAACAAACTTTTTAATTTGTTTTTTTTTTTAACTTTGTTTCTAAAAAAGTAGTTATAGTAATTCTAGTGAAATTTTGAATTTCGATAGTGAATATTATTAATTATAAAAAATACTGCATTTGATGAGTTTACAAATTAGCTGAAAATTGATTGAAAATTCAAAACACACGATAAATTAACAGACCGAAAATGTTACTCTATAATAATTTATTAATTTAAAAAATATGAATGAAAGTGCCAATTTGTAAGATATTAGTGATAAAATTTTACAACACAAATCATAGTGACAAATATCTTAAAATAATAAAAAATGTTTTTATTATAATAAACAATTAAAAAACCAATTAACTGAACTTCGTAATTGTATTTTATGCCCCACTTAATTACAGATTCTTGTTCCAATTTTTCCAGTTCTTCTCATTCAATGCTCATAAAAATAAGGGTCATGTTTTAGGTTGAAAAATATCCTTTTCTCAGTTCGCAGGATCCTGGTTTTAAAAGCTTTCATCAATAAGAAAGCATGACAAAGTATTAAAAACCACATCCATTTGGAAGACCTTAAGCTAAATGTAATACCAGCTGTATAACACGTACCGAACAGTGAAATGCACTAGAACTTAGTCTTCCTTCGGCAAATAAATAATATCTTTTGAAATCTGCCTCTGATCAAGATTCAAGAGTATCCTCATGAAATGTCCTTGGGCAAACGTGCGGATGTATCTTGATAACTTGATTACTTTCTGTCGATTGGAAGTGCTACATATGTCCTGATTTTCATAAATTTCATCCTTAGAGGTGGAATTAGGGTCTTATCGGATTTTTATCTATTTTTTACCCTTATGTCACCCTTCCCCACCTCCACATATCAGTCATACTTGTCAGATGAATTTTGAATACCCTTGTCTTTTATATTGGATTCTAGTGAATTTAAAGTGAAGCGTAAAAACGTGCTTCGCATCATCCCAAATGGATAGAATGTATGACTGAACTGATGGATTGATGTAATTTCGTAGGTCTACACGTAACGTAGATACAATTTAACCCTAGCTTATGAGAGCGGCAGATGACCTGTCGTCTATCTACTGCATGGAGATGTATCTAGATGTTAACACGCAATGTCAAAAAATCGATTGAACTTTTAACAGCCTCTCATTTTGTGTTTCATTATTTCTTTTGTTGGATCATTGTCATTTATTTGAGTGCAACTAGAAACAATTTATTGAGTGATGAAAATAAAACATAAAAAATTTTGAGAGTCAAAGTTGGTACTAAATGTTGTGCTTCTAATAGCATTCAACTCATGAGAGGGTAGTGAAGTACAAACAATGTGTTCTTACTTTCAACAGGAAATCCTTTTTATGCGCGTCACTCATTGGGCGCCATTTTTTATGTTGTTATAGTTTATTATGTTGTTTATATCTAGGATAAAGCTTTTAGTACAAAAATCAAACAGCAAGGATTTTTTCCAATAACGTCCTTAATTCAATTTCTATTTTTCCATGCCTGCTGTGCAATCAAGCTGAATGCATAGTGACGAAGCACAAAAGAAGCAGCAATAAATAATCATGATACAATGGGAACACAAACTGTTCCTATTCCACACTCTTTGTCCGGGGCAGAGCCCACATACGGCTCTTTTTTTAATTTATTTCCCAGCATTACATTTCCCAGTTCTGTAAAAAGCTTACACAATACAAAATGAAATGAAATACAAAAAAAAATGTGGTGCATTGCTTGATGTAGTTTTAAGTGTTTTGATTTCACGAGGTGAAAACTTTGTTTTAATGTGCGAGAGTGATGAAAAATAAATACAATAAAAATCACAAAACAAAAGAACATATTTACAAAAGGGTGTAATGAAAAATAAATTTTGTTTAAATTTTGTTTTTATTATTCTTATATTTAGCAACGAACATGTTACGAGAAACAAAACGAACAAAACATCTACAAAGGCATCACAACAATTTATTGTGGTTATGTTTTATTTGTACTCCAGAATTTTTTGTTTGTATGCGCCGCGTTCAATTTTGAACAAACAACGAATGTGTACCTTATAGCTAAACGGTGATTATATTTAATTAATTTTTTTTTTAAATACGAATTTAACGAAGCGGAAGTGCAGAAAAACATACAGACAGTTACAATTAACGAAAAAAAAACGTTTTTTTTATTGAAAATAGAATGATTTTGAAGAGATATAAAGCAATTTTTTGGTTTCAGACGAGAGAAAAAAATTGACACTCAATTAGGACGGGACACACAAAAACTGTTTTACATGAGACAAGCTTTATGATTGGATTGTTTGGTCGAGATGAGTTTGCGGGCTGCATTTTTGGAACTCACCGGAATTGCATTACCTATCTTTCTAGAAGTATATTCAATCTCTAATAAAATGTCTAAAATTTGAATTGAGAATACGCAGTAGTTTTCATATAATATTTTTTTTCGAATTTTTATGTTTTTAGATGCATTAATTTCATAAAAATAGTCAAAAACAAAATTGTCTGAAACAAAAGGTTGATTACCTCAGTTTATATTCTTTTTTATAATACCCACGGTCAAAATGTCCTAGGAAATGTTCTCAAAAAAAATATTCCTCCTTAAAAATATCCGCTTATATAATATCCCTCTCCTCTTAAAATATTCCCTCAGAATACATCCTTATTAAATAAACTGACTCGGTTTTCAGAAATTAAAAAATCTATCAAATTAAATTTAAAATCTTAAATTTTCTGAGAAATGAGTCAGCAATTTAATTTCTGAAGTATTCGTGACAGGCCAAATATAAGTTTTTGAAAATATGCCAAAGTTGGCCAGTTAAAAACGGATTTTTTCATTATTTTGAGATGCTTTGCAAAGACCATGATTAGCATTGATTTTTGAATATAACAATCAAGTACTAGCCAATAAATATTAGTTATACAATAAAACTTAGACGTACATTATGTACATATGTACATTGACAGTGGCAAGGAGGGAAAGTCACGCTTTAAGGACACAAGAGAGAATTGAGTTTTCGAAGCTTGAAATTCTACGCGATTTCTTATTCTCCCCTTTGTGTAAAAATTAGAATCTAATTACCATGCGATATTTTGCCGGTTTAGTTTCACTTTCCACACTTGAAGAGCAAGGTTCTGAGTCTGGAAACGAAGATTAGAAACTAAGGGTAGGAACTATCGTCAGTGAAACAATTTATTGGATTAGAAGTTGCAGAAAAGAGATCATTTATAAAAAAAAATGAGAAATAGTATCGGGGACAAAACAGAGCCCTGGGGCACACCAGGCTTATACTGTAGTTTTTATACTTCCAAGACGTCCAACACAATTTGTCCTTTTTACTTGCGATTATAGGTACTATAATGCAAGTTATGCATTCGTGCAGATGATAGAGAAACATTTTTGAGTTACCGGGCAAAATTCTGTCCGTCTGTCTGTCTGTCTGTACGGATGTATTTTGGACTGCAGCCTAAACGGTTGGACCAATCTTCTTCAAATTTTAAACTTAAGGTTATTTTGACATTCTACCAGAGGAGTTTTTTAAATTTTTTTTTAACTCAAAAATTAACGGTACCTGTCATATAACCGTTATGTAAAAGCTTATTTTTTACGAAAACGGCTCCAAGAAATTTTATTAAAAAAAATCAGTGTACTACTGTAGGTATGCATTATATTTTGGAGAAAACAAATTTAATATGGTGGGCTAAAAACGGTACCTCCCATGGGACCGGGTTTTTCGACTTTATCGAAAATTGGTGATCCGATTACTATCAAAATTGATATTCCAGAAGATGTAGATAGCCTAAGTAATTTTGCATAAATTTTTTTTCGAAAACTTTTTTTTTGTATTTTTAATATTTTTTTTAATTTTTTTTTTTTTTTAATCAATCAATTTTTTTTTTAATTTTGTACGTTATTTTTTAAGTTTGTATTCTTGAATTATTTTTTTTAATTTTTTAAAAAAGTTGTTAAAAAAACCATTTTATTTAAAAACAGCTCCTACAATTTTGAAAAAAAAAAATCACACTTTTTCACATTTTTTAAGGAAATAAAATGGCATTTAAAACCGCTGATAACTATTTAACGTACTTTTTTCAAACAATCAAAAGCCAGAAAAATTGAATAAAAACCTTGAAGTTCCTTTAATATTTTTCAAATTTTATTTATAGCTGTGACCGCACATAAGAGCAAGTACGTGCGATCCAGTCGTGCAATTTAATATATTTAACACCAGTTCAAAGGATTAGTGTTACCATAATAATGTTCATCGCACTGCGCGAGCATTGGGTAATTAGGAAAGGAGGGATGGATGGTATCGATTAACATTGGTCGTCAATGCTTTCAATTTGTAATGGCAAGGGAAAATCTCGCCGGGTAAACTATTCCAAATTCTTGCTGTTCGGTTTAAAAAGAATCTCTATATTTCACGGTACGTCCGAAATTGGGCTCAAGGGTGAACTGATGAGCATTCCATAAAAGATGAGTATACGGGTTAAATTTTTAAGGGGAGGATTGCAGCTGGCTGACTCGAGTGAAATAAGGAAAGACATGAAATTGCGTCTGTGTTCGAGAGGGACAATTGTTTCATTGCCATTCACTGACAATAGCATTGGGGGTATATTAAGATTTAATGACAGAAGACAGCATTGAATTTTCGAAGCTTTGACCGCCACTCGATTCCTATTACCCCATTTGACAATGCTGTGTAAATCGGAGTTTAATGAGTTTGACATACTGTAGCGTTGCAATTGTATGTCCGAAGCAAGTTTGCCTTCTCTGAAGGTAGAGAATACGTTTGTCATTAGCGATGAGCGTTAGAACCGAAGTTGTTGAGAAGTTTTCAATATTTTTTACAAACGACCAAAAATTTGTACTGCCTCTTGTACATTGCAGAATTTTTTCCGTAACGGTGTTGCAGGAGTGACTTACTTGTTTGGGCTTCCCATGTAGGGTTGGCTTTGTAGGATGGGAAACTTACTTCTTTGAGCCTGATAGCTTCTTTACGCTCGGAATCAAACCAAGACTTTTCCTGGGGTTAAAACTTTTAATTCTGTTAGGAGTAAAAGCATGTATCCCTAGAAGAATCACATGTGTGATCATTTCAGCACTGGCATCAATGTCACTATCGAGGAAGCATAGTGACCAGTTAAAGTTTCGGAAAAAAATATTCAGGCCGTCCCAGTTGGATTTCTCTTATTTCCAGATGGTCCTGGTGGGAAGTTTTTCTTTAACTGGATGAGTGGAGGGCAAGAATTTTGCTTATGGTATACTTATCAGGGTGAGAAGTAAGAAACAAGTCAAGAGTGTGGGTGACTTGCCCAGCAACATCCGATGTTCGTGTTGATGAAAAACTGCTTCAAAACTCATTGGATTTTTTAACTCTGATTTAACCGAGAATTTGCGGTGAAGTAATACACAAAAATGTGCGGAATTCTTCTTTTAATGGACGATGTTTATAATCTCGACTGGGACGACAATTTCCAAGCCTACGCAATTCTATGCAATTAAGATACAAAAGTTGTACTAGATCAAATTCAAAGGAAAACAATGGATAATGGAAGGAGAAAAATATTTGGCTTAAATGAACAAAAAAGCTTTGGATCTTAGAAGCATTGAATTTCACATGGTTCTTGATACCTCAGAAAATAGTGCTGCGTAGGTCAGAATTTAATGAGATTTAATCATTCTCGTTGTTTGTTCAGGTCTTCTGTCTGGAATGTTCCATGTCGTTGCATTGGCCTGATTGAGGAGTCTTTGCTCCTACCTGCATTGTGGCACAAGCATATTATTAGCAAATGCATGCAAAAACCAAAGGCGTTAAATCTATTACGAAAGAAAGGAGTAGGCCGTGCATTGAAGTGGAATAGGACATTAAGCAAATTCGCCATCAAAATTGGAACCTTTTATAACTCTGAATTTTGAACACTAAGCAGAAGGTCTAATATCAACGCCACATGACAAGACAATAAAGAGCTTGATTCCACATTGCTGTTAGATATACCATCAGGTTAGATGTGGAAATATATGAAATTCGAATTTCTTTTGCAGTAAAAAAAATTCCCTATTTCTGATACTCTTGTAACTTGGTTGTATGAAAGCTCGTTCAGAGGAGTTGGATTTGCCGAGAATTTAAATGGAAACAAATCGGTTTAAGGTATTCTTTAAATGTAATTTGTTTAAGTTAAGTTTGTTAAGAAATATTCCTATTTTGTTTTTCACAATATCTAAGAAAACATCATCATGCGAATAGCTTGACGTTGTCATATCAACATTTTTGTTTATTTTCTGACATCTAACAAAAAAGAAGACAAACAATGCCATAAGCCAAACGGAATTTGGAATTTAACAAGCAAGATTGTCCGATCTCATGGTCAATATAAGAACCAACAATAAGATTCTGATCCTGATATCATTTCTATTATCTTTGTTCTTTTATCCCGAATTTCTAATAGAACTATGTAATTAACCGTTTTTCGTTTGTGAACTATACAATTGTGGTAGTGTTCTTTACATAATATTTTGACAGTGAATTCGAATGCCATGTTCAAGATTATCAAGGCCTTACTGAAAACCCCGTTAATAAATATATAAAATTGAATAACTGTTTGTATAAGTTTTGGCAGATTCGTAACCGACACAATGGATTTTAATATAATTGTAGGTATATACTATATATTCCTGAGTTGGTTTGAATCATATCCGATAGGTGGTTTAAAATAATTTAAAATATTGAAAAAATTCAAACCAAAATTTACAATAAAATTATGTTTTATCTACTCAATTAAGTGTATCTACGCTGAAATCAAACAAAAGATTTGTATGCTTAATAAAGTATTAATCGAAAATTTATAAAAAAAAGTTTGTGTGTATTATTAAAAAATCATTCCTTCCATAATATGAATAGAAAAATAGAAAGTCATGAATTCGCATTCGAATAAAAATTTCAAAACTATATTTTCATGTAGGTCCTTCTGTTAGGACCTTTGTATGTATGTTCTAAGACTAAATTCTAGAAGCAGAATATTTTTTGAAAATTGTTTTCTTCATTTCATTTGATAAGTTTTTATTTTCAAGACCAATGATCTACGTAAGCATACTAAGCTATTAAAGCTTTCGATAGCATTTCTAACTCAGAGTTCCACTATTTGAAACTCAAAATTTTAATAATTAATTAAAATAAAATGCACGTTAAACTCTTGACTTATTAATTACCAAAGCAGAATCATAAATTTTGAACTTCTATTTATTAACCAAAAACTTTTGCTAGTATTAAACAAAAGTGTTTTCAGTGAGTAAGTGAGTGTACTTATTAAAAAAATAGTGATTAAAATATTTGTATCAAAAAAAAAAAAAAAAACTTGCAATCCAATCATAAACTATTGTCTCGAAAACTTCAAAAAATTTGAACAACATGAAACACCAAAAACAATATTTCTGCACGAGTGCGTTGATACTGCAATATTGCGAAACAGCAAGAAAGTCGTTTTTAAAATTCCAATGTGTTGCTCTACATACCTTCGATGGAAATGAACAACATTGTGTATTCTTTAGATCTCAAGACATTAATCTCAAAACAAATCCTCCTTAGTCGATTAACCGAGTCACATCCTTGCATTGCACTGCACACTTCCTGCGCAACACATATTCCAATATAGCGTACATTTATAGGTGTGTTGAACACACCAAATCCTTCGTAGGATGACTTCAAATTGCATTTGTGTTAGACAAGAAATTTACGGAAACTTGTCTCCTTAAATGAAAATCTGATTTTGGGAGGGGAGTTGAAAATTAGATTTCTTGGAAGCCTTTGGAAATTTCCGTCAAAAGGAAAATTGCATTTGAAAGAGTTTTCTTTTTTTTGTTTGCATAAAAATAGTAGGAAGTTATGGACTCAACTATATGTATGTTTGTTCGCAGGAATTATGCCTCACATGTTGGATGCCGTGTAAGGAACACGTCGAGTAACATCGTCTCGTTGCAAATCTCTGTAAAAGTTTGATTAAGATTTTTGTTTAAATAAAAAATTAAATAATAGAACTTTGTGTCAATGTGTGTTTGCACGTTAACATAAAAGAATAGATTTAATCGATTTTAGAATATAACTCAGTTCTCGAAATAGACACTGCAGACCACTTACCTGTGATTTTGAGCGCATTGTTGGCTGGTATTTTCTTCGGATCTTTCTCGGGCAGCACATGCACAGTAAGCGGACGAAGGCTCTGAAATGATGAATAACAATTTATTTTTAAATAATAGGCAACGAAGTAAGGTATATATAAGAAAATTCAGCTTTTTATAAAAAAAACAATAAATACATTTAGAATTAAGCGCTAAAGAACGGAAACAACTGGTTCGAAATGCTACTTGTCTTTCCTATTTTTTTTCAGTGCAAACAATTAATGCCTTAAATAACAAATTGAAAACAATTTTTGAAAAAGAAAATAATTCCACTACAATTCAAAAAGAACAAGAAGAGAAAAAGAAATACAAAATGGGCGGAGTTTTGTTAAAGTGGAAAGGAGATGTAGATATTGGGGTTTATGTGTGTGGAATAAACGAGAGGGTTTGTGGGTGTGAGTTAACGGGGCTGCATGTTGGTTTTGCTGCCATCATTGTTTTCTTATGACGTTATCACGTAAAATCATCGTCCGTAAACCGACTTCACAGACAACCAACTGTTTTTTCATTGATTTGTTGAAACGACAGGTCCAAAAGGAGCCATAGCCTAGAAACTTAAACTATCAACTGTTGCTGAGTGCATATAGTGAATCTGCAGGTAGCGTATGAGATCAAAAAACAATTTACCGTCGAATTCAAAGGTATCCAGAGAAATTGCTAATGGAAGATTCGTCATTTCACCGCAAGAAGGAGTACTTCGAATAGAAACCATGGCGACATTAGCAGGGATTGGAAAGCTTAATCTTCGGGGTGTAGCATTTATTCCGCAACTTTGGTCTTTTTTTTGCGAATAGGTATAAGTTGCAAAGAATGTTGGAAATAAGGAAAACGTTACATAAAATATTAGTTTTCGAGAAAAATGAAATGTTTAAGAATAAAACCTCTCTATGGAATGCTAAATTATCGAATAGGTATAAGATTTGAAAGTATGTCAGAAGCTTTGGTAAGACAGATAAAAGGACAGGATTGTCATAAGTAGTGCTTCATGGCTTAGTGGTTAGTATATCGGACTGCTAACCGAAGAGCCTGGTTTCGAGTCCCGCTCATAGCCACCTTCTTTTCCGGGGTACTGCCTCTTGCGGGGAACTGACAAAATCTTCAAGAGTAAAAATTTGTCTCGAAAAAGTGCATCTCATGTAGCCGTTTGGACTTGGCGGTAAATTGTAGGTCCCTTCTATTCTTGCAACAGGAATGATTGAAAGTATAATTCACTAGGCCTTGGCTTCTAAAGGAGCTGTCGCGCCAATAAATTTATTTATTTTTTTAATCGTCATAAGTTAAACGTGGATACCTGGCTATAATGGCTTAAATCTAAGGAGGGCCTTCGCAGGTAGCTTTCGGCACTCTAGTTGTCCCCATATACTCTTGCGATGTTGGGTAATTAACACAATACAGGCAGATACTATCCGAGTAATAAAATAATAATCTGGTTATCCGGGTATACCGTAAGTCCTCAATGGTATCCATAATGACCTTTGTAAACTTTCGTTTAATTTAAAGTTTTATGTAACTGACTTGAAGGATTCATTTCGATTCCAACAACTCAAACAAAGAATTCTACCTTCCTTTTGGTGATTTAATTTTTTTCTATTTAATCCGCAAGCATTTGATCGATCTTTGATATAGACTTTAGAATCACGTATTAATCTATCATACACAAACTGGCAGAACAATCCCGAAGACTTTAAATTTTGTTTATAAACATGTCTGTATGTCAGCATTGATTTTAATAATTTGCAGTTCTTGGAACACTGTTAAGCCTCACGTTCCAGCATTGGTGTGACAGCTTCAATACTTGAATAATTTATTTTTTTTATTTACAAACCATGTTCTTATCAATATCGACTTCCTCTCATTGGCGACATGTTCTTAAAATAAAACTGCTTGATTTCAAAATCAAGTCAAATTGCAGTAGCTAACAGCATGGAAAGTGATTTTTACCTTGGTATTGGTAAAAATATTTCGTTAAATCAATCGCTTCTTTCTGGGTAAAATTCCTTAGCACAGAGCCTAGCTTTAAGTCAACTGAGTTCTTCACTTTCCGATTTTTTAACTTTTAATAAGCCATTTTAACTTGGTGTTTTTTTTTAGACGTGTGTGTGAGATAACAATCAAACATGACATTACGGTGGTATAGAGAAACATATTTGAGTTACTGGCAAACTTCTGTCTGTCTGTCTGTCTGTACGTATGTATTTTAAACTACAGTTAGGCCAGTCGTCTTCAAATTTAGAACATAAGGTTGTTTTGACATTCTACAGAGGACTTTTTTTTTATTTTTTTTTTTAGCTCAAATATTAACGGTACCTGTCATATAACCGTTATGAAAAAGCCATTTTTTCTCGAAAACGGCTCCAATAATTTGTATGAAACAAATCAGTGCACCTTTGTAGATTTGCGTTATATTTTGGTAAACAAAATTTAAATGGTTTGCTAAAAACGGTACCTTCCATAGGACCGTTTTTTTTAACTCGACTTTCTCGTGAACTGGTTTACCGATTACAACTAAAATCGATATTCAAGACGATGTACATAGGTAGCTTAAATGAAGGTTATTTTTGTGCTAAAATTTGGATTCTTTGATTGTTTTTTTTTTTATTTTTTAACAACAGTTGATAAATAAAAATCCATTTATTTAAAAGGCCGTTCCTATGATTTTGAAAAAAATCACTCTGTTCCACATTTTGTATAAATATAAAATGGCGTTAAAATTTCTCCGCTACGATGATTTTTTATTGATGAGTTTTATTGTTGATTGATATGCCTTAGTCGCTCATGCCGTTTTTACTGTTCCAAAATCCAAACACAACTTTTTACTTCAGCTACTCAAGTTCTTTGGGGCATTACTGAAAAATAAATAATTCCACAAATGTAGTTTCTGTTACTCGGTTACTCCGATGGCTCCCAGTGTACCGATTTTTGCAGACTTGGATTTTTTCTCTTTTTTATGGTCTTTGTTTGTGAGATAACTGTCAACAAACATTTTTTTTGCAAATTTTAGTTAGTTTTTGATGAGCATCTTCTTGATATTAATTAATGTTATGCCTTCAGATCTGACAGTTCTGGAGTCTTTGATTTGTAGCATTTTTGCTAACGTTGGATAAAGTTATAAAAACTGGAAAGCAATTTCTTTCTGTTGGGCATATGTTCTAACGCATACTATCAAAATATGACATCATTGAATGATCTAATATTTCGGAAGTGACCCCCTAGAAGCTGTTTTGAGATTAGTGATTCTCTTTGTTTATCTGAAATTTCTGATAGCTGGAATCTTGGTAGTCTTGGCATAGCAAGAGGTTGGTCTAGACTTACCATTGGCCTTTTGTTTTGTTTTGCCACAATTCTAATAATTGTTCTTTCGAAAAGAAGATGTAAATAACACGATGTTCTTTTCTTCCTTTGAAGCTTTACCACGATGTAAGATCAGTAAAAAGTTTGTCTATACTCCTCCATTGACAATCCGACTTGTGTGAAACTTCTAACGTGCAAGCTTTTACACTTTCCTAATTTGTTTAACCATAAAGCCATCTCTATCCACGGAATTTTGTGTGGAGTAGCATCTCATTTGTCTCTGTTTTCGGTTCCTCTAAGACGTCTCGCAAAAGTAATACGAAATAAATTGCACGACTGGATCTCACGTACTTGCTCATATGTGTGATCACATTGTAGAATTAAATTTTAGAAAATTAAAGAGGACATCAAAGCATTTATTCGATTTTTGTGACTCTTAATTGCACGAATGCATAACTTGCGTTATAGTACCTATAATCGCAAGTAAAAATCAGTGTACTATTGTAGATGTGGATTATGTTTTGTTGAAATCTGTAATAACGAAGTTTGCTTTCATTAGACTAGTGGCTAGGACTCAACCGAGCAATATAAATCAAAATTTGGGCGAAAATATTAACAAATAACATTTTTATGAAATCAAAAAAACACTATAACGTTTTTTTGGAATAAGTGTTGTAAGCCATCTTATTTCTTTTGCTGTTTTCTATTTTATCCATTTTTCATTTCAAAATCGTTTGACCAGTTTTTTTCAAAAAAAATGTTTTTTTTTTTGAAAAAATTTCGACAACATATTTAAATTTTTTTTTAATATGTCAATTTAAAGAAATCTATAGTTTATACTAGGAGAAAAATTTAAAAAAAAAACTATAGATTCGTATTCAAAATATTCAAAAAACAAAATAAATAAAAAAATATTAAAAATTAAAATAAATTCTTTAAAAATTTTAATAAGCAACATTATTTAAATCATAAGACAGTACATATTTTGAAAATTTCATCAAAATCCGTCAATTAGTCAACGAGAAAGTCTGATTTTTAAAAACCGGTCATATGAGAGGTACCGTTATAAAACTTTTTCTGAAAAATCCACTAAGACTTAAAGATAGATTTTGCATAGAAAACAGCATTCAGAAAGTTTTATCAAAATCGTAGGAGCCGTTTTCGAAAAAAATAAGTTCATCATTAAAAGTTATATGGCAGGTACCGTTAGTTTTGGAGCTAGAATGCCAACAGTCGGGTAGAGTACGCTAAAATACTATATGCCAAGTTTGAATCAAATCGGCCCAGCCGTTTAGGCTGTTGGAATCGATACGGACAAACAGACAGACAGAATTTTCTGACCCACTTTTTTCGACGTCCATCTTATCGTAATGTCATGTTTGATTTTGGTTTTTTTTACGAATGCATAACTTGCCTAAAAACATGACGTGAGTGGCATTTCTTTCCACTGGTAATTTTTTAAGAAATTATTTTCCACAGCAGTAAGAACAGGACATTTTACTACTCTAGTAATTTAGTCATGGGTTTACGAAGTTAGAAACGCACGCTTAAGTTGAAATTTCAATCGAAGTTATTTTGTCTATCAAACTAAGATAAGTCGCCTTTAATTTTTCAGTAAACTTTCCGATGAAGTGGTGCAAAAGATAAGGCCTTTGCTTACTAAAATAGAGAACGTGAGTTCGATGCTCAGGCTGAACGACTTTCTAATTCTTCTAACTTGACGCTCGTCTCGTATTGTTTTAATTTATGGTAAGAGTAAGAGCATTAATAACCCCTTTGTATATATTTGATACATACACCTGTACGACTTACAATTTTAGTTATACAGACAATTCCTTAAAAAATTATTTATAATGACAGAAGCAATTAAAAATAAAACAAGTATTCAAAATCTTAAATTATCAAACAAAATTGATTTTGAACGAATTAGGTAAGAAAAATTGAATTTCTGTTTCTTAACAATATATCATTGAAGTATGTAAACAAGTCATACTACAAAAAAGTTGGTCAGGTGAAATACCTGAACTGAAGCGGATTGTAAATACGTTAGGATAATACAATTTTTTTTTTTTGCTGCAAAATCTACATACAATTTGTATTGGTATCCTATCTCTTCATCTATTCCACGAGCCAACTATTAAAACACTAAAGCTTACCCTAAAAACAGACAACAAACACCAATTTCATTAACAATCAAATTATTCGTAAATTAACTGCTAAGGCACGAAATCCAGCCACAACAAAGATAATTCCTATATCTGTCCTTTGTATCTTTCCTAACTTAATGACGTTACACCAGTAACTATCGAAAGTTAAGTTCATCAGTAAATTTGGGTTTAATATTTCATGAAATTCTCTTACACGAAAAGCATTCATGAAGTTATATTAATTTCCCCATTAATTATTCACGTGTTCCCTTTGCCAACCAACATACAATTAAATACTAATTACGAACTATCGATTTGTGTTTCCGTTAATTTCGACAATAGTGGAATTTAGACAGAAGCCATACCGATGATTAAAAATAATTATTCCAATGACTGTCAGGGTACATACTTACAGTAATATGATAATGAAAGAAATTACATCAAAAAGTTATCAACTCACCTACGAAAATCTCGACTCCAGCAGGCATATATCACCGGATTCATGCACGAATTGATCCAACCCAGCCACGTGACCACTGCCGACACAATCTCCTCGTGCTCTATACATTCTATACAAAAACCGGACAAAAGGTTGACCACAAAAAACGGCAGCCAACAAACAATGAAGACGCCCATCACAATACCGAGCGTCTTCGCAGCCTTTTTCTCTTTGGCGAACTTCGCCAGTTTGCGTGACAGCGAAAAGTTTTTGCCCATATGTCGGTGACGTGCTAGGCCGTTATTATGCAACGCTGACAACGGTTCATCTTCTGGCTCTTCGGGCGTTGATGTTGTCGTCGCCGAAGCACTGTGATTGTGATGATGATGGTTATGACTGGCGCCCAAACTCCCAACTCCAACACCACCGCCTCCCGTACTCCCGTGATGTACGGCCGGATGATGTGACGCAGTTGTGGTTTCGCGGGTGGTGCCACCACGGTGAATGCGAAGCGTTAATTGCAGTTCCCCTGATGCCATTAGGACTTGTTTGGTGCCGATTTTCAGCGACCGTGTTTGTATCACGGCAGCACGATAAATACGGCAGTACGTAAATACCATAACTAATAACGGAAGATAGAAGGAAATTGTGGAGGAGAATACTAGGTAACCAAGGTGCTCGGTGAATGTACATTTGAAGGCGGGCATTTCGCCATCTCGTGCCGCTCGCCACCATACGATCGCCGGGAAACTTATCGCCCCTGAACACACCCACACGGCACAGATAAGTCCGGCTGCTCGCTTCACTGTCATTCTCATCGGGTATGAGAACGGATCTGTAATGGCCCAATAGCGGTCCAAGGATATAACACAAAGATTAAGAATTGACGCCGTGCTAAATAGTACGTCTAGTGATCGCCAGATGTCACACCAATCCGTACCAAAGAACCATGTGTTTTCGAGGACTTCGTAGAGCGCGGAAAACGGCATCACCACCAGGCCGACCAGACAGTCAGCCACGGCCAAAGAGGTAATGAAATAGTTGGTAGCCGTGTGCAGATACCGTTCCCTTATAACGGCGAGGATCACGAGTGAGTTGCCGAATACTGTCGCAAAGGAGAAGAGGAACAAAAATGACAGCAGGCTGACACGGTCATTGGGCAGCGCCTCGAGAAAGTCCAGCAAATCCGGTTGCGGTGTTTGACCGAGAGTGTAGTTGAGGTTGGCGTCCGTTGTGAGATAGCCATTGAAATAGTTGACAAGTTGATCTTCACTGAGGTTGTACGTTGTGTATATGGGCGAGGGTGTGTGATTCGAATGTCCTGCAGAATTATTGACTGTTGCGGTGGTAAGATTGTTGAGAGGCGGTGGCACGACTGCAGCTATTTCCCAGTAGACATCTGTGTTTGCATAACTCATTCTTAATTCGCTTTGAATGCGGTGAATGTTTTAGAAGCCAACATAGATATAAGGAATTTTTATTTTAATTTTTTAAGGATATGTGAGGAGGTGGACGACGCACGATTGAATTTAATTTTACAATTACAATTACAATTCAGTTGTTAAAGCTTTATTTTCAAAAACGATGACTGATTCCAACTTAGTTTAAAGGCAAGTTGGCTCTTTCTTTCTTCTTCTTAGTTTTTCACTTCAATGATATATATGATGGGGATTAAAACTATCTAGACAGTTTGAGATGTGGTGTTTTGTTTTTATGTGATTCCTTGATCAGTTGAACGGTGATCATGTCACACGATCACGATCGGACATTTTATCGCAGTTGATGAAGTTGTTTCCGGTTGCGGCGAATGGTAGATGTTTGAAGCGATGAGCATGTTTTTGTATGATGTTTGATGAGCTTAGCTGACGCATGCGTGATATATGGAACTGACTGTGATGGTCGCCAGGATTGTGCATCTCCAGTCCATCACCAAGTGGAAATTCCAAAAACTCTGTAAAACAGAAAAAAAGAACAAATGAAAGAATGTTAACCGGTTCTCTAATAAGCCAGGAATATTTTGTGGAGTAAAGTAAAATTGACAAAAAAAGTCTATTTAAGGTCAGTTTGAAGTGAACAAAAAGTGATACAGATTGAGTCAAGCGCTAAAGTAGAAATTAAAAATAGCGAGGAAGAATTTCACTCTGGATTTGACAATAACGAAATAATTTGTTTGACAATCTTCATTGAAAAAAATTGTATTGATACAAGAACTTATTTCAAGAGAGGGATTTTCGGAATATAAGGTTTCTTGAACAAGGAGAGACCCCTGCGACAGCTAAGTTTCTTGAAAGAAACGAAACGTAACATAAGAAAAATGGACAGCGCTGCCAACGGAATGCTAGATAGCATTGAAAGAATATTAGGAACACAGGAATGGTGCATTTTAGTCAGCGTTTGGCGAACAGGTTTGTCATCAACCAGTAGAAATGGAATGGCTATAACGGAAATTATAAGAAAAACAATAAATCATAATGTATCAACATTGAGGAATTGTCGTCCAGTAGTCGAAAGCAGAATGAAGAGGTCTTAAGATCTTCGAAAAAATTGAGATAATAACCACTTCAGGTATTTCCAAGTTGACACAGTTGAATTGGAATGAACATAACAACCTCGAGTAGTTGGTGGCAAACTATTCTTAATGGAAATTAATAGCTCAACCGAAGATCATGTGTTTGAAACAGGAATCGGTGCTCAATGAGTAATAAATTCACTACTCATATGTCGTTGAAGAATGGAATTCAGCATTATATTGCAAATATCGCTCCGTTTCTTTCTCATTAAAGAATCGCCTTAAGAATAAGTTAAATCTTCTAAGAAGTTTTGGAACCGGTTGAATCTAGCCAATGGGAAAACCCCATTGTGGTGGTTGAGAAACCTGCCTATAGTCTGCGATATTTTCCAGGATCTTTTCCGCAAGATGGAAATTTTTTTCCTAAAGTGGACCTTTTAGACGTCAAACTATCTATCCCTTTGGAAAGCAGTCTCAACAAAACAGATTTGTACAGAAGATGGACTGCTTTATTACTAAAGCTTTCTTTCTGAATTGCAAGCTCGTCACATTGACCAAATTACTGCCGATTTAGAATGACCAAATCAGTGCTGAGCTAGAAGCTGGATGTGACCATGAGGTATCAAAGAGTAGCAAACAAACAAAAAAAGCTCACATTCGTATTTATGATATATTAGTACGGATCTAGTCGTTATATATAATGTCTTTTCACTTTGGCCAAAGTCAAAGATATAGAATGTGTCTGCCTATATCTGTCAGCAAAAGAAGAATGTATTGTTTGTCTAAACTCTAAAATTGTTTGTATCTAAAATTGTTCATTTGAGATTTTCCTCAAGAATCTAACTATCAATTACTTCCATTTTCCAGTTCAATAGAGCATACAACATTAATCTTCAAAGCCATACATTTAATATTTTGATTGAATTCCATATGAAAAAAAGATCCGAAAATCTCAAACTCATTCTCATTCCATCTTTTAATGGTCAACAAATTTATTATTTGTTTCAGATTTAGCAATTTATCAGTCTTTGTGTTCGATTCTTATGACTATTCTTTAAACTTCAACTCAGAAACTGAATTTGACATTTTTAAAGATTGGATTTATCAATATTGCTATAATACTGGTTAACCTGTGCAAATAGATAAGGAAACGTCTTTTCTTGTCATTTCGATGTCCTCATCCGGAGACCGGATACATCTATACAAATCGTTCCTTTTGTATCCTTCCTTATTAAATAAAAATACCAATACCAACACAACCACTGGGTACCTGGGTTTCTGGAAAAAATAAAAGATAAAAGCATGGCTTGGCTACCAATCCTTGCTAACAATGTAAGAGTGATATGAACTGGGCAAATAAGAAGTTAAATTGCGCTGATGAAGCAAAGTTACCGTGGAACTTCCTTGAACAAAAACCATACGAAATCTAACAACGAATTCAATTGCAGAGATTTTATTTTTTATCAGAGATGAGGGATAGACTGTCCACATAGAAGACAAAGGATAAAGTTTTATTTGACTTATTTTTCTTCTTTTTTTTTAAAAAACATATATTTGAAACGTGTTTTGAAATTTAATGCAATTAGTACGGTTAAGTTTCAACGAAAGGGCAAATGTAGAAAAAATTGATTTTAAGATATTTTTTAATTACTTTTAACTTTAACAAAACTTCGCAGGACGAAAAATGGAGGTTTGTTAAAATTATACGAGCGAATATTAGGAAATCTAATTTTTGTGGGGCAGCACCACCATTTATTTGGCTTATTTCAAGCTACAAAACTAAAACTAACTTAAGACTAATTAAATCTAAATGTGAAGGTTTTATTTTTTTTTATTTATTTGACTATAACTACAGATACATAATTGATCACAGTTATTTGGATTATACAAATAATATTACATTAACATAATTAGTGACGATTTAAATTGAATAAAAGTATAATTTGTTTAAATTTCAATGAAGTAAGATTAAAATCTACGAAGGAATTATAATTATTGAACTGTTTACATAAGAGAGAGAACGGTTCATTATTTAAGTAGTTTAAAGTAGTTTCATGTGTTCGCAAAATTTTATAATTTCGACTTGGACGGAATGGCACATTTAATTTTATTAAGGAAAGCAAATAAGGAGAATTTATATCACCGTTTAAAAGTTTAAATATGAATGCAGCATTGAGTGATGACCTCCTATCCTCGAGTGTATTAAGACCAATCAGTAAAAGTCGCGAACGATATGGTGGAAGATGGTGATGATTATCCCAGTTAAGATGACGGAGAGCAAATAATAGAAACTTGTTTTTGAATGGATTCAATGCGGGCAATGTGACAGGAGTAATAGGGGCACCAAACTTGGCAACCATATTCCAAGATCGAACGAACCAGTCCAACAAACAGGCTCTTTGTCACATAAGGGTCGTTGAATTCTTTTGACCATCGTTTAATCATTCCTAGACGAACAGAAGCTTTTGCAGTTATAGAGTCGATGTGCATTCTGAAGTCTAATTTTGAATCAAATATTACTCCCAAGTCTATAAAATAATTAACTCTTTCAAGTTTTGAATTATTTATAGAGTATTCATTAAAGAAAACATTTTTAACTCTAGCGAAGGTCATTACTTTGCATTTCTTAGAGTTCAGTGTGAGATAATTCTTATTACACCATTCCCGCAAATGATCAATATCACATTGCAGTTGAAGGTAATCAGCATTATTTTTATATGAATATGAAATTTTCGCATCGTCAGCATAGAGATGTATATCACAGTATTTTATCACAGAGGGTAAATCATTTATAAAAATTACGAATAACAGTGGTCCCAGGTGGCTTCCTTGAGGCACGCCAGACTTGACATCTATTGCGTTGGATACATGAGACTTGAACTTAACATATTGAGTACGAGATGATAAATAACTTGCAATCCATTGCACAAGTTTTGGGGACCAGCCGAAAAGTGAAAGTTTTCTAACAAGCAGCTGATGATTAAGTTGATCGAAGGCTTTGGAGAAGTCAGTGTATATTACATCCGTTTGATGACCATTCATGAATCCTTTTGTTATGCATGATGTAATTTCCAACAGATTTGTAATGGAAGATTTGCCCTTGACGAATCCATGCTGTCTGTCCGATAGATGCGATTTTACACCATGTATCAACTCATGGACTATTATAGATTCCATCATCTTGGGAATAACGCTGAGTTTTGCTATACCTCGGTAGTCACGCATGTTGCATCGGCTTCCTGATTTAAAAAGTGGAATTATAAATGAAGACTTCCAAGCGTGCGGGAAAACGGAAGACGACAAAGATAGGTTAAACAAATAACATAAAGCACTAGCCAAGGAATGACAGCAGTTTATTAAAACACAGGAAGGAACATTATCAGGTCCAGTAGAAAATGAATATGTTAACTTCTTTATTGCACTTGTCACATCGTTTTCTTGAATAAATGGCAAGTCATTTGTAATGCTCATGTTAGAGTTAATTTGATGCAGCCCAGCCAACCCATTATTACATTTGTAGATGCCTTTAAACATTTCTGCAAACATATCACAGATCATTACCCCATCATTTGAAGAAATTTGATCTAAATTCATATAGGACGGGAATTCAGCTATTTTTCTCTTATTTTTAACAAATTTCCAAAAAGATGAAGGATTCCGTAATAGGTTAGCTTTCATAGATATTATGTAGTTTTTATATGCAGCCCTTGATTTGACTTGGAATTCGCTTCTTATTATGCTGAACTCTTGAGCAGTGGAAACTGTAAACTTGAATTTGAGCTTGTTGTGGAGTTTGTTTTTTTTTGTTTTTAAGCCTTTTAAGGAAAGGTGTGAGCCAAGGAACACAATTATCAACAATTTTGATGCGGCGACAAGGTATTGTTTTCAAAAAACTGTTGTACAATATTTCATAGAAAGTATCAGTTGCTTTACTAGCATCCATATTAAAAAAGACACTATCCCAGTGAAATTGAGAAAGTTCCATATTGAGTTTTTCAAAATCAGTTTTCTTGAAGTCAAATTCATAGCCATGATCGTATTGACTAGCACAAACAGAGGTCGGCATTTCCATTAAAACTTCAAAGCAAGGATGAAATCTAACATCATCCAATAAAGGGCATGATCTTTGCACCGTTAAGCCATTAACATCATCCGTAAACACGAGGTCGAGAAAATTACCTCTTTCATTTTTAAACGGGTTAACTTGATTTAAGGCTAAAGAGCACATTGAGTCCACAAAAGAAATACTCGTTTCTGATGTCAACGATGTAGGTGACAAAAATTTGTCATCTTCTTGAAGAACGTCCCATTCAATGTCTGGTTAATTAAAATCACCAACAAGTTGTAACCGATCATTGGGATTCATCAGGGAAACGATGTACTTAATGTTTATAACACATTGATCGTAAAGTTCACAATTCATTTTTGGTGGAATGTAGACACAGACTATAAAAAGTTGGAAAGTTTTGAGGAGAGTTGTAACACATACCATTTCTACGCTTATTGAGGGCATAGAGACAATTTTACAGTTGTAGCAATTTCTAATGGCAATTAGAACTCCACCACCAGACTTTTTACTGCTAGTTAAGGAAGACCGATCTGACCGAAATATTTGATACGAACTACATAGTATTTCATTGTCCAAAATAGACTTATCTAACCATGTTTCAGTAAAAAGTATTGCATCATAGTTAAACCCAAGACTTGAAGCAAACATTGATTTTAGTTTTGTCTTCAATCCTCCAATATTTTGGTAGAACATTGAGAAATAACTCATTGAGTATTTCGTACATTTGACCTCTTTTTGGCTACAGTAGGTCGCTTCCGAAAAGGGTGAACTATTGAGTTTACCGGCCAGAATTTCTCATCATTTAATAATTTAAAAATATCATTATTACGCTTTACATCAATAATGAAGGAGGAGTAGTTCCGATCTACATTCAGCTTCATTTTGCGAATGTTAAGACAAGATGAGTCTAAATTTGGTGATTTTTTTAGTAAATAAGACCATATCATTGACTCACTAGTTGTTTGTGGAAAATTTGAAATAAAAATTGGCAAAGGTCTTTCCATAGCAACGAGATCAAATTCCTCTGCGGTTCTTTCTCCCCCCACTGCGGAAGTTGAGGGCAACAGTTCAATACCATCAGATAAGGATCCTGCCGGGTCAGAAATCCTCTCATCCGTAATGGAAGCTATTGAGGAAACCGGTGGGCCGCCAGTAAACTCATCATTGGATTGAACTGTTGGTTGTTTCTGAGGTTTTTTTGATACGGCTACCAATTTATCGTTCTCAGCTTGGGGTTTCGGACCTGAACGGAGAGTTCTAGGTTGCAACAAAGATGGTGACGACGAAGATTTCTCCAAGACTTGAGATTCCCGGTGATCATTTTGTTGCTGAAGAATTTTTTCCGTTGAGTTCTTACATCGATCCGATCGACTTTCATTTGAAAGCGGTGAAGGCGTCAGCAAAATCAACGGTACTTGAACTTCAGGATTTATTTGCGGACTTTCAATGGCCTTAAAACTTTCACTCATTCTTTCTGACGATAAAACATCGAAATCGAATAACTTTTGAATATCCGAAAATATTGTGGAGACATTGTTGAATAATTTTTGGAGTTTAAGGACTTTCCAATGTAATTTATCCACCGAGATTTTGTCATGCTTAGTACAAAGGTTGGGACAGTTGTTGAGGCGTAGGTCAAAATATTCAGCAATCGAATTTACACTTCGCAGCATACGTGTAATAGGTTCATTGGAGCCATAGGAGGTACGGTGGAAGGGTATAAAGAAAAGTCTAGGACTTCTGAGATTGCGGGGGTTAGTGTGAAAGAAAATGGAATTATATAATGAAGGGCAGTCAACGGAACCAGAAAAAAGTCGGTGAATGAAAAGAATATCGGCAACCAATCTTCGTTCATCTAGAGTTCTCAGATTAATAAGTTGGAGAGGGGCATGATATGGAGGTAGAATAAAAGGATCTTGCCATTGAAGGCCGCGAAGAGCGAAAAGAAGAAATCGTTTTTGAATGCTTTCTATTCTCGAAATATGGACGTGGTGGTATGGGCGCCAAACTTGAGAAGCATATTCAAGGAGAAGTCTAACGAGTGTTATATATAGGGAACGAGTCACATAAGGGTTGCAGAATTCTTTAGACCATCGTTTTACGAAACCTAGAGTTGAATTAGCCTTCTGTATTATTTCATCGATGTGTGATCGGAAACTAAGCTCACGATCACATAAAACACCGAGATCACGGTTCGAATCAACAATGGGAATGGATTGATTGGAGAGAAAATATTAACGGGGAGGTAAAACTATGCGTTAACGTGAAAAAGTTATCGATTGGTTTTTTCCACGTTCAGTTCCAGGCAATTTTTGCTACACCAAATTGAAAAGCGATCAAGATCTAATTGAATAAGGTTTGAATCATTTACTGAAGATATGGTTTTGAAAAACTTAGTATCGTCAGCATATAATAAGATACTATACTATAAAGACATAACAATTATGTCGTTTGTCACGCAGGATCTCAGAAAGTACTACACTGATTGATTTGAAATAAATTTTGTAATATTTCTTATTAATATTATATTGTTTATGGCTATTTTTTTTTTGTTGAATAATTTGTTTTTAAAATATGTTTGTTTAATAAAATTGCCCATTTTTGTAAATGTTGTCTCACACAACCACTTATATCTTTTTACATTTTTGATATTTTTACAAAGTTGAAAATTGTTCGATAAAGTCAATACGATATCGCAAATTTTAAGCTGTAAATCATTTTTTAGTTACCTATAGAAGCTGATAAATATACAAAAATATGTATAATTAAAATATCAACTTTTTATATTTAATTTCATTGCAATCGCGAGGGACTTCTATATATACACTGCATATAGTACTATCATGAAGCATCATTTCCTAATTGCGAATCAAGTCGCAATGAGTGACGCTGAAATCGCCAATTGGTGTGAATATATAATAAGAACAAACAACAAGTGTATTAAATACTGGTAAAATATCGGTAAATGTTCTCGTCTGCACTATTCAGAGTTAGTTACGGGTCAAGATATACAGAATATAAAGGTAATATATTCCCGCGCATTATTTTGTGTATGTTCTGCGCATGTACGTCATATGAATTATTGGCGTTTGACAGCTGCGCTTTCATTCCTTTCATTTCGCTTGTGAAATATAGCGCGTGTGTTGTGTTTTCGAAAAGAATAATTTTGTGAAATAAAAACTTTGGCGGTTTGTTCAGTTTTTGGTTGTGATACCCATAATAATAAGAAAAGTAAACAATATAAAAATAAAGTTAATAATGTGCCTGTAAAACTATTTCGTTTTCCCAAAGATTTGGAATTGGTAAGACTTTGGCAGAATAAATGTGGCAGAAAGGATAAAATAAATATGCAAACTGCCTAAATTTCCTCAAAGCATTTCACTCGGGACAAATATATTCGCAATTTGCAACAGGAACTTTTGGAATATTCACCAAAAAGTTGCAAAAAACTGAAATCCGATGCCATTCCCACAGAAAATCTTCGATTCACCAATTTTTCAAATAAGGAGAACATTGACCAAAACAACAAGCGAAGTGATCGATTGGAAAAACGACATCGACGATTAAAAGTAGACGCTTTGCTGAAAAGTCCTGCTGTTGAAGAAGACCAATCAAATATGGATGTCATTGTTCCAGAAGACGATTATCACGACCACCTTGAAGCCATCACCTAATCAGAAAAAAAAACTTGGGAAAAGGAATGCACAGCTGAAGTGGAGTATAAATGATATATCCAAGTGTATAGCAATCCATGCCAGTGGTCCAAAAGCCTACCGATTCCTACTGCAAAAAGACTACCCCTTTCCTGCTGTGTTCACATTGAAAAAATGGGCATCCAAAATATATGTCAATCCTGGGTTCTTAAACACAGTTTTTAATTTAATGAGAAATGCTAATTTCTTGCAGCGTGATAGAGTATGTATGCTCATGGCAGATAAGATGATCCTGTTACGAGTACGAAAAAAAAACAGATCCTTTGTTTGGGCCGGCCAACTATGTCCAGGTAATAATGACAAGAGGAATTTTTAGCAATTGGAAACAGCCACCTTACTATAAATATGACAAAAAATTGACAAAGAATCTAATGGACACTGCAATTGCAAATTTAGATTCCATTGGCTATCAAGTTGTTGCTATTACAATGGATATGGGTGGCGGTAACAGGGGTTTGATGAGGGAGTATGGAGAAGATGAAAAAAAGCCTTACATTCAACACCCTACAAAGCAAAACCAAGAAGTATTTATATTTGCTGACCTTCCCCATATGGTTAAATTGCTTCGGAATCATTTCCTTGATGAGGGAATCTTCATTGATAACAAGCACTTGACACACGCTCCATTGGTTGAGATCCTCGAGAATGACAAAAGCGATTTAAAAATTAAACGTAGCAAGAGACAAAAGGTAATCCCTATTTAGTTATTTTTTATAAAATTAAAATTTTTATTTTACAGGTCAAATACGAAACTCAACTCTTTTCGCATACAAATTCGTGTGCCTTAAATCGAATGGGAATGTTAGGTAATCTGAGCGCTCCTAATTGGCAAGAACTAGCTGAGCTAGTCGAAACCGTAAGTTTTCAGTATTTCCTTATGCTGTTATTATTGAACCTATTTTTTTGTTGCAGGTTGATGCATGGTTTGACATTTTCAATTCAAGAGCTCCAAGAGTAAATTCTAGACCAAAAAAGCAGCGTATGGACTTAAAACTGATTTCCAAAAAGAAATCCTAGATAAAATGGAAAGTTTTGTCTTAAGGATGCGATTCGGCAAAAAAACAGGGTTGTTACCTTTCCAGCAAGGAATTTTAATGAGCATAAGATCTCTTAAAATGCTATTTGATTACCTGAAGACATCTCATAATGCTTCTTCCATCCTTACTTACCGTCTTAACCAGGATCTCTTGGAAATGTTTTTTGGAGTGATACGTGCCAAAGGTGGACTTTACGACCACCCAAGTGCACTTGAATTCAAAAACCGCCTACGTTCCTATTTGCTCGGTCGAAATCAAGGCATAATATCAGACTCTTCAAACGTAGAGTCATTTAATGAAGAAGAAGTTCAAATGGATGTTGACCTCAACAATGACCCAGTAATAGTGGACGAGAAGAGCACCCTACTTACTTAAGACCTTTTATCCTGTTTTTTTGATTGCGACACAGTACATGATGACGAAAAAAGCATAACTGTTCCAAGCATTGAAAAAGAAATGTCTGATGTAAAGAACGATGCCTTGGAGTACCTTGCTGGCTACCTTTTAAAGCGTTTTAAATCAAAAATACCAAACATAAGAATTCTTCCTGATAAAGAAGATATCAGAGGATTAACATGGAGAAATGTCATCAATGAAGGGGGTCTTCAGAAGTCAAGCGAGTTATTAATCATGGAATTGAAAAAGTTAGATTCTATTTTCAACAAATTTAACAATATGCAGGAAGAAGAATACGCTCTCGAACCATCGGAAAACTACATAAAAAAATTGTTTTCTTTAGCAGCCGACTGCACTTTGGATCCTGAAATGA
The DNA here is from genome assembly GCA_963971375.1 of Platycheirus rosarum. Classification (NCBI taxonomy): domain Eukaryota; kingdom Metazoa; phylum Arthropoda; class Insecta; order Diptera; family Syrphidae; genus Platycheirus; species Platycheirus rosarum. The sequence goes on along the minus strand of OZ020509.1, from coordinate 130,016,687 downwards.
TAAGAACTTTCTTTCGATGTAAAATTTATTTTAGAATCAGAATTCAAAATCAAAAATCGACTTAAAAGAAAATTAAATAAAACCTTTTCTTAAAGTTCTAACGTGTTGCACTTGTTTTTATTAATATTAAAGTGGGTAAGTTGAAGGTGTCGCAGTTATTCGTTGAGAGATGAAAACTTATTGCAATCTGCATCTTTTGATACAATCATGTATTAAGTTTTATACTGAAGTCTGCACTCACTTCAAGAAATACAATTCGAGTGACGTCACACAAAAGAGAGAGATAGGATAACGACATGCGCAATATACTACCTTGTTTTCTGTATATCTTGGTTACGGGTCAACCACGAAGATGGCCAGAGACCAAATGAGAATGAAATCCATGAGCGTATTATAGGCAGTCTATAAAATTAAAAGGGCGTAGCTGCTTTGTTTCATTTTATTATCATTGCAACTTCTTTGTTTTTTTCTCTTCATCTGCTCTCTTACTTTATGTTACACTAAACGTTTTTCTATTTTGTGTGTGCATTATTTTTAAATCCTTTTTTATTGCATGAATTTTGTTAATTGCTTAAAGTAAATCTGTTTTTCATCGTAAGGATATTAAATAAAATGCCCAAAGGAAAATGTTCTCAACGTCTTAATGAGCGAGCTTCACAAAGAGAAAAAAGATTAAGTATACAAAAAGCATATGTGAAAGTAATTATTTACCAAACGCAAGTATAAATATTTCAAATGACAATCAGTTTTCCGGTACTGCCCACATTGTCTACCCTGAGGCTTTGAAATAAACAACAATGAAAATATGTATTAAAAAAGTCTATCTCTTTAAATTGTGTATCCCGTAAACAGAATTAAATTCTGTATATCTGCTGTAAGCATATCTAAACTTTTGATTGAGTTTATGATAGAAGCTAGGGTAGGAGCAATGTTTTTATATACAGTAGTATATGTATGGCAGTAGTATTTACAGTAAAAACAAATTTGTCTTTAAATTTTGCGAAGCCACGTGAGCACGGGTCTGCTAGTATTTTATATTACGGATATTTAATACATTTTCTTTAAGATGTTTCGCATCGACCACGTCTACCTATTGACCAAATAAGGCATGCAAAATGCAAATGAATGACCACTTCGAATAATTGACTAAAAAGAACGGACTATATTGACGAACTAGTGAAACGATTAATTCAAAAGATTCAAAAGAAAATATATATATAGGAGATTCGTGATCAGAGTAAGGAAAATTTTTGATGACAAAGTTGCCAAGGAATTTTTTTGGAGGGCACTCAGACCAAAAGATCTGCCCGTGTACTTAGAAACATAATTGCCCTACGAAGTGAGTAATAAACAAAAATAATAATTTTACATCAACTAAATTGATTTTTTTTTATTTAGATGCATTTCACGCTAATTACAATAATTATTCGAAGGATTTTTTCGGTCTAACAGCGATTTGACAATACGCCAACGAGCGACTCAAACTAAAAAAAAAAAACATAAAATATTTGAAATAAAAAAACAATAAAAATGAATTTCACAACTGTATACTTGTTGTTTTATTCACTTTACTCCGTTTTGAACCTATATGATGGTTTAGAAATATTTTTATCTATGTTCCCCTAATGGAATAATTAAATGCTTATATAATTTCATTTTAATGAATCATAATTGACTCATTTTATTGATTCAAAAAACGTTAGTTAATTGTTCATTACATCAATACATAAGCGATTAAGACATTCATTTTGATGAAGGTTTCTCTAATCATTTATGTATCACTAAAAAGATTTGATAGGAATTGAATCGTAAATGGATTCATATCTGAAGGTTTTCTTCATTTAAATGAATCATATATGATTCATTTTTGAAGGCAAATGTTTGTTGAGAAGTTTCTTTTTGTTCTGCACCTACTTGGCTTCGCATGGTCACACACAGACGAAATCACTGCTTGAACTGATCTAACAAGTGTTAAGGGGACATTTTTTTGTGAACAAGTATATCGGAAAGTTTTGTGGTACAGAATAAGATTTTACTTATTAACTTTGCATGTTAAGGAACTGTTAATTGTTATTTGTTAGATTGTTGTTTTGTGGTACAGGCCCCTGGTTGTTGCCCTTTGCTCAAGACGGTGTTGAAATGTTGCTATGAATACAGTTTTCTGAACACAAATTAGCAGATTTGGTCTCTGTAAAGACATCAACTTGAAAGTTACTACTGTGATCCGGAAATGCGAAAAAACCTGTCAGTTCCAGGATCTCTACCCCGTGTTTACCTTAAGTCATAATTCAGACATATCTTCGAATTGAAAAATTGTTTTCATTTAATTCAAAAGACTTATGCAAATCCTTAAATCACTAACTTAACACAAAACGTTGAACATCAGCAGGTTAATCCCACTTTAAAGCTGAACAAAGAACAACATCTAATTGTAAAATCAAATAATAGATCTACCCTCTTCAAAAGTCTATTTTCAAAACCCTCTACATAAATTAAATCAATTAATGCACTTCTTCGCTATTGAAGCAAGAAAAGCAAATAGCATTTAAAACAACTTTGCAACTTGTGGTGCAAGCCACTTGATATTCCATCGAAACAACGACACCATGCAACAAGATAACTGAATACGCAAAACAAAGGGCTTCCAGTCTTGGTTGAGGTAATCTATTGTATAGTCCTGACTCGAGTACCCAACCAAACCGACTATAGTATAGTATCCTTGCCAAGCAAATTTGCGTACACATTCCAACATCAAGCTCTACTACCTCGCATTAAGTTTTCCCCCGTCGTCGTCGTATTCGTAGTCGTCGTCGTATCGGTTGAATGAATTACATACCATTCAATCTGGACGCTGTTCGTTGGAGTCCTCTCCAACTTCATGCTCCTTCTCACAAAGAAGACCAGGCAGGACTCACACACCAGGAATGCAATTCCCTATTCAGATGCAACTGAAAAGCATACAACATTCTGAAATGCAATTACAAGGGGTAAGCTCGATGTGGTATGAATAGCTTTGCTGCGGAGGAAAGTCCTTAGATCCTTGTGTTTACTTTGCCTGGTGGAATGGTTGTCTATAGAAATGGACTTACATTCGTTAATTAAATTTTTAACAGACACGGTTTTTTTCAACTGTTTTTTGTGAAGGCAGGTTGAGGACTTTCATGATTTCTTTCTAGGTTAACTGCAGAATATTGACTTGGAGTTTGAGGTTAATGAAGCCTTTTGAATTAGGAATACATTGGAGGAGTACCTTGGTACATCATCAAGTCAATGGCGTTAGAAATTGTGTTTTTTTTTGTTTTGTTTATTATATCTTACTATTTATTATTAAGTTAAATTTAATAATATTTTTTAATAAATAAATGTAATATGGAGTACCCAGTTCCAGCCTGGATTTTCGACCATCGAAGGTACTTTTTACTTGCGATTATAGGTACTATAATACAAGTTATGCATTCGTGCAGATTAAAAATTTTGAGATAACAATCAAACATGACATTACGATGATAGAGAAACATATTTGAGTTACTGGCAAAATTCTGTCCGTCTGTCTGTCTGTCTGTCTGTACGGATGTATATTGGACTGCAGCCTAAACGGTTGGGCCAATCGTTTTCAAACTTAAGGTTATTTTGACATTCTACAGAGGAGATTTTAATTTTTTTTTTTTTAGCTCAAAAATTAACGGTACCTGTCATATAACCGTTATGTAAAATCTTATTTTTCTCGAAAACGGCTTCAAGAATTTTTCTGAAAAAAAATCAGTGTACTACTGTAGGTATGCATTATATTTTAGTGAAAAAAAATTAATATGGTGGGCTAAAAACGGTACCTCCCATAGGACCTTTTTTTTTCTTCGACTTTCTCGAAAATTGGTGATCCGATTACAATCAAAATTGATATTCAAGAAGATGTAGGTAGCCCTGAGTAATTTTGCATTAATTTTTTTTCAAAAACTTTTTTTTTTGTTTTTTTTTAATATTTTTTTTTAGTTTTTTTTGAAAAAATCAATATTTTGAAAACGGGTACGTGATTTTTTTTTTATTTTATTTTTAAATGTAAGTTATTTTTGTGCTTAAGTTTGTATTCTTGAATTTTTTTTTTTAATTTTTTAAAAAAGTTGTTAAAAAAAACCGTTTTATTTAAAAATGGCTCCTAAAATTTTAAAAAAAATTACACTTTTTTACATTTCTTAAAGAAATAAAATGGCATTTAAATTATTTCACCGAATACATTTTAACGTACTTTATTCGAACAATCAAGTCAGAAAAATCGAATAAATGCTTTGATGTTCACTTTAATTTTTTTTAATTTTCAGTCCAGTCGTGCAGTTTATTTATCTAAGCGCCTGAACTCATCATCACTCCAAGATAGTTTCTGCAAAGTTTGAAGTTATTCCCATCCCCAGTGTCCCATAAGTTTATTTTCTGGACCAATATATAATTTTATAACAAATTTGAAGCCTTGTAACAATTTTGCATGTTTTGTTGTTGCCTTCATTAAATTCTTCTTAAGAGTATCCAACCAACTTAATTTAATGATAAGCACTTTTGGCAACAAAACAAAAAAACATAAATCTTGAACTTTGCTTGCAAAACAATCCATTACGAAATAAAATAAACTGCTTACGAGAAAAGACGCAGACGAAGGAACTTCTATTCATCCTGAAGTACTACTCGCAACAAGGAATATGTGACTACATAAATTGCATTCACATTCTTACTTGTACTACAAAAAATACTCCTCCACTTAATATCCTACAATTCAGTTACTCATGTCTTGAAAATGGATCCACACCGAACGAAACCTTAAAAAGCTACTACAAGGATAAATGATGCCTCCTCCTTGTGCGTTTTACTGTGTGCTCACCTGCGGCACAATACCAAGTATATGTATCTTAAATTTATTTTTCCATCTCCTGCAAAAGCACATCTTATAGATACATCTGAGCTGCCATCTAAATCCTTTGATTAATTCCCACACATTGATTAACAGCAGCACCACATTCTCAGAGTTGTTGCTTGTGGTTAAGTTTAATTCCTTCAAAGGATCTAAAGCAGCTTATGAACACACACCCACACACACATGTAGATTCGAAGGAGCAACAGCACTCTTCCTGCTTACAATTTCCCAAACTCTTTTCCCTACAAACACACTCTTTCCCAGAGATACTAAATGGCTGTTGAATGGTTGAATGGTAAAGTGAACATGCACAAGGACTTTTGGGCAATAACTGAACCATTAATAATTGCCATAGTATAGTATAAGGACTGCAAAAAGGTTAAAACTGCCTGGATGGGTACCGCAAATACGAATATCCATATCTGGAATGTCTAAGCCATGACATTTTTGCTTCATAAAACTGAAAGAACGCGCTGGAGAGTGTGGTTAACCTTTGTGCAAAACAAATAGCGCTGGGACTATGATAAAAAGGCGGAAAGACTGTGTGGGAGTCCTTAATGAATTTTATAGTGGAATTGGTTATAATGCTTAGATACTCTTCCAGTTTTATGGGCTTAAAATAGCTCTGGAAGGCCGGATAGAATAATTATAAAATTTGTATTTTGGATTGAACTGATGAACTGGATGAGAACACGTGGAGAACAAAATTTATAATTAAACAGATTGTTATTGGAGAATTTGAATTTAGATAGAGAACATCATTTGAGCAATTGCTCAATCAAATCAAATGAAAGTTGTCGAAGAAAAATCATCCAAAAAAAGAATTTACCATTGAGTTCAACTTGGGATGTGCAGTCAAATACAGTGATTCTTTTCTTAGCCGTACCACGCGAATGTAGAATGCTTTGCCAGGATCTCTCTACCTCCCCCCCCCCCCCCCTCATTTGAGAACTTTAAAACAAATGTGTGTCGGTATTTCTTTTACAACCGACGAAGCCCTACTTCGCTCTTTCTCCTGCCTTGATTTGGATATGAATGGCACTTACATCGAAGAAACCGAAAGGCTCTCAGTACTCGGTATGTGTGTCAACGACGACCTCCGTTGGAACGACCATATTTTGAGATCTCTAAGAATGCTGCTAGGTGCTTAGGTTTTCTGTATCGGTGTAAGAAGTATTTTTCCCCATCTGATCTGCCTACAATCTATAAAGCGTTTATACGCCCTAAACTCGAGTATAACTCCCACCTCTGGGCAGGTGCTTCGCAAACATCGCTACACATGCTTGATAAAATACAAAATCGAGCGTTAAGATTGATAGGAAATAGAACTGGCACTGAAACAATTGCCCCTCTCGAACACCGACGAAATATTTCATGTTTTTCCTTATTTTATCGTTTCTCTTACAAAAAATGTTCACTCGAAGTAGCCAGTTGCATTCCTCCCCTTAAAAGTTTCTCCCGTAATACTCGTCTCGCAAGGAATGATCATCAGTCTACCCTTGAGCCCAATTTCGGACGTACCGTGAAATATAGGGATTCTTTTTTTAGCCGAACCACACGAATTTGGAATAGTTTACCCGGCGAGATTTTCCCTTGCCATTTTGATCTGCAAACATTCAAAACCAATGTTAATCGACACCTCCTATCTCTCCCCTCCCTATCTTCCTAATGCCCGCGCAGTGTGTTACATTAAAAGTAGTCCCTTGTGCGCGCGTTAATTATAAAAAAAAAAAAAAAATATTTTCCAGACAAGGGCACTGTTTGGAATCCATGAACCATCAATGTGAGACTTTTGATTTAACTCTTTTGGCTAGAGCATTTTAGCTGTACAGCCTGTTCAATGCTTCTTCTCTTTTCACCATTTATACTTCCTTGATGAGGGTCTTGCAAAGTAACAGTTTGCTACTCAATTCTGAAGAGGTGTCCTTCAACGCTGGCAAAACCTCTGCGTAAACTTTTCCATCAGTCCTATTCTTATGGGCTCTTTCCGAGTGGATGGAAAACAGCATTTGTCCAACCAATCCAATGAATCTTCTTCAACTTCAAACTATCGACCAGTTGCACTAACGTCCTTCTTTCAAGGGAAACAATAATATGATAATATTTTTAACTAAGTGTCTGTAAGGCACATTGCCTTTTATAACGCAACATGACGTTGCACGACACTAGTTAGAAGAATTAGAAAGATAGGAAAGAATTTTTTGTCGGCGCAGCAGATCGAGAATTAGGTGACTATTTTCTGACTTAAAACTCACGGGCGACTCTTGTTTGCACTAGGAGTTAGAAAAATTTCTTCTCAACCTGAGTATCGAACTGACGACCTCCGGGTCAGAAGCAAACATCTTATCTACTGCACCAATGCCGCCCGAAACGCTGATTAATTTTCAGCTTAAGAAATATCTCGATGAACGAAAGCTTCGTAAAGACCGGCAGTACAGCTTTCGTTGCAACAGATCCACTGGTGATCTGATGGTTTATCTCACCGAAAAGTAGATCCAATCTCTGCATCGTTTTGGTAAAGGCAAAGTTATTGCAATTGATATTTCAAAGCCATCCGATAGAGTTTGGTAAAAAGCCCTTTTATCGAAAATGCGTGCATAGGCATTCGATGAAACTCTTCGTCGTCGGATTAACAATTAATTTTTGAACCGTTCAGTTTTTTTTGCTTCAAAAACTCAATTTTTTGCTTTGTCGTTAAAGCAAAACATACCTCCAATGCCACTATCTATGAGTGACACTTGCATAGAAGAAACAGAACAGCTCTCAGTTCTCGTTCTCGGTATGTGCATTACAAACCACCTTTCTTTGGAATGACCGCGTAGTTGATATAGCCAAGAATTCTGCGAGGTGTTTAGGTTTCCTTCGAAAATGCAAGAAGTTCTTCACCCCGTCTGATCTGGCTACTATAAATAAAGCATATATTCGACCAAAACTCGGGTATAATTCCCATATTTGGGCAAGCGCTCCTATAACCCACTAGAGTTTTCTTTATTAAAGTCAAAAAAGAGCTTTGAAAGTAATAAATAGGTGACCGAACACCGATACCGAACAGTAACAGAAACATATACATCTCTTGAGCACCGTCGCGTCGTAACGTTTCTTTCGCTTTTTACGCCTATTTCTATAAGCAATGCTCAAACGAAATAGGCAGCTGCATTCCTCCCCTGAAACGATTCAACCGTAATAATTGCACTGCTAGGAATGCCCATCAGCTTATCCTTGAGGCCAACTTCGGACGTACTGTTAAGTATAGAGATTCTTTCTTTAGCCGCACCACAGGAATGTGGAATGCTTTGCCAGGCTCTGTTATTCCCTCCCATTTTGATATGAAGAACTTAAAAACTAATCTGCATCGGTATCTCCTCTTTCATCCCTCCTATTTCACTAATGATCGTGCGGTGTTTAAACATTTTAAGGGTACACAAAAGCCCCTTTCGCGAGTGTAAACTATAAGAAAAAGGCTTTCTTAGCCAAATAAAATAGCTATTTCCAAGTATTTTCTTGTTCTCTTGCTTTTCTTGTTTTGTTTCTGAGTTAGTAGTTGAGCCTAGACTGATAACGTGCCTTAATACCTCAAATGTATAGCTATTCATGGTTATGTTCTTTCTAGGACTTCGATGAGATGTTTCATTTCTGAATGACAGGATATACAAAGTCAACCAACCAAACCAATTTCAGTCTCAATCCTCACAAATGCTATGGTGACGGACGCTACGTTGTGTTTATGTATATATAGCCCTACTCATCATATTTGTGTTAATGATTTTTGTTTAGAATCCATTCTTTGTCTCGATTTCATAAATAAAAAACGCTTCCAAGCCGATGACCTCAGTTGTTCGTCTCTAATGTAATGATTAAACTTTATTATTAACTCTTTGACTATAGGTCAGTAGTGATGCCGTATTGGCGAACGAGGCGATTGCTACGGTGGTTTTAACAAAACTAACTTATGTACGTATTGCATACAATTGGCAAAATAAAAAAATAAAGGAGAATAATAATGAAGAGAGACGGGTGCTCTTTGTTGTATGTCTGTTTGTCGTGCAAACCGGTTTTATTCTGATACATACACAGCACAAAACATTATACCAGTAAAATGGACTTCTGATAAATTGTGCCAATTATATTGGATTGAAATTTCTACTATATTGTCAAATACTATTATACTCGAATAATATTAAAAAAACCGCATGACAGAACATGTCGCCCTCTCAAAATCTTTTTGATATTTTAGGTGTCGCGTCGTCGGCGTAATCTTTACCGATTTGAAATTTATCTATACGGTTCGAGACGCAGAGCATTTAAATAAACATTTTTGAGATTTTTTTGTAGGTATTGGCTATCATCTTGACAAAATCAAGTTTAACGGAAAAGTTTTTGTTTAAATTTTTGACTATCTCGGTAACAGCTAATTGGATTTTCATAAACTTTTATATTTGAAAAGAACTAAGTAGCTTAAAGAATTTTACATACAAAATATTCAATAACTTTTTTTTACATATGTATTAAAAAAAATTTATTCAATATTTTTAAAACTAATTAATAAATTATATTTTAAATTTTGCGATCTGATGACTTGTAACCAAAATTTCCAAAAAAAAACTTCAAAACTAAAAATAAAAACAGAATTTTATCAAAATCTGTCATACAATTTTCGAAATACTTTTTTTCAAAGGCGAACTGATGAGCATTCTAAGCGAGGCAAGTAATACGGGTAAAATTTTTAAAGGGAGGAATACAAATGGCTATCTCGAGTGAATATTTTTTATAAAAAGAAACGATAAAATAAGGAAAGACATGATACAATGGTGTCGGTGATCCAGAGGGGAATTTTGTTTACAGACGCTTCTATTTCCTTTCTATCTTTGCTTTGTATTCTATCGAGCAAGTGTAGCGATGTTTGAGAAGCACCTGCCCAGAGGTGTGAGTTATACTCAAGTTTTGGACGTATAAACGCTTTATAAAATGTAGCTGAGGGTACAGTCGTCACCAAAATTTTAACCAGATTAGAAGTAACAGACTAGACAGAAGATCATTTATTAAAATGAGAAAAAGAGTCGGAGACTGAACGGAGCCCTGGGGCACACCAGTATTTATTTTGTGGACTTGAATCCGTCCAATACAACTTGTATTGAACGGTCCAGAAGTTAAGTTCTTATCCAACTTAAAATCAATGGACGGCTCTAGGTTGCACATATGAGCTAGAAAAATTGCTTCCCAATCAGAGTATCGAACTCACGACCTCTGGGTCAGCAAGCAAACATTTTATCTGCTGCACCAACGCCGCCTGCGTTATTATCGTTTTCGTAAAAACCGTTTTCAAAAAAAAATTAGGTTATTTCAATATACAATTCCTCTGATAAGAAACAATTGGTTTTACCATTTGAGTTGCTCTTCAAAAAACATCATCATTTCCATTCAAAGGTAGGTTCACCCAGTCCTGTTTTCTAGAACTCTCGTTGGCAAATATTTGCTAATTTACAAGTGCCTGAGAATGTTCTATAATAATGTATTGAATTCTTTTTCTGTCTCCTCAATAGCGTACTTTACTACGTTCTTAGTAAATTTTCACAAAATGTTTGTTTTGTTTTTGTTGAAATACAGTAAGTTCTAGTAAAACAAAAGTTTAAGTCAAACAATGTTTGAAAGCATCGTTGGAGTAATGTTGATGTTTTTCTAAGCCAGTTTCCTCCTTAAAGTCTATTATTTGCAAAAGTCAAAAAAAAAATTGTTTGCTTATAGCAAGTACGTGGTTCCTTTTCAAAATGAATCCTTTACTGAGCATGATGTAGACGCAGGTGTTTCCATTCGACGACTTCGATGTTACCTAATCGAAAGTGAAGATAATCTCTCCCCCTCCCCCCATCCTTAAAACAACCGAGTTAAGGATATGGATGAATAGCACTCCATTACCTGGATAAATGTCCTTAAATAAATTAAATAAACAACATTTCCTCCATCCTTTGCTACTCCTCGAGGTAGCTGATGTAAGTACGTGTGTTTGCTGCTTTTCGAGTCTTGGGGTAAAAGTAAATTCATGTCACATGCCCTCCTCATCCTATTTTCTTGATGAGTTTGCATTTATCAAAAGAAATCGTTAGCAGGACTAAAATTGCTCATTATGGATCCTTGACTAACTCAATTAACCTCTTGAGAAACTCTCATCTCTCCAAGGACTGTTTTCATTGATCTAATTTAATTATTAGCAAGTCTCAGAGGCTGGCAAAAATTTTCTTCTTCTTGCTTGCCTTGAGAATGGCTGCGAAAACCTCCTCCTTAAGGCTTCATCAACATCATCATTATTGGTTACGGAAGAAATTACGTGCCTGTATGTGTCGATGGTTAATTCTAATTATTTTAGGTAATCATAAGGAAAATGTAGGGGCTTTTTCGTTGTACATATGACTAAATTTGTGTGAAAATATTGAGCTAAGACTTTTATACATAGTAACTTTTAAAATGTTTAATTCATCAGGTAAAAAAAATAATCCATTCCGCTTCCATTAGCCATATGCCGTAGTAAAACTTTTTCATCCAGACATTAAGGATACTATCCTTGCATTAAAATCATGTAAAATTGAACTTCATCCCTCGTGTCATCCTTTCTGTCCTCAATACCATACAAAGGCATTGGATTTTCCACTACATATTGTTAATAATTCTGTGTAAACATACCGCATTTACATAAGCACATGTTGTCCTTTATAGAAAAGTGAAAATGCCCTGACAATGTCAACGCAATGCCATCCTGGAGTAGCTGCTGACATGTAGGACATCCACTGTATGGCACATCCACCGACCACCTTTCTCATGTCATTGCATTTCAGCCAGTAATTTGCATTTTCTGTTGTTCTCCAGAAAGGATAAAAATGCAGGAAAAAAAACCCGACTATCCTGTACATGTAATCGGATTCCATTTAATTGGGCAAATGTCGTGATCCGCTCTTTTATTTTTTGTCACAGAAGGATAACATTAATCTTAAAAGCTCTTCTAAAAATCATTGAAAGTCCTGCGGATGTTAAATGAATCCTTTTCAAATAATATGTGACAGCTGGATAGATTCCAAACCTTTTATGAAATTGAATCTATCTGACGACATCAGTTCAGTTGAGTGAAAAGAATTTTTGCAATATTTCAAAAAAAAATATAAATTCAAAGAAATAGTAACAAAACAGAAAAATATCCCCAAAGACTTAAATTTTTATTCATGACATTGATAGGTAGATATCTATTAAGTCTTTGCGAAAGGATCAGGCTGTTATGGGTCCTTTACCTTTTATGGAATTAAGAAAGTGCGTTCGTAGACTATGGTTTGCAAAATTCAGGCGATTAAAATTAAAATAATGCTGACTTCATGGGGTCGAATAAATTACTATTCAAGGATACTTTGATTTATCTTTTCTGCCAAAGGACACACCACATTATATTCCTTTTTTTCTTTAGTTCAATGAATTTATGTGTATGTTTTTCAGCAAGGACAAGAGTGTGGTTTGCATTTATTATGCTAAAAATAATTCTTATAAAATATTGGAAAACACGATATTTTTGAATATAGGACTTCTGATATGATATTTGATATTCAGACGCTTCGGGCTATAAATTATAATATTTTATAAGAAGAAAGTCATAATTTATTTTTGTATTGAATCTGATGAACTACAGGTTTAAGAAAAAATTGAGTAGTCTTTTTCCCGTTAGATATTATTTTAGATTAAATGAGTGAAGATCCTCTTCCTCCTCTACTTGGACTTTAATAAAGAACAAAGGACTGAAGACTGAAGATGCTTCCATGGTGCACATCAAATTTAAAAGGGAATTCTTTGGAGACTCCTTTGGGGCATCTAACTTTTCTTATCACTTGTCATGAGAAAACCGTTGCCATCCAATACCCGCTCAACACTCTTCACGGTATTCAACATCAGCTTAATTGATCGTTAGCTATGGCAACTCAGCTGGTATGAGATCCAGTCTTACTGCTTTGTTGTTTTTTGTGGATGTTGATTATAGTTCCAACTTAAACAGCTGTTGCAGACTAGGAGCCAATATGTGCATTTCCTTAACTTGGCAGAAATAGGTTAACAGCAACGTGTCCCACTAACTTCACTCAACAACCTGAAAATTGATCCTTTCACGTTCGTCCACGCTCAGTACTGGAAGATTGGGTTGGTTCGATTGGCAATTTGGTGTAGTTGCCTGTTTTTTGTTATGGTAACTTCTGCATTTTTATGCGAATTTCAGAGATTTAACTACTACCACTACCACTTCAAACTTGTCTGAGACATTGGAACAGAAGGTGTCGACTTATTAGATTTAAATGACTTTAAAATGGCAAGAAAAAATCTTGTAGGGTAGACTATTTCAAATTCGTGTTGTTCGGCCTAGGAAAGAATCTCCGTATTTCATGGTACGTCCGATATTAGACTCAAGCGTGAACTGATGAGCATTTCCAGCGAGACAAGTATTAGGACTAATTTTTTTCAGGCGAGAAATGTAGCTGGCTAACTCAAATGAGTATTTATTTATGAAAGAATCGGTATTATTTGGAAAAACATGAAACATTGCCTTGGTGTTTGGGAAGGCAAATATTTCAGAGATAGTCCTATTTCCAATCAACTTAAACAATCTGTTTTGATTATTTGACGATGCTTGAGAAGCACCTGCCCAGAGCTGGGAGTGATAGCCAAGTTTTGGGCGTATAAAATCTTTATAAATTGTAGCCACATCAGATAGGGAACAAAATTTCTTGCAACAATACCTAAGAAAAAAACCTAAGAACTTGGCAGCATTTTTGGCAATATCAAGTCTAAGGTCGTTCTTACGGAGATCCCGTGTTCAAAATAATAGTAGTTGATGCAGAAATTATAAAAATATGAAAAAACAAAAAAAGCTATTTACCCCATTTATGTTTTGTATTTAAAAAAAAAAGTTTAAGACTTAATTAACTAAACCCCAAGCAAAATAGTAAATTTCAATAAATTACAATTAGGCAAAATTTAATAAATAAAACGCTTCCTGTAAACGGACGATCAAAATAATAGTAGCGTTGCTAAATATAGCCTACAAGATGTTAGCAAAATAGCCTTCTTTCTTCAAAATCTTTGATTTTATTGATAATTTACTTAAACAACAATATTTGGTTGCTTGACCTTTGATTGCTAATAGTGGTATATCTGATCTGTCAGCGCGGAGTTATATAGCATCAATCAGCTTTCAGCTTTGCTCGGTCTAACGATTTTTAACATCACGCCACAAATTCTCAATAAAATTAGAATCGGGTAACCGTGGACTAACAAATCAACACTGTTGTTCTCAAACTACTTTTTCGCAATCTTACTTGTGGGTTTTTGTTCAATTTTCCTATTGGAAGACCGAAATAAATGACGTTTCTTCATTGACGTTTGGAATTATAACTTCTTGCATAATATTTTCTTCAACTCCGAGGCGGCAGCTGATTTTCTCGCAAACATCTACGAATGCCCCTATCTAGTAATAATTCCGTTTTATAGTCTAATATTTAATTCAATATCACAAGAGAATAAGCAAAACACGTCTATTCGATTTCGTAACTTTTATTAAACTGACTCTGACTGTTTGTTTTCAGTTGTTATCTTTTCTTTTGTTATATTCAAGGGTGTGTGTGTACATCAATTTGCTTGAAGTGCAGTTGGAACAAACTTCTCGAATACTTACAAACTACTGTATACAGATATACACGTATGTACAATACTTATATAAACTAATACAGTACAATGCTTATATACTATTACAGTTTTAAGGTCAGCTGACAAAAATGTAGTTTGTGCCGTATATTTGGTTATCCGACTTATTTCTTTTGTTCATTATAGAGGAACTGTTCCACAGGTTTCAGGTTGGGAAGTAAACTTTAATGCATTTAGTATCACCAGCAGAACAAATAATTAAATTTTGTTCATTTGCGTAGGGTTTTCCTTCTGAAATCAGCTTTTTTATAAGAGCGCGCCTTACAGCGAAACAGTGCTTTCAGCGAGCCATAATTGACGTCCGATGATAAAATGAGGAAGAGAGTCGGAGGCAGAACAGAACACTGGAGCCCACCAGCATTTATTTGGTAGCACGAACAAGAATAAAAATCGATCCGCCATTTTCGAAAAAGAGAGCTTGATGCCAAAATCTATCAAATGCCTTTGATATATCAAGCCGAATAATCATACTTTCGCCAACGCGATGTAAGGACTTGTTCCACTGTTCGGTGAGATATGCCCCAGATCGCCTGAGGAACGTTTACTGTGAAAGCCGTACTGACCGTTATAAAGAAGCATTCGGTTTTCAAGATATTACTTAAGCTGAAGCTTCATCAGCGTTTCCACAACATTCGTAGTAGGGGCGGAGAAAAAATTAATTTTCTTAGGGGCAAGCTGGTCAAATGCTGTTTTTTATCTTCTAGGGAATATTTCAGAAAAGTACGATTGATGGAAAAGCTTACGCAGTGGCAAAATTTCTTGCGGTGACTAACACATACAAAAAATTTGTTTTGACAATGGTCCAAATTGCGAAATGGAGATATTAAACTAATGGTATACTTACCAGGATGAAATATAAGCAACAAGTCAAGAGTATCCGCGGCTTGCCGAGCAACAACCGGTTTTCGAGTTGGCCTGATCGATAAGGTTGAGTAAGTCTAAACTAGCAAAGATCTCGACATACCCTTTGGGCGTTTTTTGGCCAGACTTTCGGAGCCAGCTGGAATTGTGTACCTTGAAATCACGTGCAATAACGATTTCAAAGGGAGGACAATGAGAAGCGATTTTCGAATTGGAGTCCAACAGCCAGCGGATCAAACTCGGAGAGATTCATTTTACTGTCGAGATTAGGGCCCCGTAAATAAAACAATAATTAGTGGTATGCTTATGGACGTAGTGCCCCGTGGCTTAGTGGTTAGTGTGACTGATAAGCAAAGGGTCGGGGTTCGACTCTCCGTCAGAGTCACCATTTTTTCGTGGGGTGCTGCCTCTTACGAGGAACTGACAAAACCTCCAAGAGTATAATTTATTTCGAAGAAGTGCATCTCATGTAGAGGTTCGGGCTCGGCGGTAAACTGTAGGTACCTTCTATTCTTGCAGATTCACAACACAAACACAGAATTGGTTGAGAGTGTAAGTTAAAAGGGCTTGGCTCCGTAAGGAGCTGTCAAGCCAATAAATTTACTTTTTTATTATGCTTGTAGTGCCCCGTGGCTTAGTGGTTAGTGTGTCGGACTGCTAAGCGAAAGAACCTGGGTTCAACTTCAAATCCAGCTCATAACCAACTTTTTTCTGGGGTACTGCCTCTTGCGAGGAACTGATAAAACCTCCAAGAGTAAAATTTGTCTCGAAAAAGTGCATCTCATGTAGCCGTTCGGACTCGGCGGTAAACTGTAGGTCCCTTCCATTCTCGCAGAGTAACAACACACACACAGGAATGGTTGAGAGTATAAGTCACTAGGCCTTGGCTCCTTAAGGAGCTGTCGCGCCAGTAAATTTATTTATTTATTTTTATTATGCTTGCGGACAGTGAATTTTAGCCAGAAGAAATTTAATCTGTATTAGAACATTGCTCGTATTGTGGAAGGCTTTGGCAAGCAACATCATTCGCAACATAAGCGATGAAACCATTTGTACATCCGAACTGCAACAAATCAATCCACAATACTGATGAATGTGATCGGTGCTGCCTTGACAGAGAAAACAACAAAAACAACAGAGAAATTAACAGTGTAGCTGCCGAATTTTTATTATTATTTTTGTTTTCGTAGTTAATTTTCTTCAGTATTGATTTTTTTTCTTTTATTTTTTCATTTCTTTTTCTTTGCTTTTAAACATTTTTACTCTCTTTTTCTGTACGGAATTGTCCAGTGGATTTGTTATTCTTTTAACGACTTTTCTTTTTAATTTCTGTGTTCGATTTTCTTCCTTTTCCCATTTAAATGTCTATTATGTCAAAAATTTAGACGCGTTAATAAAAATTCTTTGCAAACAGCGGAGTGGTTTGCACATTTGTCATATAAATGCGCAGTCTTGTAAACAAAATTGACGAATTTAGATATGTCTTTGAAAGAAGCGGGGTTGACGTTGTCTGTGTATCTGAAACGTGGTTTGATCCTAATGCTCTCATATCGAGCAAGTGTTTTTCACTTGGTGGGTTTAAGTTTTCCACAGCGATCGGTTCGGTCGAATTGTTAGAGGTATTAGAGGTATCCTTATGGGATACTCATTTTAGGCGTTGGGAAAGATTTGATGTGATGAAATGCTGGCTGCATTCAAAATAGTCAGAAATCGGGTAACTTGTTTGGCAAAAGGCCCATGTTCTAAATTTGTGTAGAAACATATGAAAGATATGTGGAATGGTAAGAAATCGAACTCAGTAGCTGAAGACATTAATATCGAGAAAATCAATATCAAATTTGCAAACCCCACATCAGTTATACAAAACACCGCCTAACAACTTGTTTCGAACTTATTTCCAGATGCCTTTTCATTTTCAGCAGTTGATATGTTCACTGTTGGCAACGCCGACCACCCCGAGTTCATAAAAGTTCTTATTCCGAAAATACTTCAGCTCATAACTCACATTTTTAATTCCATCTTAACGACTTACATCTGTCCGACTGTATGAAAACGGGCAAAGATAGTTCAAATACCAAAGAGCTCAAGATCTGTGATTGATTATCGTCCAAAAGCCATTTTGTGTTAGTTGTCGAAAGTCTTTGAAGCAATTGTCAGCAAACAAATCAAGGAGCATATTGAAAGCTTACATTTATTAAATTCTTTTCAATCTGGGTTAAGATCTGGTCACAGTTGCATAACGACCTTGTTGAAGGTCTAAGATGATATTCGAGAAGCGATAAATAAAAATAATTTAACCCTAGTTACGCTGTTAGTCTTTTCAAAGGCATTTGATTCTGTCGGGCCATCTATCTTATGTAACAAGCTTTCTGATCTGTTCAATTGTTCTAATAGTGCAGTAAAATTAGTTTTTTGTTATTTAAATAATCGTGTTCAGACCGTTTCGTATAACAATAATCTATCTTCTTATTTACCTTCAACAAGCGGGTACCGCAAGATTCGATTCCGGACCTCTACTTTTCTCCCTATTTATAAATGATCTCCCATCCGTAATTATCCACTGCAACTACCATATTTATGCTGCCGATGTGCAGTTGTATTACGACTTCTCTACCGGTCTTGTTGTAGATGCCATTGCAAAAATAAATTAGGATCTAGCATCATTAGTTGAGTGATCAATCCAAAACCAGCTGCTATTTAATCCTGATAAAACAAAATGTTTACCTATTGGAAGGCGCCAACCAGTTTTTTCAGATTTCCCTCCAATTTTGTTAAATGGATACAGGTTGAAATTGTCTTGAAAGTTAAAAACCTTGGAATAATCTTTAACAGTACGCTGTCTTGGAGCGACCATGTTAATAGCATTGTTGGTAAAGTATACGGTTCACTGCGCAGTCTTTCCCCCAACTGGACCATTTTTACCCGTAGAGATCAAGATAAGACTAGTAAAGGCAGTAATTATTTCCATTTTAAGCTATGGCTGCAAGATTTTTGCCGACTTAGACTCAGATTCATTGCGTAAACTTCAATTAGGCTTTAATGCCGTGACCCGGTTTTTCTTCGGCCTCCGTAGGTTTGATCACGTTTCCGAATTTTCACGAAAAATCTTTGGATACACTTTACATTGTTTTCTTCACTTCAAATGCATTTCCCTTATCGTCAAAAATATAAAAAGAAAAATGCCAACTTATCTTTTTGACAAATTAACCTTTACGGTACACATGTCTGAAATCGCGACGTCAATTTTTCATTTAGTCTGTAAGTCTTTGAATCCACCTTTCGTTCTCTGTAAGGAACAAAATAGAACACAGCCAGTTTTTATACGTCGTTTACTCCTTTTTATCACAGGATGATTCTCTTTCCGTACCATAATTTTTTTTTCCTTAATGGTTTAATTTAAAATCTTTCTTGTTCTCAGTTTGATCACCTTCTTTGTAAAATCACGTCTTCATGTATGTAGGTTTTTCTTTTTCTTCCTCCGTACAAAAAAAAAAACGCTACAAATTACTTCTACTTCTTTTGGGCGATTGCAGTCAATCAAAGAAAGAAAATAAAAATACGCACACAAACTTTAATGACCAATAGTTTATTTAATTGATAAATTTGAACACTTTTATACTGTCTTAATGGACATTTGATTTTTTCTACTTTAATTTTCACAAGATCGGTTTTATAAATTGGGAGTATAAGAAATAGATGCTAGTTAACTTTCGCGTCTTCCGATTTTTACTTCTCGCGTCGGCTATTCAACTTCAACTAACTCTCGTGTTCATACGTTCTTGTCTGTCATCGTCGTCGTCGTTCGTTTTAGTCCCCTTTTCGTATAGTGGTTTTATTATCGGTGTGTAAGTATAGTATGGTTTCGTCTTCGTTCGTTAATGTACTCGTGTGTATCAAAACGAGATCCTACATTTATATAAGTCAATTTGTACTATGAGTTTAAATTGTTTATCTATTCTTTTCTTCTAAGATTTATTTTTTTTTTTATTTTTTATATACATATATACTACCTGTACTGCTTTAAGAATTTATTCTCTTTGTGCAGCGATAAATAAAATAAATAAATACTTAAATACTAAATACTAAGATATATCCATGTAGACCAAGTTCTGATAAATCAGTATACCCTTCAAACTGGTTTAACTTAGTGGCTGGCATGAAAGACATTATTTCTTAAGCCACGAACATTGGAATATACTACGAGGAAATGACTTATAGTAAATTAAATTAGGTAAATTATTATTAAGTAAGTGAGGTTCCTAAGAACGGTAATCTTTAATGTGATTCTTTTCATATTATTATTTTGAAGACTAAATATACACAATGGAGCCAATTAAAGCTGGTTGACCAAATTACTTGCGTACTACTAATAGGCTTAAATTCCAAATCTGACTTTCGTACTCTTAAATTCCTAACAAAAAATATCTTTTTTACCTATTTTTGACATTTGCAAACAATTACAATTCAACCTCGCCTGAATTTCCTTGCGTTTGTACCTTTAATTTGATGTTTATCTTATTCGCTTGCGTGATTGTAAAGAAGACAATTACACTTTTCTGAAAAGGAAATGCTGACAAATATCCCACCAGCAGAGCAGCCCTTCAGTATTCAACATCCAGCCAAGAGCTTCAGAATATTCTCGTCCCCGCGTCATGTATCGTATGATGGAGTTCCTTCGATTAAAATCACATTTTGTGTTGGATGCTTCCAGAGAATAATATATGACTTCTTGGAAAATATTTGAAATGCCGGGATTTCAGGGATGCCATGCCATATCACGGATACGAATTTTTTTTAAATGGGTCGCGTGTTTCATAATTTATTTTTTTCTAATTCCACCCAATCTCTGCTGATAGGAGAGAGTGTATCATTAAATCTGTACAGAAGCTATCTTTGCTTATGGCGTTTTCGTGTGGCTCACTGGAGGAACATCTAACCACTGAATTAAAGATCCGGAATGTCAAGTGGTATGAGTATGGGAAATAATGGCATCCAATTACATTACCAAGGTGAATATCATGGCATTTTTGATTAAATAAACAGATTGCTCGGTGATATTTCAAAGTTATTACATTATTCCACATTTCAAAGGTGCTTTTTTGTTATTTAAGACGTGTTCGGGTATTTTGTGTTTACTTCTTGGATTTTGACGAATGAATTTGTTTTCTCATTTAGCTGTTCTGAGAGGGATTTTACTTTTCCTGAGGGACAAACATGAATATAATTTTTAAATTTAATTTTGAACTGAATTTATTCAAATCTGAATTAAAATGCCGAACGAAAGATTTCTAGGGAAAATTCAACTTGTGCGAAATCTTTATTTGGGCGCCATTTGTAAGTTCACACCCAGTCCATGAGAACTTAAAACCATAAATAGAGACTAAATTAGGATGGGGTTACATAATCGTTTCGGAATTTTAAATAAAGGACTTTTCAACAGGGACGCTACAAAAGTAGAGTGACAGAAACGGCAAACGACGCCATATTTCTTGCCGTTCTTTTGACATTTCTCTTCAGTGAGGTTTGCCATTTTATGATGAAAAGATATACGAGCCAACAACAAGTCGAAATTATTAAAATTTACTACCGAAATTCGGCCTTAACGTTAAGAGCGCTACGTCCAATTTAGGGTCGTCATAATCGTCCTAGCAGATCAACAATTGAGCGTCTAATGGAAAAATTTGAATCGACAGGCACAGTACAAAATTTTCCCCTGCCAGTGAGACAAAGAAGTGCCCGTAGTGTCGAGAATATTACTGCCGCTGAGGCTTCAGTTGCAGAAAGCCCAAATGTGTCTCTCACATGTCGTTCTCAAGCGTTGGACATCTCTGTGACGTCGTTGTGGCAAATTTTGGGAAAAGATCTTGGCCTACATCCTTACAAGATTAAACTGACGCAAGAACTGAAGCCGCTTGACCACCAGAAGCGTCGTATTTTCATGAATTGGGCTGAGCAACAACTTGAAAATGATTCGGATTTTCATCGAAAAATCATTTTCAGCGATGAGGCTCATTTCTGGCTGAATGGCTTCGTCAATAAACAAAATATTCGGTATTGGTCAAGCAGCAATCCACACGTACTCCATGAGTCATCATTGCATCCCGAAAAAATTACGGAATGGGGATCGCTACCGTTCAATGATAACCGAATATTTTTGACCCCAATTGGATGATATGGACTTGGAGGACATATGGTTCAAACAAGAAGGCGCCACAAGCCACATAGCAAATGTCAAAATCAATTTATTGGAAACCAAGTTTGGAGAACGTGTTATCTCACGAAATGGTCCAGTCGCTTGGCCGCCTCGGTCATGCGATTTGACGCCGTTAGACTATTTCCTGTATGGCTACGTCAAGTCTATGGTCTATGCCAACAAGCCAGCGACGATTGATGACCTTCGTACGAATATCGAACGTGAAATTGCAGCAGTATCGGCCGATTTATGCTTGAAAACCGTCGGAAATTGGGTTCAGCGTGTGGACTTTTGCAAGCGTGCCCGTGGTGGCCATGCAAAAGAAATCGAGTTCCATACTGGCATCGAACGTACTTTCACAGAAATAAAGAATTTCATTGATATTCAAAACTGTTTTTATTTTATTTAAAAAAAAAACTTTTGTAGCGCTCTTATTGAAAAACCCGATATCAACTAAGTCAAGTTAAACTCAATTGGGTGCCACTTGGGAGAAATTCGTTTGTCTTTGGTTCGAGTAAGTCCATCCAGTCCGGAAGGATTGAGATAAACTTCTACTAAAATAGTAGAAAGAGGATTTATTTGTTATACTCCGGAATTCAAGGATTGATAAAAGTCAAACTAAATCATAATGAGATCTTCAATTGGGCGCCACTTCGTATACGGTTTTTTTTTGAAAAAGTATTTTTCTTGAACTGAAATAAGAGCTTAAACTTAAAATTTAATAAGAGAAAATTAGTTTATACGTTTGCAGAACAGAAAGGAGTGCAAATCCTGACAGTTATTCAACTTGTAAGGAATTTGATGCGCTGTCTGATACCATCTCGGAAATTGTTTCCCTTTGTTTTCGCACTGAAATCGTTATTGCGGGCGATTTCAGTGTACACAATTCCAACGGGCTAGTTGATGTGCCAATGCGAATACCGGATGTTGCAGGGCAAGCCGCCCATAGTCTTGACTTGTTTCAAACTTCTCACCCTGATAAGTATACCATTAGTGTAACCTCTTCATTTGGCACTTTGGACCATTGTGTCATTTCAGTGAATTTTTCATCCTCCACTCATCCAGTTAAAGAAATAATTCTAATCAGGACCGTTTGGCAATATCTTAGAGCCAACTGAGACATCCTGAATATTTTGTTCTGTATTTTTTGCATGACCACCAACTACGGCAAAAAATTCTGCAATGTCCCAAAGACAGGAAAAATGTAAAAAATATTAAAAACTCCTCAACATCTTCTGTTCCAATGCTCATCGCTAATAAAAAACTTATTGTCTACTCTTCAGAGAATGCAAACTTGCTCGCCGCCCATTTCGCTACCAGCTCCACGCTGCCTCACAACAACGTTGCTCCTCCTGTACTTGAGAATATAATCTTTTCCATTGGACTGATTTTTTTCCACACTCGTACAGTAGCAAGAGTTTTCAAAGTTCTCGATATACACATATGGCCCGGATGGTATACCCCCGATTCTTCTGAAGAGGTGTTCTTCCACACTGGCAAAGCCACTGCGTAAGCTTTTCCATTGCTACTACTATTCTGGATTCCTTCCGAGAAGATGGAAAACAGCATTGGTCCAGCCTGTCCCTAAGAAAGGTGACCCATCCTCCTCCTTCTCCTACCGACCCATAGCACTAAAATCCCTTCTTTCTCAGGTAATGGAAACCCTGATTAACCGTCAGCTTAAGGAATATCTCGAAGATCAAAAGCTTCTCCATGACCATCAGTATCGGTTCCCCAGCAACCGTCCAACTGGTGATCTGATGGCATATCTCACCGAACATTGGAACGAATTTTTACATCACTTCGGTGAAAGTAAGATTAATACGCTTGATATTTCCAAGGCACGGATTTAACTCTGATTCCCACAAAATAAATGCTGGTGTGCCACAGGCCTCCGTTCTGTCTCCGACTCTTTTCCTCATTTTTATAAATGATCTTCTGTCTGTTATTTCTAATCCACTTAACTGTTTTGCTGACTACTCTACCTTTAGCTGTTCATATTCATTCGATGATACACGTCGTTCGCTCTCGGACGTGCAATTGCAACGGTACCGTATGTTAAAATGCTGATAAGTGTTTAGGTTTTCGGTATCGAAGCATGAAGTTTTTTCCCTTTCTGATCCAGTTAACATTTATAAAACCTTTATACGCCCAAAACTCGAGTATGACAGGTGCTTCGCAAACATCGCTACACCCACTCGATAGAATACAAAAAAGTGTATTAAGATTAATGGGAAATAGAAATGTCTCTGAAACAATTGCCCCTCTAGAACACCGACGTAATGTTTCAAGTCATTCGTTATTTTATCTTTTAGTAGCCAGCTGCATTCCTCCTCTAAAAAGTTTCTTCCGTAATATTCGCCCTTGTATGCTCATCAGTTCACCCTTGAGCCCAATTTCCTACGTACCGTGAAACATAGGGATTCCTTTTTTAGCCGAACAACACGAATTTGGAAAGGTTTACCCGGCGATATTTTCCGTTGCCATTTTGATTTGCAAGCATTTAAAACCAATGAAAATCGACACTTTCTCTCCTTCCCCTCCCTATCATCCTATATCCCGCGCAGTTTATATGTAAATAGTCCCTCGTGTGCTGCTTATTATAAACAAACACACAAAACACAAAGAGGTCCTCGCGGATTTTATTTTCTCTGGAATAAAAATAATTCCATCAACCAAAATGCTTTAAACTAAACGGATGTACTTCTGAATTGTTATTAGGTTTTGCGTCCTAAAATTGGAACAATTTAAACCTCTATCCAAGCTGAATAAACCGAAGCTATCGAAATAATTTGCATTTAATTTGCAGCGACAAGTAATAATCCGAAAATGTGCGAAATAATAATGCTCTTCCGGACAACAATTTCCGTCTAATTCACTTCGCTCGCCTGAGTTTATATATTATCCTCTTTGTCAAAGACAATTTTCAACCCAAACCAGGACCACGGGATGTTTGCTCTGAAAATGTTGCTCTAATGATCAATTTGCGCCTGATGATATAAACAATATAAAACGTCAAATTGCTGGACCACGCTTTTGCGTTTTCGGTATAGTGAAATCCTTTTAGATGCCCGCCCACAGGCATCCACATTCTCATCCCCGATTTGGTAGTAAAATTGTGATGAATATATAGATATGTATATCTACATCCCTTGGGGGTTTCTAAATACACAGATATGAGGATGTCCAGTCAATGGTGTTTGCAGAACAATTGCCGCAACTGTGCGTTGTCCGCTTCGGCCATAGTCGTCCTTTTTTGTCCACTAACATCGGTCTGTCCCGAGGGTTGATGCACAAGTATGTACTTGATTCCAGGTTTAATGTTATTATGAAGGTATAAAGTAGCGACACGAATTTGCCGCCGAAAGGATGCTCTCGAATATCCTGAATCCTGATCCTGAGTGCGAGTCAATGTAAACAACTGTGATTTAAAATAAATTTTCGAATCCTTTTTCAGACTGACGCGGCGTGATTTTGACCACGTAAGCTGAAATTAAACCATAGCAATGGAGACAATAAGTCTGCGAGGAGGCGTAGAGGAATGCCAAATGGAGCAATGCAATCCCAACTCCCCGAAGCAATTAAACTAAATGAAAATTAATAGCATCCGAAGGGATGTATAGGAATGCGCAGTGCGCGTTTACTGATTTTGTAGTTCTATTAAGCAAAAAGTTGATTTTATCGTGCATCCGAAACTTTTTTTTTAACTAATTAACGAGCATTTCAATTTCCAAAAGGATAATTAAAGTTTGAATTTGATGCATTTGATTCATATGAAAGTGGAAGCATGTCAATTACGAACTGTAATTAAAGGGCACAAGTGCAAGGAACCGAGTGTTACCTAGAATGTAGAAAAAATATCGATCCACATTATTTTTTGACTATATCCCCAAAGAAGGTAAATGTATTGTGGCAGGGAATTCATTGTACTAGTGTTATGATTTAGTTTTTAATAATATTTAACATTATTACGAAAAAAGGCTATGGGAAAATTAAGGATGTCATTGCTCCTATTTTAGCTTAAATTCTGCTTCTTTAATACGGTCAGGTACTCAATGAAGCGTGAAATGGTTATTTTTGCCCATTTCATTAAACCTCCCCAAACATTCCTTACTCCCATTATCTGTTAACGGGAAAGATAATTATGAGAACACTCAGAGCACAGTGCGGCCTGAGATTTCTTTCTGCACATTTGTCTTCAACATTTTCTTCTGCCTGGAAAATGGTAGTATAGATTGTCTCTTCAATATAAAGAGTTTGATTCTAGCCCCAAATATCTGGCACACGTTTTTTCAGACGTTCTCGATCCATCGGTGTACCATTTGGGCCATATGCTTAAAGAGTGTTTTATCTATCTACTCTTTTTACTACTAAGAAAAATAATCTTAGTTAATTTTTGGCTATAACTCATTTTGAAATACGTCCAATAAGATCCCGTTTTCAAATATAGGGTTTTCCAATAAGGACTTCACAACTTTTTTTGTTTAATAAAACGCAAACCATTTGAGATATTTCAAAAACTTTATTATCGGCTTTAAAGTACATTATACTAAAGTGTTTTTCTTGGAAAAAAGTATTTTCATTTCTCAAAAACAAAGATACATTTTAGCATCCGATTGAAAATTAATAAAAGCATTGAATTTGAAAACAAAAATTATACTTATGTTATTACATAAAATTTTGAAAAAAAAATAGTTTGATATTTTTTTAATTTTTTGAAAATTTAGAGTTTGAAAATTATTTTTTCAAAAACTATCACAAACACAACTTAATTTAAATTGAAAATTAAAAAAAAGTGTAGCATAGTATTCAGAGTTTTACCGTTGTTTTTAAATTTTTTGTTTTTCTATTTTGAGTAAAGTTCTTAAAAAAAAATGCCCCTCCCGACGCGATTGTGGGAAATAGACCCCCCTCTCCAAAACAATTTTTTCTTGTCTTAAACAAACCTACTCTCTCTGGCTTTTTGGTGCACCTAATTCCGACCACCCTGTATATGTATTTATTTTTGTATTAATTAATTTGTTTGTTTAAGACTAGTATACGGATATATTGGATTAGCAGCCAGCCTACTATACCACCAAAACAAACGACATCATACATAACATACAACATAGCACAAGCACGACTGACACTGAATAGAATTCTTACAATTAATTACAACACGACCACCATTCCAACATTCCATAGGAAACCGGAATGACGATCGACAAAAATGTTGGCCTACGTCTCTGCGTCGCTATTAACAAACAGATTGATTGATTCACATTCACACTTAAACCATTGTATATCCATTGAAGTTCATATACAATGACTTAAACCACATTTCTTTTTTAAAGATAAGGAAAAAGAAAGACAAAGACAGTTGATTGTTAACCATTCCGCTGGCTGGTTGTGATAATTTAAAGTAATGCAGTTGTTGTGTTGCACCGAAGGATTGTTTTTAATTAATTAACTTTTATAATAATAAAACAAAGTATTATATTTCAAAGGCCAAGAATGAACCGAAGATTCCATATAATAATTATATAGATCCCACATATAAAATAATAGAAAATATTGGGTTTTCCAATAGGAACTTGAAAACTTTGAATTTAATTTGTGAACGCACCCTTTCAACAGCATGGTGCCACAAGCCACACAGCACACCTTACAATCGATTTATTGAAGAGTAAGTTTGATGAGCGTGTTGTCTCAAGAAATTGGCCGCCTCGTTCATGCGATTTAACGCCTCTAGACTATTTTCTTTGGCGCTACATTAAGTCATTGGTTTATGCCAACAAGCCGACGACGTTGGAAGAGCTCAGAGCCAACATAGAAAGCGAAATGCGGCCGTTTCGGCAGAAATGTGTGGCTGAGTCATCAAAAATTGGGTCCAACGAATCAACCGCTGCAAACGTGCAGAAATGAAAGCCAAGTTCCTCTCAACGGAAAGTTATTATTAATGACAGACTTCAGTAGCGAATAAAGAATTAAGAATTTAAAAACAACTGAACCTTATTCCATAGTTAGCTAAGATCTTTGACAGGGACTAATTCCTGATAGTATTGAATTAACATGGAACCTATTGGCAAGAAATACATTTCGTTCAAGAAACGGTCTAACATACGCTGAGTAGAGAGATTTAATCTCCTAAAGATCAGACAATCCTTTGGACGAGCTTTTATTTTAACCAATTACTAAGTCGGCTTTTTTATAGAAATTTTAATTTGGCTCCAAGCCTTGAGTTGTTTGTAACAGAAAACTCCAAAATCTGAAAGAGAATGAACGAAAGTTACTAGAAGGCTATTTAAATATACGATATGGGCGAGAGAAGTGTAAGTTAACGATTGACGGTTATAGTTTGACATTTTAAGACATTTAATGAGGTTTAGGAAATTATGTCATTGAGAGAGGGGGTGCCTTGTATATGTCATTTTTTGGGGCATTCTTAACATGGCTGTGTATTTTTTAAGGCGCACTTGCACCTCCTTCATTTTTTTTCTCGTACCTACTCAAAATCCTATAGTGACCCCAAGTAGGGGGCAGCATGCAGCACAGTGGCGATTATGGGATTGGTGGCATTATTTATATATTTTCTTGAAGAATTAACACGGAGGATTATAGAATATAAATCGTAATTCTACCATTTTGTCTGTATTAGAAAAAAAAAACATTATTTAGCGAAAACAAAATATATCTCAAATTAAAGAAAAAAAAAATTATTTTCAGTTTATGTCCTATCACATTCCATCGTCTCTGATGAGGAAACATGGAAAATTCATCTTCCAAGAAAAGGCCACGAGGAATAAAAAAACAACACTAAAAATACCAGAAATAATGAAATAGATCTCATTATGCAAATGGAACGCGTCAAAAAAACGCTGGATATAGAGGAATGCCATCTCCCACGCTTGATTAAAAACATGGCTCAAACCATCAGTCTAAACTCCATATTTATACCCCAAAGGGCCGTCTAGTATAATTGAAATTTATTCATAGCAAGAAAATTTGCAATGAATTTTCTGCAGAGATATTTTGATCTCTTTCTCTCGGTATAAATAAAGGACATTTCAACGGTAATTGATTTATAGAGAAATTACTTTCCATTTTTAATAAATTGCCTTACACAATATTCCAGATAAATATCTTGTTTACAATTCCTTTTTCTAGCGTCACATTTGTGGACTTATCCCTCAAGAAATTGTAATTCAGGTAATAATGGCTGAGATGACAGTTGTTCACGCGAATTACAACGAACTTTTCCATGAATTTTTTTATTCGATTCGCCAGAAAAAAAACACTTCATTCCGGGAAATTCTTAATTCACTTTTATTTTTGCGTTATCATGAAAATTTTGCGAAACAATTTTCCGTCAAAATAAATTTGTTTTTATGTGTCTGACGGTTCAGGATAATTGCATACAGAAAAAAATATCCAGCTACCCACCTATGAGTGCAAGAAAATCCAAACGGAATTCTTGGAAGCTACTGGATGTGTTGTTTCGGCAAAATGCCAAATGGCTTGTGAGTATTATTCCAACTGGGAACTGGGCTTAAAGGTCGTGTAAGCATTTTATATGAAAACCAACTGAAGACTGAACTGCGTCAAACTTTCCAAAAAAACAACAACAAATAATTCAAAAAGGACTTTGTGGACATGCAGAAACTAATTTGCAGGCGGAACTATTGAATCACGTATCCTTTTGGAAATGTGGAATGTGTTAAGTCAACGAAGCAAGAAATTGGAATTCAATTACTCTTGGCCAAACTATTTTCACCGCATAATGTCGATGACAGTGCAGGAAAAAGAACTCCTTTGTGCGCATTTGTATGATGGGATTTGAACAAAAAAACAGTGGGGTAAGTAAAAAGCTATTTAAGTGGGATTTTCGAATAGATTTGGTTTGGTTTTGGTAAGAATGTGGGAATAGAAGTGAAACCATAAAAACAAAAAAAAATTATTTCCATATAAGTTTTTTCATGGGTTAGTGTTAAACAAAAAGTATAAAATGAATGCATTGACATTACATTTATATTTATTCAGAGGTTTGAAGTTTTGAAAAACTATTTTCTAATCAAAGACGATGAATCAAAAAATTTACAAAATTCTCAAACTTTTCCTTTGTATTTGTGTTGAAATCAAGACACGCACTTTGAAAAAAGTGGTCTTAAAAAATGAACATTTCTCTGGCTAGAAAGAAATTTTCAATTTGATCCAGCACTGTTAAAAAAATAATATTTGAACAATGAAGTAATCAACAGTCGCTTTTGAACCAAGAATTGAGCAATTCGTGTCGTTGTATACTTTTAGTCGGTAGTGTAAACTTTTTTGGTAGGGTTTTTTTATAGATACGGCAACAGGATGAAATTTACCGTTTTGACGATTTTTGATGAAATTTGATTATTGGTTTGGTTTTTTAAAAAAAATTTGAATGGTTACCATGTTTGATTATTATATAAATTTTTTTAGTTGACATTTTATTTGAGTTGAACTTACCTAGTAACTTATTTTACAAATAAAACACATTGTTTGAAGATGTTTGGTTTGTACTTATGTTATTGCTTTAGAGTATCTTCGCTTGTTACATCAAAAAATCTAGTACTAAATCTACTACCAACTACTAAATATGGTACTAAATCGACTACTAACTAGTAAAGTCAGTACTAAATATACTACTATGTACTAAATCCAGTACTAAATATACTACTAAGTACTAAATAAACTACGATAGCACTAAATTATAGTACTAAGTACTAAAAATCTAGAACCAAAAATACTATTGTACCCACAACATAGTACTAATCGGATCCAGTTTTATATTTAACTAGCGTTCGAAATATACATTAAAACTTTAAACAGTCAAATCCGAATATGGCAACATTGGTAATTGATTTCGGTATAAGAAATACAGGAAATACAGAAATAACAAACTTTCTTGAAAAATGCAAAATCCAAAAAATAATTGAAGACGCATCTTGGTTTGTTTACGAAAAATCCAAGGGAAATCCATTAATTTTGTTTCCCTTACTCTGACATACTCAAATATTAACGGTCCTGTCATATAACCGTTAAGTAAAAATGCTTATCTTTCTCGAAAACGGCTCCAAGAATTTTTTATGAAAAAAATGTACTTTTGTAGGTGTGATTAAAATTTTGATTTACAAAATAAATTGCACGACTGGATCGCACGTACTTGCTCATATATGTGGTCACATACACATTGTAGAATAATATTAAAGAAAATTAAAGTAAACATCAAAGCATTTATTCGATTTTTGTGACTTTTCGAATAAAGTACATTAATTTGTATTGGGTGAAATAATTTAAACGCCATTTTATTTCTTTAGGAAATGCAAGAAAGTGTGATTTTTTTTAACAACTTTTTTTTGTTAAATTAAAAAAAAGTAATTCAAGAATACAAACTTAAGCACAAAAATAACAAACATTTAAAATCAAAATTAAAAAAAAAATCACTTACCCGTTTTCAAAATATTGTTTTTTTTTTTAATTATTAAAAATATTAAAAAAAAAATAATGCAAAATTACTAAGGCTTACTTTATCTTCTTATATATCATTTTTGATCGTAATCGGATCACCAGTTTTCAAAAAAGTCGAAGAAATTAAATCTTTTTTCACCAAAATATAATGCATAACTACAGTAGTACACCGATTTTTTTTATAAAAATTCTTGAAGCCGTTTTCGAGAAAATTAAACATTTTTACTTAACGGTTATATGACAGGTACCGTTTTTTTTTTAGCTAAAAAAATTGAAAAAAACTCCTCTGTAGAATGTCAAAATAACCTTAAGTTCAAAATTTGAAAACGATTAGCACAACCGTTTTAGCTTCAGTCTAAACGTTATCTCAAAATGTTTAATCTGGACGAATGCAAAACTTGCATTATAGCAAGGCAAGTAAAAATTAAGTTGGTAGGCCAAAAACGGTACCCCCCTAGGACCGGTTTTTTTTTCTTCGACTTTCTCGTGAACTGGTTAACCGATTGATTACAACCAAAATTTATATTCAGGAAGATGTAGGTAGCCTAAGTACTATTAATTTAAAATATTTTCGAAAACTGTTTTTTTTTTGTATTTTTAATAATTTAAGATTAAAATTAAAATTTTTTTTTATTGAAAAATCGATATTTTCAAAACGCGAAAGTGAATTTTTTTCTTTATTTTTTTAAACAAAATTATTTTTATGGCAAAGTTTGCATTCTTATGTATATTATTTTTTTATTTTTTAACAAAAGTTTTTTAAATAAAAGTCGTTTTATTTAAAAACCGTTCCTACGATTTTAAAGAAAAATCACACTGTTTCACATTTTTTTATAGAAATAAAATGGCGTTTAAATGTTCCGTTGAAAACTCTATTACGTACTTTTTTCGAACAATCAAAAGTCACAATATCGAATAAAAACTTTAAAGTTCTCTTAATATTTTTCAATTTTTATTCGACGTGACCGCACATAAGAGCAAATGTGCGATCCAGTCGTGCAATTTATTTTATTTTTTTGTTCGAGTTATAAATGAATTCGAGTTACACAAGTTCGATTTATCAAATTTTGACTCGAGTTAAACAAAATTCGAATTTTCCAGGTTCGACTGTAGTTAAAAGTTGGCCTCATATGCATAATAGGAAGATTCGAAGAAAATGGCGTAGACCAAGACGCCCGAAGCCTTGGGGTGCAAAACTGAATGGCGTCGGCTAGAAATCGATATGTATGTACATATGTATGGAAGTACTTTTTGGATCGAAAAATCCGTGCGTTCCGGCATATTGATTAAATCAACGTAACTGCTAATGAAAGTCTTAAAAACAAATGTTTTATTCAAAAACTAAAACTTTATTTTTTTTTCGAAGCTTAGTTTGAAGCTTAGTTTTTCCGAGTATGAAACCATTTTAAAGAAAATGCAAACATAAATGCACTTAGCTTACAGAAAAATTAAAATTAAAAAAAAAACATTTCTCTTAAACCGCTTACGTTGAATATTTGCATTTTGCTAACACATTCAAATACAAAAAAACTGCATTTACAAGTTATTTTAACTTTGAAAATTTTAAACTTTTAATGTTTCACAACACATTGCATTACATCAGAATTTTTCAGAAAAATTATTTAAATATTATGCTTTTGTGAGTTAAATAAGATTTTAAAATTACTTGCCCAAATTGTGTGAAAATGTTTTCAGCTTCGATAGTAGATACCACATATCAATAGCACTAGTTTTTGTTGCAGTCATAATTTCGCGCCACGCTATTTATGAACAACAAAATATACTCTCACTACTTCACCGATTCCCCATCATATCAAAAAACTGAAGGCGCTTAGACTCTACTAAACAATTTTGTTGTAGAAGTACATAGAACGTAGATATCTATTGTTCTAAGTCTGCTTAAATTAGCCGCTATGTCTATTTATTTATCGTGTCTGTTTTTTTATTTAATAAAACAAATTTGTTTGCTCAAAGTGAGGGGGGAAATCAGCATGTTTTGTGCAAAATTATTGATTGAGTGACCTTGAATACAACAATCAGTTTTGTTTAGATTTTGAAGATTTTGCTATCAAGTCAGAAATTTATAAATATACTTATTTACATATAAGAATTTATTCGCATTCCCCTCGGAAAATATGTAAAAATTTAAATTTATTTGTAATATATAAATATTTGGTTTAACAAACAAATAGGTTAATAAATTAATAATGAAAATAAATAATTAAAATTAAAAAAGACGTTATTAAGAAAAGATAATACATTTTTATACAAAATCAATTTTAATGCTTTCTTTTTTTACTTTACTTTTTTTTTCTTTTTTTTTATATAAGATTTTTAATAAGAGCATTTTCACTAAGTTCACATTTTTTAAAAAATCTTTCATTGAGAATTTTAATCTTATGTTCTATTTTTAATAATTTTGCTTGCTCATGTAGTTCTTGGGTTGAAAAATGAAAGATAATTTTTAATATTTTGTTTTGCAATATCTGCAGTTTTTTCTTATGAGTTTTTGCACAGGCACCCCAGACAGGAGATCCGTATAGCAAAGTCGATTGAAAAATGACTTTAAAAATAATCAATTTATTATGTTTATTTAGTAATGACTTTCGATTTATAAGCGGATTTAGTAATTTTATGGCAATATTTATTTTATTAACTGTCATTTGTGTGTGTTTCCTAAAGGTCAGCGTCTTGTCTAAGTGAATACCAAGGTATTTCACTAAGCTGACCCAAGGGATATCACAGTTATTAATTTTTAAGTTACAGCTGGGTAAGAAACAATTCTTTTTTTTTTTTTGTGGTGAAAAAGATAGCTTGACTCTTTCCAGCATTTATTTTGATTCGCCAATGTTTATAATACTCAAAAATAAGGACGAGAGCGTTTTGAATATTACTTGTTATGATCGCAGGATGTTCAGGGATTATGTGTTTCCCTTTTAATGTAGAACACACTGCGCGGGCATTACGAAGATAGGGAGGGGAGAGATAGGAGGTGCCGACTAACATTGGTTTTGAATGTTTGCAGATCAAAATGGCAAGGGAAAATCTCGCCGGGTAAACTATTCCAAATTCGTGTCGTTCGGCTAAAAAAAGAATCCCTATATATCACGGTACGTCCGAAATTGGGCTCAAGGGTGAACTGATGAGCATTCCTTGCGAGACGAGTATTACGGGCGAAACTTTTAAGGGGAGGAATGCAACTGGCTATTTCGAGTGAACATTTTTTGACAAAGAAACGATAAAATAAGGAAAGACATGAAACATTGCGTCGGTGTTCGAGAGGGGCAATTGATTCAGTGACAGTTCTATTTCCTATCAATCTTAACGCTCGATTTTGTATTCTATCAAGCAGGTGAAGCGATGTTTGTGAAGCACCTGCCCAGAGGTGGGAGTTATATTCGAGTTTAGGGCGTATAAACGCTTTATAAATTGTAGCCAGATCAGATGGGGAAAAATACTTCTTACACCGATACAGAAAACCTAAGCACTTAGCAGCATTCTTAGCGATTTCAAATATATGGTCGTTCCAACGGAGGTTGTCGGTGACACACATACCGAGTACTGAGAGCTTTTCGGTTTCTTCGATATAAGTGCCATTCATGGACAATGGCATTGGGGGTATGTTTAGCTTTAACGACAGAAGACAGCATTGAGTTTTCGAAGCATTAAACTCCACACGATTCCTATTAACTCATTTGACAATGCTGTATAAATCGGAGTTTAAGGAGCTTGACATACGGTACCGTTGCAATTGTACGTCCGAAGGCGAAGGACGTGAATTATCGAACGAATACAACTTGTATTGAACGATCCAAAAGATAGCTTCTAATCCAACCAACAAGAGTATCATCGATCCCAAAAGCACGCATTTTCGATAAGAGAGCTTCATGCCAAACTCTATCAAATGCCTTGGAGATATCAAGAGCAATAATCTTACTTTAACCAAAGCGATGTAAAGATTTGTTCCACTGTTCGGTGATATATATTATCAGATCACCAGTGGAACGGTTGCTGCGGAAGCCGTACTGACGGTCATGGAGAACCTTTCGATCTTCGAGATATTCCTTAAGCTGACGGTTAATCAGTGTTTCCATGACCTTAGAAAGAAGGGATGTCAGTGCTATGGGTCGGTAGGAGGAGGGGGAGGATGAGTCACCTTTCTTAGGGACAGGCTGGACAAATGCTGTTTTCCATCTTCTAGGAAAGATTCCAGAAGAGTAGGAGCGATGGAAAAGCTTACGCAATGGCTTTGCCAGTGTGGAAGAACACCTCTTCAGAAGAATCGGGAGTATACCATCCGGGCCAGCGGATTTGTGTATATCGAGATCTTTGAGAACTCTTGCTACTGTACGAGTGCGGAAAAAAATCTGTCCCATGGAAAAATTTACATTCTCAAGTACAGGAGGGGCAACGTTGCTATGCGGCAGCGTGGAGCTGGCAGCGAAATGGGCGGCGAGCAAGTTTGCCTTCTCTGAAGAGTAAACAATTGGTTTGTTACTGTCGATGAGCGTTGGAACCGAAGATGTTGAGGAGTTTTTAATATTTTTTACAAATGACCAAAAATTTGTACTGCCTTTGGGACACTGCAGAATTTTTTGCCGTAATTTTTGGTCATGCAAAAATTTGGTTCTTTCTATAACGTAGTTGCATGAGTTCCTTGCTTGTTTGTGCTTTTTCCGATTTTCTTCTGTAGGGTTGGCTTTGTAAAATCGGAAACTTACTTCTTTGAGCCTGATAGCTTCTTTACACTCAGAATTAAACCAAGACTTTTCTTTAGGTTTGATGCTTTTTACTCTGTTAGGAATAAAAGCACGCATCCCTAGAAGAATCACATTTGTGATCATTTCAGCACTGGCATCAATGTCACTATCCAGTTAAAGTTTCGGAAAAAATTATTCAGGCCGTCCCAGTTGGCTTTCTCTTATTGCCAAACGGTCCTGGTGGGAAGTTTTTCTTTAACTGGATGGGTGGAGGATGAGAAATTAGCTGAAATGACACAACTGTCTGAAGTGCCAAATGGAGAAGTTACACTAATGGTATATTTATCATGGTGAGAAGTAAGAAACAAGTCAAGAGTATGGGCGGCTTGCCCAGCAACATCCGGTATACGCGTTGGCACATCGATCAGTTGGGTAAGGTGATGTAACCCGGCAAAGACCTCGACATACCTTCCTTCGGTTGTTGTTTGACCAGAATAGCGCAGCCAATTGGAATTGTGTACATTGAAATCGCCCGCAATTACGATTTCAGTGCGAGGACAAAGGGAAACAATTTTCGAGATGGAATCAGACAGAGCGCATCAAACTCGTTACAAGTCGAACTACTGTCGAGATTTGGACTCCTGTAAATAAAACAATAATGAATGACATGCTTGCGGACAGTGAATTTGAGCCATAAAAAGTTAAAGTCCGTGTAGGGGATAAGACTGATCCTTGGGGAACACCCGCAGAAACAGTTTTAGGAAGAGAACTCTTTCCATTTGATGAAACAAGAAATTTTCTATTACACAAGAAACTCTGTATTATTTTAATTAAAAAACTTGGACATTCATATCTAATTAGTTTATGTATAAGCCCATTGTGCAATACCGTATCAAAGGCTTTTTCTACATCTAATAAAACTAAACCATTTTTTGTCTTTAAACTTTTCTTTTACATGCCTACATATTCTCAGAACTTTTCCCAGCTGATGACAAACTGACTGTAGAAGATATAGAATACATAGTGGGCGATTTGCAGAATCAGAAAGCTCCGGGAATTGATCTAATAAGAAATATGTTTCTTAAACAGCTTCTAATGAGTGATTTCAATATATAACTGACTTAATAAATATATGTTTCCAATTTCAATATTCTCCACTTCGGTGGAAGTTAGCAAAAGTTGTTCCAATTCTAAAATCGGGAAAGCCCCGTAGTGATCCTATGAGTTACAGGCCAATAAGTTTACTCAGTAGTATTAGTAAAATTTTAGAAAAGATAATCCGTATCAAATTAGAACTGTTTTTGAATGAAAAGCATATTATACCAATGCAGCAATTTGGTTTCAGAAAGCAGCACAATACGTCACACTAGTTAAGATTAGAATCTATTGTAACACCTTAGTATCTGAAACTAATAACAAACTTAATTTTGATACAAGAATATGAGTAAGAACCATTTGATCCATTGTCATCTGCAATGGCTGTTGATGAACCATTTAACTTGATATTGAAAAGCGAGTTTATATAAACCAAGAAAAACAACTGGAAGAGTACCGATCCCTGAGGAACACCATTTTACTTGCGATTATAGGTACTATAATACAAGTTAAAGATTCGTGCAAACAAATTTTTTTTTCTAACAATCAAACATGACATTACGATGATAGAGAAGTCGAAAAAAGTGGGTCCGGAAATTCCATCCGTCTGTCTGTCTGTTCGCACCTCTACAGCCTAAACGAATGGGCCGATTTGCTTCAAACTTTGTATTTTGTATTAACTAGGTAGTATCTCGTCATTTTTGCTCTAAGTCGAAAAATAACGGTACCTGTTTTTGTACAACAATAGATCTTTCAGTTAGAATGAATTTTTCTAAATTTGTTCTATAATGGTACCTCTCATATAACCGGTTTTTCAAATGCGGTTTTATCGTAAACCGTTATCCCGATTTCAATAAAATTTTGCACACAGGAAGTCATTTATAATTCAATTGACTTTACATTTAAAGATTTTCAAAAACTTTTGTTTTCGATTTTTTTAAATTTTCTAAAAAAAATTGGTTTTCAAAATATTTTGAAAACGGGTTGATTGAATTATTTTTAAATAATTTTCTCAGATGAAAACTACAGATTTCCTTGCAAATGACATACTAGAAAAAAAAATTAAATATTTTTTTTCGAAAAGTTTTTCAAAAAAAAAACTAATTAAAAAAAAAACTGGTCGAACGATGTCCAATATTTTTTTTCCTCGATAGATATTTAGTTTTCAAATTTTATTGCATACTTATTTTTTCCGAAAAAACTCTTAAACATTAAAAAAATTAAAGAATTTTCGAAAAAAAAATGATTTTTTTTATTTTAAAAAAGGGTGTTTTTCTTA
Organism: Platycheirus rosarum; assembly: GCA_963971375.1. Lineage (NCBI taxonomy): Eukaryota > Metazoa > Arthropoda > Insecta > Diptera > Syrphidae > Platycheirus > Platycheirus rosarum. The sequence continues at coordinate 129,978,462 of OZ020509.1, read as the reverse complement.
GACGTGTGGTTTTTAGCCTGGCAATACTTTTTCAGGAGTTGGTCTTTTTGACAGCTGTCACTTGATTTATGCTAAGTTTGGTTTGGCATTTTATAATAAATAGATTTACTCCTGAACAGCATTTGCAAATTGTGCAAATTTATTACCAAAATAATTGTTCAGTTCGGTGGAGCAGAGTATCGAAGAAGACCCGAATGAGTCCATCCGCCGTCGCGCGCAACAATTGGTGCTGTGCCCATCCATTTAATGAAAGATTTTGCGGAAGGATCTTGGTTTGCGGGCTTACAAAACCAACTCGTGCAAGAATTGGTGCCGAACGACTATCAAGCGCGTCGCACGTTCGGTGAATGGGCCCAAAAACGAGATGGCCACCGATTCCGATTTTCACAAGTTTGGGCCTCCCTGCCAGCCACGGTGGCCACTTGCCCGAAATCATTTTTAAGACATAATGGCAAACTCTTATCTTTATAATAGAGCCAAAGTCTTGGCATAAAATTAAATTATATGCATTTTATTTCTTCTTGAAAACTACATGTCTAAATACATACATAATGCAGCCACTAAGCAATTATCTAGCATAAGAACAAGTTCGTGCGACCCAGTAGTGCATTCGACGATGGACCGCACATATGACCAAGTGCGATCCACTCGAGCAATTTTTTTTTAAATTGCGAGCTGTACTTCTATTGCCGTTAAGAATTACTGATTGGACTCTTCCTTTCAAATATGATCTAAGCCATTCAAAAATAACTCTTCTAAAGACTGCATTATATAACTTGTTTATCAGTATGTCATGGTTAACCATGTCAAAAGACTTCGTCATATCAACGAAGGGCTATTGTACATTTGCTTTGATTAAGACTGTCATAAAGCTGACTGCATATCCTGAGAATTGCATCTTCTCTTGACTTACCGGTCCGTATTTAAATGATTACGACAATGACAATCGCTAACAGAAAATGCATTAAATGACAGTTTGAGTTTTTCGGATATGTCTGTGAAATATTCATTAATTTTTTTTGATATGATGTTCAAGTCTTTTAAGTTAACACGATCAACAACCAAGCTTTCAATTTTATTTGAATTTCGATCCTTTCCTAGAATACTGTTAACTATTTCCCATTCTTCTTTTATATTACCCTTTGATTTTTCAAATAAGTTAGTATAGTAACTATCTCGAGTTAGTTTTCCATTAGCGTTCACAGTTCCACTTAAGGAATGGTAATGCTTGTTTAGTTTAGTAGACTTGAAACCTATTTTATTCTTTTTCTCCGCCAGTTTAATGAGACTATGGCCCCGATTGCGGTTGTCGATTAGTTAATCGATAATCGAATCTTTTCGATTACCGGCCGTCGACTACTGTTTTTCGAATTGTGACAATCGACAGTTGTCGTGCATAATTTTTTGATCGACAGCAGAGTTTGGATGTCTTCTTTTGGTTAAAATTTAATTATTTTATTGAAATTGCCATTTTAATGTAAAATAAACAAAATAACATGCTTCACAGGTCAAAAGAAATTACATACATAAAACCAAATGAGCATTTTGGTAAGGTTAATGGAACAAAATCAGAACATAGTAAAAGGCCTATGTGTAAAGTCCCAGGCAAAGATAAAATGGGAAAAAATTTCTTTGGATTTTTTTTTTGAGATTACGATTTGACTCATTTTTAATTAAATTGAATTATAACAAACGCAAACCAAAACTATCAATGCGAAAATTTATTTGTAAACACACTAATGAACTGTCAAAATCGTTATATATTCACAATATATTTTAACATTATTCACAATAACTTTATTATATTATTTCTGCCAAATCGAGCAAATATGTGATCAATACAAGTACTTGAAGAATCAGGGACGCGGGTTGGTTTGTTAATGTATCCTTAAAGACCATTTGACGCCATTAAAAACAAATAATTTTTACTATCTTTATCTAATAAATTTATTGTTTCAATATTGATATCACCTATTAAAATTTAAGTTAAAATTCTGTCTAATTCATCTATTAACTAACTTTTACTAAGCCCGTGCAATCTATATACACACAACATAATATAGTTTTCATGTTCATAAAAAAACGACAACTTAACTGCATCCGGAATCCTTGTTGGTAAAGTTGGAGGTTTTGGAGGTGTTGTCGGTGATGCATATGTAAGCAGGAATAAGAGAAAGAAATGGGGCAAGACAGTAATTCCCACATATGCAAGTAGTGTGGTAAAGATCGATATATTAACCGCCATGAAGATGTTGCTTTCGAAGCAACCTTTACTACAATAATACTCGAACCCTGTGAACTGGAAAGGCAGACTATTCACACAGAACTTCCACAAAATTTCACATCTAATCAAATTCCGAAATTGCTATTTTATTGATAAATGTATCTCAATTGCCAAACCATTTAATTGTGATTTTCCTATACCAATGGCTTACTCTGAATTCATTTCACATGAACGAAATGAAAAACAAAATCAATTGACTGCTCAAAGTCGCCAACGGATGCTATTATCATCTGCCAACTTACGTTTGTCTGTTAACTATCCTTTCATTGATTATGTCGGAAAAGAGACTTGGATTCATTGTAACCCATCCACAGTATGCAAAGGAATTATTTTCTCTCAGTTTGGCCGAAAAACGAGCAAAAATAATATCAGGATTAAGATGCCTTAGCTATTAAATCCATTGAGACAAAAATATAACGTCGTCCAGAATTGATATCTTTTATATTGCCCTTTGCTGTAGGAATGGGGCTTAATCCTTGTGGTGATGGCCAAATAAAATCCATGGGTTATATTATACTGAGGCGTAGCTTTTATTGAATTTTTTTTAATAGATTTTTTTGGCAGTTCCTATTTTTCTTGGCTTCTTGCTTGCGTTCTTTTTCTTAAGTTTGTCATAATAATAACTTTTGCAAACAAAAAGGACACAAAATGGAATTTTAAAATTTGTTTTGGCTCCACAAAGATAATTGGATGAATCTCGAGCTGAGAATGGGATATCTGCTATTAAAAAAATGATAAAAAGAACTAATTTGTATGAATAATGTAAGTCGGGTGTTTTAGAAGGAAAGTCGGACAACATTTTCGGTTATTTCTTTGGTGTTTTTGGAAATGAATACTAATTTTTTTATTAACACAAGTCCTTTTCTTAATATCTTCGTCAAAATTAATAGCTTTCTAATTCTTTTCTTGAGATTAAGGCAAAGGAATTGGAAATTAATTTACTTTAAGCCTTTTATGTGCAAAAAATTACAAACTTCTATGGATTCTAAAGCAATTAATTTTAACAGCATTGCATATCGAAATATTATAACAGCGTTATCAAAATATTTCTTAATATTGATTTTTTTTCAACAGGGTGTTTTCTAACTTGTTGGAAATTATTTAGAAACAAATTTTACCGGCTTGGTCTTAGGACGAAATTACACCACAGAAAGGATTAAGAAAGCATACTTTGGAGTACTCGGATTAAATAAAATGAAATCAAACGAAAGTTCGTTTTGGGCTGCAGTTTAGGAAACAGTTAAGCCCTTATAACTGCGGTTAAACAGATTTGATATCTTTTTATTTATTTTTAGTTTTTTCCGCTTTTCTTAGCTATGCTAGTTTTTGGCTTTTAAGTAACTTTGCTTTTAAATATGCAGGCCTTCTTGAAAAATTATGCACATTAAATAGTTTTTTTTTTTTTAATGGAAGTTTCATAAGAACATGACAAGCATACCATGAAATAACTTACGAAAGCTTTGAGAAATAGATTGTTTGGAAATACATGATCTGATGTGCAGGCTCCTCAAGTAAGACGATTTTCGGTTGATTGCAGAATATTGCTGAAGCTGTTAGAACTGTTCCATGAATCAGCATTAGATACTCGACTTTGCAATACAATAACAGTTTCCAGAAGAGAATTTTGAGTTTTCTTACTATTTACTGGTGCGGTGCGGATTTTAGCAACGAGTTGTCTAAGTAGGCCATTTTTTCTTCTTTTCTTTTTCTCTCTTAGGAAAAAAATTATCGATATTCACTCAGGAACTAAAGTTTATATTCAAGAAAATGTCGACGCGGAAACCAAAATCCCGAAAACCAAAAATCCCGGAAACCCAAAATTCCGAAAATTTAAAATCCCGAAAGGCCAAAATCCAGAAAATGAAACTAAATTTTTTTTTGGGTTTGTTCCATTAATCCCAGTCACAAAATTCCCAAAGTAAAATCCACAAATCAAAATTCACAAACCAAAATCCTCAGACACAGAATCCCTAAATACAGAATCCCAAAAGCAAAATCCCCAAACACATAATCCCCAAAATACTCTTTAGCTCGAGCCTAGGCTAAACTAGTTTTGCCTAGGCATTTCTTGAGATTTTATCTCCCAAGCAATATATGAGATAAATATGGGGGGCATGCGCCCCCCCTGCAACCCCCTGCTTGGGCTCACTATAGGATTTGGAGTATGTGCGAGATTGGGTTTATGCTAAAGTTCTTTAAATCAAAAAGAAACGTTGCACATACGCAACCTTGCACCTTTTCCAAATTGTGAGCCCAAGCATGGAGGTTGCAGGGGGCAGCATGCCCTCCCATACCTTCTTCGTACTTAAATTTATCAGAGGGACATATCTTTGTTGTTGATTTCCCAAAATAAATAAAGGGTGTCGTGTTGAATTCCCAAAAAAAAGCCCCACGGGATAATATCCCCAAACTAATTTAATCCAACTTGATAATATCCCCAGAGACGTAAGACAAATGGACAAAATCCCCAACTAAATAATTTATTTTGCCAAAATCCCCACGAAATCTCCAAATCCCAAGTATACGTGCCCACATTCATTTATGCATGTAGTCATAAAACATTTAGAATTAACAGGTACTTTTCTTTCATTTTTCCTTTTCGTTATATGTAAAACAGTACGAGAAACCTTATTTTGTTCGCATTATTGTAACAACGTATGTTTATTATGAATTATGACAATTTGTTTCATGTCCAATTTTGAAAAAAAAAAACAATTATTTCAATAAACTCTACAAACATTATAAGCATTGGTATTTAAAATCTTTAGATTGCATTTCATGCAATATAAATGAAATCTAATATATCCAAAACAATTATGTTCAAGTAGTGAATCATGCGATTAAATCGCGCGCGCGATTTACTACTTGAACATAATTGTTTTGGGGCTATTCACTTGGAGATTTTCGCCCTGGGTATTCTCTCTTTGGGATTTTGCTGCTGGGGATTTCACTTTGGGGATTATTGACTTGATTATTTTCCTTTGGGGATTACATTTTGGGGGAAATTATAGCCAACCCATAAATAAATTGTTTGATAAACTAAACAAGAAATGTTTTTTATTTCAGCTTAAACTCTTAAAATATATAAGTACAAAAAAATCTCGAATTACTTCTTTTTTCGAAATTTTTTTTCGAGATATGGTCTTTCGAGATTTTTGTTCATTCGAGATTTTTTTCATTCTAGATTAAAAATTAGTTTTTTCGAGATTTTTTCTATTCGAGATAACGTCATGATCCCCATACAAGTACTGGCCGCATAAAATGAAAATTTTGTATTTGGGGATTTTGTGCTTGGGGATATTGGTTTAGGAATTTTGTACTTGGGGTTTCTGATTTGTAGATTTTTCAAAAGTTGGGTATTTTTGGTATTGTGGATTTTAATGTTGGACATTTTGGGGGTCTCCCAATTTGTTTGTAATGCAATAAAACAGTCGAAAATTTACTTAACAAATTGAACAAAATTTCAAAGTTTAAACAAGTTAGCAAAATTCTTCAAATCATGTAATAAAAAAAAAAAAAAGAACATCGAAAAGACGGAGTATGTTTGTAGGTATAACAAATATTTTTTTTTTTATAATCAACTCTTAATAAATAATAATCATATTAATTATAATAATAATAAATTAAAATCATTTATACCAAAAGTTAAATTTAATAAAAAATTTTTTTTCAATTAGCTAATATACATACTCTGATCCAAAACAGAACAAATTTCCGGATTTTGGAATCTCGGGATTTTGGGATTTTGGCTTTTCGAGATTTTGAGATTTTATGATTCTGGATTTTGGGGACTTTCGGGATTTTTGGTTTTCGCAATTTCGGGTTTTCAGAATTTCGTCTTTCGAGATTCTGTCCCCAACCCCTGCCCAAAATTAATTGCGCTTAATGCTTTTTTTCAGATTTTTAATAATTTAAAAATTAGCGTTTATTTTTAATCATTATTTCGAAAACATCTGCTTATTTTTGTTCAATTCAGTTTGTGAATGTGTTAAAGTTTGCATTCCTTATTTTGTTGTTTCTTCTTCATGGACAATGACATGAAGGGTATGTTAGGCTTTAACGACAAAAAGCAGCATTGAGTTTCCGAAGCATTAAACTCCACACGATTCCTATTACCCCATTTGAGAATTCTGTGTAAATCGGAGTTTAATGAACTTATCATTAGGTATCGTTGCGATTGCACGCTGAGGTAGAGTCGTCAGAAAAACAGTTTAATGGATTAGTAGTAACAGACATAAGATCATTTATAAAAAAAATAAGGAAAAGAGTCGGAGACAGAACGGAGCCCTGGGGCACACCAGCATTTATTTTGTGTGACTCAGACTTGACTTGAATCCGTCAAATACAACTTGGTGTGAACGGTCCAGAAGATAGCTTCTAATCCAACGAACAAGAGTATCATCGATCCCAAAAGCACGCATTTTCGATAAGATATCTTCATGTCAAACTCTATCAAATGCCATGGAGATATCAAGAGCAATAATCTTACTTTCACCAAAGCGATGTAAAGATTTGATCCACTGTTTCGTGAGATATGCCATCAGATCACCAGTGGAACAATTACTGCGAAAGCAATACTGACGATCATGGAGAAGCTTTCGGTCTTCTAAATATTCCTTAATTTGGTGGTTAATCAGTGTTTTCATGGCCTTAGAAAGAAGGGTCGTAAGTGCTAAGGTTGGGTAAGAGGAGGGAGAGAATGGGTGACCTTTCTTAAGGACAGAGTGGCCAAATGCTGTTTTCCATCTTCTAGGAAAGATTTCAGAAGAGTAGGAGCGATGAAAAAGCTTACCTATGTCCAATGGGGATTAAGAAATAGCGTCGAATTTAATTTTTCAAAAATTGTGTTATTTTCCGTTGTTCAAACGAAATGTATTTCCATACCACTATCCATTAGTGGCACCCGCATCGAAGAAATCGAGCATCTCTCAGTTCTTGGAATGTGGATTACAAATCACCTTCCGCGGAATAACCATATTTTCAAGGTTGCCAACTATGCTTGGAAGGTACATACAATATTTCACTCCACCTTATCTGGCTTCAGTCTCTAAAGCATTAATTCACTAAAAACTTAAGTAAAATTTCATATTTTCATATTTGAGCAGATGCTCCCGTAAAATAACGATTCTTGGGCAAAATTCAAAAACGAGCTTTAAAAGTTATAAGAGTTAAGTACAATAAGAGAAACTTTTATATCCCCTAAGCACTGTCCCCCGTAATGCTTCTTCCTTGTCATTATTTTATTGCTATTTTAATTAACGATGCTCAAGCAAATATTAGACAACGCTACGTTTCTGCTCTGAAATAATTCAAACGCAATAATTTGAAAGTACAGTCAAATGCAGAATTCCTTCTTTAGCCGTACCACACGAATGTGGAATACCTTTTTGGTTTTTTTTCCCTCCAACTTTGAAATGCAGAATTTTAATAGAAATGTTTATCGGTAGCTCCTTTAACATTATTTTACATTCTTCTTTATTTCCCTAACACCCTAACCAGGTTTAATTAATATTATAAGGATAGTCAAAATCCATAAGCACAGTTAAAAAAAAAACGGTTTTTTAAAGCAACATTTTTCAAAAATAAAGAAATGTTAAAGAATGCAAAATCAAGCACTTTTTTTAAACAAAATTTAAAATAAATCACCGATCCATTTAAAATAAAAGGCTATTCGAAAACAATTTCATGTGAAATAAATTAGCTGCCAACTTTTTCCTAAATATCAATTTTAATTGTAATCACTTGTTCTTATGTTAGATAATTGCTTAGTGGCTACATATGTATGTATATAAAGGGTGTTTTTTTTTTTAGATGTGTGGTTTTCAAGAAGAAATAAAACGCATATAGTTTAATGTTATGGCAAGAATTTAGCTTGATTATAAAGATAAGGGTTTGCATTAGGTTTTAAAAATGATTTCGGGGAAGTGACTGTCGCGGCTGGCTTGAATAAATTCCAGCCGAGGCCCAATTTTGTGAAAATCGGGATCGGTGGCCATCTCGTTTTGGGCCAATTCACCGAACGTGTGACGCGTTTGATGGCCGTTCGGCTTCAATTCTTGCACGAGTTGGATTTTGTTAGCAATTTGTAAACTTGTTCAGGAGTAAGTCTATTCATTATGAAATGGCATACCAAACTGAGGATAAATCGAGTGACAGCTGTCAAAAAGACCAAATCCGAAAGAAGTATTGCCAGATTGAAAACCACACGTCTATAAAAATAAAAAAATAATTATTTTTTTTTATAAAAATTCTTTCATTTTTTTAATTAGTTTAAGAGTTTTCTCGGAAAAACTAAGTATGCAATTAAATTTGAAAACTAAATGTCTATCGAGGAAAAAAAATATTGAAAATTGTTCGACCAGTTTTTTTTACACGTGGTTTTTTTGAAAAACTTTTCGAAAAAATCTGTAGTTCTCATCTGGGAAAATTATTTAAAAAAATTCAATCAACCCACTTTCAAAATATTTCGAAAACCAATTTTGAAATGCAATATTAATTGAATTAAAAATGACTTTCTGTGTGCAAAATTTTATTGAAATCGGGATAATAGTTTACGATAAAACCGGATTTGAAAAAAACCGGTTATATGAGAGGTACAGGTTTTAAAACAAATTTCGAAAAAATTCATTCTAATTGAAATATGTATCGTTTTAAAAAAAATAGCACCCTGAAAGTTTTATCAAAATCGTTAGAGCCGTTTTCTAGAAAATCAAACTTTTTGTTAAAAATTGTATGGCAGGTACCGCTATTTTTCGACTTAGAGAACAAATAGAAAACACCCCCCGAGATACTATCTAATAAATACTAAATACCAAGTTTGAAGCAAATCGGCTCATCCGTTTAAGCTGTAGAGGCGCGAACAGACAGACAGACTGGCGGAATTTCCGGACCCACTTTTTTCAACTTCTCTATTATCGTAATGTCATGTTTGATTGTTGGAGTTTTTTTTTTGCAGAATCTCAAAATAACCTTATATATACATTATGTATATATTTCAAATTTGAAGAAGATTGGGCCACCGTTAAGTCCGTTATCCTACTTATTTATATTATAAATGTGAATGTTTTTATGTTAGTATGTTTGTTCCCCAATCACGCTACAACGGCTTAAAGGATTTGGATGAAATTCGGTAGGTAGATTGTTAATGTGCTGGATTGAGACATAGGCTACTTTTTATCCAGAAAAAAAATGCACTATTCCTGTGGGAGAGACGTAAATATTAAATACTGCATTGCTGGAAGTATGTTAGATATGCTTCCATGCCTTAATGACTGCACGAATTTGTGAACAAAATGCACCGCTTCTTTGGCGGGTTTTGATTTAAATTATACAAATAATTTAATCTGAAGTCCACGCAGACGAAGTCGCGGGTAGAATCTAATTTCTAAATATATCTCCGTACAGAGAGAAAGACGGACACAAAGAATTTTGTCAATAACTCAAAATGTTTCTCTATCATCGTAATGTAATGTTTGGTTATTATCTTTATTTTTTTAATTTGCACGAATAGATTACTTGCATTAAAGTTCCTTTAAACGTCGAAATTCTCAGTACTGATTTTTAAGATTTTTTTAAGCCCTTACATTAAAATTTTAAGAACACTTTTAAGAAATCCATTCAGACAGTCAGATATTTTTTGACACCAACAAACTTGTTCAGTTAAATTATCACATTGATTTTGTTCACGTTTAAGTAGGCTTTACAGGCATCTTCATTAGGGTGGGCCATTTTTTTCATCTTTTGAATTTTGGGTTGTAATAGCAATTTGGGGTCCTTATGACGTATGCCAAGAATTTTTTAAATCTATTGAAAGTAACTGCCTCCAATTTTCATTCAAAAATTTGATAAATTTATTGATTTCGCAAGGTACATTTAAATTTGTATTTCATTTTTATTGTTCAAATTTTCAAATAACATAGCTAGCTTTGACTCTTCATTTCTAATAATATATTATTTGTCTTGAATTTTCAAAAAAAAAAAAAAAAACTTATCAGAGTAGCCCTGCACTCATTTGAATTTCCTAAGTAAATCTCATATCTCATTTATTCCTCAGTTTTATCGTGATTTTTGAGGATTAAAGATATTAATGTGAACGTTTACGTAATTTATTAATCGCCATGGAACGTACTAGAAACGCCTTTAAGTGTACTCTATTTGGTGAAACATGTGATCTTAAACGCAATGCTTATGAAGAAATTATGAAGTGTTACGAGTGGATTTAGGCACAATTTAAAAACAAATTTTAAATTATTTATTTATTTAATTAAGTGACATTGTGGGCGAAAAAGTGATAGATATTTGGAAACAAGCATCACTCCCAATTGTTTCCCATAAAAGAATGTTGCAAATGCTAAAATGTTATCATGGTAAGTGCAAACAGCTACTTAAATTTCACCCAAGAATTCCAAAAAAAAACCTGGCAGTGTTTATTGCTTCAAGTAAAGCTTTGTTTGATATTTCATCCTGTAAGTGTTCCGATTTTTCTAAATGCACTTGTCCAAAAGAAAGAAAAGTTCCCTCTAATGAACAAGAATTCCTTATTGACCAAAGAACGACCAGAAAAATGATAATAGGAAACACAGATGCAAACAAGAAAAATTCAAAAAAGTATGAAAAGGAAGCTTGATAGGGAAAAGTTAACAAGTTGTACCAAGGAAACGGTCACAAATGTGTCGGCAAATTCTGCTTCTCCTCATAACAGCTCATTGGACGAATCAACCGATTCATGTGAAGATACTGATAAAGAAGATTTTCCTAGCGTAGCCACTGTAAAGAAAAAGAAAATACAGCCTTCCGTGAACTATTCCGCATTAACTCATACCTGTGACCGATATGGCGTGTCAGACAGAACTGCAGCCGCAATCGCCTCCGTTATCCTCCAAGAATCTTAATTGCACATTATTGACAAAAATAAACTTAGAAGGGAACGAAAAAAAGCTAGAGAAAGTGTTCAAACAAAAGATGCCGTTTCGGAAATCTGTGCGTTGTATTTTGATGGCCGAAAAGACAAAACCTTTGTTAACAAAAAGATTAATGATAAATATTACCGTGAGATAATAGTTGAAGGACACATTTCATTAATTAGCGAACCGAATTCAAAATATTTAGGTTATATTGCTCCACCAAGAGGCACAGCTGTATTGAGCAAGAGATAACTAACTATTTTTTGACAGAAAATATATCACAAACAAATTTGATGGCTATTGGGTGCGATGGTACAAATGTCAATGTCGGAAAATTTGGAGGAATTATCCGTCTACTTGAAAAATCCTTGAACAGACTATTGCAGTGGATGGTTTGTATGCTGCATATGAATGAACTCCCATTTCGTCATCTTTTCGCTCATATTGATGGTATGACTTCAGGTCCAAAAACATTTTGGAAAAAGTTGGAAAATTGTGAAGAAAATGCCGACAAATCACCCGGGAAAATGTCTCATGCTAGGTGGCTCACGCGAGCTAATCGAGTCCTTCGTCTCTACATCGCAACAACACATCCTGATGAAAAACTAACAACGTTGGCAACTTATGTTGTGTACGCTCCAACTTGGTTTTGCATTAAAAAACACCCAACATGCAAAGATGGAGCGCGGCATCTATCGCACTTAATCTCGACATCTCGCTACCTTACCTTCGACCTAAAAGCTGTTATTGATCCAGTCATAAAACGCAACTGTTTTTTTGCACATTCTGAAAATTTACTGCTGGCAATGTTAACCGACTCAAGCAAATGCATAAGAGAGTTGGCTCTGCGTCGTATTTTGAAAGCCCGCAATTTGAAATATGAGCAGCTCAGAGTTTTTGAGGTCCCAAAAATAAAAATGGAAGCCAGAGTCTACTACGATCTCATTGACTGGCAAAAAGATGTTTTTGATCCCCCTCTGCTGAAAAGCGTTTCCAATGAAGAGCTTAAATTCTTCATTTCTCAAGAAGAAAATGAAATACATTTTTTGAAATTACCATGTCACACTCAGGCAGTTGAGGGGCAGTAAAAACCGTGACGGAAGCTTCAGCAACTTTATGTACAAAATCAGCACGTGAAGGATTTATAAAATCCAAGCTTTTGTCTCGCAAATTGATGCCGAAATTCGACAGCAAAAAAGATTTTCGAGTTATATGAAATCACTTATTTATAAAAAAATTTTTTTTTTAAAGTATTAAATAAAGAAATAACAGTTTTTTTGTATTTTACTTATAAAAAAAAGTTGTTTGTACCTTAGAAAAATACGACTTAAGATTTGTTTACCCAAATTTTTACGGTAAAATTGGAGGCAGAAGATGTTATCCGATTGAGATGAAACTTTCAGTATTCATCCATAAGACCATATAGCTACTTTTTATACCTATTACGAACGGCCAAAAGCAAAAAAAAAAAATTTCATAGAAAAGTGACCCACCCTAATTCTTCATCCTCATCTGCATCGTCATCTGCAAAAAAAGAGGATACACAATACACAAATCATACTTGCTCGATAGAGAGGGGAGACCAAAATGCAGATAATCTTCATGTATGAAGATTATAGGAAGTATGAATCTGAAGATTGCAGATTATAGTGTAGATGAACATGTTCATCTTTATCATAGCATTTCATCTGCAACATTGTTTTATTTGTTCTGATAACTTTGTTTGTTAGTATTTTTCAATCAATGTTAAACATCGTATTAAAAAAAATACTTAAAAAACACAAACTATCATTTTCGTTTGTTTAGTTTTTATTGCGATCCATGCATTTTATTTATATATTTGTTTTAATTTAATTCGGAATATATTTTGATTAATTTGCACTTTAAAATAACTACGCATTTTATATTTTTCCATGTACGCTGACAATTCTTCAGAATCGTATAGCGTGCTTTGAAAATGGCACAATAAACTAATTGTATGCTTGCGGCCGTCACATGTTTTTTGAGTATACATAAATTATTTGCGCGAAAAATGGACATAATTACAAATTTATTGCATCAGAATGTAAATTTATGTACATATATCTTCGTTTTCTAGTAAATGGCAGTGAATATTTGTTTTCCTTATTTTATTTATTTTATATATTAATAATAATTGGTACTTTTTGTTTTTGTTCGTTAAATGTACTTCGGGTAGGTATTGAATTGGAGCACTTGAATGTGCCCAAAAATATGTCAAAAAGTTATAGTAAATTTATGGGAAGCCTTTAGTGTGAACTCTTTCTAACTTACATATAAATATATTAGTTATTTATGTTGGTCCTGTTCTACTTTTCTTCAAATTTGCAGATGCAGATGCATGTAAGGCCTCCTTTACGGATCCATAAGCAGTTTACAGTCGAATGCATAGAAATCAGATGCATTTCTTAAGTGTTTAGTGTTTTAAGAAACGGAAAAACTGCAGGTCTTGCAGTTGTCAAGAAATGTATATCATATAACCATAACCAATAAATCATTAAATTCCTGGACCATCCAAATCCAATTAATAATTAATGCAAAATTAATAAAACAAATTAAATTTGGAACTCGCATATGAAATCGACGTCATAATAACGAAGAACTTTTCACCCCCTTACGACTCATCTCCATCACTAAACGAAAAGTTGAAAGTTAGAAGAAAATCATTTTATAAATTTCCAATACCAAGTTCCTATCGCATACCCAAAGAATTGTATTTTTGTAAATAGTTAAAAAAAAAATCGCTTAAGAAAGAGATAAAACATAATCATTTTCTAAACAATATTGCCCAAGTCAACTTTTGGCCAAAACTAAACCATGAAATCCAAGGAGAGTGCATGACTTTGGATTTAACTTTTGTTTTTAAAATAGTTTTAAAACTTACAAGTTGTGTTGCCAAAACAATCAATTCCAAGTTCAAGGACGATGCCAAAGGGATCCACAGCCACGTCACACAGACAGAAAGTAGCCTAACTCACAAAATGAATGAATTTTATTTTTGTAAATATTTTTTGTCTACTTTTTGTAGGCAAGGAGACACTGCACTTATTTTTTTGCTGAATTTTGGAAGACGAATAAGATGTAATTAATATTTTTTTAAATTTTTTTTTTAATATGAAGAAAGACACATAATCCAAATAATTTTTTAGTACACTTCCACGCACTTGACAATTTTCCAAAAAAAAGACGAGATATGTCAAAGCCTTACCGAAGCACTGTTTTTTATGTTAATTATTTTATTTTTTATTTTAAGTTAAAAGTTTGTTAAATAATTTGCATAATTTTATAAATATTTTCCATCAAAATATTTTAGAAGGTTTAACACAACATTTGACCACAACGTTCACATTTTGAACTTTTAACCACACAAAATATAAACAATTTTAATAAATATTTTTTTTTTATTTAAAATAGAATATACAATAATAAACAATTTTTTTTTTCTAAAAAAAAAACAGCGGTCCGTTTGTTTTTTTCCCACCACAAGCTCCGGAACCTTTATCGCTGTGGAACCTAAAGTGACTAAAGAGTTTCGCGTCTGGATCTAAACTGATCCGCTGGACGATACACTGGAGTTCAAAACGTTGCTGACTAAAGCCCCGCAAAATAAAAAATAAAACGGTTCTTCGTTCTGGTAAAGTTGTTTGGCCCTGAAGTCGAGGAGCAGTGCTGTGTGCAGAGTATATATGAGTGGCTATCAGTTGCCGGAGAATACTGCCGCCAAAAATTTCTTCAATTGGACATGCACAAGTTGAAGAAGCTTGAGCTGTGCTCTAAACCCTTCCACCCCACATTGATGTGATAGGACTTCCAGTGCCGAAGCCTATAGAGTGTTTCTGTGACGACAGGCGATGCTTAAAGAGAGCGCATGTCCAGATTCAACATACGGTATCCTTCCAAGGAGAGATTGGGATATTCGGTTTTGTAAACAAAATGGTGAAAGCTCTGGTCTTGGTGAGTTCGAGATGGATTCAGCTATCTGCTCTGCATGGAAGAAGTGATGCACAAGCGGGGATGTGGTGAGTTCAGAGTATTTGCGAAGTTCAGGCTAGATGACCTTTGTAAAAGGCATCCAGCCAGATAATGCGTATGCATTGTATTGCAATGCATAATGGAGAGAGAAGAAAGCTGTATGGAGTGGGCGGGATGAGAAAGATAGATAATGGATGACTGATATTGTAATCTGGGTGTTCAGAAAAACTGCTTGCCTCATAAATAGAACACTCATTGCTCAGCCTTGAAGACAATTCAAAGGGCTACAGTCATTTTATTTTTTCGATTCGGATTGCTTAGTCCATTTTAAGTCTTAGGAAAAATTGGAAAACCAACATTCCAAGAAAAATGTTTGACTGTCCTAAATCTTACTACTTGAGGTGGGAAGCTTAAGAAAAGGCCCTTTTAATGGTTCTGGGCTGAAAGGCGGAAAACTCCCTTGAACACCTCTTCGTGGTTGGAAAAAAGAAGGCTAACGAGTAAACAGAGGAAGGACCAATAAATAAACAAGACTACGCCGTTAGTCTGGGCACTGTCTTATCCTTGGGCTGGTTAATATACTCCTTAAGGCGAATGAAATGTGGGTGGTGGCAATGGCCCTGAAAGTCTGGTGACAGAGTAGCTACGCAGCCAGAGGCAGCAGCAAGTGTCTCTTGTATTATGACTTCCAAAAGTAGGCGGACAGGGATTTTGTTTTAGATCGATTTTTTTTAAAGAACGCAATTAATCACATTCTAGGACAAACATCTTTGGAGTGTGGCATCTTATAAGATATAAAATCCGATGCTTTGTTCTATGAACCTCTGTATTGTAATAAACACATTTGGATGCGGATATGTGCAAAAATTATAATCAAGACTTTATTTATGTATAAAAAAAATTAAGGACTTATCGCTATTAGCACCGAAACGCTTTAACCTAAAATAGGAAAGTATGAAGAGATAAGGGGAAATGCTTTTTGATCATATAGTGATGCATGTTAGGGTCCTTGTACAGGGACGAGGTAGAATTTTCCTGGAGGAAGGTGTGGATTAACAATGTTTTTGAATATTTTTGAAAATCACTTAGGGTAAACTATTATAAATCCAAATTTGTGTTGTTCGGTTAAAAAAGAATCTCAGAACTTTTAACGTACTTTCGAAATTGGACTCAAGCGTCTCGAAATGGGACGAGTATTACGAAATACGGATACAATTTTTAACGGGAGAAACATTGCGTCGTTGTTTGAGAGGGGCAAATGTTTCAGAGGTAGATATGATAAATATTTTCTATGAATTTTAATACTCTTTATTATGTATGTCCCATCGGGCAAAAGTAGCAATGCTTGAGATGAACCTTTCTTAAGTTGGGAGTTATAGTCGGTGGGGATGGGGAGATCCTGCAACAACATTACCTACAGACCGTAGAAAAAAGAAACAAAAACGACAGCTGGGAGGATAATTCTCTCTTCGTCTACAAACTGAAAAATATCCGTTCAGTGACATACAAACATGTGCACCGGTCTCTGAACATTTCTTATGGGACTACTAATACGGGCGCTAAACGTATGGCTCACACGAATCTCACACGTATTCACATACTCTAAATAAAATGTCAGGGTTTGCAGGGCATGGTCGGTACGAGTCGCAGTTCTTTTTTTCTTTTTTTCTATGATGCAGACAGAAGACATATCGAACGAAAAACAGCGAAGGTACATAATTCGTTAACTGTAAAAAAAAAGTCTGATGGATATCCTTCCTCTCTTTTTCTTAACAGTGAAACTTCAAGTGATCCTCTACATATTTCAGAGTTACTACGTGAAGAATTTTCTCTTGGGCCAGATAATAACCCGTAAATTCTTCTAAAAAAATGTTCCCAAACTCTCTCCGTTCTCCTAACTCAAATTTTTTAATTTATCTTCATCCCAAGGTGTATTTCCAAAAGTATGGAAAACTTCATTCGTTACACCGATTCACAAAAACAACGCAAAAAATAACGTTAAGAATTATCGCCCCATTGCCAAAATATCCTACTACGAAATAATAAGTTTTCGTTGTAAGTCGCTTATATCCCCTAGACAACATGGCTTCCTCAAAAGTAGATCCACTACCACTACGATTATTGAATTTGTTTCCTTTGCCCTCTCAGCTCTAGAAGCAGGGGATGGAAGTCGACGTTATCTCCACTGACTTTAGTAAAGCCTTTGACAAAATTTCTCATAGTCTTATACTCTTCAAACTTAAGGCTCTTGGCTTTGAACAGATCTTTTTTGAAATGGATATCTTCTTACCTCAGCAATCGTTCCTATAGTGTGCGTTTCAGGAATGCACTTTCTAGTTTCTAATCCATTTCTCGCCACTTCCGGTGTCCCTCAAGGAAGTTACTTAGGCCCTCTCCTTTTCATCATTACCATTAATGACATCGAATTGATAATAAAGCATTGCAATATCTCATTATATGCTGACGATACTAAGTTTTTCAAAACCATATCTTCAGTAAATGATTCAAACCTTATTCAATTAGATCTTGATCGCTTTTCAATTTGGTGTAGCAAAAATTGCCTGGAACTGAACGTGGAAAATGCCAATCAATAACTTTTTCACGTTAACGCATAGTTTTACCTCCCCGTCAATATTTTCTCACCAATCAATCCATTCCCATTGTTGATTCGATCCGTGATCTCGGTTTCCGATCACACATCGACGAAATAATACAGAAGGCTAATTCAACTCTAGGTTTCGTAAAACGATGGTCTAAAGAATTCTGCAACCCTTATGTGACTCGTTTCCTATATATAACACTCGTTAGACCATTCCTTGAATATGCTTCTCAAGTTTGGCGCCCATACCACCACGTCCATATTTCGAGAATAGAAAGCATTCAAAAACGATTTCTTCTTTTCACTCTTCGCGGCCTTCAATGGCAAGATCCTTTTATTCTACCTCCATATCATGTCCGTCTCCAACTTATTAATCTGAGAACTCTAGATGATATGCCGATATTCTTTTCATTCACCGACTTTTTTCTGGTTCCGTTGACTGCCCTTCATTATATAATTCCATTTTCTTTAACACTAACCCCCGCAATCTCAGAAATCCTAGACTTTTCTTTATACCCTCCCACCGTAGCTCCTATGACTCCAATGAACCTGCATACGTGTAGCTGCGAAGTGTAAATTCGATTGCTGAATATTTTGACCTAAATATCAGTACACCGAATCTAAAGTTACGCCTCAACAACTTTCCCAACCTTCCCATTTAGATTTAATTAGTCTTCAGTTAGTTTTAGTTTTGTAACTTGAAATAAGCCAAATAAATGCCCCCACCAAAATTAAAATTAAATTAGAAAACGATCATACTATTTACACTCAAACGAATGAACGAAGCCAGAAAAGGGGAAAAAACAGTATCAAACCTGATCTATGCCTAGCATAGAGTTCAGTTGTCAAGTAGACGTCAAGCTACCAACTCACACAATTGTAATTCATTGGCAAGAGTTGTAGATAAAAACTTAATTTAAAGACAGTATAATTTTATAAAAGAAAGTATATTAACATCTACTAGTTTTATTTGTTTTTCACATAACTAAAGGGTCTTGAATCTCGCATAAACGGTTTGCACGTCGCGAAGGATTAAGCACGTGAATAAACGAACGAGCATGAAGCGTAGAGTCATCAGCAAAACAGTTTAGTGGATTAGAAGTAACAGATGTTGGTTTATAAAAATGAGCAAAGATTTGGAGACATAACACAGTTCTGGGGCACACCAGATAAAGCACGGATCCCTAGAAAAAATTACATCCAGCGCTGGCATCAATACTACTAGTATTGTACTTATTCTGTACCTATTAGTCAGAAATGATCAAATCAAAGCTACATTGAATCAGAGGCTTAACAAAGTAATGGAACATATTTGTTGAAATAAAAGAGTCGTTGCGTTGGAATTTTGAAAATATTATTCCGTTAAAAATTCTACAAAATTCATTAAAAATGCTCACGTCAAGTATTATGAGAATTTTTTTAAAAGAATAATTTTCTAAATTTCACTTTCTACTAGCTTTAACTAAAAGCGAGGAAGTCCCTATGGGCCTTGTATGTTTTCATTTTAAAAAATAAAGTTCCGTCAAGGCCTTGGTCTTTAGAGAGTAACTTCAAGATGATGCTTCAAGACCACCGGAATCATTTCCAATTAGCGGTTTACCTATCAGGGGCAGTTGTTTTTGCTTAAATTGTGAGTTTGCAAGGTGGGGAAAGAAGTCTGAAGACAAGAAAACCTTCTCATATACCATGACTTACAGTTTTAGCATAAACAAGGTCGATTGAAATTCTCTCACCTTCGCGAGAATTAACCCAAAGCCACTGAAGAAGAGTTTCTTCCAGGATTTATGTGTCCTCAACAGATGAAAATATTAGTTTGTTGATATGATCCCGTGAGAAAGTCATCGCTAGCACTTGCTGAGCAGGAAAACTTTTTTGAAGGTTCCGTAATGGTGTCGGCATGAATTACCATATGATCGGAAAAAACAGTGGGTGAATCTAGCTAATACCTCAACATCATCCTGGACGAAGGTGTGGTTCCATTTGCACTGATGCAGGACATTGATGTAATGTAATAGTAACACAATAATGTATAGATACATCTAGAAAGGGGCTACCAACTGATGGCTTCTCCTGACGGCTTTGTTAAGAGTTTGGGGGAGCGATACCATTTATTACGGAAAGATTACTCGTAAAATGATTCTTTTACTATTTTTCCTTGGTTAATATTTGACTTCTAGGCTCTTCATTTAATTTTTAAATTTTTGAAGCTCAGTGTGCACTCCCCTCACCTAGTTTCCTTTCAAACAACAATAATAAGGAGATCTTATTAATTTATAATTACCATTTCGGCATTTGCCTTAACTGCCCAGTGCCAATTATAACGTCGTAAAATTTGTTTCCTATAACATTCAAATCCCGGATTCTATATAAAGGATATCGTGCTTCTTTAAAGAGGATGTAAGGGAACTCAATAAACCGATGAAACCCCAGTAGTTCGTGTTCTACTGAAGTTCCATTACCGAAGATAATCAACATAAACAACATTTTATTGTTAATTGAAAGTGTGTAGCCTTCAAGTCCTAAAGGCCACTAGCTAAACTTGAGTGCCTTTCGACGTTCATATTGTTGGGGTTAACTTTATCAACGAGTCATTGAGTGTTTTTGATGTTGAGTAATTGTTATTTAAGGACACAAGTTAGCTGGAGTATTGAATCCATAAAATGATTCGGGAACAAAACAATTAAGGCTCGTTCTACCAAACAGGACGGGACCCACTTAAATTCCAATAAAATTAAATTCCACAAAGTAAAAGCAAGTGACGTACTGCATTAAAATTACATTTAACATTCGTGCCAAAATCACACCTGCCTGTTAAGAAACTATTTACGTGTCCATCAAACTCTACTCCCAGTCGCCCTATCTCAGATCTGCCAACCATTCATGCCTGCATGAAAAACTACCTTATTTGTCCAGAGCCGTTTTACATCTGCTGAATAATAAATGACCACAATTTCCAGGCCACGCTATGCCATCCGTCATTCATAAGAACCGATGTGAAAAAGTGAACTTTGCATAAGGAAACAGTGACCGTAAAATGGAAGGATTTTTAACGATACAAGAGCTTGTAATTTATCAATGAAATTGAAAAGTTTCCCACACGAGCGAGTTCCATATTGGCCAAATCATAAACTCAAAATATCTAAAAAGGAACACACTAACCAATATTCGACTTTGTTAACGTCGTTAACACGCTATTCAAGGATCCTTCCTACCTCCTGCCTCCTGCCTTCCTTCGAAGGAGACTTAATAAAATTCATACTTTCGCAGTACCATTCATCACATCCTTCGCATATTCATCCTGGAGGAGGAGGAGGAAATATTTTATAGAGGAGTTAGTTAGCATTATGGGTGACTACTATTATAGAGCTGACGTTATGCGGGCATAATTAGGAAGTGACACGAGAGAAATTTTTTTGTCCTAAGCAGTCTAACAGCCTTCGCTGGGATCCTGCGCTAGAGGTGGGATGTCGTGTGTCTATGTTGAATGGATATCCTTTTCGTGACCATATTCATAAAAAATTGCCTTTTTCCTTGCAACGTTTTGTTACATGGTACCATTTTTTTTTTCTTTTTTTTTTGGATGAAGAGATCCTTGCCACCATTTTTCACAGTTTTCCATGCGAATGGGTGGGAAGGAGAAGTGGGGTTAATGACGTTTCTATTGAAAATCATGCTGCGGTTGGCCTGTGTGGAATTATTTTCTGTTTGTCGGCTATAAGCTTGAATAATTTTCTGAGGGAATTTCAGCTACTTGAACCTATTTGTTGGAAAAAAAAAGTCGAAACCGACTGTTGTCGCAGCATTGAAACTGTCAACAAGAAGAAGGGTCAGTCGAGGGGGTGTGAAGGACTTTGTGATTACTTTGGTCATTAAAGGTTGACCCACATAGATATACACTTTTCGTTTACGTAGGCACTCTGGAGGACGATAAACTGATTCGAAAATAAAGTCCCAAAGAAGTACAAAGACGACAGGCGTCTGAGAAGTTCTGTCTCTTTTTGCTTGTTTCTCATGAACCCGAACCGAGTGGCAGGTTAGCAAACTTTCATTTCAATATTGTCCCTAAGAACGGACCGAAGGACATTATCTTTGGCCAATCGGGATTGTTTGATTGATTGATGTCAAACAGAGTCAATGTGTATTCAAATACAGATTTAATAATGTTTCCTGAGGGATGAGTTACACTTTCTAAGGCTTTGTGCATGTAAAAAATTTATTTGATATTGAATTGATTAATTAATTATTTATCAGAAAGGTGTTTACCTGGGAACTTTGTTAATTAATGGAATTTCACAGAAGGTGTTTTTATAGATTGGTGTTAAGTTAATTGAGAAAGTCCTTATGTTTTGAGGTTATTTTGGATATATGTTCTATCAAGTTGTGAAATATTAATTAATGGTTTGTTTGTTTTGTTTGTAGATTATTGATGGAAACTTCTGGAATGCTTCTGTTCTAGGTCAAATTATTATACAATGTGGTCTAGATTACTTTATTAAGGAGTGCAGAAGTACCTACATAGTTTCAACGAAAGAAAAGTCTATGAGCGAATATAATCTTGCAGTCACATCTGTTCTAGTTCAACAATTGACATTAAGTCATCATCATCATCATGGGGGCAACAATCCGTATCCGGGTCTATACTAATCCTACAAGCTCTTCCATTTATCGCAATTGCTGACCGAGGTTATCCAGTTCAACAGCACAAGCCTTATGACCCTTGCCGTAGCAATACATGCTAGTCTTTGAATTTTAGTCATTTAGTTTTGAGATTGATTGCCTTGTCTTGGGCTTACCAGCAAACCCATTCAGGATACATCCAATGAAAAATGTTTGGGCTAAAAACCCAAAAAATCTACTATACGTTAAGTGCAGAAAGCTATTGAAGCTTTTCTTTCTCCTTCCTTAAAGTTCTCTTTTTTCAGTAAAAATACTGAAATTTCGAAGAATCATTTAGATCCCCTGTGTAGTACGAAATTTTTGAATCCTTGGACGACACCAAGCAAATAAAATACAAAAAATAACATTAATAACTTAATCAATAATCACCCACTTAACTCTTATCTAAAAAGAAACACTATTCTAAGCTTTGTAAACGAGTAAAAACCTAACTGTTGAAACAAGCAAAAGACCGTTTTAATCGTTTCAGCGGGAACCGGATTGAACGCAACAATTTCAAAAAGTAAAGAAGAGAAAAAGCAATACAAAATGGGCGGGGTTTTGTTAAAGTAGAAAGTCGATGTAGACAATGGGGTGTGTTTGTGTGGATTTAACGGGAAGGTTTGTGGGTAATTTTTGTTGGTGACTCTGAAGCGCGGTGCACACTTGCGTCATTTTGACGCAGCGATGACGCTTTTGCATCTTTCATTACTCACAAATGACGCGACGGCATCTGACGAGTGTGTGCACCACTCTATTTATTTGTGAGTACTGTAAGACGCAAAAGCGTTACCGCTGCGGCACCGCATCGTCAAAATGGTCCCGCTAGCATAATTTTTTCATTTCCACTAGTACCGCTAGTTAAATATAAAACTGGTGCCGATTGGTACTAGGTTGTGGGAGAATAGTATTGTTGGTAATGTACTTTTAGTACTTAGTACTAGAATTTAGTACTATTGCATTTTTTGGTACTAGATTTGGTACTAGATAGTCGATTTAGTACAAATTTTTTTTTCATCTGATAATTGGAATTGTATATGACGTGAGTTAACGGGCTGTATATGGTGTATTAAGGTTTATACGGTGTATTAAGAGTGAGATGGGTATGTAAGGCCATGCTGCCCCCTGCAAGCCCTCTGCCATTGGTGCCAGGTTGGGTATATGTATATGAAAAATTTCAAAATTCCTTTGATACAAAAGTAATTTTGCATATACCCAACTTCGCTCTTACTCAAAACCCAATAGTGTCCCTGAGCAGGGTGTTGCAGGGACACAGCATGCCCCCATACCTATCCGACTGTTTAAACGGCACGACGAAAGCTTTAATACATTTGTAAAATTATTTTATTTTTATTGAATCTTGTTTACACGTAGATAAAATAATATTTTTTAGTTGTGAAACAATATAAACAAGGTTAAATTAAAATTAAATTCAGGTTTAAAAAGTAGTAGACATTTACTTATTTATTAGTTATTTATTTATACTATTTATTTACTTATTATTTACTTGAAACATAATTATGATCTTAAGTACTATTTTATTAATTCCAGAATTCAATTATTTAGTTGTGCTTAACAGCGCTTATGTGCAATAATGTTGTTTAAGTTTATCCTGAAAATCTCTAATGCTTGAAGATCTTCTGATATAGACTGGAAGGGAATTCCAAAGTCTTATGGCGTATACAAAGAACTGTTTTTGAGTAATAGTGTAGTTCGAAGTCGGCGTAACAAAACGTCTGCTTCTATTAGAAGATGAAAATTGAATTCTTTGAAAAAGGTATTCAGGTACTTTATTGCCTTTTAGAGTGAATAGAAAAGTTAATGTTTTAAATTCGAGATATTTTTGTAATTCCTTGGAATGGAAGGCTTTAAGATAGCCAGAAATGTGTAGGGTAGGCATAAAAAATAATTGGCAATAAAAGTAACTTAACCAGCATTACCTTAGTCTTAAAAGGAAGACAGTTTTCAATTTGATACAAAGCTCGCAGGGATCCGTAGATCTTGGAAACTGTTTTAACAATATAATTTCCACAGGTAAGATTTTCGTTAAATGTAATACCGAGATTTTGTACACTAGTGACGTAGGGTAGCACTAATCCGTCTAAGAAAAGCTGTGGTAAGCTTTGAGCATCAATGTTCGAGCGACCAATTAATATGGCTTGACTTTTATTGGAGTTTAACATGAGCTTATTCTTTTTTCGCTCCGTGGCATCATCGACTTGATCTATCGGAAAGCTAAAGTGCATCTGTACGTCATCAGCATACATTTGGACCTTACAGCATTTTAAGACTGAGGAAATGTCATTATTGAAGAGGGTAAATAATAGCGGGCCCAAAATTGATCCTTGTGGCATACCGACTTTAGTTTCAAGGAAATTAGACATTTTTTTGGTTGCAGTAAACAGCTTGTGACCGACCTACCAAGTAACTTTCCATCAGTTTTATTGCTGTAGAGTCAAAACCGAAGTAGTTTTTCAGATTAAGAATGAGAATTTAATGAGGTACTGTATCGAAGGCTTTTGTGAAATCAAGCAACACAAGTGATGTTACATGATTTTCATTAATTTCCTTTCGAATGTCATCTACCAAGTTTAAGAGCGCCGTAGTACAACTGTGCTTTGGTCTGAAACCAGATTGCCATGGTGATATAATGTTAAACTCATTGAGGTATGACTGTACTTGTTTGCTCATAAGTTTTTCAAAAACCTTTGAGAGAAAAGGCAGAGTCGATATAGGACAGGAATGATTTTGGAAATCTTCCAGGCAGACGGATATGTAGAGTAGGTTAAAATGTTATTAAAAATGTATGTAATTTCGGAAAGCATATGAATAATAAATTTTCAAAAACTTTGGCTGCATTCCATCTAATCCGATCGAATTTGATTTAATTCCAGAAACTCCATTGAAAACTTCATATTCAGAAACTTTTTTTTTTGGAAGCTAAAATCTCTAGAAATTAATGGTATAAGTGATTCTTCTACAACGTAAGGTATGTCATCAGTAAGTTCTCCTTCATGAGAGGCAATTGAAATGGAAGCAAACTCTCTGTTTTACTCATCTGGACTCGTTTCACAGGCATCTCGATTATCTGTTTTCTTATTGCAAGCTCCTAAAGCTTTAATATTCTTCCAAATTTTTGAGATATTTAGATCAGGCATAAACTAAGAATTAAAAAACCTGATCTTTGATTTTCTAATTTCTCTTTTAGCAATATTCCTTGCAATCTTATAAGCATCAAAAAACTCGGACATTCTAAACCTTTTCCATCTCTTATACCCGTTGTCCCTTGGTTTAAGAAGATTTTGGATCCTAGAGGTCATCCATTCAGTATTTTTATTTGGGAGGGTAAAAGATTTAAGTGGAACATGCTGTCGAAAGAGATAATTTATTTGTTGGGTAAAATAGTCAACCTGTCCATCAATCGATGGCATCAGACGAAGCTCTTGCCAGTCTATTGCTGGCAATAGAATAGTTCCCGAAGCAGGGAACTTTTGTCTATAGCCTTAAAGTCTCTATATGTTATTATATTACTTTGTGTTGGTTCAGTAAGTCGAAAATCAAAGAAAGTTATAATAAGGTCATGCTTAGAAAAACCAGGAACATCAAGTTGGTCGTAAAAGAGTACACGATTTATATCGGTAGTTAGAAACAAATCTAGTAGTGTAGAGGTTGTGCGGCTAAAATGTGTCGGTGTTTGATGGTTGAGAGGAGATAATCTTAACGACTTTATATCATTTACAAAGCGGATAACATTACAGTTTCTTTTATCTACCAGGTCTATGTTGAAATCTCCGCAAATTATGATATTACTATGTCGTACTGTAATACTTTCAAGCAGACTAGTTATAAGTAAAGAGTTAATTATATTCGGGAGTTTATAGACAACTCCTATTAAGCATTTATCTAGCCCAAACAACATTTCGACAAAACAGAATTCAAACATGTCGGCACTACCAGATTTATATAATAACTTGCATTTTATACCTTTCTGAATGTAAATTACTACACCACCCCCCTCCGCTTGTCAATTCTGTCGCACGATGAATTTTATATCCTTTCAATTGTATCATTTGGTTATTTCTGTGATAAATTAGTTATTGCTTAAAGAAAGACGAAAAAAGACAAAAACTGGTAAATATATCATGAGGTTAAAGTTTTTCGTTTTTCCTTAAACTAAATGCAGATGTCGTTGAATTCATTTAATACATGTAACAGGTGTGTGTCAACACTAAACCTCTTCAAACAAAGACAAGCTTACTCAGTCAATTTTCATTAGGATCACTTGTCAATTACAAATTAACCGTTGTCACAACAAAGACATTTTCGTATACTCATAATGGCATATCAAACATCATAATCACTTGCCTAATATAATAATAATTCGGGTTAAAATTCGATGGGCTAAATGTAAAGCCATCTCATATTGAGCTCAGATATGTCATCTCTCACTCAGCTGTGTCACATGTCAGTCTCTTAATGAACTCCCAAGAATACAGTAGAACCTTTGATGTAAAATGTAAAATGGGTTGATTTTCTCTTAAAATTATGTTCAACTATTAAGCAAACAAATATTTCTATTCTCACTAAAGTTAATTCTAATTCATGGAGGAATTTAGAATAATTTCAAATCTGGGTGTCACTTTTTATGACTGTGATATCCTACTTTTGAGAAACCATCTTCGGATTTAAATTAAGCAGATGAATGTGTGCCTGATTAAAATCTCTTGATGTATGTAAGCATTTTGACACTTTTGACGTGTTTCCAAATACTTGATTGTTATCAACTACACCGTTAAGCTAAGTTATGCCAGTGGCAGATGAAATTAAAATGACATAACAGTTCCACATGAATTTTCCGCCAAAATTATATGAAGTTTACGATAACGATTTAATATTTTACCTTGACACATTGCAGACACTTGGCGCTTCAGAATGTCTGAGTTACATTGAAATCAGGAAAGACTCCTTCATGATGAGAATAATCTATCTTTTGATGCCGCATCATCTAGGAGATAAACAATTCATTAATGGCAGTAGGAACAGGGTAAACATAGTCTTTAGATGAATCCTTGGGAGCTATTATGAAATCTATATTTTCGGGTACTGTAGAAGCAATCAAGGTATCTTACTCATGGAGACAGTGCTGTGCAGAAACTTTTGTTAAATTTATGTTTCTAAGCATGGGAGAAGATGATTGAAATGTAGAAACTTAAAACATCAACAATTTTTTTTCTAAAAACAGCTTCAGAATGGTCGTTTCTTACCCTTTCTTCTGCCAATTAGCTTAACTCGAAGACTCTGAACAGAAGCGTAAATTCTTCTACCAACTCGAGTGATTTATTAAAAGACAATTGACTGTTGCGATTGCGCCGTACAACTCGCATAAAATTCGAGGGAGTAAGAAGCCAAGGTAGACTGCATCTTCCATGCATGCTGTAGGGAGATCTCCGACTTCTTTGAGTAAGGAATATTACACCGCGGGCTGGAGATCGAGCCAGCGTGTAGGCAATATTAGGCCAGACCCAGAAGCTCCACCATGTTTATATATAAAAAGTGCATTTTAAAGAGTCTTATTTCCAGCTGCTTTAAATAGTCCAGCAGGGAAATCATTAGGGCCAGTTGCATCATTTAATGTAAGTCTTCTGATTGATAACCTTAGCTCTACATAATTTCAGAAATGTGATCGAATGGTTTCGCCAAAGTCGCGTCTTTTGAATGACTTAGGCTGATGGATTTTGACATCATCAAGCAGTATGAACATTGAACAACTAGTTTTTCCATGATCCGAATATTCTGTTCGTAATATAAATATTCTGTTCGTACTTTGTTGTGGTGCTCTATTTTTCTCAGTCAATGTTCTTTCCGTATCTTTCGTTTATATATAACGTCCGGCTCTCGTCTTCCTCTGCAATGTCGCCTTATAACTTATAATAAGCTAACAACATTCCCTTTCAAACCAGGGGAGATTCGCTAAACGTCATCATCTGCATCAGTAACGGCGACTTATTGATATTGTTTTTGCACTGGTTTTTCGTTACTAAGTTTCTGTGGCATTTGTTTTTGGAGAAGTTATGTTTAGTAATAAACTTTTATTTGTAGATTTTTTTAACTATATTAAAAAAATATTAATATATTCTTTCTATATGAAAAACATGTTATATCGGAAAATCTTAGTAAATTCACAAAGTATTTCAAAAGTTATAAATTATCATTTAAAACAGCAGTCAAAACATTCACTAAAGGACGTGCAAGTGGTGGAATCTTGTATGGGATAAAAACATCTCTTTTAGTTATGAATAAATTGAAGGTGTAACTGTTGTAAAACTTGTTCAAAAAAATGATATTATCATTGTACCGTCTTACGTCGAAGTACAAGCTAAAAACTACTCAGACCACATGCCTATTGTCGTGGAATGGTCTGATAATACAATCCCAACCGAAAGGAATCTTCAACTCATCCCCAGGCTAAAATGGAAACAACATGAACTACTAAATGATACTTTTGTTTCAACTGAATTATTTTCAAACCAACTTATTTCATGCATTCGAAGTTCAACAATCAACCCTATCTCAAGTGGACAAAAGAAGTATCAAAATTATTGGTTTGACAACGAATGCATGAAAGCACGAAAGAAGTCTTTTTCCCTTTTGAATGCAGTCCGAAATTCCAACTGCCAAAATTTCAAAAAATGCTACATCGAAGAAAATTTGCGATATAAGAACCTATGTCTGCATAAGAAAACAGAATATGAAAACCAACAAGCCCAATTACTTGGTCAAACGAAGGACGCAAAAGAATTTTGGAAAGTGACGAAAAAGCAATAGCTCTAGGAGTAACGGCTGAGGACCTATCAGTGCACTTCCAAAATGTATTATGTGCTGGAACATATGTTAAGTTTTCCTATGCTGAACCTCCGCTATCTGACGAAAAACTCGATTCCGAAATCACATTTGCCGAAATATGTGCTGTTATTCTTAAAGCGAACAATGAAAAGACTTCTGCAGAAGATGGCGTTACGTATGAATTTTTCAAGAACGGTACAGAAAGACTTACTTCCCGACTCAAAGCTTTATTTAATGACATCCTAAATAAACAAGATGTAGTCCAGTCTAAATAGACAAAAATAAGTCATAACTTAGCCAAAATTCGCATAAAGCTGAAAATTGGCTGACACGTTAAATACATCATTATAAATGAAATGTCAAAAATCCCTTTCGATCCTACATCTGCGAAAAATTTTATTCAAGGTCAAACATACGAAATTAAGTTTTTTTCCATTTTTCTCAAAAACGGTAAGTTTTATCGTGAAAATAGGTTAGACAAAAGTTGTAGATCATACAATTCTCTACAAAACTAGCTCAGTCACTTTTTCACTTACGACTTACCATTCGTGAGATATCGCGGTTTTAATCATAAAAAAATGCATACTAAATGCATATCGGACGTTCAATATAAATGAAAATAAGAAACTATTGGTTTGTGTTACTTACACAATGAAACTTGCATAAATTGAATGAGTATTTTAAACTAAAAGACTATACTGTCAGTCCCTAATTCCCTTCGTCGGTAACCTTGAGTAACATCTGCAAGCTACGTCATTGTCCGAGTGTGGAGGGTCGCATACCTGCCTATTTTTGAAGGAAGTAAACGAAATAACTCAGTATATACTGTAGAGCTGTGTCAATCGTCCATTTTCAAAGATTCAACCGTTCATGATTCGGTCATTTCAAAGATTCGGTCTTTTCAATCAATCAATTTACCAATCAATCCCATATCTACTCTCTTTCACTCGTTTCAATTTATACTCATACCGGTCACCTAATGGTTGTGTTGTGACTTGTGAATGTGAATAAAACATTTTTCATGGTTTCCATATGTAATATGTGTTATATGTATCTGTGCATTTGGATCTATCTGTCACTTACATCGAGCGTATGTATCTGTGTATGTCTCTCTCTCTAGTCTCACTCTCTGTGTACAAAAATTATTTAAATTTCAGTTCAGTTTCACTTTAGTTTCGTCTTTCGTTCATTTATTTCAATCATTCTCTATCTCTGGTCTGGTTCTTTGTGTATTAAGTATTCTGTATTGCATTCAATGATTGATTGAATTTCAGTTTCGTTTTCCGAATCGTATCGTTCTCGTTCATTTGAAAAGTATTGAAATTGTGAACGACCGACTTATGGAAGTGTGATTGCAATCATCAATTCTTTTCAGTTAACGGGTCGTAAAGACCGAATAAATCACGATTGACACAGCTCTAATATACTGTTAGTTTTGAAAATTCCTTTGCATTGAGCAGACGTGCTTATTGGTAATATTTTCGATTTTTATTTGTGCTGTTAAATAATTTTAACAAAATGTCAGAAGTTTGTTTCATTTGTGATAAACCTTTGAAAGAAAATTAAGTTGTTGTTGTTGATCGGGGAATGAAGACTTTGATAGATGCAAGTGTTAAAAGATATGATAATTTTTTTGAATACTTGAAAGACAAGCAATCTGTGACAGTCCACGTGCATTGTAGTAAAATGTACACTCGAAAGAATAGTATTGTTGCAGCTAAAAGACAGCGTGAGACAGAACAAAGTAGTCATAACAGTTCGATTGTATTTGATACTAATCATACGAAAAATATTAAAGCTGCAGAACAACGCCGTCGGACTACAAAAACATCTTCATCTGTTGATATCGTTTTTGATCGATCTATGAAAGTTTCAACAAACCAACAACAATTTCTTGCAAATACTCACAATAAGTCTCGCTTTATTTCAATGTTATGTGAAGAATTTACAGCTGCTGGTATTCCAATAAAACAAGCTGATAATGATGCTGATGTCCTTATAACTGAAACAGCAATAGAACAATGGAAAAGTTCAAATACAACTGTCGTTGTTGCGGAAGATGTTGGTTTGTTGATATTACTGACTTCACTGACTCCAAATGATAAAATTATTTACTTTTTGAAACCTGGGAAAGCTCAAGTACAATCAACAATATATTCATCACAAAGTCTGACTGCATATCCGAAATGTCAAGCTCATATTTTATTTTTAAATGCAATAACTGGCTGCGATACTACATCAGCAGTTTTTAAAAGAGGTAAAATAGCAGTATTTAAATTGTTCGAAAAACGTAATGATTTAATTGATTGTGCAGAAGTATTTACAAAGATTGACTCTTCTCCACACGACATCGTTACAAATGGATGGAATCTCGATTGAGTTCTACAAGTTTTCGACCCCTAAGTTTCTGGAACGCATTTAAGCATTGCTAAATCATTTGTTCATTGACGAGATGTTTCCAAGTAGCTTTTGCTTGGCGAAAATATGTGCTATATTTAAAAAAAGGTAATCCAAATCTTCCTGAGAATTACAGAGGTATATCCGTTTTGTGTTCATTAAGAAAACTTTTTGCTCAGATCTTATACTGTAGACTTATAAGATGGGTTGACAGTTTCCAAGCTGGTTTTCGGGCTAATCTCTCAAAAATGGATCAAATAGTTGCTCTTACAAGCGTCGCAAGACGTTTTATCGATAAAAAGAAACCATTGTACACTTTGTTTGTAGATTTCAAAGCTGCTTTTGATACTATCAATAGGTATTCAGCTTTCAACTATTGGTGTATCAACAAAGTTCATTAAAGTCTATGAACAGCTTCTTTTGAACACGTCTGCGACTGTATGCAATGGTGAACACCAGTCTAAAGCTTTCCGATCAGAAACACGTGTCCCACAGGGTTGCGTTTTGAGTCCGTTGATGTACGCCTTATATATAAATGATATTGAAAATTACTTACCAGAAGGTGTAACCTTTGGCGATTTGTCAATAAAGCTCCTGCTCTACGCGGATGACCTGGTGATCTTTTCAGACAATCCTATGACGCTTCAACTCCAAATTAATAAGCTGAAACTGTTTTGTGATACATGGGATCTTAAAATTAATATTAATAAATCTAAAATAATGATCTTCAGAACTCAAAACCGATCTGATAACCTTACAAGGAACTGGAATATAGATGGTCAAAATATTAAGGTAGTTAGTGAGTTTAAGTATCTAGGCCTAGTTATAACTCACAAAAGCCCATATTAAAGAAAAACTTTCCGTAGCAAAATCAGCAATTAATACCATGTGGTCAAAAAATTTTACTAATAAATTTGTTGACTCTACGTCAAAGTTTAAAGTTTTTAATGCAACGGTTAATAGATGCCTTTGTTATGGAACTGAAGTTTATGGATACCAATTTTTTGAGGAAAATGAAAGCATTCAAAGATACTTTTTCAAACGAATTTTCCGGTTGCCTTTTAATAACCCCAATTACGCAATATATGTTGAATCTGGTCTACCACAAGTTTATGTAAGGAGTTTGAAAGCCAATGCAGACTATCTCACGAAAGTAATGCATAGATTTGATAGCAATTTACATAAAAGAATTCTACTGGTATCACTCCCCTGTGGTTATTCACCTTTTAGAAACTGACACGCACTCGCGTCGGCTCACAGCGTCTCTTTAGATCTGAATGTAAGCAACAGAGAAGAGTGGACAAACATCTTTTATGATTTAATATCGGTGGTAGATGATAAAATCTATTAACAACAATTAGAAAGGGTAACAAATTCCACCTCTAGGGTTACGTATAGACGTTTGAATCTGCGCTTGCGTGATAATAATTATTTTAGGGAGGAACTTTCAACCTCAGATATGAGTTTAATCTTTAAGGTTCGAACTGAAACCCTTGAACATAATTATAGGCCACACAGAACAGATTTCTTTATGCAACCTTAACCAAATTGAAGACGTACGCCACTTCATTGCAATATGTCCTATTCTTCATATATATATATATATATGGTATTAGTTATTTTATATAAAAAGACCATTTTTTTTTAGCTAAACTAGAAGCCCAAGCATGCCATTTCTAACTGTTCATTTACGTTTTCTTTTTTTTTCTCGTCTTATTGCAGTTCTTTGACTTTTTGAATGTAATCCGTAATATCTTGTGTAAATATTAAATATTTCCTACATAAAATAATCATCGTTTTTTGCTTAAATATAAATATAAAAATTGTGATTTATAAAGGTACTTATTTCTGATAATCTATTTCCGTTAATTTGTTTCTGTTAATTTATTTTTGTTAGTATATATTTGTACCATTAGATTTTAATTGTATAAACTGTTTAACTTTATTCAATCTCTTAAAAAATAAAACATAATCGATATCATATACGGCAGACGGCTTATATGCCATGCTTAAATTTTTATTTGAATTAAATATTATATGTTATAAATGTTACTCTATTTTTATTAATAAATTGAATTGAATTGAATTGAAATTGAAATTGAAATGGAATTCGTTATCTTCTTGCAATGTATGGTGCTCCAAAAAAAATTGATTCCATAGATAAAAAAAAACTGCATGGAACAATAAAACAGTACAGTTGTCTTGTCTGCCTCCAACATCTGCGTCTGCCTTTCAACACTTGTATCGTGTGTATTATCAAGTTCAAGTGTGGCTAGGCAATGAGCTGGACCCAGAAGGATGGGGTTGGAAATTAACAGATAATTATTTGGAGCCAATTCAAACTCTACTCCCGCCTGCTCCAAAAAAACTGCTTAGTAACTGCTTTTTTGTAAATGCAAGACGGATTGTAGTAAGAATTGTGACTGTCAAAAATTGGGATTATCTTGTTCACCAGTATGCATCAATGGTCAGGGTCAGACTTGCTCCAATATTGAAACAAATGCAACAGATGAAAATATTTATGATATTAATGAAGACACAATTGATGCATTCCTTTTCTTAGAACAGCGAGCAGAAATTCTGCAAGAAGAAGAAAATGAAGACGAAGAAATGATTGTCTAAGCAGAATTAGACAATTATCTAATAGAATAACATTTAGAAGAACACAACCTATTCCACTTTCATCATTAGCAATATTACCATTCTTTTAATCAATAGGATAAGATCTCATCAAACTCTCGTTATTACAATAGATTGTGGATTATACCTACTGGGAAACCACGTGAATGCGCCAAGTACATTACCTCATAGGTGGTGCGGAAATGTGTGCATATTTTGTAAAATATTAAAACCGCGATATCTCACGAATGGTTAGTCGTAAGAGAAAAAGTGACTGAGTTATTTTTGTAGAGAATTGTATGATCTACAACTTTTGTCTAACCTATTTTCACGATAAAACTTACCGTTTTCGAGAAAAATGGAAAAAACTTTAATTTCGTATGTTTGACCTTGAATAAAATTTTTCGCAGATGTAGGAGCGAAAGGGATTTTTTAAATTTCATTTATAATGATGTATTTAACGTCTCAGCCAATTTTCAGCTCTATGCGAATTTTGGCTAAATCAAATGTCTATTTTGACTGCACTAATGTCCCAACATCTTTCAAGAAAGCAGTAATTTTCCCGATTCATAAAAAAGGTGATACAAATAATGTTGAAAACTATCGAGGAATTTTGTTTATAAACGTTATTGCTAAACTATTTTGTAGTGTGCTTGCCAGCAGGCTTGAAAAACGGACACCGGAGTTAAACAAGGGTGCCTTCTGAGTGCTCTTCTATTCGCACTTTTTATCAATGAGGTTGAAACGTGTCTGCCTGGAGGTGTTAAAATCGCTGATATGACCATCAATGTTCTTTTATATGCCGATGATTTGGTTATTCTCTCTGAATCCCCCGAGAATTTACAACTGATGATAAATCGACTATCTGCCTACTGCGTAAAATGGGGACTAACAATTAATACTAACAAGTCCAAAACAATGATGTTCTCTAGATCTGCCTGAAATCATGGTGCTTATGCATGTTTTGGTGATAGTAAGCAAGTATAAGTACCTAAGAGCGAATATCAACAAAACCAAGGACTATAATGAGCATGTAACACTGAAATCTACTTCATCGCAAAGCCTACTTAACATGTCATGGAAAAATATCTTTTCGAACAAACGTATTGTACTGTCAGCAAAATATAAGAATTTTAATGCTGTTGTTAAGTCAAAAATATGAGGAATAAATGAATTCGAAGCAATAGAAAAATTTCAAAGGTGCTTTCTAAAGAAACTGTTTAATCTTCCGATAAAAACTCCAACCTATGCTCTGCATCTCGAAACGGGTCTAGCTAAAATCTTTAATCTACACATACACTCTCAAGTTGCATGCAGACTACACCTTAAGGGTCTTGGCTCATCAAGACAATCGACTAACCAAACAAATGGCATTGTACGAACTGAGAAACGCGGTGGCGAGGTGGAAATACTTAGGAGATTCTTGTGGCGAAACATTGGAACTGGATTATAGTAACTTGTTGCACTTAAAAGAGCGACTCTACAAAATAATCCAATCTCACGAAGATGTTGTAAGGATTGAATTCATTAAAGAAGCTCAAAAGTCACAAAGCAGAATCCTTTATTCTCAATTGAAGCTGAACTTAATGGAAACAAGTTATTTTAACGATGCTCACACTTATATAGAAATATCTTTGATTTTCAAGACAAGATGTGAAGTCCTTGCACTTAACATTTATAACAACAGTTTCCATCAGTTTTGTTCATTGTGTAATCTGAAAGCTAAAGAAGACTGCTTCCATCTCATTAGTGTATGTCCCATATTTGCACAACACCGAATTTTTTACTTTGGAAAAAAATCACTTATATTACAAGAAACAATAACATTATTAATCTATTGTGCTTGGAAAAAACTCTATCTAACGGGTGATTTTTTTGAGGTTAGGATTTTCATGCATTAGTATTTGACAGATCACGCGGGATTTCAGACATGGTGTCAAAGAGAAAGATGCTCAGTATGCTTTGACATTTCATCATGAATAGACTTACTAACGAGCAACGCTTGCAAATCATTGAATTTTATTACCAAAATCAGTGCCCTAGAAAAGTTGGCAGAAAATCCGCTTTTTTATCGACAAATTTTGTTCAGCGATGAGGCTCATTTCTGGTTGAATGGCTACGTAAATAAGCAAAATTGCCGCATTTGGAGTGAAGAGCAACCAGAAGCCGTTCAAGAACTGCCCATGCATCCCGAAAAATGCACTGTTTGGTGTGGTTTGTACGCTGGTGGAATCATTGGACCGTATTTTTTCAAAGATGCTGTTGGACGCAACGTTACGGTGAATGAACCGAACACTGATTTTGGTAATAAAATTCAATGATTTGCAAGCGATGCTCGTTAGTAAGTCTATTCATGATGAAATGTCAAAGCATACTGAGCATCTTTCTCTTTGACACCATGTCTGAAATCCCGAAATTCATTTAAAATATTTCAAAATTATGTATTAAGATTCTAACAATTCTAATTTTACTTTTATTTTATATTTTATATCATTTCCAAAATAAAAAAAAATTTGTAAAAATGTTCAATGTACACCAAAAATATGAAAACTTTCACACAGCACTGTAAGTTTATGAAGTAAACATTAATTTTTAAGGACAAACATTAAAAACAATGATTATGGAATATCGTAGAAACAATTTCATTGATTTTGAATGAGAATGTCAATATAACCAAAGAGCTCGCATCTTTGATATGAGTTCACCAAAAATTGCCCGCAATATCGATTTATAGACCAGAACTTCGTTGTTTTTTTAATGCGATTTCATCGAAAAACTTTCCAGCCTCACCAACGTTGTTGCTATAATAAAATACCTGCTTGCTGCATCTAACAACATCCCTAATTCAGGCTCACAGATTCTACCTCTCATTCCACATCCAGGATGTCATGAAGTTGATAGGCCCTGATTTCACACAGGTTATTACGAAAGATTGTACGAGCTTCGTATAAAATTCACCCCTCGGCGAAAGCAATTTAAATTTGGCACCCTCTTGGAAAATTGCCTCAACTTCGGTTTCTAACGAATTTATATTTGGCATCAGTAGTGACTCCCTTATCCCGAACCAATAACTCATTTTGTGGCCCCTAAATCCTGCCATCGAGTATATGGGCTGGTAATAAGTTTATTCAAGCGAACAACATCTCATCATCAGGTTCAGAGTGACAGAGAGTGGCAAGGGTCGTGGCACTGGCAAAAGGAAGTGGCGCACACTGATACAAGCAAACTCATATATTCAAGGTTCCTTCCTGTCAGGATTAGGTTTAGGTGTTTTCCAAATAAATCGAAGAAGAGCGTTTTCAATATCTCTTTTGTGCCAATTTTTGTTTTATGTTTTATTTATTTTTATTGCTTTTTGGGGAAAATTCAAATTTCGATTATGGCCACTTAACGGTACCGCAAAATTTCAAAATATTATGAATCATTTGGTGAATTTATAAATTTTTATGAGTTTATTATAAGTTGTTTGGCAGTAAGCGTTTTTATTTTCGTTTATGCGTAACAGAATGAATTTATTAGGAAGCGGCTGGAAAATTTAATGAAAATGAAAAGAAGCGGATGGTCTTAGGGATTATGGTGTCCTTGATGGAAATTAAAGACGGGCATGTGTGCTGTGCTTATGATGGGTCTTATGAAAATTATTCAGAGTTGCATTAAGTA
The DNA here is from genome assembly GCA_963971375.1 of Platycheirus rosarum. Taxonomy (NCBI): domain Eukaryota; kingdom Metazoa; phylum Arthropoda; class Insecta; order Diptera; family Syrphidae; genus Platycheirus; species Platycheirus rosarum. Next base: position 129,940,511 of record OZ020509.1, on the reverse strand, counting down.
AGGGGCAGTCATTGAAAATTCTTTTGATGAATTGCGTCTTCTTCACCTGTATCTAGATTGTTAAGTGGAGTTTGAAAATCAATGAGGTAGAAATATGGAAATCTGTTTTAAAATTCAGCAAAAGCAATTTCAAGAGTTTGGATTACTTTTACTATTTACTTATGCGGTGATTTGAAGTAAAAAGATAATTAAAACCAATTTTAAGGATTGTAGGTGACTTTTATGAAATTTTTTTTCTCGGGAACAACTAAGCCGATTTGAATGAAATTTAAACGTGAAAGAAAAATATTTTCTAAGACATTGAAAAAGATTGTCTTAGTCGTTGCATCTTCGTTTTAATTTGATAAATATTAAAATTTCAAGACACCCAAATACGAATATTCATATTACTAAGAAGCTAGATATATAAATCACTCTGGAAATGGCATTTGCAGATTTGATCAAATTTAAACTGAAGCATTCTATTCGTTGTTGACCCTTTGCAACGAAATTGAAAGAAGTTTTTCCCGCGCGGTAGAGAACTGGGTCATAATTTCCTCACATAAAACCCACGTCCAACCTTGCATCAACCTTGTATTAGGATTTTTAAAAAATGCTACCCAGCCTGAGATTCGAACTGACGATCTCTCGGTTAGCAAGCAAACAATTTATTTATCTTGTGTAGATAAAAATGTTTGAAGTGGACACAATATTACAGATAGGCACTAATAGGCTATCTGAAACAAATGTCGACGGAGTGTAAGCAAACAGTGTCGAGTCGATCTAAAGCTCGTTTAGGGCAAACGTGTGAAATGGGTGCATACAAAATAATAACATAAAAAATAAATTGCACGACTGGATCGCACGTACCTGCTCATATGTGCGGTCGAATAAAATTAAAAAAAAAAATATGTAAATAACATTAACGTAGAAAAATAACACTATCTGAACTTAAAAAAGTGTTAAAACTACAACACATGGAGTACGCCATCACACGTCTTGTATAGTAACGAAAAAAGTATTTCGAAAATTGTAGGAAGGATTTTGATAAAATCCTGTTTTTTATTTTTAGTATTTGAAAAATTGTTTTTCTTTTAATTTTGGTATGCAGTTTCTTAGAGTTTATTAATACACATGTGATTATAAAATTTAAAATAATTATTTTTGATTAGTTTTAAAAATATTGATCTTCCAAAAAAAATCAAAAATTAATTTTAATTACAAAACAAGTTATTCAAAATTTTGATATGCAGAATTAATTTGGCTGCCTAGATCTTCTCAAATTAAATATTTGATAGCCGTTACCGAGAAAGCCAAAAACTAAAAATACCGTTATACGAAAGGTACCGTTTATTTAGTTCTGATCAAATAATAGCCAATTCCAACAAAACGTTGAAGCCGTTTTCGATAAAAATAAACTTTTCATAAACGGTCATATGGCAAGTACCGTTATTTTTAGGCTTAAAAATAAAATTTCAATGCAAAAAGAATTACATACACACCAAATTTGAAGATATAATCGCTTTAGCCGTTTCGGCTACAGCTCTTTATACATACTGACAGACAGACAGACAGCAAACATTTTTTGCCATTAACTTTTTTAGACTTCTCTGTGATCATAATGTCATGTTTGATTGTTTTTTTTTTTCAATTTTTGTTTATATTCACGAATCCTAAACTTGCCTTAAAGTCCCTACAATCGCAAATAAAAATGATGAACCAATTGTCTACTCTTGAGAGAAGGCTTGTTTGCAGCCCATTTTGGTGCTAGCGTTGCCTGATAGCAATGGACAACATTGTACTTGAGAATGGAAATCTGGGCGACATTGATGCAGTAGATAAGATGTTTGCTTGTTAAGCGAGAGATCCTTAGTTCGACTCTCAGTTTGGGAAGCAATTTTTCTAACTCCTAGTGCAAGCTAGAGCCATCTGTGGGTTTTAAGTGAAAAAATTAGTCACCTAATTCTCGATCTACTGCACCATTCAATATAAGTTGTATTGCATGTAGGGTTCCCAACGGTCCTCCATTTGGAAGGACGGTCGTCTTTTTCAACTTTTTGTCCTCCCTTACTTGAAAATGTCCTCCTATCAAAAAAACCCACAGTTTATTTTAGAATTCGCAATGGCATACATATGGTACACACATATGCTACACGCTATCAATCTGATTAATTTTGAGGGACGCGTTCACTCGGCTGTCATTTACAATAACAATTTTAAGTCTGTTCCAATAATTGGTGTACCGAAAATCACCCAAAAACTGTCAAAAGCTGTTCCATCTCGTAATCTTTCACAAAAGAGATAGCTCATGAGAGTAAAAAATGTCCCCTCCCTGCGAATATCTGCTACAAAAATGTTTGTATACAGAAAATTGAAGGTTGTCAAACTGAACAAAAAAACACTGATATTTCAATTTTTTTTTTTTTTTTATAATTAACGCGCGCACAAGGGACTATTTGTTTCCCTTTTAATGTAACACACTACGCGGGCATTAGGAAGATAGGGAGGGGAGAAATAGGAGGTGTCGATTAACATTGGTTTTGAATGTTTGCAGATCAAAATGGCAAGGGAAAATCTCGCAAGGGTAAACTATTCTAAATTCGTGTTGTTCGGCTAAAAAAAGAATATCTATATTTCACGGTACGTCCGAAATTGGGCTCAAGGGTGAACTGATGGGCATTCCTAGCAAGACGAGTATTACGGGCGAAACTTTTAAGGGAAGGAATGCAGCTGGCTACCTCGAGTGAACATTTTTTCAGCGGCAGTTCTATTTCCTATCAATCTTAACGCTCGATTTTGTATTCTATCAAGCAGGTGAAGCGATGTTTGTGAAGCACCTGCCCACAGGTGGGAGTTATACTCGAGCTTAGGGCGTATAAACGCTTTATAAATTGTAGCCAGATCAGATGGGGAAAAATACTTCTTACACCGATACAGAAAACCTAAGCACTTAGCAGCATTCTTAGCGATTTCAAATATATGGTCGTTCCAACGGAGGTCGTCGTTGACACACATACCGAGTACTGAGAGCTTTTCGGTTTCTTCGATGTAAGTGCCATTCATGGACAATGGCATTGGGGGAATGTTAAGCTTTAGCGACAGAAGACAGCATTGAGTTTTCGAAGCATTAAACTCCACACGATTTCTATTACCCCATTTGACAATGCTGTATAAATCGGAGTTTAATGAGCTTGACATACGGCACCGTTGCAATTGTACGTCCGAAGGCGAAGGACGTGAATTATCGAACGAATATGAAAAGCTGAGGGTAGAGTCGTCAGCAAAACAGTTAAGTGGATTAGAAGTAACAGACAGAAGATCATTTATAAAAATGAGGAAAAGAGTCGGAGATAGAACAGAGCCCTGGGGCACACCAGCATTTATTTTATGGGAATCAGACTTGAATCCGTCCAATACAACTTGTATTGAACGGTCCAGAAGATAGCTTCTAATCCAACGAACAAGAGTATTATCGATCCCAAAAGCACGCATTTTCGATAAGAGAGCTTCATGCCAAACTCTATCAAATGCCTTGGAGATATCAAGAGCAATAATCTTACTTTCACCAAAGCGATGTAAAGATTTGTTCCACTGTTCGGTGAGATATGCCATCAGATCACCAGTGGAACGGTTGCTGCGGAAGCCATACTGACGGTCATGGAGAAGCTTACGATCTTCGAGATATTCCTTAAGCTGACGGTTAATCAGTGTTTCCATGACCTTAGAAAGAAGGGATGTCAGTGCTATGGGTCGGTAGGAGGAGGGGGAGGATGGGTCACCTTTCTTAGGGACAGGCTGGACAAATGCTGTTTTCCATCTTCTAGGAAAGATTCCAGAAGAGTAGGAGCGATGGAAAAGCTTACGCAGTGGCTTTGCCAGTGTGGAAGAACACCTCTTCAGAAGAATCGGGGGTATACCATCCGGGCCAGCGGATTTGTGTATAACGAGATCTTTGAGAACTCTTGCAAAAGAACAATAAGTCTGTTCCAATTGATTTAGGCACAGAAAATCACAACAGACTATTTTTTCAGGAATGTGTGTCAGAAACTGCCTAATTTTCAAAATTCAAATTCAAACAAAATGTCAAATGTTTTTGTTTTTTTTTTGTTAAGTTTGAAATTTTTCAGTTTTGCTCTCAAAAGAAATAAATATTATTGTTGCAATTTTCATTTTAATGACAAGTAATTGTTTTCCACTGTAAAACGTTTCTTTTTTTAGCCGAACAACACGAATGTTGGCATTCAAAATCAATGCTAATTGACACCTTCTTCCCTACCCTACCTTATTTCTCAATGCTTCAAGTTTATCACACACTATCTCTCTACACATGCATGCTCCATTAAATTGTTTGTGTTTGATCTTTCTTTAACGATACCGGGCTGATCTACACAGTCCCCGCACAGGGAGTTTTCCATGCTTTCTAATATGTTTCCACAATAATATTCTTGGAGGCATGCTTGGCGATTTATTATAGATTGGTCCACTCGCTTTTATTCTGTACATTTTTACTATACAAACATATTTGCGTTTCTTACTTAATCCCAAAACAGTTTTCGTAAATATCGGTAACCTTTTTCCAAGAAGTAACCATAAGATTCATACGTCCACCACATTCGGCGAGTTTGGAGAATAGTCGAATAGTACTCGACACTTCGCTGAGTTCTTATGCCCCATTTGCCTCATCAACTATTCCTTTCTCGCCATTTTTTGAACTTCCCTTACATATTCCAAGCACCCATAATGAATATTAAATCCATTTCAACAAAATAAATTCCATATGACCACTTTGATTATTCTTCCAATCCTTCCGTTCTTCCCAACACCAATACAATTGCATCCCCAATTAACGTTGTAATCATGGTCTTACAATAAGAAATCTCTGCACTTAAAATTCAATTACCATCGTTTGCATTTCCCAACATTTACGTTGCCAATATCCTTCACTTATTCCTGGCAAATCTGCATATCAATAAATCACTGCTGATGTGCCTTAGGTCTTGAGGATAAAGAGAGAACTACCACACCAACTTATCTATATTTGCATATTGCTAAGTTTCAAGCAATTTTCAATCCATCACGTTAGACTCCTTGAGGTTCCCTTTTTTTGCGTCTCTTCCTCCATCAATTCTTGTATAGAATGTGGAATAAATAAATGCAAATAGTCGTTCTTATTATCTCTCCTTATAACCTTAGTGCTGTTATTTTATGGACTGAATTTACATACACTCCGACACTAGGTCTGAATTTTCCAAACACCCCATAAACCCTGCTAAAACTAGTGAATCACTACTGCTGCAACCCTCATATTCTCTTGAAGTGCCTCACACTCTCATTCATCAAACTAGCAAAGTTCATCATCCAAACATTGATTAAATAAAAGTTTGTAGGCGAGAAAGTGTGATTGGTAACTTGCAATCTCCTCTTCGTCCCCGCTCCTGGTCTCATCAAGGACTTTTAAATTAACTGCATGATTACCCAAAAAACCTTTCTTCGGGAAGTCCTCATGAATATGTATGCATATTATGCCTCAGATGCTGTGTGAGTTAAGGAATTCAACAGAGAGTACCTGAATGCAAATCTTGAGAATTTTCCCAGGGATGTCTTGTGTGGACACTTGTGGGTAAAACCACACATCCCGCCAAGGAAGAGAAGACTACACAACAAATTCAATTAGTCCCAAACCCGCAGATATCCCTCTGATGCAGGAGAGAGCACCGGCTGAACCATGAAATTCACTTCCACTCAAGGTGCAAGAAGTCACCAAGGCAATATGGTTGACATGAGCCACACCACACAAAGCCAGCCATCGCAACCACAGAGAGTCCCTTCAACTACACAGAGAAATAGATTAACTTCCCCAAAATGTCACCCCCCCCCTCCCCCTCCCACACAAAATCGATATTGGCAAATTCCTTTAAAGGACATTATGTGCGTCAGTGCATGCTGCAAATCCTGTCCATTTATTGTTATTTAATTACTCCCGAAGGATGTAAGAGGCGGACGAGATTAATTTTGAGGTACTTAGGAACTTATGCAGGATCATGTGGGCGATTGTGATTGCTATGCCTCCACTTTAGCCAGCCACCAGGCATTGCATTGCAATATCAAATACAATCCAGAAAAACTTCAATTACCTCCGATTCCAGAACCAGCTGATGCTGTTGCTGCTGCCATAATATTTAACCAAATGGGCAAACGAAATACTATTCGGGTATCCCTTAATCAAATTGTACGGGTTTATAAGGATACCTGTTGCTGTGTGAAAACTTTTGTGGAAATTTTCCACATGGAATTAATTATCCTGGCGGGTGCTTGCGTCAAAAAGGGCAGGCTGGCAGGCGGGATCAGGTGGAGTGTGCTGTAGGAAAACTGTTCTGGAATACGATGTGGTAATTGGATTTATTTCAGTTTTTCACAGTATTTACATACCCGAGGGAATCGGATTATTTTAAAGGTCTGGACCAATTTACTTGTGTGCGATTGGAAATATAAGAGCTCTGTGTGGGTGTGTTTGTGTTCCAGGATGGATAATTTTATTCGTTTATGCAGAGAACGACAAACAGATGGATTTTAAGAACGATTGCTTTATATCTGGATTATGGATAACTGCCATTAATAGAATTAATTGATTGGCAAAAAAAAGGAAGTGTATGGAAGAAGAATCGCACATTCAATAACCGAGTTAACTAGATTAAAAGGAGTTTTAAGTTCTTAATTTTATTTTTACATTTTTTGTTGGTAGATTCAAAGAAATTTCTTTATTAAATAAAGTGTAAAATGATTGATTGGGCCGTTTATATTCTGGATGTAAGGAGGTGAGAGTCCTCAGGGTCGTATGTGGGACAACAGTCAAACCACAACAAACAACAACTGGAACTTCGCTGCTTTGCTTTGTTCTCAACCGCGTTCGTGCTGTCCGAAAACTGCAGCGAACGTTGAATTAGCAACAGAGCAAATGACAATTGACAAAAGTAGAGAAAGAAAGAAAAGCCAACCAAATGATTTCGAACGGAAAAGAAATAAAAAGAATTTAGTTTTAAGTTTAATATGTATTTATTAGAATCTTAAGTTTACAAAAATAGTGGATTTAAAATTTTATAGCACAGAAAGTCGGGAAAATGGAGAAAAAGTTAAGCAAAAGAAAAAAAAATTAGCAAAGATAAAAAAAAACTAAGAGTTGGCAACCGTGTTCGCGGCTTAGGTGTGTGGCCTTTGGCCTTATTAAGAACGATGGATAGAACCCGATCGTCGCCTTGAATTAAAGAGAACAAACTAAAAAAGCCTGATGTGTTTTCAAAAAAACTGATTTAATTTACAACAAAATTATTTAATTACACTTAGTTGTAATACTTTGTTTATATTCACCCCTATTCTGGTACACGGCGTTAAAAGAGAAAACGTAACGTGGTCGATCCGATCCGCCATGGAATTGTTATTCTTGAATACGGCGGGAGCATAACGTTTAGTGTATCATGTAACGCATAACGACGCATTGTCAAAGATCAGCTGATTTGCTTGATTCTTTATAATTTAGAATGCAAAGTATTTTCGAAGTGATTAGTAGCCATGGATTCTACAATTTTTTACTATTTATTGAGACAAGAAGAATTGAATTCTTTACGGCAGCAAAGATGTTTTTTTAGAGACTCCTCAGATGTCATGAGCTTAACCGATGAAGCGTAAGTGCTGGAATATCATAGATTTTGAATTGCATATCTAGGGATTCAAGATTCTCATAAATTTTGCATTTTTTTAGATTCAAGAAAAATTTCCGATTAAACAAGGCTGCTTTTCTATATGTCTTGAATATTTTGAAAGAAAGCCTTCCCAATACAGTGAGATCTTCAAGCATTTTGCCTTAAACAAAATTAGCGGCTTGTCTTCGTTTTTTCGCAGAAGGCTGCTACCAAGAAAGCGTGGCAAGGGATTTCCACATCGCCGTGGGTCAATCAACTTTTTCAAAAATTTTAACAGAAGTTCTGGAAATTCTTGAAGAAAAACTATGTTCTACTTGGATTACACTAGAAATGAGTCAGGAAGAAAAACAAGAAGCCAAGCTACATTTCTTCGAAAAATGTGGAATACCGGGTGTTACAAATTGTATCGACGGTACTCATATAAGGATTTTTACAACACCATTGGAAATAAGGCACCTTTTCTACAACAGAAAAGGCTTTTATAGCTTGAATGCTATGGTGGTAAGTTTAGTGGAATCTGTAAATTAAATATTTTAATTTAAAATTACATACATACAATAGATTTGTGACCACAAACTATGCATAAGAGGCGTTGATTCAAAGTACCCCGGGGCACAACACGATTCTAATGTTTGGAACTTAAGTGTAGCTCGCGAGTATTTTCAAAGAAAGTATAGGAATGGCGACAGAAACAGCCGTCTTCTGGGTAAGGAAAAGTTCGTATTGTATAAATGTAAACCAATAATTTTTTTGCAGGCGATGCTGGATATCCGTTAGAGCCGTGGTTGCTAACTCCATATCGCAATCCGGATTCCTCTACTCCACAAAGCCGCTTCAATGAGAAACACAGCAAAGGTCGCAATATTGTGGAAAGGAGTATTGGGGTTCTTAAAAACAGGTTTCGCTGTTTAATGGGAGTCAGAGGTCTACACTACACCCCAGAAAAAGCAGCGAAAGTTATGAATTTCTGCTGTGCATTGCATAATATTTGTATATACTACAATGTTACAAATTCGGAATATGAAGATCATTCGGTGGATGACGATTTTGAAGATGATCTGGATGAAAACCACCATGATCTGGAGCCGAGTTTTGCTACAGAAGCTCGTAATATCCGTGATCAAATCATGCTTACTCTGTGAAAATACATTATTTAGTTCAATAAAAACATTTATATAAATTCAATAAAATCTTTATATAACATAAATAGTAAAATTACTATCAAATTAGTCTTGACGTATCTGCCTACTACTTAGCTCCAGTTCGAGAATTTTTTGCTTCAATTCCAGTTTTTTTCTCGTCAAGTGTTCCATCTCTTTATTATGGCGTTTTCTTTCTGCGTGATCTAATTTAATCACGTCTTTTAAAGAACCAAGTTCTCTATATATTTTTTTAAGATTAATTTGGTTTTCCTCATTTAGCTTTGTCATTTTTGCTAAATTTTGTGACACATTTTTTTGGTATGTTTCTTGGTTTTCGACCTGTATCTCCATTAATTCCTTTAGTGGTGGCCGTTGGGGTTTTGTTTGTGGACTAATAAAATCAATGTTGTCATCTTCGTGATATAAGGGAACATTTTCTTCATGTGGAAGATTTCTTTGTTGCGAATCAATTTCTTCAACTGAAGTCGCAGTGTGTGATGGCCTGGCAATAGGTTTAGCTTTAGGTGCTCCGAATTCTCGGACGTTCTTTATTCCTTCGACGGCCTGATTTATTTGCACTAAAGCAATTACCTCTTTTTCATTCGATGTAAACATTTTTTCTTTTGCAGGACCACCACCAGTGCCCTGCATATATTTTTTATTGGCCACTAATTTTTTCTTTATGTTAGCCTTGTAATCCGACCACACTTGAAAAGGTTTCAATTGATAAATTATATGTATAAATAAAAATGAAGGCATCTACCTTTTTCCATGCCGTAATATCTTTATTAGGCGGCCCTAAGCTATTCAATTCCAGTTCTGTTTGCTCCCAAAATGCTTTCAACTCTTCCGGCGACTTTTTGGTGTGTCCTTTGGCTATGTCTGGATTGCCTTTCATTTTTTGGATTAAAACGTCGAATTGGAGATTGTTTGTAATTTTTTTTTCATTCCTATTTCAAGAAAACCATGTTAATTTTAAAGGTATAACAAAAATTTACGTTTTACTTGCATTTTTGGAATACAGCCACTAAAAATTTCGCAACACAACCAATAAACGCCAACCAAACGCGAACAAAAGTCATCGAGTGATTTAACCTCAAAAAAATGTTCCCGGCGGATTGGAGAATACAGAGAATCGAGAAGCATCGCATGCGTTGGTATGCAGCTCACGTTCTTTCACTTAAAAGACACATTGCGTTTTCAAGAATAGCGATACTCGGTAATCGAATGAAAATCGAGTAAATGAACGCAACGCCGTGTACCAGAATAGGGGTGATTGACTGTAGAAGTACTCAACTATCGCTCATGAGAGGATTACCAAGGGTGAAGGTATACATTGTCATACCTTTACTTATGCAATAACATTGACGTAACTAAGTGTGAATTATAAGTGATAGAAAAAATAGTTGCCAATTGATCATTTGAACATAATTGTTTTAATGTTTTTTGTAGGTGTTGCAATTATATTATAGAATGGATACAAAGAATAATGTAGGTCATATAAAAAAGTAGTTAAGTGTTACATAAATGTTTGTTTTTGTAATAAAAAAAGTATGAAAACAAATAATAATTAACATATTTTAATAGTTGAGTGCTACACGGAGAAGTATTATATTAATAAAAAGTAAGCTGTTAAAAGATGTTAATTTTTCCAACCGTGAATTGGTGTAGAGGTAGAGTACTGGGGGCCTATTCCTGAATACGAGTCAAGTGAGATGTCACTCGAGAGCTCACATTCGAGTCGAGTAAGAATCGGTATTCCACAACTCTAGTGAGAGCCAAAAACATGACATGACTCCGAAAATGTTGAACACACCCTTTGAATTGTAGCTAACTTCACTAAAAGTTGACTTGACGTTTCACAAAAAAATCTTTTGATTTGAGAACTAATCGTTAAATGTAATTTGATAGTAAATTAATCAGTTTAAATCGTAAAAGTGCTAAAAAAAAATTAATATGATAAGTACAGAGATGTTTTATAAAACAATTTTTGTATGCTGCAAGGAATGGAGCACAAATTTAAAACAAACGCCAGATTGTCGTTTATGCCAAATACCTACCACCAAAAAATATTTAAATTTTGTATCAAACACTTCATTATCCATAACAATTAGAAAATTTCTCTTTTTTTTATTTTACATTTTTGCATCCATCACTGCTGCTCTCAAACACTTTTTAAACATGAATGATTTCTCATAGAAAAAAGCTCCACTTTCGAGTTCAGAATTAGGTATGTTTCATTTGAGTCACATTTGACGTTCGACATCGAGTTGGGGAATACCGATAGTTAGTAAGTCGTGTTCGAGAATACCAATTTGTCGATCTCACATGAAAACTTACTCGACTCGTATTCTGGAATAGGGCCCCTGGAGTTTTACGAGAAGGACTCGCAATACAAATAATGTGATAAAAACTCAACACTTTAAAGCAAAACAAAAGTAATGCAATTTTTGTTTGAACAAGTCCTAAATCAGCTTTTTTGTACTTAAAAATTACTTTTTTCCTTCAAAAACAAAATATTTTAGGCTAGCAAGTATTTACTTTTTTGTTCGTGGCCATACAAAATAGCCTTTATAAAGGCATGATATTAGCAAAAGCTGTCATTGAAAGGCTTTGGCAATGCCTTTTCATAACATCCAGAGCAGGCTATTAGCATTTAGCTGTCACAAAATTGCTTTCATGAATTATTAGCAAGTTATGCATTCGTCCAGATTAAAAATTTCGAAATAATAATCAAACATGACATTACGATGATAGAGAAACATATTTGAGTTGCTGGCAAAATCTGTCTGTCTGTCTGTCTGTACGGATGTATTTTGGACTGTAGCCTAAACGGTTGGGCCAATCGTCTTCAAATTTTGAACTTAAAGTTATTTTGACATTCTACAGAGATTTTTCAATTTTTTTTTAGCTCAAAAATTAACGGTACCTGTCATATAACCGTTATGTAAAAGCTTTTTTTTCGCGAAAACGGCTCCAAGAATTTTTATAAAAAAAATCAGTTGGCTAATGTAGATATGCATTATATTTTGGTGAAAAAAAAATTAATACGGTGGGCTAAAAACGGTACCTCCCATAGGACCGGTTTTTTTTCTTCCAATTTTTCGAGAACTGGTGATCCGATTACAATCAAAATTGATATTCAAGAAGATGTAGGTAGCCTGAGTAATTTTGCATTAATTTTTTTTTCGAAAACTTTTTTTTTGTATTTTTAATAATTTGTTTTAATTTTTTTTTTTGAAAAATCAATATTTTGAAAACGGGTAAGTGAATTTTTTTTTAAATTTTGTTTTTAAATGTACGTTATTTTTGTGCTTAAGTTTGTATTCTTGAATATTTTTTTTTATTTTTTAAAAAAGTTGTTAAGAAATAACCGTTTTATTTAAAGACGGCTTTAACGATTTAAAAAAAAAAAATCTCACTTTTTCACATTTTTTAAAGAAATAAAATGGCGTTTAAATTTTTCCGCTGAAAACAATCAAACAATCAAAAGTGATCAGCTGTGACCGCACATAAGAGCAAGTACGTGCGATCCAGTCGTGCAATTTATTTTTGTATAATTAGCGTGCGCACAAGGGACTATTTGTTTCCCTATTAATGTAGAGCACACTGCACGGTCATAAGGAAGATAGGGAGGGGAGGAAGGAAGTTGTCGATTAACATTGGCTTTGAATGCTTGCAGATCAATATGGCAAGGGAAAATCTCGCCGGGTAAACTGTTCCAAATTCGTGTTGTTCGGCTAAAAAAAGAATAGCCATATTTTACGGTACGTCCGAAATTGGACTCAGGAGCATACCTTGCGAGGCGAGGATTACGGGAGATTTTTTTAAGGGCAGGAATGCAGCTGGCTTCTTCCTACCGAAACAAGTTTAATTGATCATGAATTATCCGTCTGCTAACTCTCATTTGGGCGCGGATAAGTTTCGAGTTGGAATGCTTAGATTTGCCTGTATTGACCAGGCTATAACCGAGATTGTTTCCTGAACCCGAACATTGGAATCTCGATGGTACAGTTTTTATGCGATTCTTTCAGACTCGGCAAACATTATGATCTATCTACTCGGGGCAGTTCTGCCAAGCCTGCGCCTAAATTCCACCGCGAATCATGGTATCGCTGCACTATCCAAATATTCGTTTGGTTATCCCAAGCATTCATTTTAGTACATACCTCTGTCTACATAAATATTAACCTTCAAAATAAAAAAAAAAATAAAAAAAGCCGATTACTTACACAGAAAAAAACTATAAATCATGTTGTTTGTGTAGCACCCTGTAGTACCTATAACCGCTAGTTAAAATGTGAATTTTATAATTACATAATTGACCTTTAAGCATAGTGTAGAGTTCCAAAACAACAACACTTTTCCATCAAAATTAAACTTCAACTAGAAATATATTTACTGAATTAATGTGATACTTTTTTAGCCTTACCTCTAAAAACCAAATGTCCTCAGTAAGCCACAGAATCACAAAAACTAAACTTCAGACGTTACCATAACCCTAACATCTCAGAAAATTATAATTAAAGTCTCTGAAGCAAAAAATTAACAATTATTCAAAATCATCAAAATTACTGAAATAAAACAGAACATTTTCTAATAGGAATTCAAAGGAAGTCAAAACATTTTTTATCACAAATTTCCCATCAATTTCACTTTACATCTGCAAAATTATTCCGTAGCATCCGTATCCATGCACTACAAAATATTTTCTTATGACACAGGAAGAAGTAATAACCGTCAAAAATAAAGTAATTTTATCATCCATAACACCAGAATCGGCCATAAAAATGAAAATGCAAATTCCAGATGGAAAATGTCGTGTCGTTGTGGCAAAGCGCCACAGGCGGCATCAACGAAACGAACTTCAAAAAAAAAAAAAACTAAAAGGAAATTCTTAAAACCGCACATTGTATTTTGGCGCGCCGCAGTAGCACCATGACAACCCTCGCTAGGGTTCCTTGGATTCCGACCAGGTGTGTGCAAGGACGTAAAAACCGAAAGTCAAACAGCAAGTCTTTTGGAAATGATGTGCCAAACGGCCCCAGGAGGCACATGCTAATACACAAACCACAACGGCATGCCAGAAGTGCTCTCAAGTGGCAAATAAAAAGATTTGTGCGAATTATTGCCGTAATCATTGTTTTATTCTATTACATTCGTGTTATCCTTGCAAAAGACTTCCAGCAAGTTAAACATTTTTATCATTAAACTTCGCATAAAGTTTGACTCTCCAATAAAAGTGAGTTTAAGAAAAACAAAAAATACAACTTTTGGGAAAATGATGAACCCCACAGGACTCCAGGGATCCACGATGCGTTTAAGTGTAATGTAACCGTAATGGGCGAACAAAACGGTTTGGAGTTTAGACGGTAAGTGTGGTCTGCATATTCAAGTTAATCCAAAGTTTTGGGAAAGTGTTATCTGAGGCGGTTAAGCAAATCAGGTATACTGCCTTGCTGACTGTTGCCTCTGCTGAATTATGCATGAGCTGTCCCCGGAATATGGTTGCTTCCGCTTATCCGCCAAAAAATTAGGTTCAATTATATTTGAGTGGCGTTTATACAAACTTTTGAGATTAGAAGTGAATGGACCGACAAGATATTTTTTAGGAATCAGGAATTAGAACCTACGTTTTGCCACTGTTTAGTTGTCAAGCTTGTGACGTCACACAAAAGACATGAATTTCAGGAAGTTTGCATATTAATCCTGAGAGAGACCATATGGAACCTCCTGTCCAAAGTCTTAAAGTTTTTCATGTCAGATTTTTTTTTTTAATATAGATACAACATGGACGTGGTTTTGTGAATTTGGCAAAATCTTCGCCATAAATTCAATATAATCTAATATCGTGAGTAAAGAAGCAAAACATGTTTGTCCTAGATTCACGTTCTCCACACAATGTCCACCCTGTTCCCTCCCACAGAACTGTGGTTAAGAATTATGCGTGCAGTGCTTGTTCGAATATGACCTCGTCCTAAATATTGCTATGTGAAAGTTCGTCCTTATTCGGCGAAAATGGTTACTTGGACAGAACAGTGACTCTCGATTTTCTTTGTACTACTGCGGTGCGGTCTTTATCACGGTCATAGTACTTGGCCGGAATACTGAACGCTTAAGTATTCTAAATTTTATTACAATTACCCATGTCGACATTTGGTCGCCATATCCTAATGAATTTGCCAACACTTAGCTTATGGTTTAAGCGAATTGTGGGATGGTACTACAAGGACTTGAAGAGATGACTTTACGTGCTATTGTTTGCCTTGAAGTGGACGTGAACTAAAATCATGGTGTCGGATAGATAAAAGCTTCAGAAGCGGTATGCAAGTAATAAAAGCTAAGGGAATTTATGGAAGAAAAAAAATCTGATATATAAATCAATTGGTTGTGGTATCGAATGAGAATTTCAAATGAGAAAATATATTTACTGAACGCAATTTGAATATACAAGGTTAATTTTGTGTCTCAAGACAAAATGTTGTCATACATTTAGGCATTAAAAGAAATTCTGTTTTGATATGTTTTTGCTTTATATGAAGCTGTTATGTAAAAGCTTTTGAAATTAAATGGTCTGAAAAAAAGAGTTGGTTGTCTCTAAAGTCGGCTTACGGACGATAATTGTACGTGATAAAACGTCATAAGAAAACATTGATGGCAGCAACACCAACATACAGCCGTTAACTCACACCCACATACCTTCTCGTTAAATCCACACAAACACACACCAATAATTACATCTACTTTCTACTTTAACAAAACTCCGCCTATTTTGCACTTCTTTTTCTCTTCTTGTACTTTTTGAATTTGTGTGGAATTATTCTGGAATTTGCGCCTGTTCTTTTTCATGTTTGCCTGGTGCTTGCAATCGATTTTGGTTGAAAGAACCACATAATCGCAGAGTCATGGTATTTCGTATGTGTAGTCTGTGATCCATTTATAAGACGTTATCACGTCAAAAGAAAAGTTTGATAAATTTACTCAGCCAATGTTAATGGTCCTGCGCTAATCATAAATGGCGCACAATCTAAGAGTGGTGATTCGCGATGTTGGAAGTGAGAACGTTCGAAGCCGTGAACTAGAAGAGATAGTGCCGTGAAATAAGGTAGACAAGTTCATAAGGTCTATTCGATCTGAAAAAGAAATAAGGGCGAACTTCGGCTTTATTTACAGTCGACTCTATTTCCGACAAAAATGCTAACAATGTCGATCACAATTTCGGCGTTATTACTAAATCAGTCTGCAAGGACATTTCTTCTTGGTGCGAGGTTGGATTTATGCAAAGATTCTTTAAATCCAAAAGAAACTTTGCATATATATAACTAACCTTACAATTAATCTAAACCCTAAAATTGGTCCAAGCGGGGGGGTCGCGGGGGCAGCATCACTGCAAAATATATTGGTAAAAATATGGCACTATCTGTGAACATTTTTGGCGAAGTTTGATTTCATTGTTGTCAACACTTCTAAAAACAGTTAAAAGACTTTATAACGGACAATATTTGCCTGGAAAATAGAGCTTTAGCAGTCTTGCTGAAGTTTTACATTTATGAAATCTACCTATCTCATACTGACATTTTCCGAGGTGGGACATATCTGCCAGTTTTGTTTGTTGGGATTTGTGCTCGCTAGGTGTCTTTTTGCCAATTTTTGTCTTACATAATTTGCTTGAATTAAGGAAATAATGTAGAAAACGTAAAATCGGTTTTATTTCCACTTCGACGGAAAGAAAATTAACTGAGTAACTGAGTCTGAATCGAACTTATTACCATCTACCTTATTTCACGGCACCAAACAAAAGGGCCCGTTGTTTGGTGATGGTTCTAAGATGATGATGCATACAAGATGTTCTACTAAGGAGAAGAACAAGTCAAAAATTGTACCGGTATCATCCTTGCTGAGGAGTTACTTGGTAAAACATTGGCTATTTCGAGGTTCAGTAACCGTTTGATATCTCCGAAGCTGTTAATTCACGGAAAATGTGCAATATTGTCAGCGCTTACGCTCCTGTTACGGATGTCATATGGAATTTCATAATAAATTCCGCACGAAAATTGGTCACCCTGTAATGTATGAAATTCGAACAACGAATTCAAATTCGAAACTGCCTTTTCTGCAGAAAGCCGCATACAAAATGTCTGCATCCAGACATTGTAGTTTCTTAAGCTTTTTGGTTTCCACGTTTGATCACTTTTCCATTACAAGACAAAGTGTGGAGACATTCTTTTTTGAAGAAAAAGGTACCAATAAAAGAAAAGATTTTTTTAAGAATAATTTTAACCATATAATCAGCTACATTCAAACTGCACAAATAGTGTTAATAAAAGGAAAAAGAGATACCCTTCCCGAAAGAAAAAAGAGAAAAGGTGCACCAGGTTTTCGTCCCTGAAGTTGAAGGTTACTTCAAAACCTTATAAACCAGTAAAACTTTAATCAAAAAAATCTCAGGTAATTGCATGCATTTCTACTATTTGCCCAAATCAAGCCTAATTACACTTGGTTATCTCCCATAGTGCTGAATTCAAACAAAGCCGATGATCCCCTTGGTGGGGAAAATTAAATTCTATTGAGTACCGATATACAGTTGTCATAGGGAGCCCCCTTCCACGTGCTTTAAGAAAAGAATTGATCATTCTAATCTATCACCCAATTATAAATAGTCACCTGGTATCAATCCAGCAAAAGACCAGCAGCAAATTCATCACGACCGCTACCCAGTCAACAAAAAATCTGCTCGCTGGGTCAGATCATCGTGTCTAACAGTCGCAAGTGCAGTCAACGGTCGTCCTAGCTAAAGCAGTGGAAGCAGTGGCGGTTCGGGTCGGTGCGGTTTTGCAATTTTTACTTGCGATTATAGGGACTATGAGGCAAGTTTAGAATTCGTGAATATACAAAAATGGGCACGACTGGGTCGCACGTACTTGCTCTTATGTCCTTAATCATATTGGAAGGCAATATCTTTGATCGAATCAAGTAACATTTACGTACAAAAATAACACATTCTGAACTTATAAATAGTGTGAAAACCACAACCCTTAACGGTTTTTAGTAAAAATGGAGTATGCAATCGACGACGGATTTTGATAAAATCCTGTTTCCTTATTTTTAGTTTTTTGAAAATAATTTCTTTTTTAAATGTTGGTAAGCAATTTTTTAGAGTTTATTAATATACATGTGATTATAAAATTGGAAATAATTTTTTGGATTAGTTTCAAAAATATTAATTTTTCAAAAAAAAAAATCAAAAATTAATTTTAATTAGAAAAAAAAGTTATTTAAAATTTTGATATGCAGAATTGTTATGGCTTTCTAGATCTTCTTGAATACTAGATACTAGATTTGACAGAAATCCAAAGAGCCGTTACCGAGAAAGCCAAATATGAAAAGTACCGTTAATAGACTTTTCCCTTAAATTTGGTTGTAAACAAATGATAGAAAATACTAGCAAAAAAAATCTCAAACATTTTCATCAAAATCGTTGGAGCCATTTTCGAGAAAAATAAGCCTTTCCTAAACAGTCATATCGCAGGTACCGGTATGTGTGTCAACGACGAGCTCCGTTGGAATGACCATAATACAAGGTGGGCAAAAAGAAATCACCCTATTGGAAGATGATCTAATTTTTGCAAATGGCCGCCAATGTCAAATCTGTTTTGACATTTGTGGACTAGACAGATGCAGAATACAAATGAATAAGCCATGGAGCGATACATGAACCGACATGAACCGATATTCTGAAGGCGGCGTTCCCGAGTCGCCTCATCTCCCGTTTTGTCGATTTGCACTGACCCGCAAGATCGCCCATTTAATCGTTTCAAACTTTTTTTTGGTGGGGTTTTTTTAAAGTCCCGTGTTTACGTGAACAAGCTTGAGACTCTGGAAGCCCTCAAAGGCAACATTCGACACGAGTGCTAGAATATGTCGCCCGAAGTTCTCGCTGGACTGATGAAAAATGCCACAAAGCGAGCCCGTATGGCAATCAATTGTGACGGCAGCCATTTGGCCGATATCATCTTCTCGACTTTACTAATACAATAAAAATAAATAAATAAATTTATTGGCGCGACAGCTCCTTAAGGAGCAAGGCCTAGTGACTTATACTCTCAACCATTCCTGTCTGTGTGTTGTTAATCTGCAAGAATGGAAGGGACCTACAGTTTACCGCCGAGTCCGAACGGCTACATGAGATGTACTTTTTCGAGACAAATTTTACTCTTGAAGGTTTTGTCAGTTCCTCGCAAGAAGCAGTACCCGAGAAAAAAAGGTGGCTATGAGCTGGATTTGAACCCAGGTTCTTTCGCTAAGCAGTCCGACACACTAACCACTAAGCCACGGGGCACTACCAATACAATACAAATCAAACAGTATCAAAGTTTTTCATTTAGAAAAAAAAGAGCCAAACAACATCGGATGGATGACTTCTTTTGGCCCACCCTGTATTTAGGACCGCCAAAAATGCTGCTAAGTGCTTAGGTTTTCTGCATCAATGCAAGAAATTTTTTCCCCTTCTACAATTTACAATTTACGCCCAAAACACCTCTGGGCAGGTGCGTCACAAACATCGCTACACCTGCTCAATAGAATACAAAAGAGCGTTAATATTAATAAAAAAGGAAATATCTCTGAAACAATTGCCCCTCTCGAACACCGACGCAATGTTTCACGTCTTTCCTTATTTTATCGTTTCTTTTATTAAAAATGTTCACTCGAAGTAGCCTGCGGCGTTCCTCCCCTTAGTGGGTCTCCTGTAATACTTGTCTCGCAAGAAATTCTCATCAGTTCACTCTTGAGCCCAATTTCGGACGTTCCGTGAAACATAGGGATTATTTATTAGCCGAACAACACGAATTTGGAATAGTTTACCCAGCGAGATTTTCCCTTGCCAATTTAATTTGTAAGCATTCATAACCAATGTTAATCGACACCTTCTGTCCCTTTCCCTCCCTATTATCATGCTCACGCAGTTTACATTTATTAAAAGGTAAACAAAAAGTGCCTTGAATCCGCAGTGCCAAACTCCGAAGATCGTAGATTTTTCAGTGAACTTGGATGAAAAAAGAAAGTAATATTCTTAATAAAAAATAGCTGATTGTCTGTAAAGTCGGTTAACGGACACATCCCCAATATCTACATCTACTTTCTACTTTAACAAAACTCCGCCTATTTTTGTATTTCTTTTTCTTTTCTTGTTCCTTTTGAATTTGAGTGCAATTATTTTGGGAATTTGAGCCTTCTTTTTTCATGTTCGTCTGGTGCTTGCGATCGATTTTGGTTTAAAGAACCACATTATCGACGTTAGCATCAGTTATGAGTCTTATCAGCCTGAGTCATGATATTTCGTACCTGCAGCCTGTCATCGATTTATAAGACGTTATCTCGTCAAAAATGTTTGCCGTGACATCTATGTGAAGAGTTGTAAACGCCCGAAGACTTATTTTCTCTACAATTTACTCCTAAATCTTAAAAGCTACATGACACGCATTATTCGTACGACCAACAACATATCGTAACTGCGTCATTCGCTAAACCCACATTCAATACAATAATTTATGGAACTATTTTTGATGCTGTTATTAAATAAAAAAAATATTTCCATGTATCCACTCAACGAAATCGATCTTGAACTTTTATTCAATAAAATCAACCTTAAGTGCAAAAAATAGTCCAACATTATTGATTGAAAGCCTAGTTGTTTATGTACAGAAATAGCTATCAACATTGTTATTCCAATTTTATAATAAAAAAAAATAATAAAATACGCACTAACAGAACGTCCTTTAACATCACTTTTACACGCGCAAAAGTCTATTTCGGATGACACTCCATTGCCCACCGAACCGAATGATTAAATTCAAAAACAGACTTTCGCTCCTGTGACTGTCAATTCACTAAATTCTATGATAATCTAGTTTATTTGAATAGCTATTGATTATTATCACAGTTTGAAAAAGTTAACTCAATTTGAGTCCTTGGGGGGCAAAAAGGGAGCGTGTCGTCGTCCTTTCGTCACACTGCCAATGGTCTTCGGTGGATATGCAAACCTACCCGAACCCACCTTTAGAAAATTTCAACACAAAAAGTATTTTTTTTTGTCTACAAGGACGAAGGTTATCCAAGTTGAGTTTCAGTGGATTCTATTTATTCCCAAAAAAGGATTCTCAAAAATAGCTCCTTACATCGTCCTTAGCCAAATTTGTGATAAACATTGCCAGAATATACATACATCACGGATCGAAATAAATCTATTTCTGACGTGGATTATTTGAGTCCTTGTGATTTATTTCAGTTGGAAAAGGCTTTGCCATGTTCCACCTTATGTGTTGCAGGTAACTACATTTATATATACACCTACCTACATCATTGGAGATGGTGATCTTCCAATTCGCTACACTTTTCCAAGCGATTAACTGTAAAGTGGAAAATCGGGCTTAATCGAAAAGATATCAAACTAAACTGCATTCAGTCGGAACCGTGTTGTCCTGTAAACACTACAAAGTGACACAAAAGGATGGATGATTAAAGGATTCCGACATGTTAAAGGGAAATCACCCCTAACAAGACATATCCTTCCGAAGGAATTTTCGCTAACAGAATATGAATGAGGTCAAGTCAAATCGATGTCCTTATTAGGATCCTGAAATTGTCCTCGCAAATTTATTCTTTTTTTTTATTAAATCTCCAAAAAACCGTTCTACTTGAACATTTTAGCCAACTCAGAACGGTTTTTGAGGTTTTTCTTCCGTGGATGATGTTTTATTTATTTTTTATTTCCACCGAAAACGTTTTGTTGGATGAGAGAAAACTTTGGAAATAATATTTAAACTTTATCCTCCAGGTGGACGCAGAATTGCTGGACCAGGAGCAAACTTTGAGTTGAAAGGATAATAAAAAAACGAGTGTAATACTTTTATCTAGATGTTAAAGGAAACAACTAATAACAAAAAAGTTTGCGTGTCATTTTGGAAGGATTTAAGTGGGAAAACACAAACAGTAAATGAAATAAGCGGAAAAATCGTTTGAAAACTGTTTTTTTTTTATATCGTTTCCTGTCTGTTTCTTTCAATTATTTCTGTAAACAGTTTTAACTGCTTATGATTAAAATGTAGTTTTTTTATGCAAAGAAATGGAAGCAATTTTTTGAGCGGGGAATATTTAAAGTGCAGTCACTTTTATAGGTATTTGTGTCAGAACAGAACTTAAAGTCCTGTTTTTTTTTATTTTGATTCCTTTTTCTTAAGAATTTACACGATTGCTCGCAGAAACCATTTTCAGAGTTGGGATGACGCAAAAATAAAATGAAAAAACACAAGGACTTTATTGTGATTCTTTATTCTGCAGGATAAAAGAGGAAAAAGCTTTATTTTGTTTGACGAAATGTATTATTGCATTCCGTGCTTAAGCACCAAATAGCTGTTCCCAATGCAAATGGAAGAATTCCAAGTGGCAGAAGGAGTGACATTTTTTTTTGCATTTAAGTAAAATAAATTAAATGCCTGACGTATATTTACAATATATCTTAAATGAATTGTTACCTTAAATTTGACATTGTATTAAGATTTTAATGTACATATATTCTAGCTGAGAAGGGAGACATTGTCCTGCCCTTTAATTAAGGAGAGTTTATATTAAGAGACCTGGCCTAATAGGTTTCAGTTTTTCAATAATTTGTATTCAATTTAACTTATAACTACTTAAATCTAGCCAAAAATCTTAAAAACTGGTAAACCCTATCAATTTAATTAACTTCCTGGCTCCATGCGGATGCTCCAAATTATTCTATATGTTAATTGTAATTGCCTTTCGGCCTAAAAATAACTTAAATATAAATTACAGCTAACAGGTTTTATTTTTCACCCAGACTCTGATCGTTTATGTTACTTAAACTAATTTAAACTACTTAAAATAAACCTAAAATACTTAAATCTAGAATAGTCAGAGCAAGCTTGTCTTATAATTTTATATTTTTTTTTGTGGTTTTTTATGGTTTTTATATTTTTTTTTTGAATTTTTTGTATTTTTTTTATATTTTTTTATTTTTTTTGTTGCCGCCGTAACTGCCCTATCTAACTAAAGGATACCTAAAATAAATGTAAGCCGACCAAAGGCGATAGAGATGTGGACTAAAATTACCTATTCCGATTAAGCCAACAAAACTGACCTGATTTATGACTTCCTCCCGATCCAAGTTCTCTGCTTCACTCTCAGCAATTATGTCTCGGTGGTAAAGAAGCCACCTATCGATTAGTTTACGGCCGACGTGGTAGATCAGTGGAATCGCCGATCATCCCTCGACTATCTAAGTACAGGAAAGCCTCGGGCGGGATAAAACCATTTGAACGTGTACTTTTGAAATATTCATCTTGGAGATAGTAAGCCCCGAAGATTTGTCCATTAGTTTAGGCCATCGCTCTTGCAATTTGCCCGCGAATGAGCCTAATTAAATAAATATCTATCCTGTTTGTATTGGCCTCGTTGGATTAATAGTGTTTGTACTCCGACTATGGTGTTCTGCAAAGTCCGAGACAAGTGCGAAGACACTGTCTCTCAAACCCCCGAATCCTTTCCATATGAGATGGTGCAACGTTGAACCATACAGGGAATCCGTAGGCAATCATCGGCCTGATGAAATCACTTTCACCCTGCTATCAAGGCGATTGCTATAAAACAGCCATTTTGTCATTTGCCCTAGGCCTGGTCAGAGCATCCTCAACATGTCGAATAAAATACAGATACTTATCCAACCAGTTACCAAGGTACTTTATCACATCTTTACTCGCCAGTTGATGTCCATGTGACCCAGCGATCTTTAGCTTGTGCCACTTATTTCTCGTATTCCTTGAAGCCCTAGACAAAGGGCAGGATGTTTGCACATTTCTGAGTTTTATCGAAATCACGTTGCAAGAGAATTCTGATGACTCCAACTTTTGGACCTGTTCTGTACGTAACTAAATCGTCGGCAATCGTATGCAATTGCATGAGGTAGACTAACAATGAGATCGCTGGTGTAAATACTAAAGGCAATCGGTGAGTTCACCGCTCCCTGTTGCATTCCATTTTTAATGAATGAATGAATTGTGTCATGTCCCACCTTAAAGCCGAACTAGGTGTCTGGAATTATGTGTTTGTCCTCAGCCCACTTAGACAGAGCTCTATTGAAAAGTTTTTCGAATACCTTGTTGATACTCGGAAGAAGACTTATCGACTGGAGATTTGCCGGATTGGAATTATTCTTTTTCTTTTTCGAGATGTACAACAGCTGTCTTCCAACTCACTGGATAATATGCATTATTCAGCGCGTTGTTAAACAGTGTTATGTATATGTCTATTGCATCGTCAGTGAGATGTCGTTGTACAATATTTAGTATACCATCGACGCCTGCTGACTTCTTTTTTTTTGGAATTCGACCTTCATTATGAGCA
Organism: Platycheirus rosarum; assembly: GCA_963971375.1. Classification (NCBI taxonomy): domain Eukaryota; kingdom Metazoa; phylum Arthropoda; class Insecta; order Diptera; family Syrphidae; genus Platycheirus; species Platycheirus rosarum. The sequence goes on along the minus strand of OZ020509.1, from coordinate 129,916,273 downwards.
GGGAACTTGGTCCTTTTTACTCAGTGGTGATGGCATTTGCCAGATTGCCTTCATAGGAACCCGGTAAAACCAAGATTCTCAGATCGCCACTGCATGATGCTATTTCGAAGGTAAAAGGAAATTGTCAGCAAAAATAACTGATTCTTTGTTGAGGTCGCTGTTGTACGCTCTTGCAGAAGGTAAAAGGACTGTAATAAAGAGAAAGGGACGCACTCAAGACACTTTACTGGTACCAAATTCAAATTGCTAACTTTACTTCTTTTTTTTTACCCAAATTTGCATCCAATTACTTTTCGATGAACCTCTGGTATATGATATCAGCCTGATTGGGAGAAGAAACATTTCCCTCCATTGACTATGTATTTGATCACTGCTGATAAGTTCGGGGATGAAAATCGTGATCGAATCGACCTAGATCTGATGCCTCGATTTTTTTTTCAGAACTCTGAGCTTGACCCAATCTCTTTTCATTCTTGGGATTTTCCACCCCATCACTAACTTCTTCAACTATGGCGTTGGGAACATCATAGTTTTTTCGACGTGATAATGACTTATAAATCGATGATAGGCTTAACATACGAAATAACATGACTCATGCTGATAATGCTGATATGGAAAGTGACGTACGTATTTTGAGCACCAGGCGAACATGAAAAATAACAGGCGCAAATTCCCAAAATAATTGCACTCAAATTCAAAAAGAACAAGAAGAGAAAAAGAAATACAAAATAGGCGGAGTTTTGTTAAAATAGAAAGTAGATGTATTTATTGGGGTGTGTGTGTGGATTTAACACGAGGGTTTGTGGGGGTGAGTTTACAGGCTGTATGTTGGTGTTGCTGCCATCAATGTTTTCTTATGACGTTATCACGTAAAATTATCGTCCGTAAACCGACTTTACAGAAAACCAACTCTTTTTTTCGTTATACAGCTCTTCAGAAGAATAGCCTAGAAAAGTGACTGCATCTGTTAAAATTTTGTCGTCATCCACAAGAAGTTGGAATTTTTAATGAATATTGCTGAACGAATGTAATCAACATTTTTTTCTTCTTTGAGCGGCAAATTTCAAAATACTTGCATCTTTTTTCATATTACTATGTGGCAGTTCCTGAAAAGCCTGGTTTGGTTTAAAGCAAGGACCGTCGTAGTTATTCCTGCTAGGTCCCGAAACATGATCTCTATATCTAAAGCAGTTGGGCAAAAGTTAAAAGAAGGTCTCTTTTCTAAAATGACATAATTAAATTTTGTAATATTTAAAAATACATTCCTGCAATAAATATAATTCACAATTATTTGTTAACAAGACAAAATTAATTTGAATTTGTATCAGTAGCGTTGTTATTCAAAATATTTTCCAACAAAAAGTCATAGACTTGGGCCTTAGATTTCGCACTATACAACTGACTCATATGATCGAAATTCTTGTCTGCAACTCTGTGGGCTTTCACCAATGTTTTCAGCTGCTCAATTAATTTTTGGACGTCCTCCAGTGGCGCCAAAGCGTCATTGTCACTATAGTAGAGGTAAATTGGAGCATCTATCTTATTAAGTGGATAGTTTGGAGGTGCAATACTCCTGTATCTTATCAAGTTACGTGCCAAGCCATAATCAAAATGACGGAAATGACCAGAACTGTATGTTTGCAAGTAATGCAATAACTGTTTTGTTGATGCTCCAGCGGGAGTAGTTTTCATGACATCGTCTAAGATGCTCTATAAAAAAGTCGTAATTAGATAATTTTTTTTTAGGAAAAAGGATCAACTTACAGAATCAACAGTATCTTCATTGAATTCAGCTAGCAGGAACAATGGGTTGGTGCACAGAATGTAGTTTGGACGATCTTTGTCGCACAGCAAAGCTGCAACCATTTCCATAAACCACTTGTTGGGATTGAATTCAAAGCTTCCAAGTATGTCCAAGGGAACTCCCAATGTAGGATGACCTCCAAAAAGTGAAGAATATTTCATAAAGACAGACGGAGAGTGACTATTGAAGGCAACAGGCGATAGCAAATGAGCTGATTCAATGTACTTGCTAAATTCAGGCTTGAGGGAGTTCAAGAGCAAGAAGGTAGTAGTCCCTTGGGAGTGACCTATATAAACAATCTTTTCAACTGCAGTTTTCGCCCGAACGTAATCAATCATTGTTGGAAGATCGGTGATTCCAATTTCATGATAACTGAAGTCCCAAAATTTTTCTGATTTGGGATCTAAGCTGACGTGTTTTCGGGAATAGGTGTTTCCACGGGCATTGCCTAGCCAAATATCAAATCCAGCGTCAGCAAGAAGGAAGCCTAATCCCCTTTCTGGTCCGAGATCAAGCCAATCACTAGACGAGCACAGAAGGCAATGCATCAAGAAGACAACTGGACGCGGCCCATTTGAGGGTACTTGGCTGGAGTAAGGAATCCGATGCAGAGTTAGAATGTATCCATCGCTTGTGGTAACTGTATGCGCCTCAAATGGATAACCATATTTCCCAACTAGACTCTCCTTAAATATAAAAGTTTTTTTTCAATGTGGATCAACACAATGAATGATTTAGTGAATTTCTTACAGTAGTAACGGTTGAATTATTGACGCTGGCCTTAACATCGAAAACCATTGGCAGAAATATTGCCAACACTATCCAGCAGTGAACCATGACTTAAACGTTTCGGACGACCCGGAGGCTTATTCTGTTAAAGCCAAAACTGAATTGATGCCAATTAAACTAAATTGAAGCTATTTATTGTTTTTTTCTGAGCATTTGTTTTCTAAACATATGTACATGTGTTTGGGAACAATTGCACTAAGCAAATAATTTTTTTATAGAAATAAATTTTAAATAACTGTGAACTGATCAAATATTTAGGAAATAAACATTCTACTATTACTTTATCAACAACTGAAAGCAATTGAAGAACCTAATTCACCTATTTGGATTTCACGGCTTTAAAAAGCTAACAAACAGTTTCTATATGAATAGATAGATAGATATAGATAGATTCTTTATTTTTTTCATAATAAGGTTTTACAATTTGTATATTTAAGAATTAAGATATGGCAACACTGCCATCTGCCTAAGATGACGTTTCATTTAATAAGTAAATAAATATAAACTTTCAGTTGAAATAGATAATCCCTTTCCTTGGAACCAAGAATTGTTTTGCCGTCTTCAAAAAGATCGTTTCCTAACAAAATACGATTACTCAGACGCACCTGTTTATCATCAATACGCATACAATTCCTTTTGGATTGAAAGGGATTTTCCTCCGTTACGTGGAGCAACTGAGAGCTGATCTAGATTTGTGCGTCTCGTATTAAAATGAACATCATTAATCACCTTGAAAATCTAAGGACACTATATGAACGCTTCGAACATCTAGAATTTAAGTGGGATATAAAACGGGCGTTTTTTGTAGACTTTTTTGTAGAACTTTGAAATGGAATAAAACGAAGATGATTTTTTTAAATTGACATGAAATTTCATTTGTTTGAAGATAATCTTCTGGCATTATAACTTAAATATGATTTCTGGCGAACGACCGCCACAACCGTCTAGGACGTAGACTAATCTTGAAGTCAAATTTTGGATGATTTCTTCCAACATTTGTGGTCGTATATCGGCAATAACGCGGCGAATGTTGTCCTTCGAGTGGTCAATCGTTTTAGGCTTATTAACTAGACTAGCGACTTCACATATTCCCACAGAAAATAGTCAAGCGGCGTTAAATCGCACGATCTTTGAGGAAAATTTACGGGTCCGTAAGGTGAAACAATGCGGTTTCCTTCAATAATTGAATTGTGACATGTTGCGCCGTTTTGTTGAAACCACAGCTCTTGCCCAACATTGTTTGTTGTTCAATTGGTGAACGAAAAAGCGGTCACCATTGACTGTAACGTTCTGGCGAACATCGTTTTTAAAGAAGTATGGACCAATTATTTCTCCAAACCATAAAGCAAAAAAAACAGTCAGTTTTTGTGAAAGTAACGGTGTCTCAACATACACTTGAGGATTATCATAACTCGCTAAACAAAATTCGCTTATGAAAATTGGGATCAACGGCAATCTTGTTTTGTGCCCATTTACTGAATCTACGCCTTGCCAGGTGATCCTGTGGCTTCAATTCTTGCACGAGTTGGATTTTTTAAGCACGCAAACCAAGATCTTTCCGCAAAATCTTCCATAAAGTGGATGGACACATATCCAACTCCCGTGCAAGATGGCGGATAGCATGATTCGGGTCTTCCTCTACGCTACGCTCTACAACAGCAATGACTTCTTTTGTACTCACTGTACGACGTCTCTGTGGATGCGTATTATCATTTAGAGTAAACGTGGTGTGAAAACGTTCCATAGTTAATCGAATTAATTGCTCTTTGGAAGCGTTGTTCAGGCGTCAGTCTATTCATGTTGAAATGCCAAACCAAACTAAAAATAAATCACTTGACAGCTGACAAAATGGCAATGGCCGCCAAGTAAAATAGTGTTGCCAGCATAAAGTTCTATACTTTAAAAAAAAACTCTCTTTACATATAAGTGCAAGTTTTCTGAGGTTGCATTCCTCCCCTGAAAAAATTTCAACCGTAATCTTCGTACTGCTAGGAATCAGTTTACCCAAGCTCAAAGCTCTAGGTCAAATTTCTTCTTCTTCTGAGACCGATTTATTTCAGTTTTTCTTTAGAAAGTTCTGTTAATATGTGTGCTCTGATATTCTTATTTTCAGGGTGATTATCATTGAAGAGTAGTATTGCCTAAAACTTTACAACAGAGAGTACTACAAATTATTCAACATGGAAATTGTGGCATAACTAGAATGAAGTAGATTTCAAGGCGATATTGCTGGTGGCCTGGTTTGGATTACGAGATACAGATGACTTTGGAGAAGTCCCGTAAATGTCAACTGAATATCAATCACTAGCCAAAGAAAAAGTTAGCTGGTCAAGTACTGCTAACGTTTGGGAGTTATTTCACTTGGATTTGTGGGGCTCGACTCAAAATTCAAATTTTCTTTCTTATATTACGTTTCCACCATATTTCATTTCAAGAAGATTAAAAATAATCTAGTGGTGTTTCCACCTGAATTACAGAGATTAAATTTGACATTTAAAATCTGCTCCACGTATTTACCATAATTCTGAAACGAAAACAAAGTATGAACTTTGCATGACGTCACTATCTGATTTTTATTTATGGGGACAATAAACATATTTGATTGACGTTTTTTAGTGTATTTTCATATTTATAGTTCTTATATACATAAATCGTATAAAATATTCAATTCAAAGACTGCCTTCACTTAAAAAAATAAAATAATATTAATATATATTTGTGACGTCAGAAAATACCGAGATTGGAGTTTGCTTGTGCATACTATTTCTGTGTATCTGTTGCTGAGATTAACTGGCTGAACACAATGCAAAAACGGGCATTACGGAGACGGAGTACGGAGCAGCTGCCAAACAGACTTACGAAAGATTGTTCTCTCTTTCATAATTTCTCTCTGCATCAGATAAAATGTCAAATTTACTGTACGTAAAAAGTTAAAAGTTAACCAACCTTTCCGTGTGCGTATTCCAGTTCCGTCGTTAATTTGTTTCAGCCAATAACGAAGCTTTTAAAATTGTTGGAGTCAACGGGGCTCTTTGAGCTGATTTTGTACGCGTTCATTGAAATACATAATGTAATATTTTTGGTAACATTGGAATAGCCTCAACTAAATTTCTTACCCATTGCAACCGAAAGCTTAGCAGGGCGATCATCGGAAAACTATCGCAATTTGATTATGGGTTCGAAGTTCGAACACTGATGGCAGCAGTCACTCAAACGATTAGCGGAATTTGATATTTTCTGATGCAAGAAAGCTTAACCTCGATGGGCCTGACGGAAACAATTAAAAACTAATACTTCCAGGAATTAAGAAAAGAAAAATCAATTTTGGACTGTCACTGATTGCTGCCTAAATTTTCGTACAAAACTCACGTTCTGAACCTATGAAAAGTGTCAAAACCACAGCAATTAACGTTTTTTTAGTAAAAATAAAAATGACAAAGAATTTATGAAAAAAAGAATTTCGAAAATTGTGTGACGGATTTTGATAAAATCCTGGTTTTTATTTTTTAGTTTTTTGAAAACATTTTTGTTTTTACATTTTGGTGTGCAGTTTCTTAGAGTTTATTAATATAAATCTGACCATAAAATTTAAAATATTTTTTATTGATTACTTTGAAAAATATTGAATAAAAAAAAAAAAAATAATAATTTTAAATAAACAAACAAACAATGCACTCTCCCTATGTCGAATTTTACAGGAAACCAAGGTTCGAGTTAGGGAGGTTTTTGGAAATATTAAAAGTTAAAAAGAGGATTTTTTGTTTGTTTAAAGCGTTTATTTAATGGAAATCGGTTATCAGTATACAACAATAATAGCTTCTTGCATTATTAATATTAAATAACGACACATTCATAAAAATAAAATAAAAAAAAAATTAAATAAAAACACCTTCTTAACATAATAACATAAGACCCTATGGCTTAGAGGTTAGTGTCGGGGCTCGACTCCCCGTCAGAGTCACCTTTTTATCCGGTGTACTGCATCTTGCGAGAAACTGACAAAACTTCCAAGAACAAAATTTGCCTCGAAAAGTGCATCTTATGTATAGCTGTCCGAACTCGGCGGTAAATTGTGGCTCCTTTCCATTCTTGCAGGTTAACAACACACACACAGGAATGGTTGAGAGTATAAGTTACTAGGCCTTGGCGCCTTAAAGAGCTGTCGCGCCACTTAATTTATTTATTTTAATAACATAATGTCACTTTAAAAAAAATTAATTTTTATTATTCTAGATAAAAAAAAAAAACAGTTTTGAACTTCATCTGATACTAAATCGGTCAATTCTATTACAGGTTGCCGGATTCCAATCGTGTTCTGAATTTCAGTTTTTCCTGGCATTTCTAAATTAATCATAGCGGGTTCTTCTTCTTGATCTTCAATTTCGTTTGCTTTATTTCCAGCATTAATTATTTCCTTCAAAACAGACTCAATATCAGGTACTTCGGTAGCAACGATTCTATATTCCACTGGTTGAGTACGATTTGCCGATTTTTAAGATGTCGATTGACCTTCTTAATATCAACTATCGAAAAGTCGATTGGTAAAAAAAAACGACTGATCAAACAGACAGACAGACTGACAGACCGACGGACAGACATTTTTTGTTACAAACTTTCTTAGACTTCTCTATGATCTTATAATGTCATGTTTTATTGTTATCTCAGTTTTGTGTATTTTCACGAACCCTAAACTTGCCTTATAGTACATTTAATCGCATATAAAAAGTATTTCGAATATCTTTGGACGGATTTTGATAAAATTGTGTTTTTCTCTTTTTGGTTTTTTTCTTTTCGAAAAAAAGTCTTTTTCTTACAAAATTGTCTTGGTAATGCCAGCATATCATAAGATTAACAAAAAACTAATGACTAGTCTTAAAACTTATTATATATAAAAGTATAGACGTATAGTTATGCAGATTTTTAGCAACAGAGTTTTTTTTAACTGTTATATTTTGTTAAAATCAAATGAGAAAGTCGTGAGTTCGAAAAACCTATATTTATTTGAAAAATAATTCATCAAAATTTAGAATATTCGAGAATAATAAGCTAACACTTAACGGTTATAAGACAGGCGACGTTATTTTAAGCTCTAAAATTAGTACATAAAAAAACGCTGTGCCGAGAGAACCATTCATAGTGAATTTGAATGACATGGTCTCAGGTATTTTTGTCACAGAGCTTAGATTTTTAAATATTGATTAAGGGAAAATTTTGAAATCCATACTAAACGAAACGCCAAAAAAAATCCTGATCGAATCTTTTGTCTGATTCCCCTAGGAAAATAATAGATTCCCATAATTTAATAGTGTCAATAACTGTTAGATACTAACCTAGTGTGAAACAAGGCTATTACACGGTAGTGCGGTGCCGTGAGCCAACTGCTGAGACAGACTGCCGATGATGTCGCTCAACGCTCACACTAACGAGCTGTGTAAATTGAATTTCACATAATACAGAGCAATCGTAAATCATTGAAATGGCAATTGTATTAAGGACGGCATTAAGTGTCTTCTCTCGTTCTGGCAGATTGAAGAAGCGTCGGGGACGTTGAATTGTGGAGCTCAGTTTCGTTTATCTGTCCACGATCGCATTATAATGTTCGGGAATATATTCCAGTAGTGCGTGAGGTCGTTTTGTAAAACTGTTTGTTTTTTGTGTCGAAGTGTTTTATTATCCCTGACACTCCTGCCGACGGGCTTTCTGCACCCGGGGATTATTGTGAAATCCGATTACGAATAAATGGATTGTAATTGAATTTTTTTTTATTTCGTTTTGTTCTCTCTTATAGTGAATGTCGAATTGGTGGGTGGGAGGATGAATGGAATGGAGTGGGTATGACTATTTGTGTACATTTTAACGATATGTTGCTTTTAAAGGATTTCGTCGTCCTCTGATTTGCTTAGCACTCGATGTGAAACGGAAATGAATTCAAAATGTTGTTTGTTTACTTTATTTTTGTACATAAATATGTACAAAGTATGTGTATGTAGGTAGGTACGGTATAGATGTTTATTGGTTCTGTTTGTGGTAGGGATTGAGTAATTTAATATAAGGGAATGTAAGCTTCTGGCAGGATGTGCAGTTTTTTTGTATGACACAAAATTTGTAAAAGTTCCTTGTTAAATAAATTGTGAGGCAAAATGCTATCGACTGAATTTTTTTCTCAATTTGTTGATTGGAAAAATAAAAATCAAAAGTAAATGAATTGAAGTTTTCTCTTTCCATTTCATTCTCAAAAAAAAAGTAGAAAATAAAAATTTAAATAATGCAGTTCAAAATTTACAGTCTCGCAAGACAAACTTTTGAAAAGCCTTCAAATAAGTACAACAAAAATTTAAATTTGAAATCGGTCAGGATTTAAAATCATCTTACCAATGACTGATCTAGGTGCCAACTACTCCAATTCCAATTTTATGAACCCAAAATGAAGCAGATCGACCAGTAGTAAGCGTGTGTGGAATAATATTAAATATGATCCGTAGTTTTGTGTGGAAGGTAATTCATGTGGCTTTTGTAAGTGAAATTATCTGGAACAATTTCAGTTGCAGCTTCACTGTATTTCTTGGTTTTTCAACTGAGTACATCTTTCGAACAAAAGATTGTAAACGAATTATGGTTTTTTTTTCTTCTCGCAAAAAGTGTTTGACATAATCTTCCGAGATACGCTTACTTTTTATCTGCAATATGTTCTGTAAAAATTTCGACAGATTAATCATCATCAATCACAGAAAATGAGTGAAGTCAGATAGCTAGAGGTAGTCGATGTTGATTCATAGGGGCTTAAACAGTTTCCCCAAAAAACAATCTCCAGCTACCTATCAGCCTGTAAATTCTCGGAAATATAAAGTTGCATCGCTGCCGATTGGTACTGAAAAGACATCACATCATCTGGAGCTTCTTCCATTGTATTAATAAAAATACATCTTAAAAATATACTTTTGATGACATAACAAACAAAAAATGACTTCCACCATTCAAGATGACTTAAACCTGCAATTGTAAACAACAACTCTCAAAAAGTGCAAGCAATCTGCAAGAACATATTTGGTCGTTCTTTTTAATTTTCTTTTTTAATTTTCATGAAAGGTGCTCGCCTACGATATTGCTCGCTACTTAATCTTGATAGACATCTTAGCAGAATTCATTTAAGAACACAATCAAAGATACAACATTGTTCTTTGCTTTACGCAAATTTTCATGTGCTGCAGTTTAAGCGATCCACTAGGTGGCGCTGGTGTCGCTTTTTTCGAAAATTCTTATTTATGGACCGATTTCGACGGGACTTTCACAGGCAGAGAGCTCATTTCGAAAGGAATAACAAAAGCTATTTGAATTACCCGTAGGTGGCGCTGGGTTTGCTTATTTTTGGAAAATTATTATTTTAGAACGATTTGACTCAAATCCACCCCATACAATATAAGCTTTGCGAATTATTGCTATTATTCCCTATAATCTCAAGTAAAAATAGGTACGACTGGGTCACACTGGCTCTTATGTTTCTTCTAACCACATCGTAAGGCAAGATTTTAATTTTTTTTTTAGATTTTGGTAAGCAGTCTTTTATAGTTTAATTATATTTAGCTGATAATAAAATATAAACTATTTTTTTTGCTTAGTTTTAAATTAATTAAAAAAAAATTCAAAATTAATTACAAATATACAAAAAAAGTTATTCAAAAGTTTGGTTTGAAGAATTAATTTGGCTATCCAAATATTTTCAAATATAAAATTTTATAGTAATCCAAAGAGCCGTTACCGAGAAAGCCGAAAATTTTAAAAACCGTTATATGAAAGGTACCGTTACTAGACTTCTGTAAATTTAGATTTTATAAAATGATTGCAAATACCTTCAAAAAATTTCTCAACAAATTTCATCAAAATTGTTAGAGCGTTTTCGTGAAAATTAAGCTTTTCCCTAATGGTCACATAGTAGGTACCGTTATTTTTAGCCCTGCAAATAAAATGTCATTTTCCCTTAGGAATGCCAAAAGAATCACACATTCCTACCAAATTTGAAAGAAATCTGACAGACTGACAGAGTGACAGACTGACAGACTGACATACTGACAGACTGACATACTGACAAACTGACAGACTGACAGACTGACAGACTGACAGACTGACAGACTGACATACTGACATACTGACATACTGACATACTGACATACTGACAGACTGACAGACTGACAGACTGACATACTGACAGACTGACAGACTGATAGACTGACAGACTGACAGACTGACAGACTGACAGACTGACAGACTGACAGACTGACAGACTGACAGACTGACAGTCTGTCAGACTGACAGATTGACAGACTGACATACTGACAGACTGACAGACTGACAGACTGACAGACTGACAGACTGACATACTGACAGATTGACAGACTGACAGACTGACAGACTGACAGACGGACAGACTGACAGACTAACAGACCAGACTGAGACTGAGAGAATTAAATATGTTGCAAATTTCTGATCCACAGGCCTATTGCGAAGTCCGCATATTTATTTTTCATTTGAATAGCTGAAAAGAAGATCGTCCATCCAGCACTTACATACGGTTCATATTGCTGGACAATGTACAAGACGTATGACAGCAAATTGACGGCAAACTAAAACAAAGATGTTTTACTTGACACCAGGGGTAACAAAGCGTGATCGTATAAGAAGCAAGAAAATTCGAAGAAACAGACATGAAACAATTCGCAACAAGGACGCATGACGACGTTTTTCTGAAGTCAACCCGGCCAACAATCGTCAGTTCAGGAAAAAGAGGAAATGTTGTTCATAAAAATTAAGACTTCCAGAACCAGATAGTTTAATTGTTTTTTTTTATCTACTTTTATCTCCCACACTTCTCCAAATGTTAAAGAACTTTTATTCAAAATCGCTGTCGCATACTTTTCCTTGCATATTGTGGTTTTTCTTCCACCTTAGGATGCACCTTCTGCACTTTGAAATGCATTAATTTTAAATTTGGATCCTTATGTGCGTCCTTGCGTACAAACGCTCCAAGTCCAATCGTTGCATAATAAATTAATTCCGCACCACTTAAAAGTGATGCTCCCAGGAATAGTCCAATGATTCCTCCAAAGTTCCCTAAAAAGTACAAAAAAAAATTTTGTTCATAAATATTTTCAAAATAAAAGGATGCTTTGGTTGAAGAAGGCTATCTGAATGGTGAAATGATGATTCCTTACCGATTAATTCCACATACGTATAGGACAGAACTGACACATATTTCATCATGTAATCCAGGTTATAGTAAACATCCAAGTTAATATATTCCAATTCAGAGTAATTGCTTGAAAGACAAAAGTACGAAGCTATTCTCTGACATAGGCTTACAAAAACTTACCTTCTTAAGAAGACACTCGATACTGAACTGGTGAACACCAATAACTCACAGCTGTTCATGCAAGTACACATCATTTGTTCGTTAGCAGTCCCGATAAATTCATCTTCTAAAGGATGTTTCTCATAATTGAAGATGTCTGGAAACAAATAAAATTAAGGAACCAATTTTTGTCCATTTTTGTCCACATACTTCTGTATCTATACAAGCAAATGAAATCCTTAGGGGTGCAGGGTGAAAAGCTTGTATTATCTGGGAAAGAAAAATATGATTTCCAAATCAAGGATCAACTCGGGCTTAAAAAACGTGGCATTCGATTAAAAAAAACTCAACTTACCCAATTCTGGAAATAGTAAAGGCATCGAGCAGTTGCAGGTCTTAAGAACGTACTCATGATGACACTGGACTCTACAGTTTGCACGCAGATAATTCAACCCCGAAATCTTTTTATACAACCTATGGCCAACTTCATCCTAGAAGAACTCGGAACACTTCAGCAAAGAATTCTACTAACCTCAAGATAATTGCTTCCTTACATCAAACAGGCACTTCCTCTCGTCTGGTGGCACTCTTCGAACTTCCGGCCGGGAATCTGTGAGCTGTGGGGTTATTCCGACTCTGGTATAAGTGTCTGAACTTATGAACTTCCAATCAATGTTCCATTGGTGGTTCTTTTTCACCATCAACTACTCAATGGGATATAATTATTTTGAAGAGTCCTTCGGCGAGTAAGATAGGGACTTACATAGATTCCATTAGGAACGTTTGCTTCTGGTCGCTTTTGGCTGTTATTTAGACGCACTGTAACCTGCAGTCCACTCTTCTCGCCAGATTTTGAGTTCCTATAGGGATAAAAGGGATCTCGTTTCTTGGTTCATCCAAGAAACCAATTTTAACTTTTTTTTTCATTCAAATGTCTATAGATACAACTCACATCTCGTTCTTGCATCGTTGGCAGGATAATCGAATTGAATACCTGACAGAAGCCAACTTCGGTGCGCTCCAATTTGAAAAGTTCACAGCAATTATAGACTCGTTTGCGCCACAGACAAGTTCCATTGGTAGTTCCAAACAAATCCTCACAGGTGTAAGTTAGAAATCTCATAACATCGATGATGCTTATGTCATTGATGAGTTCCAATTGCAACGCCTCCAGATTTTCAAAGTATTCAAACCTGCCAAACTGGAACTCCTCGAAACGTTGGAAAAATTCGCGGAATGCATTCAGGGAATCCTGAGATGGGTTGAGTGGTAGGAATCTAGCTTCAGCTGCAGGCATCTTTGACCAATTAAAACGATATCGTGTGCAGATGGCAATCGCGGGGAAGGGAACGAAGAAGACTGGCAGAACTGAATCCTCGATGATGGTATGAATGCCGGGGCTTTGATAGCGGTCGCTGAGTAGTTTGTATACGTAAGCACAGGCAATTGTGGCAGCGAGCATGATGATTCCCCAAATGATTCTGAAAGATGGAAAAGGAACGTTGAACAAAAGTTAAGACATGTTTGTGGAAGTTTTTGTTTTTCTTTAAATAATTAAAAACTGGAAAAGAAGAGGGTTCTTGGGAATTATTTGTTGAACCCTAGGTGAGGGTATCTAGGTTGATTTTTGGAATAGATTTTCTTACAAAAATTGGATGAAACATTAGGGGGAAAGTGTTTTAATGAAGAATATAATTTTTCCATAGTTTAGTTTAATGGTTTTGGGAAAACAAACACATCATTGGCTGACCAAAAAGGCAAAAATAAAGCAAATGTACAAAAATCAGCATGTTGATATGCACCAGGGTAGCGTCTTAACACCTTTGCTCTTTATTCCAGTTCTAGGCTTTTTCCCAGAGTTCCCGGGCCATTAAGAAAATACCATATTGGGCAAAATACAGCATGGCTAAAATAGCAGGAAGTTAATAAAACCTATAGAAGAAAGATTCCTTGAGAACCTATAATAGTGTGTCTCCACAGGCAATATTTGCTGCAATGGAAATTGCTGGCAATTTCAATTGTATGAGCCTCTCTCTTAATATTTTAGTCAGCCATTTTGAAAAGAGAGACATTTCAGAGAAAATTGCCTTTGCGATGGAAATCAATAATTGCCTTCTATCTACCACGAAATATCGCTATTGAAACTGCTTCAGCGTCTTAACTAGAAACTAGGCAATCGGGGTTCAATGATCAATGGGAATATAATTGGGCAATTTTTTGCCTCAAATATTGGAGGATCTGAGTAAGAAAGGAAAAACAGCTTTAAGGCGTACCAATGAAGTGGGAAGATATAATTATCGTCGCGTTGTTTAAAAAAAAAGAAAAAGATAAATAAAAGAAAAAGATTTGGAGGCAAAACAGAGCCCTTGGGTACACCATTTATTTTTTTGAATATCAATCTTACGATTGACTACGTTCAACAAAACTTGTATTTAGTAGTTCAAATGGCATTTACTAATGCAACGAAAAAAAAAATCATCGAGTCCAAATGCACACATCTACATATGTATATATGTATGAACATATGTGTATAAAAAAAGTCGTGTCAGTTACACTATTTATAACTCAAGAACCGCTGAACCGAATTGGCTGAATATTGGTGGGAGGTAGCTTAGAACCGGGAGACGGACATAGGATACTGTTTATTCCGTTAGATTGCGTTCCCGTGGGACGTGACATAATACTCGATTTGAAATGTAAACAAAAATATAGAAAACAAATGACAACAACTGTCAAATCGATTTATCTCAATGGGCAAATTCAATGCGTACACTGACTTTTAGTATACTAACTTTTTGTCAAAGTGAAATCATTGAACGATAAGCTGACCCATTATATTGTTAAGGTCAACTGCGAGTTGAAAGTTTTTTGAATAACTTTTTGATTAAATGTCAACTTAAAGTCATTTAACTTTAAGAGCCACAGATAATCGACCAATCAGAAGCACGTTGACTGCCTTTTAATAGACACATTGAACGCCAGAAATCAATTTTGAAAATCGCGAGTGTTATTTTTTATATTTGGATTTGTTAAAAAAAATGGGCACGACTGGGTTGCACGTACTTGCTCTTATGTGCATAATTACATTGGAAAGCAAGTTTCTGACAGAAACAAGTAACATTTGCGTTGAAAATAACACAGTTTGAACTTATAAAAAGTATTAAAACCCCAATACTTAACGGTTTTTAGTAAAAATGAAGTGAGCCATCACACGTCTTAAGTAACAAGGAATTCATGAAAATGTATTTCGAAAATTGTAGGACCGGTTTTGATAAATTCCTGTTTTTTATTTTTAGTTTTAAAAAAAAAATATATTCCTAAATTTTGGTATGCAGTGTTTTAGAATTTATTAAAATACACGTGATTATAAAATTTAAAATAATTTTTTTCATTAGTTTTCAAAATATTGATATTTCAAAAAAAAAATTTCAAAAATTATTTTTAATTAGAAAAAAAAATGTTATTCAAATTTTGATATGCAGAATCAATTTGGCTACCTAGATCTTATCAAATATAAGATTTGACAGAAATCCATAGAGCCGTAACCGAGAAAGCCAAAAATTAAAAAAACCTATTTAAGGTCCCGTTAATAGACTTTTCCCGTATATGTGGTTCTAATCAAATGATAACCAATACCAACAAAAAAATTCTCAAAAATTTTCATAAAAATCGTTGGACAGACAGACATTTTTTCTCGATCACTATTTTAGACTTCTCTATGATCGTAATGTCATGTTACGTTGTTATCTCAATTTTTTTTTAATATTCACGAATCCTAAACTTGCCTTATATTCCCTATAATCGCAAGTAAACATATGAAGCTAACTCTTTCGCTTTGTTTCTTTTGGGCGAGTGTAATTAGTAAACCTTATTGTGCGCGTTTTGTTGATAAAAATGCTCAGAAGATCTAATCTTTCCCAGCAAAAATGAAATGCAATGAAGCTTCGTAACAGTGGCTACTCAATCCATTGAAGAAGAACGACAAATCAGATGAGAGGACTAATGCGTTTATATGGCTTGGCTTCGTGCTTCTCAAACAATAGACCAAACGCGTTGGAGTGGAGATATTTACGAAAATTTAGTTTTTCCTCTTTGAAGTATGAAAATGATGCCCTTGGTTTTTTTAAGGCATAGTTGGACCCGATAAGTGAAGCTGTTGTCGGGATCCAGAAAATATGTTGTGTTTCAAGTAAAACTGGGGGCACTCATTATATTCTTGATTTTGCTGTTTTTATAGATGTTGGCTTACTTGAGACATGGCCAACTACATATCATCCAGAATTTCAGATGCTTCCCGTCTGACGCCCTTTGTGATCCTTTAAGGTTTGGACCCGATAAGCGAAGCTCGAGTGGAGTATTAACGAAAATATAGTTTTCCCTATAGGTATATATTTTCTTATCAAAAACATTTAATTTTCAAGGATTAACCGATTTTGGAAACATTTTGTGTGCATGCTAACATAATTACTTTTGTGGTTTTTAGCTTAATTGGACTCAATATGTGGCGCTTTCATCGGTATTCAGAAAACCTATGGTAAACACGAGCAACGCCGGATGGGTGAGATAGTTTTTAATAAAAGGGCTTGATGCCAACTCTATCAAATGTCTTTGAAATATCAAGTGCAATAATCTCACTTTCGCCAAAACGATGGAGAGTTTCTGATGCACCATCTGATCACCGACGGACTTATGGCTGTGAAAGCAGTTCCTACTGCCGGTCATTAATAAGCTTTGGATCTTCAAGATATTTCTTAAGAAGAACGCTAACCTACATTTCCATGATATTGGAAAGAAAGGGCATAATTCCAATTGGTCGATTGCTTAAGCGAGAAGAAAATTCGCCTTTTTGGGGAGAGGCTGGAAAAATGTTGTTTTTCATCCACATGGAAAAAGACCAGAAGAAAAGGAATAATGGACAAGCTGTCGAAGTAGCTTAGACAGTTTAAGTTTAAAAAAAATATGGAGACCGTCATAAATGGCTCTGTCGTATTGCCAAAAAGTTGTCCTTGGGTATTTTTACTAGATTTTGTTGTATGAGATACAATAGCCAGTTCCAACTAAAAGACCAAAGAAAGACCATGCAAACCTAGTTACAATATTGCTTTTAGGAATTGATCTAAGCCGCCTTGTTACAGTTTTTGAGATAAAGAATTATTTCTATAAAGTGCAAGTCCCAGAAATAGCTTTCCTTTTACTTGAGATAGCTATGGCGAATATAATGTGCACTAGTCACCAAGGGTAGGCGAAGAGCTGGTAACCTCTCCCGTAAAAAACCCGAGAGCGGATTGCGAAGAAGTATTGCATCCGCCACTCAGGCTCGAATCAACATGGAGGCCCTAAGCGATGAAAACAAAAGCAATCAATACAGTCGCGCACTAAGAATCGCCCTCGGAGAGCTCAATGAGGGAAGAATAAGTCCTTCGGACAGAATGCCGGGCGTAGAGGAAAAATGGTCACGCCTTAAGAACAAAGCCATTAGTATAGTATGCTGATACCATCTTAGGCAGTAGTCGCAGAGGGATTGGAGCGACTGGTTTGATGATGAATGCAAACTAGAGTTTGAACGTAAGAATGCTGCATACCGAGCAATGCAGCCGTCTCATAGATCGCGGGCACCCGAAGATGAATATAAAGAACTAAGAAGAATAGAAAAAAACAATTTTCACAGACCAAAAAAGGCAGCCTAGGAGAAAAACATTGTCTGTGAAATGGAAATAAATAGAAAGCGAGGTCCACACCAGGCGCAGAAGTTCTACCAATGCGTCAGAAACATGTCGCAATATACACCACGCTACACATACTGTAAGGACTGAGAGGGAAATCTGATCCCCGATTCAGAAGGCATTTAAGAACGATGGGAAGTGTACTTTAATGAATTTTTGATTGGTCAGCTCACGGAAGAAATGGAGACTCCAATATTTCAAGAAGAAGCCCTCATGCTGCAGCCTCCAAGCATTGAGGAGATACTAAAGGCAATTAATCGGCTCAAAAATAAAAAGGCCTCTTGAGCCGACGGCATACCTGCCAAGCTGCTCAAACAGGGAGGGCCAACACTACATCAAGCAGTTCATATGAAATCATAGTACACGTATTTAAACACGAAGAAATGCCAAAAGACTGGCGAAAAGGCATCATATGTCCCATTCATACATAAGAAGGAATATCTCACAAAGTCCAGCAATTATAGGGTAATTATAGTAACTGTTCAAATAATTGCGTAATTTCATAAAGTAATTCTTCTTCTTGCTTACCAAGCTCATCTTTTTTCTTCGTTATTTTTTTCAATTCGTCTGTTATTTCAAACATGTTTCGCTTTGACTTTTAACCTTTTCTCTTAAGATTTTTTCTTCAAGAAGAGAGTCTCTCTCAACTTCTGACTCATTTACTTTCTGATCTAATATTTTTTGCTCTCTTGTTCAAATTTTGCTTTTCTCTTTTTCCACTTCTTTGTTTGCAACTTCTTCCTAGAGTTATTTTATTTTCTAACTCTTGCTCTTTCTGAGCGAATTTATTTCTTTCAACTTCCAGTTTCTTATTATTACTATTTTATTTATGTCTACAAAAGTGCAAGCACCAAAACAGATAATGTGGATAAAGCAAGAATTAGAGGAAGAGGCACATAAGAAGTTACAGTAAGCGCTAAAGATGTAACTAACGTAAGAGTAGCTAAGGAACTAGCTACAAAATAAAATGTGTTAGCTTTGTTAAACAAATTGCTCATTACTCCCCTCTCCTCATGAACAAAACTTCAGCAGTCTTGTATTATATTTAATAAAATTCTCTTATCTGTGGAGGTCCCTGCACTTACATCGTTAAGGTGTGATAGGAATTATTTGTTGCATCTCTTAAAAGCGATAAATTAGGTCTACCGGTACTTGTGTCAGGATTTTCCTCATTTAGTTGCTCTGAATTTTCTTCATCTTCCTATTTAGGAGATAGAGATTTTCTCGGATATCTTCTTGGTTATATATAGGGTTGCAGAGTTCATCCTATAAGATATTCTCCTCTATCCTGCAAGAACGCATTAGCCCCATATGTTAAGATCATAATCGGCAAAAATATCAATGTGTTTTCAAACAAGGCAAATAAACAATTAATCAGATCTTTACCCTTAGGCAGGTAATGGAAAAAAGTCTGGAATTTACTGTTCCAACATATCATCTTTTTATAGACTTTAAAGCCGCCTGCGATAGCACAGCCAGGATGGAACTTTTTAAGGCCATTAGAGAATTCGGCATCCCAAATTAAACCAAACAAAAGTTGCCAGTTTGCTGTCCAGACCAATCAACATTTTAATGGACTCCGACAAGGTGATGGTCTGTCTTGCATCTTCTTCCACTTGGGGTTGGAGAAAGCAATCCGTGACTCTGGCACGTCAACAAGAGAGACTATCGTCACCAAGTCCACCCAGATACTGGCTTATGCAGACGACATCGACACCATCGGTAGAAGCCAACAAGCTGTACAAGGCTCCTTTACCCAGATCGAGCAGGCGGCACAAAACCTAGAGCTGCACATAATTTAAGGAAATATTAAGTACATGGTGGCTACGACTGCGAGAAGCGTTGGTCCTTCTATCAGGCTATTGGAGCATAAATTTGAAGTAGTGTAGTTCTTCTTCTTGGGTCAAAAGTAACAGCCGATAATAATATGGAGGCAGAAATAGGCAGGCGGCTGCTAAAATCCAACAAATCCTACCATAGTCTGTCAAGGCTTTTAAATCCAGGAACCTGTACAAAACTATGCTCTTACAAGTCTTCCATACGGATCCTAAACTTGGGTGCTTACATAAAGGCACTCTGATTTCTTATCTGCGTTCGAGAGGAAAGTCTTGCGGAGAATTGTTGGTACCGTGTGCGCGGGAGGACGATTCCGAGGGGAAGATACAATCTTGAATTGTATGAAATCTACCTCGAAGCAAATGTTGTGGAAAAAATAAAGTTCGGTAGACTCCGGTGGGCTGGGCACCTATCTCACATGAGCAAAGAGGAACCAGCTCTGAAAGTCTTTTGCAATTCTTGTTATCGTATAAGAAAACATGGTAGACGGAAGGATGGCCACCCGAAGCCGTGTAATGTATGGGAGAACTTGTTAAAATAGACCCGGACCGGATCACGGTTTTTGCGCCGAAGATGATGATCGATATACAAATCAAACATGACATTAAGATCACAAAGAAGCCTACTAAAGTTAGGAACAAAAATGTCTGTCTGTCCGTCTGTATGTATGACGATCTGTAGCCTGCAGAGGAAGTACTTGCTCTTCGACTGTTTCTTTAAACAAGAATCTGTGTAAGTTTCTGTTTCGTATTTATCGTGGAGCATCATTCGTCGACAATATGCCCGAAAATACCGTTGGGCTTGTAATGATTGGTAATAATAATGACAAATACCACATTGGAGCAGACTTCCCAGTAGTGAGATTTTAATTATTTTCGGATAAGCCGCGTAATAAATATTTAGTGAGTTCAAAATTGTACTCACCCCAAGAAAACATTTAAAATGTGATATGTAAATTACCGCAAAAACCTTAAAGTAGAAGCAGAATCACGTTTTACAATCGACTTTGGCAATTTGACTTGAAGTTTATCACAATACTGCTTTTTCTAACGGGTGATTTTTTTGAGGTTAGGATTTTCATGCATTAGTATTTGACAGATCACGCGGGATTTCAGACATGATGTCAAAGAGAAAGATGCTCAGTATGCTTTGACATTGCATCATGAATAGACTTACTAACGAGCAACGCTTGCAAATCATTGAATTTTATTACCAAAATCAGTGTTCGGTTCGAAATGTGACAAATTGACGAAAATGACAAATTTTGTTCAGCGATGAGGGTCATTTCTGGTTGAATGGCTACGTAAATAAGCAAAATTGCCGCATTTGGAGTGAAGAGCAACCAGAAGCCGTTCAAGAACTGCCCATGCATCCCGAAAAATGCACTGTTTGGTGTGGTTTGTACGCTGGTGGAATCATTGGACCGTATTTTTTCAAAGATGCTGTTGGACGCAACGTTACGGTGAATGGCGATCGCTATCGTTCGATGCTAACAAACTTTTTGTTGCCAAAAATGGAAGAACTGAACTTGGTTGACATGTGGTTTCAACAAGATGGCGCTACATGCCACACAGCTCGCGATTCTATGGCCATTTTGAGGGAAAACTTCGGAGAACAATTCATCTCAAGAAATGGACCGGTAAGTTGGCCACCAAGATCATGCGATTTGACGCCTTTAGATTATTTTTTGTGGGGCTACGTCAAGTCTAAAGTCTACAGAAATAAGCCAGCAACTATTCCAGCTTTGGAAGACAACATTTCCGAAGAAATTCGGGCTATTCCGGCCGAAATGCTCGAAAAAGTTGCCCAAAATTGGACTTTCCGAATGGACCACCTAAGACGCAGCCGCGGTCAATATTTAAATGAAATTATCTTTAAAAAGTAAATGTCATGGACCAATCTAACGTTTCAAATAAAGAACCGATGAGATTTTGCATATTTTATGCGCTTTTTTAAAAAAAAAAGTTTTCAAGCTCTTAAAAAATCACCCGTTACAAACGCTTTGTATGACGTACGTAAGGATAACGTAACAAAGGGAGTGATATAGAAAAAAAGTTCGAATGGACTGAACTTTTGCTCGCTTTCTGACATTTTACTCAATGAATACGTTCATATTTGATTTTGTTTTATTTTTACAGTAGGTTCTCAATATTTTCACATTCACGATGACAGAACAGCGCTCTACAGCTTTATATACGTAACGGGACGAAGTCGGTTCTAAAGCGTGTATGTGTTTTAACCATTAAAGTTCAAAAAGTCTTTGCCAAGATGTCAAAAACTGTTCCCAACTGACCTTAATTCAAAATGAACTAAATGGATAAACCAAACGTACTTACAATAATACTTTAAAAAATTTATCAAAATCTTCGTTGGCGATTTTTAAAATTTCCGAATAACTAAAGAAATTTTGAATTCGTCAGAATCTATTGTGAGAATTAAAATATGAGACGTAAAATTAAATTAAATTGACAATTTATTTTATTTTGGAAAAGCCGGGAACAACGAAAATTGGACCAAAACAGAATATTCTAGATCTAATAACTTTTCGCAACAATACAACTAGGTATACATAAATTTAAGGCACTTTAACTTATTTTCTAACCAATAAAACACTGAAACCACTGCACCGTAATTGTACTTAAACGTCAATGATCCATTTAGTCAAACTCCATTAATCCTCAATTTCAAAACTAATACATCGATATTCATCATTATTCAATGCCACATAAATTTCTTACTTCTCGAACTTATACAATCTGCTATCCGTAAGATATCGTACTCCATGGACCGCCGCTTGGTCACAGTACAACTTGAAGTAGGCAATACAAAAGTCGCTCCAACCCAATTCCGATTTGCCTCTGCGTTTTGTGGAATCCTTCAAAAGTTTGCGATTCTCATTAAAAGTTAGCAATTTACTTCCTTCGAATTGATTTAGTTGCAAATGTTTCAATTCACCAAGATAAGTCATGATTGCGTATGTATATGTTTAGGTGTCTATATAGAGGTGTATTACTTATATAGAACTTTCTGTTATCTTAGCTTTCTTCCTAAACAGGAAGAATGTCCTGGAAAGTTCCACCAGGGAAAAGTTAAATAAAATCACGAACTCCGAAGAACACTGTCGTCCGCTGATGACAGAGTTATGTTAACTTCATTTAGCGACTTTTATAGGATAGTGTTGTCCATTTCGGCATCTCTCAAGGACAAAAAGGAGCATTTTAATGTAATCAAAAAGCAATTAAAATTGCCTCTTGTTTGACTTGGTCTCAAAAAAAAAAGATAAGGAAGCTCTGAACAATTAACACCTAAGCCTTGGAACATAAAGAAGTTATGGGCATAAAAACTGAACAAGGGTTTTGTTTGCTCTGTTGAAGGCTCATTTATTTGTTGTGTCTGATTGAGGGAGAGGCCGAATATAAATTGTTCGGATTCGGACTAAATAAACAAATCCTGATTGAGTGGCTAATAGCGCCGTCGTCGTCTGTTCGAGGAGACCTCCTGCCACACCACTTTGGGCTTTTTTGTGGAAATTTTATTGTGATAGTGGGATTTGCAGTATTTTTTAAGACGTATCCAGATTTCTTGGTAGAAATGGTTATCTTTGAGGAAAATGAAGAGTCCGATTGTAAGGTGGTAGACTATTTCGATTCCACTGACAATAGATGCACCCAAAAAGAGGCCAACTATTCCTCCTAAGCTAGCTGGAGTGGAGAAAAATGAAAGTTAAGAAATAGTTTGCAAGTGTTTTGATTTTAACTGCTTACCAATCATTTCCATGAAAGTAAACTCCCTTATCGTACGGTATCTTATGATGGTATCAGATTGGTAGTGCACATCGATGGTCATTATCCTGGTATCATTGGGTATGAGTCTGGAAAAATTGGAGATATGGGTTAAAATATTTCTTCAATCAATATGGTTATGTAGACGAACTCAACAATTGGAAGTGAGCTCACGGTAACAAAGTATTGCAGGTTATCATCACAGCGAGGAAGGCAAGGACACAGCATCCCACCTTTGATGTTGTTAATGTATTTCTCTTCCTCTAAGCGTTTGTCGTAACTGAAGATATCTGAAAGTAAGTTTAATTAGTTACATTATCGGAATTGTCAACAATGCTTGTGGTGCGGGATCAGAAAAGACATGTAACATTTAAGCCAAATCGGGACATTTTTTTATTAAGTGTTAGTGGTAAAACCAGTAACTTAGTTTTTATGGTAAGACTTCTTTACTTAAAGAGCCTTGAGAGACTAAAGTAGGTTCTGTTTAATATTAACAGCCTCCTGCGTATGTTTTCTTCCATAATATTTTCAGCTACTGCTTTTAAGCCAAGGTATTTAAAAGATTGCACTACTTCAAATGCACGCTCGACTGCCTTGTTTGTTGGACAAGTACTTCTCGCTGACGCAGTCACCATTAACTTTGTTTTTCGATATTTTACGCCTATCGATTCAGACCACGCGAAATGCAATATTTGTCAAAAAAATAATTTCGCAATTGGGCGCACTATGTCGGAGTTGTGAACCCATTTGAAAACCGTTCATTCCATAGAATACGAAATGCTGACCCATACTAAATTGGAGGCCCAGGCTTCACAGCTGGATCAACCGCAAGAAACTCCACTAAAAGAGTTAACGAAACTGTAATTTCTAATGAAAAAGAAACAATGGGACACCAAACGTCCATTGTCGACTTTGAGGATTTCGAAGGCTGATGCATTTAGTCGCCCCAATCAGGGCTGACGAGAGGGAGGGTGTAACGGGTGGATTACCCCCGGGCCCATAGTTTTTAGAGGGCCCGAAGTTCTTCGAAGGGTATTGTCAGTTACTATTAATACTTTCATTTTTCTGCGAAAACTGAATTGGACCGCTGAAACTCGCAGGAATCTCAATGGATGCATCAAATACATGTGCACATTTAAATGTGTTTTAATGGCGTCTATATGGTTCAAAATTTCGGATTCAAGAGAGATATTTTTTACGTGATAATTAATTCAGTATATATCAGGGGGAATCAATCATAGATTTTCCGTGGTTAAAAATATTGTAGATTTTTTCTTTTGTGTGGAGGTTTACAAAGATGAAAGAAGGTGACATATCATGAATGCCACAACCAGTTTTTATGAAAAATGTGCTGTTGACGTGCCTCAAGAATTATCGACTGAAATTATTCACGTAAGAAAATTTATAGGTTAGGTTAGCTTGGATGATTCGGCAGCCGATTCAACTCACTCGGATTTCAAGAATCCATTGAGGTACCCAGGAGTAGGCGGTGGGGGGAGAGGTGGGAAATTGGGGGAGTATTAGTTGTGGGTTGACTGCTTAAACTATCCTGAAATGTTGATGAATTTGAGAATGTTTTTAAATGGCTTTTTTGAAACCTCGCCAAGTTCGTCGAAAAAGTATTTTCCGAGGACTGTTTTTCTTGTCAGGGCTAGACCCCCACAAAGGAATTGATATGAACCCTCTTCTGCATCAACCTTTTTATACTCTCTGCATAATTCTTGATGTGCTAAAGTCTATTCTGCTTAAGTGGGTTGTGATTCGTAAAAATTCCAAATTCTGTATTTTTCTTTGAGATGTTCGGCCAAAGAATTCTTGTGACCCAACATTTGTCGAGTTTTGACTATCTCTCGTTATCGACTTTGAAAAAATTCTCGTGAATTCTATTTTCCTTAGAAAAAAAGATCCTGGCTAAAGTACCCAGGTACAGTTTGGCTTGGTTCCATGGATTAACCGTTTTTGGTCAGTTCATCAGCCTTTAATTGCCGTTAATGTCAGAGTTTCCGGGGACCCATCGGAGGGTAACAAGGTTTGTTTCACTGATTTATAGCAGATCGTTGCAACAGCGGTCAATCAGTTCGGAGACGGTGGCCTTGATTGCCGCCTGGCTGTCTATAAAAATATCAATATTTTTGTTTTCCAGATTTAAAAATAAAAGATGTTTTGCAGCTTTGCCTACTGTGAACACTTCTAATGAAAAACACTACTAATGCTTAGCAGCTTTACAGATCTATACATTGGTGGGTTTATCCAGAAGATAGCAGACTCGACCTGTTCTCCGTTTTTAAACCGTCTGTATAGACCAAGATATGATTTTCGATTATGACCCGGTTTTCCTTCCAGCATCCTTTTGTAGGAAAGCTGTTAGTGCCAACCTGTTAAAATCTAAGTGCGGTACAGTACAGTCGGTTTGAGTTTCCATGTCTATGTAATTTTCTATGATTTTCATATTATATGATATTCTGTTCAAAACAAAACATTTATGGAAAAAATTTCATGCCTTGTCATCCTCCAGTATCCAATCCAGTGGTGAGCTATCTGTTAGTTTACTCTAAGGATAAAAAAATTATCATCGTTCCTATCCGGCCCAAAAAGAGAATAAGGCTGATTTGAATGATTTAACAAAGTTTTCTATTAAAACATGGAGTCTTATATACGATTAGAAAAGAACGGGTGTACATGATTACCCCCGGGCCAGAATATTCTCTCGGCGGCCCTGCCCCCAATATACTGTAAAAGGTCGTTATTTTTTTACTTGCGATTATAGGAACTATAAGGCAATTAAAGGATTCGTGAATGTTCATATAATTCAATATTCCGAATAATATTCGGCGGCTGTCAGGGGTTTGGCATCTGGGAGACGTCTGTCACAAACACTTTCGCACTCAGGGAAGCAAGAGCTTTCGGATGCGACTAATTTTAAGTGGTTTCCCAAAAGTATAAAAACGTAAAAAACGCGTTTTCGGCGGCGTCTGTCAGGGGTTTGGCACCTGGGAGACGTCTGTCACAAACATTTTCGCACTCAGGGTATCGAGGGTGTTGGGATGCGATGCATTTTATTAATAGAAAATAAAATAATAATAAATAAATTAATAGTTTCCTTCACTAGGTCTATTTTCAGATAAATTATACTTTTAATTTTTTTTTAAGGCTGCCTCTGCGGGCTGGCAGACGATTGATGGCGTTATCACCTTGAGGAGGACTGTTTGGTTTCCTCTCACGCAAAAAATCTGTTGTGGGCTCTTAGACTATCATGGTCCAAACATAGGAAAAAACCTTTTAAAGGGAATCGTCAAAAGCGGCTCCTTTTTTGCAAAAACCCATTATTCCAGATTTTTGGAACACGGTTATTTTACTCCGATGGGAGCAGATTTAACATTTACGGCTCAGACGGACGCAATAAAGTATGGAGAAAAGAAAACAGAACTTCATCGATCGAACCTGCCAGGAAGTGTAAGGCACGGAGGTAGACCGTGTAGAGGTATATGGCAGCATTTGGTGTCGGCAATTGAGTGTTTATAGATTCTTTGATTAAAAGGTTCGGCTAGGTGTTTTAATATTTTAAAGAACAACCTTCAAGAAAGTGCCAACAAGTTGCGTATGGGTAGGTCTTCCAGCAAGACGATGATTCCTTACATATTATGTACCTCACATATTGTCAAAGAATGGCTGTTTTATAATGGCCGAACTCAGCTCAAATCACTACCGAATTCGCCCGATCTAAATGTCATTGAACATGACTAAAAGTAAAATTATTGATCATAACATCTTGAATCATAAATCCTCTTGTTTTAGGCGAGAGAAGTAAACAGTTTTTCGTCGACCCTGAGGGACTTGCCCCTTTGCATACTTATCCAAACAAAATGTTGTTTCTAGCGAACGCCATGACGTGGATATAGAGGCATTACCATCAGAGTAAATAGTTAGGGTACTCTTGTATGATGCACATAAATCCCCTATTCCGCTTATCGATAGAATCAGAATATTCCTTTTTTTTTCATTTAGGGATTTTCCACATTTCGCAAGAAAACAAACTATTTCATCAAAATCTTTCAAGCAGTTAACAAACTTATTACCAACATACCAAATTTTTTTTAATATTTTCTCTTCATTTTCTTCTTTACTTGACCAATTAGGTAAATCAGTAATTAAGGATTACCATTAAATTACCTCGATTTGGTAATCGAACTGGGTAATGGGGTCCACCGGATTGATATCAGAAAACGTCGGCGCTTTACATGCATCCCGTCCAAAGGTTGTTTTCTATAGGGGCTAGATGAGTACCAGTACCAGGAATTCATTTCCTTTGTTTCCCTTTAAAAATTTGGCAATACCTGCTGAATCAGTCACTATCTTTTTCTTTAGATGATGTTCTTGAAGCGAAGATAACAAAAATGTAGGATCTAAGCTTATGATGACTGCATCGTCAGTAAAAGCAACCAAGAACTGATTCACTTTGTGGCCTGTGTTCTTGACTGCAGGCATATAATCAGTAAAGAGCAAAGGGCTGAAGACACTCCCTTGTTGTACACCGAATTTTATTTGGATTTTTCAATAATCCCATCAGTGTAAAATGTTCAGCTTCTTTTGGTCTCTCGTTCATGTTCAATAGTATCTGCAGATAAGTTTCAGGATCTCTTTGCAGTTGTCTTTCGAAGTCAATAAATAGAGTATACAGATTCCTTTAGAAATCACCATGTTTTGACATTATAATTTTGATACTTCGATTACATCGCGTCAAACATGCCTTCGTAACGTATTTTGTAAGGCCTGATTGTGTTATCTTTTAGTAGCAACTTTCTTGATTCAGGCATACTTTTTCAAATCGGTTTAATTTCAGGTGTTTTTTTTGAAGCACAATAAAACTACTTCTTTTCAGTATCTTCAAAATCTCGTAGCTTTCGAAATTCACCAATCAATCTTTCCAAGTCACGACTCTAAGATGTCTTCTAATCGCATGCGCTTTCCTTTTCCAGCCCTCGAATCCGTTTGTGTGTTCCTACTAGTTCCAGAATAATTACCTTGCGCACCTCTATTCGGAAAGTTCTTCCATAAATCTCAACATTCTTCAAAATTCCCCGAAAGGAAAAGGGTTTTAATTTGTGTCAAGTAAGTGACTTGCATAAATTCTGGGGGAAAAGCTTAAGGTTTTAAAATTGACACCATGTTGTACATTGCCTTAATCTTAGATTTAATTTCTACTTAACTCGCAGTTGGAATATTCTGCCTTATTCCTGCACAGAAATTCATTGAATCCTACTAATTTTATGAATGTAAATGCTTTTATGTTTGGATGTGGAGATGTTTGTTCCGCAATGACGCTTCAACGGCTTGACAGATTTGGATAAAATTTTATGGGTAGATAGATAAGGTGCTGGATTCAATAATAGGCTAATTTTTATGCCAGAATTTGTGAAATTTTGATAGATGGAAGAGTTACTGCATTCATTATACTACTACACAGGCTACATTTATACCAACAAATTTATGTTTTCTGTGGGAGAAATCGGAATATTTTCTTTAACAGATTTTGATTTAAATAATGAAAATCATTTAACCTAAACCACGCAGACGAAGTCTCGGGTAGAAGCTAGTATTACGTAAGACTAATAAAATATTCGAAATATTGTA
This sequence comes from Platycheirus rosarum, assembly GCA_963971375.1. Lineage (NCBI taxonomy): Eukaryota > Metazoa > Arthropoda > Insecta > Diptera > Syrphidae > Platycheirus > Platycheirus rosarum. The sequence goes on along the minus strand of OZ020509.1, from coordinate 129,887,365 downwards.
AAGTACTATTGGTATAAAAACCTCATTCTAAATTAAATATAAAGGGTCTTCCAATAGGAACTTCTGAATTTTGACAGTTGATAGCGACCATATTGTTGAAGCTACATCTGTCAAATTGGCTGTCATTTATTCAGTCTGTTTCGCCAAATCACAATGAACGGATATAGTGTTCAACAACACGTGCAGATGATAAAATTGTCTTATCAAAATGGGCAACTTTCCGTGCATTTCGTCCGTTGTACGGTCGCTATAATCGTCCTACCGAGAGGACTATTCGCAGTGTGGTGAATAAATTTGAGTCCACTAGTTCAGTAAACAATCAACCAACCACTCGTTCGTCAACGTGCAAGAAAGTGTGCAGGAGAATTCGAGGCAGTTGATTTCTCGTCGCTCATAAGAACTCGCATTTCGCAGACCACAACTTAGCGAAATTCGCATCGCGACATATAAAATTCAACTGACCCAGGAGCTGAAGGTAAACGACCATAGACAACGACATGTGTTCGATGAATGGGCTCTGGAGCAGTTTGCCAATTGACCCTAATTTTCATCGAAAATTCATCTTCAGCGATGAGGCCCGTTTCTGGATGATTGGTTACGTGAACAAACAAATTTGTCGAATTTGGGATGATATGCAAGAGCTTCCAATGAATCCCGATTAAGTTCCTGTTTGGTGTAGATTTTGGAACGATGTTGGCCAGGTCATCACCGTCAACGGCGAGTTCTATAGGTCGATGATTACCAACTTTTTCAGTCTGAATTGGATGATTAGAAAACCAACGACATCTGGTTTCAACAGTACGGCGTCACGTGTCATACAGCTTATGCCACATTGGACACTCTGCAAGTGCGATTTGAGGCATGGTCATCTCACGCGGAGGTGATGTGAACTGGCCACCGAGATCTTATGATTTGAACCCATTAGACTTTTTCTGGTGGAGTTTTTTAAGTCATAGGTCTATGGGAATAGACCACAAACCACAGCAGCTGTCAAAGAAACCGAAAAGCTCTTAGTACTCGGTATGTGTGTCAACGACGACCTCCGTTGAGACGACCATATATTTGAGATCGCTAAGAATGCTGCTAAGTGCTTAGGTTTATAGGCCCTAAACTCAAGTATAAGTACCACCTCTTGACAGGTCCTTCGCAAAAATCGCTTCACCTCCTTGATAGAATCCAAATTCGAGCGTTAAGATTGATAGGAAATAGAACTGCCGCTGAAACAATTGCCGCTCTCGAACACCGACGCAATGTTTCATGTCTTTCCTTATTTTTTCGTTTCTTTTACAAAAAATGTTCACTCGAAGTAGCCAGCTGCATTCATCCCCTTAAAAGTTTTTCCCGTAATACTCGTCTCGCAAGGAATCCTCATCAGTTCACCATTGAGCCCAATTTCGGACGTACCATGAAATATAGGGATTCTTTTTTTAGCCGAACAACACGAATTTGTAATAGTTTACCCGGCGAGATTTTCCCTTGCCATTTTGATCTGCAAACATTCAAAACCAATGTTAATCGACACCTCTTATCTCTCCCCTTCCTATCTTCCTAATGACCGCGCAGTCAAAGGGAACTATTTGAGTCCCTTGTGCGCGCGTTAATTATAAAAAAAAAAACAACCAATGCCATCAGTCAAATTCATCCTGATTTATGCGCTAGAGTCATGAAAAATTGGACACATCAGACGCTTGCCACTAAAAGAAGCCGCGGCGGACATTTAAACGATGTTATATTTCGCATTGATAGGTCTTTTATAGGAATACAAAATTTCGATGACATCTCACACACACATTGTTCTATTTAAATTTAAAGTTAGAAAGCGCTTAATAAATGAACCTTTAGTAAAAATAAAACTGCTAAGATGAAACAGATTTCAAAGTATTGCTTACATGTTTTTCAAACCTCAACTTCACCAAAAAAAATTACTTCAAAGAGCTTACCTCGAAATTTGTACAAACATCTGAAATCCGCTGGGGAGCACTCCCTGTTTGACTCTAAAAAAAAAAGAAAAATTAAATAGAACTCCCTCTTTTTACTTGAAAATTCCTCTCCAACCGTTCTTAGGAAAAAATATCGAAACCGTGCAATTGCAAATACTCAAAAGATACTCCTCATGACAAGCGTTAAAGCAATTCCATTGGTAGTACTTTAATCCTTTGATATTTTTGTACAAATAATGGTCTGTTTCAGACTGGCAGTGAAAAAAGAAAATCAATACAAAAATGTATCTCCTCCAGTGTATCTTTACTCACGTCAAACATACATCCGCGAATTTCAGCAGGGATTTCTCTTGTATTTGGATCGGTTGTTTTTAATTCTGACCGCATTACAACCAGCGAGTGAGTGTTTTCTTTAATTGAGTAAATAACATCAGACCATTGCTCGTTCTTTTTAATCATTAACTAAAATAAAACAATTTCTTAGAATTTCCGACTCATAGTCAGAATACTTACATGGATTCCATCTTCCTCGGTTATCATATTCTCCGAAGGAGCATTCAATTTCAATCGGAAACTAAGGCCACTCCCTTCGCCCGATTTTGAGTTCCTCCAGGGATAAAACTTGTCAGTTTTCTAAATACATTTCAAGCAAACGTTAATTTCCAATTTCATCCCAAAGGACACTCCACAACTCACTATCTTCATCCTCGAAGCATGCGATATAGCCGAATTAAATACCAAACAGAATCCCACTTCGGTCTTCTCCATTACAAATATTTCACAACAATTGAAATTACTTCCTCGCCATAGGCAGTCTCCGTCGAACAAGTCTTCACATCGAAATGACAAGAACAGAGCCAGCTCCGTTACATTTACAAAATGAATCTTCTCCAAGGCTATATCCTCTGTGTTATTGAACTGGGAAAATTCTCCGAACCGAAGGGTTTCCATTCGGGTGACAAATTCATGAAAGATTACCTGAGTTTCTTTTGGGGAATTCCGTGGAAGAAATAATAACTTTGCCTCCTCGAATTTGTTCCAATTTATTCGTTCATTATTGCAGACAGCCACAGCTGGGAAAAGGACATGGAAAATGGGATATTGAGAGTTATCGACAACTGTCAGAATAACTTGTTCGTTGTAAGCCTGTGCAACGATTCTAAACGACCAAAGGCTTACAAAAACAGCCACAATGACAATTGCTGTCCAACAGAGTCTGGAAATAAAATGATTAATGTGTCGGCTTGGTGTTCTCAAAATTCTTCAAAGGACCTTTCGATTTTGCTTAGATTCGGGTCAAAAATGTACCTCACCCCATGTACAGTGGAACGCTTGCAGTAGATTTTCAGATACTTCATCAACAGCTCTTTCAGTTCGAGAGGCTTATCCTTGGAGACAGCCTTCAAGTTCGAAGATATGGCCATAATAGTTACTCCTTTCGATGTTCCTCTGACAATGAAGTGCAGTTTTGTTTTTTGTCTACGAAGGACTCTGAATATCCTTGCTGGGAAGACTTAATGCTTTTTAAATTAGAGCGTTCGTGCATTAGCTTAGTGAAAGTGACCCATGATTTATATGGCAAAACTTTATTACTCCTTTAAGGGGATATTAGATTCCTTTTTGTATTCGTAAAAGGATATGAGGCATCGCAGAGATAGACAGTAAGTGGGATTGTTCGTGCTCGTTTGGGGGCATAATGTTCTTCCGTTTTGTCCTTAATATGGCCTCATTTACCATCTCTTTGTGTCCCATTATGATGACGACGTTGTCCTGAAAATGCAGAGAGAAGAGAAGGTTTTTTTTTTTATTTCCAGATGGAATCATCATTGATGTATTTAAATGGACGCTGCCTTGGGCTGTCCATGATTTGTTTTATAAATATTTATTCGAATTGTAGGTTTTGTTTTAATGGTTATAAATACATTCATTTTTTATTGTTGGTTTTTCTATTTTTGTAGATATTTTATTTTTCTGGAAATGGATGTTTTATTACATCGCGGTGGTAATATTGTTGGGAGGATATGGCATCTTTGTGTGTTTTATTTTATTGGTTTTATTTTGGTTTTAGATGCGTGGGTCAGAATATTAAGAACATTGCTTTTTAAAGATTAAATATTTTAGGGAAAAAAATAAGTTAAAACAGAAGTATTCTTCCAGCGACATATGTAGGACATCAAACTATTCTAAGAATAGTCTGTTTTAAGACGTTTCCTTGAAGGTCAATTTATGATAAGCTTATTCCAAACAGACAAGAGGAATTACTTGGTCAAAAATATATATTTTTGTTTTAGTTCAAACAATGTTAAGGATCTTATATTTCAAATACACATGAGATGAGACCCTTATTTATTCAGACACACCCTCAATCTGATCTCAAAGAATCCACTGGGGTCCCCAGGAGTTGGGGGGAACTAGGTGTGGGAAAACTGTAAGGAATTTAGAAAATAAGGTCTTGGATGCCTCCATAAACCATCTTGAATTGTTGATGAATTTAAGGATGTTTTAAGAGGCTTTTTTTAAACATCCAGTTCGTCAAAAAAAGGAAACTCCGAGGGCTATTTTGCAGGTCTGAGAAAATGATTCAAAAGTGATTCGAATATGAACCCTCTTCTGAATCATTTCCGTGACACTTCCTGCATGAGCCTGATGTACAGGGTGGGCCAAAAGAAATCATCCATCCCATGTTGTTTGGCTCTATTTTTTTCTAAATGAAAAACTTCGATTCTGTTTTTAGAATATGTTTATTTGAACCTTTAGAATTGTATTGATCATGTCGAGAAGATGATATGGGCCAAATGGGTGCCGTCACAATTGATTGCCATACGGGCTCGTTTTTTGGCGACAGATTCTCGCAATCATGTCGAATAATGTCCTTGAGAGCTTCCAGAATATCGGTTCATGTCGGTTCATGTATCGCTCCATGGGTTGTTTACTTGTATTTTGCATCTGTCTACTCCGCAAATGTCAAAACAGATTTGACATTGGCGGCGATTTGCAAAAATAAAAGCATCTTCCAAAAAAGTGATTTCTTTTTGCCCACCTTGTACTAATGCCCATTCTGAACATATGGGTTCCAATTGACTTTTTGAGGTCCGCTTAGCTTTAGAATGTATTCTGTATTTTTCTTTCAAATATTTCATTCTGCATTCTGATTTCACAGAAATCTAAGTGAGGTACAGTATAGTTGGTTTGAGTTTCAATGCCTATGTATTCTCTATAATTTTATGACCATAAAAGCCCCTATTGTATTTGTGAGTATTGCTGCAAAAGTTCATACAAGGTGGAAATAAATTTAGCTGATGATATTAAAAGATTGTCATCATCGTAAGCCACTACTTTGACACCGGTAAGACTTTATTTGGCCAAAATTTCCTTGACGATCAGTGATCAAAACACTATAGATAGAACTCCTAACTAAAAATTCTTATCGTAAGATGCTTACCACTCCATTCTGAATTAACAATTCTTGTTTGGAGCAGACTCGATCGAAGAATCTCAAAAGTTTATCTTAATAGCCTCTCACAAGTTATTGGAAGGCCGGACGATAGTTTTGATTGAGACTGAAACCAAAATTCTCTCTGCTTTGCTTCGTCTTAAGGCTCATGCTGAATGTAGAAAATATCAGCAGATCTCACGGTTTAGGATTGTTTTTCGTGTCTGATCATCATCATCATATGTGCAACAACCCGGATACGGTCGGGCCTCCTTCAACTAGTTCTTCCATAGGTACATCCCGATTGTTGGCCGACGCCATCCAATTTTCCAACTGCGCACTCCAAGGCTTCGGGCGTCCTGCTTTACGCCATCTTTCTAACGCAAGTAAGGTCTGCCACGTTGTCTTCTACAATAAAAAGAACTGCAAAAGACTTTCTGAACTGTTTCCTCTTTGGCTATGCGAGCTAGGTGCCCAGCCCACCGGTGTCTATGGAGCTTTTTTCTTTCACAACATTTGCTTCGAGGTAGATTTCATATAATTCATGATTGTTTCTTCTCCAAAATCGTCCTCCCTCGCTCACGGGGCCTACAATTCTCCATAAGACTTTCCTCTCGAACGCGGATAAGAGATCAGAATGGCCTTTTTGTAAGCACCCAAGTACTGGTAATGGATGGCTCCATCGTCAGCAAAGGATAATTGATTTACATTCACGGCCATTACCTTACCCTCTACCAGAAAGTCATGAACTGTTATAAAGATCAAACTGAAAACCCTTAATGATTGTATCTTCTTTGATTCGTCCTATTTCCCAAACGGAACCAATAATTTTCCATTTTCCTCTTAAACGCAGTTCTGTTAATAGAACAGAGTGCCTTTTATCATTGTGTCGTATACAACGTTAACCGAAGTGCGTATTGGTCTTGTATTGAAATTAGTTTCAATGGTAGGAATTCTGGATCTTTGATAGCTGTTCTGTTGGATTTTGCCAGCCGCTCGTACAAATCTTCATTCAAAGTAGATATTATTAGGCTCTTGGCCAAAGAAGTTAAAGGGTTGTACTACTTCAAATTCATATTTTACTACCGTTGAACTGCATCTGCTCTTCTCGCAGTCACAATTTACTTGTTTTTCCCTTCATTAATATGCAAGCCCAGGTTTTGTGGCCCCTGACCGATTTGGATGAAACAATCTTGTACAGCTTGTTTCCTTCTACCAATAACGACGTTTTCGTCTCGCAGGCTAGTGTCTGACTGAACCAGGTGACATATGTTCCTTTTTTGAAGTGTCAGATTCCTTTTTTCAACGCCAGGTTGAAGAGGTTACAGTTGCAGGCCAGTGTCGGAGTCCATTAAAGTCTTTGATTTCCAAGCCGGCTGCTTTTACTTGGCTTCTAATGTTGGCCATGGTCAGCCTCAGCCTACATAGTCGTATCAATTTATTTAGGATGCCGAACTATCCCATGGCCTTATGTAATCGCATTGATAGTTGCCGATTTGTGTATGGGTCTATCTTTGAAGGATAGAGTAGAATATCTTATATGATGTACTCATACATTGTTATACCGTATAATTGCTGCACTGTGTGAAATTCCATGTTTCGTACTCCGCACTCCTCCTTTTCAGATTGTTCGATGGAATAACGGATATAACTGTTCATAACAAAGATAAATTCTTCGCCTTTTTCTTTAGAATGCCCTCACTCCTACCTCGGTATTTCGTAACACGTAGCACCATTCTCTAAATTGCTTGTTAGACCTTCTGGCATTTTCATTCAAATTTCCATCCTAAAACAGAAGCTCTTTCTAGGCGATATTCTTTAACTGGTTTAGGACATTAAGGCATACATCCTCTTTCCAATTTTCACATCCAAATTATAAGCTCTGATAGTACTACAAGCCTTTCCTCGTATCGCGATGCTTAAGAACATCAAACAGTCACTGGATGTCAAAACAGCCAAGACATAACCAAATCAAGTAATTTCCTCGTAAGAATGATACCAATTCTACATTTGCCTTTTTCTTCTCCGTTGAAGGAAATAACTTGTATACCCTTATATTAATACCTCAGAAACGAGATCTGTTTCCACTGGTTCACCATTTTTATTCTTCTCTTCATCTTCAACTTCCACCCACCGTTCAACTTTTCTATTTTGAACAATCTGTTGCATTACTTGGCTAGTCCCGGAATCTGTATAGTTCTGATCCGAAAGTTTCTAATCAATACCATGCAAAACAGTGGTATTGCCTGGCGAAAGAGTATCTCTTGTATTAGCAAGTACATCCATAAAAACTTCTGTTGGCAGTGATACCACAAAATTGGAGTAACATTGGCTAGAAGTGGAAAGTCCAACTTGAAGGTATTAAAATGTATTCTTAAAAGCATCGCAAGACGTTTTATCGATAAAAGAAACCATTGTACACTTTTTTTGTAGATTTCAAAGCTGCTTTTGGTACTATCAATAGGTATTCAGCTTTCAACTATTGGTGTATCAACAAAGTTCATTAAAGTCTATGAACAGCTTCTTTTGAACACGTCTGCGACTGTATGCAATGGTGAACACCAGTCTAAAGCTTTCCGATCAGAAACACGTGTCCCACAGGGTTACGTTTTGAGTCCGTTGATCTTAGCCTTATATATAAATGATATTGAAAATAGCTTACCAGGAGGTGTAACCTTTGGCGATTTGTCAATAAAGCTCCTGCTCTACGCGGATGACCTGGTGATCTTTTCAGACAATCCTATGACGCTTCAACTCCAAATTAATAAGCTGAAACTGTTTTGTGATACATGGGATCTTAAATATAATATTAATAAATCTAAAATAATGATCTTCAGAACTCAAAACCGATCTGATAACCTTACAAGGAACTGGAATTTAGATGGTCAAAATATTGAGGTAGTTAGTGAGTTTAAGTATCTAGGCCTGATTATAACTCACAATCTAAGTATGAAAGCCCATATTAAAGAAAAACTTTCCGTAGCAAAATCAGCAATTAATACCATGTGGTCAAAAATTTTACTAATAAATTTGTTGACTCTACGTCAAAGTTTAAAGTTTTTAATGCAACGGTTAATAGATGTCTTTGTTATGGAACTGAAGTTTATGGGTACCAATTTTTTGAGGAAATTGAAAGCATTCAAAGATACTTTTTCAAACGAATTTTCCGGTTGCCTTTTAATACCCCCAATTACGAAATATATGTTGAATCTGGTCTACCACAAGTTTATGTGAGGAGTTTGAAAGCCAATGCAGACTATCTCACGAAAGTAATGCATAGATTTGATAGCAATTTACATAAAAGAATTCTACTGGTATCACTCCCCTGTGGTTATTCACCTTTTAGAAACTGGCATGCACTCGCGTCGGCTCACAGCGTCTCTTTAGATCTGAATGTAAGCAACAGAGAAGAGTGGACAAACATCTTTTATGATTTAATATCGGTGGTAGATGATAAAATCTATCAACAACAATCAGAAAGGGTAACAAATTCCACCTCTAGGGTTACGTATAGACGTTTGAATCTGAGCTTGCGTGATAATAATTATTTTAGGGAGGAACTTTCAACCTCAGATATGAGTTTAATTTTTAAGGTTCGAACTGAAACCCTTGAACTCAATTATAGGCCACACAGAACAGATTTAGACGCTATATGTTCTCTATGCAACCTTAACCAAATTGAAGACGTACGCCACTTCATTGCAATATGTCCTATTCTTCAAGAAATACGCTATATATATATATATATATAAATTTTGGATCCGTATCAGAGAATTTTATTTAAGAAATTCTTCGTCAATGGACTTCAATTAGATTATCCCAAATTGTCGGATAATATCTCGAATAGAGTTTAGTGAACAATTCCCAGTTTGTGTTGGAGAATTTAAGAATTAAATTCTTTGTACAGCAAACATTTTAAATAATTTATTCCAAATTATCGAATAAAGTACTTTGAGTTTTGTTTTTAAACTTTTATTTGAAAACTGATATTTAAACTTATTAACTAAAACATTTAAAAGTATAATATTTATTAATCGGAGTGATTGAACTTGATGTCTTGATCCGAGTTGAATTAAAATCAGTAATGTGTTCTGGCGTGTTATCCAGTCGTATTTATACTGTCTGCGTACGCGAATTCTTGGAGTAATTTGTGTACGTGACTTTTGTCGTTTCTCTGATTAAGACTTTATCACTTCCTTTGTTTGGAGTTTTATTACTGCTGCGTCTGGTTATTCTTATCGGGATATTTAGGTTTTGGTTTGTGTAAATATTGGTGTCGCGTGCAATATGATCGTGTGGTTATCCTTATCGGAATATTTAGTTTTAGGTATGCTTGCCTTATTGTTGGTTTGATAAATATTTAAGTGTAAGCATTTAGTTGAGTGCAATACTCCTTTCTCTTGTAGTGGCTGTCGTGGGATCATAACCTATATATACTATTCTTAGTTATTTTATATAAAAAGACCATTTTTTTTGTAGCTAAACTAGAAGCCCAAGTATGCCATCTCTAACTCTTCATTTACGTTTTCTTTTTTTTTCTCGTCTTATTGCAGTTCTTTGACTTTTTGAATGTAATCCGTAATATCTTGTGTAAATATTAAATATTTCCTATATAAAATAATCATTGTTTTTTGCTTAAATATAAATATAAAAACTGTGTTTTATAAGGGTACTTATTTCTGTTAATCTATTTCCGTTAATTTATTTCTGTTAATTTATTTTTGTTAGTATATATTTGTACCATCAGATTTTAATTGTATAAACTGTTTAACTTTATTCCATCTCTTAAAAAATAAAACTTAATCGATATCATATACGGCAGACGGCTTATATGCCATGCTTAAGTTTTTATTTGAATTAAATATAACATGTTTATATGTTATGTAAAATGTATCCTCATGGATCAGATTTCAATAAAATAAATACAAATTTTGTTGTCATTTCTTCAATTTTTTTACTAACTTACAAATTCATATGACCTTACTAATGTAAACTGCAGTTTGTTCTGCCTTACGGCTTAATATGACTAACAACCACATCTTCATCAGTCAGTATTGTCGTTGAAAAATCTTCAAAATTCCTGTGAAGAAAGTTTCATCTTTGAACGATGAACATGATTGGATGCAGTGGAATTACGTAAATCCCCTTGTATTGTGATTAATACCTACCACTAGCAATGCCACCACAGTCAGTACGAGTTATCAGCTGCAGCATCAAAACATCCTTAGAAAGGATAACCAACTCGTCTCGTCTTCCCTATTTCTCATCCCGAAGCTAAGAACGATGGTACAATGTAATGTAATTGACATAGAAAGTACGCACATTTTATCCAAAACTTAATTTTAGTTTGGATCGTTATTTTCCATCATCCTTCCTTTATGTCTATATACTCCTCGCTCCTCGGCAAGCTGATAAAGGAGCGAATCCTTCTCAGAACAGCTTGAGGCATGCAAAACTACGAAACATGCAGAAGAACACACACAAAAAACTGCATCCTCTGTCCCTCTTCCAGCACGGCTAAAGGATTACATTGATTGTGATTGTGGGATTGAAAACGGGAACGGGAACGTGAGACGGGAAGTGTAGAGTTGAGAAGAGATAGTTTATTAAAAGTTTTCCTCGACAACAGGATGGGAATGTGTGTGATTTATTTTGTCTGCACTGCCCTGGTCATAACTTAGTTATAAGGTCCGGCCCTTAAATCCCCGTGTGTAATCAAAAGTTCTACAGATAATAACGGTAATAGAAAACCTTTTAACAACAGCCAGAAGTGTGCTGGTTGAGCGTATAAAAATAACTGATATCCTGTACAATCTTTAACACAGTCTAGGAGCACGCGTTGTCCTGTGGAGGTGGAGATGTTTTACCAACGAGATTTTGTTCGCTTACGGGAACACACAAACAGGCTTCAACTTTTCTCAAAAAAAGTTCATAACTCAACTAAGCGAAAAAAGATATTTCAAAAATTTGCTGCAAACTGTTCATTACATGGATTCTGTTATATTTTTAACCGGCATTTGCATAAGTTTGAAAGGTAAGTTTAGTGAATAGGGTGTCTTCTCCTACAAGGAAGATATGGCTTTTTTTAAATGGGTGTATTAAAATATGTTGTTGTTATTATTAGTCTATATTATCTATATAGTTTTAACGTTGATTTCTTTTTTAAATATTAAGGGAACAACAACAACAAAGTTTATACGATTTTTGTGACTTTAGATTGTTGGAACAAAGTACGTTAAATTGTTTTCAGCCAAATAATTTGAACGGCATTTTATTTCTTTAAAAAAAATTAAAAAGCGTGAATTTTTTTCTAAACATTGTAGGAACGGTTTTTAAATAAAACGGTTTTTTTAAGACTAAAAAAAATTATTCAAGAATGCAAACTCAAGCACAAAAAAAACCTACATGTAAAATCGAAATTAAAAAAAAATCACCTACCCGTTTTCAAAATATTGATTTTTCAGAAAAAATAAAAATAAAAAAAATATTAAGAATACAAAAAAAAGTTTTGAAAAATATTTTAATGTGAAATTGCTTTGGCTACATACATCTTCCTGATTATATATTTTGATTGTAATCGGTAAACCAGTTAACCAGTTCTGGAGAAAGTCGAAAAAACCGGTCCTATGGGATTTACCGTTTTTAACCCACCATCTTATTTTTTTTTTCTGTTAGACCAACTCATCCACTTTGGTTAATCTCTTGGATACACAACGTCAAAGGACAACAAGGACTCCTCAAATAAACAGATCTAAAACAGAGTACACCATCTGCTATATTTTTACCAAATTTGTGCTCTATTTAAACAAAAAAAAATCAAAAAAAGACCACATTATGTAGAACACATTAGGTCATTAGGAATCTTAAAATATAAAAATCACGCGTCAAGATGTTTGTCGCCAATGGACTCTAAAACTACTGAACTTATTTTTATGAAGTTTTGAATAGGATTGTTTATATCTCGATTAATGCACTCAATATTTTTTTATTGCAATGTTTGTAAAGGCAAATGGTGGTAGTTCCACATGTTTGTAACACAGATGGCGGTGTGAATTAGTTAAATGACCGACACTGTATTTTGAGTTATCTATGTATGTGAAAAACTGTCAAAATCTGTTCCATCTAGTAATTTTACACAGAAGAGATACCCAGTTCACGATAGTTAAAAATTTCCCCGAAATTTCAGTGTTTAATCCAGAATCAATAGAGGCAGTGAATAATAAAAGCCAATTTAGAACTGAGTATTTAAAATTGTGATCTCAGCACTCAACGTTTTGTTTTTCAACATTTTTAAGTTTAAAAGTAATTTTTTCGAAAACTATTAACATACATATGTATTTAAATAAGTTGATTTAAAAATAAAATGAAAGAATAGACTTCTGGCTTTAGGAAAAAGTAAAACACTTTTTAGTAAGTGTTGCCATTTTTTTTCATTTTAAATACTTTTTTATAAAATGCGCTAAAACACCATTTTTGCGCTCGATTTCAATTTAGATGCCATATAATGAAATAAAGTGTTATACATACGCTTTTATATGACAAAAGTTTCATTACTGTTGAGCAATGTTGAAAAGTGGGCCCAAAATGCCCAAGGTTTTTATGCAGAACTGAAATGTCAAATATATGTATTTTTTTTCAGTTTTACAGTCTTCAATTTTATATCAACTGAAATTTTTGTAGCAGAAATTCGCAGGGTGGGGAAAGTTTTTACACTCTCGTGAGCTTACTCTTATGTGAAAAACTATGAAAAAAAATACAAAATGGAACAGCTTTTGAGAGTTTTTCGATGGTTTTTGGGGAGTTTTTCAGTTTTACTCATCAATCTTTCGATTCTTTAAATTAATTTCTGTTTGGAAGGTAAACAATTTTATTACTAAAATATTCGTTCCATTGACAAGAAATTGCTTTCCTCTGTAAAAAGTCAAAAAAATAAAAATGTATGCAGATAAATTTGTTTTCATTTTTCAAAAATATGTTTTATTGTTACCTAAATTGTGATATCTCACTCTAAAATATTGACCTTAATCAAAATGTCTGTTACTTTACTTATGTATATAAAAAGCTTTTGATGTTTTTATGACCACAAATATCTTATAAAAATAAGATTTAATTTATTTTTATTATTAAGATCCTTTTTTTATAAAATAAAAAGCACAATTGTGTCTTTTTTTTTATTTGGCGAAACTGTATTTTCCTTTCGTTTCGAGTAAAGTTGGGAACCCTAATGTGGGTTAAGCAACCAATAGCTGGCGCTATGTTTTAATTTCTTTACGCTACAATATATTTTTTGTTTTGGTTTATATTTTATTATATTCGTTAAAATTTATATACAATTGGCCTAAAACTAAATTATAACTAAAATAAATCATGTCGGCTCAACAACAGCGGCCCGACGTTATTCAAATTAAATGTTTATTAAGGGGGAAAAAAGTGAAAGTTCATATGTTTCTAGATACTGGGCAGATTATATTGGAAAATGAGGTTTTCCCTTTATTTTTACAATTTTTTTTTGGGCCGAAATTTTTTTTCCATATACATATGTATAGCAGGAGACCCTGGATTTCAAACTGAAGTTTGTGACGTTGGTGTTCATCAATCAACAGTTTCTAGAGTTTTATTAGATATACAAAGACATGCTTCATAAGCAATATAAGAAGCGAAAATGTTAAGGAACAGTAAGAATCAATTTCCTTACAATATTGGTGCTCTTGATTGTACCTACACCTACTTTCGGGCAAATAGAGCAACGTTTTCCCATTTTCCAATACAAAGTTCGACTGTTGTCGTTTTTAAAAAACATAAAGAATTCTTTGTCATTATCGGTTCCTACGCTAGTCTAGCTAGATACTCCTGCTCAAACTCAACCCTGCGAGTTAAACTCCAATTGTACTTAAGAGCGTAATGATTTTACGGGACCAATCTTCTTTCTCACTCGTACAGTCGCTATAGTGTAGAAGTGGTGTTCTTCAAGTCTGATATTCACAAAATAAATACATGCTGGTGTGCCCCAGGGTTCTGTTTTGTCTCCGACTCTCTTCCTTATATTTATCAACGATTTATCATCTGAAACTAATAATCCAATAAATTGTTTTGCTGACGACAACACTGAGCTTTTCATATTCGTTTCCAGACTTACATCCATGTACTTCGGATGTGGAATTGCAACGGCAGCGTACAATGTATAATGTACAATGAGGAATACGAAATCGAGTAGACTTTAATGCTTCAAAAACTCAATGTTGTCTTCTTGATTAAAGTGGAATATACCCCCAATATGCCACAATTCATTGAGTGGCACTTGCATGGAAGAAACGGATCACCTCTCAGTTTTGGGTATGTGCATTACAGAGCTGAAAGCACCTTCTGTGGAATGGCCACATATTTGACGTCGTCAAGAATGCTGCTAGATGTTTAGGTTTCCTTAGTAGATTCAAGAAGTTCTTCACCCCGTCTGATCAACATCTGACTACAGTATATAAGGCATTTATTCGACCAAAACTCGAATATAATTCCCACATTTGGGCAGGTGCTCCTATAACGTACTTGAGTTTTTTGGATCGCATCCAAAAAAGAGCTTTAAAATTAATATGTAAGAGAAAAATTACGGATTCAATTATATCTCTCGAGTACCGCCGTAATGTAACGTGGGTTTCACTATTCTATCGCTATTTTTACAAACAGTGCTCCCTGAAACAATTCAACCGTAATACACTCTGCTAGGAATGCTCATCAGTTTACCCTTGATTCCAATTTCGGACGTTCTGTTCAGTACATAGATTCTTTCTTTAATCGTACCACACGAATGAGGAATGTGGAATGTAAGGAGCTATCTGGCTCGGTTTTTCCCTACCATTTTGATAAGCAGAATTTCAAAACTAATGTCCATCGATATCTCCTTTTTGCATCCTTCCCTTCTCCCCTAATGCTCGCACGGTGTTTTAACATTTTAAGGGTAGAACAAATCCCTTTCGCGCGTGCCTATTATAAAAAATAAATTGCACGACTGAATCGCACGTACTTTCTCTTCTGCGCGGTCACAGCTTGGAATAAAATTTGAAAAATATTAAGGGAACTTCAAAGATTATATTCGATTTTTTATGACTTTTGATTGTTTGAAAAAAGTACGTAAAATAGTTTTCAGCGAAAAAATTTAACGCCATTTTGTTTCTTTAAAAAATGTGAAAAAATGTGAATTTTTTTTCAAAATCGTTAGAGCCTTTTTTAAATAAAACGGTTTTTTTAACAACTTTTTTTATAAAATTTAAAAAAATAATTCAAGAATACAAACTTAAGCACAAAAATAACGTACATTTAAAAACAAAATTAAAAAAAAAATCACTTACCCGTTTTCAAAATATTGATTTTTCAACAAAAAAAAAAAAATAAAAAATTATTAAAAATACAAAAAAAAAAGTTTTCGAAAAAAAAATGTGTGCAAAATTACTCAGGCTACTTACTTCTTCTTGAATATCAATTTTGATTGTAATCGGATCACCAGTTTTCGAAAAAGTCGAAGAAAAAAAACCGGTCCTACGGGAGGTACCGTTTTTAGCCCACCATATTTTTTTTCACCAAAACATAATGCATACTTAGCGTAGTACACTGATTTTTTTATATAGCCGTCTTCGAGACAAATAAGCTTTTACATAACGGTTATATGATAGGTACCGTTAATTTTTAAGCTAAAAAAAATTGAAAAAACTCCTCTGTAGAATGTCAAAATAACCTTAAGTTCTAAAATTGTAGACGATTGGCCCAACCGTTTAGGCTGCAGTCCAAAATACATCCGAACAGACAGGCAGACAGACAGACAGACAGACAGACAGACAGACAGACAGACAGACGGACAGAATTTTGCCAGTAACTCAAAATATTTTTTTTTTTTTTTTATAATTAACGCGCGCACAAGGGATTATGTGTTTCCCTTTTAATTTAGAACACACTGCGCGGGCATTCAGAAGATAGGGAGGGGAGAGATAGGAGGTGCCGATTAACATTGGTTTTGAATGTTTGCAGATCAAAATGGCAAGGGAAAATCCCGCCGGGTAAACTATTCCAAATTCGTGTCGTTCGGCTAAAAAAAGAATCCCTATATTTCACCGTACGTCCGAAATTGGGCTCAAGGGTGAACTGATGAGCATTCCTTGCGAGGCGAGTATTACGGGCGAAACTTTTAAGAGGAGGAATGCAACTTGCTACTTCGAGTGAACATTTTTTGTAAAAGAAACGATAAAATAAAGAAAGACATGAGACATTGCGTCGGTGTTCGAGAGGGGCAATTGATTCAGTGGCAGTTCTATTTCCTATCAATCTTAACGCTCTATTTTGTATTCTATCAAGCAAATGAAGCGATGTTTGTGAAGCACCTGCCCAGAGGTGGGAGTTATACTCGAGTTTAGGGCGTATAAACGCTTTATAAATTGTAGCCAGATCAGATGGGGAAAAATACTTCTTACACCGATACAGAAAACCTAAGCACTTAGCAGCATTCTTAGCGATTTCAAATATATGGTCGTTCCAACGGAGGTCGTCGTTGACACACATACCGAGTACTGAGAGCTTTTCGATTTCTTCGATGTAAGTGCCATTCATGGACAATGGCATTGGGGGTATGTTTAGCTTTAACGACAGAAGACAGCATTGAGTTTTCGAAGCATTAAACTCCACACGATTTCTATTACCCCATTTGACAATGCTGTATAAATCGGAGTTTAATGAGCTTGACATATGGCACCGTTGTACGTCCAAAGGCGAAGGACGTGAATTATCGAACGAATATGAAAAGCTGAGGGTAGAGTCGTCAGCAAAACAGTTAAGTGGATTAGAAGTAACAGACAGAAGATCATTTATAAAAAATGAGGAAACGAGTCGGAGATAGAACAGAGCCCTGGGGCACACCAGCATTTATTTTATGGGAATCAGACTTGAATCCGTCCAATACAACTTGTATTGAACGGTCCAGGAGATAGCTTCTAATCCAACGAACAAGAGTATTATCGATCCCAAAAGCACGCATTTTCGATAAGAGAGCTTCATGCCAAACTCTGTCGAATGCCTTGGAGATATCAAGAGCAATAATCTTACTTTCACCAAAGTGATGTAAAGATTTGTTCCACTGTTCGGTGAGATATGCCATCAGATCACCAGTGGAACAGTTGCTGCGGAAGCCATACTGACGGTCATGAAGAAGCTTACGATCTTCGAGATATTCCTTAAGCTGACGGTTAATCAGTGTTTCCATGACCTTAGAAAGAAGGGATGTCAGTGCTATGGGTCGGTAGGAGGAGGGGGAGGATGGGTCATTCTTAGGGACAGGCTGGACAAATGCTGTTTTCCATCTTCTAGGAAAGATTCCAGAAGAATAGGAGCGATGGAAAAGCTTACGCAGTGGCTTTGCCAGTGTGGAAGAACACCTCTTCAGAAGAATCGGGGGTATACCATCCGGGCCAGCGGATTTGTGTATACCGAGATCTTTGAGAACTCTTGCTACTGTACGAGTGTGGAAAAAAATCTGTCCCATGGAAAAATGTACATTCTCAAGTACAGGAGGGGCAACGTTGCTTTGCGGCAGCGTGGAGCTGGCAGCGAAATGGGCGGCGAGCAAGTTTGCCTTCTCTGAAGAGTAAACAATTGGTTTGTTATTGTCGATGAGCGTTGGAACCGAAGATGTCGAGGAGTTTTTTATATTTTTTTTACAAATGACCAAAAATGTTTACTGCCTTTGGGACACTGCAGAATTTTTTGCCGTAATTTTTGGTCATGCAAAAATTTGGTTCTTTCAATAACGAGTTGCATGAGTTCCTTGCTTGTTTGTGCTTTTTCCGATTCTCCTCTGTAGGGTTGGCTTTGTAAGATCGTAAATATATTTCTCTATCATCGTAATGTCATGTTTGATTGTTATCTCAAAATTTTTAATCTGCACGAATGCATAACTTGCATTATAGTACCTATAATCGCAAGTAAAAAGTACGGTGCGGAGAAAATTCTGTTCGATTCGTTTCGATGCTTTTAATATAATTATAATTCAATTACAATTTCTATTTATTAAATTCTTATCCTCTGTTTATAGATATTTGTGGGCTATTTGCGTTATACTAGCCAGCGCGTGTACCGTTTACGTCTGTTCCATGCTATCGGACAAATACAGCGATCGAATACTCATGACCGTTGTTGAGAATTCTCAGTACCCAGTATTTAAAATTGATTTCCCAGCCATTGGGGTCTGTACCAAACACCGCATCAACTGGGGACGAATTCAAATGGCGCGCAAAAAATTCCTTCCAGAGGATGCAAACAACGATACCATAGAATTCTTTATGCGTTTTGTCAAACGATTGGATTCCTTGAGATTTGGTACTTTTGGCAGCATGGGAGGTCTTGAACAGGAACCCTTACATCTAATCAATTCAATAAGCATATCAAGTCTGGCTAGTTACTTGGCTTTTCGGTGTGAGGAGATAATGGTTAAAACTTGTATGTTTGCTGGACAAGAATTCGATTGTTGTGAAATGTTTATCCAAGAAAGGACCAGCATTGGTGAATGCTTGGTATTCAATTCTATTGCGTCGCCACAATCGAAACAGATGGCGGTAATTTAGACCTAATGATCCCTTATTTACTATTTATGCTATAATCGACTATTTTAGATTGGTAATCACTTTTATCCATACAAAAACAGCAAAAATGGCGAAGGAAGTGGACTAGTGTTTATGGTTAAACGAAATGGATCGAATGTGGTTCCTGATGGGCCGGATTTATCAGGAATTGATTTAATGATAAAAAAGCCCGACCAATGGACAGACTGGAAGACTTATCATCTTCGACTTAATACCAATAATGAAGTGATTTTGCAGCCGGAACTTACAGAGGCTCATGGGGTTTTGAAATCTTTTCCAGTATCATTTCGGAAGTGCCTTTTTGAGGTTCGTTAGTTCGTTCTTATGGTAACAAATGTATTCATTTTGGAATTTACAGCATGAAAAGTCTTCACGTTTCTTTATTCCGAATATGGAATATCATCTTTGGAATTGTAGATCACAGTGTCATCAGGACTTCGTGATAAGATATTGTAATTGTACGATTCCGTTGTTTTTCAATACAAATGGTAAGTAGAAAAGCATCAACTATTACGTAAGCAACATGAGTGGCTAGAATCTTGGAATTTAAAATATATTGTCCGGTACAAAATGCACTTGCCCCCGAAATGCACTAACCCCAACTTCCCTTAACTAAAAAAGATTCGATATAAGAATAGATATACATTCCATATATACTGGACTACTACTGTATTACTTATGAAAAAATAAAAATAATATTAAACTGTTTCCAGGAATAAAAGCTCGCGAGTGTACAGCCTCCGATTACATTTGCATCTACAAAAACAAAGGTAATTACGAGATATTTCAATTCATACCAAAAATATTAAATTTGTTAATTTATTTAATTCTAACAAAATAAAAGCAAAATTCAGATCTTTTCAGCAATTTCAAAGAAACCTTAGCAGATAAATTTATTAGAGAACTAGGTCGCGGAATGAATTGTTCCTGTCCACCCAGCTGCAGTAACATTAGATTTCCCATAACATTAAATACAATTCCAACTTACAAGTAAGTTAACAAAACCACGAACATTTTTTTTTTTTTTAACAAATTCTTTTTAGCTTTTCCGGTGGAATTTCGGCAATTCGTGTTGATATTTACTATCAATCCGAGGTTATAATGAAATACTTAACCACGCTGAAGTATTCAATATTGGATCTAACTGGTAAGTGGCCACCATCAGGACCTATGCGTTTCATTCACAGAGTTGTTAATATAACCACCACTAACTTCTTTCCTTTAGGCTATTTCGGAGGAATCGTTACCCTATTCGTTGGAGCTTCTATTCTGTCTGGCGTGGAATTTGTTCATTTTGCTATTTTGGAAATAGTTTCATGTTTGAAGGATAGAGTTTCAAATACTTAGAGGAAGTACATATAAATCAGACAGATACTTCAAAACTCACATTATTTAATCAGCAATAATCACTTCGACAAATAACAACTTGTATTGAATTATAATCTCAAGAGAATTCTTACGCAAATAAATCACGGATTAAAGGATAATTATGCTTCTCTTATTCCATATTCGGATTCACCACAAAACACACTACCCCTTCCCGATTAATGTTTTAAATACGCTACGAACTTTTAAGGAAGCCAGTCACCAACATAATCCCTTTATAATTAATCCCTTAAGGAATTTAGAAATTCAGATGCCAGCTGAAAGTAGGTGGGTACTTCATAGTCTCATTCCAATAGTTTAATTGCTGGAAAGAAGTTTCCTCCAGCAGGACAACCAGGCAAATGTTTGTATGTTTAATAGTCAAGAACCTTGTATGGGTATTTCGACTAATTTGTTGAAATTACAAGTAGATAGTTGATACCTAATATGGCTTTTCAGGTGTACGTCTACTTCTCCAGAGTCAAGAGGGCGTCTCTCAAAACAAGTCATCAAGTTAATTACACAGAAACAACAATTAAGGTATCAGGTCCTTATGTTACTTGGATAACAATTATTTGTCTTGATTGAGGACAGATGACATAATTTTTTAAATGTTCAGAGTGACATATTAAACTGATGGGTGGAATCGCCAAGGTGATAGTTGATTGTCGCTTTTTTTAGGATTCGTGAATATAAAAAAAATGAGATAACAATGGAACATGACATTACGATCATAGAGAAGTCTAAAAAAGTGATCGAGAAAAAATGTCTGTCGGTCTGTCTGTCAGTCTGTGTGACTGTCTGTCAGTATGTATAACGAGCTGCAGCCTAAACGGCTCAAGCGATTATCTCAAACTTGGTGTGTCTGATTATTTTAGCATTCCCCAAAGGGGGAAAATGAAATTTTATTTGTAGGCCTGCCATATGACCGTTTAGGAAAAGCTTATTTTTCTCGAAAACGGCTTAAACGATTTTCATGAAAATTTTTGAGAATTTTTTTGTTTGTATTGGCTATCATTTGATTAGAACCAAATTTATGGGAAAAGTCTATTAAAGGTAATTTTCATATAACGGTTTTTTATTTTTGGGCTTTCTCGATAAGGGCTCTTTGGATTTCGGTCAAATTTTATATTTAAGAAGACCTAGGTACTTTAATTAATTCTGCATATTAAATTGTTTTTAATAATTTTTTTTCTAATAAAAATTAATTTTTGAATTTTTATTTTTGAAAAATCAATATTTTTTAAAACTAATAAAAAAAAAACATTTTAAATTTTATATCACATGCATATTGATAAACTCTAGAAAACTGCATACCAAAATTTCAAAAACAATTTTTTTCAAAAAACTAAAAATACAAAACTGGATTTTGTCAAAACCGGTCCTATAATTTTCGAAATACATTTTTCAAAAATTCTTTTTTATTTAAGACGTGTGATGGCATACTTTATTTTTACTAAAAACCGTCAAGTATTGTGGTTTTGATACTTTTTATAAGTTCAAACTGTGTTATTTTCAACGTAAATGTTACTTGTCTGTTAAAGATGTTGCTTTTCAATGTAATTAGGCACATAAGAGCAAGTTCGTGCGACCCAGTCGTGCCCATTTTTACTTGCGATTATAGGTACTATAATACAAGTTATAGATTCGTGCAAAAAATTTTTTTTCTGACAGTCAAACTTGACATTACGATGATAGAGAAGTCGAAAAAAGTGGGCCCGGAAATTCCGTCCGCCTGTCTGTCTGTCTGTTCGCGCCTTTACAGCCTAAACGGATGAGCCGAATTGCTTCACACTTGGTAT
Source organism: Platycheirus rosarum (assembly GCA_963971375.1). Classification (NCBI taxonomy): domain Eukaryota; kingdom Metazoa; phylum Arthropoda; class Insecta; order Diptera; family Syrphidae; genus Platycheirus; species Platycheirus rosarum. The sequence continues at coordinate 129,865,209 of OZ020509.1, read as the reverse complement.
TTAGCATTTATTAGGTCGTATCTCGTGGGGTGTTTTTCATTTTTGCTCTAGGTCGAAAAATAACGGTACCTGCCATACAATTTTTAACAAAAAGTTTGATTTTCTCTAAAACGGCTCTAACGATTTTGATAAAACTTTCAGGTGCTATTTTTTACAACAATACATCTTTCAGTCAGAATGAATTTTTCGAAATTTGTTCTATAACAGTACCTCTCATATAATGGTTTTTTTTCAAATACTGTCTTATCCTTAACTATTATCCCGATTTCAATAAAATTTTACACACAGGAATTCAGGCATTTATAATTCAATTACTATTGAATTTCAAAATTTCCAAAAACTTTTTTTTCGATTTTTTAAAATTTTCTAAAAAAAAATTTGGTTTTCGAAATTTTTTGAAAACGGGTTGATTGAATTTTTTTTAAATAATTTTCCCTGCGTTTACTCACTCGCTTGATCCCCACTTTTGCTCCATGGCTATGTGCTTCATGCTACGTTCGCCCGTTCTGACTCACTCTCAATCGGTTCAAAGGACGAATTGTAAATTAAAATGTCACGTGTTTTTTGTAAATACTAAATTGTTCTAACCTTAAAAAAATTAACATAAGAAATTGTATATGAACAAAAAGATAACAATTATATTACTTACTCTGAATAACTGCTTAGTATAGGACGATTTACAAATTAATCACAAATTATTTATTTTTAAATTTAACTCACTCTACACACTGTATACTAATGATAATGCAACTAAATAAAACAGATCTGCGTTTACTCACTCGCTTGACCCATGGCTATGTGCTTCATGCTACGTTCGCCCTTTCTCACTCTCCCTCAATCGGTCTCAATCGATCTCTACATATTTTTAGACAAAAACGTTGCACATTTCCGTGTCACTAGTTCCGTAAAGCGTAAAGAAGTTTCACTTCAAAAGTTTTTCGAAAATATTTTTAAGCTGAATTGATTTGACTATCTACATCTTCCTGCATATCAAATTTGATTTTAATAGGTTAAACAGTTCTCGAGAAAGACGAAGAAAAATAATGGCTCTATAGGGGGTACCGTTATAGAACAAATTTCGAAAAATTCATTCTAACTGAAAGAGAAAGTTTTATCAAAATCGTTTTAGACATTTTAGAGAAAATCATACTTAACTCTATACTTTTTCTAAATCAGTCTTAAATAAACTCTTGAAATGAACCTTTTGCTTTTTTATTTGGGACTCATCAAATACATATTTCTCTCGATGATGATAAACACAAAATATCCTTCCCATTGTTAAAAACAAATGCCCAGCCACTCAATCATAACCAAATACTTTCCACGGCCCATACAAAAATATCCCATTTCCTATTCATAATAATTAACTTCTGCTCTGCCCTAAAAAATCCCACCCACTCTTATCTTTAATGATCAGTGATCACTCATTTTACATATAGAAGACCACACACAATCCACAATCGGTCTCAATCGCTCTCTACCTATTCTTATAGCGAGTTTCATTGAAGAATAGATTTGCTCTTTCTGTCAAAAGATTTGATCTTTTTCAGTTTTGAGAGTTTCATTGCAAGAAAAAGAGCAAATCTAGATCAAATCTCAACACAAAAGATTTGATCTCTGATGGGGTGGCAGATTTGATCTGAATGCACACATACCTGTAAATAGTCTTTTCGGTCAGACGTCAAATGGAAAATGTTTTGTAATTTGTTGTTCGTTGTTAACTTGTGCCAGCCTGTGTTAAGCAATAAAATCAACAAATAGCAATAAAAGAAACAAAATAGTAATAAAAGATGTTTTTGAACCAGAAAATACCAAAATGTCATTTTGAGTGAATCAACAACTGTGCATAGTGCATAGATATTTTTGTGTGTCGTCAAAATATTGTGTGTGCTCGTCACATAATCACCAATACTACGATTAAATCGTAAAACAAGTTTCATTGAAAAGAGCAAATCTGAATTTTGAGATCAAATCTTTAAAAATTGAATGAAACTCGCTATTAGGGGCCAGTTATAGCTATCATTGAAATGCATCATTGAAAAACTTTAAACCGATTTTTTACATGTTTTCCTTTGATTAGTAACACAAATGATATACCAATCTATAGCAAATGATACTAAGAATTTTTTTCCACAAGAAAAAACCAATTTGCACAAATTTTTTTTTTATTAAAAATGTATTTATCTGTTTTCCTGATGCAAATTCGTTTTTCGTGTCAGCTGATTGTTTTTTTTGACAGAAAGCTTACATACTGTAAATAATCCTTTCTGTCAAAATAACCAAATGAAATATAGGGGTGCAGATGCAAATCAAAAATCGATACATATATCGTTCATAAACATCGATGTCGTAACATCGATATTGAAATCCATTTAAACATCGATACATCGTTCTTGGTGGACAGGCAAAAGTAATTGTCTGTAGTGTTTTACTCTTAATCGTTTTGTTGCTTATGTCATTTTCGTTTGGTCGTCCAGAACAGTCTGGAAGAATTCCAAATGCTTCTAAAAGTATTCGTTTGGCAATTAATGATTTTCTGAAAAGAAGAGAAAATCGATTCTGTTTTCGAAGTCGGAATCAAAGCTGAAAGCACGCACACTTGGACGATGTTAAGTATTCTAAATCATGAAATGTCAGTTCTTTATTAAATTTATGAATTTTGATTGTTTATTTGAGGGTGTAAAGTAAAATAAAGAAATAAAGGAAATAAAGTGGAAGAAAGTAGAATTGATAGTGGAATATGTCTTAAGCTACAATAATTAAGTATTTATAATTTTCTATCAGTGCAAATAATTTCCCCTTATTGCGTTGCAAATAGAACATTATCCCACACATTTGCATTCGCCTTGTTTAAAAAATAAATGAAATTCAAAATAAATTTATATGAATCGCATTTGATGTTTTACAAATACAATGCAACACAAAGTTCAGAATTCAAAATTTAGTTATTGTTTATTTTTTATTTTGTTATTTTTCATATTTTAACTCAAGAAAAGATCCTTTTAATAACATCAGGGTGTTCAGTTAATAACTTTTAAGTTCAATGATGAGGAATAAATTTAATGTATTTATCAGTTCATAAACATTTTTTAACATCGGAAAGACATCAATATCATCATCATAACATCGATGTCAAAACATCGATATTTTTGTAAATGATGGTACATCCCTAGATGCAAATGACAAAAGAAGTGTGTCAACCATTTACCAACACTACAATTAAATCCTGAAACAAATTTCATTGATAAGATCAAATCTCGATTTTGAGAGCAGATCTTTGAATTTTGAATAAAACTCGCTATTAGTGTCCCGTGGCTTAGTGGTTAGTGTGTCGGACTGCTAAGCGAATGAGCCTGGGCTCGAATCCAGCTCATAGCCACCTTCTTTTCCGGGGTACTGCATCTTGCGAGGAACTGACAAAACCTCCAAGAGTAAAATTTGTCTCGAAAAAGTGCATCTCATATAGCCGTTCGGACTCGCCGGTAAACTGTAGGTCCCTTCCATTCTTGCAGTATAACAACACACACACAGGAATGGTTGAGTGTATAAAAGTAGAAGCACAATCACGCTTTACAACCGACTTTAACAATTTTAAAAAAGTTCAAATATACGGGGAAATGTTTTAATTTTATCACAATACTGCTTTTTTCTACAAACGCTTTACTTGACGTACATAAGAGTGACGTAATAAAGCGAGTGATATACAAAAAAGTTCGAATTGACTGAACTTTTGCTCGCTTTCTGACATTTTACTCAATGAATACGTTAAAATAGGATTTTTTTTATTTTTACAGTAGGTTCTTAATATGTTCATATTCACGATGACAGAACAGTACCGGGACGAAGTCGGTTCTAAGCGTGTATGTGTTTTAGCCTTAAGTACCAAGGCCTTGGCTCCTTAAGGAACTGTCGTGCCAATAAATTTATTAATTATTTATGTTTTAATGTTTAATGTAAAATTTCTCAATTTTAAGTTATTCATGTAAAAAACTACAAACTTTTTTAAACGGCCAATGCAATGTTCCATTCCATAATACTTCTTGCCTGCGAATGAACTTGATTGAAGTGAAGCTCACGAAAACTTTCATTTGCGTTTCTATATGGTGTCAAAAGGAAGGGTTCCAGACCAGAAGACAGCCACTATCACCTTAGAAAATAAAAGTTATAATACATTCACGGTCATGATTTTTGTGCTTTCGTCGCAAATCTGCCAAGAGACTTTACTAATTATTTCTATATATAATCTTTTAATAAACTCACAATCATTCCATGTCTTCCTTTTCGGTTGAAAAACATACGAAACACTACGACTGTAACGATTTTGATAAAACTTTAAGGATGCTATTTTTTTTTCAACAATAGCTACATCTTTCAGTTAGAATGAATTTTTTGAAATTTGTTGTATAACGGTACCCCATAGGACGGTTTTTTCGACTTTCTCGATAACTGCTTAACCGATTGTGTTTAAGTTTGCATACTTGATTTATTTTTTTTTTTAATTTTTAAAAAAAAGTTGTCAAAAGAAATAAAATGGCGTTAAAATGTTTCCGTTGAAAACTTTTTTACGTATTTGGAATAGTTTACCCGGCGAGATTTTCCCTTGCCATATTGGTTTGCAAGCATTCAAAACCAATGTTAATCGACACCTGCCCACCCCCCCCCTCATAACCTATTAATAAAATTCTCGCGCAGGGTACTTACATACTTTAGAAGGGAAACAATTTGTCCCTTGTGCAGGCTAAATAGTAATAAAAATTAAAAAAAAAACAATCAATAGTGCGATCCAGTCGTGCAATTTATTTAATAACCGCGGCACTAATTTCTGCTACAGTACTTTGACCCATCGGTGCAGCCCACAGCCCAGTCAGCATCAAACTTGTATTTCTTCCTCCAGCTACTTTCGAGTTTCTTTCGACTCGACGACTGCAGTTAAAGATTGTAGTCAAGGGATTGATTGCACTACTTCAAATTCATGATGAACCAACACTTCTCCCAGAAGCAGTCACCATGTATACTTGGTTATCCTTTCATTAATGTGCAGCCCTAGGTTTTTTGCCACCTGCTCGATCTGCAGGAAAAAGTATTGTACAGCTTGAGCTTACAGCGCGCTACTGAACCGGAGGCGATTAGCTCCGGTCCCTGCGACAATCTCAATGACAATGACGCACTGCTCCAGTATCATGGATCTGCGAACTTTCTTAGGGCAAACATTGATTCGGACCACTACCTTGTTATAACCAAGGTACGACTGGGGATATCCCGATTAACGCCTAGAAGAGGTAAGGAAGTTTGACAGAAGCGTGCGATCGGGGAAATTGAGAGCTGTTACTGCAGGAATGAAGTTTGAAAGGTTTATCAAACGGTAAAAAGAAACTGTCAATGCTACAGAACTCGAACTGACGCTTGCAAAGACGATTAAGGGAACATCGTGGTCCAATCGCAGTCGATGCTGAGAATATGGAAAAACCATTTCTGCAGACTATATAACGGTGATGACGGAACGAATTCCGCTGTCAGGCAGAATGATCCATTTTATCTGGGCGAAGTGGACAACCAATTCTGAATGAAGTAAAGCTAGTTATATCAAAGCTTAAGCCACCGGAGCTTAGCTGCCCAACTCTTTAAAGTTGCAGGCGATGACTTGGCTATAAGTATGCATCAACTCATAAGCAAGATATGGGTAAAAGAAAGCATGTCCGGTGCATGGAATCTCAGCATAACTTGCCGAGCCCTAAAAAGGAGACCCTCTGCACCAACTACAGGAGGTATCAGTCTTCTCAACATCGGCTATAAGATCTTTTCTATGGGTTATAAGGCAATTGAGTAAGAAAGCGCTCTCTCGGGCAACTAAAGTGTTCCTTTATTAGACCTTCATCATCCCAGCCCTGCTCTATCGTGAAGACGGAAGGAGTTGTCAAAAGAGGATGTTCCAAGCTTTCGGTTGCTTCGAGACTTAGGTGGCGCACGTAAGTGAAAGAAGCCTTCTACCAAGATCACGTGAAAAACTAGTCAGCTAGCTTCGGACCGAACTGGTTGGAGTAGCTTGATGCCCAGGTCCACCCCGAACTGACGCGCCACCTGTGGCAAGGTAAGGTACAAAATAGGAGGGCGCCTAGTTACATCCAACTGTATTCTGTCAAAGCTCTTGAAACCCAGAAACTTACCATTCCAATTAAGCTGCTGTTGCACATGTACTCACATATGGATCCGGGACCTGGAAGCTTACTAAAAGGCGTTCTGAGGAGGAGTCTTACGCCCGTTTACCAGGGAAGACGATTCTAGAGGAGATATAATCATGAATTGTATGAAATCCAGACATTCTTGTCGTTCAGAAGTACCAAGGTTTTTTAAAAAGTTGTCCAAACCTGTAACCCCGTTTCCTAATCCACAAAACCTTCCTTCCAAATGACTAGGTACTAAGGGTCTATGGAGTTTCTCATCGAATATCAGTGATTTGTATTTAAAAGTCTACAGATTCTTACAATAGCAAGAGAACATTACATATACAATCGCGTGGATTGGTTACAAACTAAAACATGGACCGACCCAGTTGCAAGTCTTCTTTTTAAATTCAGTCAATAGAGCGCTTCCTTATCATTTCGGTTTGGTTTCCTGGTCGTTGACATACCTCACATAGATCGTCGGATCATGTGCAGTCGTCGGCGGAGTCTCGAATTCGTCCAAGTAAGAGCAGGCAATGGCCAGAGTGCTGCCATCGTTCGAGAAGTGCAACGAGGCAATGGAAGTATCGTACTGATGGAACTGACATAGACGCTTCTTGTTGAATCCGTCCCATATGTTGACGAATCCATCAGATCCACCAGTGGCAAATGTGTTGTAGACATTGTGGAAGCTGATGGCATTCACGGGGTAGATGGTCTCCATGTTGTCCTCCTTGTTGCGATGGCATTTGAAGGCGAACTTCTTCTTTTGTACTTCGGGATCCGGGTCGAAGTACTCGACGGCCACACGGCCTTCGATCGAACTCATGACATAACCCTCCTTGTTGGGATAGATGCGTATGCTTCGGGTTTGGTATTTTAGAGAGGATTCCCGCTTCATCATGTACTGGGCCATGTTGCGAAGATCCCAAATGAGTACTTTTCTGTCTGAAGTCGCGACTACTATCTTCTCGTCTTTAACACTCATCGAGTATACTTTGCCATTGCTTTGTTCGTAGGTTCCGACGCATTGTTTGTCCCGAACATCCCAGAGTTTTATGGTCTTGTCCCAGCTACCAGAGAGTATGCCATTTACTTTGTCCACGTATTCCACACAACGCACCGGCATTTCGTGGCTGCCAACAACGCTGTCGGTGTGAGTATTGACGTCGAACAGCCTTAGTTGGCCATCGAGGCAGCCGCTGACAGCATGGACGATGTCCTACGAAAATCATATTATTTAGAAAAATTGAGGCTATTTGGATATATATTTCTTACAACAAAAGCAACATCAAGTACTGGGACATCATGTAGGAACTTTTGGCGGAGGGAATTGTTGACCACATCGTAAAAACGCACAGTTCCATCCCAAGATGAGGAAATCAAGTATTGATTAGAGTCGGGACCAAATTTTACAGAAGATATAACATCAGCGGGGGGATTGTTAAGTTTGATTTCAGTTGGGCGACCCATTGTGTGGAAGTTGTTAATTGTGTTTGTTTAGAAAAATACTATTTTAGTAGTGAATTTTTATTTATATTTCAAAGAAACTTAATGCGGAATCCGTTAATGGCTTGGGTGAAAAGTATTTTGGCGTTTTTTTCAAACATTAGAGTGACATTTGACATTTGATGACATTAGAACGAATATTGCGCCGCGATGCGGTGAATAGATGAAAACAATAGTGCAGGTATGATCTATTGTATGTATGTTAGGTATAAACTTTTAAGAGAATTTTGATTGGATATAAATGAAAATAAAAAGTTTTTTCGTTTTTTATTGCTTAAATTTAAATTGTTTTTAATATAACACATTTCAACATTGTCATTCAAGTATTATTGTTTCGAAAATAGTCGTGGCCGCTAATTGGCTGCTTCTCCACGAATCTCACACGTATTCATATACACAAAATAAAATTTTAGGGTTTGCTGGGCATGGTCAGTACGGGTAACAGTTCTTTTTTCTGTTTGTCTTTGGTTGTACGGCCAAAGAAATAACGAATATCTTTATCTAACACTATGACCGAAAGATTGATCAGGGAAAAATTGACAGATTTTCATGGAAGTGGAATATTACGATGGAATTGTTTAATGGGAATAGTGCAAATGATTATTTCTTTATAGCTTTGTCCTTTGAATAAATAGCAGAAAAGATATGTTCAAGTGACGTGAAAGTGAAAGTTTTAAATGAATTCATCATCTAGAATCATTTTCAAAGCTCTACCTTGAATGCGATCTAATGCTAGGTTTTCCACTTGACATTTTTCAAATGACAAATTTTGTGTCATCGAGAAAAAATGACAAGTGGAAATTGCAAAATTTGGCAGTCATTGAACTGACGAAAAGCGCCAGTTTATTGACAAACTGACATAATTTTTTTTTGGCCTCGTGTGAATGTGTTGTCAATGAAATGACAAGAAAAAAACATCATAAAACCAACCAATCGTCCTGTGTGGTGCTTTGTTTTTTTTCGTCTGTCACAAAACAAAGAAATTAAAATTCTGTTTTGGAATTCATTGCATTAAAATAAAGTTTCTGAAGATGAAAAAAGCAAAAGAACGAAACCGAATTGCGTCACACGCATTTTTTTTTTTTTGAAAATGTTACCTTCATATTGCAGAGTTTTGCATAAGACCTCAAGAATCTCTGTCGAGGAAAAAAATTTGTACCCAGCACAAAGTTTTTTTCTTTTTTTTGTTCCCTCCTCTCGTTTGGTCAGCTACAATTCAGGGGGCGAATTGCGCCTTCAGTGAGTGACTGCCATCAGTGATCGAATGCCATAGAAAAAAGGAAAAAGAAATGCGACTCTTGCCGACAAACTCTGAAATTTTATTTTGTGTATGTGAATACGTATGAAATTCGTGTAAGAAGCAACCAATCAGCAGCCATACGTTTCGTACCCCCACTTAAATGCAAACGTATTAGAAGTCCCATACGAAATTTACAGGGACCTCTACGCATATGTCATGGAACAATACCATTATCATATGACGCCGATTCTTCATCAATTCCCTTTTGGACACGCCTGTAGCTTTCACACGTGAAATCAGCGTCACGCGACAGTGTACGACAAACATTATTATGTCCTTACGTTTCTTTATTTCAACGATCTCGCTCTTACTTATAACAAAACATACATTTGACCACAAACTGAAGAAGATAATAATAAAGCAAGCAATGAAAATAAGAAACGAGAATTAGACAATCGAAACAAAAAATCGGTCCCTGCTTGATTGTGATCCCCACTACACTTCTCAACTCCTTCGCCTAAATACTAAGTCACACTGCGACATATGTGTATAAAAGGGGACTTACGAGTTATATTCAACTTCATTGTGTATTTATTGATTTCTCTATTGGCGAACAGATGTCGGTAGAATACATTTTGTCTTGGATAAATGAATTTCAATGTTGCGACTCAGAAGAAAGTGAACATTTTGCAACTAATTCAATATGAAAAATGATTCATATTCATCAAACGAAGGTAATACATATGAAATTTTGAGAGAGAAATGTCTAACAAACAACAACATACTTATAGCGAGTTTCATTCAAGAAAAGATTTGCTTTTTCTGTCAAGATTTGATCTTTTTCAATTTCGAGAGTTTCATTGCAAGAAAAAGAGCAAATCTAGATCAAATCTCAACACGAAAGATTTGATCTCTGATGGGTTGGCAGATTTGATCTGAATACACACATACATGTAAATAGTCTTTCGGTCAAACGTCAAATGGAAAATATTTTGTTATTTGTTGATTGTTGTGAACTTGTGCCAGCCCGTGCTTAGCCAAAAAATTAACAAATATCCAATAAATATACAAAATAACAAATAAAGGTGTTTTTGAAGTGAGAAAATACAAATATGGCATTTTGAATATGTCAACTGTACATGCCAGGTATTTTTGTGTGTGATATAAAATACTGTGTATGCTCAGCTGTGAATAACCAATACTAGGATTAAACGATGAAACAAGTTTCATTGAAAAGAGCAAATCTCGATTTTCAGATCAAATCTTTGAAATTTGAATGAAACTCGCTATTAAAGTTCATATATTTTCGTTAAGGTATCCGTCAGTGAGCACTTTATCTATCGAATGAGAAAATCTGCTCAATGGACGATGACTGAAGTGAAAATGTCTAAAAATGGTACTGGATTACTGGAATGCTCGATAACGTAAGCGGTAATGCCAAACACATATAATTCAGTCACTTATTACCATTATAACAAACGAATCAAGACAAGAGCTATCTGCTTCCTCTTCGACATTATTTATTATTATTATTTAATAAAAAAAGGAAAAACTATATTAATGCAACACAAAACACAACTTCGATGAAACTCCGATCAAATATTTTTACCGGCAGTTCAGAAATGACAGTGCTAGTGGAAATATCAATCATTGAGTTGACAAAATGGTTCGTCACAATGTCTTTATTCACGACTTGTTGACAGTAAATGACATAAGTGGTAATGAACTGATTACCGAATCAGTAAATGGCAAGATTTTGAACTGTCAAACAATACCGTTTCCTTGACAAATGGAAACCCAGCATTACACCTACAATTTTCATTCGGTGTTCCATGTTCGTTGTTCGTTCTTTTCAGAACAACGAACACTGATGAGGCGTTTACATTAATAATTAAGTTTATATTTATGTACCAATGGATGTTGACAGCAGCGCTTTTAACTTTATAGTGCCTGGCCACATTGACGAAAGCGCGCATGCAACTTGATTGAAAATGTAAAAGAGAAGGAATTATTTTAAATAAAAAGGAAAGAGATGAGCTAAGGAATCCAAAATCTGCACGAATCTCATAATTTATTTTAAAACTCTGTGCAGTTGACTCAGGTTTCCTTCTCATATCGTTTCATTTTTGATTTTGACAGATACAATCATTTGAAATGTATTGTATTGATTTGAGTGCATTTACTCATAAAAAAATATATGCGTAAAGATAGATATTAAAAAAGAAATATTTAGAAAATTTAGCTTACTAGACAAAACACATTTAAAGCAATTTTGCTTTTTGTTTGTAGAGAAAAGCTGTGTTTTAATTTCCAGACGTTCCTGTCGTGTCAGTTTATTTCAGTGTGCAGCCAATTTCGACGAGTTTGCAGTGACTTTGTATATACACTGCATATAGTACTATCATAAATCATCATTTTTTAATTAATTGCGAACCAAAATGAAATACAGTTAAATTTTAAATGAATCTTTAATCTTTTTAAATATTCAATTATAATTAACTATCACATGCTATACACCGAACAAACAATTTATTTATAATTAGATTACCCTACTTTTACATCTTTTTTTCTAAAATATCTTCAAACTAACAAATAAAATTTAAATTGTTTAAAATATTGAATACGTAAACATGGTTTTTGTGTTGTACATCTAAAGCCTAAAGCCTACAATAAAATACTATGTGACTACCTATGTATATATATAAATATTACTATGTAATGTAATGGAAGAACATTGAGAACACGTTTATGTATATTCTACTTTCAGAGAAATAAATGCTTTAGCGTTTTTGGCCAAAAACGGAATGTTTTCCGCTCAGATTTTTTGGTTAAGCTATTTCGTTGGTAGGAAGATGTAGAGAGATCCTTTCATAGTTTTTTAGTCTTGCTCCCTGAATTTTCGAGACAGTTTCTTTGATCCTTTGGTTTTCTTGGGTTTCAGAACATCGCTCAGTGTACTAAATGCAATGCAAAATTGAGCAGCATAGTAAGTTGTCATGATAAAAATCTAAAAGGTAAATAATTAAAGCCACTTTATAGTTAATGAAGAACATAAGGTTGACAAACCCTTGCATTTGGAATGGGCGCCACAAACATTGTTACTGCAATCAGAGTATCTGAAATGACAAACAAAATACTTCCGAAAGCCCCAACTGTTGACGGGATATCCATTTTAATCGTAGCCCGAACAATACTTCGCCAGCACATTGTCGTTAATAGTATAGAGTAAATTGGAAGTCCAATCTTAATTATAGGTCCCAGGGAATTATAGATGTAGCTGGTCACTGTAATGAAAATTTGATCTGATTTCTGTTTTTTTGTTTTGTTTTAACAAAAACTTCAACTTACTTCCTGCGGCGATGACATACAGAGGAATGCCAATGGTTACTTTCCAAGGCTCCAATTCGAATGCTGATATGTAAAATAGCTGGGCCATTCCAAACACTGCCATACCATGAGGAAAATAATCCAGATTCAGTAATAAGTCGCCCACGCAGGAGGACATTAGTCCTAACAATACCATCTGAGAATAAGTGAACCTGGATGTAAACAAAGATTTTCTTAGTTCGAAACATAGAATTGGCTTGTGAACTTACTCGTCAGTGTTTTTGAATCCTTTAAGGACAACATAGAACATCAATGCTACTATTGGTGCACATTTTAGTAATGTTGTTATCCTTACATCACCGTCATCACTTACGATGGCGAAATATAAACAAATGAAAGTTAAGAAGGATGATAACTTAGAAAGTTCATCAAGAACCTGTAATCAGAACAAACAATGAGTTTATTCATAAGAAATATTTAAATGTTAAAATTTCATGTCAAAACATGTTTTTTCTCGTTCTTTGAGATCGCCATAAAATGCCTACAAAAATGATAAAAATTAAAATTCAGATCGGTATAAAAAAACCTATTTTTTAATTCAGCACTTCATCCATCTGCCTACCAAATTTCATCAAAATCCGTTAAAACGTAACAAACATCTTGATATACAAACATTCTCATTAAATTTAATATTTGAAATTCGATAAACGATGTGTCATCGGATTGCGATGAATCCTTGCCAACTAACCATCTGAATACTAAACTAATTTCACTCATATTCAAAAAGAACAGACGAGAAAATGAAATACAAAATAGGCGGAGTTTTGTTAAAATAGGAAGTAGATGTAGATATTGGGGCGTGTATGCGTGGATTTAACGAGAGGGTTTGTGGGTGTGGGTTAACGGACTGTATGTTGGTGTTGCTGCCATCAATGTTTTCTTATGACGTTATCACGTGAAATTATTGTCCGTAGACTGACTTTACAGACAAACAACTCTTTTTACTCGCGATTATATGGACTATAAGGCAAGTTTAGGATTCGTGAATGTAAAAAAAAATTGAGATAACAATGAAACATTGCATTACAATCATCCATCTAAAAAAGTGATGGAAAAAATGAAAATGTCTGTCTGTCTGTCTGTCTGTCTGTCTGTCGGTATGTATAACGAGCTGCAGCCTAATCGGCTTAAGCAATTATCTTCAAACTTGGTGTGTGTGATTCTTTTGGCATTCCCCAGGGTGAAAATTGAAATTTTATTTTTAGGCCTAAAAATAACGGTAACTGCAATTTGACCATTTAGGAAAATCTTATTTTGCTCGAAAACCGCTCCAACGATTTTGTTAACATTTTTCGAGATTTTTTTTTTGGAATTTGGTAAGTTTATAAGAAAAGTAAATAAACTAAACTAAACTATTAGCTATCATTTACCAGAACCAAATTTACGGAAAAAATCTATTTTATTTTTTTAATTTTGGCTTTTTCCGCTCTTTGGATTTCTGTTAAATTTTATATTTGACAAGACCTAAGTAGCCAAATTAATTCTGCATTTTAAAATTAATTTTTGATTTATCAATCAATATTTTTAAAACTAATAAAAACAAAATATTTTAAATTTTATAATCACATATTAATAAATTCTAAAAAACTGCATACCAAAATTAAAAAAAAAAAAGTTTTTCAAAAAACTAATAGTAAAAAAACAGGATTTTTTTAAAATCCGTCCTACAATTTTCGAAATACTTTTTTTCATAAACTCGTTACTATGCAAGACGTGCTCCAATTTTTCTATAGAGGAGTTTTTTTTTTTTTTTTTTAACTCAAATATTAACGGCACCTCTGTCATATAACCGTTAAGTAAAAGCTTATTTTTCTCGGAAACGGCTCCAAGAATTTTTATGAACAAAAATCAGTGTACTATTGTAGGTGTAGGTTATGTTTTGGTGAAAAAAAAAATGAAGATGAAGGTAAAAACGGTACCTCACAAAGAACCGTTTTTTTCTTCGACTTTCTCGAAAACTGGTCATCCGATTTCAATCAAAGTTGATATTCAGGAAGATGTTGGTAGCCTAAATAATTTTATTTTAAAATATTTTCGAAAACTTTTTGTTTTGTATTCTTAATAATTTTTTTTTTTCAAAAATCAATATTTTGAAAATGGGTAGATGGATTTTTCTTAATTTTGTTTTTAAATGTAAGTAATTTTTGTGTTTAAGTTTTGCATTTTTGAATAATTTTTTTTTAATTTAAAAAAAAAAGTTGTTAAATGTTTTCGCATTTCCCAAGGAAATAAAATGGTTTTTAATTTTTTTCGCGGAAAACTATTTTACGTACTTTTTTACTTTTTTCAAACAATCAAGTCAGAAAAATCCAGTTGTGCAATTAATTTAAGTTCAGATAGTGTTATTTTTCTACGTTAATGTTACTTATTTTTTTTTATTTTTTATTCGACGATCTGATATGCGTCAATTTATCTAATAATGAACTTTCAAAATATAAATTTGACACAACAGAACTAAATTTGAGCATGGGTCATTGGTCATGGCTACATTTTGCGTTTCTCTTAAGCAAAGATGAGTGCATAACAATTAAACTAACTCTCTTTTGAATGCAATATAGCAATAGCCATGACTATTTAAAGATTTTTTTGTGTTAAGATAGTATTAGACGGTCCTTGTAATTGTAATGACAATCTGACGTCACTATGACGTAGTTTTCTGTCCTAAAAGTGTAACAATGATCGTCTTTGTTTTGCATGTCCTTACAGTGACAAAAACAGTGACAGGCACAGTGACACGTCACTTTTATGTCACTGCAGTGACAAATTACAAGGAACGTGTAATAGCCCTGTCACTGTTGGTAGGACAACGTGACACGTAGTCTGTCGCTGCGGGGACTGTGTCCCAACCGTGACATGGCAGGAATTTCTGCCGGAGTTGAACACACTTTTATTCAACAGCATTGGCGGGGCTATCGGATTTATAATTTCATATACCTAAAATACGAGTTGGCGGCGAGATGATAAAAAAAACATTTTATTTCAAAGAAATTTGCAGAATTTAAACAAAATCAAGAAAAAAATATGTATAACCACTTAAAAACATGTTCGTGAATTGTTTTCAATTTTAAAAAATATTTTAAGCTCGTCACTAGAATTTTTATTCTTAAACAACGCCAAACGTGTTACGTCAAAGTTTAAAGGCCTCGTCAAACAGAGCGCGTTTCTTACGCGGCGTTGAGATTATTTAACCCGACGACGGTGAGATTATTTTGACCCGGCGTTTTAACGCAACGTTGAAGAAATACTTCATTTCTGATTTTTTGCCATATCTCGTTCTTCAGAACTAGAGCGCATTTTGAGGCCGCGTTTAACGCCGCGTTTTAACGCCGCGTTGTAATATACAGTAATACATATCCCATGTTACATAGATCGCTTTTTTAACCCCGCGACAAGTTCCATACGACTTCAAAACGTGACGTTAAAGTGATTGATATAATAATATATAAATTATTTTTTTGATGCCGCGTTAGAAAGATTTTTTTAAATTATTTTGTGCTTGATGAATTAAATTATTCTGAATGTGTTATAGAAATTATTTGACTTATTTTGTGTCAGTTAATATTGTTTTCAATTGAAAAAAAAAAAAATAACCTGATTGGTATTTGGTGAAAAAATGAAAATCAAGATTCAAATATGAAACGCGCTGCGGATAGCTCTCTGTTTGACGTTCTCTAACAGCGCATTTATAACGCTGCGTCAAAATAATCTCAACGCCCCGAAAAATAATCTCAACGCCGCGTTAAAAAAACGCGTTCTGTTTGACGAAGCCTTTAATTCTCAAAAAAATAATCTTTTTTAACGTGGCGTCAAAAAAAATAATTTGTTATTTATTACAACGCCACGTCTTGAACCAGCGTTGAACTCGACGCGGCTTTGAAAATGTATTGCGGTATATTACAACGCGACGTTGAAACTTGGTAATAAAACTCGGCGTCAAAACGCGGCTGTTTGACAAGACGATAGAGCTCGGGCTCCTCAGCTCATAATTCTCGCATTGGTTTTGGGCAGAAACCTTCATTCTCCAATCAATAGTTTTATTTAAATGCATTTAAGTATCAAAATTCTTTTCGAAACAATCTGGTTCAAACGTTTGAGATGCTACTAAGGAACAAATCTTATATTTTTGTTTAAATCTGTAATGTAAGGGTAAACAAGTAAACAATGTTAATGGTGTTGCTTATATTAATTGTACTCTAAAAGGTAAATTAATCTGAAATTTACTTTTACTTTTACCTAATGTGCGATTGTTAATGAACACTGACTGAAATTTAATAAACCAGAAATATCCAGTACGATAATAGAAAACGTGAGTTTCAGATTTAATAAGAATAGAAACGCTGATGACTGCGTCGTGAATACTTGCTTCGATATGCCTGTCAAAATGTTAAGTCACTATTTGTTTTAATAATATTTAACTATGTAAGGCAAATGCCTTTTAGTATGCAAATGAAAGCTGCACGACACTAGTTAGAAGGTTTAAAAAGATAGGAACGATTTTTTTTCGGCGTAGTAGATAAAGAATTAGGTGACTATTTTCTCACTTAAGACCCACAGACGGCGTCTGGCTTGCATTAGGAGTTTGAAAAATTGTAACCCAACTGAGATTCGAACTCAAGATCTCTGAGTTCACAAGCAAAACATCTTACCGCCTGCACCATTGCCAGAAACAAGTTATATGTAGACAAAAAACTATTTTCAATGAAGTATATCATATTATGTCTGAAATAACAATTTGTTTATCAGAAACAAATATTTCGACAATTGTTTGCTAAAGTTTTTAAGTTTTTGAAAAAGAAATTATTTTTCTTAAGATTTTAGAAGGCAGTTATTAGGAGTTTATTAAATTGTATAGATAATATTATTTTATTATTATTATATTATTGTAATAGATTGGTCCCTATCAGTGTGGTTTCAGACCAGGAAAGTCCACAATCGATCAAAGGTTCACGCTACGGCAGATCCTGGAAACTACTCAAGAATTCCAAATCGATACCCAACACCCCTTCATCGATTTTAAGGCCGCGTACAATAGCATTTATAGAGACGAACTATACAGAACCATATCAGATTTTGGCATCCCCACAAAACTCGTCCGACTGTGCAGGATGACGATGGAGAACTTTCGCTGCTCTGTCAAGGTTGGTACAGACCTCACAGAAGCTTTTGGTGTCAAAAAAGGATTCCGACAAGGTGATGCGCTATCGTGCGGTTTCTTCAACTTAATACTTGAACAAATTATAAGTCAATTGTAGTGGGACAATTTTTTTCAAGTCTATGCAATTGCTAGCATACGCTGACGACATAGACATCATTGGCAGAACTCGGCGAGCTGTCACTGGAACGTTTGCTAGCATTAAAGCTGAAGCACCTAAGATGGGACTAGCAGTCAATGAGGCCAAAACGAAGTACCTGCTGTCCACAAAAAGGGACACACAACACCGGCGGATTGGACAAAACTTTTTCTTCGGAGTATTTTTGGCCCTATCTGCGTTAACGGGCTTTGAAGGAGAAGGTTCAACCAAGAACTATACGAGCTGTACAGCGAGATTGACCTGGTAAAAAAATACGCATATCACGTTTTAGATGGTTAGGTCATGTAGAGGGAATGGACAACAATGCTCTGGCTCACAGGATCTTCCATACCATCCCAGAGGGTAGACGCAGTCAAGGAAGATTTCGCCTTAAGTGGCGCGCTCAAGTGGAGGACAATCTCAACCAATTTGGAGTGCGAAACTGGAGGCAGCTAGCCAAAGCCCGAACTGGCTGGAGAGGCATGTTGGTTGAGGCTCAGGTTCGTCCTGAACTGTAGGCCCCCTAAGTAAGCAAGTAAGTATCTTTTTCAAATATTAAATTTTATTGAAATCCAATAAGCCATTTACGAGAAAGTAAAAAATTCAAGATACTCTCATATGAAAAGTACTACCAGTGAAGTTATTTTGAAGATAAATATTTAGTCAAACGAACTAAAACTAAAAATGGACATGATTGAGTTGAACATACGTGCTCTTATGAGCCTAATCAGATTGGATGGCTAGATCTAGATCTTTGAAAGAAACAATTAACATAAACGTAGAAAAGGAACATATGGTCTGAACTAAAAAAAGTGTCAAAACCGCAACATTAAACATTAAAAACAAATACAGTAAGCCATTACGCGTCTTATCAAAGAACGGATTTATGAAAAAAAGTATTTCTAAAATTTAGGGACCGGTTTTGATAAAATCCAATTTTTTTAATTTTAGTTTTTTGAAAAACAAATTTTTGAGATTTTGTTATGTATGCAGTTTTGTAGAGTTTATTTTAGTATACAGCTGATTTTATAATTTAAAATAAAATTTATTGATAAGTTTTAAAAATATTGAAAATTCAAAGAAAAAAAAAGTTAATAAATTTATATTATAAACATATTAAAAATAAAGAAAAAAATTAAAAAAACTAATATTAAAAATGGAAAAAAAGTTATTAAAAATGTTAGTCTGCAGATTTAATTTGTCCAGCTAGATCTTTTCAAATATAACATTTTCTAGAAGGCCAATAAGCCGTTACCGAGAAAGTCGAAAATTAAGAAAATATTATATAAAAACGGTATACCGTTAATAGAATTTTCGGTAAATTTGATTTTGATGAAATGATAGAAATTACTTACCAAAATACACTAATAAATTTTAATCGAAATCGTTTGAACGTAAGCTTTTCGCTTACGTAGCATGTACCGTTATTTAAAGCCCTAAAAATTAAGTTACATACAGACGGGAAGACAGACTGACAGATATTTTTTTGTAATCCGTAATGTATTCGAGAATTAAAAAAATGGCTCACTCGGGCGTATGCGTACTTTTTTTTACTTTCTACAACAAATAGTTGACAAAAAAATTGATATTAAAATCATGGAGAATCCTTACAAGAGAACAAAAACCTGCCCCTTTAAAATGCATATCTTGCCTTATAGAACAAAAACCATAATATTGTATAGAATATGTTCTAAGAAACTTCAAAAATCTTCAGGTAAAAGATTGAAAGAAGGTTTTGGGTGGAGAGATTACTCAGCAACTCCGACTATTACTAACTGAACTGAAAGGCTAGCAAATAACTAGAAGATTCTGGAAGAAAGGCGGGCTCTTGTGGATCTGCGATTTGGTTGGCATAACAGGACCGCAACTTTTTTTCAAAGCGCTTGGGCTAAACGAGATATAATCAAAGTTCTGGAAAAACATAAGAGACATCGCGTCTAGATGATTCATGATTCTCATTTTCAAACGTATCAGCGGCGACCAAATACTCGATCAATGAAGGAAGCAATACTTTGTCCCTGTTTACCAGAGGAAAGAATTTTGAAAATCAACCATAGTGCAATACAGATAATAAAACTCACAATGGACAAATATCGGAATTCCATAAGGGATTTGCACACCGTGTTAGTGGATTTTGAAAAAGTATTAAAGAGACAACTACAAAGCCTGAAATCGGTTACCCTTAGATGAACGGGAGTAGTTGTAGAGGGAAATCCAATTGTCGTTAGCACGAGAAAGGCTCAATAGAAGGGGAGCCCACGATGCTAAATAGGGATTTACTCGAGCGTCTTTGGGAGCTATTGGATCTTAAAGATTAGGTGGTAAGAATGAAAAGTGTATGTGAAGTACATATGCCTGTCCAACGGTGGTGGGAGCGTCTACGGGCTTTGGAAAATGTAAAAAAAAAACAGAAAACAGAGATGCTCGAGCGTGTCAAAAATTAATAGTGTCTCTGATAACGAAAATGTTATGCTGCCGGTTTGTATGGTGGGGGTGGCTGTAGGGTAGGGCAAAAATTAAGAAAAAACAAAAGTAATCTTAGCGCGGCTGATTTTCAGAGGGGGTATTAAGTGAACCCGAAAGAAGCACCCATTCTAGAGACTATTAAAATTTTATCACGAAATGTGACAAATAAAATACACGGAAAAAGCATTCAAGTAAAAAAACCTATTTCTTAAACTTTTCACTAAAACACTTTTTTTAAATAAGAGATTTCTGGCCTTACAACAAAGTACTGAATTTTTTTTGAATGCAACAGTTCCCCGGGCCCCGGCCATGCCAAGTTTCAAATGGTACTCTGAGTTGATTTATAGTATAGCAATAAACTTAATTTTATTTGAAGAAACATCATTCATAATCGGGAACCCCAGAACTGGCTCAACTTCAGCCTATTTGGCATTTTACTAGAGTTATTTTTAGTTTTGTTTATTTTTGCTAATTCCCTTAGTAATTTATTTTGGAGTTCTATAAAAAGATTAACACGCGTACACCAACTTTCAGAAAAAAGTATATGATGAATGTGAATAAACCTTTTATTCTGGCCAACGACCCATTAACATACAGAATTTAAAACACAATAAAGGAATAAAGGAATAAAAGCTGCATACAAATAAATATATTTTGGTTTAATTTGTTCAATTATAATTGGCACATAAAGATTAAATGACTAAAACACCTAAGGCAGACCCCATAATTTGGAATTAATATTCTATACCGCATATTATTCTAAACAGCATTGCTTGTATATGTATATGTATATGAACACATCAACCAAGAAATAAAATCAACAGTAAAATACTTAGCCAAAAATATTTATCACCAAAACTAATTGTTTAAGATAAAACATCTGCCAAAAAATAGAACAAAAATAAAAAACAGCCAAAACAACTTAAATTTGTTTATCGACAAATACGCGTGTCACCTAACCTTTGTTTTCCAATCTTTTCAAAACAAAAAAAACTAAAATTAAAAAGTTTAATTTAAAAATATCCCTATTATAGATACGTACTGTTCTATTTTTGAATTTCAAAAACATTTGTTTAAATCTTTGAATAAATAGAAATTTCCATTGCAAAACAGAAATTCAGAAAAGAATATTCTTCGATTTCCCGCCACAATCAAATCAATCGTAAGCATTCTCCACAGCAAACAGACTTTGAGACAAAAATAGCCATCACCTGTTGACGTTGCAGTTAATACAAGTATAAACTCAAGACTTTGCTGTCCGCTTTGCTATAATAAATTTTATCCATTTTGATTGCGTGTAGCCAAAAATAATTGAACTTGAATGATTGCCTTTTCGAACAAAAAATGAAAAAAAAAGTCGACTTACTCACCTTCTTGCGATTTTTTTTACTTAAAATTCTATGCATATTTTATAAACAATAAAAAAATATAACAGGACGCGCAGAATAATTACTAAACTAATTTTTTATATTTCCCACTTTGTATGCCAGAAAAATTATAAACAAAACTGTTGTTTCCCATAAAACCGATATCGGAGATGAGCTTTTGGGACAAAGCAGCATTTGCATTCTTCTGTAATTCCACCCACGCTCACTCATTCTTTTGATTACCCCCCTTTCACACCAGGCACACAGATGTCAGATGACACATTGACAAGTGACACTGAAAACTTAAAGCCAACCACCGTGCCGAGCAGAGCAGACAAAAGAACCTCCCTCGCCCTTCAAGTATTCCACAAAGTGCTGACGAACAGCTTTTCACACAATAGGTTTACATTTTTTTCAGAGCGGAATTCCCGAGAGAAATAAGCGAGAAACTCACATATTAGAACAGACACAATGTCAAGGACGTTTTTGTTTTGGGCCATAAACTTAGGAAATGATAAGAGCTTAGCTGTCAATTTTTGGACAGGAGGAGGGGCAGAATGAAAATATTGACAAACTGTCTACTTTCTTTCACTTGTTTTGTGTTTTTTTCGCTCTGACCCGATTGACTTACAAGTTGTAAAAATTCTGGCATTTCATTTTCGTTTCGCAACATAATGAAGTTCGAAACATCAATTTCCGTTTCTTTTTGTTTCACAAACGCAAAAAATCACTTTGAAGACTTTTATTTTGAAATCACGTTTCCGACGTTACAGACAATAACATCAATCAATACTCCGACCCGATACAGATACAGAGTCGATTCGCACTCCTTCACTGATGCAGCCACACATCGACTAAAGGCTGCTAACAAACGATAAAATAAATAATCAAATGCAGTGCGAGGTGCGAGCGCGACCAACCTGGACTGCTAGTTTTGTGTAACTACACCTTTACCTTTGCTTTGTCGAATCCAGTCGCCAATTCTCCAATCTCCAGATCCAGGTTCGGATATTGAAACAACAGAGACAGTGCGAACAGAAATCGGAGAAATTTAATAAAAGCATGTAAGAGAGAAATTATAACGATTTGCATGTGCATTTGGTTTGTTGTGTATTTAATCTCAATGCAAAGTGTATTGCTCTCACAGAAAGCTTTTTTTGAAAACTTTCATCACATTTCCCACTCTACACTCTACAGTGGTTTCATCGTTGTATGGCTTTAGTAGGTAGCTTGAATTGTTGATTTATGGGATGGGAATTGGGAAGTGATAGTGATATGCATAAATGATAAGTGATGGTCTCATCAATCTTGCACTACCTCGTTCGGGGTAGTACGTAGTATCGGTGTATAGATTAAAGAGAACTATGCAGACCAGATCGACACTCTCCAGCTGAACTTAATGTCGTTTAATATTCAACGCATTAAACAATAAGCCAGTTTTAATTAAACTTTGCTTTTAAATTCGATAATTAATTTGTTTGTATCATTAAAAACGATGAATTTTTTTGTTTTTATTAAAATCAATTTGTAAGCGTAAGCGTAAATTAATTATTGCCACCAATAAACTAAATCAGCATAATCACGCTTCTGACAATAACATACAAATAAAAAACAAAATATTTAAAGTTAATTGGGTCAACATAAGAAACGCAGCTAAGATATTGTATTAATTTACAAAGAAAAAAATATAAAAACAAATTGAGAAATAAATGTAACATTCATATGTTGATTTGGGTTGTTGGTATACAAATAAATTGCACGGCTGGATCGCACGGACTTGCTCTTATGTGTGGTGAGAGATGATCATATGATTTCTTTGAATTTAAACATCCGAAGAACATATGTAGTTGTGAATCTGGAAATGATGAATACTTAGAGTAGAGAGTGATGTCAAAATTTCCTCGGTAACAAAGTTTGACCGAATAAGAAATAAAAAAATACCATCTTAGAAAAATAGAGCGCGACCGAATCAGTTGGTATTGTCATGTTTTAAGAAAAAATTCTGAAAACCCCGAAAAAAGGCAATATCATAAAACATTGCAACACAATCGCGAGAGAGGAGAGGCAGGCCTAAGTACCCCTGGTCCTGGTACAAACAAATGCAAATACACCAGCATTTGATTGGCCTCAGACATCAAACGATTCATAATTCTAAAGCTTGCCGACGTTTTCTGAGGTCAAACCGGCGAACACCACAGTGTGAAGCAGTAAAGTGGGAGAATTGTTATCCCAGTCGAGGTCAGGTAGTCTTCGGAAAAAAAGAAAGAAGAAGAATAAAAAAAATAATTTTAAATTTTAAAACTAAGCTAATATACGCTTAAAGATTTAAAAAACAGCAAACCAAAATCTCAAAAAAATATTTTTTCAAAAAACTAAAAATAAAAAACAGGATTTTATTAAGATCCGTCCTACAATTTCCGAAATACTTTTTCGATTATTTGTTATTTCTTAGGACATGTAATGACGTACTCTATTTTTACTAAAAAAACTTTCAGTGTTGCCGTTTTGACACTTTTATTAGTTTAAATCATGTTATTTTTCAACATAAATGTTATATGTTTCTTTCAATGATTTTGACTTCCAATATGATTTGGCACATAGGAATAAGTACGTGACCCCAGTCATGCCCATTGCGATTATAGGGACTATAAGGCAAGTTTAAGATTCGTGAATATAAAAAAAAATTGAGATAGCAATGAAACATGACATTAAGTCTAAAAAAAAGTGATCGACAAAAAATGTCTGTCTGTCTGTCTGTCTATCTGTCTGTCTATCTGTCTATCTGTCTGTCAGTATGTATAACTAGCTGCAGCCTAAATGGCTTAAGCGATTATTTTTAAATTTGGTGTGTGCGTTTCTTTTGGCATTTCCCAGAGGGAATATTGAAATTTTAATTTTAGGCCTAAAAATAATGGTGCCTGCCATATGACCCTTTAGGGAAAGCTTATTTTTCTCGAAAACGGCTCCAACGTACCTTTCATATAGCGTTTTTTTTTTTTTTAATTTTTAGCTCTCTCGGTAACGGTTATTTGGATTTATATCAAATTTTATATTTGAGAAGATCTAGGTAGCTAAATTAATTTTGCATATCAAAATTTTGAATAACTTTTTTTCTAATTAAAATTAGTTTTAGAATTTTTTTTTTTGAAAAATCAATATTTTTAAAACTAATAAAAAAATTGTTTTCAATTTTATAATCGCATGTATATTAATAAACTCTAAGAAACTGCATACCAGCATTTAAAAAAAAAACTATAAGAACTAAAAATAAGAAACAGGATTTAATCTAAATCCGTCTTACAATTTCGAAATACTTTTTTTTATTATACACGTGTGATGGCTTACTCCATTTTTACTAAAAACTGTTGAGTATTGTGGTTTTGACAGTTTTTTTAAGTTCAGATAGTGTTATTTTTCTACGTTAATGTTACTTATTTTTTAAGTTTTAATCGACGATGTGACCGCACATATGAGCAAGTACGTGCGATCCAGTCATGCAATTTATATGTTTAGTTTTTTGGTGCCGCCTGCCTGCCCTTTTCTGGCTTTTAGGTATCCTACAACTATCTAAGCTGACCGTAGACAATAAAAAGTCGACTGCCGATCTATTTTCATTATACCACCGATCCCTGTCTGGCCCAATGAACCACACGTGCTCCGATTCGCTCCTTACAGAGTCTCCGCCTATTCACAGTTGCGGGCGGCCGACGTGGTAGTTCAACAGAATCCCCGGTCTATACTGTATCAGCCATGGATTTTTTTCTATTAAGAAAAACCTCAGCTGGATAAAACCGACTAAAACGCGTGCTTTCAAAATATTTATCTCGAGGTTAATAAGGCCCGAAGTCCACGTCATCGCCCTTGCAATGTCATTTCAAATCAACTTAATTAAAAAAATTATCTTATATATTGTTATCGTTGGGATAGAAATAAGAGTGTTTGCAATCCGACTCTGGTGTTCTGTGAATTCCGGCACAGGTACAAAGACACTGTCTCTAAAAAACACCCGAATCTTATATACACAAAATATATTTCTATAAAATCACTTTTCTAATTGTTTATTACTATAAAGAAAGTTATTTTCTTATCAACTAACTCTCAAATTTATAAACGTTGTTCCAGTACATAATTTGATGGAAATTAGTTCTTTTTGATCAGTGGTTGGAGTTCGGATATTTTGTGTTAGTAAATCATTAGAAAAATTCTAAAAAAAGCAAATTTTTCCGTTTGAATTGGATGAAAGGGTGCTATTCATTTCCTCCATCAAACTCAAAGGAATTGAAAAGAATGAAATATCACAACCCTGTCAACTTATGAAACTGACTCTTATAGGAAGGCTACTATTAACTAATTATTTTTATTTTATTTTATTTATTATATTATTATTTTTGATGTTCTTAATTTGAATGCGCACTAAGCAACCAAGTGTATGCCTTACACATTATTACAAGCTGCAAGCTGAAAGCTGCAACCCTTACGTAATTCAATTTACAAATATAAATAAATTATTCACATTAATAAACAGGAGCATCTATGAGCAAAATTCCAGACAGATTAAGAGATTTGCGTTGCATTTGCATCTTCATCTTGCATGGGTTAATATGACCAGAGGTTATATCATATGTTTATGTTATATGTATCATTATTTAAGAGTATTGAGAACATTTATCCTCCTCTCTGTGAATCTCTACAAAGAAAAAGAGAATTTGGTTGACTTAAAAGCTTAAAAAGCCAAGGTGTTTCGTAGAGTTCTTCAGAAACAATGAAATAAAATAAGCCTATTGAAACTGTAACGGTCAAGAAAAACAATTTATTGATTGTTGGGGGAAATTGTTTTTGTTTTTCTTTTGCAAATATTTAATTTTCCATTCAGTTGAAGTGCTTCCGAAAGTAAGCGCGACGGTATTCTCTACTTAATTAGTGGGTAATCATAATGTGTAGTACTTTAATCGTTATTAGGTTCTCAAGTTATTAATGCGACTTTGCTACTGTTATTTGTATCTAGACTGAAAGTTGGGTAGTTAAACGTTGGAAAGTCGCTTAAACTATTTCCCGACATTAACTAGTTGATTAGCTGAATCATTGTAATTGAAGCGTTTGCAATTGTTTGGCATTCGAATAACGAGATTTTAATTAATTATTGTTTATGCATGAGTAGCTTTAGATTGTAAGCTTGGCTTTCTTAGTCTGATTTAGATTTTTGAACTCATTTCGTTGGGGGCAAATATTTTTGAGCGTAACCTTTGGCTTTGTTGATTAGTTTCTGGAATTGAAATGATTTGACGGTTCCTTCTTAATAATTATTCTTTGTGATTGATTTCTTATAAATCTTTTTAAAAAAATATGTTAATATCTAAATCTATCTTTTTTTTCAAAAACAAAAAGTAGTAACAATGTGCTTAATTACATTAGGCTATGCATACCTACATACATGGGTATGTATGTCATTACATCTAATATGTAGGTCTTAACAACAATACCGAAGGGAAGGGTACGTAAGTGCAATGGGAATTAGGAACACCTGTCGCCTGTGACCTGTAATATATAAACTTTGACCGTAAAGAAGTTGTTTTTATACTTAGTTCATTCAGGGTGAAACCAACTATTGAAGGTATATATTTGAGTCTAAATATAATATAGAATAAATAAGTTTAGAGGATTGACCTAAGGTATTTAGTCTTTGTTCAACGTGTTTATTCGATGATTTCAATCTAAACCTTCGATTATAGTCCCGTTTGTAGTCCTCGGATCTAGGTCACAATGTGTTTAGTATATACACACAATTTTATGATATTTTATGCTTTTATAAAAACAAACCAGGTAGCCTTTAAACATACTCGAGGTACAATGGATTCTCTCCTTCATATAGACGAATTTATAGCTACTGTGCTCTCATGTAAGAACCATGTCTCAATCCTTTCAATAAAGGAATCCACGTAATTTTAAACAAACTTGTCAAATGGAGTACAGGGCCGAAAATGTTCCTTTTTATAAAGTCATTTTTAAAAAACAGATCCTTTAGATCAAAAGTCAGTAACTGCTACTCAAAACTACACAAAATTGTAAATGGTATACCACAAGGATCTCCGCTATCGGTCGTCCTTTTCATAATTGCTTTTAATGACATTAGCGAAATAATTTTAAAAATCAATAAACTAGATCATTCAATTTATGCTGACGATTTATACATAATGGCTAGATGTAATAATGTAATTCAAACGATTGAATTGTTTAAAGAAGCTTTAAATGAAATTTGTAACTGGTGTAAAATATCTGGAGCAAAAATATCTTTAAATAAAAACAAACACCTACATATTTACAGGAAACTGAAATGTTCTAGTTTTGATATTTCAATGAACAATGTTAACATCGAATCAGTAAATTATTTAAGTGTCTTAGGTTTATTGTTTGACAGTAAATATAATTTTAAAACCCACTGTACTGAATTAAAAAAAAACTAGCTCCCAGACTTAATGTTTTAAAATATTTATCATCTCGTAACAGCTTTATCCATACTAATACTCTAATCAATACAACTAAAACTATTTTCTTATCTAAAATTGAATATGGGCTACCCATTTATGGCAAATGTGCTCCGTCAAAACTTAAAATCTTACATCCTTCCTACCACGCAGCAATCAGAAGAAGCCTCAAAACATTCCGCACCACTCCGATTAGAAACATGCTTGCAGAAGGAGGATTCAACACTATCGAAGAAAGAAAGGAATTGCTAACATCTCGACTTATTTCCAAGATCTATGGAATATACGATTCTCCAATCCATGCAGACATAGCCAAAATTTTGAAGCGGAGGCTACCTTCAACTTTACACAAAGCCGTTTCCGCTGCAAGAAACCTTGACATTAACCCAAATGTAAAATGCGTTCCTATCGAAAAACACCCACCATGGTTACTGCCACCTGATTCCATCGACATTAGTTTTTTGTCTAAACAACCGAAATATTCAACACCGAATGAAAAATATTTCCAACTTTTCATGGAACTTCTAAACAACAACAACAACAACAACAACAAAGTGCTCCGTGGCTTAGTGGTTAGTGTGTCGGACTGCTAAGCGAAAGAGCCTGGGTTCAAATCCTGCTCATAGCCACCTTTTTTCTGGGGTACTGCCTCTTGCGAGGAATTGACAAAACCTCCAATAGTAAAATTTGTCTCGAAAAAGTGCATCTCATGTAGCCGTTCGAACTCGGCGGTAAACTGTAGGTCCCTTCCATTCTTGCAGATTAACAACACACACACAGGAATGGTTGAGAGTATAAGTCACTAGGCATTGGCTCCTTAAGGAGCTGTCGCGCCAATAAATTTATTTTTATTCTAAACAACTACCCTGATAACACCTGGAATACACTATACTCCGACGGTTCCAAGAGCTGTGAAGGCTCCGGTTTCGTAGTCTACGGAGAGGTTAAATCTGCTGTTAGAGTTCCAACATATTTTCTGTCTTCTCAACAGAAGCGCTGGCCATACTAGAAGCTACAAAGATAGCAATATCATCAAAGAGAAAAACAATAATTCTCACAGACAGACGACGAACACCCATGATAAATAATATTCGGTATAACATTATATCACATAAAGACAAATTAAAAATCATTTGGATCCCAGGACATAAACATATTGAAGGTAATGATAAAGCTGACAAAGAGGCAAAGGCTATGTCCACAAATACCAACGCCGACATAATCCATTACCGTCCTTCAAAAAATAGACTTAGACAAACTAATGACAAACAACTCTCGCATGAACACGAATGAAGCCTGGATAAGGTACAACCATCAGTACACTAGAATCAACCCAGAAGGCTCACCAGCAACTTATCCTGCAGACACTTCAGCCAACATGAATAGATCCTTCTTGCGACTCCGACTAGGACACACTTGGTTAACCCATAGCTACCTGCTCAGGAACGAACCCCAACCCACCTGTCACCTATGTCAAACATATAGTTTACTAACCACTAACCACATTATTACAGAATGTAAGAAAATTAAAAATGCTTGTGAAAGATTAAACAAAGAAAAAATGATCAATCTCTTATCTAATCCATCATCAAATAATATTAAAGATACATATAATATATTACAATACCTGGGACTAGACAAATTTATTTAATAATTGTTAAAATATTCCTATAAAAAGGGGAGGAGTCGCTCGCGCTTGCTCGAGTCCTCGGTTTCTCCCCTCAGATCAAAATTATTACAGTATATTTACATAAAGAAATACAATTAAATATAATTTTGTTACCCCAGCCAAAAGCCTTGTAGCTAGTGCTGTAGTTTTTAAGAATTTAATCATGTATCATTTATGTCGTATATAATAATAATAAAAATATGATATTTTATGTAATACTATAATCTACATACTATGTAGTATGGGCATTGTGTTTATTTATTGTGGATGAGAAATAAAAAAAAAAAAACAAATCAGAAAATTACCATGAATATTTAGAAAAGAACGAATCAAGCCACAAAAATAAAAAAAAATAATAAATTTATTGGCGCATCAGCTCCTTCTCGAGGCACGGCCTAGTGACTTATTCTCTCAAACATTCCTGTGTGTGTTGTGAATCTGCAAGAATAGAAGGGACTTACAATTTACCGCCGAGCCCCAACATATATAGGTACATGAGATGCACTCTTTCGAGACAAATTTTACCATTGGAGGTTTTATCAGATCCTCGCAAGAGTCAGAAGTGGTTGTGACGGGGAGTGGAATAGCGACCCTCTGCTTAGTTGTCCAAGACACTTACTACTAAGCCACGGGGCACGCACTACACAAAGAACACTCACATACATGCATATGTATGTGCATCTCTCAAAATAAGGATTGTTCCTTTTATTTTATTTGTTTTAAAATCAAATAACTATTGCCTTCAAGTTGAATTTAAAAATCAGGAATCTATCGAACGTAGAGATCGATGGATACCTGCATCAGATGGATGGTGTCATAAAGACGCACTACACAGACAAAAAAGTGGCCTTCTGACAAGATTAAAACTCTTGTGCAGACGGTTTACTGACAGAAACGACCTGGAGATTAGGACACTGAAGTCGTCAATCAAAAACGTCAACTCGCTCATAAAGCAAAATTACAAATTGTCTATTAACTCGTAATGGGATAACAGAATTCGAGCCGCTAACTCTAGTGACCCGAGTATGTTTCCTGAGATTAATAAAATCTTCAGAAAAAACAATCAAAACGATCTTCCGTGTCTTAAGCTTCCGAGAACGACAGACAACGAAAACATACTCCTGACCGCAGGAATAGATCTGGGGGAAGCCGTCTTGGACGACGATTTCTTTGTGGTCGAAGATCCATTGTAGAAGGTTGAGACAGTGGGTTCTGCTTTTCAGCAAGTGTATAAGGTGAATGATTCTATTTGCCCGAACCACGACCTGGAGAACAGAGCTCTGCTGAATCACTTTTACCTTCGAAATAACATCACGCAATGGCGATCTGAGAATCTTGGTTTTACCGGGTTCAATGAAGACAATCTGGCAAAAGCCACCATCCCCTAGCTAAATGGGCCAAGTTCCCTGCTCATCTCGAAGGTCGAACTCCAAATGATCTTCGCATCATTAAAGAAAAAGAAGTCAGCAGGAGTCGATGGTATACCCAATGTTGTACTACTACATCTCCCTGAGGAAGCAATAGACATATACACAACACTGTTCAACAACGCACTGAATAATGCATATTATCCAGTGAGTTGGAAGACAGCTGTTGTACATCCTCTTCCGAAAAAGGGAAAGGACAATTCCAATCCGGCAAATCTCCGGTCGATAAGACTTCTTCCGAGTATCAGTAAGGTATTCGAAAAGGTTATCAATAGAGCTCTGTCCAAATGGTCCGAGGACAAAAATATAATTCCAGACACCCAGTTCGGCTTTAAGGCGGGACATGTCACAATTCAGCTGTCCAATGGAACAATGCTAAGAATCAATGCACGGGTGCCTGTCTGGTTGATTTGGAGAAGGCTTTCAACACCGTATGGTTAGAGGGTCTCTATCTGAAGCTAACCAGATGGAGCATAAGTAAACCACTGCTATATATGCTTTACGACATGCTTAATGGTAGAAAGTTTGTTGTCAAGAGTGGCAATGTGACTTCTATCACAACGTTTGATATTAAAAACGGTCTGCAACAGGGAGCGTTGAACTCGCCGATTCTCTTTAGTATTTACACCAGCGATCTCATTGGGTGTCTACGTCATACAATTCCGTATTCCGATGATTTAATTGCGTACAGAACAGTTCCAAAAGTTGAGGTTATCAGAATTCTCTTGATAAAATTCAGCAATATTGTAATAATTGGAAGCTGAAAATTAACTTCCAGAAATGTGAAACTATCCTGTTTAGAACCCCTTTGTCTGGGGCCTCTAGGGATACGAGAAAGAACTGGCGCAAGCTAGTGATCGCTGGGCCACATGGACATCCACTGGCGAGTAAAAGTGTAGTAAAGTACCTTGGCATCTGGCTGGATCAGTTTCTATATTTCAACTGACATGTAGAGTCTGCTCTGGCCAGGGCTAGGGGAGCTTTTGCCCTGACAAGACGGTTGTTTTATAGCAGCCGCCTTGACAGCAGAGTTAAAGTGATTTGCTACATGGCCCTCATTAGGCCGATGATTGCCTATGGATGAACTGTGTGGTTCAACGTTGCACCATTTCTAATGGAAAAGATTCGGGTGTTCGAGAGACAGTGCCTTCGCACTTGTCTCGGACTTTATAGAACACCAGAGTCGGAGTACAAACACCCGCTAGTTATAATTTATATATAAATTAGTTTAAAGCCGAAAGGCAATTAAAATTAAGATATAGTTTAATTTAGAGCGCCCGCATAGGGCCAGTCATTAAGTTGATAGTGTTAACTAGTTTTTAAGATTTTTGTCTAGACTTAATTAGTTATAAGATTTAATGAAATAAAAAATTATAAAAAAAAAAAATGAATATTTTAAGTAACATTACTGCAGTTACAGCTAGCAGATCGACTGTTCATCGCGTGACACAGGAGGCCAGCCATAATCGCCATGATAAATGGATGAAATGTCTACTAGCTTACCCACCCGGGGTTTCTCGGGTATAACAAACATTTTCTAAAAAAATTACCCCGGCGTTGCACCACCTAGTAATAAAAACTGTCTTAGTTACTTATTACGAAATTAGCTATAGTAAAAATGGCCTAAGTTACTTCTTACACAACTAGCTAATATCTGCTTGTGAAACGACCCCAGTGGCACTAGGTCTGCTATTAGACGATGACACTGGATGCATGCACCTTGTTCGAATTCTTCGAACATAGTAAGTGCAATAGAGAGAAAAAATTCGAAAAGATGAGACAGGAAAAGAGCTGTCCTGTGTCGCACGGGTAGCATCTTCGAAGAATCTGTTTGACGTTTTTCTGTTCTCTTGTTCGCTTTTTTTCATTCTTTACCACTAGGTTTCGTTATGCTCAGAGTTAACTTCTAATGAAACTCAAAGTAAACGAAGAAAAATGAGTGAACATAAAGTGGAAAGTAAATTTTTGTGGACTAAAGGACTTAGTTTGGAGTTCTTGTGTCTTTATGAATCCAGCAAAACTGTGCATGTGGACACATTCATTACATCGATAGGGTTTAAAGAGCAGATTCATTGCAAATGATTATGGAAAACGAAAATAAAAGAGAACTGTCAAAATAGTTTCATGAAACTAAATTCATCGTGTAATGGTGCTTGCGACAGAGGATGAAATTACAAAGAAGAATTCGAACAAGGTGCATGCATCCAGTTTCATCGTCTAAAAGCAGACTAAAGGATGATTCAAAATAGTTTTAGTTACTCCTAACAACATCAGTTATCCGCGTGCGAAAATTCCGTCAAAATCGGGCATAAAAAAAAAGACTCCAGCACCACCTAGAGGTAATTAAGATGAGCTAACTTACTCTTTACAATATTAACTATCAAAATCGGTGCAGCCGTTCCCGAGATTACCTTGAATAAACAGACAGATAGACAAACACAAAAAAATTAAAAATTGTGTTTTTGTTATAAGTACGGTATATACTTTCATTATGTATCTTTTAAAAAGCTCAAAACACAATTTATTTTTATTTTTATGTGTTAGCTTAAATAAATAGTTTGAAGGTAGGTAAGCTAAAAAGAGCAGTTACCGCGGCACCGTATTTGATTTTCAGTTTATTTTTAGCATATTTCAAGTTATTTAAGGCAGATTCAAGGATAAAACGATCAGATTCCTGGTTTATAATTTTGCTCTGGGGAAATATAAAACCCCTAAGCTTTAATAAAATATTAAGTTATTTTTGGCTTAAGGTCAATTAAGATATTGAGTAATTTAGAGCGCCCGCATAGGATTGATAGTAAAGCTGATTTTTAAGATTTCTTGCTAGCATTAAGTTAGCTATAAATTAATCCTATTTGTATTATAAATGTGAATGTTTGTATGTTTGTATATTTGGATGTATGAATGTTTGGATGTTTGTTCCACAATCACGTCTCAACGGATAGACGGATTTGGATGAAATATGGTAGGTAGATCGATAATGTGTTTGTTTGAGGCATAGGCTACTTTTAAGCCAACAAAATTCACGGTTCCTGTGGGAGAGGCTTAAATGTGAAATACTGCATTGCTGAAAGTTTGTTTGATATGCTAGCATGCCTTAACGACTGCACGATTTTTTGAAGTTTGGTTGAAGGAAGTTACAGGATTTACTATACTATAAAGAAATATGGATATATGGAAATATAGAGATATAGAGGTATAAAGATAAAGATATGTGTATAGAGATTAAGAGATATAGAGATTTATCTATACATAAGGATACAGAGATATAGATATATATATAGAGAAAGAGATATAGAGATACAGAGATATACAGATTTAGATATAGAGATATAGAGATATAAATATATAGAGATATAGAGATATAGAAATATAAAGATATAGAGGTATAGAGATATAGAGATATAGATATATAGAGATATAGAGATATAGATATAAAGAGATATAGAGATTTAGAGATATAGAGATATAGAGGTATATAGATTTAGAGATATAGAGATATAGAGATATAGAAATGTGGATATATAGAAATATATAGGTATAGAGATATAGAGATATAGATATATAGAGATATAGAGATATAGATATAAAGAGATATAGAGATGTAGAGATATAGAGATGTAGAGATATAGAGATATAGATATAAAGAGATATAGAGATGTAGAGATATAGAGATGTAGCGATAAAGAGATATAGAGATATAGAGATATAGAGATATACAGGTATACAGATATAGAGATATAAACATTGAGGTATAGAAATATAGAGATATGTAAAATGTTATACAGGAAAAAACAGGGTTCCTATGAGAGAGGCTTAAATATGAAATATGTACTTCATTGCTGGAAGTTTGTTTGATATGCTTCAATGCCTTAGAGTCTATATCGGAAAAAAGACTTTACTAATTCTGCCATTGCACCCGTTCAATGCCACACTTCCTCAAACTATTATCTTAAAGTGTGGGTCGGGATATCAGCAGCAGTTCTTTGGCTACAACTAGATAGTGTTTGCCCTTCGTGAAGTTCGGACATCCATGATATTGGAGCTGGGCCTTTCATCTGGGTAAAACCTCTGTCCAGCTCTATGATTGAAATCATAATCTTATTGGATATACATAGTTTACATTAAGTTTTGTTAAAAAACTTTATATAAAATTAACCGAATAATAGGAAATTTGCGTATCGACAAGATACTCATTTTTAACGGTAATTTTAGATGGACTTAAGGCCGTCAGAAGCTATTTAGAATCAAAATTCATCTACTCCAAACTAGCATATTGGTGTTCCATGACCAATTACAAATAAGCCTGGAAAAGAAGCTCCATCAAAACAAAAACGGTGACGTCACGAGGTTTCTTTAGCAAGTTATCGGAATGGACTCCAAACGGTAGTATGATTTTATGCAAAACTTTATTTTAAAATATTCGTTCGATAAAAGCCTTAACACTTTTTCTTTACACTATAATTGGAGTTAAATTTAAAAAAATGTTATTTGAGCATTATCTGGGTTGATCTTTCAATTATTGACAAATTTAGTTTAATTCAAAGTTCAAATCATTACGTTTCGTATTTAATTTAAGAATATTAGATACTGTTATTGATTTTGTATAGTAGTTGCTTTTGCTCAGAACACCATATATAAATATTGCAAAGAATTTGATAATTCAAATAAAATACATTATTGCCAGGCGTCTTGCTTTTTTGATAATTAATGCACCTTCTATGGATAGGTCATCTCATAGCTAATCTCTTCATGACGACTGAAAACAGTTCTTTGCAGAAACAACATAACGCCATAAGGCATTTAGGCGTGATTAAGGAACAAACACCCAAACATACAAACATTCACATTTAGAATATAAGTAGGAAAGGATAGTTATTGCAATATTTCAGATTTGATTTTCTAGGAATTGAGAATTTTAGAACTGTAAAGAAAGAGTTTCTATGACAAGAACGGGATGAGTAATTCCTTCTTGAATTTTATGAGGGTTTTGCAGAATAAGATATGAATTAGAAGTTCTGTGCCTTATTCCAGCAACACTCTTCAGAAATCTTACAACAACAAATAGTCAGCTGCTATACAAGAATATGGAATTACTTGTTCTCACAAACCGATCTGAGACTTGGATGCTTACTTAAGACACTCTGATCTCTTAGCCGCGAGAGAAAAGTTTTACAAAGAATTTTTATGGGAAAGACCTTGCTTACGTTAGAAGGATGGCGTAGACAAGAACACCCGAAGCCTTGGTGTGCGAAACTAAATGCCGTCAGCCAGTGGTCGAGATGTATTAAAGAACTTTTTGGGTGAGGCTTGGATCCCTGTTGTTGCGCTGGTTATGATGATGATAATTGTATGCGTTCACCCACTACAACGAAGAACAACTCTTGCCAACTGCTGATACTCCGGGTGAACGAGGCAAATGAGCAAATAAAATATTAAAGCATCAATAGCTTGGAACAAAGAAAATATACTACAGAAACTATTTTCATTATAAAATAATATTTTATCTCCAACCAGTGCTTTTCCATTTCCATTCGTAACTACCTACCTCATCAAATCACCCGTAGAGGTCGTCCCGGCTGCAAGTTTTAAAGTCTTATCAATATTTCAATTAGAAAGCTGATCTCTGCTCTAGTGGACCATTAATCTGACCAACTGTTTACTAAAGCATTAGAAAAAAATAATTCCTAATCTCAGAAGATATGGAGTGGAGCTGGACATAGAGGCAGTCGCTCCTATAAATATTTCGCTTCCAGTTCTATTGGACATTAGTCGAATTTTGTTGTTTGAACAATACACTGCTCCACTATGAAAACCATCTTTGTCGTTCTCGCACTCATCTCAGCTGTAAGTTATCGCTGTGATTATTTGTTTTTTGAATTTTAAAAATATTGCATCTCAGATTGATTAACTACTTTTTTTCAATTAATTTAGGTTACAGCTGAAGACTGGGCTCCAAAGAAATTAGATGAAATCAAGGTAATCCGCAGCGAGTGTTTGGCTGCAAATCCCTTGTCAGCCGATGTTCTGGCTAAGATGAAGACTTTCGAATATCCCGATGAGGAACCCGTCCGCCACTACCTGGTCTGCTGTGTCAAGAAATTGGGTGTGTTCTGTGAAGACAACGGATACAATGCGGAACGAGTTGTCATGCAATTCAAGTTGAACATGGACAAAACCGAAGCAACTGAAATCGTTGAGAAGTGCATTGACAAGAACGAGCAAAAGAGCAGTGCTGATGTTTGGGCATACCGTGGACACATGTGTTTGGTCAGCAGCAAAATCGGTGAAGGCATCAAGGATTTCGTCAGGAAAGCAGCTGAAGAACAAAAGGCTTAAGATGTTTATGTAAATAAATATGGAAGACTGATTTTTTGTTTGTTAGCAAAAAAATAAAAAAAATGGACAAGTTACTATAGAAATTATGAAATCTTTTTTTTTTGGTGGCTCAGTCAGAATTTCTATTCGAGCTGTGGTCTTTAACTTTTCTTGAAGTTGTTCCTTTTAACAACGTTAGAAGCCTGAGTTGATCCTGGCTAATAGGTTAATGTTTTCTAAGCGACGAGACGGTTAGACGAGCAAATACCATAGAAATAGAAAAATGGCCTGAATTCATCAAAATCTAAGACCGTTGGTGCCTTAGAATAAAGAATATAGAATATAGAATATAGAATATAGAATATAGAATATAGAATATAGAATATAGAATATAGAATATAGAATATAGAATATAGAATATAGAATATAGAATATAGAATAAAGATTATAGAATATAGAATATAGAATATAGAATATAGAATATAAAATATAGAATATAGAATATAGAATATAGAATATAGAATATAGAATATAGAATATAGAATATAGAATATAGAATATAGAATATAGAATATAGAATATAGAATATAGAATATAGAATATAGAATATAGAATATAGAATATAGAATATAGAATATAGAATATAGAATATAGAATATAGAATATAGAATATAGAATATAGAATATAGAATATAGAATATAGAATATAGAATATAGAATATAGAATATAGAATATAGAATATAGAATATAGAATATAGAATATATAATAAAGAACATAGAATATAGAATATAGAATATAGAATATAGAATATAGAATATAGAATATAGAATATAGAATACAGAATATAGAATATAGAATATAAAATATAGAATTTAGAATATAGAATATATAATATAGAATATAGAATATAGAATATAGAATATAGAATATAGAATATAGAATATAGAATATAGAATATAGAATATAGAATATAGAATATAGAATATAGAATATAGAATATAGAATATAGAATATAGAATATAGAATATAGAATATAGAATATAGAATATAGAATATAGAATATAGAATATAGAATATAGAATATAGAATATAGAATATAGAATATAGAATATAGAATATAGAATATAGAATATAGAATATAGAATATAGAATATAGAATATAGAATATAGAATATAGAAGATAGAATTTAGTTTCTTTAACATCCCTCGAGTTATACTTAGCTATAGCCATTAAGACTTCGATCTTACTAATATTACATACACATTTATGTGTATAAATAATGTTTAGATGTTTGTTCCACACTCACTTAGCTACTACAAATGCTTGAATGATTGAAATAAACTTTAGATTTTTGTGGGTTGCTTCTTAAAGGGTCTAACTTTGAAATTAGTGTCTTGGTTTCAGATTGTTTTAATCATTATCGGCATACAATTTTGTATTCGAATTGACATTCTTCGGATGGTGATACATATTTTCCAGCAAAGGCCTTTAAGAGCCTTTATATGAAATTTTCCGGTCTGTGAAATACTAAGCAGAATATGAATTTGAGTTGAAGCATTTTGATATCGTCAGTTGAACTCTTTAGTTTGATAATTATCATCATAGCAACCTCAAAAGATACAATAACGTTGTAATCGAGGATAATTGATATCAAAAAAATTAAAAAATACTAAACGATAAAAGCTTTTGTTTAAAAACTTTTATATAAGAATCAACAAGCTGTTGCTTTTATTTGAAAATCTGGATGTTCTTTTGCCACGTGAAAAAATTGCAAGATATCCTTTTTTAAAAGCTCTCTACAGAAAAGCTTGTCAATTTATTCACTTCACATATATAAATTCTCGTCTCGTCCTTATACATTTTGACTGCGAATAGCTTTTTCAGTCTAAGTTCTTCTGTCGGTTGTGAAGGTTTCGTAAGGATTTTTTTTTGGTGAGTTACTTTTTTTTTTAAATTAAAATATACATAGCTATCCTTATTGTGCTCTAAGCGAAGGCTTTTTTCTAAATGATTTGTTTGAAAATGCATAATCACAAACTGTATACCCTCAAAGGATTAAAAAACAAGAAAAAACATTAATAAATTATAAAAATTACCATGTTTTCTGTCGAAGAAAATTCACCGAAAAATTGTGTATCCATAAAAGTTTCTGTGTCCTCATTCCTTAATTTGCCTTCCTTTGTTTGGAAATAAACTTAGAATTCAAACTGGACTTTGATTTATAAGCAATAGTTATCACTTTGATTCACATGTATTTCAATACTTCATGTTGCTTTAAGGTGGGCTGAAACTTAAGACAACAATCTCCAGAAGAACAAAGCAGAAAAACTTCAAAGATGGCATGTCCTTTCTTCCGTCGCACGGATTCATTAACACGCCAACCTTCCGTCATAGCCGAGGG
The DNA here is from genome assembly GCA_963971375.1 of Platycheirus rosarum. Taxonomy (NCBI): domain Eukaryota; kingdom Metazoa; phylum Arthropoda; class Insecta; order Diptera; family Syrphidae; genus Platycheirus; species Platycheirus rosarum. The sequence goes on along the minus strand of OZ020509.1, from coordinate 129,825,488 downwards.
AAACACTTGGGCACTGGAGGATGAGTTGGCGGAAGTGCCAGATGATGCTTTGACATTGACCCACTTACAGATGGCCATACAACTGTTGACAGCCCCTTCGGTAAGTGCTTGAGTGAGAAATTCCCTTGTCAGTGTTACATAACCAAAATGAATAAGAGCGAGATAGATAATCGTCCTTTGCTTCTAGTCTATGCATATGAAAATAGACTAACCAAAGTGCGATGTTAGCCACAAAGGATTTCCTGTGTGCATAGCCATGATTCTAGTACATTTTCTGTTTACATTTTCAGAATGATGACCTTAACACGGCCGTAACATCACTAATCAGCAAACATAGCAAAAGCTGGCCGACAATTTGTAAACTGTGAGATACACTTTTGAAAGGATTTTTTATTTTTTGAAACAGATTTTAATGCAAGGTGTTTTGTGGTTTTTTTTTAGAAAAATCGATACTGACATTCTGAGATCTTATCCGAATTATGACTACTTGGGGGATATTCAAGATATCCTTTTGAGAATGGACGAAGTGAGTGCTAGCGAAATTTTGGTTTTACTTGGAGAGGAATTGATAACATCTTGCTGCACTGGAATTATTGAAAGAGCCTTTAAGTGCTTGGGAACTGATTTGCAGGAGTTTTTGGGATCATTGGATGGAGTGTATGATGTACTCAAGCTGCAGGAGGTGAGTTGTAATGAGAATTGTCTAGAAATGTTAGATATTTATGTAATATGAATGATATGCACGTACCAAATGCAGGTTCTTTCGAGAATATTTAATCAAATTATATGTTTCATTCTAAATATAAAGTCATGGAAGTGCTTTTATATAATATTCATTTATAGTCAAAATTTTATATACCATTTCGAACAAGTTTTCTAAGTTTATAGTAACTCCGCATAAAAACGAAGATACAAATTTAAAAGTAAAGACCCATATAGCTTAACGATTTATGTTATGTCATTTGTGAATTTGAGAGTTTTATGTTATTTCAGTCATTGTACCGAATCAACATGGCCTTACAAAAGGTCGGTCTACTGTTAGGTTTGTTCTAAAGCTAACCCTCGGCTTCATAATCTGATTTAAAATTACTTGATTCAGGAATACCACAGGGCAATCATTTAGGCTCTCTTCTATTTATTTTATTTTCAAATAATCTTAAATGTCTCATTTATGCGAATGATGTGACAATTTAATAAGAAAAAAAAAACTTAAAAAGCTTATGTAGGTTGAATGAAAATGAATGAAAATCATTACGATCTCCCGGAAAACTTAGACTAAAACTTTTTACTTGCGATTATAGGTACTATAAGGCAAGTTTAGGATTCGTCAATATAAAAAAATTGAGATAACAATGAAACATGACATTACGATCATAGAGAAGTCTAAAAAAGTGATCGAGAAATGAAATGTCTGTCTGTCTGTCAGTATGTATAACAGCCTAAACGGCTTAAGCGATTATCTTTAAACTTGGTGTGTGTGATTATTTTGGCATTTTTAGGCCTTAATATAACGGTACCTGCCATATGACCGTTTGGGAAAAGCTTATTTTTCTCGAAAACGACTCCAACGATTTTAATGAAAATTTTTGAGATTTGTTTTGTTGGTATTGGCTATTATTTGATTAGAATCAAATTTACCGAAAAGGTCTATCAACGGTACCTTTCATATAACGGTTTTTTTTTTTAATTTTTGGCTTTCTCCTTAATGGATTCTTGGATGTGTGTCAAATTTTATATTTGAGAAGATCTAGGTAGCCAAATTAATTGTGCATATCAAAATTTTAAATAACTTTTTTTCTAATTAAAATTAATTTTAATTTTTTTTTATTTTACAGTAACGTTTATATTTAATAAACTCTAAAAAACTGCATACGAAAATTTCCAAAATTTTTTTTTCAAAAAAGTAAAAATAAAAAACAGGAACCTGTCCTACAATTTTTGAAATACATTTTCCATAAATTCCTTGTTATTTAATACGTGGCGTACTTCATTTTTACTAAAAAACGTTAAGTATTGTGGTTTTTAATACTTTTTATAAGTTCAAACTGTGTTATTTTCAACGCAAATGTTACTTGTTTCTGTCAAAAGGTCTTGCTTTCCAAAGTAATTAGGCACATAAGAGCAAATACGTGCAACCCAGTCGTGCCCATTTTTTAAATATATTTTGCCTTGCAAATAGAGGCTCTTATTTAAAATTCTTTTTATTGTTAAGCCAATTAAGATCCGGCTAGTTGGCTAAGCTATAATGATTAATAATAAATAAGTTGCAAAAAATCGTTTTGCTGTCTACCAATGCAAATCTTACATTTATATATTACAGTTATTAGCTTGTACCCGTGATTTCATCTGCGTGGTCTTCAGATAAAATGATTTGTGTTATTCAATCAACACTCGTTAAAGAAACCCGCAGGAACCGTGCATTTTTCGGAATAAAAGTATACTAGCGGTACCCGGCGCGCGTTGGACAAAACTATATTTACCCTGAAAATTTTATAAAAATCCGTTGAGCAATTTAGGAGTCCATACCGGACATACCTACATACGTACATCCATTTTTACTTGCAATTATAGGTACTATAAGGCAAGTTATGGATTCGTGCAAAAAAAACTCTAACAATCAAACATGACATTAGGATGATGGAGAAATCGAAAAAAGTGGATACGGAAATTCCGTCCGTCTGTTTGTCTGTCTGTATGTTCGCACCTCTACAGCCTTAACAGCTGGGTCGATTTGTTTGATTTCCTCGAAAACGGCTCTAACGATTTTGATAAAACTATCAGGGTGCTATTTTTTACAACAATACATCTTTCAGTTATTCATATTTGCAAGTACGTGCAATCGTGCAATCATGTTTAGTTACAGTTAAAACCGATAAATTGCGCTATTGTCGGAATCGAGTAAAAGCTCGTTATAACCGAGCAACGCCGGGTGGGAACCATAAATTCTTAAGAAATGTATTATATCTTCACATTCCCTCCGGCCAGATTGATTGCATAAAATTGCTAGATCAACCAACCAGTATGGTAAATTTATAATTGAGATCTAATAATTATCCTGGTTGAGATTACTTGTGCTTAACACCCTTTATTAAAGCAATGTTTTTCTAAGAGAGTACTGAACGCGATTATAAACAATCCAGCCTCTGGCATAAATAACTTCAAGCTTTAAGCTTAAGGCTTCGTGCGTGCTGGTCTACGCCATCCCTCGAACGTTAGCAAGATCTGCAACGATGCTTTCTATATAAGCTATATATAAATTGCATGACTAGGTCGCACGTACTTGCTGATATGTGCGGTCACATTGTAAAATAAAATTTAAGAAAATTAAAGTTAATATCAAAGAATTTGATATTGATTGTTTGATTTTGATTGTTCGAAAAAAGAACGTTAGATTGTATTGAGTGAAATAATTTAAACGCCATTTTTTATTTCTTTAAGAAATGCTAGTGTGATTTTTTTTTTCAAAATCGTAGGCACGGTTTTTAAATAAAACGGCTTTTTTTAACAACTTTTTTTGAAAAAAATTATAAAATAATTTAAGAATACAAACTTGAGCACAAAAATAACATAAAAAAAATTAAAAAAAAGTTATTAAAAATACAAATAAAAAGTTTTTGAACAAAAATTAAGCCAAATTACTTAGGATACCTACATCTTCTTGAATATTAATTTTGGTAGTAATCGGATGTCCAGTTTTTGAGAAAGTTGAAAAAATAGGTCCTATGGGAGGTACCGTTTTTAGTCCACCATATTAGTTTTTTTTTTCACCCAAATATAATGCTTAATTACAGAACAGTACCGTACACTGATTTTTTTTTTTCATAAAAATTCTTAGAGCGGTTTTCGAAAAAAAATAAGCTTTTACATAATGGTTATATCGAGCCCTAATCGCTTTTTTATCGTAAGCGACAATTTGTAAATTTTACAGGAATTTTTTTTTTTATTATTTCCTGAGATTCAAAACCGACCGAGCCTAATGAATGAATGTCGGTTACGATAAATTTCGTTTTTTCTGTAACTCTTTGTTAAAAAGTCATTTTGAAAAACTGATGATAAGAATACATTTGTAAGAGCGTAAGCTATCAAATTGCATTATTAACTTGATTTTGTAAAAAATGTCGCTTACGATAAAATGGCGGTTAGGGCTCGAATGACGGGTACCCTTAATTTTTGAGCTAAAAAAAAAAATTGAAAAAACTCCTCTGTAGAATGTCAAAAAAACCTTAAGTTCTAAATTCTAAGACGATTGGCCCAACCGTTAAAGGTACAGTCCAAAATACAACCGTACAGACAGACAGACAGACAGACGGACAGAATTTTGCCAGTAACTCAAATAAGTTTCTCTATCATCGTAATGTTATGTTTGATTGTTATCTCAATTTTTTTTGCACGAATGCATAACTAACATTATAGTTCCTATAATCACAAGTAAAAAAGAACTGGAAAAGACTTTCCGAGCTGGTTCCTCTTCGTTCATGAGAGCTAGGTGCCCAGCCCAATGGAGAGTACCGAGCTTTATTTTTTCCACAACATCTGATTCGGGGTAGATTTTATACATTTCATGATTGTATCTTCTCCGGAATCGTCCTCCCTCCTTCACCGTTAGACTTTTCATTCGAACGCGTATAAGAGATCAGATTCAGAATGGCTTTTGGTAAGACTGCTCTTAAAACCTTGCGATTTTCACCTGAGTTTTCTGATACAATGGTGAGAAACGTATGTGGTGGCCGGGGTACACAGAATCGCTCGGGCTGAACCCCGAAAATAGAGAAAAAATATTATTATGATATAATATTAATACTGTTACTCTATGACCCACCCCGAAACCTAAACTATTTAATCATCACTTCTTCTTTGTGCTCTACCGATTTTGTGTCAATCCATTTTTAGGTCTATTCGTCATTTGTTGTTAGTCGGCTTTTTGTTCTGAAAATTAAGGGTTGTTGGTCGAAACAAAGGAGAAATGAAAAACGTAAAATTTGTGTGAAATCGCAGCATTTAGAAATGATTCGTGTTTGGAGAGAGTCAACAGAAAATCGTTGCTAAAATATTGCAATGTTTAAGTAGCCTAGGATCCGCATATGACGACTGGTAATACCACCATTGTACAGCAGCAGCTTAGTTTTTATGGTAAGGTTTATGAATTTGAAAAGCCTCGACAGACTATATAGTAGATATTTCTTTACCCGTATTGTTATGGGTTGTTACTTTTGACCGAAGGTAGTTAAAGTATTGCACTTCACTTCTCTGATAGGTGGACCAAAAATTCTCGGAGACGTAGCCACCATGAACTTGGCTTTCCCTTTATATTAATATGCAGCTCCAGGTTTAGTACTGCCTGCTCGATCTGCATGAAGGAGTCTTGTACAGCTTGTTGACTTCATCTGCGTCATCTGCGTAAGCCAGTTATGGCTGGTCTCGTGACAGGGTCTGTTGACGTGCCAGACTTACGGGTTGCTTTCTCTAACGCCAGTTTGAGAAGGATGCAAGACAGACATTTCACTCACATTTCGTCGTGGCTAATTTGGTTTCGAGTAACTCCATCAGGTGATACCCGGGTGGCTTTCTAGAATATGTTTTTTACAGGGGAGACTGGAGCTCGCAACGACCAATTTCGTTGATGCGCCATTTCTATGGGTCGTAGTCCATTGTATGGTATCCTATTAGGCTCCTTGCCTAATTTGGTGTTAAAATCGCCAAAGATGATCTTACCGTCGCGTCGTACCTTAGACAGGCATTGAGGATCCTCTCTACAAGTTCGCAGTGGGTTCTGGGTGCTTGTACTTTTATGGGGTTGATGTTATTAAATTTTCCTCACATGCGAAGAGTGCACAGCTTTTATTTATTGCATTAAAGCCGAAACTGTTACGATTCATTTTCTTCTGCAAAACACCAATCTGGCCATCTCATCTCTTGTAGTGGTTATCTTACTTACACTTGTTCGATAAGTTCATGCATTTTTTAATTCAGCTGCTAAGGTCATGACACTAAAAATTATTCCATATTCTTCATTCCATCCATTCCACCATCAGTTTCCACTTCGCACTATTTCAATTGCTATCTTCTTGGATGAGCGATGTTGGAGCATTAGCATAGAGTAAAAAACTTAGTGTGGTGCGTTGGAAGAAAGGCGAAAAATTCTTTTATGTAGAACCTGACGTTTTTCAATTGTCTCATATTGGCTACTTCCCCATGTCTGTGCAGCATAGGAGAGGATTGGTTATACTGCTTTTACAGATTGTTTATTATAAGCTGAAGACTTTAAGAAGCTTTACTTTGCAGTCCCACAAATTCAATGCCACCTGCTAAATAATCTAGCAAACCAAATCATTTATAGAAAGGCCAAACAAATCTGGCAGAATGCGCCGCCTTTTCAAAATCTTGTTGTTGTTGAAAACCACTCTTATTTATTTCACCAAACGATACTACGGATTTAACGCCTTGCTCATCGACAATAACAAACCAATTGTTTACTCTTCAGAGAAGACAAACTTGCTCGCCGCCCATTTCGCTGCCAGCTCAACGCTGCCTCAAAGCAACGTTGCCCCTCCTGTACTCCAGAATGTAAATTTTTCCATGGGACAGATTTTTTTCCGCACTCGTACAGTAGCAAGAGTTCTCAAAGATCTCGATATACACAAATCCGCTGGCCCGGATGGTATACCCCCGATTCTTCTGAAGAGGTGTTCTTCCACACTGGCAAAGCCACTGCGTAAGCTTTTCCATCGCTCCTACTCTTCTGGAATCTTTCCTAGAAGATGGAAAACAGCATTTGTCCAGCCTGTCCCTAAGAATGGTGACCCATCCTCCCCCTCCTCCTACCGACCCATAGCACTGACATCCCTTCTTTCTAAGGTCATGGAAACACTGATTAACCGTCAGCTTAAGGAATATCTCGAAGATCGATAGCTTCTCCATGACCGTCAGTACGGCTTCCGCAGCAACCGTTCCACTGGTGATCTGATGGCATATCTCACCGAACAGTGGAACAAATCTTTACATCGCTTTGGTGAAAGTAAGATTATTGCTCTTGATATCTCCAAGGCATTTGACAGAGTTTGGCATGAAGCTCTTTTATCGAAAATGCTTGCTTTTGGGATCGATGATACACTTGTTCGTTGGATTAGAAGCTATCTTCTGGACCGTTCAATACAAGTTGTATTGGACGGATTCAAGTCTGATTCCCATAAAATAAATGCTGGTGTGCCCCAGGGCTCTGTTCTGTCTCCGACTCTTTTCTTGATTTTTATAAACGATCTTCTGTCTGTTACTTCTAATGCACTTAACTGTTTTGCTGACGACTCTACCCTCAGCTTTTCATATTCGTTTGATAATTCACGTCCTTCGCCTTCGGACGTACAATTGCAACGGTGCCATATGTCAAGCTCATTAAACTCCGATTTATACAGCATTGTCAAATGGGGTAATAGGAATCGTGTGGAGTTTAATGCTTCGAAAACTCAATGCTGTCTTCTGTCGTTAAAGCTAAACATTCCCCCAATGCCATTGTCCATGAATGGAACTTACATCGAAGAAACCGAAAAGCTCTCAGTACTCGGTATGTGTGTCAACGACGACCTCCGTTGGAATGACCATATATTTGAGATCGCTAAGAATGCTGCAAAGTGCTTAGGTTTTCTGTATCGGTGTAAGAAGTATTTTTCCCCATCTGATCTGGCTACAATTTATAAAGCGCTTATACGCCCTAAACTCGAGTATAACTCCCACCTCTGGGCATGTGCTTCGCAAACATCGCTTCACCTGCTTGATAGAATTCAAAATCGAGCGTTAAGATTGAAAGGAAATAGAACTGCCGCTGAAACAATCGCCCCACTCGAACACCGACGCAATGTTTCATGTCTTTCCTTATTTTATCGTTTCTTTTACAAAAAATGTTCACTCGAAGTAGCCAGTTGCATTCCTCCCCTTAAAAGTTTCTCCCGTAATACTCGTCTCGCAAGGAATGCTCATCAGTTCATCCTGGAGCCCAATTTCGGACGTACCGTAAAATATAGGGATTCTTTTTTTAGCCGAACAACACGAATTTGGAATAGTTTAAATGGCGGGATTTTCCCTTGCCATTTTGATCTGCTAACATTGAAAACCAATGTTAATCGGCACCTCCAATCTCTCCCCTCCCTATCTTTGTAATGCCCGCGCAGTGTGTTCTACATTAAAAGGGAAACACATAATCCCTTGTGCGCGCTTTAATTATACAAAAAAAAAAAAAAAATTATTTGGCCAAATTTTGACTTAAGTATTCTACTCGAGCCATGTACCTTGCAGTTTTTCGACAACTGTTAAAGCCTCTTATTCCGTGAGCGGTGAATCTAAAAAAGGATCAATAAACCTAGGTGGAGCAAAATGAAACTTTAAAATATCACTAACGTATATGATGGGTTCAAAAGTTGTTGGAGATGGCTTTGCAAAACTTTTCTTACCCTGAAAGTATATCAAAACCTTGTTGGATTTTTTCTTATATGCTACATGGAGAATATCTCTATCCTCGTCATCATTTCACTGTGCAAGAACAGCTTCCCGATGATTTGAAGAAGAGACTTGAGTTTTCCCCCTGGTTACTGGAATGGAGGTTAAATGACAACGAATTTAATTTCGTTGGAAGGATGAATCTCAATATTCAAAAGATGGGATGAAACATTTTTACAATCTTCATACACACAAGCGCTGCAAAAAATCCGCACCAAAAGAGAAAGTCGTCATTGCAACAAATATTCAGTATATTGACAACACTTTAATCATCCTCTTTAAAGAACCACATGGGTAGGCTAAATTCTGCAAACTATCTGCAGTTCTTACGAGATGATGTCCAAGATTATTAGAAGATATTGCACTTTTTCAACTAACTTCATCATTTCATTAAGGGGAAGATGCTCTAGCCATCTTTTTTCTTCTTAAACTTAAATTTCCTTTTTTCATCTTTAAACAGGAAGATGTAACTGACACTGGATTTGTCTGTGCTGGCGATGGAGAACTTATATTTACTTCAGAACGTCCAGTAATCGCATGGTTACTTCTCGGTTCTCTAAAAGCTCTAACCCGAATGCTTTACAATGTCAAAGTCAATATTCGAATTGAGCCTGTCGAAGGAGACTCCCGTCGCTATCGATATCTCTTTTCGGTTGTCCAAGATGCCGTCAGTCGTCGAGCTGAAATAATAGCAGCCCGTGAGCTATCGATTCAACGAAGTAACTCAACTAGCGCTGCAGATTTGACCATGAATTCTAGCACTTTCTGTAAGGCTTTTCCATGGCATTTCATCATGAATGAGAGTCTTGAGCTTGTTCAACTAGGTAAATACTGAATTGGTTTTTGAATCAAAAATTTGAAAAAAAAAATGAAATTAATTATGAATAGGTAGAGGGTTTAGTAAACTTTACAAACCATACTTGAGCAACAATGGGCATTTGGCTTCCACGTATTTCAACTTTACTCGGCCTAAAGGGCTGTCCTTGAAGTTCAGGGACATTGTTCGTCGAACTTATACTCCATTCTTAATTGCATTAAAATCACCTCCCGGTGTTAGCGAATTTCCAGCTGAGGTAAGAACTGCTAAATTTAAAAATTCATTCATTTATTTCGGTTAAATTGCAGGGTCTTGAAATCAAAGGACAAATGGTGTTCTGTCCAGAATCAAATTCACTTCTATTTATCGGTTCTCCATTCTTGGATGGTTTGGATGGCTTGACTTGTAACGGTCTATTCATTTCCGATATTCCACTTCACGATGCTACTCGGGAGGTAATTCTTGTCGGTGAACAAGCTCGTGCTCAAGATGGCCTGCGACGCCGAATGGACAAGCTCAAGAGCTCCATTGAGGAGGCCAATACAGCAGTAGCCAAAGAGCGAAAGAAGAACGTTAGCTTGCTTCATTTGATATTCCCGGCTGAGATTGCCGAAAGATTGTGGTTGGGTTCGAGTATTGATTCAAAGACCTATCCCGATGTGACAATACTGTTCAGTGATATCGTCGGCTTTACAAGCATTTGTTCCAGAGCAACACCATTTATGGTCATAAGCATGTTGGAAAGCTTGTACAAGGACTTTGATGAGTTCTGTGACTTGTTCGATGTTTACAAGATCGAAACTATTGGGGATGCTTATTGTGTTGCCAGTGGCTTGCATCGAGCTAATGTCTATGATGCTCATAAGGTTGCATGGATGGCTTTAAAAATGATTGACGCATGCTCCAAGCATATAACTCATGATGGTGAACGTATAAAGATGAGAATTGGCTTACACACTGGTACAGTGTTAGCTGGAGTGGTAGGAAGAAAGATGCCTCGGTATTGTCTTTTTGGTCATAATGTCACAATTGCAAACAAATTTGAGTCCGGCAGTGTAGAGTGCAAGATAAACGTCAGTCCAACTACTAGAGAGTGAGTATTTTTAAGGTTTGATTGGGGGATTTTGCTTATTTTTTTTTTGTTTAAATTAGATGGCTCATCAAAGATCCTAGATTTGAATTTGAGTTGGAACCAAGAGATCCTGGTGTCCTGCCGAAGGAATTTAAAAACGCTGGAGATTCAACGTGCTACTTTTTGAATGGATATCGTGATCCATATATTGATCGTAATTTGCCATTAGAGGATCATATTAGTGAAGCCTTGAAGGCAATAGCAATTCATAAGTAAAAAATTTCTGTTTAATGCAGCTGAAGCTTTTTTATATCCTTAGCTAACTAAAAAAGTTGATGTTTTTAATTGCTCTTAAATGCTGTTGAAATATTCTTAAAAATAATGTATATCATGAGGCTCTTCTCTTAGATTCTTTTTCCAATAATTTGTGTATAAAATATGTTTCTGAAACAGTTAGATTAACACTTAATAAATATAAATATTCAAAATAACGTACGAAGACAACATGCAAAAATTGTTTGCCTTCCTTTCATTTTTGTGAGGCTGTAACTGCCGTTAGTTGAACATCATTGTTAAAATGAATTTTTTTTTTTACTTAAAATTCTAAAATCTCTTCAAGAAGAAGAAGAAGGTTCTTATATGATGTTATCATCATTTTGTAGATAGTAGTCGGATCAGAAGGGAACAAAAATTTCTTGCAACGTCGGTATCGCATAAGTGATCGTTCCACAAGAGATGATTGATAATCCACATACCGAGAATTTTGAGAAGATTGGCTTCCATCCAAGATGTAACTGCCACTGAAAGATAGCGGCAAAAAGTTCTGGTTCCGTCCAGCAAAGTGGTTTAGTGGATTAGAAGATTCATACAGGAGTTGATTTAATGAAAAAGAGATTCGGGAATGTAACATCAGCATTTAATTTGAAGGCATCAGAAATAACCCATCCAATAAAACTTGTATTGAACGGTCTTCTAAAAAGATGGGGAAACATCGCTCCTTAAAGCACGAAACGATGCAAGTATTTTTTCAACTGTTCGGGAAGATAAACGGCATTTTTCAATCAGTCCAGGAAAATTAGTCAAAATAAATTGCACGACTGGATCGCACATTGTAGAATAAAATGTAACTTTAAAGTTAACATCAAAGCATTTATTCGATTTTTTTTACTTTTGATTGTTTGAAAAAAGTACGTAAAAGAGTTTTCAGCGGAAAAAATTTAACGCCATTATTTCTATAAAAAACGTAAGACAGTGTCATTTTTACTTGTGATTATAGGTACTATAATGCAAGTCATGGACATTACGATGATAAGAAAGTCGAAAAAAGTGGGTCCGGAAATTCCGTCCGTCTGTCTGTTCGAACTTCTACAGCGGATGAGCCGATTTGCTTCAAACTTGGTATTTAGTATTTATTTGATAGTATTTCGGGGGTGTTTTTTCATTTTTTGCTCTAGGTCGAAAAATAACGGTACCTCCTGTCATACAATTTTTAACAAAAAGTTTGATTTCCTTGGAAACGGCTCTAACGATTTTGATAAGACTTTCAGAGTGGTAATTTTTTTACAACAATGCATCTTTCAGTTAGAATGAATTTTTCGAACTTTGTTCCATAACGGTACTTCTCATATAACCGGTTTTTTCTAATGCTATATCGTAATGTTTTATCGTAAACCATTATCCCGATTCCAATAAAATACAGGAAGTCTTTTGTCTTCGATTTTTTTTTTAATTTTCTAAAAAAGAAATTGGTTTTCGAAATATTTTTTTGAAAACGGGTTGATTGATTTTTTTTAAATAATTCTCAGATAAAAATTACAGATTTTCTTATAATGACATAGTAAAAAAAAATTTAAATATTTTTTTCGAAAAGTTTGTCAAAAAAACGACTTTTTAAAAAAACTGGTCGAAAGATTTTCAATTTTTTTTTCTTCGGTAGACATTTAGTTTTCAAATTTTATTGCATACTTAGTTTTTCTGAGAAAACCCTTAAACTAATTAAAAAAATGAAAGAATTTTCGAAAAAAAAAAAATTTTTTATAAAAACAAGTTAATGCGACCCAGTCGTGCATTCGATTTAAATTTTAATCGACGATGTGACCGTACATATGAGCAAGTACGTGCGATCCAGTCGTGCAATTTATTTTCTAAATCGTAAGAACGGTTTTTAAATAAAACGGTTTTTTTTCGAAAATATTTTAAATTGAAATTACATAGGCTACCTACATCTTCCTGAATATCAATTTTGGTTGTAACCGGTTAACCAGTTCACGAGAAAGTAATAAAAAAACGGTCCTTTCGAAGGTACCGTTCTTAGCCCACCATTAATTTTTTACTTGCGATTTATAGGGACTATAAGGCAAGTTATGCATTCGTAAAAAAAAAAAAATTCTAACAATCAAACATGCCATTACGATGATAGAGAAGTCAAAAAAAGTGGGTCCGGAAATTCCGTCCGTCTGTCTGTCTGTCTGTCTGTCTGTCTGTCCGTATCGATATCTACAGCCCAAACGGTTGGGACGATTTGATTCAAACTTGGTATATAGTATTTTTAGAGTGCTCTACCCGACAGTTTTTGGAATTGGCATTCTAGCTCCAAAAATAACGGTACCTGCCATATAACTTTTAATGAAAAACTTATTTTTCTCGAAAACGGCTCCTACGATTTTGATAAAACTTTCAGAATGATGTTTTCTATGCAAAATCTATCTTTTAATTTTAATGGATTTTTCAGAAAAAGTTTTATAACGGTACCTCCCATATGACCGGTTTTTTTAAAATCAGACTTTCTCGTTAATTAACTAACGGATTTTGATAAAATTTTCAAAATATGTAGAGCTTTATGATTTAAATAATATTGTTTTTTTAAATTTTCAAAAACATTTTTTTTTAATTTTTAATAATTTTTTTAAAAAAATATTTTGTTTTCTGAATATTTTGAAAACGGTTTAATAGATTTTTTTTTAATTTTTCTCCTAGTATAAGCTTTAGATTTCTTTGAATTGACATACTCAAAAAAAATTTAAAATATGTTTTCGAAAAGTTTTTCAAAAAAAAACATTTTTTTGAAAAAACTGGTCGAACGATTTTGAAATGAAAAATTCATAAAATATAAAACAGCAAAAGACATAAGATGGCTTACAACATTTTTTTCCAAAAAACGTTATGAATAGTGTTTTTTTGATTTCATAAAAATGTTTCCCCCAAATTTTATTTCATATTGCTCGGCTAAGCCTTAGCCATTAGTCAACTAAAAGAAGGTGACAACCTACATACATACCTACGTATTTTAAAGCATTTCATCATCATAAAAGCACACAGAATAAATAAGGAGACTATGATAAACACACAAAAACAACTAACAAATAAAAAGAATTATTCGATTACTACTGAATGCAAAAATTTCAACAGAGAAAACAAAAGTTTACACCTTCCTATAAACAAACAAAACCACTGTGTTAACTTTTAATATTGTCTCTATACCTACTGGCTTAACAGTAGTTGGAACACGTATCTTAATTTTAGTACCTACCTTCCTTCCAACCTTATTATAGGTACCTAAATCCTTTATAAATTCCATTGGTCCCATATTGGGACGTATAAAGGTCCCTTTGCCTAGCATCTTTATGCCAGTTGTTCAAATTTTTCATACCAAAACGAAAATTTAACTGAAAAAAGTCCTTTATATCTTTCTATTAGCAAATTATATTATAAGCACTAAACAACAAGTGGAAAGATAATACAATAAAAAACTGCAAAAGCTAACAATCCTATATATTTATGTGTTTATCCCTTTATCGTGACGCATGTTCGTTCGAGCTCCAAACCACAACGATTCTAAAGAAGTTGCACGTCAAAAAAACATTAAAATTAAATCTTTGTCAAAAAGACGCCTGTACCTAAAAAGGATTAGCACACGGGAGCAAGTACGTGCGACCCAGTCGTGCCTTTTATTTTTCACCAAAATATAACTCTTGTCTTCAAAAGCACACTGATTTTTTTTTTTATAAAAATTCTTGGAGCCTTTTTTTTTCTTGGAAAATGTCAATGTAGAATGTCAATACAATCTTATCTTCCAAATTCGAATACGAACAGGCAGACAGACAGATAGACAGACGGACAGAATTTTGCCAGTAACTCAAATATGTTTCTCTATCATCGTTATGTGTAATAATAATATGATCTGAATTCCATGTGCTGAAATGAAAAACTTTGTAAATTATGGAATTACAGTTTTTGCATCCCTTCACGTCTTAGCTTATATATAATTGAGCCACATCACGAAGTAGATTGCATATACACTGATTTTTTTTCCAAAGTATTTGACCAAGAACTAAACCCAGAGCATATGAGTTTCGGCCATTTCTTAGTTAACTAATCGTCATTCCCGCCCCCTTACAAAGTGGGATGCTGACGAATGTCCTTCATCATTAAAAGTGTTTATCTGCATACGTACTTAAATAGCTTTTTCTTTGCTTAACTTTGAGAATCTCAATTTTCAATTTTGGTTTGTTAAATAAAATTCCTATTTAATTTGAAATTACAAAGTTATCCCTTAAATTATGATATTAATTAAACAAAGAATTTCCGCAAGTGAGTCAAAAAAAAAGATGATTACTTAACTCTGCGAGTTATTTACACAGCTTAACTTAACTTTGCCATCAGAAATTCTAAAGTTTACACAATCAATTTATTAGCATTTCTCGTGTACTTGTTATAAATTTAACATCAATGACGACACTGATTTTACGACTCAAAGTATATTTTTAACTCTAGTAAGAAGACGCAAAATATCCCCCTTTATTATAAATACAATAATCACGGAACATCTAAAAGTTGCAGATATTTTAGATTTTTTTAGCTTTTTATCCTAAAGTAAAGTATATACTTACAAAGTGAGATTAAGATACAAAAGTCAGCAGAGATAGTAATCTTCTAGCACAAATAATAATAATCACTTCCACCTATCTTTCCAAGTGTGGTTTACTTTAACACAATAAATATTGCTATGTGAATTTCACCAGTAAAATAAGATAAATATTTTAAAATTCAATTTTTTACTTACAATTATATGTAGGTACTTGAAAATTAAAAAAAAATTATTTTTTATTTGGTAAAAAATCAAAAAAAAATCTAAAATAGAAAAAAAAAATATAAAATCACTAGCTGATCCTCCCGGCTCGGTTACATCATCAATTATCGATTTTTAGTGAGTGACATTTTTGGTCATAACACCGGTTCTTAACATCGCACAGCAAACAAAAATGTCCTAAATTCACCTAAAAATTTCATCCAAATCGATTGAGCCGATAAAAGTAGTTCGCGCACAAACATAATGTGGATCATAATCATAACACAAAATGCTAAGAACTTTAAATTTAATTTGTTTTTAAATTCAGAATTTCTTGAACAGTCTATGAAAAATTAACATAAACCACAACTTATCAAGGAGATCATTGTTGATATTTTTTTGCTGAACAAATATTGTTGATGATTTATTCGTTTGCTCCAAAAAAAAATATTTTTTTTTAAATTTCTGAGACTTCAAATTACGGTACCTGTCATAAAACCGTTGTATAAAAGCTTGTTTTTCTCGAAAACCGCTCCAAGAATTTTTTTATGAAAAAAATCCGTATATTACTTCGATTTTCTCAAAAACTGATGATCAAAACAAAATTGATATTCAAGAAGATGTATTTTTTTTTGTTTTGTATTTTTAATAATTTTTTTTATCAATATTTGGAAAACGGGTAAGTGATTTTTTTTTAATTTTGTTTTTAAATGTATGTTATTTCTGTGCTTATGTTTGTATTCTTGAATTTTTTTTATTAAATAAATTCTTTTAATAATTTTTTTTTAATTTTTAATTAAAAAACAAATTGTTAAAAAATAACCGTTTTTTTAAAAAACCGCTCCTACGATTTTGAAAAAAAAAACCATCCTTTTGTACATTTCTTAAAGAAATAAAATGGCGTTTAAAATATTTCACTCAATACAATTTAACGTACTTTATTCAAACATTTGAAAGTCAAAAAAATCGAATTAATGTTTTGATTTTCACTTTAATTTTCTTAAATTTTATTTTTCAATGTGACCACATAGCATATGAGAATTACGTGCGATTCAGTCGTGCAATTCATTTAAATATCGATCCGAGAAATGATCTTTTCGAAAAAAATACTACTAAAATGGTTTAAACTTTTGTTTTAGTAATAACTTTATCTTTGATAACTTATTAATAATAAAATAATAATAATTCTTTCGGAGAATATGCGAGTTGTAAACAAAGAAGAATGTGATGTTTTTGTTAACGAATAGTCAGACACGTTGTTTGTTACTCTTTTTTTAGCTAACAAGCGCCTTTTCTTTTCCTATCGCAGCAAAGAAGTAAATCAATAAAGGGTCTTTCGAACTTTGACAGTTGATAGCTGCTGTATCGTTGAAGCTACAACTGTCAAATTAGCTGTGACTTATTTAGTCTGTGTTGTCAAATCACCATGAATGGGAATAGCGTTCAACAGCACGTGCAAATGAATAAATTGTTTTATAAAAATGGCTGTTCTGTTCGGGAAATGTTTCTCGCGTTCTTACGGTCGCCATAATTATCCTATCGAGAGGACAATTCGCAATGTGGTGGACAAATTTGAGTCTTCAGTAAACGGTAAACCTAGCACCCGCACGACGATGAAAGGTAAGATCTGCTGAAAATATCGCCACTATCCGTGAGGGTGTGTAGGAGACTCTGATGCAGGGATGGGAATGTCGAGTTCAGAAAATGAAGCAGATCGCCCAAAAAAAACGGAGTAGATTTGAAAAATATGTATGTAGCGTTGTTTGTTACTCTTTTTATAGCTAACAAGCGCCTTTTCTTTTCCTATCGCAGAAAAGAAGTAAATCAATAAAGGGTCTTTCGAACTTTGACAGTTGATAGCTGCTGTATCGTTGAAGCTACAACTGTCAAATTAGCTGTGACTTATTTAGTCTGTGTTGTCAAATCACCATGAATGGGAATAGCGTTCAACAGCACGTGCAAATGAATAAATTGTTTTATAAAAATGGCTGTTCTGTTCGGGAAATGTTTCTCGCGTTCTTACGGTCGCCATAATTATCCTATCGAGAGGACAATTCGCAATGTGGTGGACAAATTTGAGTCTTCAGTAAACGGTAAACCTAGCACCCGCACGACGATGAAAGGTAAGATCTGCTGAAAATATCGCCACTATCCGTGAGGGTGTGTAGGAGACTCTGATGCAGGGATGGGAATGTCGAGTTCAGAAAATGAAGCAGATCGCCCAAAAAAAACGGAGTAGATTTGAAAAATATGTATGTAGCGTTGTTTGTTACTCTTTTTTTAGCTAACAAGCGCCTTTTCTTTTCCTATCGCAGCAAAGAAGTAAATCAATAAAGGGTCTTTCGAACTTTGACAGTTGATAGCTGCTGTATCGTTGAAGCTACAACTGTCAAATTAGCTGTGACTTATTTAGTCTGTGTTGTCAAATCACCATGAATGGGAATAGCGTTCAACAGCACGTGCAAATGAATAAATTGTTTTATAAAAATGGCTGTTCTGTTCGGGAAATGTTTCTCGCGTTCTTACGGTCGCCATAATTATCCTATCGAGAGGACAATTCGCAATGTGGTGGACAAATTTGAGTCTTCAGTAAACGGTAAACCTAGCACCCGCACGACGATGAAAGGTAAGATCTGCTGAAAATATCGCCACTATCCGTGAGGGTGTGTAGGAGACTCTGATGCAGGGATGGGAATGTCGAGTTCAGAAAATGAAGCAGATCGCCCAAAAAAAACGGAGTAGATTTGAAAAATATGTATGTAGCAGATATTGAAAACAAAAATTATAACAAAAAAGTAATATATTTTCATCTTATTTAATACTAGCTGACCAAACCTGCGTGCACCATTGGTTTCAGGATCCAAATAACAGTGCTTCCTATCACATCCAAGTATATCTTAATTCTACCAAGCTAAACATGTTAATTCAACACAAATGTTTTTCAATCGCCAAAAGCCATTTAAATACAATATTGTTGAAATGGAAATTATAAAGGTATACAGGGAAAACTATATTTCCGTAGATATAGGCATATGTGCACCATAGCGCAAGTCAAAATTTTGCGAAATCCTTCTAAAAAAAAGAAGATTCATGAAGACCCCAGCGCCACCGAAGGGGTAATTACATTAACCTAAGTTACTCTTACAACGTCAGCTATCCGCTTAATAGGTCTAGGCATTTCCGGGACAAGAGGGAACAAACATCCGGAGACAAGAAGTGACTTTTTGATTTGCAAAAATAAATGAATACAAACAACACAATTTATATGAAATTTTTATAATTTCATAAAAAAAGTTAAACGAAGTAGAAATAAGTTGCTACGTAGCAGATGCATAAAAATAAATAAATGAAGAAGATCTACTACGTATGAAGTAAATTGGCAGCCCTGCTCCGATGCAGTCGATTTCGCGAATTTTGGACTTCCAATGGGAGTGACGTTGACGTTGGCCAGGCCATCACCGTCAATGGCGAGCACTTATAGGTGGATTATCGCCAACTTCTTTTGGCTTGAATTTTATAATATGGACACCAATATTTCAAAAGAACGGCACTAAGTTCCACACAGCTAACGCCACACTGGAAATTCTGCATGAGATATTCGAGAACATGGTCATCTCACGTGGAGGTGATGTGAATTGGCCATTGAGATCTATTTGACCTCGTTAGACTTTTTCTTTTTGGGTTTTTTTGAAGTCGTAGGTCTATTCAAATAAGTCACAAACCACAGCGACCCTCAAAGCAACATAACCAATGCCATTAGTCAAATTCAGCTCGATTTCTGCAAAAGAGTCAAAGAAAATTGGACATTTCACCTAGAGAAGCCACGGAGGAATGAATGATATTATATTCCATACATAATGACATCAATAGGCCCTTAAAACGAAAAAATCGATATCTCACAGACACTTTGTTTTATTTAAATTTAAAGATAAGAAGCGCTTAAATAAAGACCCTTTAGATTAAACCTAATTACGGAAACCTGAGCTTGAAGTATTGGCAGCACTATTTCTTGGGACTCGAATGTGGGTACATGAACATGGCACACTGAGTGTTTGTGGTTAAAATAGGATGCTCCTGCAGTATAAGGCAACTAAGGCACAAAGTGAAGTTAGTTTGGTACATTCATCATGCGTTGTACACGATCATCAGGTCGTGCTCTCTCTAGCGGCAATGATGAGGAATTGCTCTACCTATCCCTACACTGTTTTTTTCCGGAACTGATGTCTTTCATACGCTGGGACTGTTAGGTCTAGACTTTATGGGAGGCTTCAACATGCTAGTAATCGGACTTTTTTATCACTAAATGTTTTCTACTGGTAGCTCACTGCCTAGAGGCTGACGTGATAGACAGCTGAACCTATTGGTCGGGCACTTAACTGACTCAACTTATCAAACAGACCATTCGAAAACATTTTTTCACACTAAAGAAGAAAGGAAAGGAAACTTACCACCACCTATTAAATTAATAATATACGTCAATAAAGACGGTTCCAAAATTAATTACGCTATGGCCGAGGGATTCTTGTGAAAAACCTTAGAACAAGCCACTTTGATCAGACTTCCTAGCTGTATCTTCCTGCCTAAGGGTCTGGAGGTATAACGATAGGTGTTAAGCAGTTTGCAATGTTGTCCATACTACTCGCTGATAGCAACTTTTTTCATAAACAGAAACGTGACAGTAAAAGCTATCTCAGCCTTTGATTTAAAATTAAAGCTATCACCTGCTGTTTCCAAAAGCTAAGACTGTTCAGTAAACTGATGAATTGGCAAAACCAAAATGGTAATACCATTTTCTTGTAAACACATTTTTCCTTAAATAATATAACACAAAAAAATTCATCAAAATCCTTAGATTTGTTGTCGGGAAAAAAGCTTTGGCCTAATTAAAATTCAATCTCCCTCATAAGAAGCAACAAATCCGAAAATCTGAAGTAAAAAAAATTATTTCCTCAATTATTTATTAACCACCTGGCCAAATCCACCTGTTAGTCAAACAGAGCAAAATATGATATCAGCTCGAGTACATCGCTACAGATAAGCTTTAGTTCCGCAACAATCTCTTGAGCGCCAACATCTGCGAAACTCATTTCATTAGTTTATCAGCAATAATTAAGTTTACCTCCTCCGGTATCCACCCACCATTCATTATCGTCGATAAGTACACAAACTGCGTAATTACTTCCAAAGATACCTACCTAAATACATTACACACATGGCCCATTCCAAGACCGGTGTAGTGGCTGTTCCGACAGATATTTTATCGAGTGCTGAACAATATGCAAACGCTTATCAGAAACACACTCGATAAGCAAGACACATGCGTAGCTCATTCCAGCACGTTATCCGTGAGTTCTCCATTTCCATTCGCAGCGTTGCCAAGCAAAAGCTTACCGCGACGGTTTCAGTTGTATCGCGGCCGGCATGGCACCCGTCCAATTGATCGCGTCGATCAAGCTCCAGCCAGAGGAATTTTAATGATGACTTCGTCGGGATCGTCATCATCATCGATTTTGATTGCATTGCTGTCATCGATTCTGCTGCTTGTTTTTGCCGTCGCCGAGGTAAATGATCTCAGCTCAACCTCTCAATCGATTCATAATTTCTGATCTTTTGATCTTTTGTGTTGTGAATGTCCACTCAGACAGAGGGCCTTACTCCCGAAGATGTTCGATTTGCAAGACTGCGCTGTCAGAACGATTCAACAGATGATCCGGCAATGCGGCTGCAGTGGTCTATGAGGATGTTTCCGGATAACCATGAAACTCATTGCTATGTAAAGTGCCTTCTGAGTAAATTAGGGCTAATTAATCTGAAGTATAGGGGGCTGGATGTAAATCACGCAGTGTGGGAATCTTGAATCTGTTAGATACACTTCGTTTGTTTTGCAGGCCAATAAATTTATTCAGCCACTGGAGAGCCAAGACATTGAGATCACCGAAGAGTGCTTTACACAGCTCGAGGATATACTCAGTGGAACTTGTGAAAGTTATTATAGAAAATGGATGGAGCTGAGGAAGTCCTGTAAGGAGTTCTTCTATATTGCGCTATTTGAGGATCCTAGGGAGGTGGACAAGTTTAACAAGCTAAACGTTAGTAAGTTCTTCAAGAATCGGCCTTCAATTCAATGTATGTTTATAGGTCACAGAGAGTAAGCAGTTGGGGGAGTCTGCTTCGGAGTTCTGCAGTAAGGGTCTGGCATATTCGGAGGCCAAGGAGTTGACGTCTGAACAAACTGTTGGCGATGACATATTGAGTCTTTTCAAGTTCGAGCTAGGATGTGTTTTTCGACACATTCGTTACTTTGATGCTTATGGAAGGATTGATGTAAGTTGCATTAACTTTCTGCGGTGGACTTTTGGAAATCATTTTTTATTTATTTTAGGAAAATGAAATTCTCCGAAGTTTTGAAGAAGCTCATTCGAAAACCAAGTCCAACATTCAGGTTATTTCCAAGTGCGTGCATAGAGCCAACTCCGTCTTCCCATTCGGGGCTTGTCAAATGGCGTATGAACTTTACCAGTGTTTTATGAAAAAAATTAAAAATTTTAAAGAAATTTATGCGCAGCGCGATAAGATAAGCCGGTATTTTTGAATTTTTAAAATAAGGGGTTAACGCTGACTATAAAAAATGTGATTCATGTTTAGTTGTACTAGATTAAGAACTTAAGTAACTGTACGAGTACCTATAACAACGAAAGAAGATTGATAAAAGTTTAGATAACCATGTTTTATATTACTTTGTTGTTTGCTGTTGTTTGCCAAAGAAGTAAGAGCTTATTATTTAAGATAAGTGTACCTACTTTATATTCCGTTTATAAAAAAAAAATTAAATAAAAGATTCGATTTGATTAGTAGAATTTGTTTTGTAATTTTATTTAAACTTATAAGTAGCATTGTTGCAGTTCGGGAAAACCTTAAAGTTGCTTGCAAATGCTTTTTAAGGCTACACTTGTGGAATAATAGTAGTTCCTTTCGCTTACGGTCTAAATAAGAGCCGAATTTTAAATGAATTAAGAAACCGTATTTGGTTGCCAACCTTAGTTCATCAAAAATGCTGTTTGATTGGTATTGTTGCTGCCAAAGTTAGATTTGAAATGAGTATACTTCTAATCTATTGGATGATTTATCATTTCTAAATTGATTGACTACTACTATGTACTACAGCCGGAATGAGGGTAAAGAACATATTAATGCCATAAATATTTTATTCTTCCAACTAGGAGGAACAAAATGGAAAAGCTTAGCTCCGGGGGTTGAATCCGATGGAACGAGCTTAATAAAAGCAGATTCTGAAGGAACAATTGCCGAAGAAGGTGATGTTGCTCGGCAATTGTTGTCTGAATCAGACTAGATGATCAACGAAAATAAAAAAGGCGAACAAAAATAATTTGCGCATTGTTGTCGCGATTGTTAAAAAAAAAATACGCACTCGTTTGAGAAAATGATAAAATACCCCTCGCATGTGTGCCCAACACGGACTTTAACTTTTTTTGACTCAAATTCACTGTCCGCAAGCATATAGTCATTGTTTTATTAACCGGACTGAAATCGTTATTGCGGGCAATTTCAATGTACACAATTTTAATTGGCTCCCCTATTCTGGTCAGAGAACACCCGAAGGAAGGTATGTCGAGCTCTTTGCCGGGTTACATCACCTTACCCAACTCATCGATGTGCCAACGCGTATACCGTATGTTGCTGGGCAAGCCGCCCATATTCTTGACTTGTTTCTTACTTCTCACCCTGATTAATATACCATTAGTGTAACTTTTACATATAGCACTTCAGACCATTGTGTCATTTCAGCCAATTACTCGTCCTCCACCCATCCAGTTAAAGAAAAACTTCCCACCAGGACCGTTCGACAATACGAGAAAGCCAACAACTGGGACGGCCTGAATATTTTTTTCCGAAACTAGTGACTAGTTACTATGCTTCCTCGATAGTGACATTGATGCCAGTGCTGAAATGATCACAAATGTGATTCTTCTAGGATGCGTGCTTTTATTCCTAACAGAGTAAAAAGCATCAATCCTAAAGAAAAGTCCTGGTTTAACTCTGAGTGTAAAGAAGCTATCTGGCTCAAAGAAGTAAGTTTCCGATCATACAAAGCCAACCCTACAGAGGAAAATCGGAAGAAGCACAAACAAGCAAAGAACTCATGCAACTCCATTATTGAAAGAACCTAATTTTTGCATGACCAAAAATTTCGGCAAAAAGTTCTGCGGTGTCCCAAAGGCAGTAAAAATTGTTGGGCATTTGTAAAAAATATTAAAAACTCCTCAACATCTTCGGTTTCAAAGCTCATCGACAATAACAAACCTATGGTCTACTCTTCAGCAAAATTTCTCGCCGCCCATTTCGCTGCCAGCTCCACGCCACCTCACAGCAACGTTGCCCCCTCTGTACTTCAAAATGTAAATTTTTCCAATGGACTGATTTTTTCCACACTCGTACAGTAGCAAGAGTTCTCAAAGATCTCGATATAGACAAATCCGGATGGCATAGCACTGATTCTTCTGAAGAGGTGTTCTTCCACATTGGCAAAGCCACTACGTAAGCTTATCCATCGATCCTACTCTTCTGGAATTTTTCCTAGAAGATAGAAAAAAGCATTTGTCCAGCCTGTCCCTAAGAAAGGTGACCCATTCTCCACCTCCTCCTATCGACCCATTAGCACTAACATCCTTTCTTTCTAAGGTCATGGAAACGCTGATTAAATGTCAGCTTAAGGAATATCCCGAAGATCGAAAGCTTCTCCATGACCGTCAGTATGGTATCTGCAGCAGTGATCTGATGGCCTATTTCACCGAACAGTGGAACAAACCTAAACATTGCTTTGGCGAAAATATGATTATTGCTCTTAATATCTCCGATACAGTTGGATAGAGTTTGGCACGAAAGAAAAACCCCTTAGGAGAAGCTAGTACGAGAAAGCCAACTGAGACAGTCTTAACAATTTCTTCAGGACCTTTAAATTGTCAAATGCGCCAAAAAGTATCAAACTTAAGGATAACTCATGGTTCGATGCGAGCGACAAAAAGGTTATCAGGTTAAGAGATGTAACAAGATGTTACAAAGCCAACACTACCGAGGAAAACCGGAAAAAGTTTCAACAAGCTACAAATACCTTCAATACTCATATTCATAAGACCAATTTTTTTACATGAACAAAAAATTGACACAAAATACTGCAATGTCCCAAAAGAAGCACAAATTGTTGGTCTTTGTCGTCATCATCGATTTTTCAATGATAATTCTGCTGTCAGTTCTCAAGAAAAAAAAGATTAGCTTGCAGCTCAAATTCTTTTCTGCCGGCAGGAGTCATTACTCCTCCTATACTTGGGAGCATAAATGATTTTATTGAACCAATCTTCCTTTGAACACATTAAGTCGCAATAGTTTTAAAATATCTTAACATACTCAAATCTGGCCCGGATAGTATATCCACTATTGTTCTGAAGAGATGTTCTTCAATGCTGGCAAAACATCTGCGTACGTTCTTACATTGGTCCTATTCCTCTGAGCTCTTTCCGAGTGGATTGAAAACAGGATTTGTGTATCTTCACCCTCAAACTATTGACGAATTGCACTAACGTCCCTTCTTTCTAAGGCCACGAAAACGCTGATAAATTTTCAGCTAAGAAATTACAGACCACCGTTTGTGGAATGACCATATATTCGACGTTGCCAAAAATGCAGTGCTGTCTTCAAATATGCAAGGAATTTTTTACTCGGTCAGATCAGCCTACACTTTATAAAGCGTGTATTCATACAAGATTTGAGTATTATTCTCTTATTTGGACAGGTGCCCCTATAACGCACTTGATTTTTTCAGATCGTATCCAAAAAGAGTTTTTCTAAAATCAATTATTGATAGTAAATGTATCGTGTCTTTCATTGAATTGTCGCTATTTTTACTTGCGATTTATAGGGACTATAAAGCAAGTTGTGCGCTCGAAAAAAATATAACAATCAAACATGACATTACGATAATAGGAAAGTCGAAAAAAGATTTTTCCGCCGAAAACTCCCTTGCGTACTTTTTTCGAACAATCAAAAGTCACAAAAATCGAATAAAAACTAAGAATTTCTTCTTACATATATTTATCAAATTTTATTCAACGCTGTGACCGCACATAAGAGCAAGTACGTGCGATCCAGTCGTGCAATATATTATACTCGTAAACAGTGCGCACCTCTCGAATGTGGAACGCCTTGCCTAGCTCGGTTTTCCCTACCATTTTGATATGCAGAATTTCAAAACAAATGTGCATCGATATCTCGTTTTACACCCTTCGAAATTTCCCTGATGCTCGCACGGTGATTTGACATTTTAAGGGTAGAAAAATAACCCCTTTAAAAATAAATAGTAAATATGACAGCTCTGCACCTTTCTATTGTCCGACGTATCCATCGCATTTCTTGGATGCAGTCCGGGGTCTCCGCTAATTCTTCGGCACGTGTTCTGTTAAGGAACTAAGAATGTTATAGTAAGATCCGAACTATACCCTTTGCCTCAGAGAAGAAATTGAGATTTTATTTGAAGAGCTAAAAATAACGGTACCTCTCGTACAACCGTTAAGAAAAATCTTATTTTCTTGGGCTCCAACGATTTTAATGAACATTTTTGAGAATATTTTTGCAAGTATTGGCTATCATGGTCAGAACTGACTTTACCGCAAGAGTCTGAGAGGGTACACTCGGGAACGGCTTATTGGATTTCTGTAAAATTTTATATTTGAGAAGATCTGGATAGTCAAATTAGTTTTGCGTACCAAAGTGTTGAATAATTATTTTTTTTCTATTTTAAATTAATTTTTTATTTTTTTTTTTATTCTATATATTTCAAACTAATCAATAACAAATATTTTCAATTTTATAATCAGCTGTATATTAATAAACTCTAAAACTCTGCATACCAAAATCTTCAAAAACATTTTTTCGAAAAAACTAAAAATTAAAAATAAGATTTTATCAAAATCCGTCCTACAATTTTAGAAATACTTTTTTCATAAATTCATTATTATTTAAGACGTGTGATGGCGTACTTTGCTTTAACTAAAAGCCTTTAAGTTCTGTGGTTTGACACTTTTTATAAGTTCATTCCATGTAATTTTCTTTGTTACTTGTTTCTTTCAAAGATCTAGCCTTACAAATTGATTAAACACATAGGAGAGCAAGTACGTGCGACCCAGTCGTGCACATTTTTTATTCTTGGAGTAGCTGAATATTGTAGCCTCTAAATGCAAATCACCCTTCAAAAAATTGTCGCAAAATTTGTTGTAATTTGACAACTCAAACGGCAAGGTGCTAGATAGCAATTTTTGTGTGGTGGCATCTAGTAGGAAGTTGATGATGGCTGTATTGACGACACAAGCATCTTTTCCAAATGAAAGCCTTCTGTCTGGGGCCATGCTGGTAATTAGTTGCAGATCTTTTAGAGCGAATAGAGTGTAAAGTAGTATTATAGACGCAACTGTTATGGAGATTAAGATTGCCCATGAAGATCAAGAAGTTAACATGTTAACACTTGCGCCTTAAAAAATATGGCCTACTGGTAGACACTCCGACCATATGATCACCACTGCTAAGAATGCTCAGGCAAAGAATTTTCCTATCGCAATATCAGCCATCTCTGATTTTTGACGATATCATAGTCTCTGCATCTTACAGTGGGAAAGGAATGATAGGGATTCGAGAAAGGGACACTTCAGATGCCCAAAAGTGAGGACTTTGGTAGTTATTAAACCTTCTAAGACCGAAAAAGCAGCGATTGGCAAGGGTTAATCTTCGTTTATTCTCAGTGTCTGTATTGATATCTAAGTTAAGGATAGCGGAGCTTGGGTAGACAAAGTTCACTGTATTTGGTAATATATGATCATGTATTTTAGCACCATTACCCGAAAAATTATAGTTTTTTTCTGATTTTTTGATGAATTTATTATTTTATATACACTGAGTTACAAAAAAAGTGGCGCACCTTAAAATTTTGCAATATTTTGTAGTGATTAAAAAAAAACGTGTTTATTTACATAAAATAAAAGTAATTCATCTAAAAAAAAAACTGCAAGAATTTAGAAATAAAACAAATTAGAGAAAATGTACAAAACTTAATAAATTAAAATTAAACACTTTTATTTTTATTATTTTTTTCAACAAGTTCTCGTTCTTTTAATATTGAGTATTACCTACCCGAACATCTAGCAAAGCCTTACTTCGCCTTGGATAAGGTTTGCTACGATGGTGTCGTCCAAATTGTGACATTCCTCGATCAAAGCAGATCTCAGCCCACTGAGTGTCTCTGGGAGGGCAGGTCGCCTCCTTATCTTTTTTCCCAGCGTGTCCCAGACGTGTTCGATGGGATTCATGTCCGGGCTCATCGCAGGCCAAGCCATCACCTCGATTTCCGCTTCTTGCACGTAGTCGGTAAGGCAATTAATGGTGCAAATGGAACCACATATTCCTTCACAATGTTGTTCAGGTAATAACTTGAGTTCATGGATCCTTCCACGATGCATAGCTCGGTTTTCCCGCGCATGGAAATTCCTGCCCATACCATGACTGAAACTCCCCAGAAATTTTCCCGCTGGGCAACTGTTGCCGAAGAGAATCTTTCACCTGTTCGTTTCCACACTCTGCTACGTCCATCTGGTGAGCACAGACAAAACCTTGACTCATCAGTGAAAAGAACTCTACTCCAGTCGGCATCGGTCCAATCTTGGTGAAGGCGAGCAAATTCCATCCGATGTTGCTTGTGCTGCACCGTGAGTCTCGGCACGCGAGCGGGTCTTCTTGCTCTCAGGTCACTCTCTACTAATCGCCGCCTCACCGTTTGTGCACTTACAGCTGTCCCCCTCACTGATCGAAGTCTGTGAGACAGCTCAACCGCGGTTTGTGGACGATCTCGAAGGCTTTGAAGCACCAAAAATCGGTCATCCCTTGCAGATGTTGCTCTCGGTCGACCTGAGCCTTGACGTCGGGTGTAAGAATTGGTGTCCTTGTACCTTTTAATAGCTCTTCTTAGCTTTGCCTCCGGTTTTCTAATCATAATAGCTGCACACCGTACACTTCGTCCATCCTCAATCGAAGCCAGCACCCTGGCGACTTCTTCTGCCTTTATTTGCATATTTTTAATAAACTAATAAATAAACAAATTAAAATAAACTTATAACCATAAACTCATTAAAACATTTACGGGATCACGGAAAAGCCAGAATTAGTAAAACCCGCGTCTAGTATGAAAAACAATTAACATGTGGTTTTCCTCTATATTGTGCATTTATCACAAAGAAAATAAAAAGAGATCATGCAAAAAAGCACACAAATATTCCGTTAAACTGAAAAAAATAAAGCTCTGCATAAACATAGCGGCATATTATCAAAATGATACCAACACATCAAAAACTATGACTGCGCCACTTTTTTTGTAACTCAGTGTATACAGTGAAATCTCCTATTAGCGGACACTCATGGTCCCCGATTTTTCGTCCGGTTGTGGGAGCTGTCCGGTTAAGAGAAAGTAATTTTTTTTTAATTTTTATAATGTTTTTTATTAATCAATTGACTTTAAAGAAGGAAGGATTTATATATAAATGCATTTATAAATTAATAGAAATCTACTTTTTATAAAAATTCAAAATTGTTGACTGACGTAGTTTGCTTGCATTTTGCTCCATAAATTTATTTTCAAAATGGCTTTCAAGGTGTTTCACATTCTTAAAAGCTACGAAATCATCTTTTGTAAACTGTTTTAAGTTTTCAAGAACTTGAAATGCATCGGTGTAAGATTGGATTGGATTGTTAAAATCAGCTGCATCCTCATCTTCTTCTGATTCGCTAATGGTTATCTCTTCATTGTTTTCGAATTCGATTTAAAGGCTTGGGATATCAATGTTGTCAGCTTCAGTCTGAATATTCTTCCTGTCTTACATCAGCTGATTCACCCGATACACATTTGAAACTTATGTTGTTTCTTTTTCCCCACTTTTGGAGCCATCCGTCGGATGCATTAAAATTAGTGCACCCAATTTGTTCCGCGACTTCCATTGCTTTTGCTTTTACGAGCGGACCAGAAATTGGAATGTGTTGACTTCTTGCTCTTGAAAACCATTCCATGCATAATTGGTCAATTTGGCAACCCTCCTTCCTTAAAAATGCCTTTTTCTGGTTAACGTTGGATCCGGACTGCCATTTGCAACGAATGACTTCTTTTTTTTTAGAAATCTCTGCAGCTTGTGTTTTTCCTATATTAAACCTGAAATAAGAAACGTTGCAAAAATAAACGCTTTTTGTTAATGCATATGGTTAAACAAAACCTTTTTGCTAAACAGCGAACAGATAACTTTTCCTGTTCTAAAACATTAATGACTTCCATTTTTTCTTTTAGAGAAAGCACTTTTCTTGTAGACATCCTGCCTGCGTATGGTTTCATTACACAATGAATGAACCTTAAAAAAATCATAGGTCGTTTCAGCACATAGCAGGCTAAGAAAATTTAAAAACTGGGGGAATACCCTTTTTAACTAACAACGAAGCGCAGCGTTCATCCAAAACCTAACGCTTTTTCTCATTTGGTAAGGGAATAGCAAGCTAAAGAACTGGAGAATACCCTATTACGCTTATAAAAAAAATGTTCAGTCCGTATATTAGAGCTTCGCGTCCGGCTATTGGAGATTTTCTACGAATTTGTTTCTATATTAATAGAAACGAAAATTAAAATGATTTTTTTTGTTTTTAATGTGTCCGTTTAAAAGAGGCTTTAGATGAAAAAATGTAAGAAACAAATGTCCGCGTCCGTTTAAGAGAGTGTCCGCTTATAGGAATGATATTTATATGGAGAATCTAAATAAAAGTTCGGTTCCCAAAAAAGTGTACGTTTAAGGGAATTGTCCGCTTATCGGAGCTGTCCGCAGTTGGAGCTTTCACTGTATACATATTTGTATGTCACTACAAAAAACAACAATCTTTGAATTCTAGATAACCATAGCATCAAAAGCATCCACCGCAATTCTGACACAAATTTTATTTTTTTTTTCGTGACTCTATTTATTTAAGTTTATTTCTTATTTTTTTCTTTTGATGCATTTTGTTTCTTTTAAAATGCAAAATTTAAATTAAAAAACTAATTTGCCATCTGTTGGCCACTAGCGCAACCAACATTACCTACTCATTTCTCACAACCAACAATAAGATATACACGGCCCCTTAAACTGTAATGAAGCAACAACTATCATCCTTCAACTATGCAACCAATTTATACTGATTTGCTATGGTGAGTTTCCATTTGAAAAATAATATTCACCTCGAAAACCTTGATTTCAACGTAAATTTATATTAAATAAAACAAAAACTAATCACTATGTATCCGTATCAGTTTGATGGAGGAATATTTAAAGAAACAGCATCTGACGCTAGGGTTATCAATCAATAGTCGACCCCCTGAACATTATTATTTTAATTATTTGTCTTCTGCCGATAACACTGAGGTGTCTTTTCATCAACGAGACAAACATCCAAAACAATAATTAGATTAATCAGAATTTTTTGCATTATCAACATCAGCTTACCTCGCAGGTCACACAAACACTTTTGTCCTGTTTACTTTATTCATTTGGAAAATTTTAATTCCAATCAAGAGAACAAAAAAACAAACAAGAAATCTGATATTTTATCTCATTTGAACTTTGAAGTAAATAAGAACAAAAGATGCACAATGATGAATGTCGGTAGGTATAGGTTATGTACATCTTACTTACCTTTCCTATGAGTAAACACTTTTCAATCGTTTACTATAAAACAGTGAGGATCTGAAAGTTTGAAGACAGTTTGAATTTGTTGTTCGTACCGATTTGAGCATTTTAATAAACTTTTCAACAAAATGAAATTCGCTATTGCAATTCTCATGTTGGCCGCCTTGGTAAGCCTTTTGAAGGTGGTTAGCATATAAGCATATAACACATTCCTTTATCGTTACAGGCATCGGCTGAATATACAGTTAAGACTCGAGAGGACCTCATCAAATACCGTGAAGAGTGTGTTGAGAAGCTCAAAGTTCCAGCTGCTGAGTTGGAGAAGTATAAGAAATGGGACTTCCCCGATGATGCCCCCACTCACTGCTACTTGAAGTGTATTCTTGAGGGATTCGGTCTCTTCGACAAGGATACTGGCTTCAATGTGGAACACATTCACCAACAAATGGTTGGCGGATCGCATGCTAATCACTCAGATGATATGCACGCCAAGATTGAGAAGTGCGCAAAGGATGCCCATGGAGCTGATGACTGTGAACGTGCCTACCGCGGAGCTATGTGCTTTATACGTGAAAACTTACATTTGGTACAGAGGAGCGTTCACGCCCATGAACACGACCATGATCACTCAAAGCACTAAAGTGGAACGTAAATATTATATTTGACGAGCTGAAATCCGAAATAAATGTTTGAAAGAATGTCGTTGATTTGTTTTCTTTGAAGCTTCGATAGAAAAGTGGAGAAGCATTTAATTTGAATGCAATCCTGGATCCATAAACTGCATAGAAGACAAATTTGACAAAACAAAGATTATTATTCACTTTTATATTCGTTACGTTCCTAAAGTTTTAGATTTTGTTCGTTTTTTAGAATTTTTTTACTTACTTACTTACTTACTTAGGGGGCGCTACAGTTCGGGACGAACCTAGGCCTCAACCAACATACCTCTCCAGCCAGCTCGGTCTTTGGCTAGCTGCCTCCAGTTTCGCACTCCAAGTTGGTTGAGGTCGTCCTCCACTTGAGTGCGCCACCTAAGGCGAGGTCTTCCTTGACTGCGTCTACCCTCTGGGATGGAATCGAAGATCCTGCGACCCGTAGCATTGTTGTGAAATTCTAGAAAGGAAAAATAAAGCAAAATATACTGTTTACTGCTTGCGGTCAGACCGTTAGAGATGGGTTCCCTTCAAAACATCAAAAACTTTGAAGTATTCGCCTCCATCAATAATAATGGCACCAGCTGATTATTTGGACTTGTTTCTCAGGGCACAAAAAAGAGAGAATTCCAAATGCATCACGAGGAATTAATTGATATTGATTCTATAAAAACTTAAGAGACACTAGCAAGAACTACCATATAAGCCTCCGGGAACATCGCCACGATCCGTTAAAGAACTCGGCCTTTGCAGACTTTAACACGGCGTCAGGAACTTGGGCCGTTTATTCGCTGACTGGGCTTCGAAGCGTTTGCAAGAGGACCTCATCTTCAGAGAAGAGGCGCATTTTTGGATGAATGGCTGTGTTTACAACCAAAATTTGCCGTTTATGGGACGAAACCAAACCCAAGATGTTTTCTATAAACGTTTGTTGAGGATTTTTTAGCCAGTGGCGTCATTGGTGCGCGTATACTTTTCGACAACGACGTTGCTGAGGTGTTTACCGACAATGGTAAATGCTACAGAACGATGATAACCGTGCTACTTGCTATACAACGGACGCCACGATTGACATTCTGCATTTAAGATTTGAGTGTAAGGTTATCTCTCGCAAAGGTGACATGAAATAGCATACCAAGGTCTAGCATTTTAACCCCCCAAGACTATTTCTTGAGCAAATGTAAGAGATTGTTATGGAGAAAGCTTCGAAAAATAAGAGAAGGTATTTCAAAAGCATCCAGACTTAAAAGAAACCTCTCGACAAAACACAATGGAGTCCAGTCTTTTGTAAGAAACAAATTGCTCGTGGACTTTTGTTTATTTTATAAATTTACCTTCAAAGTAGATCACAAAATTTTTATGTTATAACAATACCTAAGCTATTTCTGCCTACAAGAGACAAGCCCAGTGCATTTGCGACTTTATTCAGCCAAAAAAATGGGGAAATTAGTTAAAGGATGGCAACAGTCGGAATCGGCGGTGAAAGGGATTAGAGGGGACAAATATATGCAAGTCGATTTGAATGGCAGCGTGGGTGGGGTGGTGTTTAGGGATTAAATATGGTAAGTTTAGCCAACAATTTTGCTTCAGGGTGTTTTTAATATAACCTCAAATTTTATGAGATATGGGAAAAAGACGGTTTTCGATTTTTAGTTTTTTTCCAAAAAAAAAAAAAAAAAATACACAATTAAAATTTTGAGCACGGCTTATTTTGGTTTATCTTGAATTAAACTTAAAAAAAGTATCCTCACATTTAAATACTCTTACAAAAATAATAAAAACTAGAATCGCCCATGCCCATGGAATTCAAGCACCTCTCAGTTCTGTTTAACAAAATTACATATTAAGTCGATGAACATAGATAGATAGATAGATAGATAGTTTTATTATTCATTCATACAAGTTTACAACTATAAATGCAATACAAATGTTTTAATATTGAATGAGATGCGGACATTCGGTAACTGTGAAAGTTAGTGTTGAATGACACGATTATAAAAATTTATTCAAATAGATATCTGATGTGGGGTGGCAACCAGGATAAAAGTATTTAAAAAAAAAAAATTAATTAAAAGTGAACAATAGAAAAAAAAGTTATTAATTCAAAATATAAACTTAACAAAACCAAAATAATACACTTTAATCTTAAACGAAAAGTTTAACTGTGAGTATTTACCATTTTTTAATAGGATAAGGTTCTTAACCCTCTACTGCACGCACTATGATCCAATGAAAAAAATTTCATTTTCATTTTGTAAAATTAAGAGACTAAACAAAAAAAATTTGTTAAACAAATTGTATCAAAAGTTATTAACTTTAGCCATATATGGCTGCTTGTGCAGTTACTCATTTTTCAAGCGAAAACACATAAGTCCAAACTCTATTTAGCCTCACCGTCCCCAATGAAAGAAGACCCGCTTTAGTAAGACAAACTTGAAGTTTCGGGCTATTGAACCAGTTATCAAAGTATATTTTGTGGTTCAAATGTCTTGGCACCGTTGATACCAACCTGGACACAATATTTCCACTAACACCCAAATCTGGGAAACCATCTGGAACCACGTTGCTCTGCTCCCCTGCGAAAATGTCGAAGTCGTAGCTGAACCCCGATATTCCACTTAAAACGAGGTTTGTGTAACCCCATTTATGTGGTTTTTTGGGGTTATACTGCTTAAGCTGATGTCGACTCTTAGTGGGAATTGTTTGTTCGTCCACTGCAAGGTGTTCTTCTTTAGGTATAAGGAGAAGTCTTTCCCTTATGTTATTCAAGAGTGGCCTGACTTTAAACAGCTTGTCGTGCCCAGGTTGACCAAACCCCACAACTTTGTTGTCATTGTCCGCGAAATGGAGATATCTTTTTATTTCCTCCCACCGCCTAGATGGCATGGTCTCATAAACAAAGGGCCGTCCTAGTTGGGAGTTCCAATATCTTCTTGTAGAAGCTAATTTGACGAGAGACGTGAATAGAGAAATACCGACAAATTGTTCCATTTCACTTCGATTAATATTGACTGGCTTATTTATGTTGTCTTGTAAGGCTTTTCTATTGGATTCCTCAACAATCATGTCTAACAATTCTCCAGTGAAAAGAAAAGAAAAAAAGTCAGCCGGGGTCTCTAAGGACGACATTTCCTCTGGAAACTCTTTGGTCCCTAAAAAGGGATAATCGCTTTCCTCGTATGATGCACGAGCCTTGTTAGTCCAGGTAACCTTTTGTTTTTGTTTTTTCTGTTTTGAACTCAAAGTGGACAGTGGTTTTTCATCTGCAGAGTCGTACTCACTTTCATCTGTTTCAGGGACCTCCATGTGCTTTCTACCGTCCATCTCCATATCCTGCTCATCCCCCGATTCCAGGATTTCATCTTCACTCGCAAATCCATCGCGAGGAACGGCACAATATCTTTTTCCGTAGAAGGAATTCGAGGATATCATTGCTTTCTCACTGCAAAAAAAACGAAAAGCACGTATATCAATATTTTTGTGAATGCACAAGCAGCCATATATGGCATCCATTAATATTGATATTAATGGATAAGGAGCCATATATGGACGTTGTCAAAAACGCCCCGTGGTTTGAATTTGACAGACATAAATAAACATTTAACACTGAAATCTTACTTACCAATATTAAATCTCACTAAAAAAAATATAACAGCCTCCAAATTATTGTCAGGTCAATTATAAATGATTTTTTATTTATTTGTTTTTTAACTACACTGTCGCTGCGCGCACTGTTGAAATTCACTGTGGTTTTTCGCGATTGCGCAAAGAAAAAGAAAACCAAATACACAAAAACACATCAACAAAGAACTGTTCTAGGCGATCAAAACGGTTCTTTTCCAGTGGCACTTGTGAAATCTCAGTAGTAGGCGTTGAAAATTCAAAAGCCATATATGGCTTCTTGTGCAGTAGATTCAGAACATTCATAGTCATGTGTGAATAGCCAGTCTTTAATTTTTCTCATAAATAAACTAAATGAAGTAGTTTGTCTTATAGATAGCGGTAATTT
This sequence comes from Platycheirus rosarum, assembly GCA_963971375.1. Lineage (NCBI taxonomy): Eukaryota > Metazoa > Arthropoda > Insecta > Diptera > Syrphidae > Platycheirus > Platycheirus rosarum. Next base: position 129,789,630 of record OZ020509.1, on the reverse strand, counting down.
ATTGAAAAGTTTCGGAGCTGTAACTGTGAAAAAAGAGAGAAGTGTGTACTTCGTGCAAATGGTACGTTAACAAGATGCGAGTTATTTATACGGAGACTGTAAAACTGCGAGTTTCTAGATGGAATATTGCCACTTTGTTTAAAGAACTCTCTATAAACTTTGAAAACATAGAGGTGCCTTATTGGTAAAATTTGCAATTCCCTGTATAACGGCCAACTTTCAGCCAAACGACTTTTATTACAAATTATTCTTATAACATGTTTTTGAGCTATCATGAGGGGTCTGAAAGTATTCGCACAAGATCCCCCCCAGCTAGAAATTCCATATCGAAGCTTTGAATGAGCAAGACCGTTGTAAATTATTTTTAAAACTTTTTTTGAGCAAAATGGTTTTATTAGGTACATTTTACGAGTAACCAACATCATATACGACTTCAGAGAGCGAATATGTATTTTCCAATTTAAGTTGAAATCGATTAAAACATCCAGGTATTTGAATTTCATCACTGACTCAATTTTAAAGCAACTATGGGTACATAAATAATGAGAATGGAAATTGCGTTCACCAAATTTATGAATCGGTAAGCAAAATTGTTTACAATTATGAGCATGAAAGCGAAGGTTATAATCAAAAAGGTTGTTATCAGAAATTTTGAAAGCTACTAATATAGTTTTCTCGCTCAAAATTAGATTATGAGCAGCAAACCATGTCCTTAGGATTTCTAAATCTTCTTCAATTTTGGCAACGCAATCAAAAGTAGTTTTAAATTTATAGGTATATGTCATCTGCAAAAGCAGCAGGGGAACCGTTTAATTTAAGATTGAAAAGAGAATTTATGTAAATTAAAAAAAGTAGTGGGCCAGGAACGGAGCCTTGTGGGACTCCATTTCTTAAAAAACGAGGACTACTAAAAGATCCGTTTATATTTACTTTTTGTTCTCTTTCCTTTAAGTAGGATTGAAACCATTTAAACATAACACCTCGAAAACAAGCATTATACAGTTTGTTTAATAAAATCTCATGCTCAACCATATCAAATGCCTTAGTCATGTCCACAAAAAGATTTTTTGTGGGAAAAAATGGGCACGACTGGGTCGCACGTATTTGCTTTTATGTGCGTAAAAACTTTGGAATGCAAGGTCTGATACCAGTATAAGGCGCCAGTTATAGCGATCAGGAAAAAAATTCAAACGGATATTTAATTATGTTTTCATATGATTTCAAACATATTTTCTGTACTAATCGAATGGTAAACACTCAAAGAGTTTTTTTTTGCCAAAAATGTTTTCAATTGAACAGATATTTTTGGTAATTTCGGTATGCAGGTTTTGCAAACAATATTTTTTTATTAGTTTTAAAAATACTGAGTTTCAAAAAAAAAATCAAAATCTAGTTATAAATAGAATAAATTGCACGACTGGTTCGCATGAACTTGTTCTTTTGTTAGAAAATTGCTTAGTGGCTGCATATGTATGTACATATATGAAGGGTGTTTATTTAGAGGTGTGGTTTTCAAGAAGAAATAAAACGCATATAGTTTAATGTTTTGGCCAAGAATCTAGCTTTATTATAAAGATAAGGGTTTGCATTATGTTTTAAAAATGATTTCGGGGAAGTGGCCGCCCTGGCTGGCTCGAATAAATTCCAGTCGAGGCCCAATTCTCACAATTTTGTGAAAATCGGGATCGGTGGCGATTTAGTTTTGGGCCCATTCACCGAACGTGTGACGCGCTTGATGGGCGTTCGGTTTCAATTATTGAACGAGTTGTATTTTGTAAGCCTGCAAACCAATTTCCTTCCGCAAAATCTTCCATAAAGTGGATAGGCACAGGTCCAATTGTTGGGCGCGATGGCGGATAAACTCATTTGGGTCTTCTTCGATACTCTGCTCCACCGAAACGAACCATTATTTTGGTAATAAATTTGCACAATTTGCAAACTTTGTTCAGGAAAAAGTCTATTTATTATGAAATGGCAAACCAAACTGAGCATAAATCAAGTGACAGCTGTCAAAAAGACCAACTCCGAAAGAAGTATTGCCAGATTTGAAAACCACACGTCTATTAAAATAAAAAAATATTTTTTTTTTCTAGAAAATTCTTTCATTTTTTTAATTAGCTTAAAAGTTTTTTTTTCGGAAAAACTAAGTATGCAAAAAAATTTGAAAACTAGCCTATCGAGGAGAAAAAAATATTGAAAATCGTTCGACCAGTTTTTTTTTAAAGTCGTTTTTTTTGAAAAAAAAACTTTTCGAAATAATATTTTAAATTTTTTTCTAGTATATCATTATAAGGAAATCTGTAGTTTTCATCTGGGAAAATTATTTAAAAAAATTCAATCAACCAAAATTTTTTTTTAGAAAATTTTGAAATGCAATATTAATTGAATTATAAATGACTTACTGTGTGCAAAATTTTATTGAAATCGGGATAATAGTTTACGATAAGACCGCATTTGAAAAAACAAGTTATATGGGAGGTACCGTTATAGAACAGATTTCGAAAAAATCATTCTAACTGAAAGATGTACTGTTGTAAAAAAATAGCACCCTGAAAATTTTATCAAAATCTTAAAAGCCATTTTCGAGAAAATCAAAATTGTTTGTTAAAAATTGTATGACAGGTACCGTTACTTTTCGACCTAGAGTAAAAATGAAAAATATGCCCTGAGATACTACCTAATAAATACTAAATACCAACTTTCAAGCAAATCGGCTTATCCGCTTAAGCTGTAGAGGCGCGAACAGACAGACAAACAGACGGACGGAATTTCCAGACCCACTTTTTTCGACTTCTCTATCATTGTAATGTCATGTTTGATTGTTAGAAAAAAAAAAACTTTTTTGCACGAATCCATAACTTGTACCTTTAATCGCAAGTTAAAAACAGTTATTCAAAATATTGCTATGCAGAATTAATTTGGCTATCTAGATCTTTTGAAATTTAAAATTTGATAGAAATCCAATGAGCCGTTACCGAGAAAGTCGAAAATTAAATAACACCGTTATATGAAAGGTACCCTGAAAAGACTTTTCCTCTAAATTTGGGTTTAATAAGATAATACCTACAAAACAAATCTCAAAAAATTTCATCAAAATCGTTGGAGCTGTTTTATAGAAAAATAAGCTTTTCCTTAACAATTAAATGGCAGGTACCGTATTTTCAGCTTTAAAAAAATAAATTTCAATTTCTCCTCTGAGGAATGACAAAAAGCTTGCCTTACCTATACCTATAATCGCAAGTAAACAAAAAATAATTTCGAATGAATATTTACAAATTATTATGAGTAATTAAATACTCAACAAAAATGAAAGAAATTTTTTTAATTATCTATAACTTTTCTCTAGACCATTTCTCCATCAGAAGTTAAACTTCGCCAGAAATCATAAAAAAAATGTTCAACCCCTAAATCCCAATCCAGCCATTCAGCCATTCGACTTGCATTTATTTTTCCCCTTTTTCTTATCCCTTTCAACGACGATTCCGACTATTCCCTTTCAGTAACTGATTTTTACTTGGCATTATATGTAGGTACTATAATGCAAATTATGTATTCGTGCATATTACAAATTTTGACAACAATCAAACAATAAATTACGATGATAGAGAAACATATTTGAGTTACTGGCGAACTTCTGTCCGTCTGTCTTTCTGTCTGTCTGTCTGTCTATATATATTTCGAAAACGGGTAAGTGGTTTTTTTTTATAAATTATGTTTTAAAATGTATGTTAATTTTGTGCTTAAGTTTGTATTCTTGAATTATTTTTTTTTTTATTTAAAAAAAAAAATTTGTTAAAAAAAATTGAAAAAAATCACACTTTTTAACATTTCTAAAAGAAATAAAATGGCGTTTAAATTATTTCTGCCTTAATAACAGCTACTTCCCCGAAACATGGAAAACGGCAAAAGTGGTGCCCGTTCCGAAGAAAACCAACAGGACTAGTGTCGATGGATATCGGCCGATTTCGCTTTTATGCTGTGTCAGCAAAATCCTGGAGGGACTTATCCTGAGAAAGCTTCATCATTTCTTCAGGGAAAGGGAATTCATACCGGAATGTCAGTATGGTTTCCGAGCACGACACTAAACCATCTATCCGCTTCTTGGACTGCACTCCTACGTGACAAACGGACTCAACAAGAAAGAGACGACAGTCGCCTGTTTACTGGACATCGAAAAGGCCTTCGACACAGTTTGGATAAAAGGACCAATATTCAAACTGTCAAGTCTAGGACTACCTCAACACTTGGTAAGATTAATCAAACATTTTCTAACCCATAGATCCTTTTATGTACAGGTAAACAAAGAATATTCACAAAGAAAGACGATTAGCGCTGGAGTTCCACAAGGTTCCAAGTTGGGCCCCATACTTTCAACCTTTATACAGCTGACCATCCTACTTACATCCCAGGGACGAAAACGAAGCTATATGCCGATGACTCCTTAACATATGCAACATCCATTTCACCAGAAATCGCAGCCAGGAGAGTTGAAGGTCACATAAGAAACTTGTGTGACCACTACCTTAAATGGGGACTAAAGATAACTACCGATAAGAGCGAGCTTATCTGCTTCAGAACCCCAACAACAGCAACAAGAGGTCGAAGACGTTTCGCATCACGCTGTGAAAATATCAGTATCAAGCTACCAGACAACACAGTGATAAGGACAAAGTTCTGACGTACGCTTGTCCTATTTGGTTTACCATATCACCAACATATATGAAGAAGATCGAAGTTTTTGAAAGGAAGATACTCCGTAGCTGTACAGGCCTACACCGAAACCCCATTAAAAGGAAATGTGTCCCAAACAAGAAGCTATATGAAGACAGCAAAGTGATCCCAATAAATCAGTTCATGACACACACAGCTCTCCAAAAATATTTTGAGGAACTTGGAGGACCACCCCAACTTGGAAATCCAGCAACTAATCCAGCAACAACTAGAGCCCAGCCATCGCTACCTCAACATTCGAGCCATCACAGACGATCGATTCGAGGATATAATGAACAATGACGGAGCAACGTTCTACGAGAGAACCAGCAGCGGACACAATAGAGGATAAGCAACACCGCATCCTAACCCCAACTTTTTAAAACCAAAGACAGTAAATTATAATTAAGAATTTCAATTAAAAGATTATGCAAATAACAATATGAAATAAGTAAAAATATAGCATTGTATAGAGTCAGCTGAACGACTTACTTCAGCTGACTCTATACCTGTTGTTGAGCCGACATGATTTATTTTAGTTATAAGTTAGTTTAAGACCAATTGTACATAAATTCTAACGAATATAATAAAAATAATCTAATCTAATCTTAAATTATTTCATTCAATACAATTAAACGTACTTTATTCAAACAATCAATAGTCACAAAAATCGAATAAATGCTTTGAAGTTCACTTTAATTTTCTTAAATTTTATTCTACAATGTGACTGCACATATGAGCAAGTAGGTACGTGCCATCCAGTCGTGCAATTTATTTTTATATTCACGAATCCTAAACTTGCCCTTATAGTCCCTAAAAATGGTACGCCCCATAGGACCGTTTTTTTTTTTTCTTCGACTTTATAGAGAAACTAAACCGATTACAATCAAATTTTATATTCAGGAAGATGTAGATAACTAAAGCAATTCGACATACAAATATTTTGGAATAACTTTTTATTTTTCATTTTTAATAATTTAAAAAATTGATGTTTGGAAAACGATAAATGTAAATAAGTTTTGTGTTTAAGTTTGCATTCTTGTATTAATATTTCATTTTTTTAAAAAAGTTGTTAAATACACCGTTTTATATAAAAACCGTTCCTATGATTTAAAAAAAAATATCATTTTTTAACGAAATAAAATGGCGTTTAAATTTTTCCGCTGAAAACTATTTTAAATAACGGGTGATTTTTTTGAGGTTAGGATTTTCATGCATTAGTATTTGACAGATCACGCGGGATTTCAGACATGATGTCAAAGAGAAAGATGCTCAGTATGCTTTGACATTTCATCATGAATAGACTTACTAACGAGCAACGCTTGCAAATCATTGAATTTTATTACCAAAATCAGTGTTCGGTTCATTCACCGTAACGTTGCGTCCAACAGCATCTTTGAAAAAATACGGTCCAATGATTCCACCAGCGTACAAACCACACCAAACAGTGCATTTTTCGGGATGCATGGGCAGTTCTTGAACGGCTTCTGGTTGCTCTTCACTCCAAATGCGGCAATTTTGCTTATTTACGTAGCCATTCAACCAGAAATGAGCCTCATCGCTGAACAAAATTTGTCGATAAAAAAGCGGATTTTCTGCCAACTTTTCTAGGGCACTGATTTTGGTAATAAAATTCAATAGATTGCAAGCGTTGCTCGTTAGTAAGTCTATTCATGATGAAATGTCAAAGCATACTGAGCATCTTTCTCTTTGACACTATGTCTGAAATCCCGCGTGATCTGTCAAATACTAATGCATGAAAATCCTAACCTCAAAAAAATCACCCGTTAGATACTTTTTTCAAACAATCAACAGTCAGAAAATCGAAAAAAACTTTGTGTTCCCTTAACATTTTTCAAATTTTATTCGAAGCTGTGACCACAGCTTTTTTTTCAAAAAAGGTATTTACACTTTATACATATATAGTATATATGTAATATTTATATATTTTAACTATAAACAACTTCGATTCATATAAATGTGCCTGCGCAGACGGCAAAATAACAGCAGAACTTTAAACGGCCGCATATATTATTATCCCTAACCCTAATGTTGGGTCTTTGAATCTCACCTATATACTAGTCATATGGAGAGAAAAAATGGTTGTGTTTATACCAAAAACGGGTAAATGTTCTCATGTCTATCCGAAAGATCATAGACCTTAGACAAATCAAATCATCAGTCAGTTCTTAAAACATTAGAACCATAAATTGATATCCATCTGCAAAATGCCATATGCGTAGATCCAAATCTGATTACTACAGAACAACACGCTTATAACTCAGTACACTCTAGTCGCAATACTAAATATCGGTCACATCAGCAATCAGCCAACCATTACTGTGCTGAAGAATTTTAAAGTCGATAGCTCACTGATGTAGTAAATAAAACTTTTGTTAAAAAATTACGATCATCATTAGGTATTTTCTCCAAGATCTGTTAGCCGAGTTACAACACAAGATAGTGTCCTATCACTTCTTAAATGGAGCACAGTAGTAAATAAACTCAGATTCAGCTTAAAAGCACAGAGATTCAAAGTGATTAAATTCTCTGATAACATTGCCATCGGGAAAGCATTTTCAAAATATAATAACACTCATGTAAACCATTCTTAACAAACTAATAAATTGTACACATACCCTAAGCAACAGAACTTGTCCTTTTCAGTCAATACCGCCTTCAATACTCCACCGACTTTTTCGCAGACAAAGCCAAATACGTGATCCTTACTTTTAGACAAAAAGTTAACAAAAGTATGTCCACAATAAAGAAACATTTTTTTTTTAATATTTCAGAAACATTTTAGAAACAAATAAACATTTCTGAAATGTTTTTGAAATGTTTATTAAATGTTTCTCTGTTTCTCATTCCCAATGGAAAACTTTCATTATTTCTGATGCATTTTAGTCTAGTCGACAGGTATACAAATGTTGCGGCCCAGTTGGACACTAGTATTGATTAGATACATAAAAAAGGAGATGGACCCGAAACCAGAGCGGAAAAGGCAAAGGTGCGCGCACGTGCGATTCATACGTCCGACAACGGATGCGGCTCCGACACGTCCGAAAGGCAAACGATGGAGATTCTAGGTAGGGGGCAGGGAATGGTTAATGGTATGGTTTTTATTTCGCACTTCACTTGTTTTTATTTGTGTGAATAATAAACACGAAACGAAAACAAATCCACATGCGAATGCAATCGAAATCGAAATTCATAATGGCCGCCGGTCCCGGTAGACAGGTTAATACGCTGAATAAGATGAGGTAGGTTAGGGTCTATAAAGCGCCGAAGTGGTGAGTTAGAGAAAGAATGGTAGGGATATTGAGTTTTTGTAAGTTTGTATATACTTGAGTGAGTCAACACATGATTTCTCAAGTATATAAATGGGTTAAATGAGTCAATGAACTCTGAGGTTTAAATAAGAGGCAGCGAGCGGTATATATTAGCAAATAATAAATAGAAAAAAAAAACGGAAACATAAGATTTTCAACGGGTCGTTAGATGCTCTAAAGCAATTTGATTTCATTTTCTAATTACCGACGGCCCTAAGCAGAGCTCGGAGAAATCAAAGAAAATGTCTGTAAAAAAAAAGAATAAAAAAAAAAGGTTAGTGAGAGTGTTAGAGTAAAATCTTAAAAACTAATTAAATTTATTTCCTTTTTTTTTTTGTGTGAACAATTTATAGTCCACTCTGAAGTAATACCTATTTATGTGCGAAGAATCGGGAATAATAAGTAAAATTGCAATTATATGCAAGTTTTCTTTTTTTTGAAGAACAAGGGTAAGTGGCACTGAATAGATTTTGTTTTTGGATTTTTTTGTGCATAAGTTTTTTTTTGACAAAGGGTGAATTTTCGGAGGAATACCGGCTGCCGCGCTACTGTTTTAACAGATATGGGCATAGAAGGGAAACCCATCAAGGTGTGCCTGTGATGATATAAAGGCGATACTAAAGCCAAGGAAAACCCGTGACTGACCCGGGTTCACAAGTAACCGTTAGTCCAAGTACCGGGATAACGGAATAGCTATTAAAAGAAAATTCACCCCTTATTGCTATTATCTCATATATTAAATAATGCGTACGGGTCGATTGAATTAATCGAATATACGGAAATCCAGAAAGCGCACTAGGAACGGTCCTTGGAGAAGGATTCCCTAAGACGGGGAAGAATTTATCTGGGCCGGACAAAGAACAATCATAAAGGCCTCCATACATGGCCTGATGTGACGTCATATTGCCTTTGTTCTTTTGATAGTCCGTTGGACTTTTATAAATTTCTGTTTTTTTTTTGTTTTGTTATCTTGTTTAATGCTAGTGTTTAATATATATATTGTCGAGTTGGCGAGATATTAACCGCAAAAAAAAAGAAAAAAAAAAAAGTGCGCCCCTGAACATTAAGCTCAGAACAGCCTTAGCGCTTATCCGGAGTTTGGTGCCTAGGGTCTTCCCAAATCATTCTCCCCATTATTTGCGGCAATATTTTGCCCTCCCCGTCCCAAAAAACAATTTTACTTGAGCCACTGATTTTGGTTTCTTTTTTTTTGTCGTTTTTTTTTTTGTTCATTCATATAATTTCATTTACATATATTTAGTTAAGTTGATGCCTGAGTGGTCACCTTTTGACGCTTTTTTTTTATTTTATTTATTTAGTCATTAATCAGGTTATTCATATCACGTTGTTGTATATTCGTTATTGGAAGTTATGTCAATCAAATTTTTTTTTTTTATATATATATTCGTACATGTTCATATATGAAAAACTCACTTAATAAACTTTGAAGGTCTCGCCAACCCACTTATGTTCCAAGAACGCTTGTTGGTTTCCTTTTAATTCGACAGAGACTCCTATTATGGAATAGAACAGGTTCAATTCAGGGGGACGCGCTATGGAGGGCCTGAATAACGGGTAAGAGATCGTGACTTGACAGCTGATGGAACAGCCAGTTAGGGGAATTCGACAACTACCGGACCTACGGAATTCCAGGATGGGTGGTAAACGGTCCTCCCTGCAGCAACAACAGCAGGGCTTCCAGAGTGTGGTCCTGCTACGGGACATTTAAGATTGGCACGATACGTGTTTTTTTTTTGAAATAGGTGAGGTTCATCTGTGGGGGCAAGATCCGCCCCTTATCCGGCGAGCTTAGCCGTGCGACGCCAGCGTGCCATCGCCTCCACAATGGACATTCGGGTCCTTTCTTCCATATCTACCTAACCCTCCCCCTCCACATATCCTCCACATACCTACCTTTCCTTTTCCTATTTCCTTTTGCCAGTGCCAGGTCTAACCTATCTTCCCCCCAGCTCTTACAACCCTCCTCTTATTTTCCCTAATTTCATTCCTCCTCTTCATCGCCTCTCACAGATTCTCTTCTGTCCGTATACCTTTTCCTACCTGGTACTCTTTTTCCCGTCCTTCTACTGCCGCCCCATCCTCCTTCCTATCCTATACCTTATCCCAGCCGATAACTTCCCTCCATCCTATTCCTTGCCTACTTATCCAATTTGCTTATTTCACAAATTTCGGTTAGGTGGAAATCGTGAATATAAGAAAAAATAAGGTACAATTCTGCATTTTTTGACATTTTTTAGAGAAATTTAAAAATTACTTTTTATTTAATTACGCTATATCTCGGTAACGAACTTACATTCAAACATGAATTAATAAGTAGTCAACATTGTAGGAAACTTAACGTTCTGCCAAATATTTTTAAACTTGTAAAATATTTGTGAAATATTTTTCAAACAAATGTTTCCTTGGTGTGGACACACCTTTATATAGAAGAAAGAGTGAACAAAGCCACTATAGACAATTTCTTTTACAAAAAAGCTATCAAGAACATATTGGACCATATTACCCACTATACTCACACTTCTGGAATGATTTTCATAGAGGTTACAGGGACGAAGGACACCCTTCAGCATCACCTTTGCTCCCAGTGATCGGATTAACATAGATATTATCATTCTGTATCGTCTTACCAAAACTGGTTCAATTATTGAGAGAGCAGTTTTGCTGACAGCCACTTTAACCTAACTTAACCAATGGTAGACACCAATTGGTGGTGGACTTACATATTTCATTCTTTTTATCAAAACACATTACAAAAAAAAAAAAACATTTTTTACTGATACTAGATACAGTTTGAGCTGAAATAAATTCTAATTAGTCCTCAAACTTAATTTTAAATTTGAAGACATTCAGACTGTAGTAGACAGATAGATAAATGGACGGACATACAGACAGATGAGATCAAAGGCCAGGAAGATCTTTCTCATAAGCACCCAATGAATCTTTATTGTTTATTCGTCGTTCTTTTTCCGAAAAAAATGCTCACGTTTCAAAGACTGATATAAATACCCATTATCCTTAAAACACTTAAACCAACGGTATGCCCAATCGATTGTTGAGCTTCCCTCGCTGTTGTTATCCTTGCAGGCTTCAAGACCTTCACGCAACGTTCTTTTGTCTAGAATATCACTAAAACGGCCATTTTCAAAGCCGATCATTATTCTTTCAGTTGAAAATCCTTCAGAATCACTCCAGATTTCTAATCCACGAAAAACACAAATAAGCAGTTGTACAGTTTCCTTGGGTAGGTATTTTTCCTTGTTTTCTTCTTGTAGACTCGGATAAGATTGATTCATACATGTGTTTAAAATAAGCTCCCCCTCTTCAAAGCTCTTGAGCTTCCACTCAGCTGCTGTTGCCTTAGTTGTGGAAAAAATAATAAAAAAAAAGAAAATATTAAAAATCTTGTGTTATTGAACTTACAAGGGAAACCAAAGCAAGAAATAAAATTATCCTCATTCTTTAGTCTTGTTTAGCGTTTTTAGTTTAAACTTGTTCTACGAATTTTGAGATTTGATGAATAAATGTATGAGATTTCAACTTTTATAGAAATTTGTTTAAAAGCCACTCTTATCAAAAAGTCTAAAGGCTATCGATTAATCCAGTTTTTGTAGGTTAACACCAAAATACTTGAAAAATCTAATTTTTAAATCATTGGATGATTATATATTTATTTCATCATATTTGTATATACACATGCATATTATTTATAATTTCAGTGTTTTGCTTTGCAAGTTGTGAAAAAAGTTTCATATTTTCTATATGCGGGCCATGCTTCCTTGTTCATTGCTTCCATGAAAAAAGAAAAGCTCGAAATATTAAGACCATAGGTAATGGCGCACAGAATAAAACGACGAAGTATTATTGCCAATTGTCATTTCCTCGGATTGCAGTTGAAGCATGTACATTTAAGACACGAAGTTGAATTCAGTCAAAGTGAGTCCGCTCCAGCGACCACGACAACTGGCTGATAGAAAGTCCGCCAACCAGTACACCAAGTACCATAGAGTAACTATACTATAAAGAGGGAAATCTACTGCCTTCATTTGACAAGGCCAACAAGCTGGTCAAATAAGTATTGGTGTAGAACTGTCAAAAAATTGACGCCGATTGAGAATGTGGTAGTGCTGAAGTGTCAAAAAATTGACGCCAATTGAGAGTGTAGTAGTGCTGAACTGTCAAATAATTGATGCCGATTGAGAGTGTAGTAGTCAAATAATTGACCTCTTCTTTTCAGTTCCCTTTTGTTTCTCATCACGAAATTGGGCGTGTTGGAAGATACTGTTAATAAAAAGCGCCATCCCGAAATTTGACGTCATCAGTGACTCAAACTGACTAAATTAAATTACCATTTTTGGAAAGAATCCGAAGTGTTAGTGGACTTAAAATGTATATTAAATCAATCAAATAAGACATTGGACCAAACCTGCATCAATTAAAACTTACTTTTTTTTTCTAAAACGGAAATAAATTTTTTCAACAAGGGCCACTGATGACGTAAAAATACGAAAGTCGCTATCTTGTTTTCTTGTATCATGAGGAGACACTAGCAAGTTACTCGGCCACACATTTCGGCCGAAACGGCCGATATTTCGCGTTCAATGTTGGCACTGAACTCTTTCAACGTCGTCGGCTTGTTGGCATAAACCAATGACTTAACGCAACCCCAAAGAAAATAGTCTAGAGGCGTTAAATCGCACGAACGAGGTGGCCAATTCGCGCCAAAAATAATCGGTTATCATGGCGCTATAACGCTGGCAATTTACGGTAACGTGGCGATCGTTATCTTCGACGAAAAAATATGGCCCAATAATAACACCGCTGGCATTTAAACCGCACCAAACAGTTGTTTTTTGTGGATGAAGTGGTGATTCATGAAGCAAATGTGGATTTTCACCCGACCAATAACCCATATTTTGCTTATTGATGAACCGATTGAGCCAAAAATGAGCTTCTTCACTGAAGATGATTTTGCGATGAAATTCAACAATTCAACGCTCTTAAAGTTGCAGATCTAGCCAAAAGAGTAAAATTAAACGTCTCAGATGGCTGCACCATATAGGGCGGACGGACATCAATACTCCGGCCCGGAAAATCTTCGATTCCAACCGCCATCCCGGTTGGATGTAGTAGAGGAAGACCAAGGCCGAGGCAGAGCACATAAGTGGAAGAGGACCGCTACCGACTACCGACTACCCAGTTTTTTTTACACTTTTCTGGGTAAATACAGTTTAATAAAGTTGGATTTCTAAATAAAGTTAGGCTAACGTCGAAGGGCAGTAAAGTAAGATACTGAATAATTTAGAGCGCCCGCATAGGGCCAGTAAGTTAGTTAAGTTAATATATAAGATAGTTGTTAAGAATTTTGTCTAGCTGTAAGTTAGTTTTAAGAAAAACGGAAAATAAAAATGAATTAAAATAAAATTAAAATGACCGCTACCGACTTCGCGTGAGAAACTGGAGGCAGATAGCTAGGTACCGAGCTGGCTAGTAAAGCTTATTGGTTGAGGCCCAGGTCCTCCTAAGGTAGTAGTGTCGTGCAACATTCAGTTACAGTTTTAATATTAATTGAAAAGGGTTATGTTGGGTGTTGCGCAACAAAATATTATTAACAAATTGGCAAATTTCAAAATGAAAATAGTTTGCATAGTTCTTGTTTCCCTTTTGCCTTCTATGTATCTAATAATCATTCAAGAACTCACCGATGACGAATCGTTCGATTTTAATAAAAAGATCAAAATAGAGGAAAAATACAAAATAAAAAAAATTACTGCAAAACTAAGTTAAAAAAAATCTGTAACAAATATACCAACAAACAAAAATTCACTATTTATATAAAATCAGAGATCAGACCTTTGGAAGCCTTGATAATATACACTGAATTTTTTGAAGACAAACCAACCACGTCTCCTGGAACTGCTACGAAGCATTTAAGGATCTTTTGGAAATAATAAAAGGATTTCAAGAATTTATAACTAATATGATCAAAATATTGTGACCTATTCGCAGTGAAACATACATTACATACCTAAATATTTGTTTCCTTTTATTCTGCGCATGCAATGATATTTTGCCTCCAACTTTGGTGTATCGATAGCCTCTTGACTATTTGATAGCAGTTGATAATAATTTAGTCCCATTGAATCAAATCCCCTAAGTATAAAACAGTGAGCTTTTTAAATTTTTCAGACCATTTGTAGTTGTTATTCTCACAAATACACAATTTAAACTAACCACGATGAAATTTATTTTTGTATTAATACTTTTGTCGGCTTTGGTAAGGTCCTAAGACAAATTTGGTAAAATGATTCGATTTCACATTTCTTCAGGCATCCGCTGAAAAAGAGGACCGCGATAAGAAATACCAAAAGGAATGCGCTGAGGAGCTCAACATCTCAAAAGATAAATTGAATGAATACGATAATAGAAAATTCACCGACGATTCCCAGAGTCATTGCTTTATGAAATGCCTTCTTCAGAAATATGACCTTTACAGCAAGGACAACGTTTTCAAAATGGACCACATCTCGAATATATTTTCTGGTGATACCTATGCTGATATTTTTGACGAAATTAATGCCACAATTGAGATTTGCAATAAGGAAGCCAATGAAATCAAAGTTGGTGATGGCTGTGAACGTGCTTACCGCGGAGTTATGTGCTTTATACGTGAGTCAGAAAAACATGAGGCCAGACGGTTAAGGAAATATAGAAATTGATTAAGTGGATAATTGTGAAATAAATTAGTCAATTAATTAAGAATTTTATGCGATATTTACAATACGAAAAAAAATTAAGTAAGTACTACTAGTTCTGTTTCTAAATTGAAAAAAAAATAAAAGCATACAAAAAGTTATTTTTATTCATCTAATTCTGACTTCTCTTCCTTATTTTGCTGATAAAACTTCATAATTTTTATTGCGTCAAACAAATACTTATCGTCCTTGAAACACTTAAAGCAACGATATGCCCAATCTAACGCGGTGCTGCCTTCGGTATTCTTATCGCTGCACTTCGTAAGGCTTTCACGTAATTTGTTTACGTTTAGATCATTTTTACTAGCAACTTGTTCCAGGCCAATCATAATTCTATCGACCATGAATCCTTCCGAGTCACTCCAGATTTCCGAACCACGGAGGACACAAAGAACCACTTGAAAAACTTCTATTGGTGGATAGTGCTCAGTTTTGGCCTTTTCTATTAATTCGTCTGATACTTTGTATCGTTTGTCGCAACTCCTTTGAAGACCACTGAATTCCTGAACAGTTGGTAGCTTCCATTCAGCTGATGCCTATAAAATTGAAGAACTACGTATTTGGTAGCACATTAGATAGAAAATTCATTATTTTTACTTACGAGTGTGATCAGTGCAAGTATTATAAAATATTTCATTTGTAGTAGTAGGTAGTAGTATAGTATAGTTGATTAAGCAGTATTTATTTTAATACTTTTTTTCTATTGAACATACTAAATTACGCAATGAAATATCAACTTTTGAATATATTTTCTATTGTGTTTAAAAAGATGAAAGCGACAGACAAATTAGGGAACGTAATTGATATAAATTTTATAGTAATGGTAACATGATGTTTAAGATGAATGAGGTAGTAATTGGGACTTTTTCTTCCTATCACGTCAGACCCAAATTATTCAGCTCTACATTGAAATGGAGAACTATTTTGCTATTCGCTACCTTTTTTCGGTTCTCATTAGGAAACTAAAATGACTAATGAGACTTTAAAATAAAAAAATTCAAATAAAATTTATTGGTGCGACAGCTCCTTAAGGAGCCAAGGCATAGTGACTTATACTCTCAACCATTCCTGTGTGTGTGCGTGTTGTGAATCTGGAAGAATGGAAGGGACCTACAATTTACCGCCAAGTCCAAGCGGCTACATGAAATGCACTTTTTTCGATACAAATTTTACTCTTGGAGATTTTGTCAGTTAATCGCAAAAGGCAGTACCCCGGAAACATAGGTGGCTCTGACGGGAAATCGAAACCCCACCCTTCGCTTGGAAGTCCGACACACTAACCACTAAGCCATGGGGCACTCATAGTCTTTATCAGAGCCTTAATATTAACAAAGGAATTTTTTTTTTAATAAATGGATTTTGGTTAAAATTATTTGAACAGTGAACATCTTTGACATTAATAAATAACCACTTTCTTCAACGAAGAAACTATTCGCGACCGTATTTTTCCGATGTAAGGATTTTGAATTTCCGGCCCAATATCTAGTAGTCAGGACACCCTAAACCATCAAAATGCACTTGAGACCTTATAAAGCTGTCAAAGAGAGCTAAAAAATAATATGCACGGATCATAAAATAACAATCCAAGTATTGAGTGCTGGGTTTTACTATTACGTCAAGGATTCAGATTAAACGCTGAACAAAACCTCCAAATTGCTGTTTATTTTTAGGGACAACTACTTAGTAAAGAATAACGCTCCCGTCCAACTAAGAAGACTTTCTTTAGACCCACATCATCCCAGACCCAATTTGCTGAATAATTTTCTTGGTTGGCAAATAGAGATCATCAGATAAAGGGGTTGATTGTTATAAATTTGTCAACGGCCTTGGCTCTGATAAAGCATCCTTATACGTTGAACAGGCTTTTTAGAAAATTTGACTTGACAAGTTTAAATTTAATTTGTGAACGCACCTTTTCACTAATCATCGAACTGTCATTATCAATTTATTCAGTAAAGTCAACATTTTCATCATGGAAAAGTTCATGAGCGAGCAACGTCTGCAAATTATAAAAATTTTCTATCGAAATTCGGAGTCGGTGACCGCAACTTTAAGAGCGTTGAATTGTTGAATTTCATCGCAAAATCATCTTTAGTGACGATGCTCATTTTTGGCTGAATGGGTTCGTCAATAAGCAAAATATGCGTTATTGGTCGGGTGAAAATCATCATTTGCTTCATGAATCACCATTTCATCCACAAAAAAACAACTGTTTGGTGCGGTTTGCATGCTGGCGGCGTTATTGGGCCATGTTTTTTCGTCGACCATAACGAGCGTCACGTTACTGTGAATGGCCAGCGTTATCACGCCATGATTAACGATTATTTTTGGCCCGAATTAGAAGATATGGACTTGGATGACATGTGGTTTCAACAGCATCGTGCCAGAAGCCTCACAGCACACCTTACAATCGATTTATTGAAAAGTAAGTTTGATAAGCGTGTTATCTCAAGAAATAGGCGTTCGTGCGATTTATAGCTTCTAGACTATTTTCTTTGGGTTAACGTTAAGTGATTGGTTTATGCCAACAAGCCGACGACGTTGAAAGAGCTGGGAGCCAACATTGAAGGCGAAATATCGGCCGTTTCGGCCGAAATTTGTTCGTTAGACCCATCGAACATTGGGTCTAACGAATCGACCGCTGCAAACGTGCCCGCCGCGTTGCCATATGAAAGAAGTCGAAACCCATTCATAAATGTTTTGATTGAAATTCAAGCCGATAATAAAGTTTTTTGAAATATCTCATTTTTTTGCATTTGTTTACAAAAAAAGTTGTCAAGTCCTTATTCTGAAAAAAACTTTAGGATGAGATAGCAAAACTAGATGGCGCTAGGTGAGACACAAAAATTGATAATACTTAGATTTCATATACAATGCTTTTTGTGAGAAAATGAAAATTAAGATTCATATATTTAATACGCTGCTGATAGCTCTCTGTTTGACGTTCCCCAACGCCGTGTTAAAATAATCTCAACGCCGCGTTAAACTCGCGTTCTGTTTGACGAAGCCTTTAAACATAATACTGATAGAATAAACTGTGGAAAATTGTTTCAGGTGTTCCAAAATTTTGACGAGGTCTAAAGAAAATTGGTGTACACCTTCATACCGGTCTACCCACCTAATTCCATAAAGAGATGTGAATGCAAACGCCAAAATGCTCCTGAGGACAGTTTTCCGTTTTGGATGAAATATGAAAAAAACAATTATTTCTTTCATAATTGCCACAGCGCAGCGTCTCGAATGGCAGGTACCTTGGAAATGGTTTTGTTTGCGACTGTAGCATGGTGTCTTCACAGGATTGTTCACTTCTTTCTGAATAACCGGGACAGCACGTCAAACTTCTAAAGGCATAACAGCACATCCTTAGGTCCCTATCCCTACTCACCGTTCAAGAGGAAGTTTGAGCTTCTCCCTTAGCTGGGGAAAGATAATTTATCCAATGGCTTTGCCAGTTAGAGATAGCTAAAGCTTCTCAGTTAATATGTTTTTCTATTTTCCCTCCAGTTTTCCTAATCAGACTAGTATTCATTGTCAGTTCTGGAAAAAGCTAGTTCCTCAAATAGTTATTACCTTCGGGCACGTATCGTAATATCTGCTCGGAAAGGTGAGATGCCCGAAAGTTACTCAAAATTTGATCAAAAGCCTCTCCCGTGTTGCCTTGCTTACATAATATAATGTACCATACGAAGAGGCTGACTGCAAATGTTGATCTAATTTGTTATCTCAAGCAGGCACTTGAAACCTATAAAAAGTTCTCTAAAATTTCCTTCGTTTCATGTCAGATTTGTTTGAAATATCTATGTTTTGAAGTATATAGCTTACCATCTCTTTGTCGTCAAAGATACTAGATTTTGCAGTCAAAGGAAGATGATGATTTCTACTATGGGACGAAGGGATTCCCTGTTTTCTTCTACTTTTCTGAGACGCTTTAGAATTACACGTTTAAATAATTCTAAGTTTGGGCTGTAATAAGAACGAAGAAACGCAGTCTTAGCCTCAAGAGCTCGTTTGTGGTCTGAGATATTTCAAAAACTTAATTATCGGCTTGAAGTACAATCAAAACATTTATGAATGGAACTCGACTTCGTTTTTATGGTCGATTCGTTGGACCAAATTTTCAATTACTCGGCCACACATTTCGGCTGAAACGGCCGCTATTTCGCGTTCAATGTTGGCACTGAGCTCTTCCAACGTCATCGGCTTATTGGCATAAACCAATGACTTAACGTAGTCCCAAAGAAAATAGTCTAGAGGCGTTAAATCGCACGAACGAGGTGGCCAATCGACTGACCCATTTCTTGAGATAACACGCTCATCAAACTTACTTTTCAATAAATCGATTGGTAGGTGTGCTTTGTGGCTTGTGGTACCATCATGTTGAAACAACATGTCGTCCAAGTCCATATCTTCCAATTCGGACCAAAAATAATAGGTAATCATGGCGCGATAACGTGACGCTCGTTATGGTCGACGAAAAAATATGGCCAACCAATAACCCATATTTTGCTTATTGACGAACCCATTGAGCCAAAAATGAGCTTCTTCACTGAAGATGATTTTGCGATGAAATTCAAGAATTCAAAGCTCTTAAGGTTGCAGATCTAGCCAAAAGAGTAAAAATTAAACGTCTCAGATGGCTGCATCATATAGAGCGGATGGACATCAATACTCCGGCCAGGAAAATCTTCGATTCCAACCGCAATCCCGGTTGGATGTTATGTTTGGTATTGCGCAGCAAAATATTATTAACCAACTTTCGAATTTCAAAATGAAAATAGTTTGCATAGTTCTTGTTTCCCTTTTACTTACCATCTAATAATCATTCAAGAACGAGTCGTTCGATTTCCCAGAAAAAGATCAAAATAAAGGAAAAATACAAACAAAAATTACTAAGTTAAAAAAAAATCTATTTGAACAAGTATACCAACCAAAAAAAAATTCACTATTTAGATATTTAAACTCAGAGATCAAACCTTTAAAAGCCTTGATAATATACACTGAATTTTTTGAAGAAAAACCAACCACGTCTCCTGGAACTGCTATAAAGTATTTAACCCTCTGCATGAAAGCCAATGAAAAAAAAAATTATATCATTAATTAATCTTTATTACGGTTTAAGGAAAAATTGTACATAGTTTTTTTTTTTACATATATATAAGGTTTTACATCAAGAGCCCATATATGGGTTATCATGCACTGAGGCCATTTTCAATCAAAAAGTTAGAGCCCATATATGGTTTATTATGCATTAAAGGATAAATGTTGTTATTCGTGGAATTTAGCCAAACTGTTCCTCTTATCATTGTAACATAAGAATACGTCACATTTCCTGCAATTTTGTAAACTGAAAACCTACACCAATAGTTTACAAAATTTGCATTTTTGGCGTTTTTTTGCCATTCAGGCATGTGGTCAACTTTGTCAGTTCTCACTGAGTTCAATGGATATACCTGTGTTCTAGCTCTTTTTGCTCTCGGTGTTTGAAGCCGAGTTGCTGTTCCAGAATTGGATGGCGCTGGACTTCCATGACTTAAATGGCTTCCGCAACGCAGGGGAGTTCCATCTCTGCTTTGGTCAACAGTCAAACTTGTAGGGCGCCCTCTTTTCCGTGCCATCACAGGTTTTTTTCAGATTTGCATAGGTGTTCGGCAACTGCTTGCTTGAAGTCAAAAAGAGCGATATATGATAGTGGATTATTCCTTCGCCACAGAATCAAAGCATTAACAACACACATATCCACCATATGAAAAAAAATCTGCTTATACTATTTTTTGGACCGTAATTGAATTCTATATCAACCAAGCACAGAATCCAATAAATCAACAACTCCCATATGCTGATTATAAACTGTTATAGCCTGATGACAGTTAATATCCTTATACATTTTCTGTTTTCTGAAGTATCTTCGTTTTGAAGAAACAGGCACGCTTCCTACATATGTTGAAAGCATACGAACTGGCTTGTTATGAAACCAAGTTACAGCACTTATCCGAACCCCTTCTATGACAGCAACTTTTTCAATATAGATTTCTCGTCCTTTTTTCTTTAGTTCTATTTCTGAAGGCATATCTATATTGGGAATACGGTTTAAATGCACAGTACCTAATGGCAATAGACCAATTTTTAAGATGAACCTGGAGCTTAGGACTGTCGAACCAATTGTCAAAGAAGATTTTATGATTGACATTTCTGGGTACAGTTGCCAGACTGTCCAGACAGACACCCCACTCAGGACTTGATTTTTGTATCCCCATTTATGAGGTTTTGCGGGATTGTACTGTTTGAGGTCGTGTCTAACTTTTGTTGGAATTATTTGTTCGTCAACTGCTAAAAATTCTTCCTTTGGCACGAGTAAAAGTTGCTGCCTAATGCCGTTCAAAAGGGATCGCACTTTAAAAAGCTTGTCATGTCCGGGATCGCCATAGGGAATAAAATTGTTGTTGTCGTTAAAGTGAAGATTTCTTATGGCTTCAAATTTGCTGGATGTCATAGTTTCGTATATTTATGATTGTCCTATATTCTTGTTCCAATAGTGCCTTGATGCAGGTAGTTTTACTACTATTGACATAAAAATTGTTCCATTTCACGTTTACTAATGTTTGCTGATTTGTTTATGTTATCTGCAGGTGATTCCAGTTCTTCAATAAACTCCGGTAACTGCATTATTCCTGTAAATTTAAATTTTTCTCGTCAAAGGGGTCTAAATGTTGCGTTACCCATTTAACTTTAGCAGGCTTTGCTTTCGTGGATCTTAATTTAGTTTTCTTTGGAAGATTTGGTTCGGGTTCTGGTTGGAAATTTAAAAGATTTTCAAGAATTTATAACTAATATGATCAAATTATTGTGACCTATTTGGAGTGAAACATACATATACAACTTTGGTGTATCGATAGCCTCTTGACTATTTGATAGCAGTTGATAATAATTTAGTCCCATTGAATCAAATCCCCTAAGTATAAAACAGTGAGCTTTTTAAATTTTTCAGACCATTTGTAATTGTTATTCTCACAAACACACAATTTAAACTAACCACGATGAAATTTATTTTTGTATTAATACTTTTGTCGGCTTTGGTAAGGTCCTGGGACAAATTTGGTAAGATTCGATTTCGATTTCACATTTTTGTATCCATTTCTTCAGGCATCCGCTGAACAAGAGGACCGCAAAAAGAAATATCAAAGGGAATGCGCTGAGGAGCTCAACATCTCAAAAGATAAATTGAATGAATACGATAATAGAAAATTCACCGACGATTCCCAGACTCATTGCTTTATAAAATGCCTTCTTCAGAAATATGACCTTTACGGCAAGGACAACGTTCTCAAAGTGGACAGCACCTCGAATATAATTTCTGGAGATAAATATGCTGATATAATTAATAACGAAATTAATGCCACAATTGAGATTTGCAATAAGGAAGCCAATGAAATCAAAGTTGGTGATGGCTGTGAACGTGCTTACCGCGGAGTAATGTGCTTTATACGTGAGTCAGAAAAAAATCAGGAGAGTCGGAGGAGGGAATATAAAAATTCATTAAGTGATAAATTGTGATTTAAATTAGTCAATTAATTAAGAATTTTATGCGATGTATACATTAAAAAAAAATTTCACTCTTATATTCACAACTTACAGTTTCTAAATTGAAAAAAAAAATAAAAGCATACAAAAAGTTATTTTTATTCATCTAATTCTGACTTCTCTTCCTTATTTTGCTGATAAAACTTCACAATTTTTATTGCGTCAAACAAATACTTATCGTCCTTGAAACACTTAAAGCAACGATATGCCCAATCTAACGCGGTGCTGCCTTCGGTATTCTTATCGCTGCACTTCGTAAGGCTTTCACGTAATTTGTTTACGTTTAGATCATTTTTACTAGCAACTTGTTCCAGGCCAATCATAATTCTATCGACCATGAATCCTTCCGAGTCAGTCCAGATTTCCGAACCACGGAGGACACAAAGAACCACTTGAAAAACTTCTATTGGTGGATAGTGCTCAGTTTTGGCCTTTTCTATTAATTCGTCTGATACTTTGTATCGTTTGTCGCAACTCCTTTGAAGACCACTGAATTCCTGAATAGTTGGTAGCTTCCATTCAGCTGATGCCTATAAAATTGAAGAACTACGTATTTGGTAGCACATTAGATAGAAAATTCATTATTTTTACTTACGAGTGTGATCAGTGCAAGTATTATAAAATATTTCATTTTGGTTAATAATTTTTGTCAGTATTAATGTTCGAGGTACTGATTACAATTAAATGTGTTGCAGAACTCGTAATGTTTCTACTTTTATAGATGAAATTCTAAGTCATGGCTATTATCAAAAGGCCAAGAGGCTATCGATGTTTATATATTTTTAATAGCAGGTGGTTCAGTGTATTATTTTTTCGAGATTGTATTTATTTTAATACTGTTTTCTATTGAACATACTAAATTATGCAATGAAATATCATTGATAAAAGCGGCAAACAAAAATTAGGGGAACATAATTGAGCACATAATTAATTTTATGGTAAATTTTACATGATGTTTAAGATGAATGAGGTACTTATTGGGACTTTTTCTTCCTGTCACGTCAGACCCAGATTACTCAGCTCTACGTTGAAATAGAGAACTATTTTTGCTATTCGCTACCCCTTCGCGGTTCTTATTGGGAAACTAAAATGATTCTGAAAATGACGGGTTTTTCAACAGGGACGTTACAAAAGTAGAGCGACAGGGACAGCAAACGACGCCATATTTCTTGCCGCTCTTTTGACATTTCTCTTCAGTAAGGCCATTTCATGATGGAAAGATATACGAGCCAACAACGAGTCGAAATCATTAAAATTTATTACCGAAATTCGGAGTCAGTGGCCTCAACGTTTAGAGCGCTACGTCCAATTTATGGTCGTCATAATCGTCCTAGTAGATCAACAATTGAGCATCTAGTGGAAAAATTTGAATCCACAGGCACAGTACAAAATGTTCCCGTGCCAGTGAGACAAAGAAATGCCCGTAGTATCTAGAATATTGCTACCGCTGAGGCTTCAGTTGCAGAAAATGTGTCTCTCACACGTCGTTCTCAAGCATTGGGCATCTCTGTGACGTCGTTGTGGCGAATTTTGCGAAAAGATCTTGGCCTATATCCTTACAAGATTAAGTTGACACAAGAACTGAGCCGCTTGACCACCAGAAGCGTCGTATGTTCGTGAATTTGGCTAAGCAACAACTTGAAAATGATTCGGATTTTCATCGAAAAATCATCTTCAGCGATGAGGCTCATTTCTGGCTGAATTGCATCGTCAATAAACAAAATATGCGGTATTGGTCAAGCAGCAATCCGTACACGCACTCCATTAGTCATCATTGCATCCCGAAAAAATTACGGTTTGTTGTGGTTTATGGGCCGGCGGCGTATATTGGGCATTACTTCTTCCGTGATGATCAAGACCGGCACGTTACTGTTTATTGGAAACTAAGTTTGGAGATCGTGTTATCTCACGAAATGGTCCAGTCGCTTAGCCGCCTCGGTCGTGCGATTTGACGCCGTTAGACTATTTTCTGTGGGGCTACGTCAAGTCTATGATCTATGCCAACAAGCCAGCGACGATTGATGAACTTCGTATGAATATCGAGCGTGAAATTGCAGCAGTATCGGCCAATTTATGCTTGAAAACCGCCGAAAATTGGGTTTAGCGTCTGGATTTCTGCAAGCGTGCCCGTAGTGGCCATGCAAAAGAAATCAAAATTCATACATAATGGCATCGAACTTACTTTTACAGGAATAAAGAATTTCATTGATATACAAAACCATTTTTGTTTTATTTAAAAAAAACTCTTATTGAAAAACCCGATATTACTATATTAAATTCAAAATAAAATTTATTGGTGCGACAGCTCCTTAAGAAGCCAAGGCATAGTGACTTATACCTTTGTATATAAAATTTTATATACAAAGCTTATACTCTCAACCATTCTTATATTCGCGGTTTAACAAACGATTTCTTTCACGTGTACGCCTACACTGTTCAATACAGGCCAGCTGTTTTGGCATTAAGTGAAACCCAGGTTGGAGTAAACACTTATTTATCAGAATTTGCTCTACATGGGTATAGCTTGGCGTCATTACTCTTTTCCATCATGGTCTCGTGGGCTATGTTAGGAATGATATTGCTTGCCAGAGCCTTCCCCAATATGGGCAATGTTTCAACACGGACTTTAACTCCTTATGGCTCAAATTCACTGTCCGCAAGCATGTCATTCATTATTGTTTTATTTACAGGAGTCCAAATCTTGACAGTAATTCGACTTGTAACGAGTTTGATGCACTGTCTGATTCCATCTCGAAAATTGTTTCCCTTTGTCCTCACGCTGAATTCGTTACTGGGGGCGATTTCAATCTACACAATTCCAATTAGCTCCGCTATTCTGGTCAGACAACACCGGAAGGAAGGTATGGCGAGCTCTTTGCCGGGTTACATCACCTTACCCAACTGATCGATGTGCCAACGCGTATACCGGATGTTGCTGGGCAAGCTGCTCATACTCTTGACTTGTTTCTTACTTCTCACCCTGATAAATATACCATTAGTGTAACTTCTCCGTTTGGCACTTCGGACCACTGTGTCATTTCAGCTAATTCCTCGTCCTCCACCCATCCAGTTAAAAACAAACTTCAAACCAGGACCGTTTGGCAATACAAGAGAGCCAACTGGGACGGCCTGAATATTTTTTTCCGAAAACTTTAACTGGTCACTATGCTTCCTCGATAGTGACATTGATGCCAGTGCTGAAATGATCACAAATGTGATTCTTCTAGGGATGCGTGCTTTTATTCCTAACAGAGTAAAAAGCATCAAACCTAAAGAAAAGTCTTGGTTTAATTCTGAGTGTAAAGAAGCTATCAGGCTCAAAGAAGTAAGTTTCCGTTCTTACAAAGCCAACCCTACAGAGGAAAATCGGAAAAAAGCACAAACAAGCAAGAAACTCATGCAACTCCGTTATTGAAAGAACTAAATTTTTGCATGACCAAAAATTACGGCAAAAAATTCTGCAGTGTCCCAAAGGCAGTAAAAATTGTTGGTCCTTTGTAAAAAAATATTAAAAACTCCTCAACACCTTCGGTTCCAACGCTCATCGACAGTAAGAAGAGAAGGCAAACTTGCTCGCCGCCCATTTCGCTGCCAGTTACGCTGGCTCACAGCAACGTTGCCCATTCTGTACTTGAAAATGTAAATTTTTCCATGGATTTTTTTCCGCACTCGTACAGTAACAAGAGTTCTCAAAGATCTCGATATACACAAATCCGCTGGCCCGGATGGTATACCCCCGATTCTTCTGAAGAAGTGTTCTTCCACAGTGGCAAAGCCACTGCGTAAGCTTTTCCATCGCTCCTACTCTTCTGGAATCTTTCCTAGAAGATGGACAACAGCATTTGTCTAGCCTGTCCCTAAGAAAGGTGACCCATCCTCCCCCTCCTCCTACCGACCCATAGCACTGACATCCCTTGCTTCTAAGGTCATGGAAACACTGATTAACCGTCAGCTTAAGGAATATCTCGAAGATCGTAAGCTTCTCCATGACCGCCAGTATGGCTTCCGCAGCAACCGTTCCACTGGTGATCTGATGGCAAATCTCACCGAACAGTGGAACAAATCTTTACACCGCTTTGGTGAAAGTAAGATTATTGCTCTTGATATCTCCAAGGCATTTGATAGAGTTTGGCATGAAGCTCTCTTATCGAAAATGCGTGCTTTTGGAATCGATGATACTCTTGTTCGTTGGATTAGAAGCTATCTTCTGGATTCAAGTTTGATTCAAATAAAATAAATGCTGATGTGCCTCAGGGCTCTGTTCAGTCTCCGACTCTTTTCCTCATTTTTATAAATGATCTTTTGTCTGTTACTTCTAATCCACATAACTCTTTTCCTGATGGCTCTACCCTCAGCTTTACATACTTACAACTCCGTTGGAATGACCATATATTTGAGACCGCCAAAAATGCTGCTAAGTGCTAAGGTTTTCTGTATCGGTGTAAGAAGTATTTTTCCCCATCTGATCTGGCTACAATTTATAAAACGTTTATACGCCCTAAATTCGAATATAACTCCCACCTCTGAGTAGGTGTTGCACAAACATCGCTTCACCTGCTTGATAGAATACAAAATCAAGCGTTAAGATTGATAGGAAATAGAACTGCCGCTGAAACAATTGCCCCTCTCGAACACCAACGCAATGTTTCATGTCTGTCATTATTTTATCGTTTCTCTTATAAGAAATGTTCACTCGAAGTTGCCAGCTGCGTTCCTCCCCTTAAAAGTTCTCCCGTAACACTCGTCTCGCAGGTAATGCTCATCAGTTCACCCTTGAGCCCAATTTTGGACGTACCGTGAAATATAGGGATTCTTTTTTAGCCGAACAACACGAATTTGGAATAGTTTGGCCGGCGAGATTTTTCACTGCCAACACCAACTTTTAAAACCAAAGACAGTTATTAAAATAAAGAATTTCAATTAAAAGATAATGCAAACAAAAATATGATATAAGTAAAAATATAGCATTGTATAGAGTCACCTGAAGTACGTCGGGCCTCTGTTGTTGAGCCGGCATGTTTAAGGCCCACTGTACATACATTTTAACGAATATAATAAAAAAATTATCTTAGTAAATCTTTATCAGAGAAAAAATTAAAAACGCTGTAGGTTGATTCGAAAGAAATTTATTTCGGGGAAGCGCAGTAAATTCTTATTCAAAGTAGTTAGATATCAAATAAAAGGGGATTGGTTGGGTATTAAGTGTGATCCGACTTGGACAAAAAACGAATCTTACTTTAATGAAGCCTTAAATTAGGAAAGGGATTTTTTTTAAATAAATGGATTTTGGTTAAAATTACTTGAATAGTGAACATCTTAGACATTAATATATAACCACTTTCTTCAACGAAGAAACTATTTGCGACCGTATTTTTCCGATGTAAGGATTTTGAATTTCCGGTCCAATATCTAGTAGTCAGGACACCCTAAACCATCAAAATGCACTTGAGACCTTATAAAGCTGTCAAAGAGAGCTAAAAAATAATATGCACGGATCATAAAATAACAATCCAAGTATTGAGTGCTGGGTTTTACTATTACGTCAAGGATTCAGATTAAACGCTGAACAAAACCTCCAAATTGCTGTTTATTTTTAGGGACAACTACTTAGTAAAGAATAACGCTCCCGTCCAACTAAGAAGACTTTCTTTAGACCCACATCATCCCAGACCCAATTTGCTGAATAATTTTCTTGGTTGGCAAATAGAGATCATCAGATAAAGGGGTTGATTGTTATAAATTTGTCAACGGCCTTCGCTCTGATAAAGCATCCTTATACGTTGAACAGGCTTTTTTTAAATATCCTTTCAATAAAAACTTGCCCATTTTGAATTTTCGTCATTTAACGTTCATCTTAGAAACTATGTCTTCTAAAAGTTTAATTTCGGTCAAAGCAAATTCAATTTGGTTTGATGTATTGCATTTAGTAATGCTACTCATCAAACAAAAATGATGACAAAATCACTGTATAAAAACAGTGCAGCCAACTTAAAGTTCTATATCTCTAAAACAAACATCTGTTAATTGTGATCTAACATCTGGTTTTCTTAAAAAAATTATGATATAAATCTGATGGTCAGGTGCATTGATGCTCGATATGCTGGATCAAACAACGATGCACGCATTTGGAATTTGAGTAGCGTAAAAATATGTACCTATACTTATAACGGGGTTTCCAATAAGGACTTGATAGTTGAGATATTTCATTTTATTATCGGCTTGAAGTACAATCAAAAAAATTTATGAATGAAACTCAACTTCGTTCATATGGCCACCGCAGGCCCGTTTGCAGCGGTCGAATCGTTGGACCCAATTTTCGATTACTCGGCCACACATTTCGGCTGAAACGGCCGGCTTGTTGGCATAAACCAATGACTAGTTTAGAGACGTCTATTAATAACGTGACTTTCGTTATCGTCGACGAAAAAATATGGCCCAATAACGCCGCTGGCATGCAAACCGCACCAAACAGTTAGTTTTAGTGGATGAAGTTCATGAAGCAAATGTGGATTTTCACCTGACCAATAACGCATATTTTGCTTATTGACGAACCTATTGAGCCACAAATTAACTTCGTCACTGAAGATGATCTTGCGATGAAATTTATCATCTTGGCGCATCTTCCTAGAGCCCAATCGGAGAACGTGTACGTCGCTTCAAATGGTCCATCGGCTTCAATTCTTGAGTCAGCTTGATCTTGTATGGGTGGAAACGCAAAATACGCTATAGTGTGGTCTGAGCGATGCCCGTGGAATTGACTGATTTGGATGGTTTGCTGTTATTGCTTGTCTACTAGGGCGAGAATTACGACCGAAAATTAAAGTTGCGGTCACCGACTCCGAATTTCGATAGAAAATTTGTATACTTTGCAGACGTTGCTCACTCTTGTACTTTACCATAATAAAAATGTTAAGTTTACTTAATAAATTGACAATGACAGTTTCATAACTAGTGAAAGGGTGTGTTCAAAAATTAAATTCAAAGTTGTGCAGCCCATATTGGAAAACCCGATACTTCCAAAGAAAATACCAAAATACCAAATAAGAAAGAGATAGAATCACCGATCTTAAATTCATTAAAATTGAGATCTATAACTTCTAATTTGCTTGCTAAATAATTCCTTAAAAATATAGATATATATATATTTGAAGGTTCATGTTTCATTGCGTAATTTTATATATTTTCAATAGAAAAAAATATCAAAATAAATACTGCTTGATCTACCATCTATAAAAGTGTACGATTTCTCCAAACACATGTATTCAGTACCTCGGACAATAATATTGACAAAAGATGAAATATATTATAATAATTAAAATAAATAAATATATTGCCGCGACAACTCCTTAAGGAGCCAAGGCCTAGTGACTTATACTCTCAACCATTCCAGTGTGTGTGTTGTTACTCTGCAAGAATGGAAGGGACCTACAGTTTACCGCCGAGTCCGAACGGCTACATGAGATGCACTTTTTCGAGACAAATTTTACTCTTGGAGGTTTTGTCAGTTCCTCGCAAGAGGCAGTACCCCAGAAAAAAAGGTGGCTATGAGCTGGATTTGAACCCAGGTTCTTTCGCTTAGCAGTCCGACACACTAACCACTAAGCCACGGGGCATTACAATAAATAAATTATAATAATTATAATAATTATATTGATCACACTCGTAAGTAAAAAATAATATTTGCTAATGTGCTACCAAATGGGTAATTCTTCAATTTTATAGGCAGCAGCGACAAACGATGCAAAGTATCAGACGAATTAATAGAAAAGGCCAAAACCGAGCACTATCCACCAATAGAAGTTTTTCAAATGGTTCTTTGTGTCCTCCGTGGCTCGGAAATCTGGAGTGACTCGGAAGGATTGATTCATGGTCGATAGAATTATGAATAATTACGTGAAAGCCTAACGAAGTGCACTGATAAGAATACCGAATACCGTTGCTTCAAGCAATAAGAATTATGAAGTTCTATCAGTAAAACAAGGAAAAGAAGTCAGAATTAGATGAATAAAATAAGACTTAATTGAACTTAAATTTACCATATTACTTACTTGAATTTTGAATTTAATAATATTGTAATGTAATGTGAATAAACAACGTGTGGAATTTAATTATTTTTTGTTTATTGTAAAAATCTCATAAAATTCTTAATTAATTTTATTTATTTTTAATCACACTTGTACACGAAAATAATTTCTTTATTCTTTTGAGCGTTTGTCATGATGGTACTTTGACTCACGCATAAAGCACATAACTCCGCGGTAAGCACGTTCACAGCCATCAGGAACTTTGATTTCATTGGCTTCCTTATTGCACTTTTCAATTGTGTCGCTAATTTCGACAGCAAATTCATCATAATAGGCATCACCAGATAGTAAATTTGAGATGCGACTCACATTGAAAGTGTTGTCCTTGTCGTAAAGGTCATATTTCTGGAGCATGCATTTCAAGAAGCAATGCGTCTGGGAATCGTCAGTGAATTTTCTTTTACTGAATTCTTCCAATTTATCAACTGAAATTTTGAGTTGCTCAACACACTCCCTTTTATATCTCGTGTCGCGGTCGTCTTCTTCAGCGGATGCCTGAAGAAATAGATATACAAATGTGACAATGAATTGTTTTGGTTAATTTATGTATTTTAGGATCTTACCAAAGCGGCCAAAAATATTAATACAATTATAAATTTCATCGTGTTCAACCTAACGCGGATAACAATTAAAAATGTTCTTCAGAGTTAATAAATTTCACGGTTTTATAGCTTGCGAATTTGTTTCACTACTAACGAGTGTTAGGAATTGCGATGTGAATTAAATGACATTCCATAGACTAAATTATTATTATCAACTGCTATCAAGTGGTCAAGAGGCTATCGATACTGCAAAGTTGGGACATTTTTGGAGTCATGTGTTCGTTTTCAGACAAAATATCATTCCACGCGCCAAATATTTATTTATAAACATAATGAGATCCTTCCAAATACCCCATAAATGGTTGCTTGCAGTTTCAAGAGACGCGGCTTATCTTAAAAATGGTTTAGACTATGTTATCTATCAATGCCTTTGAAAGTCTGATTCTCTGAATACAGC
Organism: Platycheirus rosarum; assembly: GCA_963971375.1. Taxonomy (NCBI): domain Eukaryota; kingdom Metazoa; phylum Arthropoda; class Insecta; order Diptera; family Syrphidae; genus Platycheirus; species Platycheirus rosarum. The sequence continues at coordinate 129,758,154 of OZ020509.1, read as the reverse complement.
AGAGATTTTTTTGTTGTGTATTTAACTTGGACAAACAGCGTTTTTTAACTTAGAATTTGAAGATATTGTGTTTCCTGATTTTTTTTTTCAGTTAATCTATATATTAATACGTGAACATGAAACCATACCAGGTGCATGATTGGGCAGAATTTGCAACCATGAATGTTTCACCTAGCATCCAATATTCCCACCCATAAGGCTGGAATGTATGTGGTGGTCGCTTGGGTACGAAAGTCGAAGTTCCATATCAAAAACAAAGATTTACTTCTTATTCAGAAATTGAAAGTTAGAGAAAAAAAAATTGTTCAAAACAATTTCATTTGACAATGTTGTTTTGTTCGTTCGTTGTTCATCATGTCGTATACCTTTGGCTATGGGGTCATTTTTCAATGTTGTTCTTTTTTCTGGGGCTATATTTATCGCTTTCAATATTTTTCTTAAACCAATAAAAAACAAAGTAATATTACGCTCATCGCTAATGACAAACCTATTGTCTACTACTCTTCAGAGAAGGCAAACTTCCTCGCCACTCATTTCACTGCCGGCTCCACGCTGCCTCACAATAAAGTTGCCCCTCCTGTACTTGAGAATGTAAATTTTTCCATGGGACACATTTTTTTCCGCACTCGTACAGTAGCAAGAGTTCTCAAAGATCTCGATATACACAAATCCGCTGGCCCGGATGGTATACCCCCGATTCTTCTGAAGAGGTGTTCTTCCACACTGGCAAAGCCACTGCGTAAGCTTTTCCATCGCTCCTACTCTTCTGGAATCTTTCCTAGAAGATGGAAAACAGCATTTGTCCAGCCTGTCCCTAAGAAAGGTGACCCATCCTCCCCCTCCTCCTACCGACCCATAGCACTGACATCCCTTCTTTCTAAGATCATGGAAGCGCTGATTAACCGTCAACTTAAGGAATATATCGAAGATCGAAAGCTTCTCCATGACCGTCAGTATGGCTTTCACAGTAATCGTTCCACTGGTGATCTGTTGGCCTATCTCACCGAATAGTGGAACAAATCCTAACATCGCTTAGGCGAAAGTAAGATTATTGCGCTTGATATTTCCAAGGCATTTGATAGTTTTTGGCATAAAGCTCTCTTATCGAAAATGCGTGCTTTTGGGATCGACGATTCTCCTGTTCGTTGGATTAGAAGCTATCTTCTGGACCGTTCAATACAATTTGTTGAACGGTTTCAAGTCTGATTCCCACAAAATAAATGCTGGTGTGTCTCCGACTCTTTTCCTTATTTCTTATGAATGATCTTCTGTCTGTTACTTCTTATCGACTTAACTGTTTTGCTGACGACTCTACCCCCAGCTTTTCATATTCGTTCGATAATTCACGTCCTTCGCCTTCTACAGTACTTGGTATGTGTATCAACGACGACGTCCGTTGGAATGACTATATATTTGAGATCGCCAAAGACGCTGCTAAGTGCTTAGGTTTAGCCCGAAACTCGAGTATAACTCATACCTCTGGACAGATGCTTCTCAAACATCGATAAACTGGCTCTTTTATTAAAAATGTTCACTCGAAGTAGCCAGTTGCATTCCTCCCCTTAAAAGTTTCTCCCGCAATACCCGTCTCGCAAGGAATGCTAATCAGTTCATCCTTGAGCCCAATTTCGGACGTGCCGTGAAATATAGATATTCTTTTTTTTTTTAGCTGAACAACACGATTTTGGAATAGTTTACCCTGTGGGCAATTTGAATGCATTTAAAAATGGGCGTCCCATTAAATTTTTTTCAATTTATTTTCCGGGTGGGTCTACTTCACCAGAAAAAAGGTATGATTTTCGTAACGATTTACTCAAATTGATTTAATAAGTGACACATATTTGATTGACGGGGATTTCAATTGCAAGAATAGGAATTGGAACTGTGTAAGAGCCAATGCATGGGGGAATATACTCTTTGACTTAGAGCCAAGGCACCCATTTAACATTTTGTACCCCCGCAACCTACTTGTATTCCACCCAATAACAGATATAGTTAAGAGTGTTGAAGAATCCGTGCCCAAGAAAAACATAAGTCGACATAATGGTAATTCACTTCCTTCTTATGTAGTGGAAGCAATTAAAATAAGAAACAGAAATCAAGGGTTTTTCAACAGGGGCGCTACAAAAGTAGAGCGACAGGAACAGCAAACGACGCCATATTTCTTGCCGCTCTTTTAACATTTCTCTTGAGTAAGTTTTGCCATTTTATAATGGAAAGATATTCAAGCCAACAACTAGTCAAAATTATTAAAATTTACTACCGAAATTCGGAGTCAGTGGCCTCAACGTTAAGAGCGCTACGTCGGTCGTCATAATCGTCCTAGCAGATCAACAATTGAGCGTCTAGTGGAAAAATTTGAATCCACAGGCACAGTACAAAATGTTCCCGTGCCAGTGAGACAAAGAAGTGCCCGTAGTATCTAGAATATTGCTACCGCTGAGGCTTCAGTTGCAGAAAATGTGTCTCTCACACGTCGTTCTCAAGCATTGGGCATCTTTGTGACGTCGTTGTGGCGAATTTTGCGAAAAGATCTTGGCCTATATCCTTACAAGATTAAGTTGACACAAGAACTGAGCCGCTTGACCACCAGAAGCGTCGTATGTTCGTGAATTTGGCTGAGCAACAACTTGAAAATGATTCGGATTTTCATCGAAAAATCATCTTCAGCGATGAGGCTCATTTCTGGCTGAATTGCATCGTCAATAAACAAAATATGCGGTATTGGTCAAGCAGTAATCCGTTCACGTACTCCATTAGTCATCATTGCATCCCGAAAAAATTACGGTTTGGTGTGGTTTATGGGCCGGCGGCGTCATTGGGCATTACTTCTTCCGTGATGATCAAGACCGGCACGTTACTGTGAATGGGGATCGCTACCGTTCAATGATAACTGAATATTTTTGGCCCCAATTGGATTGGAGGATATGTGGTTCCAACAGGACGGCGCCACAAGCCACACAGCGAATGTAACAATCAATTTGCTGGAAACCAAGTTTGGAGAACGTGTTATCTCATGAAATGGTCCATTCGCTTGGCCGCCTCGGTCGTGCGATTTGACGCCATTAGACTATTTCCTGTGCGGCTACGTCAAGTCTTTGGTCTATGCCAACAAGCCAGCGACGATTGATGAACTTAGTACGAATATCGAACGAGAAATTGCATAGGATGAATTTGTTCATCAAAAACTCAATCCTTGTTTTCAGGAACCAGGAGTGGAGTAATAAACTTCAGAGTTTAAATAAAGGTAGCAAGCTATTCTGGAACATAATAAAAGTAATAAGAAAGAAAAGGGTTCATATCCCCTCTTTTAAGATAGGTATCTCTATCTTAATACCCAATGAAGAAGAAGCTAACGCATTAGCCCGCACATTTTGTGCCACCAATAATGCAAACAATAATCACATAGAATGTATTGTTAATCAATCTATGCAATTAGTTAACAAAAGTATTCTTGAAGTCACCAAGAATATAGTATCTTCTGATGATGTAGAATTTATATTAAAAGGCCATAAATCAAAAAAAAATATCCCGGATTTGACGGAATAAGTAAAAGGTATCACTTATCTAATAAATTTATTTAACAATTGTTTCAAAATAGGTTCCGAAAGAGTGGAATGCGGCTAAAGTCATTCATATCCATAAAAAAAATCCTAGTGATCCTTCTGAGCTCTTTAAGCAAATGCTTAGAAAAGCTAATAAAAAACAAAATGGTTTTACAAGCAGATCAATCTAATGTCCTGCCACTAGAACAATTTGGCTTTAGAAGAAACCATAGTCCAACTAACCAAATTGACAGAATAACGAAATACATTAAAAACAGATTGTCTTCAGGAAAGATGACAGAAATGGTTTTTCTTGATGTGGAAAAAGCTTTTGACACTATCTGGCATGAGGGCTTGATTCATAAGCTTGTTACCTTGAATTTTCCGTTTATGTCGTAAAAATCATTTTGTCCTTTCTGTCAAACCGAACCTTCAAAGTCTGTGTTAAAAACTGGTTTACCGAACAAAATAATATCATTACAGGTGTACCTCAAGGATCAGTCCTAGGTCCATTTTTATCTAACATATTATGTACTTATAATTTTCCTAAATTTCCAAATTGTTAAACTGACAAATTGTTCGCTGATGACACATGCCTTTATTCCTCAGATTCAACTGGTCTTAGCATTGAAACCAATTTGCAATCTGCTCTGAATACTATTCAGATTTATTTCAACAATTGGTAACAGTGATCGGTGGCCATCTCGTTTTGGGCCCATTCACGGAACGTGTGACGTGCTTGATGGTCGTTCGGCTTCAATTCTTGCACGAGTTGGATTTTGTAAGCCTGTACACCAAGGTTCTTCCGCAAAATCTTCCATAAAGTGGATGGGCACATCTCTAATTGTTGCGCGCGATCACGGGTGGACTCATTCGGGTCTTCTTCGATGCTCTGAAACGAACCATTATTTTGGTAATAAATTTGCACAATTTGCAAAATTGTTCGGGAGTAAGTCTATTCATTATGAAATGGCAAACCAAACTAAGCATAAATAAAGTGACAGCTGTCAAAAAAACCAACTCCGAAAGAAGTATTGCCAGATTGACAACCACACGTCTATTAAAATGAAAAAAAAAATTATTTTTTTTTTGAAAATTCTTTCATTTTTTTAATTAGCTTAAAAGTTTTCTCGGAAAAACTAAGTATGCAATAAAATTTGAAAACTAAATGTCTATCGAGGAGAAAAAATCGTTCGACCAGTTTTTTTTTCAAAAGTCGTTTTTTTCAAAAACTTTTCAAACAAATATTTTAATTTTTTTCTAGTATGTCATTATAAGGAAATCTGTAGTTTTCATATAAGAAATTTTTTTTAAAAAAAATCAATCAACCTATTTTTAAAATATTTCTAAAACCAATTTTTTTTTTTAATTTTAAAAAATAAAAAAAAAAGTTTTTGAAATTTTTTAAATGCAATATTAATTGAATTATAAATGACTTCCTGTGATTGATGCAAATAAAGTCTAACGTATAACTTTATTATAAATTAAAATAATTCTTGAAAATTGTGCAGGCACTGCGTTGGGATACATAATTGACATAACAAATTCAGAATTAAATGCCAAATTCTCTAACTACAGTAATTTCGTCAAATAATAGAAAAAAATTGTCTGAGCTATGAAATCTACTTTACGGCCTTTTTTCATACCAACCGAACATACATACAAAATTTCATAAAAATCGGTCGAGTCATTTAGGAAGAGTGCGAACACAAATACCGTGGCACGAGATTTTTATTATATTAGAAAGAAACGAAAAAGCCCCTTTCATAATATGAACACGCTTGTTAAAATAATAGTGTTATATTGAAAAAAAAACCGACGGCTTAAGCAAATCACACACCAAAGGGCCTCCACTCCGTTAGGCTTCTAAATCCGTCCCTGAAACTGCCAAAAGAATTTCGCCTTTAACTCAAATATGTTTGCTATTGTCTTAAGAAAACTGAATTTCATTAATAGACTTTTCTTGCAAAACTTAATATTTTAACTACATATTTGTCGGTAAGACTAATGTTTACTTTAGAAACGCAATGAGATCTTGGATGTTGCATGACACTAGCTTAGAAGCAATAAGAGAGAGAGGAAGGGTACGAAGTTCCAAATATCCACTCTCAAAATTTAAACAAATTAAATTTGCAATGCCATTTTATTTGAAATGTCCTTTTGTTAGCTCTTGTTGATTCTCAGAATATAGTGTACCTTAACTGTCGGTTAATTTTCCTTTTTTTAATGCATTCATATAGCACTGCATATATTTACATTGAAGCAACGTTTTTTAACAAAATCTACCACATTTATACTAATATCTGAAAGTATGACAGTAAACTTTTCCTTAAAAAGGGCTTTTTATTTATCGCATAATTACAAGAATACCAAAGAGAATAGAGTACTAAACATTAAAACATAAAAAAAAAATTCGAAATGTTTTGGTTTTCAGATTTTTTTCTTAAATTCAAGAAGATTCCAAAAATTTTTACGTACTATAGGTACCTACTGTCCACCAAAAATAGTCATTTTTTTTTTATTCATTTGGAGGTTTATTGAGAAGCTCCCTTATCTCTCTTATTAAGCACATAGCTCCGCGGTAGGCACGTTCACAGTGAAGGTCTTCTTGGATTATTTTAACCTTCTTGTTGCAGTTATCAATCGCTTTGTTTATTTCGTAAAAATATAGAGGATTAATTTCACGAGAATATAAAGCAGAAGTGCGTTCTACATTCAAACCGTTGTCGTTGTCCAAAAAATTATATTTATCAAAAAGACATTTTGTGAAACAATGAGTCATCGGATCATCGGGGAAGTGTTTTCTTATAATATATTCTTCCATCTTAGCAGTTGGAATGTTTAGTTCTATTCCGCACTCCCTTTTGTATTTTACTTCACGATCCTCTTCATCGGCGGATGCCTGTAAAAAAGATACAAATATGATGTTGAATTGTCTTACATAAATGCTTTACTGTATATTCTCACCAAAACGGCCAAAAATAAGATTACAACAAGGAATTTCATTCTTGGGTTATTACTTGAATTTTTGTGTTCAAATTAAGGATGATAATTGCAAATTTTCAGCTTTGAAACGTTAAAGCGATCACTGTTTTCTACGTTGCGGATTTCTTTTACTACTAAAGAATATTGGAAATTAAGATTTGAATTGAATGACATTTCATACAAAATTTTAATCAACTGCTATCAAGTGGTCATAAGGCTATCGATTCTACAAACGTTGAACATAGGCTAAGGCTATGGCTATGTGTGTCATATGCAAACAAATCATGCGAAATAATAAATAAAGCGAAATCCCAAATTTTGCGAAAGTTTTTTATGTCATTAATGGAGTTTGACATAATTTTAAAGTTTTTTGTGCCCTAAATGCATGTGTTGATTAAATACAGCTAAAACAATTTTTGTCGCGTGTATTTGTTCGTTTTTCCGCCTATATCCATACCAGACTGCAAGTTGACACTTTTGAATTAACACCTTAAGATTTTTATAAAACTTTTCGGAACCACCACAAGGAATTATTTTTCACACTAACTATTCTATATTTCTCTATCTAAATGTTTTTCACAAATTAAAGAACGGATGTTGATTAAAAACGTGTTCGGTTTTAAACTTTAAATAAAAAAGCGGAAAATATTTAATTTTTCTTTATTAAGTGACGACTATAATGATCTCGATAAGGGTCACAACTCAACAACTGCCTCTTCGCATGGATCCACAAGTATGGTTCACTGGGCTTAATTTAGAAAACGTCCAAACATGTCTGAGGTCTGCTTAATGTTGGTGTCATTGCATTTGTTTGATCCAGGAGTTTTTTCTCGTCTATCTTATGACCGTAGCATACTATTAGCCGTGTTTTTTTGGGTAAACTATCCGTAGTGCAGTAGGATTTCCCTAAAAAAAAAACACATCCGTAGCAGCACGGGTTTTATATTTAAAATTTTACACTTTTAACAACATAGCTGTAAAATAATTGATCTATAAACAAAAAAACAAAATCAGGAGGAGGAAGGGAAGATACGGAAATTAATTTTGTGATAAATAAAATTAAATAAAATTGAAAATTTACATCTGTCTATCCGCAGCTGGGTTTCCACTTCTGCTTCTATCGGTAGTGGAATGTTGTATTTGTATAGTGTGTGTGAAATCTCACTGCGCAAGGCTTAGCCAAAAAAAAAAAAACTGCTATTGAAAGGAGTTATTTTAACCAAGTGGCTGTAAGGCAAATTGCTTTTTAGAATGCAACTGGATTCTGCACGAGAGAAAGAAAACAATTATTTCGACGCATGAGATCGAAAATTAGAGGACTTTTTTCTCACTTTAAATCCAAGGATGACGTAACGTCTAGCTTGAACTACGAGTTTGAAAAAATGCTCAATTACCTCAATATTTAACTTATGATATCTGGATTAGCAAACACAAAACTTATCTACTGCACCACGGCCGATTGTCACAGCATATTTATTCTTCAGTTAGTTTTTTTCACCCAGTTATTTTACCAAGATGCGGTATTCATAATATGAAGGCTTCTTTGATTTTATTGCTCATTATTTGGTCATCACTCCTGTTCTCAGGTGAAATTTCTTTTCATTTAAGTTCATTTCATCATTTCAGTTGCAGTCAACTTATCCTCATACGTCTTATTGTCAAACATTATGCACCAAATGCAGAAGCTGGAAAAGCAACTGCCATGTACGGACTTCCTTTAAGCTTGGGAGCCTTTTTTACGATAGTAGAAGATGATAAGATAATAATGATAATATCCTTCAATATTAATCATCGATCCAATAAAAATTAATTTTTTGCTTCAGGGAAGAATTCTTTTACTTGCCCATATGTGCGTTTACATCGTCGAATAAAATTTAAATAAAATGCATGACTGTGTCGCACGAACTTGCTCTGATGTTAGATAATTGCTTAGTGGCTGCATAGTATTAAAATAAAAAAATTAAATTTAAATCTTTCACTTAGAATGAATTTTTCGAAATTTGTTCTATAACGGTACCTCTCATAGAACCGGTTTTTTTAAATTCGGTTTTATTGTAAAAAATTATCCCGATTTCAATGAAATTTTGCATCCAGGGAGTAATTTATAATTCAATCAAAAACTTTTTTTCGATTTTTTTTTTAAATATTCTAAAAATAAAAATTGGTTTTCGAAATATTTTGAAAACGGGTTGATTGAATTTTTTTAAATCATTTTCCCAGATGAAACCATACTAAAAAAAATTTAAAATATTTTTTCGAAAAGTTTTAAAAAAAACGACTTAAAAAAACTGGTCGAACGATTTTCAATTTTTTTTTCCTAGATAGACATTTAGTTTTCAAATTTTATTGTGTACTTAGTTTTTTCCAAGAAAAAACTCTTAAACTAATTAAATAAATTGCACGACTGGATCGCACGTACTTGCTCATATGTGTCACATTGTAGAATAAAATTAAAGAAAATTAAATTGAACATCAAAGCATTTATTCGATTTTTGTGACTTTTGATTGTTTGAATAAAGTACTTTTAATTGTATTGGGTGAAATAATTTAAATGCCATTTTATTTCCTTAGGAAATGTAAGAAAGTGTGATTTTTTTCAAAATCGTTAGAGCCGTTTTTAAATAAAACAATTTTTTTTAACAACTTTTTTTAAAGAATAAAAAAAAATAATTCAAGAATACAAGAATACAAGAAGCACAAAAATAACGTACATTTAAAAACAAAATTTAAAAAAAATTACCTACCCGTTTTTAAAATATTGATTTTTCAAAAAAAAAATTAAATTATTAAAAATACAAAAAATAAGTTTTTGGAAAAAAAATTATGCAAAATTACTTAGACTACCTACGTCTGCTTGAATATCAATTTTGATAGTAAACGGATCACCAGTTTTCGAGGAAGTCGAAGAAAAAAAAGCAATTCCTATGGGAGGTACCGTTTTTCGCCCACCATATTAAATTTTTTTTTCACCACAGTACAGTACAGTACACAGATTTTTTTTTTATAAAAATTCTTGGAGCCGTTTTCGAGAAAAATAAGCTTTTACATAACGATTATATGACAGGTACCGTTCATTATTGAGCTAAAAAAAATTGAAAAAACTTTTCTGTCAAAAGAATCTTAAGTTCGAAATTTGAAGACGATTGGCCCAACCGTTTAGGCTGCAGTCCAAAATACATCCGTACAGATAGACAGACAGACAGACAGTCGGACAGACATTTGCCAGTAACTCAAATAATGTTTCTCTATCATCGTATTCGTAATGTCATGTTTGACTGTTATCTCAAAATTTTTAATCTGCACGAATGCATAACTTGCATTATGATTAATTTGTTTTTTGTTTGAAAAACTTTTCAAAAAATTATTTTAAATTTTTTTTAAGTATGTCATTACAAGAAAATGTGTAGTTTTCATAATTTAAAAAAAAAACTTAATCAACCCGTTTTCAAAATATTTCGAAAACCAATTTTTTTTAGAAAATTTAAAAAAAATCAAAGAAAAGTTTTTGAGAATTTTGAAATGCAATATTAATTGAATTATAAATGACTTTAGTCCGGGAGTCAGGTGAAAATTTGGTCAATCATTTCCTCTCAAGCGATAACTGGTGAAATACATCAGGGAATAGTATTATAAGACCTCGTGAACGTCAGCTGCAGTTCGTGGGTGGGATGAGCAGTCCGGAGCGTTATAACATTCAAAGTATCAGCTGACGGTCTTTCTACCGAGATACAGCCAGATGAAGTTTACATTTATTTATAGTTGCGTATAAGCTAACATCAGTCTAAATTTTAGCTGAGAGGAAATCACTGAAAGTATATTTTTTTTTTTTTTTTGAAAGTTCAAACATGCAGTTGACGCATAATCCGCCTTGTTACAGCCAGCTGACTTTTTTTTCAGGATGATGGATAAGCTATGGTTTGACAAATTATTATTCGGGAGAAAATAAAAAAAAAATTATATTCTTCTTGCGTGGAATGCTACCACGAACCATCCCACCAACGGAACCGCAGCTGACATTCACGAGGTCTTATAATACTATTCCCTGATGCTATTCACCCCCGGAAATACTACCAAATAACTACTAAATAACCAAGTTTGAAGCACATCGGCTCATCTGCTTAGGCTGTAGAATTTACGGAACCACTTTTTTCGACTTCTCTATCATCGTAATGTCCTATGTTTGGTTGTTAGTTTTTTTTTTTGCACGAATCCATAACTTGGTTTATAGTACCTATAATCGGAAGTAAAAATTGAACGGATTAGTTCGCATCCGAATCCACTTGTTAGCTTGTTAGATCCTTAATGTATTCCCATTTTGATCTAAGAGTAAATAATAGCTTTACCTACTAGCTCCTTATCACCATTTAATTTCCGAATGAACAACCTACACCTCTTTTGAGACCAGATTCAAGTAGGAACCTCTGCGTCCCGTTTTATGAAAAAGCATCTCAACTTAAAGGAGAAAAAAATATACAGAGTTATAAAGGCTTCAATAAATGTATGTATGTAATTATATTCAATTCAATTCAATTCAATTTATTAATAAAAATAGAGTAACATTTATAACATATAATATTTAATTCAAATAAAAATTTAAGCATGGCATATAAGCCGTCTGCCGTATATGATATCGATTAAGTTTTATTTTTTAAGATATTGAATAAAGTTAAACAGTTTATACAATTAAAATCTGATGGTACAAATATATACTAACAAAAATAAATTATCAGAAACAAATTAACGGAAATAGATTAACAGAAATAAGTACCTTTATAAATCACAATTTTTATATTTATATTTAAGCAAAAACAATGATTATTTTATGTAGGAAATATTTAATATTTACACAAGATATTACGGATTACATTCAAAAAGTCAAAGAAGTGCAATATGACGAGAAAAAAAAGAAAACGTAAATGAAAAGTTAGAGATGGCATACTTGGGCTTCTAGTTTAGCTAAAAAAAATGGTCTTTTTATATAAAATAACTAATACCATATATATATATATATATATATATATATATATGAAGAATAGGACATATTACAATGAAGTGGCGTACGTCTTCAATTTGGTTATGGTTGCATAGAGAAATCTGTTCTGTGTGGCCTATAATTAAGTTCAAGGGTTTCAGTTCGAACCTTAGAGATTAAACTAATATCTGAGGTTGAAAGTTCCTCCCTAAAATAATTTATATCACGCAAGCTCAGATTCAAACGTCTATACGTAACCCTAGAGGTGGAATTTGTTACCCTTTCTAATTGTTGTTAATAGATTTTATCATCTACCACCGATATTAAATCATAAAAGATGTTTGTCCACTCTTCTCTGTTGCTTACATTCAGATCTAAAGAGACGCTGTGAGCCGACGCGTTTCTAAAAGGTGAATAACCACAGGGGAGTGATACTAGTAGAATTCTTTTATGTAGATTGCTATCAAATCTATGCATTACTTTCGTGAGATAGTCTGCATTGGCTTTCAAACTCCTTACAAAAACTTGTGGTAGACCAGATTCAACATACTTATATTGCGTAATTGGGGGTATTAAAAGGCAACCGGAAAATTCGTTTGAAAAAGTATCTTTGAATGCTTTCAATTTCCTCAAAAAATTGGTACCCATAAACTTCAGTTCCATAACAAAGACCTCTATTAACCGTTGCATTAAAAACTTTAAACTTTGACGTAGAGTCAACAAATTTATTAGTAAAAAAAATTGACCAAAAGGTATTAATTGCTGATTTTGCTACGGAAAGTTTTTCTTTAATATGGGCTTTCATACTTAGATTGTGAGTTATAATTAGGCCTAGATACTTAAACTCACTAACTACCTTAATATTTTGACCATCTAAATTCCAGTTCCTTGTAAGGTTATCAGATCGGTTTTGAGTTCTGAAGATCATTATTTTAGATTTATTAATATTAATTTTAAGATCCCATGTATCACAAAACAGTTTCAGCTTATTAATTTGGAGTTGAAGCGTCATAGGATTGTCTGAAAAGATCACCAGGTCATCCGCGTAGAGCAGGAGCTTTATTGACAAATCGCCAAAGGTTTTTATTTATTATATATAAGGCGAACATCAACGGACTCAAAACGCAACCCTGTGGGACACCTGCTTCTGATCGGAAAGCTTAAGACTGGTTTTCACCATTGCATACAGTCGCATACGTGTTCAAAAGAAGCTGTTCATAGACTTTAATGAACTTTGTTGATACACCAATAGTTGAAAGCTTATATAATAGTGAATGCCTATTGATAGTATCAAAAGCAGCTTTGAAATCTACAAAAAAAGTGTACAATGGTTTCTTTTTTATCAATAAAACGTCTTGCGATGCTTGTAAGAGCAAATATTTGATCCATTGTTGAGAGATTAGCCCGAAAACCAGCTTGGAAACAGCTTATAATATTATTGCTATCAACCCATCTTATAAGTCTACAGTATAAGATCTGAGCAAAAAGTTTTCTTAATGAACACAAAACGGATATACGTCTGTAATTCTCAGGAAGATTTGGATTACCTTTTTTAAATATAGCACATATTTTCGCCAAGCGAAAGCTACTTGGAAACATCTCGTCAATGAACAAATGATTTAGCAATGCTTAAATGCGTTCCAGAAACTCAGGGGTCGAAAACTTGTAGAACTCGATCGGGATTCCATCTAATCCCGCAGCCTTATTATTTTTCATTTTATTAAGTGATGATAATAATTCAAGCATTGTAAAAGGCGAGTCTAGCTCAGGTGTCGAAATGTATTGAAGGGCGTAGCTTAAAGAGTTTTGGTTTGAGTCTGAGAGCAAGAGGTTTTCAAAATAGTTTGCTAGTTGATCTACACTTACGCTCAAAGACGATGACTTGCTCCTTCCACCTAAGATCCACACTTTGCACCAAAAAGACTTGGAATCCCTACAGTTTAAAAGATTCCTAGCAGCTTTCTCTAAGTAAAATTGCTTTTTCAAACTGCATAAATCCTTATATATTTTATTTTGTTGCAAGTAGAGTCTTTTGAAAGCTTCATTTGAAGACTTTTTGAAAAGCTTTAAGTAAGCGAAGGATTTTTTCCTATTTTATTTACACTCTTCGTCATACCACTTTGAAATAAAAGATGATTTAATCGGACAAGAACTAACAACTGCTGAAAGCTTAACTAATTCAAAAACAGATTGTGTTGACGATTCTATGCAAAGTTCAAGCTGCTCATTAAAAGAATCCATTTGTTGATTTAAGATTCGCCTATACAAACTAGCCTTACTTTCGACCCATTTTAGTTTCTTAACAGCATTAGGTACTTCAGCTCTGTTGTGGATATCTTGAAGCGTACATTCGCATGACACTACAATAGGCAGATGGGTTGAATAGTTTGCCGGATATACCTCAAAATTTTTAATCATATCAATCCAATCGCCCTTCACAATACAAAAATCAATTACAGAACAGCCTTGGGAAGATATAAAAGTATAATCGCCCCTGGAATCACCATTTGATACTCCATTTAAGATAAAAAAACCAAAGTCTTCGAACAACTCTATCAGTAATTTGCCGTTTGTGTTCAAGCAATTATCCAGTGAGTTTCTTATATCAGTAAACTGACCATTATTTAGAACAGGAGAGTTTTGGAAATTACCTATACGACCGTTAAAGTCACCAATGATCATCAGGATCTCGTACTTGTACTTTAATAATATACTCTGCAATTCTTCGTATTCTGATGACCAGGAATTAAAGTTCAAATATACAGGAATAATATGAAAATGTTTTGAATCACATTCTACATCAATTAAAATTGTGTTACTATAGTTCCTTAAAGTTACATTATTAATATTTTTTTCTGAGCGTTTATTTTTGTAGCCACATAATATTCCACCACTAGCTCTCCCGAGTCTGTTATTTCGAATAGTCGGGATACATTTAATGTTAAAATTTTCAAAATATTTATAATATTGCAATTCTTTTCCTACTTCTAAAAAAGTTTCTAATAAAATAATTATATCGTATTTTTGAATAAGTTTAAAAAAATCAGGCCTAAGTAATTTGTTTTAAAGCCCCGTAATGTTATAGCAGAAAATTTAAAAAAAATATATTTTTTGGCAGACGGCAACCCTATCCTATACTGTATGATGATTATAGTTGGTACATGAACCATCTTGATTAGATATTCTTCGACTAGCAGATGGCTCTGCTGCTGCTGTAAGTATATGTATGATTGTTGCATACTCTACTCATCCTCTAATAATTTATTAACATTGGCCCCGTTCGGTATCTCATAGAAGCGCTACCAAAGTATTGCATTGTTGTTGTAATACGTTTAAAAAGACAGCTGATCAACAGCTGATGACCATAAGCAGCTGTTGACCAGCTGTCTTTTTACACGTATTACAACAACAATGCAATACTTTGGTAGCGCTTCTATGAGATACCGAACGGGGCCATTGCTACCAGCTGCAACATAAATGACAGTGGATTTTGACAGCTGTCTTGATCTCAACCCACGAGGTGTGCACGTTGCTCATTCTCGCCTAACCTATCATCGAATTAAGTTGTACTTATCAACCTATCATTAATCCCAATTTTGGTATAATAAAACATAATTGTAAATTGGAAATATATACAATCCTACAAGTGTTTTAATTGGAATTTACAATAATGATGTATGAAGTTTTTACAATTTTACTTTAAACTACGATTATAGTCCTTAGATTCGCGGAGAACTACTTGAATCGGATGGGTGATGAACACCAATTATTCCAAATAGAATTTAATTTTCTTTAGAGCATCAATTAAAAACTCATTATCAATAAAGCAATTGAAGCTACGCTCCAACCAATCCAACTCCGAGCCTCCTTTGCCGTTCTTCCTGGTGCAATGCTCAAGACCTTCTCGTAGAAGATCTTTGTTAAGATTTTCCGCATTTGCCACCCCTTCAAGGCTTATCATTAGTCTATCGACAGAAAATCCCTCCGATTCGCTCCATATTCCTAAATCACGAGCATTGCACAGAATACCTTGGCATGCACCATCTTCGCTCTTATTTCGTCCGATACATTGAATTTCTCATTGCAAGCCCTTTGGATGCGATTGAATTCTTCTCGATTTTGAGACTTCCACTCGGCGGCAGATGTCTTTTATTGAAAAAAATATTTTTGTTTTTATAAATTCATCAATATTGTTAGTTAACTTACAAGTGCAATTAAAGCTAAAATTATATAAAGTTTCATCTTTAAGCTTCTTATTGTGTGGGGTTTTGTAAAATGTGTTGTACATTCCGTTATGTTTGGTCTTTTATAGACACGATTTCAAAATGTCAAAAGGCTATCAGTATTAGAAATTCTGGGAAAAAGCTTTTTGCTGATTAAACTAATCAAACTTATGTTTGCGAAAAAAGTTTTATTAAAACAAAAAAGAACTTTTAAAAATGCCGCAACAGAAAATATCTTAATCGAGCTTTTGCATCAGTCTTTTCATGGAGCCTCTCAGCTTACTCTCGACAAGGCACTTGAAGTTGCGGTACGCCCAATCCTGCAACGGGCTACCTTGGCTATTGTTGTCCAAACAATTCTCGATGGCCTCACGCATCTCTTCCTTGCTTAGTTTCTTGTCATTTTCAAGAAGACGCATAATTCTATCCGGCAGCCATCCCTCGGATTCATTCCATAGCTCCGAAGTACGACCACCACAAAGAACGAATTCCTTTACTAGATCATTGTCTGGATACTCCAGACGGTTGGTCTTGTCCCTTAAATCTTGTGGTAGATTGAGATCTTTTATGCAGTCCAACCGGGCCTGTTTGAGTTCTTGTCGAGATTTGGGTACCCATTCAGCGACTGCCTATGAAAGAGAAAATGTTTTTTTTATTAAATTTGTTATTTTTCTCAAAAATATTTCTTACGAAAGCTATTAGGGCCAAAATAATTAAGACTTTCATTGCGGGTTCTTGGATTTTTGCTCGCAATAATTGGTCAAAGAGTTGTGATCCAAAATGCATTGCAACTTACGAATTTATAGTAGGGAAATCTGAAGGCCGTGTTATCAATAATTGTGGTAAGTTTCATTTAAAGGCTATCGCTTTTGCACTGCAAAGACCTTCCACAATGAAACGGGTGATTCGTATTGATTATAAGTTATTTTTGGAATGCAAAATAAGGTAATTAATTCGGTCGCAATCGCGTCAATTAGGAGTTAAAGAAAAGATACAGTTGTTATTGCCTGTAAGGAAACTTGTAACTTAAAAGTCACTGAAATTTAAGTTAAGGTATGGTATGAAGTCTCCTCACCACGTCATCTATATCTACATGTACGTATAAGAAAATCTATGTGTGCATGTGGTGTTGTGTATATTTTCCCTTATGAACTCCGAAACTGGATAACCGATTTTTATGAAATCAGGCAACTTTCCTGAATTTAAAAAAAATTAGAATATCATACAAAAATATTTTAATTTATTATTAAATAAATATTTTTAATTATTATTACATATGTATATATGTATATATATCCATTAAGCCCCGTGCCTTAATGGTAGCCTGGGTTCGAATCCAGCTCATAGCCATCTTCTTTTCCGGGGTACTGCCTCTAGCGAGGAATTGACAAAACCTCCAAGAGTAAAATTTGTATCGAAAAAAGTGCATCTAATGTAGCCGTTCGGACTCGGCGGTAAACTGTAGGTCCCTTCCATTCTTGCAGATTAACAACACACACACAGGAATGGTTGAGAGTATAAGTCACTAGGCCTTGGCTACTTAAGGAGCTGTCGCGCCAATAAATTTATTTATTTATTTCATATGTATAAAAATGGATCGCGTATTGTTCATATGCATATAGTAGTATAGGTGTTTAGAATATACATAGGTGAACAGAAAGAAATCATATGGTGGTTGGGTGCTGTATGAATAGGGTAGGCACTGAAAGGCATCAAACTGGTGATGCACAGTCGCTGCAACTATATCGTACACATCAATTGTGCTTATTTTACCTCCCCGCGGTAACCACCGGGTACTGGTCTGTCCATCCGGACATTCCTGCTAAACTTATAAGCGCGAGTGTTGAACACAGGAAAAATAGCAACACTATAATGCTCTGCTTTAATGACTGTTCTGATCGATTCGCAGAAGTCTTGCACGAGCCCCTCAGAAAGAGGACGTACGGCGGTTGAGCCCAACCAATTGGACCAACGGTGGCGTCAACAGTCAACGAAGCAGACGCCCTAATGAGCTACTTCGACGTATTTGGAGATAAGGTCATTAGGACAATTCAATGCAAGTCAGGGCATTGAAATAGAGATGGTGGCGGATGAACCCTTAATGGGCCAACGGCAGCGCTCATATCCCCGAAGTGGGTTACTGACTCCGGATTCTCCGGTTCCTTTAGTCCAAGGAATCCAACAAAGGACCTGGCCCTCCAGGTTTAGGGTTATGCGTGCGGTTAACAACCCCACCATGGAAAAATAAATAAAAAGTTGTTAGAACTCATAACAGACGACGTGCAGCCAAACAAATAGCGGATGCCTTAGACTGCTACAGAGCAGAAATTACTGCCATCCAGGACGTGCGATGGGATGGGTGGGGCAAAAGGAGGATGAAAAACTGTGACGTGCACTACGGTGATTGTGCAAGAAGACCACAGCGTTTATTTGGGTGCGGATTCATCATAAGCGGCAGACTTAGGAAAGAAGGTTGGGCTTTCGATACGTAAGTGAGCGACTTGTGACAATCCGTATCAAGGCTAAATTCGCCAACATTGACGTCGGAAAGCTGCAATCGCAAGAAACCGCCAGAACCTATGCCGATCGAATATCCCGTAACCTCTCTAGAAATCCAGTACCGCCAGCATCAAGTGCCGAAGACCAGTGGCAACACTGCCAACAAGCCATCAGAGATGCCGCAACTGATGTACTAGGTGTTACCGGACCACCACCACGAAACCTCTGTTTTGATGACGAATGCAGGCAGGCCCATGCAGCCAAACAAGAGGCGTATAAAACGACGCTGCAAAGAAAGACGAGAGCTGCTCGCGAGCTGTACGAGCAGAAAAGACGGGAAGAACACCGGCTTCTCCAAAAGAAAAAGAGAGAGCATGAGAAGCGCGCGATCGAAGATATAGAGAGATGCTACTCCAGGAATAACGTGCGGAAGTTTTACCAACAGGTAAAAAGAACATGCCAAGGAAAAAAAACCCACACAGAAGCCTGTAGAGATAGGAATGGAAACCTCGTAGTAGAGTCACAGTCGGTGCTGAGTACATGGAAGGACCATTTCTGCAGACTGTTAAAGGGCGATGAAGACCAAAATCCTGCTGTCAGGCAGAATTAACCATTCAACATGGATGATGACAGACAAAACTTCCGTCCACCTGATCAAAATGAAGTGAGGATAGCAATATCTAAACTAAAAAACAACAAAGCTGCTGGCCCCGACGAACTACCCGCTGAACTTTTTAAAGCGGCCGAAGATGACTTGGTAAGCACCAACTCATCTCTAAAGTTTGGTCAGAAGAAATTATGCCTGATGAAAATCCACAATCGATCAAATGTTCACGCTACAGAAGATCCTGGAATCTACCCAAGAATTCCAAATCGATACGCACCACCTCTTTATCGATTTTAAGGCCGCGTACGATAGCATTTATAGAGACGAGCTATACAGAGCCATGTCAGGTTTTGGCATCCCCACAAAACTCGTCCGACTGTGCAGGATGACGATGGAGAACTCTCGCTGCTCCGTCAAGATTGGTAATGACCTCACAGACGCTTTTGACGTCAACAAAGGACCAGGTGATGCGCTATCGTGCGATTTCTTCAACTTAATACTTGAAAAAATTATAAGAAACTCGCAAGTCAATTGTAGTGGGACAATTTTTTTCAAGTCTGTGCAATTGCTAGCATACGCTGACGACATAGACATCATTGGCAGAACTCGGCGAGCTGTCACTGGAACGTTTGCTAGCATTGAAGCTGAAGCGGCTAAGATGGGACTAGCAGTCAATGAGGCCAAAACGAAGTACCTGCTGTCCACAAAAAAGTACACACAACACCGGCGGATTGGACAAAACATCACAATAGACAGGTACAACTTTGAGGTAGTTATAGGGACTTTGTGTACCTCGGATCCGCTATAACATCTGACAACAACATCTCGTCAGAAATAAAGCGAAGAATAACTCTTGCCAATCGCTGTTTCTATGGGCTAGAAAGGCAATTGAGTAGCAAAGCCCTCTCTCTAAAGACAAAGGAGACTCTGTATAAGACCCTAATCATCCCAGTCCTGCTCTATGGCGCCGAGGCATGGACTCTATCTAAAGCGGATGAAGATATCCTTAGTCGTTTCGAGCGTAAGATTCTTCGGAGGATTTTTGGCCCTATCTGCGTTAACGGGCTTTGGAGGAGAAGGTTCAACCAAGAACTATACGAGCTGTGCAGCGACATTGACCTGGTCAAAAAAATACGCATATCACGTTTAAGATGGCTAGGTCATGTAGAGCGAATGGACAACAATGCTCCGGCTCGCAGGATCTTCGATTCCATCCCAGAGGGTAGACGCAGTCAAGGAAGACCTCGCCTTAGGTGGCGCGCTCAAGTGGAGGACGACCTCAACCAACTTGGAGTGCAAAACTGGAGGCAGTTAGCCAAAGACCGAGCTGGCTGGAGAGGCATGTTGGTTGAGGCCCAGGTTCGTCCCGAACTGTAGCGCCGCCTAAGTAAGTAAGTAAGTGTCCACACCAAAGAAACATTTGTTCCAGAAACTTTTATGGAATGTTTATTTGTTTCCCATTTTGTGTATCCAGTTTTATACCTTAAAATGATTTGTAAAAAATTAGCAATCACATAGCTTCACGTTTTGTCATCATGAAAAAAATACAAACAAATGAAAACAAAAAACCTGTCAACTAGACCAACATTTCGGAAATGTTTCGCAAAGCGTCCAAAATTTCAAAAATATTTAAAAAAACATTTTAAAAACAATGAAACATTTCTGAAATGTTTTTTAAATGTTTCTAAAAAAATGTTTCTTGCGTGTGGACACACCTTTATGTTTGTTCTTAGGAAAAAAATTGGCTATTTTAATTACGCCTAAGTGGCGCTGGATTTGTTTTTTTTTTAATTCTCATTTATAGAACAATTTGAATAAAAATAAAGCAACACCTAAAATAATATTTTTATTATTCAAATAAAAATAATCAAAAGAAAGACTTTGGAAAAATTTTGACAGATGACGCTGAGATGGAAATATCAACGAAAATGCAGTTTTCTCATGACTCATATAATACCTAATTATAAAAATGTGGGAAACTTTTAATGTCATTGTGATAGCACAAAATTTCATACACAAAAGATATTTGAGAAATTCCAATACACATAAAATAAATTGCATGACATTCACATCGTCGAATAAAAATTAAAATTAAATGCACGACTGGGTCGCACGATCTTGTTCTTATACTAGAAAATTGCTTAGTGGCAGCATATGTACATACATATATATATATATATATATTAAAATAAAAAAAATATTTTTTTTTTTAAATTCTTTCATTTTTACTTGCGATCATAAGTACTCAAAGCAAGTTATGGATTCATGCAAAAAAAAATCCGTCCGTCTGTCTGTCTGTCTGTTTGCACCTCTACAGCCTAAAACGATGGGCAGATTCATGTTTTTAAATTTTGCTCTAGTTCTAAAAATAACTGTACCTGCCATGCAATCTTTAAAAAAAAGTTTGATTTATCGAAAACATCTCGTACGATTTTGATAAAACTTTTTCAGGGTCCTATTTTTTTTACAACAATACATCTTACAGTAAGAAAAAAAATTTCGAAATTTGTTCTACAACGGTACCTCTTATAGAACCGGTTTTTTTCAAATGCGTAAACTTTTATCCCGGTAAAATTTGGCACACAGGAAGTTATTTTCAAAAACTTTTTTCGATTTTTTAGATTTTCTATAATAAAAATTGGTTTTCGAAATATTTTGAGATAGAGTTGATTAATTTCTTTTTAAATAATTTTCCCAGATTAAAACTACAGATCTTTTTATATTGCCATACTAAAAAATAAATTTTAAATATTTTTTCAAAAGTTTTTCAAAAAAACGATTTAAAAAAAAAAAAAACTGGTGCAACATTTATCATTTTTAGCAGTGACGATCACACGGCGTCATTCATATGAGTAACTGTGTCTTGGTTGTTTAGGTTAAATATAGACGTGAGTTTTCTGAAGTGTTTCAATTACCTAAATTAATTCAATTAAAAAAAAAAGAATAAATAACACATTTCCAATTATAGTGATTAAATTATAGTGGATTAAAGTAAAAAGTCACATATTAAGAATGTCCACACGAAATATGGTAGAGGAATGCTATTCTCGCGGCCTACATCTTGGTAAGCAGCCAGTGTAGATGACTCCGAAAACCACCAAAGGCCACCGCAAAGAATTCGTTCCTTGTTGTCCAAAAATTGGTTGTTGCGACGTGAGAATGAAGCTCTATCGTCTCGTTGTAATATACTGCATATACATATCCCATGTCACAAAGAGCTCGTTTTCAACGCCGCCTCTAGTTCAACGCGGCGTCAATACACAGGGTCAAGATGTGGCGTTGAAATAAATAACTAATTATTTTTTTGACGCCACGTTAGAAAAGATTGTTTTTTTTTTTTTTGAGAATTCAAGGCTTCGTCAAACAGAACGCGTTTTTAACGTGGCGTTGAGAATATTTTGACGCGGCGTTATAAATGTGGTGTTGTAGAACGTCAAACAGAGAGCTATTTCATATTTGAATCTTGAATCACCAAATATCAATAAGGTTATTTTTTTTTCATTTAAAACAACATTAAGTGACACAAAATAAGTCAAAAAATTTCTACAACAAGTTCAGAATAACTTAATTCACCAAGCACAAAATAATAAAAAACCTTTCTAACGCGGCGTCAAAAAAATAAATTGTAGTCATTCACAAGCCGTGTATGACTTGACGCGATCTATGTGATATGGGATATGTATTACTGTATATTAAAATGCGGCGTTGAAACGTGGTATTAAAACGCGGCCTTAAAACGCGCTTTGTTTGACGAGGCTTTAAGTCATTTAAATTATTGTTTTGATATTTGTTTTTTTTGTCATTTTCATTTTTAATATTGCTTATCATGGAAAAACTGATAGAATGTGTTAGAAAATTAGAAAACATGTAAGAATATACTTACGTAGTTCTGAAGAACTAAAAATAATCTTAAATAATCTCAAAGCCGCGTAAGAAACGCGCACTGTTTGGCAAAGCCTACTACAACGTGGCGTTGAAACGCGGCGTAAAAACACGCTCTGATTTTAGATATTAGATTTAGATTTTATAAACTATTTATTCATTTTTTGTTTTCCAATTACATTATCATTTTAGGTTTTCATTATAATATATGTATTACAGAAATGAATCAAATAAAATTAATAATTTAAATAAACAATGGCGTTGCTGTCTGCATGATTGACGAAAGTTAAACATTTGATTACATAACAATTAAAACGAAAGGAAAATAAAAATTTAAATTGATTTAAAACCATGCAGTACGCATGTTAATTATTGTTATATATTTTGTCGTATTTTTCTTGTTTATTTATTTTTTTTTATTAAAATTCATTTAAAATATTATTTCTATACGCAAAAGCGGTATCAATAAATTTGTAAAGTACTAACCAGTTATCCCCAGCTCTATTTGACGAGGCCTTTAAACTTTGACGTAAGACGTTTGACGTCGTTTGAGAATAAAAATTCTACGGACGAGCTAAAAATATTTTTAAAATTGAAAACAATTCACAAACATGTTTTTTTAATAGTAATACATATTTTTTTCTTGATTTTGTTTAAATTTTGCAAATTTCTCTCTCTTAATTTGGGTATACGAAATTACAAATCACTGTTGGGACACAGTCCCTGCAGAGACAGGCTACGTGTCACGGAGTCCCACCAACAGTTACAGGGCTATTACACGGTCATTGTAATTTGTCACTGCAGTGACATAAAAGTGACGTGTCACGGTGCCTGTCACTGTTTTTGTTACCGCAATGACATGCAAAACAATGACGATTACACGACGTGCAATTTTTAGGACAGAAAACGATGTCATAGTAACGTCACAGTGCCACTGCAGTGACAAATTACAAGGACCGTCTAATACTAGCTTAAGATGCAAATTGTTATCATATCTCTGCTTTGCAATGTCTTCAAGAATTATTGTAAAACTCAGTACTTATTTCATTAAAACAATAAAATATCTATCCATCTATCTAGTAATGGACGAAGCATTTACCATCGGCCAAAAATGATTCTAGCCTTTGGGACATTGCCGTTTTTGTAGACGATTTTTCATGCAAAACTCCTGAACAACTCGATTCAAATCATTAATTATACAGGGTGTCCCAAAACTCAACGTCAAGCGGGAACCTAAGGAAAGAGGAGGTTAAAATGTCAGGCCAATATTAAGGTACATGATTAAAATCGATTCTCTAGGCCACATTTTTCGGTACGGTTGTCATAAATTTTCAAATATTTTATATGTAATCCATAATAATTATGTTTTTGATCGCAATCAAAAATCCTAAAATAGATATGTTAGTTACGTACAGTGTTGCCAAACGTGCAGATTTATCTGCATTTCGCAGATTTTCCACACATTTACAGACTTTTAAAATGCACAAATCTGCACTGCAGATTTTGTCTGCACGATGACCTACAAAAATATTTTGTTCTTATTTTATTCTTCTTTTGTTCTCCTTTTGTTCTTCTTAAAAACAATTCATGAGCCCTGTATGCTGTCATTTTTTTAGCATTCAATTCTATTAAATCAATTAAATCAATCATTAAATCAAGTTGATTGAACGCAGTCATCTGTCAAAATAAGAGTTTGTTTTCTCAAACGCAAACTGTTACAAAATTATAACGGCAAATGCGGCTGACTGCTTGAGGAAAAGTTTCGGTTTCTTTGTTCGAAATGCAAAAAAATTCAATCAAAAACTTCCAGGGAAATAGTAAGTTAATTTAAAATATAACATTAATTTAAAATATAGCAAATTCATTAAATGCTGTTATTGTTAAGTTTTATTTTATTTATTATTATTTATTTATTTTTTATTGGTGTGGATCAAAATATGCCTTTAGAGACTTTTTGGAATGAAATTTTTTCGTTAAAATATAAGTTTTCCTATCCTTTAAAAAAAATTTTTGTCGATACTATCGATTCCTGTATCATCGGCAAATGTTGAACGCATTTTTTTTTTATTTTTATTTTTATTTATTAAGTTTTTAAGTTTGTTTTCTTGTTTTTGTTAAATAAAGAATTTATATATGAAGTAATTTTTTTTTTACTAGAAATCTGCATTGCAGATTTTTTTTCCTCAATATTGCAGATTTCTGAAATCATTAGCGTGGCAACACTGGTTACGTAGCAAAAAAAAAAAAAAAGTTTCGCTGAGTTACGCTCTAAGAAAATTCTGTTAGATAATTTTGAAACTTCATATTTAAAAAAAAACTACCGCACTACCATCGTAAGCAAGTTATTTAAAAAAATTGGCCCATTTGGTACTACACTTGCTACTTCTATACATAAAATTATTTTCATTATTATAAACCGTTTTCGAGAATTTAAAATTCTGACTAAAAAAATGGGTAGAGGTTTGATATTTTACTAGGAAAGAGTACGATAACTTTGGCGTCGCAAAACTTTTGTTTGAAATCAATATCATGGTTTACGCATAAGAATAAAACACCTCAAAATTTGAAAAAAAAATGGTGACAGCCGTACCTTAAAATGTGGCATTGCGAATCGATTTTCATCATTTTCTTAAATATTGCCCTTAAATCTGAAGCAAGCGAAATTATTTTTTTTTCTTATTTTTCTCAGTACGGATATAACTAAACTTCCTCTTTTCCCCGGTACCCGATTGACGTTAATTTCAAGTTCTAAATGTCTAAATAAAATTTTTTTCCTTGGAATTTTGTCAAAATATATTAAAACTATACAAACTATAGAAGAAAATAGAAGACAAAATTGAACATTTAAATTTCATCAAATTATTAACATTATCAGAGAAACGAATATTATTTTAAAGAGCTTAGAAACTGAGCTTACAATAAAAGTATTATAAAATTATTTAAAGTTAGCATGAATGGGATATTCACAGTACTAATTCAAAGTGTAAGCTCTTCAAAACCATATGTTATCGGCGGGGGCCAAGGCAAGGCAACAGATGCTGAGACGTATGAATCTCTGTGACCGTAAGTTGTAAAAACATCTGATTTTATACAAATAAATATGTGTATTTATATATATTATAAACAATACTTTGTAATAAGAGCATTATTGATTCGTTTATTTGTATACATATGATACGAACAGCCGAAAAATTACCTTGACCTTATTCTTATCATAAACATGTGTTTTTGAACAAAGAGATAAATAAATCAACTCCTCAAGTTGGAAACGCTGATTATCGAGAAGTCGTACGAATATAAATAACTGCGCAATTCATTTTAGCTCATCTTCATTTTTACTTGCGATTTATAGGGACTATAAGGCAAGTTATGCATTTGTAAAAAAAATATCTAACAATCAAACATGACATTACGATGATAGAGAAGCCAAAAAAAGTGGGTCCGGAAATTCCGTCCGTCTGTCTGTTTGTCTGTCTGTCTGTCCGTATCGATATCTACAGCCTATACGGTTGGGCCGATTTGATTCAAACTTGGTATATAGTATTTTTAGAGTGCTCTACCCGACAGTTTTTGGAATTGGCATTCTAGCTCCAAAACTACTTTTAATGAAAAACTTATTTTTCTCGAAAACGGCTACTACGATTTTGATAACAATATTGCGCGTTATGTTTTTAATGTAAGACGTTTTGACAGGATTTCCCATATTTCTAAATTATTGTATAACATGTCATTTGATCATCTTATTCGTTAAAGATCTCTTATCTTGCTTTCCAATGTTTTTCTATTTAATAAAATACGTTTTAGTACATCCATTAGATCTCGTCAAATTATTTACCCTCGTTTCTCCTGCTTAACATCAGAACGGCAGTATTTCGTTAACTGTGTCCGTTTGTGGAATTCTCTACCAAGGCATGTCCGCGAGACTGGTGACACTGACGGTTTTCGTAACGAATTGAGGTCTTTCTTCATTCAAACCTCTGACTAGTTAAGATTTATTTTCTCTTCTTTCCTTGCTTAATGGCGGCGTATGTTTAATGTTTAATGTTTAAAGTTTAAATTTTAATAGAATGTTATTGTTAATTTTAAATTTTATTCATGAACTTGTTTTTTTTTATTGTAAACTTTATTTTAGATTTGATTAAATTTACATTACAATTGTTTTCTTTTTGATTAATTAACCTTAATTAATTCTGTTAACTTCAATTTAAAGCATCACTACTTATAAGAGTATATATTTCTTAATGTGTATGTTACCAAATAAATAAATGAAATGAAATAAAACTTTCAGAATGATGGTTTCTATTAAAAATCTATCTTCTAGTTTGAATGGATTTTTCAGAAAAAGTTTTATATCGGTACCTCCCATATGACCGGTTTTTTTAAAATCAGACTTTCTCCTTAATTAATTGACGGATTTTGATGAAATTTTCAAAATATGTAATGCTTTATGATTTAAATAATATTGCTTATTAAAATTTTCAAAAACATTTTGTTTTAATTTTTAATAATTTAAAAAAAAATTTAGTTTTTTGAATATTTTGAAAACGGTTTTATATAAATAGCTATAGATTTCTTTGAATTGACATACTCAAAAAAAATTTAAAATATGTTTTCGAAAAGTTTTTTTCAAAAATAACATTTTTTTTTGAAAATATTGGTCGAACGATTTTGAAATGAAAAATTCATAAAATAGAAAACAGCAAAAGACATAAGATGGCTTACAACATTTTTTCCAAAAAATGTTATGAACAGTGTTTTTTTTTATTTCATAAATTTTTTTCCCCAAAATTTTATTTCATATTGCTCGGCTAAGCCCTAGCCATTAGTCAAATAGAAGAAGGTGTCAACCTACATACATACCTATGTATTTTAAAGCATTTCATCATCATAAAAGCACACAGAATAAATAAGGAGCCTATGATAAACACACAAAAACAACTAACAAATAAAAAAAAATTATTCGATTACTATAGTAAGTAGTTATGTACAAACCATTTGTTTAAGTATAATTAAAAAAAAAAATTTATTGAATTGTTTATACATAAAGACTATTTGCTGTTACCTAATTTAAATTTAAGTAAGAAAAAAACGTTTATTTCCTACACCTGTTAATACTATAGACTTACCTCTACTTTAAGTTTTGTGAAGTGTTATTGTTTTCTTTAAATGTTTATGTGCATATACTATTCATTTATAAAAATAAAACATTTTTTTTTGTTATCTAAACCTGCAGATACAATGTATATGAACTAAATAAATTTATTAAAAACATGAACTGATATGCGTTATGTGTATGCGTTATATGTATATATACATATACCTATATAATTGAAGCTTTTGACTTTATTATAGGTTCTTTACAGTTTTGTTGTCGAAGTCGGATTCATTGGTTGGTAAAATAAGTTTTGGTAAGTAGATATCGCATATTTGGATTCGATTTTAGTTCAAAAACTTTTTACTTTTAATAATGGCAATAGTTTAAGATCCAAGTGCAAATTTTGAGAAAGGATGCATCTGCAACAAAATTGTGAGTATGACGGTTCATTTTGTTTATGCGTTTTGATATCGAACAGAAATGTCTTTATGAATTTAAAATCGAGCGAGATTTATATAAATGAAAACATTGGTGCTTGAAATAACTATGATCTGGTTTGAGAAAGCTGACATGGGAACTGTTTGATCTCAACAGAAATCATATCATATTAAAATAAATTAATATTATTCTATTTAAAACAACATCAAATAAATTAAATTAAAACAAATAGAAATACGTTTAAGGTTAATAGAATTTTAAACTAAATCATGTTCAAGTAATGTTAATGATATGTAAACAGGTTAACAAGTTAATTGAAACAAACAGGAATACGTTGAGTCTAAATAAAGAGCAAAGTTAATTTAAACTTAATCATGTTTAAGTAATTTCAACTATGAGTTAACACGATCATATTAAAATTAAAAAGAAATTAAGTTACTTAAAACAAGCAGAAACTCGTTTAAGCTAAATAGAAAGCAAAGTTAATATAAACAAAATCATGTTCAAGTTATTGCAACAATGAAGTTAAAAGATTTCTATTAAAATTAAACCCAAACCGCTTCCATGCCAAATCGTATGCTTTTGAGTTTGATTTAAATATGAATATGTTTGATATTTTTCTCAGTGTACTGAATGCAAAAATTTCAATCGAGAAAACAAAAGTTTACACCTACCTATAAATAAACAAAACCATTGTGTTAACATTTAATATTGTCTCTATACCTACTCGCTTAACAGTAGTTGGAACGTGTGTCTTATATTTAGTACCTACATTCCTTCCAACCTTATTATAGGTACCTACATATATAGGTCCCAATACCTAGCATTATTGCCATACTGCTGATTCCGACGAATCTTTATGCCAGTTCAAATTTTTCCATACCAAAATGAAAATTAAAGTGAAAAAAGTCCTTTATATCTTTCTATTAGCAAATTATATTATAAACAGTAAACAACACTAAAAAACTGCAAAAGCTAACAATCCTATATATTTATGTGTTTATCCCTTTGTCGTGACGCATGTTCGTTCGAACTTCACGATTCGATTTCGACTCTAAGGAAGTTGCACGTCAAACAAAAAAAATACATTAAAATTAAATCTTTGACAAAAAGACGCCTGCACTTAAAAAGGATTAGCACATAGGAGCAAGTACGTGCGACCCAGTCGTGCCTTTTATTATCATTGTAATGCTATTTTTTTTTTTAATCTTGAAGTCGACGGGTGATTTTTTTGAGGTTAGGATTTTCATGCATTAGTATTTGACAGATCACGCGGGATTTCAGACATGGTGTCAAAGAGAAAGATGCTCAGTATGCTTTGACATTTCATCATGAATAGACTTACTAACGAGCAACGCTTGCAAATCATTGAATTTTATTACCAAAATCAGTGTTCGGTTCGAAATGTGTTTCGCGCTTTACGTCCGATTTATGGTCTACATAATCGACCAAGTGAGCAAACAATTAATGCGATTGTGACCAAGTTTCGCACTCAGTTTACTTTATTGGACAACCACACGAATGCGTACAGTGCGTACAGAAGAGAATATTGCGTCTGTTTCTGAGAGTGTTGCTGAAGACCGTGAAATGTCGATTCGTCGCCGTTCGCAGCAATTGGGTTTGTGTTATTCGACCACATGGAAGATTTTACGCAAAGATCTTGGTGTAAAACCGTATAAAATACAGCTCGTGCAAGAACTGAAGCCGAACGATCTGCCACAACGTCGAATTTTCAGTGAATGGGCCCTAGAAAAGTTGGCAGAAAATCCGCTTTTTTATCGACAAATTTTCTGGTTGAATGGCTACGTAAATAAGCAAAATTGCCGCATTTGGAGTGAAGAGCAACCAGAAACCGTTCAAGAACTGCCCATGCATCCCGAAAAATGCACTGTTTGGTGTGGTTTGTACGCTGGTGGAATCATTGGACCGTATTTTTTCAAAGATGCTGTTGGACGCAACGTTACGGTGAATGGCGATCGCTATCGTTCGATGCTAACAAACTTTTTGTTGCCAAAAATGGAAGAACTGAACTTGGTTGACATGTGGTTTCAACAAGATGGCGCTACATGCCACACAGCTCGCGATTCTATGGCCATTTTGAGGGAAAACTTCGGAGAACAATTCATCTCAAGAAATGGACCGGTAAGTTGGCCACTCAAGCTCTTAAAAAATCACCCGTTATAAACATATTTAGTCAATTTTTTTTCGAATAAAAATAAAGGTAGGTTTTATATATGTACATAGGTAATTATACGTGATTTTCGTCTTCGGTGATTTAATGCAGTTTTAAAATATTTCTCAGAGTTTTCCAGTCGGGTTCATTCCAGGCATTGTTCACTCATGCTGGATTTTCAAAATCAATTCGTTTTGTGACGTCTTTGAACAGCGTCGAATAAAATTTGATAATTATTAGCAGAACTTGAAAGCTTTTATTCGATTTTAGTGACGTTTGATTGTTCGAAAAAACAAATACATAAATAGTTTTCAGCGGAAAAATTTCTTATTTCTATAAAAATGTAAAAAAGTAATTTTTTTTCAAAATCATTGGAACGGATTTTATTTAACTAACTTTTTTTTAAATTAAAAAAAAATAAAGAATGCAATTTTTCATTTCATATACAATACATCTAGTGATCTAGTACATTATTTTATGGAAAAAAAAACTAACAATTCTTGAAGTCATAAAACTTGATTAAATAAATTTCCATCCCTAACTTTCACTTAATTCCATACTTTGTAGTTACATCGCATCCGTTTCCACATAAACATAAGTTTCTTATCTCACTTCCCTCAAGTGGAGGCAATGACTTTCAAACCGCTATAAGGTCTAAATCAAGTTTAAATTTAACCTATTATCAGTAATTGACCTCCGATTATTTACTGATACACCTAACAGATAACTAACTACACAATGTACAAGATCTCTTTCTATTTAACACCACACTAACCAATTAAAACGCAAACATTATCTCACGGTTGTATTATTAAAAAAGCCAACATACGTTTTTTTGTCCCATTGTTTCTATACCTAGATTAAAAAAAATTACATCTTGCCTCATCTGGCAAAGCTGCTACTTAAGCTCAATCACGATGGGATTTTTCATCTTAGCAGTTTTGATTGTCAATCCGAACGGACCGATTTCCCAAAATGAAACTTTTTGCTGCCGTCCTCGTCCTTTGCGTGGCTTTTGTAAGTTCAAAATGAAAAAAAGTTCCTTTTTTTATAGAAAAAAATGTTAATCTTTTTTCAAATTTTATAGGCCTCAGCTGAATTCAAAGACAAGTCAGAAGACGACTTCTTCAAGGCTAGCGCTGCTTGTTTCCAGAAAATGGCAGTTCCTGAGAGCTACTTGGAGAAATTCGGAAAATTCGAATACCCCAATGAAGAAATCGTTCAGAAGTACTTGCGTTGCATTTGGGTGGATTTGGAATTGTGGGATGACAAGACTGGATACAATGTTGAACATATTGCTGCCCTCTACAAGGACAAGGCCAATGCCGAGGTTTTGATCCCAGTTTTGAGTGAATGCAACAAGAACGCTGCCAACGAACCAGCCCTTAAGTGGTTGTACCGTGGATTCCAGTGCATTATGTCCAGCCAAGTCGGACAATGGTTTAAAGACGATATTGCCAAGCAAGCTGCCAAGGCACAAAACTAAAAAGTGATTTATTAATAAAAAAAAAAAAAAAATTATTGATAAGATATAAAAATCTAAATTGTACTGTGCAGTGCTCTTCATTTATAGATTTACACCAGAGGCGGAGTTTTGTTTTGCGTTCAGTGAGGCTTGACTTGTTAAGGTCGTTAAGCAGTTAATAGCGGCTTACAAAGTTGAAAATACGTCAGTTGTAGATAGAGATTTAAGATACTAACGGAAATAGTTGATACTTCATGCGTTATCTTGTTAAGTAAATTGAGAAATTATAACGGTTGGTTGGACAAATACAGGGTGGATCAGTGCGCCAAGGAATAAGACATTTTTTTCAAGGCTGACAATCGTCTTAAGGGAATCGGAGTACGAAGGAGAGGAAGGTCATCTGATTAAGCAGTAAACGCAGAACAATCAATATTGGCATTGGGTGTAATACGGTGTATTCCCTTAATTAGCACAGGAGGAAAACAAGTATGTTTCCGATGTTCCAAAGAAGAGAATGGACAGTTCTTGATACCGATAACCTTCACCCTTGTCACTTTATCACAAGGCTAGAGTTAACATTATATGATAAGATTTTGACCATTGGATTTGAAAAATCGATGTTGGTGGGGAATGTTAAAGTATAAAATTAATTTTAAAAAAAATTTTAACAGCCGGAGCGCAGTATACGGCAGATGGAGTAAGAAATTTCTTGAGGTTTTTGAAAAAAATCGCCATAGAACATTATTTACTCGTGTCACAGAAAAAAAGTAAGAACGCTAAGCATTTGGCACACATTTTCTTCGAATGTCGAGTACAATGAGTTAAGTAAATATTTACGTCCTTACCGGCAAAGCGCTTACGCCAATGTCAAGGAAATTATCGTACAAAATTGAAGATCCAAGTATATAATTCCAAGAGGCAAGTGAGATTATCAATGTATGATAGGGGTAACTCAAGCTATCATCACCCTCATGAGCATTCCTAGTAAATCAAGATTTTATTGAAACTCAACATATCACATAAAAAAAATGATTAATTTGAGAAAAATATTATAATTGTTATACAGCTCATAAAATTGATCTGAGAAAAAATTAACTCAATTTCCTAAGATTTCCCAACAGTATTTGTAGCATAGATTTACACGGGGTTAAGTATATACTTGTAAATGTTGTCACCTCCATCACGATTTGACTCTTACATTCTCCCACAAGATAGATTCCTTTGTCGAATGATTTGTTTTTGACTTTAAATTAGGATGTTCCAGCCCCGAATATACGATTTTTCCCAATCGGGCAAACGCTTCCAATCAATCTGTCTAATTTTTTAAATGATTGCTTCCAAACTCTTGGAGCCGAAATATCAACTGTATTAAAATCAAAATTTTCATTCAGGGTATTCGAGCTTTGTACCGTATAAGTTGCTATTGCAGGTAAAATTCTATCACACATTTTTATGTTTATTAAAAACAGCTTAGTTGGCTAAGACTAAGAGTTCTTGATTCGTCGTTTTAGATTTCGTCTTGTTACCTTTTTTCTAGAAATTCGTTACGATTGGCGTGATTCCCAACTTTTTTGATAGAAGTACACTTTCTTGGATCCAATATATGTAGTTGACTGGTTTTTCCTTCAATTCTTGGACACAAGACATTAATTACTATCCCCGCATTATTTTAATAGAACGTAATATGAAAACGTCCTTTGTCTGTATTAACTCTTTATGCCTCATAGAATATAAGCCCAACTTATTAGGTTGAGAAATAATTTAAAACCTATCATTTTAAGGAGGAGGATTCCAGATTCGCATGTAATCAGAGAATTGACAGCTTCGGATAAATTAAAAAATAGTTGGTTGTCTGTAAAGTCGGTTTACGGACGATAATTTTACGTGATAACGTCATAAGAAAACATTGATGACAGCAACACCAACATACAGCACGTTAACTTACACCCACAAACCCTCTTGCTAAATCCACACACACACACCCCAATATCCACATCTACTTTCTACTTTAACAAAACTCCGTCTATTTTTTGTATTTCTTTTTCTCTTCTTGTTTTTTTTTAATTATTTTGGGAATTAACGCCTGTTATTTTTTATGTTCGCCTGATGCTTGCGATCTATTTTGGTTGAAAGAAAGACAGTATCGCAGCGTGCGTCACTTTTCTTATCAGCATGAGTCATGTTATTTCATATGTGTAGCCTGTCATCGATTTATAAGACGTTTTCACCTCAATAAAAAAACTGTGACAAGTGTTTTGCCGACCGTTTAGTTTTACTATTTCCTTTTAATTTCTTTTTATTTAACATTTTTAACATTATTTCCCACCAAAAAAGCAAAACAAACAATACAAAAATGAAACAAAAAAAAATTAGGAACACAGCGCAAATTCCAGCAGATTGATAAGGTTAACGGTATTTTTATCGTCTAAGAAATTTCTTTCGATGTTCTCAACTAGAACATTTTATTTTCCCGTCCGATGCCTTTTTCTTCGTTTGCGACTTTGCTGTAAGAAAACGCAATTACAAGACAGATTTGTTAAATGGAAATGGAGACACCAATAGTCGCATTCACAATACGCAACTGCTTTTAGCACCAGATAAAATTATTTTATGACACTTTATGGACTGTATAGATTACTCTCGTCGACGTTAAGAAACATAATGAATATAAAACAATTTCGCAGCTTGAATTGCACTCTGAATCTGCTCTGCTGGTTACCGCTATCCTACGCAATATGGAAATGGGAGGAGCTTACACCTGTACTCTCTGGACATTTGTTTCTTTTAAGTCAAAACAAACCAGGACTTTTTTTCTAAAGCTTGCACTGCAGTTGTTGATTTCACATTAACATTTATATTTCGATTTCGATCTTTTTTGCTCTCTTTCTTGCACGGTAAATTCCATTCTCCTCATTCCTGGTGATGATGATGTAGTTTTTGAGTTTCATCCATTATTATTTTTGTGGGTCTGGGTGATATGGTTGTTGTTGTTGTTGTATTTTTTTCTAAACCGAGAACCATGATCTGATTAGTAATTCTATTTTACGGTGGTAACAACCGCTACTCTTTCCTGAAGTTTGTTCTGCAGTTGTTGCTCTGTTTTCGGTCTCACTCACAGCTGTGGCCCGAATGGATTTGAACATATTTATTGGTGTATAGAAGAGTGTCTGCGGTTCTAGAAAAAGGTATGAAACTATGCGCCCCCTTGAGCTGCTGGCTGGAACACGTACTCAAGATTGACCCCCCATAGATCCGGAGTTACAATTAATAACTTTGTCAAACTAGACACAGAATCTGTGGACATTTTATATATTTCATTATATTAATGTAAATATATATTATCAACATACTAGAAAACCTAATGTACATCTATGTACTTATTTATATCCAGGCAATGATAAGAACAATTTCTAAGACAATGGTCCACAAAGTTTAACGATCCGACGCATTTAATTTGATAACATTATATATTTCCCTTTTACTTAAAACATTTCGAAAATCTCTCAATAACAGTTCTGTTCAAAATATTTTTCTAGAACGTCTGACGTGTATGTACATATGTATGTTTAGTATTCCTTTAAATTGCCTAAATAAAAGCAAAAAATTCCTTTACAGAAAAATCTTTCTTAAGATCATACATACCTTTTGAAACGAGAAACGGATTGAAATATTATTTCATATTTATATTATACATAATTGATATAAATAAATACATATGTAAGTACATATTTTAAAAAATGCGGCCTTGGCCTGACGCTGCGATATAAACTTAACATTTAATGTAAATATGTATACATATGTAGATACATATGTTTGTGAGCAATAAAGAGTGCTGAAGTCTTTTCCCAATTTTCACCATTTGTAAGTATGGGTAGGTACATAGATAAGTACATCTCATTCAATATTAATATAAATACCCAATGTACTTTACATACGCATTACACTAATCTGTCAAAATACTATTAATTTTACATAATATTCGCCTAAGCCTCCTCAGGGTTCTTATTGTTATTCATTGCGACTAATTGCCTCCACAACAAGAGCCTCCACCTTTCAATGACTTCTAGTAAATCCTCTGCTCTGCTGGCCGCATTTGCTATACAGCTATACCCCACAACTACCCAGGTCGCTTCGTTATTGTATTCATTGGCATTGTTCGCTGTCAAGACCGTGCAACGCCACTACCAAGCGTACTTTCGACATAACACAATAGCAGATTATTAAGTGCCCTCATTCCCGAAGAATTGCAGAGATTTACTCCAAAACCAGACCCACTGAGTCGATAGTATGTGTAGGTGTAGATTGAGTTAATAACCAGCTCACAGGTCAAATAGCCACCCACTCCAGTGTCAGGTTGATTCGTTGCGGTGGGGCAGCAACACAATCAAGTGGAAAGCAACACAATAGCATGTGAAGACCGCATACTCAAACCAATTCTCACCCATATATCAGCAGCCACGCAAAACCAAGGAACACACCAGCAGCGGGATGCTTAAAACAACGCAACGCAGGGGTCATTTACAATGTTTTACAAAGGAAACATGCATGCGCCAAAAAGCTACCACAACCAGGCCACGAATCCAAGCAACCGACAATCTATAGGATTAAATACAGAATAATGGGAGTACTTTGTGGCAAGTGATGCTACTACACCTAATATGAAATATGAAATTTACTACTTTCTTGTATTTTTTTCTGGTTATTGTGGGTAAGTGGGAAAAGAGTTACTGAGACTGGGAGCATTAATGAAAAAGAGGCGCGATGAGTTTAATTACTTGAAAATAGATTATAATAATTAAATTTCTGGTTCGGATCTTGTTCGATCACCGATTTTTGAAACCTTGGTTCGTGACGATTTTAATTAATTCAATTTGATGGTTATTAAAGTATACCTACTGGTGGAATATCTGAAATGTAATTCTCTTTATTCTCTTTTTTTAAATCAAAACGACATGAGATTTCTCTGAACTGGGATTAAACCCATTAGATAATCCATCGATAATACTCTTGTTCGTTGGATTAGAAGCTATCTTCTGGACCGTTCAATACAAGTTGTATTGGACGGATTCAAATCTGATTCCCACAAAATAAATGCTGGTGTGCCCCAGGGCTCTGTTCTGTCTCCGACTCTTTTCCTCATTTTTATAAATGATCTTCTGTCTGTTACTTCTAATCCACTTAACTGTTTTGCTGACGACTCTACCCTCAGCTTTTCATATTCGTTTGATAATTCACGTCCTTCGCCTTCGGACGTACAATTGCAACGGTGCCGTATGTCAAGCTCATTAAACTCCGATTTATACAGCATTTTCAAATGGGGTATTAGGAATCGTGTGGAGTTTAATGCTTCGAAAACTCAATGCTGTCTTTTGTCGTTAAAGCTAAACATACCCCCAATGCCATTGTCCAGGAATGGCACTTATATCGAAGAAACCGAAAAGCTCTCAGTACTCGGTATGTGTGTCAACGACGACCTCCGTTGGAACGACCATATATTTGAAATCGCTAAGAATGCTGCTAAGTGCTTAGGTTTTCTTTATCGGTGTAAGAAGTATTTTTCTCCATCTGATCTGGCTACAAATTATAAAGCGTTTATACGCCCTAAACTCGAGTATAACTCCCACCTCTGGGCAGGTGCTTCGCAAACATCGCTCCACCTGCTTGATAGAATACAAAATCGAGCGTTAAGATTGATAGGAAATAGAACTGCGGCTGAAACAATTGCCCCTCTCGAACACCGACGCAATGTTTCATGTCTTTCCTTATTTTATCGTTTCATTTATAAAAAAATATTCACTCGAATTAGCCAGCTGCATTCCTCCCCTTAAAAGTTTCTCCCGTAATAATCATCTCGCAAGGAATGCCCATCAGTTCACCCTTGAGCCCAATTTCGGACGTACCGTGAAATATAGGGATTCTTTTTTAAGCCGAACAACACGAATCTGGAATAGTTTACCCGGCGGGATTATCCCTTGCCATTTTGATCTGCAAACATTCAAAACCAATGTTAATCGACACCTCCTATCTCTCCCCTCCCTATCTTCCTAATGCCCGCGCAGTGTGTAACATTAAAAGGGAAACAAGTAGTCCCTTGTGCGCGCGTTAATTATAAAAATTCGTAAGGTTATTAATTTTGAATATTAAAAAAATTGAGATAAGAATCAAACATGACAATAAGATCACAGAGAAGTCTAAAAAAGTGATCGAGAAAAAATGTCTGTCTGTCTGTCCGTCGTATGTATAACGATCTGCAGCCTAAACGGCTTAAGCGATTATCTTCAAACTTGGTGTGTGTGATTCTTTTGGCATCCCCCAGAGGGGAAATTTAAATTTTATTTTAGACCTAAAAATAACGGTACCTGCCATATGACCGTTTAGGAAAATCTTATTTTTCTCGAAAACGGCTCCAACGATTTTAATCAAAATTTTTGAGAATTTTTTTGTTGGTATTGGCTTATCATTTGATTAGTACCACATATACGTGAAAAGACTATTAACGGGACCTTTCATGTAACGTTTTTTTTAATTTTTGGTTTTCTCGGTTACGGCTTTTTGGATTTCTGTCGAATTTCATATTTAAAAAGATCTAAGTAGCCGAATTATTTCTGCATATCAAAATTTTGAACAACTTTTTTTTCTTATTAAAAAGCGACAGATGGCCATATGTTTGAATATGGCCATATGACACGGCACCTTTAAGGATATCTAACGAATTCCTCCTCTAGGACCACATTCCTTATCAAACAATGGTCAAATTTTTTATTTTGGATCAACATTTTGTTTATGGAGGACTTCTGATGATTAACAATTACTTGCTGCAGAACTTCTATTCTGGTCTTGGATTCATGTTAACGTAAAGCATGAGCTTCAAATAGTCAATTCATTGTCTGCTTATAAGTTTCGAAATTTGTTTTATTGGACCTTATAAGCGAAAACTAAAAAAAAGAGTTAATTACATTCATGATCCACTCCGAATTAAAGAAAAACACAACCTACTTGGGAATATTTAATTAAAGTGTCCACACTGGACTAAGCCAATGAATATTATTCGAGAAACAATATGTATCTATAGTTCCAAGTTCTCCAGCTGAGGATGGGGGAGTGCCAGGCGATTTGCAGTAAAGGTATTCGTTATAGAACAAGTTCAGTATCTGCAGATGTAATTTAATTAAATTTATGGCATTCATCCGAAGGAGATAGGATTTTATTCAGAAAACCCTTTTCACCTCACATTCTGCGCCACAGGACTGTGTGACTGCAAAGTTGTTGCCAACATTATATGCAGAGGTCCTGGTTGGATATTATAGAAACGACTACCATACCATCATCATCATCATCATCATCGTCGTTGAGGAGTAACTTTGGCAATTCTTTATAAATACTGAAACTTCTGTAATTTGTCTCTGATAATTTCTTCGTCCTTGCTGTATGCGGAGCTTTTGTTTTGTTCTTAGAATTGCTGAAGAGCAAAGGAAAGGTGGAACGCACCGAATGCTGTGGCATGGAATGGAATTCTTTTCTCAATTTAATTTTTTTTTTTTTTTTTTTTTGTTCTCAACTTTAAAACATTCTTCTGGAGTTAAGCGCATAATAAGCAAGCTGCAACTTTTCTGCAAGAAAAAAAAAACAAAAAATCAAAACTGTGCGATATTCGCTATTACCATTCCTAGGGGATGAATTCTTCTTATTGAAATTGTTTTTGAAAGGATTAACTTGGAAAAGAAAAGGAGGCGTCTCAAAGTAATTATGTGGATCAATGCATTCAAAAGGACTGGAAGTTCAGAGATGGTTTGAAAGCAATGAGTAATAAGCAATGAATTTGTATATTTTTTTGGTGATTACAGTAAATAAAGGCTCTTCTACTATTCATAAGCTCCATGTTTTTTTTGTATTGTTTTGGAAACATATTTGCTAAAACAACTAGTATTTTATTTCTGTTTTAAATAAGTAGGAAACGAAAGGACGTTAATATTAGCAGTTTGAATACAACAATCAAATGCCATCGAAATTTTTTGGTATAAGACCTTAATTTCGGATTTTAATAGTTTGATGAGGAGTTAATTTTCAAGTGGCCATACACTGTGAAGCCCATAACTTTAGTTTAATTTTGTTTATACCATTTTCACCCAGACTTTTATCAAAATTGCTATAAACTAGTACATCATCGGCATGGAGAGTGATAAGCCCAAGGTCAGATCATTGATGAATAAAGTAAACAGTAACCGACTTAACATTGACCCCTGAGGAACACCTTTGCCAAGAAACAAGAACGAATACATCTTACCATTGCATGAAACGACTTGAGAACGAGAACGAATGAACATAAAGAAAAAATGGGCACGGCTAGGTCGCACGTAATTGCTCTTATGTGCCTAATTAAATTGGAAGGCAGGATCTTGGACAAAAACAAAGAACATTTACGTTGAAAGCGACACAGTTTGAACTTATAAAACCCATCAAAACCACAATACTTAACGGTTTTTAGTTAAAATGAAGAAAGAATTTATGAAAAAAGTATTTCGAAAATTGTAGGTCGGACTTTGATAAAATCCTGTTTTTTTATTTTTAGTTTTTCACAAAAAATGTATTTATAAATTTTGGTTTATAGTTTTTTAGACTTTATTAATACATAATTTAAAATAATTTTTTTTCATTACTTTTAAAAATATTGATCTTTCAAAAAAAAAATTCAAAAATTAATTTTAATTAGAAAAAAAAAGTTATTCAAAATTTTGATATGCAGAATTAATTTGGCTATCTAAATCTTTAAATATAAAATTTGACAGAAATCCATAGAGCCGTTACCGAGAGCGCCAAAAATTAAAAAAAGCCGTTATATAAAAGGTACCGTTAATAGACTTTTTCCGTATTTGTGGTTCTGATCAAATGATAGCCAATACCAACAAATAAATTCTCAAAAATGTTCATCAAAATCGTTGGAGCCGTTTTCGAGAAAAATAAGCTTTTCCTAACCGGTCTTATGGCAAGTACCGTTATTTTTAGCCCTAAAAATAAAATTTCAATTTCCTCTCTGAGGAATGTCAAGAGATACACACATACCAAATTTGAACGCAATCGCTTAACCCGTTTAGGCTGCAGACCGATATACACCCGGAGAGACAGACAGACAGACTGACAGACGGACATTTTTTGTCAATGACTTTTTTAGATTTCTCCATGATAGTAATGTCATGTTTGATTGTTATCTCAATATTTTTTATATTCAGGAATCCTCACCTTGCCTTATAGTTCCTATAATCGTAAGTAAAAATGGGCATGACTGGGTCGCCCGTACTTGCTCGTATGTGAACAATTACAATTACACCTTTGACAGAAACAATTAATATTTACGTTGAAAATAACACAGATTGAACTTATAAAAAATATCAAAACCATAATACTTAGAGGCTTTTCGTAAGAACGTTGGACATTAAATATAAAACGTAGAAAACCACGTCAACTTTGGGTTCTAAGTCTTTGCAAAATTTTGAAATTCGGATCTTACTGTACTCCAATCAGATAACATATTTACTTGTTGGCGGACTCCTGGCCTGGTGGACACTTGGTGGCTTCTTAACTGATTGCAGACTTCGAAGTTCTCCGAAAATATCCGCTAGCTAGATACTGGTGCAGATGTTGGTGTTCTGAAGCAGATATGCTCGCTCCTTTGTCTATTTATCTTCAGTTCCCATATAAGGTAGTAGTTTCACAAGTTTTTATGTGGCCCTCTCCTGTTCGCGATTTCCGTTGAAAGAAATGTTGCATATCTTATCGAGCCATCGGCATACAGCTTTGTTTTCGTCCCTGGGAGTGTAAATGTTGAAAAGTAAAGGGCCCAACTTGGAACCTTGTGGAACTCCAGCGCTGATCGTCTTTATTATTGAATATTCCTTGTAAACCTTTTCATTAAAGGATCTTTAAGTTAGAAAATATTTGATTAATCTTACCGAGTGTTCAAGTAGTCCTAGAAAAGACAGTTTATATACTAGTAATTTTATCCAAACTGTGTCGAAGGCCTTTTCGATGTCCAGTAAACAGGCAACTGTCTTCTCTTTCTCGTTGAGTCCGTGTGTCACGTTGGAGTGAAGTCCAAGAAGCGAATGGATGGTGGAGTGTCGTGCTTGGAATCCACTCTGCCATTCAGCTATGATTTCCCTATCTCTGAAGAAATGTTGAAGTTTTCTCAGGATAAGCCCCGCCAATATTTTGCTGACACAGCATAGCAGCGAAATCGGCGATATCCCTCGACAAGAGTCCTATTGGTCTTCTTCTGAACGGCCACCACTTTTGCCGTTTTCCAAGTTTGTAGGAAGTAACGGTTATTCAGAAAGTTAGAGATCCCATCATTTCCTGCTTACTTCTTAGAATTTTCATCGTGGATTATGTCAGTTACTTCCTCGATGGAAATAAAGCATCTTCAGTTGGTTCTAGTGCAGGATTTTCTTATTAAACTTGATGACTGAAGTATTAGAGGCTGCAACTTCTTCAAACTTGTTTTCAACTTCTTTGATGACTTCAGCAAGGTGATTGAGTGGGCGATCCTTGAAGGTTTACTAAAAAGTGCTTTAGCGTCTCTGCTTCTTCGGTTGTTGTGGTTGCAGAATGTTACCCGTGCATTATGGTATCTGGCATCGAGCTCTTTTTCCCCACAAGCTGATCAATTTTCTGAAGCCTTTTCCTGAATACATCTTCCTGGTGATGTTTCACAGCCTAGTTCAACATGCTGTTCCTGTTGGTGCATTGTAGTTGGGAGTGTATGTGGCTATACTCGTCGTTCCATCTGTTTAACAACCTGTGGTAAATTCGTTGAAGCTTTTTATGGAGTCTCTGTCTGTGAGCGTCAATGACCTGTATATGCTCCGCCATATTCGCATAACGATCCATGCTGGTTCTTCCAGTTTTTTTCCAAGGCGTTGTTGTTGTTCGAATTACGTGTAACTTGAGAGAGCTTCTTATGTTTTCACTTACTTTAAGCAAGGCTATTATACGAGTCCTGCTTCTTAACTAAATCGGCATCGACATCGGCAATATTTGAGTGGGAAAGGTGACCGACGAATAAAGTCTTTGAGTATCATTTGATGACGAGTTGCCTACATTTAACCAATTGCAAACGCAGCATTGTCTAGAAATTAAATAAAAAACTTACTTCTAGACGAATAAGTTCCTTGATTTTGGTATGATCCTTTTCTTTAGAAACTCTTAAGAAGGTGTTTAGAAATGGAAATAACTATCTTATGAATATTTTTCGTTTGAAAACAAAACTCTCAACCTACCAGATACAATTTACCACCATTTGAATCTCATAAATCAATGTTTTCCAGGCTTTGAACTGGGGAAAACATCTTAGCATATCATTTAATTCAATTTTTTATAAGGAATCTGCATCTCGAAGTCTTTTTTTTCCAAAGGCAAGGGAATGTCTTTATTTAAAAATATTTCAATGCAGCCTCTCATTTACGATTTACCCACCCTGCAGAACCCCTATTCAAAATCACTCTCCTTGAGACCACCACCGCGTCAGCCGGGCTGGCACTTGTTCTTGCCTCATTTTGCGTAAGTTAACTTCTCCCCACAGTTTTCCAGCCCCAGTTAATCCACCCTCGCAAAAGCATGGAAAAAAAACGGCCTTAATTAATATCAATTAGCCCTTAAACGAGGGGTGCGCGCCAGTCATTTACATACCTCACCTATTAGAGAAGAAAACCAATTTCCCAACAGCCAACTCTCATCCCAGCCGAAAAGGTTAAGCTTTTCTTCCTTCAGTTTTCCATTAAGTGGTCACTTTGTAATAAACCGCAGAGTGGTTGGAGGTCCTTACAACTTACAGGTACGTGTTCTAGTTTATTTTTTGTAGTTATTTAATTTTTTTTTTATTTCCATCCACTCGTCAAAATGGCAGCTCAACTTACGCGTGTGTGGGTGGCAAGGACTCCAAACCAACAGAAAAAAATGGAAAAACTTATTAACTTTCGACTCACTCTATAAAAAAAAAATTAACAACACGAGCTACACCGAGAATCCCAGCTTCTCGTTAAGAGGGCAACGCTTGAATTTTACAATTTCGTTTTATTTATGAAAGCGGAAAATACGTTG
Source organism: Platycheirus rosarum (assembly GCA_963971375.1). Classification (NCBI taxonomy): domain Eukaryota; kingdom Metazoa; phylum Arthropoda; class Insecta; order Diptera; family Syrphidae; genus Platycheirus; species Platycheirus rosarum. The sequence goes on along the minus strand of OZ020509.1, from coordinate 129,714,177 downwards.
GTCAGTTTGGTACAAGAGTACCTACGTTCAAAATAAAAACAGTGCTTAAAAATTAAAATAAAAAAAAATATTATTTCAAGTGAAACCAATTTTCCGTTGGCAACCATTCTGGGATTTTGTATTTCAAAAGCTTTTTTTCGTAATTCAGTTTTATTTTTAATTTTTTTTATTATAACTTGTGTAAGGACTTGAACATTTTCGAGGCCGTATTGGGGGCATGTGGAGTAGGATTTATGGCCGCAGAGAGTTGTTTTTTAAATGACCACAAATGTATATATAGTACGTGCGGGCAGTGGGCTCTATAATATGCCTTGAAAAAGAATATCAGAATATTATTTTATATTCTCTGGTTGAGGGGAACACTGTGTGCAAAATATAAAAACTGTTTGAATTGGCCACTTGAATGAGAAAAACACTGGCCATTGAGGTTTTTGAATTGAATTTTGTTTTTTTTTCTTTTTTTTTTTTTTTTTTTTGCATCCATCCATTCAATAACATTTTTCCAAATGAACCATTTTAGAAGTGTGCCACCCACACTCCTCTCGATGTGGTTTCTTTTTCTATTATCATTGAAATGTTGAAATAAATGTGCATTTCTTTTGTTTAAATTGCAAAAATGTTATAAAAATTCAGAGTAAGTATTTCTCGACGAGATTTAAAAAAAAAAATTATATTTACCGCACATTCGCAAGAGAAGTTTTTCTTTTTTAAAATATTTTGCAGGGATTTTTATTTTGAATTAGTTAAAAAGCTGACATGAAGTGAACGTTTCGAGGGAAAGTGTGAAACTTCCTTTGTTTTGTTTGTTAGTTCCTGAAAACATGGCGTATTTTACCTGATTTTCTCGTAACAAATTCATAACAATAAAGAGTATAAACTCAAAGTTTCTAGCTAGCTAGTGATTTCTTCGATTTGGTTCAAGATTTCAAACGCTCTTAATGAAATTCAAAGCGGGAAAGTTATCCCAAACTTCAGTAAGCATTATTTCCAGAAGGAATTTTTAATATCAAAAAATGTAAGCATATAATAAAAGATTCTCTCTTGATAAGTTCCAGTGGATTCGAGATCGCACTCGAAATGAGCACCTTTTGAAGAGTCTGCTTGACTCAATCTCATTTCTTCAGGGAAATAGAATGGCGGTGGTGCCTGATGTCATTTGCGAAATAATAAAATAATGGAGCCAAGATTCTTTCAGTTCTTCAAATTTACATTTGAGGGGTTATACCCAGATGATCCCGCATATAACGATTCCAAACACCCCCACACGAGTAACTAAAGAGTTCCCAATCAAAGTAAGTGTGATCTTGAGTCCTTTTCTCTTTATCAGATTCCTTGACTTTTTACTATAGGGAAAGATGACGGACCCCAAAGTAAATCAATTACTCTGTGATGACGAAGGGGCCATTAAAAGTAAGGATCTTTCACCTTGGAACGAGAACTTGATGCATGGGTAGACGATCTGAAAGAAATTGAATACAACATTAGCACGAAAAAAACTGATATCTATGCTGTCCATTTTCTGATACATATAGGTTTATTCGAACATTTATTTGAATAGAACAGTTCCTCCCAAGTGTGAAAAGTTTGAATATCTAAGATCTGTAATTAATATCGAAGGATCTTCTGATGACAACATCAACCATCGTATATGTAGGGTGCATGAATTTGGAGGTAAACTCAGCCATCTTCGGTGACCGAAAAATGCCTGCTAAACTGAAATAAGATTGGCAATGCCGGACAATGAACAACACGTATGAGAGTTAATTGATGGTACCTGAAATGATTGAGCTTCGCATGACGGAGTGACAAAAGCTGGATCGAATAAGAACCAGCAAATCCGAGGAAGCCTCCACATAAAGAATATAATCATTGACAAAATATGACTTACTTATTTGGTATTACCAGAGTCTTCCAATAACGACTTCCGAACTTTGATAATTGGTAGTGGCCGTTTTGTTAAAGCTAATAAAATTCATCATCATCATCATCGGCGCAACAACCGGAATCCGGCCCGGGCCTCCTTCAACAAATTCTTCCATACATCCTGATTGCTGGCCGAAGCCATCCAATTGCGCACCCCAAGGCTTCGGGCGTCCTGGTCTACGCCATCCTTCCAACGTAAGCAAGGTCTGCCACGTTGTCTTCTACCATAAAAAGTACCGCAAAAGACTTTCCGAGTTGGTTCCTCTTCGCTCATGCGAGCTAGGTGTCCAGCCCACCGGAGTCTACCGAGCTTTATTTTTTCAACAACATCTGCTTCGAGATAGATTTCATACAATTCATGATTGTATCTCATCCGGAATCGTCCTTCCTCACACACGGGGCCAACAATTCTCCGTAAGACTTTTCTCTCGAACGCGGATAAGAGATCAGAGTGCCTTTTTGTAAGCACCCAAGTCTCGGATCCGTATGTGAGTACAGCAGCAGTTTGGTTTTTATGGTCAGGTTTCTGGATTTAAAGAGCCTTGACAGACTATAGTAGATCGCCGCCCGCGTATTTTTTCCTCCATATTGTTATCGGCTGCTACTTTTGACCCAAGATAGTTAAGGGACTGCACTACTTCAAGTTCGTGCTCCGCTACCCTGATGGTTGTACCAACATTTCTCGCAGACGTTGCCGCCATGTACTTAGTCTTCCCTTCATTTATGTGCAGCACCAGGTATTTTGCCGCTTGCTCCACCTGGGTAAAGGAGTCTTGTACAGCTTGTTGGCTTCTGCCGATGATGTCGATGTCGTCTGCGTAAGCTAGTATCTGGCTGGACTTGGTCCCTCTTGTTGACGTGCCAGAGTCACGGATTGCTTTCTCAACGCCAGGTTGAAGAGGATGCAAGCCAGACCATCCCCTTGTCGGAGTCTATTAAAGATGTTGATTGGTCTGGAATGCAAACCGGCTACTTTTACTTGGCTTGTGATGTTGGTCATGGTCAGCCTACATAGTCGTGTCAATTTATTTGGGATGCCGAATTCTCTCATGACCTTATAAAGTTCTACCCTGGCTATGCTATCGTAGGCGGCTTTAAAGTCTATAAAAAGATTGTATGTTGGGATATTAAATTACAGACTTTTTTCCATCACCTGCCTAAGGGTAAAGATCTGATCAATTGTTGATTTGCCTGGTATAAAACCACATTGATATTTGCCGATTATGGTATTAGCGTATGGGGCTATCCGTTCTTGCAGGATATAGGAGAATATCTTATAGGATGTACTCAACAATGTTATACCCCTATAGTTGCTGCATTTTGTGATATCTCCCTTCTTATGTATGGGACATATGATGCCTTTTCGCCAGTCTTCTGGCATCTCTTCGTGTTCCCATACGTGTACTATGATTTCATGAATTGCTTGATGTAGTGTTGGCCCTCCATGTTTGATCAGCTCGCCAGGTATACCATCGGCTCCTGAGGCCTTATTATTTTTGAGCCGATTAATCGCTTGTTTTATCTCCTCAATGCTTCGTGGCTGCAGCATGAGATCTTCTTCTTGAAATGTTGGAGTCTCCATTTCTTCCGTGAGCTGACCATTCAGCAGTTCATTAAAGTACACTTCCCATCGCTCCAGAATGCCTTCAGGATCGGTGATCAGATTACCCTCTCCGTCTTTACAATATGTACAGCGTGGTGTGTATTGCGACATATTTCTGACGGATTGGTAGAACTTCCGCGCCTGGTGCGGACCTCGCTCTTTATTTCTTTCCATTTCACAGACAATGTTTTTTTCCCAGGCTGCCTTTTTTCGTATGTGAAGTCTTTTTTCTATTCTTCTGAGCTCTTTATATTCATACCCAAGTGACTTTGTGGATATCCTTACGCGGGAGGCTGGTACTCGCAACGACCAATTTTGTTGATGTTGCGATTTCTATGACTCGTAGTCCGTTGTCATTAGTGTTCTCATGCAAACTATGGGATCCTATGTACTGCCTGAATACTGGCTCCCTACCTAATTTTGCGTTGAAGTCACCAAGGATGATTTTAACGTCATACTTTGGGCAGGCATTGAGGGTCCTATCTACAAGTTCTTAGTAGGAATCTTTTTCTTCTTCTTCGGACTCCTCAGTAGGTGCGTGAACGTTTATGAGGCTGATGTTATTGAATTTGCTCGCACGCGAAAGGTGCATAGTCTTTCATTTATTGCGTTAAAGCCGATGACGGTAGGCTTTATTTTTTGGCTGACTAGGAAGCCTACCCCGAGCACATGGTGTTTTGAGTGACCGCAAAAATATATGTCGTATCTATAAAATTGGCTGTCATTTAATCGGTCTGTCTATCTAAAGCCAAAAAAACCAATGCCATCGGTCAAAATCATCTAAATGCTATAAAATTCCACTTCCAACACCATTGTGGAAAATAAGTAGATTGAAAAAACTAATGGATTACACAAATGCAACGGCACATTCATTTAGTTGGCCTCAGACATGAAACAATCCCAAACCGAGATGATTGTCCACTTTTTCTGAATTCGACATGGTCAACCCAACATATGGAGCCCTATGGCGAAACAGAGATGTGGGAAGGTCTTGCCCCATTATACGAAATATTAAAAAATTGCACGTTAAAGAAAACTTCATCTTCCCAAATTGGAAGATGAAGAAAATCTGTTTTAGGTGACAGCATAATTATTTTTTGTTCCACCGTTTGTCTTAAATAAAATGTTTTCCAATAATCCATTTTACGATTGACTAAATAGCAACCCAGCAAAAGAAGCAAATGATTGAAGAAAACTCAAATTAATCAATTCCATCAATTTGTCTGATACTTTTTCTGAAAGCAGGATCCCAGCTTATACGCAAGTAATAAAGTCAAGCAGTCTTCACTTTTCAAACTCTGGTTTTCTTGTTTAGTAATAAAAAAATTTAAAAATATTTTGCCTTTGCTGAACCAAAAACTTTACACTTGCGAAGAAAAAGAAATTCTACAGCGCGGTGGTATGGTATACCATAGGGCGCTGTTTCTGCACCATGCATTTCTTTAGTTTATGATATACTAGCTGAACCACCCGGTATTGTTCGGGTACACCATACATTTTTTGGATCCAGACAACAGCGCCACATATCGGGTCCAACAGCAACTAAACACCACCAACGTTATCGTGTTAATATACATTTTATAATAATAATGTTTTGATAAAAATAAATAGGTATAGGAAAAACTACATTTCCGTTTATTTTTCCACCTCAGCACCCCTATTGGGTCAAAATTTTGACAAAGGGTTTCTTTTGAATGTTATAAATATTATTTATATTATAAATATCATCAATGGTCTTATATTGAACCAAATCGTAAAGTAATGAATTTTCAAAAAAAGCGATGAGGCGCCACCTAGTGGCAATTAAAAAAGCTACTCCCTACAACATCAGCTGTAAGAGTCCCATCAAAATCGGTCTATAAATTCGAATTCCTGAAAAAAAATACCCCAGCGTCATCATCATCATCGGCGCAACAGACCGCAATCCGATACGGGCCTCCTTCAACAAGTTCTTCCATACATCCCGATTACTGGCCGACCCTTCGGGCGTTCTGGTCTACGCCATCCTTCCAACGCAAGTAAGGTATGGCACGTTGTCTTTTCCATTAAAAGAACGGCAAAAGACTGTCCGAGCTAGTTTCTCTTCGCTCATGCGACCTATGTGCCCAGCCCACCGGATTCTATCAAACTTTATTTTGTACACAACATCTGCTTCGAGGTAGATTTCATACAATTCATGATTGTGTCTTACATACATCAGCAACCTGGCCACCGCCAGATGGCCGAACAAACAAATCGGCCAAAGTGATTTTTCGCGCGAGGGATGCGTCTAACATATTGAATGTGGAGATTTCCGTGCTGCAAGCGTCGACTCTGACATTTTCTTGTTGGGGCAAAGTTCAGAGAGTATAGGCGTTTTTCTTTAATCACTCAGGAAAAAGTCTCTGAACAGAGTCTGAGCATCCTGAGCATACTCTGATCATTTTCTGAACTGAGCGTAGTCTGACGGTCTAAGCGCTCAGTTATAAATTTATAAAGACGTTCTACCGCTTAGCTTTAGCTGTCACAATTTTGACACTTATTATATGGCTTTTTCACAGGCAGCAATATTATGCATATAATACTATTGTCTCTTTCAACATCATCTCCATCATCTACAGGGTGGGCCAAAAGATGTCATCCATCCGATGTTGTTTGGCTCTCTTTTTTTCTAAATTAAAAACTTCGATTCTGTTTTTTGATTATGTTTACTTGAACCTTTAGAATTGTATTGGTGAAGTCGATAAGATGATATCGGCCAAATGGGTCCCGTCACAATTGATTGATTGATTTAATGAATTTTGTATCACTTCAGCGAGAACTTCGGGCGATAGATTATCGCACTCGTGTCGAATGTTGTCCTTGAGGGATTCCAGAGTCTCGGGCTTATTCACGTAACTACGGGACTTCAAAAACAAATTAGACATTGGCGGCCGTTTGCAAAAATGAGAGCATCTTCCAATAGGGTGATTTCTTTTGGCCCACCCTGTATTTTTCGAAGAGTGGTGTAGGCATTGAATGAGAAATACAGGAAAAGTGTTGCGTATATATACAGTATACGTGAGTGAAGCTAATCACTTATACATGTAGTAGTAATTTCCATCCCTACCTGTCATTTTGGCCAGGCGAAAAATTAAAAAAATGGGCACGACTGGTCGCACGTACTTGCTCTTTTGTGCCTAATTACATAGGAAAGCAAGATCTTTGACCGAAACAGGTAAGATTTACATTGAAAATAACACAGTTTGAAATTAAAAAAAAGTATCAAAACCACAATACTTGACGGTTTTTAGTAAAACTGAAGTACGCCATCACACGTCATAAATGAAGAAGAATTTATGAAAAAAGTATTTCGAAAATTGTATTATGGATTTTGATAAAATCCTGTTTTTTATTTTTAGTTTTTTGAAAAAAAATTTGTTTTTGAATTTTGGTATGCAGTTTCTTAGAGTTTATTAATATGCATGTGATTATAAAATTAAAAATAACTTTTTTCTGATTAGTTTTAACAATATTAATTTTTCAAAAAAAAATTTCAAAAATTAATTTTTATTAGAAAAAAGTTACTTAAAATTTTGATATGCAGAATTAATTTGGCTATCTAGATATTCTCAAATATAAAATTTGACAGAAATCCATAGAGCCGTTACCGAGCACGCCAAAAATTAAAAAAACCGTTATATGAAAGGTCCCGTTAATAGACTTTTCCCATATATGTGGTTCTAATCAAATAATAGCTAATACCAACCAAAAAATTCTTAAATTTTTTTATCAAAATCGTTTGGCAAGTACCGTAATTTTTAGCCCTAAAAATAAAATTTCAATTTTTCCTCTGAGGAATGCCAAAAGATAAACAAATGCTAAATTTGAAGGCAATCGCATAACCCGTTTAGACTGCAGTTCGATATACACCCGGACAGACAAACAGACAGACTGACATTTTTTGCCATTGACTTTGTTAGGCTTCTTTATGATCGTAATGTCATGTTTGATTGTTTTCTCAATTTTTTTTATATTCACGAATGCTAAACTTGCCTTAAAGTCCCTATAATCGCAAGTAAAAAAGAGGTTAAACTGCTTCACTTGTTTGTATTTTTCAAATTAATCGAACAAATGTATTTTATAGTATTTTATAGTAACTTTTTGTTTCCATTACACGTTTTATAATATTGAATTTGGCGCCCCACGAGAGTTTTTAGTCTTCTGCACTCCGCCCTAGGGCAAATACTTGTGTGTAGGTGATAACTCACACTATTTCGGAAAAGGCTTCATCTATTTTCAAAAACACGTCTCCCTGTCCTTATTCAATGGGTGTAGGCAATGTGCATGGGATAATAATAATAATAATATTTTAACTAAGTGTCTATAAGGCACATTTGCCTTTTAGAATGCAACATTACGTTGCACGACACTAGTTAGAAGAATTAGAAAGATAGGAAAGATTTTTTTTTCGGTGCAGTAGATTGAGAATTAGGTGACTATTTTCTCATTTAAAACTCACAGGCGGCTCTAGCTTGCTCTAGGAGTTAGACAAATTTCTTCTTAACCTGAGTATCGAACTGGCGACCTCCGGGTCAGAAGCAAACATCTTATCTACTGCACCAATGCCGCCCGCATAGAGTGAAATAACTTACAACTCTGATGTGACGTTAATTGCGTCAAACACAACTTTTTTTTGACAACTGCTCTGAAAGAAAAACGCCTAGTGTAGTGACTCGAATTTCCAACGAAGACAAACGGAGAATCGCGTTAAGGAAGAAATTAACTGATTAAGACGAAATCGAAGAGAAGTTCACGGAGAAAAACGAACCACCGCGCCAGCACTTCAGTTTGACCAAACATATATGCGTTTAAACTTACTTACTCTAATGAATAAGTTCACCACTGAATTCACCAGTCTAAATCTAGGACAGCTAGAACTGGAAAATTAGTAAAGTAAAGACGTTTTAACATTCAAAAGTTTTCTTTTTTAGTCACAAATGTTGAAAAGTTTTCTAAACCATTTAATTTTATAAACAAAAAGCAAAATTGAATCAATAAAACAAAAAAGCCATAGTCACCTCGGTTTTATTAAGTTTCCATGTTAACGTTCTTAAACAAACAATAAAACTTATTTTTAAAAACGGAATCCAAATTGGCATTGAAAACATTTTTTTTCTCAAAATCAAATTAAAACAAAACAAGAAACTAGATTAGAAAAAAAAACTTAGTTGAAGTGGTTTTACCGATTTGCCAAATCGACCAGAGTACTTTTCAATATAAAAATCAAGATATTTTTAAAAAACAATAAAAACGGCATGGCAAATGAGTTAGAAAAACAATCTACCAGGTTGGCAAAGTCATCAGCCCCAAACAATTGAAATACATCAATCATAACTTCGATGACTCTATAACAGGGGATTTGTCCTCTCTATACCCTCAACACACACACACGACTCCAAAGCACAACAATACCCCCACATCCGATTGGATCAAAACTGATTGCGAGAGATTAATTTTTCTCACCCACACCACACTACTTGGTAACAACTATATGGACTCGAGGAGCAGCTCGACGATTCTAAAACCCAAAAACAAAAGAAAAATTTCAAAAAAAAAAATAGCAGAACCTCTAAAAAGATTTATTCGGATTCGATTCTGTGCTGGAAAGCTTACGATTTGCCAATTTTTTTTTACTCCTTCTAGGAGATTTCTAGCATTGAATAGTTTTTGCACCGATTTGTGTGCACACAGGTCCTTCAAGGATACCCATATGGATGTGATTTGTTGTGTTCTCTGCCGTAGCGCACTTAACAAATTGATTTGGATCCCTTTTAATGGTTCGACGACACTGTGTTGGGGATGTTGATGGGCTGCCGGATGGTTGGAACACTATATACCTTTTTGCATCTTGCTACCTCGAAGCCGATTAATACTGAATGACAAATGGATTTACGGAGCTGGATGTGGCACCGGTTTTCCATTCAGAAAATTAAGAGTTCAAAATAATTCAATTGCTTGTGTCAAGTGTTGGGATTTCGATCCTTAATATGTAGGTGCTTACTGCTCCATGTGAGGACTATGTGTGGTGTGCATCAGGATATCCTTGCACCTGAGAAAAAGGAAATTTTTTTTTGTGGTGCATGGATGACTTGAGGTTTTCATTATTTTTGAAATGAATTGTAAAATTTAATGACTCGAACATTTAGATAAGAGCCCAGGTGTAAGGATTGACGCTATGTAGGCTTTTCAATTCAGCGATACACGCATCAACTCCCAATTCGATTGTGTTTTCGAGATTATGCGTTTGTAATTGCTGTTGCCTCTGTGAGCCTCCTCATCAGGATCGAATTACAAGTTGGGAAGTAATTTTCGACTGAGATTGTGTGTTTCAATTATAGGAATGGAAACGCCCTTCCGGTCTGGATATAAGATCAATTACAAACAAATGAAAATGAGACAATACATTGGGAGGAAAGTGATCGGAATGGAACATAATCGCATTTGTGTTAAGAATTGTCATTTTATTGATAAATGTTTCGGGCGGTCAATGTTGGTCATTTTTGAAAATATCGAATAACGCTGGGGGTTATTGAGGTGATGGTACTGACTACTGTCAACTTCAAACTTTAAGAAAATTTATTAAATTAAATCAAAAATTCCCCTCGGACTGAGTATTTGAAAGGAAATGGACCAACCAGCATCCATAAAAGAAGAAATGTTCTGTTTCCATTGTGAGAAAACTAAAAGCAAATTTGTTTCACAAATGAATTTATAAATTTTATTTCCAGAATTATTTTGATTGCATAACAATAACATCTTTTTTTTCTCCATCACAAGACCCAAGAATGGACATTACACTCGATACGAAACAGTTTTCGTTAATTTGATTATCGATGCCAGTAATATTGGCAACAACTTCACCCAACTTTCCGTTTCTGATGCAGTAGACCGTGTTATAGATCCATTCATCTATGTTATCGTTTTTGAAAATATCATTGCAGTCTCGGATAACTTCTAACATTTCGTCACCATCTTTAAGCCCCCCAAATATTATGTCGAGATTGAGTCCATTTGTGTCATCCCATAGTTCGAGTGTTTCAAAAACGCATCTCATGTAGTTCCGAGTTTCCTGGTTATTTGGGTAGTCGAAACGTTGAATCCTTTTGATGTTTGGCAGGGACATGCCAGTACTATAGATACACATGTTGCGAGTTAAGTTTGTTTGTGATCCATTGGGAATGATCCATCCTATGGCCTGGAAAGAAGAAGTTTTTAGGTTAACAACTCACTTGAGTAGAATGATAAAGTCTGACTTGTGAAACAAGGAAGATTGAAATTAAGATCAAGAAAAACTGCATTTTGTAGTGATGGCTTGAATGCAACTGACTTTTCTTGCATTTTTGTCGACTTATATACAAAAATCAACAAGGAAGTCAGTTAGATGGCAGCTTGATGACAAGTGGAGTCATATCACTCAGATTTATTGCCATTGTTGCAGTCATAATTCGTAAGAAATGGTTTCAAACATAATTAGTTTTTTTTTTTTTTTGAGATAAGTTAAGCTCTGCTTAAAAATTCTTTGGTGCGATAACATAATATAGCGAAGAAGGTCTTGCGGTGTGCGGATACTTCAAGTCGTAAACAATATAACATAAATTCAGGAAAAGTGGTATTTTAATTGAATTTGACATTTTCGAATGGAATAACGTTTAACAAAGTTCAAACATACGCTTTTTAAAAATAACGCGTTGCGTTATCTCTGCAGCAACCTTCAAGTCTTGTTCTTCATCTGATGCTAGTTGTTGTAGGGTTCGTATTGCCAGGTATGGTGCCGATGTTGTGCCGTTGTGGAATACGTATATATTCCTCCATCGTGTCATGATATTGAAAAGGTCTTGTTGAATGACAGGACTTGTCAGCATGGTATCGTTAACGCTGACTCCAGAAGTTGTTTTCGTCGACGCATCGAAGGCTACCCTTAATTTGGTAGTGGAACTGTCTTCTTTTACGACTGCTTGATGAGGTAAGTAGTACGCCTTGTGAACTTCCTCATATTTGTTTGTTACAAGCTCCATGTACCCGAGTTCCAAATATTCCTGCATAAATTTTTTGTACTCTTCGTATAAACTCTTGTTTTTGATGAATTTTTTCTCCAACTGAAGAAAGCGTGCTATTGCTCTATCCCTTGAACGTCTCTCTCGTAGGTCTGCATGTATATTTCTTCACATCTTTTGTCTTCTTCTGATAGCACTTTTTCGTCTATGATTTCTTCGGTCTCCCAAAATAGTTTTATTTGTTCGTGAAGTTCGACGTTTGAAATACAGCAAATTGTACTTTCTCGCCATTGTTTTTGCTTCCTTGAATGCTCCCTGAAAGGATCCATCCTAGCTTTGTCTTTTGGGCAATAGGAGTACCATGATTGCCTTTAATGACTCCTTCCTCGATTATATCTTGAAAGATGTCAGCTCCGATTAATACATCTACTGTCGATTGTCTGTTGTATGATGAATTTGGGCATTCACCAAAAGACGTGAGTTTTCGTATATATTGATCAGAGCATCCCTGGCTGCTTGGTAGTTACTATCTGTTATCTGCAGATGCTGTATGATCCTTGCTGCATCGCCGGTCACATTTATTTTGAGGTAATGCATTTTTTGTGCATTCCCAAGTTTCTCATTCGTATGGATTTTTATTTCAAACAAATCAATGAAAGATTTCCATTGCTTATAGTCACCATCAAATGTTGGAATTTTGAGCACTGGCAACTTAAGCTCATGGTGTACAACTCCACCTTGTTCTTCTGTCCGTGTATTTTGGGTTCCTTTCGTTACATACGAATATTCTTCTAACTTTTCTTGGATTTCAATCATTGCTTCGTATTTTTCTTCTAATTCTTCGTAGCTTTCGTCATATGTGAATTCTTCACTATTTTCAATTATCTCCGTTTGCGTAGCCATTATAAGCGCCCACTGGCTTCGTAGTACTTGTTGTTTGTGGACAAAAAAGGCTTTTGTTGACGTCTTTGATTCGTGTAATTTGTCCAACGACCTTAACAGTGTTTTTCTTTGTGCTTTCTGTCTTCTTAGACGTCGCCTTAGTTCATCTCCTACAGAAGTAGAAGAATTCTGCACTAGATTTAGCATTCTTAGCTTCGTCTTCTGTTTCTTTTGTCTGCGTAGCTTCTTCGTTTGCTGATCTTCTCATCTTTGTGTTTTTGTTTTCCGCTGCAGTGTTCTTCGTATCGTCTTCTTCACCCTTATGTGCCGTCTTAGATTCTTCTCCTGCTTTTTCTTCGCTCATAATTTCCGATAGCCTTGCTTGAAACTTCTCTCGAGCTAACGTCACTGTTGTTTTTACTTGCTCGTAGTATTTTGCCTCTAAATAGGGATGATTTTCTCCCGTCTTCGTGTGCCTTTATTACATCATCTTCTTGCTAAATTCTTGCCAGTAGAACTCAAGGTCGATAAGTCTTTGCTGCACAAATACTTCAGTTCTTCGTGCTTTGGCTTTATTCGTGAATTTTTTAAGCACCTTTTTTTATCCGCTCTCCTCTATCTCGCTGTCTTCCAACGCGATCGTCTAAAGATGTCATCTTCGTTTATTTCTCCTGTTATCGTCTTATTATTTTCGTTATCGTTTTGAAGCTCCACTCACTGCTTCTCGAAGGACCAAATGTTCAAATGCAGTTATACAATCATGTTCATATTCGAAAAACCAAATTTTTACATGAGCAAAAAATTCGGCAAAAAATACTGCAATGTCCAAAAGGCAGTAAAAATTTTTGGTCATTTGTAAAAAAGTAAAGAATTCTTCATCATCGTCAGTTCCTACGCTCGTCTTCAACGATACTCCTGCTGTCAGTTCTCAAGAAAAAGCAGATCTGCTTGCTGCCCAATTTGCGTCAAACTCAACACTGGCCGCAGGTGTCAGAACTCCTCCTGTACTCGAGAGCGTAAATGATTTTATGGGACCAATCTTCTTTCGCACTCGTTCAGTCGGAAGAGTATTGAAAGATCTCAACATAAATAAATCCGCTGGCCCGGCTATTGTTCTGAAGAGGTGTTCTTCAACGCTGGCAAAACCTTTGCGTAAGCTTTTCCATCGGTCCTATTCCTCTGGACTCTTTCCGAGTGCATGGAAAACAGCATTTGTCCAGCCTTTCCCCAAAAAAGGCGAATCTTCTGCACCCTCAAACTACCGACAAATTGCACTAACGTCCCTTCTTTTTAAGGTCATGGAAACGCTGATTAATTTCAGCTTAAGAAATATCTCGAAGAACGAAAGCTTCTTAATGACCGGCAGTACGGCTTTCGTAGCAACAGGTCCACTGGTGATTTGATGGTATACCTCACCGAAAAGTGGAGCCAATCTCTCCATCGTTTTGGGGAAAGCAAAATTATTGCACTTGATATTTCTAAGGCATTTGATAGAGTTTGGCATCAAGCTCTTTTATCGAAAATGCGTGCATTTGGACTCGATGAATCTCTTCTTCGTTGGATTAGTAACTACCTTTCGAACCGCTCAATACAAGTTGTGTTGGACGGATTCAAGTCTGATATTCAAAACATAAATGCTGGTGTGCCCCAGGGCTCTGTTTTGTCTCCGACTCTTTTCCTTATATTTATCAATGACTTATTATCTGAAACAACTAATCCAATCAATTGTTTTGCTGACGGCAGTACTCTCAGCTTTTCATATTCGTTTCCAGATTCACATCCATGTTCTTCGGATGTTAAACTGCAACGGCAGCGTATGATAAGTTAAATAAATTCTGATCTTGACAGCATTGTACAATGGGGAGTAAGAAACCGCGTAGAATTTAATGCTTCTAAAACTTAATGTTGTCTTTTGTCGTTAAAGCAAAACATACCTCCAATGCCACTATCTATGAGCGGCACTTGCATTGAAGAAACAGAACACCTCTCAGTTCTCGGTATGTGCATTACAGACCACCTTCTGTGGAATGACCACATATTTGACATTGCAAAGAATGCTGCGAGGTGTTTAGGTTTCCTTCATGCAAGATGCAAGAAGTTCTTCACCCCGTCTGATTTGGCTATAGTATATAAAGCATATATTCGACCGAAACTCGAGTATAATTCCCATATTTGGGCAGGTGCTCCTATAAGCCACTTGAGTTTTCTATATAGAATTCAAAAAAGAGCTTTGAAAATGATAGGCGACCGAACAATAACAGAAACGTTTACATCTCTTGAGCACGGCCGAAATGTTTCGTGCCTTTTTTCGTTATTTTTACAAACAATGCTCTAGCGAAATAGCCAGCTGCATTTCTCCCCTGAAAAGATTCAACCGTAATACTCGAACTGCTAGGAATGCCCATCAGTTTACCCTTGAGCCTAACTTCGGACGTACTGTTAAGTATAGAGATTCTTTCTTTAGTCGTACCACACGAATGTGGAATGCTTTGCCAGGCTCTGTTTTTCCCTCCCATTTTGATATGCAGAACTTTAAAACTAATGTGCATCGGTATCTCCTCTTTTATCCCTCCTCATTTCAATAATGCTCGTGCGGTGTTTAAACATTTTAAGGGTGCAAACAAACCCCTTTCGCGCGCGTGTAAATTATAAAAAAAAAACCTTACCGCTGGTGGGGGGATAATTATATTCTTGCAATTTGGACGTAACAACAATTATTTTGTAATGTGCTCCTTACCACGGGTGGGGGGTAGCACTTGTCTTTAGTTGTTTTATAAAAAACTGAATCTAATACATTTATTACGTCTCTATTTATACAAATTAATTACTACTAAAAACTGCCTATTGATACTCAAATAATAACCACGAACCGCAGTGGGTGTCATTGCAGCCGGCTGTCGTCGACCCCAGTTCAGGCCAGGTATGCCGCTCGTGTGCTGGTCAGCATTATATTTTTCTTCGTTCCTTATACTGTACATTCTGGTACAGTATTCATGTATCAAAGTTTATGTATGTTTATGAAACAATAACCTTCAGTATTAACTTCTTCACATTAATGATTCGTTTTTATTAGATTGATATTAATTTTATAACGTCAACAAAACTCCTGGCTTTGAATACTTTTTTTCATTCGTTTTGTATTTTTAATATTAAAACTAGTACAATTATCAAATAAAAGGAATAAATAATAGATTATCATTCTTTAACTCATGAGTTAGTATTGAATGACACATTTGATAATTTCATATTACTTAATAAGAAACTTATGTGGGCTGACAATCAGCAATTAGGTTAAGTTAACATTTATATTTAAAGTAAAAAATTATAAACTTTACAGAGATGATTTAAGAAGCATAAAAATTCATGAAAAAAAAATAAAAAAGAGCTAAATAATAAAAAGTTATCCATAGAATTTAAATCAATCGAGAATCTTTAACTTTTTTTTTTAAATGAGTATAAATTTTGAGTTTTTCTGGTAAGTAACGGTAATTTATTAAAGAGCTTTGATGCTGCTACAGTATAAAAGTTAGAGAAGTGAGTTTTTTGAGCAGTAGGTACATTGGCAAGGTGCATGTTGTTACCACTTTGTTTGTAAAATTCTTTCAATACTTTAAAAACATATAGATGCTTCATAGGAAGTATTCGTAATTCTATGTATAGGGCCAGCTTTCAGTAAAACGATTTTTGTTACAAACTGTTCGAAAGAGATGTTTTTGAGCAATCAATAAAGGTCTAAAAGTATTGGAATAGGAACCACCCCAGCTTGACAACCCGTATTGCAACTTAGAGTGCGCAAGACCATAGTATACCGAAGTTAAAATCGTTTTTATTTATTTATTTATTTATTTATTTACTTTATTCATCTACCGAGCTTAACTCTAACAGATTTCGGATATAATACTATAAATATATGTATGAATAAATAAATAATAAAGTGTAATAAATGCCGAAATTATAAAACATTATAAACAGCGAGATAATCTAAGTTTACATCTTAAAGTAATTCACTCTGAGTTATCTTTTCGGTTGCATTTCATCGAGTTCTTTTTAGTTCATGAAGAGGCAAATGACAAAGCTGATCAGTTATCCCACCAACAACACATAAAACAGAATTCCAAACTAGAGAAATTGTGCCTAATACAAAACAACAACAATAATATAACCGCTCGAAGAGATCACCCAAGTACGTTTAATTTCAACGAACGAGTGGTAAACAGGTCCGAAGTTCAATTCTCTTCCACTGAAACTGATGTTCTGAAGCTTGGTCTTAACCATGCATACATACCAAATACAAAAGTGACGCATCTTGTTAATCTTGCTGTACATACAGATGCTGCCTTACCAGATGCAAATTTAGGATGCAGAGTCGATTGTGCCAAAAGTGCTTAAAAAGGCATTAAATGACAACGATAGCACAACACAACAATGTTTTAAATCATTTGATAAGACAATCAGATCACTGAAAGGCAAGATAAAAGAGAATAATTTAATTCTTAGTAAAGCCGATAAGGGAAATGCAATTTCTATTCTTCCAAAAGAAGAATACTTGACAAAAATGAGAGAGTGCATAGGCACAATGCAAGTTAGGGAAATAAACAACTGACCCAACTAAAAAATATAATAAGAAGGTGTATGAGACCATACTGTCCTCAAATTTGATTTTCGATGAAGGTGAGAAGAATAGATTAATAAATAGCAATCCCTCTATTCCAGTGCTTTATAGCTTACCAAAATTTCATAAAGATGGTGTCCCGGTGCGACCTGTATCCTCTTCTATAAATGCTCCTGCGCAAAAATTGGGAAAGAAACTATCTAATACTCTCCCAAACATATTAGATTTTGATCCCAAATATTCTATCAAGAATTCGTTGGAACTTATTAACAAAACCAAAGATTTGGTTCTACCAACCAACGCTAAACTCGTCTCTTTTGATGTAAAAAATCTGTTCCCATCTATACCGACGGAAAAATTGAAATTACTTCTCATTCAACATCTTGAGGAAAAAGTTTTGGACCCTGAAAGATGTAAGCAATATATAGATGTACTACCCGTATGCTTGGATCAAAACTACTTTGAGTTCGACAGCAAGGTATATACACATGGATCTTCTTTCTCTCCATTTGCGGCGGAATATTTTATGAATCATTTTGTAAGCGTTCTTTTCACATCAAAAAATCAAATTTTACAAAATATTTTCCTTTGGGTTCGATATGTGGATGATGTATTTTGTATTTGGACAGGAACACAACGCAACCTTGACAAGTTTCTTAAGGATTTTTTAAACAAACTTGATCCAAATATCCAGTTCACAGTGGAATATGGGCCAGGATCTTTAAATGTTTTAGACTTAACGATATCCATATCGGATAATAGATTACAGTTTGATATTTTTAGAAAAGGAACTTGTACGGATACAATAATTCCCGCATCCTCAGCCCATCCTTGGAGTACCAAAATGTCTGCGTTCCATTCTATGTTAGATAGACTAATTAGAGTTCCACTTAGCCAGACCAATTTTAAAAAGGAATTTCACACAATAATACAGATTGCTATTGCAAATGGATATAAAAAGAGCACAGTGTATAGTCTATTTAGAAATAAATCTCGGCAAGAAGTGTTGAAGACTATATTTCCAAAAACTGTGGAAAAGGATGACCACGTTTGGCGAAAAATACCCTACTTACCTGGAAAATCCGAAAATTTATTAGAACCTCTTTCAACCGCCAAAATAAAACCAGCATTTTTCAACAAACACACCCTCAGAAATTGCCTTTGCAACAACAAAATAGGAAGATCTACGGAACTCTTACAAAAAAGTGGGGTTTACAAAATCAACTGCGAGGGTTGCGATGGCGTATATGTGGGAAAAACTTCAAGAACCTTACAAAAAAGATTCACCGAACATATGAATGCCTCAGCTCACTCAGACCCTTTTTCCGGACTGTCCCAGCATATAAAAGCTACAGGACATTCTTGTTCCCCAGATAATATGCAACTACTCCATTGTCTCCCGTCCGGCCGTGTTCTGGATAAATTCGAAATCTTTGAGATCAACAAACACAAACATCAGAACATCCTTAATTGCCAAGTAGACTTAAGTAATAAAAGCCCTCTGCTCAATTTTGCTGTTGAAAAATAAAAATTAAAGTCTTTAATGTATTTAATTTCACGACTTGTTTATTTTATGTAATATTTGTAATAACGGGTGATTTTTTTGAGGTTAGAACTTTTTTTTTTTTTAAAACGCATAAAATTTGCAAAATCTCATCGGTTCTTTATTTGAAACGTTAGATTGGTCCATGACATTTACTTTTTGAAGATAATTTCATTTAAATGTTGACCGCGGCTGCGTCTTAGGTGGTCCATTCGGAAAGTCCAATTTTGGGCAACTTTTTCGAGCATTTCGGCCGGAATAGCCCGAATTTCTTCGGAAATGTTGTCTTCCAAAGCTGGAATAGTTGCTGGCTTATTTCTGTAGACTTTACACTTGACGTAGCTCCACAAAAAATAATCTTAAGGCGTCAAATCGCATGATCTTGGTGGCCAACTTACCGGTCCATTTCTTGAGATGAATTGTTCTCCGAAGTTTTCCCTCAAAATGGCCATAGAATCGCGAGCTGTGTGGCATGTAGCGCCATCTTGTTGAAACCACATGTCAACCAAGTTCAGTTCTTCCATTTTTGGCAACAAAAAGTTTGTTAGCATCGAACGATAGCGATCGCCATTCACCGTAACGTTGCGTCCAACAGCATCTTTGAAAAAATACGGTCCAATGATTCCACCAGCGTACAAACCACACCAAACAGTGCATTTTTCGGGATGCATGGGCAGTTCTTGAACGGCTTCTGGTTGCTCTTCACTCCAAATGCGGCAATTTTGCTTATTTACGTAGCCATTCAACCAGAAATGAGCCTCATCGCTGAACAAAATTTGTCGATAAAAAAGCGGATTTTCTGCCAACTTTTCTAGGGCCCATTCACTGAAAATTCGACGTTGTAAGTCTATTCATGATGAAATGTCAAAGCATACTGAGCATCTTTCTCTTTGACACCATGTCATGACACCCGCGTGATCTGTCAAATACTAATGCATGAAAATCCTAACCTCAAAAAAATCACCCGTTATTTGTATTTACAGTATAAGAAATTCGAACCTAATTCTCTTGACACACTGTTAAATAAATGTACTTTGCACGCACTATTTTAATTCTATGTATAATTAGTCTCCTGATGATGTCCTAATAAGACGAAACGCGTCGATATAAATTAATTAAAAAAACTGTGATATAAGTGGAAACTAAACAAGTGTTTTATTTAACATAATGCTTTCAACATATATTTTCCACCAAGTGCCAACAAAAAGCTCTATCGAGTTTATAAAAACTAAGATATAATAAATTAATTTAATGAAGAAATATTTATTCATGATACATGATATTGAAAAGTAATAATTTAACTTTTTCTCTGTCATCACATAAATCTATTTCGTTACAAACTGAATTGAATAATTTGATACATTTAGTAATAGGTTCATTAAGACCATAATTTATTATGAATATGCATGGGATTAAATAACAAGTTTCTTGATCTAAGTATTCTTTCAGATGCATAAATATCAAGAAATAAAAGGCACGACTGGGTCGCACGTACTTGCTCCCGTGTGCTAATCCTTTTTAGGTACAGGCGTCTTTTTGACAAAGATTTAATTTTAATGTTTTTTTGACGTGCAACTTCTTTAGAATCGTTGTCGTCGATAAAGGGATAAACACATAAACATATAGGATTGTTAGCTTTTGCAGTTTTTTAGTGTATTATTTTTCCACTTGTTGTTTACTGTTTATAATATAATTTGTTAATAGAAAGATATAAAGGACTTTTTTCAGTTTAATTTTCGTTTTGGTATGGAAAAAATTGAACAACTGGCATAAAGATTCGTGGGAATCAGCAGTAGGGCAATAATTCTAAGTATAGGGACCTATATAGGTCCCAATAACAATAATTTACTTTTTGAAATCAAATTAATTAAAATAGCTGAATTATGTTTGATGGATCGATAAACGTATGATGTGGGTAGGTATTAATGGAATTTATTAAGGATATTATTTACCTATAATAAGGTTGGAAGGAAGGTAGGTACTAAATATAAGATAAACGTTCCAACTACTGTTTAGCGAGTATGTAAAGCGACAATATTAAAAGTTAACACAGTGGTTTTGTTTATTTATAGGAAGGTGTAAACTTTTGTTTTCTCGATTGAAATTTTTGCATTCAGTAGTAATCGAATAATTCTTTTTATTTGTTAGTTGTTTTTGTGTGTTTATTATAGCCTCATTATTTATTCTGTGTGCTTTTATGATGATGAAATGCTTTAAAATACGTAGGTATGTATGTAGGTTGTCACCTTCTTTTATTTGACTAATCGCTAGGGCTTAGCCGAGCAATATGAAATAAAATTTGGGGGAAAAAAATTTATGAAATCCAAAAAAACACTATTCATAACGTTTTTTGGAAAAAATGTTGTAAGCCATCTTATGTCTTTTGCTGTTTTATATTTTATGTTTTTTTTTGAAAAACTTTTCGAAAACATATTTTAAAATTTTTTTGAGTATGTCAATTCAAAGAAATCTAAAGCTTATACTAGGAGAAAAATTAAAAAAAAATCTATTAAACCGTTTCCAAAATATTCAAAAAACTAAATATTTTTTTAAAAAAATTATTAAAAATAAAAAAAAATGTTTTTGAAAATTTTAAAAAACAATTTTATTTAAATTATAAAGCTCTACATATTTTGAAAATTTCATCAAAATCCGTTAATTAATTAACGAGAAAGTCTGATTTTAAGAAACCGGTCATATGGGAGGTACCGTTATAAAACTTTTTCTGAAAAATCCATTAAAATTAAAAGATAGATTTTGCACAGAAAACATCATTCTGAAAGTTTTATCAAAATCGTAGGAGCCGTTTTCGAGAAAAATAAGTTTTTCATTAAAAGTTATATGGCAGGTACCGTTATTTTTGGAGCTAGAATGCCAATTCCAAAAACTGTCGAGTAGAGCACTCTAAAAATACTATATACCAAGTTTGAATCAAATCGTCCCAACCGTTTGGGCTGTAGATATCGATACGGACAGACAGACAGACAGACAGACAGACAGACAGACAGACGGACGGAATTTCCGGACCCACTTTTTTTGACTTCTCTATCATCGTAATGGCATGTTTGATTGTTAGAATTTTTTTTTTTTTTACGAATGCATAACTTGCCTTATAGTCCCTATAAATCGCAAGTAAAGTTAAGAAGATCCGGACATTTTATACGATAAGTGAATACATCATGAACAAACAGTATACATTGAACATTACGTCTTTTCTCAAGAGTAATTTCATGAAGATTCCAATTCAGCTGAGCAATAACAAATCTAGTAAATGACTTTTGAATTCTTTCCAAAAGATTTATGGAAGTTTTGTAGGTAGGACACGAAATAATAGAACAATATTCAAGAAAAGGACGAACCAGGGACATATAAACAGATTTAAGAGCATAAGGGTTTGAAAATACAGCACAAGATCGTTTGAGAAATCCAAGCATTGAGTTAGTTTTAGCAACAACATAATCAATATGAAGTGAAAATGACAATTTAGTGTCAAAAATCACACCCAGATCTTTTACATCAGTCTTTGAAGAAAGTGAAAATTCAGAAACGTTATATGTATATATCACAGGAATTAAAGTACGATGAACAGAAAAGGAATGACATATAGTAACATTAAGGGAAAGCCGATTTAACTTGCACTAATTAACTATTTTGTTCATATCACATTGAAGCTTTTCACAATCATTAATGTTCATGACACGCAGAAATATTTTCAAATCGTCAGCATACATAAGAACATGAGCATGTTGAAGCAGCGTTGGAATATCATTAATAAAAATATTGAAGACCAAAGGCCCTAAATGACCGCCCTGAGGAACACCCGATAAGACATCAATTGGCCGTGATTCAGAATAACCAATTTTTACAATTTGCTTCCTATTGGTTAGGTAACTACCAATTCAATTCCGTAAGGTTGAATGAATGCCAAATAGTCTAAGTTGTTCTATAAGAATTTTATGACAACCAGTGTCGAAGGCTTTCACAAAGTCAGTAAACAGAACATCAACCTGCTTACCTAGCTCAACAGAATCGAAAAGATATTTACTGAAAAGCATTAAGTTTGTTACGGTAGATCTACCTGATATAAATCCATGTTGGTGTGGAGAGATTTGTTCTTTAATTGAGCAGAATTGTTTTAAAAGATACAATTTTCACGCTATGAGCATGAAATAGTTTTTCATTTTTTGGCTTAGGTCTTTCCAGTTAAGATTAACATCAATTTTAACTCCTAGATATTTGAAATTCTTTATTGAATCAATTCTGAAACAAGAATCGGAACAAGAGTTTTTATCTTGGAAATTTGGTTTACCATAATTGTGTATTGGAAAACTGAATTGTTTACACTATGAATCATGAAAAACTAAATTGTTATTACAAACTATGTGAGCAACTGTTTTAAAAGTCACGAACTGAGTTTTTTGACTTACAATTAATTTGTGGTTAGAAAACCAAGTTCTTAGAGCTTCAATTTGCAAGATACAATTAAGATCTGAGTTTGAAGTGTAAGTAAATGAAATGTCATCTGCAAAAGCCGTGGACAGGCCATTTTACCGTAGCCTAAATATCGAGTTAATGTACACCAAGAAAAACAATGGGCCAAGTACGGATCCATGTGGTAAACCTGTTTTTTTAAAAACCGAGATTCTCCATGTGTACCGTTTCCAATAACCCTTTGTACTCTTCCTTTTAAATATGATTGCAACCATTTTAAAAATAATTCCTCTAAATCCTGCATTGTACAGCTTACTTTTTACACTTCAGATTCTTTGATGTAGTAAGCTTAAAGCAAGCTTATTTCTACAATCAGAGGCTCATCATAAGTGCATGTGTTAGACGTTAGTAAAAACTTAAACAAAACAAAACTAAAATAAAATAAAATAAAACACAGCTAGCCATATCATGCGAATTATTTACATAATTAAAACATAAAACAAAACAATCACGACAATGGAGCACTGGTTCGAAATAAGGATTTTAATCCCACTTTACTTAAGTTAAAATCCATTTGTGAAACGTTAAGATTAAAAAGTCTGCTCATACTATGAAAGTCAATATGCAGAAGTTCCGATCCACGCAGGTGATAAGATCTTCCAGGGTAAGTTACCCAATAGAGGCTAATAAATAAGGAGCATCAATTTCGCTCTTTATAAGTTGATGAAGAAGGTTTGCATCTGAAGAAGCTGGATTCGATGTTCATAAGGTGGAAGATTAAAAGGATCATTCCAAGGTAGACCCTTCAGGGCAAAACGAATAAAATTATGTTGGATTGCTTCAATTCGATTCTTATGAATTTTGTAATAAGGAGTCCATACCTGTGAAGCATATTCAAGGTGAAGGCGTACGTAGCAATTGTACAAGGAAAAAGTCACATATGGATCATTAAATTCCTTTGTCCAGCGTTTTATGAATCCAAGCATAGAGATAGCTTTATTCACTATAAAGTTAACGTGTTGAGTAAATTCTAAGTTGGAGCTAAAATGGACACCCAAATCCTTAAAACTGAAGACGCGGCAGAGTTTGTGATGCGAAAAATGATAATCGAATGCACTTACGATACGTTTTCTAGAGAAGGTAATCGTATGGCATTTTACAGGATTAAGGGAAATACCACTTTTTTCTGCACCAAATACTAAAGTTATCAATGTCTGCCTGCAGAAGAATACGGTCATCGCTAGATTTTATTATCTTGAAAATCTTCATGTCATCAGCAAATATGAGAATGTCACTTGACTGAATGCATGATGTAACATCATTTATAGCCAAAATGAATAATAATGGACCAAGGTGGCTTCCTTGAGGTACTCCAGAGTGAGCCACGAAGGAATCTGAAAGACAATTTCTAAATTTTACCTGGTAGGATCTATTCTCAAGGTATGATTTGATCCAAGCTAAGATACAGGGAGGAAAACCATAAGCTTTTAGCTTAAACAAGATTAGTTCGTGGCTTAGTTGATCAAATGCTTTTGAGAAGTCAGTGTAAATGCAGTCAACTTCATAACCTTTTTCTAATGCATTTGAACATTTGTGGGAGAACGTAAGAAGGTTTGTAACAGGAAATCCATCTGATTTTTTCTTTAAATTAACAAGCTTCCAAAATTGTTGTATGTAGATAGTATATAAGGTATTTGAAAGAATATTAAATTCGTCAAAAGTTTTGAGATAACGAGAGTAGTGTGTTGGAGAAAGAGATTTTAAATAAACCCTCCATGCTTTATTTCTTTTGTTACGAAGACTGCGCAGCTCTTTAGTGTACCATGGATGACTATGGCTTGAATTGTTTGATTTTTTTAAGGAGAGATTTCTATTTAAGCAGTTGTTAAGGGCGGAATAAAAATTGGTTACTTCTTACCTGAACTAAATAAATCTTCAGACAACACATGGAAATTTGCTTTTCTGAAGTCATAAGTATAGGAGCAGTCAAAAGGGTTACTGTTTTCTAAAATTTGATCACTCAAATCAAAAAAGATGTCCAGAGGTGGGTGGTAATTATCTTTATTAGTGATTCCAGATCTTGACTCTAGAACGAGTGTACTAATTGGTTCAGAGGAAAATATTAAATCGAGGATTCGATTTTTTGAATTTTTAATACAGCTTGTTTGCTGTAAGTCAGTGGAAATAATTATATCAAGAAAAGAAAGTTCTATTTGTGATGAAGATAAAGAAGCTTCTAAGTAGGATTCATCCTCAGATGGAACCCAGTCAATATTAAGTAAATTAAAATCACCCAAAAGTAAAATATTGCTGTCAGAGCAGGACAAATCTATAACAAAATCAATAGCCATGCAGAGTTCACCATAAACGGATGATACACTTTTTGGTGGAATGTATACGTTTAAAATATACAAAGTTTTTGCCTGGACAGTTTGTTTTACACAGACTAGTTCAATTGATAGTTCAAAAGGAAAAAAGACTGACGAAGAAAAAAATGTATTTCTTACCGCAATCAAAACACCTCCACCTAGTTCTTTTGCATTTCCATTATGACGATCTTTTCTATAAACTAGGAACTCTGGGGAAAAAAGTTACGTGTCCATGAAACTTGAATTTAACCAAGTTTCTGTAAAAACAAATATGTCATGGGGAATTTGAGAAAATGTTAGCGGTTTTACTCCGAAGCCCTCTTACGTTTTGGTAGAAGAGGGTAATCCTGTTAAGTTTTTTACCACTGAAAATTTTGTTTTGTCGCGTTGTTTCCTAGCTGAAATGAATTCCTTAATTAAAATCTCTGGGGGCCAAATATTTGCGTTGCAAATAAAATCAAAATAGGTTGGACTTGTTGTTATTTTAAAAGATGAGACGAAACTATTTGGCTTATTGATTTTGGTGCACTTAATAGAAGTGCTATGAGGTATGGCTTTGCTAGAGACTAAATGTGAAGTAATAATCATCAGTGGTTGGTCAGGTTCTACACGAGATATAAAAATTGATTTGGATTTGATTACTAAGCAATAAATCGTGATCAACCATATAAATGCTTTTGTCATATCGATAGAGAGAGTCATTGTTGATTTATTTAAGCCGCCGTAGAGCTGACTACAAAGCCTAAGAATTGCATCTTCAGTTGATTTTCCTGAACGAAAACCAAATAGATTTTTGCTAAAAAAGCTGTATTTATTAAGGAAGCAAGTTATTCTATTAATCATAAGGAAGAATAGAAATAGATCTATAGTTTGTCATATAATTTTTGTCTCCTTTTTTGAAAAGTGGAATAACTTCGGGGCATTTGAATTGTTGGGGGAAACAGCCTTGTTCAACACTCAGATTGAATAGATAACTTAAAACATTTGAAACATAAAAAGCAATTTTTTTAACTACGTTACTAGATATTCCATCTGAAGTGCACGAATTCTTATTTTTCAAAGATAAAAATAATTTTGTAGGTTTCAAAAGATGTGATTGGATTGAATACGAAGCTTTTTGGGTTTGAGAATTCAACATCCAAATAATCTTGACTACAATTACAGTCACAGCTGGAGTCGAAAGACGGCTTCAATGATTCAGATATCTCAGCTGAAATCTGTTATGGAAATATCATCAACTATAATAGAGTCTATTTTGTTTGGCTTCCTCGATTTCCCTAAAATGCTGTCAACTACTTTCCATTCTTCTTTAATATTACCTTTTGACTTTTGAAACAAATTCGAATAATAATTTTCCCGAGCCAATTCAATATTTGAGCCAATAGTCTTACACAGTTTGAGATAATACTTTTTTTAATTTTTCATTGAGTTTTTTTTCTCTTGTTTTGATCTGTTTAAGGTACATACTTATTTTTAATGCAATTTCGTGAGGATACGGAAGTACATGACTTTATATGTTTCTGTAAAATTGAAATAAAAATAGCAAAGCAGGTAGATGGGTCATTTTCCGAAAAAAACTGATCCCAAAATTCGTGTTTCAAAATATTTACTAATAACCTGAAATCAGTAGTATAATGTTCCTTCGTTTGTTTTACCGAAGGCTTCGAAGAAGATTCCGACTCATTAAATAAAGCGATCGTTTTATGATCTGTTGTCTTGTAGTCAAAGACACTTCCAAAGAAATTTAACTTATTCCCCACTTTAAAACGGGTAAAAATATGGTCAATGCAAGTACTTGTAGTTTCTGTTACGCGAGGACATAAGTAATACATAATTTTCACTATCTTTGTCGAATACGTCTAAGGTATCTATCAATATTGATATTACTATTAAATTGCAAGTTTTGGTCATACAAAGAATTTTATGAAGTTCCTCTAAGAACAAACTTTTACTAAATTGGTGCAATCTATACAAGCACAGCATTGTATAATTCTCATTTTGATAACAAAAAGAGAATTTAACAACATCTGCATTACATATAATAATTTTAGAGAAATTGTGATTAAAATTTTCATCAATATAAACAAACAGCCACACCACCTGCCGAATAATAGCGAGTTTCATTCAAGAAAAGATTTGCTCTCTCTGTCAAAAGATTTGATCTTTTTTGAATTTTGAGAGTTTCATTGCTTGAAAAAGAGCAAATCTAGATCAAATCTCAACCCGAAAGATTGTATCTCTGATGAGGTGGAAGATTTGATCTGAATGCACACATACATGTAAATAATCTTTTCTGCCAATGTCAATAGGGATGCAACATACAAGCGATACCTCAATTTTTTGAGAAATCGATGTATCATTCATAAGCATCGATTTCGAAACATCGATGAAACCCACTTAAACATCGATACATCGTTCTTGGTGAACGATAATAGTGCCACGTGTTTCGAAAGGTCTGATTTCTGAAAAGGAAAACGTAGTGATCTCAAATTTAATGTTTGTTATTGAAATTTCATGCAAAACCATTTTTGTGTTGGGCAATTGACAACAGCTTTTTGTCTGAAAAGAAGAGAAAATCGATTCTTTTCTCAAAGAATCGAAACCACGCATCGTGGACGCAATTTAAAACTCAATATAGTGAAATGTCATTTCTATATTAAACTAACTTACCCACTCGGCGTTGCTCGGGCTTACCCTAGCTTTTCTTGATACCAAAAGCGGTCCAATCGTAGCCAAAAACCAGAAACGTAAACTAAGTTACAAAATGTTTTCAAAATCGGCCAAGCCTTTCAAATTTAATGTTGGTTATATGAAAATATGTATATGAAATTCCACACAAAAATCAATTTTCGATTTTTCCAATTTCCCGACTTTTCCGGAGGTTTTCCCAAAGTTTCTTTCTTAAAAATCTTTTCCTGGCAATTACAAACAACGGGAAAAAATGAGCCAAATCGGCACAGACGTTCTGAATTGATGAATTACTATAAATTTTTCACACCATTTTTATAAATGTAAGGTTTATAAAATTGCGATTGTTTATTTGCGGGAGATAATAACAGAATAAACACAAATTACAAGAAAGAAATGATATAGAATTGATGTGGAATTTCACAAGCTACTCTAGGATAATTTTTTATTTTTTTTGAGGAGGTGTGTGAGGGTGGGGTTTAGGGTTTGAAAACTTTTTATCTGATTGCCGTCGAAGTTACATTTCTGATCGAAAAAATGGTTTGCAGAAAAGTTGTAAATAATTAAAAAACCTATAATTTTACTTCAGGTTATTTTTCAACATAACCTGAAATATTATGAGATATCGGCAAAAAAACGGTCTTTCGATTATTTGGCTAACTAAAATCGCATTTGATGTTTTACAAACGCAATGAAACACAACCTTCAGAATTAAAAATAGCTGGCTAGTTATTGTTTTTTTTTTTTTTTTTTATTGCTGTTCGTATTTTAACCTAAAAAATAACCGCTTATTGAGCATCAAAAAATCAGTTCATAAACATTTTTCTTAAACATCGCGAAAATATCGATATCATCATCATAATATCGATTTTTTATGAACGATGTTGCATCCCTAAATGCAAATGACAAAGGAAGAGTGACAGTCCTTCACCAATACTACAATTTAATCATAAAAGAAGTTTCATTGAAAAGATCAAATCTCGATTTTGAGATCAAATCCTTAAAATTTGAATAAAACTCGCTATAAGATTCATTGCAACAACTAAAAGGCATTAGCCCGGTATGTTTTAATGACTCATTTCTTTCTCGTAAACCCATATCTCTGTCAGAAATATTATAACTGGCATGTTATTGAGTGACTGAAGGTGAGCTAAGAAAAGAAAAAAAATTGTACGCAAACTACGAATGTTTTGGTGAATACAAAAACAATTTATCAACTAAACTACGAAAAACTGGCACATCACAAATACTTTGAACTGAATAGAAATTAGGATTCTTCCTGATGAAAATATTCCCATTTCTAGTCCGAACGTATTTGACTCCTTTCGTAGTTTTTAGTGCTATTGCGGCATTTTTTTTTTTTTTTTTTATAATTAACGCGTGCACAAGGGACTACTTGTTTCCCTTTTAATGTAACACACTGCGCGGGCATTCGGAAGATAGGGAGGGGAGAGATAGGAGGTGCCGATTAACATTGGTTTTGAATGTTTGTAGATCAAAATGGCAAGGGAAAATCCCGTCGGGTAAACTATTCCAAATTCGTGTCGTTCGGCTAAAAAAATAATCCCTATATTTCACGCAACGTCCGAGAGAAGTTGACGCCTCTGATGAGTTAGACATCAGGGTATGTTCAAGACCACCATGTATTTATTTTTTAATTTACCTTGTCACAGCAAGCAGTTTTTTTTTAGTTCTGTGGTTACTGTTCTTTTAGATGTACTTTAAATCTTCCTAACGAGCATGTTAACCGACCATAAGAAATAAGGATGGAATACAAGGTGCAGGGATATAACGCCCAACTTTTTTTTTGGGCATTATGACCCACTTAAGCGGGTCATAAGACCCAAATTAATTTTGGGCGTTATGACCCAGCCAAATGGGTGATAAGACCCAAATATTTTTTGTTTAAATGGGACATAAGACCCAAATTTGTAAATGTGAGCTCTGTGAAGTAAGGTCCCAAACAAATTGTCTGAATTGATTTTTTTTCATTTTCAGTGTGTGGTAGGTATGGGGGGGCATGCTGCCCCCCTACAACCCCCCTGCTTAGGCTCACTATAGGATTTGGAGTAGGTGCGAGATTGGGTTTATGCAAAGGTTCTTTAAATCAAAAAGAAACGTTGCACATACCCAACATTGCACCTTCTCCAAATCCTATAGTGAGCCTAAACAGGGGGGGTTGATTTTACCTACCACATACTGAAAATAAAAAAAAAATCAATTTAGACATTAGGTCCATGTCCGTGAACGTTATTTCATCCCGGGGTGACTGTTTGTATCTTTAATACTTTTGTAGGGCGCATTGCACTTTCAAAAATGTTTAGTGAGACATAAGTCCCACACATTTTTTGGTGGGTCTTATGTCCCATTTGGGTGGGTCATAACGCCCAAAATTAATTTGGGTCTTATGGCCCACTTGAGTGGGTCATAATGCCCAAAAAAAAAAGTTGGGCGTTATGACCCTGGGCGTTATGTCTATGCACCGGAATACAACTATCGGTTTGTTTTAAGCCACCAGGATTGGTGGAGATGATTAAGAAATTCCTTTCCAACCCGAATGGGCTCTTTCCTAGTGAACTAAAGGTGCTCTAGTTCGCTCCCTATGACCATGTCTTGGTCGTAAAGAATCCACATATCACTATGACTATACCTGGATTTTTTGACGTCTTTACAAATTCTACGGGAAAACACATAAAAGATTATTGAGAATATATCATTACAATACAGTGAAAACAGAAGCGAGGCTAAAATAGACCCTTGGGGAATATCATGTGATGTAGAAGAAATGCAGAGAAACCAGAAGAAGTACGGCTTGCTTCCTTTCACTTAAGTCGGAGAAAAATAATTTTACCGCTTCCGGAGAAACATTAAATCTATGGCTTAGCTTATTTATAAGCAGATAATGGTTAACTACTTCAAATGTAGAAAAATCTAAAAGAACGAAAATTGTGACGCGATCGTCATCAAGTTCAGTCCTAATATCTTCGATAATCCCCACTAGAGCGGTTGTACAGCTACGGATTGTATATTTAGAGTAAAGTCAGGTAATATGGGACCCATTTTTCATTTTCTTTATAATTACCAAAATAAAAAAAAAAATTATTAAAACCAAAATAACTTTGTTATAATTGATAAACAAAAAAAAATTGGCACATTTTTTTAATTTATAGTCAAATAAATATATTTTTTGCAAAAATAAAAAACATTAAAAAAAATCCACTTAAAAAATGGAGGGTGATATGGCACCGGCTTGCGGGTTACATGGCACAACACATTTTCTTGTTGTGTCTTAGCTTTTTAGCGTCTGGATCTTTAAGGTTTCGTTTAAGGGTGTAAAAAAGGAGTTTAAAAGTGCTTAGAGGCTGCTTTTAAGGACATTTAATTTGCATGAACAGCTTCAATGGCTGCTGTGAGTTTATTTTGTGTCCATTTGGCACGATTTGCGGGGGAAATGGAACTGGTGCCATATCTCCCGAGCTTCTGAGGTGTCATATCACCCTTTTGACCTTGCTTCTGTTATTCCATATAACATGAACAAACATGCATGCTTAGTTATAGCAGTAAGCAAAAACAAACAAACACGATTGTTTCTTTATTTTTTTTTTTCCAAAGAAACACCTGGTGTCAAATAAGTTTGTATTTCCACGAACTTCACTAATACACAAAAAAAACTTTTTGCTTGATATACACTAAAATTTTTTTTACTCCGGTTGTATATATTGTATCTCACGGGCTATGGCGATTTCAACTGGATACATCAAGAGCGTACGTAGTATTGAATGATATATAATTCACTTTGTTTTAAAAAAAAGTAATTAAGTGGGAGATATTGAAAGGGTGCCATATCACCCGACTTTACCCTACTAAGAAATTGTTTTTTTTATATAAAGGGTGTTTTTTAGAGGTATAGAACTTTAAGTTGGCAACACTGTTTTAACTGCCAGCCATTTTGTCAGTTGTCAATTGATTTATTATTAATTTGGTTTGGCATTTCAACACAAACAGACTAACGCCACAAAGCTTTCAAATTGTGCAAATTTATTTTGAAAATCATAGTTCTGTTAGAAGTACGTATCGCGCACTACGTCCATTTTACGGTCAACATAATCGTCCATCAGAGCAATTAATTCGATTAACAATGGAACGTTTTCGCACCACGTTTACTCTAATTGATAAATACGCATCTACAGAGACGTCGTATAGTGCGTACAGAAGAAGTCATTGTTTTTGTCGAGCGTAGCGTAGAGGAAGACCCGAATAAGTCGTGCACAGGAATTTGATATGTGTCCATCCACATTATGGAATATTTTGCGGAAAGATCTTGGTTTGCGCGCTTACAAAATCCAACTCGTGCAAAAATTGAAGCCGAACGACCATCAAGCGCGTCGCACGTTTGGTGAACGGGCCCAAAACGAGATTGCCACCGATCCCGATTGTTCAGAGATGAAGCTTACTTTTGGCTGAATGGGTACGTTAATAAGCAAAATTGTCGTATTTGAATTTTGGAGTGATCATAATGTTTGGTGTGCTCTATGGGCAGAGGGAATCCTTGGTCCATATTTCTTCAAAAATGAAGCCGGCCATAATGTTACAGTCAATGGGAAACGCTACAGAGCCATGATTAATGACTTTTTTGTACCTGAATTGAAGGATGTTGATGTGGATGACCTTTGGTTCCAACAAGACGGCGCTACATGCCCACGCGCATTATACCGCGTCGTGGGCCTGTAGCGTTGCTTCCAAGATCGTGCGATTTAACACCGCTAGTCTATTTAGTGGGGTTATGTAAAGTCGCTTGTTTACGCAGATAACTCCGAGACGATTAACGTCTTGGAAGAGAATATTCGGCGCGTTTTTGCTGACATACGGCCCCAATTGCTGCAAAGAGTGGTCGAAAATTGGGCCTCTCGACTGGAATTTATTCGAACCAGCGGAGGCGGCCACTTACCCAAAATCTTTTTGTTTTAATGTAATGGCAAACCCTTATCTTAATAATAAAGGTAAATTCTTGGCCATAACATCAGACAATATGCGTTTTATTTCTTCTTAAAAACCACACGTCTAAAAAAAACATCCTTTATTACCTTTATTATAGACGAACACAGTCAGAGAATTATTTTTTTTAAGATTTAGAAAGACGGGAAAGAATTTTTTTGTTATAGTAGATCGAGAATAAGATGACTATTTTCTCACGTAATTGTTAAGACCTATGGACTGCATCTACCTTGCTCTAGGAATTTCGAAAAATGTCTACCCAGAATGAGAATCGAACTCATGATCTCTAGGTTACCAAGCAAATACCTTCAGTTTTCTTCAATTTTTTTTATGATGACTGTACCATTTCCGCCAACAATTTAATGATATACAGTGGAAGCTCTACTTTAGGACTGCTCAAATAAGCGGATTCCCTTAAACGGACAAATTTTGGAGAACAAACTTCTTTTTCAAAATTCTCTTACAAATAATTTTTTTTTATAAACGGACACTTTTTCATATTCATTTTGGATAGAAAACCTCCTATACGCCAAATAAATATATTTAGGGATTATTTTGGGTCAACAAATGAAACAGAAGGTCCGTTCTCCGTATATTTGCTGTTTTATTTTCAATGCTCAAGAAAATCCATTTTATATGTAAATTGAATTCTGACAAAATCTAATCTAAAGTAAATTTCACCTCCCTCACTTGCATTAGCATCTTTATCTTTTATTAAAAACAAAAGGCTTTTCGCAGCTCTCCTTTCGATGACTCAAACTATTTACCATAGAAAAGAATAAATTTGTCCATGCGAACAAAAAGTCTTCAAACTGCAAAGGATGAATACGCTACGTTGATTAAAAAAGCAAGTACATGTTCTCTTTTCTCTTCGGTCTTCACAATGAACGAGAACAGGTCCACCATAGCTTTCCATTGACAAAGGATAATACATAATTTCTTAACTGAAAGCTGAAAACACTTAAAAGTCCTTTTAGGGAAATTTCCTTTCTTTGATGTTTTGTTTCTCTATGTGTTTTGTGAGTCCTATGTATGTCAAACCATTTGAGAGTCCAAAAGAGTGTTGTACGACCTTTGGTGCTGTTTTTTTTTTTTATAGAAAACCTTCATATTCTTATTTCGTCCTAATTGCTATAGTGCAGGATAAACTTGCATATGTGTAGGGGTATTTTTTTTCTTTCAGAACGGTTTTAACGAAATATATTCACACAATAACCGTTCTCTTTGCCAACAGACACACCAAATTCCTTGAAGCCAAATTCCACCATTATTTCTGAAAAGAGAGTTAAAATTCAAATTAAACTGTTATCCTGGAAAGGATAAGAAGACTTCAGATACCTTCACTCGCAACTCGAAGGAATTCGCCGATGATTTTAATATTCATCTTTCGTTGAGTTGCACAAACTATTGTATAAAACCCCTTCCACACGAATGATGCTAAAGGGTTTCCTGGATTTGCACTAATTATGCATATAAATTGAGTCTAATGTCAATTTAATTAAATTTGAAATTATCCTGTGCGATTGTATGGGAAGCACGATTTTAATTATTATTATTAACATCGTGTTCAGGTGCAGAAGTTCTGGTTAAGTTTAATTCGCGTTATGTCTTTAAGTCTATAGTTATAATTAATTTATTTTAGTCTGAATTGCTTCACGCGGCATTTTGACAATTATTATTTATTCATCGCGTGTACTCGCATTGCGATTTAATTAAATTGATTGTTTTAATAAAAAAGATAAAAAGAAGAGAAGCTTAGTGCGACAATACCTATGTTTTCGATCGGGGGCAAGTGGGTGGTTGTCTGAAAACTTTCTTTTATGCACAGAATCTATACAATATTGTGTTGGCTCTTTAAAAAATGTCAGAGGTTTTAATTTAATTTATGTTTTATTAAGAGACTAGTAATTTTATAAACGCCTTTAGGTATGCAATAGCTATTCTTGCCTGACACCACAGACAAAAGAAGTATATAGATATATATTTCTCTTGTCTGTGCTGACACACTACGAAATGGTGTATGAGCCTAGTTGCATCATCATCCTCGTTGGCCGACCAACTAAAATATAGTTCGGATTGGTGGCTCACGCCATCCAGTCTCGCACTCCTTCCTTTCAATTCTTCAAATCAAGATACATTGCCACCGGAGTACCCAGTTTTATTTTTCGCACCACATCTTTTTCGAAGTAGATTTTCCAGACTCTAATCGTCCGCGATTTTGGGTAACCACTGCCTTCACAAAGCTCCCGCAAGGGTGCCTCTACTTAACTCAACTTAGCAATCAGAAACATGACGTTACGATGATAGAGAAACATATTTGAGTTACTGGCAAAATTCTGTCCGTCTGTCTGTCTGTCTGTCTGTTCGGATGATTGGACTGCAGCCTAAACGGTTGCCCCAATCGTATTAAAAAAAAATTTTTTTCAATTCAAATTCAAATCAAATTTAACATTCTACAGAGGACTTTTTTCAATTTTTTTTTAGCTCAAAAATTAACGGTACCTGTCATATAACCGTTATGTAAAAGCTTGTGTTTCTCGAAAACGGCTCTAAGAATTTTTATTTAAAAAAAATCTGTGTGCTAATGTAGGTATGCATTATATTTTGGTGAACAAAAATTTAATACGGTGGGCTCATAGGACCGGTTTTTTTTTCTTCCAATTTTTAGAGAACTGGTGATCCGATTACAATCAAAATTGATATTCAAGAAGATGTAGGTAGCTTGAGTAATTCTGTTTTAATTTTTTTTTCGAAAACTTTTTTTTTGTATTTTTAATAATTTAAAATTTTTTTTTTTTTTTGAAAAATCAATATTTCGAAAATGGGTAAGTGCATTTTTTTTTAAATTTTGTTTTTAAATGTACGTTATTTTTGTGCTTAAGTTTGTATTCTTGAATTATTTTTTTTAATTTTTTAAAAAAAGTTGTTAAAAAAAACCGTTTTATTTAAAAACGGCTCCTACAATTTTGAAAAAAATCACACTTTTTTACATTTCCTAAAGAAATAAAATGGCGTTTAAATTATTTCACCCAATACATTTTAACGTACGTTATTCGAACAATCAAAAGTCACAAAAATCGAATAAATGCTTTGATGTTCACTTTATTTTTTTTTAATTTTACTCTACAATGTGACCGCACATATGAGCAAGTACGTGCGATCCAGTCGTGCAATTTTTTTTTCTTTACATTGTTTATTGAGGACCTAGTTGATAGTCTGCCATTGGATATTACCATAGGTGGTTACTGACCCTTAATCTAAGTAACTAAATATCAATATTAAAAAAGAGAGCTTAAATATGCTTAAATGACAAGTTTGTGGCTCACCGCAGTAAAAACAGGGTTTATTGAGGCGGCTGCGGCTGCAGAATCACTACAGTAACAGAACCAAGCTGTAGTATCAACCCATTGCACGTGTGGCTGAGCAAGCACAGAAGAGATATGGATAGAACCTGCTACTGCTACATCCAACTGCATCACAACAAGCATGATCGCAACTATTTCAGCGACAGAAACAATAAACATAGAAGAGATTTTATGATGTTCCGTTTGAGAAGAGAACTAATAAGGCTTAATTTCACACAACGCCGTTAGGAATTGGGCACTATATCTATTTAATAGAGTATGTTTAATCTATCTATCTCTTCATTGGAAGAGATCCCATACTACGAGACAAGAACAAATATCTTGGGTAAAGATTTTAGGTCTTATGAGGAAGTAAGACAAAAACTCGTTGAGTTAAACTTTAAAAAAACTGTTTGAGTTTTGTAAGAATGCTAAATTTCTCTTTAAATTGGAAACGTTTATAAGGTTTGCCGGAGATGAAAGGTATCTACTCTTCGATTCTCACATAAAGAGAAAAGGCCTGTGGATGTGTTGTGCATCTCAATTAATAGAGGGAACCTACATAAGCCCACCGAACAACAAATGGCTACTACCTATACCACGGGGCACTACGTAAGTGTCTTTGCATTTCTTTAAACACTGACCTTCTGTTTTTTTTCTTGTTCTCAGCAGGCAGCAACAAATTCGCTTTTTTTCGAGTAAACTCCATGTCCTCCAATTTAATTTCTGCCACCCATGTTGCAAGGCCACGCTTAACTTCCCTGAAGAATGCAATAAACTACAACTGAATACAAATTTAATTGCTTGCAATTATCGTTTTATTGCCAAAAAGGCAACTTCTCCCTTAGTAGAAACCTTCAAGTACCAGCCCATAAGGAGACAAGGATGGCACACAAAACGATGATCCCTCATGATGGGGGTCGAGCCATCTACAAAAAGAAAAAAAGAAATCAAAACGCTTCGCAGGCGATTCACTCAAGTGGAAAACTTATATCCACACACAAGTCACAAGTGCAATGTATCCTTACCTCACCCGCTCCAGAATCCATATCACTATATCTGTGGTCTGTTGAATCCACAAAAAGGATAATACTTTTATTGACGAACAACAAATACACATACTTATCCTTTTCGATTGCTACTGGCCAAATTGTATTTATTGTAAGGCCTATTATTCGAAGTCGACCGCACTTGAGAGATCCTCAATCGTATCGCAGAATTTTTATCAAAACATTTTACAACTAAACGGCTTCAGAAACTAAACGAAGGACGAAAATTCTCATTCAGACATATTATTCCCCCCGAGGGTGATTTTTATTAAATAAATAAATATGTTTTTATGAGAATGAGATATCAATCAGATATAGAGAGAGATATCTATCTTTGCAACACACAAAAAGGATTCACATGAATAGCATTCTATATCCTTTTTGGTGGCACTTATGTTCGAAACTCTCATATGCAATGCACGAATTAATCTGTAATTGGAATTTTTTCTTAAAAATATTTCTCTGGAGTGGTTAATCGCTTGATTAAATTTATTTATAAAATTATTTTCCATATATTGATCGGGTGGTTGGTGTTGGTAGAAAGGACACATGTTTATGTTGATGTCAGGGAGTTCCTTTTTTTCCCCCAAACTCAATTTTGATGGTTCCTTCTGTTACAATTGAAATTGGAATCGTTCAGGTGCGTTCCACAGTGCGATGAATGGTGGTAATTGAGAATCCTTGAAGCGAAAAAGTGTCAAAACAAGATTTTTATTTTGATATCCTTACAGGATTTCCAACGCATGACTTGGCTGAATTATTTTGTTGAAGCAACAAAACATTGAAAATTAAGTGTGTAGACTTTGTGCTTTATAATTTATGTTATAATCTCTGGTGAATGTTCATTGGTTGAATCCTGGTTAAATAACTGTTAAATATAAAACATGCATTTATTTATTTAAAGGTATTTTTTAGAAAACCCTTCTAAGAAGAGGGTTTGTTTAGAAGCATGATTGTCGGATTTCATAGTTAGTGCAGATGGCAGATCTAAAAAAAAATAACAGTTTCTTTGATGTTTGAAATGCTGGTTACAACATTTTTTACATTAATGACACTTTTTTCTTTAAAAGCCAATCCAAAAATAAACTGTACGCAAATATGTCAAAACAGTAAGAACATTAGTAATTGAGACAAAAACTTGATTTGGAATTCCAAAAAAAATGCTTTGGAAACATCACTTATGCAAGTTTATTTATTTATTTATTTATTTATTTTTTTATTTGACTATAACTACAGATACATAATTGATCACAGTTATTTGGATTATACAAATAATATTACATTTAAATAATTAGTGACGATTTAAATTGAATAAAAGTATAATTTGTCTAAATTTCAATGAAGTAAGATTAAAATCTACGAAGGAATTATAACTATTGAACTGTTTACATAAGAGAGAGAACGGTTCATTATTTAAGTAGTTTAAAGTAGTTTCATGTGTTCGCACATTTAATTTTAGGAAAGCAAATAAGGAGAATTTATATCACCGTTTAAAAGTTTAAATATGAATGCAGCATTGAGTGATGACCTCCTATCCTCGAGCGTATTAAGACCAATCAGTAAAAGTCGCGAACGATATGGTGGAAGATGGTGATGATTATCCCAGTTAAGATGACGGAGAGCAAATAATAGAAACTGTTTTTGAATGGATTCAATGCGGGCAATGTGACAGGAGTAATATGGGCACCAAACTTGGCAACCATATTCCAAGATCGAACGAACCATTCCAACAAACAGGCTCTTTGTCACATAAGGGTCGTTGAATTCTTTTGACCATCGTTTAATCATTCCTAGACGAACAGAAGCTTTTGCAGTTATAGAGTCGATGTGCATTCTGAAGTCTAATTTTGAATCAAATATTACTCCCAAGTCTATAAAATAATTAACTCTTTCAAGTTTTGAATTATTGATAGAGTATTCATTAAAGAAAACATTTTTAACTCTAGCAAAGGTCATTACTTTGCATTTCTTAGAGTTCAGTGTGAGATAATTCTTATTACACCATTCCTGCAAATGATCAATATCAGATTGCAGTTGAAGGTAATCAGCATTATTTTTATATGAAAATGAAATTTTCGCATCGTCAGCATAGAGATGTATATCACAGTATTTTATCACAGAGGGTAAATCATTTATAAAAATTACGAATAACAGTGGTCCCAGGTGGCTTCCTTGAGGCACGCCAGACTTGACATCTATTGCGTTGGATAAATGAGACTTGAAATTAACATATTGAGTACGAGATGATAAATAACTTGCAATCCATTGCACAAGTTTTGGGGACCAGCCGAAAAGTGAAAGTTTTCTAACAAGCAGCTGATGATTAAGTTGATCGAAGGCTTTGGAGAAGTCAGTGTATATTACATCCGTTTGATGACCATTCATGAATCCTTTTGTTATGCATGATGTAATTTCCAACAGATTTGTAATGGTAGATTTGCCCTTGACGAATCCATGCTGTCTGTCCGATAGATGCGATTTTACACCATGTATCAATTCATGGACTATTATAGATTCCATCATCTTGGGAATAACGCTGAGTTTTGCTATACCTCGGTAGTCACGCATGTTGCATCGGCTTCCTGATTTAAAAAAAGTGGAATTATAAATGAAGACTTCCAAGCGTGCGGGAAAACGGAAGATGACAAAGATAGGTTAAACAAATAACATAAAGCACTAGCCAAGGAATGACAGCAGTTTATTAAAACACAGGAAGGAACATTATCAGGTCCAGTAGAAAATGAATATGTTAACTCCTTTATTGCACTTGTCACATCGTTTTCTTGAATAAATGGCAAGTCATTTGTAATGCTCATGTTAGAGGTAATTAACATTAATAACATTTGTAGATACCTTTAAACATTTCTGCAAACATATCACAGATCATTACCTCATCATTTGAAGAAATTTGATCCAAATTCATATAGGACGGGAATTCAGCTATTTTTCTCTTATTTTTAACAAATTTCCAAAAAGATGAAGGATTCCGTAATAGGTTAGCTTTCATAGATATTATGTAGTTTTTATATGCAGCCCTTGATTTGATTTGGAGTTCTCTTCTTATTCTGCTGAACTCTTGAGCAGTGGAAACTGTAAACTTGAATTTGAGCTTTGTTGTGGAGTTTGTTTTTTTTGTTTTTAAGCCTTTTAAGGAAATGTGAGCCAAGGAACACAATTATCAACAATTTTGATGCGGCGACAAGGTATTGTTTTCAAAAAGCTGTTGTACAATATTTCATAGAAAGTATCAGTTGCTTTACTAGCATCCATATTAAAAAAGACACTATCCCAGTGAAATTGAGAAAGTTCCATATTGAGTTTTTCAAAATCAGTTTTCTTGAAGTCAAATTCATAGCCATGATCGTATTGACGAGCCCAAACGGAGGTTGGCATTTCGATCCATCATGATCCCAATTTTCTGGTTCAGGATACCAACGCGGCTGTAGCATATGCAATATAGGCAAATCCAAGAGTTTCGATTCGAAACTTACCGGGGCAAATTGGAGTTAGCAGTCGGTCATTACAACTGATACTTCATGATGACTTAAACTTGTTTCTGTACAAAGTCATTGTGTATAAGTTAACACGAACAATCGAAAAATTGAAATGCTGACTTGCCTTGCACGCGCAAGACAGCATTGGACATCGAAATTCCTAGAATTGTTCCCACAGCAAAGGTGAACAATTCTAAGAACGATAGCAGCAACATCGTGTCGCCGTTCTCATTAATTTATGCTTACGTTATCAATTAAATTGTATTTAAGGTTTAGTTTATTAAGGTCTTTGCTAAGTATTGAATTATTGTTAAACAAAAGCGGTAGCTATGCCGGATAATTGAATAAAGTTTTTTTTTAAATAAATTAATGTTATAAGTTTTAACTGGCGCCCGAACAGGGACCGATCACGGAAACTTAAGTGGTTATAAAAAAATTTTTTTAAGTGTGTTTCGTTAAAAAAGTCCCCAAGTGGTACGCGAACGATTCAATTTTAAATAAAAAATTAAAAAGTCCCAAAGTGGTACGCGACAACTTAAGTGCTAGTGATCGGTCTCAAAAAAGAAAAAAAACCCTGAAAGTCCCCAAGTGGTACAAAAAATTAAACATCCTTAAGTGATTAATAAAAACCCTAAAAGTCCCCAAGTGGTACGAAAGAATTAAACATCCTTAAGTGATAAACCTAAGTTCCAAAGTGGCACTATTAAAAACTGTTGGAGAAAAATAAAAAGGGCCCCTTAGTAGCAGAAAATCAGTGCAAAAAGGACACAGTCGAACTGGAAGCCGCTCCAATGTTTATCATCATATTGACGTTGTAAGAAAATTTATTTTTACGAAACTAGTTGTTAAGAAAAAAAAAAACGATTTAATAATTACCTGCAAATAATATTTTTTACCTTTTTGATAATTACCTTAATAATTAAAAATATTTTCAAATATTTAAAGTGAAAACGATTTAATAATTACCTATAAATATTTTTTTTTTTTTTATTTTATATCCTTAATAATCAAAAACATTTTTTCAAATCCTTTAAAGTGAAAATTATTTTATGATCATCGACTAATATTTTTATATCTTTATGATTTAAAAT
The DNA here is from genome assembly GCA_963971375.1 of Platycheirus rosarum. Classification (NCBI taxonomy): domain Eukaryota; kingdom Metazoa; phylum Arthropoda; class Insecta; order Diptera; family Syrphidae; genus Platycheirus; species Platycheirus rosarum. Next base: position 129,672,138 of record OZ020509.1, on the reverse strand, counting down.
ATTTTTTATTGTTGAATATATTTCAAATTTTTAATTAATACAAATACTTTCTTTTAGTTTTAGAAAAATATTTTGAAAACGCTTTAGAATCATATATATTTTTAAATAATTAAATTATAGTCATACCTCGAGTAAATTTAAGAAAAAATAATGGCGAATCAAGAAAATCTCCTCAGACCTCACGTTATCCCACAAAATGTTCCTAGACCTCCAATTATCCCACAAAACCAAAACCCTCAGATCCAACAAAATGCCAATAATGGTATTACTCGTAATGAACTACAAAATATGGTAACTTCTATGGTAACTCATGCCCTCCAAACAGATGGTAGGCGTATTGTTCATTCTATAATGAACCCCAACTCTGATCAATTCGCAGGAACTGATCAGGTTATTAACGAAGATCAACGAAACAATCTCTCGGATCTTGATAAGATACCTGATGTTGTCAAAACCTTGAGAGAGTTTTCTGGACAACCAGGCGAGTTTAGTTCGTGGCGCAAAAGCGTCGAAAGGATACTCAGAATCTATGATTCTACAAGAGGATCCCCAAAATATTTCGGTATCATAAATGTGATTCGAAATAAAATTGTTGGACATGCAGACCTTGTCCTTGAGTCCTACAATACACCTCTGAATTGGGAAAATATTTCCAGGTGCTTAACGCTACATTACGCAGATAAGCGTGATCTGGGAACACTAGAGTACCAGTTAACGTCTTTGGTACAGGGTAATTCTTCTGTACAAGACTTTTACCAAGAAGTTTACTCCCATCTTTCATTGATTCTTAACAAAATCTCCTCTATGGAAATGGGAACAGAAGCATTAAATATGCTAATGCACGCTTATAGGGATAAAGCCCTAGACACCTTTATAAGGGGTCTTAAAGGCGATCTGCCCAGGCTTCTCGGCATCCGAGAACCTTCAGATCTACCCCAAGCTCTGCATTTATGTTTGAAACTGGAAAATCAAACATATAGAACACATTATGCTGTTGCAACTAACAATAATGTTAAAAGAATGCACAATCCTATCCCTCCAGCACTCCCTCCTAGACGACCAGATAGAAATATGTTACCAAATCATCAAATCCCATTCTATCCACAACTTGCTAATTTCGCACATTATGCTCCTCGTCCCATACCAAATTATAATCATCGCCAACTCCCATTCAATAATAATGTTCCACGACAACAACCCCATAATAGCTTTAATAATCAACGTCAATTTCAAAACCAGACACAAGGAAACAATTTCAGACCACCTCCAAGGCCACAACCAAGAGTTGAGCCAATGGAAACTTCCACCATAAGAACAGCCCAAGTAAATTATGCAAATAGACCGCAACAATATCAAGAGAGATGGCCACCAGCTCCAAAGAGACCAAATCAAATGCCACAACAGCCAAATTATCCTAATAAACTCCAAAGAAATTTCCACATTGAGACCTCTACTCCTCAAGAATATCCTTCACCTCAATTAAACCCCTCAGTCCAAGAGATGGAATTACAACAATATTATGCCTTACCGCAGTCTTATGATCAGCAATATGATCAACAATACGAACAAAGTTTTAGTAATTATATCGAACCACTCACACAAACAGATGAGAACAACACTGAGATCACATCTGAGCTTAGTGATATACATTTTTTAGATTAGCCAGCTCTTCACTGCCATACATAGAAGTAAAAACAAGCGGTGGAGAAGTGCTGAAAATTTTAATAGATACAGGATCGAATAAAAACTATATTCAGTCTTCTTTAGTTAAAAACCCTAAACCTAACGACGAAAAATTCTATGCTAACTCAGTTGGGGGAAAAATAGAAATTTCTCATCATACTTTCGTTAATTTGTTCGGAATAAAAGATCTCAAAATTAAATTCTTTCTTATGCCACATTTAAAATCTTTTAATGCTATCCTCGGAAATGATAGTCTAAAAGATTTATCCGCAATTATCTTTACTCGTCAAAATTACATGACAGTTAAAGGCTCTATTAAAATTCAAATTAAGCAGCTCGCTGCACAATCAGTCAATACTTTGTCGTTGAGAACACAACATATGACGACTGAACAAGAAGCCACTATAAAAACTCTTGCATGGAAGTATTCAAAATTATTCGATGACCCAGACGAGAAATTAACTTATACTACTGTTGTAAAAGGAGAAATCCGAACAACTTCAGATTCACCTGTCTACACAAAATGTTATCCGTATCCAATGACTCTCAAAGATGAGGTAGAAAGCCAAATTCAAAAACTTCTGAATGACGATATCATACGCCCTTCTAGATCACCGTACAATTCACCCGTGTGGATTGTCCCCAAAAAGGCAGACTCTTCTGGCGAAAAAAAGTTTCGGTTGGTGATCGATTACCGCAAACTTAATACTATCACAATTCCTGACAGATACCCCATACCTGAAATCAATGAAGTGCTCGCGCAATTGGGTCAAAACAAAATTTTCACGGTCATAGACCTAAAAAGTGGTTTCCACCAAATCCCACTCAAAGAAAAGGATATTGAAAAAACAGCCTTTTCAGTGAATAATGGCAAATATGAATTCACCCGCCTTCCTTTCGGGTTGAAAAATGCGCCATCTATATTCCAAAGAGCACTAGACGATATATTAAGGGAGCATATCGGAAAAATATGTTTCGTTTATATCGATGATATTATCATATTCAGTAAAAATGAAGAGTCACACATACAAAATATCGAAACAATCTTCCGAACTTTAGAAGCTGCTAACATGAAAGTACAGCTTGATAAATGTGATTTCTTTAAAAAAGAAGTCGAGTTCCTTGGGTTCCTTATCTCTTCAGATGGCATTAAAACAAACCCAGAAAAGGTTAATGCAATACTAAATTTTCCACACCCCAAAACACTCAAAGACTTGAGATCATTTTTAGGATTGTCAGGGTACTATCGTCGTTTCATTAAGGACTATGCCAAGTTGGCAAAACCCTTGACAGCTCTTTTGAGAGGGGAAGATGGACGGCTGTCCAAAAATCTTTCCAGTCGAAAACTAATCCACCTAAACGAAGAGGCAATAGAAGCTTTCACAAAATTAAAAAACTCTTTAGCATCAAAAGAAACTATACTTTCCTACCCAGATTACAAAAAAGAATTTGAACTTACTACAGATGCTTCAAACTACGCCCTCGGAGCAGTCCTTTCACAGGAAGAGAAGCCAATAATGTTTATTTCACGTACACTTTCCAAAACTGAAGAATCATATGCCGCAAACGAAAAGGAAATGCTAGCCATTATATGGGCCTTGCAAACTCTCCGAAATTATCTCTATGGTTCAGCGAAGGTCAAAATTCTAACTGACCACCAACCTTTGACATATGCTTTGAGTAGCAAAAATCAAAACTCCAAAATGAAGCGTTGGAAAGCAGCATTGGAAGAATACAACTATGAAATGCAATATAAGCCTGGCAAGGCAAATATTGTTGCCGATGCACTTTCCAGACCACCCCTTGATGCCCAGGTTAATTCACTTACAGCTTCACAGCATAGCGATGGAAGTTCCTCACACGAACTTATACCTGCGGTCGAAACGCCGATTAATGCCTTCAGAAACCAACTTATTCTTCTTATAGGAGACGAAAATTCTTACCAACTTCAATACCCTTTCTCTAGTTTCCGTAGACATACCTTTGTGCAACCTCAATACACGAAAGAAAATCTTATTTCAATATTTAAACGATATTTAATCCCCACTATAGTCAACGGACTAATGACTAACGAAAGAACAATGGGCATTATCCAAACTATTTACCCCCTTTACTTTAAACATTATAAAGTCCGCTTCACGCAAACTAAAGTTACCGACTTAACAATCCAAGCCGAACAAGAGGAACAAATTTTAAAAATCCACAATAGAGCCCATCGTAATGCACGCGAAAATAAAGCCCAATTAATTCAAAGTTATTTCTTTCCCCAAATGAACTCAAAGGTAAATAAAATAGTAAATCAATGTCAAATATGCCATGAACACAAATATGATCGTCACCCCCAAAAACCCGAGCTAAAACTAACTCCTATACCTCAATATCCAGGTCATATTCTACACTTAGATATCTACTCAACAGAAGGAAATTTAGTTCTTACCGCCCTTGATAAATTCTCTAAATATGCTCAGACGAAACTTATTAAGTCAAGAGCCGTGCAAGATATTTTAGAACCCTTAAGACAGTTATTGTTCAGCTTTGGTGTTCCAAAAATAGTTGTCTTCGACAACGAGAAATCTTTTAGTGCAGCTTCCGTCTGTTTCTTGTTAAAGGATCAACTTAAAATTGAGATTTACAAAACTCCCCCGCATTCCAGTACAATCAACGGACAAGTAGAGAGATTTCACTCTACGCTTTCGGAAATAATGCGTTGCCTAAAAACTGAAAAAATCCACAAATCATTCCTAGAGCTTTTAGATAGATCCGTATATGAGTATAACTGCACGATTCACTCAACAATAGGAAAGAAACCGATCGATGTATTTTTCGGCAGAAATGTCAGCATCGACCCGGGACAATTCGAATTAGCAAGGGAAGAAAATATTCAAAAACTTCGTCAAAAACAAGAAAGTGATCTGAAATACCACAATAAAAAAAAAAAGCCCTATTAAAAATTATTTGCCTGGTGAAGTAATTTTTACCAAAATAAACAAAAGGTTAGGTTCTAAGCTTACACCTCGTTACAAAAAGGAAATAGTCAAAGAAAACAAAACAAAAACTATAACAACAGAATCTGGTAGAATAGTGCATAAAGCCAACATTAAAAGCTGAATTTTATCTTTTCGCAGGTACCTTATCTCTTTCGTCATGACAGAAATTAGAATACTCGACTATTCTAACTCAGAGATAATAGTTCTTAGACATGGACTTGCGAGAATCCAAACTGGAAACGTAAAATTTATCCACATCATAGAAATACCCCCATACGAAGACTTCATAGCGAAAACCTCATCCCTCCTATACGAACAAATCCCACCTAAAAATTCCTTTTTTCCCATCCTAGAACACGAACTCAAGCATACTAAGAGCCTTATAAATAATATTAAAATAAACAGATCAAAAAGATCCCTTAACTTTATAGGCTCAGCCTGGAAATGGGTCGCAGGTAGTCCGGACCATGATGATTATGAAGTAATGGTTAATAAAATAAATAATGTTTTGGAAAATAATAATAACCAAGTTTTAATAAACAAAGCATACGTTGAAAGAATAAACAAATTAACCAATATAACTAACGAAATAATGTACGAATTAAAAAAAGATAAATCCTTTGTTAACGAATTAGTATTAAGTCTACTTTATAAAACAAAACTTATAAAAGAGGAAATAATTAATGTCATATATGCAATAGAACTAAGCAAGAAAAATATTGTAAGCTCAAATATACTTTCTAAATCAGAAATTGATATAATATTAAATAATATAAATAAAAATAAAACAAATGAACCTTTTAGAAATATCGAAGAAACATTAGAATTTGCCGAAATAAAAGTCGCTATGGACATATCATCTGTTCTTTATATTTTAAGCATCCCAAAAACGGGAAATGAAACATATGAAAAACTTACCATAAAACCATTGATAAAAAATAATAATATTGTTAGTAAAATTTCAAATACAAATATTTTAAGGAAAAATAATATGATATTTGGCATAAAGAATGAATGTAAAACAATAAATGATTTATCCCTGTGCAAACAATCTAACATTATAGACTTAAGTAATGATAAATGTATTTATAATTTAATAAGAAACGAAAATGCTACGTGTAAAAGAACGAATAGTCAACACATCCCACAAGTTGAGGAAATAGAACCAGGAACGATGCTCTTAAACAATTTCGATGGCAACATAGAAGCAGATAATATCACCAGATCATTAAACGGCACCTATCTCATTAAATTCTCCAACACTACATTAAGAATCAGGAATCAACAATATATTGCTGATGAAATAACTAAAATCAATGAACTTCCACCCCTACTACACGCAGTCTCCGAAGAATCCGAAATAGAAGAAATCCTGTCCCTACAACTGATGAAGGAACTCCATATAAACAACACCAAAACAATCAGCAAAATCCAGGTAGAAAAAGATGTTCATCAATACTTAAATTTTTCTTTATTCGCAGTTACATTTTTCGTCCTGATAATATTAATGACGAACCATATGAGAAGAAGAAAGTTTACTGGGAAAATCACACCTGTAATCATTCATCCTGAAATAAAACTTGAAAATTCGACACCTTCAAGCAATTCTGAACATCCAACATTCTACAACCTGCCGCACTTTTAACACGAGGACGTGTTAATTCAGAGGGGAAGAGTTAACACGAACAATCGAAAAATTGAAATGCTGACTTGCCTTGCACGCGCAAGACAGCATTGGACATCGAAATTCCTAGAATTGTTCCCACAGCAAAGGTGAACAATTCTAAGAACGATAGCAGCAACATCGTGTCGCCGTTCTCATTAATTTATGCTTACGTTATCAATTAAATTGTATTTAAGGTTTAGTTTATTAAGGTCTTTGCTAAGTATTGAATTATTGTTAAACAAAAGCGGTAGCTATGCCGGATAATTGAATAAAGTTTTTTTTAAAATAAATTAATGTTATAAGTTTTAACTTATACAGTGCCTATAATACTATCATGAAGCATCATTTTTACTTGCGATTATATAGAGTATAAGGCAAGTTTAAGATTCGTGAATATAAAAAAATTGAGATAACAATCAAACATGACATTACGATCATAGAGAAGCTTAAAAAAGTCATTGAGAAAAAATGTCGGTCTGTCTGTCTGTCTGTATGTCTGTCTCTCCGGGTGTATATCGGTCTGCAGCCTAAACGGGTTAAGCGATTGCCTTCAAATTTGGTATGTGTTTATCTTTTGGCATTCCTTAGAGGAGAAATTGAAATTTTATTTTTAGGCCTAAAAATAACTGTACTTGACCGTTTAGGAAAAGCTTATTTTTTCCGAAAACGGCTTCAACGATTGTGATGAAATATTTTGAGATTTTTTTTGTTGGTATTGGCTACCATTTGATTAGGACCACATATACGGGAAAGTCTACTAACGGGACCTTTCATATAACGGGTTTTTTTAATTTTTGGCTTGCTCGGTAACGGCTCTATGGATTTCTGTCAAATTTTATATTTGAGAAGAAATAGATAGCTAGATTAATTCTGCATATCAAATTTTTTAATAACTGTTTTTTTCTAATAAAAATTAATTTAATGATTTTTTTTTGAAAAAATCAATATTTTTAAAACTAATCAAAAAAATTATCATGTAAATTAATAAACTCTAAGAAACTGCATACCAAAACTTAAAAATTTTTTTTTTTCAAAAAACTAAAAATAAAAAAACAGGATTTTATCAAAATCCGTCCTACAATTTTCGAAATACTTTTTTCATAATTTTTTTGTTGTTTAAGACATGTGATATAATGATAATTTTTTTCTAAAAACCGTTAAGTTTTGTGGTTTTGATAGTTTTTATAAGTTCAAACTGTGTTATTTTAAACGTAAATGTTATTTGCTTTTGTCAAAGATCTTGCCGTCCAAAGTAATTATGCACATAAGAGCAAGTACGTGCGACCCAGTCGTGCTCAGTTTTTAGTTCTAAATCAAGTCGCAATGAGGCGTGCTGAAATTGCCAATTGGTGTGAATATAGAATAAGTACAGAAAACAAAAGTGTATTAAATACTGGTAAAATATCGGTTAAGGTTCTCGTCTTCACTATTTAGAGTTAGTTTCGGATCAACCAGGAAGATGGCCAGATGAAAAATGACCACCATGAGAGTACTATAGAAAATGTGTATACAATGACAAAGTCCATATTACAAGCAAGTTAAACCCTCAGGACTTTCCTGTTCGCATGGAATATTGCCGACAAATGACTGAAATAAGACTACACATCGATAAATTGTTTGTTCATGTCTTATAAGGCAATATAAACAAGCAAAATTGCCGTATATGGAGGGAATCTTATCCAGAAATTATTCATGAGACGGAACTGCACCCAGAACCAGTCAGTGTGTGGTGCGCAGTTTCATCAAGGTATATCGTGGGGCCATACTTTTTTGAAGAAAACAGTGTACCAGTAACTGTCACTGGAAACCGTTATTTAAAGATATTGAATGAGTTTTTGTTTACCCAGAACTGCGCCGAAGACGTATCCCATTGAACAGCATTTGGTTCCAGCAAGATGGAGCAACTGCACATATAGCCAGACCAGTTATGGAGCTCCAACAAAAATTCCCAAACCAATTAAATTCCAGGAACTTCACTTTCCGCTGGCCCCGAAGGTCACATGACCTGACTGAACCAGACGTTTTATGGGGTTATGTCAAGCAGGAGGTGTACAAAATGAAACCCAGGAATTTCAATGAATTGCAGCAACCCATTTCAACAATAATTGAGGCGATCTCAACTTCAACCCTTCAGGCCGCAATGAAAAGTTTTCTAAACAGGTACCGCATATGCGTGGGTCAGTGTGGAGGTCATTTGCGGTCTATCATCTTTAAAAAATAATTAGTTATTTAAAGAAAATTCAATTTTCTATCTAATACAAAAAAAAATAAATGAAAAACATGGATTTAAAAAAAAATATCTTAATTTCTTATTGCAGCACAATTGGTGTGCCACCCTGTAGCATCGGTTGTCTTTGTTAATGGGAATAAAACTATACAATATTTGAGTGAAAAAAGTTATTAGGAACCATCTGGATAGGATGCTTTCGTGAGACTGAGGCGATCATTGTAGTTCTTCGATAATATTCTTTCGTTAAAAAGCTTATCATCGAACGCCAAAAGAGTAACAGCAGCTTAAAGCTGTTGCCATTTAACACACATTCGTTACTTATGCTTTTAAAACCAGCTTAAATTGGTCAATTTGTATTTTTTAATTGATATTGTGTCTTAGTCAGATTTTCTTGTTCCCTATTCAATCTCGGATTATTTCTCATGCTGTTATGGTAAGCACCTAGCTTTCAGCTGTAGTCAATTTATTCTGACATCTTGTCTTAAGCATCGCATTGTATAGTACACTGCCTATTACTCTCATGAAGCAGCATTTTTATTTGCTACGCAGTCCGCAATGAGTGCCGCTGAAATCCCCAATTGGTGTGAATATAGTAATGTGTTCTCGTCACCACTATTAAAGTTAGTTAGTTAGTTAGATTAGCCTTGAAGATGGCCACAAGCCAATGACATCCATGAGAGTATACTATAGAATGTACATTATTTTGAACCGTATGAGAGCGCTACGAAAACGCCATAGCCAGCCTACCTTCCAGAAATGAGCAGCATATGTAGGTACTGATTTTTCACGGTGATTGAATCACTTTTGGGTCCTAAAGCTCACCTTCAAGCAGAAGGTAAAGGACTGTAAAAAAGAGCGAAATATCTAAGGCACTCTCATAGTGTTTATCATCTTATCAAATAAATCTCATCGTTAAGGACATGCTGTGCATCTTACCTTCTTACCTCTATTTTGGTTTGTTCCTATGCATATGTCCAGTAACGTTCGCAAGTAGATTTTCTGAACTCAGCGTTCAGGTTTCCGGATAGTGAAAAACCCTGAAAAAATTCCGAATACTGGATTTGTTCATTCCCTAGCTGCTTAACAGACATTTTATTATCCTCAACATCTTTTTTATTATAATCACCAAAGGAGCGGATCAAAATTTCTGTTGGAAAGAGGATAGTTACTCACACAAATTGAGAAAAAAAGAGACTGTAATATGTGCAAGGCTACCTATTAAACAAATCAGAGAAGGAAGCTCTCGGAATTCCAAATTCAAAAACGTTGGTACGAGCCAAAAGTCAAAAAATGGCCAGAAAAAAACGGTCAACTAGTCGAAGATGTAGCTAATGCTGGCGACAATTGCAAATGCATCTCCTTCCAAGAACTTCTTGCAAAATCCAAAACAACAATAGCTGGACAAAATGTACAAAATTTCCTACATGGCCTTACGAAGTCAGTGCAATATTTGGAATCAATGAGGTATGAGAACGTTGCATACTTTTTTACTTCCACAGAAAATATCACTTTGCAGTCTTTTAGTCTCTCTTTGATGAACATTTCAATACCGACGTAGGTACCTAGTTTTTGCTTATATTTCCAATAAATACCACAATATTTTTTTTTGTTTTTTTAATGTTCTTCCTTGGCAAATATTCTCCTACAATCTACACAATCAAATTGTTCCCTCAGACAGAATATTCTTCGAAACAACGATTCCCATTTCACTTGTTTTTTCTTTATCATTTCCATTTTAATGAAATCATAAAAACGATTAAAAAACTCAATCATGACATATGTTTCACCAAACTCTGTGCATATTCGTTTAAAATTATCTCGGCTTTTAGCTTTAATAGCTTCATCCATACACTTGACAAACACAACAACAAAATCAACAATCAATTTGATTCAAATTTCTTTATAAACAAATGACAAATTCGTATCTTTTCCAAATGACACGCACGTGCCCAGGACCAGAAAAACAGATCAAATCACCAAAACTCATCCTACACGCCTTCGTCGCCATTTAATCCCCATCCAAGGAGATTACTGTCACCAAAACATATTTTTCTGTTTTCAATAGTCCCTGAGTCCTTCCTGACCTGTTTCTTATGCACCCTTTCCATATATCCTGTTCTTCTTCGTCACCATAAGGACGAAAAATGAAAAATTGAAAAAGTTGCACATTATTAAAAAGTTCCAACATCCAAAGCCATAAAGGATTTATCTTTTCTCTTCGATACTCCTGGCTGTTCTGCCAGCACGAAACAATCACCGCACTGTTGTTGTCATCCTTCCTCGGTCATTGCTAAGGACATTTGTCATAAATAATTCCAATAAATTAAATACATCCTCTATGGCTCACCCCCTTTTTCAAAAAGAATTAAAAAAACCAAAACAACCAAACTCGAGAGATACAAATTCTTCTTTGTAAGATACAATATTCCTATGCCCGACTGAACAGCAGCAGATACTCGTTACTCGTTGAACAGACTGGAGGAAATGCGTGTGACCATTGTTGTAATAATGAAATTAAATTAATTTCTTTATTACACACACTGGCACAGTAACGGCAATTTGAAAATTTATTAAAATCTCAAATATCGTTCGGAAGAGCTAGAGGGTTAGGGTGACCCAAAGTCACAGTCACAGTTCACAGACTCTCTCGAAGAACCACAGGACGGAGTTTATTAATTCGATTCCATGGTATTTTCATTCTTCTTCGTCATCTATGACTTTGGAATCACCCCTGCGGAATCACCCCCTTGATCAAATTGATGATTCGCTTTATTTACATCGTTTTGTTTTCGGTTGGTTACAAATACCAAAGTTTTGGGTCATGGCGGATAAAATATATAAACAGAGATACATCCTTTGATAAGATGATGTTGATGACGATCAACATCATCATCACCATCATCATCATCATCTGCTATTTGGATGGGTGACAATGTGGACTTCTGTCGAGGGGTGAAAGGAATCAGACAACGCACGTTATATTGCTTTGTGATGGAACATGATGCTAATCCGTTTTTAATATCGTCGAAGGAGTCAAACGGTATGGGGTTTCCTGGTCCTGCCAGTTGGTTAACCTGATGTATCAGAAGGCGCCAGAATTCTATAATTGCTTGGTAAATGGAAGGAAGGGACAGTTAAAGATTCTTGAAGAAGTTTGGAAATATTTTGGGTGAGTGCTGAGGAACGTTTGAATTAAGGGTTTAAATATCATGAAACCTTTAAGTAGATGAATTATGTCCTCGGCAAAATATCTTTTTGATTTTGATGTTTTCAGTGTTTCTCAGTGAGAGTTTACACCAAAGTTTTACTAAACCTGTACGACAGTTTAAACTTTTGTTTAAACTCGTTCAGTTTCACAGTGAAAAATAAACTTCCAGTTAATTAAACGCAGTTTTAGAGGATCTGTTTCAGAGGTATTTTTGTTGTACATAAATATTTATGGGAAATTTAAGTCTGTGTACGCGAAAAAGACAACAAGATTTAGAGGTTGTGAGTACCTAAATTTTATTTTCTAGCAACAACATCGTTTCTTCTTTCTCTTTCACTTCTACAACTTTTGCTCTAAGTGCAGACCGTTTGTGAAATTATGATGCGATTTTGTTTTAATAAATTATTAAAATTAACAAAGAACATCATCATTATCAAAGGCGGATTTTTATTTTAAAATAATTTGCATTCGTTTAAGCCTCACAGATATGGCCATCGCCACCATCATCAGATGCAAAAATATGTGTACCTCAAAACTCAAAACGAAACGAAACCTTAAACGTTGGAGTGTTTAAAAGATACCCTTCGGACTAACGCTTCACTGAATTTCCAGGCGAGCATGAATTTACTGAAATCCAAACTCAAAAATTGAGATGCTGCAGTGTATGGTATAATTATCCCCAGATCCAATCCGTAGATGAAGTGGATTTCCTCGGCAATGAGCTGCTTCTGGAACTAGGTGAAAAAACCATACAGCGTCGAGATGATGCAATGCAGAAGATCGTGAAATGCCAGCAACACGAAAAGATTATCTTCAATAGGGCTCATTGCAAGCACTCTTTCTACCAAGTTGATGATCTCTGAATTGGTTTCCAATTTGATAAGGTACTTCATCAACGCTGTTGGAGGACCAGAGAAATTTGTGTCTAGAGTTTTTGGACTCGTCTACACATGTTTACTATCTGAATCCAAAAGGACCGACTGGTTGTCATCTATCTACCTCAAACCGAACATTAACCAAGTTTTGTTAGTCTTGAAATTGGATTTTGGAAACGACGCATGTAACCTTTGATTTTTGATTTATATAAAAAAAGTTACTTTTTAAAGGCAATGGTGTAAGTAAATGTTGTGCGCTGTACCCAGACCATAAAAGCGGCAGGTTTTGAAAGAAACCACTAAAATATAAACTATTTAAATACCTTTACTTTGTGCAGTTAGTAAGTCTTTCATCCAAAAAGTGACATCTATATTCTGTCTATTACCAAATTCATACAGCCTGTCGCTAAGAAAGGTGACCTATCCTCCCCCTCCTCCTACCGACCCAAAGCACTAACATCCCTTCTTTCAAAGGTCATGGAAACGCTGATTAACCGTCAGCTTAAGGAATACCTCGAAGATCGAAAGCTACTCCATGACCGTCAGTATGGCTTCCGCAGCAACCATTCCACTGGTGATCTGATGGCATAGCTCACCGAACAGTGGAACAAATCTATACATCGCTTTGGTGAAAGTAAGATTATTGCTCTTGATATCTTCAAGGCATTTGATAGAGTTTGGCTTGAAGCTCTCTTATCGAAAATGCGTGCTTTTGGGATTGATAATACTCTTGTTCGTTGGATTAGAAGCTATCTTCTGGACCGTTTAATACAATTTGTATTGGACGGATTCAAGTCTGATTCCCACAAAATAAATGCTGGTGTGCCCCAGGGCTCTGTTCTGTCTCCGACTCTTTTCCTCATTTTATAAATGATCTTCTGTCTGTTACTTCTAATCCACTTAACTGTTTTGCTGACGACTCTACCCTCAGCTTTTCATATTCGTTTGATAATTCACGTCCTTCGCCTTTGGACGTACAATTGCAACGGTGCCGTATGTCAAGCTCATTAAACTTCGATTAATACAGCATGGTCAAATGGGGTAATAGTAATCGTGTGGGGTTTAATGCTTCGAAAACTCAATGCTGTCTTCTGTCGTTAAAGCTAAACATACCCCCAATGCCATTGTCCATGAATGGCACTTACATCGAAGAAACCGAAAAGCTCTCAGTACACGGTATGTGTGTCAACGACGACCTCCGTTGGAACGACCATATATTTGAAATCGCTAAGAACGCTTAGGTTTTCTGTATCGGTGTAAGAAGTATTTTTCCCAATCTGAACTGGCTACAATTTATAAAGCGTTTATACTTGAGTATAACTCCCACCTCTGGGCAAGTGGTTCGCACACATCGATCCACCTGCTTGATATAATACAAAATCGAGCGTTAAAATTGATAGCAAATAGAACGGCCGCTGAAACAATTGCCCCTCTCGAACACCGACGCAATGTTTCATTGTCTTTCCTTATCTTATCGTTTCATTTATAAATAAAAGGCACGACTGGGTCGCACGTACTTGCTCCCGTGTGCTAATCCTTTTTAGAATCGTTGTGGTTTGAAGTTCGAACGAACATGCGTCACGATAAAGGGATAAACACATAAATATATAGGATTGTTAGCTTTTGCAGTTTTTTAGTGTAGTATTATCTTTCCACTTGCTGCTTACTGTTTATAATATAATTTGCTAATAGAAAGATATAAAGGACTTTTTTCAGTTTAATTTTCGTTTTGGTATGGAAAAAATTGAACAACTGGCATAAGATTCGTGGGAATCAGCAGTAGGGCAATAATGCTAGGTATAGGGACCTATATAGGTCCCAATAACAATAATTTACTTTTTGAAATCAAATTAATTAAAATAGCTGAATTATGTTTGATGGATCGATAAACGTATGATGTGGATAGGTATTAATGGAATTTATTAAGGACATTATTTACCTATAATAAGGTTGGAAGGAAGGTAGGTATTAAATATAAGGTAAAGCGACAATATTAAAAGTTAACACAGTGGTTTTGTTTATTTATAGGAAGGTGTAAACTTTTGTTTTCTCGATTGAAATTTTTGCATTCAGTAGTAATCGAATAATTATTTTTATTTGTTAGTTGTTTTTGTGTGTTTATCATAGGCGCATTATTTATTTTGTGTGGTTTTATGATGATGAAATGCTTTAAAGTACGTAGGTATGTATGTAGGTTGTCACCTTCTTTTATTTGACTAATGGCTAGGGCTTAGCCGAGCAATATGAAATAAAATTTGGGGGAAAAATTTTTATGAAATCAAAAAAACACTATTCATAACGTTTTTTGGAAAAAATGTTGTAAGCCATCTTATGTCTTTTGCTGTTTTATATTTTATGAATTTTTCATTTCAAAATCGTTCGACCAGTTTTTTCAAAAAAATGTTTTTTTTGAAAAACTTTTCGAAATCATATTTTAAATTTTTTTTGAGTATGTCAATTCAAAGAAATCTAAAGCTTATACTAGGAGAAAAATTTAAAAAAAAATCTATTAAACCGTTTTCAAAATATTCAAAAAACAAAATATTTTTTTTAAAAAATTATTAAAAATTAAAAAAAAATGTTTTTGAAAATTTTAATAAGCATTATTATTTAAATCATAAAACACTACATATTTTGAAAATTTCATCAAAATCCGTCAATTAGTTAACGAGAAAGTCTGATTTAAAAAAACCGGTCATATGGGAGGTACCGTTATAAAACTTTTTCTGAAAAATCCATTATAATTAAAAGATAGATTTTGCACAGAAAACATCATTCTGAAAGTTTTATCAAAATCGTAGGAGCCGTTTTCGAGAAAAATAAGTTTTTCATTAAAAGTTATATGGCAGGTACCGTTAGTTTTGGAGCTAGAATGCCAATTCCAAAAACTGTCGGGTAGAGCACTCTAAAAATACTATATACCAAGTTTGAATCAAATCGGCCCAACCGTTTGGGCTGTAGATATCGATACGGACAGACAGACAAACAGACAGACAGACAGACAGACAGACAGACAGACAGACAGACAGACAGACGGACAGACGGACGGAATTTCCGGACCCACTTTTTTTGACTTCTCTATCATCGTAATGGCATGTTTGATTGTTAGAATTTTTTTTTTTTTTTTACGAATGCATAACTTGCCTTATAGTCCCTATAATCGCAAGTAAAAATGTTCACTCGAAGTAGCCAGCTTCATTCCTCCCCTTAAAAGTTTCTCCCGTAATACTCGTCTCGCAAGGAATGCCCATCAGTTCACCCTTGAGCCCAATTTCGGACGTAAAGTGAAATATGGAGATTTTTTTTTTAGCCGAACAGCACGAATTTGGAATGGTTTATCCGGCGAGATTTTCCTTTGCCATTTTGGTCTGCAAGCGTTCAAAATCAATGTTAATCGACGCCTCTTATCTTTTCCCTTCCTATCTTCTTAATGCCCGCGCAGTGTGATCTACATAAAAAGGAAAACAAATAGTCCCTAGCTCGTGTAAATTATAAAAAAAAAACTTGGTTAGCGAATGACTTAGAACCCAAAGAATGTTGTTGGCTACGAAATCATAGAACCCAATAAGGTTAAATTTTCTCTTTTTCTAGAATACACAAATAATTTCATTAAATATAATAATACTAGTATCTAAGAATAGGTAATACTTCTATCAAATTATTCAAATGATTATTTCACTCATTAATTATGCACCTTCTCACAACCTTCTCGATTTTCAATTTATTTCAAGAGTCCTTTGAAAGTTATGCCTCACACCTCAGCACTTGACTCCATATCCATCTCTCGCATTTTCCTTCGTCCCATTCAAACCTTGTTATTCATTCTGTTAACAAGCATTACATTGATTAATGTGCCAATATCATTAATGACTATCTTGAATCCATTTCATACATCCATCCAATAAAAACACAAAACCCCAAACGCCTTCACACATTAATAGGCACATGTTTCTGACATCCACCGCACACCATTCCAAAATGCTAAAGAAATTTGCTAAATTCCTTAGCAATACCACAAGAACATCATCATCTTATCCACAGCAGAAAAAAAAGAACCCAAATATCTTATATTGTTGAACAGTGTAATATCTTTCTAGATATTATTAATAACACATAAGACCAGGACGAACCTTGTGAAAATATCTGGCACTCATGGAATTCCTTCACGTACCACAAGCCCCCCCCAAACATTATTTGCTGGCAACAGATAAAAAGTGTATAAAATGAAATGCCTCTAATGTCCCATAACCAGGGACATAAAAACCGAGTTAACTGTACAACATTTTTCGCAACAAGACAAATAAATTTCGAAGAAAAAAAATCCTCATCTCAAGGAGTTAAGGATAAATGCCAAGAAGGAAAAATCCTTTCTTTTTTTTTTGTTAACCAAAACCAACGCCTTGGAGCAATAAAATTTGAATAAACGACCGCCAGGACATTTCTGCAATCTTTTATCCCTTTTTTGTGACGAAGTTTGGCAATTTAGTTTCAATATCTGTTCCCAATGGTCCATTACTGTAAATCGATTTAAAAAAAGACGAAACAAAAACCAATTACCAAAATGAAGAACGCTCCCGCTCTCTTGGAAATAATTAAAGGTCAAATACAAGTCAATTTATTAAACACGTCCACCCACCCACCCACTCAATTTGCACCCCTTGGCTCATATAATGCCATTTAATTCAACCCCAATCAACCCACTTTCGCAAATCACCCGTCAGCGCATCATCACCCTGACAATAGACCCGACGGGGTGTGGGCGAGAGTGTATCGAAAAACCAAAGAGTGTCTAAATGTCTGCGGGTGACATTCCAAACACCAAACAAATTTTATTATTATCCCATTTGGGGGAGGCACATCAGGGTGAAAGTGTAGCGGCAGCAAAGTGCGATCCTGTCATCAGCGGGGATGCTATTGCTTCCTGCTTCCTCCCAACAACCCTTAATAAAAATATTATAATATTGTTGGCTTCGCGTTCGCAATGGATGGAATATTGAAAAATAAAAAAAAAAAAAAACATTGGCAACCGAACCGACCTTTTTCTGGATTTGAATGTGCGGATTGTCACTCTTTTGTATGAAAGAGGAAGTTATTTGCATCTTTTTATTCCGTCATTCCAGTTTTTTTTTTTTGTTGGATGTTGAATTCCATCGATAGATTGCAATTGAAAAATATTTCTATCAAAATGAAAATTCTATTATTAAAATAATTTGATTTGCGGAAAATGTATAATGTGGTGTTGTTGTAGTTGTTGTAAAACAAATTGAGCCATCGCGTTTGTCATATATTAATTTAATTAAAAAAACAATGCCAACAAGTTATAAGAGCGCAGCTTCAGAGGTGTTCGGCTTCTCACAAGCACCTCCAAGAAACCCCTGGTTCGGTCGGATCCACAAAAAAGGAAATCGACTAATCCGCACCAAATATAAACGTTGCAATAAGATATTGCCCAGCATTTTATGGAAAAATCTTAAGCCGTTTGCTAACGAACTAATATGTATCGTTTGCAAGGCGGCCTTAGACCTGAAATATCTAAGTTTGAATCAAACTGCACATTCCGCCAGATCCTGCAGAAAGAATTTAAGATCGAGGCCCACCTGGTGATCGATTTTAATTCAGCCTACGACAATGTTATAAGTGATGAACTGTTCTTTGGAATTCCTGATAAACTGATACGTTTTATCCAGGTAACTTTCGGGATGCTCGCTGTTCCGTCAAAATTGTTATGAATACAGAATACTGAGATCTTACAGGCTAGTAAATCATGCAACGCAAATACATGGGTTTGCTGCCGCCATTGATGTGTTAGGAAGAACTAAGCGCGTAGTAACCGATGCTTTCATGGGGCTGACTATAAGCATGAGAACAAGGCTTTCATCAAGGAAAAATCTATTCCACCAGCGATTTGGTCAAAACGTGATAATTGATAAGCGGGATGACATGACGTCGACGGACATAAGGTAGGTATGGTGGCATGCTGCCCCCCTGCAACCCTCCTGCTTCGGCTCACTATAGGATTTGGAGTAGGTGCGAAATTGGGTTGCAAAGGTTCTTTAAATCAAAAAGAAACGTTGCACATACCCAACATTGCACCTTCTCCAAATCCTATAGTGAGCCCAAGCAGGGGGGTTGCAGGGGGGCAGCATGCCACCCATTCCTACCTTATATTGAAAATTAAAAAAAAAATCAATTCAGTCATTAGGTCCATGGACATTATGTCTATTTCCAATTGGTCATAATGTCCATGGACGTTATGTCCGTCGACGTTATATCATCCCGCCGAATAACTTCTAAGTAGCCAGTGAGTTTGTCTTCCCAGGCACTACTGTAAACACAAGAAAGAAAATAAATGCAGAAATCCAAACGAAGAGTCATTCTTGGCAATTGTTGATTTTTGGGCTAAAGAATTACCAAATAATTCCTCATCCATGACATCTGGAACTTTCTCTTTACCGTTGATTTGGCCGATAATCGACGCAGAATAGTCGCTGACATATTTTTCTTCGTTACCACTATCGGCGCACAGTAGTCGGGCACTGGCGGTCGGATTACACCCAGTTGCCAACGTTAAGTTACTCCCTCCTTCACAATTGCTCTTTGAACGACCAATTCATTCTCATTCTTAAATTTTCTGCTTCCTAGCATTATTTATACACTGCTTATAGTGTATATACACTGCCCGCAAGAGTGGCGCTGAAATCACCAATTGGTGTAAATATAGAATAAGAACAAAGCTCAAAAGTGTATTGAATGTCGGTAAATGTCGATCAGTGTTCTCCTTTACACTATTAAGAATTAGGTACTGCAAATCCCTGAAGATGGCCACAACCCAAATGACATCCATGAGAGAGTGCTATATATATAAAAATGGTCCCTATTCGTATCTCTAACAGATTTTTGTTTATTTCTTGTCAATGTAATAATGTACCCTTAATAAATAAATTCGACACAAGAGAACTAAATTTGAAAAAGTTCCACTAAATACTTTGACTCTCTACAAATTGCCTTTCTCTTAAACTTATGTATGACGGTTGACAGTGTGGCTATTTTAGAAAGAGTTTTGCTTAACAGTTATCAAAAAAAATATGACAAGCCACAAGCCAGTCCCTGACTTAAACCTCATTCTTTCAAACTTAATGATTACAAATTTAATCTTGTTGGATATAGTTCACATTAAGTTTTTCGCAAAAACTTTATATATGTTGAATTGAACCAATCGAAAGTTGCGTCTTGACAAAGGTACTCACTGTCAACTGATGAGTCCAAGTGAGTTACCGGGACGAAACGCCAATTTTTGGTGGACTTAAAGGCCGTAAAAAGCTATTATGAATCAATAATTCAAAAAAGTCTCCAAAATTAGTGCTGAGTCTTCTACTTAGTTGTTTTTTAGTTTTATGTTCTTACAACGTAGTATATAGAGTTTGTATTAAAACCTTCAATTCACATTTTGTTTAGTTGTTTATAAATCTATATAAAATCACACGGCCTGAACCTATAAAAAGTGCCAAAACCAAAACAATTAACGGTTTTTAGTAAAAATGGAGTACCCCATCACACGTCTTAAATATTACTGAATTTACGAAAAAAAGTGGGTTGGTGATAATTTCCCCCAAGATGTAATACCCAAAGGAAAATCCCCAAATCCATAATCCCCAAAGTGAAATCCCCAACAGCAAAATCCTCAAACAGAGAATACCCAGGGCGAAAATCTTTAAGTGAATATCCCCAAAACAATTATGTTCAAGTAGTGAATCATGCGATTAAATCGCGCGCGCGATTGTTTTTAGATATATTAGATTTCATTTATATGGCATGAAATGCAATCCAAAGATTTAATATACCAATGCTTATAATGCTTGTAGAGTTTATTGAAATATTGTTTTTTTCAAAATTGGACATGAAAAAAATAGTCATAATTCATAATAAACGTACTATGTTACAATAATGCGAACAAAATAAGGTTTCTCGTATTGTTTTACATATAACGGAAAGGAAAAATGAAAGAAAAGTGTCTGTTAATTCTGTTAATTCAGTGCACGGATACTGGGGATTTGGAGATTTTGTGGGGATTTTGGCAAAATAAATTATTTGGTTGGGGATTTTGTTCATTTGTCTTACGTCTCTGGGGATATTATCAAGTTGGATTAAATTTGTTTGGGGATATTATCCTGTGGGGCTTTTCTTTGGGGATTCAATACGACAATTGTTTGGACGGATTTTGATAATATCCTGTTTTTTATTTTTATTTTTTTTTTTTTAATTTTTTTTATATTTTGGTATGCAGTTTTTTAGAGTTCATTGTGAGCCGTTACCGATAACGCCAAAATTAAAAAAAACAGATATATGAAAGGTACCGTTAATTGTAGGCCTAAAAATAAAATTTCAATTTTCCCTCTGAGGAATGTCAGAATTTAAAGATAATCACCTTAGCTGTTTAGGATGTAGATCAATATACATACGACGGGCAAACAGACGTGACAGACAGACAGACATTTTTTGTAACTTTTTTTAATTATTTTAGAGTTATTTATATAATTAAGTATTTATTTAATTAAATATAAATTAAATAATTATTTATTTAATTAAAACTGTAAGCCACAGAATACCACTTAACACCTAATCACTAGTCTGAAAAAATGGCACCTAAAATGACCAAACGACGCAAAAACTGGACGCCTGCGTCTGGGTCTTAGAAGACCATGACCCACCTTTGATTGCCAAATAAATATACGAAGTATATATATATATATAAAATATACGAAGTATCCATTTACTTTTTAAACTTCTGTGTGAATTGAAAAAAGTTATTGCACCAAAAGAGTTACCTTTGACAATTGAAAACACTGCTATGTTCATAGCTTTTCATTAGTTTTTATCATATTGAGCTTTTCGGGCTTTCGGTTTTGGGGGCTTTTGAGAACAAATTTAGAGTCTGAGAGGGTAGGTGTTGTCGTGTTTGTGTATAAATAGTACTAATAGTTGGAAAATCCTTAAAATGCTGTTAAATTTTGTTGGATTTTGGTATTTTAATAGAAAGAAGTTATTTTCTCGAAGTTTGCAAGTGCATTACGTGATCATCATATATTTTGACGTGATATTGTCTTTTAATAAAAGTAATGTGGTATTGTGATTAATAACAATAAATGAGGCGTTCAGAATAATAATGGTCTAAATCTAAATCTAAATCTAAACACATTATTATCATGTGCTCCTATAAAAAAGGGTCAGCATGAAAAATGTACCAGTCGAGATATGGGCATGTTTTTTTGATAGGTAAGTCTTAATATAATTTTTTTATTTAAAAAATGGAAAATAAAATGGATTTAGTCCATATTTTCCTCTTCATTTGCTTATATATGGGTAAATATATTTCACTGATTGAATTGTTCTTTAAATGAAGCAAGAAATGCAAAAAGCTCCATGTCGGACTTTTCAATACCTAAGAGCTAAAATTACAAATATTTGGGAACCTTTTGGTGTCGATGAATGTCAAAAATCAGTTGACACGGTGCCAAGCTGGGTTCAGGAAGAATTACTCAACTGTCGACCAAATATTCTCGTTAATAAATAACCCGGAAATTTATTAGAAGAATGGAAAAAAGCTCTACGCCTATTTTGTTGACTTTCGGGCAGCGTTTGACTCCATCCCACGGGAAGCACTTTCTTAGAAACTCTTTAATTATGGAATTTCAACAAAAATCATTTAAGTCATTAAAGCAATGTACAAAGATAATATAGCGAGAGTGTGGGACGGGAATCTGCTTTTGGATGAGTTTTGTACTTCGATGGGAGTTAAGCAAGGATGTGTCCTGAGTACTCTTGTTTTCATTTTATACATTAATGACATCACTGAATCTGTAAAAGGTGGCATAGTGCTGGGTGGAAAAACTATCCCAGGTCTCATGTATGCAGACGATATAGATGATGAATAGACTTCAACGCTATTGCAAGATCTGGAACTTATCCGTTAACCTTTCGAAGTCGAAAATGATGATATTTAGAAGAGGCGGCGGGAAATACTCAAGACAGGAAAATTGGACGTTCGAAGAGGAGGCAGTGGAAAAAGTTAAGGAGTATAAATACCTAGGAGTCTTGATCCCACCGAACTTGAACTTAGATAAGTACCTCCGTTCAAAAGTAGCAGAAGCTAAGCGTGCCATGTGTTCGGTATGGAGGAACTGCTATTTAAAGAACAACGTTTCCTACATAGCCAAATACAAAGTTTTTAGAGCAACTGCTATCGCAATACTGTTTTACGCGGCCCAAATTTGGGATTATCTCCCTTTTGAAGCGGTGGAAAAGTTTTTGCGTTTTTTCATCAAAACCACTTTTAGACTCCCAAGTACATCGCCCAACTATATGCTGCACCTTGAAACAGGATTAGGTCCTCTTTTCCTGGATACACTCAATTTGCATTTTAATTATGTGACAAGAGTTATGGCGATGGGAGAAAATAGGATTCCGAGACTGGTGCTATCTCAAATCATGAATTCTGGAGGAGGGTGTGTAAGAGAATGGTATACCGATTGCTCAATAAATTTAACACTACCAACTGAAGAAAGCCCTGCATCTATCAAATTGAAATTCGATGATTTGTTAATGAATATCGGGAATAGAATGTACGACAAGTTTATTGAGGAAGCAGATCGTCAATATACAGAACTTACTACAGTAGAGTAAACCACTTCTTGGAACCAAAAGACCTATTTCTTGGCTGACAGCACCGCAGACAAAATCAGTTTGATTTTTAAAGTAAGAGGCGAACTCATCGGTCTGAACTTTATTCCTCATCGTCCAGATCTGCCTATTTTGTGTGATTTATGTAATCGCAGAGAACGAGAAGACGTTTTCTACTTTTTGGGAGTTTGTCCAATTCTCAAAGAATTCCGTAAGCGATACTTTAGAGCGGAAACCCTTAATTTAGAAGAATCGATAAATTTGTTAAATGGAGAAAGAGGTTGGGACCTTTTATACAAATATTGTTTGAACGCGTTTCGGTACAGAAGATGTATAGTTCATGAAAGTTTTTGAAGACTCGAAAATTGTTAAATTAAGTTATGAAATATTTTATATTAGTTTTTCTTTAGTGTGTATACACATAATTTATAATGCAAATGTCAGTCTGGTAGACGGCCTCAGGCCAAGCCATTTAAAGACTTATGATATATAATCTATTCAAGGAAAATTGTGAATTGTATTAAAAATATTTTTTGAAGTCAATAAACTAACTAACTAACGGTGCTACTACGAGACGTAAGGAAGCAGCTATCGGTGACGTATTTGACGTAGGTATAACACGATGGTAAAATAAAAATAAAAAACTGAAGCCATATTTTTTATGTTGGTTTCTTAATAATCAAAAACTAATAATTTTTTATCAAAATGACAAAATATTGAGTTTTTTCGATGGAATAGAAAAACTCTTGTATTTAAGAAAAACAATTTCCCAGATTCCCATTTTTTTTAATTATTTTTATAAACATTTTGGCGAATTCAACTTTCAAATAAATAACTTCGTGTTCTATATATACGTTTGTATGGCTATTATTAGTTATTTTTCTTTTTTATTTCAATTGCTTTTTTTCATTTTCATCTCTCTTTAATACAGAGATACAGATCCAGTCACACATTTTCCAAGGAAAAAAAGGCAAACAATGTCAAAGTATCTTTTTGTATCTGTCAGATAGCTCCACCCAAATTGTCAAAAAAAAAAAGAAAATAAACAAAACAAAACGATTCACACTGAAGTGGATTGGTTGCTTTAAATAGACAGGCGCAAAATGGAAACATTGTAAGTATTTGTGTTAAAAGTATCTATGTAGGTATTCCCAATATTTTCACGAAAACATTTATTTTGTTCTTTGGTGAAGTAAAAAGTATGAGCACCCCTAGCCCAATTCACACTTTGCAAGGATATTGGAACCTTAATTCACTGTTTTGATATATAGATACATTATGTCAATATCTTCATTTAATATTATATAAACCAGCATTACTCATACAGCACACGCATATGCCTTATGCAACCCTCTGATCACAAAGATTTGTATGCAAAAACAAACAACCACTTATCGTCATATACCTAACCCTCCTGGCATAACTATTGGGTATTTTTTTAATAAAACCCTTTACAAAGGCCTAACAATGTTTGGATTCATGAGTTAAGAGTTATGAACTTACAATTCATTATCCACCTTCAGTCGTCCGTATGAGATCATCTTTGATACGAGGTAAATATTTAAATGTGTTTTAATAATTTCCATCTCGATATACCTACCTACGGAACGAATGTCCATGTCCAACCATCAGCCGCTACTATTCCATATTCCATTCACCACAACCAAAAGGAACACCGCATTGTCCTCGAACAATAAATTGAAAAACTATATCTCTATCTGAGAAATACAATGAATAAAAAAAATTTTATTCTATTTTCCTTTCAATGGCGGATGTGAAACAATAAAACAAAAAACATTCCTTTCCAAACTACCAACGTATTCCCATTGGATGCGATGGTGGATGGTGGTGATGCAGTAGTGTTTGTCATTTCAGGAGCCGAAAGGATCTTGAATGCCTCTCCTCCTTAGCCCATCCGTTTAACCCTTTCAATTGAATGTTACCTTTATACGAAAGTTTGTACATTGCCTTGAGTTTTTTTTTCCCATTGTATATCCCTTCGGCAGATGAAGGACATCATACTAACTATATCCACTCTTGCCTGGCATCGCGGAATCAATTGAAAGCTGGCTATGATGACGATGAAGCGCAGAACCATAGAGTCTTACATTTTGCTGGTTGTTTGTAGCTGAATGTTCCTATAAAAAGAGGACGAACCATCGTCTATTGAAATTTCAATCAAATTGAAATAAAAGGACGAATCTAGAGAAACGAAACGTAATTATAAATTTTATGCACACACAGTCACAATGGCAAATGGTGGTAACGAAAGGCAGTAGGTACTCGGTACTCCATAAGGTTCCAAGCGAAGCAGGACGACTAAAGCAAAAAAAAAAAAAAAAAAAACGACGATATCCAACGATCTTTTGTAAGTTTCTGAAGTTTGAAGTGTATACAGTGGAAGAAGATACCGCGTCGTGCTTTATATTCAATTCAATGGAAATACAAATAATAAAATAACGAAAGGAATTTCAAGCCCTGTATAATATAGTTCAGGGGGTAAGGTGAGAAGCAGGATATTATGTACATGTAAAAGAGACACAAAAAGGATTCATAGCACGAGGAGGGAGGCTTCGGGGTTTTTCTTTGTTGCCTTTCAATTCTTCTTTATATTACTTTTTAGGTAAATGGGCGGAGATAGGTACAGAAGTGCAAATTCCTTTTCACATATACATAGGTTGGAAGGAAGGTAGGTAGCTTCCTATTTTATGAAAGTCATCAGAGAGATATCAGAGATTAATTAAGTGAAGAGCAAATTTTGAGCAAGAACTCAAGGTTCGGCAAAAAACAAGCAAAATCGGTTTCTTTATCTAGATTCAAGGTAAATATCGAAGCTGCAAGTTACTTTCTTCCTGAAGATTGGAATTTGCTGATAATGTGAGTAACATAATTGGAAGTTGCGAATAAAGAAGGTCGATTCTGGGTGGGTTCTCTTTGTGGTTCTTAAAAAATCAAGGTTAGACCGCCAGCTCCCACAAGGAATGCCCGCCATTCGTTCGATTAAACAATTAGGGTTGATAACTTCATTGAAAACCCTTTAACATAAGAAACAAGTATGAAGTTCTGCCCTTCATAATTAAACGTAAATTAAATAACGCATGAGCATTTTTGTTAGCACCTGCCAGTATTTTATTGTTAGAACTGATTTTCAAACAGTTCCTATGGGTATATTGACCTGGCAATAAGCACGCATGGTTGATTTCAGGAAGGGAACACAATGAGTTGGAGCCACGAGTATAGGTATACCGATTTTGGACGAGCTGTCAAAATATTGAATGGAAGTTATATAGGATTCTGTATATGTATATCAAGCAGCAAGCACAATGACATGTAGCTGCTTATAGAGCTGCAACACAGCCGGAAAAAATGGTTAGGTCTTAATAATTACCTATTGGCAGGTATAAACGTTATTTTGTTTGATTTTTGACATTACAACATAACTCATTGATAACAGATATCTTAACAAAACAAGCGAACAGAAAAAATTGTTTAAATTAAACTAAAAGGAATGTCAAACATGTTGCCCGCTTGCATGAATGTTTGTAAGCCTGCAGGTTGAATAGTTAAGCAACCACAGTGGCGGATCTACAGGGGGGTCCTCGGGTCCGGATCCCACCCCCATGAGCATTGGATTGAACCAAAAAACCTAAACTTCTTTTATTTTTAAATCAGTAGGGGTATACACGATCCGGTGCAACTGGGCCTTGTATCATTACAAAAGTTTGAGACATTCTTGTATTCCAACAACAAAATATACTGGCTATAAAATTTTGCTACACTTTTGCACTTTTACTATACCCCAACCCTATTGCAATAGAAAAATACAACTGCAAAATTTTCTTCTTTGTATTGGACCACTCGCGAAATGATATTCTTAAAAAATGGCCTGAGTTTACATTTTTACCGGATTTTCAATGTTGGATACCCGAAAAAACGAAACTACATAGGTTACATCTCAAAATTTGAAGCAAAAGCGAATAACAGTCAGCTGTTCATCACATGTACCTTTAGACATAAAAGCATATAACAAATTCTAGTATACCTTTGGATTTTCTCTTTGTTTCTATTAAGTTCTTCAAACAGCTGGTTTTAACCATGCTAATTACAACAAAAGCAATGAATCCAACCCGAACGATACAAATGTGAAAGTTATCAATGAGAACACACCCGATATTGGTGTTGGAAGAACAACAAAATTATAAAAAAATGTTGAGCCATTTTAAAAATATTGATTTAAAAAAAAGTTGTATGCAAAAATTTGAGATAACAATCGAACGTATTAACTACAGTTATTTTCGTGCCCATTTTTTACTTGCGATTATAGGGACTATAAGGCAAGTTATGCATTCGTAAAAAAAAAAAAAAATTCTAACAATCAAACATGATATTACGATGATAGAGAAGTCAAAAAAAGTGGGTCCGGAAATTCCGTCCGTCTGTCTGTCTGTCTGTCTGTCTGTCCGTATCGATATATACAGCCTAAACGGTTAGGCCGATTTGATTCAAACTTGGTATATAGTATTTTAAGAGTGCTCTGCCCGACAGTTTTTGGAATTGGCATTCTAGCTCCAAAACTAACGGTACCTGCCATATAACTTTTATTAAAAAACTTATTTTTCTCGAAAACGGCTTCTACGATTTTGATTAAACTTTCAGAATGATGTTTTCTGTGCAAAATCTATCTTTTAATTTTAATGGATTTTTCAGAAAAAGTTTTATAACGGTACCTCCCATATGACCGGTTTTTTAAAATCAGACTTTCTCGTTAACTAATTGACGGATTTTGATGAAATTTTCAAAATATGTAGTGTTTTATGATTTTAATAATATTGCTTATCAAAATTTTCAAAAACATTTTTTTTTAAATTTTAATAATTTTTTTAAAAAAATATTTTGTTTTTTGAATATTTTGAAAACGGATCTATAGATTTTTTTTAAAATTTTTCTCCTAGTATAAACTTTAGATTTCTTAAAATTGACATACTAAAAAAAATTTTCAAATATGTTTTCGAAAAGTTTTTCAAAAAAAACATTTTTTTGAAAAAACTGGTCGAACGATTTTTAAATGAAAAATTCATAAAATAGAAAACAGCAAAAGAAATAAGATGGCTTACAACATTTTTTCCAAAAAACGTTATGAGTAGTGTTTTTTTGAATTCATACATTTTTTTCCCCAACATTTTATTTCATATTGCTCGGCATAGCCCTAGCCAAGCCATTAGTCAAATAAAAGAAAGTGACAACCTACATTACATACATACTTACGTATTTTAAAGTATTTTTCATCATCATAAAAGCACAGAATAAATAAGGAAGCCTTTGATAAACACACAAAAACAACTAACAAATAAAAAAAACTATTCGATTACTACTGAATGCAAAAATTTCAATCGAGAAAACAAAAGTTTACACCTTCCTATAAATAAACAAAACCACTGTGTTAACTTTTAATATTGTCTCTATACCTACTGGCTTAACAGTAGTTGGAACGCGTATCTTAATATTAGTACCTACCTTCCTTCCAACCTTATTATAGGTACCTAAATCCTTTATAAATTCCATTGGTCCCATATTGGGACGTATAAAGGTCCCTTTACCTAGCATTATTGCCATACTGCTGATTCCGACGAATCTTTATGCCAGTTGTTCAAATTTTTCCATACCAAAATGAAAATTTAACTGAAAAAAGTCCTTTGTATCTTTCTATTAGCAAATTATATTATAAACAGTAAGCAGCAAGTGGAAAGATAATACTACACTAAAAAACTGCAAAAGCTAACAATCCTATATATTTATGTGTTTCTCCCTTTGTCGTGACGCATGTTCGTTCGAGCTTCACCCCAAAACGATTCTAAGGAAGTTGCACGTCATACAAAAAAATATTAAAATAAAATCTTTGTCAAAAAGACGCCTGCACTTAAAAAGGATTAGCACATAAGAGCAAGTACGTGCGACCCAGTCGTGCCTTTTATTTATTTTGATTTGAATATTCACCGTGATTTTCTTATGGGTTTAAAAAATAAATTGTAGAAAAATTGTTTGCGTGAAAAAAGTCAATAGGTAGAATGCTTAAAATTTCGAATCATAAAGTTCTAATTGCTTAGCAGCAACAAACGGTTCTAAAAATTGTTTCTAAGGTTTGGGATGGGTGTACCCAAAACCTTCTTACTATTCTTATCCTCTTCGTGACATTTCACACCCGATATCCATGAGTACACTCAACGAACTAGAGATTTTGATTAGTGAAGAGTTTTCTCGTTTGTAGAGTTAAGTCACCACCAGTGCTGCCAACCTATAGATGATTAAGCGCAGTATATATGAGAAAAAAGAGCAGTAGATTGCAATATACCGCAGTAAATCTTACAATATACAATTTTTTGTATAATTCACGCGCACTCAAGGGGTTTAGAAAGGCACCCTTATTATGCCAGTGACACAGTGCGAGGATGAAAGAAAGAGCTGCGTAAAGCATTCCACATTCGTGTAGTGCGGCTAAAGAACGAATCTCTATACTTAACAGTACGACCGAATATGGCCTAAGGGTGAGGTATTTTGATTGAGGACTGACCGCAGATATTAGGCACTGCAAAAAAGGAGAGACAATAGACTTTACGTCGGTGTTATATTCAAGAAAATGTATCTATGAAGTTCCTGTCTCCAATCATTTTAAAATTTAAAGGCTCATCTTTGAATGTTAATACCAAAGCCTTAAGTAAGCTTTCAGATGCGACTAATTTTAACTAACCACAAAAAAACCGCGTTTTCGGCGGCGTCCGTCAGGGGCTTGGCGGCCTACAAGACGTCTGTCACATATATTTTCGCACTCAAGGAATCGAGTGCGTTGGGGAATGATACATTTGAAAATTTGAAATTTTCAGAAAAATGGTGCTTCTAACCCACCATTAATGTAATGCTGCCTCTATTGGGCTGGCAGGCGATTGATGGCGTTATCACCTTGAGGGGGACTGTTTGTAACATCAATATCATTTGGTTTCCTCTCACGCAAAAAATCAGTTGCTGGCTCTCGGTCTACTTGCCTAGTGCAGATCAGAGCAGTTAGAGCAATCTGAGTGAACAGACATAATTTGAAATACTCGGTGAATGCATCCAGACTGAACATGGATATGCTTATAAAATTCTCGATAGACGCGTTTAAAGTTATCTTTGGATAGTTATCAACATTTTTAAAAGAGGAGTTGAATCATTTTACTGCACAGTAGATTTTCGTTTGGAGCTAAACGCAGTAGATCTACTGCTAAAGGAGTAGGGTTGCAGCACTGGTCACCATTGAGTCCGTAACTGGTCTGTAACCCGAGTTGCCAACCAGTTTAGTTTGTTTCCAGTTGCTCCGTTTGCATTCGGCCTTACATTAAGGGGACACGAATCTTGTTTCCTCAAAATGTTTACATTAAATGAATCCACAACTTAAACTTAATGCATATTCTTAGTCATCCCTACCTCTCAACTGTTATTATGTGGACCGCAATTCTGCGTTTTTATTTACTCCTTTAGTTCATTATACTTATTTATACTCATTTGGAAGTGTTGCCACAATAGCTTGTTCTTTATTCACTTCGATAAAATGCTTTTAGGTCAATCTAGACATTTATTACGATTTTTTTTAAATTAAAAATCTATGAAATCTATATAAATATATGAGTAATAAAATAACTTTTGTTATGAGTAACAATTATTTAATATATCAACGGTGAGTATAAAATGTAAATGTTTCAATAATCATGTTAAATGTTTAAATTTTAGTCTCAATTGTATCGTATATTGTCAACAACTGTCGAGTCAATTCAATTTCTCATAAGCATAAGTCACTGTCATAGTTCCATTAAATAAAACTCAATATATTTAAAAATTTCTTTTCGCTGCGAATTTTAATTTAACAATGCGATAAATAAGGTGGTGGCTTTTGTATTTATTAATTTTATTTCCTTTTTTTTGATTAAATTGTTGGTGCTTTGTTATATTTTTATTTTTCTTAAAAAAAAAGAAAAAAAACAATTTAATATTATATGTTACTAATTTTCTTTATAAAACTCTTTCAGGTGGCCGCCAAAGACGAATGGGACATTTCTCAAGAAATTACACAGTTGGCCATATGAAATAAACAAAATTCAAAATCAATATTCGAAAACAACCAAATTTATTCGTATTTATTATTATTATTAACAAAATTAATTTAGGATAATTTGTTCTGCAATATAAAAAAAAAGAAAATATTTTTTTGTATCTTGATTAATAATGTTTAATAAATCACAGTGTTTTCGTCTCGATGCTTATTATCCGATAAAATATTTGTTATATAAAATTTAATTTATTAACCAATCATGTTTAAATTAATTTTTTTTGGAAAAGTAATTCAGCAATTTATTTTCTAAGAATTCAGAGTAAAAATCAAAATCTGTATAAAAAAAATTATTTCAACAAAAATATATTTTTTCACACACAATTGATTTTCGTAAATTTATATAAAAAAATGTTTTTTTGTATTTAGGTACTTTCGAATTGCTAGAATAAGATTAAAAAATTGTACACAAAATGCTTAGACAATTTCTATAAACTTTTACAAAAATATACATGTTTTTGAATCATTTTAATAAAATTGTTCTTGAAAAATTTAAATTAAATAATATAAGTCGTGTTTACCTCTAAATATTTGTTCTTAGTAAAAATGTCTAAACCAGAAAATATCCAACAAAATATGCTTAAAATAATATAACCGAATAAACTATATTATTGTAAAGTTTTCTTGGATGAAAAAAGACAAAAGATAGTGATGCTAATAAGTAGGCTTAAGTATCACTGGGAATGGCAAACAATAAAACTTTTACTTTTATATAATTTTTTTTTATTTCATAATGGTTTCTTAAAATATTATATGTAAAAATGAAATACTGTATTTAATGCTTTTGATTAAAATAATAATAAAAAAAGAAATTATTACATTCTACATATGAATGTTTTCAATTTTCTTAAGCTCAACGATTATCGGTACATGTCATATAACCGTTAATTAAAACCCCTTTTTTCTCGGAAATGGCTCGAAGAATTTTTTTTCTCGACTTTCTCGAGAATTGTTTAACCGATTACAATCAAAAATAATATTAAAACAAATGTAGGTAGCAAAGTATTTCATATCAAAATATTTTAGAATTACGTTTTTTTGTATTTTTTAATAATTAAAAAAAAAAATTAAAAATCAATATGATGACGAGTAGGTTATTTTTTATTTTTTTTTTCGAATTAAGGTCGTTTATGTGCTTATGTTTGCATTCTTAGATTCTTTTAATTATTTTTTTTAGGAAAAATTTTAAGGAAACTGTTTTCGTTATTTCACTTTGATAAAGTGAAATAAAGCCGAGTCGGCCTTATTTCTTTTTTAATTTAAAAAGACATTTAGATAAAGACTTAAAAATTGAAAAATCACCCAAATAAATGTACCAATTTTTATTTTGTTTACGTCTTTTAAAAAGTTAGATAAGTTAATTTTGCATATACCCAACCTCGCAGCTACTAAAAATCCTAGGGCGTTGCAGGGGCAAAACATGCCCCCATACATATCCCGCTTTTTAAATGGGACTGTGCGAAATAAGGTTTATATGTATATGCTTTTAAAAACAATTTTTAATACGATGATGATTTTCGAAACAAGCCTCACATTGCCATACTATTGTGGTTTAAAAAAAAGAACATTAAATATGTGTCCATATGTTTCCGCAAGAAGCAGAGCAAGTAGAGGAAATCCATGATGTCGCCCAACCAACTGATGAATATATTTGCGGATTATCTTGTTAATTTGTGGCTGTGCGAAGTTCAGTTTTATGCAATATTACTATCTAAACCGATCCACAAGAAAGGAAACCCTCTAAACTGCGGCAACTATAGAGAAATAAGTCTCCTTCATATCGCCTACAAGATCCTCTCTGCCGTACTATGTGAACGCCTGAAACCTTTCGTCAGCAACCTGATTGACCCCTATCAGAGTGGTTTCAGACCAGAAAAGTCCACAATCGATCAAATGTTCACGCTATGGCAGATCCTGGAAACTACCCAAGAATTCCAAATCGATACCCACCACCTCTTTATGGATTTTAAGGCCACGTACGATATCATTTATAGAGACGAGCTAAACGGAGCCATGTCAGGTTTTGGCATCCCACAAAACTCGTCCGACTGTGCAGGATGACGATGGAGAACTCTCGCTGCTCCGTCAAGGTTGGTTCTGACCTCACAGAAGCTTTTGACGTCAAAAAAGGATTCCGACAAGGTGATGCGCTATCGTGCGATTTCTTCAACTTAATACTTGAACAAATTATAAGAAACTCGCAAGTCAATTGTAGTGGGACAATTTTTTTCAAGTCTGTGCAATTGCTAGCATACGCTGACGACATAGACATCATTGGCAGAACTCGGCGAGCTGTCACTGGAACGTTTGCTAACATTGAAGCTGAAGCGTCTAAGATGGGACTAGCAGTCAATGAGGCCAAAACGAAGTACCTGCTGTCCACAAAAAGGGACACACAACACCGGCGGATTGGACAAAACATCACAACACACAGGTACAACTTTGAGGTAGTTAGGGACTTTGTGTACCTCGGATCCGATATAACATCTGACAACAACATCTCGTCAGAAATAAAGCAAAGAATTACTCTTGCCAATCGCTGTTTCTATGGGCTAGGAAGGCAATTGAGTAGCAAAGCCCCCTCTCGAAAGACAAAGATGACTCTGTATAAGACCCTTTATGGCGCCGGGGCATGGACTCTATCTAAAGCGGATGAAGATATCCTCAGTCGTTTCGAGCGTAAGATTCTTCGAAAGATTTTTGGCACTATCTGCGTTAACGGGCTTTGGAGGAGAAGAACTATACGAGCTGTACAGCGACATTGACCTGGTCAAAAAAATACGCATATCACGTTTAAGATTGCTAGGTCATGTAGAGCGAATGGACAACAATGCTCCTGGTCGCAGGATCTTCGATTCCATCACAGAGGGTAGACGCAGTCAAGGAAGACCTCGCCTTAGGTTGCGCGCTCAAGTGGAGGCACCTAGCCAAAGACCGAGCTGGCTGGAGAGGCATGTTGATTGAGGCCCAGGTTCGTCCCGAACTGTAGTGCCCCCTAAGTAAGTAAGTAAGTCCTTTCGTTTTTAAGGATTCTTTCGGATATAAGGCAATCCTCGTACGTTTCACCTACTCCAAATCCTAAAGCGACTCCAAGCAGAGGAGTTTTCATATTTTGTATGTTTATTGAAAGACTAGAGATTTTGGTTATCATTATTTTAAACAACAGTAACTGCTTCCTACAACATAAACATGAACGCAACTCGACCGTACGTACCGGCTCTGATTTGCTTAATCAGATTGTAAGGCAAAAACCAATGAATTACTCCATCACACGTCTAACGTCTTAAATAAAAATTAATTCATGAAAAAAGTAAAGGGTTTTTCAATAATAGCGCTACAAAAATTTTTTTAAATAAAACAAAAACGGTTTTTATTCCTGTGAAAGTACGTTCGATGCCATTATGTATGGAACTCGATTTCTTTTGCATGGCCACCACGGGCACGCTTGCAGAAGTCCACACGCTGAACCCAATTTTCGACGGTTTTCAAGCATAAATCGGCCGATACTGCTGCAATTTCACGTTCGATATTCGTACGAAGTTCATCAATCGTCACTGGCATGTTGGCATAGACCATAAACTTGACGTAGCCTCACAGGAAATAGTCTAACGGCGTCATATCGCACGACTGAGGCGGCCAAGCGGCTGGACTATTTCGTGAGATAACACGTTCTCCAAACTTGGTTTCCAATAAATTGATTGTGACATTCGCTGTGTGGCTTGTGGCGCCGTCCTGTTGGAACCACATGTCCTCCAAGTCCACATCATCCAATTGGGGCCAAAAATATTCGGTTATCATTGAACGGTAGCGATGCCTATTCACAGTAACGTGCCGGTCTTGATCATTACGAAAGAAGTAATGCCCAATGACGCCGCCGGCCCATAAACCACACCAAACCGTAATTTTATCGGGATGCAATAATGAGTACGTGTGGATTGCTGCCTGACCATACCGCATATTTTGTGTATTGACGAAGCCATTCAGCCAGAAATGAGCCTCATCGCTGAAGATGATTTTTCGATGAAAATCCGAATCATTTTCAAGTTGTTGCTCAGCCAAATTCACGAACATACGACGCTTCTGGTGGTCAAGCGGCTCAGTTCTTGCGTCAATTTAATCTTGTAAGGATGTAGGCCAAGATCTTTTCGCAAAATCCGCCACAACTACGTCACAGAGATGCCCAACGCTTGAGAACGACGTGTGAGAGACACATTTGGGTTTTCTGCAACAGAAGCCTCAGCGGCAGCAATATTCTCGACACTACGCGCGGGCACTTCTTTGTCTC
Source organism: Platycheirus rosarum (assembly GCA_963971375.1). Taxonomy (NCBI): domain Eukaryota; kingdom Metazoa; phylum Arthropoda; class Insecta; order Diptera; family Syrphidae; genus Platycheirus; species Platycheirus rosarum. The sequence continues at coordinate 129,636,390 of OZ020509.1, read as the reverse complement.
ACTGGTACGGGAACATTTTGTACTGTGCCTGTGGATTCAAATTTTTCCACTAGACGCTCTTGATCTGCTAGGACGATTATGACGACCATAAATTGGACGTAGCGCTCTTAACGTTGAGCCACTGCTTCGAGTTTCGGTAGTAAATTTTAAATTTTTTTTTGTTGGCTCGTATATCTTTCCATCATGAAATGGCCTTACTGAAGAGAAATGTCAAAAGAGCGGCAAGAAATATGGCTTCGTTTGCTGTCCCTGTCGCTCTACTTTTGTAGCGTCCCTGTTGAAAAACCCGATAGGTAGGTACTTCGAAATTTTTAGCACCGGTTTTGATAAAATCCTAGACTCCGCATCAGCGCGAAAAAGATTCAAATTTGTATCCCCCACACAGGCCTATTCTGGACATTTATTTGAAAAAAGCGCTTTGATCAAGAAGTCCCTCCTTAACTAAATGGAAGGCTCTTCACGGAGCGCTTATATAAGGTTTATGGTTTATTATGGTTCCAAAACCAGGCAAAACTCTTAATGAAAAGAAGTCCTACAGACCAATATCGTTATTACCAATAATTTCTAACTTATTCGAGAAATTATTACTTAAGCGCCTACTTCCAATTGTAGAAGAGAAACGGCTTGTTCCTGAACACCAATTCGGTTTTAGAAATAACCACTCAACCACTCAAATAACAACACAGAATAACAAATGAAATTGAAAAATCCCTAGAGTGAAAAAAGATATGTTCAAGCGCGTTTCTTGATGTTCCCCAAGCCCTCGATAAGGCCTGGCATTAAGACAGTTTTTTTCCGAAACAAATATATTATATTCTGGAATCCTATCTGGAAAGTAGATTTTTCCGAGTGATACAAGGTACTGAATATTCAAGATTTAAAGAAATAAATGCTGGTGTTCCACAAGGAAGCGTTCTTGGTCCAGTGTTATTCGTTCTTTATAATCGAGATATACCTTAAGAAGAAGAAGTCACGATAGCAACATTTGCTGATGATACGGCCATACTTGCATCCTGCTCAATTGAAAGAGCAACCGAAAAGCTACAGAAAACTTTTGATAAAAACACAAACTGGACGAAGAAACTCGCATTGTTTTAAACGAGTTCAAATCAAAACATGTTAACTTTACTTACAAGAATGTTATGCTAAAAGCAAAGAATCTAGACATGACTCTTGATGCTAAGCTTAAATGGAAGACGCGCGTTAAAAAGAAAAGAGAAGAACTCGTTATTACGTTACGAGAATTAAACTGGCCAATTGGAAAATATTCCAATCTAAGTACTTTTAACAAACTGCTTATCTACAAGCAAGTGCTCCAACCTGTGTAGACTTACGGAATACAACTTTGGGGTTATGCCAAACCAAGCCATTTAGAAACACTGCAAACATTTCAAAATAAAGTCCTATGAGTAATTGTTGGTGCTCCATGGTACATACGAAACAGCGATTTACACAGAGACATGTGTATGGAAACTGTCAACGACAAAATTAAAAAAAGTTTAAAACACATTTACAAGGCCATTGTAATAGAAGCATACAGCGGGCCTTTGAAGAGACAAATCTTGTACGCCGACTTCGGAGAACGAGACCGTTCGACCTAGCGTATCAAGACATAACCGTGTGATTAAGCGGTATTGCAGGTCCCCTCGATGGAGAGCTCTCTGCCAGACGTGATTAATGAAAATGAAGATTAAACTAATTGATAAGGCAACTTAGTTGTAGTCGAATGAACAGATCGAGATAAGCTTTACGCCAGCACCTGCCTATTAAGGCTTAATCTGGCGACGGGCCTACCCATCTGGAGTCAAAATCAGCATTGACCAGATACCTAGAGTGGTTACCAGTCACTCATTGAGTGGTGCCTTCAGTCCACTCTAACTACATATCACCATTATAAATATGATGTTATGCAATTTAATAATCATGTTGTGGTCATGGTTATTCCCCTTGCTAAGGAGCGAGGCCTATCATGCACCTCTAGTAAGTCATCTTGTGACAAACCATATGCTCCCGATATGGGTACAACCACAGCCCCCACGAATCCTTCCTCAACTATCAGGCGGTTGCTACCGAGCATTGCTCTCGTAATCAACTGGGTTCTCCTGATAACCCGTGGTACCCAACATATATTCAGCTATGGGTATGGCCTAGCTTCAAAGGAAACTTGAAGTCTGACTTACCACAAGCGTCATTCGGGAACCGCCAACCCGAATTTAGAGTGATGGATTCGAAAACAGTGTTGAGAAATGTCACTGAATCTTCACCATCACCCCGCCCAGCTAAGCTGCACTTGAATGTTAGGCAAACCAAACCATGAATTTATAAACCCAACTCATAGGGGGCATGTCACCCTCGGCAACTTTTCCGTCAATTCCTTTGCCTTCTTTTTGCTGGGTTGGTTTCCTACATCTCAAGACAGAGGTAAGGATATCATGAGTTTCAGAAACCAACCCTCTATAAACCTCGCTCATACTGGGTATAATTAAACACCAAGCAGAGCTCAGCTATCTAACACAACTTTCCTGGTTGGAACCTACTCGCGCCGACTGTGTGCCTGAAACACCAGTCAACGGTTCTCAGTTCCAACCATCATACCAACTTTTCCAACTAAAAACACAATCCCTTGGAAGACACCTACTTCGCGCAGACTGGGTGCGCGAAAGCACCAGTCAACGGTTCTCGGTGTCAACCATCAAATGCCTTCTGTTCACAACTTTCTCCTGGTTAAAGCTTACTTTGATAGAGGTACAGTAGCACCTCTTCTTTTCTGCCTTTAACCTCATTCACTCCGTTTCATGGATTTTCGTTAGGGATTCTCTATATCAAAAGCTATATCCCGCTTCCTCAATATCGAATCCCCAACCCATTTAAAACACTTTCTCTACTCTTCGCTCTCTCTTCGACAAGGACTTACTTATAGTAACTGAATTATCAGTCACACTTTCAGATCCTTGTTACCAGGAGCACCACGTGGAGGTGGAGAGCACATGTTCCCAGTCAAATGAACGGATCGTGAAGAGGCTTTACGTGGACACCTGCCTATTAAGGCTTAATTCCACGGTGGGCCTACCCACTTATGGAGTTCCCTTGGGGTGGACAAGACCCCTAGAATGGTTTGCCAGACCACACTATCAACTAGAGTGGGCTGCCAAACCACTCTAGTAGCAAATGATGAATTTCTCATGGAAAATCCATCCTCCTTGCTAAGAAGCAGGGCCTATCATGCACCCCTAGTATCAAGGTTAAATAAGACAATGAACACACGCTTCTTTCGAAGCCGTGCCATCCTCCCAGAAACCAAAGATACCTTTTCGCTTCCGCATTTGGTGTAACCACAGCCCCCGTGAAGCTCCCACAAGGGGGCCTACCGAGACAAGCTCACGTAATCAGCCGGGGCTCCTGTTAACCCACGGTGCCTACTTTTAGACCCTAGGTGAGGCTCGCCCGTCTCTCATGAGACGCACTTGTGGTTCGACTCCACCATCCAGTAAGACAAACAGTTCATAATCCAGTCAACCAAGGTGAAGACCAGGACACTCCCTGAATGCCCGCCTGGAAGCATGGTTACAGCCTCTTATCCTTACGGAAAAAGTGGTGATCGCTTAACTAGACTAGGTATTGGAAGGCTCTTACTTCCAGTAACCTGACCGTGGGCCTATTCTTACACCCCCGCACCCACAGGGGGAAGTCAAACGAACAAATGAAGGTGTTTTTTTTAGTGAGTAAGAATCTCACACTACCATAGGGACGGGCCTATGGTGTCTATGAAGATTTTATCATCTTTCGCCGTAGAAAAAAAAGTCGAGATTATTAGAAGAAGACTTTAAACTTCGAAATCTATCTGAATTTCATCGGTTTTAATTTTTTTTTTTTTTAATTAAATATTCTTTAATCAATAGTTCGAATACAGTAAGAAAATATATTAAAGTCACTAAAACAGTCTCCAAGACATCAAAACAAAATGTCTGTACGTTTTAAACTTGTTTTTAATATTTTTTTTTTTTTTTTTTTTATAAGTTCTATTTATATAGCTACTGCCACAATTATTAAATGAAGCTTTCGATCAAAATACAAACAAAAAAGAACCATTCCCGTACTTCTAAGAAAAGTCTTCCTTATTTCGTTTTCAAAAATAAATATTGACGCATCTTCACTAAATAAACACTATCATCGATCACAGATTCATTAGCTCTTTCTGATGCTAATTGACTAAACCCAACTAGCACCAAATGCAACTAGTTGCATTATGATTGCTGACATCGAAGATCAAAGCCATAGCACCAGGACGCATAATCATCCACATTTATCCCCAAAAAACAAAGACAAAATTCCCCAATGGCATTATAATGTACAACAACTGGTGTGTGATATTTTTCCTGGAATCCCCCTCCACCCCTCAACAAAAGTATAAACAAATATCAATACAAAAACACAAGAAGACAACAAGCAGCCTTGTCGAAGGCATTGAGGTATAAAGGCTACAAATGTTTTCTTTTCTTTGGATCCCATTAGGCTTGAAGTCTTTTCCCGCCGGCCATGCCGCCCGCGACAAGGTAGTTTTTTGGATTTTAAATTAGCGCTACGGGTTGCCTAGGGCCTCACACAGCCCCGCTCTTCACACCGTCATATCCATCATCGTCATGTGTCGATGAAACGAAAATAGACTTCAAACATCAGTCGTCGACGACGACGACGACGGTGCGGGAATCGCTCTCGCCCGGACGGACGAACTGTCAAAAACGAAATATTTTCTGAGCTGCCACATTTGTCGCATTATTTGTTTTACCGCGGGAGCATTTTCCAACGTTTTTTTTTTGTTTTTGTAATTTTTTACGGCCCACACACAAATCAATGTTTTTTTGAATGACAATGTAAACACTGCCACCGATGACCTCCCATTACCATGACGAACGTTTTTTATTTTATTTTGTGATTCTGGATGCCATCCTCTACTTCCTTTGCTGCATGGATTGCGGTAGCCTTATTGGACAAGATGGTAAACAGGCGTAAAGAGTCACAAACTAAGTGGCTTCCGCTGTCAAGTGGCGGTCTGACAACAGTTTCATTTGAGATGGAGGAGCTGCTCTCAAGACTAACACCGAAGACCGAACCGAAAGAAGCTGCCGCACCAATGCGTGTTCGTGCCGCTTTGCTGCGTGGTGCTGATGCGTACTTCAAAAATGTTTTTCTTCACTTCGGTCGTCTTCACTCAGGTTGGTTAGTATTGAAATGAAGAATTTTCAAAATTTGTTTTGCGTTAATGATGACGCTCGAGAGATAATGCCGCACTGATTGCCAGTTAAGACCACCCTCGAGTTGCATTGAGACTGTATTGTTTTCTTTAATTCCCCCTTTGGGATGGCTTTGGCGCAATGTTGTGGTTGCGGCAACAGCAATTATAGTCAAGGATCAAGGAGAGCAATTGGCGAGGATGGAAAGTGAAAATTCGAGCAATCATCCCCCCGGGAAAGGATGACTTTTTTTGAGGAAGAAGATGCGATGATTGTTTGCGGCATGTTAATCTCAACTCGAGGGCGTTTGTAAAAGGTTATGCAATATTGTTTTTTTTTTTTTTGTGGGGGGATTAATTGGTTTATTTGAAAGGGTTTAAGGGTTTCTTCCAATGGGAGATGAGACGGTTGAAAAAACAGGAGTTTTTGTTATCAAAAGTGAAAGATGCTTACGAGTTTTATTGCCTAACGCCTTTTTAATGAGAACATCAATACAAATCTATGTGAAGGATTCCGAGATAGGTTGATAAAAGGCATTAAAGATTCCGTTAATAAAAAGGATAATATGTGTATAATTGTTGTAAGGAAAACGATGTTACTGATGCTTACATAAGATGGCTTACGAAAGGTTGCTATACACTTGGGGTTATCTGTAACAAACCAAATTGGGGATAATTTAACGTTTTTGAAGTTTATTTCACTTTCGGAAAACATTGTTAAGCTAACTCAATTTGATACACCACTAAATTGAATCGAAGAATTTTTTGTTCCATCGCTTTATAAATTGGGTAAATTTTGGTATGAATAACAAATGGTTTCAACCGGAGTTAAGTGTTGACCAAGTGTTGTTATGTAATCTGATTCATTTATGTGAAAAGTGAATTTTAAGCAGTTTGTTTGGCTAAATATATGTGGGAACTGGGAAGAGTTATGAGTTGAAAATATTACCTTATAGAATTTAATAACATCCGCGAAGCGGTTAGATTATATGAGTATTAATGGCTTTTTCAATGCGTCGTTGATAGTTAAAATATAATAAAAGGCACGACTGGGTCGCACGTACTTGCTCCTATGTGCTCATTCCTTTTAAGTGCAGGCGTCTTTTTGACAAAGATTTCATTTTAATGTTTTTTCTTGACGTGCAACTTCTTTAGAATCGTTGTGATTTGAAGCTCGAAGAAACGAACATGCGTCACATTAAAGGGATAAACACATAAATATGTAGGATTGTTAGCTTTTGCAGTTTTTTTAGTGTATTTTCTTTCCACTTGTGGTTTAGTGTTTATAATATAATTTGTTAAAAGAAATATATATCTTTCTATTAGCAAATTATATTATAAAGAGTTTTTTCAGTTTAATTTTCATTTTCGTATGGAAAAAATTGAACAACTGGCATAAAGATTCGTAGGAATCAAGAGATAGGGAAATAAGGCTCGCTAGGTATAGGGACCCATAGGTACTTTTAACAGTAATTTACTTTTTGAAATCAAATTTATTAAAATAGCCTAATATTATGTTTGATGGATCGATAAAGGTATGGTGTTTGCATTCAATAGGTAATCGAGTATTTTTTGTATTTTTTAGTTGTTTTTGCTTGTTTATGTGTTTATCATAGGCGTCCTTATTATTTATTCTGTATGCTGTATGCTGTTATGATCATCAAATGCTTTAAAATAAATAACAAATAATAATACAAATAATGAAGTTTGCTTTTATTAGACTAGTGGCTTGGGCTTAACCGAGCAATATAAAACAAAATTTTGGGGAAAATATTAATCAAATAATTTTTCTTATTTCTTTTGCTGTTTTCTATTTAATGAATTTTTCATTTCAAAATCAAAAATTTCAAATTTCAAAACCAGTTTTTTTCAAATGTTTTTTTTTTGAAAAACTTTTCGAAAACATATTTTAAATTTTTTTGAGTATGTCAATTTGTAGAAATCTATAGTTCATACTAGGAGAAAAATTTAAAAAAAATAAGAAAATAAATTGCACGACTGGATCGCACATACTTGCTCTTATGTGCGGTCACAGCTTGGAATAAAATTTGAAAAAGATTATATTCGATTTTTCTGACTTTTGATTGTTTGAAAAAAGTATGTAAAATAGTTTTCAGCAAAAAATTTAAACGCCCTTTTATTTCTTTAAAAAATGTGAAAAAGTGTGATTTTTTTCTCAAAATCGTTAGAGCCGTTTTTAAATAAAACGGTTTTTTTAACAACTTTTTTTAAAAAATTTAAAAAAAATAATTCAAGAATACAAACTTAAGCACACAAATAACGTATATTTAAAAACTAAATTAAAAAAAAAAAATTACTTACCCGTTTTCAAAATATTGATTTTTCAAAAAAAAAAAAAAAATAAAAAAATTATTAAAAATACAAAAAAAAGTTTAGGAAAAAAATGAATGCTAAATTACTCAGGCTACCTACATACATCTTCTTGAATATCAATTTTGATTGTAATCGGATCACCAGTTTTCGAAAAAAGTCGAAGAAAAAAAACCGGTCCTATGGGAGGTACCGTTTTTAGCCCACCATATTTAATTTTTTTTTCACCAAAATGTAATGCATACCTTCAGTAGTATACTGATTTTTTTTATAGAAATTCTTGGAGCCGCTTTCGAGAAAAATAAGCTTTTACATAACGGTTATATGACAGGTACCGTTAATTTTTGAGCTAAAAAAAAATTGAAAAAGTCCTCTGTAGAATGTCAAAAGAACCTTAAGTTCAAAATTTGAAGACAATTGGACCAACCGTTTAGGCTGCAGTCCAAAATACATCCGAACAGACAGACAGACAGACAGGCAGACGGACAGAATATTGCCAGTAACTCAAATATAATTCACTATTGCTTTCTGCAATGTGTTTTATGAAGAGTCGATAATCATCGACCTATTTTGTGCGTCTTAGAAGAGCATGAACGGTCTAACTGATGAGCCCACCGTTCATGCTTGGGCGAAACGCACACTTTTTGGAGTAAAGGACACAAAACCTTTTTATTGAATTTAATTCAATAAAAACTCCACAAAAAAACAACAACAAACAACTAGCAATAGTTTTTGTTGTTGCAATATATTTTGTATCAAATATGTTTTTCTATCATCGTAATGTCATGTTTGATTGTTATCTCAAAATTTTTAATCTGCACGAATGCATAACTTGTATTATAGTACCTATAATCGCAAGTAAAAATCTATAGATTCGTTTTCAAAATATGCAAGAAACAAAATAAGTTTTTTTAAAAAAATTATTAAAAATTAAAAAAAAATGTTTTTGAAAATTTTAATAAACAATACTATTTAAATCATAAAACACTATATATTTTGAAAATTTCATCAAAATCCGTCAATAAAAACCGGTCATATGGGAGGTACCGTTATAAAACTTTTTTCTGAAAAATGCATTAAAACTCGAAGATAGCTTTTGCATAGAAAACACCATTCAGAAAGTTTTATCAAAATCATAGAAGCCGTATTCGAGAAAAATAAGTTTTTCATTAAAAGTTATATGGCAGGTACCGTTAGTTTTGGAGCTAGAATGCCAATTCGAAAACAAGTCGGGTAGAGTACTCTAAAAATACTATATACCAAGTTTGAATGAAATCGGCCCAACCGTTTAGGCTGTAGGAATCGATACGGACAGACAGAGAGACAGACAGACAGACAGACGGACGGAATTTCCGGACCCACTTTTTTTTACTTCTCTATCATCGTAATGTTATGTTTGGTTGTTAGAATTTTTTTTTTACAAATGCATAACTTGCATTATAGTCCCTATAAATCGCAAGTAAAATAGGGGACCTAAGTGGCTACCTTGGGGGATACCGGAGGTACCTAAGAATGGACTAGATAGAGCAGATCTGAATCGAATACTTTAAAACTTATGTTATGACAGTCTTATTGAGAAAATCGAGAAAGGATCAAAGTAAGAAGATAGGCTAGTAGGATAAGATACAAGAGACAGTGAATTATGTTAAGAATATGAAAGCTGCGGAAATAATGATATTGGGCTCCAGAACTAAGGTGAAAATAAGGAAATTTATCAATAGGACTTGCAAATGTGTTTGGTTTATAGACTTGGAGATAAAATAAATAAATAAATTTATTGGCGCGACAGCTCCTTACGGAGCCAAGGCCTAGTGACTAATACTCTCAACCATTCCTCTGTGTGTGTTGTTACTCTGCAAGAATGGAAGGGACCTACAGTTTACCGCCGAGTCCGAACGGCTACATGAGATGCACTTTTTCGAGACAAATTTTACTCTTGGAGGTTTTGTCAGTTCCTCGCAAGAGGCAGTACCCCAGAAAAAAAGGTGGCTATGAGCTGGATTTGAACCCAGGTTCTTTCGCTTAGCAGTCCGACACACTAACCACTAAGCCACGGGGCACACTAGACTTGGAGATAGTACTTATAAATTATTGGATTAAAATTGAAAGAAAAACTTTTTCACTAAAATATAAGATCATCATCTTCTATCTTATCCATGCATCGTGAAGGTTAGTCATTTTCTTTAGACGCCATTTGTAGTTTTACGAGACGTGTTAATTTGGGTGTTTTGGAAAAAAAAGGGTTAACACTCTTTGGTAAGTTCTGGAATTTTGAGATACCATAGTTAGCAAAAAAACTCATCATCATCGACTGGATCCAGTTTTGAACGTGTTGTCAATTCTATCAACATCTGTAGTATAGTAAGGGTTCCATATTATAGAACAATACTCCAAGACAGATCATACCATAGAGAAGTTAAGCGATTTAAGAGTGAGAATTTTAGAGAACTCAAGAGTATTCCTTTTAACCGACTCCACCATTGAATTAGCCTTAAAGGTCTATATGAGTCTTAAATGTTAATTTTTGATCTAAAATAACCCCCAGATCTTTCTTTTCTGTGGCTCTTTTTAAAGTTATAACAGATAAGCTATAGCTCTACTGAATCAAATTGTGTTTCCTTAAACAAGTAGGTACTTGGCATTTAGACACATTTAAGTGCAGAAAATTACGGTTACACCAATGGGAAAATCTTAAAAGATCATTATGGGATTGGGAGTGAATTAAAATATCTGATATATCATTAATGAACAAGAGGAATAGCAATGGTCCAATGTGGCTACCCTGTGGAACTTCAGACGGCACTGGAAATGGTTCCAAAAAATATCCATCAATTTTAACAATCTGAAAATGATCCGGTAAGTAAGATTAGGCCGTTGAAGCAAACTAGAATGAATACCTAGGTGACATAGTTTCTGAACTAGGATCTTGTGATTAACCCTATCGAAAGCCTTGGCAAAATCCGTGAAGATAATGTCAGTTTGAAGGTTATTCTCAAAATTTGATACTATTGATGTTCTGAACCAAAATGGATAGATACGTCGCTGTTGACCTACCAGACATAAATCCATGTTGAAAGATAGATATATGCTCTCTAACAACAAAGAACAGCTTTTTGGCAAATTATTTTTTCGAATAACTTGGGCATACGAGAGATCTTGCAAATAGGTCTGTAATTTGTAATATCTTGTTTTAATCCCGCTTTGAAGATAGGAGTTAAAAATTTCCATCAATGCATCTAGGACTTCCTTCTCGTTATAACCTGTAGAAAACCTAAACTTAACCTCTCAGGCACAGCACTTAAACTATGAATAGGCACATCATCAGAATAAACTGATTTGAAAAACCTAGCAAACAAATTATAAATATCTGAAATACCATTAGTCCCTACCATTAGTTCATACAGCTAGGAAACCCCTTAGTGTCACGCTTAGAGTTTAAAATTTCCAGAATTTTCTACAGTCCTTCTTGATCTTATCTTCCATTGAAAAATTATAATGGTGTTTATTTTTTTTTTTGTTTATTTATTTATTTATTTATAATAGGCGTACACTGTAAGATATAATATCTTATTTTTAGTGTAGCACTTTAATTAAATCTTTTATAAGCTTTATTTGTTTGATTTTTAATATTAGACAATGTTTTATTAAACCAAACAGAATTACAGTTACAGTTAATTTTCTTTGTTGGTATAAAAGGTTCCACTGTTTCTTCGAGTACACATTTCAGAATATCGTACGCTTCATTCAGATCAAGTTAGTTCCTCATATCATCCCAAGACAGTGAGCCCAAATAGGAATAAATTGCACATATTTAGATACTTATTGATGTCGTCATTTCAAGATCCTTCTCTATTAACCATTGATTCGAAATACAAGATATTCAAACCTCTGGACCTTGGAAAGGACTTTGTCATTTAAATAAATATCTCTCATTCATATTATTCAGTCTTTTTGTGTTAATGCGGTGAAGGACTGCAAAGGAAAGCCTTAGAAAATGTTTATTTAAAAACTCCCTAACAGTACTGTTGCCTTAACAGAAAACGTGCAGCCGAACAACTAGCGGAAGCCCTGGATTGCTGTAAGAAAGAACTTTTTGGATGAGGCCCGGACCGAATCCCGGTTACAGCGTTGATCATAATTATGCATAAGCGGCGAGTGGAAAAGGAGATACAGTTGCATCTCCTGTATAGCCACACAGACTGGCTGTCTTAATCCGCCCAAAATGTTCGGTAACACCGTGGAAGGAAATCCTATTAGAGAACGGGCGAGACTCAGGTGACACTCGCCAATGAAATAGAACCTCTGTCAACTTAACGTGCAAAACTGAAAGCAGCTATAGCTTAAAACCGAGCTAGTTAATGCACCTTGTTTGGTTGAGACTCTGGTCAATCCTGAGCTGTAGTGCCAGCTAAGGTAATATTAAAGATGAACACTTTTTGAAGTAATTTTCTTACAGGTGAGTTAGGGGTTTTAACTATTTTTAAACTATTGGAATTGGAGTATGTACGTAACTACCATAATTTCAAATAAAAAATAAAAATAAAAAAACACATTTCCCCCACAAATATAGATTTGGGACATCTGCCATCTATGCCAATTTTTGCTTCTTTTTACCGAAATATTTTTTTACAACATTTTGTATGTTGAGAGGTATGAATAAAAATTAAAATAGGAACGCTAACAGCTTTATAAAAATGTTCTTTCTTACTTATCTATAGTTTTTTTCTTATATCCACATAAGTTAGTTGCTTACAACTCTCCCCCAAAAATTCAACTGCATTCGCTTCAGAACATGAATTTCTCCTTGTTTTTTTTTTTTTTTTTTTGTTTCACTGTAAAGAAATTGGTAAACATTCGCTGAATAAACAAATACTACCATTACTTACTTCATAACCCTATTAAACCATCAAAAACCAACTTATCCACCCACTATCAAGACTATCAAGGTACTGCTTAACATCTGCCACTCCAAATATACAAAAAAGACTTCACCCACCACTTTCCAACATTGAAATCCGTAATTTAATTTCAATCGCATAGAATGCTATAGGTAACCTCTATTCCTCTGTGAACTGGCATATCCTTCAGTCATTCCACTCCAAGCTCAAACAAATATCAATTACAACACAATAGCCAACGACAATTCCACAAAAGGATTTCAAATTGTAGACCTTCCTTCTCATCAGTCATCATATCCATGCCACGCTAAAAGAACTAACAAAAAAAGTAATATAACAATGAATTAAAAAAAAATCCTCTAGATATATATCCTGCTTGCAACCTCACAGAGGGTGATATATGATTGTAATTATTGTCCGATCACATGAATTGCACACAATTGCCGTACATAATAGAAGTGGCAGCAAGTAAATAAAATCGTTTAACCGCCCAAAACTAACAAAATGGGAACACAACACACAAAATCCAATACTTAAGTTTCCACCACTGTGACTATTGTATGCCACATAATGCGAACAAAAGGATCAATTTTAAAAAACAGTCGAATTAAACAACGTTATGGAGTGTATAGAGGTACCCGACCCATACTTAGATGAACACAACCTACCCAATCATCATCCTCATCATCATCGTGCGTCGTTATAACAAAGGCAATCGTGATCCTGAATCCTCCAACAATTCAGCTGAAATCTCCAGGACAATCGGCATTGCGTATACTCATCAGCATCACACAACGTAATTGCACACTCGCTTCCAGGAAATTACCCAACAACGATTTGAAGAAAGAACCAAAAAAACTACATAAACTTAGCACATTTTCCAGATCTGCACACAGCCTGTGGAGTGTGGATTTGCAGAGCTCTAAGTACTCATTCGTCGGGGCACCCCCTGAAGCCTACAAAAACATTTGCCTATACCAAACCCTCTCCCTGTCTAGATTAATTCTTTTTTCTTATTTATTTCAAATAAAATTGTAATTCATGTATAAAAAAAAACACACAGCTTACCCTTCCCGTGGTAAGAACAACAAAGTCCTTATTGGTTGGCAACCCAATTGGAAACAATGGACGACTAGTAGTTCTCTCGCTCAGTTCCATTTGTTTCAAACTGTCACCGGCCACAATGGCGGCACGTACTTAACGAATTGTTCCCGGTTGAATGCATCTAGTGGATGCTGTTACTTTGTTTTTCCTTCAGGTTCCACATCTATATCCTTATTCGTTGATATTTCATATTTTATTTAAAAAAAAAAAAAGATTGTTTCAAAAGTGCTTGTTCAATCCTTATATTGCCAGCGAGATGACATTTCAAGTTGCCATCCTTTTGGGGAGTTCGGAGCAACGCAAAAGAGCTACACCAACTGGCTGACGATGATGATGGGAACTTTAGTGTGCACACTTGGCTCTTTTTGTTGTTCCTTGATGGGCTCTTAATTGTTTATTGCCATAAGGACTTTTCCGTTATTTTCTTTGGTTTTATTTGTTTTAATTTATTCACTTTTGAAACGGTTTTGGCGAAATGCACAAAGCCAGTAAGAGAGTAAGAGAGTGTTGAAGCTTGAAGTTTGATGGAAAAAGACGAATAATATACAAAAGGACTTGGGACTGAATTGTGGTGTGGAATTTTTCATCAAATTTGTATTTTTTATCCTTAGGTCTAGAAATTTCTGAAGTAACAATAAAAAAAAATAAATGGTAAGTGATTTTTGTGTCGTCTGTTCTAATGTTCGCGGTTTAAGGAAGAATTTCTTCCACGTGTACGTCTACACTGTTCGATACTGGCCAGTTGTTTTGGCATTAAGTGAAACTCAGGTTGGAGTAAATACTGATTTATCAGAATTTGCTCTATATGGGTATAGCTTGGTGCCATTACCAGGGCCGGATCTACCTAAGGGCTGCTTGGGCTGCAGCCCAGAGCCCCGAGGTTACAAGGGGCCCCCAGACCCCGCTAAAAACAATAGGCGATAATTTGAATTTAAAAAATGGTTGTCTGTCAAGTCGGTTTACGGACGATATTTTTACGTAATAATGAATCTATTTGAAGGGAGTAGCAACTCGCAACACCAAGAAAAAAAGACAAATGATGAAAATGTGCAAATTCTTGACTACCAGCAACCTTCTGATCAAAGGGAAAATGATATTGGTGTTCCGCGACAGAATGGTAACACCGAGACAGAAAGAAATTTAGAGAATATTAATTTTGAGTTTGAGAAATATGTTGACGTGGGCTTGTGGCCAGAATTGCTAAATAATGATTTTTATAAATGACATCCTCTCACATGAAATGACTGACTTTCAAAATAAAGATCCGAAAAATATATACTCAGCTTCTATAAAGAAATACAAGGAACAAAACAGAGCATTTTCAAATAGCCATTTCATAAAAAAAAAATGAAAAATGGTCAATCACTGGAAAGATCTTGGCTAACATATTCAACCAGTGTTGGTGCTGTTTTTTGTTTGCCTTGATTTGGAAAGTGCACGTCATATTATTAATTACTATACAGATGACATAGACGAGCATTTAGTGAATGAGTGCATTCAATTAAAATCGTACACTTCTTTCCATAAATTATGATCTAACAAAAGACTTGCAATGTGATGACCAAATAAAATAATTTGCAGCACAAAAATGCAGAAAGGTTGATTAATAAATTATAATTTATATAACATAACTGTCACACACATAACCTGTCAATTTCTTCTCCTAATTCATAATAAATAAATAAAATTATTTTATTGTTTTATCACTATTTTGGTTTCTCTCTCACCCAAAGGTTGCCTGGAAGAGATTGCTACCACAGCAATAAGGTCGCCTTTTGTACAACTAATACTTGCGTAGATTTAAGTAATATTTATATTATTATAGAAACAGTTTTTGACATGGCTATTAGTTAAGTACTTAGATAGGCCCCTAAGTAGTTTCAGCCCAGGGCCCCACAAATTCTAGATCCGCCCCTGGCCATTACTCTTTTCTTATCATGGTCTCGTGGTGACGTGGTTACATCACCTTACCCAACTGATCGATGTGCCAACGCGTATAGCGGATGTTGCTGGGCAAGCCGCCCATATTCTTGACTTGTTTCTTACTTCTCACCCTGATAAATATACCATTAATGGTCTACATTTAGCACTTCTGACCATTGTGTCATTTCAGCTAATTTATCATCCTCCACCCATCCAGTTAAAGAAAAACTTCCCACCAGGACCGTTTGGTAATACGAGAAAGTTAACTGGGACGGCCTGAATATTTTTTTCGAAAAACTTTAACTGGTCACTATGCTTCTTCGATAGTGACATTGTTGCCAGTGCTGAAATGATCACAAATGGGATTCTTCTAGGGATGCATGCTAGTTAAAATTATTTAACCATAGAAAAAGTCTTGGTTTGATTCCGAGCGTAAATAAGTAAGTTTCCGATCCTATACATTTTTGATCATTTGTAAAAAATATTAAAAACTCCTCAACATCTTCGGTTCCAAAGCTTATCGACAATAACAAACCAATTGTTTACTCTTCAGAGAAGGCAAACTTGCTCGCCGCCCATTTCGCTGCCAGCTCCACGCTGCTTAACAGCAACGTTGCCCTTCCTGTACTTGAGAATGTAAATTTTTCCATGGGACAGATTTTTTGCCGCACTCGTACAGTAGCAAGAGCTCTCAAAGATCTCGATATACACAAATCCGCTGGCCCGGATGGTATACCCCCGATTCTTCTGAAGAGGTGTTCTTCCACACTGGCAAAGCCACTGCGTAAGCTTTTCTATCGCTCCTACTCTTCTAGAATCTTTCCTAGAAAATGGAAAACAGCATTTGTCCAGCCTGTCCCTAAGAAAGGTGACCCATCCTCCCCCTCCTCCTACCGACCCATAGCACTGACATCCCTTCTTTCTAAGGTCATGGAAACACTGATTAACCGTCAGCTTAAGGAATATCTCGAAGATCGAAAGCTTCTCCATGACCGTCAGTATGGCTTTCGCAGCAACCGTTCCACGGGTGATCTGATGGCATATCTCACCGAACAGTGGAACAAATCTTTACATCGCTTTGCTGAAAGTAAGATTATTGCTCTTGATATCTACAAGGCATTTGATAGAGTTTGGCATGAAGCTCTCTTATCGAAAATGCGTGCTTTTGGGATCGATGATACTCTTGTTCGTTGGATGAGAAGCTATCTTCTGGACCGTTCAATACAAGTTGTATTGGACGGATTCAAGTCTGATTCCCACAAAATAAATGCTGGTGTGCCCCAGGGTTCTGTTCTGTCTCCGATTTTGTTCCTCATTTTTATAAATGATCTTCTGTCTGTTACTGCTAATCCACTTTACTGTTTTGCTGACGACTCTACCCTCAGCTTTTCATATTCGTTCGATAATTCACGTCCTTCGCCTTCGGACGTACAATTGCAACGGTACCGTATGTCAAGCTCATTAAACTCCGATTTATACAGCATTGTCAAATGGGGTAATAGGAATCGTGTGGAGTTTAATGCTTCGAAAACTCAATGCTGTCTTCTGTCGTTAAAGCTAAACATACCCCCAATGCCATTGTCCATGGCACTTACATGGAAGAAACCGAAAAGCTCTCAGTACTCGGTATGTGTGACAACACGACATTAAGATAGATAGGAAATAGAACTGCCGCTGAAGCAATTGCCCCTCTCCAACACTGACGCAAAGGTTCATGTCTTTCCTTATTTTTTTTTTTTTTTTTTTAACTAAGTGTCTGTTAGGCACATTGCCTTTTAGAATGCAACATGACGTTGCACGACACTAGTTAGAAGAATTAGAAAGATAGGAAAGAATTTTTTTTTCGGCGCAGTAGATCGAGAATTAGGTGACTATTTTCTCACTTAAAACTCACGGGCGGCTCTAGCTTGGACTATTTCTTCTCAACCTGAGTATCGAACTGACGACCTCCGGGTCAGAAGCAAACATCTTATCTACTGCACCAATGCCGCAGTTGTCGTTTCTTTTATGTTCACTCGAAGTAGCCAGCTGCATTCGTCCCGTTAAAAGTTTCTCCCGTAATATTCGTCACGCAAGGAATGCGCATCAGTTCACCCTTGAGCCCAATTTCGGACGTACCGCGAAATATAGGGATTATTTTTTTAGCAGAACAACACGAATTTGGAATAGTTTAGCCGGCGAGATTTTAACCTGCCATTTTGATCTGCAAACACTCAAAACCAATGTTTATCGACACCTCTTATCTCTACCCTCCCTAAATTCCTAATGCCCGCGCAGTGTGTTCTATATTAAAAGGGAAACAAATAGTCCCTTGTGTGCTCGTTAATTATAAAATAAAACTTAGGATAAAAAAGCACAAAGATACCAATTTTATTTTAACCATTTATAAGCTATAAGTAATTGCAGGCTGTGATCTGGGATTTAATTGTCTGCTCCTTCCTCGTTTACAATACCTTTAATAACTTCACCCATTCGTCCATGCGTTATGCAATTCATTGTATTAAAAAGCCATTCGTCCTTATTGTCTGTTTGCGTAAATGCATTGCATTCTCTAACAATATTTACAAGTCCCGCATTGCCCCTATACCCTTTAAGTATTTCGTCAATATGAAGCCCATTTGTGTCGTCCCACAGTTCTAGACTCTCGAAGACACATCTCATATAATGCTGAGTTTGGTGGATATTTGGATAGTCGAAGTGTTGAGTCATTCCAAGTGAACACATATTGTGAGATACTTTCATTTGCTGACCAAGAGGAATGATCCATCCTAGAGCCTGTTGAATAAAATTAACTAAAGTGATTGAAATAATTGAATAACTATTTTTACTTGTGATATGATGACTGGGAGTACAAGAAAGACGAACTTCATTTCGTGTTGAAAGATTGAGTGCAACTGAGCTTAGTATAATAGAATTCAAGAAGTTTTAAAAATGAAAACTAAGATAAATTGACAGCAGAAATAATAACTAAGAATGGGAATGTATCTTACAGTCATCAATCTGTCTGAAAACAATAAATGTAAAAAATGTTTAGTTATTTATGAAATGTTAATAGATCTAGCTAATTTAGTAGAGTATTTGGTTTTTTTTTTTTTTTTTTGAACAATTAATCAAGAAAATGCAAACTTTGAAATGAAGGTATGTTTTTGGTATAAATACTATCGGGTATACGGCTGGACTTGCTGCCGTTCAGTTTGTTAGTTTGTTGAAGAAGTGAGAAGCTTTAATCTTACAATGCTCTTTCCAATATGTTTGATAGTTAGACACACACGTCAACTATTGTATTTCTGGTATGCCAAAAACAATGCTACTGTAAAGAAAATTAACGAGCAATCTATCTTAGTTGGACTAAATTCAGATTCCGAATTGAATGTTGTTTATCCTACGAAATGGATCAATATTTCCAAGTTTCATCGTAACACCGAGGCTGCTGACATTATCAACTATGTAGGGATCCCTTTCAATCACATCAAATGTTTTATTAATTAATTATTAAAAAAGGGTCTATATACAGAAAACATAAATTTCGTTAACTTTAAATTATGCGTTTTAAACGATTCATCAATTTGGCCTTATGCGTTTAGGGTAAATTTTTTTGTCAATTTCTTAAGAAGTCAGGAAGATGCCTTGCTAATCTCAGTCATATAACATTATTGACAATACTACCCTAGCCGACGTAATTGCTTCTCACGATCAACTTATTTTCAACCCAATTTGTCTTTATATTATCAGAATGTAGGTGGTTTAGGGACTAAACTTAACCAATTATTTTTAGCTCTTTCTGATGAACTGTATCACATTATTGTTATACACAGAAACTTGGCTAACAGAAAATGTTCTATCTTCTGAGGTTTGTTCTTCATCCTGTTATTCATTATTTAGAAAAGACAGATGTTCTCAGATAACAGGGTTTGAGGTGGAGTTTTGATAGCGGTTCGATCAAGTTTATGTTGCAGGCTTATCGAGCTTGTATCTAACTCTATTTCGACTAACTCTAATTTGGAGGTTGATCAATTAATCGCTTAAATAAGAATGAATGCAAAAAAATTAACTGTTTGTTATAAGTAGTTATATTCCGCCAAAAAGCACTTTAGATTTATATAGTATACACCCTAGTAACTGTTTGGAAAATTTTGTTAATCTGTCTAGCTCACAGCATGTATTATTATATGGTGGTGCTTTCAATGCAGGTTCAATAACCTAGACTTTTGATCCAGATGAAAAACTGTTAATTCCTCTTAACATTACAAACGAGACTGAAGCATTTGTAGCTGATTTTTTTTTTGGTCAATATGATTTCGTTCAGAGTAATTCATGTTGCAATGATTTTAATCGAATACTAGATCTTATCTTGGTTGACAAACAATTTAATGTATCAGTCTAAATATCTCAGATGCCAATGTTTCAAAATTCTGTACATGATTGTGCTTTAGAGGTCAATCTAATTTTTTTAAGCTTTATTAAGAAAAAACATTTTAAGAGTAGAAAAGTGTGTGGAATGAACTAGCTTGAAAACTCTGCCATCTTTTGTGATCCTTAATTGAAAGGAGGTCTCTACACGGAATTTGTTGGTCCAACGCTCATATTCGGTCCACAATGTTATTGGACAATGTACAAGACGTATGAAATTAAATTAAGGGCACAATTTTATATCTGGGTGCACAGTTTAAAAGTAAGTACCTATCCGCAAACAAAAGAGCTGAACTGCGAACTTATTAATAATCATCATATTCTTTAACGCTTTCAAAAATCTTGAAAGGACACATGTCGTTATTTCAAATTCATGTGAAACCCTTAATTACATGGATCATAAGAAGAAACCAATTTGGTCATAACAAATACAGTAAAACCACAGAAAATAATTCTACTTTTGTAGAAATATTTCAAATTTATCACGCTGGCAAGTTTGTGCTTACAATGAAAGAAAGTTCCTGTTGTGTTTCCCACTGTTTACCATATTCGTTAAACATTTCCATTCGACTTGTTTTTCCCAATAAATTCGTGCCCAATTAAAATCAAAATTACCATTGTTCCAAATTAAATGTCAACTTTCATATAACACAACCACGTAGTTCATATTATTAAAACAAATACTCCACGGGCCATCGAATTTAAAAAAAAAAAAGAAGAAAACAGAAGAGCAAAATATAATTATTAAAGGCACCTCATCATCAACCTAAATCAGTTCACACGGATCAACATAAACAGAGAGACTCTCGGGAAACTATTTAACGTGGTCCTTCACCCTAGTCCTGCCCGAATAATTACGAGATTATTTTAAAATTAGAACAAAGATTCCAAAAATAAAACCCAAATCAACCCCTACCCACGCGCCAATGAATCACCCTCATGGATTTCAAATAATTGCCGAGAAATCAAATAAAATTCGCAAAAGGGAATTTTAAAATATCCAATTGTGTTCGAATTCGAAAACAATAAAACACACAAATTCCCGTTTCACTCCCCGTTTGAGCGACAAACGACGTACGACAATGAACGACGTTCGATGTCAGATCCAGGTCCACGTGACAAAACCGCATCATCCGAACAATGGTGGGCACCAAACCAACCGAACAAAACAAGCGTTTATGTCATTTGTTCCTCATATCCTTGATTTGACTGATAAACCAAAATAAATTCCCAAAATAAGCTTCCCTTATCGAAAGGATACATATTAGTATTCGAAAATTTAAATCCTTTGTTTGGCGGTATGCAAGAAAAGATTTCAAAAATCAAATGCAATCCTTGACAAGGACTTGCCCCACGAACTATGCAGTGATTGTCAATAGGTTAAGAGAGGGAAAAAGAATGACTATTATGATGGTACAGCGGCATCCATTGTGATAAGGAATTTTAAGTCCAGGTAAAATGTCCAGTCAGCGGGTTTTGGAAAACAAAAGAAAATTACTTATACACGCTTTGTTTTGTCCTTCGAAATGGAGATACTTGCATCGGACAGATACACAAGTTGTGGATGCCCAAAATGCATTCCAGAGTTAACCAGCATATATACTAACTGGAGAGTCCTGATGAGGACCCCCGCTTCCGGTAGTTTTTTTTCTTCATGTTTCCGCACAGATTACAAAGGACGAAACTATGTTCGAGACAGTTCAAAATGTAGAGGGCACAAATCTATACCGAGGAGGACTAGGACTAGCTTTTGATCGTGCTGGCACACAATTGCACACAATGCGGATATAAGGACGCATAAGATGTCCTCAACGAAGCTATAGTAGTTGTTGCTGTGTTTGTTGTTCAACTGTTGTTTGCCGTTCGATGACAATGTCCAATTCATTGACTCCTGACTCATGAGCAATATTTTCTAATTCCATCGAAACAAGGACAATAGGTTTTGAATATGATATGTGTTTGGTACGGTTCCACCATCATCATCATCATCATCGTCGCATCAAGGACTCTATATGTGATAAGAATATCCTGAGAATGGACTATCCATTGGCCATTCTTTCCCACAGACTTCAGCCTAAAAGTGGGAAATCTTCTAGTGTGTGCGTGCCAAAGAAGGATATGCTTTTTCTGACCATTATCCTTAAACTATTGTTCCCGTTATTGTCTTGTTTGATTATTTATTTATTTGTATAGGTATAGAGCACTTCTATGCGAGCATTTAGTGCACCCACAGCATTGGGAGGATATTACCCTATATCTATTGGAACAAAGGACTTTTTGTGTTGAATGGGTAATCCTTGGCCTTACGCTGGTCATCATTGTTGTGCGGATGAATGGTTTGTTATTTAGTATTTGGACAAGTGTGGTGTTTATTGTACATATCCGCCTGTAAACAAAAGGCTTATACATTTTAATGTCCTGCAAGTTTTGATGAAACATTTTATTAAATCCAATATTAATAATGCTGTCGTTTTGGCTATTATTAAATTAATTGTTATAATTGTTTTGGTGGGGGCGCTAAGCCATTAAGGATTTTATTGATAAATTGGTGGCAAATACCAATTTTACTGTAGAAAAGGGATAATGAATTTATGAGGGTATTTGGCAAACAAATAATTCGGTAACAATGGGATATGAGATGACATTTTATGTATTTTTATTTTCTTTATTATGAAATAGTGATTCAGTAAAAGTAAATAAATAATAAGAGTAGATGATTAAAAAATATTATTTTGTAATAACAAAACTGAAATAAATTATTTACAGAATGCAGCTCATTATTTTATTTCTATAATTAAATGTGTTATTAATACGTGTGTTGGTAAGTTAAATATTAATTCCATTTGTCAAATAAAATAACAATTAATATGACAAAAAATTCTTAAATCTCCCAAAAATAATAAAAGAATTTAGATAATGTCAGCAAAAATTATGTTATATTGAGTTCAATTGTTTAAACAGGTTTGAAATAATATTAAATTCATAATAATTATATACAATATAAGGTCTAAGTATAGAGGAAATTGGTCAATGTGCAGGAACGGGGTTTAATATTTTAATACAGCTTTTCCGCTTGTCGTAAGAAACGACTAAAGAGAAATCACGTCTAAAGACAATGAATATCAATTTCAAAGATTCGAAATGAGCCCAGCGACACCTAAGCACCGGTATTCACCTAACCGTTTTCAAAAAAATGATTTTTCAAAAAAAAAATATTAAAAATACAAAAAAAAGTTTTAGAAAAAAATTAATGCGAAATTATTTAGACTATCTACATCTTCTTGAATATAATTTTTGATAGTAATCGTATCACCAGTAAATAAACCGGTGCAATGGGAGGTACCGTTTTCAGTCCACCATATTAATTTTCTTGTTCACCAAAATATAATGCTTTCCTACAGTAGTACCTATACTGATCTTTCTAATTTTCGAGAAAAATAAGCTTTTACATAACGGTTATATGACAGGTAGGTACCGTTTATTTTTGAGCTAAGAAATAAATTGAAAAAATTCCTCTGTAGAATGTCAAAATAACCTTAAGTTCTTAATTTGAAGACGATTGGCCCTACTGCTTAATCTACAGTCCAAAATACATCCGAACAGACAGACAGTCAGACAGACGGGCAGAATTTTGCCAGTCGGTGACCGCAACTTTAAGAGCGTTAATTGTTGAATTTCATAGCAAAATCATCTTCAGTGACGAAGCTCATTTTTGGCTCGATGGGTTCGTCAGTAAGCAAAATATGCGTTATTGGTCGAGGGAAAATCCACATTTGCTTCATGATTCATCACTTCATCCACTTAAAATAACAGTTTGGTGCGGTTTGCATGCGGGCGGCGTTATTGGGCCACATTTTTTCATCGACAATAACGATCGTCACGTTACTGTGAATGGCCAGCGTTATCGCGCCATGATTACCGATTATTTTTGGCCCGAATTGGAAGATATGGGCTTGGACGATATGTGGTTTCAACAGGATTGTGCCACAAGCCACATAGCACACCTTACAATAGATTTATTGTAGAGAAAGTATCTCAAAAAATAGCCGCCCGTTCGTCCGATTTAACGCCTCTAGACTATTTTCTTTGGAGCTAAGTTAATACATTGGCTTATACCACAAAGCCGACGACGTTGAAAGAGCTCACAGCCAACATTGAACGCTAAAATGCGGCCGTTTCGGCCAAAATGTGTGGCCGAGTCATCGGAAATTGGGTCCAACGAATCGACCGCTAAAAACGTGCCCGCGGTGGCTATATGAACGAATTCGAGTTCCATTCATAAATGCTTTGATTGTACTTTAAGGCGATAATAAAGTTTTGGAATTATCTCAAATGGTTTGCGATCTTACCGCCAACGGACAAGAAAAAGTTTGTCCGACCAGCAGTTTTGTACATTTTATGTCATTTACCATAGGTATATTTATGGCTGCATTTTCCATTAACTCCATGAGGTAGGTACGGCCGTCTCCCCTACTAACTGTCTGATTAAGATTTTGTTCCATTGTCCTCGCACTGAAATCGTTATTGCCAGCGATGTAAGCGATGTACACAATCGCAGTTGGCTTCGCTTTTCTGGCCAGACAATACCCAAAGGAAGATACATATCTTGAGATCTTTGATGGGTAACACCACCGCACACTTTACACAAATATCAAATACCGAATGTTCCTGGGCAAGCTGCCCATACTCTTATATGTTTCAAGTTAGTAGTACCAGACCCACCACGAAAATCCTTCAAGGCGTGGCGAACTGCAAATTAACAGGCAGCTGTCTTTGAGGAGCATAGCCTTCTATTTATCTGTGGTGCCCAATAAAGCTGGGTGTGGGTAGTGCTATTCCCTGTCAAGTCAAGGCCAATCATCCTTAAGCAGCTTAAGTCATTAAAATATCCAACAAATGCACCGACAAATCATCGACTCTAATTTCTGAGGTACTCTTTATTAAAGAGACTCATTCTTTAGCTGAACTGCTCGAATGTCCTATTTTTTTCTCGAAAACTACATATTTCAATTGTCTTAAATAATAGTTGACTGACTGCAAAAAATTAGGTTGTGTGTGTTACTAAGGCTATAAGCTTAGTCTTTTCAAGGCCGGAGAATCTCTTAAAATAACAATTATAACTAGCAACGATTTCTGTTCGCGGTAAAGTTACCAAACTGGAGAGTTTTTTTTTCCGATGGCGGTTTTTATATCAAAACTCTATTATTTGCTGAACTTAGTTAATATTTGTCTTGAGTTGATGTAAGTTATCATTAGCCCATTTTGGCTTTTGTAACCGAAAGTTTTATCTTCAGCTTTTGTACTGTATCTACTACTACTGTATTTAATTTTATTTTATTTTAAATAATATTTTAATTTATTATTAATTCTGGAACGTCCAGAAATGTTCAGGTCAGAGAGTGATGAGTTGGAACATTGAAAATGAGAAATTTTGAAGCTGTGAACTGGTAAAAACGATGAAGAAAAGGGCACATTTTGCGTTCAGGAAACTTCTGGCGAAATAGAAACATGTCCTGAGTGTAGGTGTATATTTATAACGTTTTGGTCATTTTCAAATCTATTGACCGCTTGATGTTCTTGAAGCTGGTGATGTAAATAAGACGTGAAATGTTGTCAGCCAAGGCAAGCAAACAAACGAGCCTTCTGATGGAGGAATCAATTGATACAATAAAGGCAAAGGCAAAGGCGAAGGATCTATCTTTTATTATTATAACCATTATATGTGTGGAGTCAGTACTGGTTGTACAATACCCCACTTATACAGGGGCCCCGAAAGACCGGTAGATATGTTCGATTTACCTACGATAGATCTAGGAAATAAAATAATTCAGATGATGTAACTTGGAAATGAAGAGCATTAATGGTTCATCGGATCTACGTGCCTTCTGCTAAAAGCATTTTTCAACGGTTTACTGGAGGGTCTGATTCTTCACCTGAAACCATTGCAAAAATTATCACTGAGCTTCCATGTCATCCTATAAAAGTGAAGTCTCCTAATATACCTTAATCCGCAGTACCATACCCAATTCAAAGAAGTTACAAATAAACAAACCCATAAAAGTTGATGAGTCTTCCCATTCAATCTATTGTGATTCTTAATTTTACGTAATGTAATGAAGTCTTAGGCGAAAAAGTACCTACACGATATTTGGATTCGAAAAGAGCCTGACAGACTGTGACTTTTCCGAGACTTTTTCAAGTTTTCTAGATTCAAGGGTTGAAAGAAAAATTTGATTCAAATAATTGTTTCTAGTATACCAAGAAATTAATAATCATTTCAATTTTTCTGTCAGTTGATTCTAATAAGTTGACCAAAAATTTAAGAATGATTAACTAATTAATCAATTATGCTTAGAGGTGATGGCAGAACAGAAATTCCGAAAAACTTAGCTTAATCGTAGCTTATATAAACCAGCAGCATATTTATTCAATTAAAAGCGAAACTGTATGCATATTTCATTGAAAATGTTTGCATAATCAATTTTACTTGCGATTATAGGGACTATAAGGCAAGTTATGCATTCGTAAAAAAAAAAAAAAAAGTTCTAACAATCAAACATGATATAACGATGATAGAGAAGTCAAAAAAAGTGGGTCCGGAAATTCCGTCCGTCTGTCTGTCTGTCTGTCTGTCTGTCCGTATCGATATCTACAGCCTAAACGGTTGGGCCGATTTGATTCAAACTTGGTATATAGTATTTTTAGAGTGCTCTACCCGACAGTTTTTGGAATTGGCATTCTAGCTCCAAAACTAACGGTACCTGCCATATAACTTTTATTAAAAAACTTATTTTTCTCGAAAACGGCTCCTACGATTTTGATTAAACTTTCAGAATGATGTTTTCTGTGCAAAATCTATCTTTTAATTTTAATGGATTTTTCAGAAAAAGTTTTATAACGGTACCTCCCATATGACCGGTTTCTTAAAATCAGACTTTCTCGTTAACTAATTGACGGATTTTGATGAAATTTTCAAAATATGTAGTGTTTTATGATTTAAATAATATTGCTTATCAAAATTTTCAAAAACATTTTTTTTTTAATTTTAATAATTTTTTTAAAAAAATATTTTGTTTTTTGAATATTTTGAAAACGGATCTATAGATTTTTTTTTAAATTTTTCTCCTAGTATAAACTATAGATTTCTTAAAATTGACATACTAAAAAAAATTTTAAAATATGTTTTCGAAAAGTTTTTCAAAAAAAACATTTTTTTGAAAAAACTGGTCGAACGATTTTGAAATGAAAAATTCATAAAATAGAAAACAGCAAATGAAATAAGATGGCTTACAACATTTTTTCCAAAAAACGTTATGAGTAGTGTTTTTTTGAATTCATAAATTTTTTTCCCCAACATTTTATTTCATATTGCTCGGCTAAGCCCTAGCCAAGCCATTAGTCAAATAAAAGAAAGTGACAACCTACATTACATACATACTTACGTATTTTAAAGTATTTTTCATCATCATAAAAGCACAGAATAAATAAGGAAGCCTTTGATAAACACACAAAAACAACTAACAAATAAAAAAAACTATTCGATTACTACTGAATGCAAAAATTTCAATCGAGAAAACAAAAGTTTACACCTTCCTATAAATAAACAAAACCACTGTGTTAACTTTTAATATTGTCTCTATACCTACTGGCTTAACAGTAGTTGGAACACGTATCTTAATTTTAGTACCTACCTTCCTTCCAACCTTATTATAGGTACCTAAATCCTTTATAAATTCCATTGGTCCCATATTGGGACGTATAAAGGTCCCTTTACCTAGCATTATTGCCATACTGCTGATTCCGACGAATCTTTATGCCAGTTGTTCAAATTTTTCCATACCAAAATGAAAATTTAACTGAAACAAGTCCTTTGTATCTTTCTATTAGCAAATTATATAATAAACAGTAAGCAGCAAGTGGAAAGATAATACTACACTAAAAAACTGCAAAAGCTAACAATCCTATATATTTATGTGTTTATCCCTTTGTCGTGACGCATGTTCGTTCGAGCTTCACCCCAAAACGATTCTAAGGAAGTTGCACGTCATACAAAAAATATTAAAATAAAATCTTTGTCAAAAAGACGCCTGCACTTAAAAAGGATTAGCACATAAGAGCAAGTACGTGCGACCAGGTCGTGCCTTTTATTTTTATTTATCTTCAAAAAGGGCCTAAAAAATATTTGTGTGCCCAAGGGCTCCGGCATTAGCTTAGAAGGACGAGTGCGGAGTACAAAACTGTCAAAGGACAAACGAACGGGCAACGAGAGATGGTCTTGATAACGATCAAATATGTCATTTGAGGAAAAAGTAGAAAGGGTGGAACGCAAAATGCTACCCTTCAATCAAAGGTAATATCATAACCATGAAGTTATTTGAGCGGGTGGGGTATTGAATGACCATTTGAAAATTTTCTTGCGACCGTCCTGTTTTGTTTCGGTTAAACAACCACATATACATGACCTTGAATTTCTGCTAGAGAGTAAGGTGATAGTTGACATACCCGAAAGTGAAACAATTATGTATTATGTATTATTATTTATTAGAGATGAAGCCAACACCTACACCATAGAAAATCCTACATCCTTGCCAGGAAAACTTGATGAATTAAAAGAAATGCGATATCCCATTAGCGCGAAAGGGACTAAATATTTATACCTATAAACTGCTCATTTTCTAATCCACGCAAAAAGAGTGGTATTCAAGGAAACATTTAATTTATTTCTTTTTAAATTGATTTAAAATGTACTACTTCATATGAGAAGCAATTTAAATTCATGAAATTCTAATTCTTAATCGAAGAGAAATTTCGCATATAAAGGGTTTTTCATCAGGGACGTTACAAAAGTAGAGCAACAGGGCAGCAAACGACCGACGCCATATTTCTTGCCGCTCTTTTGACATTTCTCTTCAGTAAGATTTGCCATTTCATGATGGAAAGATATACGAGCCAACAACGAGTCGAAATTATTAAAATTTACTACCGAAATTTGGAGTCAGTGGCCTCAACGTTAAGAGCGCTACGTCCAATGTATGGTCGTCGTAATCGTCCTAGCAGATCAACAACTGAGCGTCTAGTGGACAAATTTGAATCCACAGGCACAGTACAAAATGTTCCCGTACCAGTGAGACAAAGAAGTGCCCGTAGTGTCCAGAATATTGCTGCCGCTGAGGCTTCAGTTGCAGAAAGCGTTGGGCATCTCTGTGACGTCGTTGTGGCGAATTTTGCGAAAAGATCTTGGCCTACATCCTTACAAGATTAAATTGACGCAAGAACTGAGCCGCTTGACCACCAGAAGCGTTGTATGTTAGTGAATTGGGCTGAGCAACAACTTGAAATTGATTCGGATTTTCATCGAAAAATCATCTTCAGCGATGAGGTTCATTTCTGGCTGAATGGCTTCGTAAATAAACAAAATATGCGGTATTGGTCAGGCAGCAATCCACACGTACTCCATGAGTCATCATTGCATCCCGAAAAAATTACGGTTTGGTGTGGTTTAAGGGCCGGCGGCGTCATTGGGCCGTACTTATTCCGTGATGATCAAGACCGGCACGTTACTGTTAATGGGGATCGCTACCGTTCAATGATAACCGAATATTTTTGGCCCCAATTGGATGATATGGGCTTAGAGGACATGTGGTTCCAACGGGACGGCGCCACAAGCCACACAGCGAATGTCACAATCAATTTATTGGAAACCAAGTTTGGAGAACGTGTTATCTCACGAAATATTCCAGCCCTTTGGCCGCCTCAGTCGTGCGATATGACGCCGTTAGACTATTTCCTGTGAGGCTACGTCAAGTCTATGGTCTATGCCAACATGCCAGTGACGATTGATGAACCGTCGAAAATAAGGTTCAGTGTCTGGACTTCTGCAAGCGTGCCCGTGGTGGCCGTGCAAAAAAATCGAAATTCATACATAATGCATCGAACGTACTCTCACAGGAATAAAGAATTTCATTGATATCCAAAACCCTTTTTGTTTTGTTTAAAAAAACTTTTATAGCGCTCATATTGAAAAACCCGATACATGTACCTGACCATCACGCAACCTAACGTGGTGTATATAAATAAAGCTGATGTTGCTGATATGATAGATTTGGTAGAAATGTGAGAGGTACTCCTGATCCTATAGTTGCCCCAAAAAGGGGGCAGAATACCCCCACCGCCCCCATACATATTTTACTATTTAACGGACCAGAAATTCAATTTTAAGAAAAATTCAGATTTTTTCCTGGAATCTTGTTGATTCCCAGCATTTCGTATGTCGCAAACAAAAAAAAATAAATTTTCCTAGAATCTTTTTCTCATTATTTGGTATACGGGTATACGCGGCTATGGCTATACGTAGGTATACCAGCATTTGAGCACTACTAAAGCATGTATCAGCACTGTCTTCTAAACATTGAAAAAGTAGGAAATTGTTGTCCTCGGTGATTCTCATTAATTAATTTATCCTAATTCATATAAATGGAGTGCCCCGTGGCTTAGTGGTTAGTGTGTCGGACTGCTAAGCGAATGAGCCTGGGTTCGAATCCAGCTCATAGCCATCTTCTTTTCCGGAGTACGGGATTAACTGACAAAACCTCCGAGAGTAAAATTTGTTTCGAAAAAGTGCATCTCATGTAGCCGTTCGGACTCGGCGGTAAATTATAGGTCCGTTCCATTCTTGCAGATTAACAACACACACACAAAGGAATAGTTGAGAGTATAAGTCACTAGGCCTTGGCTCCAAGGAGCTGTCGCGCCAATAAATGTATTTTTAATTCATATAAATTGAAAATCATGAAAAAATAAAATGTTCGAAAAAATATTTAAAATTTTTTTTAGTGTCATTATAAGAAAATCTGTAGTTTACATCTGGGAAAATTATTTAAACAAAATTCAATCAACACGTTTTCAAAATATTTCGAAAACCTATTTTGTTTTTAGAAAATTTCAAAAAATCGAAAAAAAAAGTTTTTGAAAATTTTGAAATGTAATATAAATTGAACTATAAATGACTTCCTGAATGCAAAATTTTATTAAAATCGGGGTTACGATAAAAACGCAAAAACTTTTGTATCATCGTAATGTCATGTTTGATTATTAGAATTTTTTTTGTTTGCACTAATCCAAAACTTGCCTTATAGTACCTATAATAAATTGCAAGTAAAAATTAAATCGGAGGGATATTAAATCGGACAAAAATTGAAGCGGAACATTGTTAAACGGGGATTTTGGAAACGGGGTTTTTTAAAACGGTATATCTTAAGGTGTGTCCACACCAAAGAAACTTTTGTTTAAAAAACATTTCTGAAATTTTTCCCATTTGATTAAAAACATTTCAGAAATGTTTCTAAAATTTCTAAAACATTTCTTAAATGTTTATTCGTTTCCCATTTTTAGTCAACTAGACTGAAATGCTTGAAAAATAAAGAAAGATTTCCCTTTGGAAGGGGAAACAGGAGAGACATTACATAAATATTTCTTAATTGCTAAGCGAAGCGTCCAGACCTAAATAAGCATTTCAGAAACATTTAAAAAAACATTTCAGAGAGAAGAAGCATTTCTGAAATGTTTCTTGAATGTGTCTGCAATGTTTAAAATAAATATTTCTTTACCCAACCATAACACAAACACTTTTTTTCGGATACTTTTCTTTTTTTTATTTTTTGCAATTAATTTATTTAATTACTAATATTTGAAAAGTCAGCAAATTTTTTGAACATTGGATTCTTACCACCCAGCGAAACCGCGCTGACTATTGACATTCAAGTGTAACATATAAATACAAATGTTCCATGCACCCTTTTAAACAAGTGCTATATGAGCACGCAGCCTTAAACACTTTGATGATACGTCAAATAAATGTCAATTATGACATTCTGTTTTTCCCCGCTTTAAATAAAAATTTCTTCTAGATTGTTCTTCTTAAGAGTGTATATTTGAATTCCTTTTGTTTAAATAAAATAGTTATTGGTTATTTAGAATATTAAAATATTGTTTTCATCATCTCAAGAATCTGCGACGCAACAACAAATAATAAAAATAATAAAAAAATACTCATTAAACTGACTCTAAAAGACCTAAATTGTGTTCCAAATGTCAATTAACACTGATACGAAGACCTGACAGTGTTCTTACCGTTTTGCTTGTGGGTTGCCACAGTTCGATTTGAAATAAACTCTAAGAAACTCACCAAGAATCAGTATGTTTTCGATGTCCTTTATAACTCTGTCGCCTCCAAAAAAAATCTTTTATATCATTGTATAGTTTATTGTTTTAATTTTAACATTTTATTCTTAAATAAAAACATTATTTATACAATAAAATGCCATTTATATTTATATTTATATATATATATAACGTACGTCCTTAATTTAAGATAAAGATAAATTGAGTCTTCTCTTTCTGTCTTTTTCCAATTTCGTCTACATAAAACATACACTTTTTTTAATTATAATTATTTTAATTAAAAATACAAATCGCAATTAAAATACACTCCTATTTATTTATATAGATATATATGTATTATGATACATTTTATTCTATTTATTTAATAAGTTTTAAACTAACTCACAAAAGCAAAACAAATAAACCTTATTTACAGAATAGCATTCAAAAAGCCAGCTTTTTAATCCTGCGAATCACCAGTGTTGCTGTTCCTGTCAGTGTTGGCACTATTGGACTCCGATTGATCTGCATCAGGTTGCAGAACCCCTGGCAGATAGCCTGTTCCAGAGTAGGGAGCCGTCAGAAATCGTTTGGCGTGGGCTTGCATGAAAGGATATCGGTTGGTGGGCGATCCGAACACCCCAGGTGGCACTAACGGCGAGAACGCAGATTTGAGTGGGAATGGTGGCGAGGGTGCAACATTGGCAGCATTCATTGCTTGTGTCATATCTTCTCCAGAGAGCATGGCTTCCATTGCCTGCAGGACATCTCCCCGATAGCGTTGCAGGAGTTGTTCCACTTCACTGCGTCGTCGATTGGGAAAAACACGCAACAGCACATCGACTGGTGATCTCTGCTGATGTTGTTGTTGTTGCTGTTGCTGGTGCTGAAGTTGATGCTGGTGGGTAGGCATAGCTGCCGGCATGAATTGCGAATGGTGATGATATGGGATGAATCCTTGGCCATTGGTGCTGAAACTGCGCAGGATGTGCAAACTCTCCGAAGGCGTTGCTGGCGGTGAGGTTGAGTCGTCTTTCTTCAGACTGAGATTCTCTGGAGTTGCCTCATCTGGGGCAGAGTCTACATCTAGATCGGATTCTGGTGAACTGGGTGGACCAGTTCGAGCCGGAGAAAGATTCGCCGTATGGTGATTGTATGTCTGACTTTTGTGTCGTGGACTACTGGGCGATGATTCAGAGCCGGTATCCTGATCCGTTTCGTTCGACAGACGGGCACGTTTCGATCCTGAAAAGAAGAAAAGAAAAACCCAATTAAAATACTTTTTAATCCCCAATTAAGGTAAATCATTTCTTTTCAAAGGTGCAATCAAGTGTTTGCCTCCATATTTGATACAATTCATGCGGTGCACCCTTCTTGAAAAAACCACACACAAAATTAAAACACTTTCGTTCCATATGCCTAATGGCAAAAGGTGAGGGAAACATTATAAGGATTTTTCAATTATTTATTTTATATATCCTGGCAAAGGAAAAAGGATACATTTTGGTTTAATTTTTTCCCTAGGGTTGCAAGTGCACTTGAAATGAAGTTTTATTTGATTTAATTTTTTTTTCTTTTTGATTCCCTTGCGTGTGTCCTTTTTTGAAACATTTTTGCCTTAATTGACTCGATGGTTGATGCTTATCCCTTAATAGTTCAAAAACCAAAATAATAACAAACACGAAGTGCGAGAGGGGGAGAATTATACGACTACGAGGACCACCTTGATTTCATGATATTAATGTTTCGCTTTCGGTTTAGAGTGCTTACAATAGCAACAGGAGCAGCATATGGATACCATTGTTACTCGATACTTTTCCACAAGGATATGCTTGAAATGAGATATTTTTATGAGATTTTTGTGTTGTTTGCTCTTGGTAATGAAGAAGAGGGTTTTTTTTTGTTTAAGTCTGTATTTTGGGTGTTTTGTTTGCCTATTCAATGACAGGACATTATTGGTATATTTGAATTCGGAACCAAAACTAAGTAGTACCTGATTCCTTGATGGGAATTTCAAAATGTACACATTTTAAGGTGTTGCAAGGAGGCTTTGACAGTTTTTTATTGAATCACCTGTATTTTTAACGGATGCCTGCCTTATTTCTTGGGAAGAGTCAACATTTGGGATTTGAAAAGATTTAAGTACTTTTGGTTTTGAAATTATGTTGAAAAATGGAGAATTACGTCAGTAAAAAAATGTGCACTTTCTCTGGCACACAGGAACTTCTTTAATCACAGTTTAACAACCTCTTCTCAATAAAAACGCCAATGTATTTTCAAATTCCATTACCATTTCTAAGAAATTCCAACGTTTTCCTAAAAAAAATATTATTTGTTGCATTTTATTCGAGCGTAAAGTTTTTGCCTCCAAACTGAAACGTATACGAATTCCTAGGTGGAAAACAAGAAACAATGATTATTTGACGCAACATGCACTTCCAGACTGCGCCACACATGATGCATGCAGTATATTTTTCTTTGACACCACCGGAGCAAACAAAAATATGACGCCAAGTGGCTTCTGAAGTGTTTTGGCCACCCATATATCGGATTTGTAATTTCGTATTTAAATTCAGAAAAAAAAAAACTTTTTTTTCTGTAAGGAAATGTCACACAATAGCCGCTTATAACGAGCGGTTACCCTTATGTGTTGACATTTTTTCGTTTCTGTTGTTCAAAGATGGAATTTTGTTAAAAGATTCGCATGAGTGTTTCCTTTGGCACTCCAACTCCATGTTCTCATATGCGTCCAACATAACTGGGGTTCGTTGTTTTTTTTTTTATAAAAAGTTAAAAGTATAAAACGTTTTTCTTCTAGAAGCTGAAGTCTTTATTTAATGTAAAGAAATTGTTGCCTTAAGGACCCGTGGTTATGCGTAGCTCATTTAAAACAATTCAAATGGGGTGGCAGAAGTTCGGTGATGTGTGATGATATCATTCATCAAATATGAAACAACTGAGGTGAAAAAAGGAAACAGTGTGGAAAAATGTTCTAAAGCCTGGAGTTTAATGTAATTTAACTGTTGGTTGTCTTTTTTTGTTTAACAAAAATTCCTTCAAAATATCCAAGCCATTTTGGAAGGAACGAGAACACCAACCAACCACCAATGCCAAATATATAACCCGCAGCCGCAAATCATTAGCATTTCACAAGAAATATATATTTAAGGTTATGTCTTTAATTTGAAGTAGTTTTTCGTAATTAATTTTGTTTCTTTTTTAAGATGTTTCGGACATAGGTACATTCAAAAAACTTCTGAAACTGCTAAATTAATTAAGAAGGATCTGCAAATAGCAGTAGACGTCGTTCAAGGCTATGAAATGGGAAATCGGTAACTATACACTTTCGCGGTCGCCTGGTTTTTTGGCTGTAAGAAAAAAAAACTGGACCGATTTTCATGATTTTTACTTGCGATTTATAGGGACTATAAGGCAAGTTATGCATTCTTAAAAAAAATCTAACAATCAATCTAACAAACAAACGATTATAAAGAAGACTAAAAAAGTTAGTTAAAAAAAATTCTGTCACTCTGTCTGTCCGTCTGTATGTATATTGATCTACACCCTAAACTAGTTAAGCGATTAGCTTCAAATTATGTATATGTGATTCTTTTCGCATTCTTCAGAGGGATTTTTGAAGCTTTATTTTTAGGAAAACGGCTACAACGATTTTGATGAAAATTT
Source organism: Platycheirus rosarum (assembly GCA_963971375.1). Taxonomy (NCBI): domain Eukaryota; kingdom Metazoa; phylum Arthropoda; class Insecta; order Diptera; family Syrphidae; genus Platycheirus; species Platycheirus rosarum. The sequence continues at coordinate 129,600,651 of OZ020509.1, read as the reverse complement.
TTGAGAATTTTTTTTTGTTGGTACTAGCTATTATTTGATCGGAACCAAATTTACGAAAAAAGTCTTTTATCTAACGGGTTTTGTAATATAAATTATTTTAATTTTTGTTTTTTTTTTCGGTAAAGGCTCTTGATTTCTGTCAAATTTTATATTTGTGAAGATCAAGGTAGCCAAATTAATTGTACCTATTTTGAATAACATTTTTTTCTAATAAAACTTAGTATTTGATTTTTTTTTTATTAATAAATTATAATAAAAAATAATATAACAAATAAATATTAATAAGCTACTAAAAAACAGGATTTTATCAAAAACCATCCTATGTGTGATGGCGTACTCCATTTTTACTAAAAACTGTTAAGTGTTATGGTTTTCTCACTTTTTTTGAGTTCAGATAGTGTTTTTTTCTACGTTAATGTCACTAATTTAAAATTAAATTAATTAAATTAAAATTTTATTCGACAATGTGACCGCAAATAATATGAGCAAGTCTTGCAATTTATTTTTTAAATGTTCATTTTGACGGCGGATTAAAAAAAAAACTGGGTCGCATGTACTTGAACTTATGTAACTAATTAAATTGGATGGCAAGATCTTTGACAGAAACAAGTAACATTTACGTTGAAAATAACACAGTTTGAACTTAAAAAAAGTATCAAACCCATTATACTATACGGTTTTATGTAAAAATGAGGTACGCCATCACATTTTTTAAATAACAAAGAATTTATGAAAAATGTACTTCGAAAATTGTAGGACCGGTTTTGATAAAATCCTGTTTTTTTATTTTTAGTTTTTTTGAAAAAAATATTTTTTTGAAATTTTGGTATGCAGTTTTTTAGAGTTTATTAAAATACATGTGATTATAAAATTTAAAATAATTGTTTCTAATTAGTTTTAAAAAAAATTGATTTTCAAAAAAAAATTCAAAAAATTACTTTTAATTAAAAAAAAACTTATTCAAAATTTTGATACCTATGCAGAATTAATTTGGCTATTTAGGTCTTTTCAAATATAAAATTAGACAGAAATCCATAGAATATATGGAAGGTCCCGTTAATAGACTTTTCCCGTATATGTGGTTTTAATCAAACGATAGCCAATTCCAACAAAAAAATCTTAAAAATGTTCATCAAAATTGTTGGAGCCGTTTTCGAGAAAAATAAGCTTTTCCTAAATGGTCGTATGGCAAGTACCGTTATTTTTGGCCCTAAAAATAAAATTTCAATTTCCCCTCTGGGGAATGCCCAAAGAATAACACACCCCAAATTTGAAGATACTCACGAATCCTTAACTTACCTTATAGTCCCTTTAATCGCAAGTAAAATTGAACATGGTGAGCTAAAAACTGTACCTCCCATAGAATCTTTTGTTTTCGAATTTCTCGAAAATTGGTAATCCGATTTCAATCAAAATTGATATTCAGGAAGATGTTGGTAGCCTAAGTAATTTTATTTTAAAATATTTTTGAAAACTTTTTTTGTATTTTTAATAATTTTCTTATTTATTTTTAAATCAATATTTTAAAAACCTGTAGATGGATATTTTTTTTAATGTACCTATGTAATTTTTGTGGTTAAGTTTGCATTTCTGAATTATTTTTTTTTTATTTTTAAAAAAAGTTGTTAAATAAAAACCGTTTCTACGATTTAACCAAAAAAAAAAAAATCACGCTTTTTCACATTTTTTAAATAAAATGGTGTTTAAATTTGTTCGCTGAAAACTATGTAACGTACTTTTTGCAAACAATCAACAGTCAGAAAATTGAATAAAAACTTTGAAGTTCCTTTAATATTTTTCAAATTTTATTCGAAGCTGTGACTGCACATAAGAGCAAGTACGTGCGAACCAGTTGTGCAATTTATTTTTAAATGTTTATTTTGACGGCGGATTTATAAAAAAATATGAAAAGTAAATACAAAAAAAGTGTCATTAATATAATATTTGTGATGCTAGACTAGTTTTATTTTAAGCTGCAAAAGTTGAAAAAATAGGTTTGTTTTTTTCTGCTAATTTGTTCGTTTTTTTTTTTGGGGTAGATTACGATAAAAAGATCGGGAATTCAATTTTGTTAGGTAAAAATAGATTGTTCATAAAAATTGATTTTTTCAGTATTCAAAGCTAACAAAACTATCTGAAATATTTAACGGTAAACACGAACATAAAAAATATAATGAAAATCGGTCCAGTTTTGAATTTTGCACAGCCAAAAAGCCAGGTGACCACGAAAGTGTATACCTTACATAAACCTACATAAATAGAAACAGAATAGGCCATGGATTTTGCTATACTCTTCAAGAACGCCCGACATATTCTGAAGGATGCATTTCTGCGTAGGAATTGCATGCTACTTAACCGTTTTACACTTTTATTTGTCCGTTCCTTGGAGTCCCGCATTTATATCTAAACAAGACTCAGACTGTCGAAGCTCTTAAAGAGAATTTTTGACAGCAAAGCGAGAACCTATCGCCGAAAGTGTTGACACAAGTAATGAAAAATGCTATAAAACTAGCTCCTATATTCATCATTTCTGACGGCGGCGGCGGCGTCCACTTGACCGATATCATTTTCTCATCCTGATGGAAAAAAATCTAATTCATCATATATAATATAATAATCCACAAATAAAACTAACATTTCTTTATTCATACAAAAATACAGCAAGACAAAAAAACATGGGCTAATTACATTTGCACCCCCTGTACATAGTAAACTTATAAATGTCAAAACGAAAACATTTTATAAAATTTAATATTTTAAAAATTAAAAATGCTAATTTAATGGTACAACATTTAAAATTTAATATTTATTTCTTAAAAATTTATTTTTCTTAAACTTTTTTAAATGGTTTACCCTTTTAATGTCGAAAAGTACTGCGTGAGCATTAGAAAATTAGGGAAATTGCGTTGGTGTTCCAGAAGGGAAAATGTTTCTGAGACAGTTCTTCTCCTATCAATTTTAATGCACTGTTTTGTATTATATCGAGCAGGTGTAGCAATGCAATTACGCAATGGTTTTACTCAAGGTTTGGGCGTAAAAGCGTTTTATAAAATGTAGGCAGATCAGAAGGGGAAAAAACAAAACTTCTTACATCAATATAGAGAAGTATATGGTCGTTTCAGCGGAGGTCATCGTTGACCATACATACCGAATAGGTACTGAAATTTTGTCAGTTTTTTCCATGCAATGCATGCAATGATAGTATGTTTAGCTTAAACGACCGAAGACATTATTGATTCTTATTACCCCATTTGAATCACCAAACGAAAATGAAAACCTGATAATAGAGTCGTCAACAAAACTGTTTAGTTGATCAGAAGAAACAGACAGAAGTTCATTTATAAAAATGAAGAAAAGAGTCGGAGACAGAACAGAGCCCTGAGGAACACCAGCATTTATTTTGTGGGAAGCAGGCTTGAAACCGTCCAATAAAACTTGTGTTAAACGGTCCACAAGATGGCTTCTAATCCAACGAACCAGAGTATCGTCGATCTTAAAAGCTTCATGCCACACTCTTTATCAAACATTTTAAGCAGGGCTGCCAATCTACTTCATTTATTTATTGTTATGCATCTGCTACGTAGCATTTTATTTCTATTCGTTTAACTTGTTTTTTTATGTAACAATAAAAAATTCATTTAAAATGTGTTTTGTATAGATTTATTTTGCAGATCGAATAAGTCACTTTTTGTCTCTGGATGTTTGTTCCAGCTAATCTCAGAAATCACTAGACCTATATGTCAGGAGTAACTTAGGCTAATTTAATTACACCTTAGATGGCACTGGGGTCTCTTACGAAACTTCTTATTTTTACCCGAAAGGTGGCGCTTAAGTGGAGATGTACCTATTTACGAAAATGTAGTTTTCCCTGTATGTCTTTATAATTTCCTTTTCAACATTCTTATAGGTATAGGTATTGCCGATTAAAAAAAATTGTTGTTGTATTATTTGTTGTATTAACATATTTAAAAACAATAGTAAAAAATACTTTTTTTAGTCCCTCTATAGAAATCCGTTATTAATTTGAAGCGCCAAACGCCAAAGTTATCGTACTCTACCCGAAAGGTGTAAAGAGAAAGACCACGTAAATACCAACAAAATTATAAAAAAAGTGGATTTGGTAAATTTCTTATTTCTCGAAAACTTGAAAACTAGTTTTCACTGTTTTATTTAGAATTAAGAGGATTAACAATTATAAAAAGCAAATTTAGAAAAGTTTTAAAAAAAAACTATATGATAGAGCAGACCTTTAGCTTTAAAAAAAACGCACAGCACATTACTTTAAGTGTTGCCGTTGTTTTTATAAATATTTTTTCCAATGCAAGTGCTTTTTTAGAAAATTGCCCCTCCTGCCTAAAAGTGGGAAATACATACCCCCTCTCATAGTATTTTTTTATTATTCAGTTTATTAGTTTAAGTCCTTAAATTAAAATTCCAAAAGCTCTTATTAGGAATGCTTAACGAACCATAAACACCAAATTTGAAGGTATATAATGAACTTCGTTGTAGACTTCTCAGCAGTTTGGCACAAACTGGACAAACCCTGCGGCATTTAGCTGATCGCCTTGAAGATACTAGAGTAAAATGAGATATTGCCACGCGTGGCTGGTCACGTAGCAGCCGTTCGTGCTGTTACCAAAGATGCAAAGGAGGACCAAGGAATATCGACTTGAAAACGTGCGACGGAAATGGGTCTTAGCCAGCGGTCCCTACTAAGGATTTTGGTGACAAACCTGAAGATGTTCACTTACAAAGTGCAGATAGGGCATGATCTGTTGGCTGTTGAACGCCGAACAATGTAACCTACGCTCAATCCATTTTGAATGTCGTCCAAGAGAAAATGCAATTTTTCATCGAAAACCGAGCGATGAGGCCCACTTTTTTCTCTTTTGTTACGTAAATAAGAACATTTTTACTTCTGGGACACTGAAAATTCCCGTAGGACCCACGAAGAGGCTTAAAACCCGTTCGAAAGCCACGGCGGAATGGTTACTGTGAACGGCGCGAGCGCTAAAGAGCCAGAGAGAGCGACTGGAGGACATGTGCTTCCAACCGAATGGAGCACTGGCGCACATAATGCACGAGCCACAACCGAGAACCGATATTTAGAAGCATTTCCGCATCGTCCAGAACATTTCGTTTTGGCGATTCGATCTAGTCGGCCAGAAAACCCAATGTGACCGCTTCAGATTGTTTATAGGGTTACTTGAAGTCCCGTGTTTATGTTAAAAAGCCTAAGAGCCTGAGGCCTTAAGAAGAGTATATAATAAAACGTGACATCAATTCTGTCAATTCTGACGACGGCCACTTGACCGAATGATATGTCGACTTTATTGAAAAAAAAATTATAAATCAAGAAGAAAGCATAATCTTCAAGTAGAATTAAATTCTTTAAAAACTTCGGACAGCATCAATGTTTATGTATAAAAAATATTTTTTGCTATATACTGATTTATTATAAATCTTTACACTTAACCAAAGTTTTTTTTTCCACTTACCCGGACTATCAACATCCGTACGATCCGGTGAGTATCCCATTGACAATCTATCCGAACGTATCCGATCCGAATCCGGTTCGCTGCCATTAAACTGCACCCGTTGATTGGCATCCATATCACTTGGTGGTGACGGGATTCCTGAATGGAAAACACCCTGTGGCTGTTGCGAAGGCACACCACCATCAGTTCCCCCATTGCCGTTGCCATTATTGCCACCATTCTGTTGGGTACTTGGCACCGACGAGTAGAGTAGCCCCAACTCTCGTGCTTCGTTTTCCTCTTGGGCTTGTTGACGGCGTAGAGCCACCTGAATTGTAGAGAAATACTTGGAATCATTAGAAATCGCTTGTAAAAAAATTGTGTTTTTATTTTGCAGGAGGTGAATTTAAGTTTGCAGGTGAAGAATTTTTTTGTAATGAACGTTTTTTTTTATTATTTAAGGATTTGACACTTGAAGTGATATTTTACATACCTGAGCTGCCATGACGCGTTGCCGTTCAGCAATTAAAGTGCATTTAGCACAAACACAGTCTCGCCAGCGACAGTATCTTTTATGGCCTTTCAGTGCACTAACCTGAAATTAATAAAATTTTAGTTTTATTCCAAATCTATTAAATCGTTTATATGAAAAAGTAAATATTTTTTTTTAAATTAAATAATATAATATATTATCCTTTTATTTAGTTGTAAGAACTTATTTAAAGGAAATATGTATTTGTTTCAATTGGTTATACATTTTGAATAAATTGGGTTTTTATTTCCATTAAAAGTTAGTGTAGTTATTATCTTTCTTTTATATTTAGAATATGTTTAAAAATAAAACTGTATTTTTTACGCCATTCTCGGATGATGAATGTAGTTTTAATCAAAATCCGATGAGTAATAGTAATATAAGAATTGTAACTTAAAGTCAAATACTTTTCAACTTATTCCGTGATGAGTGGAAACATTCGTTTTTAACTCCAGTCCACAAAGCTGGACCAAAAAACTTAGTTGAAAATTAAAGGCCTATTTCTAAAATATCTGCATTTTCAAAGTTATTTGAAGTTATTGTTAGAGATCACTTGTATTTTCACTTCAAAGAACACATTTGTGATCAGCAGCATGGCTTTATGCCTGGTAGATCTGCTACAACAAATTTGCATGCTCTATTCCAGATTTGTTATTGATTCCCTTGAATCCAAGTATCAGGCTAATACAATCTATACAGATTTTATAAAGGCATTCGATACTATCTGCCATTCCATTCTTCTAACTAAGTTCTAATCTTTTGGAATTCATGGTCTGCTTTTGAAATGGTTATCTAGCTATCTTACTGGTAGGACACAGTGTGTTAGACTTGGAAATAAGACTTCTAAAACACAAAAAGTTCTCTGGGGTACCACAAGGTAGTCATCTAGGTCCACTTCTCTTTAATACTCTAAAATTAAATAAGATTTCATTCAATTTATGCCGATGATATCAAACTGTTTATGTGTATTAAAAATTTATCTGATTCTCGTAATCTCCAAAGTGATTTAAATTTAGTAGAAATTAACTTAATTGGTAAGAAGCGTAATGTTTTTAACTGCTCATCGTATATTAACTCCGGTAACATACAACTATAAAATTTTGAATCTGATTCTGGATCGCAAATCTGAGATTTGTGATTTTGGAGTCATTTTTCATTCAAAGTTTTCATTTTCGTTACATATTGATAATGTCATTGCAAAAACAAACTCTATGCTTGGTTTTGTCAAACGAAACTGCAGTGAGTTTACATAAACCCATATGCTTTAAAATCAGTGTATTTATCCTTCCTTGAATACTCAATTGTTTGGTGTCCTTTCTCTTCCATTGGCATTTGTCGCATTGAAAGAGTTCAGAGAGCTTTTACCAGATTTGTTGTAAGGCAACTTAAGTGGAGAATTGATACTCCTTCGTGTATTTCAAGATGTGCTTTGATTTGCTTAGTACCTCAGCAACATTGATTTTTTTGTCAGATTTGTCTCAAACGACAGTTGAATTTAAAATCACAATAGACAAACAAAGAACCCCATAAATTAACTAAAAATTTTAAAATTAATTATTAATTATTTAAAAACGACATATTTAACTAAATGCCGATTCGCTTGGATCCAGAAGCTCGCCTTTATTCAGTTTCAATTTATTCAAACATTGAGCCATTCAAAATCAAGAGGGTTGCAAATATTTCCTGAGATCAATCAAGCGATCCAAGCATACAGAAGTGAGGTAAGGAAGTAAAGTAGGAAGGCTATATTAACCTTGTTTCTGATGATAATCCTTATTATTAAATGAAGAAGAACACGAAAATATCACGTCATTTAATGGGCGAGCCAAGAGCACCTATAAAGTGTACATAAATCAGCGAACATTGTCAGAGAATAGAATAGATGAAAATCTAAATCATTCAAAGGAAATTTTATCCCAAAGCAGATTCTGGTGGAGGTAAGTGTTTATCAGTTGGCAATTTTTGAAATAAATAACTACTGTTACATACATAAGATAATAGGTAGTATGGGGAATTATATTAAGTCACACCATGCCGTTGCCACCATTTGATTTCTTTGTATTATATTTGTAACTATAACAAAAAAATAAATAAATTGTACGCCTGGATCACACGCACTTGCTCTTATGTGCGGTTACAGCTTGGAATAAAATTTGAAAAATATTAAGGGAACTTCAAAGATTATAATCGATTTTTCTGAATTTTGATTGTTTGAAAAAAATACGTAAAATAGTTTTCAGCGGAAAAATTTAAACGCCATTTTGTTTCCTCTAAATAATATGAAAAAATGTGAGTTTTTTTTCAAAATCGAAGAGCCGTTTTTAAATAAAACGGTTTTTCTTAACAACTTTTTTTAAAAAATAAAAAGAAATAATTCAAGAACACAAACTTAAGCAGAAAAATAACGTACATTTAAAAACAAAATTAAAAAAAAAATTCACTCACCCGTTTTAAAAATAATGATTTTTCATAAAAAAAAATTAAAAAAATTATTAAAAATACAAAAAAAAAAGTTTTCGAAAAAAAATTAATGCAAAATTACTCAGGCTACCTATATCTTCTTGAATATCAATTTTGATTGTAATCGGATAACCAGTTTTCGAAAAAGTCAAAGAAAAAAAAAACGGTCTTATGGGAGGTACCGTTTTTAGCCCACCATATTAATTTTTTTTAAGCAAAATAACTATAATGCATACCTACAGTAGTACACTGATTTTTTTTATAAAAATTCTTGGAGCCGTTTTCGAGAAAAATAAGCTTTTACATAACGGTTATATGATAGGTACCGTTAATTTTTGAGCTAAAAAAAATTGAAAAAACTCCTCTTTAGAATGTCAAAATAACCTTAAGATCAAAATTTGAAGACGATTGGACAAAACGTTTAGGCTGCATCCGAACAGACAGACAGACAGACAGACAGACGGACAGAATTTTGCCAGTAACTCAAATATGTTTCTCTATCATCGTAATGTCATGTTTGATTGTTATCTCAAAATTTTTAATCTGCACGACTTGTATTATAGTACCTATAATCGCAAGTAAAAACTAAAAAAAAATTTCAGGGTTTAAACTGTTTAGAAATGATCGTAGCTCTCGGGGTGGTGGTGTTTGCATGTATGTTGTAGCGTGCCCAATTAAGAATTTACTAAAATAATACAACGAAAATAAAACGTTTTTTTTGTGTTGAACTACTTAAATTTTTTTTTAAATAACCGATATTAGGTTTAAATCAGAAAAGGAAATTGGTACACTTTGGCTACTCGAAAATAATCAATCATTTCGGTCGAACGTCGAAAAATGTCAAATTCCGAATATATGTCGAAGGAAGTTCGAACAGAATCAATTTCGGCATTCATTCATTCAAGTGTTAGTCAAGCTGGTTGGTTAAAAAAAAAACTTTTTGTGACAAAAGTGGACAAAACGAAAATAAAAGTAATCCAGAATTTTATTTGACATCCAAAGTTTTTTTTTTGATTTATATTGAAAAAACCTGTGTTAATCTGGAAACACGTAAAAAAATGTTATTATTTATATAATAAAAAAAAGAACAAAAAAAATAATAATAGAAAAGAAAGTTGGCGAGCAGTCAATTTAATTCATGTGCCAAAAGCCGAGTCACATGGTACATCAAGTGCGAAAGACAAGAAAAAAAGGTAATATAATTATTATAAACTTAGAAAAAAGACTGAAAAAAAATTATTTTTGCATGCATAGCTATTCTACAGAAGTGCATGGCCTCTGGAAGAAACCAGATTCCCACAGGCATTGTAATGCTCACTTTTTGCTGGGAAGCACCGCTCAGTGCCCATTTACTAGAAATAAAAAAAGCCTTCCTAGTGTTCCTGCCACAAGAACAGAAATATGCCTATTACCTTATTTTACCTAAGAACTAGAGAAAACAAAATTAATAAAAAAAAAAGTTTAGATTAGTAGGAATAGTATTTATAAAATAAGTAAATAATTGAATTTAAATTAATCTAAAGTGCAAAAAAAAAATAACAATAATTATAAGTGTAAGTGAATCAATTTAGTTTGGAAAAGAAAGATGCAAAGGTACAAGAAAAAAAAATCAAATTTAAAGATAAAGCTTATGGCTCTAGAAAAAAACACACTTATATCCAGCATAAGGTTAGAAAACAAGGTGACCAACCAAGCGGAAATTTGTGCACAAACTTCGACGCTGAAAACTAAAGAAAAAAAAATTAAAAACGTAAGTGCTTTATTTATTGGATAAAAAAAATACATAATTACATACATATGCATACATAAAAACATATTTTTTTGTTTAACCAAATGCATACCTTCTAAAGTGAAAAGCTATATAAGTATTTATTAAAAGATATTAGATATTAAAACTGATAAAAAAAAGAAGAAAAAAATATGAGCTTTTATCTACATATACCAAGAAAAATAAAAGGCACGACTGGGTCGCACGTACTTGCTCTTATGTGCTAATCCTTTTTAAGTGCAGGCGTCTTTTTGACAAAGATTTTATTTTAATATTTTTTGTATGACGTGCAACTTCCTTAGAATCGTTTTGGGGTGAAGCTCGAACGAACATGCGTCACGACAAAGGGATAAACACATAAATATATAGGATTGTTAGCTTTTGCAGTTTTTTAGTGTTGTTTACTGTTTATAATATAATTTGCTAATGAAAGATAAAAAGGACTTTTTTCAGTTAAATTTTCATTTTGGTAGGAAGGAAGGTAGGTACTAAAATTAAGATACGTGTTCCAACTACTGTTAAGCCAGTAGGTATAGAGACAATATTAAAAGTTAACACAGTGGTTTTGTTTATTTATAGGAAGGTGTAAACTTTTGTTTTCTCGATTGAAATTTTTGCATTCAGTAGTAATCGAATAGTTTTTTTTATTTGTTAGTTGTTTTTGTGTGTTAATCAATAGCTTCCTTATTTATTCTGTGCTTTTATGATGATGAAAAATACTTTAAAATACGTAAGTATGTATGTAATGTAGGTTGTCACTTTCTTTTATTTGACTAATGGCTTGGCTAGGGCTTAGCCGAGCAATATGAAATAAAATGTTGGGGAAACAAATTTATGAATTCAAAAAAACACTACTCATAACGTTTTTTGGCAAAAATGTTGTAAGCCATCTTATTTCTTTTGCTGTTTTCTATTTTATGAATTTTTCATTTCAAAATCGTTCGACCAGTTTTTTCAAAAAAATGTTTTTTTTGAAAAACTTTTCGAAAACATATTTTAAAATTTGTTTTAGTATGTCAATTTTAAGAAATCTATAGTTTATACTAGGAGAAAAATTTAAAAAAAAATCTATAGATCCGTTTTCAAAATATTCAAAAAACAAAATATTTTTTTAAAAAAATTATTAAAATTTAAAAAAAAATGTTTTTGAAAATTTTGATAAACAATATTATTTAAATCATAAAACACTACATATTTTGAAAATTTCATCAAAATCCGTCAATTAGTTAACGAGAAAGTCTGATTTTAAAAAACCGGTCATATGGGAGGTACCGTTATAAAACTTTTTCTGAAAAATCCATTAAAATTAAAAGATAGATTTTGCACAGAAAACATCATTCTGAAAGTTTAATCAAAATCGTAGGAGCCGTTTTCGAGAAAAATAAGTTTTTTAATAAAAGTTATATGGCAGGTACCGTTAGTTTTGGAGCTAGAATGCCAATTCCAAAAACTGTCGGGTAGAGCACTCTAAAAATACTATATACCAAGTTTGAATCAAATCGGCCCACCCGTTTAGGCTGTAGATATCGATACGGACAGACAGACAGACAGACAGACAGACAGACAGACAGACAGACAGACGGACGGAATTTCCGGACCCACTTTTTTTGACTTCTCTATCATCGTAATATCATGTTTGATTGTTAGAATTTTTTTTTTTTTTTTACGAATGCATAACTTGCCTTATAGTCCCTATAATCGCAAGTAAAAAAACATTTACTGAAATATCTTTTTTTCTAAACTAGATTGAATTATTTTTTTGTAAAGAAACCTAATAATGTATCTTTTGGTTAGGAATTTGATAAATAAATAAATGAATTTCATTATGTATTGAAAACATAATTAATCGTTTGAGATGATTGAGTTGTGAGGTGAGAGAAGAGAAGAGAATATTTGGAGCTACCTTTATCAAAAGTAATGAAAAGGGTAGTCATGGAGAAAGCAACCAAAAGTTGTTTTACAAGGGAGGGTCATCCATAGAGATCTTAACAACCACGATCTCATGATAAAAAATAGTAACAGTGTTTCATCCAATTCTTATTTTTTTCATTTAAGTTTCACTTTGTCTATATTTTTGTCAGTTTTCCTTGCGCAAGTTTCTATTATCTTCAGTGTTTCGTATACTTTATTTCTTGGCACGAAAATCTTCGAAGCACAAAGTTACCAACCAGCAGCGAGCTATGGTAGGTACGATGGCCTACATGTTTTCAGTCAGTGTTGAATCCGTCACTAATTGATATATTTTTGACTACTTCTAAAAATAAAGTTTTATTTAACTACTTCGGACTTTATTCACGGTTTAATTTTATGTTGTTTTCACTTTAATACGAGAAGCATCCGTGATCCAAAATATTTTAGCTACCGGTCATATCGATCTTTGCAAAATAAAGTTGCATATGATTATTGGAATGATATGTTATACACAGTTGATGTTAATAGTAAAGTTTAATGATGAATGAATTAAAGAATTAAGAAGGTATGGCATTGCCGTCAGCGCGTGTGGCCAGTTAACGTTTTTTTTAATATACATAGTAACATTAAATGCTTTTATTTTTATTAACGATATCTCTTTGTAACTCATCGAATCGTTGAAGTAGTTACCCTCCATTAAGTCAAGCTTGACTTGTGAACATAATATTCTGCTTTCTGAATTACGGGCTTCTCCTTCTAGCGCAAATCTCACTGAGGATTCGCGTGCTTGAATGATGCGGTAAAACTGTTTTTTTAAGTTGTTTGGATCGAACGTCACTACTTCTCCGCAAGCTTGTCCTAAGCTTATCCACCTTAGCGCCCACCAGTCTTTGGTCCTCATTTCGTATAGAGCCATTTTTTTTTTATAAACGATCGTTTTGAGAAGATAGTACGATGTAGTCCGTCTGCGACTTAAGGGTAGATGTGTTAAGTTTAATAAGACCCGTTTCCAGATACAAAGCATATAGCTTGGTGTATTTAGCGGAAGGTTAAACAGTTTTTTCAAAAAAGAACGATGAAACTTTTCTTTCACAGTATCTTCGTTATCACAACATACTTGCGATGCATAACATAGTGTCGATTTAACCACATCACTAAAAATGTTATACTTAGCAGATAATATGATGCATTCGTTAGTGAAAATGGTCTGCCAAGATTGATTAATCAAGCTTTGCGCAGATTTATTTAGTTTAACTTCCAGATATTTGTACTCATCTGCTATATCTAATCGGTTTCCATTAAAATTCCAACTACACGAGTTTTGGTTCCGGTTAGATCTAGAAAACAGCACCACTTTTGATTTGTCCGTGTTAATAACGAGCCCTCATTTACTGCAATACTCGGCTAAGCGGTTAATCATCAATTGGAGAATTTCGGGTGATTCTGACAGCAGCACTATATCATCAGCGTATAGAAGTACATTGACTATCTTTTCAACTATTCGTATTCCTCCTGGGAAGTGCGTTACAACATCGTTAATAAATAACGAGAACAAAAGAGCTCTTAGAGAACCTCCTTGCTTCACACCAGAGCCTGTTTTAAGCCATTGTGAGTAGTGCGAACCATCCCAAACAGCTGCTTTTGAGTCTCTATACATCTCCTTCAAAACATGAATATACTTTGTGGATATACCTAGTTACGATAGTTTGTAAAAAAGTGCATTACGATTTACAAGATCAAACGCTGAATTGAAGTCGACGAATAACGCGTATATTTTTTTATTTCTTGCTTGATATGCTCTTACAATGGATGTTAGCGTGAAAATATTGTCCACGGTTGAGTATCCTTTCCTCAACCCAGCTTGAAATTCCGAAAGGATGCTGTTCGATTCTACCCATCTTTCTAGTCTATTGGCGAGTATTCTCCAAAACAGTTTAGCCAGCACGTCCATGAACGAGAAACCGCGATAATTTTCTACATTCTTCAAATCTCCTTTTTTGTGGATCGGGAATATTATAGAAGTTTTGAACGATGGAGGTACATCTTCATTCAAATAAACTTTATGGAAGAATGTTTTAAGTCGACATATAAACGCCGGAGTAGAGTTTTTGAAGAATTCGTATGGGATTCCGTCTTTACCAGGTGCTTTACCGTTCTTTGCGTTAGTGATTACATCTTGAACTTCTTCCAGTGTTATTTCACTATCTAGGATCTCGTGAGTAGAAAGAGGCTCAGCATACATAAAAAGTAGACCAGATTTTCCATAAAGCAGATTTTTGAAGTGGATCGAAAGAACTTCGGCTGATACTCCTGTACCTATGGTAAAATTTGTTCCGTTGATTTCTTTTGTCACTTTCCAAAACTCGTTCGAGTCTTTTTTTGTTTGACCAAGTTTAAGTGCTTGTTTGTTGTCAAATCCCGTTTTCTTTTGTTTGCATACATTTTTATAATAAAAATTTGCTTCGATATACCAATTTCTAAGGTCTCGATAGATGAAGTTGGAGTTTCTCATCACATTGAAAAGAGCAAATTATTTTCTTCGGGCATTCATACAATCATTATCAAAACAATTATTCTTGAACTTCGTACACTTATTTGTAATGGTTTTTGATGAAGAATTTCTTATACAAGAAATAAGTTGATTTGAATTTACTTCAACTGACTCAGATTACTCACTCAGACTTAAAAGATTAGCGTTCAACTTGTTTTGATAAACCAATAGATCATCCTGTTTCCAATTTAATCGAGTTTGAGGTTCCTTTGCTCTGATGACGCAACATTTACCCATTCCAAGTGATCGGAGAAATTCTTACATTGTACTTCGAATTTGGATACTAAATCATTCCAATCATTGTTTACCGCACAATAGTCAATGACAGATTTACCTTGTCCTCCAATAAAAGTGAAATGCCCTTTGATGTCTCCATTTGCATTATGCCTTACAGACACATTAGTTAAAATATTGAAAAAAAAAAACATATGAAATTAGAAGATTTCAGTTGAAATCTCAGATTTCGACTGAAATTTGGTGTGCCCATAGTATTATTGCTATAGTATCGACTAACCCTACCTAAGGTTTTAAAAGCTGATTTTTTTAATTTTTCTTTGTTTTTTAAATTATAATTTTTCTTTCAAAATATAGACGACTATGCTCGAAACTTGATTTTCTACAAAACATTAGACTTGTTTTATGAGAGCTTAATTCTTTGTTTTGAAGAACTGCAAAATAAATAGAAAGAGAGTATTTTCTGGTAGGTATACCACAGGGCTGCCATTTGGGGCCTAATCTTTTTATATTTATTAGTTATTTATGATCTGTGTTCAAAAGTCTTCATATATACTTATTATCTCATGTGGATGAATGTGGATGAAGTTATAGTGTTTAAAACGCTTTAAAATATGGCGTTGGGCGTTGCAATATGAGTGTTTGAGTTACGAGAAAGATCTTTTTTTATAATTTATTTTGTTTTTTATTTATTTTTATTTTCAGGTATAGTGTAAGCAATATGAATTAAATGCAATCTAATTAAATGTTTTTTTTGATGGGAGGACAATTTCCCGATGATTTTGTAATTAAATTGGTTTTTTTCCTGAGCATTATCCAGTTGGTAGTTAAATAAGTTATCCAGACTTACCTCCCTTCCCCGTATTATAAAATAAAGTAATAAAGAAGCTTAATTTTTAAAAATCCATGTACTGCTCTCCTAAGCAAAAAGATCGTATCTTAAAAAAATTTATTTTCAGTAGAAGCTTTTTTGTAAAAGTACATCCCGCACCTGTTTAATATTGCATAATCTATTTTCAGCAGATACGACAAATTCGAATAGGTTTTCAACAGTACGACTTTTTTTCTTAACGATTTTTTACTGAACAAGATATACGGTATAATGTCAGGTAGCTCGCAAACCTTCCAAAATGACAAAAATCTCAAAAAGAGCAAAAATTGAGTTACGACTTTTTCGCTTAGGAGGGCAGTATAGGTAAACTCTCCTAAGCCCTCCTTACAACAAAAAAAAAAATATAACCTATATTTACCAGTGAGTAAAGGATGATCGCATATATTACTTTATACTTTATCTATAATTCTATGACTTGCAAACGGAAATATAGACTCTTCCTTTTACCTTTCACAAAGTTCTAAGGGGAAAATATCATGGAAGCGGGAAACCTATGTTTCAATATAAATTAAAAGTGTACAAAAAAAAACAGAAAACAGTTTATTCTGCCTTGAAAACTATTAAGTTGTCAGGAAATTTATATATAGATAGAGGACGTTATGAAACATATTATTCTGTAAGATCGTTTTATATTTAATGAAATATATGCATTTCTCGCAAATGCAACCAATTTTTATCCCGACGGGAGTTGCATAAAAAACTACAACTAACTACTACTAACGGGTAACGTGATTACAAAAAGATCGTCTTAGTAAAAAAGACTCCTATGTTGATATGTATCCAGAAAAATGGTCTTTCTATTGCACATACAAAAAAATGCAGCAGAAACAGATCTTTGTAGAAAGGCTCACGTTGGGCGCCAAATATTTCATCTCCAGTTTGTTAAAAACTTGCCCTTCACAAAGATTATTTTAAAAAACGCGGAGATACACTTGAATTAGATCTTTCCAATTCAATGACACCTTTTTTTGCATCCAATTAAATCCCTGCTTCCAATGTATAACAGCCGACGGCATTCTAGAATTCATTCATTCCTATTTTTTTTATGTAACAACCAACTCATTTAACCAAATTTAAATACTCACAACTCCATGATTTCTGCATCTTGCACACTTCGGTGTCCGTTGATACCGTTCAGATGCAGCACGTAAGAAAAACGCTGGCGGCAAAGCGCCCAACACCGGATGTTGTGACATTAGATTTTGCATATCAACGCCACTAGGTAAACTCATAATTTCCTAAACAAAAACTTCACAGATTTCTTTTTGATCACAATTTTTTTCACAGCGATTCTTCTTTATTTTTTATTTAAAATGTTGTATCCTTGATGTTTTAACTAGAATATCCTTTCAAAATGTATTCACACTTAAAATTGAATTTGTTTTTTCTTATAAAACCATTGCAAAAGGTTCCTCGACTTAGTAGCAACAATAAACGCGCACACACGTCATAACCCGACAATATTCCAATTGCAACTGATTCCAAAAATCCCAGGATAACATTCAATAGTTTCTTCTACTTCCACCCATCAAGGCCGAGGTGTGTATATTTTTGTTTTTTTTTCCCAAGGGTTGGCTACCTCCACCTCCACACCATTTTGCCGCTCTTATAATACAGCTGCTTGCTATTCTTACTACCTTTCTGCAACTGCCGCACCAGGTTTTGGCAACATTATTTCACGTACACATAAACTCTGCACACAATTGAGCCTGAAAAAGTTCAAGTGAAAATGTCACCCCAAGAGCGCAGGGGCCAAACAGAGACAGCAAAATCGGTTTAAGGAAGAGGAGAGATGGAAGATTGGGACAAAAAATTCAAAATTTTGGAACTGTTTCTGTACTTTATTCGCTGGGGGTGGGGAACACAATGCGGCAGGGACGACAACCAACCAAAACCGTTCTTTGAACAAATACGATGAGAGAGAAAGAGAGTGAATGAGAGTTGTGGTAGTATGCGTAAGTGCTCACCCGAAGGCAGGAGGGATGAAATTTTGATTTTGTATCAGTTCAGTCGTTCGGTTACTTTTGCAATTCAAAATAGGGGATGAAGTGCTGTGTGGTTGTGTGAGTGTATCTCGTTGATAATGGCGTAGGTTTGCTTATAGTGTTGGTGTTGTGTGTGTGGGACATTATTTGCTTCTTTCAGAATGGTTTCTGATAGGCGGTGGATTTTTTTGTCCCTGAAGATAACTTTTATATTGCTTTTCGGTCTTTCTTACGAAGCGGAAAAAGGATACACTCATGGAAGAAGTTCTTGAGTGTTTACGTGGGAAGCGTGTTCAATGGCAACTTGAAACTGTTTTTTTCTGGCGTAAGTGACTTTCGCAGTTTGTTGGGAATGGGGAAAGGAAAATGTGTATACGGATTGGATATAATGTGTTCCAGTTTCTGTTGCTCTTGCCACTGGTTTTTGGTATCATGATACAGATAACGTGATGATTGAGAAACATATATCTATATAGAGTTTAGTTGGATACTTGCCACAGCCACAGGGTGGAAAGTTTGAAGCTTTTTGATTTGCATTGGCTATTGCATTGGGTTGGAAATGGATGTAGGTCTGTACATAGATGCACGTTCAAAGTAAAGTCGATTTTAAAATTAAAAGTTTTGCCATGCTTTGTAATGAAGGTTTTATGCTACTCCAGACTTTTGCATTAAATATGGCCAAGTTTCTTAAAGAGCACTGTGACTGTTGGTGGGTAGGGTATAGGGTTTTAGGTCTCACAAGCTTGTAGCTTGTTGGTATAGGTATTCAGAGAGGGTATATCAAATTATAATTACCATTTTACTATAATTATTAAGCATTAAAGAAAGTTTGTTCATTTTTCTGCTTGGATTGTCAAAGGTAAGCACTTTGCAAGAAATAAGAAAAATAAAAAATTTATGAGTTAAAACAATTTTCGAGGGTCTGAGTCGAGAATTATTTAATTTTCTAGATATTATGCTCACATTGGTTTTCAAGCACAGCAATGAAGGCTAGTTTTCATGTTGACATGGTAATTCTGTTGGTATTGCCCTTTTGTTTGTTTAAACAAAATATGTTTTAACGGACTCGGACCCAAATAGGATAGGAACTTACTCGTAGAGATAACGTTTTCCTACATTAAACCAATATGCAATAAGCATAAGCGCGTTAAACTAGTTGGTTTCTTATAAATCTTGAAACAAAATTTAGATATCTCTATAGTGTCTGTCCAATGAAGATTATATTTATTATTCTTGAACGAATTGCAATAATCTAGCTCTAGCAGATGTAAAGCTCCTTTGGCGATGATTTAGGATTTAGTATATGGAAAATAAATCGTTTCAAGTTTAATGGAATTGGTGCCAGCGTTTCCATCTGTTAGGTAAAATTGCACACTTAATATCGCAGTCTTAAGTTGCTCCATGTTTGAGGTCAACTAAATGCAGATGTTGTTGCATTTATTTGATCCAGTAATGCAATAGTTTCCTTTTTCCACTAAAGTAAAACATGCATTCTCTCTATTTGTCTTTGTTTGATCTTTCTTTTGTCAACACCGGTGATCTTTAGTTGTTTTTATTCAGGGATTGCATGCACACTTGTGGTAAAGTCAATTTTTATGACAAGCGTGAAGAGGCGCTGCAAGAAAATGTTACCTTGCAAAAACTATTTTTTTTGTATTTTTTAATATTTTTTTTGAAAAGTCAATATTTGGAAAATAATTTTTTTTTAAATGTTAATTATTTTTGTGCTTGAGTTTGCACTCTTGAATTATTTTTTTTAATATTAAAGAAAAGTTGTTAAAAAAAACCGTTCCTACTATTTTGAAAAAAAAAATCGATTTTTTTAAAGAAATAAAATGGCGTTTAAATTATTCCACTCAATACTTTTTTACCTACTTTTTTTAAACACAAAAATGACAAAAAAAAATTGCGTGCGATCCAGTCGTGCAATTTATTTTTATTCATGAAAGATTCCATTTTGCTTGCAACATTTAAATTGTTGATTAAATGAAAGATTAGAGGTTGCACGTAGACGTTTTTTCAACCAATATTGTATTGCTAAGGTCAAAGCTAAGGTTAGCGGCCTTACAGTTTATTCGGCTTAAACTGTAAGGCCGCTAACACGTTCGTTTGTCCTTATTTATCACTTTGATATTTGTGTTTAATAATTGATACACTTCAAGAACTTGCATTCAAATAAAAATATAAAAATTTATTGTAAGTATAAAGTTTCATAGAGCGGTTCCTCTTGAATCTCTTCCTTTGCCACAATTGTGGGTAATGTATGCCACGACAAGCTTTTCAAACAAATATTTCTGTGAGCATTGCAATATAAAAATAACACAAAGATTTATTTCGAAAACGTACATTAACAATCACTATATTAAAAAAAATTAAAAACGGACGACGATGTCTGCCGGGCCAGCTTGTTTATTATAAATAAAATCCAAATATTATTCGGTGTCAGTGGACTCTTCTCCCGATAGGTCTCATATGGATCAACTAAATATATATATTTATGCAAAAAATATGCACAAATGAGTAGTAAATACAAAAGGGAAGCACGGTCGCAGAAAAAAAACGGACAGTTTTACGTTTTGAAAAAGCTTAGCGATACTTGGTCTCGAAACTCTATTTATGCTCTATTTCTTTTCTCTTGGAATGACATCTTGGTTTATCACTATGCTACAAATAACAACCTTCAAACAATATGTTGCAGGCCCCGAAAATGATCCTTGAATGTGTAATGCGTGCATTAGAATCATGGAATCATTCGTTAAATGCAACACAGATGAACAAGGACCAGGTCCGTAGCCAGGATTTTGGTTTGGGAGGGGCTTGTTCAACTTCGAAGAAGTAATTCTGTATAAAAAACCTACATAAATGTTTTAGTTTTGTTTGTATTTTTCATGGATGCGCCAAGAAGTCCCCTTATTCGGATATAGATTAAAAATTTGGAGGAGACCGGTTCATCACTAGATAAACCACAACCTAGGCGACCAAGTATATCAAGAATATACGAGCCCATAGAGAGTCTGTCCATGACTATCCGAGGCTATACGAAACTCATACGAAATACGAAATTTAACTATTTATAAATGGGTGCCTTGAATGTGATGAATTGCATTAAGATGACGAGTGGATTTTAATAAAAGTTCAAATTGTATCGATAGACATCAACCCGCCGGGTTGATTGAGGTTGAATCCCTATATTTCACGGTAGGTCCGAAATAGGGCTCAAGGGTGAACTGATGAGCATTCCTTGCGAGACGAGTATAACGGGAGAAACTTTTAAGGGTAGGAATGCAGCTGGCTACTTTGAGTGAACATTTTTTATAAAAGAAACGATAAAATACGGAAAGCCATAAAACATTGCGTCGGTCTTCGAGAGGGGCAATTGTTTCAGCGGCAGTTCTATGTATTTCCTATCAATCTTAATGCTCGATTATGTATTCTATCAAGCAGGTGAAGCGATGTTTGCGAAGCACCTGCCCAGAGGTTGGAGTTATACTCGAGTTTAGGGCGTATAAACGCTTAATAAATTGTAGCGAGATCAGATGGGGAAAAATACTTCTTACACCGATACAGAAAACCTAAGCACTTAGCAGCATTCTTAGCGATTTCAAATATATGGTCGTTCCAACGGAGGTCGTCGTTGACACACATACCGAGTACTGAGAGCTTTTCGGTTTCTTCGATGTAAGTGGTCAATGGCATTGGGGGTATGTTAAGCTTTAACGACAGAAGACAGCTTGAGTTTTCGAAGCATTAAACTCCACACGATTCGTATTACCCCATCTAACAATGCTTGACATACGGTTCCGTTGCAATTGTACGTCCGAAAGCGAAGGACGTGAATTATCGAACGAATATGAAAAGCTGAGGGTAGAGTCCTCAGCAAAACAGTTAAGTGGATTAGAAGTAACAGACAGAAAATCATTTATAAAAATCAGGAAAAGAGTCGGAGACAGAACGGGGTCCTGGGGCACACCAGCATTTATTTTGAGGGAATCAGACTTCAATCCATCCAATACAACTTGTATTGAACGATCTAGAAAATAGCTTCTAATCCAACGTATCATCGATCCCAAAAGCACACATTTTCGATAAGAGAGCTTCATGCCAAACTCTATCAAATGCCTTGGAGATATCAAGAGCAATAATCTTACCTTCACCAAAGCGATGTAAAGATTTGTGTCACTGTTTGGTGAGATATGCCATCAGATCACCAGTGGAACGGTTGCTGCGGAAGCCAAGGTACGTTTTAGAAAAAAGAAATCAAGCTTTATAAACAACTAACTGACCCACCCGGCGTTGCTCGTGATTACCAAAGATTTTCTGAATACCGATCAAAGCGCCACATATCGGGTCCAATTATAACTAAAAACCGCAAACGGTATGATGCTAGTATACATACACACAAAATGTTTTCAAAATCCGTCAAGCCTTTCAAATTAAATGTTTTTCATATGAAAATATATAGCTACAGGGAAAACAACCGAGCGTCGCTTATCGGGTCCAAATCTTAAAGAATTACTATTTGTGCTTCGCACGGGAAGCACTTATTATTTATTTGTATCCACAAATTCTGGATTATATGTCTCAAGTAAGCAAACATTTATAAAAACAGTGCATTTTTACGCAATTAACAATATAAATCGAGATTGCCATGAAAAAGAAATTATTTTGATCGCTGCCAAAGTTAATTTTAATGTTGTTGATAAGAAAATATATAAATTTAGGGAAAACAAAATCTCTATGTACATATCTGCACCCCCAAGTCTCGGGGTCTAAAGCTAACAGGATCACCATCTGAGCTAACGTAAGGATTGCCTTAAAAATTCAGGAAAATCAACAATATAATGACTGCCCCTGGCCTTACTTGGAACACAATATATTTTCTGGATCTCGACAACAGCTTCACTTATCGGGACGAAACTATACCTTAAAATAAGCAAGGGAAAAATTTTCATGTTTATACTTCATATACAGGGAAAACTAAATGATCGTAAATATCTTCACTCTAAGGCTGTATATCGGATCCAAACTGTATACGGGATCACTCGAAGGCCCAATTTAATTTTTTTTGAAAATTTCCACAAAATTGGTCTCGTCGTTTAATGCATTGTTTAAAAAGCACGATGTCAGGCAGGTTTTTAAACAAATCACAGACAACATAAAACAAACAATATAACACTTTCGTTATTTCCAGCGACAGGCAGCGGCAACGGAATATTCCGAGAATTTCTCATAAATTCTGTGTTGTCAGTCTTGTGATATGGTGTATAAATGACTGACTGAGCGAATGATCTAGATTCTGGAATGATTACTCTCATTCAATGCGTCGACTAAAAAGTCAGTCAATACGCCTCTGATTGAACGATTGGCCCTTCAAGTTAGTTGAATTTTAGTTGACATTTAGTCAAAAATTTAGTCAAAAAATACTCACCTGGCGTTGCTCGTATTTACCATATATTTTCTAAACACCGACGTAAACACCACATGTTGGATCCAATTATAGCTAAAAACCACAAACGGAATCATGTTAATATGCACACAAAATATTTTCAAAATCGGTCACTGTCAAGCCTTTAACATTTAATGTTGTTGATATGAAAATAGGGAAAACTTTATTTTAGTTAATATCTCCAACCCAGCGTCGCTCATCTTAAAGGATCACTCTCTGGGCTTCGCACTTATTATTTGAAATGTGGTTAGCCATGTCTTAAGTAAGCAAACTTCTACATACATATAGAAGCAGATGTTTGTTTACGCAAAATAAAAATATGAATCAAAATTGTCAGTCAACGCACCTCTGATTGGTCGATTGGCCCTTGAAGTTAGTTGACTTTTTGTTGATATTTAATCAAAAAATAACCACCTTGCGTTGTTTGTGTTTACCATATATATATTTTCTGAATTTCCAGCTACACTAAGGCGTCGCTCTTCTTGTGCGATTTCTCGTTCTTCTTCCGTGTATTGATTTGCAATATTATGATTCCTAATTGCATTGCATTGCATTATGTGTTTTTTGAGAAAGATCTAGAGACCTTGGCATTTTTATTAATAGGATTCGCATGAAACAAAATAAATCGACCGGTGACTTTTATACATTTACTTTTTTGAAAAACAAATCACAGACAATATGAAAAAAATATACTTTCGTGATTTGCAGTTTGAATCGACAGTTTTGTCATTTTTTAACGTAAATAATTCCAATTCGAACGAGATAAAAAGTATCCTATGTCCGTCTCCTTGTTCTAAGCTACCTCCCCACCAATTTTCAGCCAAATCGGTTCAGTCGTTCTTGAGTTATAAATAGTGTAACTAACACAACTTTCTTTTATATATATATAGATATGTAAGAAGTTACCTATACCATCCATAAAATATGAAAAAAAAAATAAATAACAATTAAAAAATATTCTCCGAAAATCTTTTTTTAACCTTAACCCGCCAGAAAAAATTAGTGTACAAAAAATATTTTCTTAAAGTTATTCATTTTGAATAAACATAAAAAGCAATTAAATGCATACCTACCCAAACTATCAGAGAGAGCAAAAAGTTCTAAGTAAAAAAAACTGTATTCAAAGAAATAAAATAGAAAATCCAACCCTCCCTTTCGTCAGGAAAGCCATTACTTCTAAACACAGTTAATCTTTTTTTTCTTATTTCCAAAGAAACTATTTTTCTGTGGCATTGCTTTGCAACTCCTGTATCCTATTCCTGTCCCTACTATATCCTCAGGGTGTTTACTCCATTTCTCTTTTTTTCCGGCACTCATCTTGAATCATTTCCCCATCCTAGTAATAATACAGTTTCAAAGTGACTTAACTAGTGTTGGTGAGTGAAGAGAGCTCCTCCTCAAAAAGGCGGAGTAAATAATATCTTATTCCCCTTTAGGCGATGCAAACTTTCAAGAATTTAACATCATTCTGTTTCCAATTTGTATCTTTAAGGAGCACAAGCACTTTGGCGTCTTACCATTCGTTATTCGGAAAGTAGGTGCATTCCTGTTCAATGGGTGTGTAACAGTATTTTATTTTTTCCAGTCCAGTGTATGAGTAGGTTGATATGGTGGTTCTGATTTTAACAATGGAAGCTTGGAGTCTTTTGTTGCAGATGAAATGAGTAGGCACATACATACAGCTATATTAAGATGCTTTATAGGTTTCTTCTCCATTAAAAGTTGATGTTGTTAGGGTGGATTTGATATAGAGGTCTATACAATACGAAAATTAATGCATTTTAGGAAGGCATAAAGAAAAGACTGTAATAGTTTACTCGAAGCCTACCTAAACTTAATTGCATTTTAACAATGTGTATTGTAATCCACGCAGTATAAAAGTCAATTTATTGTAGAATTTTTTGTTTAATTAATTATTTTTTTTTTCGATTATAGAGGAATTCCATTTTTAATCGTTGATACGGTTGTCATTGAAACACATACAGATTTAGGTGCATTACTTTAACCAAAGTTCCCTAAAAGAAATATAATTCACTATTGCTTTCTGCAATGTGTTTTATGAAGAGTCGATAATCATCGAACTATTTTGTGCGTCTTAGAAGAGTATGAACGGTCTAACTGATAAGCTCACCGTTCATGCTTGGGCGAAACGCACACTTTTTGGAGTAAAGGACACAAAACCTTTTTATTGAATTTAATTCAACAAAAACTCCACAAAAAAACAACAACAAACAACTAGTAATAGTTTTTGTTGTTGCAATATATTTTGTCTTGTCATTGAAAGATCTTCATCTTGATCTTATACTACTGTTGATGAACCGTCTGGTTACCAGTTAATCGAACAACAAACAAATACCTATTTTTTTTTGGTTTTATGCTATTCTTTAGGTATACTTTATTTATATTATAAATTAGGTTTTCGGTGTAAAATTTTCACATTTTTTAAATAAGATTAAGGATCCCAGAAACTAAAATTTAAAACAATGGGTCTTGTGAATAAAAAAAAGCTAAAGCTAAAACTTGATTTTTGTTTTGTGTGAATAAAATCCAGCTAAAGCTAGCTAGAAAAAAAGTTGTCTAGCAATTGCTATTTTGAAATAGCAAACGCTGAAATCAGGTAGCATAAGCTTGTTTTTCCAGCTTAAGCTTCAATTTGAGTGAATAAAAATAGCTTAAGCTAAAATACTTAAGCAACAGCTACAAAAATATCAAGATTCCTACACCCCTGTCTAGGAACCTTTGACTAGTATTTAGTTTTAGAATTCTCTTTAGTAATAGTGCGAACATGGCAGAGTTCATATGTGTATAGGTTAATGGGAAAGGCTTCCACAGCACTAATGTAGAATCAACAGTCAATGCAATGCAGCTGAAAGTTAACAAGAGTTTACCCTTTTCCTTGGTTCTCCGATTTATAAAATACTTGCTTCTACCAGCGAGTTCGTCTGTGTGGACTTCAGATTAAGTTATTGGTATTATTTAAATCAAAACTCGCTAAAAAAAATTATTCAGATTCCCTCCGCAGGAAAGCGGACTTTTTCAGAATAAAAGTATCCTGTATAATGAATCCCGTAACTCTTCCGTCTATCAAACTTCACAAATTCGTGCAGTTGTTTCGGCATGGAAGAATATCAGACAAATATACTAATACAAATATACAATACATACTAATACATTTTACTCAATATTTTGGACGGTTCATAACCAGGTCTTAAGAGGCTTTGTAATCAAATATTTGATATGTGAATTCTTATATTACCTAATAAAGTCTATTATAATCTTAAGCATTTTCGTTATATAAGGTTTTCCGTCATATTATAATTTATTTTTATTCAGGTGATGAGTACCATTTTTCTTTCATTTCTCTATATCTCTGTATCTCTATAACTCTTTATCTCTGTATCTCTATATTTCCTTATCTCTATGGTATAGTGAGTCCTTTAACACTTTCGTCTACCAACTTCACAAATTCGAGGAGTCTATAAGGTTTGAAAGAATAACAAACAATCCTCCAGCAATGCAGTATTTGACATTTAAGACTCTCCCACAGAAAGCGTCAATTTGTCCTGGATAAAAGTAGCTTATGTTTCATTCCAACACGTTCTAAATTTCATTCAAATCCCTTAAGTCGTTGAGGTGTGATTGGGAAACAAACATCCAAGCATACAAACATTCACATTTATAGTATGAGTACGATCAGTTTTAGCTAAAGCTGCCAAGACATGTGAATAAACAAACAAAAGCTGAGAATCCGAAGCTTAAGCTAGAATTTTGCAGCTTAAGCTATTTAGTAAATTTTTTTTTTTTATCACATAAAACAAAGCTAAAGCTAGAGCAGTCTAGCTTAAGCTACTAGCAAAAGCTATGACTAGTTAGCTTCAGCTTCCTCTACAAATAGCTTTTACTTTTTTTTTTTTATTCACAAGACCCAATATTTAAGGGGTTTTGAGCGACAGGAATTTCTAATAAAAATCCAACAGGCGAACTCCAAGTGGGAGCAGAATTTCTAGATTTTAAGAAAATGGAAAATATGGATGCTATTAGCATATTATATCTGTGCTAACTTATTTTGGATGGAACTTGTCAAGACTTAAGACTCTTGGACATGCTTATGGTGGCTCTCCGCCATATGCGAAAAAATTGGAAGAAGTAAAAACCGCATACAAGATATGTATCCAGATTTTTTGATGTGAACGAAGGTTTTGAAATCGGAACTGATGCTGGAACCATAAAAGAAATAATAATTACTTATGTACCTACTTTCTTCTGGAGCAGCCTTTGGCGAGGAAATAGCATCTAATGTGAACAGTTAAATAGAAACATATCTAAACATTCAGAGAGTAACATCATAAAACTAGATCGAAAAGCAGGAAGAAAGGCTAGACAGGGTCTACGCTAATTTTCTAAGTGCATTTCTGTTTATATATATATTTTAACTATGTGTCTGTTAGGCACAATGCATTTCAAAATGCACGACACTAGTTAGAAAATGTTTACGAAAAGTTTGACAACTGTCGACTTACTGCCATTTTATAGCTTCCGAACAAATTTATATGGCGCTGTATGTAAATTTGTGTTTGTGCGCTCCTACAACTTTAATAGCATCGGCTGGCCACATTTCTCAAATGCCTTGACACAAGAGAAGAGAGAACTCCGTTCGAATGACATTTATCCCCAAATGACAGGAATCTATAAATAGTAAATATAAATTGAAATAACTGACTGATTCAGATGGATAGAATCGTAAGACAAACCATATACCTACAAGACAATCCCACCATCAAGTGTATAAGGTAAATGAGTACATTCGCCTAAATCAATCATGAATCAATCAAAATCACGACCTGGAGAACACAGGTCTGCTGAATCAGTTTTACCTTCGAAATTCCATCACGCAAAGGTGATCTGATTCAATGACAAAAACTTGGCCGCGCCATCATCGCTGGGCATAATAGACCAAGTTCCATGCTCGTTTTGAAAGTCAGCAGGAGTCGATAATGTTCCTAATATTGTACTACCACTTCTCCATACTTCATGAGGTTGCAATAGGCTCAAACAAATATACACAACACTGTTTAACAACGCATAACGCATACAATCCGACGAATTGAATGACAACTGTTGTACAGTACATCCTCTTGAAAAAAAGGGAACGAATAATTTCGATCCGGAAAATCTTCGGTCGATAAGTTTTCTTACGAGTATCAGCAAGGAATTTGAAATAGTTCTCAATAGATCTCTGATCAAGTGAACCAAGGACAAAAATAAAATTCCAGGCAACAGTTCGGCATGATACCATTCAAGCCACGTCTAATTTTGTTTCTAATATTCAATGAAACAATGCTTAGAATCATGTTGGTTCATCTCGGATTTTCGGATAGCAGAAGTGATTTGTTTTTCATCCCATTTATTCTGGTATAAAGCATTGTCCATTACGATTACTGAAAGTTCTTCCAGTTTATTCAAAACTACAACCATTTGCAAGAAATTTACAAAATTCGTTTTCGTAACTGATTTGAATAAAATTAAGGCGTTTCTCAAAATTTTAAGGGATATCAGCATTTTCTCCTCTTGATGGAAGTTATACGGCAAATAGCTGTGATGTTACATTCGTCTAGTCCAGTTTCCCACTTCGTATGTATGTGGTACTTTTTTATTTGGCGATTCCACAACTCCTGTCTCTTCGTATTTCTTAATAATCTTTCTTATTGATCGGTCAGAAATGGCAGTAAGTTTAACGGTTTGCGAGTTTGCGTAGCTCATGGGAATATCAAAACACAAACTCATAGCTTCTTCCAATTTTTGATTAAAAATCTTAACAAAGATCTTACGCGCCTGGCTTCCAATTGGTTTTTCTTTTCCTAATGGATCCATGGACATTTATTTTTAAATGTCTTTGTATCTCTCTTGGTGTTTTTTTTTTTTAATGGAACTCCAAATCAAAACAAATATCATTAAAATACGTAAATTATTTCTGATGCTAACATTAGTTTTTTTTTTAACTAGTAGGTAAACACTCATCTATTTATATTTTCCCAAAACCCCATGCACAGGTCAAAAATGTAATTAAATAAAAACAAACGCCATAAAATAAATACAAACACATCGCATACAGGTACATACCTGGCGATAAACCACAAATCATAAAACCATAAAACATAGAAACATAGAAACATAACAATAGCCATAAACTTCCTAGGTCAGGTAATTTTATATCCTTTACCCCAATGCATTTTGCAAAAGATTTTTTTTAATACAAGTGCGTCTCAAATTAATCTACCCCATAATTAAATAAAAGAGTTGGTTGCCTGTAAGGTCGGTTTATCGATGATAATTTTACGTGATAACGTCATAAGAAAACATTGTTGGCAGCAACACCAACATACAGCACGTTACCTCACACCCACAAACCCTCTCGTTAAATCCACACACATACACACACACCCAATATCTACATCTACTTTTTACTTTTACATAACTCCGCCTATTTTTTATTTCTTTTTCTCTTCTTGTTCTTTTTGAATTATTTTGGGAATTTGCGCCTGTTCTTTTTCATTTTCGATTTTGGTTGAAAAACTACAGTATCGCAGCGTGCGTCACTTTTCCTATGAGCATGAGCCTAATCAACATGAGTCATGTTATTTCGTATGTGTAGCCTGTCATCGATTTATAAATAACGTCTTACACGTTAAAAAAATCATACAGCATTTCAAACCCTAACCGCCATTTTATCGTAAGCGACATTTTTTACAAAATCAAGTTAATAATGCAGTCAGATAGCTTACGCTCTTACACATGTATCCTTATCATTAGTTTTTTTCAATATGACTTTTTAACAAAGAGCTACAGAGAAAACTAAATTTATCGTAACCGACATTCATGTATTAGGCTCGTCGGCTTTGAAGCTCAGGAAAAAATAAAAAATGTGTTTCCTGTAAAATTTACAATTTGTCGCTTACGATAAAAAAGCGGTTAGGGCTCGATTTAATGACTTTTTAATTTTAAAGAAAACCAGAGTTAAGTTAGCCATTGTACAATAAATTTCAGAAAGTACCTTCACTCATTAAATCTCTTGCGCAACATTCGTTTCGTTCTCTTAATCTTAAACCTTTCTCTGCGCAACCGACCGTTGGTCGACCATGATTTGGTTCAAGTTCAAGCTATATTCTGTATCAGATTGACGATTATGCGCACTGTAAACTTAACAAAGTGCTTTATAACATTTGCCTTTGTATATAAAATCTATAGTACTATCATGAAGACGATTTTTTTAATTTGAACTCAGCTCATGTGAGGGCGCTACAGTAGCCTAAGTGGATTGTAGTGGAAATGAGTAGAGAAGCAAAAAAGTAAGAGCAAGATAGTTATATATATTGGGTAAGAGAGTGAGCTCTTTGCTTTTTTGGAGGATGTGGCTTGTAACTAGATACATTTGATCAAGTTCGGTAAGTTACATAGTTGTTTTGGTTTTGTTTTTTTTTTTCTTAGGAATATGCAGTAAGATACAAGTCTACCGATATAGGTACACAAATGTGTGTTTACTACTGAAACTGAAAGTATTCTTACGTTGCTATGTTAATATAAATCTTTTATTTTGGATTCAATTAAGGGATCGCAGACAGAAAATTCAGAGGGAGAAACATAGATACATACATATTCTTATTTAAATCCTTATAAGCGATATTGATGTTGTTGACCTCGTTTTGTGTACCTTTTTGCCTTCACTATTCACTTGCCTACATTTTAAATGTTGAATTTTTTGTGTTGACGTTGATTTAACACACACATTCTTATAATTAACTACATAGTTTTATGTTAGCTGTGAGAACAAATATTTGTTGGTATTTTTGTTGGAATTTGGTCACTTGTGAATGATTTCAAAGCAGGTATTTTGTAACTTGAGAATGAGTACAAATTTATGTACCTATCTAGCAATTTAATTAAAAGTCAATCTAAAAAAGCACTTGCATTAGAACAAAATATATTCAAAAATAACTGCATTACATACAATTATGTGCTAAGTCTTTTTTTAAAGCTCAAAGTCTGTTTTATCATAAAGGTTTTCTAAATCTTTAAATATCTATAAGAACTTTTGTAAAAACTTATTTCAAACTCAATATTTCAGAAAATATTTAAAAATAAATATTTCATATTGATTTTTTTTTAAAATTGAAAAAAATGTACTAAATTTGCTTTTAAAATTTAATATTACTCCTATTAATTCTTAATTGAACACTGAAAACGAGATGATACTATGTATTCTAGTGTTCGAGAAAGTTGAAATTTAGCAAACCCACTATTTTATAATTTGTTTGGTATTTAAATGGTCTTTCCTCTACACATTTCGGGTGGAGTAGGTACAATAACTTTGGCGCTGCAAAATAATAAAAGATTCTAGTAGAGGGACTAAATACAAGTATTTTTTGCTATGAGAGGCGGGTCTATAACCCACCTTTTAGGCGGCAGGTACAATTTTATTAAAAATTACTTTTAATGAAATTTTTTTTTTCATTAAAAGTAATTTTTAATAAAATTGTAAAAGAACGATAAGATCTTAAATTAAAAGTTATACTTTTTCTGAGAGATAGACCTTTGCACTTAATTTTAGTTTTTAAATTAATTAACAGTTTTTTTGAAAAAAAAAATAACTTCAAAATCAAAAAAAAAAAACACAAATATGATAAGTTCTCCTAAGCATCCAATAGTGAAAACATTTCTTTTATTTTCTTTTTTACAATTTTCATACACTTTAGTGTATTTTTTTACTAACAATTCTTTTGCTTTAAAATAATTTTTTTTTAATTTAATAAAATCTTAATTTTTTTCTTCTTTATAATTTTCTCAAACTGCATAAACAATATATGTATCTTTTTTTTATCTTTTCCTTTACAATTAAATCAAATAACACTATGTATTTACAAACACTTCACAAATTTATATACAAAGCATTTGCGAACAAGGCCCGAATTTTGGAGCCTGGATGGCTCGGCCGTTTACCCACCCTGAAAAGGATATTGTTCTTAGCAGGCGCCTAGATTGTAGGGTAAAAATGGTTTGCTAGGCCGAACACAGAACACAAGAGAATTCCAGAGTTAAAATACAAACACTACGATTCTAACTAGTTGCTAAACAACAAATAAGCTGATTAGAGCTCACATTACAAGGCGATAACCTCGATTAATGGACAAATCTTGATGACTTACTACATCAAGATGAGTACGCTTTTCAGCAGCTTCATCCTGCCATAGGATTTCCTTTGTTTATCCACTCGAGGGGTGATACAGGATAGATTGGCGAATCTGTCGATCTACCTCCTCTCCTCGATTAAATATGGATTTAAATTACTGATATGCCAAAAGTGTTAAAAGAAAATAGATAACATGACACTGATCAAATATTGAAATCATTGTATATGAATTGCCATTGTATATAGACTGCTATAGTACTATCATGACGACCGGTGGACGGTGGCGTTCCAAGCGGCTCTAGGGAAAATTAACTTGGTAAATTGAAAGAGGCGAACGAGTCGAACAAAGAGAATTCTAAGAGAAACTCTGTGAACATGTACTTTACTCTTTGCAGTTTGCAGTTTACATATATACAATGATGCGAGTATAGTTTTTTTTGCACAACTGGATTGCTTCACCCAAGCAGGGTGACGAGATGGCTACTTAAAAGGATTGACAAAAAAGAAGAAAAACGACTTTTGTTAATGAATGGTGTCTGGGGGGTGGGTATATGTTTAAGCTGGTTGATAAGTTTATTTTGAGTTTTATATTTTGTTCATATAAAACTTTCGAGGGTAGTACCTACATTCATACCTACATAATGTGTGTATTTACGTTGGAATACTTGTTATATTATCTTTGATGATGGTCGAACGGTCGGTCGTCGGTGTGGTAGCTGGTGTGAGCGAGGGTGAGGGAGATACTAAAAAGGAAAACTTAATAAGCACATGTGGATGTGTATTGTGTATATCCTGTTCTCGGTGACGGTGAACAACGAAGAGGATCGACAATGATTTTATTTTTTTAATTTTCATTTCATTGGCTTCGTTATCGTTGATGTTGAAGTTTATGCCCAAGTAGCTTTGTGATTATAGGGACTATAAGTCAAGTTTAGGATTCGTGAATATAAAAAAAAAATTAGATAACAATAAAACATGACATTATGATCATAGAGAAGTCTAAAAAAGTGATCGACACAAAAATGTCTATCTGTCTGTCTTCTGTCTGTCTGTCTGTCTGTCTGTCAGTATGTATAACGAGCTGCAGCCTAAACGGCTTAAGTGATTATCTTCAAACTTGGTGTGTGTGATTATTTTGTCATTCCCCAGAGGGGACATTGAAATTTAAATTGTTGGCCTAAAAGTAAAGGTAGTGCAATATGACCGTTAAGTTGAGTTGTTTTCTTGATTGAAATTTTTGCATTCAATAGGTAATCGAGTATTTTTTTTTTTATTTGTTAGTTGTTTTTGTATGTTTATGTGTTTATCATAGGCGTCCTTATTATTTATTCTGTATGCTGTATGCTGTTACGATCATGAAATGCTTCAAAATTCATAACGATAAATAAATAATAATAAAAATAATGAAGTTTGCTTTCATTAGACTAGTGGCTAGGGCTCAACCGCAATATAAAACAAAATTTGGGGGAAAATATTAAACAAATAATTTTTTTATGAAATCAAAAAAACACTATTCATAACGTTTTTTGGAAAAAATGTTGTGAGCCATCTTATTTCTTTTGCTGTTTTCTATTTTAAAATTTTTCATTTCAAAATCGTTCGACCAGTTTTTTTAAAAACTTTTCTTTTCGAAAACGTACCTATTTAAAATTTTGTATGAGTATGTCAATTTAAAGAAATTTATAGTTTATACTATAAAATAAAAAAAGATCTATAGATTCATTTTCAAAATATTAAAAATTAAAAAAAAATTTAAAAAAAAATGTTTTTGAAAATTTTAATAAACAATATTATTTAAATCATAAAACATTACATATTTTGAAAATTTTACCAAATCCGTCAATTAGTTAACGAGAAAGTCCTACCTTCCTTCCAACCTTATTATAGGTACCTAATATTCCTTAATAAATTCCAATTATTCCTACCCACACCATACGTTTATCAATCCATCAAACATAATTAAGCTATTTTAATCAATTTGATATCAAAAAGTAAATTATTGTTATTGGGACCTGTATAGGCCCCTATACCTAGCATTATTGCCCCTACTGCTGATTCCCACAAATCTTTATGCCATTTGTTCAAATTTTTACATGCCAAAATGAAAATTGAACTGAAAAAAATCTTTTATATCTGGCTATTAGCAAATTATATTATAAACAGTAAACAACAAGGGGAAAAATAATACACTAAAAAACTGCAAAAGCTAACAATCATTTATATTTATGTGTTTATCCCTTTATCGTGACGGATGTTCGTTCGAGCTTCAAACCACAACGATTCTTAAGAAGTTGCACGTCAAAAAAATAACGTTTTGTTTCATAGCGATATATTTTCAGTCTGTCTAAGTGCATCCAAGCGTATCTTGCTTGGAAGTCTTTACATACCTCCTTCAACGGGAAGAGGTTTGTATGATGAATTGAATAGGCTTTATACGATAATTCAAACTTTTGATGCAGCTATACTAGGAGGGGATTTCAATGCAAGACACCCGATTTGGGGAGACATTGTAAGTAATGGAAATGGTATTGAAGTGCTCCTTTCCTTCATCTTGATTTGATCTCTCCATTTTCTCCTACTTTTCCACAATCCTCATCTATACTAGATTATTTTTTTAATATCAGCCTCTCTAACAAACACTCAAGCAAGATGTAAAACCTTTGCTTCCTTCTCGAACCACTTTGGTTTAGAGATAACATTAGATATATTTGATGTCTACCCTGTTCTAGTAGCCCCTGAAACTTACACTAGCTTCGAAAGTACGGATTGGGACATTTTTCGGATGCAACTACACAGTAGCCTTTCAGCCTTATCAACACCAATAGATAGAAACATATCAAACCCTGAGATAGATGCATTTGTAGAACATATAAATACAAAAATAGTTTCATGTGTAGAAAATAACTCGATAAAAAGACAAATTACAAATACGAATGAGGCATAACAATGAGTACCAACATCTTTACTCCAAAATTCAATGCCTGAATAAAATAATAAAAGAAAGGGTAAAAATTGATCTCGATCTCGAATTCAGATCGCGTTTGAGTAAAATTATACCCTCTCCACAGGCTTACAAGGAAATAAACCGTATAACAGGAAGGAAAATATCAGGAGTAGATGTCGTGAATGATGTCTTAAGCATTGATGGTCTTGAGTTACAAGATATTGATGCTAAAATAAAAGCGTTTAAAGATCTGTATTCAAAAAATTTTGAGGCTAGAACAGCCCAGCTATGATTTAATATAAGTGATTTTCGTGTCGTGTATTCTAATGTTCGTGGTATAAGAAAGAATTTCTTTCACGTATACGTCTACACTGGGCCAGCTGTTTTGGCATTAAGTGAAACCCAGGTTGGAGTAAATACTGATTTATCAGAGTTTGCTCTACATGGGTATAGCTTGGTGCCATTACTCTTTTCCCATCATGGTCTCGTGGTCTATGTTAGGAATGATATTGCTTGCCAGAGCCTTGCCCAATATGGGTAATGTTCCAACACGTACTTTAACTTCTTATGGCTCAAATTCACTGTCCGCAAGCATGTCATTCATTATTGTTTTATTTACAGGAGTCCAAATCTTGACAGTAATTCGACTTGTAACGAGTTCGATGCACTGTCTGATTCTATCTCGAAAATTGTTTCCCTTTGTCCTCACACTGAAATCGTTATTTCGGGCGATTTCAATGTACACAATTCCAATTGGCTCCGCTATTCTGGTCAGACAACACCCGAAGGAAGGTATGTCGAGCTCTTTGCCGGGTTACATCACCTTACCCAACTGATCGATGTGCCAACGCGTATACCGGATGTTGCTGGGCAAGCCGCCCATACTCTTGACTTGTTTCTTACTTCTCACCCTGATAAATATACCATTAATGGTCTACATTTAGCACTTCTGACCATTGTATCATTTCAGCTAATTTCTCATCCTCCACCCATCCAGTTAAAAAAAAAACTTCCCACCAGGACCGTTTGGCAATACGAGAAAGCCAACTGGGACGGCCTGAATATTTTTTTCCGAAACTTTAACTGGTCACTATGCTTCCACGATAGTGACATTGATGCCAGTGCTGAAATGATCACAAATGTGATTCTTCTAGGGATGCGTGCTTTTATTCCTAACAGGGTAAAAAGTATCAAGCCTAAAGAAAAGTCCTGGTTTAATTCTGAGTGTAAAGAAGCTATCAGGCACAAAGAAGTAAGTTTCCGATCCTACAAAGCCAACCCTACAGAGGAAAATCGGAAAAAGCACAAACAAGCAAGGAACTCATGCAACTCCGTTATTGAAAGAACCAAATTTTTGCATGACCAAAAATTACGGCAAAAAATGCTGCAGTGTCCCAAAGGCAGTAAAAATTTTTGGTCATTTGTAAAAAATATTAAAAACTCCTCAACATCTTCGGTTCCAACGCTCATCGACAATAACAAACCAATTGTTTACTCTTCAGAGAAGGCAAACCTGCTCGCCGCCCATTTCGCTGCCTCAAAGCAACGTTGCCCCTCCTGTACTTGAGAATGTAAATTTTTCCATGGGACAGATTTTTTTCCGCACTCGTACAGTAGCAAGAGTTCTCAAAGATCTCGATATACACAAATCCGCTGGCCCGGATGGTATACCCTCGATTCTTCTGAAGAGGTGTTCTTCCACACTGGCAAAGCCACTGCGTAAGCTTTTCTATCGCTCCTACTCTTCTGGAATCTTTCCTAGAAAATGGAAAACAGCATTTGTCCAGCCTGTCCCTAAGAAAGGTGACCCATCCTCCCCCTCCTCCTACTGACCCATAGCACTGACATCCCTTCTTTCTAAGGTCATGGAAACACTGATTAACCGTCAGCTGAAGGAATATCTCGAAGATCGAAAGCTTCTCCATGACCGTCAGTATGGCTTCCGCAGCAACCGTTCCACTGGTGATCTGATGGCATATCTCACCGAACAGTGGAACAAATCTGTACATCGCTTTGGTGAAAGTAAGATTATTGCTCTTGATATCTCCAAGGCATTTGATAGAGTTTGGCATGAAGCTCTTTTATCGAAAATGCGTGCTTTTGGGATCGATAATACTCTTGTTCGTTGGATTAGAAGCTATCTTCTGGACCGTTTAATACAAGTTGTATTGGACGGATTCAAGCTCTGTTCTGTCTCCGACTCGTTTCCTCATTTTTTATAAATAATCTTCTGTCTGTTACTTCTAATCCACTTAACTGTTCTGCTGACGACCCTCAGCTTTTCATATTCGTTTGATAATTCACGTCCTTCGCCTTCGGACGTGCAGTTGCAACGGTGCCGTAAGTCAAGCTCATTAAACTCCGATATACACAGCATTGTCAAATGGGGTAATAGGAATCGTGTGGAGTTTAATGCTTCGAAAACTCAATGCTGTCTTCTGTCGTTAAAGTTAAACATACCCCCAATGCCATTGTCCATGGCACTTACATCGAAGAAACCGAAAAGCTCTCAGTACTCGGTATGTGTGTCAACGACGACCTCCGTTGGAACGACCATATATTTGAGATCGCTAAGAATGCTGCAAAGTGCTTAGGTTTTCTGTATCGGTGTAAGAAGTATTTTTCCCCATCTGATCTCGCTACAATTTATAAAGCGTTTATACGCCCTAAACTCGAGCATAACTCCCACCTCTGGGCAGGTGCTTGACAAACATCGCTTCACCTGCTTGATAGAATACAAAATAGAGCGTTAAGATTAATAGGAAATAGAACTGCCACTGAATCAATTGCCCAACTCGAAAACCGACGCAATGTCTCATGTCTTTCCTTATTTTATCGTTTCTTTTACAAAAAATGTTCACTCGATGTAGCCAGTTGCATTCCTCCCCTTAAAAGTTTCGCCCGTAATACTCGTCTTGCTAGGAATGCCGTGAAATATAGAGATTCCTTTTTTAGCCGTACAACACGACTTTGGAATGGTTTACCCGGCGAGATTTTCCCTTGCCATTTCAATATGCAAGCATTCAAAACCAATGTTAATCGACACCTCCTATCTCTCCCCTCCCTATCTTCCGAATGCCCGCGCAGTGTGTTACATTAAAAGGGAAACAAGTAGTCCCTTGTGCGCGCGTTAATTATAAAAAAAAAAAAAAAATTGAAGAAGAGATTAGATGCTATTTCAGATCACCCAAACCCAGCTGTAAACTCTTTATCGAACACAAATGGTAATGATAGTTCGCAATACTATGGAGGATGGATCTCACTTCATTTACAAATTTATTCAGATGGTCTATCCTTACCCTTTTACGAGAAGGCTTCATTGAATGTCTTAAGAGGATGATATTTAATCATACATTTTATGTATAATATAATATGTATATACGATATGAAATTGAAATAAAAAACATCTTGTTCTGGTATATTAAATTATATTACGAAATAAGAAAATATTATTTCAAGACATGTTGTAAAATATAACAACATAGCAAAACAATATCTGTTTTCTTACTTTCTAATTTTATTGTTATTATTTTTTTTAAGTACATTTAAGTTAGTATTAAGTTTGGCCATAAAGAGCCCACATATGAAGGCATGTCGGGAGCAAGAATGCTAAGTTAATTACAGATATAAACTTATTGTTATCATTATTATGGAGAATAAGATGAAAAATTATAATCTTAACTTAATTTATCTTCAGTCAGACATATCATTGTAGTCGGCAAAAAAAAAAATGTAATCAAATTTAAACTTGTGAATTTAAGTCTCAATAAAATAAACTGAAACTGAACTGAAAACTACACTTTCAAACAAAGAAAAGCAACTTTTAAATTTCTTGCCAGAATAGAAATTCATTTATCGATGATTTTTGAATACATATTAAAAAAATTAAAATAAACTACATATGTAGGTTAATAACAAACATTTTAAGCGACTCCTTATCCCCATGTGTCCCTGTTCGGTCACATAACTAATACTCTACCCCATTAGAAGACACACCATCCCAAAACCTATTTTTTTTAAACAACATCTCTTGACTTGTTATTCACTTCTTTGAAGAAGTTAATCAAATTACACTGATAATCTTGAAAATCCAATATCTCGACACCTTATTCCAGCAACAAAGCCAAAAAGACTACAAAGTTCGCCCGAATTGAATAGACTCCTTAAGCCTCCATAGAGCGCGATTGACAACAGTAAACAGTAAACATTCGTATCAATATTTTTTAATCGAACTCCAGCTCCTGTTTCAAGGATCAAGAAATAATCCAGAATCGCAAATGTTTGCATGTGTATGTGTATTTTTAGCAGAAATTGTTTCCGGTTTGAGCAATCTTTCCCTCCTCGTTTAACTTGACACCTCACTCGACATCGACTGTATTACATTTTTTCGTCCTTTCTTTCAATATCCTTACAAAAAAAAAAAAAAAAAAAACATTCCTTTTCGACTGAGCAATATGACACAATTTACTTGAGTTGTACTCTGCAAATCCTTAAACCTACTTATTAGGCTGTATAATTTGTTGGCCTTGTAACAAGACGCCTTTTATGTGCCAGGATAGCATTAAGGATTCCATAAATAACAGTGTTACCTTATGGCAGGACTTCCAGAAAACGGGTGTCCAAATTATAGTGTGTATATACGTCTTGCTATGTATGTTGAAGGCTCAGAGGATGGAAGGATCTCACACGAGCACACTTTTGATGCTAATCGGGTGATTGTTTTGGGTAAATATACAGTTTCCGATGTTTTCGAACGCCTCTTCTCCGGCAGAGATCCTGCATTAGGGGATGATGGCGATACTGTTATTAGTTTGCAATCAGATGAGAATGGGAGCTGTGAATTTAGAAATTATATCTAAATGAATAATGATATGGCATGCGAATGTTAAGGGGCTGATTTTAGGGAATTCGGGAATTCGACATGCTGGTTATTTAATTTGTTAATATTGGTGGGGTAGGTATAGTGTAATAGACGGGACGAGGGTTGATATTCGGTGCGGTTGTGATACTTAAATGCCCTCAGGTTATCTATGTTTGGGAAAGTTCAGCTGTGCGTGTGATTCAAAGCAATCACAACTGGTCGACTGATTGAGGAAAGGTTGGGAAACACATATGAGTTATTTGTTATTCAAATGCAATAAACCAAATTAAAGTTTATTAATCTTTTGTAAATTCAGTCAAATGCAATTATTGTAAGTAGGTAAGATGTGTAATTTTTTTAAGTTTTTTTTTTTATAGGTATTGGGAGAAACTATGTGCGCATAATATGTTCAGCATGAACAGGGCCGCCGAGAGAATATTCGGGCCCGGGGTAGTCATGTACGCCCGTCCTTTCTAATTGTAAATAAGAATCCATCTTATAATTAATAGAAAACTTTTTTAAATCATTCAAAACAGTAAATACAAATCTCTGTGTTTTCTGTGTTTATTTCTGTGCATGTGCAATACAAGCCTTTTTCGCTTTGTCCGAAGAAAAACTTTGATGGGGGAATTCAAATCTAATTTCCCAGCCAATTCCGATTATAGGCAAAGTATTGCAAATCCTGAATCCTGATATTCTTTTTGGACCGGATAGGAACGATGATAATTTTTGACCCTAACAAGTTACGCTAACAAATGGCTCACCACTGGATACTGAGATTGGTAATGTACCGAATATACGAAATGCTAAGAAGTTTGGAAAACTGTGCTTCATTTCTTCGGAGTAATTTCAATCAAGAATTCAAATGGAGCTGATTTTTTGTATGCCAACAACTGGAATAAGGGCTATTATGGTCATAGAAAATTACATAGATTTGGAAACCCAAATCGACTGTAATGTACCGCACTTGGATTTAAACACGGTGTCACTAACAGACTTTCTTGCAGGAGAATGCTGATTTAAAAAACTGGATCATAAACGAAAATCCTATATCGGTCTATACAGACCGTTCAAAGACGGAAGCAGGTGAAGGTTCTGTAATCATCTCGATAAACCCTCTAATAAATAGATCTATAAAGGTGCCAAACTTTTGAAGTGTTTTTCAGGCTAAAGTGCACGCAGTTAGCGAAGCTGCAAAGCACCTTTTATCTTTTAACCTGGAGAATAAAAATATTGATCTTTTCAAAGACAGTCCGGCGGCAATCAAGGCCACATCATCAATCATCTCCAAACTGATTGATTGCTGTTGCAACGATCTGCGACAAATCAATGAAACAAATCTTGTTACCCTCCGATGGTTCCCCGGATACTGCGACATTCAGTGGAAAATAAGAAAAATAGAATTCACGAGAATTTCCTCAAAGTCGCAAACGAGAGATAGCCACAAGAAGTTTTTGGCCAAACATCTTGAATAAAAATATAGAATACATTCAAAAGCTAGGTAGACCTTAACTTTCCTTTTGGTTGGCATTCGTACGCCGGGTCATAACTCAATGGGAGCCCACATGAACATAATGGGCAATAGCACACCAAAGCTTATGCAGAAGGTGTCAAAACGTTTTATGCCCATATAAATTTCTTTGTAAATACCCTAGTCTAGCCCAGAAACGAAAAACAGCCCTCGGAGAATACTTCTCTAACTTCGATGAATCGGCGGCGGATTTCTTATCAAAACTAGTGACATTCATGATATATCACCTTCTTTCATCTTTGCAAACCTCCACAAAAAAAGAAAAATACATTTTTAGCCACGCAAAATCTATGATTGATTCCTGATATGACTGAATCAATTATTACGTAAAAAATATCTCTCTTGACTCCGATTTCTCAAGCGTTTATTTCTGAAGAGTAGGCAACGTCTTCGATGTTGATTTCTCAAAAGGTCCAAATGCTCGAGAACGCTGGCGAGATGTTGTACTTCAGTTTCTATGGTCGCGCATCTGGTCTACAAAAGAAGATTTCTATTCTAGTTTTTCTGAAAAATGAAATTATTAATGGTAATTGACGAGACCCTTCGAAGAACTTCGGGCCCTCTAAAAACTACGGGCCCGGGGATAATCCATCCACCCGTTACATACCTATATTTAGTACAACAACGCAGACATAATTTTTTTGGAATCCTTACAAATAAAAGGGCAAAAAGACTTAGATAATATTTAAAAGGAAGAGGAAGGTCATTGGATACGAAAACATATTATAAATACCTTCTTTGTGTTGTGACATAAGGCCATGCGACATAATGACGCATTGACAGTTGTTTTAAAAGCAAACAATTGACAATTGACGAATTCGTTTGTGATTATCTGATTTAGATTTTTTGTTGCGAAAACGAATATGAAACGAGATTTATTTTTTGTATTGTATATTGTGTGAGTGCCATTTGACAACTTGCTGTCATGATTTTCGGAATTTTCAACGGAATTTTAAACAAACTGAAAACAACATCTAAAAGATATAGGTACAAAGATATTGGTTTCCGTAGAGAATTTAATTAAAATATCAATATGACCAATAGAATATTGTGTAATGAAGAATGAGAAGGATATAACATTATAACAAATAATATAGATAAGTTGCTAGTTGCTCCAGAATCTGAAAAAATCAGTTTAATTTTATAAATGGGATACAAAATCGTTAGTTAAATGTTTAACTGAGCGCATTTTACATCTGCCAAATAGCTTGAGAAAGACGACGAGGATGTATGTAGATGTTATATATATTATAGGAATATAAGAACTCATTCCACATTTTTACCTCTTAATCCATTTTTTCATTCTAATTATCACAAAATTTTTCAAAAAAAAACTGTATTTAGTGTACCTAGCTATAACATTAGATATTAACAACATTAATAAGGTCAGGCCCGTAGCCTGGATTTTGGTTCAATTTCGAAGAAGTAATTCTATATATATACCAACAAAAATAAAAAAAAAACTACATGAATTTTTTATTTTGTTTGTATTTGTCATGGATGCGCCAAGAAGTCCCTTTATTCAGGCATAGATTAAGCCTTAACTAAAGTCGTGAAAATTTTCTTCGCTTCTATATTCGTGGGTCCACTGGACCCAAGCTTTTTGATATACCAATAAAAATAAAAGTATAGGTAATATATTTTACATTAAGTTCTTGTTTTGGGCTTTAGGTCATTTTCAAATTTTCTTGTTTAATAAAACATTAATTTGTTAAGCAATACAACGTTTCGTCCATATGGTTATAGACATCATCAGGTATTTATTTTTTCAATCTATCAATACACGAAACTAGAGTATTAGTTGAATATACATATTTAGAAAACATATTTAAAAAACAAAACTTAAGCAATTATAAAAGAAAAATATAATGAACTTACATTATTTTTAGATTTAACTTAATTATTTAAAAATTAAAAAAATTTCAAACATAACTTTAACACTTTATGTTTTGATTATACACTTTATTATTGTGAACTAAAGCTAATATGAGTGACTAACACGGCCTAAGGGGATATGGAGTGATTTTTCTTCTTTTTTCTTCTTCTCTCAATTAGGCGTCTGTAGTGAGGGCTCACATTGTCAAGATCTGTACGTAGATTCATGGTGTTGGCTGTGTTTAGTATATGTAGTGTTTCTATTGTCATCCTCTTGGTGTAGTGGATTTCTTTTGTACTTTTGTGCCACCATAATTAGGTTGGTGGTTCTCTGTTAGGCAATGGGTTGCCAACGCGGTTT
This sequence comes from Platycheirus rosarum, assembly GCA_963971375.1. Lineage (NCBI taxonomy): Eukaryota > Metazoa > Arthropoda > Insecta > Diptera > Syrphidae > Platycheirus > Platycheirus rosarum. The sequence continues at coordinate 129,556,639 of OZ020509.1, read as the reverse complement.
TTTGTTGTGCTTTTGATTTTAAGTCCGATTTATGTCCTGCTATTCTATTTTTTAATTTCTGTTTTGTTATACCAACATAAACTTGATCGCAACTTTTATCTTTTTTACCTACATGGAATTTTATAAATTAAATTGGAATCTGCCATGGGGTTTACCTTTGTTTTAAATTTGCTAAAAACCTATTCCAGTTTGTTCGTGGAGCTCATGGCTAAATTAAATTTTTCTTTGTCGAACAATGCGGATGATTTGAATCTATCGGCAACATCTTTTACATAAAGGAACGATTTGTATTTTAAGTCATTTTGTATACATTCCGTTGTATTTGTTCTTAATTTATGCTTACGAATTAGTGTGTTTATTAATTTTTCTGGAAAACTCTTAGTCTTAAGAATCTTTTTGATTTAATTTTTGTTGTTAAAGTGAAATTCGGGGTTACTGATAGCATGAACTTTATTAATGAGATTTTGCGCGGTGTTTAAAATGGTTTGTTTTGGATGTTGTGAATTGAAGTTTATGATTCTTCCTGATGATGTTGGTTTCTGGTACCAATCCAGTTTCAGATGTCCTTTTTCCCTTATGACTACCGTATCGAGATAAGATAATTTTTCACCACTTCTTTTTCCGTCGTAAATTGTATTTTTTGATGGTAGCAGTTCAAGACTTCTAAGATTTTGTCAAGTTCAGAGGTTTTTACTATTCCGAATATGTCGTCAACGTATTTGGTTAGGATTTTTGGTTTAATGTTTAGCTTGGTAAGGGTAACTTCAAGTAAATCCTCCAGTACTATGTCCGCTATTATTGGTGATGTTGGATTGCCCATTGGCACCCCATGTCTTTGTTGGTAAATTTTGTCCTCGTATATTATGTAATTGTTGTCAATTACACAAAAACGTAATAATTACATAAATGTTTGTCTTTTTATTGTTGTATGTTCCTTGATGTTGTCACATTTTTTGTTTATTAATTCTAGTGCCCATTTTACCGGTATATTTGTAAACAGAGATACTACGTCAAAGGAGACTAGGATTTCATTATCGTCGATTAATCTTGTTTTTGAAGTCAAATGCATTTTTTACGTTGAATTGTGAATTTGATGTTAAATTTTTCAGAATTCCAATCAAAAAACGTGATAAATTATAACACGGTACTTTCGTTGAAGAACATATATGCCGTAGAGACAGTCCTAATTTGTGTATCTTTGGAAGTCCATTTATTCTTTGTGCGATAGGGTTGTAAGTCATCATTCTCCGTTTTTCAAAATCGTCAATGATATCATGTGAGTCTTTTATAAAACTGTTGTTTTTAGTCTGTAACACGTTTGTCAGGTCCATTCTAATGGGCCAATATACATTTCTGTCTTCCATCATTGTTTTCATTGTTGGTCTATAATCGTGTCTATATATTACTACCGTTTCATTGCCTTTATCAGCTGGTATATGACAATCAGTTCTTTGTTCTTTTGTAGGAATCGTTTTCTTCTAATGTGTGTGATAAATATCTGTGTAAGTCATTAAACTTATGGGTTTTCAAACTATTGTCTAACATAAATGCAAAATGCGAACGCGCTTTTTCGCGCATATCATTATCCGATATTGTTTGAATGCATTCTTCACCATCCGCAATTATTTTTAACAAAGTGTCAGGGGTAGTATTTATACAACTGGGTAGAGCAAATTTTGGGCCAAGTGATAAAAGTAATTTAATGTCATCTGGTATGGCAACCCTGGTTTTGTTAACAAAGCATTTATCATTATAAACTATATTGTATTTGGCTCTCATCTTCTGTTTTAAAGTAAACAATTTTGTATCATGTAACTGACTTAGTTTTTCCGTCTTATTGCTGCAATATGTGTTCTCGTGGAAAAAGAAGGTTTTATATTCTGCCTCTGTCAATTTGGATTTTATGCGGGTTTGGCTCGGCTATTGCAATTTTTTTCTCTAGTTGAATGATATTTTTGTATTTCATTGATATGCAGATATTCAGAATACGACAATGGAAGTTAGTTAAGTTTGTTTTGTATAGTGAATTGTTAATTTGATTAAATATATCTCTTTCTTCATTAAATATTTAATCAATATTATTTGTTGTGTCTGCAATAAAGTTTGGAATCAAGCCGAGTTTCCTACTCTTTAGCAAAAAATTTTTGCTTTGTATAGTGTTGATATTACTTGTATTAAGTTTTCTGTAGGTTTTCATCATGTATGCATAGTTTCATGCCATACTTTTCTCTAATGTGTTGATAGAAAGACATTTGTAAGGGATTTTTTTGTTGGTGTGAGTCAAGAATATATATATATGTTATCCGGCAGCGCTTCAACTCCTTCTGGAGCATAGGGCAGCAACAAGATCCTTCAATCTGTCCCGATTCGCCGCGACTGGCCTTAGCTGTGGCCACGATTGAAAGCCTTGAGATCGAGCTTCCCCCAAAACAGATGACCTCCTAGTTGTTTTCGGTCTTCCAACGCGTCTATTACCCTGAGGATTCCATTCGAAGGATTGCTTCGCTATGTTGTCGTTAGGTTTCCTCAGTGTATGGCCTATCCAACGCCACTTCCGTTGTCTGATGTCGGCGTCCAATTTTCTCTGTCCAGTCCTATTCCACAGTTCAGCGTTCGATATGGTTTGCGGCCACCGGATCTTCAGAATGTACCGCAGACAACGATTAACGAAGGCTTGCAGCCTTCTCGAGATGATTGCAGAGCATTTCCATGTTTCTGAAGCATATAACAGCACAGATTTTACGTTGGATTCGAAGAGTCTCAACTTGGTGCGTAGCGATATTTTGCTGGAGTTCCACACAGGAGAAAGGATTCCAAATGAACTACGGGCTTTGTTTACTCTATTGTTTACATCCAGGTCCGTTCCGCCATCGAGTGCTATGAAACTGCCCAAGTAGTTCAACTGCGTGACCTCTTTGATGGGTCCCTGCCTTAGAGTAATTTGTTGTGTGCTTTGGCCCGTAGTCATTATTTTGGTCTTATTTGCGTTGATCCTTAAGCCAGCCACCTCCCCATTTAGCTGCAGCGAATGACATATTTGATTTAGGCCAGCCGTGGTGTTCGCCATGAGACAAATATCGTCAGCCACATAGACTATGTGGCTGAGTTTGTCAAACAGACTCCATTGGATACCATGCCTCTCAGTTTCACCCACCGTGGCAGTCATCACATCGTCAATTGCCAGTAAAAACAGAATTGGTGACAGGACATCTCCTTGTCTCACTCCTTGACGCACATCAAAAGAATCGGAAAGCTGTCCATTGTGCAAAACGAAACACCTTGCGTTGTTGTAAGATTCTTTAATAATGGCGACAATTTTCTCAGGGATACCTCTCGCAATAAGCGATCTCCATATGCATACTTGATTAACCCTTTCGAATGCCTTCTCAAAATCCACAAACATGAGGTACAGCGGTGATTGATACTCAGACGACTGTTCGAGTATGATTCGCAAGGTGTTGATGTGGTCGACACAAGACCGACCACTACGAAATCCCGCCTGGTGCCTCTTGAGGGTAGATTCGATCCTGGATGTTATCCTTTCGAGAACAATGGTTGCCATTAATTTCGGAAAAACGGACAATATGGTGATACCACGCCAGTTATTACAGTTTTTGAGGTTCCCTTTCTTTGGTAACTTCACAATAACTCCATCCTTCCAGTCCTGTGGGTAAGTTTCGCTTTCCCAAACAGCCTGCACTAAATTTAGCAAAATATGGGAAGCTGCTTCAGGGTCTGTTTTCAGGAACTCCGCAGGAATACCGTCAAGTCCAGCTGCCTTGTTTTTCTTTAGAAGATGGATCGCGTTTTTAATCTCTGTACCCGTTGGGGGACTTGTATTAATGCCCCTAGAAGATCTGCGCATTTTGTTCAATTGTGGATTCAATTCTGCATTTTGGTCACTATTTAGCAGTGCACAAAAGTGCTCCTTCCATCTTTGTAGCTGATCTTCTATCGTCACTAAAAGGTTGCCATTCAAATCTAACACTGAATGGTTAGTGTTAGTGCTACTACGCTGGCCAACAATGTCCTTAGTGATTTTATACAGTTCTCTTGCGTCCCCTCTTCCTGCAGCCTGTTCCCCATTTTCCGCAAGTTTGTCCAATTTTACCCTCTTATAACGTCTCACACACCGCTGCACTGTCTTATGAGATGCTCTATACTCGTTCCGTAGAAGCAATGTTCGCTGAGCATCATTTTCAGAATTGATCCTAACTTTGAGTGATCTGCGATATGTGATTTTGTCCCAGGTGTCTTGGGATATCCAGGAATCTCTTGCTCTTGACTGTCTTGGTACAGTTTCAGTTCCGGCTTCCATGAAAGCGCTCTTAATTTGACCCCACATGGCATCTATCGATAACCCGGCGTTCTGAAAGTTTGACGTTTTGACCCCGAGTGTGGTGGTGAAATTACGACGTACACTAGGGTCATTAAGAGCACTTGTGTTGAATCTTGGTCTCCTTGCTATACCTTCTCAGCGGCGCTGGGCAACAGCTGTTCGTAAACAAAGCAAACCCAAGAGTAAATGATGATCACTACCTGCGTCAGCCTTTCTTTCGTTTCGAACATCGCACATTGATTTCCTCCATTTCTGTTGTATGATGAAGTGATCGATTTGATTTTTAGTTCGACCATCAGGAGATTCCCACGTGATTTTATGACAGGTCTTGTGCGGAAATAAAGAACCCCCAATTACAAGTTGACGGGCGTTGCAGAAGTCGACAAGCATATCACCATTTTCGTTTCGTTGACCTAAGCCGTGCTTCCCCATAACACGTTCAAGACCCAGGTTATCCGATCCGATTTTGGCATTGAAGTCCCCAATGATGATAATTATATCGCCCGCTGGAACACCGTTGTACACTGAATTCAGGTGAGTATAGAAAGAGGTCTTTTCGTCCGCTGATGCATCATTCGTTGGAGCGTAGCATTGAATTAGGATGACTTTTCGGATTTTAGAGCTAAACCTCGCCGTCATAATCCTCGCCGAAACCGGTTTCCACGAAATAAGACTCTTGATAGATTCCTTAGTTAGCATAATGCCTACACCGTTGAGTCTTGGACCTCTGCCTGCCACCTCTTCGCCAGAATACAACATTCTCGTAAGTCCCGATTCTGCAGTATATTCAGCTCTTCCTCTCCATTTGGTTTCGCTCACTCCCAGAATGCTGATGTTATGCCGCAGCATTTCACGTTCCACCTGTTCGTACCTTCCTGGTGCGTGCAGGGAGCAAACGTTCTATGCTCCAATCTTCGTTCGTGTTTTGTAGCCAAAAGTCCGTTTTGTTGAATCTGAAGGATTTCTTGATCCTGTTGCTGATTCGTTATTTGTGACGTCACGATCGTCATTTGTACATGAAATTTGCCGCACCCCCAAATCCTATGTGCGGTTTACTACAGCCGGGGCCGTAGGAGGATTCACCAAAGTATGGTTACCCCTTGGGGAATCATTTCCATTCGTTGTCATCTTTCATGCAAAAATATATTTTCGTCCCGCCGCTTAGTGTTTTCCTGGATAAGGTTAATAACACGCTCAAGCCAGGAGTTCGACAGGCACCACCAGCCCTTTGGATGGTCGAACACATACATAAAACAAGGCCGCCCACTATGGGTACAGACGCTACTTGCTGCTACCGTTGGCCAACTTTAAATAGGCTCATCCGCCACCAGACTAACATGCCGTTGACCGCAATCTACAGTTCTTCCGCCTTTAGGGAGATTTTCTTCAACCCAAGGACAAGTCCGTGCCCTAACCAGCAAAGCTGGGTTGGCTGCTTATTCCGGCAGCTGTTCGGTCCCCTTGTGCGTAAGCGTTACCCGCTCTCTACCGCGAGGAGGTGCACATAGGGATTTTCCTTTCATTGAGCCTAGGGCCACCGAAGTGGCGTTACCTAGAGCCCTCCAGTACTTTTAGAGAGCAAAGAATGTAAAAGACTATTCGGCGTGTCCTCCGATTATGATATAAATATTATGTTCATTATATTTTTCTTTTATAATTGCTTAAGTTTTGTTTTTTCAACAAATACCCTATTTTCGTGTATTGATAGATTGAAAAAATAAATACCTGATGATGTCCATAACCATGGACGAAACGTTGTATTGCTAAACAAATTAATGTTTTATTAAACAAGAAAATTTGAAAATGACCTAAAGGCCAAAACAAGAACTTAATATAAATTCAATTAAAAGGTCACAAAAATATAATATTTAGGTAATATATTTTATATTTTTTTTACTAAACTTTATAAGTAAGTACTTAGTTTTTAAAAAAATTAACAGGAACTTTCTTTTTTATTTAAATTTTGTCAAGCAGTCAAGACAGAATTTCGCCAGTAACTCAAATATGTTTCTCTATTATCGTAATGTCATGTTTGATTGAATCTGCACGAATGCATAACTTGCATTATAGTACTTATAATCGCAAGTAAAAAAGTAGCGTAAATGAAGTTGTATGGTTCCAGGGGACCCATGGACCTGCACATGTACGCACCATAGGAGAAGCGAGCGAAATGCGTCCTTGCACGAACATTAGCTTAATGCAGAAAGGTACTTAGAAGTTGAGAAAGCTGGGGTGACTGTGTCGTTTTTTTTACACACATTTAAAAATTAAGTGAGATCCTGTTTTGTTTTTTTTTTTAAGTAGCTTCGTCGTTTCATTAGGTTTTTTGTATTTAAAACACTTTGAATACTTAAGACACTTTGTACTACTACTTTAATAAATGTTTATATTATTTGTAGAAATAAACGAAATGTATTAATGTATAATTAATAACCTGAACTTAATTCAAATATTTTCTTATCATTTCGGGTGGGCCTCGATCCCCTCTAGCCCCCCCCCTCCCCCCTCTGGCAACGTGCTTCAATAAAGCTAATGTTGTCCTGCTAAAGCATCTAGTCTAGGGAATTCTTCAATTCTAATGCTTAGGGCCGCTTGCTTAAAATGTACTTGAAAATATTATTTTATATGAGGGGTCTTTAAATAGGGACTTCTGAACTTCGACTGGTGATAGCGGCTATCTTGTTGAAGATAAATCTGTCAAATTGGATGTAATTTATTTAGGCTGTTTAGCTAAATTACCATGGACGGATATAGCGTTCAAAAACACGTGTGAACAGGGCCACTGAGAAAATATTCGGGCCCGGTGGTAACCAAATACGCCCCCCCCCTTAAAAAATTGCACTTTTCCCTGAGAAATAGAACTTCGGGCCCTCGAAGACTTATCCCTTATAAGAGCACATTTTTAAAAAGTTCATTGGGCTTTAACAAAAATTTACGATTTAGCTCGTTTCCATCATTTTTACTTGCGATTATAGGGACTATAAGGCAAGTTATGCATTCGTAAAAAAAAAAAAAAAATTCTAACAATCAAACATGATATTACGATGATAGAGAAGTCAAAAAAGTGGGTCCGGAAATTCCGTCCGTCTGTCTGTCTGTCTGTCTGTCTGTCTGTATGTCTGTCTGTCTGTCTGTCTGTCCGTATCGATATCTACAGCCTAAACGGTTGGGCCGATTTGATTCAAACTTGGTATATAGTATTTTTAGAGTGCTCTACCCGACGGTTTTTAGAATTGGCATTCTAGCTCCAAAACTAACGGTACCTGCCATATAACTTTTATTAAAAAACTTATTTTTCTCGAAAACGGCTCCTACGATTTTGATTAAACTTTCAGAATGATGTTTTCTGTGCAAAATCTATCTTTTAGTTTTAATGGATTTTTCAGAAAAAGTTTTATAACGGTACCTCCCATATGACCGGTTTCTTAAAATCAGACTTTCTCGTTAACTAATTGACGGATTTTGATGAAATTTTCAAAAACATTTTTTTTTAAATTTTAATAATTTTTTTAAAAAAATATTTTGTTTTTTGAATATTTTGAAAACGGATCTATAGATTTTTTTTTTAATTTTTCTCCTAGTATAAACTATAGATTTCTTAAAATTGACGTACTAAAAAAAATTTTTAAATATGTTTTCGAAAAGTTTTTCAAAAAAAACATTTTTTTGAAAAAACTGGTCGAACGATTTTGAAATGAAAAATTCATAAAATAGAAAACAGCAAAAGAAATAAGATGGCTTACAAAATTTTTCCAAAAAACGTTATGAGTAGTGTTTTTTTGAATTCATAAATTTTTTTCCCCAACATTTTATTTCATATTGCTCGGCTAAGCCCTAGCCAAGCCATTAGTCAAATAAAAGAAAGTGACAACCTACATTACATACATACTTACGTATTTTAAAGTATTTTTCATCATCATAAAAGCACAGAATAAATAAGGAAGCCTTTGATAAACACACAAAAACAACTAACAAATAAAAAAAACTATTCGATTACTACTGAATGCAAAAATTTCAATCGAGAAAACAAAAGTTTACACCTTCCTATAAATAAACAAAACCACTGTGTTAACTTTTAATATTGTCTCTATACCTACTCGCTTAACAGTAGTTGGAACGCGTATCTTAATTTTAGTACCTACCTTCCTTCCAACCTTATTATAGGTACCTAAATCCTTTATAAATTCCATTGGTCCCATATTGGGACGTATAAAGGTCCCTTTACCTAGCATTATTGCCATACTGCTGATTCCGACGAATCTTTATGCCAGTTGTTCAAATTTTTCCATACCAAAATGAAAATTTAACTGAAAAAAGTCCTTTGTATCTTTCTATTAGCAAATTATATTATAAACAGTAAGCAGCAAGTGGAAAGATAATACTACACTAAAAAACTGCAAAAGCTAACAATCCTATATATTTATGTGTTTATCCCTTTGTCGTGACGCATGTTCGTTCGAGCTTCACCCCAAAACGATTCTAAGGAAGTTGCACGTCATACAAAAAATATTAAAATAAAATCTTTGTCAAAAAGACGCCTGCACTTAGAAAGGATTAGCACATAAGAGCAAGTACGTGCGACCCAGTCGTGCCTTTTATTTTTTTTAATATAGTCGTTACTTCTCAATCCCAAGTTCTTGAAGATTTTCACATAGCTTTCGACCATCACAACTTACATTGAGACGGCTTGAAAAAAATTATAACATTATTTCTCAAAACCATATACCTACTCTCTATGAAAAGAGAGTAGGTATACCATTTAAATTTTTGTTCAAGAATTCTACTTGGGGTCAATAAAAGAGACAAATATCAAAAAATTAAGTAACCTTTCTATCTGTTGAAATAAATATTAAAGGTAAATTAACTAAGCAATGTCTGAGGTATGTTTTAAGAAATTCGTTAAAAAACGGTTGCCTATGAGTTAAAAATTCAAATTAAAAAAAAAAAAACAAGACAAGGCATCAAAATACTTTATTTAAAAAAGAAAACCCCATAAGATCGGAAAACCAAATAAAATAAATATTAACCAAAAAAAAAAAAAAACAAACGAAAGGTCCATTTACAAAGGTTTCATTTCACCGAAACAACAAGAGTATTACGTCAATTTCCACACGATGAAATTAAATACATCAACAGCAACATGAACAAAAAAAAATCCTAAAAACATTCATCGCGAAAAAAAATTCCAAAAAAATTTAATCAATTGAAGCCAAACAAACAAAAAAAAAAATAAAGAACTAGATACATTCCATTGTTTGATTTATTCTTCTATCTCCTCGTCATCTCCAAGGGAGGATGTTCAATAACATCCCCCGCATCAATCCGACAAGTGCGCGCACACAGATTCGCCAGGGGCACGTAAAAGGTACATTTGATATTTTTATATGGAACAAGATTACATCGCATGGTTTCTATTGCTCATTAAGTAGAATCAATCAGATGATGAGATATTGCAAGAATTGATTGCCATAAGGATCTTCTTCCAGGACCTCGTCACTGACTATGGTTTAACCCACTCCTCCAGCGCACCATATAGAAGCGAGGAAATTGAGATGTGGTTAGATAAATATCGAATGAACTTTACCTTTGTGTGTTTCGATTGTCTCTAGAGCGTGGGAATCCTGAAGGAGAATACATCCCCAAGGAGATGCGATAGCTCAGCCAGGTGAAACTCCTAATAGATGCATATAGTGCGATACAAGATATGGGACCATCACAGAGCCACAGTTAACCAAACAAAACCGGAGGCTAAGATTCAATTTGCTGCAGCAAGGAGGATGGAATGGAAGGTATCTTTCGAAATGAGGTTATTGGCTCCTGTCAGGTGTGACGATTAAGTAACCACTGCGACATAAAAGTTCAAATAGAAAACGTCCCATCAAATAATTACCAAATTTTCAAAGCAGGTAGCTAACAGAGCCGAAAATTAACCTTTAATCTTACTTCATATAGACACTCAGTAAGCACCATTGCGTCTTGTTGAAAGCCGCACTTATCCTTGAATATTTTGTGGCCAATGTGATGGGTAAACAGGTGTCACTGTGTTTGCACTGAGTCCGTCGTTTCGGCCACCGGGCTTGAGTTGTTCATTGTTCAATTGGTTCAGTAGCCAAGTATCTTGCTGTACGGCTGCTCTTTGTGTACAGAAACTGTATGGAAGTAAACAAAAGCCCCCAAACCGTCAGATACAATAACAATCCGACAGTCAAAGCTGCCCAAAAGCCACCCAGACACATTCGTCGGGAAGACATTAAGATGTCTTCAGTTTTAAAATACCGAGGGGATATCGGTCGGCCATTGATGCGACCATGGCTACTCGTGTTTCATAAAAAAGTAAACCCAAATGACAGGCCATTATGAATTAATGCGAAACAACCATCATCATCGGTTGCGGGACGGGAATATAGTAGTCGGATCGGAATGGAATATAATTATTGTCAACTGTTATTGTGTGTTGTGTCACTTTGAAATTATTGGCGGGAAGAGGGGTGAGCGCTGCTTTGAAATTGGATTTCAAAATTTTAAAATGTTGGTCAATATTTGCGCTGAGATATTTTGTTTTGTTTGATTTTGCTTTAAAGAGACTAAAGATGTATTTTTGGATTGTTTTTTTTTTGGGATTTTTTGTTTGGTATTTTCAAAATGTATTTAAGAAAGTCTTTAACATTGCTGATGACATCAAACACGAATTGTTTAATTTTTACAGAAACTACAACAAATCATAAGATGGCAATAAACCAGATTCAGGCAGAAACCATATTCTCCTTGGGTCTAAGGATCTCGGTTTGCTGGAACTCAGTTTCTAGGTTTTGCTTACAAGTATTTGTATCACAATTCAAAAATAAATTTATGTCCAATTTTTAAAAAATTGTCGGGGTTTGGTGAGTTTTTTTATAACTCCAATAAGTTCGTCACTCGGTCGTCATCGCATCCATAAACTCCTACGAATTTTTTTTTCTTCCAGGGTCGCTGATCTCTTGAGGAATAGCTTTTTGTGTGAGAAACGGAGCTACTGTAGGTACTGTATGTACATATGTACAACACAGCATCTCGATTCTCGAATGTGTTTGTTGGAGTGTTTTCTACACCACCTTATGTAACATGTATCTTCCATTAATCACTCAATGTATGATGTGATTCTTCACCATCTGGGGAAGCACCAAAATCAACAGAAGAGGTGAGTCTCTATTAGATATAATTAGCTTAAAAAATCTACAAAGTCTAAATCAGGGCAACACCCCTACTTTTAACTGGATTTATTAAACATTTCATAAAGAATTGGCATGCTTCATTAGAAACATCAATGTCTGACCGAAGATATATACTGTTTGACTTAGATATAGGAATTAAAATCTCTGAAAAGTACACACAAGCAAGATCCACTGATTTTTCAGCTCTCGTCCTTGTTTGTAGCGCCACTTGATATGCCTCTTGTTTGGCTGCATGGACCTGCCTGCATTCGTCATCGAACAGAGCTTTCGCGGTGGTGTTCTGGTGAAACCTAGCACATCAGTTGCGGCATCTCTGATGGCTTGTTGGCAGTGTTGCCACTGGTCTTCGGCACTTGATGCTTGATCCTTGGTGGTTTCATCCTTGTCCTCTGTGGGGGCATGAGCGCATATTAGGCTACTGTCGGCGAATTTAGCCTTGATACGGATTGTCACAAGTCGCTTACTTACGTATCGAAAGCCCAACCTTCTTTCCTAAGTCTGCCGCTTATGATGAATTCGCACCCAAATAAACGCTGTGGTCTTCTTGCACAATCACCGTAGTGCACGTCACAGTTTTTCATCCTCCTTTTGCCCCATCCATCCCATCGCACGTCCTGGATGGCAGTAATTTCTGCTCTGTAGCAGTCTAAGGCATCCGCTATTTGTTTGGCTGCACGTCGTCTGTTATGAGTTCTAACAACTTTTTATTTATTTTTCCATGGTGGGGTTGTTAACCGCATGCATAACCCTCAACCTGGAGGGCCAGGTCCTTTGTTGGATTCCTTGGACTAAACGAACCGGAGTCCAGAGTCAGTAACCCGCTTTGGAAATATGAGCGCTGCCGTAGGCCCATTAAGGGGTCATCCGTCACCATCTCTATTTCAATGCCCTGACTTGCATTGAATTGTCCCAATGACCTTACCTCCAAATACGTCGAAGTAGCTAATTAGGGTATTTGCTTCGTTGTCTGTTGACGCCACCTTTGGTTCCACTGATAGGGTTTATCCGCCGTACGTCCTATTTCTAAGGGGCTCGTGCAAGATTTCTGCGAATCGATCAGAACAATCATTAAAGCAGAGCATCAGAGAGTTGCTATTTTTTTCTGTGTGGAACACCTGCGCTTATGGATGAGGATGGACAGACCAGTGCCCGGTGATTACCACAGGGAGGTAAAATAAACACAATTGATGCATACGAGATAGTTACAACACTAGACACCGACTGGTTGAAGCAAATCTACGTCGTTTTTTTTGCCAATGACAAGTCCTCCAACAGTATACTTTGTGTCGAAAAAGTGAATCTTATAAAGCCGTTTCTGGAGGCGTTGGTAATTTTTGGGTCACCTTTGACCCTCAAGAACGGAATGGTAGAGAGTATAAGTCACTCCTTAAGGAGCTGTCGCGCCATTTCCTTCAACATTTATGTATATCATAACCTCACATAATATAAATAAGTTTGAACACCGCCCCTTCCTCTCCCCTTTGCTCTTAGAAGCATAACTCTTCGACTAAACTGTACCAACTGATATGGTTTCTGTCCAAATAAAAATAAAAACATTAATTATTTCTTCATCAATCGAAAAAAGTATTCTTCAAAAAATGTCCCTTCCTTTTTTTGACATATCCAACAAAAACACAAACTTACATTCTTCCAGAATTCCCAACAGAAGCGACTACAACCGCCATCATCGTTTGTCTGTCTGTCTCAAAAACAAGGATCCAAAAAGAAACAAAAAGGATTCAACAACCAAAACACAATTTCACGCCATGTTTCACATAAATACGATTCGTTATCCTTGAAAAGGAAGTTTTCTTCTTTGCCACTTTTCCTTCTTTTTTTTGTATTTTGGAGACTCTGGTTCGGCTTTCTCTCTCAATACTTGCCGTCACCATTTTTCGTTGATGCCTTCTGGTTTTCCTTTGTATATTGTTAAGTTCAAAAGACAACACAAAGGTTAAGGAAGTTTCCTTCTCATAGCCTCACAATCGGAGTGCAGTCATGCCCATGAACGACCTCGACTTACCAGTTACCATCACCGCCTACTCCTCGAACCTCTGTGTCATTTTCTTTGTCTTGTCCTGATCTGGATCTCTGGTAAAAGCACACTGAGCAAGTGTTTCTTTGGAAAATATCTCCTTAATCATCCCCCCCACCCAAGTCACTGTGAGAGCAAAAAGGACATTTTAGTTTATTTTGAATTCAAAATCAAGATGCCGCCTTCGACGTGCGCTCTGCCTCAAGGGCTTGACTTGACTTCTTTTTGGTTTTTCCGGCTGAGTTGCCGGAAATTAAAACAATCAAAGAAATTTAGAAGATTTTGCTAAAGTATCCGCTGTTGAGTTGTTTCGACCCACTTACCACAGCCGCGCCGTTCCGCATCCTGGTTGAAGGATGTGATGTGGGTGGACTGAATGCGAGTGCGTATCTTTTGGTTGGATAGTGCTTGTGGAAAATGGAAAGGATATTTTCAAGGATGCTTGTGAGTAAATTAAGTTAAATTAAGACGAACTGTTTGGAGTGGAGACTTATGCTTTTGACAGTTTCTGATAAGATCGAAGAAAACGTTCTATTGTTGTTGTTTTTTTTTTTTTTTTTTTTTGACGCGCTACAGAGAAATAAAGTAAGAAGTGGTAAAGATAGATTATTTCTTGTTTTCCTATGAATTTTGTTTTTTTATTTCTTATCAGAATCTTAAGTAATTCTTATGCTCTCTTCTATGTAGTGTTGATTACTTCTCTAGGAGTATTTTCTAAGGTCCTCAACTTTCTTAAGAGGAGCTTCATTGCAGTCACCAGGGAAAGGAACATTTAGACATAAGTTTTTTTTTTTTATTGACATGTATAATTTTTTTTCGGGATTTTTTTCTCATTAAAACCCCACGGGCGGCATCTGGTATTGAAATCTCTCTGGTTTTTGGAATGAACTGTCCTCCAGTTACGCAATGCTCAGATCAATTTTGACATTCATCATCATCATCGGCGCAACAACCGGGATCCGGTCCGGGCCTCCTTCAACAAATTCTTCCATACATCCCGATTGCTGGCCGAAGCCATCCAATTGCGCACCCCAAGGCTTCGGGCGTCCTGGTCTACGCCATCCTTCCAACGTAAGCACGGTCTGCCACGTTGTCTTCTACCATAAAAAGTACCGCAAAAGACTTTCCGAGTTGGTTCCTCTTCGCTCATGCGAGCTAGGTGTCTAGCCCACCGGAGTCTACCGAGCTTTATTTTTTTTAACAACATCTGCTTCGAGATAGATTTCATACAATTCATGATTGTATCTTCTCCGGAATCGTCCTTCCTCGCACACGGGGCCAACAATTCTCCGTAAGACTTTTCTCTCGAACGCGGATAAGAGATCAGAGTGCCTTTTTGTAAGCACCCAAGTCTCGGATCAGTATGTGAGTACTGGTAAGACCATAGTCTTGTACAGCAGCAGTTTGGTTTTTATGGTAAGGTTTCTGGATTTAAAGAGCCTTGACAGACTATAGTAGGTTTTGTTGGATTTCAGCAGCCGCCCGCTGCTACTTTTGACCCAAGAAAGTTCGTGCTCCGCTACCCTGATGGTTGTACCAACATTTCTCGCAGACTTCTTCCTTTCTTTTATGTGCAGCCCCAGGTATTTTCCCGCTTGCTCGACCTGGGTAAAGGAGTCTTGTACAGCTTGTTGGCTTCTGCCGATGATGTCGATGTCGTCTGCATAAGCTAGTATCTGGCTAGACTTGGTGACGATAGTCCCTCTTGTTGACGTGCCAGAGTCACGGATTGCTTTCTCAACGCCAGGTTGAAGAGGATGCAAGCCAGACCATCCCCTTGTCGGAGTCTATTAAAGATGTTGATTGGTCTGGATAGCAAACCGGCTACTTTTACTTGGCTTGTGATGTTGGTCATGGTCAGCCTACATTAGTCGTGTCAATTTATTTGGAATGCCGAATTCTCTCATGGCCTTATAAAGTTCTACCCTGGCTATGCTATTGTAGGCGGCTTTAAAGATTATGTTGGGATATTAAATTCCAGACTTTTTTCCATCACCTGCCTAAGGGTAAAGATCTGATCAATTGTTGATTTGCCTGCTATAAAACCACATTGATATTTGCCGATTATGGTATTAGCGTATGGGGCTATCCGTTCTTGCAGGATAGAGGAGAATATCTTGTAGGATGTACTCAACAATGTTTTACCCCTATAGTTGCTGCATTTTGTGATATCTCCCTTCTTATGTATGGGACATATGATGCCTTTTCGCCAGTCTTCTGGCATCTCTTCGTGTTCCCATACGTGTACTATGATTTCATGAATTGCTTGATGTAGTGTTGGCCCTCCATGTTTGATCAGCTCGGCAGGTATACCATCGGCTCCTGAGGCCTTATTATTTTTGAGCCGATTAATCGACTGTTTTATATCCTCAATGCTTTGTGGCTGCAGCATGAGATCTTCTTCTTGAAATGTTGGAGTCTCCATTTCTTTCGTGAGCTGACCGTTCAGCAGTTCATTAAAGTACACTTCCCATCGCTCCAGAATGCCTTCAGGATCGGTGATCAGATTACCCTCTCCGTCTTTACAATATGTACAGCGTGGTGTGTATTACGACATATTTCTGACGGATTGGTAGAACTTCCGCGCCTGGTGCGGACCTCGCTCTCTATTTCTTTCCATTTCACAGACAATGTTTTTTTCCCAGGCTGCCTTTTTTCGTCTGTGAAGTCTTTTTTCTATTCTTCTGAGCTCTTTATATTCATCTTCACGTGCCCGCGTTCTTTGAAACTGTTGCATTGCTCGGTATGCAGCATTCTTACGTTCAGACGCTAGTTTGCATTCATCATCAAAAACAGTCGCTCCGATCTCTGCGACTACTGCCTAAGATGGTATCAGCAATACTAATGACTTTGTTCTTAAGGCGTGACCATTTTTCCTCTACGCCCGGCATTCTGTCCCCAGGACTTACTCTTCCCTCATCGAGCTCTCCGATGGCGAGCCTTACCAGCGGATGCAATACTTCTTCGCATAGCAATCCGCCCTCGGAACACCATACCAACGAGTCGATGTTGGCACCTCGATACGTTCGTATCGTCCTCAGGCTCGAGTAGTGGCGGCGATCTATCAACACGTGGTCAATTTGGTTACGAGTGACTCCATCAGCCGATACCCAAGTGACTTTGTGGATATCCTTACGCGGGAGGCTGGTACTCGCAACGACCAATTTTGTTGATGCTGCCATTTCTATGACTCGTAGTCCGTTGTCATTAGTGTTCTCATGCAAACTATGGGATCCTATGTACTGCCTGAATACTGGCTCCCTACCTAATTTTGCGTTGAAGTCACCAAGGATGATTTTAACGTCGTAGTAGGAAGCTTTTTTTTCTTCTTTGGACTCCTCAGTAGGTGCGTGAACGTGAATTTGCCTCACACGCGAAGGGTGCATAACCTTTCATTTATTGCGTTAAGGCCGTTGACGGTATAGGCCTCATTTTTTGGCTGACTAGGAAGCCTACCCCGAGCACATGGTGTTTTGAGTGACCGCTAAAATATATGTCGTATTCTTTTTTCTGCAAAACACCATTCCCTGGCCATCTCACTTCCTGAAGTGCTGTTATGTCAGCTTTATACATGGCCAGGACATCAGCTAGCTGTTGTGCAGCTCGAGCTCTATAGAGCGTTCTGACGTTCCATGAGAAAATTCTTAAATCGTTTAACCGTTGTCGTTACTTGGTTCGTCGTTGAGAAATCAGTATATTTCCGAGGCTTGTTGTCGGGTTCTCAGTAATATTTTTTTACGGGAGAGGTTACTAGCCCCTCGCCAACCCTTAGGAAGTGCTTACAATTTTTGCTAATTTGTGTACAAAAATATACACAAATCATTGCCCGAGGATCACCACGTGGAGGTAAAGCAAGCCGCAGGACATTGACTATCTTCAAATCCTTCCTAACCCTCTCCGTAGTGGAACTATTGGAGCAATTAAGGAGAAGCCTGCCAGTCGTTAATTGTGAAACCGTGAATTGAGGTCCAACTTTGATGTTTGTCATCTCGATTGATATTTTTAATTATTAAAAATTATTTGTTACATCTTTTAATGCATTATTTACGGAATATGAAAGAATGATTGGGTCGCATGTACTTGCTACTATGTGCATAATCACATTGGAAGGTTGGATCAATGAAAGAAACAAGTAAGATTCACTTAGAAAAATAACACGGTCTAAACCTATAAAAAGTGTCAAAACCACATCAATCTATAGTTTTTAGGATAAATGAAGTATGCCATCAGGTGTCTTATATATATAATCGAATTTATTGAGAAAGTATTTCGAAAATTGAGGGACCAGGACTCATGCTGATAAGACTCATGACTCATGCCAAAATCGAACCAGGCGAACATGAAAAAGAACAGGCTCAAATTCCAATAATGATTCCACTCAAATTCAAAAAGTACAAGAAGAGAAAAAGAAATACAAAATAAAATAGGCGGAGTTTTGTTAAAGTAGAAAGTAGATGTAATAATGGGGAGTGTGTGTGGATTTAACGAGAAGGTTTGTGGGTCATTTTTGTCAACCAAAATCGATCGCAAACGTATTCTGAGCACCCGGCGAACATCAGATGTACATATGTATGTCGAGTATGTACTCCTAAACCGCCCAACGGATTTTAATGAAGCTTACAGGGTAAATATAGTTTTGTCCAGGGATCGCTCCTGTGAAAGTTTGGTCCCGCTAGCATTATTTTAGCATTTCACATTAAAACATGTTTTTTCTAGTGTAATATAAAACTAGGTTGTTGGTACAATAGTATTTGTTGTACTAGATTTTTAGTACTTAGTACTAGAATGTACTATAGTATTTTTGGATTTAGTATTAGATTAAGTACTATATTTATTACTTAGTAGTAGATTTAGTGTGTGTGAGTTAACGGGCTGTATGTTGGTGTTGCTGCCATCAATGTTTTCTTCTGACGTTATCACGTAAAATTATCTTCCGTAAACCGTTATTTAATTTTATTTTTGTTTTATTTTATATGCAGATTTAGAGTTTATTAATACACAACTTATCATAAAACTTTAAAAAACATTTTTTGATTAGTTTTAAAAATATTGAAAAGCCAAAAAAAACTTAGGAGCCGTTTTCCAGAAAATAAGCTTTTTCTTAACGGTATTAAAACAGGTAGGTACAATTATTTTTTGCCCTAAAATAACATTTAAAAAAATTTCTGAGAAGTGCCATATACCAAACTTGAAGGCTATACCCTGCGTTAAGGGTGCAATTCGTAATAGATATAGATAGACTAACAGATATACACATTTTTTGCCACTAACTGTCTTAGACTTCTTTATGATCGTAATGTCATGTTTGATTGTTATCTCAATTTTTTTTCATGTTCACGAATCCTAAACTTGTACCTATAGTCGCAAGTAAAAACAAAAGAAACAAGAGACAAAAATAAATTGCACGACTGAGTCGGACGTACTTGCTCTTATGTGCGGCCACATCGTCGAATAATATTTGAAGTAGGTACATTAAGGGAACTGCAAAGATTTTTTTCGATTTTTGTGACTTTTTATTGTTTGGAAAATATACGTAAAACAGTTTGCAGCGGAATAATTTACAAATGTAAAAAAGTATGATTTTTTTCTCAAAATCGTAGAAACGGTTGTTAGATAAAACAGTTTTCTTAACAACTTTTTCTTTTTATTTAAAAAATAAATTAAAAATGCAAACAAAAGCACAACAATAACTTACTTTTAAAAACAAAATTAAAAATAAGATTCACCCAAAAACAATTTAAAGAAAAAATATCAAAAATACAAAAAAGTAATTTTTCGCAAATATTTTAATGTGAAATTACTTTGGCTACCTATATCTTCCTGAATATTAATTTTTATTGTAATCAGTTTACTAGTTCTCGAGAAAGTCGAAAAAACCGGTCCTATAGGAGGTACCTTTTTAAGCCCACAATTTTAATATATTTTTCTTTAAAACATATCCCTCACCTACAAACAAGTAGTACACTGATTTTGTCATAAAAAATTCTGAGAAAAATAAGCTTTTACTTAACGGTTATATGGCAGGTACAGTTAATATTTGGGAATACCAAAAAAGCCTTATGGTCCAATTTGAAGACGATTAGCCCGACCGTTTAGGATATACTCCGAAATACATACTTACATACAGATAGACAGAATTTTGCCAGTAATTCAAATATGTTTCGCTAGCATCGTAATGTCATGTTTGATTGTTATCTCAAATTGCTTGAATGCATAATTTGCATGTAGTACCTATAATCACACGTAAACAAATCGTTTAAAATTTTTATTTTAAATAATGTTTGTTCGAAGTGTACATATCTAGCAAATGCAGGAACCATTAAAGCAGTCATACTCAAACTGTTACGTGGGCTGCCATCTAGCATTTAATAGTAAGCAATAGAACAACTCAAAACAAATTTCAGTTAAATTTTGTTTGAATTTGAACATTCAAAAGCGTTAGCCTACGTAAATAATTAGTTAAATAAATGCCTGAGAATTTGTTCATAAACTAATACCGATGTTTTTTATTTGTAATTGAATTAAAAAAAAACCATACCATAAAATTGCTGAGGAGATTATCAATTGCATCTAATAAAAAAAGAAACAATGGTTGTTGGTTTATCGGATAGTAAGAAGTAGGATAGGAAACGGGAGATGATACGATTTAGGTATGGCTTACGAGTTTTAAGAAGGAAAATGTAATTTTTAATTGAAATTAAGACTGGCAGGATATAAGAAAATGTTAGACAGGAAACGAAAGGATTTAGATTAGAGGTTGTTAGTAAGTTGGGAAAATTGTATAAGTAAGCAAGTTAATATTTAAAAAAATGGATGGAAGCGAGTACTAACAGGGACCGGTGCTTAAACGCTTTTAATAAAGCTAAACTATAAAAAAATAAAAGGCACGACTGGGTCGCACGTACTTGCCCTTATGTGCTATTCCTTTTTAAGTGCAGGCGTCTTTTTGACAAATGTTTAATCGTTGTGGTTTGAGCTCAATGAAACGAACATGCGTCACGACAAACGGACAAACACATATGTAAATATATAGGATTTTTAGCTTTTGCAGAAAATAAAACAAAGAAGTTTATATGAAATCAAAAAAACACTATTGTCAAGTTTTTTTTGTAAAAAAATATTCTAATCCATCTGATTTCTTTTGCTTTTTTCTAATGAATTTTTTTCATTTCAAAAGCGGTCGACCTGTTCGAAAACCTATTTTAAATTTTTTTTAAGTATGTCAATTTGAAAAAAATCTAAAGTTTATACTAGGAAAAAAATTAAAATTAAAAATTAAAATAAATCAATTGATTCGTTTTCAAAATATTCAAATAAACAAAAAAGTTTTTTTAGTGCATTACATTTGAAAATTTTAATAGGCAATATTATTTGAATCATAAAACACTACCTATTTTGAAAATTTCATCAAAATCCTTCAAATAGTTTTCAAATAGTCTGATTTGAAAAAAAAACATCATATGGGAGGTACAGTTATAAGACTTTTTCCGAAAAAAATCATTCAAACCGAAAGATAGATTTTGCATAGAAAACACCAAAACATCAAACAGTTTTATCAAAATCGTTTTTGAGAAAAACAAGTTTTTCATTAAAATCATATGGCAGGTACCATTAGTTTTAGAGCTAGAATGCTAATTCCAAAAACCCCTCTGTAGAACGCCACAATTATACTGTATACCAAGTTTGAAGTAAATCGGCTCAACCGCTTAGGCTTTAGGAATCGATACGGACAGACAGAGAGACAAGACAGACAGAATTTCCCGAGCCTATCATCGTAATGTCGCATAACTTGTCTAATAGTTCCTATAATCGCAAGTAAAAAAACATACCCCCAATGCCATTGTCCATGAATGGCACTTACATAGAAGAAACCGAAAAGGTCTCAGTACACACTATGTTTGTCAACGACGACCTCCGTTGGAACGACCATTTATTTGAGATCGGTAAAAATGCTAAGTGCTAAGTACCGTGAAATATAGGGATTCTTTTTTAGACGAACAACACGAATTTCGAATAGTTTACCTGGCGATATTTTCCCTTGCCATTTTGATTTGCAACCCTTCAACCTTGAGTTTTCTTCACTTAAAATCATCTCCTCATCAAAATAAAAAACAGTATTTTATGAAAATCGGTCTTGAAATTTTAGAAATAATTTTTTTCATAAATTCATTAATTATCATAAACGTATTATGGCTTTCTCCATTTTTAAGTGTTGTGGCTTAAGGTGTGTCCACACAAAAGAAACATTTTTTTAAACATTTCAGAAACATTTAAAAAAAAACATTTCATAAATGTGTCTTTGTTTCTGAAATGTTTTTTTAATGTTTCTGAAATGTTTACTTAGGTTTGGACGCTTCGCCAATCATTTTTCCTGAAATGTTTATGAAATGTTTATCAGTTTCCCCTTCCGAACGGAAAACTTTCTTTATTTTTCAAGTATTTTAGTCTAATTGACAGGTTTTTTGTTTTTATTCGTTTGTATTTTGTTCAAGATGACAAAATGCGACAATCCATCTTGAAATACAAAACTGGATACATAAAATGGGAAACAAATAAACATTTCAGAAATATTTTTGAAGCCGCGTCCACACCAAAAATAAACAAATGGGAAACATTTCAGAAATGAATTTTAAACAAATGTTTCTTTGGTGTGCACACACCTTTAGACACTTTTTATAAGCTCGTTATTCTCCTACGTGAATGCAGCCCCGAATCTAGGGGGGGGGGGGGCAAAAAAAACTTCAAGCTGATGGTTTAGATGTTCAAAAATGTCGTGGCCAATCTTACGACAACGGATCTAATATGGCCGGTATTTATAAAGGAGTCAAGCTAGAGTTATGGAATTGAACGAATTGGCAGAGTTTGTACCATATTTGGAACATTCCTTAAATCTTGTTGGTGTGCATTCAGTTTCATCATGTAGAGAAGCGATTAGAAGACGGTGAGAAATAATGAAAAAATGTACAAAAACCAAATTAAAAGGAAGTAGCCAAACACGATGATGGTCGGAAAAACATCTAGCTGTCACGGCCTTGCTTAATAATTTACCGAAAGTTTGCAAAGCTTTGGAAGAAATTGAAGAATCTTCTCTTGCTGTCGAATCTAAACACGAATCTGGTCATCTACTTCACGCGATGATGGATTTTTAATTTATCCTTAACTTATCAATTTTGGCCAATATTCTACGAGAGCTAAATAGAGTCAACATAGGTGACTTACAACTTCCGAGCAATTACAGGGGTATATCGGTTCTACCTCGTCTTAGAAAAATATTCACCCATCTTTTATACCATAGGTTGACGAGATGGGTTGAAGAGAATAAACTCCTTAGTATTTTTCAAGCCGGTTTTCGGGCGGGACTATCCACGGTGGATCATATATTTGCTCTCACAAGTATAGTCAAAATGTTTTTAGATAAGAAAAAGAAAGTATATGCTTTTTTTGTCGATTTTAGGGCGGCTTTTGATACTGTGAACAGAGCTTCCTTAATCTATAAGCTTTCAACGTTAGGTTTATCGACAAAGTTCTCAATTTATATAAGCTACTTATAACCGATACCTCTGCTGCTATTTGGAATGGAATATCAATGTCCGAATTTTTTAATACAAGAGCTGGTGTTCCTCAAGGTTGTGGGTTAAGTCCAATTATTTTTGCATTGTTTATTGATGATGTATCCAAAGATTTCCCGGGAGGAGTTAAATGTGGTGAAACTCTAATAAAGATGCTTCTATATGCGGACGATATTGTTATATTGGCAGATAATCCCATAACTTTGCAGCTTCAAATAAATAAGCTCAAGCGATTTTGCGACTTATGGGAGCTCTCAATTAATGTCAAAAAATCAAAAATAATGATTTTTGAAAGCACTCATCGAAGAAGAATTCCTCAAGAAAAATGGTTTTTAGAGCGTGATCCATTAGAATGTGTCAGAGAGTATAAATACTTAGGTTTCCTGATAACATACAACCTTGATCTTCGACCACATGTTAAAGAAAAATGCATTGCAGCAAAAACAGCAATAAATCTAATGTGGAAAAATTTTTTTTTGCAACAAATATGTTGATGGATCTGCTAAGTTTAGAGTATTTGATGCGACCATAAGCACATGCCTTTGCTATGCAAATCAGGTATTTGGCTATCAAAACATTGATGGTTTTGAAGTAGTTCAACGTTTTTTCTTCAAACGCATTTTTAAACTTGCTAGTTCTACACCCAATTATGCTATGCACGTTGAATCCGGTTTACCACAAATATTCCTTAAGAATTTAAAATCAAATGCTGTTTATATAATAAGAGTAATGAAAAGGGACGACTCAAATCTTCAAAAACAAATTATGCAATACGCACTCCGAGGTCAGTTATCACCTTTCAAAGAATGGAATGAGTTGGCTGATCGACACGGTCTAAATCTTGATCTCAATAATACAACTCAGGCCGATTGGCAGGACGCGTTCTAAGGTAGATGACTCTCTTTATCTTCAATGTCTAAATAGAGCACAAACATCTACAACGAGACTATTGTACAAAGATTTGAACCACATACTGTACCGAAGTAATTATTTTAATGAAAAACTTTCCTTTGACCAAATGAGTATTATTTTCAAAGCAAGAACCGAGATGCTTAACTTAAATTATAAACCGCACAGAAGTGACCTTCACCCGATATGTAGTTTGTGCAACCTCAATGAAATTGAAAATACATACCACTTTATACCTATTTGCCCAATATTACAAGAAATCCGCAGGCTGTATTTTTCAAAAAGCTTTCTTACACTTGAGGATACAAAGCATGTTTTGAACGGGTATTCAGATTGGAAAATTCTCTGTCGTTATATTAATCATGCCTTATGTTACCGTAGCAGTTTCATAGACTGATTGATCAAATCATAAATGTAGAGTTTTTATAATGAAACAAATATAAAATATTTTGCTTTAATTTTTTAAACTATGTTTATTAACTTTAACTTTTTCTATTTTGGAAAACAAAACTCGAAATTAGTCAATCTAGGCAGACGGCAAAAATTTGCCATGCAATTATTCTTAGATATAGTTAAAATTGTAACATATCGAGAAGTTTAATAAAGAATTTATAATAATAATAATAAATAGAGTCAACATAGAAATAAAAAAAAAAAAAATAATAATTTTGCGTTCTATGGCACTAATGCAAGGCCTCGTAAATGTCATACAAGAAATGAGGGACAAAACCATAGAATATTGGATCGAAGAATGAAAACCAGTTTTGGAAAAGCTAGGGATCGAGCCAGTCGTCAAAAACAAACGTGTTTCCAGAAAAAAAGACAATACGACGAATTCTGTGACGATGTATCGAGAACACTCAACTCAGTTTTTTTTCTCAAAACATTAAATTAGTGTTTGACAAAATTTTATTGGAACTTGTAACACGAGCAGAAACTGCCAAGAAAATAAATGAAAACTTTGCCTTCCTTAATGGTTACGCGTTCGTCAATATGTCGACTGAAGACATAAGAAAAAGTGGAGCCGATTTGGCTCGAAAATACTCGAAGGATTTGACCGCAGTTGATTTCTGCCAGGAGCTTGCCGTTTTTAAAACGTTTTACCGAAATCAACGAAAAAACAAGTGCTTTGGAAATGTTGCAACACATTTACAAAAATGACTTGCAAGAAGCTTTTCCAAATATAAGCATAGCTTTGAGAATATATTGTACATTACCAACCACATCTGCAAGCTGTGAGCGAAGTTTTAGCAAACTGAAAATAATTAAAACGTACCTACGATCAACAATGAGTCAGGAACGTCTATCTGGACTTGCGATCATAGCGATAAGAAAATAAAACTGCCTATGAGATGAACTTTGACAGTGTTATCGATTCTTTTGCGGAAAGGAAAGCTCGTCGTATTAATTAATAAAAATGATAGAACCAGAGCTCTTTTTTGTTCAGTTTAATGTTTTTAGTTTAACCTATAAAATTAAAAAAATAAATCTACATATGTAATTACATAAATGTATTATTTAATATCCCATTTGAGGCTTATTTATTAAAAAGCAATAAATATATCCACTTGTAGTGCCCCGTGGCTTAGTGGTTAGTGTGTCGGACTGCTAAGCCTGGGTTCAAATCCAGTTCATAGCCACCTTTTTTTCTGGGGTACTGCCTCTTGCGAGGAACTGACAAAACCTCCAAGAGTAAAATTTGTCTCGAAAAAGTGCATCTCATGTAGCCGTTCGGACTCGGCGGTAAACTGTAGGTCCCTTCCATTCTTGCAGATTAACAACACACACACAGGAATTGTTGAGAGTATAAGTCACTAGGCCTTGACTCCTTAAGGAGCTGTCGCGCCAATAAAAAAAAAAAAAAAAAAAAAAAAAATATATCCACTTAAAGAATACTTTGTATCCACTTTCAGTTAAGTTACTTTGGTTCAATGATTTTTCAAACTAAGATCTTCTCTTCTAAAATATTCTTGCTGATGAGACTTGGAGGACTAAAGGTGTGTGTAGGTACTGTTTGGGTTTGGATTGAGGGTTCCATTATACTGATCTTATATGGTCTTTTATTTGTTTTATTATTTTCATATGTCACACGTACATGGAAGTTCATAAAATAAAAAAAAATTATTCTTGGGGTTTCAGAAAATTCTACTAAAAGAATGTGTAGGTACATGTCTACTTATTTAATTTTTTATCATTTATCTTAAATTATCGGGGGCGGCAAAACCAGGTTCTTGCCCCCCTTCGGAAAAATCCTAGATCCGGGGCTGCGTGAATGTTACTTGTTTGTTATTTTGTCTGTATTAATTTAACGCTGAAAAACTTGACCCTAATGACTTATCCCTAAAAACTCAACCATTAAGTACAATTTATTTAGGTAATGGCTGTTACTTTTCACTTTGTCAGTTTTTCAAAGCACAGAGCTATCGTGAATGTGCTTTGCAGACTATAGATCCGATAATTGTATCTTTCCGTTCTAATTTGCCGCAAATTGATATGTGCGTTTAATGAGACGTATTTATTGTTAATTTGACCGAATTTCAATTCATACATTTCACTTTCATTGTACCTATACAATGCCGCTTTTGTTATGGCAACCTCCTGTCGTTTGTCTAACAAAGCCTAAAAGTACTTTGCACTTCTAACGTTCTCGGACTAGGTTACCGAATACTTTCAAAATCAGAGCTCGTGACTCATTCCATTAATTTACAAACATAAAATTGTAAAAACAAACAAACTTTTCTGAGATTGCGAGAAAAGGAATTTTGTTTACTCAAAAAACGGTGCACATACAGTCTGCGGGGTCTGGCCCAGTTGTGTATAAAAGTTAACACGGATGTTAATTAAAGTATTTTCTGAACTGCATGAAGAAAGAGGCGTTGATTCGAAGATATGTTTAATGGAACAAATCAATCTGTGTTCGAAGGGGAAATTCCTTTTTTTTCAATCTTTAACTTCCGTTTGTTTAATATTCTTTTTTATGGCGAAATTTTAAAATAAATAAGATTTGCATAGAAATGGGTCAATGTTACATGGATGTTTTGAGTTGTTAAAAAATAATTTAAATATTTTTTTTATTTATTTTATTTATCATTTTCCACTTAAATTCTTCAAATTAAACGTTCCTAAATTTAAACCCTGTTCTTGTTTTTTTTCTTTTTATTAAGAATCATTTGAGATGGGAAAGCAGCAGAATACATACACAGAATCGGTTAACGTATTTATATAGAAATATCATTTTGAGATTTAAAACAGTTAAAACTGAATAGGTAGGTATAGTTTCAAATACCGGGCGATATTTTATGAATTTTGGTTAATAAAACAAAAAAAAATGCTTATAATACAAATAAAATGTCTTCCAATAGGATCTTCCGAAATTTTGAGAGTTGATAGCGGACATCTTGTTTAAGATAGATCTGTCAAATTGGATGTCATTTAATGAGTCTGTTTTGTCAAATCACCATGGACGGATATAGCGTAGCGTTCAACAACACGTGCAAATGATAAAATAGTCTTATAAAAATGGGTGTTCTTTTCAGGCAACGTTCCGCGTGCTTCGCCCATTGTACGGTTGCCATAATCGTCCTACCGAGAGAACTATTCGCAGTGTGGTGGATAAATTTAAGTCCAATTGTTCAACCAACCAATACTCGTTCGTCGACGAAACGCAAGAACCTACCGAAAACATCGCTGCCGTCTGTAAGAATGTGCAGGAGAATCCGAGGCAGTCGATTTTGAGTCGTTCACATCAAGAACTCGCCATTTCGCTGACCACAGCCTAGCGAATTGTGCGTCTTGACTTGGGCCTGCACCCGTACAAAAATCAATATACGCAGGAGGTGAAGGTAAACGACCATAGACAACCACGTGTGTTCGCTGAATGGGCTCAGAGTCATTTGGCAACTGACCCTAATTTTCATCGAAAAATCATCTTCAGCAATGAGGGCCATTTTTGGATGAATGGGTACGTCAACAAACAAAATTGTCGAGTTTCGGACGATACCAATCCACATGAGATCCAAGAACGTCCAATGCATTTCGATAAAGTCACTGTTTGATGTGGATTTTGGGCTGGTGGCGTAATCGGTCCATATTTCTTTGGGATTCTTGGATTCTATTGGCCAAGTAATCACCATCAACAGCGAGCGCTATATGTCATGATTACCAACTTTTGTTGGCCTGAATTGGATGATATGGATATGAGCGATATATGGTTTCAACAGGGCGGCGCCACGTGCCACACAGCTCATGCCACATTGAGAGCATTGTCATCTCAAATAGGAGTAATGTGAACTGGCCACCGAGATCGTGGGGTTTTCTCAAGTCACAGGTCTATGCGAATAGGTTACAAACCGCAGCGGGCGACAAAGCCAACATAAACCAATGTCATCGGTCAAGTTTATTCTGATTTATGCGCTAGAGTCATTGAAAATAGTACACTTCGGATGCGCGCCATCAAGAAAAGCCACGGCTAACATTTAAACGATGTTATATTCCTCACATAATGGACTATAATTGTACGTGAAAACGTCATAAGAAAACATTGATGGCAGCAATACCAACATACAGCCCGTTAACTCACACCCACAAACCCTCTCCTTAAATACACACAGACACACCCCAATATCTACTTCTACTTTCTACTTTAACAAAACTCCGCCTATTTTGTATTTTTTTTTTCTCTTCTCGTTCTTTTTGAATTTGAGTGGAATTATTTTGGGAATTTGGGCCTGTTCTTTTTCATGTTCGCCTGGTGCTCAGAATACGTTTGCGATCGATTTTGGATGAAAAAAATGACCCACAAACCCTCTCATAAAATCCACACACACACACACACACCATTATAACATTTACTTTCTACTTTAACAAAACTCCGCCTATTTTGTATTTCTTTTTCTCTTCTTGTACTTCTTGAATTTAATTGGAATTATTTTTGGGAATTCGCATCTTGTCTTTTTCATGTTCGCCTGGTTGAAAGAACCACCGTATCGCGGTTAGCATGAGTGATGAGTCTTATCAGCATGAGTCATGTTATTTCATACGTGTAGCCTGTCATCGATTTATAAGATTTATATCATGTCAAAAAATTCGATGATATTTCACACAAATACTTTGTTTAATTTGAATTTAAAGTTAGGAAGCGCTTAATGAAAGACTCTTTACATACATATTATACATATAATATGATATCTCTCTTCTTTTTTTCCTTTCCGACTTTGACAGATAAATGTAATAGATTTTTCTTAAATTATTAATATTGAAGCTGTTCTATATTAAAAAATGTAATAAGCATAATATCACAGGACAGCTGTTTAAAAAAATAAATAAAAACGCCGAACGTGCGACGAGCTTAATGGGCCTCTTGCACGAGTTGGATTTTGTAAGCCCGAAAACCAAGATCCTTCCGCAAAATCTTCCATAAAGTGGATGCGCACAGCCCCAATTGTTGCGCGCGATGGCGGATGGACTCATTCGGGTCTTCTTCGAATCTCTGCTCCACCGAACCGAACCATTATTTTGGTAATAAATTTGAACGATTTACAAACCTTGTTCAGGAGTAAGTCTGAGCGTAAATCAAGTGACAGCTGACAAAAAGACCAATTCCGAAAAAAGTATTGCCAGATTGAAAACCACACGTCTAAAAAGATTCACATTTCTTCGTCTTATATAGGAATACATGAATTATTTTTTTGAAACGGACATGCCTCAACCTATGCTTCAAACCTTTCCACATTGTTGTTAAATGGATTCATATTTGCCCCCATATTTTAGAAATGTATATAAATCGAAATGTTGTTTCAAATACATTTTCTGCACGACACGGGCTTCTTATATCTACTGCAAAATGTGTTGTGTATCTGATACCATGTAACCAGAAATCATGAATCGCCAGTAGTTGTGCCTGTACATAAGAGACACGACTAACCACCAGCTGGCAAATTCTTTCCGAGTTATCAATGATACATATCCAGATACTTTTCCCAAGAGAAAAAAATTACAATTTACTTATTTCATATTTTAAATCGATAAGTTTAAATTGCTAAATTAAGGCTTCCAAGTACGAACTACAATACGGAAACTATTGATTATTCACAATATGATAAATGATTATAAGTAATCTTTCCTGCCACTTATTGCGGAACCAAGATAAATAACTTATTGAAAAATTGATCCTGCCATTCGATTTAAATAAACTAGATACTCCTGCGCACTCAATTTCCTCCAAAATAATTTCCAAAGTTATTCAACGAAATTCCTCTGCCCCAAGTGACCAGCAGCGCAAGGATTATGAAATATTGTTAGTCTTTAATTTGCCACCATGTTTCCTCTTCCATTTGTAAGGCGCTTTAAGAAGCCGCCGCGCCGCACCGGCCGTCTTCGGCATTAAAGACCAACCTACATAAAAATTATGAAAATAACACTGCCCCAAATTCAAGTTTTGGTGTTATTGCATTCAAACGAAACGAGATCCTTTAACGAGGTGAAAGTGGCTGAAAGTATCTTTGAAGTATCGCCAAACCTATAAAAGTATTGCATTCGCATAATATAAATGCGCTTTTCCTTGGAGCCCCTCATCCTTACTTTCGATCTTAATATTTGTTTATGGCTTGTTTGTGGCAAGCAAAATAAAAAAACCATCAATAGACCCAGAAATCAATCTGATATATGCGAATCGATTTGCGAATGAAATTCCCGAAACAAGTCCTGATGAACTAAAATAAATTAGAAAAAAAAAGAACACACATCCCCAACAGCATCTGGCATCGGCTTCAGCTTCAGCTTCAGGAAGTGTGATATAATGAGGTAGAAGAGATGTGTTAAATGCGTGTTATGGTCTTCTCAATGGGGCAGTTTAGATATAGAGTTGCAAGTTGCATGTGTGAATTCGAGTAAGTTATGTTTTGCATGCAAGTGTACTACGTAATTGCTCATATAACTTAAGATCACCTACTGTCGTTTGTCTCGGATATGCCCCTGGCTAGTCAGATGGAATTAACTATCTCTATCCTGTGGTGTCCGTGGATGCAAAAAGTATCTAAAATATTTGATTTCTAGTTTGACTTGGTTGTTTTTCCACGAGAGAAAACTTTTCAAAGTAAATACTTTTTATTTCCGATGTTCACTTCGGTTCCAACTAAACTTGAGGTCTTTGGAGATAAATCTTATAAATTTGTTTACAAATTCTCATGGACATTATACAAATTGTAAAAGTCATTAATGATGACGATGAGATAAGTTGTTATTTTTTTTGCCACTAATTTTTGTTTTCTAACTTTGTTTACAACATGGCCCAGAAGTTTTGAATGATTAAATTCAATGCGATTCAATATTGTCAATATGAGATATTAATGCGTCTATCATATACTGTCGCTTCAGTTCCACTTCCGAAAAACATGGTTATAAATTTGGAAATGAAAATGAAAAGCTGAGAGTAGGCACTGTCGGTGGCAAGACAATCTACTCGATTTGTTGTTTCAGCAAGAGGTCGTTGGTAAGTACAAGAAAGAGAGTTGGAGATGAAACAGAGCCTTGGGGTACACCAGCATTCATTTTGTGGTTTATGGATGTTAGACTTGAATTTATCTAACACAACCTATTTTGAGCCATTGAGCAGTTTGAAAGGTTGTTACAAATCCTTCGGATTTCATTGGGTGCAAATAAAAGCAGGGCTTGATTCCAAGCTCTATCAATTTCCTTTGAAATACTGAGTGCTATAGTCTTACTTTCATCTTGCTTATTAGATAATGCATACTTCTAACCAATCGCTTGCAGCTTTACTTAATCCAATATTAAACAGTTCTTCAGAGAGTCAACAAAATTAGATCAATAAATACAATTTTTTCCACTAAATAAAATATTGTTCTCTATTAAGGTAATGTCATGTTCGATTGTTATCAAAGTATCTGTTATCGCTAGTAAAAATAATGTGGTCTTCAAGAGATGAAAATATCTCCGTTCTTTTTACAGACTTAATTTATTTCGCTTTGCTCCTGCTCCCCAACTCAAATGCATCAACATACTTTCCCTTTAAAGAAATTATAAAAGCTTTAAGTAAATATTTGGTCACCAAACAAAAACGAAATGTAAATTGGGCTGAGAAAGTTCTAAAGTTGATTCAACCATAGATGAGCTTCTTGAATTTCTTTAAAAAAGTTATAAGTGTCTTTTTCAATTTCTAACAGCATACTCTAGCCATTCGTAAATATTTTGTAAAATCTATTTCAAGTTGACGAAAGTGTCAAAATGTACATATGCTTTCAAGTTGTCACGACTTAAAATAATTTACTTTTGTATCAATTCGGCAATTCGTAAGAAACAATTGAGATTTCCCCTCAAACGCTTGATGATTCAACAAGTGTTAGAAAGTATCAAAAGCCAGTGACAAACATTGTCATCCAATTTTTCAAAATATTTTAGTTTTGAATCTTTATCATTAACCCTGTGCAATTAATTTTCTAAAATAGGCCGATATAATCTTAAATTAAGATATAATGATAGCAGTAACTTCAAACAACCTTTTAATGACACTCTTTATGTCGACCCTACTGTCTAGCGTAATATATCTTCAATTTGCTTAAAAGCCCGTCAATAATTTTATTTGATAACTAGATACATTGATATAACGGACAGGTAAATCTAGTGTAGTCAGGACAAAAACTATTTTTGGTGACAGCAAAATAAGAACACAACCACTTCGTTCGGCGTTTGATATTCAACTGCGTTGTTTTAGTGTTTTCTTGCTTAACATAAAATGCATTTATGAAACATAAGAGAAAGAGAAAAGAGTGCATACAATTGTAACGTTTATTTTATTTTAAGGTATTTTTAGGTACAATGAACGTAAATATATAATAGTTAGCAATCATTTGTAGAACGTTAACATTAAAGAATGGTTATTATATGTACATAAAAATAACACAATGGTGTCGGTAGTAACTTGATTATTTTTTAAATTGACTACACTGGGTTTTTGGGTTACTCAAAAACTAAACAACTTTCAACGGATTGTCTGGCGTGAAGAACCGAAGATTATCGGAGCCAAATCTTGTTTGAAGTACTCCGAAGGAACCAAGTCAATTAGGAAGAGCAATTTTCTCTGTCCTTATCGCAGCAATGGAATGTCATTCCAGGGCTCTACGAACAGAAACGAAAAAGAAGAAGACTAAGTTCCAGGTACCTGGCTCTTACATCCTATGCTCAAGATTCCTCGTTATACAAATAAATTTGTATATTAAGTTTTCTTATTTAAAATTAACAAAATATTTAAAAAATAGAAAACTGTTTCACAAATTAGAAGTACCAATTCACTTTTTGTCGTCATTGTTAACTCATCTGACCCAATTTAAAGGGCAGCCCTTCGCATTCAGAGGCCAACAACTTCTGTTAACCACCAAGTCTAATTGAACAACAAGAACAGCCACAAGATGTGTCTATATCCATTGTCTGGCTCTGGACTCTAGAGGCTCAGTAAACAGACAGAGTGCACATACTCTCAAAAGACTACGGCAAAGATGCTCACTCATGATATTCACATTCATGTCACCACCGATTATTTGTGCATTGATCATGATCGGTTGATTAACGTGCTGCCCGCCCAGAATATGGATCAACAATTTATTGTGATGTCTGTGCAGCTTATGTTCAAATATTTGGAGTACTTTGTGGAGCACCATCAATCAAAAGATCGCCAATTCCCTTGATGAACTTTCACAATGTGAGTTTCTTATTATCAATTGGAGCCGCCAGACATAATTCTATTTTTTTGTACTGTGGTTCAGAAGGAACCACTAAGAAACCAATCATACTCCTCCATTGTTAGTTCTTCACTCGGGAGCACTTTTACTTTTTAGGGAAGAAGTTAACTTTCTTTTGGAAACAAAAACTCTTGAGAATGCCAATTTGAGTCTACTTTCTAACAACACTAATCTGCCAACGAAAGTGTGCGAATGATTCTATTGTGAACAATAGATACATTCATCTAGGACACCAACCTTATGGTAATGATTTGGGTTTTTTCGTAAATCATCTTATCTGGAAGATTTATTGTCTTCATTGCGGCTCTGCCCCATTGATTTGCATCTAGTAAGTGGATAGAATCATTATGGTTTGACTATTCACGGAGCAGATTCATCTATAATTTTGTTTCTTGTAAACAAATTTTCTATTGAAAATCGCAATAAATAATTTATTGAAAATTGTTTGGAAAATCATTATTGATGGGCGGTCTACTAACTTAATTGCGATCAATTATTTGTTGGTGAATCTTTGCAATAATCATAAGGAATTACCCAGATGATTTGATAATTGATAGAATCAATGAAGGTAAGGATTATCACGATACTTGAATTTATTGACTTGTTTATTGTTCTGTAAGTGCAATGCGGTACAATTTATGGTTTAAGATTTATAGCTAATTTATGGTTTTAATAATTTGTTCTTCTGGAAAACTCTTAAAGAATGTTTACATACTTTAATTGTACATGAATTTTTATAACTACTTTTCAATTCGCCTATAAAACTTATTCCATAAAAGTTGACCATTTAACAACAATAGCCGTGTTTTATTGGTAATCTATAGCTAGCGCAGTATTGGAAGTCCCAAAAAAACGCTATACTCACTCCATAATTCACTTTAAATTTAACTCCCGAAGTGACAACTGACGTCTTGTTGAATAAATTTAGAAGAATGTGTTCCAAATTGAACTCAGTTCTTGGACAGAGACATTCGGATAGAATTTCCAACCATGACGTCATCAGTGACCAATTTGGGTCACTGATGACGTCAAAATACAGGAAGGCGCTGTCTTGTATTCTTGTATCATGATACTCAACGAACATATCCTTTTTTTATACATTCCAGTTGGTTGACATTTCTTTCCAAGATTTATCTCAACTTATTATATTCACTAATTTCACTAACCTAATTATCGACACTTATTGTTTGTTGTTGTTTGCCGTATAAAATGTTACTACGCTGGGTATACACTTACCAATAAAACACGGCTAATACTAAAATTGCCAACCAAGTAATTGAATTAGTAAATTGTTTTTTTTACAAATTAGGAGAGTCTTGCGTAGATACCGAAAATGTTAAGTTTAAGAAAATTAAAATTAAAAATGTGATGTTCTTGGTTGAGTCTAAGGTAGTATACCAAGATTTAGCGTTAGTTCAAAAAAAGCAAATCAAAACTTTAGGGGCAAATAAGTACTCAAACTTCAAATAGACGATCTTTTTATAGCTTTCATTTTATTCTTGATGCCGCTACGTTTTGTTTTACTCCTTACAATTGCATTAACTCACTGCATCATTAAAAAATTGGCACGACTGGGTCGCACGTACTTGCTCTTATGCTTAGTCACATTGGAAGGCAGGATCTTTGACAGAAACAAGTATTATTTACATAGAAAAATCACACGATATGAACTTATAAAAAGTATAAAAATCACAACACTTAACGGTTTTCAGTAAAAATGAAGTAGGCATTCGGGCGTCTTAAAGACGGGCAAACAGACAGACGGACACCATAAATTTTTTTATCGATCACTTTTTTAGACTTCACTATGATCGTAATGTAGTAGTGCCCCGTAGCTTAGTGGTTAGTGTGTCGGACTGCTAAGCGAATGAGCGTGGGTTCGAATCCAGCTCATAGCCACCTTCTTTTCCGGGGTACTGCCTCTTGCGAGGAACTGACAAAGCCTCCAAGAGTAAAATTTGTCTCAAAAAAGAGCATCTCATGTAGCTGTTCGGACTCTGCGGTAAACTGTAGGTCCCTTCCATTCTTGCAGATTAACAACACACACACAGGAATGGTTGAGAGTATAAGTCACTAGGCCTTGGCTCCTTAAGAAGCTGCCGTGCCAATAAATTTATTTATTTATTATCGTAATGTCATATTTGATTGTTATCTCAAATTTGTTTATATTCACGAATCCTAAACTTGCATTATAATTAGAACTGAAAAATGCGACAATTTTTAAACCGGCGCCGTTATAAAGTGAGAACTTTGTTGAAAAAATGACCCACAAACCCTCTCGTTAAATCCACATACACACACCCCATTATTACACCTACTTCCTACTTTAACAAAACTCCGCCTATTTTGTATTTCTTTTCTCTTCTTGTACTTTTTAAATTTGAGTGGAATTATTTTGGGAACTTGCGCCTGTTCTTTTTCATGTTCGCCTGGTGCTTGTGATCCATTTTGGTTGAAAGAATAACAGTTTTGCGGTTAGCATGAGTCATTAGTGTTATCAACATGAGTCTTATCAACATGAGTCATGTTATTTCGTATGTGTAGCCTGTCATCATAAGACGTTATCACGTCAAAAGATTTTTGGCTTTTAAAAATAGCATCGTAAGTGCTACGGTTTTTCTTTTTACTTTAGTTTCCTAATAAACATATAAATTTTTCTCTTTAAAGTTAAAAATAAAAAAAAATACAAGTATTCCAGTCTGGCTTTTGACTTTCGTAATTTGAACATAAAATATATACAAGAATACACTGACAAATCGTCAGAAGCTTCTGAGTCAGTTAAATTTTAAATATTTTTGTTTCAACAGTAGCTTCTAAAACCCTTCTGTCTTCCACTTAAGGTGGCTTAGTTCACTATTGCTCAACTCACAGAAAAATCTAAAATTAGCCAAATTGGGATTTGATCTCAACTCGAGAAGTGAACGGCAAGTTTAAAATTAGATTTGTTCATTATGTCAACTCCTCATGTAGATAGAAGTTGAAATTCGCAAGTTGCCCAACTTGCAGTTTCCAAATAATCCCTGGGATGTTTCTGGCAGATGAGTGATGACACATAATGTCAAAACTTAACTTAACATTTACGAATCCTAAACTTGCCTAAACTAGTCTATAATCGCAAGTAAAATATAAATTTTCTTGAGGTTTAAACTTTAACGTTTCTCGTTTGAGAATGGAAATGCTTTACACAGACTAAAAAAAAATTTAAATTCCAGACTTATTTCTGTAATCTCTCTTAAGGTAAAGAAGAAAAATAAACATAAAGACAGCTTTCGCCAGAAATATTTAAACAATTGGAATTAAATCATTTTTTAATTAATTTATTTTTTTCATAAAATCTTTTTTTGTCGGAAAGTTGATGATGAACCACTGAACCACAGATCTATCCTATAAAAGCTCCGAGGCTCCAACTGTTTAAATAAAGGGAAGTTTCGCTCGTCCCTGTCAGGGTTCTCTTCTTGATGACACATATACTTACATATATACTGCAGTGGCTGCCATAGAAAGAACTGGCAATGGTTCGTCGAGTATTTGGTATAGTTGATTTGATGTTATATCTCACTGAACAGTGGAACCAATGAGTGGTACAACTTACCCCGAGTAAAACGAAGACTTTAATTTTAGATATGTGTATCACAAAACCGAGTTCTGTGACAAAAAAAATTACGTCACTTATAGGTCTGCTTAAAATTTATAAGGCCTAAATTCGTCCAATGCTTGAGTAAAGTTCTTATATATGTATAGGTGATCGACCTAGTTAATCAATTGGCTTTTCTGATATCTATATTATCATCCTCATGGGTGCAACAACCCGGATCTGGTCCTTCAAAAATCTCTTCCATAAATCCCGATTGCTGGTATTGATTCATATACAAATCACCAAATATAAGAAATGGGCACGACTGGGTTGCACGTACTTGCTCTAATGTGCCCATTAATTCATTGGAAAGCAAGATCTTTGACAGAAACAAGTAACATTTACGTTGAAAATAACACAGTTTGAACTTATAAAAAGAATTAAAGCCACAATACTTAACGGTTTTTAGTAAAAATGAAGTACGCCACCACACGTCTTAAATAACAAAGAATTTATGAAAAAAGTATTTCGAAAATTGTAGGACGGATTTTGATAAAACCTTGTTTTTTTATTTTAGTTTTTTGAAAAAATTGTTTTTTTTTTTTTAAATTTATTTATAATTTAATCCAATGTTAAATCCGTGCTATTATACGTTTGCGAAACCTGGAAAGTCTCGGCTACCATCTCGAGAAAATCGCAGGCTTTTGTGAATCGCTGTCTACGTCACATCCTGAAGATCTATATCTAACCAGGAATTGTGGCGCAGGACAAGTCAAAAGCGGTTTGACGTCGACATAAAACAAATGGCAATGGATTGGTCATACACTGAGCAAACCAAACGATGATATTGCAAAGCAGTCTTTTGAATGAAATCCTCAGGGTTCACGGCGGGTTGGAAGACCAAGAACAACATGGAAATCAACAGTACTAGCAGAAGCTAATTCCCAGAGAAAGACGTGGCCACAGTTAAGATATCTTGCTGCAGATCGTGAACGATGGAGACGTTTTGTTGGCGCCCTATGCCCCGAACGGGTTTCAGGAACTGATGATGAATGAATGCAGTTTTTTAGAGTTTATTAATATACATGTAATTGTAAAATTTAAAATATTATTTTTAGATTGGTTTTAAAAATATTGATTTTTCAAAACAAAAATTTCAAAAATTAATTTTAATTAGATAAAAAAGTTATTCAAAATTTTGATATGCAAAATTAATTTGACTACCTAGATCTTTTCAAATATAAAATTTGACAAAAATCCATACAGCCGTTACCGATAAATCCAAAAATTAAAAAAAGGTCCGGTTAATAGACTTTTCCCGTATATGTGATTCTGATCAAATGATAGCCAATACCAATAAAAAAATTCTCAAAAATGTTTATCAAAATCGTTGGAGCCGTTTTCGAGAGAAATAAGCTTATCCTAAGCGGTCGAATGGTAAGTACCGTTATTTTTAGCCCTAAAAATAAAATTTCAATTTCCCCTCTGAGGAATTCCAAAAGAATCACACATACCAAATTTGAAGGCAATCGCTTAACCAGTTTAGGCTGCAGATCGATATACACCCGGACAGACAGACATACAGACAGACAGACAGACAGACGGACATTTTTTGCCAATGACTTTTTTAGGCTTCTCTATGATCGTAATGTCATGTTTGATTGTTATCTCATATAATCGCAAGTAAAAATCTCCAATTGATTCTTAAGAACACATTTTTTCACAAAGACAAAGCCATCTCTGATATTATTATCAAAGTATTTTGGCTAAGGGTCAAAAAATCTCAAGCCTTCATTTTAAATGCATTGCTTATATTCACGAATTAAGGAAAGCGTCTATGATTTTGATTAAATGTCAATTACCTACAGTTTCGTTGTCAAAATGAACTAAAACCAGTCTAACCAAGCAGCTCACAAAAATTTAGACCAAATATTTCATAGAAACAAAGAACAATGAGTCTATATTACATCCGTTACCCTTTACCAACCAAGAAGCAAAGTCATAGTCAGTCACAAAAACTGCAACTAATGGCTTCATAAATAAAAAAAAATTATGTCTCTATGCCCCAATGACTGGCTTAGGTTCATTAAACAATTATTATTCCTGTACTCTTACTCGTACCTAACCTAGTGCCTTGGGCAGATTCGCACGAACCCGATCAATCGGTCGACTGCACTTTTTCTTCATCTTCTATCCCAAAAGTCCACCAAGCCCAACGTGATCGACAATAAACTAAAAGTCTGCCGCCGACAATAGACTCCAATCTTTTGTAATAGACAAATTTACCACCAACATCGGCATCAGCAGCAGCACCAGGAGCAGCAGCAACACAGCATTAACCCAGACCATAAGATAGAAAAGTCAGCAGAGGGGCTCGACAGAGTTAGATACTTTTAACATAGATTCATCCATCTGGTTGTGTGTTGACTCCAAATAGCTGGCCGAGCCAGATACATGATTGTGACTCAAACACACAGGAAGGTATAAAAGGTATCGAGTCTTTCAATTTCGCTCAATCGATCTCGGTGTGTTCACATACTCGTTGGTTTGTGCATGAGATAAGCAATTTTACCAGTTGGTTCTTTTATTTTTCAAAATTGACCCAAAAGTGAAAAACTTTTTCTTTGTTTTTTTTTTTTTTGGAAAATAATAATAAATATTACATTTTGAATGTTGTGGGTGAAAATCGTGAACTGCAAACACAATTAAATGACATAAATTATTTGGTGACATACATCATGTTCATGTAGCTATATTTTTGGAAAAAAGGAAAAAAAAAACAAAAAAGAAACTCAAGTTTTAGTGTTTATTCAACAAGAGTCCATAACAAAACCTTCGCGGTTCAAAAACACAAAAAACAAACAAAAAGTGCAGCACAGGAGCTCACTGCAATTGGCAAAGTGCAGAGACATTGTTTGCATTGTTAATTGCATAAACGGCCGACGGGAGGCATTTAGTAAGACAAAAAAACTACTTTACCATCGTTTATTACGTAAAAATTGTGAATCAATCTTCTTTTATACATCATGGATGCGAAGGTGAATTTTGTCTAAATGGGTTTATAGTTTTTGACATTCATATCACATTTATATGGACATAACAAATTTTTCGACAGTTTGTTCTCGTTCTCAAAGGGCAAATATTGAGCTTATGTAAATCAATTTTACAATTAATGAGTGCAGTTAAGAAAAGAACAGAACTTTTTGAATATGACTTATTTTCTTATAATTTACTTTTTTTTTATTTTTATTAACATTACATTTTATATGGACGAACTTCTACATTATCTTTCCTCAAATTTAGTTCATGTGTGATCTTCTGTATTAGAAATAATTATATTAAAATAGATAGATTTTTATTTTCGGTATTTAAACCTACATTTGCTTAGCTACCGCACAGTTTACATACAGAGATTTGATGTATTAAACACATAATATCTTTCAGCTGAATAAGTGTTTTAATTTACATTGAGTTTAGAATTGGTTTGGATATTTATTTTTGAAGGAAAATACAAACAAAAACATTCCATTTGAAAACGCAAGTTATGAAGTAGGTTAGTAAATTTTAAATAAGTAAATTATAGTAAATAAATATTTTATATTTAAAAGTTAGTACCTATATTGTTAGATAGGATAAATAAATAATTACTTTGGTAACAAATAAAGAAATAAATAAATAAGTAAATAAATAAATAAATAATCAAAAAAAAAATAACAAAAATAAATAAATAAATAATTCAATAAATAAATAAATAACAAATAAACATATAAATAAGTTAACATATAAATAAATAACATAAACATATAAATAGATACAGTGATTAAATAAATTAATTTACATAAAATAACTAAATGATTAAATGCTGACAAAATTTAAAGGACACTCGTAAGATTATGGCTTTTGAGCCATATATATACAGACTGACAGATAATTCTTGTTATGTACACTGTTATTTATAATATTTTTTAAGTTCTAATTTTTAATGCGTATATAGGATTTTGAAAGCGTTTTCGAAAAAAAATGTTATTGATGTTGCACGACAATAGTTAAAAGAATTAGATAGATAGGAAAGAATTTTTTTCGGCGCAGTAGATCGAGAATTAGGTGACTATTTTCTTACTTAAAACCTACAGACGGCTCTAGCTTGCACTAGGAGTTAGCAAAATTGCGTCCCAAACTGAGAGGCGAACTTAGGATCTCTCGATTAACAAGCAAACTTCTTATCTACTGCACCACTGCCGCCGTTTTTTTCAGTTTTTTTCATTTATATTTTCTATTTAAAAAAAATAAAATGCACGACTGGACGTACTGCTCTTATGTGCACAATCAGTGTGGAATAATTTTTTTTTTAAATTTAAGAGAAACACAACGTTTTTATTCAATTAAATTCACCTATTAGGTGCATGACGAAATTTCCTTTTATTTGACTATTGGCTAGGGCTCAACCGATGAATATAAATCATCATTCATTTCGAAATCGTTCGACCAGTTTTTTCCAAAAAACATTCCGAAATCTTATTTTAAAATTTCTTTAAGTATATCAATTTGCAAACTCCTATGCTTTACACTAGGAAAAACAATAAAGAAAAATCTATCGATTCATTTTCAAAACATTAAAAAAAAAACAGGTTTTTCAAAAAAATTATTAATTAATAGGCAATATTGTTTGAATCATAAAACACTACCTACTTTTAAAATTTCATCTAAATCCGTCAAATAGTTAAGAAGGAAGTCTGATTTTAAAAAAACCGTTCATAGGGAAATACCGTTATAATACTTTTCCTGAAAAATCCATTCAAACGGAAAAATAGATTTTGCCTTCAGAAAGTTTTTTCAAAAAAGTTTTTCATTAAAAGTTATATGGCAGGCCCTTAAGTTTTGGAACCAATTCAAAAACTGTCGTGTAGAGAACTCTAAAAATACTATACACCAAGTTTGAAGCAAATCGACCCAACCGTTTAGGCAGAAATCGGATAGACAGACAGAATTTTCCGACCCACTTTTTTAAACTTCTCTATGATAGTAATGTTATGTTTAATATTGTTATCTAATTTTTTTTTCACGAATGCATAACTTGCCTTATACTACTTATAATCGCAAGTAAAAAATAAAAAGCTTGTGTATTTTGGAGCTATGAGAACATTGCTAGAACTTATCTTAACGGGTGCATGGGTTGCAATACAGTTAAATAAAGTGAAATAGCGAAATAGCCAACTGCATTCCTCCCCTGAAACAATTCAACCGTAATGCTAGCGCTGCTAGGAATGTCCATACATTTACCTTTGAGCCCAACTTCGGACGTACAGTCAAATACAGAGATTCTTTCTTTAGCCGTACCACGCGAATGTGGAATGCCTTGCCAGACTCTGTTTTTCCCTCCCATTATGACTTTCCGAACTTTAAAATAAATGTGCATCCATATCTCCTTTTATACCCCTCCCTTTTTTCCTAACGCCCCCACTGTGTTTAACATTATAAGAGTAGCCAAAATCCCTTTTGCGCGGGCCAGTTATAAAAAGAAAAGCAAAAAATAGTAAAAATTTAGTACCAAAATTATTTATGAAAAAACATCCTTTAGAATTTCCATTCTCCATCTGTAGGGTGTTGGGCTAGACTGAAAAAATATCAACAGGCCTAAGTTTTATCCATGTCTGAGGCCAACTAAATGAAGGTATCGTTGCTCTTGTTTGTTGCAGGAAATTTTGCTCATGCTTAAGTGTTCGCAAAACCCTTTCACATGTTATTAATAATATAATAATAATATTTTTGACTATGTATCTGTAAGGAACAATGCCTTTTTACTTGCGATTATAGGTACTATAATTTATAATGCAAGTTATGCATTCGTAGAGATTAAAAATTTTGCTTTATCAATCAAACATGAC
Source organism: Platycheirus rosarum (assembly GCA_963971375.1). Classification (NCBI taxonomy): domain Eukaryota; kingdom Metazoa; phylum Arthropoda; class Insecta; order Diptera; family Syrphidae; genus Platycheirus; species Platycheirus rosarum. The sequence continues at coordinate 129,513,365 of OZ020509.1, read as the reverse complement.
ATTACGATGATATGTTTTCTATATCTGAGTTTTTTGGCAAAATTCTGCCCATCTGTCTGTCTGTATTGATGTATTTTGGACTGTAGCCTAAACGGTTGGGCCAATCGTGTTCACATTTAGAACTTAATGTTATTTTGACATTCTACAGAGGAATTATTTAAAATTTTTTTAGCTCAAAAATTAACGGTTCCTGTCATATATATTGTAAAAGTTTAAATTTCTCGAAAACGGCTCCAAAAAATTTTATGAAAAAAAATCAGTGTAGGTACTATATTTATACATATATTTTTGGTGAAAAAAAATTTAATATGGCGGTCTAAAAACGGTACATCCCATAGGACCGGTTTTATTTTCTTCGACTTGCTCAAAAATTTCGCATTAATTTTTTTTCGAAAACTTTTTTTTTGTATTTTTAAAAAAAAATTTAATTTTTTTTTTTTTTGAAAAATCAATGTTTACAGGTAGATGATTTTTTTTTAATTTTCGTTCGTACGGTTTTGAAAAAAAAATACATTTTTTTGACATTTCTTAAAAAAAATAAAATGGCGTTTAAATTATTTCTCTCAATACAATTTAACGGACTTTATTCGAACAATCAAAAGTCACAAAAATGATGTTAACTTTAGTTTTCTTAAATTTTATTCTACAACGTGACCGCACATATGAGAAAGTAAGTGCGATCCAGTCGTGCAATTTATTTAGACTGCAACTGGATGTTGCACGACATGAAAATTGTTTATCAAAAAAATTAGTGTACTATTGTAGGTGTAGATTTTCAGGAAGATGTAGGAATTCGAAGTAATTTCGCATTTAATAATTATCAAATAACCGTTTTTTCCTGTATTTTTAATAATTTATTAAATTTTTCTTCTAAAAAATCAATATTTTAGAAATGGATTGGTGATGTTTTATGTATGTTCTTAAGTGTGAATTCTTCAATAATTTTTTTTTAATTTTTACATAGTTTAAAAAAAACAAAAAAAATTGATAAACGTGCTTTTGATTTTTTTTAAATAAATGCTTTTTTACATATTAAAATAAATTAAATGGCATTTTATATTTTTCGCTGATAGCTATTTGACGTACTTTTTTGACAATCAAAACGCACAAAAATCAATCAATTTCCTAAGGCGACTAGCATGCGCTATGAGTTAGACAAAATACAACCAAACGAGAATCGAACTCCGATCGTTTGGCATAGCATTCCGATACACCATTCAAAATAACGGCCAACTCTAAAGTCCTAGAAATTCTATCATTTACTTAGAACCAAATTTACGGGAAAAGTCTATTATTTTTTATAATTTTTGGCTTTCTCGGTTACGGCTTTTTGGGTTTCTGTCAAATTTCAGATTTGAAAAGATCTAGGTAGATAAATTAATTCTGCATATCAAAATTTTGAATAAATTTGTTTCATTTTCGAATTTTTTTTTTCTGAAAAATCAATATTCTTAAATCTAGTCAAAAAAATATTTAAAATCTTATAATGAAATGTATATTAATAAACTCTAAAAAACTGCATACCAAAATTTAAAAAAAAAATAAAAAAACAGGATTTTATCAAAATCCGTTTTCCAGTTTTCGAAATACTTTTTTCATAATTTCATTAATTCGTTATTATACGTTATTATATGATGGCGTACTCCAAATATGCCATCAGTTCAATTAATTTAAGTTTTCAATTTAATTTAATATTTTTTTTAATGTTATGTATCCAAATAAAATTCTTATGGATCTTATAAAATTCTTTTCATTTGTTATCTCAACGTTTCTTTTTTTTTTTAATAATAAATATAAATTAAATATCAACATTTTAAATTCTTTAACATTCTCCAGATATATCTATAACAATAACAATGAAAGTTATTAGCGTACCTTTCCAAAGAAATTGTAACAAATCTTGAAGCACTTTCACTTGCAGGTCAAGTGCAAATAATGAAACTCAAATATCGTGAAAGTAACATCTAACTACAGCGTTGATTGTTTGAGTTCAGCTCTCGGTACTGGTCCTCCTACTCAACCAAGACTACATAGATTTACTCCTATTATCCCGCAGAGCAACACAAGTCCGCACCTTAAAAATCATTGTAGGCTTTGAATGGGTTTCGTAGCGCAATTGAACAATAGTATCTTTTGTTTGGCACTTCATGTGACCCAGTTTAGTTTAGGATTTTGTGGGCCCACAGCCGCAACGAGATTTTTTTTTTTTTTTTTTTTTTTTGGTCTGTGCTATTCGATGTCCCCTATGGCGATGCCTAGATCCACTATTAATAGGCAAATACTCTGTTATAAGCTCAACACAAAAAGCCCACATGTAAATGCGGAGGCTTCACTAATAAGCGGGTTAAATAACGCCGCAATTGAAGAGGTCATTTAACGTGCTCAACAGCATTTCGCCATTGAACTTTGATAACATCACCAAATGGCAACATCAGACATCACTCGTGCTGTATGTCAGTGACTTGTGTGACTTATTAGCGTATTGATGACTATCGACGCGTGTCGTCTAAAATTGGCCTACGTACGTAGTCCACACGTTGAGTGTAAACTAGTTAAGTAGTTGTTAATAACATTTTTATGGTAATTGAATTGCATACTTAAATATACATACTCGGATACGAGATTGTAATTGTAATTGTAAGTACATATATATCAGTCTACATTGAAGGCGTGGTGGTTAAGAAGAAATTGTTTGCTAACCGACAAGGTTGAATTATTTTGCTTTTACTTTTCATAAAATGAATTTCAATGGAGAGAATTTAAATTATTTTAAATGCAAACATAAATGTATGTTTAAGTTTGTAATTTTATTCCACTGATTGTAGATAATGAGTAGCAAACTACTGTGTTGAGTTTATGTGTTAAAGGCTTTTTTAATTAACATAAGTAATGCTTTTTCTTGGAGAAGTCTTAATGCTAGATGTACGTACATCTTAAACAATCCGTTGTACCATATTGTATATTATTTTGAATCAACTTTTTAATTTTTTTAAAAGCAGTTCTCCAAAGAATGGACAGTTATTTCCGGTAGGCTTCCCGGTCTAAAATTATTTTATGCATGCGGCCATTTAAATTCTGCTGATTCAGGATTTTTTTAAGCTTGCTTCCGCGATAGGGTTACAACTTACCGTATTATATCCCTTTGAATTTGGTTCTCATAGTGCCTTCTTTTTGTTCACAATTCCCTAGTTAACTGCCTTCACTTTAAGGCTCCACCAGAAGGATTTGCCATGCTGACATGAGGAAATGTTGGCCTGCTTTTGGATTATTTCATGCCTGAGACTTATTTAATGAGATTTCTTGGCATTTTGTTAATCCAATAGTTTTCCTGTATACCACGCTTCTTACGCTCCTTCTAAATATTCATTTCAACTGTTGTATAATGAGTCGTCCTAGTTTAGAGAATAATTAAAGGTTTCATATGTCTGAAGCACTTTTTTTTTGACTAATACGTCGTCCTTTCCGTCAATTGGGAGTTGCAAAGTTCTTAAGTCTATACAATTGGACATATTACTTACTGGATTTGAGATTTGCAGGGTATTTTTAATTCACTATTGAAAGAATCTATATCATCTCTATTCACAAAAACGACTCAAAAATTAATATTCCTTAATATCGTCATCTATTCTGCATTCCAAGACTTCGAAAGCATGGTTTAAGAGGTTTTAGCTTTATAAATGGGTTTTCGATTGACGCGGGTAGATTTTGGCTGACATGTTGTTTTGGTGACATACATATGTCAAATCTGTTGACTGATTCCAAATCACCATTGCAAGTAACACTTATGAAGAATACGTCCAAATGATAAGAAACGGAAGGTCGGCCCAGAATATCGCCGCGGTCCGTGAAAATGTACTGAATAACCAGATACAATCGATTCCTCACCGTGACAAGGACTCGGCCTTTCGCAGACTTCAAATTGGAATATCTTGAAACGATACAAAATCCAACTGATCCAATAAATTTCATGACCATGACCATGACCATGAATGGGATTTGGAACGCCATTCCATTTGTTGCGAGAACGATGTTTGTGAGGCTGTTACTATTAACGGCGAGAGCAACAGAACAATGATAACCAATTTCTTTGAAATGAAATGCTTTCGGCTTTTAATTGTTATTTACAGCATTTTGTACACTGTATCCAATTGTCATTTTTTTTTGAGAAAAATAATAATTTTTTCAGAACTCTACACAATCATTGAGATCAACTATTTGATTGTTCAACCTTATCCTTGGCTCTTTCTTCATCTTTTTTATCAATTTTGCAAAAACTTGAGTTTTTTCTGCTTCCAGCACATAGGCGCCCACAGGGTAGGACAATAGGGGACAAGTGCATCCCCTCCCTGGCTCAACGCCAGGCCATGTATAACCAATGTGCATTCATATTTTTATCGGATTTGCAATTTCGGATCCATTTGTTTGGGAACGAACATATCCAATTTGTAAGGTTACTTTTGAAAATCCGAAATAAAAGAAAGACAGTTAACTATTCATGAATAGATTATAGATACTAAACATTCCTAACTACCATAGAGGAATAATAAGGGGTGAATGATGTTTCGTTTTTTTAAGGTTATTCGTGAATATAAAAAATTGAGATAACATCAAACATTACATTACGATCATAAAGAAACCTAAAAAAAGTTAGGTACAAAAAATGTCTGTCTGTTTTTTTTTAATTTTCGGCTTCCGGTAACGGCTCATTGGACTTATATCAAATTTTATATTTGAAACAAAATAGGTAACCCAATTAATTCTGTATACTAACATATTAAATGTTATTTTTTCTAGTTATTAATTTATGGTTTTGTTGTTTTGAATTTTCAATATTTTTTTAAATTAAAAAAAAAATGTTCAAAAAACTAAAAATAAATAAAAAAATAGATTTTTATCAAAATCAATCCTACAATTTTCGAAATGTTTTTTTCATAATTTCATGATAATTTGAAACGTGTATTGGCGTACCCCATTTGTCGAAAACCCGTTAAATGGTGTAATTTTGCCACTTTATTAGCTTATACCATGCGACCCAGTCGTGTCCTTCGTTCGTTTCGACCAATAACAATTGTGAAAACCGAAAACAAAACAAGGCTAAGCATTCAGGTAAATTAAGAAGGTATTAATGTGTTTTACGCACACTTTCGCCTTTCGTGCCTATTCTCAATTTCAACGTGTGGGAAAAGTTTAACACAACAAACAAAAATCTGCCCCCGGGACATACTATCTTCCTCACTTTTTCTTATTTCTTCTAATGCTTCAATACTCCTATTGCCATTGCCTCGATTATTGCTGTATGCAAGCAATGTCACATAGCAACGCATTATTATTTACTTGTTATTATAGGTGCTATAATGCAAGTTATGCATTGTGCAGATTAAAAGTTTTGAGATAACAATCAAACATGACATTACGATGATAGAGAAACAAATTTGACTTACTAGCAAAATTCTGTCCGTTTGTCTGTCTGTCTATCTGTCTGTACGGATGTATTTTGGACTTCAGCCTAAACGGTTGGGCCAATCGTCTTCAAATTTTTAACTTAAGGTTATGACATTCTACAGAGGAATTTTTTTCAATTATTTTTTTAAGTCACAAGCAAACCACATCCAACAACATGATCGCTTAATCACACAAAATACAAAATTCTAACAAAACAGATTTTGACTACCTTACACAATGATTGTTTTGGTTGAACTGACAAAAAATTCCATTTTTCGAGAGAGAGAGTGCAAAACAATACAGACTCCGAAGTTTTGTCGTTAGGTTTAAGAGGTAAACAATGTTTTTCCTTTTGTTTGTTTCAAAATATCTAACGAATAACGAACCAAAATGAATACACCACATGTTTTCGATTAGATGACGTCTTATAAATCGATTACAGGCTACCCGTACGAAATAACATGACTCATGCTGATAAGACTCATGCTAACCGCGATATTGTGGTTCTTTCAACCAAAATCGATCGCAAGCACCAGGCGAACATAAAAAAGAACGGGCGCGAGTTCCCAAAATAATTCCACTCAAATTCAAAAAGAACAAGAAGATAATAAGAAATACAAAATAGGCGGAGTTTTGTTAAAGTAGAAAGTAGATGTAGAATTGGGGTGTGTTTGTGTGGATTTAACGAAAGGGTTTGTGGGTGTGAGTTAACGGGCTGTATGTTGGTGTTGCTGCCATTTATGTTTTCTTATGACGTTATCACGTACAATTGTTGTCCGTAAGCCGACTTTACAGACAACCAACTCATTTTTTTGAATAGAGTACTCATATCACTCTTTTAGCTTTGGAGGACGTTAAATTAGCTGTTCATTAATGAAGTATTTAAACTAGATTTCATTTATTCCAACGGCTTTGTTTTTATAAATATGAAGTTTTTCATTTAAAAATGCACTTCCCGGCCCTGAACTTTCTTTTCCTTTGAGTGATTATTTTAACTTCGTTCTCATCACCAGTTGGTGTTGATATTTCTTCTTCTTTGTGCAAGTAATCAGTCTTTGATTTAGAAGACCACTAATCTTCACCAGTTCTACATATCTAAGTTAAGGAATATATATGTATAGTGAGACAAAATTCGCCGTTTGGAATGGTAACTATACTTTTAATTCTATTTCTTAAAAACGGATAACTGTCTATGCCCAATGATATATTTCTTGATGCGGGCCTCTAGGGCCTATAACACAATACATAAAGTGCTTGTTTAACAAATGCAATTTCACAACTTTTTTTTTAATTATTGTAAGACGGAGTAATAAGTCTAGGAAAACTATAACAATTGTTTCGGTTTCTTTCAACAAGTGGGAAATTTCACAATTCCATAGTTTTTGTAACTGGAAACAACAAGTGTTAATTAAAAAGAGAATAAACTTGTTGAATTATTGATAAACTTCAACCGACGTGACGGTCGGGGACTTGTTGCAAGTCAACAAGTTATTAATAAGCACTTGCAGTAGTGTTTATCTTTTTGAGGACCAAAGACAGACAAAAGTGTTTAAAGAAAAAATTAACTTTGTTTTACAACCCGAAAACCCGATGTGTTTATTGACAAATTTCTTGTGGCCGTAGAAATTGCTGATTACTTTACCGAAAGTCTCTAGCACCAATTACGTTCCCCTACTAATAAAAGTAAAGCCTTACAGTTGAAGCAGAAAGTATTGATAATCTTGCATTGGTTGGGAACTGGATCTCAAATCCCAATACCATTTATTAGGTGCATTCACGGTGTTCATAAAATGACAATGGCTACACGTAAAAAAGAAGTCACAGGTGCAACAAATGAAATTAAATTTTAAAAACAAGTTTGTTGGACTGAAACTGATAGAATATGTAATTGAACTTGCGATACAAGACTTTTATGAGAAAGGTGGAATGCCAGGAGTGTGCGGCGCTATCGATGGTATTTTGATTAGCATTGATGCACATTCAAACAATAAAGCCGGTTTTGTGGATCGGCGTGGTAAGCGTTAGCTAACTGTAGGTCAGTATTTGGACCAGACCTAAGATTTACTATGCCATGGTGCTAATATAATTTTGTTAAAAAACATCTCTAATTTATGTTTTTTTCCTGCAGGAACTACGTTTAAATTTTTTGACAACGAAAATATCTCCTACCTATGAGTCATACTTTTTCGTGCGTGTAGCCGGCGTTCGACGATTTATAAGACGTTATCATGTCAAAATGTATGTTTGTTTTCTCTGATTTTGGACAAAATGATTATTTTTTTCTTTGGAAAACTTACGACCAATTTCTGTAGCTTGACTTGTTAAACAAATTTTTTTATTGACAATTGTTATGGTTTCTATTGTATTACAGAAAAGATTTTCACTTGTTAAACAAGCATAGTTGAACAAATAGTTGTTGACTAGTTGACTTGTTGTTCTGTGTTATAGGCCCCGGTCATTGTCAAAAAATTATTCAAAATCTGGAATAAATATAAATATCGTTTAAATAAATCTAAGATCATAGTATTTTTTTTTTTTTTTTTTTTTTTTATAATTAACGCGCGCACAAGGGATTATGTGTTTCCCTTTTAATGTAGAACACACTGCGCGGGCATTACAAAGATAGGTAGGGGAGAGATAGGAGGAGCCGATTAACATTGGTTTTGAATGTTAGCAGATCAAAGTGGCAAGGGAAAATCCCGCCGGGTAAACTATTCCAAATTCGTGTTGTTCGTCTAAAAAGAATCCCTATATTTCACGGTACGTCCGAAATTGGGCTCCAAGGTGAACTGATGAGCATTCCTTGCGAGACGAGTATTACGGGAGAAACTTTTAAGGGGAGGAATGCAACTGGCTACTTCGAGTGAACATTTTTTTGTAAAAGAAACGATAAAATAAGGAAAGAAGTGTCCGAATAATCTGAAAGTTCTTTCAAACTAAAAAATTGAAAATTTTATATTTGAATACGTTGAACATCAGCAAAAAACACAAGGCATAACCTTTCAAAAAAGTTCAAGTACAAGATGACACATTGAAGTAAGAATCCTGATGGACAATCGTTTAGATGGGCCAAAATGTTTAAAGCTTCTAGTATGAAAAAGTGGAAACATAGAGTTTCATGTAATCCGATGCTCAAAAAATATGCTTCTTTTACAAATCCGCTGGCCCGGATAGTATACCCCCGATTCTTCTGAAGAGGTGTTCTTCCACACTGGCAAAGCCACTGCGTAAGCTTTTCCATCACTCCTACTCTTCTGGAATCTTTCCTGGATGGGTCCCTAAGAAAAGTGACCCATCCTCCTCCTCCTCCTACCGACAAATAGCACTGACATCCCTTCTTTCTAAGGTCGTGGAAACACTGATTAACCGTCAGCTTAAGGAATATAAACTCCAGTATAACTCCCACCTCTGGGCAGGTGCTTCACAAACATCGCTTCACCTGCTTGATAGAATACAAAATCGAGCGTTAAGATTGATAGGAAATAGAACTGCCGCTGAAACAATTGCCCCTCTCGAACACCGACGCAATGTTTCATGTCTTTCCTTATTTTATCGTTTCTTTTATAAAAAAAATGTTCACTCGAGGTAGCCAGCTGCATTCCTCCCCTTAAAAGTTTCGCCCGTAATACTCGTCTTGCTAGGAATGCCCATCAGTTCACCCTTGAGCCCAATTTCGGACGTACCGTGAAATATAGAGATTCCTTTTTTAACCGTACAACACGACTTTGGAATGGTTTACCCGGCGAGATTTTCCCTTGCCATTTCAATATGCAAACATTCAAAACCAATGTTAATCGGCACCTCCTATCTATCCCCTCCCTATCTTCCTAATGCCCGCGCAGTGTGTTACATTAAAAGGGAAACAAGTAGTCCCTTGTGCGCGCGTTAATTATATAAAAAAAATAACTTCGGTCTTTTGAAAAAAAAAATAAAACTTAACTGGAAAGCCATGATCACATCGAAATGAAATTATTTTCCACATCCTACGTTTAAATGTCACAATTTTGACAATCAAACCAGATCACATTCACATTCCGTCACGCACTGGGTGTAGCCACATAATTAAAATACTCAATCTCTGTACATTCTTGCAGGCTTGCAGCTACAATTGTTGCATAGATTATAATACAATAAAACTCTGTTCTGCATTATGTATGCACTTTTCTAACAGAATAAAAGCCATTAGCTAGGATGTCAATCAAAACAGTCTGTGACGGACATTTCATTGGACATGGGTGATATGTGTTCTTTGTTAGAACAGGGAAAGCGTACCAATTGAAACAAATTCCTTTTCATTGATTACGTAAGAACTATATTGAACAACTAAGGCCAGAAAGGTCTTGACTCTATTTTTAGCGAAAAGAGAAATCGATACCAATGGTCTTAAACAAATATACATATAACTTGTTCTTCCATAAGAAAGTTCTTGCATTTGATATCAGGATGTTTGATGAAGCATTGTACTCCATATCCTACTACTTTTAAGGGGTAATGTTTGTATGGAAATGTTTGGATGGAAAGTCCATCTTCGATTAAAAAACCACATCAATTTATTAAAAATTCAAAGATGCTTGCTTTAGAAGCTTTTGGAAACTTGTAGTATAATTGAAGAAAATAACAGTAAAGTTAACACATTACATAGTTTGCTTACTGGCTGTGCGTTACAACCTCCGAGGTAAACTGTAGGGAAAGAAGTAATAAAGTTTTTTTGGCACTTAGTTTTAGGAGGCAGGTGTTAAATTGCCTTACCAATTGATTGATTGCCTTACCTTGTCATACTATCTCTGCCTCCTGGGTTCCAATTTTTGGACACTAATCGTCCGGTGATTTATTAGATTTGGTTTGGTTTATATTTGTATTTGTATTTGTATTTGTATTTATTGACTTCATATCATAGTATATTAAAACATTATGTCTTTTGCTATACTTTTACATTTTGGTTAAGGTAAATTACATTTATAATAATAAAATAAATAAAAGTAATGAAAATGAAAGAAATAAAAGTTATACATAAAACTAAAAAAAAGAAAAGGTAAATTGAAAGCAAGAAAAACAGAGTAGTAAAAATTTTGATTTAAAGACTAACTAACTTTTAACTTTTAATGATTTTGTCTTCTGAAATAAATCTTTAAGAGATTTTGAAAGGAATTTTGTTTGTCTCCTCAGGCTGATTGGCAGGGAATTCCAGAGACCAACTATGTGCACGAAGAACTGTCGCTTAGAGATTCGAAAATTAAATAAGGGTGTGATTAAAATGTTACTCCTTTGTGATGATGGAAACAAAAGTCTTTCAAACAGATACTCAGGAGTCTTATGTTTAATCAACTTAAATAGGAAGATGAGAGCTTGGAAATCAAGAAATTTGCTCAGGGGCATTCCGAGAATACTGTTGGCATACCCAGAGACATGATCAAACCGATTTAAGCCGTAAACGAAACGAGCAATGTTATTAAAGGCCACTTCTAGCTTCCGTTTGCTTCTACTATCCGGACAACAGAAAATAAGGCCACCGTATAATAATATAGGAAGAACAAGGGTTTTTGCCAGTATAAGCTTTGTGTTTATGGGCAGACATCTACAAGCAATATTAAGAACCCTCAATGCAGCGTAGGTTTTACCCAGAGCGCAAGAAATATGGTCTTCCCACGACAAAGTTAGATTAAACCAGACACCTAAGTCCTTAACTTTTTCGACGTAATTTAATGCAGAGCCATTTATTTCAATGCTTGGAATATAGGATTTTTCGAGCGCAGTATTACTGATAACGATAGCCTGACATTTATTGGAGTTCAGTTTCAAAAGATTCCGATCAGACCATTCAACCACGCGCAACAGATCTTCATTGATTCGAGCAGTTGCATCTTCAACCATGCCACTCTTATAGCTCAGGTAAATTTGAACATCATCCGCATACATATGGATCCTGCAAAATTTGAGGATCGAGGGAAGATCATTATTAAAGAGTGTAAAGAGAAGTGTGCCCAAAATCGATCCTTGTGGTACTCCAGCATGCGTAGGGAGGAAATCAGAAAGTTCATTATTTACCAGAACAGCCTGGGTTCTACCAATAAGGTAATCCTTTACGAGGGAAATGGCAGTGTTTTCAAAGTAGAAATTGTGTTTAAACTTTTTCAACAATAAACAGTGCGGAACCGTATCAAACGCCTTAGAGAAATCGAGAAGTACCAGGGTTGTAACAAGATTTTTATCCAGTTCTTGCCTTATGGTTTACCTTTTTTTCTTTTATAACAATTATTTACAAATTCTGATTATTGTAATAATTGTGGTTTGAGAGCAAATTTTCTGTCAACCTACCTTCGCACTGTTTTAAGTGGACGAGCTACTTTGAAACTGATGAAAACCCAAGTAGATGAAGTATCCGATCCTGCCGAATTTATTACTTATGATTATAACTAAGTGACATTATTCTTTTCTTACCATAATATTGCCGGATACGTAAGTAATGATTGCGCAGACTGATTCCAACCTCAATATGGCCCCTGTACCAACTTCTCTTTTTCATTTTTTATTTAATTTTATTGTTTAAATTCTCTGTAAATAAGACCATCATTAGCACTTGCTTTCTTTATCTAAGCCTAAATTTGGAAAGAATTTTAACAACTCGCGCATTTAATGGTCTCTCTGACTTCATCCAAAGAATTTGTTTCCTTGCATCCTTGCAATGAAATTGTTATTACGGGTGATTTCTATGTACACAATTCTTCTTGACTTCCCAATTTGGGCCAGACAATAACCAAAGGTATGTGTTTCGAAATCTTTGCTGAGTTTAATTTTTTTTTTTTTTTTTTGGTGGGGCTAACGCCCCATTTATTAGCTTAATACAAGCTTAACTTAAACAACTAAACTTAAAAACTAATTAAACTAAATTAACTTATAAGGAGGAAAGATGATGTAAGAGCTGGGCTTTCAGACAAGGACTTGGAATGTTGAAATCGAAAAGAGGAGAGATCGAATTGATTTTACTCAACATGCGGGTTAAAGGTTCATTGAGACCATAGGAAGTACGATGGGGAGGAAGGTAAAAAAGACGTGATGATCTTAAGTTGCGTGGGTTAGTGTTAAACAAGATGAGATCAAAAAGTGAGGAACAGTCAGTGGCACCTGTAAGAATTCGATGAATGAAAATGATGTCAAACACATTCCTACGGACTTCAAGGGGGTGTAGATTTATAATTTTGAGTCGGTCAAGGTAGGGTGGCAGAGATGAGAAGTTATTAGGGTCATAAAGACTTCGGAGAGCAAAGAGTAGAAAACGGCGTTGAACGCTCTCAATTCTGGAGATATGAACCGCGTGATAGGGGGCCCATACTTGCGATGCATACTCAAGGAGAGGACGGACATAGGAAATATAGAGGGATTTGGTTACAAATGGGTTCCGAAACTCTTTGGACCACCTTTTGATAAAACCAAGGGCGGAGTTAGCTCTTGATATAGCATTATCGATATGGGAGCGAAAATTTAATTCGCAATCACAGAGGACGCCTAAATCGCGGATAACCTGTACGCGGTTAATGGAAAGGGTTTGAAGATAATAAGGTCTAAGGGAAGGCCTTTTACTTTTTCGAGAGAACGTAATTAGCTCACATTTGGCAATGTTGAGTTCGAGAAAATTCTTACTGCACCAAATGACAAATGAATTGAGGTCATTTTGAAGCAGGAGAGAATCATGACCAGAGGAGATTACTTTGAAAATTTTAGCATCATCAGCATAAAGGGAGATAGAAGATGATTGGATTATCTTTTCAACATCATTAATGGCAAGGATAAATAAAAGAGGTCCAAGATGGCTACCTTGGGGTACCCCAGAGGTGGCCACAAATGGAACTGAAAGAACAGAACGAAAACGGACTCTGTATTGGCGGTTATCAAGATACGAGGATATCCATTTAAGAAGGTTAGGACTGAATCCAAGAAAGGAAAGCTTAAAAAGAATTAAACTGTGAGAGATTTTGTCGAAAGCCTTGCTGAAATCTGTAGTGATGACGTCTACATCGTAGCCCTTTTCCATGGCAGAGAGTGAAAATGTAACGAACTCAACAAGATTAGTTGTGGTAGATCTTCCCTTACAAAAACCATGTTGAGTTGAGGATATTAGAGATTTGCATTGGAAAGAAAGTGAGTCATACAGAATGCTTTCGAAGAGTTTGGGAATATGAGAAAGTTTGGCGATGGGCCGATAATTACAAACTTCGTTTTTGGGACCTTTTTTATGAATTGGTGTGATAGTGGATATTTTCCACAAATCGGGGAAAGATCCGGTGGAAAGGGACAGTTGGAACAAGTTTGTAATAGGAAGGACCAAACTCGAGCAACATATTTTAAGTAAAATTGCAGGTATACCATCGGGACCAGGAGTATACTCGTCTTTAAGTTCAAGGATGCCATTTAGAACTAATGAAGTATCCAAATTCGTATTTAAGGGGCCAGTATTAAAATGAGGAAGGTAGGAAAAATAGGATTTGCCAGGATCTAAGGTTTTTGGTGCAAAAGACTGTTTGAAGTAAGTGGCGAAGAAATTGGCGATGGTAGATGGATCATTGGATGATTGGTTGTTATAGAGAAGAGAGGGAGGGAAACCATCATTTTTCTTTTTAAAGTTAATAAACTTATAAAACGATTTGGGATCCGTTATTAAATTTGCTTGGGTGTTGGAAGCAAAGTCATTGTAGAGCGTTTCATATAGATTCCAAAATTTATAAAATACTCCCAAGTAGTCAGAGTAATCGAGAATTGAACGAGAGCGAAGATATTTAACCCAAAGCTTATTTCTCCTGTTTCGTAGCTCGCGTAGTTTATGACTGTACCACGGGGGAGAAGTTGAAAAATACCTGTTACGCGAAAAGGGAACATAAAGATTTATGCAAAACTGCACTTTTTCATAAAAAAGATTAGTTGCTTCATTAAGTGATAGATTTGTAAAATCGAATGAGGTATGGATGAGGTTGTCATTTATTTTTTTGAAATTAGCCTTATGATAGTTGAATGAACAGTTAGAAATATTAGGGAGAGTAGATGGAGAGGAAATTAAAAAAGAGAGAAGGAGAGGGGGGTGAAATCGATCAACTACAGATAATGGGATGGTGCTTTCTGAAACAGATGAGTTAATCGGGTCAGAGGTGAAGATAAGATCGAGTTGCCGGCCCATGTAATTCAGAATTCCACTCACTTGGTAAAGGGCGGAATCAGAAAGACCGTCAACAAAAACAGATTCCTTGAATGAAACGGGATTGGCAGCGAAGGATGGTACATCATCAGAAATGTTCCACTGAAGTTGGGGAAGATTGAAGTCTCCAAAGATTAGAACTTCGTCTTGTGCTACAGAAATAGCTAGCACTTCATCAATGGCATCAACAGCAAGCTTGTAAGATTCAACGGGTTGGCCAGGAAGAATGTAGAAACACACAAGGTATAGGAACTGATTTGGGAGTGATAGTTTAATGGATATGTAGTCGAGCATGTTTGAGGAGGAAGAAGAAACCAGGGTCGAATCGAACTTGTTATGGACAGCAATAAGGACGCCTCTGCACGGAGATTTAGGAAGAGACTCTTCGTCGTCGCGAAAAACATTAAAGAACGAAGGAAACAGCTCTTGACTTTTAATGGTTTATTGGATGGTCCCAATAATTTTTTTCAGGATCTTTAACTGATCACTATGTTTCCTGTAGTGAGGTATTTATTTGATTGATATGATGGTATCCCCGCTATTATTCTGAAGAGATGTACTTTCACACTGGACCTCAGCATAAGCTTTTCTATCTGTCCTACTCTAAAATTTGATTTAAATAGTAGTGTAAATAAGAAACCGTCTAGAATTTAATGCTTCCAAAACTCAATTTTGTCTTATGTCGTTAAATCGTGACCGCTGTTTATGAATGGCACTAAACAGCTTGCGAATCTCAGTACCACTGGACGTAACCAAAAATTCCGCAAAATGTTTAGACTTTTTCCAAAGATGTAAGAAACTTTTCACTCCTTTTGATCTGGGTATTTTCTATAAAACTAATGTACACGATCAAACCTTGAGAATAACTCCTATCTATGGG
The DNA here is from genome assembly GCA_963971375.1 of Platycheirus rosarum. NCBI lineage: Eukaryota > Metazoa > Arthropoda > Insecta > Diptera > Syrphidae > Platycheirus > Platycheirus rosarum. The sequence goes on along the minus strand of OZ020509.1, from coordinate 129,497,859 downwards.
CTGGCTCTCCAGCTTGAATAATATTTAAAGACTAGCCTTTAAAATGATTGGAGACACTTAAATACCGATTTAATGTCTTCTCTATTTCCGTTTTTTACCATTACTTCTAAGGTCATTGTTCTAGTGAAAAATCTAACTGCATTCAGCCCCTTAAATAAATCAACATTCGCGATTCTAGGAATGCTCATCAGTTTACCCTTGAGCCTGAATTCCTCATTTTCGGTCGTTCTGTCAAGTACAGATATTCGTTCTTTAGCCGCACTACACGAATATGAAATGCTCTGTTCAGAGCTATCTTTCCATTTAATTGTGATATTAAAAAATGGACATGACTAGGTCACACGTACTTGCTCTTATGTGCCTGATCACATTTGAAGGCAAGATCGTTGATAGCAACAAGTACCATTAACGTACACAAATCACACGTTCTAACCTATACAAAGTGTCAAAATGAAGTACACTATCACACTTCTTAAATGACAAGGAATTTATGAAAAAAGTATTTCGAAAATTGTTTGATAAAATCCAGTTTATTTTATTTTTATTTTTTTTATTTTTTTTTTTTAGATTTTTGTATGCAGATTTTTAGAGTTTATTTTTATACAGCGAAACATACAATTTAAAATAATTGTTTTATGATTAGTTTTTAAATATATGAAAAGTTTCAAAAATGTATTTTAAATACAAACAAAAAATAAATATTCCAAATGTTGGTATGCAGAAATAAGTTGGCTACTTAGTTTCTTAAAATATGAAATTTGGGAAAAATCCAATAAGCAGTTACCGAGAAAGTAGAAAATTAAAAAAACCCGTTATATGAAAGGTGCCGTTAATAGAATATTAATTAATTTATAATTTATTAATTAATATTATATTGGTTCTGATTAAATGATAGCTTGTACCAACGAAAAAATTCTGAAAAATGTTCATCAAAATCGTTGCAGCCGTTTTCGAGAAAAATAAGATTTTTTTTAGCCCTAAAAATAAAATTTCAAAACCCCTCTGAGTAATGCCAAAAGATACACACATACTAAATTTGAAGGTAATCGCTTAAGCCGTTTAGGCTGCAGCTCGTCATTCAAACAGACAGGCAGACAGACAGACATTTTTCGTCAATAACTTTCTTAGAGTTCTCTATGATCGTAATGTCATGTTTGATTGTTATCTAATTTTTTTTTTATATTCACGAATCCTAAACTTGCTTTATAGTCCCTATAATCGCAAGTAAAAATGCAAGATAATGTACGCCTTTCCTTATGCCTTAGGATTTACCATCCACCTAAACGTGTCTTTTGTACTTGCGTTTATAGGTATAATAATGCAAGTTATGCATTCGTGCAGATTAAAAATTTTGAGATAACAATCAAACATGACATAACGATGATAGAGGAACATATTTGAAAGTTCTTCGACTTTCTCGAGAACTGCTTAACCGATTACAATCTAAATTAGATTTTCAGGAAGATGTAGATAGCCAAAGCATCTCGACATAAAAATATTTTGGAATAACTTTTTTTTTGTATTTTTAATAATTTAAAAAAAAAATTGAAAAATCGATATTTTGAAAACGGTTAGTTGAATTTTTTCTTAATTTTGTTTTTAAATGTAAATATTTTTTGTGTTTAAGTTTGCATTCTTGAATTATTTTATTTTTTATTAAAAATAAATTGTTAAATAAAAACCGTTTTATTTAAAAACCGTTCCTACGATAAAAAAAATCACATTTTTTCCCATTTTCTAAGAAAATAAAATGGAGTTTAAATTTTTCCGCTGAAAACTATTTTACGTACTTTTTTCAAACAATCAAAAGTCAGAAAAATCGAATAAAAACTTTAAAGTTCCTATAACATTTTTCAAATTTTATTCGAAGCACATAAGAGCAATATTTTTTTAACTGTTGGTTACTCGGAAGTTTTCCCAAAATCATTTTCCTATTTTTGGTGCACCATTAGTCTTATGGCTATTTTAAAACTACGGTCTAGCCATATTATTAACCCCAGCCCACCAGAGTCTACAGAGTTTTATGAAGTACTTTTCACAGGAAAGCGACCAACGATCAATGAATAAACGAACATTCGTCCTTTTTGACTTTTCTTTAACATAGTATTTTCTTATTCGTCGCTATCAACCACCAAGGAATCAAAAGCAATGGTGGCTTTCAAGTTATTCGCACGCAAACAATTTGTTCGTCGAAGTGTGGATTGTATAAGGAACGCGAATAGAGCTTGTCTCTCCGTTGCAATAAGATTGGAATTCGCGACGAACAATTTGGTTTTTCTGATTTTACATATTTTAGGAATTAAAATGCAAATTTAAGTATCTTAACAATGACATAAATTATATTTATTTTATTGTGAAGAATTTTGGTTTATAAGTTGCTTTAAATCACATTTATTCATGTATTGTTCGTTCGTTGGTTATTGGTTATTATTCAAATAATAGAGCATCTTTTTTCAAAAAAAAAAAAAAAAAAAAAAAAAAAAAAAAAAAAAAAATGTGTCTAAAACTGAAACTGCTTTATACCTACTATGCTTCTCAATCTCAATAAATCATGATCGATCGATCAATCGATTAAGTCAAGACAATTATCCAATTTAGTGTGGAAATTACTTCAAGACCATTCAATAGATATAAAACTTCACAATCCTAAAAAAAGTGTCAATATTAATTTCTGTCACCTAAGGCCAGGCGTTTTATGTAGCAGTCAGCAAGAACTAGTTCATAACTTAAACCTTGTGTGGCGTCAACAATGGCTCAGTTCAACATAAATAAGCTGCACCCCACGGGGACCCCACCCCACGCACGTTTTACTTAAACCAAAAACAGAATTTTAACTGAATAAAATGAAAAAAATAAGGAAGGCTTAGATAAAGGCTCAGATAAACACAAAAAATTCACCGTACCGCCAAACGAAATCGAAACAAGATCAGTTTTTTTAATCTCAGATATAGTTAAGACTTCCGCTTTATAACCGGCAACCTTTTGAATATGTGCGGTCTAACAGAACCGTGCCTCTAATATAAACTTGAATACTAATATCTCGGTTTTGCTTGATGACGAAGACGTAAAGTAGAATACTTATATATGTACGCTTCTCAGGTGCTCAATCTGCAGCATCTATAAAAAAGATTAAACGTACTAGACTAACAGATCATCATAGACAAAAGAAGACATTAAATTTTACAAGACCATTAAGGTTGCTGCATTTGACCTCCATTTTTCTACAAGCCAAATGTCCTAGTTACCCACAGTAGAGATAATGAAACACAAGCCCCCGAATCGAAAACCATAAAGATCATCTTAAAATGCTTTGTATAACTGTAAACCATAAAACATTATTACTCACAAATGCCCAGGCACAAGAGAAATCCAGCAGAGGAACGTGGAATATGCGCTTAAGTATCACTTTGATCAATCCACAAAATGCGACCTAACGCAAAGGTAAGACAAATCCTAGTTGCCACATAAAGTCCGCTTCCAAATGCCATACAATTGTCGGTGTGACTAATGATTGGCTCAGACATTCAGGCATCCGGGCCAAAACATGCGATGAGATATTTGCTGATGGGTAAAAGCATCATTGAAGACTGTGGGAAATGCGCTTTATGAAGTGGATAATTGCAGAAGAATCATCATGCTCCAAGGAGGTTCTTCTCATTTTTTGTTCGCCATTTCAGCCATTTATCCATCTGCAATTGTGTAACATGGCTGGATTCAATGAAAAGCAGAAAAGTCAGTCGTAATTGATTGTTTTAATTTTTTTTTTGAATGTGAAGTGGTTCAAATTAAACCTAAACGAAAGAGCTGATGCCCAAACTCATTTTCTTATTTTTTAAGGCATTTTGGTGGTTTAATGCAGAAAACAGCTACTTTTAACGCTTGTTAAATGTGCCCAATTTTTATTGGAACGTCAAGGCGTCTATATTATGAAATGCGACCCTGTTAAACAGTCTGCCTTCTTCGACTTCTTCAGCGCCAGTCACTGCAGCTGTCTATGGGTAATTCCAATTGGAAACAACAACGTGATAACGTGTAAAAATCTGTGTAAAGAGTACGCGCTTAATGACGCGAATGCCATAATTAGGAACTCTCGTCTTCCCAAATCGCCCTAAGCACGATTTCAAGCAACACAAAAAAACTAACCTGCAAATTATTTTCACTTACTGTCATCTGTCATGTCGAATCAGTGTGTAAGCAGACATAATCGCATTTTTTTTTTGTAGGCTGTCACTAATTCTGTGATCTAGATACGTTAAGTGAATCAGAGAAAAAATATATGGATCCCAAGGAAACTGGACTAACAAATTCAGCCAATTTGAGAAGAAGAAGAATATAATATGAAAGTGATCCTCCGGGTTTTCATATGCGTGTTAAAGCATTTGCCATCAATCACAGTTGAGGAAGTGCAACTTTTGAGAAGGTATTTCAATATAAACATTTTCTATATTTTTGCGGAAAACTGGTACATTTTCAAATCATGACAAACCGAAATATTGCATGCAGATGGAATTGTTGCAATAAAATCTAGTTAAACTTGAATGAGTGTTTGGTGGAGTTCTTTTTTTTTGTCGGTCGGTACTTGATTTAGATACTTTCAAGCTCTAACTGCTGTATAGGTACATACAAATGTACATATTATAATGTGGACCTGAAAAGCAGTTACCATACGATATGAAATTGCTTCACCGTCATAGTGCTATAGATTCATGTATCTATAAACTTCAAAAACAACTTAGCAAAACCCACGAACGGAGATAGATTTATGATCGGTTTGATTTTTTTTTCTTGGAAGTAAAATTGGCTTGCAGCAAATCAAGGAACAGGTGCATAAATGAAATAAAATAATGTCAAGGCTTTACGTGTTTTTAAGATAGTGAGAGTTATTAAAATGTTATGGTGAATTAACATCTATTAAAAAAAAATTATAATTGCAGTAAGAAAACAACTTTTCTATGATATGGCTTCTTTATTAAAGTTAAGATACTCAATCAGAAGTATTAAATAAATTTTGTAATTCTGGTCTATTGACTTATATAGGGATTGCAATTGGTTAAGGTAATCATGAGTTTTAATAAAGGTTATAAATCTATGTAATTAAAAATTAATGTTCTGTTCATAAAAGAAAATAGAAACCCAAATTCTGTTAGAGTTCCAACTTCTCACGAATTCAAACCAATGTCCGACACCATTCAATTCAATGAACTTAGAGAACTAAGGGCTCGCATAGCAGCTGTATCAAAAGGATAGAGGTTCACCGTAGTGGGCAACGTAAAAAGCATAACCACGTCAACGCTTTTGTTAAAAAGCAGATAATGCTGCAAATAGTTGCGAAAGCAGAACCGCCTATAAGTATAGGATAACAAAAGATCTGGCTGGTGCCCAAAGCTCGAAACAATACCTGGCCACAGACATAGACTCAGCTTGGATGAGGACCAGCCCAACGGGTGCAAAAGCACTTTGCTAGGGTTTTAAACCAATTAACTGATAGCGATGTGCACCCGATACCCTCTGAGCTGCTCGAAACAACAAACTCCCGAATTCGCACTGCACCTCTTAGTAGTAAAGAGATTTCCGCAAAGATTTTATAAGCGGCGCCAACGACATACTGTGAGCTCCTATACTCACCCATAAATAGATGGGCGCGGTTTCCCTGACGAGTAGGAAAAAAGAATGATCGTCAAACTCCCGAAAAGAGGAGTTTAACTAAATGCGAAAACTAAAGGAGGATTTGAGTTTGAAGCTCTGTACCGCGCTAGGAGTTCCTTACGGACTTTTAAGTCTAAGAACCTAAGTAAAGTAAGTATGCTCGCACTGATCCCGTTATTGCAGCAATGTTAAAAATTCCTCCTGGCATCTCTATTTTGACCCGATAAAACTCGGAGGTGCGTTTTTAGTGTATTATCACCTCAGGTGCGTCATATGTGCTAATTTCTCATGTCAAAATATTCCAGTTAAAGAAAGAGCTCCTAAGAAGAAAATCTGTTTGCAGTATGATCAAGCCAAATTCAGTCAGTATGCTTACACGGTAACAAAGCCTCTTTCGGGAATGATAACTTTTATCCCTTATAGCCCAAGTAACAATTTAATTTAAATAAACGAACTATTTTTAAACCGCTACAAAAACAACTAAAAGCCTTAAACATGAAATTTTGGCGCATATTACGCAAGCTTTTTAACTTCTATAAGACAACTTTTGATAACTCTTATAGCAGCAAATAAATTTTCATGAAATTTAATCAGCTTGTTAAAATAGGGGTTACTCAATACCACTACACCAATTTGCAGTTGAGAAAAATAAAATCAAAAACGAATTATTTTATAAAATAAACTTCACGTTAGATTTTACATCATGCCGCGCCATAAGCTCGCTTATAAAGATTTTTAAGAAAGTAAGCTTTGCTTTTGTCGACAATCGAATGTTAATTTTATTTGTATAAGGCCTTTATAGGCAAGCCTTACACCAGTTGAAGAGAGTTTTATAGCAGCTATTTTTTTATCTTTAGTAAACAGATTTGGCCATTTGTAAACCTTATCTACAAGTCTTGTATATGCTAACTTACCAAACTCATTTGCCCTATAGCAGTGATTTCTTAATTGTCAAAGTTTAAAATGTATGGCTTGCAAAAATTTGCATATACAAGCTGTATACAAACTATTTCTTGCCAAATTATAAAAGTTGGACATTACAAAACCTAATAATATTTTTTAATTGGATGTGCCTCGGACTCGAAGAAAATTATCAGTAAGAAGTTATCAGGTTAAAAAGTTTCCGTCGTCTTGAAAGATTTCGATATAAATAAATATTATATAAACGACGAGTTTATGTGGCATTCCCGATGTTGTGTTGCTAATCAATTATCAACTCAAGAAATATCTTGTGGAACAAAAGCTTCATAAATACCGGCATCCAGCAGTATGGCCTGGTGATCTGATGGCTTATCTCTCAGAACAGTGGAACACTGTCTCCGACTCTGTTTCTTATTTTTATAAACGATCTCCGGTCTGCAACTCTTATTTATTTTAATGCTTCGCTTTTCATATTCTTTTTTAAGAATTACACCCCTGCTCTTCGGTGGATGTGGATGCTTATCAATACCGTAAGTTAAGCTCATTAAATTCGTGTGGAATTTATTGCGTCGAAAACGCAAAGTTATATTTTATCACTTAAACGGATGGTGACACCTTTCAAATCTTTAGTTTTGTATTCAGTTACTGATGCCAAATCACCAAGGAGAGTATCTCGGTTTAGCAGCTGTTCCAAATGCTCTGCTTGCATAAGTGTGAATGAGCTATATTCCATGCCCACGTTGTGCATTAATAGTTCCTGTATTGCATAAAGTCAAAAGACGTTAAGCTCCCCTTATCCTATATACCATTCGTACACCGCCACAAAAGACAACCTTTTCGCATGGCTAATATTCAAATACCATGACTAAGTCGTGCAGTAAATAAGCCAGCTAAGCTGGTCAGAATGTCATTAGACAGCAGCATTTAACCATGTTATAACAATAAAAGGTTTGAATTATACCATTATATTTGTGCAGATCTTTATTTGAGATACATTATTTAGATAAAAGAAAGGAAACATTACTTTTTTAAATGAGAACTTGAGCTTTTGACATATTGAGAATTCGATATTTAATTAATGACTCCTTCTTTGGTTAATTACTTTGGTGCAAACTCCAAACTGATATAACTGGTTGTTTTATTTTCAGGTACTAGTGTTACTCTTCTTTCTTATCAATTGTTACTCCAGCTGTGGAGCTTCATTAAGACGAACCCCAAAAGTATATAACGCTCTCATCACCACTGATGAAAATCTCACTTCAAGCCGAGCTTATCCGGTGATTCAGCCGACCATTCATGAAACAGGCATTGCAAGCTACCCCTATGGTCCCTATAATCCTTATGGACTGTATAGTAACTCTTTGCTACGATTCGCACCACCACTTGTACCAGGATTGACACCGAGAAATCAGGTAAGATTATTCAATGAAAAAACCAGACTTCGCATTAATTTGTTTTTCTGTCAGCTACCATATCCTTTCCAGTCACAAGGCTTACCACCTCCAAGCTATCAGCCTCCACAGCCACAGTTTCCGCAACAATATTCCCCCGAAGAGCATCAGCTGCCACCGTCCGGTCCGTCACCATCTCAACCACCTTCTGGGCCCTCACAATCTTTCCCTCCATCTGCACCACCATCTGGCCCAGAGCTAGAACCTCAAAGCCAAAACGAAATTATTCCTCCACCATCAGCACCAGCACTAGAATCAGCACCAATCCCAATCCAAGATCCCAAGCCCCCTCAAGTTCAACCAAGCGAGAAGCTGCCGATTCCTCTCAATGAGTACGGCCTGCCACCAAGCCTAGTTCCATTACAACCCTACCCACAGCGCAACCGACAACCATTACCATTGAACTTCTCACCATATCCATACCAGAATTTCCCCGTGGTCTATGAACCATACAATCGTTTCCAAGAACACTATCTGCCCCCCTATGATTATTTCCCAAGCAACAGCTTTGCCATATCAGCTTCCGCTCCAAAAACAACACCAGCACCACCAACACCAGCTCCAAGTAAGGCACCAATAATTCCTCCAACAAAACAACCCGAACCAGAACCGACTACTCCTCAACCCACAGAAGTTACAACGGAAGTTCCATTGGAAAGTATAAAAAACGGATCACCAAATAAGAATTCTGAAGTTCCAGATGTTCCCCCACCACCAATACCATCTGGAGCCAACTCAACGAATAAGGCTTAAAATTCAATTAGAATTTAAATAAAATTAAGTTATTTACAAGTATGTTACGTATGTCCAAATGTATTATTGTATAAAATATTTTTTTTTTTTTTTTTAAATAAGCTTAAAACTCTAGAACGTCACTGTTGTGGTAGACAGGGTGTTCTGTGTCATTTATGTTCGATAAATCGATTAACTTATTCCTATTTTTAATTATTTTGTTTTAAAAACAATAAATTGTGCTTTATTTCTAACTGTAATTAAAGAATTGAACATATTTGAAAAAGTGTTAAGTAATTCATGCGTGAATTTAGGCCAAATAAAACGGCATCTTGGAAAATAGCAACAACTCAAACTTGAAGCTGAAAGTAGAAATTGGATAAACTTTTGCTCGCTTTGACAGAAAAAAGCAAAAACAAATACCGAAGTTTGGAAAATGTCATTCAAAGTGATCACAAAGCGTGCGAAATGTAACCTGACCAAAGCCAAAACTGACTGGCTCGATACGATGGTGACGCTGAAGCTGAAATATGAAGCGCTGCAAAGTTAAATATACGCGAACCCTATAAGGCGAATACAATGAGAAGCTGAAGCTGAAGCTTGAAATTTAGCTGAAGCGCAAGTTCACTCAACTTCAACTTGCGCTTCACGCTTCAGCTTCATCTTGACATTTCGCAGGAATGAAATAGGCTCGTTCAATGTTTCTGAATTATCTCCTTCCTCTCAGATCTATTGAAAATGACTGAGAAAGTTCCTTGATCACTCCGAAATCTCAAGTAACTTGAACTAGCTTAACCAAACGAAAACAAAATGTGTGAGGGAAACACGGAATTATTTATAGAGCTGGTTAAAAAGGAGAATATTTTATGGGATTTAACCAACCTTTACTACAAAAATATTAAAAAGAAGGGGCAAGTGTGGAGTAATATTAAGGATATATGTATATATATATATATTTTATATTCTTGGCGGAAAAATTGACATTCCGTACTTCACCATTGTGTTCGAGTCAGCTTTATCACCTAGCTTTAATTTTGACGTGCGTCATTTTTGAGCTGCATACTTCAGCTTCAGCTTCAGCCAGTGTAGCGTGATTGTGTCTTATGCGCGAAACAGATTGAACCAGCAATAGCAGCCGCCATTATTTTAGAACCTATGTGTTTCAATTGCTCAAGCTAGAATAGACCAGCAACAGGAACGTCAACAGCGTCGTTAGACCAAAGTCCTAATGGCAAAAACACAATCACGCTTTAGCTTCGGTTTCGCCTGACGTTTACAAGTTTAACCATAGGAAATCAATACATCCTATCACAATGTCGCTTTGGCCTTGACGTTACGTTTGGTTCGTGTACAATATAAGGTAACGTGACTCAAACGTAAAGCTTAAATAGAAACTGGTTGAACTTTTGCTCGCTTTGACAGAAAAAAGCAAAATCAAAAACCGAAATTTAGAAAATGTCATTCAAGCGTGTGAAATGTAACGTGACGAAGCCAAAGCTGAAGCGTGATTGTGTTTTAGCCATCAGTACATCTTATCACAATGTCGCTTTGGCTTTGACGTTACGTTTGGTTCATATATAAGATAACGTAACGTTACTCAAACTCAAAGCAAAAGTAGAAGCTGGTTTAAGGCCCAACCATAATACGCGAAAGAAATAGGAAGCTAGTGTCAAAACCGAATGAAAAGTTTCTTTCCGTTCTGTCCAATACCTAAGTTGACCATAATAGCCTTAAGAAAATACAAACATTTTTCACATCCAATAAAATAAAACTGAACGAAACTTTATCAAAGTCATTTCGGGTTGGTTATACAAATCACATGTATTCGTACTGTTTCGTACGGCAACGTACGTTCCAATTCTTCAATTACGTTTGGGTCTTAAGCTTTTGCTTGCTTTAGCAGAAAGAAAGCAAAACAAAAAGTTCTTTTTTATGGTTTATGTCAAATTTATGTTAAATTTTTTTGATTTTTCGAGCGGAAATTTTAATTTTATTTTTACAGCAGAGCAAACAACACACACACATACATAGGCCCTATCATAATTGAAAATTTGTACGTACGTTTCCTCACGAAACAGTTCAAAAACATGTGATAAGTTTCGTCAAGTTTTCGTTCCGTACGTCATGTACGTTTTCAGTTGTACATTTCGCACGAAAATCTGACATTTCCTTTCCAGTAAGTGTCAAAAATGAAATAGAAATCCTGTCACGTCATTGCACGCTGCCGATAAGTGGAATGCAACAAAACCAAAAAAAAACTGAAAACGATACTTGTAGTTTCTAAAAAATATTATGGCCAACTAATGCGTCAGTTATAGCGATCAGGAAAAACCATCAGGAAAAGTTGAAACGAATGAATAAAGGAATTTTTTCCTGGCTGGCACGAAAAAATAAATTCAGGAAAATAAATAAATACATTTTTTACAATAAATATTCGTTCAATTGAAAACTTTTGGAAAAAAAAACTTTGAGTGATTTCCCATCCATTAGTATAGTAATTGTGGTTCAAATCTTATAAAAACATGGTAAATTATCCATCTTATACGTTTTCCTGATCGTTATAACGAGAAACGTCAAAGCTCAACCACAAAAATCTTCAAATTTTCATTCTTCCATTCGTTACTTCATTCCCCCTACTTTTCTGTACCCCTTACCCAATTGTCAAAAAGAAATAATGAAAAAACAACCGAAAAAAAGGAATCATGTACACAAGGTCATAATTGAAGAATTGGAATCAACCCAAAATGACTTTGATAAAGTTTCGTTCAGTTTTATTTCCGTGCGTAATGTACGCTTTCAAGCGTACAATCTGAAAAATGCTTGTATATTCTTAAGGCTATATTATGGTTCACAGTACACATAACTAAGGTTATATATTGCGCAGGTTGTTAAAATCTAATCTGTCACTAAAAATTAAAATGTTGGTTGTTAGAGACCTACATCAAAAAAAATGTATGAAGAAAACTGCACACTAGTTTGCAGAACAAATAAACAAACTAATTGTTACTGTTGGCGGCCGCTATTTTACTTTAATTTTGACAGATGCACAGAAGATTGCAAAAATAAAAACTCTAAATGATATTATCTTTAATATGTGTACTATGATTATGGTCAATTGATATATATTTGGCAGAACGGAAAGAAACTTTTCGTTCGGTTTTGACACTAGTTTCCTATTTCTTTCGCGTATTATAGATGGGCCTTTAAAGACCAAGTGTCAAAACCGAACGAAACGTTTTTTTCCGTTCTGTCCACCACGTAAGTTGACCATAATAGCCTTAATAAAACACAAGCTTTTTTGACAACTGAACGAAACCTTATCAAAGTCATTTTGGATTGGTTATACAAATCACATGTATTCGCACTGTTTCGTACGGCAACGTACGTTCCAATTCTTCAATTATGGTTGGGTCTTAACTCTTTTCACTTTCATTTTAAGGAAGAAATGTTGGCACACTTAAAACTCCATTTGGGAAATGTCAAATAAAATGAACCCAAAGAGGGCATAAAAGTTGATTGCTCCGTTTCGTCCAGTTTCGATAAGATTCGTTAACTGTTATATATGATGGAAACAAACAAAAGCTGGTTTTAAGATCGAACGAATAGTTCACTTCCGGTCTGTCAAATGGGCACGTAATTCATAATGGACAATTGGCACGGAAATAATGTCAAACTTTTTTTCATTACAAACACCATCAGAAGCCAGCTTTCAAATGTTCGTCGGCAAAATGTGGTCGTGCACACGTGTACCGTGCCGCAAATGTAGTTTTTTTTAGAAAGCATTGAAAAAATAATAGTTTAGACATACATAGGATTGTTCACAACACCATCATAAATAAAATCTAAAAAGTCCTCATCGATCCGACACCTGCAAACAAAATTACGCGGGGTCAAAAGTCACAAAAACGGTTTTTTCGTAATTTTGAGAAAAACGGTAAGTTTTATCGTAAAATATGCTGAGACAAAATTGTAGATCTAATAATTATCTATAAAAAATGTTATCATACCTTTTTTCCTAACATTCACCGTTTTCGAGATATAACGATCCATAATTTGAAAGAGTTGTAATTGTCATAATATGCACTGCACATGCATATGCACACGTTTCCACTTAGCGCGTTTTTTTTTTTAATGTGGTTTCCCCGGCAGGCCTATTCCACGGATCAGTTCTGATTCTGTTTGATTTGAAACTTTTAAATAGTTAAAGATGTTGGCAAGGGTTGAAAATGATTAAACTGATACTAAAAGCGGTGTAAATAAAAAAAATAGATAAATTTATCAATCTGATTCGTAATTCTCTTCTGCTTCCCCTTCTTCTTGTTCTTCTTGTTAAGGTTTTTATCCGTGAGCTGTTGATAATAGATAAACTAATGAAAGCAATTGAAGCTTTCACACTGGACGGGGAAGGATTTTCTCAGCACGGACAATATACAACAGCCGTCTCAACGACTGAAAGAAACGGCGAACGCTGTTGCTGTCTTATTAATGTTCTACATGATTAAGGGCACGCTTTCACAATTTCAGCAATAGAACAATTCAATTTAACAAATACAACTATTGTTGTAGGTGAAGATTTAGACTTAAGCGCGGAACAGATTGAACCAGCAACAGCACCAGCACCGTCAACAGCGAACAGCACGCGGACTAGCGAAAAAAATTCAAACACATTGCCACCAGCATTAGCACCAGCATCGTCTTCTTAGAACAATAACACTAACAGTTTTTATTTTTGCAGTATTGTGTCCCTGATTATCACTTGTGTAAAGTTGGTAGCAATGGAACAGCAACAGCAAATTTAGGACTTTGGTCTAACGACGCTGTTGACGTTGCTGTTGCTGGTCTAATCTAACTTGAGCAATTGAAATATGTTGGTTCTAAAATAATGGCGGCCGCTGTTGCCAGTGCTGTTGCTGTTGCTGGTTCAATCTGTTTCGCGCATTACTCGTATTACTCACTGCTCGAACTCCAATCGAAAAAACTGTTTTTTTTTTTTTTAAACCTGGAAATGGTCAACATCAATCGGTAATCGAAAAGTTTATCTACTTGAGAAGTGTCAAAATAATGTACTATTTTTACACGCAATAACTGGCTGTGATACGACATCCGCATTTTTCAGGAAGGGTAAAACAACTGTTCTTAAAATGTTCGAAAAACAAAATTTAGTTCAATGTGCTAGAAGGGTACTTCAACTCCACGGCGGTAAACTGTAGGTCCACGCACACAGGAATGGTTGAGAGTATAAGTCCCTAGGCCTTGGCTCCTTAAGGATAGATAAGTTTCGATATGCATGTTTCGTTAAAAATACTCGCAATAAAAAACAACAGCAGTTAGCTTGTGTTCCGCCAACCGCAGCCACTGCTCATCAATATCTTTTTCGGGTATATTACCAAGTTCAAGTTTGGCTTGGTTATCAGTTAGACCCAAAAGGCTGGGGTTGGAAGTTGGTCGACACAACATTAGAACCAGTTCAAACTTTACTCCCACCTGCGCCGGAAAAACTACTAAACACAATTTTTTGCAACTGTAAAAAGGGATATAGTGCTAAATGTGGTTGCAAAAAAGTTAGGCTGTTTTGTTCGGTAGCATGTACCAATTGTCAAGGCCGGTCGTGCTCCAATATTGAATCACCAACAATTGAGGATTCAATTGATTTTAATGAGGAGACATGAAATGTGTCATTATTGGGGCAATTTACTTGCACCCAGGATGAAGAAGAAGAATAGGGAGAGTAATAAGAACAAGAAGAACAAGGAGAAGAGAAAACAGAAGAGAATTACGAATCAGATGGATAAATTTCTCTATTTTTTTTATTTACACCGCTTTTAGTATCAGTTTAAACCCTTGCCAATATCTTTAACTATTCAAAAGTTTCAAATCAAACAGAATTAGAACTGATCCGTGGAATAGGCCTGCCGGGGAAACCACATTAAAAAAAACGCACTATGTACACTAACTCAAAGGTGGCGTGGAAACGTGTGCATATGCATGTGCAGTGCATATTATGACAATTACAACTCTTTCAACTTTTTGAATCGTTATATCTCGAAAACTGTGAATGTTAGGAAATAGGTATAATAACATTTTTTATAGATAATTATTTGATCTACAATTTTGTCTCAGCATATTTTACGATAAAACTTACCGTTTTTCTCAAAATTACGAAAAAACCGTTTTTGTGACCTTTGACCCCGCGTAATTTTGTTTGCAGGACTTTTTAGATTTTATTTATGATGGTGTTGTTAAAAATCCTACCAATTTTCAGCTGGGTGTGAATTTATGTAACCTCACCCCTCTTTTTTGGTCTAATTTGACCGAACTATAAGGTGCATGGATGCGATAGAGGCAGACAATACACCGGGTACTAATAATGAAAATTAAAAATCCGAATTGATATGTATCTATTTTTATTTAATGAAAAATGGATCAGAAAAATGTATTTTAATAAATATCAGCGAGATACAGTTGCCGTTGCTTAGTTGAACGTAGCGAAGATCACAAGCATTATATTTTGTTATTTGATTTAATTTTTTTAAGTAGATGTGTTTTTATTTATTTCTTTTTTTGGCTCTCGTCGTCGGATGCATAGTAGTCGTACACCCATTCTGCTTGTGTAGTCGTTTCCATTTTCATTGTTGTACTTGTTTCGGGAACGGAACTTGATTCACTTACATTATTTTCAACTCTTGCCAGAGTAGTATTAGAACGAACTTCAATCACAGGAAGTTCTACCAATTTTGTTGTAGTTGTTATTGTTGTTGCTGGTTCTGTGGCAATTTTGTTAACTCCAGTACTATGATCCATTGAGTCAAGTTTTTCAGTAAACAATGTAGTTGTTTCCAAGTGCTTAATTGTTGGCAGAGTCGAAGAACTTTGAATTTCCGGTTCCGTGCTCAAATAATTTAAAACAGTTTCATTGGATTTTGTAAGCGGAGCCTTTGTTGTGCTCTTTGCACGTCGTCCCCGCAAACTGTAGCGACTTTTAAGAAATGGTTTGAAAGTTATCATATCAGCAGCTTTATTTTATTTTTGATAAGAACACAAATAGAAATAAAAAATTATTATTAGAATGTTATTCATAGTTCAATAAATATCGTATTACCTGCTATAGAGCACAAAAATAGAATTCCAATATATTTTACTATCAACATGATGGTTGATCTTGTGTAAATAACTTTGTTTTCAAAAACACAACTAAGATGAAACTGACATTGTGAATAATTGAGTGTTGGCCTTAAATAGGGGCTTCGTTATCTTTGAATAATTTTCGGATAGAATTCACTCATTGTCATCGCGTCGCCAGCAAAAGATGCATAAATGGAAAGGGAAAGTGCAAAAAATCCATTATTCAGATAACAGAGTCAATGACGAGTATTATTATATCCATGCCAAGCGGTTGTTGCCTCTGACTTTGATACACCTACTCCCTAGGGATCATGTTAAACTCATTTGTCAGATGACGGTGAGCTGGCTTTATTTACACTTTCTATAAGGGTAAGCTACATATTCGTAATCAAAAAAGTGCAGAACTGGACCTTTGTAACGAAAGGGTTTTAGGAATTAAGTCAAGCAGTTTGTTTTAATTGGTATTTTATTAAAAAACAACATAAGAAGCACATCTCCAAAATTGGAGGTTTTTTTACTTCCTTCCTTCCTGGTAAAATAAAAAAAAACAATTGGCGCAAAATTATAGACGCTTTAATACCAAAATAAAAGAAATAAAGTTTGGCATTAACATTAAAAGTGTAGTTCTTCAATTATAGAAAAAACTCATTTTCTCTTAGTGGAATCCCTTGCATTATCTTTTTAGTGTGAAACTAAGAACTCTCAGAGAGAATGACGCTCGCTCTCACAAAACGCCATTTTGAAAATATAAATACACACACAAACCCTGTCTAAGTCCAAAAACAACAAAATTCCCTAAGGCTCTAAAACTTTCAAATTTGATTTTAACTAGTGCAGGGTTTTTTTTTGTTTATAATTAAGGAAAACTTAGTGCAGAACTAAGCATTTTAAGTAGTGTGAAGTTAGTGTATTAAAAATAGGTTGTTTATAATTTTGCGCCATTGTTTTTACTAGAGATGGAACAGAAGAGATCGAGCTCTTGGCTCCAACACGTTGACACTCACCCTACTAAGAACTACACTTTGTTTAAAACGTTGCGTTGTTTTCAATTTAAATCGAGTTTGTACGACACAGTCGTGTACTTTGCTTTTGACAGTGCTTTTTTGCTCATCATCCCTTTTCCCTTAGGGAATCATCAGCAGGCGAGTTCATTGGCAAAAACATTGAAATTTTGCAAATAATTACGGGACAAATATTATATTTTTTTCTTACTTTACGATTTAAATTTTTTTTGGAATCAAGCTTATTTTTGACATAAGCTTTGCATTGAAAGATAATGGGCACGTTCAATGGCTATGCTGACTTTCAGTCAACTAATTTTTAGTCAAAGTGAATCCATTGAACAACAAGCTGACACCAATATATTTTAAACGGGAAACTGTCAACTGTCAACTGTTAGTCGAAAAGTCTTGACTAACTTTTCAACTAATTGTTAACTAAAGGAAAACTAACTTTTAGAGCCAATTGAGCAATCAGAAGTACGTTGACTGGCCATTAGTCGACGCATTGAACGCCAGGATTGTAATGCCAGCAAAGCTAGGTGCAGGTATTCAGAACGTTCAATGCATCGACTAAAAGTCAGTCAACAGCATCTGATTGGCCAGTGGACCCTAAAAGTTAATTGACAATGGGAACGTTCAATGCGTACACTGACTTTTAGTTAACTTACCTTTAATCAAAGTGAATCCATTGACCGCCAAGCTGTCATCAACACATTACAAAGGGCAAACTTTCAGTTAAAAGTAAGTCAACAAATCTCGGCTTACTATTTAACTAAATGTCAACTAAAAGTCAATTAACTTGTAGGGCCTTTTAAGCAATTAGAATTAGAGGCGCTTCAACTGACAATTATGTATTGAACGTGGGGAAAGCATTGACTAAAAGTCAGTAAAAGGGTCTCTGATTGGTCAGATGTTAGTTGACAATAATTAAAACGTTAGCCAAGATTTGTTGACGTGATAACTACACATACGAAATAACATGACTCATGCTGATAAAGACTCATGGCTTATGCTAACCGCGATATTGTGGTTAGAGAAAAAGAAATACAAAATAAAAAAATTGTTAAAATTGAAAGTAGATATATTGGGGTGTGTGTGTGTGTGAATATAACGAGAGAGTTTGTGGGCCTTTTTTTTTGGTGACTCTGAGGCTCGGTGCATACTTGCGTTATTTTGACGCAGCGGTAACGCTTTTTCGTCTTACATTACTCATAAATGACGCGGCGGTATCTGCCGAGTGTGTGCACCACTCTATTTATTTGTGAGTCCTGTAAGACGCAAAAGCGTTACCGCTCCGGCGCCGCCGCATCAAAATAACGCAAGTGTGCACTGGGCCTGAATTGTGACAAAAATCGATCGCAAACGTATTCTGAGCACCAGGCGAACATGAGATGTATGTGTGTGTGTATGTATGTCGAGTATGTACTCCTAAACCGCCCAACGGATTTTAATGAAATATATAAGGTAAATATAGATTTGTTCAGGGATCGTAGGGATCGTTCCTGTGAATGTTTGGTCTCGCTAGCAATATTTTCGCATTTCACATTAAAACATGTTTTTTCAAGGGCGTAGTAACGCACGCCGGGTACCGCTAGTTAAATATAAAACTGGTGCCGATTGGTACTAGGTTGTTGGTACAATAGTATTTTCGGTACTATATTTTTAGTAATTAGGTCTAGAATTTTGTACTATTGGTTTTTGAACTGGATTTGGTACTTAACTTAGTGCTAGATTTAGTACTTAGTAGTAGATTTAGTACTAGATTGTTTGACGTGATAAGTGGAATTGTATATGGTGTGAGTTAACGGGCTGTATTTTGGTGTTGCTGCTATCAATGTTTTCTTATGACGTTATCACGTAAAATTATCGCCCGTAACAATCTTTCATCTGAGAGTTTCCCTTGTTTGATGTATTAGTATCAACTTGTTGTTCAATCCATCGAAATACAAAATCAATCATTACGTTCGAGGATGATGAGCTTTCCTTACAAAACATTTGCTACTAAGCTCAAACTATTGCATATGTTTGCTTAGAAAGCTTTTTGAATGCCATGATTTCGATGCTAGCTTAACGTTAATTTAATACAGTAATTGTCAAAAAAAAGGCACACATTTGAGAGATGCTAGCTCTGGGCACGCCACATCAGGAAAAAAATTCAACTGTTTAAAATTTAGACGTAGAAGCTCGCGACATCTGTTTTTAAGAATTAAAAGGCTTTTTTGACGTTATAAAGCATAATTTTTTCGTGCTTTTGTTTGAAACAAAGGAAATCAAAATCTCCAGACAAGATGGCCCAAAGAAGAAAAAATTAGCTGTTTGGTTCAGTCAGGCCTATTCCTTCTGACATCTGTAAGGAGTTTTGATTAGCTTCTAGTTCTAGCACGTGACAATGAAGTTGTCTAGTTGTATAGCAAGAGAGTTCAGGTTGTAAAAATTTGAAGAACTTGTAAGCTATGGCATTACTGGTACAAATGTCAAAATTAAGGCTTCATTTTTGTCCACGAAATTTGGCTTCTCGATTTAAACCAGAATCCATTCGAGAAACACAAACACATAAAAATCAAATGTCAAACGCTTAAAGAAACGTCAACTTGAAAAAAAAAACAGTGTATATTTTGTTGTTGGTTTTGCTAGATTTAATCCGCAAACAAAACAGAACGAAAAGCTAAACATCCGCTTGTCTTAAAACCCTTCGAACTTTTTTTTTATTTTATCTCACTGGCTAATTTACACTTAATCGAATAAAAGACTAAAAATAGTCAAGATGCATCACAATGCTCTAAGCCGATTCCACAGAAACTGTATCATTCTCTTCAGGGCGTTTGGAATCCTCCAAATTAGATTCTGATTCGTTTGGTCTTCCTGCAGAACTCCCAGTGTCACCAACATTATTGAAAACAAAGTTAGGCACATAGTAGCTTGGAGAAGCGTAAGACAATGGTACACTTTTCAAATTATAACGGATTTCCACTGGTTGGTAGGCCTGAAAAAAAAATATTTATTTTCAAAATTGGTAACAAAACAAAGTGCGAAAACCTACTGCTCTGACAAGAGGAGAAACAGCCTGATATGAGTGACCTTCAATAGTGCTGTAGGCAAAGCTTCCTCCTACCCTGTCCGACTGAATTATTGCCGAATCGTAATGTGGTGTCCTAAGGAGCGTTGTAGCTGGAAGCACAAGTGGTGCAAGTCCAGCCGATACGAATTGAAGAGCAGCAAAACCAGCAATCAATTTCAATATGGATTCCATCTTAGCCGAATTAAAATTGGTTAATGTTATCCTTCAAGGTGTCTTTAAGAATTTTTGTCTTCAATGCCCGCACAAATCTTTCACTTTGAATGTCTCGGAACAATTGCAACTCTTCGATAAGGTTGTGGCCCTTTTATAGATCTTTCCATCTGCTTCTTAAAACCAGAACCTCAAAGTTGATGGTTTGACCAAACAAGAGAAGGGCTAGAGGTGATTTTGTTTATTTACGCACTCCAAAGGTTCCAAGCCGCCATCGATAGTCTGGCGACATGGTCTGGATACCTGTTGCGTTCTTTTTTTTTTTGCAATCTTCAACAGTTTTGCAAGCACATCGATCCCATTTGTACGTCGGTCGTGGATCGGCTATATGGTGAAGATCAAGTTTCAATTATAAATTCGGTTTGTGTCGAGATGTCTGCGTTCTCTGTCGCCTCAAAATTCATTGAATATTATGTGATGCAGGCGGAGAGTATCTAATGACATCGTGTGCAAACACTTTTCTCGGTCGCTTGGCTAACAGTTGGGTTCGATGGAGTGTTGAGCAATCCTAAACGCCCTACGAGGATTAAATGGTGGGAACTTATTGATTGAGACAGATTGCATGTGGTAAAATGTTGATTTTGACATTGATGGATGATTTAGTTTTACGCAGAGTGATTGTCAGGTTGGTGAGACTTTAAATAAACATTATTTTACAACTGTTATGACTTGCAGTTAAAGCATCCTAGAAATTGTCTGAATTTAAAATTTTAAATATTTTGGAAAAAGGAATGAATGTGCAGTTAAGCTGAGAAGTTTTGGTTCAGGCCAACATTTCAAGAAGAAAAGATCCCGAATAACAATCTTCTTATAGCGCTGCGTGTTGATGTACCGGTTATAACTTAATTACATATGAGGAGGTAGTTGATTCGTGATTCCGTTTAGTAAAACTTGCGCAGCAACACAGAGTTATGTTTCGCAAAGGACAAGGTCACTGGAAAACATCTTGAATTAAATCGTTTAAATGAATATCCTAGGAAAATTCCGGTGGACTTACAAGTTGTAATGATGTATTGAATTTTTTGTTTTGTTTTACTGTTACGCTAGCTCATATTCCTAACAACCAATTTTGTCAGAATCTTCGCTCGATTAATGTCTATGTTTATATGACCAAATGACCAAATTTTGTAATATTCTTATTTCCTTCTGTATATCAGTAGTAGTATTTCATTCTGAATCACTCTGAAGACATGTCAATTTGACAGCTATGGCATTTTACAGTAGTCATAGAAAAAAAGAAAAAAAGGAATACGTATGACCCGTACCGATTATGCCTTGCAAACCCTGAAATTGTAATTTTGTGTTTTTTTTATAATTAACGCGCGCACAAGGGTCTATTTGTTTCCCTTTTAATGTACAGCACACTTTGCGGCCATTAGAAAGATAGGGAGGGGAAGGATAAGAGGTGTCGATTAACATTGGTTTCGAATGCTAGCAGATCAAAATGGAAAGGGAAAATCTCGCCGGGTAAACTATTCCAAATTCGTGTTGTTCGGTTAAAAAAGAATCATGTTACCCCATTTGACAATGCTGTATAGATCGGAGTTTAATGAGCTTGACATACGGTACCGTTGCAATTGTACGGCCGCGAAGGCAAAGGACGTGAATTATCAAACGAATATGAAAAGCTGAGGTTAGAGTTGTCAGCAAAACAGTTAAGTGGATTAGACGTAACAGGCAGAAGATCATTTATAAAAGTGAGGAAAAGAGTCGAAGACAAAACAGAGCCCTGGGGCACACCAACATTTATTTTGTGGGAATCAGACTTGAATCCGTCCAATACAACTTGTATTGAACGGTCAAGAAGATAGCTTCTAATCCAACGAACAAGAGTATCATCGATCCCAAAAGCACGCATTTTCGATAAGAGAGCTTCATGCTAAACTCTATCAAATGCCTTGGACATATCAAGAGCAATATTCTTACTTTCACCAAAGGGATGTAAAGATTTGTTCCACTGTTCGGTGAGAGTATACAGAGTTGATGAATTCATTTGAAATAGTTCTTTTTTTGGAAAGCATTATACCTACGTATCAGACTATTTACTAAAGATTTAACACATTGCCTTGCATAGTCACTAGCAGGGCCTCCTATGTTTAGCACCTGAGGTACTGCAATCATGTGAACTTTTTTTTATTGATCTATATAAGGCATGTTTTTTGTTGTATTTCGAAAAAGGTGAGGTCTGCATGCGAAGGCAAGATCCCCCCTTATCCGGTGAGCTAAGCCGTGCCCGCGAGCATGACACAGCTCCCACAACGGACATTATATCCCTTCCTGTCCACTCCTACATCTCGTGTATCCATTTTTACCTCCTGTCACAGAATCCGCTTCCCTCATTTGATACGAAGGCTCTTCTCTATTGACTACTCTCAGTCTTTACCTGCCTATTTAACTTCCAGCTCCTTCCTACTTCTCATACAGTATCTCCTCTGCCAATTTATATCCTGCTCTTTTTTTCGCTATTCGCTTCACTCCTACTTCTTAACCTATCCTATCCTAACCCCATTTCTCATGTTATATTTACTATCCTAATCCCTTTCAAGCTTTAATTTCCCAAATCCACTATCCTATTCCACCACCTAATAGCTTATTTAAAATGGCAAAATTAAGTGAAAAAATGGTTAGGACCACAGAAACCTTGACAAAAGCACATATCTCCGTTTAATATTGACACGAGAACTAAAATCAAAGCATAGTGGGTAAGGTCACTGCCTACGTCACAGAAAAAATCTTGTTTATATCATTCTTGAGTCGAAAAAGCTAGTTCCCTCAAGGTAAAAAATTTAAATATGTAATTTTTTCTAAGAAAATAACATTCATTTTATTTATTTTTTGTATTTAAGGTGTAAAGTGGACCAAAATAATATCTTAACACATTTTTGTAAATGTCTTTCCAATCAAAACAAAAAACTTCAAAATAAGTAAGCATAGAACAAACAAACTTATAGCGAGTTTCATTCAAATTTTAAAGATTTGATCTCAAAATTCAGATTTGCTCTTTTCAATGAAACTTGTTTTACGATTTAATCGTAGTATTGGTGATTATCTGACGAGCACACAAAGTATTTTGACGGAACGCAAGAATGTCTATGCACAGTTGTTGATTCACTCAAAATCCCATTTTGGTATTTTCTTACTTCACAAACATTTTGTATTACTGTTTTGTTTCTTTTAGGAATATTTGTTAATTTTATTGCTAAACATAGGCTGGCAAAAGTTTACAGCAAACAACAAATAACAAAACATTTTCCATTTGACGTTTGACCGAAGACTATTTACATATTTATGTGCATTCAGATCAAATCTGCCACCCCATCAGAGATCAAATCTTTTGTGTTGAGATTTGCTCTTTTTCTTGCAATGAAACTCTCAAAACTGAAAAAGATCAAATCTTTTGACAGAAAGAGCAAATCTTTTCTTCAATGAAACTCGCTATTAATATCCCTCGACATATCTGCCTAACATCCGATCAGCAGTTTTTTGTAAACGCATTATGTTTGTGCAACTCCTTGCCAAAAGATCTGTGAAGAATTAATAATATTGAATTATTTCGAAAAAAATAACTTAGTCATTTCCTCCACTATGAGGTTTTATCATTAATAAAGTTTTATTTATATTTTTTTCAATTTATTAAACTACCAATTTTACCTTAACAACTCAGTTTTTTTTTCTCATTAACTTCCTTTTTTAAATACTTTTATATTTTTCTAATTTCATTTAAAGTAGAAATACAAACACGCTTTTCAACCGACTTTGACAATTTAAAAAAGTCCAAATATACAGAAATGTTTAAAGATAATCACTAAACCGCTTTTACTAGAAACGCTTTGTTTGACGTACGTAAGGATAACGTAACAAAGCGAGTGATAAACAAAAAAGTTCGAATTGTCTGAACTTTTGCTCGCTTTCTGGCATTTTATTCGATGAACACCTTTGAATCGGAAAAAACTGATATTTTTTATTGTAGGTACTCAATATTTTTACATTCACAATGACAGAACAGCGCTCTGAAGCTTTAAATACGTAACGGGATGAAGTCGGCTGTAAAGCGTATTTGTGTTTAAACCATTAATTATTTTCTTTTAAATTTGTACGTCACTTAGGCTACGACCATTAATAAGATATTGGGTACGTTCACGAACGTAACTTTCGCATTGGTTACCTTGCTTTTGTTGTAATTAGCATGGTTAAAAACAGCTGTTTTCCAGCTGATTGAAGAGCATAATATGGAAACAGAGAAAAATCCAAAGGCATCCTAAGATTTGCTGGGTACTTTTCTCAACACGTGAACAGCTGATGAACAGCTGACTGTGTTTCTCTTTTGCTTCGAATTTTGAGAGGTGACCTATCTGGTTGGATTTGTTCGTTCACAAAAAAAACAAACACAAACAAGGTAACCCACCCAAAAGTTACTTTCGTTAAGGTACGCATTGCATCTTAAAGTGTATAGCATATCAGATATCAACCAATAAATAAAAAAAAGAAATTATTCCATTTGACAGCTTGTTAAACAATTTCTTATCAGTGCTCGAAAGCTCTAATCATAATCTGCTCAGACTTGCTCTGCTCCGAGCTAATAGCGAGTTTCATTCAAATTTTAAAAATTTGATCTCAAAATTCAGATTCAGATACGATTTAATCGTAGTATTGGTGATTATCTGACGAGCACACACAGTATTTTGACGGAACGCAAGAATGTCTATGCACAGTTGTTGATTCACTCAAAATCCCATTTTGGTATTTTCTGAATTCACAAACATTTTGTATTACTGTTTTGTTTCTTTTACGAATATTTGTTAATTTTATTGCTAAATATAGGCTGGCAAAAATTTACAACAAATAACAAAACATTTTCCATTTGACGTTTGACCGAAGACTATTTACATGTATATGTGCATTCAGATCAAATCTGCCACCCCATCAGAGATCAAATCTTTTGTGTTGAGATTTGATCTAGATTTGCTCTTTTTCTTGCAATGAAACCCTCAAAACTGAAAAAGATCAAATCTTTTGACAGAAAGAGCAAATCTTTTCTTAAATGAAACTCGCTATAAGAAAGAATAACGCCTAATCTAACGCCTCCATTTACTTAACACATTTCAAAATGTAACGGCCAATTTTTGTTCTCGAAAATGTCTGCTAATCTCACTTCCGCCATTATCTCAACAGTTCACAATTGATTCCACAAAAATACAGTCCACAAATGCACCAACGAAAAATGTCAAAAAAGTAAACAAAAATGTGACAGTTCAATTTGCTAACCAAAATAAGAACAAAAACATACATTTTATTTTAATCTTTCAAATAACTTATTGCAACTAAAATATGAATATTTCAGTTTTAAGAAATATAAAGAAATTAATTTCACAAAATACTTATAAAGGAAACTGTATAACGAGATTTTCATCGCACAATCGCATTGCAAATAACCCCTTCCATCAAACCACCTCCTCACTCCACACAATTACTGGTTTAACCAGAACAACTCCTTGGAAGAGGGGGTAAGTTAAGTTAGGAAAGTACTCAATACACAGAACACAGCATTAAATCAAAGCACAGCAGATATTTCATTAAAAATGAAAAAGCTTTGATGCGAAATTTGATTCAATTTCAGTTCAACTCGTCACCTTGAAACATCAACAGCAACAGCAGTCCAGCCAAAGAAGAAAAAAATGGTAAGTCCCCCTTTCCAACAAGAGCAGTGTTTTTTTTTATTGATTTGAAATAAATAAAAAAAAGAATTAGGTACTTGTTGAATGTTAAACATTAGTTACTTTGCAATCATCTTGAAGCGATTTGGGTTTTGTTTAGAACTTAGAAGGGTCAGAACGTTTCGATAACCTTTAATGATTCATTAATCTCTCATTGAAATCTCATTAAAATTAAATGAAAAGTGAAAGTATTTCATAGCAAATAGTATAATAAAAAATAAAATGTAAAAGCATTAGTCTTACTTCAGCTTCCTTTGGTGGAACAGCAGACAAGTTCCTATCGTGTTTAAGCGAATATAAAAATGGTAAATAATTTTTATATTTATATTGCAATCGAAAATGAGTTTAATCAAAACGCAAAGCAATAATTGACCTTAACGACATTTCACAAAACATTTCTTGATGAATTAACTAGTCTCTTGAGGGCTTCCCTGATTCCTTGGAAAGTAAACTATAACTCTCTTACAACTTTATCTTTTCAGACTAAACTAACAGAATCAGAACGCTCAGAACAACTGAAACCTCTCCTCGATGCTGGTTGGTCTATGGTCTCTGGACGGGATGCCATCTACAAGGAGTATCTCTTCGCAGACTTCACCCAAGCGTTCAGTTTCATGACAGCTGTAGCTCTGCTGGCAGAGAAAACCAATCATCACCCAGAGTGGTTCAACGTTTACAACAAGGTTCAAGTAACCATGTCTACCCATGATGTCGGTGGCCTGAGTGCAAAGGACATCAGGGCAGCTAATTTCATGGAAGCACAGGCAAAGAAACTAATGTAATGTAACGCGGTACTCCAAAGTATTTATATTTAGAAATAAAAGTAAAAAAAAAAAAAAACTACATTTACTTAAAACTACCTCATTTGTTTACTCAATATTTCATACTCTGCCTTCTCCAGTATATCGGGAGAGGTTTCGTCGAGAACATATCCGATTTTACGGAAGAATTCCGCAGCGATTGGGTTATTCTTTAGTACTGTCAGGACAATCTTCTCCATATCCCAGTGCTTGGCACAGTTTTCTAAGGCGGTCATCATGAATTTACCCAGACCTTGTCTTTGAGAAGATTTTTCAATTTGCATTTCATAACTAAATAAAAACGGGGTTTAGTTAAGGGATTAATTAATCTTAACACATCTTACCAATACAACACTGCATTACCATAGTCAAGATCAAAGCGAAACATAGCATATGCGACGGGATTCTTGGATTTGTCTAGAGCTACCAAATATCTGGCCCAGTTTTTATTTAAATCGTTTTGTTTGATTTTTGGCTGCCAACCCATTGTGGATTCTTTGTAGAATGGTCCGACATTCTTTTCGGCCAGTTTAAAAGCCCATTTGAGGATTTTCGAGTCCATGTCTGATTTCGTCTTACAGTAAAGGGTGTAGTCGCCATTTGGGCTGGAATATTTGAATGAATCTGGCAGACTTTCGAGAGGATTCTTTGATCGAGCTGCTTTTTCGATGGCCTTCTGTGTGGCGGCTGAGGCTGAGATTTCAGTTGAATTTGTCATGGTTTTATAAATGAATAGATGGTAGTTTTCCAGATAAATGTTAATATAACAACAAAATGTTGGTAAACTTGATATTTCTTATTAAAAATATATTTGTTATTAATTAAATAATAAACGAAACATAGGCAGGTGTTTTTAAAATTAAATTCAGCGCGCCCAATGAAAAAAGATGCTACAAACATCAACTGTCAATTTTTTGCATGATAGTGGAAATTCACCAATTGGTCAAAAAATTGGGAATTGTTACAGCGGTGGTCATTCGTATTCTGTCAGAGAAGAAGTATGATAGAGAGAAACGTGTTTGTTCTTTAATAACTGGCTGCCTTGTATATGAAATCTATAGTAGTATCATGAGGCAGCTTCTAGTTAAGCGAGGTAGAGCCGCAACGTCGCTGCAATAGCTTTTTCTATCAACACGATATACATTTGTATAGGTTTTGGAGAGTAGAAAGAAATATAATGATGATAGAGTAGGTTGTATGGTTTGTTTGAAAAAAGTCTTTAGTTAGAACGAGTACAAGAATAGGCAGAAATAATGAATAATAAGTACGAGTGAAAGGTTCAAAAAGTGACACTAGACCATATGGTATGGCAGACTAAGGGAAACAAAAATTAATGGATTTCCCTTTGATTTTTCGTAAACAAACCAAGATTGTGCGTCTTCAATTATTTTTTGGATTTTGCATTTTTCAAGAAATTTTGTTATTTCTGTATTTTCTATATTTCTTATACCAACATCAACTACCAATGTTGCCATATTCGGATTCGACTGTTTAAAGTTTTAATATAAATATTGTTCAATCTCGAATGTTAGTTAAATATAAAACTGGTGCCAGTTGGTATTATGTTGTTGGTACAATAGTATTTTGGTACTAGATTTTTAGTGCTTAGTACTAGAATTTAGTATTATCGTAGTTTTGGTACTATATTTAGTACTATATTTAGTACGTAATAGTATATTTACCACTAGATTTAGTAGTTAGTAGTATATTAAGTACTATGTTTAGTAGTTAGTAGTATATTTAGTAGTTAGTAGTAGATTTAGTACTAGATATCTGACGTGATAAGTGAAGATACTCTAAAGCAATAACATAGGTACAAATAACTGCAA
This sequence comes from Platycheirus rosarum, assembly GCA_963971375.1. Taxonomy (NCBI): domain Eukaryota; kingdom Metazoa; phylum Arthropoda; class Insecta; order Diptera; family Syrphidae; genus Platycheirus; species Platycheirus rosarum. The sequence goes on along the minus strand of OZ020509.1, from coordinate 129,469,354 downwards.
ACAATGTGTATTATTTGTAAAATAAGTAACTAGGTAGGTAATTCAACTCAAATTAAATTTTTTGCAGACTTAAAATAATTGATATAATAATCAAACATGGTAACCATTCCAAATTGTACACAAAAAAACCAAACCAATAATCAAGTTTCAACAAAAATCGTTAAAACGGTAAATTTCGTACTGTTGCCGTATCTATCTTTCATTCTCTCATTATCGCTTATTTTAAGAAAATGGTAATGTAATAACATGAAAAAGTGTTCATGGTTTGTTTCCTTCTGACTGCTATTACTTTATATATATCTTTGTCGTTCTGTCTTTTTCTAACATTGCATATGTGTTGAGTACATTTCCCCGACTAAAAGTCTACGTTGCGGTCTCCACTCAGAGAAAAGCTTTAGGGAGATGTAGACGCACTAGATGGCGCTAGTTTTCAAACACTGATGGTAGTACTATAGGTTCTATATACAAAGCTGGCTGAACAAAATGGGTACGTTCACGAACGTAACTTTCGGATAGGTTACCCTGCTTTTGTTGTAATTAGCATGGTTAAAACAGCTGATTTCATATGTTCTTCAATCAGCTGGAAATCCTGTTTTTAACCATGCTAATTACAACAAATGCAATAGTAACCTATCCGAACTACATACGCAATGGTGAAGCTGAAGCTGAAATATGAAGCGCTGTCAAAGTTCAATATACGCGACCCCTATTAGGCGAATACAATGATAAGCTGAAGCTTGAAGCACTTGAGCTTCACGCTTCAGATTCATCTTTATATTTCACAGGAACAAAATAGGCTAGTTCTATCCATATTTTTTATTTTTCTCAGATCCATTGAAAATGACTGAGAAAATTCCTTGATCACTCTGAAATCTCAAGAAACTTGAACTAGCTTAATCAAACGAAAACAAAATGTGAGGGAAACATGGAATTATTTATAGAGCTGGCTAAAAAAGAGAATATTTTATGGGATAGCATTTAAGATATATATATTATATTTTATATTCTTGGCAGCAAAATTGACATTCCGTACTAACACTATTGTGTTCGAATCAGCTTCATCACTTAGCTTCAGTTTTGACGTGCTTCATAATTCAGCTTTAGCTTCACATTGTGTTCAGCAAGTATTTTTTTTTACATAATTGTTTTTTGATTTAATTTTGGGAAGTAAGAAAAAATATTTTTTTTTGCCGTTGATATCCATACTTCGATTCAGCCAGTTAGAGTTTCTGATTCCTCAGAGATCTTAGTTTTTTTTCAGAAATTTAAACACGATTTCTTATCTCAACTTTGCTTTCAAAAAATGAATCCTAATATTTTGATGGATTCGCCAGAATCATCTAGATCACTTTTTGGAAGTCTGGATTTTAAGCAGGACTCACACCGATTTGCCCACACACTACTTTATATAACAATATATTGAAGTTTGCATATTATTCGGATTTTTTTTCTGATATGAAAAGTTTTGTATTGATTGAAGTAAAAAAAGAACAAGAATTAAAAAAATCATCGAATAATTGTCATCATCAGGCATGATATCTACGTCGTCGTCGTCTTCGTTCGTGATATTTTGTGAGTTTCTCAAGCAATTTGGTGGAAGTAAAGAAATTTTGTAAATTATTTCATTGAAATGTGTCATTTTTTACACAATTAAACTGCACATCCGTTTTATTACCCTAAGCCTCTACTTGAAATTGATGATTGCAGGATATGTGTCATGTAGCCAATATTTCAATTCATTCACAATCGCTTTCATTTTCCCAAATTAAATAAAAATAACGCAAGGTTATTTATTTGGTGAGTTCATTTGTAATAATGAAATTTCATAAAATAACTTGCCCACTAACTCAAGAAATATAAACTTAAGAAATAATCCAAAGGTTAAGTGTCCTTTACTTCAATGTGTGGGTTTCGCCCAAGCATGAACGGCGGTGGCTCATCATCTTTTAAGGCGCATAAAAAAGGCGATGATTACCGACTCTAAATAAAACCCATTGCAATAAGCAAAGGTGACTTATATTCATTTAGGGAACTTTGGTTAAAGTTAGGCACCTAAATTTTGTTGTTTTGCTCGTGGACCAGCCAAGTCAATAAAAATATATTGCAACAACAATAACTATTGCTAGTTTTTTATTGTTGTTTTTTGTGGAGTTTTGTTGAATAAAATTCAATTCAAAGGTTTGTGTCGTATTCAAAGTACACAATCCGACTGTCAGAAAAATCTGAGGTATTTTTAAGTGAAAACTTCTAAAAACAATTTTTAAAATAGGTTTGAAATAAATAAGTATTAAAAATACACGGAACCCTTGTCGTATATGAAATCTATAGTACTATTATCAGGGGTTGGAAACGAGTGCCATCTAGTTTTACATCTCCTTAAAGTTTTTCTCTGAGTGGAGATTGCAACGTAGGCTTTTCATCTTCAATACATATGCAATGTTAGAAAAAATGCAGAACGGGAAGGATGTTTATAAAATGTCAGCAGTCAGAAGAAAACAAATCATCGACACTTTTTCGTATTATTTTTAAATCATTTTCGTATCGCTGAAAACTGGTAATGAGGGATGACAAAATACTCACACAGGGAAGGAGGACAAAATAACATGGTATTAAGAGTCTTAAAGAGAAGATTTAGATTTTTTTTTGCCAAAAGAAAATTTGAAAAATTCATACATAATATACCATTAACTCAACTAAACAAAGATATAATTAAAACCGACAAACAAGACAACACTTACATATATAGTTTTTCAATACTAAAAAGAATTTAAAAAAATAAGGGATCGACCAAAAACTCCTTAAGAAAATATGTCCTTATTACGGTCGCCCTACTTATTGAAAAAGAATGCGCTCATGATTTTACTCTGTCATCAGACAAAAAGGAAATAATGAATATTTGTTTTTCTTATGCAGCTTCGCTAGCAATATACATCACTTACACTGTATTTATCTATGTATATATGTATGTACACAACTCGTATCTGTATCTGTCTTCATTGGCACGGATTTGTTGGAAGAATTTGCTGCTTTGCAATTATTTATGTGGTTACTATGTTTGAATATGATTATGATGTTTGTACCTATCTTATTGCTTTTGAGTATTTTCAAAAATTGGTTAACATTTTTTCGGGCCGTAAAATAAAAATTTGAAAAATAAAAAAATATTCTCGGTGTATTTAATTAAAAAAAAAATTCACGGAAACATAGACCGTTCCTATGTTAGCAGTAAAATGCCGTTTTGAATAAACATTAACTTTAAATATTCTTTCATTCAAATAGTAATGTTAATAGGAACCGTTTAAATTTAAAAAAAAATAATAGTTCCTTATTACGTTCGAAATTGAACAATATAAATTAAAACTGTAAAATGTCAAATCCGAATATGGCAACATCGGTATAAGCTACAGAAATAACAAAATTTCTTGAAAAATGCAAAATCCAAAAAATTGCTCAAAAGCAATAACATAGGTACAAACATCATAATTATATTCACACATAGTAATCATAAAAATAATTGCAAAGCAGCAAATTCTTCCAACAAATCCATGCCAATGAAGAAAGATACAGAATACGAGTTGCGTACATACATTTATACATACAAACAGTGTAAGTGATGTATATTAGCTCTGTTTTATTATCTTCGGATCTGGATCTGGATTATATCTTAGGACGTATTACAATAACAATTTTAAATCCTGCTTTCTATCTGGATCTATTTTAAGATCCAAGAAATAGTAATAATTCTGGAAAACAGATGGCCCTTTTGCAGTATTGTAATAGGAATTGAACACAAAATAAATGCATCTAGATCTGGATCGTTTTATTTATCGACAAAGATCCATTTGGATCTTGGTGGATAATAAAACGCAGCTATTGCTAGCGAAGCTTCATAAGAAAAAAAACATTCATTATTTCTTTTCTGTCTGATGGCAGAGTAAAATCATGAGAGCATTTTTTTTAGATAAGTAGGGCGCCCGTAATAAAGACTTATTTTCTTAAAGAGTTTTTCGTCGATCCCTTATCTTTTATAATTCAATATTGAAAGACTATATAAAGTGTTGTCTTGTTTGTCGGTTTTAATTATATTGTTGTGTAGTTGATACTCATGTTAGTACTCATGTCACGTTAATTGCGTAAAATAAAAAATCTCAAAAAATTTAGTTTGCAAATACTCCCTTCTACAAATTTGCATTTTTCAGATTTTCCTTGACAAAAAAAACAAAACCTTTTCCCTTAAGGCGCTTAATGCAATGTCAACCATGTTGCACTCCTTCCCTGTGTGAATATTTCGTCTTCCCACAATACCAGTTTTCAGCAATACGAAAATGATTAAAAATAACACGAAAAAGTGTCGATTGTTTGTTTTCTTCTGACTGCAAACACTTCTTATACATCTTTCTCGTTCTGTCTCTTTCTAACATTGCATATGGGTTGAATACATCATACATAATACAATGGAAAAATGATAATTATTGTTATTTAAGTTATTTTTTTAAATAGAATGTAGAACAGTAATTAAAAAAATCTATGAAAACAAGTCACCCAAACGAATCAAACAATGCTGCAGATGAAATGCTATAATTGTATAGTGCAAATGAACTATAATTTCCAATCGTCATGACTCGTATTTCCTATAATCTGCATTCACAAAAATCTCTATTTTGGTCTCCAGTCTCTGTTTAACGACTTTGTTTTTCATATTCTGAAAGGTAAACGTATATTGTGTATCATTTGCCACAACAGAAGATATAAAACGATGTTTGCCATATTCTACGCAAATATTTCTGCAAATACAAAAAAAAATGTCCACACGCACAATATAGTTTGTGTCGCAAAAATACTACTCCCGCTATCGTATTCCGATGAATCTAAAGCCCATGTAGAAAAATATTATGCGAGTATGTTGCATCTTTTTTTTTTTGCAGAAACAATTTGCAGGTACATGTAAGCGCACCATAAATGCGTAATTAAAAAACGTTCACTATCTCTGTCTGTATTTCTTATGGATTCTCTCAAACGTCAACAAAAATTACAGAATACCATACAAAAGTGGAAAATAAAAATGCAGTGCATTTTATTTTTGTTTTCATCGCTCTTCAGTGCGCAACTATCTTTATTTACAATTTTATAAAAGTGTTGCAGTGGTACATCTTTGTGTTTATTATAAAATTAAAGTATTAACTTTGCTTGAAACTTCAGTAGTGAATAAATATCACTTAGATGCTTGGCAAGGAAAAGGCGTCGGGGCATTTGTTGCTGATAAAACATTAATATTAACAAACTAAAAAAGTACATTAAACAAATTAATACTCCTACATTAAAAAAACAACAATTATTTAAAAACGATCTACACACAAGATGCTCACCAAGGAACTATGTCCCGGGTTATATTGTGGAAGAATCGAAAACGAGAATGGCACTTTAAGTGGTTGCGGGCCATGCCCCATCAGCTACCGAGCCAACGAACTTCGCGAATGTGTTAAATGTATCTATGATCCTACCTACTATGATTTATTATTTCTTGGATTTATGTTCATGCTTCCTCTGATAATGCACTTTTATTTCATAAATAGCTGCTGTGAGGCCCTTAAAGAACAAATAGCAATCTTTGGATCAGCAGTCCTGGAACTTGTTCTCTCAGCCCTCATATCCATTCTTCTCATGGAACCAGTGGGAAGTCTTACTCTGCATACGTGTGGAGTAAAGCACTTCTCAGACTGGTACACCTTATTTTACAATCCATCTCCAAACTATCTCTCCAAACTCTACTGTACACAAGAAGCTGTGTATCCATTGCAAACAATTGTGCTGGTATTTTACTTCATTTGCCTTTTGCAAATGATTTTCCTGAGATCTCTTCTCAAAACATTCTTCGGTATTCACAAGAAAAAGGCCATTTACAGTGCCATGTATTTCTTTCCGATTTTAATGTTCTTACACAGTATGGCTTGCGGTTTGATTTATTACTGCTTTCCTTATGTTAGCATTTTTATTTCCATGATCACAAACGCCTGGTATCAATCGAAGAAGTCCGATCGTTCGATTCATTCGATATTTGAATCAACGAAAAGTTTGATAATAACTGGAGGTCACTGGTATTTCTTGGCGTACGGCATAGTTTCGCTGCGACATCACCCGGCCTTTTTACTTTTAGTTCCTATTCCTTTTTTGTTTTACAATTTAACATTGCCGTACACGGATCCAAGTGAATTTTTGGAAAATGAAGAATAGACTGTTAGATTTAGTATTAAGTTATATTAATATATGTTAGAGATAAGTTTTAATGTAATAAATAAACTTGTATATAAAAACATGAAAAATGTTGACGTTTCTTTTGTTTTGGAACTCATTTTAAATATCTGTGTTCTTGTTTGTACGTTTCTCTTTTTAATGCAATACAATACAATATGTTGGAAATGGGAAAAGATCTACCTACCCAATATAGGTAAATCTACTGCGGTGGTAGTCTTGAAAGCTGTTGGCATTGGGCCTCCGCACACGAGACTAGTTCTTTTTTTAGGGGTTGGAAGCGGAGTGTGCAGGCGGGACGGCAGAAAATCTTCTACCTGGTTTGGAGTGTAAGGACGAAGAAGAAAAGTAATAAACACACAACTTTTCATTTTGGAGGTCTGCAAAAAATATCTGTCATTTCGTTTTCAGTACAGAAATACAAATACATTGAAATATGGTTCATGCATACAAAATTATCTTCCAGCATAATTCATCCCGGCAGAACTAGTCTCGGGTGCGGCGGCCCATTCAATAAGAACAGGAAGACGTGTTGTGTATGTACAAATATACAGTGTTCGTGAGGGAAGCTAATCAATTATACATGTAGTAGTAAGTTCCAGCTCTTCCTGTCATTTTGGCAAAGCGGTAAATGAAAAAAAGTCGTTCGAATTGTTAATCCAACTATATTGCGCTTTATAAGTTTATTAAACAAGTGATTTATTGAGAAAATTTTATAATTTAAAAAAGAAAAACAAGAAACAGGATGAGCTGCATAGTTAAATCTTGTAAAACCAGCGTTTTTAAGAAGAATGAACACATTTCTTTTCACAAGTAAGTATTGTTTTATTTAGAACGTAAAGTGGTGTTTTGAATATATTTTGAATATTGTAGAACAATTTAGAACAGTTTTTGTGGTATTAAACAATGAAAATAATAAATTAGTTGAAAATAAAAATGTACATATTCAATGGATGAAATTCACTTTCTATCTGTCAAATGAGAGAGTTGAAGTCAGGGACGCATTCGTTTTCATTGTTTTTTTTTTAAGATTTCCGAAAGCCGAGTGGAAAAAACAAAAATGGTTAGAAATACTTCAGTTGAAAACAGATGAAGTCAAAAGTTGGTCACTTGTGTGCTCAAAACACTTTCAAGAGGGTGATTTTATATTCAATGCCACCGGGGTTAGGAGACTTTTCCCCTCCGCGATGCCGTATTTGCTTGACGACTTTGTAGAATCTCAGTAAGTTAATAATTTTAAAATTAACAAAAAGTATTTTTTTTTAATTTTGTGTTTTTATTAAAAAGAAATGAGGAACCCACTTGTAGCAAATACGTAGGAGAAAGAATTTTCCATGACGAAGTTGCGGAAGTTGCTGTACAACCAAATGCAAACATTTTTGCAAAAGAAATGGAGGTAGTAGAGAACGAAATGCAAATATCGCCTTCTTCAGGCATGCAAGATATTTACGAAGATGAAGTATCTTTTGGTTTTTCTAATCAAATTGTAAGTTTACAGTTAGTTTAAAAAATCGTTATTATATACATGCATTTGTTTAGGATAAGAAAATGACGCTGAAAAGGGCACTGTGCTCATCTGATGACTCCTCTTCAAACGCATCTCCAAAGAAAAAAAAGACTGAGCAAAAACTCGAAACTTTGAGACAGTTTGTTGTTAAAAGTAAGAACGAAATAAGAACATTGCAACAAAAGGTTCGAAGAAAAACGAAGAAATTAGCAACTCTTAAAAATATAATTTCAAGTTTGAAAAAAGAAAAACTTAATAAATGACGAGATCTCAGATATTTTGGAGAGCATTGGAGCCATGAAGAAAGAGCTGTCAAAGGAAGATTGCGAAAGCAAAAAGAGCCAAAAAATATGAACCAGCATTTTGCGTGAAACAGATTGAAACAGCACCAGCAACAGCGGCCGCCATTAATTTAGAATCAATGTATTTCAATGGCTCAAATTAGATTAGACCAGCACCAGCAACGTCACCAGCGTCGTTAGACCAAAGTCCTAAATTTGCTGTTGCTGTTCCATTGCTACCAACTTTGAGCAGGTGAAATTCAGGGGCAAAAGAAAACTTCGTATACTTTTTTATGACACAAAGTGTCAAACAGAAGTAAGAAGACGATGCTGGTGCTGGTAGCAATGTGTTTCAATTTATTTTGCTGGTCAGCGTGCTGTTTGCTGTTGACGGTGCTGGTGCTGTCGCTGGTTCAATCTGTTTCGCGCTTTAAGGTCGTTTGCTCTTAATTTAAATTTTCTTTCATCAAAAGCATACGAGCATACAAAACATTTAAGTAGAATGTAGCTAGCAAGATAACAAAACACTGATACAACAATTTTGACAAAAAAAAACACAAAACAAACAAACAAATTGATCAACCAATACATTTCAGGGGAATGCTTCTAATAAAATTGATAAAACCTGTGATAAATTTAAATAAAACAAACCTAACTTTATAATTTAAAAAAAAGGAGGTGTAGCTGTTTCACTTGTTTGTATTTTCAGATTTTTGTAACAGGTAAGTTTTATCAATAAGACAAATCGAAATCTATTTTAAAGTAGCTATTTATTTCCATTACACGCTTTATAATATTATATTTGGCGCCCCACGATGGTTTTTAATCTTCTGCACTCCGCCTCAGTGTTAATACTTCTGCGTATGTGATAACTCACACTATTAAGAAAGAGGCTACATTTATTGTTAAAAACACGTCTTCCTGTACTTTTTATTCAATGGCTGTAGCCAAAAGTTTTAGTTTTGGTTTGGTGGCAGTGGCACTACATCCAGTAACCACTAAAGCTAGCATTAGACGGTCCTTGTAATTGGTCACTGCAGGGACACTGTGACGTCACTATGACGTAGCTTTCTGTCCTAAAAGTGTCACGTCGTGTAATAGTCATTGTTTTGCATGTCCTTGCAGTGACAAAAACAGTGACACGTCACAAGGTGGGAGCGCGTTTTCAACGCCGCGTCGAGTTCAACTCGGCGGCAATAAGCGTCGTCTAAGCGCGGCGTTGCAATAAATTACAAATTATTATTTTGACTCGCCACAACTCGTTTTTTGAAATACCTCAACTCGCCTTCAAGAGAAAATTATCTGTTTTTTGAAACCTGGGGTCGCCATGGAGTCACCCTGAAGTCGATCTTGGTATTTTGCTAGGGCGAGTTGAGGTAACGATCAGCTGTTGTTTAATGACATTAGCTGTCAATTTGTGATTTGTGTTGTTGCTGCAGGTAAGTTGTTAATTTGTATTTGCAAATATAAAATTATAGCAAATGTGAATTTATTCATTGTTTTACATTAAATTTAATAAAAAATAAATTATTATTATTGTTAAAAAGTGACAAAAATGGAGTCTTTTGAAGTTGTGGATTGTGCGACAAGAGAGTCAGTGCTTTTTGTGGTATGTCAGTAAATTAATTGACGGCCCTTTTCTGTTTTTTGAGATTCAAAAAACCCAGGTTTTTTTTGACAACCCTTGGAGTTGTCAAGAAAACCTGGGGCGACCTTGGGTAAAGTTTAACGAACAAAGCTAGTATTGTCAGAAATATGAGAGTATTTTGACGGAATTGCAGCTTGTTCGAATTCTTCTTTGTTTTTTCATCTCTGTCGCAAGTGCCATTACACGATGAATTTAGTTTCATGAAACAAGTTTGACAGTTCTCTTTCATTTTCATTTTTCATCATCAATTGCAATGAATCTGCTCTTTTAACCCTATCGATGTAATGACTGTGTTTAACCACATACACATTTTTCCTGGAATCATAGACATAATATGTCCAAATTAAGTACCTTAAACCACAAAAAATTACATTCCACCTTATTTTCACTCATTTTTGTTCCTTTATTTTGAATCTTATCAGAAGTTTACTCTAGGCACAACGAAACCAAGTGATAAAGAATTAAAGAAAGCGAACAAGAGAAAAGAAAAACGTCAAACAGATTCTTCGAACATGCTACCCGTGCGACACACGACAGCTTTTTTCCTGTCTCATCTTTTCGATTTGTTTCTCCCTTTTGTACTTACTATGTTCGAACGTTCGAAGAATTCGAACAAGGTGCATGCATCTAGTTTCATCGTCTAATAGCAGAATTAGAGAAAATGCAAATAATGCGTTGGGCATGTTTCCTGCGAACATTTCTTGCATGAGCAAAGCAAATTTACTGGCTTTAACCTTATAAATACATATATAGCTTAACTCACTTTGGCCTGCTCGGGTGGACGAAATTGTTTTTCTACGTCGGCGTCGCCAAGATTATTATTCTTTCTTGCGTAATCCGGTCCGCAAATCGCTATATACAGTGAGCAGAAATGGCCTTTCCATTTCGAGTCACGATTGGAGAGTAAAATCTCACAGCGATTACCACTCGGCCATAGAGTAACTATACTATATATAACTATACTATATATATATATATATATATATAATATATATTTACTCTATGCACTCGGCCAAAAGAAATCAACGCGACACACTTGGTCATAAGGTCGCTGCGGCGCAAGCAATTTGTATGGAATTCTATAAGCATGTCCCCAATATGTTACTGCGACAAGCTTTTTTTGTATCAGAAAAATGTTATTAAAACGGCGTGTTTTATAATTTTCATCACACGTATCGATTCCTACCACATTCAGCTATTATTTTGAACATGAATTCAATAAAAAAAATTTTCAACACAGCTTTTACAACGCAGGGGTGAAACGTGAATTTGAAACACTTATTGTTCAAGAGAATTTTTTAAAGTTTCGTAAAAATTGGTCAAAATTAGTAGTTTTCGGGAGGATGTGAAATAAACCTAGTGATAGTCTCATTGCATCGGCTCTGGAAATTTTAGATTTTAAGCAATCGCATACAAAACCAATATGGTTCAAATGCAATTTCTAATCTGATGTTTTTTTTTGACGTGATAACGTCTTATAAATCGATATCGATGACGGGCTACACATACGAAATAACATGACTCATGCTGATAAGAAAAGTAACGCAAGCTGCGATACTGTGGTTCTTTGAACCAAAATCGATCGCAAGAACCCCGCGAACATGAAACAGAACAGGCGCAAATTTCCAAAATGATTCCACTGAAATTCAAAAAGTACAAGAGAAAAAGAAATACAAAATAGGCGGAGTTTTGTAAAAGTAGATGTAATAATATAATAATAATAATGTGTGTGTGTGTGGATTTAACGAGAGGGTTTGTGGGTGTGAGTTAACGGGCTGTATGTTGGTTTTGCTGCCATCAATGTTTTGTTATGAAGTTATCACGTAAAATTATAATTATCGTCCGTAAACCGACTTTACAGACAACCAACGTTTTTTTCTAATCATATTTACTAAGGTTATACTACGGAACCTTTACCCCATAAATAAATATGTATATCACTGAACTTTTAAATGCAAGCTTATTTATTTTATTTTATGTTGCAACAATTCTTTTTAACGCTATACGTTTTTTTTGTATTAACTTTGATTATTAATTACATTTGGCGCCTATGCTTGCTGCATTTACAAAATTATCCCGACTTAACAGGAACATAAGTGTATATGGCTGTCGACTGTGGTGACAGCACGACTGAATTTGTTAAAATTTTTCCTCTGAAAATAGAATAAACAAAAAAAAAATATATTATTAAACGTTCCACTTAAGAATTTACAACATGATCTTACTTCAACTCAACTCCTGTAACATTAAAGTTATCACTGAAGATGTCCATGGTCATCTTATCTGGCAGACCGACGCCGGTGAAGTTGCCAGTAGCTACTTCTTCAGTAGGATTGAAGGCTACAATGTATCCAGGATTTCCAGACTTAATTCTAAGAGAATACAAAAATATAACAACGTGAAATAAAACCGTAAACTACTTAAGCTTCAATGTAATTATTAAAAAAATGTTAGGATCTTTACTAGTTACCTTTGCCTAGCGGTTAGTTAGTGCATCCAAAAATACGTGCAGAATGCGATTAATGAACAAATATACAATATACAATATACATTAATGGATTAGTGAACTAAATGTTTTGTGTTTAGTGTTACATGTAAATAAAAATCAAGAAAGAAACTTACAGCGAGTAGGCAATTATACCACCAGAACGGTACATATCAAAGTCACCATGCATGTACGACGCTGAAGTACGCACGTGGTTAATATGCTGCAACATTCCTGCTGATAAATTCACTACAGCAGAATTAGCTGGAATGACTGGAACACCAGGCAACATGCTTAAGAACAACGAGTACGCTGACGGGTCAACTGGTCCCGACACCTCGTAGTTCCATTGCAACCAGGTTTTATTGCCAACAGTCTGAATGGTGTTGTGTAGTTCAGAATAGAGATCTTTGCCCTTAGGAGCACTCATCACATGTGCGAATCGACCATAAATAGGCAAGTCAATACCAAACTCCCCAGTTTTGGTACGATAAATTTCAGGACGAATAGTATCTTCGTTCACCGACAAGAATGCTTCCATGCTGACATTCTTGACAGCAGCCTTATACTCATTCAATAAATCACCGAGTCCATCTTGGAATGTAGTCTGTGAATGAGTCCAGAAACCATATTCGTTGTGTATATAGTTTTTCTTTTCGCTCGGCTGTTCATCCTCAATTGTTGGATTAATCAAGTAATATTTTGAATTGTTCAATCGGAATCCCTTAACTCCTAAACTCAATAAATGTTTCAACGAGGATTTGAGTTCGTCCTTGACTATAGTGTCATTCATGTTCAGATCATAGAGACCATCTCCAAACTGACTTAATACATAGTTTCCACTTTGAACTTCAGCCCAAGCCGATCCATTTACAATCGACAGCCAATTTGTTGGAACTTCAGCCTTTTCTATCCAAATGAAAGCTGACCGTTTGTTTTCATCACTCAGTGCGTTTACTAGCAAATGTGAATCCTTTGCAACATAATTTGGAGTGATGTCTAAAATCACATTAATCTCAGATGCCTTATAGCTATCAACTAATTTTCTTATTTTCTCCTCAACTTTGGGATCTTTCACTGAATATGTTTCCTCAGCAGGGAGTTTATATATGACACCGGATGCGTAAATTTTCTTTGCTACATCGACATCTGTAGGTGCAACTTCATCAACGGTTCTATAGAAAGCAAATGGTCCTTGTTGGTACCATTTCAATGGTGTGGGTGCCGAACATTTGGGTGCATTGATAATGATTAAAATTGACAAAACCAGCATGCCAACCCAGGTTAACCAGAAAAGAATGAAGAAGATCCAACGGATTCGTACCCAGAATGGATCGTTGGCATATTTCATTAGCTCATCTTTGCTCATACCAGTAAAAGTCTGCAATGAAAAAGAGATAAGCATAATGAAAACTTTTTGAAATGATAATTAAACGTAACAAAAATAGCATAGACTATCTTAGAGTTTTGAAAAGAATTATATTAAAAAAAAAATTCATAAAAATATCACGTTTGGCTCACCTTGCCGACTGCTCCAATATCAATCTTAGCATCGCCATTTTGATGGTCTCCCTTGATGAATTTTACTTCCTCTTTTTTTCCGAGCATCTGCTCGTCGGCTCCGTCCGTTCCCTGAACCATCTTTATTTCTATTATTGGTGGAGGTGGGTTTTCTGAATAAAAAGAAAATATATGGTTAGTCTACAGCTTACATCAGTAAATTCAAAATACGTATCCATAATAAAAGAACAATATCGAGAGCATAACAGATGCATTTATTATTCTTATTCCTTATCTAGAATTTTCTTTAAACTGATAACTATTTTTACAGTTGAAGTGTGACATTTGCCATTGTTATCAGCAGACAGGCAAAAACTAATTCTCGTGGGTATTTCTTATCTAATGGAAACATGGTATTTATAAATATTTTTATCAACCGCCAAACCGCTGTCTGAGGTAACTATCATATTAAAATATGCTTAATGCATTGAGTTACTTTTCTTGGACATAATTAGGCGAACTTTTATCATTAATTACAAACAGTTCTATGAATCATGCACATCTCAAGCAGACTATGAAGTTGGTTTCTAAAGATGTTGATAAGAATTTCAAAGTATGTTTTACTATGGCGGATAGAAAGTAGAACTGCTCTAAAGTCCATTAACCACTCCATGTGCCTTAAATATGTGATGTAATGTGAAGAAATATATCTTGTAATTACGGTTTCACTAATTCCTTAAAACTCCAAACATATACCGAAGTTAGAATTTTGTTTAAATGAGAAGAGAAAATTGTTAAAAGTACTAAAGCTACCTGCCGTCGAGAACTGTCCAGGATGCGACGTTCCTGTGAGGAACTTTTTAATGAACAGTTCGCAACGTTTCCTAAAGCACCACCTTGCTGTGAATGGCCGCCGAAGCGAATGTTCTAGCTGCCAAAAACTTCAAAGCATAATAAGCAAGATATGATTAGATTCAGCATATTTGTTCGGCCTTTAGGAAAGGAGAGCCTTTGAACCGCGCCAACTACAGATTTATCAATGTCCTCCACATCGCTTTTATATTTTTTTTGCTATAGTGTTTGAGCATCTAAAGCCATTTGTCAACAAGCTGATAGGTTCATATCAGTTCGCTTTTAAGCCAAGAAAGTCGATCAGTCAAATATGACTGCATATTAGATAAAGTTTTATATTTTCGGAACTTACCGCGTTATAAGAAATATTTTCTAATTTCATCTAATATGAATATCGTCCGCGAAAATAAAAACCTAAAATCTCATATGACTGCAAGAACTTCAAATCCATACCTACCTCCTTTTCATCGATTTCAAAGGTGCGTATGACAGCATTGAAGAAGAAGGGCTATATACGATTAGGGCAATGAGCAGTTTTGGCATCCCTGTCAAACTCGCCCGTCTGTGCAAGATGATGGTGATACACACACGCCGTTCCGTCAGGTAAAAACCTCACGACACCTTTGAAGTCAAAAGTATTTGGACAAGGCGATGCGCTGTCGACGTCATACTTAAAAAAATAGCACGTCAACAACAGGGTAGGATCTTTCAAATTCCTTTCAGGTACACTCGCCTTTTCCTTTTCCTTTTAATAACTCTTGCCAATTGCTGCTACTTCGGGCTAAGAAGGCAATTAAGTACCAAAGCCCTCTCTTGGGCAACTTAAGTGACCTTTTATAAGACCCTCATCATCCCAGTTCTGCTGTATGATGCAGAGGCATGGACATTGTCAAAAGTGGATTAGGTCGCTTAAGTTTGCTTGGAGAGAAAAATTCTACTGATAATTTTTGGCACGACTATGAAGGCTGACACCGACCAATTTAAAGTTTCAGCTTTGCTGTCCAGACTAATCAACACATTTAACGGATTGTGACAAGGCGATGGTATGGTTAAGGTTAACCTGGCGTTGTAGAAAAATCCGTGACTCGGGCGCGTAACTTGTTGATAATACTCCCTTTTAACCAAGTCCAGCAAGATACTACCTTATGCAGACGAAATCGACATTACAGATAGTCAAAAAGCTGTACAACATTCTTTCATTCAGAATGATCAAGCGGCACCAAACTTAAAGAGAAACCAATTACATGGTGACTTCGTATGCTAGAAGTGTTGGTCCAATAATCGGAGTAGTTAAACATGAATTTGTAGTGCTTCGTTGCTTAGTGGTTCGGACTGCCTGGGTTCGAATCCAGCTCATAGCCACCTTCTTTTCCGGAGTACTGCCTCTTCAGGAACTGACCAAGAGTAAAATTTGTCTCGAAAAAGTACATCTCATGCAGCCGTTTGGACTCGGCGGTAAGTTGTAGGTCCCTTCCATTCTTGCAGATTAACAACACACACACAGGAACGGTTGAGAGTATAAGTCGCTAGGCCTTGGCTCCTTAAAGAGCTGTCGCGCCAATAAATTTATTTATTTATAAGCATGCATTTGAAGTAGTGCAATCCTTTAACTATCTTGGGCCAAAAGCAGCAATGGATAATACTGTGGCGCCTGTTTAAATCTAACACAATTTTTTGGCTCTTTAAATCCTGAAATCTTACTAGAGAAACAAAAATGTTTGTGTACAAGACAATAGCCTTAAAGTACTATTCACATGAGAGCGACCAAGACCAACGAATAAACGAACATTCGTCCTATTTGACTTTTCTTTCACATGGCATTTTCTTATTCGTAGCTATCAAACACCAAGGAAACAGAGACAAATTTGGTTTGGAGGTCATTCGCGAATGAACAATTTGTTCGTCGAAGTGTGGATCGTATGTTGAACCCGAATAGAGCTTGGAAGCAATCAGATTGGAATTCGCCACGAACATTTTGTTTTCTCAAATTTATCATATTTTAAAAACCAAAATGCTAAAATTATAGGTCTGTTTCCGTACTTTTTGAATGAAAGTTTAGGTAAAAGTTTGGGCTTTTTGATGTTGTTGTTGTAATTTCTGCACGAGCTTAAAAGTAAAGAAATGCATTTTTAGCGTTATACATAAGCTAATTGTAAGTAAACGAAATTTTTTGTTTGGAAAATGAATCATTCAAGGAATTCAAGAAAAAATTAAAGCATTAACAATCAAAGCGTTAAACAAAATAATGAAAGAAACAAAATTTAACAAATAAATTCACAATTCACAGACTTTGAAATTCAAACTCAACATTTTATCAATCAGCTGATTTCGTGTTTGACAAGCAAGAAAGTGCAGTAGCTAAATTGTTCGGGTAGATTCTTGCTGGAGGGAAAATGAAAAAATGTCAAAAGCTCTGGTATTTTCATGCCAGAAAAAAAGTAAAGAAACACTTTTTGGGTAGATTCGTGTGAGTACGGAAACAGACTTTATATTTCCATCATTTGGCATTGAGTTTGTGAAGAATTCAGGTTTATAAGTTACCTACTCTTAATGCTTTCATTGTTCTTGACTACTACTGGCTGACAAATAAAAAATGAAATTCGCAGCCACCTGTGACTAACTGGCTACTGGCTGAACGTGAACACAGCGAGAGCCGCAGCCGCAATACGCAGCCGGAGCCGCAGAGAGCTGTCGTATTTTTTTCGTTTTCGTCCATCACGTTTTTTCTGTTTTGGCAACCAAAAATAATAAACACGCACGACAAAGTTAAAAGTTAACCAACCTTTGCGGCTCCGTATGCAGTTGCGATCCATTAGGCTTTTTTGTTTTAGCTCGGAGCGGGACACTGAGCTGTCAAAAAAAGAACTGTGTTTCTTTATTAACTCGGAGCGCTCTACTTGTATTTCTTTTTTAGCTCAGAGCTCACTCGGGGCTCGCTCGATGAGCTCGCTTTAAAATACCAAAGCACATCGAACGAATGGCTGAGTGCGGCTAAAATTATGTGGTGACAGTTCAGTGCTCAATTGTGTTTCTTTATTAGCACCGAACGCTCGGGTCACGCTCGATTCGGAGCGAGCTCTATTCCCTCTGGGCGGGCTCTGTGCCCCGCTCGGGGCTAAAAAAAGAAAAACGCCTATTGTGTTCACAATACTGAATTCGTGTGTATTCAATATTTGACAGCTGTTGCAGTTGCGGCTCCGTATGTCTGCTATTAGACGATGAAACTAGATGCATGCACCTTGTTCGAATTCTTCTTTCTTTTTTCATCTCTGTCGCAAGTGCCATTACACGATGAATTTAGTTTCATGAAACAAGTTTGACAGTTCTCTTTCATTTTCATTTTCCATAATCATTTGCAATGAATCTGCTCTTTTAACCCTATTGATGTAATGACTGTGTTTAACCACATACACATTTTTCCTGGAATCATAGACATAATATCTCCAAATTAAGTACCTTAAAGCACAAAAAATTACATTCCACTTTATGTTCACTCATTTTTGTTCCTTTATTTTGAGTCTTATCAGAAGTTTACTCCGGGCACAACGAAACCAAGTGATAAAGAATTAAAGAAAGCGAACAAGAGAAAAGAAAAACGTCAAACAGATTCTTCGAACATGCTACCCGTGCGACACACGACAGCGTTTTTCCTGTCTCATCTTTTCGATTTTTGTCTCCCTTTTGCACTTACTATGTTCGAAGAATTCGAACAAGGTGCATGCATCTAGTTTCATTGTCTAATAGCAGACTATGCGGCTGCGGCTTGTTTTCAGCCATTAAAAAGAAAAAAAATCTCATATGAAAGGAGTGTCAAAATTTGCCACCATTCGCTGTTCCCAATTCGCGGATCGCTTCTCCTGTGCAAGGCACTCAACTGTTAGCTCGCATTCGGATCCGACGCTTCAATTCTGCGTAAAACACTCTTACGCAGAATTATTGGCCCGATGTGCGGGAAAGACGGTTCCGGAGAAGGTACAATCATGATTTATATAAAATCTACCTCGAAGAACAGGTGTTGGAAAAAATAAATCTCGTTGCAGCTCTTTTTATGGAAGAAAGCAACGTGACAGGGCTTGCTTACGCTGAAGGATAGCGTAGACCATGACGCCCGAAGCCTTGGGGTGCTAAGATGGATAGCTTTGGTCAGCGATTGGGATTTATGGAAGAACTTGTAGGATAAGGCCCGAATGATGATGATTTCCTCATCGTCTTGCATGATTTTGAAAAATTCGTTTGATAGAGAGCTACATAGATATATGATGCGATGGTCTCTATCCCTAAAAAAACAATTAGTTCCAAAATTCTACCTTAAGATATTCATGAACATTTACGAGGGAGCCAACCCAAAATTTTTAAATCACAAATGTAGCCACGTTTAAGGTCGGTATAGTACGCTAGGGAAATTCTTTAGATTCGTAGCTTTTTGTTACAATCCTTGCCTACTGTATGAAGGAATACCTATGGGAAGACTAGAAGGAACCAGAAGACGACGTTTGTGCGATTTCTATTTTCGACAGTAAACAAGTTGTTTAACGGCAGCTGAAACGAAGGTGCTTTGGCTGAAAAAAAGAAGTAATAAGACCCGAAGGAACAATAATGAACTCTGATTAATAAATGGGAAAACTATGTTTCCCTAGAATGATCGTAGAAAACTTTACCAGAAGAAAACAAGTAAATAGTTACATACATATGTATGTAGGTATTAACCATAAATAAAGTTTTTTTAAAGCTTTTGATATTGAAAAAAAAAACAAGTCTTTAATTAAAATCAAAGCTTGAATTTGTTTACGTAGCGCTTATTCCAATTTCTCTATAACTTCTGAATTTAGTACCTAAATGTATGAATAACAAAAAAAAAAAAAAACAAGAATGAAAATGTGCTCAGTCCAACGTTATATGAATAGAGCTACGAATCTGTTTCTGTAGGTACATTTCGCTTCCGCCTGTCTTGAAAACTTTTTGAACATTAAAGCTTTAAGTTGAATTTACTTTATCTATGTACATGGTTCACCTATTCAGGGCATGTATCTGTAATTACAACAGCAATACTTACCCTCCACCTAAGAAATACTCAGTTGAAGATATCCAAAGAATGTAGCAAGCAAAAAAACAGACGAAATGCCACGAAAGTTACGTTGCATTTCAGGAAAAAAGTCAATCACATGAACAGACTTCTGGCCCATTTAAAAAAAGCAACTTTTTGGGGATTTTTTTTGCCCACTTAGTCATAAGACAAAAAAAAGTACAACGAAATTGGATTGAAATCTTGGAATGTGGATATCTCGAGATCCATTTAAACAGAAATTAAAACTTCTCCACCATTTATTACAGAAAACTTATCAAGTTTCAGACGACTGAAAAAAAGCTAAATCATCTAAAATCAAATAGGTACACATTCCTTTTTTTGAATATGAATACTACTCGGGCGTGAAGTTCGCATTGTGTAGGTATCACAAAGCGACAAGTCACAAGCTAATAAAATACAAGTTTATGTAGGTTCGTCGAATAAGCAAATTGAAAGTTTCAATTGAATCAAATAACCCAAGTCAATAGCCACATCCGCCAAACATGAATATATTTTTCGGAAAAATACATAGATTTTAACTTGATAAGTTAAAAGTTACCTACTTTGGTACCTCTATCAGCAAATCAGTCTAAATTTATGGGCTAGAATGCCTACATTTTACAACATCTTTACTAAAATATATTTAAATACATAATTAAAAACACGAGACGAACCAAAGGATCTGCCAAGTGGTTGGCTGACTATTGCATCATTCACTTTTTCTTTTCACATATCAATTTTCATTAAGCACATGCAAATTCTCTTTTTGTTGCTATCTTTGGATAATAAATTAAATTAAATCTCTCGTCAAATTATGAATGAAAATTCTTACTTGTTTTATTATTTTCCGCTCCTAGACTATCCTCTGGAATGGATTTGTAGGTTTCCTTGTTAGATGATGTGGAATTGTCTTTTTTTATTTTAACTTCACCAATTGGTTGTTCTAGATTGAAAATCGACGAACCACCAACCTCTTCAACCTTCAAATTTAGACTGTTTCCTGTTTGTTTCTCGTCATTCATTTTGGCTTCGTTCCGTTTCCGTATTCCTTTTTTTTCGTTAAGTCTTACCTACCTATCTCCTAACGAGTAACTTTGTTTTGAGCGAATTCGAAATCACTCAAATTCAAATTATCGATTTGATCACCAAATTCAAATAATTTATTTTTATTAACCTTTGAAAAATTACTTATTTCAAGGTTGCTTCACTTCAAATGAATTTTAAACTAAACATTTTAAGCAAAAATTAATAATAAAACAGTTAAGAAGTAAAAGATAATTAGATATATATGCAAGCGTTTGAAGTCTTATAAAGCGCGTCTGAACAATCCAAATGCAATTCTTGAACTGAGTTGCAAAGCGAATTCTTTTGATTTTGCTCCACTGCAGGTTGTCAGATATGGGGTTGCGGCCAAAACATGTTTATCACTTTTTTCCTTATTTTATTTTTATTTCTTTACTGCAAACAAAAAATTAAATACCAGCATCGAATAAAAAAACCATTTGGAATGCAGTCTTTAACTCACACTGTACAATAGTTTAAGCGAAAGAGATGCGCACGCAATTTTTAATATGGAGCGCGAAAGTCCAAGACCCGATCGACGAAACGGTCGTTTCAAGCGCAAGTTAGATATTGTGGGGTGAATGTACAAGATAAAAAAAAATAATAAAAACTATAGAAGTGGAATTTCGACTTGAGTTTAATAAAAAATGCTGTTCCAATGAACTTGGGAGGCGCAGAGGAAGTTAAGGTCAATTTAATGATTATGTGGTGGGCGGATGGTTGTGTTTGGCTGGGTGTTTATTGTTTGCTTGATTGGAATTTAGTAAATATCAGTGTAGATTCATCTATTTAAAAAAGAGTTTCAATATTTGGGGCACATGTGGCAGGCTCCATGTAGAGCGAACTCTTTTCTTCTTGGTGCTTTTTAGAACCATATATTGATTCCAGTTTCTAATGAGATCATTCTAAATGCCTCTCCCTTTTTTATGAAAAGGATAGGTGGGGTATAAATGGTCGTATGCTTGGGACTAAAGGATTAATTGGGAGTGTTCATTTTTTCAAAGAACTGGATTGCAAGCCTATATTTTTGTAACTAAAAAAAGAATGATGATAACAAAAGGATTTAATAAAACAAAATGGGGACGGCTGCGTCGTACGTATTTACTCTTATATGCCTTATCACATTGGAAGGCAAGAACTTTGACAAAAAACAAGTAACATTTACGTAGGACTTATAAAACAATATATCAAGATCACAAAACTTAACGGTTTTTAGTAAAAATTGAGTACGCCATTATACGTTTTAAATATATTAATGAATGTATAAAAAAAAAAACAGATTTCGAAAATCGTAGGGCCGATGTTGATGAAATCCTGTTCTTTTATTTTTAGTTTTATGAAAAAGAAATGTTTTGAGATTTTAGTATGGAGTTTTTTTTAGAGTTTATTAATATACAGCTGATCATAAAATTCCAAATAATGAAAATATTGATTAGTCTTAAAAATATAAAAAAATGGGCATAACTGGGTAGCACATACTTGCTTTTATGTGCCTAATTACATTGAAAAGCAAGGTCCTTGACAGAAACCAGTAACATTTAAGTTGAAAATAACAGAGTCTTAACTTATAAAAAGTATCAAAACCACAATACTTAACGGTTTTTAGTAAAAATGAAGTACGCCATCACACGTCTTAAATAACAAAGAATTTATGAAAAATGTATTTCGAAAATTTTAGGACTGGTTTTGATAAAATCATTTTTAGTTTATTGATTTTTTTTTGAAATTCTGGTATGCAGTTTTGTAGAGTTTAATTTAATGTGGTTATAAAAATTAAAATATTTTTTTTTATTAGTTTTTATTAGATTTTTCAATCATTTCAAAAATTTATTTCAATAAAAAAAAGTTATTCAAAATTTTGATATGCAGAATTAATTTGACCGAAATCCAAAGAGCCGTTACCGAGAAAGCCAAAAATAAAAAAAAAACCGTTATATGAAAGGTATCGTTAATAGACCTTTCCGGTAAATTTGATTTTGATCAAATGATAGCCAATACCAACAAAAAAAATTCTCAAAAAATTTCATCTAAATCGTTGAAATTAAGTTTTTGGGCCTACTTGATTCGGGAGCCTCGCACCATTGTGGGTGGTGACGGGTGGAACATTTTGACAGATTTAGGACTTAGATTAGAAAAGGGTAGGGTTGGGTCAGTAGCGTTAGCAGATGGGGCAGGTGTAAGAGTAGCTGGGTCTATTTCTCTACCAGTAGAGGTTGAGAAAAGATCCATTTTAATAGAATGTCTAGTAATACCGAATCTCCCACACCAATTGATCTTGGGTGCCGACTTTTGATGTCGAGGTTTTCAAGCCAAGAAATTGTGGCTTCAGTAACAGACACGGTAGCGATTAGAGACAAATTTGGACGATCTTGAGAATAGAAAAATTGAACACTTGTTGGAGAGCTTTTCAAATCAATAACCCAGAGATCAGGGTGCACCAACTTAGTTGAGCACAAGATAAGGATGAACCAATCAAACAACGATATTACCCTGTTTCACGATTTAGAAACATATCGATCAAGAACTCCAATTAAAAAAAAAAATATTATTTAAAAACAACGTTTATTGCAGAAAATAAATTTTTTTTGTGGAAATATAATTTGAAACAAATAAACTTTGTTTGCATTGAATTCATCTTATTCATGAAAAAAATCAATGCTTGCAATTTTGCTTCTTACCGCGTCTTAATATTTGGTTGGGTAACCCTTGTTTTTTATCACGGCTTCACTGCGTCTTGGTAAGCTATCTATTAAGTTCTGGCATATTTTCAATGGAATGTTCTTCCGCGCCTCCTTGATATTTTTGAACAAACTGGATGCATTTGTTGCCTTTTTCTTCTGCAAAGCTCTCTCTACGTCTGCCCACGTAGGGCAATTGGATTGAGATCCAAAGTTTGTGCTGGCCACTTCAGAACTGGTATATTTGTCTCCTCAAACCAACACTTCACAAGACGTGAAGTGTGCTTAGGATCGTTGTCTTGCTGGAAAATGTAAGAAACCGGCAAATGCTGATATGCCCATGGTTCCATTACGTTTACCATTATGTTTTTATAATGAAACTGATACATTCGTCCTTCGATTCCCACGATAGGGCCAACACCACGCCAGAAAAATGCCTCCCAAACCATGACATTACCGCCACCGTGCTTTATGGTCTTGATTGTATAAAATATTTCGGATCAAGTTCTTTATTAATTGGCCGTCACACATAACGTTTACCATCCGATCCGAAGATATTAAACTTGGAATCGTCACTCCACAACACGTTTTTCCAAAATAAAAGCAATTTTTTCAGAAGCAATCTTCCGAACTCCAACCGACGTTTAAGATTTTTTTTAAACGCATGGTTTTTTTGCAAATAATGCATACCCGCAAACGTGCTTCTGGGGCACCTATTGAAAAGTTAAACAAAAAATTAAAAAAATATAGATAGAAAAAAATTCCCAGTTGCTGAAAGATTTTTTAGGAAACCTACATCTTTTCTCTTACAATGTTTTGTAGAAAGAAGAATAACCGGTTATGGATAAAGTGGAGATTTCAATACAACCGTTATGTCGGGACTTACACCGCGCATTAAATTAACGCGCAACTCTTGCTTATTTCCTTTTGCATTTTTATTCGGTAATGCACGCGCACTTACACGGAAGCATGTTCGAGTTGCGCGTGTTTTTTTCAGTTGCGTATTATTTTGACAGCTATCTTTTATTTTACTTTCTGTGTTTCAGTGATCAGTATTTAAAAAAAAAATAATTTTAATGTAATTAATTAATAAAAACTTAATGAATGAATGAATAAATGAAAAATAAATGAAAAGAAACTAACTCCATACACCATTTAAATTCTGCGGCCATCATACATACTTATGTCGTTATTTTCTTGTAACATGTTGTTTTAGCAACATCCAAAACAAGTATGAAGCAAAATAAGAAGAACAAAGAATACATACAAAGAGAAACGTCAAAAAAGTTGCAGGGACAGTTCTACCCGTGCATGTTCGGGTTCCTCTATTTCTATTTCATTATATTCCCTTTCGCGCTCCAAGCATGCAACGCAAACACGTGCCGCGTAAGTCTCGACTATATGAAAGATACTTTCAATAGATTTTTCTGTAATAATAGCTTTGTTCGATGTCTGCCCTGGGTCGCACTGGTGTACACTGGATTCGCACTGAGGTGTTTTATGTGACACTTTTTTCGCCCCAGTGTTTTTGCACTGTGTTCGATGTCAACCCCGAGCACGCACTGAGTGCACACTCTCACGCCCCAGGTTTTTGGTCGGTGTAAGAAATCAGTGCTGTCAAAATTTAAATCAGCTGTTGGTGCTTGGTGGTAGAAGTTTAAAACAAATTTTATTTTACAAATTTGTAGTGCAATATCTGATAAATATAAGATATTTTGTAGGTAATTTTGCAATTATTAAGTTATTTTTGTGATTTTAGATAAAATGCCGAGATATACTCTATCTGATGGAAATGGAAAAACTGTAGACTTTGTAAAGAAAATTAATACATAAATGAAATGTCAAAAAACTAAAACTGTTGCACTGATCAGTTCGATGTTAAATCAAACCCCGAGCAGAAACACAGTTTTTTGACAGCTAAACGAAATGCACTGACATTTCCCAGTGCGCACTGGGGCGGGGAACATCGAACAAACCTAATCTTATTTCAAAACCCTTACCTTCATTAAGCCGTTTTCGAGAAAAGTAAGACCGTTAAAACCACAGAGCCTTAAGCACACAGAGAGACAGAATTTGTCCACTAAATTATATTAAATATTTATGTCATCATAATGTCATGTTTCATTGTTATCTATATATGTCTCTATATGGAACACTACTGGGCCCAATTTTCTCGATTTTATTTGAAGTCCGCTAAATTCAGTTCATGTTTAAATAAGTGTTTTGATTAAACACTGTATTCAATACACACATTAATAATGATTTAAAAAAATCACTCTTGAATGTTTGTTTTGAAAAAGTTTCAGTTTCTCAAGGCCTTCGCAAATACACGAAAATGAATAATACATTTCGTATTTTGCATACTAGAGCTTATAGCAATAAAAAAATAGGTTATATTTAAAATTTTATCACTTAATTTGTATTCTTAAATTCCAGAGGTGCAAATAGTAACACGTATTTTGTTATTGTTACAAAAGCTCATGTGGCATTTATTTTTACAATAATGGGAACAACTTGGTCGAACTTACTTGCTTTTATTTTTATATTTCTTAAATTGAGTTTTCAGAAATTTTTCTGAGGATTTCTATATTAACCTTACAAAGAAAATCAAAAGTAATTGTTTCAACTTTTACTGGTCGCTGAACTGAACTGAATAAATCAAAAGTTGTGTCTTGACAAGGTACTAACTATCAACTGAAGAGTCCAAGCGAGTTACGGGACGTAACGCAAATTTTTGGAGAAAGGATTTGATATGTTCTAAGCAGATACGTCTTGATGGATGGCGAGGTTTATTCAAACAGTGCTGGAATAATATATTGAACATAATGATAACAGGTTCAAGTTTTGATTTATATAATGAGAGGATTTGATAAATACAGTATGTGATACAAGTTTAGAATACAATATTTAACAGAATTTTCTTTGCATAGGTTATAAGAAACTCAATTGAAAAAGCACCTCGATTTCTAGCTGTCCTTCCATAAAGTATTACCTCTACTACCAAGCAATAGAGCAAATTGTAAATAAATATTTGCATCTCCGAACATTTATCATAATCATACCATACTGGAGGAGGTATGCGTGGATATAAGGCTTATTTTAGAGAATTTAGCCTTGAAGTGAATTGTTGTGATGCCCTCGTAAACACATTCTAAGCTCAACCCCTACTGCCTTATACAAGGTGGGCCAAAAGAGATCACTCTATTGAAAGATGCTCTTATTTTTGCAAATGGCTGCCAATGTCACATCTGTTTTGACATTTGTGGACTAGACAGATGAAGAATACAAGTGAACAAGCCATGGAGTGATACACTCGCCAAGAACGCGGAATAATCGTGTCTATTTTTTTGCGTAACAATTCGTCTGTAGTGTTATAGCAGCGCGAATTCCGTCGCTGATTCCACGGCCGTCCGACACTGACTGCGCAAACACTGCGCCGTTTGGCCACCAACCTTGAAGAGAATGGGACCACACGGGACGTTGCCAAGATTGGCTGGCTCGCCCGTTGTGCCGAGAATATCGCCGCTGTTGACGAGGATGTCGAGCTGTCGCCGGAAACATCGATCAGACGCCGTGCCTCGCAATTAGCCATCAGCCGGTCGTTCCTAAGGCGAATTTCGGTCAATTATTTGCGCAAGTCTAGTCCGTCCATCAGCTGCTGCCTGTCGACCGCTAAACGCGTGTAACCTACGCCCAAACCAAGGACGAAGTGGACGATTTTTCGACCAAAATCATAATGAGCGATGAGGCTCAGCGGGTACGTGAACAAGCAAAACTATCGCTTCTGGGGCACTGAAAATCCACGAGTGATGCACGAAGAGCCATTACACCCGCTCAAAGTTACTGCATGGTGCGCTGTTCACGCTGGAGGAGTCATCGGGCCATTTTTTCGAGAACGCCGCTGGTCAAACGACAACATTGGACGGTGCGCGCTATAGGGCCATATTAACCGAGTTTTTTCTGCCGCAATTAAGCGAATTAGGACTGGAAGACATGTGTCCTTCCAACAGGACGGAGCTACGGCACACACTGCGCCAGCCACAACGGATATTATGAAGAAGGCGCCGTTCTCGGGTCGCCTCATCTCTCGTTTTGGCGATTTACACTGGCCCGCAAGATCGCCCGATTTAACCGTTTCAGATTTTTTTTTGTGGGGTTTTTTGAAGTCCCGTGTTTACGTGAACAAGCCCGAGACCCTAGAAGACCTCAAGGACAACATTCGACACCAGTGCGAGAATCTGTCGCCCGAAGTTCTCGCCGAAGTGATGAAAAATGCTATAAAACGAGCCCGTATGGCAATCAATTGTGACGGAGCCCATTTAGCTGATATCATCTTCTCGACTTGACCAATAAAATTCTAAAGGTTCAAATAAATATAATCAAAAAACAGAATCGATGTTTTTCATTTAGAAAAAAAAAATGAGAGCCAAACAACATCAGATGACTTCTTTTGGCCCACCTTGTAGTAGGGGATGTGGTGGTAGGAACACCTACCATGTCGAGTCAATGGAAAATTTAGCCACAAATAAGTGGCAAAGTACATAAAATGTACAAAACCGCTGGTCGGACATACTTTTTCTTGTCCGTTTGGCCGTTAAATAGCCACTTCCGGTTGCGTGTTTGGTGCTGGTCTATCTCATTGGGATCCAGTCAATGAACAAATGGCTTATCAAATGAAAGCTTACACCGTCGACATTAAGAACCTGCTGGTCGGACAAACTTAACATGGGCCAAATATACTTCCGACCACTTAAAAAAAATTACTGTGAGTTCAAATTTTCAAATTTTCAATGTCAATGTCAACATTTTTCTTTTAGACAAATTAAAAAAAAATAAAATAAATTTACTGGCGCAACAATTCCTTAAGGAGCCAAGGCCTAGTGACTTATACTCTCAACCATTCCTGTGAGTGTGTTGTTAATCTCAAAGAATGGAAACGACCTACAGTTTACCGCCGAGTCCGAAGGGCTACATGAGATGCACTTTTTCGAGACAAATTTTACTCTTGGAGGTTTTGTCAGTTCCTCGCAAGAAGCAGTACCCCGGAAAAAAGGTGACTATGAGCTGGATTCGAACCCACGCTCATTTGCTTAGCAGTCCGACACACTAACCACTAAGCCACGGACAAGACAAATTAGTATTGAAAAAAAAGCAGTCGGACGCATGTTTGGAAAAGGTTAAGTTTGTCCGAACAGCAGATTCTCAATGTAGACGGTCTAATCTTTCATTTGATACCCCATTTGTTAGTTGACCCGATGAGGTAGGACAACACTAAACCGGAAGTTGTCATTTTACCGTCTGTCCGATCAGCGGTTTTGTACATTTTATGTAATTGTCCATTCCATTACGTAATGGCTAAATTTTGAAGTGACTCGATGAGGTAGTTTTCTTACTGCAGCCTTTTGGAGTAAGTTCACATCCAAATTGATTTCATCTGTACTCTGTTTTTCCAAATCTTTCACTACATAGCGTTCTCTCACAACTTAACGAGATTACTCTGCAGTCCTATTTTCCTGTACTCAGTTTTTTTTGTTTGACAGAGCATAGGGAGCAGTGATGTGGCTTTCTTAAAAATTGTCCGAAGTAGATTTGAGAAAAAACGCAGTAGATTCAACTAATCTGCAGTAGATTTTCATATTTTCAAAATATAAATAAGATATAACATTCATAATTTAAAATAATAAAATAAATATTAATTTCTCTATAAAACGTAACAAAAACAGAATACAAAATAAATTACTTGTTCTTATATGCTGTCACAGCTTCGAGTAATTTTTTTTTTAAATATTAAGGGAACTTCAATGTTCTTATTCAACTTTGGTGACTTTTGATTGTTCGAAGAAAGTATGTAAAATGGTTTTCAGCAGAATAATTTAAACGCCATTTTATTTCCTTAAAAAATATCAAAGTGTGACTTTTTTCGGAATCTTAGAACGGTTTTTAAATAAAACAGTTTTCTTTAATATTTTTTTTTAATTAAAAAAAAATAAATCAAAAATGCAAACTTAAGCACAAAAATAACTTACATTTAAAAACAATACTTTAAAAAAATTCCACTTACCCGTTTTCAAAAAAAAAAAAATAATAATTTATTAAAACAGATATTATTTTAATTTAAAATTACTTTGGCTACATACGTCTTCCTGAACATAAAATTTGATTGTAATCGGTTAGCCAGTTTTCGAGAAAGTGGAATAAGAACAAACGGTCGGTTTTTTAAATGAAGGTCTTTTATGTGCTTATGTTTGCATTTTTGATTTTTTTTTTGGATTTTTTTAAAAAAATTGTGTAAAAAACGTTTTTTTTTGTACTGTTCCCATGATTTTGAAAAAAAAAAATCATAGTTTTTCACAATCTTCAAAGAAATAAAAAAGCGTTTAATTTTTTTTTTTTTTTTTTTGAAAACTATTTTCGTAGGTACCTACTTTTTTCAAACAATCAAAACTCAAAAAATCGAATAAGAAACTTTGAAATGTTATTAATATATTTCTAATTTTATTCGACGATGTGACCGCACATAAGAGCAAATACGTGTGGTCCAGTCGTGCAATTTTTTTTTAAATGTTCGTCGACAAATGAAAACTGATTAAGGTTCTTTTCTTTCTTATACAGCGTTTTCGTCGTTTTTTAGTTCAACCTAAAAGCTAATATTTAAACATAATAGAAAAATGTTACAATGCACAAAATTGAGGTCATTGTACCTTCATGCACCACCTTTGCATCTAAATGTTAAAGAAGTTTTACTTTTGTATGATTTCATTCAGTGATAGAATTAAAAAAATAAAGATTTTTGTTGGTAAGACCAAAAGTGCAGTAGATTTAACTTAAGGGCAGTAGATTTATTTTTAGAAAAAAATGCAGTAGATCTACTTTGCAGTAAAGTCACAACCCTGATAGGGAGTATATTCGCCTGGCACCTGGATGCACGGAGAAGTGTTACCACTCCCCACACTCACTTGCTGTATCTTCCAAGCGTCCAAAGAGGTTGAAGTTGAAACCCAATATTGCAGTGGAGTAATTAGACACCCGATTTTCACCACGTTAAGGTGAGAGTAGAAGTTGGTAGACAGAGGTGGTTTTGGAAAAAAAATTGAAAAAAAAGATGGATACTGTACTGGTACCCTCTCTTGATCTTGATGTGGACTCATGTCTACGGCTTTGAATATCATTATTTCCACCCAGAAATGTAAAACAAAAAGTTAACACAATAAATTTGCACAAGTGTTTTAAAAATCATATTGCAAAAGCGGTAAGCAAATTTGTCAGGTATTCGTCAACCTTTAATTAATTTGGAGCAATAAGATTATGCAGGTATTTAAGATTTTTAGATTTAATATAACAACCTTCTGAACTCTCAATTTGTAATAGTTAAGGAGGCCTTAAACATGCATAATAAAACTAATTCTCTAATATGTATAATAAATATTTAATAAATATTTAGTTTTTTATTTAAGGGGTTGTAAAACAGCCTAACAAGTTTATATTATAGAGATATCTTGTACATTATAGTTTAAACTATTATGATACAATTTGATCTAATTTTTAACCAATTTATTAAAATACATGCATTCCACTCAATACTTCATTGAGTTTAATCAATCAGTTATTTAAATTGCTTCAAATTGAGTGAAAAGTGTGATTATAATTATTTGCATACAAATATCTCGTTTCCACAAATTCATGAAGTTATTTTTCGTTGAAAGTTTTAAAGAAAGAAAACACGAGAGCATTAGCTACATGTTGTCATCTCACTTGCACTTTCGTTTCATATCCGAATGGCAAATCCCAAGCAACTTTCAAGAGAATATTCTCCTAGAGTTCGAATTCGATGAACTTGATAATCAATTTCGAAAGAAATCATTTCTCTCTTAATTTTAAAATTGATTTTATTTAATTGATTTTTTCTTGTGAAGAGCTTTTAATTTGACAGCTGATAAAAAAAAACAATTAAATACGAGTGTGGGTTGTTGGGTCTGTTCTTATCACCTATACAAAGTGCAGATAATTTTGCTTTCCATTTAAAAACTAATCGTCGCCGCAACCAAAATGATACGAAGTATCCTCTTAAGAAACAAAATGTCAGACATTGGACTTATACAAAAAAATATATCATCATTGGTTCAATCCAAGGGATTCATCAATGGATCATGGGTGGATTCTTCTAATCGTGAAACATTTGCCGTCACAAATCCAGCCAATGGCAAGGTAATTGGAAACGTTCCAAATATGACTGCAGAGGATGCCCAAAAGGCAGTAGCGGCAGCTAAGAAGGCACTTCATGCTCCAGAATGGGCTGACCTTCCTGCTAAGCAAAGGTCGATATTATTAAAGGTAGGTAGATTATTCAATCTATGCAGTGAGCCCCTTTATTAGCTAGATTATCTATTAGTCCTGGTATAGCCTTATCGAAAAAAATCGTGATGAAATTGCTAAAATCATGACTGCAGAGTCTGGGAAGCCAATTAACGAGTCATTGGGTGAGGTGACCTATGGAAATTCGTTCATTGAATGGTTTGCAGAAGAAGCACGAAGAATCAATGGAGAAGTGGTACCATCACCAACACCGAATCGTGAATTGATTATCATGAAACAGCCAATGGGTGTAGCTGCACTAATTACTCCGTGGAACTTCCCACTGGCCATGATAACAAGAAAAGCGGGAGCAGCATTGGCTGCTGGTAAGAAAGTTAATAACTCTATTATTAAATCATGAGATCATTGGGTTTTCTTTACAGGATGTACAGTAGTTATCAAGCCTTCAGAGGATACTCCTCTCACTGCTCTGGCAATCACAAAGCTCGCTGTCGATGCTGGCATTCCAAATGGTGTAATAAATGTTGTCACTACCAACAAAGCCGCTCCTGTAGGTGATGTGTTCTGCAAGAGCCCGGATGTCGCTGGTATTTCTTTCACCGGATCCACAGAAGTTGGCAAGCTGCTATATAAGAACTGTGCCGAAGGAGTAAAAAGAATTTCTCTTGAGCTCGGTGGCAATGCTCCTTTTATCGTCTTCGAGTCGGCAAATCTAGAAAAGGCTGTCGATGGAGCCATTGCATCGAAATTCCGTAACTGTGGGCAGACTTGTGTGTCAGCAAACAGATTCTTTATCCAAGCAAGTGTTTATGATAAGTTTATCGATCTCCTGAAAGTCAAGGTAGCTGCCCTTAAAATCGGCTCAGGGGATTGCGCAGATATCCAAATTGGTCCTTTGATTAATAAAGCTCAATTTACCAAGGTGAGTGCATTTGTAGATGATGCGAAAAGCCAAAAGGCCACAATAATCGCTGGTGGCAAGCCTCGCCCAGACATCGGTGAATTGTTTTACGAGCCAACTATAGTCACAGATGTGAAACCACCTATGAAGCTGTACACGGATGAGGTCTTTGGTCCCGTAATGTCTATAATTAAGTTCAACGAAGAAGAGGAAGCCGTTACAAGGGCCAACGATACAAACAGAGGTCTAGCTGGCTACTTTTACAGCGAGAATGTGCAACAAATATTTAGAGTTGCTCGGAAATTAGAAGTCGGAATGGTTGGTATCAATGAGGGAATCATTTCAACGGCTGAAGCGCCGTTTGGAGGTGTCAAGGAATCGGGGATAGGTCGTGAAGGATCACATCACGGAATCGATGAATACGTTGAGATTAAATATCTTTGTTTAGGCAATTTAAAATATTAAATTTAAAGATAAAGCGCACAATGCACTAAAATAACCTGCGATAGCACAGTCTTCCATATATTTAATTTAAGTAAATGCATGTTGTTCCTTAATCCGCTGTAAGATTGTTAACTAGTTAGGCTTAGTTTAATATGTAAACTATAATTATTATTTAAATATATGATAAATAATAAAAAAAAGTTCATTATGTTTATTTACATAAAGAAGTCTTATCACTAAAATGTATTTAGCCAGTGTTATCCGTAAGGATAAGAGGCTGTAACCATGCTTCCAGGCGGGCATTCAGGGAGTGTCCTAGTCTTCTCCTTGGTTGACTGGATTATGAACTGTTTGTCTTACTGGATAGTGGGCTAGCGGCATCATGGAGTCGAACCACAAGAGCGTCTCATGAGAGACGGGCGAGCCTCACCTAGGGTCTAAAAGTAGGCACCGTGGGTTAACAGGAGCCCCGGTTGATTACGTGAGCTTGTCTCGGTAGCAGTCGCCTGTTAAAATTGAGGTAGGCCCCCTTGTGGGAGCTTCACGGGGGCTGTGGTTACTCCAAATGCGGAAGCGAAAAGGTATTTTTGGTTTTTGAGAGGATGGCACGGCTTCGAAAGAAGCGTGTGTTCATTGTCTTATTTAACATTGATACTAGGGGTGCATGATATGCCCTGCTTCTTAGCAAGGAGGATGGATTTTCCATGAGAAATTCATCATTTGCTACTAGAGTGGTTTGGCAGCCCACTCTAGTTGATATTGTGGTCTGGCAAACCACTTCTAGGGGTCTTGTCCGCCCCAAGGGAACTCCTTAAGTGGGTAGGACCACCGTCTGTCCTATTCCTATGTCTCTTTCGGAAAGGATGGAAAACAGCATTTGTCCAGCCAATCCCTAAAAAAAGACGAATCTTCTTCTCCCTCAAATTATCGACCAATTCTACTTAAGTCCCTTCTTTGCAATGTCATGGAAACGCTGATTATTTTTTTCAGCTTAAGAAATATCTTGAGGACCAAAAGCTTCTTAATGACAGGCAGTATGGCTTTCGCAGCAATAAATTCACTGGTGATTTGATGGTGTATCTCACCGAATCAATCTCTTCCTCGTTTTGGTGAAAGTAATATTTTTGCGCTTGATATTTCAAAAGCATTTGATAGAGTTTGGCATCAGGCCTTTTATCGAAAATACATGCATTTGGACTCGACGAATCTCTTCTTCGTTGGATTAGTAATTACATTTCGAAACGGTCAATATAAGTTTTAGTGGGCGGATTCAACTTTGATTCTAACAAAAAAACCCTGGCGTGCCCCAGGGCTCTGTTTTGTCTCCGACTCTCTTCCTTATATTTATCAACGACTTATTATCTGAAACAACTAATCTAATCAATTGTTTCGCTGACGACAGTACTCTCATTATAACCGATCATCTCTCAGTTATCGGTATGTGCACTACAGACCACATCACCTTCTGTGGAATGACCAAATATTTCACGTTGCCAAAAATTTAGGTGTTTAGGTTTTCTTCGAAGATGCAAGAAGTTCTTCACCTTGTTTGATCTGGCTACAGTATATAAAGCATATATTCGCCCTAAAATTGAGTATAATTCGCACATTTGGGCAGGTGCTCCTGTAACCCACTTGAGTTTTCTAGATAGAATATAAAAAAGAGCTTTAAAAATGATAGGTAATGGAACAATAACAGAAACATTTACATCTCTGAAGCACAGAAGTAATGTCTCCTGCCTTTCATTATTTTATCGCTACTTCCATAAACAATGCTCTATCGAAATAGCCAGCTGCATGCCACCCCTTAAACGATTCAACCGTAATTCTCGCACTGCAAGGAATGCCCATCAGTATACCTTTGAGCCCATCTTCGGACGTACTGTCAAGTAC
The DNA here is from genome assembly GCA_963971375.1 of Platycheirus rosarum. Classification (NCBI taxonomy): domain Eukaryota; kingdom Metazoa; phylum Arthropoda; class Insecta; order Diptera; family Syrphidae; genus Platycheirus; species Platycheirus rosarum. The sequence continues at coordinate 129,434,476 of OZ020509.1, read as the reverse complement.
AGGTATTCTTTCTTCAGCAGTACCACGCGAATTTGGAATGCCTTGCCAGACTCTGTCTTCTTAGAACAATAACACTGTCAGTTTTTTTTTTGCAGTATTGTGCCCCTGAATATCCTTGTGTAAAGTTGGTAGCAATGGAACAGCAACATCAAATTTAGGACTTTGATCTAACGATGACTGTTGCTGGTCTATTATAGCTTGAGCAATTGAAACACGTAGGTTCTAAAATAATGGCGGCCGCTGTTGCTGGTGCAATTTATGTTGCTGGTTCAATCTGTTTCGCGCATAATGCGTCGAAAACTCGGTGCTTTCTTCTTTCAAACTTACAATCCATTTTTGTATATAGAACCTATAGTACTACCATTAGCGTTTGAAAACTAGCGCCATCTAGTGCGTCTACATCTCCCTAAAGCTTTTCTCTGAGTGGTGGCCGCAACGTAGACTTTTAGTCGGGGAAATGTACTCAACACATATGCAATGTTAAAAAAAGACAGAACGACGAAGATATATATAAAGTAATAGCAGTCAGAAGGAAACAAACCATGAACACTTTTTAATGTTATTACATTACCATTTTCTTAAAATAAGCGGTGATGAGAGAATGCAAGATAAATTTACCGTTTTAACGAATTTTGTTGAAATTTGATTATTGGTTTGGTTTTTTTTGTGTACAATTTGGAATGGTTACCATGTTTGATTATTATATCAATTTTTTTAAGTCTGCAAAAAAATTAATTTGAGTTGAATTACCTACCTAGTTACTTATTTTACAAATAAAACACATTGTTTGCAGATATTTGTACCTATGTTACTGCTTTAGAGTATCTTCACTTATCACGTCAAATATCTAGTACTAAATCTACTACTAACTACTAAATATACTACTAAATATACTACTAACTACTAAACATAGTACTAATATACTACTAACTACTAAATCTAGTAGTAAATATACTATTAAGTACTAAATCTAGTACTAAATATAGTACCAAAACTACGATAATACTAAATTCTAGTACTAAGCACTAAAAATCTAGTACCAAAATATTATTGTACCAACAACATAGTACCAACTGGCACCAGTTTTATATTTAACTAACGTTCGAGATTGAACAATATTTATATTAAAACTTTAAACAGTCGAATCCGAATATGGCAACATTGGTAGTTGATTTTGGTATAAGAAATACAGAAAATACAGAAATAACAAAATTTCTTGAAAAATGCAAAATCCAAAAATAATTGAAGACGCACAATCTTGGTTTGTTTACGAAAAATCAAAGGGAAATCCATTAATTTTTGTTTCCCTTACTCTGCCATACCATATGGTCTAGTGTCACTTTTTGAACCTTTCACTCGTACTTATTATTCATTATTTCTGCCTATTCTTGTACTCGTTCTAACTAAAGACTTTTTTCAAACAAACCATACAACCTACTCTGTCATCATTATATTTCTTTCTACTCTCCAAAACCCATACAAATGCATATCGTGTTGATAGAAAAAGCTATTGCAGCGACGTTGCGGCTCTACCTCGCTTAACTAGAAGCTGCCTCATGATAGTTCATATACAAGGCTTTCACCTGCTATTTTCTTTTTCGTTTTCTTTTATACTGAAATAGCAGTATCGTTAAGTGCGAACTTGCCCTTAAAAATATATTTTTCCATGAAGCTGTTTCCACCCTTAAAAAGCTTTTCTCTGGAATTTACTTGCAATTTACTCTTAATTTATTTTCGAAACTTCAAAATTTGGCGCAAAGTCAATAGTCAAACAAACAAATTTGATTTTCGGCTTTTGCTCTAAAAAAATTACGAGTGCGTTGAAGTTTTTTTTTTTTTAAACCAATTTCACAATAAAGAATAATATTCAAAATGAACGATTCGTGTAAGTCTTTATTAAAGCATTTATAAACAAAAACTTTGTGATTAATTCTTTTAAAAGTTGGAGGTGATGCATTTAATGCAACTCAAGGTGGTGGTGCCGGTGCCGCTTCGGAACAAAAGGCAGAAGTAAGTTTTTTCTCCATATTTCTGTTACACTTTTATGCAAACAAAATCTTCCTCTAGGGAGTCGTGCCTGTGGTAATTAAACAGGTTCTCGAAGCACCGGAAGGCAACTATCAAATGTGGGGAATGACATTCGGAATGATTACATGTGTTGCTATTGTCCGCTCCATTGATACATCTTCGACTAAAATGACATACCATTTAGAAGATCATACTGGACAAATTGAAGCTCACTACTGGTTGGAAGAGGGTGATACTCTCAAGGCACCAGACGTAATGCTTAACAACTATTCCAAAGTTTTTGGAACTGTCCGCCAACATGGTGGCCAGAAAACGTTGATGGTATTCAAAATGTTGCCGGTCAATGATGCCAATCAACTTGTTACGCATTTATTGGAAGTTCTTCATTCGAGATTTAAGGCAGAAGAATATTCCAAGGTAGATGCGGTTGAAAGTGATGTAACTTTTAGATTGACATGGAGAATTTTCTTTACAGAAGGGAGATAGTGGCGGAGGTTTTAATGATTTCAGTTTGGGTGGAGCGCAAACGAGTGGACAAGGAGGTGGCAACAACTTGGGACTTGAAGGAAAACAGTTGGCAGTATTCCAAGCAATAAAGAATCATGCTTCTGAAGAGGGTATCAGTCGTATGGATCTGCAAAAGAGATTCAGTCACATTTCAAGGAGCGAACTGGAGTAAGAAGCCATTTTATTTTTTGCGTTTTGTACTTTATTTACTTTGTCTTTGTTTTCAGCACAATTCTTGATTTCATGACATCGGAAGGGCACATATATTCCAGCATTGATGCTGATCACTTCCTTAGCACAGATGGTTAGGTAGATTTACGTCACAGCTTTGTTACTTTGTACACATTTCATTTTTACAGTTATTTAATATAAGTAGCTTCTTTTATGGAGGCACCAAATGTTAATGTTTTTATTTTGTCATTCAATTTTGAAACCCAGTAAGTTCTTTTAAGTATGTCTAAGGAATTGCCTGTTGGAATGCAACTGAATGTTGCACACTACTTCTTTAAACCACGATTGTTATGATCTCGACTGGAACTACAATTCTCGACGTCGACAAGCCACCCGCTTCAGGATTGTTCCATATCTGAGGCCAACTAGATGTAGTTGTGGTTATATTTGTTTGATCAAGGAGTATTTGCGACTGTGCCTTCAGTGATGGCGTTCGTAAAAATCAACTATCGCTCTTGACCATTTCCCTGAATGCAGATCCTTCTTACCTTTTAACCTTGTCAGTCTTAAGACCCAGTAAATTGAATATATTAATAATTCTATACCCCTTAGCATATTTGTATGAACAAGGATATGTCAAAGCTTCCGCCAGCATTAGAATGATCCTTTGAACTAATGCGAACCAACCCCATGGCGTTGAAGAAGCCTTGTCACTGCATTCTATGAACGCAACACTATTTATGTAACGAAACTCAAAATGTTGAACAAACAAGAAATCGACTATTTTCCATTTATTTCATTAAGACAAAATTAGCAGTGTTTTAATTCTCAAGAAAGAAATTCTATAAGTTAAATATAGTCCCTACTAGTGGTGGTGTGCTTCGGCCTCCTTCTTCTTGGCTGCAGCATAGGCAGCTTTGTTTTCGGGAGAGTTAGCTAAAAAAGAAATAGAAATTTGTTTATATATATTCGTCCAAAGTATTGTTAAGCATAATTTACCAAGCTTGTGGATCTTATAGAAGACTGGGAATGAGACAGCAAGGCCGATGAAGTAATATTTCCAGACCCATTGGTTCTTGATGTAGTATTTCAATGGAAATTGAGCAAGTTTTGCCGAGAATGTGTAGGGGAATTTCATGGGACGACCCAATGGTTTTTCAACTGCTTTATCGGCCATTTTTTTGTTTTTATTTGTCTAAGGAATTAATAATTCTTTTAATATTATTTAATCAAAATTTAATGTAAAAAAATTATGTAACCTATATCCTGGTGAACCACGAATCGAACAGTCAAAAAATTGTGACAGTAGAGCTTAATTCGAAGTGAAGTTGGATGTGGTTCATGTTTTCAGCAGTTTTGAATGCATCCAACAGTGAAAGTATACAGCATAGAACATTTTTGCAGTATGGACTTTTGTATATACACTGCATATAGTACTATTATGAAACATAATATTTTAGTTCTGAATCAAGTCGAAATGAGGCGTGCTGAAATTGCCAATTGGTGTGAATATAGAATAAGTACAGACAAAAAAGTGTATTAAATATTGGTAAAATATCGATTAAGGTTCTTGTCTTCACTATTTAGAGTTAGTTTCGAATCAACCAGGAAGATGGCCAGGCGAAAAATTACCACCATGAGAGTACTATAGAAAATGTATATACAATGGTATGGAGCCTTTCAGTTTTGCAAGGTATGTAGCTATGAAGTAGCAGGAGCAAATTTAGAACTTTGTTCAAATGAGCTGTTACTGGCGTTTTCTAGCTTGAACAATTTAAATACATATAGTTTCAATAATAGCGGCCGCTGTTGCTGGTTCAATATTTTCCTCCCAAAAGCCCTAAATTCAGTTTGCTTCTACCTAGCCTAGAATTGAAAAAATCGTATTGCACCAACATAGTTACCATTGCCAATTCAAAACACTTCTATATAGCATTTTAATTGTTATCATATTCGGCTTTCGGTTTTGTATCTTTTGAGTACAAATTTAGGTAGGTAGGTAGGTGATCGTCGTATTTGTGAATAGTACTGAGTTGGAAAATCGTTAAAATGCAGTTAAATTTTGTTGGCTTTTGGTAGTTTTTTTTGAGTTATTTTCTCGAAGTTTGCAAGTGCATTACGTGATCATATTAATTCGGAAAATATTTTTACGTGATAAGAGTGATGTGGTATTGTAAACAATAAAAATAAATACATATATTATTAAATACGTTACGTTACAATTCGTAAATATTTGACAGGAAAACATCGTTCCAAAATGCATAGTTGAAGTGTCATATAGTTACGATTTGTAACTATTTCCAACTCATGTCCATGACATAAGTCAAAATTAGTTTAGTATTCAAATCAAAATTCAAACATTTGTATTTGTTTTGGTGGTGTTTAAAAAATTAAAATGGATTTACAATGTTTGAAAACATGATCTGCAACGATAATACAAATAGAATTATTTTCGATGGCAAAATCTGTATTTTATTAAGTATTTATTTGGAGAAGTACGTTACTTTTTTTTATATTTGTTTGACAGATCAACAAAACAATGTCTAACAATAAAGGGGCCGAACCATAGAATCCGTTCGTTTGCTGCGTTGCCGCATACAACTGACTGCTCGATTAAATACACGTGTTCTTATGGGAGTGACCCATAGGAAGTGAGTGAAGCCAATCACTTATACATTTAGTAGTAAATTAGTGATTCGAATTTGGATAATTTTGTTTTGCGAATATATTAAACTGTATAACTTTTGTAAAATTAGGTGCATCAATTAGAATATTCTAGTATCTTAACAGAAAAACAAAAATCAATGTGACCTTCATAGAACAAAAATGAAAAAAACAACAGTTTTTTAAGAGAAATGAAGACATTTCTTTTGTTTCACAAGTAAGAATTGTTTTATTTAGAACGTAAATCAATGTGAAGGGGTGTTTTGAGTATATTTTAAATATTGTAGAACAATTTAGAATAGATTTTGTGTGGTATTAAACAATGAAAACAATAAATTTATTGAAAATAAAAATGCACAACTTCAATGGACAAGATTCACTCTCTATTTGTCAAACGACGCATTGGTTTCCATTGTTTTTTTGGTAAGGCGCTTAAAATATTTTGAGCACATGTAAGTATGAAGTTATGTTGGTAAGTATTTGTGACTCGTGAATATTTATCATTTTTTTTTTTTTTTTAAGTATTTGTCATTTTGTCAACAAGTTAGTACCTATCAACTTATCTGTATTATATCTAGGTCCAGTGGTGTATTTATGCAGCGTATGCGTGAAGCGAATGAGCACAAATTACTTCGGGAAAATATTCAGATTTCTGAAAGCTGAGTGAAGGAGACAAAATAGGTTTGAAATACTTTAATTAAATAAAGATAAAGTCAAGACTTCCCCCCGCGGCCCCCGTAATACCATATTTGCCTGAAGATTTTGTATTACCTCAGTAAGTTACTTCAATTAAAATTATCAAATAATTTTTTTTAATTTGTTTGTTTTTATCAAAAAGAAACGAACCTACTTGTAGCAAATGCATAATAAACAGGACGCTGCAAAAATTACTGTACAAATGCATGTTTCAGGGAAATGTTGCTAATAAAATTGATTCAATTAGATGAGAAAGAAAATACTGTTTTAAATTATTTAAATAAAACAAGCATAACTTTAAAATTAAAAAAAGAGCTTAAACTGTTTGACTTGTTTGCGACACCAGCCCTCGTGAGTACACTAGCGGAAAAAAAATTAAACCTCAATTTTGATATTTCATCCAGTAATCCCAGACTTTGGCAATTGGCAGCAGGTTTTCCCACGTTAACATGTTAAAATTTCCTTTTTTCTCTCCGTGTTATTTGGAATATCCTACAATTAATCCACAAAGTAATAAATACAAAAAAAAACTCTTAGATTTATTGAAATTAGTTTTTTATAGCTTGGTAAATTACAAGTTCGTAAAATCTTTAGAACCTAAACTTTGTTCCGATTTTGGATTGTCATACTGCAAACTTAATAAAAAGCCTAAAGGTGTGTGAAACATTTATTTTAAACATTTAAGAAACATAAAAAACCTTTCAGAAATGTTTTTTAAATGTTTATTTAAGTCTGGACGCTTCGCAAAACATTTCTGAAATGTCTATCTGTTTTCTCTTCCGAACGAAAATCTTTCTTTATTTTCATGCATTTTAGTTTAGTTGACAGGTTTTGTTGTTTTTATTTGTTTGTGTTTCGTTCGTGATGACAAAACGCGACGCTATGATTGCTCCTTTTTACATCATGAAGTACAGAACTGGATACATAAAATGGGAAACAAATAAACATTTAAGAAATGTTTCAGAAATTTCTGAAATGATGAAAAAGGGAAACATTTCGAAATGTTTTTTAAACAAACCTTTATAGTCGTCACAAGGAATTGGTCTCAACCTCTGACCATTTTGTCAGGATTTTTATTAACTTTGTCTTTTATCATTAAGAACAAATAGTAAGAAATAAATAAAAAGAAACGTTGGTCTTAAGACACGCCTTTTAGAACGCAACTGGAATTTGGACGTGTCTTTGAAGAATAAGAATGATAGGAAAAAATGCCAAAACACATTATCTACTGCCTTAATAGTGTTTTATTTGATCATAATTCATTAGTTTCTTTTATAATCTTAATAAAATCAGCAATATTTGAAAAGATTTGAACAATAACCTGAAACCTCTTTTTTCTGCGGGATTTTAAAAAATCGCTTTTTTCCTTCTAGTGCTTTTAGCTTGTCTTAGGCACAAACCAATAAAAAAGAAAGTTGTCCACGATCTAAAAAAACAAGATGTCGAACACTTCTCTGGATGGAATTCAAAAGTGTCCGTTATGTTTTACCGGTAAACGCGACCTTTTGAATTTTTAAAAACAGATGTCGCGAGCTTCTATGTCAACATTTTAAGTAGTTATTTTTTTTCTGAAGTGGGTTCAGGAGAGCTAGCATCGCATTCTCAATTTTGGCGACATTTTTTTGACAATTGTTGTATGAAGCTGACATTAGACTAGCAGTCCATAATATAATACGTCCATGACTCACACTATTTAAAAAGAGGCTTCATCAATATTCAAAAACACGTCTTCCTGTACTTTTTATTCAATGACACACAAACACTACCTAAATCCAAAAAGTTGTCAAACTTTCAAATCTGATTTTAACTAGTGCATGTCTTTTTATGTTTTTAACTGAGAAAAACTTAGTGCAGCACCAAACGTTTTCAGCAGTGTGAAGTTAATGGATTAAAAATAGGTTGTCTATAATTTTGTGCCATTGTCTTTTCAAACCATCCAGGTTTCAATGGGTTGAAATACACACAAAATGTCATCCAAATCGGTCCAGCCATATTAAGCAGTTAGGTGACAAACACACGTACAGAAGAATTATATATATTTATCAGAACCGAACGAAACGTCCGTCCCTTCCGATATTTCAAATTTATAAAAGTTACCTTAATACACCAAAAGAAGTCATCTGTAGAACGCATTAGGACAAGGCCGAGACTAACCACCACCAACATAGAGAAAGAAAAAAACAATTTTTATTTATAATTAATTTATTTTCAAGATTTTTTTTTATTAAATCTAGAAACAAGACAAAATGTACATAATTTTGCCTTGTGTGTGTTTATGTAAAATGATCAATGAGATGCTTCGCAGTTATAATTATTTACTTTTTTTTTTAATATTTTACTATAAATTCATTGACAGAAGAAAATAATATACCTGCTTAACTTCTATAAATATATTTTGCAATGGCAAACGAAAAAGAATTAAGAAAAACACAAGTTTTTCTTGTTGGCATTCTCACAAACAAATAGTGATCTTTTTTTTTTTTTTTGTTACTAAATATTTATTTATTTGACGTTGTGTTCAATTCATAAAGTATACAAAAATATATTTAAAACAATTAACAAACTAGTTTAAGAATGAAATAATAAGATATTTGATTTGCACGATTGATTTGAATTTTAAATATGTTATAAATTTTTATTTCAAAATTTTATTTTACAAACGAAACACAACTTTGCAAATTTACAAAAAAAAGGCAGAAGCATAATCAAAAAAAAAAAATATTAATTCTTTTCTTTTTACAGCAATTTTCATAGTTTTATTCTTTTTTATAAAACAAAAGCACGTTAATTTATTTTATTTTTTTCAAAATCTTCAATTTATTCCTTATAATTAATATCTACTACTTGAATAAGTTTAAACTATTGAAAAAAAAAAATTGCTTTACGCTTTCTGCTGCGTCAAACAATAATAAAATCAAAAACATCTAACACATTTACATTATTATATTATGTTCACCGTTATATTTTTGTTTATGGTTCATGTTTTATGGGAAATGTGTGTGGATAAAAAAATGAAAGATACACTTTGCACGATTTGGTTACAATTAATCAATAATTACATTAGACTCCTTAATACCAATTACACTTAACATTACACAGAAATAAACCATAATAAAAAATAAGAACAGTTAAGGAAAATCAAAAGAAAGATTTGCCAAAAACACGCAATTTTCGTATAGGAAGTCAGGAAAATAAAGTACAAGATTACATTCACCTTAAGTTGCATGGCTTTATTTTGAACATTTAAAAATATGTTTTTTTTTTTAACTTTTTTAAGTTATTACAAGGAAATTAAATAATAAACAGTAAACAATACAGTACAACTACTGTAAAATTAATTTTGTCTTTGTTGTCTAAACTTAAAATACAATAATAGTTAAAAAAAAACTTATTTTTTTTGTTTATAAAGAGAATAATAAAAAAAAAGAAAATGAATTAATTGTAAAAACTAAGTGTCCTTGTTGGATCTGCGTATGGTTGGTTCTCCTTTCTCTGTTGTTGCAGTTTGTTGCTGATGTCTTCTTTTCGTAGGGTTGGTACTTTTACTTTAAGGGTTTTTATTTGATATTTTAAGTCTGCAGACACGTATTTTGATTTTCCTTGTTGTTGGTTTTTTGTGTTTTATTAATTAACAATAACCAAATCGAGCTAAATCTCATCTTGATAAACTGTGCGACCTTTCGCGGCTGCTACTGCCAGAAGCGGCAACATTATTGCCGACATCACCGATGCGTTGGTGAGGTGGGAGTTTTTCAAATATTGGATGGCGCAGTGCTTCTCCTGTAAATATTTATATAAAATTGATGCATTCAATAAAAAGAACATAGATATGGTTTGGAAAGATTTCTAACCTGTACAGGGTATAATTGTCAAGCTTGTGAATGCTTTTGACTGTTCAGTTCAGTTGTTTTCAAATGTTTGAGACATATTTCTTAATATTAAGATAACATTAGCCAAGTAGTTGACTTATTACTGATAGAATCAGTAAGGTTATGGGACAAATATACAGATGCTGTAGCAACAAAAATTAAAAGCATACAGAAAACAGAACAGGTTATGGAGCAGGACTTAGCTTGGTTCAGCTTATCAGAAAATGTAAACAACAACGTTTGAACAAGGGCAAGGTTAAACATGGCGTTTTGTTTTAGTTCTTAAGTCCAGTGCTCACAATCGCGATAGAAATTACAAACATAAGAACAAAATAAACATGTATTTCCATAAAAGAAAAAAACATAGAAAAACCTCGCTTCAAAAACAGAAAAATAAATCTTCATCTCAATCAGACACAACATAATAGTTGCTTATTCAATTCAAACAGCTTCGATTGTGTCCAGTCTCAAAACATTACACAAAAATGACACTTTTACATAGTTTGTTATATAAAAAAACACATAAGACAAACGCACTCACCTAACGTTATACGCTGACTTGGCTCATACTCTAACATCTTCTTAATTAAGTCAAATAGCTCACAGTGCTCATCACTTTCGGACATCAGGTACCTAAACAGTGGCTTACAATGATCGCGGACATACCGTCCAGCTGATGATTTCTCATCCCAGTCCAACTTACCATGATAGAAGTATTTTGTTTTGGTTTTACTGAAAAGAACATGATTACTACAAATTAATTTTGTTTGTGTCAATAACTGATCATAGAGAATGTAAACATGTCTCAATTTTATTACCGTGCCATGCGATATGGTATCTGTCCTAAGATGCGTTCCATCATGGCAAGATGTTCACGATTGTCATGTGTTTGAAAGAGTGTAATGCCTAAATACAACTCAAATAATATACAACTGTTTTGGGGAGAAAAAAACAAAATGAAATAAAGTTAGTTTTAAGATATTCTTCTATCAATTAGCAAGACAATCTTACCCAATTGACCAAACATCGCAAGGTTGCGACCATCCCAATTCCAGGATAACTTCTGGAGCTCGATAGTGACGCGTCGAGACTATTGTGCTGTGATGTTCATGATCAAATGTAGCGCTTCCAAAATCAATTAGACGAACATCTGTACTTTTGACGCGACGAACTTCGCGATTCTACAAAAAGGAATAAAATAAGCAATTTATTCGATTGCAAAGTTTTCTTATGGTAAAATCTTACAATCTTATGATTATAGTGTGTTGTGTATTCCGAGTCAACGAATAATATGTTCTCAGGCTTCAGATCCGTGTGCGTTAATCTGTTGTCATGTAAGAATTTAACTGAATAGCAGAGTTGGTATGCCATGTGCCTCACTTGTTCTAGCGGATATGGTTCATAGTTGTTCTCTCTCTGTTTAAATTTAAGAAATTAAATCGACTTTGTTATAAAAAAATATGCATATTTCTAAGAAACTTACCAAGAAATCGAAAACACTCAAACCGAGCATTTCAAATGCAATGCACATGTGTCCGTGATAATCAAACCAATCAATCATTCTTACACACAAACTGCAAATAAAAGAAAAAAAAAATACAAAAAAAATGCATTAATAATATTTCCAATTGAAGTTTTCATAAGGCGACTACAGAATAAATGAGGTGAATAAACTACAAGCCATTTATAAACAATTATTATTTGTCATTTGACTTCGGCATCTTTATTTAGATAACCAACATTTGTCATGGGAACATTTATTTATATGAATACAATGGCTTTTGGCATTGCGAAATTTATTGCAAAAGTACAAACAAACTGCTTTTAAGTTTAGTGGAAACGGAATGTTTAATCACTTGTCAGCGGTTCTTTATGAGTTTATTGAAATATTATCAATCCATTGACTTTTATACACATATATATTAACGTTAAAGTTTGCAACAAGAAGGAAGATGCGTTTTGAAAGAATTAACACATTCATTTTGTTTAAACTAGAGCCAATATAGTGTTATGGAATATTTGTTTTCCTGGGCATTACATTCGCTTGATGAATTTAAGTTTAAGCGAGGGAGGAATCCAGAGGATTTGGATGTTACAAACAGTCCTCCTTAAAAATATTTTAGGCACGCGAAAGGCTTCTCAGTTAGCCAGTTCACTATTCTTGAGATTTCCGAGTTCTCAAGAAGTTGTCTTAGTCAATTTTGATGGAGCTGAAAAAGTGGTTTCTCAAAAGTCTAAAAACGTAAAAAACGCGTTTTCGGCGGCGTCTGTCAGAGGTTTGGCACCTGGGAGTCGTCTGTCACAAAAATTTTCGCAATCAGAGTATCGAGGGCGTTGGGATGCGATGCATTTGAAATGGTTTCCTTCACTAATGCTATTTCCAGAAAAATGGTACTTTTAACCTACGATTACTCGTTAATGCTGCCTCTGCTTGCTGGCAGACGATTGATGGCGTTATCACCTTGAGGAGGACTGTTTGTATATAACATCAATATCATTTGGTTTCCTCTCAGGCAGACCTTGGTTTGACAGAAAAAAGCAAAAACAAACACCGAAATTTCAAATGTAACGTAACCGAAGCCAAAGCTGAAGCCTGATTGTGTTTAAGCCATGAATGACTGGGGTCTCTAAGCTCTTCCGTCTGTGCAGAATATCAATGGAAAATCCATGCTGTTCCGCCAAGGCTCACGCATATTGGAAATCTGAATTAAGAAATAATAGTTTTGCAAAAGAAATTTAGTTGAGATCGTCCATTGAACATGAATTTATCGGCTTTGGTCGTGTGCAAAGTTTACGATTATCTTTCTTTTCTATCATTCGAGATGTAAATGTCAGATGCATGCAGCGAGATATAGAGGACATTTATAAATGAATTTTCCACTCGGGAAAAACGACACTCCAGAGATCCAAATGTGAAGGAAAGATGAAGAATGTTTTTGGAGTTCTGTGACGATACGGGGTTTATCATTTTAAATGGCAGAATCGAGTGTTGAAGAAGACAATTTTAAAAAGAAGGGAAAGGCAGGATTACCTATGAACTTTGGACGCTTTCATGGAAACGATAATCTTTCCCATAGTCAAAAAAGGCGATATAAATCAAACCATTAACTACAGAGGTCTTTCTTTTATGAACTTTGTTGCGAAAATTATGAAGAGAATCCTCAATGAGAGACTTAACATCTCTCTCGCCACTACTTTATGCATTATATGTTCATAAATGATCAAGATCAAGATATTGGAGAAGGACGCTTATCGACTCGCTCAATATAAGACTGCTGCTATATACGGACGATACGGTTATTTTGGAGGATGATGTCAATGTGTCAAGGACTATAGATGGGAGCAACAAACGAACGACGAATAAATAAATGTTATTCTAGATTCTAGGTTCTTTACAAACTCAACCCCAAATGATGAAAATATAATTTATATTAATGTTTACAACAAACTAAAATTGGCTTTTTAATTTGTGCAATAAGATAAAATTTGAGAAAACAAATTGGCTATCACGAATTGAAATCTGATTGCTAGGAACTGCCAACCTCTCTATTCGGGTCTCGCATACGAACCACACTTCGACAAACCACACTTGTTTTTGTTTCATTGGTGGTTGATAGTAACGAATAATATGAAAGAAGTTAAAATGGACGAATGTTCGTTCATTCGTTGGTCACTCTCATGTGAATAAAAGTTTACTGTAAAAATATGGCCTAGCGATAGGTTTATCGAAATAAGAGGAAATCATGTTTAGAAATGGGCGGAGTTTATCTTGCAAAGAAAATTGGAAACTGAATTGGGAAAACATGCGTATTGTTTCTAAATAACACATATAATTTTGGAGTCTTACTTTCACCGAAAATGAGTACAGCGAAGAGCTGCATAAACTCGACGAGGCAAAGCTTTCTGGCAAAAACAAAACATAAATAATCTAAGTGCGAAGTGAAAACTGTTTCAAGCTGTTTCTAGAGCAGTCCAGATTTACTACGCTCAGCTTTGGGGTTTCGGAATGTTTGAAAAAGTGGATAGGTTATAGCGTTATTTTTCGACAAGAATCTTAAAACTACTCCCATCTATGCACTTTCACCAGAGACAGGAGCCGAAGACCCTTCAATTTTATACACTCGTCTCAGATATGTAGCAAAGACGATATTCGAATACATCGAAAGAAGACTTTCACATCAACTTACCAAAATTCATTTAAAGACAAAATTGAGGCGCAGTTTGGGGTCCGATAGGAGTACAAGTGTTTGTAAGTTTGTTTGTCGTTCAAGAGGAAAATATTATGTCACTGATGATTCCGTACTCAACAAAATTACCTAAATTTTTAAAGCAAGTTGCGGCCTAATTTTTCTAAACCGTAATAGATTCGGACATTCAGCACTTCTTAGAATCTCCAGGTTTAACAGAATTTACGTTGGAATGTTTTGATAGTAGTTTGATAGGCTCACATGATACATACATCACTTAGCATGTCGTAATAAACTTAAACTAAAGAATACTACTTTATATACTTTTGTCATTATCGTAAGTTTTGTATCTTTAACTTGAATTGAAACTTATCAAATTTAACTGCAAAAAAGGATAAAGATAAGAACAAAAGAAGAACATTCTGTGTGGTTCTAAACGTTGAGAAGAAGTGTGATGTATGCAACATTAAGAAAATCCAACAACGACGTCTTGTCGTGGGGTTAAATGGTTCAAATTTAAAAGTTCTCTTTTTTTTTTGTAAAAATACCTGAAGACAGTTTAGTTCGAAGAAAAATTGTGAATTTTAATAAAATACTTACTGATCACAATTGGGATCCTTTTGAGCAATTTTTTCCAGTGCATTAATTTCCAGCTTAGCAGCTTCACGGTATTTCTCAACATTTTTGATAATTTTCAAGGCCATGCAGTGATCCCTAAGCAAAACAATCAAAAGGAATTAAAAATTGTAATATTTTAAACAAATGACCAACCTTTCCATGTCTTTGACCTTGACCACACGTCCAAATGTGCCTTCGCCCAGTGTTGCCATGATTTTATCTGTAAAATTTAAAATTCACATTGAAATTTTCACAGAACTTCTAATCTCCTATTCTTTTGTTTTTTAATTTATATTTTAATTGTGATGTTTCTTTAAATTTATTGATAAATTTTTTTAACTAAGTTTATACTTTTTGTGAACAAAAAAAAAATTAAATTTAATACCGTATATTGAAAAACCCGTTTTTATATTCTATATTTTAAAATTTACACATTTTTTTTATTTATCGTCTAGAAAGTATTTAAAAAAATCCTTATGAAATATTTCGCGATTAAATTTAAAATAAAAATATATATTTAAATTAAATAAAAAACGATTAGTTATTAAAAAAAAATATTACGACGGAATTTAGCGGACAAAAATTATATTTAAAAAACATATTTTTATAAAATGCTTTGACTAAGCAATTTGATAAAAATACATACATCAAACTACGCGTAATTTTTTTTTGAAATCTGAAGGAAGAAACAAAATGTAAAGATAGCAGGAAATTGTGAAAAAATTCAAAACAGAAAAAAATTCAAGAAAATTATAAATGGAAATGTTTTTTTTTCTATTTTAATTTTTTTTTGGTTTTGGTTTTTTTTTGTAAAAAAAATTGTCACGAACATCTGTTATGAAGAATATCGCCGGTGTGATAAATCAAGTGGCCATCAGCATCATCTTGAATAACTGGCTTTGCTTGCTGTTTTCAGTACATGATTGGGAGTTTGTGAGTTTCATCATCATCGTCATTGATTTGAACATCCATCCATCATAGTCATCAGTAATCAGAGGGGTTGTCATCGGTGGTGTTGGCAGAGAGAAAAAGTTCAATAGGGCATCATCGTCCAGAATAGAAACAGAGAGAATGACCAGAGGCGAGGCGACACAAGCCATCAACCATCAACCAAAACCATTTTCAGAGTAGTTACCCAAGTTGTTGTTGCAGAAGAAGAGTTGTGTGGTTGTTGTTGAGAAAATTTCACAATTCATCAATCAATGTTGTTCACACCATGATTACCATCATCATCATCATAATCAGAAAAAAACACGAGAAAAATACGGATCGTTTTTCGGTAAGAAAATTAGTTCGGACAAATTTTTTTTTGTTTTGTTTCATAACAAATTAATTAAAACAAAAAAATTATATAAATATATATGTAAAACAGAAAAAATATATTAATGTATTAATTATTTTTAGGTAAACTATATTATTAGATTTGCAATGAAAGAACAATAATTGCAACTCAATTTTTTTTTTCATTTCCTTCTGCGGAAATTGTTAACTTGATAGATATTACTTTCAGAAGTTAAGTCAAATAAATACGTTGGAGACTTAAATTGAAACAGTAACAAACAGAACTTAAGTATTTCTTTTAAGACAAATAAAAATATTTGACTTCAAAAATCTATACAAATCTATTGTAAACTTTTAATAATAAACCAAAATATAAAAAAAAAATAGAGATCAAAATAAAAAAATTATGAAGCAGCTGCTTCTTGCTAATTATTATGTGGATTGCATTCTCTCGTTACTTTGCCCTGCTCGCTAGTAACAGCAATTTTTTTTATAAATAAGAGTATAATTTTATTAAACGCTATCTGATTGATTTTAAATAAACTTTAATTTAAGCTCCAATTAACATACTTAACTATATTGAAGAATTCTTAAAATTCCTAAATAAAAATAATGTCATCAGATCATTAAGACTACAGCGAGCGACGAAGTAAATAAAAACTTAAACGAGTCAATAGTAAACATTTTTTCAACTAATTTAATTGATGAGAATGAATATATGTGACAGAAACAAGAATTTCACATCTTTCGCTCATCAGCGAATTGCTCCGGCTCGTCAAGTTTCGATAAGTTTTGCTGACGGATGTACATAAGCTGTGCTCACATCCGCATTTTTTTGATGAAAATTTGACAGCTAGCTTTTTTGGTGTTTGTAATGAAGAAAATTTGAAAGACACTTCCGTTCCCCTCCAACCAATATGGGTAATTTGTTCATTTGACGGACCAAAAGTTTCGTTCGGTTTTGACACTAGCTTATGTTCATTATATTTTGCCCTTTATTCACATGAGAGACCGACGAATAAACGAATGTTCGTCGCATTTTTTTGTTCGTAACGACCAACTACGTAGGGAGTAATTTTGAGGTTATCCGCGCGCCAACAATTTGTTCTTTGAAGTGTGGATCGTATGTGGAATGCAAATGGAGTTAGGCAGTTCATAAAAAATCAGATTGCAATTCGCGACGACCAATTTGTTTCACCAAATTTAAGAATTTAAATACTAATAATAAATATTATTTCCATGTTTTGGTTGTTGAATTTGTGAAGACATTAAGTTTAAAAATTGTTTTAAATCATATTTATTCCTTCATTCGTCAGTCGTTGGTCACTCTCATGCAAAAGTTATAAAGAGATGAATCAAAACTGCGTACTTACAATAAATTGTACTACCGAATGGGTGTAAGCAGCTGATCTGTGATGTTAACAATCTTATTTAAATTTTCGTAAAAAAATATTTAAAAGAAGAGGTTGAAGTGTAATCCCTCCTTTTCCTTCTTGTTACTTTTTTTTCAATAAGCTACCATTTATATCCTTAAAAAAACACACAACAGTGGTCCTTCTCTAATATCTGTTGCTTAAAATGTCAAACATTTGTCGGTGAACGGGCTGTCAAATTTGTGTTTACTTTTTAGAAGCACGTAACTGGACGGTAATTTGAAATCAACGTGAAGTTGGCTCCTAACATGCCATTTTTAATAGATCCGTTACAAGATCTTAAATGTTAAATGAATCGTACGACAACATCGAAATTTATTCCACTTAGATCGATAGGTCGATAGTAGTTTCGGAGCGAATTTATGACATTTAAAACGTCAGCAGAAAGTGTCTGTTATTTTCAACTTTTAGAATTTCAAAGATTCGCAGATTGTATGCGAAAAAGCGTGAAGACTCGGAAAATGTTAAACGTCGTTTGTCTTTAAGCAAGTGACGTTTCGAATACAAGGCTCATTATTAAAAATTACCTCAACATCGACGAATATTCATTGTTTTATTCAGTTTTCGTGTGAATAGGTTTAATGGTGAGATTATCTTCCTTAAATACTTACAACTTACAACATAATTATACCTTATGAGTAACTCAATCTAAACCTTTTCATTAAGCTAGCTGTTTGCTTCTGTTTCGTTATTTTAATAAAGTTTATAAAAACAATAATTTCATAAAAAAAAACTAAGCAAAGTTCAAGATTTTACCTAATTAAATCTGTGATTAGTACACAATCCAAAACAACAAAATGCGCAGGCAGGGTTAATCTCAAACAGGCCAGGTCCACAAGAGATTCTATCCATCTTGTCATTTTAATTTTGTTAATCAAATCAAACAAACACACAAATATATTTTAAGTTTGTGTTTTGCTGGTATATAAAATTTAAATGTTAAAAATAAAATATGTAAAGATCTTTTATTTTTTTTTGGTTTTGCACAAGCCGAAGCATAATCAAACTATGAAAAAAAAAATAAAGAAAAAAACAAAAAACCAAATTGAATTAAAAAATAATTCCTTACAAAGGAGTAAAGTGTTTTTGGAATGCGTGACTTGTGCCCATACAAAGCCGACGAAGACGTTGACTTGGCTAGCGAATACATAGCAGATGCAGCTGCCGAGGAAGACATTGTGGATGCTGTTGCTCCAATATTCGGTTTTCTACTGTTCAACAATCGATTATGATTGCTGTCAAACAAATAGGACTTATAGGAAGCAGGGTATTTACTAAGGTGGCTGCCACTAGCTCCACTAGTAGAAGCACCTGTAGTTGGCAATACCATGGGGTTATAAAATTGTCGGCTACTAACAGCATAATCTCTTCTATTGAAATGGAGATTTTGTTCTCGCGGTGGATAACGGTCATTAAATAACGCAGGAGGGGATTTGATTTGTCTATTTAAGGCAGAGGATGTGGTGGGGGCCGTTGTTGTTGTGCTGGTTGTGTTGTTATTTTTGTCGTTTATCGTATCGTGATTGTTTTTGGTGGATTTAGTAGATTTAGGCGAACTACCACTAGGGCTAGTTACGTGAGATCGATTGTTGACTTCCTTGGTGGCATTGCCATCGGTAACTGACGTTGTTGCATTCTCATCTTTCTGTTGATCCTGATCGTAGGCATCATCTTGAGCGTATTTCATAATCATTTTTTTGATTTCTTTTCGCTTTGCAATGCGATCCGAAAAGGCTCTCGCTTCGGCATCATTATTGTCCTCCTTAAGTGCTGCCAGAATGGCTGCATTGTCTTCTGATGATCGATCATCACCTTCCTCATATTCGCGCAGATCAAAATCAGATAGATTTCCCTGAGTTTTTGATCTCTGAACACCATACGAACTTCGATTGTTTCGGCCTGTAAAACGACTACTGGCAGATGCAGAGGCAGCAGCTGCGGCATACGGTTCACGCTCATGATCTGGAACATAATAACGTGATGCTATTGGATCACCAGTATTATTTCTGGTATATGCTCTCTGGCGCCTCTTCGAACCAACTTCAGGTTCATAGTGGTTGTTCAAATCGGCATACAGTTCATCTGGATCATATCGACTCTTGTACTGGTTCTCCTTGTCCGATCCACGAGAACCATCATAGTAATTACTATAATCCAGACCACTTCGGGGCTTAAAACTCGATGCATATCTATTGGACGGATCATAAGCCGAGTCTTTGTATCTCCTTCCCGCTGAAAGAGGATCATAATATTCATAATTATTTATTCCTCTGCCATATCGAGAACTATCATTCAATGTGGTCAACTCGGGTCGAGCTCTACCATTGCTGCTTGTCAAATATCCACTTTCGGCCGAATCAACTAGAAATCTGGTTGTTTTATTTCGAGACAATCGGTATGGCGTTCGTTCTTTGCGATCAGCTGTACTAAAGGAAAATGAATTGCCAATTGCTGAATTAGTGTTTGCTTTCGACGAACTGGGTAATTGAACTGAAGTCGATGAACGCGCAAGCGGAATACCAGTTCCGTCGGGCTCCAAAGTTTTATCTCGATCTTTATCATTGTGCCCTTTTCGTCTCGAAAAGCGATCCAACACATCGGAATACTTCGATTCGAGGCGGGATATTGTTGAAACTTGCTTACCATCGGCTATTGGCGTTTTGTCTCTATCACCATTTTCTTTTTTCTAAGATGAAAGAGTAAGTGAGATTTATGATAAATCGCTGCTTTTGAGATTTACTAAATGACAAGAAGGAAAGTTTTGCGTATAAAAAGACTCATCGATAACAATGCTGACTCAAAATGGCGAAACTACGAAATGACAGTTCATAAATACACTACATTACACCAGTTTTGAATTATCGACAATAGTTAACTGAATTGATTTATTGTGGAAAGTAAGTTAATAAAGATTTAATTTGAATTTAGAAATTTAACTCTTAAACTCAACAAGATTCGTAAAATCAGCTTAAAATTTCATATCGGAAAGAAAAGAAGAAGAATAAGTGAATACAAATAAATTATCGACAACACAGTTTATCTTTAATTAAATGGCCGATTTCGAATGTCAGAAATGTTAAAACTTTGACAGAAAACTGTCAAACTGTGGGCTTTCAGTTTCAGACTATTATTGATCATAACTAATTAACAAATCTCATATAACCTTAAGGTAATTGCCAAAATATTGCCGACCTGTTTAAAAAATTGTGTCACGCAAAGAGCGGCATGCGTCCACTTTGTCAACATGCGATTTTTTGACAATGCATATGAACACACAATATCATAGCCCCGCAAATAGATGCGACCTTCCTGCTTCCACTGTGTGTGTGTGGTGTGTGTATTTTAAAAGCAATACATATTTTTAATTAAGTTTATGGCATTGTTGAAAATAAAAATAAAAACCAATTTCTAGGAAGAAGAGCTTACTTTAATGAACTGTACTCTCATTTTTCGAAAGAGCTTTTGAACTCATGAGTATCGATATTACTTTTCGAGATTCTGAATTAAATTATTTTTTTTTTCTTAACAATTAACGTCAATTGATTTTGAAAATCACCGTCATAAATTGTGTCGATGACACAGGAACATACATAAATAAAACTGCACGCCTCCGCTCGCATACAGACAAAATAGAACAACAAATACTCAGATGATTTATTCCAGACATCTGAGTCAGTGAGATGTTAACGAGTATTTTCCTGTCACAATTTTCAAATTTTTGATAAATATTTTCAAACAACGCAAAACTTTCCTTCATCAATATTGTTTTTTTTTTTAAATCAAGTTATTACTAACTTTTGTCGAAGAAACTGTCGGTTGTTCATCTTCCCGCCGCCCGAACGTTCGCATTAACGGTTTATAATACGAACTTACTGGAGACAGATTCGAACGTAACCTATCTAATGCCGACGAAGTGGCACTTTTTGAGTATCCAGCGATTCCGGTGCTGCCATTGCCATAGCCGTAACGATGTCGACTTCGATCACTCATGGAATTATTGTTTTTTAAATTGATATCTGGAGCAGATTCCGATGGACTTAGCTCGAAGCTATTACACAGAAAAATAAATGTCCGTTTAAATTGTTACTATAAATTTCTTTGCTTATTTTTTTTAATTTTATCAGAAAAGAAGAAGACTACAGGTACTATAAAAATGAGCTTCGCGTCAAACACGAGCGGTTTTCACAATTTCACTGATGAGACTGTGTATTTTCAATTTCGAAAAATTTTCCCACAGGTTAATATCTAACGAGGGTGGATGGATTGTGCCAGACGGCGCGCGACAGAGGAGGAAAATGTAAATTATCGGTTTTGAACTTTTTTTCAGGGGTGTCGGAAAATTATTAGTCTCCTCTCTGTAGATCTTAAATGCTGGTTTTTCTTGGAAAGCACAGCACAATACACAAAAAGTGACGTGTCTCGGACATTTTTGTGTATTGGAACTTTTTCGTATGATTCTCAGAGACCCGTCTGCTCTACCTGTATGTAATAAAGTGCGTTCGCATTGAGCAAGATCACTTAAATGAGGTTTGTGGTCTAAATTTAAATCATATGCGATGTTAGTCGAAATATGAAAGAAGTGAACCTCTACTTTCGGTTCTTTATTTTTATAAATATTTTATTCAGAAGTATATTTTTGTTTTGATGCTGCACCGGGACAATGTCATCGATGAAATGTGTATGCAGATTAACAATGAATCAAGTGTGAGAAAAGAAGAGAAGTGATACGATGTGATGTGGTTATTTTAAACTAACTTCCTATGGTTAAGAACACGAAAGATGAATTGAAACATATGCTAGTGGAATGAGCCTGATTGATAGTTTCTTTTTTTTTCTTTAAAAAAGCACGTTTCATTGTCATATCTCTTAAGAGATATGTAAGTTTGATTAACAATTTAAAATTTTATTGTTTGCTCTTGAAAACTAATTGATAGTAGCTGTCAAAGTTAGACGCATATACAAATAAATGAAAAGAATGTTTATATTTTAAGCAAAATTCATATGCCAAACATAGAACTAAACTGAAAACCCTGTGCATACTTCTTCGAGAAACTAACTAACTACTATGCCCGGAATATGGGCGTTTTCATAAACGTGGAAATTCTAGTACAATTATATTTCTTTTTTCAGGCATTATTGAACGAATTCACATTGCAAAATGTGTACAGACCGAAGTACAATTATTGTCAAGAAGTCATAGATCATTCATAAACTATTTTTCCACACTGGACCTTCGTTTTTCCTTTAAAAACAATAAATATTATTGTAAAAAAAAATAACAACAAAATATTTGCAATAAATTGCATTTTTGCATTCACGCTCTTTCCTCAGTCAAAAAATAATGGCTGCGCAATATTCACGGCGCACGTCGACGACATATTGACGTTTATGAACAGTCGGTACTGCAGTTCGCATAGGTTAGTTCGATCGTAAATCCATACACATAATACGTACATATGTACTTTAACATATTTTGTATATTTGATGGAAATCCGATCTGCATACGAATATTCAATAAAACTTTTTGTTCTTTTGCCCGATTTGACAGTTACGTCAGTTTTAATTGTCAACAATAAATAAATTATAAAAGCAGGAACACAAACAGGCTTTACCGACTTTGACAATTGAAAAAGTTCAAATATACGAAATGTATGTACATATGTGTATGGAATACCACAATGCTGCTTTCTCTACAAACGTTTCGTTTGACGTACGTAAGGATAACGTAACAAAAATATACAAACAAGTTCCAATTGACCGAACTTTTTCTACATTTTTCTGACATTTTACTCAATGAGTACGTTCGAATTAAAAAAAAAATGTTTAATGTGTTTAAGTCATTAAATACATAAAGAGTTTTTCGTTTTAAGTTCAGAGCATTGAATAAAACTTCAAAAAACAAAACTGTGCTTCTTTTTTTTAAGACTCGTTCAGAGCTTCAAATTGGTGTTGTTTTTTAGTTCTGAGCATGTTCTGTGAATTTAGAATAAAATTATAGAATAAACGGAACACAACATTTGACATTTTATATATTTCGGGGGAAGTTATGTCATAACTATTTTCTTCATCCTCTTCGTTGTCAAAATAAATAAACTGCTTCTCTTATAATTTATAATCATTGCCTTCTCCCGAAAATTCTATCAAAACAAGAAGGAAATGTTGAAAATAATAAAAATTAACTCTTAAAATACGTTTCACAAGATTGTTACATTCAACTGACTGCCAACATGACTTTTAAAATAAAATCACGTTTTAAAGTCCCATTCCCTACGAAGGATTTGGGATTAAGTTTTAAATGGCTTATAATTATAATACTATTGTGGGAAAAGTAAGGCAAACTAAAACTTTAACTTTAACAATTTTATTTTATATCTTTATTATTATTTCTTGTAGATAAAAAACATAATTTTTAAAAATGACTGACGTTTGTGTTTTATATGGGTAAGGTAAAATTTAGGTCTTGGAATAATTTCTGACAAGTTAAACAAGACAGTTTTTTCAATCAAATTTCTTTAATGCGTATCAATATAGAAAATGATGTTGTTATTTTAAAGACGGTTGGAAAATAAAATAAAGAAAATATTATATTTTCTTTACAATACCTAACTTTTAATTTCAAATTAGCAAAAAGTAATAACGTAAGAACGCCTTTGATAAAATTTGTATAGTGATTTTCGAAACAAATATTTATCGTTTAAATTCTTATAATAACATTTCCGCCTGCCAAAGCTCAAACACTTCCTCTGTGTACGCATATTTGTTTTTTTTTCTCTAAGGTGCACAAACCATGGTTCCGAAAACACTGCCAAGAAAACGGGGTAACCTTGCATTATTTAGTTTCAACAAAACCGAGTTATTTTATGCTTGGTATTAGATCGAAACGACTAACCTTGAACTCGAGTAGATAGAGAGAAAAAGACAGAGATTTTCAGAAGATAATACCAAGTTATACACAAGGGAGACCAGAACGCATTTTGTTTCTCAAACATAAAAAAAAAAAAAAACTCACACTACGAAAACTATAAGGAATTTTTTTTTAAATTTCAAAAATAGATTTTCGAAAATTTGGCAACGCGCGTACGCAAGAGAACTGAGCCAATCCGTAAAAAGCTTTTGTTTGCAAAGCTTTCGCATCAAACCTGTTGATAAAAATACATTTTTTCTCTTGATCGAATTTTTCATTTCGATTAAATGCTAAACATAGGCGAAAGTTATTTTTAAATTCCAATTTTTTCTACCTTTTTTCACGTTTTATGATTTAACTAATAAAAGCAAAGATAACGATAATAAAACCCTAAAATAACCTTCTAGAAACACTTAAGGTTTTCTGTCACCATAAAGTAGTAATGATTTGTATATTTCTACAAAAGTTTGACATTTGAAAAGAAGTGTCAAACGCACAACTTTATGTAACTTCGAACTATTGGGGGTATATTTCACTACAGGTATATCGTGTCTAATAAAAAGCGATTTTTTTCGAAAACCGTTAGTCTTCTTCTTTTCTTCTAATCAATTTGTATTGTTTTAAAAATTAAGTTATTGAAGCGTATTTTTTTTTTGGTTACCGATTTTGCCTTTTATCAGGTCTTTCGCTCGGATTTCGACGAAATCTTTGCAGCAGGCTGTTGCAACTATCGGACAATAACTGTGTAACACTTGCCGTTGAGCTTCGGATATAACGATTGCGCCTCGGTGTTGATGATGTTGTTGTTGTAGAAGGTGTTGATGATGCCGCTATTGATGCTGAAGATGGCGACACAAGCAACTCAACTGACGGCGGCGGTGTTAAAGTTTTTGCCGACGCAATCGTTAAGCTTTTTTCGCGTTTATCCATTCTTTTAGATGTTTTTATTTTTGCTTTATAATATTATCTTTAAACTTATTTTTCTCTTAACACATTATTTATTATTTGAATATAAACATGAAGGCAACATTTTTCAATTGATTTCTTTTCGAATCACATTATTCTTTGGGGTTTTTGGTTTTTCTGGGAGATAATTGCAAATTAAATTCGTAATTCATAGAAACGAGTGGGAAGATGATTTTGTTTACAAAGAAATTTATTTCAAAAAAGTGTGGTAGGAATGTTTTCTTTTAATACTGTATAGTAATGTTTACTCAATAGGTTTGAAGGTAATATAACTGTTCTAAATACGATTCTTAACAACAATTGCGAAAAAATATTTGTATATTTAAAAATCACTAGCTAGTTTGTTGCTATTTCAAAACTTGTATTTTAAATACAGTCAAAACGCTCGCAAACGCATTTTACGGACAAAAATTTGACAGCTGGCTTCTGATGGTGATTTAATTAAGAAAATTTGACAGATACTTTCGCGCCATTCCGTCCATTATGGGTAGACGGGTTATTTTGACAAACGGATTGAAACGTTTCACTGTTCAGGGTTATTTTTCTTACGATGACATTTAAGAAAAAAGTTCGTCAAGATTTTTTGACAAAATTTAAACTGACAAGGGATTTCAATTTTCAACAAAGTCAAACGCTTGTATTCCCATAGATTGAAACGAAAAAGGACAATACGAGAACTACATATCTACATTTTTGACAGAACGAATGCCGATATTCATCGTTCCAAGTATTTTGCAATGATAATTGTAAGAGAACTGAAAACGAATAGGTCGTGTAATAGAAGTCAGTTTCTTTACAAAAAAGTGTCAATTTTGCTACCAGACTTGTCTGTCTGCAGACTGATATACAGAAAATATTGTTTATATGATTCATATCAAACATTTAAATTAATTAAATTTAATAAAATTTTACCGATTCTAGCCTAGAAAATAAATAAATTCTTAAACAAAACCACCTTTGATGTGCTAAACAAACATGTGACGTCTACACAATTTTTTTTTGCAACACATTTGTTGCTTCTGACGTTTTCGTTAAAATAAATTTCTTTGTAACCAATATTTTCTTTTAGTTTTCGAAATTTGACAGCCTGTGATACTCTAAGTTAATTAAAACTTCACGTATGGAAACAAGTTCAATACACTACAGCGAAATTCTTCAATTAGGCTATAATATTGCTACTTGCTAAATCAATTAGTTAGCATTTGCCTTTCGTTGTTGTAGACTTCCGTTTGTTTGGTTTAAATAAGTTTCCAATACACAAATAGCTCGGAACATTTATTCTCACATTGAATTGGCACTAGACCACATTTTTCACTCCCGAATAGATTTCACTATATTTTTGTAGCTATGTTTTATTTTTATTTTCGTAACATTTTTGGTTTAAAACTTTGATTTGTTTCACTACAAAACAATAATATCGCAACAATGAGTTGACAATATAATAAAACAATAAGTACAGCTACTGAGTAGGGTGCTGAACATAGAAGACAAAGTCGGTATCACACACGGAGATAAACAGGAACTTTTATTTAGCTTGACAAAAATAGAACTTTTTTAATAATACGTCGTTTTTCGTGTTCGTCAATGCGATGAACAGATTAGTTTTTAAATTTATGAATAAGATTCGACGTTGCAAAACAGATGGAAATCTATTTTTCACGGAAGAATAATTTTACAAATGATCTATATTATGAAAACGATTTTTGAAGAATATATTTCCGATGCACAAATAAACCAGGAACACATGTTTAATTATTCGTCGAAAATCTAATCACTTGAAAACACATCTGACCCGCATTCGCAAATTGAATCTTTTCAAATTTACAATAAATATCCACGACGACGTTTTAAAGCTCTGAATATCCTCCGTACTGTCAGATATTCTCCCAAAGATACACAGCTGGCAAACAAAACTAAATTGGCTCTCCCGGCAAAAAAGAAATTATAAATTTCAAAAATCACTGAGAGGAATTTTCGAAATTACAAATTCACGTAATTATTTCCTTTCCTACTGCTGGTTCAATATGTTGCAAGCAGGCACGGCTGATATTGGAAATTGAGTGTATTTTTATTTGACAAAAAACAAAAGAAAAAACTAAGTAAACATATTCAATGTTAATTTCAAATCAAATACAAAAATAATTTTTCAGTTCTATGATCTGATTTTGATTCAAGAAGAATTGAGCTATTTTTGAAATGGTTGCCCTAGCAAGAGAGCACAGACACACCAACTTGGTGTGGTGAATTTAAAAACATCAAGAGCGTTCGTCGTGCTCTTGTTTAGTTTTTTTTTGTTTGTTGACGGAAAAATCTCTCCCAAGCCGAAGCGATCTTTCTTTTAGTTTTGCATTTTGACTTTTAATCACAATTCACAATACAAAATAATTTTTAAAAAATTCTTTGAGTGGGAACGCGGTTATGAAATGAATAAAGTAAGAGAGTATCTCTCATAAAGAAGGAGAGACGATTTTGAGTTGAGTTGTTTCTGATTTACACTCATTTTTATTGTTTGATGATGTAAATTGTGGTTTATTGTTTTCATTTTAAGATTTTGTTATTTGTTTGCAATGAATCGTTTTTTGTTTAGCTATAAATTCGAATAATGCCTCTTGTTGCTTTTTAAATAAATCATACATGACTGGAACTCCAAACAAGACCAAGAACAATAAGAGAAATTTGTAATTTTTGAAAGACAATAACACGGAAATGTACACATGTATATGACATTTCTTATTTGTCCGATCACCTCTGGAATTCTGTCTTTTTTGTTTTGAAACAACAGATTGAAGCTGTAAAAGCTCTTTTATTCTGGAAAGTCTTGTTTCCTTAAATAGAGATTTGTCATTATTAAACTGTAAGTTTTGAAGAAAATGAAGCAGTTTTTTAGCGGTAGTGAAACCTCTGCCTTAAGTATAACTACGTTAACGTTAACCACAATAGAATATTTAAAAGAGAAATGACTTCTTATCAGACTACAAACTGCTAAGCAAAAACACAATGACGATCAAAAAATTTTTCAATAATCGTTTTTGTTGAAAAACTGGATCATTCCTGCGAAGGTCAAAATTTATCGGAATTAATTTTGACCTTCGCAGGAATTTATTTTCGAAAAGCCCAGGATAAAAACAGAAAACATTTTTATAACTGACAAATTGTTTAATTTTTGGGAAAAGAAAAAGAATAAATTGTTTGTTTCTCAGCATTTTCATATGCTTCTCAAAACAAAAATTATGTCGCTTTCGTTTGGTAAAAAATACTATTCCTGACAGTTTTAACACAATTTTTTGCTGTCAGATCAGCTTTTTTTTGCAGTTGAAACATCATGTTCTACTACAGAAATTTATTCAGAATAACGGGAATGTTTTTAGAGTACATTTTTGAATGTTCTTAAGGACTATTCACATGGGAGCGACGAACATAAGTAAATGTGATATAAAGCAACTTATTAACTGGAATTCTTCACAATATCAATGCCAAATGAGCGAAATATAATTTTATTTATTGTTTAGATAAATAAATTTGCATTTTAATTTTGAAAATAAGATAAATTTGAAAAACCAAATTGTTCGTCGCGAATTAAAATAGGATTGCTACGAACTGCCAGGCCTTATTCGCGTTCCACATACGATCCACACTTCAACGAAAAAATTGTTCGCGCGCGAATAACCTCAAAACTAACTTTGTGTTTGTTTCCTTGGTGGGTTATCACCAATGAATAAGAAAATGCTATGTGAATAAAAATTCAACAAGAAAGAATGTTCGTTTATTTCTTTGTTCACTCTCATGTGAATAGTACTTTAGAGTACATTGTTGGTTTTGTGATAAAATTATGTACTCGTATGTGTGAGCAAGCGTAAGTGCGAAAATACTTTTCACGACTCTTTAATACAACATTTTATTAACATAGCTTTAAATTGGGAGAACACCACCATTCTAGTCACCTTAAGCAAATGACTTCAAATTAAAAGGTTTGTCTCTTATTCTACATTCTTTACAGATTATTGTAAAAAGGGATGTCTGAATTTGAAAAATAACTGTTGAGAAAAATAAAAGAAAACAGAATAAATAAAATTAAATAAATTTACTGGCGCCAAGGCCTAGTGACTTATACTCTCAACGATTCCTGTGTGTGTGTGTTGTTAATCTACAAAAATGGAAGGGACCTACAATTTACCGCCGAGTCCGAACGGTTACATGAGATGTACTTTTCGAGACAAATTTTTACTCTTAGAGATTTTGTCAGTTCCTCGCAAGAGGCAGTACTCCAGGAAAGAAGTTGGCTATGACCGACAGACAGGTCTCCACAAATTTTTCCCAAATGTTGACATCTGAGCTACGAAAATGATTCAAGGAATTTGTGAGTTATGAAGTATGTAAGATCAATTCCACTTCATTGAAGAACAAAGTCATGCAAGATGTTAAAGCTCTTTGAAATACTCTAGATTTATTTTGACACTTGTTCATTATTAAGTGTTTCGCCTTTCTATTTTTTTTAGGAAGAATTTCATCATCATCAGTTCCTGAAACCCCGTTCGGAGTATAGGGCGCCAAAGGAAGAATTTATCATTTATTAATTGATTTCAATAAAAGATGAATAATTGACAAAAAAACGTCAAATATAAACATCGTCAATAGAACTTGGTCCTTCGGATGTCAGATTGCTGAGTTAAAAAAATTGAAGCCATGACATAAAGTTACAGTTAGACTGCCTTATTATTATTTTTCTTTATTTGTGCACAACTGTTATAATATAATTAATTATTTTGACAGTATTTCATTCTAATAACAAATGACTACTCAAAATCAAAAATATTCTAGACTATCAGCATACTTATAATTAGAACATTAATAAGTACTTTAGCCAAGCTCCAATATAAACCTATTAGTCACTCCACATAAAATAATGGGCATCTGGTCTATTTCAATGCAAACTAACAAATTTCCACCTCCTCATGAAGTATTCCATTTGGACTTTTTGGGAAAAGAAAATGAATCAATTTTGACACACTCTGTCGAGTGTATTATTTTCTTTATGATGAAAAGCTAAGCGTGTGCTGGCAAAGGACCATTTTCAGTTTTTCCCCTTTCCAAAATAAAATTAAGTATGATGAACTTGTAAGATTATAATTTCGCGCCAAAATAAATAAGATTTTTTGTGGTCAATGTTTTTTTTTGTAGACTAGTATACAAAAAAAATGTTAAACACAGCTTTTCTGTCAAAATTGTTTTTAAGTTTTATTTAGAAAAAGTTCTGTTCGAAATTAATAAATACAAGAAACCTGACAGTAGAAAATTGGTCGAAATACGTTGTCATTTTGGTGGAAATTCATTGTCACTTTTCTTAAAAGAAAACAGCTGAAAGTTTGCCATTTTTTTTTGAATTTTGTGTTAAGACAAATCGGAACTTTTTTTTGGCTTTCTTTTTATTTTAAGCTTTGGTTATTTCAGGCAATACAAAATTTGTTTTCTGACCGAGTTCAGTTATTCTAGATAAGAGTAATAATCAGAATTGGGACACCCTGTTAAAGTGAACGCTTTGTAACCTTAAAAACTCATGATTAATGTGCCATAATCATCAAATACACATTAAACATAAAAAACATTTCTATGCACAAACTGCCATCATGTATGCAATAAATTTCAATTATTCCGCCAAAATTCTCATTCTTAATCTGACAGATAAACACTAAGCGCATCGTAAGGGAGCATCATCGTTTAACCAAAGCGGCGATCTTCAAAATGACTAAATAATTATTTTGTGTATTCAACAAGTCAATTGAAAAATGTTTTTCTTCTTTTTCCTTTTTTTGAATAGAGCTATATGTTTCACATTGCCAGAAATTTTCTCATTCTGTCGACCAAGAAATAATTAAAACGGGGCAGAGGAATGTCCATAGATAAACAAATCGATGAGAGTGCAATATAAATGAAAATGGCCAAACTTAAGTATAAACATTTAGAGGGTTAAACCTTGACATCATTTTAGAACTAATTTAATTTTTAATTTTTAGAACATGTTATTATTGAAAGATTGAAATAACAAGTTAATTATAGATAATGTAGTGCGAAGAAATATACAAATGAATGTGAATTATTTTTGGTGTACAAGATTTTTTTGACAGCTAAGTTTATACAAAATGGCGGGAGATTTAATTTGTTGCATGTGTCAAAAATAAATTGATTTTTTTTAATTACAATTTCTTAAAAAAAAACAAACGATCGGCTCTTTTCAACTATTATTAACTAATAAAAAAAGTAATGATAACAATTTAAATTCATCAAGAGTCTCAATGACCGCAAAAATGGTTGTCTGCAACAGCATATCGACAGCCAATATAAAAGAGTGATTATTAGTAAATCTCCGACGCCATTTTTTCAAACTTGGAGCTGCCGTTAATCGATTCTTACATCTGTCTAGTCTTTAGCGAATTATTTCTGAATAACAATTCCATTAATTGTTAGACGCCATGCAATTGACAGCGATAATTGCATTCTTTGAATGATAATGTAGTTAAATTCACAGACGCAGTTTGTTTAAATTATTTTTCTTATCTAAAATGAGGTCAATGGTTTAAATACTAACATTCGTGAATTTATGAGACGCTACTTGACATTTGTATACGTCAGATATTCAAAACCAGAGAACAAACCCATATTTGAAATAATAAAAAAAAAAAACAGTTGAACTTGAATGGAAGCAATAAACTTAAACGTTCATATTCTAGACGTGGGAAATTAATATAAAACAAATTAACAAAAACAAAATCTGAATCTGAACAACAATAAACTTCGAAAAGAAATAAATATTCCAAAATAAGAAATTTTAATGGTTGTCTGTCATTGTTCTGTCATTGAAGAAAACCAATGTATTCAAATTAAGAAAGCCGCGAGGTACCTACAATAATTTTCTAAAAATACGATTCATCTGCATAAAACCTGTTTCTCAAAATGTTCTCAAATTTTTTTTAATTCTTAAAACTAAAATTTGATATAATGGAATAGATTGTGACATTTGGTAAATACGATATTGTAATTGACTGCCGGCAATGCAGTGCACTTGATACACATTCGTTCGTCAGTTTGTTCAAGTTAATTTGGCGGTGACCGAAGAAATATAATTTTTGTGGAAAATTTTTGGTTGAATCATAGAAAAATAAAATAAACGTCAAAATAGTGACATATGTCATAATAAAATGTCAGCTCATGAATAGGCATATTTACACCCTGCGTCACAAAGGACAAAGTATGATAACATATCTTTTATAAATTACGTACCGAATGGAAATTGCTGCCAAATATAAGGTGCATGACATTTAGTCGCCATTTTATGACGTTTACATTAGAAAGAAATAAGATTTGCTTGCGTCACTGTTTCCACAGTTCAAACGCCAAAAAAAGAAAGAAAATATAATATTACAAAAAAAACATGCAGTTGTTATCAAAGCAAACAATTAAAATATCAAACAAACCCAAACAGCTCCTAAGAAACAAAAGCAATCGTCGACAACGCATAAAATCAAAAACACAACATCTTTGTCGACACAAACGAACACCCCACAACAAAAATCTACCTCGAGATAATGTAGTGCTGATTTTGACATATTACAAGTATTGAAACACATAGATGATGATTGTGCTGTGTTTGGTTGTTGTTGTGGCTGCGATATGTTCGGAACGTAATGCTGCTGCTGTTGCCCTCCCACATTTGGGTTGTTGCTACCTATCAACGTTGCTGCCGCAGCTTGTTGTTTCGTATAATAGTACGGATCGAAAGGTTGCAGAATGTTCTTTCTATCATCGGAATGGCCTAAGTTATAACAACAACCTCCGGTGTTGCCGCCATTTTTGTTATTGTTGCTGAAAGTTTGTTTTGTAGTTGGTAAATGTTGGTGAATTTGATGTTGTTGATAGGCAGCTGTTGGTTTTGCAACTGTAAACGATACAGAATGAGACAGAGGATTGGGTTTCTGTTGAAGGAAACCCAATGGCGGAAGAAATTTATTCTCCTTGTTGTTTTTTAATTTGGAAAATGCATTCTCGAAGGAGAAATTGCTTTTGGACGGAACGTTAATTGACTGCGGATGGCCTATATTGCCGACACTAGCGCCACTGCTTGTTGATGATAGATTATTAGTGACAGATGGTGGTGGTTGTTGTTGTGACTGTTGGGGTTTAACTTGATTGATGAATTTTTGTTGTTGCTGTAGAAACGGATCCATTCCGTAGGCATTCCAATTTGTTAACGGTTTTTTATGTTGCTGTTGCTGCTGCTGGTGTTGACGAATTTGTTCTTGCTGCGCCTGCTGATGCTGCAATATGGCTTGACGATGGTATGCCTGGTGAACTTGTGATGCACTGTACGATTTACCAATGGGATTGGGTCGGATTTGTGATGACTTTTGTTGCATGGCGCCTAAAACAGCTGCAGAACCGAGCGGTGCCGCTATAACAGGTTGTTGCATTGGTAGAGGATTCTGTTGATGTTGTTGTGAATGACATTTCTCTGACTTTGTCGTCGTTGTTGTGGTTGCACCCAACGGCAACTGCGACGATGCCAAGGATGCTGCAGGGGAATTTACTGACGGCATTTGCAGTTGTTGTTGTTGTTGCTGCTGCTGCTGTTGTTGTTGGTTGAAATTGGTCGAAGAAGATATTTTTAACATATCATTGAGGCACTTCTCGATTTTATTTTCGGCATCTTTTTGGCGTTTCGAAAGTTCTAAATCGACATTGCTCTGTGTTTTCGCAATTTTATAGCCACCACCAACGCCAACTGCAGTGGCAGCAGCAGCAGCCATTGTAGGTTGCGGCGGCGGTTTTGGTTCCGTCGTCGCCGCATATGATTTCTTTACTTGTTCCTGTTTGTTGATGGCAGTCGTCGACGAAGATGGCGTCGTCGGAGGAATATGAAATGATGAGGTGAATTTTGAAAGCTGAGGCAAATGGGTGGCACAGCAATTACTTGTGGCTATGCTGCTGCTACTGCTGCTATTTTCCGATTTTCGGTCGTGTTGTGGCGTTACATGCGTCATATTTTCTGATGCTGGTGAAGGAACATCTGCATGTGTTTGATTTTGATGATTCTGCAGCTGTTGTTGTTGTTGATGTTTCGGAGCTTCGTCTCTAGCTGAATCATTGGGTCGCAAATAGAACGGTTGATACTTTGGCAAGAAAACACTTGAACTTGATGTTGACTTCAACAGACCTGGATTTGATAAGGATGATGCGGCGAGCGGCGGTGTTTGTGGTGTCATCGGTATAGGTGGCGCAGGAGCTGGAGGTTTTTGTGTGTATTTCTCTTTGATGTCCTTCTGACTCATGAGGATTGCACTATTCGACGTACTGCGACTTAACGAAGGTAAATGCTTCATGTAGCACGGTATGTGGGTCTTGCTGGCCGACTTAATGACTCCCATGTTGCCAGGCACATGCGACAATGACACACTTTTGTTAAGACTCACTTGGTTTTCGGGTTCTTTCGACTGATTCACTTTCACCGGCACTTTGCTGGCAAAATTACCCGTCATTGGCTTTGCTGGTTGAGGAGGATTGTCATTGCACATGAGCTTATAGAGATCCTCCTTGGTGGCACTTTGTTGGATTTGCCTGTCCAAATGGGACAGGGAGTAGTTCTTCTGTAATTTGTTCGGTTGTGGCTCATTATTTTGATTGAATCTTCTTGGCTCGACGACATTGGCTGTGGGAGCACAGATCTTCTCATAGTTCCAAATTGATTTCTTGGGTGTTTTCACAGAGGATCCCAGATTTTCTGACCAGAAATTGTTCATAAGCTGCTTTCCAACACTCAAATTCGATTTTATTGAAGTGTTCGATGCACTCTTTTGCAACACAGCAGTCTGAGAGGGTGGTGTGGCGGCTGCCACTGGAACCATTTGAATATGTTTGGACGGAACACCATACTGTGGTGGCACATTCGAACTGGATATGCTCCTTATAAGTTTCGTTGTTGGTTGTGATGCAACAGCCGAAGACGGAAATTGAAGACGAGATTTCGATCCAGCAACAGGAGCATCCGCTGTCGGAATATTTATCGTTGACGATGTGAGAACTGGTCTGGGATACACCACAGGAGGCCTGATACCAACCGATGATGACGCAG
Organism: Platycheirus rosarum; assembly: GCA_963971375.1. Classification (NCBI taxonomy): domain Eukaryota; kingdom Metazoa; phylum Arthropoda; class Insecta; order Diptera; family Syrphidae; genus Platycheirus; species Platycheirus rosarum. Next base: position 129,399,032 of record OZ020509.1, on the reverse strand, counting down.
CCGATGTTACGCTTTGATGTGAACTGGATTTAGAAAGTGGTTGCGGCTGTAATGGTGGCTGCTGTTGACGTCTGAAAGGCGTTACACCCTGATTGGCCGTAAAATTTTGTATTTGATCGCAAAGGTCTTCGCACTTCTTGTACTCCTTGTGGATTTTCTTGTCCAACTCCCCATAATCGGGCAAACTTTGCAGATACTTGTTCATATAATCGATTTCAGCATCGTAATAGTCACTTTCCTTGCCAGAAATCGATGATGATGGAGCAGCAGCAGCAGACGAGGCAGCTGGGATTGAGACATCCTTCGTTAGGTGGAGTTTTTTCTCGAGCAACAGGTCGAGGTTGTTGTTCAAACTGCTATCGTTGGTTATCGATTTTGACATGTTGTTCATGGATGTAGCTGGCTTTTGATTTGGAGCCATCATGCTGCGGCTTAATTGATTCGAAAACCCACCATCGATGTTCGGATTATTAAGTATCCGATGGATGATACCGGCCGATAGAGTTTTCGTAAGCTTCGGAGGCAGCGGAGGAGGTGGCGAAGTCGATGGCGAGGAGGTCGACGATGATAGAGACAGACTTGACGCTGGTGAGCCTGTTTGAGTGGCCATTAACCTGGGCGGAATAGCAACCGGGGGAGTGGCATGACTTTCGATTTTCTTTATCGGCTGACTGGAAAGATTATTATTGTTTCTATTATGATTGATCGCCATAGAGGAGGCAGCTTTGCTAAGCTGGTTACTACTGCTCATTTGTTGTTGCATGCGTTGCAGTTGTTGCTCTTGGTTGTTGTTGGCAGAAACAACATTTTCACCTGCGGGTAATTGCTGCGAAGAAATCATTTTTTTCTGTCGATGTCGATGGTGTCGTTGTCGCCGTTAAAGTCGTAGGCTAAAGAAGATAATTGCAATGGCGATGCAGAAGTTGCAGAGAACTGAAGTTTTGTTGTTGGAGCTGGAAAATCTCTTGCATTTTCACACATTTATTGTTGTAATATTGGAAATTCATTGCAGCTGATCTTTGATCGCATATTTCTTTTATTTTTTTGTATCTTTTGCACAATGTTTTGCACCTTGCGCGCGATGTTTCTTGTGCTCATCGCATAATTATGATTTATGGCGCTGACTGTTGCAAGTTGAGGTTAGAAAGTGAAATTGCATATTCAGAGGGGGATTAATTTTTTTTTAAAGAATATAAATCCTGTTTTTATTTTTTGTTATAATTTTCTTCTTCTTTTTGACGGGTTTCTTCTCTCTTGTTGATGCGACGACAGTGAGTCAGCCGGTTTGCCATATAATAATTAAGTTCGAGAGCGTTAACTCTGAAGACATTTGAGTTTAATGTATTTTGAAGTATGTTAGTTAGTTAAGCGGTGTTGTGCGCGTGAATTCGGATTGCAATTTTGCAGGTTAAGATTGAGAAATATAATATAACTGTTGTCTTGCAATGGTTGTTGCGATTAAATTGATGAGGCAATGATAATGAGGAGGATACATAATGCGAAAGCTATGGAAGACTGAATTGAAGATGATTGACTGTTGGGTCAGAGGGAAATCAGGTTAATAGTACACGATAGTGGAGTGAAGATGGAAAATTGATGGGAATTAAGATGAAAAATAATGCTTCGGATGTCGTGTGCTGATTTTCTTTTAAATATGACGAGTTTGCTACAGAGGGGAAATGACTAAGACGTTAAATGTCATTTATTTAGGGTTCTTAAAAATAGGAAATTTGTCATTCCTTGAAGATAGTTTTAAATCTACAGAAAGGAATCATTTTATCAGATTTTGGGTGGGTGTCCAAAGTTGAACGTGTTTTAGATTCAGTGTGAATCGATATCAAATAAGTTTATGAGGATCTGTCTTGTCACGAATAAAGATGACAATTTGATCATTAAAAAAAAATACGCCAAAGGGTAATACCATCGGTTTTTTTTACATATGTAATATTACATTACATTACAGTCATAAGTCATAGATATCTAAAGGGTCTTCCCTTAGGAACTTTGGCAGTTAAAATAGCGGCCATATTGTTGAAGCTATATCTGTAAAATTGGCTGGCCAAATCAACATGAACAGATAGTGCGTTCAACAACACGTGCAAATCATGATTAAATTGTTTTATCAAAATTAGTGCTCTGTTCGGGCAACATTCGGCGCGTAACGCCTATTTTACGGTCGCTATAATTGTCCTACCGAGAGGACTATTCGCAGTGTGTTGGGAAAATTTGAGTCCACTGAGCACCTAGCCCGAAAACTTGTTCAGCTTTTTTATGGTACAAGGGAATGGGAGGGTCAAAAAGTTTGCGGGCGGGAAATCTGTAACAAGTAGGTTTCAAAAAGGTTCATTAGTATTAGTGCTTTCGCGAGGTAAACAAGTCAACCGGAAAAAAATATTAATTATGGACAAAATTGAGTTTCGTGTAGTGATAAAGTTTTTGACTAAGCAAGTAGAAGAAAAAGAAAGAAATGTCATATGTTTACGGGAAAAACAATGATTAATAAGTGGCATTGTCCATTTAAACAAAGCAGAGAGTCAATCGAAGATGATTCCCGCTCGGTTGAATTGACTTCCTCAGACACCGTCGAAAATGTCAAAAAACTCGTTATGGAAGATTCTCGGTTAAAGAAGAAACATCTTGCAGAAATGGTTGGTGTCACCTTCAACCATTTTAAATATACTACGAGATCACCTTGGAATGTCTAAGGTGAGCGCAAGATGGGTGCCGAGAATGCTCTCAGCGATTCAGGTCAGAAGTGGCAGCGAGTGGAGTGCGTACGTGAGTTTTTGGGTGTCAGTATCGGGAGCAAGGCTGAAATTATGGGCCGAATTGTGGCTGGATATGAAACTTGGGTTCAAGACTTTGAACCTGAGTCCAAAAAGTAGTCAATGCAGTGGATCAAAAAAGGCGAAGCATTCTCGAAGCCTTGGTGTGGGAAACTGGATGGCTGCGGCCAGTAATCGGCTAGGACCAGATCCCGCTTATTGATAATGAAGATAATGAAAGAAGCATCATTTAACTAATGATTTGGGCTATTCTTATAGAACGTTTATGATTTTTTTTTTATTATGTTAAACAATTAGTCTATGTTGTAACAGATGAGTGACATCATGGTTAAAAGGTTTTCACGAGAAAGCTATGATATATTACCCAAGCTTTCCCAGCTTTTGCGACAGTGACCATCTAAAAACTTTTTTTGCAGTCGTCATTTTTTAAAACAACAAAAACAAAACAATTTTGATTTTTTTTAAAAATATAAGTAAGTGACAGAAGCGTTTTTCGACCGAACACTTCTGTGGATTTCTTTAGATTTCTATGAAATTTTAGATTAATTGCACCCAAATGAGAAGTTTCAATGAAAAGTTCCATAAATTCACAAGTCTCATGTATACTTTTAAGACCAATGATGACATTGACACATGACACATTATTTATGATTTTCATATCCCAACAGTCAATGAAAGATAATGTCAACATTTAAAATGACATTAAAAAAAAACAATTATTTTCTATGCAGCAAACATAAAATAATAAAAAAAAACAGATCTCGCATTAGACATTCCCAAACCGACGATACCACCAACAACCAAAAACATCCAACAAAAACTTGAACAACAAACAGACAGACATAACCAACCTTGTAAAACTGATCGGGCAACTTTGAGTTCTTCGGTACTTGTATCTTTTTGATAATAATTATCTTATCGCCTTCGATCTTTTGGATCGTTATGGGCACGCCTGCCTGTGGCCTGGAAGGCTTAATACTTGCTGCAGATTTGGTCTTTTGCAAAGCCGATCCAGAAGGTGGGACGCCGGGTTTGGCAGAGCCAGATGCTGCGGGTGGTTTGGGAGCAGCAGCAGCAGCAGCAGCTGTTACTGCAGTGGAGGTGGCTGACCGAGTCAAAGGAATTGCACCAATGGTCGCGACTTTTTGAAGAGGCACCGGCTTTGGCAGCTTTGGCTTAGCTTTAGGTTTTGGCTTACTTTCACCACCCCCTGTACGAACTATTGACAGATGGTAAAGAGGCTTATCATCGTCTAGGATACTTTTCTGTGGTTCGACTTTCTTCTCAACTTTACGCAATACTACTCCCAGCATTGGACCGTTTTTCACAGATATTTGAGTTTTTGGTGGTGTGACCCGTTTCAGAGTGACACCCAAATTGACTCCCACCGGTGGTGGTGTCTTCACCCGATGACCTGGTTTCGGTTTGTCTGCTTCGACAGCAGCAAGTGTCTCAGCTACAGCTGACTCAACCATTTCGTCTATTTCACTCATTGTCATACGAAGAGGTCCACTCTTGAAAACAATTCCATTCGGTGAATTAAGATCGAGTTTTTCCAAATCAGGCACCGACACAGGTATTGCAGTGGTTGTTCTTGTTGTCGTAGTCTTTGTGGTGGTTTGCTCTTGGCCGCCTTTTCCATCGGGATCTGGATTAACGTTCTCCGTGGTGGTTGTGGTTGTTGTTATAAGCAAATGATTATTACTGTTGCTGCTGCCGACACCATCGGCTGTCACTGACGACGAAGCCGATGACGATGACATCGATGATGTCGAAGTCGACGACTCTTGACCTTGATAGTCAATCGGAATAAATTGCGGTAGGGTTGTCAATTTTAAACAGACCGGCGTCGTACACGAGAATAGGGCATTGCGAGGTGCTGCAACCACCGCCTCATCGCTGTTGCTGCTGCTGTAGCTGCGGCAATTGAAATTATTGTATTGCGGTGTTGCTGCAATATTTTCAGTTGAATTGTCAATTGGACTACTGCATGTTTCAATGTTAATATTATTGTTGGTGTTGTTGTTGTTTATATCGTTAATGTTGTCATTGGTGGTGTTAAAAGTTTTGTTTAAGTTAGTAAGACTATTCGATGAAGCACTACTAAGTGCAATCAATTCACTATGTTCATAGTCCATTCTAATTGGAATTAGTTCACCTAAGTTATACTTATAAAATATTTACCAAGCTAGCAGTAAAGTTTGTGCATAATTTGCTCTAAGCAATGAGTTTAAAAGTATGTACTTGTAAAAAAAAAAAAAAATCAACTGAAATTTAATGCTTAGAAAAATTTACATTTGTAGTTCGTTTTTTATTTCTCAATCGATCTAAATCAAACGTAAATCTCTTCAATTGCAATGCTTAATGCGTAGTTTTTAGATGCGCGAGTGGTGAGGTACAAAATTTCGTTCTATGAATAAATCGTTTCGATGGCGATTTATTGGCACTGATTCGCGCAATTTCTATTATCATCAAAGAAATGTACAACAAATGCAAAAAAAAAAAAACAAATTAACAAAAAAAGAAAACTTAAATAAAGATAAGAAATTTACTGCAATGGGAAAGAAGAATTTCTATAGAAAAGTAATAGAATCAGCCTCCAAAAGGATGACAAGCTGATCTTGCTTAGACTCAATATTTAGAATGACGCGATGACGGTGGGAACATTTGTCATGATTATTTTGGTAATTATTGTCACTTGACTACTGTCATTGGTGCCCAGAATTTGCCTCCAACAAAAATCAATAGTTGATAGACTTTACAATGGGAAACCTAATCCAAGTGATTGATATTCTGGAGATATACATAGACGAACCCAGAAATTTCTGTATGCAGTACGAAAAAAACAAACCACTGTCTAGGAATCTTAGGAAAAGTTTCTGTTTAAATGAACGGGTTTAAAAAAACAAACATTTTTTCAATGAAAAAAAATTTCAATGATGATGATTTTGCTCGAAAAAGTGGTTCAAAATTGGACCGACAGGATGACGTTCATAAGGTGCAGTCGCGAAAGCCATATGCCAAAAATAAAATTAAAATTAAATGCATTAAATTTGTGTGCTAATAAAGCCAAAATTTTGGTAATTCCATTGAATTTGTTGTTTTATTTTTATTGTCGTCTGCAAAAGCTTGTAAGTTTATTAACATCATTATAATGTATTTAGTGCATCTTAGTAATGAACACCCCGCAGAAAATCTTTGGATACCTCTTGCAAAAATAATGCAAACATAATAGGACTTAACACACACTCTTGAGGCACACCAGCACCTGTACAAAAGGTTCAGACATGGTTTGCAAAATTTTGTGTTGCGCATTTATAAAATTCAACAAAAACGGCAACAATCACTGCTGACTTATTATTTTTCAAAGTTTTGAGGTTTTGTTGACGTAGTTCAGGTATTACAGTTTGAGATACAGCATACTGGAATCTTAATTGCAGTCTTGGGTGGTAAGGCCTAATCTTGAATTTTAGGGCGATAACTGATGGATGATGGCCAGAGTAACTCGAAAGTTGAACCTCAAAATTCTCAACAACACTTAGCCAATTTCGTCTCGCTAGATAATTGGTGATTATTGTGCGCCTTGGCCGCCAATCATTAATCCATAATCTTTCATAAAATTTTCAAGTTGACTTCCGCATCTATTAATAACTTCATACATATGTAGTTTTTAGGCTTGTATTTATTTCCCAGCACATTTCAGGGAAAAACTTTACATTATTCTGAACAACTAAATTATACAATTTGAAATCATTTAACGACGAAGGATAAGTGAGCGATTGCAGTTCAAAATTTCTAAAACTGTAACAGAAAAGTGGCATTGACAATTCTTTGTTCTAAGAATTTTATCTTTTGTTATATTGGACGACCACTGTTGCATTAAAATTTTTTAAATTTGATTATTTAAGGATGTGTTTGTTTTATTTTATTTCCTGTCAAAATATATTGCATAATTCATTATTATAGGGTCAAATGTATCTTTTAAATGACGTACAAACAACTTTCTTTCTAAAATTTGCTACTTTTACTTCAATAATTTTTTTTTAATTCTCATATAATAACTGCCGGTTAGTTTTTTTCCAAACTAGAATTTGTCAAGAAAAGAAATAAACAAGAAATTGCGCAAAAAATTGTAAAATTTTAAAGATAAATCTACATTTCTTTAAACCTATTCTCATTTCATGTGGTAGAAAAACAATTAAGCCAGAATATTCCCTTCTCTTTCTCTATTTCTTTTTTGCAATTTAATTCAAACTCACGAAAAAAAAAAACAAAGATGATTTTAGCAGAAATGTAATAAAAGAAACTTCGTTATCGTGAAGTAGCTAAGTCATACTACAACAACAGTGCATTATGCATTTTCTCTTATATAAGGTGGGGCAAAAGCATTCACTATATTCGAAGACGCTATAACTTTTGCAAATGGCGGCAAATGTCAATTCTGTTTTGACATTTGTAAAGTAAACATATGTAGAATACACGTCAATGAAACGCTATACCCCTATAGAACGCGAAATAATAATTTCGTTACGTGAATAAGCAAAAGTATCGTTTCTTGCGCGTATGGTCCACGAAGATTTATCACCACCGACCGCTACCTAAGCCAAAGGCCAATCCATTGAAATTATTCTGGAGCTTATAAGAAAATGTTTAGCAACATTTGCCTCCCTTTCTTTGAACATCCTTTACAACATCTATGTAATAATGCACAAACAAGTTACTACACAACGGCGATTCACATTACAAATAAAGCTTTTAGTCAAAGCAACAATTCTCCACACGTCTACATCTATATAGATTCAACAAGAATAACTAACAACTTTCTGGAGAAAATAATTGCCTATAAATAGGGGCAGCCAAGCTCGAAACGGGTTAGTTGAATTCTAACTGTGCTATTGAAAACAATATGAAAACAAAAATTTATTTTTATGCATTTTTGATCAAAAAACAAGTGAAATTAATTTATGTATGCAAAAGTTAAGTGTCAAGTTTTGTTTATTCTATTAGAATAAATTAAATAGAATGAAAGCAAACAAATCTTTTACATACAACTCCTAGCTGAAATTTTTTTTATTCAGGCGCTAAGGGTTGTATGGACGGAGAGAAATATAATCCAAATACACATCCAAAATACATTGGAATTGTACTTGAATGAATTGTTGAATGGTGAGCTCATGGAAGAAATGGAGACTCCATCATGCAGCAACAGAGCAGATTCAAAAGGCGATCAATTGGCAGACAAATGACAAGGTCTCTGGAGCCAATGGCATACCTGCCCACAGACGATAACCACAATCGGCAACTATTAATGTGTTTTCATACAGGACAAATTAACAATTAGAACTTTACCATTAGGCAGGTGACGGAAGGTACAATAATCGAGTGATTGTAATCAACCTTGACACATGTTGTGGAAAAAAGCTCGGCAGATTCCAGTGGGCTGGGCTCATATGAGCAAAGAAGAATTAGCTCGGAAAGTCTTTTGTAGTTCTTTGTATGGTAGAAGACAACGTGGCAGACCTTGCTAGCGTTAGAAGGCTGTCGTAAACCAGGACGCCCGAAGCTTTGGGGGTGCGAAACTGGATGGCATCGGTCAGCAATCGGGGTTTATGGATGAACTTGTTGAATGAGCCCCGGACCGATTTTTTTTTTAATTTTACTGTATTAGGAATTACCAGTGAGGGGTTTTCTTTAGCAATAGGACTGTTTAAACAGTTTCGTTTTGGCTCATTTTGGCTTAAGAAATGCTGATTTATTAAGTCGGAAGGCACTGCATTACCTACACTTTGTAAATTTGGTTTGGAATATCATTTTCTTGTTTTTGGCAAGAAAGTAGTTTTAAACGTTGCCAAAGATACGTTAGAGTGAATAAATTTACAAATAGCCAATGGATTCTTGAAATTCCTCACTAGAGAAGAATATTTTAACTTTTTTTTTATTTTTCATATAGTATTTAGTTCTAAAGATATACAGTGTCAATTTGCTTACTAATGATGTGATGTTAAAACAAATTGACACTGTATTTCTTACAATGATAAATAACATAAAATTGATTTTTTTTTCTTTCTATTTTCTCAAAAAGTCAAGAACGAGGTACATTCAAAATATGCTAATCCTCAATTACGAAACATGCAGCCTTGATCTTTGACGATATTTGTTTGGCTTGCTCCCCTTAGATTTGCTCGAATCTAAACTAATCCGATAATTTCTTTCCTTCAATTAATTTTTAAAAATAGTTTTTAGTTTTACATGTTGCATTTCTTTTTAAATGAATTTAATTCAATTGATTTCTTCACTCTCACTTTGATTTTTATTTTAAATGAAATTTTGTACCCCTCACTCATGGCAAAAAAAAGCATTAAACTAAACTAAATTTTAGTAATAATAAAAAAAACAATAAAATGTTATAACGAACTAAATAATGAAAATATTATTATCATCAACAAGAGATATTCGAAGAAGAAGAAAATTCGAAAAAATGGAGATTCTATAAAGTATCTATGAAGTTTATTTTTTGTTTGTATCTCCGTAGAACTAGAACACTGTTTTTGTTATTGTTCCCGATTTGTAAACTTTTTTTTTGTATTCATTTATCAAAAATTGGTTGAAAGAGAATTTAACTCAAAATAGAAGTTTATTTTTCTAAAAATAGTTTTCCTTCCATTATTTTACATCACACGTTGGAAAATCTTTTTTTTTTGGATTTTTTTTTATTTTCATTTGCTCAAACTAAATATCTATACACACATGATAAAAATTCAGCAGTCTGTTAAGTAGGTGCAAAACGTGTGGCTGTCTATCTGAAGGGGGTTCGAGGGGTTTCTTATTTTCCCAGTGCGTACATATGTATGGGTGTATTATTATTATTATTCCGTCCGACGATCCATACCCGCACACACACACAATAATCCAATTTTCCAACAAACATCAGCAAAATTTTCACTCTTCACTCGCAAAAGATGAACGAATTCAACGAAGTAAAAAAAAAAAAAAACAAAAATGAATTCAAAATTTTCTTGTACTATTTGCAATTTATATTTTCAATGTTATATCACAGATTAAAATAGATAGGATGAGCTCTGTGCGAAGAACAAAAACACATTCGACTCAATGGCGTCAAATATTCACTGATCCGCAGTGATGAGGAGGAAATAAACATTTGTGTGAAGATAAATATAAATTTTATATTATTTTTATAATTTGCATTAAGCACTTTTGTAGAAAAAAATAAATAAATATTTAATAAGATTTATTTCTCTTTAAATTTTGGCACTTTCGTTCACGTTACATGGCTCGGTTTGGGATCGCCGATAAACATAACCGATTGGAGGGGGTGGAATTCAAAAACAAAATATTACTAAATTTTCACAAAAGCAAAATTATATTACATTTTTTTTCTTCTAATATTTATATTTTTGATAAATTAGAAGAATAACTTCAACGTAATTTTATTTCTAAACAAAAAAAAACTTAAGTGAAAAATATCTAGTTCCTCGAAAAAATAAGAAAATATTTATCGAGAGAAGGTGGAAACTTTTTTGGGAACGGATTTCTGTTCGCCGCGCACAACCGACAAATAAAGATCTTCTGCGGTGGGTAAGTTCTACGACAAGGCGCAGAAGATAGATAGACAGTCTGACAGACCCGCACACAACACGACTCACATCATCACAACACATTAAGAAGTTCGCAAGGCGAAAAAAAATCACTGAACCGATTTTTTTTTAAATCTTATTCTGGTCACTAATTTGAGCACAGAGAAAGGTATAGTGAAAATAATGTGAAGAAGAAAAGGATACGGAATGACAGAGATGGGGAGATGGAAAAAGGAGTGCGCAATAATAATGACGTTTTCGTTTCGCGCATCATTTTCTGGTTGTTTACATGACGTCCTCGAGAAAAAATAGAAAAGATTTGCATCAAGAAAGTGGTTAAAGTCATGCGCAAGCAGCACAACGAAAAGGATCACCATATAGTGGCATAAAATTTACAGAAAGGGACGATCATATTTGATTAAGGGTGATATATTTGTTTTGATCAAGAACTCTCTCACTCAAGAGAATCGAGTGTTTTGAATTCTCTTGAGATTTTCATTCAAATCTCTTTTCATTTCACTAGAGTTTCATTTTCATTTCATCATCTTGTGTGGTGAGTTTTATTTATTCCCCTTTTTTTTATAATTATGTCCATTTAATTAGGGATAAAAATAATGATATGATTCATTTGAACCTTTTTTTATTTATCACAAAACAAAAAATGAGAAATGAGCAATAAAATGGTTTGTTTACATGACAATGAAGACAGTTCGTTCGCGGTAAACCAAAATGAAAGATTGAAGGGAAGACATTAATTTTGTTACATATTTTTAGGCGCATGAGAAATTATTGTTTTGAGGTGCTACGTGGTGTATGCGTAAATCTTCAATTTAGGCAAAATTAGTGTATTATTGTTGAGAATGAACTCTTTCGATCGAAATGTAAATGATTATTCATATTAGAGCGACCAACGACTGCCCAATTAACAAATATTTGTCCACATTTCATATCTGGACATTACACATTGGTTTTAAAATTTGCACTTCAGCAGGACGATCCACATTCGAATGGTACGTCAAAAAATGAATCCATGTATTTTATTGACGTGCGCTCAAGACATTCCTAGCAGATGTCGACCTGGCTATTTCGTTAGAACTTTGTTTATAGAAGTAGCAATTAAATTATAAAAGAAACATTACGACAGTTATTATAAGCAAAATATTTTAGGTTAAGAAACTATAAACCTTAATTTCATAATTCATTATGGGCTATGAAGAGATCAAGAGAATGTTTACCTGAAAACGGAAACATTTAATGCCAATCGCAATTGAATTTTATTTAGGCAAAAGGACATTTTGATAGAGCTGAATGTCTGGTCGAGAAAGTTGTTAATTTGTTTTAATGATAAATATACACTCATATGTGGTTAATATGTGTAATGGTAAATTTTTTTTCGAATTGGATAGTAAAACAGACCTATATAACGCAATAAAAAAAACAACACTTTAAAAGTTCTATGAAGCTTTTCTCTATTTATAGTTTGTTTTTTATTTATTTTTTGTTTTAAATTTATTTTCTTAACAAGGTTGATGCAAAAAAAAAACAATCAACACAACACAGCCGATTTACCACAATGTAAATAAATAAAACAATTAATTTAAACAATTCATTGAACTAGGTTAGTTGCGCACTCAACAGAAATCTATAAATTTCTTTTACAATTTAAAAACTAAACAAAAAACAAACAAAATCCAGATCACTTACAAGATAATCATTAGATTCATCTCTAAAAATTTGTTCTTCAACAAAATCACCAACGTAAATATCAAACAATAGTTTTCCTACCAAATCGTCGAAATTATCCTTAATGTAAATTTTTGCAACCATGTTGCTACCACAATTGTTTGAAAAAAAAAATTAAATTAAATGGTAATACCAAAAAAAAATACTTAATTATTTTTTATTGCCAATCAATAAAGAGTACATCCTCAGACTGTCTGGTGAATCGTAAGTTTTGCGAAGAAATTGGGGGAAAATCAGACGTGTAAAAATAAATCACATGCACTTAATTGGCACTGAATTGGTTTTTTTTTTTGTAAACTTTTTTTACATCGGAAGTCATGAGATTAAAGGTTTTTTATTGTTAGAAGCCATTAAATGGCAGATGGGAGGACGACTTACCTATTTAAAAAAAAAGTTCTTTCATAGAGAACTAAAGCAAACGTGTGAGTAAATAATGAGTCAGTTTATTCTGAAAATGAGGAAGTTACCATTTTTTTTATGAAAACAACAAGATTGTTTTCAGTGGGAAATGCAATTAAAAGATTGGTTGATTCATGGCTAAAAACAAAAACACTTCAATTAACAACTTAAAATTACTCCTGCTCCGGGGAATGTAATAAAGAAATAGTTCGAAACATGCTTATCGTTTTAAAGTTGTTCAGTTTTATAAGTTTGTCAAAAGCCGAACACAGCTGCACAATTGTAAAAGAGCATTTTAGTTTCAAAAACAGCTTTTTTAAAAATTTAAATTTTTCGGGAAAATTGTTTTCCTTTTTAAAATTTAATTTTAAAAAAATGTGAAACTTCCTCATTATATCAGTCATCAGACATATCAGACATACGTATGGTTTGTTATTTGCAATACAATTTGTTTTTTTTTTTATTATAAAGTTAAATAAAAAATTATATTTAAGATACAAATTTTACAAAATATAAGAAATTTATAAATAAGCTTTATCTTGAACTTGCTTAGTAATAAAACACTATCTAGTTTCTTAAACACAAATATCTGCTTCTTATTTGGAATGCAATCCACAAACCTATAAAAACCTAACTTTTAAAAATGCTGCTTTAGTTTCGAGTATCTCTCGAAAAATAAAAAAAATGAGGATATTTGAAAACAAAACTTGGACACATATATACATAAAACAAAACTCATTAAAAAAAGGATTCTACATAATATAAAACATAAACAGTTATTCTTTTTCCTAACCACATTATTATTTATTATAATACCTCTTTTTCGTTGAAATTTAACTTTATTTTAAATTATAAATAAAATATATTTTTCCTGTATGTAAATAGAAATGGTTTTACCTTAGATGGTGACGTCCTATTTTCCCTTTCCTTTGGTCGATCGCGATGGCGACGACGCGAACTACTATGAGATGCATCGTCCCTGTAGCGATACTTATGTGCACGTCTCCCGGATGTTGGTGACTTACGATGTGAACGTTTTGAGCGTTCTTTACGCCGTCTTGAGGAACGATCATAACTAAAAGAGAGAGAAAAATATATATTAAATTAAATATGACGTCAAAATGAAAATAAACAAAATATTAAACAAATACAGACGACCTTTTCAGCGCCAATTCATCACAGAGGTTTTGCATAGAATATGAGCGAGATGACAGTCTGACTAGCTTTACAAAACAATATTTTTTTTTAATAAATATAAACGTCAAAAACTATTCAAATTGATTTCATTTTGAGATATTTTATTTTAGGAGAGGGAAGAGTAGCCATTTTGAAAAAATGCCGAGTTTTTAAGTAAATTGACAAGAAACACGGCTAGTTTTACCAAAATAAATATTTTTGTCATACAAAATGAAGTTTAAATTTGTACTGTCAAATTGGGTTTTGAAATTTATTATGCGTTTTTTTTTAAAGAAAAGAATAGAAAGCTTTGTTAAGTAATAGAATTGTAAATTAATGAGAGCCCGCAATCCTATCTAACTGACATATTTTAGTTTGACAAGCGAACTACATTGTCGATCTGAAAACTACCATATCATTTCTAAGGGATGTTCTTTTATTGGACGCATTCAGTTATATACATATATTGTACCTCTGTTGATAAAAACATTTGTAGGCTGGAAACAAACATTATTAAAACTCAAAATCAAAATTTAGCTCATTATCGGCAGCTATCTTTTCTACCAGTAAACATTTAAAAGGATTTATGGTGTTGGCGCACATTTAGAGTGCTAAATTGTGATTAAAATAAAGTTTTTGAGGAAGAACGTTTCAGAAATATTAATAAAATCTCAACTGAAACATGACGAATGCACGGGTTCCTTTACCAAAAGTTAACGTCACCGTTACATCTCCTAGAACAATTAAGTTTGTAAGAGGTAGATCAAACCTCTTGTTCTTATCTTGATTTATGACAGTCATAATGGTGTGTCCAAAGCTGACAAGCCAACTTAAGATTGGGTAAAAAAATGTAGTAAAAAGTTGCTGGTTGACCAAACGATCAGAAAATTGATTTGATTTTTTTCTTATCAAACCGAAAATGAAATAATATAATAACGGTACACCACGACAAATTAAAAGAAGTTGTAGACATAGTTTAACAAATATGGGATAGTTTGATTGTTTCAAAACAGATAGAAGGTCAATAATAAACAAAATAAACAAGATAGGTTCTTGATGACCACTTTGTGGTATTCCAAAATAATCTACATTTTTTGGCTCGTAGCCGTTGAAAAGACCGGATAGCATAGCAATGGTAGAACTTTATAAGAGAATTCGGTATCGCAAGTTAAAACGCAGACATCATTGACATTATTGGTAGAAGTCAACAAGCTGTACAAAAATCCTTCATCGAGAGGAAATGTTCTACATGCGTCTGCAAGAAGTGGTGATCCAACACCAATCCTTAAACAAATTTGGGTCAACATTGACAGCCGATAATACTATTGAGGAAGAAATATGATGCGGGTGCTAAAATTCAGTAGAACTACATGTCTGTGAAGAACTTATTATAAAAAATGATGCTGCTTCTGTAAAAACGTTGTTTTTATCAGTACTCACATGCCGAACTGAGATTTGGATATTTGAACCGTTTTCGAGAGGAAATTATTGTTGGGCCGGCGTTCGAGGGAGGAAGATTCCGGGGCAGATACAATCTTGAGTTGTATGAAATCTACCTAGATGATAATGTAGTGCAAAAAATAAAGCTTGGAAAATCCCGGTAGGCTGGGCACCTAGGTCGTATGAGCGAAGAGGAGCCAGCTTGGAAAGTCAGTTGCTGCTTTTTTATAGAAGAAGGCAGCAGCAGGCAGGATGAAGTGGGCAAGCAATAATGATGTACGGAAAAAATTGTTGGATGAACCCCAGATTGGATCCCGCTGGTTGCGCCGATAATAATAATGATGCCCAGTTCAACCTAAGGTCTGAGCAAAGTTATAAAAGATTAACTTTTTTCTGTTAAAAGTTCTTATGATTTAAAATTTGTTATTACTAGCCACTGGATGCAGTGGCGTATCTAGGTGGGTAAGGGCCCTGGTGCATTGACAGAAAATCGGATATTTGCTTACTAGCCCAGATATCGTTAGTTCGATTCTCAGTTTGGGAAGAAATTTTTCAAACTCCTAGTGCAAGCTAGAGTCGTCCGTTTTAAGGCAGAAAATAGTCACCAAATTATCATATCATATTATCAGCTCAAGCAGAAGTAGATGATACATATCGAGGAATTGAAGTGAAATACTAGGTCTATTATAGCAGAATATTTCATATGAAACTCACCCATTTTCTGAGTAAAGTTGTTCCATTCATGCTGGGCAATTTTTTTGGAAAAAAAAAGTCGAAAGTTTTACAAACTACGTTCATACTTCATTCATATTTAATTTATCATCAGAAATTTGTTTAGAATAAATGAAATTCTAGCAGAATATAGTAGCAGAAGGATGGATGTAAGGAGTAGAATAAGTGGATGAAACTTAATGAAATATAGTTGGTGGTACATTTCTTACTTATAAAAATCCTTTTTTTCCACTATCAATTGCACTAACAAATATCAACTTATGAATATTATCGGTTGCGACCCAAATCTACGAAGATGAACATCTGCACTAAATATGACGCATTGCAATCACATAACCAATTGACGACACATCTTGCCTTCATCATCGTCGCTCCTAAATAGTGGTAGTTGCGACCGAGGTTGTGCACTTATATTATAGGAAGAGAAAACAGAAATTGTTAAAAAAAAAATCATTTAACGTTCTAAGCTTGTCAGAAGGCTCGAAGTTTTCTAGCTTCGGGAGCTCCCTCCACCCCTTTTTCAAAGCTGATAGGCGCTTTGATCTTCAGCGCCCTGGTGCACTGCGTCGGTTTGCCCTATGATAGCTACGCCACTGACTGGAAAGCGCTGTAGCAGCTCAACTTGTTGGATTTAAACAAAAAAAAATGATTACCGGACAGTTCACAAAAAAAAAAAAAAAAAAAAAAATCATCTGACTTCAGCGCCCTCTAATTTTTTTTAACAAAAACTAACTTTGTTTTTGTATTGAACACCAAAGTATAGAAATTGTAATGTAGATTTTTGTCTAAATCTGCATTACAATGTTAATATGATGGCTAATATAGCGAAAAAATTGTCAAGCACGGTTAATCTAAAGACCACAAGCTGTGCAAGATGGGAATCGAATTCCCATCATTCCGCATAGCAGTCCAACACTCTGACCACCATCCACGGGAAATTTAGAAATTCAAATAATAACAAAATAAGAACATATTTAAGTAAAAATTTAAAATCTAAAATAAATGAATCAATGCAAACCGAAAAGAGAGAATGTGTTCAATTGTCCTGTCACTTAGAATTATTACTCAACCAACATTTATTTAAAATTCAAGAAAAAAAAAACATTTTTTTTGGTTTGGTTAAAGAACATTTGCTGATTCAAACCATTCAAATCGTCAATTAAATTTGATTTAATTGCTTAAGAAAAAAGAAACTGTTGCCAAAAATTAAAATAATCATATAAAACGAAACGAAAAAAATATAGAAATAAATAAATTTTCCGTTTTAACCATCAAATAAAAGCAAATTTGTTTTTGGCAAACAAAATGGTCGGTATGTTTTGAGGCAGACATAAGCCATACTTCACATTTGAAGTGTTTTTAAAAAAATGTCAACACGTGGGTAAATTATAAAAATAACAATATTTAAACAAATTAATAAAAAAAAAATTGTCAAAAATAAATAAACTTTTTCTTGAATTTCACATCAAATTTATGAGTAGATTTTACGCAACTTCTATGAGCCCAGTCAATTAAACTCAAGTGCGTGTTTTATTGTGATGCAACTTTGTAGCTGCTTCCGCAGGTATATGAGTGCTCGTATGAAGAAAACATAAAAATGAAAACACAACATATTCAGAGCAGAAAATTGAGCGTCTTAATAAAAAAATTGGAGCAAAATGGTTTTTTTAATTGTTTTGAAATGATTACAACAACAAAAAACATACAAAAAGTTTGTGGCGCATGACTTCAAATGAACAATATCACTCAGATGCCGCCCAAGTAAAAGCGTGTGTTCCCAACACATTTCTTCACTTTTTTTGTTTTAATTATTTGCAGCACATTATGGCAAATACTCGTAGGCAGTGGCAAGTAAAAGCACAATTTACATTGTTTTGCGGTGAGTGGTGAACTAATAAATGCACGCGCGGTCGATTCAAATGTTTCGTTTGATCTAATTAGAAAAAAAAAGAATTATTAAATAATCAATTAGATTTGTTTAAATAAATAAAATTGCAAAAAACGTTGTAAAAACACTCTCGATTCGTTAACACTTGCACACGGCCGAAGATCAAATTTTACACTCAATTGTTGGTGGCAGGAAAAACACACCAAAACACTCAGAGGGAGGATGCTGAGTTAAACATTAATTTTGAATAACGGGGGTTGCAACATGACAAAAAAAAAAAGAGGCAAGCTAAATTGAATTTTATTTCCTAATAATCTATGCAGTTGTTTTGGTGGTCAGCGGTGTGCGGGAAGCGGATTGTGAGCGAATTTACACGTCTACTTCGAAAGTCCAATTGCAAATGCAATCGCAACGCTGCAGCGGTCTGGCATACTTGCATTTTAATTTATGATGTTGAGCTGTTATCAGTTGACATTTTGATAACGTGAGTGATTATTTTGGAGGATTTTTATGTAGTAAAACATGGAAAAGGCGTCATTGAACCGGAATTCCAATAATGCGAACAATGACTGGTTTATTAACGAATATACAAACCGAACTCATAAATAGGTTATTGATCAAGGTTGGTGGTTGAATTTGCGTGGCACGATTGAAATTTCGAGATTCGCATGAAGACAACGAAGCTGTGTTATGTCTGATAAGCCCCATTACACGAAACGCGGTATAACCAGATGAAAGAATTGTTTCAAAAAGCTTTAAGAGGGAAAAATACTCAGAGGAAGAGTTTTTCATTTTTCATACTGAACAAAATAAATTTCTACTTTTGAGGCTATAATTAGAGAAAAGTCTGACTGGTTGGTAAGAGAAGGGTCTTTTGTTCTTTGTGATTCTTTTGACCTTCAAAATGGTACCAGTTTAAGTGGTGTGTCCGGAAATTCTAGTTTTGTTGGTAGAGTAATAGAGCAGTTCCCATTTGTCGTCCGGAAGCCCCCAAAATCATTCTAAAACCGTTCAGCAGGCATACAAAAACTTTTCTGGACGATTCTGAGAAGAGAAGGTCTAATTGAATAAGGCTGGGATCACTTACTGATATTGTTTTGAAAACGCCATAAATGGTAAGTTTAAAAAGTAGACGGCCTAAGTGACTTCCTTGAGGGACCCCGGAAGTAGCGAGAACTGGGTTGTAAAGTGCATTCCTGAAATTTACTCTGTATTAGGAAGGATTTTTTATGTAAGAAGAATCCATTTCTAGCTAAATGCATTAAGTTTGAACATTATAAGACCATGTGAAATTTTGTAAAATGCTTTACTAAAATCTGTGGAAATAACATCGAATTCCATCCCTGATTCTAGTGCCTAGAGGCAAAGGTAACAAATTCAATAAGGTTGCTAGTAGTAAATCTACGTTTGGGAATTTTTTTTTTAAAGAATTACATTGTTACTAACCCGGCCCAAGATTGTCGACTGTAAGAGGAAAAATTACCAAAAAAAATTCAGTAAGTAATAAAAATAAGCTTTATCTCGTTTAAAAGAACCATCGGTAGAGGATTGTTTGAAATATGACCTATGAGGTAGCCAATCGGATATATGTTGTGGATAACTTGAGGTTTCACTGTAAATGAAATGATAAGAAGGATATCCATCAGACTTTTCCTTGTAGTTGACGAACTCGGAAAATGTCTTGGGAGAAATTGGCTTAAGTATCAACTAGGTGTCGATGGTAAAGTGTTTTATAAAGTTCTGTTAATTGGTGATAAGATCCGGGTTGTGAATGGAGAACGGAAAAAAATTGTCCACATCTTATTTCTTTTATTTCTTAAAGAACGCAACCGTCGATTATACCAAGGTGGCGACGAAAGTAAAGTTCTTTTTTGAGAAGTTGGTAGGTACATAGAAAAAAATAGATTTTTTAATTTCTCTAGAGAATGGACCAATGTCTTCGTTTACGAAAAGGTTTACAAAATTCAAAGAGACTAATTGAGGTACTCATTCATTAATTTCTCCGAACTTGGCTTTGTAAAAGCCAAAATAACGAATTGAAGTATTAGAGTTCTGGTTAGGACAGTCTTGAAATTAAAGACAGAAAGATAGGACGATGGTAGTTGTCGATCGTTGAAAGGGGAAGTGTACATTGTGGTTTACAAGAATTAAGTGGGTCTGTTGAGAAAACTTGATTGAGTTGTTTACCCATAAAATTAGGGACAGCGCTTACTTGGCAAATGCTAAAATCACCTAATCGATTAATGTAGTAACAGTTTTTTTGAGGCAGAAGGATTTCAGGCTAAAAAATCTGATTGATCTTCGCGCACTTTCAGGAGTCAAGCGACCACGTAGAGGAAGACCTCCGACGACTTGGAGTGCGATATTAGAGACGGCAGGCTAGAGATCACTATCACACGTCCTAAATAATAATGAAAATATGAAAAAAAATTACTTCGAAAATTGCAGGACCGATTTTGATTAAATCCTATCCTTTATTTAAATTTTAAGAAATACTGAGAATTAAAAAAAAATAATTATAAATAGAAAATATTCAAAATGTTGCTATGCAGAATTGATTCGGCCACCTAGACCTTTTTAAATACAAAATTTGATAGAAATCCAATGAGCCCTCATCTAAAAAAGTGGAAAATTAAAAAAAAATCGCCATATGACTTAAGACTTAACGATAAATGTTTTTTTTAAATACCTACAAAAATAACCCTTAAATGTTCATCAAAATCGTTGGAGCCGTTTTAGAGAAATATAATGGTTATATGACAAGTACCGTTACGCAAATTTCGTATCGTTGCTCTTATCTTATTTATATAATAATAATAATATTTGACGTTGCACAATACTAGTTAGAAGAATTAGAAAGATAAGAAAGAATTTTTTTTCGACGCAGTAGATCGAGAATTAGGTGGCTATTTTCTCATTTAAAACTCACGGGCGGCTCTAGCTTGCACTAGGAGTTAGACAAATTTCTCTTAACATGAGTATCGAACTGACGACCTCCGGGTCAGAAGCAAACATCTTATCTACTGCCCGCATTATAGATCTTATTCTGTGTTGCTTTATTATAGCCCATCAAATAGCTTTACATTAAATTCTGGAATACCACAGGGCAGTCATTTAGGGCCTTTTTTATTTTTTTTTTATTTTTTAATGACTTACTATTTCTTAAAAAATTCTGATTATCTTATTTAGGTGGACAATTCTTAAAACTATTTCTAATATATGTACTCCATTTACCAATTTTAACAAAGATTTTTTACTTTATCTCCTTGACGAAGTTTCATCGCGTTTTTTTACTTTTAACCTTCATTTTAATAATAACACAATGCCTACCTAAATGACATCTTACAATATTATGATGCTTTAAACAAATTAAATAATCATTACAATGACGGAAATTCGTAATCAAACATTATCGACTTAAAAAAAATGTATCCAACAGATACAATAAACAAAATCGTGATATGTTCCACCTTGTAAAGCAACTCAATTGCTTTCGATTCTAACGAACATGGTCAAAAGTGAACATTATGTCCATTAATGGATTAACAAGGAGTCACAACTTCACCCATCTTGTCGACAATCATTTTATTAAGAAATTTGCATACAATCTAATAAAAAAAAATCTCTGAATTACACTTTAACCTCTTCATCTTGATAGCAAAACAATACAAATAACTTTGCGTTTCGTTACTATATAGATACATCAATCAGTGTTGTTGTTGGCGGTTTTTTGTCAAATTTTAATACAGGCATTCCAATTAGCTATAAAAGATACTATTTGATTGGCAGTTTAGATAAATAAATCAGTTAGTCAATTAGAAATAAAATGATAAAACAAAACATCTGTGTAAGCATTGGAGTAACTGTTGGGTAATTTAATTCTTAAAAAAAAAATATGGCAATCAAATAATATGCAAATTACTAGCTTTCTTTATCTTCATGTTTTATGCTCTGTCCAGGTTTAAATGTATGTGTGAATGATTAATTAACACCTCAGCACTAATTGGACATAAGAATTCATAAAATGATTGATTTTTATCTTCAGTTTTGGTCTTCCAGAGCAAAATAAAATCATTTCGATTGAATCACGCAAACCTATTTATTCTAATTCGCGCTGAAGCTGACTGACTTAGGTGTGTGGTTTGTAGTGACCTTCGCCAATTTTAGAACATTGATTATAATTTAAGCCACCCACACTGATTAAACAAATAATAGAAGAAAAGACTTCTATTATTTGAGGAGATTTAGTTTTGAATAGGAGGGGCAATAAATATAATTTTTTTTTTAAGAAACACTTAAGTATTCATGTTTGTTTTAATTGATCTTTAGTTAAATTAGTTTGTTGACTTACGTTTTGGGAGAGTTGGAAAATTTTATCAACAATGACACACTTCACAAGTGGAATTTATGACACGACTGTGACACAATTTTTCTACCAGGAAGCATTTCCAAAAAATTATGATTTTGGCACATTTTCAGAGTTTTAGATTGTGATTAAAATAAGGTTTAGATGAGGAACTTTTAAGAAATATGAAAAGTGATCTGGCGGAATTTAAATGGAATTGTAAAATTGAAAACAGTGAAATGCGGGGGTTCCTTGACAAAAAATTAAGGTCACCGTTATACCTTTTCTACCAATTAAGCTTAAGTCTGCCATTGTAAGATGAAGATCAAAGGATTTTCCAAGGCCAATCCTCTTGTTATAATCTTGATATATGGCAGCCATAATGGGGTGTCCGAACCTGACCAGCATACTGGAGAATTGGTTAAACAAATTTTGCTTGATAACCAAAGCATTATAAAATTGCTCTTGCCTCTTTCCTTATCTAAACCATAATAGAACTTACTTTATTAGTTATGATAACGGTACAGCGCGAGTAGTAAAAACAAGTTAAAGAAAACTTCCTGATAAAACTAACTTTTTCAATTCATTCGATCGAATAAATGAAGTAGTTTGAGAACTTCAATACAGATGGCAGGTCAAGGTCGTTAAAAAATAAAATAAAAAGGCTAGGACCTAAGTGGTAACTTTGTGGTATTCCAGAATTATCCTAATTATATTATAAATTTTAATGTTTGGATTTTTTTTCGCATCACACCTCAACGGCTCATAGGATTTGGATGAAATTTTTAATGTATGTAGATGGATGAGGTGTTGGATTGAAAAATAGGCTTCGTCTTCGTCGAAACTAACGTATCAAACTGCCAACATTGAATCAGATCACTATCTTGTTAGTATGGTGTTACGAGGATGGATTGCTTCACAAAGGAATATTGTACACGCCACTCTCAGGAAAACTAGGCTCGAAGACCTCGATGAGGGAAGAATAAATTCTGATTGTTGACATGAAAAATGGTCAATGATGAATGCAAAATAGCTTCTGAACGTAAGAATGCTGTTTCCGAGCCATGCACCAGTCTTATAGAATGCGGGCATGCGAAGCATGAGCTTGGAAGAACGGAGTGAAATTTCACTCTAGGTATAGAAACTTTGTCTGTGCATTGGAATGAAATAAAGAATAAGATCCATATCAGGGGAGAAAGTTCTACTAATCCTGTAAAGATGGAGAAGAAAATCTGATCTCCAATCCCAAGAGGCTAAGAGATTCTGGAACGATTGGAATGAATTGTTAAACGGACATTCACAGAAGGAATGTAGACTCCAACATTTTAAGAGGAAGATCTTGCTGAAGACACCAACTATTTAGAAGAATTGAGAGCTTTTAATCGACTCAAAGAAAACAACGCCTGGGGAACAGGTGGTGTATCTTTCTAGCTGATCAAACATGCGAGGGCCATTAAAACAATTCGTGAAGTTATAATAAACGCATGGAAAAATCAAGAAATGCCAGAGGACGATGTAAGCGCATCACACGTATGTTCCGTACATAAGAAGGGATAAGGGAGTAACCACAAGTTGAAGCAATTATAGATATTAGATTTATTTCTCTATCCTACAACAACGTGAAAAAAAACATAATGACCAACTATCAATGTGGAGGGTCTGGCTGGCTCATCTTGAACCTGGCATTAGAGAAAGGCTATTATCACCAAGTCCAGCAATGTATTGGCTTACGCAGACATATAATTGGTAGAATTTAACTATAGATGTACAAGACTTCTTGATCCAGATCGAGTAAGCGGTACAAAATCTGGGAATGCACATTAATGAAGGAAACACCAAGTATTTAAAATCACGGTGGTTCAAATCTTTGTACCAGAGTGTCTGATCTATATTTCTATAAAATTGCCAAGTCCAAATGGATGTGATCCATTGGATTACAGTTAATAATTGACATTGTCAGCAGCATTGTCTGTTACGCTATAGAAACGCTTTTTCCATTATTTTCAACAAGAAATGTAGTAGATTTTGACATTTCTGAAGGTAAAATATATATATATATATATATATATGTATGTATATAATATAAATTAGGCAAATGTTATAACCACACCTTGTAACCAACAATTCCGAATTAACAATTTTTACCACATTTTTTTTAATTTTTCAACATTGTTGCATGTGACAACTATGGCTGTCAAATAATTAAAAACGAATTATCGATATAGTTCCACAAAAATTGCAAAACTGAAACGGAAAATAAGAAAAATCAAATTCCTTATCGACGTTAGGTGTAAAGATTGGATAATCGAAATAATTTGCGTGGAATGCAATCAAGACAGAAAATTATCAGAATTGCAGAAAAACCTGCCGCAGCGTTACCAAGTGGGCACACGCCAAGATAATAGATATCTCGTTACACACATTGAAAAATCCAATTATGAAATTAAAAAAAAAAAAAAAATTTTGCAAACGAAAATATTTCAATTTCAACTAAGAATCGGCGCCTAGCAACATTAAAAAGTGTACAGTTGAAGGTTTCGACGAATGTGAATTTATTTGATTTCCTTCAAAAACCTGGAGCCAAATGCCACCTTAAGACTCATTTGACACATTCAATAACACACTTCCAAGCTACTGTTTTATGATGAATGGAGTTACGTTAGGATTTACATAATAATTACAATTATTTAAGAAGAACAGGTACAGTAATTCATTTTACTTGTCGCACAGCCAAGTCAACTTGTCAAACATACCCGCCAAACTAACGTGGGCTTTAAACCATGCCTAAGACTGATGAATATGTATCTATGTATGTTGGTGTTACCCGGTGCCACTACTCTTAGCCATGGTATTTCAGATTTCGTTTTTTAATTTGTTAAACCATGCGTCGTCTTGAGAGAGCACCCGGGCTACTTATAAGATACTTTTTCGCAAACAGAAACATCTGTATTGTATAGGCTACCAAATTTGTCAGGCGTTGTGTGTGCGAGATTTGTTGCTTGAAGATTAAGAGTATTTGCCACATAAAGTATGGGCGACAAGGCGGGATTGGGTGTCAGGCAAGGACGGACGTTTACACATTATTTCCTCGCGCCAATGCTTATATAGCGATCGGTATTCGTCGCGAGCGTGTAGGTCGGGGTATGGTAGATAGGTTGTGACATTTTACTTCTTTTGATTGGTGACTTGGATCTTGAGGATTATAGGATACTTTTCGATTTTGACCACCTACATTAAAAACTGTAATTTGTTATATATTCGGTTATTACGTAAGAGAATGATTAATTTTTTTTGCAAAGGAAGGCTTGGATTTTGGTTTGATTAGTATTGACGAATTATTCTTAGATTGATTAGATTTTTTTTTGTATGAATCCTAATGTTTTATCTAAGCCTTTGCTGTCGAAATTTCCTATAATTGCTATGAACTGATTGCAAAAGGTGATGCGTATGTCATACAGACAAATTTATATCAATTATTTTTTTTCTTAAGAAATATCTCGCATTAAATCAGTTTCTAGATAAAAAATAGTTTTTTTCAAACCGAAAAATCTTTTTAAAATGTTGAAAACGCGGTATAAAAAAGCCATTTACGGATTTTAACAATAATTTGGTTCTGATTAAATATTCGTATTAAACATAAAATCAAATAATCAAATCTTTTAAGAATAATGAAATTGAGTTTGTGATAAATTAGAAAAAAATTCTGGTTACCTTCGCAACAAAACTAGAACATTTTCTTAACAACAATTCTATCTATTCATACTACTTATCAATACCTTGTAGCTTATCACGCCGAAAACCTTGATCTGAAAACGAAAATAAATTGCCTATGGTAGCGTCGTCGTCTATATTCATTTTCCAAATTGTATCTTAATTGATTAACCCACCCACGTAACTCGAAAAACAATAGCCGAACACTGTTTAACATAATAAGGTCTAACCTCGAACCTGGCCTACTTTCCTCTCTATGAACAAAATAAAAAAAATGTAAATAAGACGGGTTATGAGTTGGAAAAAACACTTCCGCATTGAATACTACTCTCATCTGGAAATATCAAGACATATACTCTGGTGGTTAAGATACATGTACAGGGTGGGGCAAAAGTAATCCACGAGATAACTATACCATAGAATAAGACTTAAGCTACGGATTAAAATGTTCCATTAATAAGAACAAAATGTACATGAAATAGTAGTGTAGTTTACCAAAAAATCCCTTAAGAAAATCTACTACAGTAAGTAAAATGCCTGTTCAGTATCTTGAAATTTTCTCAAACTTGGATTTTTTTGCATGAAAAACAACAATAATAATTCATTTCAGAATAAATTTGACATATCTGGTTTTTATTCTTTCGCTAATCCTTCTTCGGTGGTTTAACTTAGGATTAATCGTCGCTTAGTGAATTTTTTTTGTTTTATTGACAAGATTTTGCACTAAGTCCACGGAATAAGACCTAACTTTTCGCTATTCCACGTTTATTAATTTGCCTGCTATAGTCCAGTCGATATGTCGAAATAAGTGATGATAGCTGGAAAGTATTCCGAAGTTAATGGAACTTTAATTGGTTGTTTGGGGGTCGATCTCGTAGACCCTGTGCTAACTTGGGAGGGAGGCAAAAACCCCCACTGTGACCGCCTCAACAAACGCTCCGAAGTAGAGTCAGCGAAAAAACTTAATTGCCTATGGTTATGAGCTTTGAGCTCCTGAGTCAGTTGGATCTTTTAAGGGTGAAGGTCTTAGTTCCGACGTGCTACAGAAAATTCACCATTTTGAAGTCTGGGAAAGGCAGAGTTCTTGGGCACGTACGGTAAAAAGGAATCAGCTGTCTTGGGTTTTGCTTTACACTTTTAAGGACCGCGACAATTTCTCAACTTATCTTAAGTTTGGCCGCCAAAGGCTATATTATTCAATTAATCATTAAGATATTGAAATAAAAAATGCGGTTTTGTATTGGTTCACTAAGGTGTAGTTATAGTTGTTGTACTTAGTATTTATTTGGTAGTATTTCGGGGGGTGTTTGTCATATTTGCTTTAGGTCCAAAAATAACGGTACCTGCCAAACAAGTTTTAACAAAAGTTTGATTTTCACGAAAACGGCTCTAACGATTTTGATAAAACTTTCAGATTGCTATTTTCTTACAACAATACAACTTTCAGTTAGAATGAATTTTTCAAAATTTCTTCTATAACGGTACCTCTCATAAAACTAGTTTTTTTCAAATGCGATTTTATTGGAAACCATTATCCCAGTTTCAATAAATTTTTTCACACAGGATTCAATTAATATAACTTTTTTTTTCGATTTTTTTTTAAATTAAAAAAAAAATGGTTTTCGAAATATTTTAAAAACGGGTTGATTGATTTTTTTTTTAAATAATTTTCCCAGATGAAAACTACAGATTTCTTTATTATGCCATACTAGAAAAAAATTTAAATATTTTTTCAAAAAGTTTAAAAAAACAAGTCGTGCAATTTTTTAATTTTAAAATTTTGAATTTTGAGATTGAAATCGAAAGTTAGTCATTCAACTTTGTCTGTAGCTATCAGCTAATTAGAACCAAATTTACCGGAAAAGTCTATTAACGGTACTTTTCATATAATGTTTTTTTTTATAATATTCGACTTTCTCGGTAACGGTTCAATGTATTTCAATAAAATTTTATATTTGAAAAGATTTAAGTATCCAAATTAATTCAACATATACAAAAATTTAAAAATTATTTTTTCTATTTTTAATTAATTTTTGAAAATTTAGAATTTTTAAAACATAAAAAAAATATTTAAAATTTTAAAATCAGTTGTAAATTAATAAATTCTAAAAAACTGCATAACAAAATTACAAATAATTTTTTTTTTAAAAACAAAATAAAAAACAGAATTTTATCAAAACCGGTCCTACAATTTTCGAAATACTTTTTTCTTAAATTCTTTGTTATATAAGACATGTGATGGCATACTTCATTTTTACTAAAAACCCTGAAGTATTGTGGCTTTGATACTTTTTATAAGTTCAAACTGTGTTATTTTTAACGTAAATGTTAATTGTTTCTGTCAAAGATGTAATTGGGCACATCAGAGCATGTACGTGCGACCCGGTCGTGCCGTTTTTTTTTCATAAACTCCTCTCTTGAATGTCAAAATAATCTTGTTCTAAATTTGAAGACGATTGGCCCAACCGTTTAGGCTACAGTCCAAAATACATCCGTACAGCAGACAGACGGACAGAATTTCGCCAGTAACACAAATATGTTTCTCTATCATCGTAATGTCATGTTTGATTGTTTTCTCAATTTTTTTTGCCCGAATGCATAACTTCCATTAATATATATAGAAGTATGGTTTTCAAAAAGAAATAAAACGTCATTGTCATTGTTTTAAAAATGATTTCGGGCAAGTGGCCCGGCTGCGCTGGCTCGAATAAAACCCCGCCGAAGCCCAATTTTCGACTACTTTTTGCAGCAATTGGGACCGTATGTCAGCAATAAACCGGCCAGCGTTGTCAGTCTATTCATGTTGAAATGCCAAACCAAACTGAGCATAAATAAAATGACAGCTGTCAAAAAGACCGCCAGTTAAAATAGTGTTGTTCTATACCTGTAAAAAAACACCAAAAAAAACACTAAAAAAAAAGTAAAATTGTCGACGACTTTTTCTACCATTTGTGGCTGTGTATCGGCAATAACACGGCAAATGTTGTCAGCCTATTCATGTCCAAAATGCAAACAAAACGGTCAAATCAGGTGATCTAGCCGAACAGTACAAATCGCCAAAGCCAGAGATTATACGACGCAGAAATGTTCCCTTCCGATTCTCCGGCATTCTTGAAGAGTATAACATTCCATTACTTATTGACGTGTATTCTGCATCTGTTTACTTCACAAATGTCAAAACAGAATTGAGATTTCCCGCCATTTGCATAAGTTATAACGTCTTCCAAGGGGTATACATTTCCCCTTCAAAACTAAATCAAGTTGATGATAAATCTTTGAATTTCCCTAACCACCTTTTCTTTATTTATGTAAATTCTAAAAGGAAATAAAAGTGATTCATTCATATGTTTATGTTTTTATCCAACATTTAGCGCGAACAAAAATTATTAACAATCAATTTAAATTTAAATGGCTCACGCGTCATAATAAAGCAGAAGAATTCAATTCGAAAGAATTATTTTTTTTTCATTATTAGGTAATCAATCGCTTCCAATAAAAATGTCGCGTTTATTAAGAAAACCAACTTTGTTTTTAAAAATAAATCAAAACGCCATACGGCAAAGGCATTTTAATAAGACAATGACAGCGATGCACTGGGTGATTCAAAAACGTGTCAGGAATAAATAAAAAAAAAAAAAAACAAACAAATACATCACCGTCCAACCATTTAAAATTCATTAGACCAAGTCTACATCAACAGAGAAAAATTGTTTCTTAATTATCGAATTTATGAGCAGAAGAATCCTAAATCCACCGAACCGATGATGACGTTTCGATAAATCTCTTCTCATGCTATTGACACACTTTCTGTCAAAATGCAGACCGTCTAACACTGCAACGCCGCGCCGCCATCGCCGCCATCACCTACATCATGATCACCAGGCGCGTTTATATAAACACACTTCGTTCGCATCTAGGCTAAACGAATGTATCTTTAATGTCTAATCAAACTACCAGTAGTAGCGCGGGTTGGAAGAGTAATGACGATGTCGATAAACTAGAACGCACGCCACACACTTAACTTTAGTATTTTTCATTTTAATAGCCAATTGCTAGTGCAGATGGGAGGAAGAAGACCCATCTTCCAAAACCATGGAGAGATGGTGTGGAGTTTTACAATACAAGTGGCGGATGCGTCACGAATAACCAAGAAACCGAAAATAATCGCCGATCTTTTAAACGGAACGGCCTGGCGATAAGCCAGCCAGCCAGCCAAGCGGCCCAAATGATCGGAGCGGGCAAATTTATATTTGTGGCTGTTTAAAGTGAAAAAAAAGAAAATTGTTTCTTTTTTTTTTCGAGGCAATGCTGCTGCCATTCCGAATTGAGTTTCAGTTTCACTTTTTTTTTAATTTGATTTTTTTTTCAACTCAGGACGATCGCAGTCTTGTGTTTTTATTTTGTTTGTTTTGTCTGATAAAATGAATGGCTGCGCGTCTCGGTGTGAACGCGTTTGTTGGATAAGACGTGTGAAGTGTTTGGCAGGGGGCATTTATTGTTATTAAGTCCACTGGACCGATTGATTTACCTTCAACTTTTTGTTTTCATTTTTCATTAATGAACGCAAATATCTTGCAGAAAGATTGAGTGCAAGTGTGAACATTAAAAAACCTCATTTGGAGAGACTTTCTTTTTGGTTTTTGTGATTCAGAGAAATGAAGCATGCAACCACCCATTGGGGTCGTTACTCACCAAATTTGCACGAAATTTAATTTCTTTTAATTAAATTTGTGTTTAAAGTCATGGTACCGAGAAATGAGCACTTCCTGTAGAATTAAACTTCAGTTGAAAACTTAAAAATTCAAAGATGAACATTTGGTCTGATGTGGTAAAGCACAAGGAGGTGGTGGTGGCACAGCAAGGGTGGTCACCCTAAGCCTAAGGGCTCTCAGAGTTTGTGATTTATTTACATGCAGAATTAATTTTTTTTAAATTCGAAGTTCCATCTGAAAATTGTTAAGGTTCACGTAAAGGATTGTCTTTGTCTGATATGCGCTTTGAACGTGAACCATTAACTTCTTCATTATTTTCGTAAAACTTAATAGTCCGGTAGCGACAGTAAACAATGGTCAATATGTTATGTTCGTCATTCAAATCATAATAAAGCATTAAATTTAGGTGTGTGTGTGTCATAAAAATGGACCGCTTACAGCACACCTTGAGATGTCCTGATAAGTACAAACAAAAACTTATTTGTTTGTCGTTGATCTTTCGTATGGTACTCAATTAACGTCAGATAATGTCAAAAAAGTTACGGCTTACAACCGTTTAGCGGGACAAAATACCGCTTACAAGCGCTCAAAGTTGCAAAAATTCGATCAATAATGCCATCTAGTCCAGTTAGTGAAGAGGTTTTACCCTACAAAAAGTCGGGTAGTTCTGTATTGTAGACATCATGTTTGCCATGTCCGGTAGATACAAAAAGCAAATTTTGACTTTCTTTTACTTTTAAAGCGCGATAACTTCGTAACCGTTGAAATTGAGCTCTAAAATTTATTGAGGGCTAATTAAAAAAAATCTATAAAAAAAATTTATTTCAATGAAGTGCTATTATAGTCGACAGGTAGTTTTATATGGAAAAAGGTCGGAACTTAATGAAATTTTGGGATGTTCTTCAGGGATGGTCCATTAACATTTGCTCAAGTTTTGGATCCCGAGGACTGTGTGAAAAAGAGGAGGGGGAGGCAACTGGCTAGACCACATATCAGACGACCGAAAAAACGCCTGCTCAAGAAACTTTTGCTGTGGCTCTTGCACCGTTGCTGAGTACTTTGAGATTCGGTAGATCTATACGTCCCCAGTTAACACACATTAGCCAATGAACAATCCTCACCTTAAGAACCATTAAAAGTCTCACCAAATTGGTTTGCAGAAGTGTGCGGCAAGGTACACCGTTGCGCAGTACGTGTGTCATTTGATCGATGTCCAAGGAAAAACGACATTTTAAACTACTTCACCTTATATTCGGTACAGGGTCTTTCTGGGCTTAGGCTGTTAATGGTGGAATGTAATTTTTGGCGGCTTCTCAAGAAGTTTTAAAGAAATACCGTGATACTCTTTTGGGGAAGAACTCTCCGAGGGCTGTTTTATTCGTTCCGGAAAAGTTAAAACAATCACAAGGAATTTCGAATTTCGAAATTCTTTTCATTTTGGCATCCCCAATTCAATATGTTCTGATTGTGCCTTAGAATAAAAATTTGGGGTCTGCCCAGTTCTCTGATCAAATGCTTATTGAATATTCAAAAGCTTCGATTGTCATGCACCAAGTCATCTGCAAAATATAGTCGGAGAAAAAGTAGGCCCCTACAATATGATATGAATCTCATTAGTATCTGCCCGATCCACAAAAAAATGAGATCGACTACTTCCAACTATGGAGGATTAGACTTAAAAACATAAGAAGATTTCCAGCCTTTTATGTGAACGTCTTAAGCGAAGCCATTTGCTGACGAACTCAGAGGTCCTTACAAAAGCAGTTTTAGATTTAGAAAAATCTACGATCGATCAAATCTTCAAATTACCGTAGGTTCAAGCTTTACGGCCTAGAAGAGTCCTTTCGAGAAGAACCAAAGGCGCCAGACAAAACACTGAACATTCCGGTCTCCCTTGCTACATTGGAGAGTAAAATACTATTGGTCCAGTTTGTAGACCTCATTTTCAATATTCTTGAAGTGTAAAATTGGAAACAGCAGGCTAATGAATACTCGTCTAGTGACGAAAATATCATTCATGTTTATGACTATGTTTATTATGGATGTTTGTTGCTATACTCTATACAAAGATTGTCAATACAGACCTTATGGGAGAGCTTTTTCCAACACTCGAAGGAAAACTGGTGGCCAATCACATCCAATGTTCCCTGTGCTGACAATCTTTGATGGACGACAATGGAAAGACGATTATTGCGCCTTATAAAACAAATTTCAAAGCCAAATTGACGTTATCCAACCATTTAAATAAGGCGAATTATTCAAATAAATTTTTGGATTTGCGAATTTCAAAAAAAAAAAAAACTGCTTTACTCGGTTCAATTTATATTTTCAGTACTGGCTATTATTATGGATTTTTATGAGATATCCCCATTTCAAAGCTCTCACATGGTTGCCGTTGTGAGCATTATAAATTGCCATAATTCTCGCACAAATGTCAGTATGGTTACTACGTGTTTATTAATATTTCATTAACAGAAACCTTAACATAAAAACAAAAAAATTTAATTAAACCTATCTTTTTCGACACCAACAAGAGGTAAGACAGTGGACGCGTTTTTTTTTAGAGTTCCCCGAAGGCCTAATCGCTTTTCTTTTATTTTTATTTTCACGAACAAAAAATCTATTTGGCATTTCAAAATCAAAAATGCAATTAATTAATGAACCAAACTCCATCAAAAACTTGGTCAAATAGTAATAAACATGTATTGTAAAAGCTGTATTTTAATTTAAAAAAAAAAAATAATCAAAAGATGTAAGCAGCGACAACTCCTTTTTGCTTATACTTAAAATACATGCTCCCAAAAGCTCTTAGAAAGCTTCAATTATGAAAGCTCCATAGCAAAAACCAAAGAAAAAGATATAATTTCCATCAACGACGAATGGTAACTCTGAATCAGTGTTTTTTTAATAAACACAATAAACTAGAAGCAAATTGGCGATCTGTCTCTTGCTCCTTGCTCCTCACAGCCAGGGAGCAGACAGGTGAAAATGTACGTGGGTTTATAAAATATTACAAAAACAATTTCAACGTAACTCAGGGGTTCTGGTTTTTTATTTCAGTGTTAATTTCTTAAGTTGAATGCGATGAAAACACCAGCAGTGTGTTTGAAAGGCTGGAAATATAAATTGAACAGGAAGATAGATAGATGCCTTTCTTATATTAAAACACACGTTACAAACTCATCAAAACCGCTTATTAATAAAATTCTGTATGTGTTGGAGGATCGAACGTTGACAAAGTTCTCTTTAAAAATATCGCAATGAATCAAAAATGGCGAATGTCAGTTGCCTTGAGAAATTAGAATATGATTTATCCAATGAAGTATGATGCAAACCATACAATTCAATCGTCTTAATCGAAATACCAAAATCTTTTCCAATTTTTTTCATCGCATTTTATGCAATTATTGTCATTTTCATTCCGGAAATTCAACAAAAACTGTTTAAATTATCGATTTGATCGATCAAAATACCATAAATGTCAAAACGTGTGAATTGTATAGTGGAAAACCACACCAAATTTGTATGTGTCACACACAAACACAATAAGCCAAGTAAAAACATCAAACTAAACTGTCAATTAACAGATAATCCAATGCTCTTCCTCCGAATTTGAATTCCAGTCAAGAGATTTTTGCCATATGCGGACAGACAAGCGGTCACTAATGTCATAAACTAGTCGCTGTTGCTGCGACCGACGAGACATAAAAAAGTCTCAACGGATAATGAATAATCACAACAGGTTGTCAGTTAGCAGTCAGTACAACTGTAACGACAGCGCGACAAACTTCCAACAACGGCAGCAAACGTCAAAGGCCAAAGGAAGAGACATGTATGACTTTGAGAACAGTAATTTTTATTACGTTAGTTTACTTATTTTATTTAAACAGACAGAGAGAGAAGACCATTTACATTTAGGACTCATAAAGTCGTTGTCTGAAAAAAAAAATTAATTGGCTTCATTTCACTCGTGAGAACTTGGCTTAGGTGTTGAGTTTGAGAGGGTTTTATGTGGTAGGTTGCTTGGGGTTGGGTTTATTTGGCAGTACTGTTCCTGTGCTGGAGCTGAACCGTCGACCGACCCCTACTCAAAACCTGACACAAGATTCTTTGCAGTAAATTAATCAAATCGGTACTCTGGTCTCTGTGTTCTGGTTTGTGAGGGGAGACAAGTTTAATTTTTTTTTATGTTTTGTTTCATTTTGTTTTGTTGTTTTATTGTTGATGGTGAATTTGCTATATTTGGTCGCAAACAGGTTGTCTTCTGTCAATCAGATTAGACCGATTACGTGGAATGATATGCCGCCACGACATATGGACGTGAGAAAGATCCGCCATGTGTGGTGTGGAAGTGGAACTGTAAAGGAAGTCGGTAACACAGAGCGACGTCATTGCAGTGATTGTTATATCACTTAAAACAAAATAAACTGCTGCTTCTGGTGTAATTTTGTTTGATGGATTGAATGAGGGCGAATATGAGTTAATTTATTTTAATTTGATGCACTTTTCACGTGGAATGGACAAGTGAATTTTATTTCGTTGATCAAAAGGGGGGAAATCTTTGTTTATAAAAACCGGTGTGAATAGTATTGTGGATTTTTTTTAATCCGACATTCCTGGAACAAATTTTTGAAGAATCGCATTGAACGCACCGTGTGTCAACATGGTGGCTCTTCTCAGTCGACTCTTCAACTTTTGGTGGCCAAATTCGTTTGTCAAAAAAGACCGATATCGGGTTAAAACATCGCAGCGCATCCTCGTGCGCCACCTACTGGAATTTAATTGAACTATGCCTATAACCTTATCATAAATGCAGGTAACAATCCGATAAAGTTTTATTGTATTCGAGTGAACAAAAAAATGCTTTTTACCAGTTTCGAGTGGTACCACAACTAAACTCCTCAGGGCAGCATAGAGGACCAGAACAGTTCGAGCAGATGAGTTAAGAGGAAAACTGGCTTTTAAAAAGAAAAGAGCTTGAGAAACAAGGTGGTAAGCTATTATGGCAGAAATCAGATTCTAAAATTAAGCCTTAAGGTACAAAGAAGTTGTCAAGGCTACGAAGCTATACCTAGGTAACACTTCAATGGAAAGCAGTCCCTGTTGAAAATATGGAACGAAGTGTAGAACGGCCATAACGGACAGAGTTTTGCTGTGAGGAAAATTAACTTTTGGAGCGAAGAGCTTTTCAAGGCATGATTGCATATGCATATTTAAAAGAAAGTATTTCAAAGTCCTTCCTCTTCGTTTGGGTGACTATGCTATCATCAAAATTGTGAAAAAAAACTTTCCCACTTTAGTGATCCCAGTTAAGGTCTTGTTTTAAGATTTTGGTTAATTAATATTTCGTTGGATCCATAGGATGTACGGTGGTTGGGAAGATATAAGGAACGAGGGAGGGTTTGTATTGAAAAAAGGTAGTTGTTAAAGGTTATGCAGTCAAGTACCCGAAGAGAGTCGATGAATGAGAAGTTCCTAGCGTATTCATTCTATTCATATTGACTTATTCAAGACGGCCTTGTTAGGTAGGTAGGATCAAAAGATTTTTCCAAGGAAGAGCTCGAAGGCAAATATAGATCTTTTTGGACCTGGGAAGTCATCAGTTGAAGAAGTGAT
Organism: Platycheirus rosarum; assembly: GCA_963971375.1. NCBI lineage: Eukaryota > Metazoa > Arthropoda > Insecta > Diptera > Syrphidae > Platycheirus > Platycheirus rosarum. Next base: position 129,362,889 of record OZ020509.1, on the reverse strand, counting down.
CTTGTTGAACTTATTATTATGTACGCAGATACAAGAGTTTTGTTACTATTTCGAAGTCGTCGATAGTAAGAATAACAAGAAGGGGACCTAAGTGGCTGTTTTTTGACACCGGAGGTACATAACTAAGAAAGAGTCAAAAAGGGCGACTTTGAAACTTTGATTTCGCTGAGTTAACATCTAAAAATCTCGGCATGTTTTCCGTTCTTGCTTGCTGGAACTAGGAAGTTTTGAGCATGACTTTGTCTATTTTAGCGATTGAATCGGAACTACGATTGTTAGAGAATTTCAAACTGTTTCAAGTAAGCGGCGACGAATTGACTAAATAGTGTCCGGTCAGGGATAGTTTCCCAGAATTTGTTAACATATAAATCGATGCTTTTTTTGAAAATAAATTCTAAATTTGACAGCTTGATTTGACACTTACACCTATTAAAACAAGTTCTGTATTTCAATAGAATCGTATGCAAATAATCGCCTTGAATTAAACACAATTTCACCTGGTTTTACCTATGCTCTTAATCATAAAAACATTGCTAATTTGTCAAGGTTCCAGAATATGGTGGCAAGCTGCAGAAAATCATAAATTATTCAAAATCAAAAATGCTTTACCAGAGTGCGGTCTTAAGTGTGCCCACAAGGCATGGCATGGCCGAGACGCAAGCGCACCAGTATGCACACTTAAGGCGTTAACAAATCACTGCATACATAAAATATCAAACTTAAGGAAAATTACAATTACCAGAGAAAAAAAAACTGTCTTTTTTTTGTTTTATAGTGAAAACGTCAAGTTTTCCATTTCACGCGAATTAATTATGAAAATCAAGCAAAAGAACCAAACCAACAACACCAAGACCGACGGATGACAGACGATGAGAAGACGAAGTCGGTGCGGTTTGAATCTCACTTCAGTTCATTTGTTTCATAAAAAAAAATTGCCATAAATAGTGGTTGAAGTTTGCGCCGCCATGTAGGTTTTTATATCTACCCCGAGGTAGAGAGCTGAAGTTTTTATATAGCTTTAGACCACAAAAACCACCATCCAACCAGCGAGTTCAGTTGATGCGATAGACCTTGATTACGCGCCATACTAACAACATCAAGACTACGACTTTTTTCTTTTTTTTTTATTTGCAAAATTTGCATCAAGAGTCTTTGATAAGTTCGTCGTCATTCAAGGTGGGATTAGCTGGATGAATAAATTGAACGTAAAGTGGAGACTCTTGTTAAAAGTTGCCAGCGTTGTCGTTTGTGTTTTTCTTCCCACACAACAAACGAACGATATGCACACCAACAACGTTCGGATATGTTGTAAAAGATACAACACGAAATGACGTTGAAATGGAGAATAGATTTCAACTACGCACTTTTGGGTACATCCATCCACATAAATGGTGGACGACAAAGGGTCAAATCAATAAAAAAGGCCGACTTAAATCAACGGAAAACAACTTATTCTGCCATCGAACTTGTCTCAATTGTTTGTCAACGAAAGTCAGTTCCTATGAGAACAAAAAAATAAAAATAAAAATTAAATACATTGAAATTAATTCTCTGAGGAGATCCGACCGAGTTCTTGGAGCGGTGTTGATGGTGACATAGCGTGCCACATACTTTTGAACGCTCAGTTATTAATATCATGCTAATTGTTGTATGATCACATGTCCCAAGTATTTTGTGTGTCTTGGGCGATTGACGTGGGAAAACGGTGACAATAGCTCAATGCTGACACGAAACTTTAGAATAACAATTAATCTGGATTTACTCGGATTTGCTGGAGAATTTAGGGCTAAAATGTTGATTCTTTTCAATGGCACTTGGGTGTAGGAAGTTGATGTTCTAGTTCACACAAAAGAAGTTGAATGACATAAGAGGAAGAGAATAGGGTCAAACAAAGAAAACATTGAAGTTGAGAAGCCCATACACATAAGTTAAATGTTGTCATAATTGAGCTTTTAAAAAAAAGGACACACTTTTCTCTGCTTCTCCCGTTTCTTTTGAAATATTAATTAGATAAAAAGGATTAAAAAAAAAACTTTCAGATCTCCTAAAATCACCTAAATCCTCACCAACCCTACTAAAATACCATTTCATAGCAAAATTTGACCTTCGAAGCTATAAGTTGGAAGAATTAACTAATTTTTAAATACAAGGCGAAACAACTTTACAAACCATCTGAAGTGACAGCAAACCAATCCATCTGAATCTCTTCAAACTATCAAGTTTCTTTCGTTCAAAATAAAATATGATTCATTCATACCCTCGTTCGACAGGAAATCACAACTACTCTACATCTCTATATTGACTGTACGTTGAATATAAAATGACACAACGCAGAAAAAACAGATTAGCAAAGACGTTTATTTAAATTAAAAAAAAAAAAGATACTTAAGAAATCTTATCATGAGCCATCATCAGTGACACTTCTCTTGAAATTCCCGCCACATTTCTCTAATTGACAACCCATTGATCAGTAAATCAGTATTCAAAATAAATGTCACCCAATCACATCGAGGTGTGTAAGTCTCATTTGTAATCATTTTGAGCAGTGAATATAATTGACAACTTTCAGTTCAGCCGAAGCTTAGGTAAGCACTTTCAAGCCGATAAACGAACAAATTTAAGATTTCCGAAAAAAAAACTGACAGTTGAATGGCCGTTGACATATCAATTCGCTTTCATAAATGACAGACGCTAATTAAGGGAAATTTGAATCGCATTATAAAACAAGCTTTATTATAACCCGCACCCGCATGACCTCGAAGAACGTTACTTCATTTCATAAAACGACACAATACCGAATCAACATTCTACTACTTCACACTTTGACGTTTCTGATTCATTCGGACAGTGTGTAAACCCATCAGGAATTAAATTTCACATTCTTTGTTTTAAATTACCAAGCCAACAACTTGTTCTTTCTATTCCAGCTCCTCTCTGCCTCTCTGTAACATTATCCTCCTAAGCGATCATGGATCGGGGTTGTTGGCATTAGACTAGCATCTGATGACTCCAGAGACAAGGTCGTCATTTAAAAAACCGTTTTCACTTTATATGCTTTGCTGATCCCTTTATTGAAAAAAAGAGAGAAAAACAATGGATTGGGGTCATTTGCCCGCGCCGCAATATAATTGCCTTAGATGCGTTAATCATAACCAAGAAAAATAAAACATACTCTGCTGCTGCTCGGTCAGTGAACGGAATCGAACTTAAACCAATTTATTTGAGTTTTGTTGTATAAGTCACCTTAGCGTCAGCAGCGCGCTTCTCTGTCAAAAGAATAATAAGGAACGAAAAATGGAGCGTGCAAGCGGAAAATGGAGTATGCAGTCTTACTTCTTACATGTTTCTGTCATATGAAGCGATAATGGTGGCAGAACAAGGAAACGGGTTAAAGTACTTGCGAACAGTGTAGACTGTAGAGCGATTTGAGAAATGTGAGATAGCGAACTATTTTCTTGTTTATTTTGCTCTGACTTGGTGATGTGATGGCGGTGAATCATGTCAGGAATAACGGTTAGGTTACATGTTGTTTTTGTAAGAATTTGAACATTTTACAAAAGAACAAGTGTGGGGTTCTCGTTCGTGTTTATTTTAGGCACTTTTGTAAATGTTGTTCTTAAGAAAATTACATGCATGTCATTTTGACAAAGGCAGACAACGAAAAGAACTGTCATTTTTAGGCAACAAAAAAGGGTGTTTGGTTCCAAAATAATTACCAAAGAGAGAATGTTAATAATTTAGTTTTTTGTGACTTGTCATGTGATCGGAAAGCGTAATGACACACACATAAATCGTACGACAATCTTTGTTTATTGTTGTTTATCGTTTGTTATAAGAACAGTACGTGTTTTGAAACATGGTTTCTCTTCAAACAAAATAATCGAACAGAACGAAACACCTCAATTATGAATAAGTACATTCTGAACACGAATGGTGTCATTTTATAGAGAAAAACCTTTGTTGGTTTCGGTTTTGAGTTTCATCTGTCAAAAGTGTAAGCCAAAACGTCATTTAAAAAAACATTGCTAAGGTTTAAATTAAAAAGAAAACTTTTTTCACTTAATGTTTATTTTGAATTTGCAGTTTTCTCCAAAGCAAACATGGCTGAACTTCTGTTAATGTTCAATAATTTCCAGAGAAAAAGCAGTTGCGTTTCTTTATTCAATAGTTTCCCCTTCTGCCTTTATTTATGTCGGAAAGACATAAATAGATTCTTTTGAATGCCAGGCAAAGGAAATACAGCAACTATCTGTTATAGTTTTTTTTGTCTTTTTCTATCCCAAGTCAAAGTCTGTTTCTATCTAAGCTAGTGGCTTTAAAGTATTGCCTGCTCTTTCGGTTGCTTCTAATATGGACATCTTAGCAGACGCTAGAATGTATTTTTCCTGCTCTTGCGAATACTTCTCCTGGCTGACGGTATACAAATTGAACGCGCCCATTAAATTTTTACTTTTGACAGTTGGGAAGATAAGCCTTATGTCGGTTTCCTTTGGATAAAAACTGATCAACCATCTTAAACTAATTGCTAGGAAAGATTTTTTTTGGAAATATAAATCACTGTCACTTCGTTTATATGTATAAAGCAAAATAAGTATAAGCATTTCCATAAGTTACCAATAAAACGGCGGTAAATCTTCGTCTGAATTGTAAGAACCATTTCAAAAATCCTTAAATTTAATTTGACGAAATTCACTAATTGGTTCTTTTAATTTGCAGCAAGGAAACAGATCTTTTTGTACGCAATTAAATGATGATAATAATGTGATAAAGATGTCGTGCAAACAAAAAGAGGTCAATATTCTCATTCCGACTGATTCAAAACAAAGCGTTTCAATTTGAATTCTCGCATGTGACTTGTCTGCAAAAAATGAAAATGTCACTCATTTTAATATAGAAAAGTATATTTTGTGATTGTGTCATTGAAACAAAATAAGATGAAGATTTTAAAATGGATATCACAGAACTCATTGTCGCTTCGGATAAGCGCCATTGAGACGCGCGCGCCTATTGCATGGATTAGTTCCCTCAGCTGTCACTGCGATTTTGATTTATACGCACACATGTCATATTGTTTGCATATGCTTTTCATAGCAAACAAAAATCGGCGCGCATATGATTTCTTTTGATTCTGTATAAATAGAGAAATGATGTCAATTACACAGTTAATTAAAAAAAACATTTTTGTTTAATGAACGAGCATAGGCATTTAGAAGCGGATTAGTTGAAAGCTTGATGGGTCACACTTGCGGCATTTTGTATGGATGATAATGGGAGGTCATGGGTAATGGTATTTCAAGATTATTTTATGAATGACCTGATGAAATTATGCGGGCTTTGTGCGAATTTGTGTTAATATTGAAATATTTATTTGTTCTTCTTAATATTAAACATTGTTTTACGTTTCTAATCACATTTTGACAAATTGGTTGTGTATTACACCCGAGGGTTTCTTAGGCAAAAAGTTAAAATAAAGTAAAGTGGATCTCTTAACTACTGCATTATTTCCACCCAAAAAGTTGACCAAGTAATAAAAGTAAGAATTATAAGAGAAGATTTGTTGAGGGGGCTCTCCAGGAATTTTTGATAGTTTTATGTTGCACCTTAGGCTACATTTTATTACATTTCTTTATGAAAATATCCGGCTCGAAGGACCACTGCATTTTTTTCTTTTAAAATTAAAAAAAAAAATGAAATCGCCGCTGCTTACTCAAAAAACAATAAAAAATAGTAAATTGAAATAGTTCTGTGACGAAATTTTCAATTTTCATTGCAGATAATCATATAAACCGGCTTGAAGGACTACTTGTTTTTTTCTTTTTTAGATTTGACAAAAATCGTCGCTTGTTTTATCTAATGAAAAACGATCCAAATTAGAAGAGTGGAAAGGTTCTACGATGGAATTTTCCTTGCAGATAATCACATCATCCGGCTTGAAGGACCATTACATTTTTTTAGATTTAAAAAATTAAATCGCGGCCGCTTGTTTCATCTAATGAACAACAATCTAAATTCTTAAAGCGGAAAAGAAAGAACTGTCGAAACACATGTAAGATTCCCAGATGAGTCACCGAAGAGATCCTTACCAAAGAAAGTAGGTGTGCAACAGGGAAGTGTCTTGAGCCCTTTGCTTTTTATTTTAGCCTTTCACTTTCTACTATAGAGTAAGGTGAGCCGAAAGTGATTCAATTATTTTATTGCTGACAATGGAGGTATCAAAATGAAGACCCTAGATACTTGATGGATGGATGGATGCTCTGCAGGAAAAATGGATACCACATAATCCCGAAAAAAGACTGAATTCCTACACTCTCAACGTTCTGATTAACAGTCTTATTCCGAACAATAATTTGAATAGAACACTACATCGGAAGTGCGAAAATATTTTGTATCTATTACTACAGAAGGATTTTGAGATGACACTATTAATCATGGCATTCGTCCCACACTTACATACGGTTTACAATCTTCAACACTGTACAAGACATATGAGATGCTTAACAAGACAGCAGGGGAGTGACAAACTCCGAAGAGGTCTCCAAACAGCTTAGATGGTGCTGTCAATAATTTTGTAATCTAGAATGAAGATGTCTTTAGAACTAAATTCAAAACGCTATATAGCACGCCATGTTCCAGAACCGTCGAGAAAAAAGGCAGACGCAGAAACTTCTGGATTAAATAAATGAAATGACGCCTGCGTTTTTTTCCCCTCAGACATAGTACAATCCAGAAAGGAAGTCTGCAGACATTTCCTAATGTCAAGGCCAAAAAGTAAAATCGGAGTTTTAGTCGCCTTCCACATCAAAACAATCGTCAAAGAAGAAACAGAAGAGGTTATATCAAACATAGAGTGAAGTACTAAAATTGCTTCACACATATCTGTTTGTTCAGGGTAATTTCGGAATCGGCTGCACCGATTTTGACCGGACTTTCACTAGTAGATAGCTAATGTTGTAAAGAGTAACATAGGCTATTTTTACCAAGAAGTGACAAGTTTGAATTCTATAGAAGAGAGCGCCAATAATTCGCCGGGTAGCAGCTAATACCAAAATATAATCAAACAATCACCACGTATAGAAAAAAAGAAAAGTTTTAAGCCTTAACCAATGCCATATTGCTTAACACTATTTATTTAACCTTACGCATACGCACTATCGTATAATTTTCGCCTCTAGCACTAAGTTAGCAATGCGTTACTATTACAAAAAGCAATTACTCAAGTGCTTATAAGACAAAAGATAGAAATCATTAAATTTAAGTTTTCTGTTTGTTTTTTTATCTCCGATCTCGATGAATAAATGTATTCAAATGTTGTAATACAAAGCTTTCACTGATGTATTGTTAAGAATTGTAATATTAATTTCGCATGCTTACATCATACACACGCATATAGACATCTATTAAAAAAAAAAAGAAACTACCAGAAATGTTTTACATAACTTAATTCGCATATGCCTCAACAGGTGGTTGTTTCTATGTGTTACCATAATCCAGATCTAAGCGGATACAGCTACTGTGTACCACTAGTAATAATTGCCAACGTTTTCCTTCCATTAAGCTTGAAATTAAAACTCATAATTATTTTAAACTTTCCAAAACCACATGTGTATCTTTTCATTCAACACTGGTTCAGAGCGCTGAACGCATAATTATTTCAGCAAACCTATTCCAAGTGCTTTTGAAAAAAAAAAACTAAATCACTTAAAACAGAATCATTCTTCAATATGAAATTTCCGGCTTAGACTTCCTAAGTACTTTTGCAAAGCTTAATCAACTGAATTTATTATTATTTTTTTTTAGAACTCTGAGTTCTAAAAAGATATCCACGAAGAGGCGTGCCTCTATCTAAAATTTGAATGTCGCACCGATAAATTAAACATGAGACACTCAAGACCTGTCAGTTCTTTTTCTTTTTTTCTTAAGCTGACACCACATGAATCATCATAATCATCAATCCAATGATGTGTGCCTACTTTGTGTCGTACTAAATGAGGTAATAATCAATTTTGGTGATAATTTTAAACTTTAAAAGGAAAAAACCTTATAAAACAAATAAATACAAACATGTGTAACGAAACGACACGATTTGTGTTAAAATTTCATTTTCACTGCAAAAGATACCTGACCTAGACACTATTGTCTAATTTTTGACGTTAGCGGGCGCTTAGTTGTTTGCTGTCAGTTTTTTTTTTGTTTGGGTGGGTGGGAAGATGAGTCTATTGTGTTAATTTTGTTTCTGTGTTTTTGTATTCCTTTCTCGCTTTCATTGATGAATCAATATTTTGATGATAATTATTTGATGTAAGAATGGGGAGTTTCGTAAACGTCATTGTTCCATTGAAAGTGAATGTGGTGAGAATTTTAGTGGTGAAGATGGGCTGATATGGTGGAAATGATTACTTTAAATGCTGCAATTAACAATCTAACGAGCCTGGTTTAAAGAGAGAAAGTTTTTTTTTTAAAGAAGCCGACCTTAATCGCTAAATGTTCCATGTCATTCAGTGTGGTTTATAGAAGAAAAAGATATGTAACGCCAGTGTTAGGCGAAAGCAAAGTGAAGATTCCTTTAATTGGGTATACAATCCACCTAATGCGTGTTTGTAATCATACGCTTAGGCTAGTAGGCTAGACGAAACGGAGATAAATGAATCGTATTATGTAATTGGGTCAACTATAATTCTATTCCGACAGGTGAAGGTTTTTTTTTTTTTAATTCCAGAAGATTAGTTTAGTCGTCGTAATTTTTGTTCCCAAATGGTTAAATTACGAGAGAAATTCTGGAAAATCAAGAAAGTATCAAGGGGTACTTAACATTGAATTAAATGGGAAATAACCTGGTTTCATTTTCCGGCAATTGCTGGGAAGTATTTCAAAGATAGTTAAAAAGCCTAAATTTGTTTTGCTGGACAATTTTCAACTTTTGTTTTTATAATTTGAACATACAAAATGAATTGCATTAATTTTTTTTAAGTGCGGGTTTGAGGACAGGGAAGAAGCTGTAGAATTAATAATGAAATTTTCAATATAAAAAAGGACGCAAAACCATACAAAGCACTCCATATTCGTGTGGTTTACATTTATATTTTAAGTTTTAACACAGTGCGATCGTTTAGGAAACAGAGGAAGGATTGAGTGGGATGTACATCATTAGTCTTAAATGAGTGTGTATTGAAATAGAGTTGAGTAGGGAATTCCACATTAGTGTCAGTACGACTAAAAAATGGATTTCGGTACGACCAAAGTTTGGATCAATAGTATAACGATGTGCATTTTAAGACAAACGGGTATTAGGTAGACGACGTATCAGTGGGCGAATGCAACACCAGAAAATTGGCTTACAAAAATGGCCTGGTAAATATGCCCCTCTTCATAATATTGATTAAAAAGCAAGCTTAGGGTAGGTTTGCAGACGTTGCAAGAAAATAGTTTGCCAAATTCAAGAAGAGAGTACGGAAGGCTTGTATTGGCAGCTGGAAGAAATATCTGGCCGGCTGCTGATGCTAACGATACTATTCAGGAACTGCGACATGATAATATGAACATGGAAGCAACTATTTTCGAAATCGCCGTTCAAAAAGGGAAAAATGATCAGGAGATCCGAAATTCATTAACAATGCTCTAGACTAACTTCTTGTAGACGACGACAAAAATCTTCGTAGTTTCCTAGGCCATACTGTCCAAGAGCTGGAAACGAAGAGGTCCCCTAAAATCAACAGATGGCTAGACGCTGGAGAACGGATGAACATCCTTCTTTAAGAAATTGAAATTTGCAATTTTGTTGGTTGAATTTCAAAAAGCATTCGATAGACAACTACGAGACCAGATATGATCTGCCATCTTCTATGATCGAAAATGCCCCCTAGACTGAAAAGAAGCCTCTACACTGCAATTGCTTGTCCAGCGGTTCAATACGATTCACAATGCGGACAATGTACGATGAGAGTAAATTGACGCCGGTTGAAATGAAGATGCTTTGCATGACAGCAGGAATGACAATGCGTGATCGAATAAGAAAGCAAAAAAATAGACAAAAGATGCCCAAAAGGCATGCCACGTTACAACACTATCGTGGAAGAAAGACAGGTGTTAAACTCTTGGACTTAACAAAAGCCTCAGACATGGAATGATCCAAAATCGAAAGGTCTGCCGACGTTTTCGGAACTCACCTCGGAGATCCACACAGTTTCGGTACTAGTCGAGCTCATAACAAGAGTCGGTTAGTGAAGAAGATGTATGTAATATATGATGAGATTGGTGTATTGGTTTATTTATAGGTGAGTTAGTCACTGTACAGTTTCCTGGAATACCTTCGTATCCTGGCACCAGTCAGGTGAATGTTGTACTGTTTTGCAAATGTCCATGAGTGATGATCGTCAATTTCGAACAAAAACAGGGTCGGTTGCAACAGAATCAAACCCCTCTCAAAAACTCATAATCATCCTGAGTGGTGATATAGTTGGAGAAATTGAGAGCAACGCTGATACACATGCTTAGTGTATCGATGACAGGCTACACGTACGAATTAACATGACTCATGCTGATAAGCTCATGACTGATGCTAACCGCGATGCTGTGGTTCTTTCAACCAAAATCGATCGCATGCACCAGGTAAACATGACAAAGAACAGGCGCAAATTCCCAAAATAATTCCACTCCAATTCAAAAAGAACAAGAAGAGAAAAAGAAATACAAAATAGGCGGAGTTTTGTTTAAGTAGAAAGTAGATGTAGATATTCTGGTGTGTGTGTGTGAGTTAACGGGCTGTATGTTGGTGTTGCTGCCATTAATGTTTTATCTTATAACGTTATAACGTAAAATAATCGTCCGTAAACCGACTGGTTGGTTGTCTAACTCTTTTTTTATTCAAAGCAGTCCAACAATCGGAAAGTAAGTATGTTTGATGACCTCTGTGGAGATTATCCCCATTTGTTTTCAACAGCTTTTATGGTTCCTGACTCTTTATCCTATATGCGGTTTCCAATGTAACTATATATATGTTCATAATAAAACTTATATATGTATTTAGCTTTAGTAAGTGGATTACCATTTATTAAGGTAGGGCGTAGTTGAAGATTTGTGTTTTTCCTTGTAAGAAGGACAAGTTCAGTTCCAGTAACTTACAGCCCATTAGAGTTGCTTGTTAATAGGTTCTGTGATAAAGCAATGACAACGTTTCGTCGTCTGATTATGCAACAAAGACTAATTTTTAAAGCATACTTTATACTTTCTGAGCCAAAGATTTTCAGGTAAAAACATTGTAAAAACCTGTTAAAATGACACACTATTTCAGTAGTTTATTTAACACGTTACTAACTTTCAATTTAAATTACAGAACATTTTCCAATACCATATGTTTGCTCTATAAAACTTTTTTTTATAAACCAACAAAGTTTCCACCTGATGGTGATGTAATGAAAGATTGCATTTTGTAAAAAAAAACCTACAGTTGCCTACACATCTGCACTTTTAAAGATTATTTGAAATTGATTTTTTTATTTTTTTTTTATTTCAAACAGCAACTGACATAAGGTAAACATTCTGCAACCCACGTAAAGTATGTCGTTGTGGATAGAAAAAAATACAACAAATTCAACTCAAAATGGTGTAGCTCTCTGGACGTATAGTAGCTCAAGCTAGGCCTAAATCTTGTTGTTAATGTAGCAATGGATATAAGAATATTGAGAAACCTATTGCTGCCGCCCATGAATCACTCTTCCAATCCCAAACGCCAAACTCGATTTTAAGAAACCACTGAACATTGTCGTTGGTCGGCTAACTCAGGTGAGGTGATAACTATTGTAATTTTTTCTTGTACCTCTTAACAATGTATATGTGGTTTGTTGCAACCAACGATGGATACAACAAGGAACAAAAAAATGGCCACCGCATGTCGATTAAACTATTCGATTGGACAAACTTGTGAATTTGACTTCAAGAGGTTGTATTTTTTTTTGATCAACTTGTTCTTACTCACCCCACGATTAATCGAAAAATCAATTTTGATGTTAACACACAACTGCTGTGAAATGAAAGCCACGCCATGTGTAACCGCAGCTTAATGCTTTGTCAATGTGGCTAGCAAACTGTCAACTGTCAAGTAGAGACAAAATGGAGTAGAACCTCTCTCTCTCTCTCTCTCTCTCTACCTGTCTAAAAGGTAATTGGCCTGTTCGTTTACATGTTTGCTTCCCTAAAATGTTGTTCGGCAATAGTAATTATAATTCACTATAATAGAGTTTATTCAACTTGGGGTAACGCTTTCATCAAAAATATGCTAAGTGTTGCCTGTTAATTGTATTGCATGACTCAAAAGAGATGAGTTTTTTTTTGTATATACTCTCTGGCATTTACGTGGGTGGATATATCACACCGTTAGCGTTATTTTTGAAAATAGTTGTATTAATAGACAAGTTTAAATTTAGATAAACAGACTTGTGATGCTTCATTTCGTTTATTTGAGAATATTTTAGAAGAATTATTTTTTAATATTTTGCAAAATAGATTTGAGAATCTCATAGGTAAAATAAATGCATAATGACCTTCATCGCTTATGGGAAATAAATTGCTTTGTCCTCGCCAGAGTTGCGTTTCACTTTCCATTTTACGTGTGTTCTTTATGAAATCTTCATCATAGATAAGGGAGTTTTTATATTATTAAGATTTTTTTCTTAATGATGATCGAAAAAGCTCAGAACCATTTCGAGAGAATTTTGAATTGAACTCACGAACAATCCAAATAAGAGGTAAGTTTGCCATTACACTCAGCCTCAAGAGGCTCGCCATTTTTTCTAAAACGATAAGTGGAAAAGAGAAAAGCGATGAAAGAAAATATCAGCCATCTTTTTCGATGATTCTTTTCTTCATTTTGTTTAATTTGCGTTTGCTATTCACTTTGAAAGAAGTCTTACATAAGTGAGCAAGAGCGAGATGACATGAGATAACTCAAATGAAACACAGGGTTTTGCAATTGACGCTGGAAGATTTTGGCGGCCATGTTTTGGTGACATCTTTCAAATCTGTTGTTTATTATTTAGTCACTGATTAGAGCTGTGTTAATCGTTTATTTTCAAAGATTCAATCGGCCATTTCAATCAATCATTATTTTACCAATCAATCATATATCTACTCTCTTTCACTCGTTTCAATTTCTACCCATAACGGTCAATGAAATGTGAATGTGATTGTGAATAAAACATTCTGCATTGTTTCCATATGTATGTTAGTATTTCATTAGGTTGAGTGTATGCATATGTATCTGTGTATGTCTCTCTCTAGTCTCACTCTCTGTGTAAAAAAATATTAATTTTTCAATTCAGTTTCACTTTAGTTTCGTTCGTTTACTTCAATCATTCTCTATCTCTGTTCTTGGTTCTTTGTTCATTGTGTAATCGGTGTTGCATTCAATGATTGATTGAATTTCAGATTCGTTTTTCGCATCGTATCGTTCTCGTTCATTTGAAAAGTATTGAAATTGTGAACGACCGACTTATGCAAGGGTGATTGCAATCATCAATACTTTTCAATAAACGGGTCGTAAAGACCGAATCAATCACGATTGACACAGCTCTATCACTGATGCCAAATCACCATAGAAAGTTATACGAATGAACAGCACCAAATAAAAATACTTTATAATCAAAATGAGTGTTCTTTAGTACAATAACGCTTCAAAGTTTAGTGGCCAAATTTAAGGCGACCGGTTCGGTAGTGAATAACTCAACATTCGTATGCAAAATAAACGCAAAATCGGACGAGATCATCACCGTGTTCCGTGAAAGTGTAAAGCAGAACCTGAAGCAGCCGGTTCCTCGCCGTGCATAAGAATTCGGCCTTTCATGATTTTTTTCCAACTGAACCAGGAACTCCGAGTTCATGACCATAGACAACGCCGTTTGTTGGCTGACACGAATTCGAAGCGTTTGGAAGATGACCCCAATCTTGGATGAATGGCTGTGTTGACAGGTGAAATTGCCGTATGTAGGACGATACGATAGCAGGTAAAAAAGTTTCCCTTTGGTGGGGTACGGAGAACGACTTTGGTGAGGCGGTCACCGTCAATGGCGAGCGTTACAGAACGGTGATAGCCAATTTCTTATGGCCCAATTTGAATCATATCGACCCAGACGACCTCATGGGTAGAAAAAATCAAGCCTCTTGAAATCGAGTATTATAACATACTGGAGAGTGTAGTGATTCGTGAGTTATCAAGTCATGAGCACTGTTTCATTACAATTTTACGTCTATTTCCGTTAGTTTTCGAGAAACAATTTGCTGAACCATTTTGCTGACATTTGAAACTTAATTTTTTTCTTCCATTCTCTTTTGAGACCATTTGAACACAAACCTAAAAAAATACTTTTGGATTGGCAAATAATACCATACTATAGAGTGTAATGACTCTTAAAGCATCAACAGCTCATGACTTCTGTTTCATTTCAATTCAACGTCTTTTGTTTCCTTTTCGTTTCCGAAAAACTCTTAATTAAACCAAATTTGCCAAGATTTAAATTAATTTCTGTAATAATCCTTGATTTTTGAATCCGAGTAATATAACACACTAAAAGTTAGTGTCATCGTAAGGCATCAACAACTACTATTTCATTTCAATATCATTTTAACTTTACGTTTTCGACAAAAAACTTGCTTTTGATGAACCACACTTTCCTAACAGACAAACTAAAATATATAACCCCTTAAAACGCCTGTATTTATTATTAAAATTGTCGGCAAGGTAGTCAAACTAATAAGAATATAACAAATCTGAGACGCTTTCCATTTTCCTTCCATTTTCTTCAAAAACATAACTAAAGAAATACTTTTGAATTGGCAAATAAAATAGTAGAGAATGTTATGACTCGTGAGGCATCAACAAACTCATGAGTACTGCTTCATGTCAATTTTAGCTTTCCTTCTTTCAATTTTGGATACAAAACTTTTGTTAAAAAAATTCCTAACATTTAAAGTAAAATTTCTAAGCCATAAACAAATTTATATAAAATATATAAATTTGCATCAATATAATTCGTTGTCGGTAAGGTAGTCATTAAAATAAAACATGGGCGCCATGATGATCCTCTACCAAAATTACACTCTCTCCTTACAATGACCTCAGTAGAGAGCAGACATAAATAAAAGGAAAATAAAACAAAAGAATATCTCTCAACTTACTTATACTCACAGTTCGTGGGCTCCAAAATGTCTCTGCGGCCGTTCTGCTGCAAGTAATTGTTGTTGCGATCGCTGTAAGATGAGTACGTCTTCGTTTGTTGGTGTTGTGGACATTTTGGAACCCACGATGCTACCGCTCGATACACATCCGTCTTCCGTCTGTTGCCGACATCGTTTCCATTATGCTGCTGTTGCGGTTGGTGAGGATGATGTTGATGATGATGATGATCATCGTAGACAATGTCGTGTACATTGTCGTCGTCTTCGTCGGCATAATTGCTGGCACATTCATTGTTATTGATATTGTCATGCAGACTGCAGCCCGTTCCTCTGACTACTCTCCTCGACGCAGTAGTCGTTTGTCTAAAGCTAATACTTTCGTTTTTACCATTGTAAAGATAACCGTTGACACGATGAGCTGGAGCCTGCTGCGGCTGAGCTTGCTGATGCTGTCTCTGTTGATGAGTATAATGCAAATGACTAGATTGCTGTGATGCTTGGCCACGAGCTGATTCGAAGTAGTGCTGGTGATTGCTTGATGTCGATGATGTTTGCTGATGTCGCTGGTAATAACTACTAATGCTACTGGTATCGCTGTCATTCTTTCTTCGTTGTTGTTGTTGTGTGATCGGTTTGGAAAAGTCCACATAAAGTGGTTCGTTCGATGGTTTTCGAGTGAACTCATCATCATCGTCGTCGATATCCTCATCGCCGCCGCCATTGAACTTGGTCCGTGCCACATTATCATCTCTGACATTAGTACGTGGCGCAGCACCACTATACGGACTGTAGTTGCTGGACGATTGAGATTGTGATCGCCGTCTATAGAATTCATCCTCGAAAGGCAAACCATTGGGAAACTTAGTGGAGAAGGCTTTCTTGGTACGCGGGGAACCCTGGCTGCCACCGCTTAAACTTCCACTGGCACTGCTGCCGTTGAGAGTACTTCCAGTGCTGCCAACATCATCACCACCACCCACCATCGGGTACTGTTGTCGCCGATTGCGGACACCATTGAGCTGTGGCGATGATGAGCTGGAGAGTTTGTTGTCCTCTTTGTATTTCTTTTTGTGTTGCAGCGGTGCCAGGGAGATCTTGTTTCCTGGTCCTGCTGGTTTGGATATGTCTTTGGTCACTGGTGAAGCAACTTTTGTTGCCATCGTTGTCGACGTCGAGAACCTGTTGAAGTAACCACCATTGTTGGAACGACTATTCGAGTTCATAGGAACATTTTCTTTTGGCACTTTGACTGTATTGTAGGCTCGCTTCTGGGAACCACAATTGAGGAGCGCCGAAGTGGTACGCCCACTGTACACGGCACCACCGTATTTCGGAACAATTGACTCGTCCGAAGCACCACTACTGCTTACCGCAGGTGACTTGGCGTGCTGGGGTTGTAGGTTATTCCTACGGAAGCTGATGTTACTTTGGTTGCCACGTTCGAAGTTTTGTGATCTGGCTATATTGTTGTTGTTGGATCGACTCCGTAGGAATTGTTTACTCGTGCCGTTTGTGCTGTTGTTGTTGTTATTATTATTCAGCGGTGTTGTTGTTGGTGTTAGGTTTTTAGTTTTGCCACCATTAACGGCATCGGCATAGGATTCGATGCGTCTGCAAGTCTTTGGGGTCAGGGGTTTGATGGCGGCAGTTGGTGCCGTTGATCCTGCCATCCTGCGATAGTCATCTCTAGCTGCTAGACCAGCTGTTGACTTCGTGCCATACAAACTACTACGAAATGGCTGTAGTCTTTGATTGGTGAACGATGAGGATGAGACTGATTGCGATGATGATGTTGACGATGCTGTCGGTGATAAATAATTGTATTGGGGTTTTGCGGTGGTGGATGCAGTTGATGAAGTGTTGAGTTTGCCAGCCCGAAACGAGCTATACGGGCGACTTGTGTATTGTCCCACAGGCATTTTGATTTTGGTTAGAAATTACTTATTTGAATTGTTTAAAAGTTAAATAATATATTAAAGCTTATCACAATTGAATATTTTTTGTTGTTGTTGTTGTTTGTTAAACTTACGATGAATAAATTCGATAGACAAATTAAAATTGTATTTTATTTTTTAAATTAAAAAACAAATATATATCACACTTTTTTTTGCTCTTTTTTATGATTCATTAGAGATTTGAAATGATGATTTAGTTTGTTTTCTTTTTAAAAGAAATAATTTATATATTTTCTATGTTAGCGTTTGAGTTTTGTTATTTTTGTGTTTAATAAATTATTGTCGTTGAGTTTGTGGGTGTTGGTGTCACCACTTTGATTTTGTTTGTTTTTTGTCTTTTGAGGCGGTTGCTGGGATCCGTCGTCATTTGTTGTTGATAAATATTACGTTGCAACTTGCTTTCTAAATTAATTTTTAATTTAATAGAAACAAGCCGATGCATTATTAACTAAAACAAAATAGAAGAAATGTTGTGTTGGGGGAAAAATTCGTTTTTGTTTTTCAAAACGATTTTTTTTTTGTTAAGCAGTCCAATATGTGTTGAATGATTTTAGGTTTATTGCTGATGCGAGATGCATAATAATTAGCATTAGATATATTGATCTTGGCAACCTTTTTTTAAACTAAGCTAATGGACTCTTGTGACATTTTGTTAAAAGATCTATACATTTACAAAATTTCCAATAACTAAGTATTTAAGAAACTTTTAGAAAAATTGCAATTTTACCCCACTTTACCCTAATTTTCAAACACCATTAAACAAATACCTTCTTAGTCTGAATATAAATGAAATTTCCCTTCGTATGCTATTAGTTGTAGTCTCGTCGAAGTTACAGTTTGTAAGAAGATTTTTTACCCATTTTGACTATATTTGGCTTATCAAATATTTTCTCAACCACTATTCGTAGGTCATGGTACTGTTAGAACTATGCTTAATATAACTTTGCAAAGCTTGATGCTTAAACTAGTGAACGAAATATTGGTCGAACAAATCCGTTAGCATTTTGAAAAAATATGAGTATTTCTATGGCAACAAATCTTCGGATCAAGTGTTTTGACAGTAGAAGAAGGTATAGGTTTTTCCGTAAAATAACTGAGTTTTTAGATTTTGTATGGCAAATCATTTCAAGATAATTGCGAAAGCATTATATGATATCGAAAAGGACGGTTAGTAGAAAGTTTTCCTACCAAAAATATCTAAGAAATGATACAAACAAACACCTTGTAACATACAATTCCTTAGTCTTGTGGGTTGAAAAGGTTTGTTTTGGCTAGGAAATGTTTATTTCTTTAAACAAAATGTTTAGATTGCTATTGATTTTGAACAACACTGCTCGTTCATAAGCTTACTTATGCTCAAAACTGCAATTTTCTTTTGAAAAACGTGCTGAACCGAATAAAAACATTGAAACCAAACATAAATAGAATTTGAATTCATTTTGAAGTACACACGTCGTCGTGTAATACTACCAGCTTAATGACTATACAAAGGTGTTAAGTGTTATTTGAAAAAAAAAAAATAATAATTTGTGCAAGGGCAAGTTATCCAATTTCACCCTTGTTTTTAACGCATTTAGCATTTAGTTATCATTGAACACAAAACAGACCGGATATGCATATTGGCGCTTCAAAAATCAATAATGAAACGAGCAATTTTCTTTCACATTGAGTGGTTAATCTTTATGTTGAACTTAATTTCAGGCAAGGAGACAGAATATTGAAAAGACCTAAATTTTTCAGTAAAACACTGAATAAGCTCGAATTTGCGGAGATTTTTGTGACTTTATTTGAAACTTGTTTTTGAAAACTAAAATTGATAAAGGGAGCGAGGTGTTATTTTTTGACTTGCTTATAGTAAACCTAAGCATCGATAAACCACTTCTACGGTCAATCTTATGTTGATGTTATGGCAAGATTGCCTGCCGATTAAACAAACTTAATTAGTGAGTCATTGAGGTAGAAGCTAGGAAAGTTCAAGGTATCAATACTCATTCTTGAGATAACTATGCATTTGAATTAGAAGTTTTCATGCATAGCATACGCCATTAGATGGAGACCAACAAAGAATTTTGTTTTTCCATTTTTCATAAGACCTTAAGGAACATTTTTCGAACTTGGCCATCATCGGCATATATGCATCGGCACCTATCAATTCAATAAACAAGGTGGGCAAAAAGAAATCACCCTATTGGAAGATGCTCTCATTTTGCAAATGGCCGCCAATGTCAAATCTGTTTTGACATTTGTGGACTAGACAGATGCAGAATACAAGTGAACAAGCCATGGAGCGACACATGAACCGATATTCTGAAGGCGGCGTTCCCGGGTCGCCTCATCTCTCGTTTTGGCAATTTGCACGTTTCAGACTTTTTTGTGGGGTTTTTTGAAGTCCCGTGCGCCCATTTGGCCGATATCATCTTCTCGACTTGACCAATACAATTCTAAAGGTTCCAATAAACATAATTAAAAAACAGAATCGAAGTTTTTCATTTAGAAAAAAAAGAGAGCCAAACAACATCAAATGGATGACTTCTTTTGGCCCACCCTGTATATACCTAACGAAATGAGAAATCACACCTTTAGTCGATGAGCACTTTATTTTAAACTGAGTAATTAATTACTCATTACAACATAAATAAAAAAACATTCTGCAAAGCAAGATTACATTTAATTTGATGGATATATCACGAAGTTCCGTTAAGTACGTACGGAGAAAAGCTTCATGTTAACGCATTAATAGATTATAAAGAAAGGTGGACCGAATATCGAGCCTTTTGGGACACGATTGTTTACATTGATTGTTAGCAAGTCGCATAATTCTGCTAAATGGATCGAAATAGACATAATTAGTCTTATAAAGACAGATGGTAAATCATTAATGGATATACAGACAATAATAGGGCTTAAGATTGTTCCCTGTAGGGCACTGTTTTGTACGCGTAAAAGGTTAGAACAAGAATCGTTGGTTACAACTTTCTGAAGTCTGTTAGAGAAAGAACTTTTAAGTAGGATCACCGCATAGAGTCAGCAGTGATGCAATGATTAATAATGTCTAGCTAGAAGTTATATAAGACATAATTTATTTTTAATAAATCCGCATATTCTCCCACAGAATTTAATTTAATAAGTCCAATGCAGTTAATATCATTATTTTCGTCGTGATCGCTAGCAAATGTGGATCAATCCTGTCTGAGAAGTAAAAACTTATCTCCTGAACATCAGCTTAGAGAAAGTAATTGTTTAGCATATTATTATTATTTCCCATACTTGGAAATATGTATAATTTTTACTCATGGATATACAATCTATGGCAAATTACTCCAGTTTTATGGAAAAATTTACGCTAAAAAAATAAGATTTAAACCGATGGTGGATAAGAGGGAAAGACCTTGTTGAATGGGTTGGGTAAATTCAGCCTATTATTAACACAGTTGATTGGTTTGAGTAAACAGATACATGTAATTCAGGGAACGAGGAGGCTTTCATTAACTTTTCCTATTGCACTAGATGGTCATTTCATGCTAAGGGACGATTGAAAACCATTCAAAGATTTCTGGCGGAGCTGACATATTTAATGGTTTCATCATCTTGTTTCAGGACTAATTTATCAAACCCTTTCATTTTGTATCTGCTTGAAGACGGCTTTTGCAAAAACTTTGTAAGGACTTAGAATAGGTTGGACTGCTAAGCGAAGGGCCGGGGTTCGACTACCGCTCAGAGCCACCTTTTTTCTGGGGTACTGACTCTTGCGAGGAACTGTCAAAACCTCCAAGAGTAAAATTTGTCTCGAAAAAGTGCATCTCATGTAGCCGTTCGGACTCCGCGTAAATTGTAGGTCCTTTGCTGTTTATGACAGTTAATACATTTTCACTCAAAAAAACCGTTTGGAAGATCCTCACTTGAGGACTGAGGAATGGAAGTGAATTTCTTGTTGAGAGCTTCAAAGTCAATGTCGTCAGTTAGCGCTTTGGATTATTTCCAATGCCGATATGTTTTTTGCTGGAATTCAAAGTACCGCTTGATATTTAAATGAATATTTGCCAAGTATTGGCGGAGTCATTCTAACCAGAAATCGGGACCACCAAGCGGATGAACATTTATTTTCAGGATCAAGAAAAGTACAAAAGTTTTTTCCATTTGCCAGTACCTTATGAGTAACCAGATGACCAAGAATCTAAAATTAAATATCTTTTTCCAATTAAAGTTCAAAAGCAGTCATTAATTAGCCACCCTCGAAAAAAATGACTTACGATCTGCATCCTGTCGTTGCTGAGGCCAAACTTTTTACACTAAGGATAATTTGTCACGACTTTTATTAAAATTATAAATAGTTTTATGCTTCATACGTTAAGAGGTTTAGTAATCAATTGAATTGATAATAATCTCAATCAAGATAATAATATTCAATATCCGTTTTCACTGTCAATTGTATATTTTTTTCATTTATTTAATTTTCTATTTTTTAATAAGAAAAAATAATATTAAATTTCGTTTGATTGACTGAACAAACGGCCACTTTGAACATCTATTGAAACAAAAGCTGTATGAAGTAACATTGGCTGATGATGATGCACTTGACCTTGGCTACATAGATTCTTCTCTTCTATGAAGCAAAAATAATAATTAAAAATAATATCTGATGTGATTATAGAAATTGAAAAAAAAATCAACAATTGTAATTGAATCTTCCCAACGCATATAAATCCACTTAAACAATACATGTCATGTCACCATGGCATGGCAGCCGGATGCCAAACAGAATTAAAATCTCAGTTTGGTTCTCAAAGCCCAGTCCGGTCCGGTGCAGCATCAAGCAACAATGTAATCGAGTGGAGACTTTGTAAAATTGCCTGGCATTATATTGTTTGACAGTTTTAATTGAAACTCATTTACAATTGTTTGCTGGTTGAGCATTGTAAATTTAGTCGAGACTAAAGCCACTTTGTTAAGAACACACTGGCGACAAGTGGTTATGCATTTAACCAGCAGCCTTGAAAGTATATCCACCTTCTATAACATCCAATCAGAGTGATTTTTTTTAATCAATTAACAGAAATACTTTATCGAATAAGCTGACCACTTTATGATCAGATATACCCTGCTTCATCGATCATTGACAGAGGTCACTACTTGGCGGCGACACAGTGGTTGAGTGTGTATGTTTTGTTCCTTTTTTTTGTCATATTCTTCGAGATCATTTGTTGATTTAAAAATGGTTTATGCTATTTGTCTGCTATCTTTGGTGTGCCTCGATAATAAATGGAAATAAAAATTACTATTTTACAACCATTTATAGACGACCATCGACCGACCGACGATGGTGTCGCACCTTTTTCAACGATCTTGAGAGTTGATTTCTTTTACACGTTTTTCAATAACAATAATAAAACTTTAGCTGGAACACAAGTTCAAGGCCGATCGAGGTGTAAAAACCAACTTTTACAAAATAAAAAGATATAAGAGTAGCTGGTTGGAGTAATGAGGAACTTCAAAAATCCAAGGAAACAATACCGGATGTTCTGATAGATTTACAATAAAATTAGTAAAATATTGTAAAATATACGATCTTAATAAAAAAAAACAACAGTCATTAAAAACTAAAAAAAGAGACATATCCCATTACTTCCTGAAAAGCTCGAGAACGATAAAAAAATGTTGAAGGTATGAAAAAACCCTTACATTATAGAGAAGATTTGAGATTTCAAAACTAAAGATTTCACACTGAAGGTCTCAAACATGTCAAATTATTTAAGCAAAATTACCACAATCCATCTGGAGTCTGCTTTTGTCTTTGTTCTTTTTGCTCGCACAACAAAGATTTATTTTGTTTGAGACATGTAACTCCACAGCGCCATCTATCGGCTCAACATTTTACTAGAGGCTTTCTTTTAATTACATACATATATTATTAATAAAATATTATATGTTGTGATTTTGAGTGAAATCGGTCCATAAATAAGAATTTTGGAAAAAATAAACGACCTCAGCGCCACCTAGTAGGATATTCGAGCCTATGTTACTCCTTAAAACATCAGCTATCTGCCTGTAAAAGTTCTGCTAAAATCGGTACATCATTTTCTGAGATTAGCCGGAACAAACAGACAGATTAATAATTTTATTTTGGTATAAGTACATACCGTAAATACCTTCATATGCATGGATATAGTAAAAAAAAATTAATTTTGATATTACAACTGAAGCGTCAATTTTATTCATGGACATGTGTAAAGAAAATAACAATAAGATTTCGTTGAGATTTTGGCGAAATCCCATAATATATCGCAGCTATTTCTATCCTGCTGTTCTCTAGTGGTATTTCCTTTAGAAATCACTATTCTGTTACGGTGAATACGCCCGAATGTCGGTAATGAAGTTCAAAAATTATTTTTCTATTGGCGTGAACGCATTTAATTCATTTTAAATTGCTTGATATTCATAATATTTCAACAAATACGATTTAAATTAAACCAACTTAAACAGCTTATCTGTTCATATTTGTTAAACAGCTGTTTACGCAAATGTCATTTCAAAGTGTGTGAAAAAGCAGTCCACTCGGTTTGATAGCAGAATGCAGAGATAAAGTGAATGAAATCCTAGATATGAATCAAATCAGTAATTGACGCGGATAGCAGAACACCTCTTTTGTGAGGCAATCTTATGACTCACGAGGAGTTAATGAGGTTTGCATGAATATGGTTTTGAGTAAAAAAAATCTACTTCTTCCGTTTGAAGATGTAAAGTAATTCTTTAAAAACAAATATCCGGGCATTTTTTTAGAGTAAATAGAAAGGTTAATGTTTTAAATTCGAAATGCGTTCTCTTCGACCAAGGTTATAATAACACTTACTGTACTATTGATAGCTAAGCTAATTTAGGCGTACGTAAGTAGTTATCTACGTCATAGAAAACAGAGTAGGCATAACCAGCTTTAGCAGTGCCTTAGACCTAAAAGGAAGACACAAATTTAATACAAAGTCCAAAGATACCCGTAGATCTTGGAAACTGTTTTAACAATATGATTCTCCCTGTTGAGATTTTGGTTAAATGTAATACCGGGATTTTGTACACTAGTGACCTTCTAAGTAAAGTTGTGGTAAGCGCTTTGAGTATCAATGCTCGAACGACTAATTAAAAAGGATTGGTTTTTACGTTTTAGAACATAAGCTTATATTTCCTAGACCCAGAGGATATTAATCTAAGATTTTCATTGATTCGCTCAGTAGCATCTTCTACTAGAACTATATCGGATAGCTAAACTGGACTTTACAGCATTTTTTTAGACTGAGGGAATGTCATTATTTAATAGGGTAAACAAAAGCGGACCTACAATCGATCCTTGTGGGACACCAGTTTTTGCAGTAAACAGCTTGTGCCAAGTTACATTCCATTAGTTTTAATGCTGTTGAGTCTATGTATAGCGCTGTTGTTTTTCAGTTTTAGAATAAGAATTTCGTGAGATACTGTGTCGAATGCTTTTGAGGAATCAAGCAACACAAGTGAAGTTATATGATCCACGTTCAATTCTATGACTTGGAATGTCCTCTACCAAGTTTAAGAGCGCAGCAGTACAACTGTGCTTTGGTCTTAATCTGTGTTGGCTTGGTAATAAAAGGTTAAACTCATTGAGGTATGACTTCACCTCCTTGCTCAAAAACCTTCTAGACAAAAGGCAGAATCGATATAGGACGATAGTATCTATTTCAAGCACAGGAATGGGTTTGCAAATCTTTCAGGCACATGGATATGTTGAGTAGGTTAAAATGTTATAAAAAATAAATAATGGCAGAGTTTCTGAGTGAATTGCATTTAACTCAGAAACTCTTTGGAAGCTTAAATCTGAAGATTACTGGTATGAGTGATTCCTCCGCAAAATATGATCTGTAACCAGTATTATGATCTGCGATTCGGCTTATTTTTCATTTAGCCGAGTTTTGAGTTTTCCAACAGAGAAAATGGCCAACATACCAGAAAGGTGGCGAAAGAGTGGTTTAAGAACAACGGTGTCAATATTTTAGAATACCTTCCGCAATCACGCGATTTTAATCCTGATGAGAATTTGTGGTGTGCCGTTTAAAACTCGGTTGCCCGAGCAAAACCAACAACTCACAGCTTTGGGCAACAGTTCAGGATGTTTAGGCATCAATATCCAGATGCCAAAAAACTATTTGACCATTTGCAATGTGTTGTACCGATGTAATAAGAAAAACAGGTCACCCAACCAAATTTTAATGTTAAATTGAGTTATCAATAAAATTAAAGAACTTAAAGAGAGTAAGCTATACATTTTGTTTACATCTTTCAGGATGTATCTAGCAACACTATTATTATATTGACCACCAATTTTCAAGAACATTTTAAGTTTTTAAGTCTCGTCTTATAGCAATAAATTAATGTTTTTTTTTGTCAAGATTTTTGTTATTAAAGTTTAAACTTTCAAAAAAAAAAAATCCAAAAAAACATTTATTTTGACCGCAGCTGAATTGCAGTGGATTAAAAATTGTGAATAACGTTCACGAAAAACTGAGTAGTTAATTTTGTTTACAATTCCCAACCATGGAAACAGAACGTTATAAATTATTTTTTTAATTTTATAAGGTGTGCTGAAATACTAATTGTTCAAGTTCATTGGCCTTAACATAGTCTTTAACATAGTTTTGAAAACTAATTGCAATCTATACGCATAAATGAAAAATAAGTGTCTTGTTTTAATAACAAAATAACAGCTTTTTACAAAATGCATATGAAATTATTTACAGTACTTATAGCAAATACACAATTTAAAATTTGTTTGTCTGTCTGTTTGTTCCGGGTAGTCTCGGGAATGGCTGCACCAATTTAGATGGGACCTTCACTGCCCCATTAGCTATTTAAATTACCCACTAGGTGGTGCTTATTTTTTTGGAAAATTCTTATTTATGCTCCTGTTATTTATTCACCTGTTGGATGGGGTTGTTCCACAAGCAGATAGCTAACTTTGTAAGGGGTAACTAAGACTGTTTTGATTACTAGGTGGCGTCAGGCCGGGTTCATTTTGTCGAAAATGTATGGTATACGCGAGCACCGTCGGGTGGGTAAGCTAGTCAAACATAATTTTATAAAAATTTTAAAAAGATTTTCCCCTCACTCATCTCCATATTTGCAGCACGTGCTTCACGCGCCTTACAATTTTCCCTACGAAACTCATGTATCATATCAGACTGGCATATGCTTCATTTTGTATGTTTCAATGTATCTTTCCCAACTTACAGCTTCAAGATCACGCACAAAAACGATGTGTGCATAAAATGAATGTAGACAATCGATCAGTTCTATTTATAAAATTTAATTCAAATCGTTTGAAAAGGAACTTTTCACAATTTGAACTTCAACAACATTTTTCAAATATTTCAGAAACTTGTAGACGAAAACGTCGTGTCTTGTGTTGGGTTTTCTGTTCCGAAAATACATCGGTTAAGATTTTTTTTTTTAAGTTAAGAAGAGTTTCTTTGGTTGCTAAACAAGGCAAACTGATTGATTGTTTTGTAAGACATATTACCAAACATCAACTCTTTTCTTTGATGTTTTTTTGAGTTTAGGGGTCTATAAAATACTATCTGGATTTTTATTTTGTTTTTTTCAAATGTGAATATGACTATATGCATCATCTAAACATTCTATGATATCGATAATCCTCGTTAATATTTCTCATGTATTTTCAATTTGAAATATAAAATATCTTTAAGAATCGTCGATGCTACTACTTTTGTTATTCATTGTTCAAAATGTATCTATAAAAACAAAACAGGTTGCCCTAGTTTGGATGTAGTAAACAAATTCGTTCATTCCTAAGGTTTCTAACAATATCTATTAATGTTGATAGAAAAAAAAAAAAACACTCATATTAAACAGGAAACTTATACTGCCCATGAACACCCGGAAGTAACGATCTACCAAAATATAGCTTTAAAACGAAATAGATGTAAAGAATCTCAATTAATAAACAATAAAACAAAAAAAACAGTTATTTTCATAAACAAAAACAAATATTATCTAACATTTAACTCATAATTGCTCATAACTCACAAAGTAACTCTCAAATCGTTCGAGTTTCGGTAAAACGAAGCTAAGCATAAAGAGTTACGATCGAGACTGTTAAAAATAATAATCAACTCAAGGCTAAACAACACCTTGAACTTAAGAAAAAATTGCTGTTTAACTAGAAACAAATCTGACTCAACAAACATCTTTTTCTAAGAAATAATAAAAAAAACTAACTCCCTTTTCCATTGGTCCTTCTTAACAACCTTCTTTGCCAAGATCAATATAAGAATACAAAAAAAAAAAAAAAAAAAAAAAAAAAAAAAAAAAAAAAAACCATCCTTCTTTGCAACTTCAACAAAGTAGGTATCTTCAACTGCCACTTGTTATTCTCGTCTTCAGTAGAATCACTTTACTCGACATTTAATACTTTCTACGGCTAAAAAGACAACTTGTATCTCGCCTGCACCTGCAGTTTTATAAAAAAAAATCGCAAAATACAAAAAAAAAACTAACTTTTAAAAATAAACAAAACTGACATTATCTCTCTCATGATATTCCGTAAACGTAGTTTTACATAAAAGCAAATAAAGTAAAAAAAAAATCCCAACAACTTAGCAGAAAACTTTATTTTTATTGAATTGATTAATCGACGGGAAGGCAGTCGTCTACCAATTCAACAGTCAAGACACCGACCGACAGACATGGCCGGACCAACCGCACAAAATTACTCATTCGCTTCACGTGGATCATCGCATCTTTGAGAAGAGCTTTTGTTAGTGTTTTTTTTTTGTAACGTCTTTTAATTTAGTTTTTTTTATGTATTTTATCTCACTTTGTTCTTTGTTAAAAAAAAAAATAATAAAATTAGACAAAAGATGTGAAAAAATTGCCGGAGAGGTATAACAAACCGTCGTCATCGTTACGATCATCTGGTTCAAAACCTGTGATACGTCACTTTTTCTTTTTTGAAATAATTTTTATGTCATCTAATTTTAACTATTTAAACAAGTGATAACAATATCGTCACTGATAACCAGGGTTTCTAGTAAACATTATTCAACTGATAACACAAGCTATCAGCCAAGAAAAAAATCAACAACACATTGGACTTCTTAAGAAAAAAAATATCTTTGGTGAATAGAAACTTGGATCACTTGAAATCACACGTACTTTTCAATTGACATTATCACTGTCATAACACTTGTATTAAATATTTTCCTTGGTTTAAGAGATCATAAAACAAACTGAAGATCAACACCGGAAACGATTATAAACTTCGCTTTTATTTATTTTTTTTTTTTTTGAAAAACGTGCGCAGTGGTGGATTTTTTAAACAACAAATTCCGTTTTATTAATTTTTTTTAGTATAGAACAAGAAAATACAAAAAAACGATATTCACTTTTCTTCTCATAAATTTGATTCTTTCGGAATTAATTTTTCAAAAAATAATTTTTTTTTTATATTTTTCTAAATATATTTCGCAGTGGGTACCTCCATCCGCTTTAAAGTAATCGCATCGACTGATTTCAATTCCAATGGACTGACAACTTCCAGCCCCAAAAAGGGGCGCACAAAGTGCTGCTTTGCTTATAGAAATCGCTCTTTCTGTTTGCCCGTCGTGGTAGGCCCCTCGGCCCCTCGGCCCCTCGTACAATTTGTGTTTTTTTTTCTCCGTTCTTTTGTTTTGTTTCTTTATCTTTCTACTTTTCTTTGGTTTTATCTTCTTTTATAAGTTTGCCTCAAGCAATTCTTTGGATTTCTTTTCTGGTTGGAGCTTACGATATTAGAGAGAAATTTACGATCTTATATGATCAGTGTTTGAAATTAAGACAAAAAACTTGACATTTTGTTTGTCATTCTTTTGAGACTTTGTTGCTTTTGCTGACAAAGTTTTGTATGTGCTGAATAGCTGAGAACTAAGTCTTGGATTAGAGCCCCTCTAATGTGTATACAAAAGAATAACACCAACAACTAAACACCAACCAAATAATGTGCAGTAAAACTGATGGTTTTTGGTTTATGGTAATGTCAGTGAAAGATTAACCTACATTGATGGCGGCCGGCGTGGCGGTGGCAGTTTAATGTACTACGTTTTCATACGACGACGGCCGTCACGAAGGGGCTTCTTCTTGTATTTGGTGCAGATGATTGGATTTGTATGCCAAGTATTGTTATTATGTCGTACGTCGTCGCATTGGTCGTTTTGCCGCTTCTTTGCCTGTCATTGTGTTTTATTTTTTTTTATTGATTTTTATTAATTTCACACTAATTGCCGGCGTGTTGGGCATATAACACCAAAAAACAAACATTCGATTTATTGTTATTTTTTTTTGTTTATTAGATATTCTAAGTGATCCATTTCGAAGGTTGGAAATATCAGGGTTTTTAGGGTTGCCTGAATTAATTCTGTATTTTTGGCATGATTTAGGTGATGCGAGTGTATGGCGCGACGGCACGCGATTTTGAGGGATTTAGATATCTCTGTTAAGCTTTTTGTTAAAGAATGTACGTGATAACGATAAATAAGATTAGAAAGGTGTCTAAGTTTTGTTTAATCTATGAGACATATATTTTTTATATTTATTATTGAAGGTGTTTATTTGCCATGGACTTAGACGACATAATAAGCTGCTGTTTGTTGTGTTTTTTAAATACTAGATGGAATAATGTCAACACAAAAACAACTGAATAACAGGAAATAATAGAAGGTGTATTATATTAGTTTATTTATAACTGTCAAAGAGTCTCGTGTAAAATTTTATAGGCATTTCATTTGATTTTACGATCAAGTGTTTTGTCAGTCAAAAACTGCCATTTACTCAGATCTTATTTAATGTTTTTTATTAATTGTATTTTATAACCATTGTTTTGTATTATTGAATTATTATTGTATGGATAATAATTAGAATCGGAGCTATGGCCGAAGAATTACTTATATAAGAAGTATTGAATTTTTCACATATCAGCCAAAGTTCTGAGAGAATCATATTCGTCAGACGAAATTTGTACATGAATACAAAATTCGACAAAAAATACATACTGCAATGTCCAAAAGTGGTTCAAAACTGTTGGTAATTCAGTAAAGAATATTTGGAATTTTTCGTCGTCATCGGTTCCCAGGCTGGTTTATTGTTGAACTCATGTCTCCAGAGAAAGCAGATCTGCTTGCAGCACCATTTGCGATAAACTCAATACTGCCGGTAGAAGTTATCACTTCTCCTGCACTTGAGTGCTTAAATGATTTTGTGAAACCAATCTTCTGTCGCATTCGTTCAAGTGTTCTGTTCCTTTGGTCATTTTCCGAGTGAATGTACAGCCTGTCCCTAAATCAAATCTTCTACACCATCAAAATTTCGACCAATTACTCTTACGCCCCTTCTTTCAGAGGTCATGGAAACGCTTAACAATTTTTAGATTAAGAAATATGCTTTTAAATGACCGCCAATACAGTATTCACAACAATAAGCCCAAACCGTTGAGCCCAACTTCGGACGTATTCTCAAATACTGGGATTCTTTCTTTAGCCGTACAACGCGAATGTTGAATACCTTTGTATCATCAATGAACGGAAAGCTACCTTCCTCTAATGTTATAATCAGTCAAAATTATGTCATACACCGTGAAGAACCGGTTGAATGGGCATTAAGTTGCTAATCGAAGCAGGTTTTTGCCGCTTAATCAACAACAAATGCAAATTAAAGTAAATAGAGGAATAAAGAGGAAAAACTGAGTGAGAGACACAATTGTTAGATGTGTATAGACCAAAGAAGTATCTCCTGATTCCTCTGTTCTGCAGGGATTGAAGTCCTTGACAAACTACTTGGATGATGGACATTGCAACCCTGACTTTCTGGTGAGAGATACTTAAAGTAAGACCATCAGTCTGATCGATGCAGGAGTTAGAGGTTGAATGTTGCTCTGGAAGTAATACCACATCTCCGATATCAAGTTTTTTTGAGTAGCAAACTTACATTTGTCGTTTTTCTCTATATTGGTAGAGATATTCTTTGTGAAATCATTCTCAAAATTGCTGCTGAAGTTGTTGTACATGTAACCAGCTACCAAGTTTTGTATTTTATTTCATGTTCATATCCAGCTTGAAGGACCATGCTTTGCAATTCAGTATAAGATGCATTTTCTTTCCAAAACAACAACACAGAAAACATTAAGTACACAAAACAACGATCATAGTCGACAATACGAATACATTTTCAACAGCGATATTGCAACAAATGTACCACCAATTTCTGATACCCGAGTCAGATTCTAGATAGTTTAGAATTTTCTGGCCAACAAATAATAATAATGAGCCATTAAGGTGAATACTCCCTGAACAGTGTAATATAAGGTCGGAACGGTTCATCAATCACACGGTAAGCCGCATCACCTAACTTCTCAAAGAATGGATTGCGGTACCGTGGTGAAGGAAGAAATGAAGGATGGCAAAAAAGAAGGGATTTTATTGAAAATTAGGTGCGGGCGCCACCTTAAACCATCTTGAAATAGCAATGAATATTATGTTTTAAAGTTCTTTTTTTAGACATCCCCCCGTTCTTCGAAAAAGTATGCTCCCGGGACTGTTTTTCTGGTATAATTTAGGCCCGGGCATTCAAAAAAGTAATTTAAACCCTCTTCCGAATCAACGTCATGAAACCCTCTAACTAAGCTTGATAAACTAATGTGGGGGTTCCAATTGAGTTATGTCCTGTTAGTATTCCAATAGAGAGGGACAGATGAAGCCTGCTAATCTTGATTTCTTGAGACTCCGACCGGTTTCAATTAATAGATCATCTTATTGTTTGCGCTAAGAGGAAATTTTAGTAAATTCCGATTCGTTTCTTTTTCTAGTGGCACAGTGGCTTGATCCAATGGATGAACCATTTTTGGCCAACTAATCTGCAATTTCATATTCCCGTGACCCATATATGTTCTAATGTTCGCGGACCCCACTGAAGGACTATTAAGTTGGTTTCGCTGATCAGTCGCAGATCGTTTGCGTGATAGAAGTTACTTTCCAGCTTCGTCAACTGCAAGTTCTTCTCCTTAGAAAAGACTAATGAAGTTTGGAAGTTATAATCATGTACTTATTGGTTGGTTTACAGATAAGATTCCTGATCCTACTCCTACTTCCGTCTTGAAATCGACGGTAAATACTTTCTTTTATTCCTTTCTTGGAATATCTGTTAGCGCCAATGTATTAAAACGTAATGCCGTGAAATGTTGTCAGTTTGAGTTTCGGGAAAGTCATAGTGAAGTGAAGTTTTATGATCCTAATTTTTTTTCAATTGTTACTTTTCCTGAGTCTTCTATCGCACATGGCTGCCAATTCCTTCGTGAAAAGGTTCAGTGAAAGGAATATTTCTAGGATTGTCCTTGGTGAAGGCCTAATGGCCTTGTCCTACCAATTTACACTAGTCTTTATGATTTTTACCTTAGACATAACTATCTCGAGAATTCTATGAATGAGGCAGATAATTTGAAGACAGCGATACCTTAATCGAAGTTATTGGTGCTGATTAGGTCATCGGGATCACTTTCGATGTAATTTGTTGCGAAACGTTCGCGGTGAGTACAAAATTGCACTCACAAATAATTTATAACGCGTAATAATCCGAAAACAATTCTAATGATAATTTCTTTTATTTGTTCCTTTTAAATTCCCTATGTAGGGAGGGCTGGAAATATTATTTCTTTAACGACAAAATTAATTCTTTCTGGTATGTATAAATTAGCAACGCTGGCCGGGTCAGTCAGTTTATTCATACAAAGATTGAACAAATTTTTAGCAGTCCATTATAGACCATTCGTGGTGAATTTGTATTGGGCACTGACTGGTACCTAGTCTTTACTCCAAAACCTACAGATTGTGTATCTTTTAGATTGAAAACTGTTCTTGGAGCATTTCTCTTTTTTGTATTCATCAAATTTCTTATCGAATTTTTCCTTACAATGAATAATCCCTGAGTAATTTTTTTTTCCCAGTCACACCCTAACTAATGAATCCCAAAAACCATGAGAGATGCGTTGTAAACACCTAATTCAGAACCCAAAAATATGAAAACCTACATAGCTGATGCATCACAATCAAAACATATAAGAGAAATCAAATGAACCATCAGTACGTGACAATGAATAAATCATCTAACTAATGGAAGACATCGGTAATTATGACCAGAGCACGATTGCTGTGGTTTTTATAAGAGATAATGCTTTCATTTAACCTACATGACCTTGATAGTTCAAAAAAAGCTATCAATGCACGTAAGAGCATCATATTGCTCAACAAGAATCAAACCTTTTAGAATGACTATATAAACAAAAAGACCCCCTTATTTGCGCATACTACACTTGACTTTCATTTTTAGCCATTAAAGATCTCATCTTGGGTGGTTCACTGGAATCATCCTCCCGCCAGCCAGCCAGCAATTCAAAGGAAATAAACTTAATAGTTAATGAGTCCTTGCTGACACTTAATCGCTTTCAGTGTCTATAGATGACCATCTATTAATAATTCAGTGATGATTCTGACCTTATGAGAGATTTTATTTCCTCGATCCATATTTACACAAACCTCATCTATGAGGCTATTAATTTGGAAAATTTATTTTCATCCAAACAATAGAGATACATGGAAGCAGGTCCACTTCTATTCCATAATGCCATTGCCAGGCGAACTCTGTGTCTTTTTTTCTTCTCCTTATAATTCGCCAAGTGCAATATGACATCAGCCAGCTGCATTCTACGGATCTATAAGGATTTTATTACCCGAAAGTGTTTAGTAGGCGTTTATTGAATAAAAAAGATACTTGTTTTTGCACAGCGGGTACGGATAGATATTTTTTTTTATTTTGAATATTATGCAGGCGGACACAGAAATACTTATGGTTACTCCTCATAGGGAATATAATAAATATGATTTGTTTTTATTGGATTTTTTTTATGGCAAAACTTAAAAAGTTTCATGATGTTTATATTTTTTCAGGTTGGCTGGCCAGCAGCAGAGTAGTTGAATGAACTTCCAGATACTTTGAAAGGAATGCTAAGCAGCTATGCGTAGAGAAGCACAAGTCGCTATCAAATTTTTGTTTCTACTATTAATTATGAAATATTTTTTTTTTTATTTTACTGTTTATGCAACAGTTGGTTGGCTGACCACACACATGTATAGATGTTTTCTGAGGAATGCGGGAAGGAGAGAAGTCATACGAAATGTGTGTCAGAATATCCGCCGAAAATAAAAGAACTAATTCTTAGTTTGGATATCATTTGCATTTTCTTTTGTTTTGGTGATAGAAACGTAAATCTTTTGTGCCACAATAAGTCACGCAGCCAAGTGCTTCAAGGCGAAAATAGTATGAGTTATTTAAATGAGTGTTCTTTGATGTCGCATGATAGAATTTTGATTTTTTTGAGAGAAGTTAACTGTATATAAATACAATATTTTGGAGTAGACCCGGTTAGATGTTGACAGTCTGTGGAGACCATGTTGTTTTCACAGCATCTTTCAGATCTATGGTTTATTAAAAGACAAGTCATTGACGCTAAGTCGAGTTACACTATTGAGCAACATGGTAGAGTGATAAAACTTGGTTATCAAAACAAGTTTTTCTATAGTTCGGTGTAGATTCAACAACCTTCGGTGGGCAAATTCATAATGACAGATTCTTGAAGCAATTCGAGCCTTAGCCGTTCGTTAAATCATCGCCAGAACTTGGAAGTAAAACCCGAACCCATTAAAGTTGATTTCTTACCATGCGCTAGAACTCGCCCTTTGGCAGACTTCAACTTGTCGAACTTTGTGTCTGGACTTCACCTTGTTATCATCCAAGATCCAAACAACCAAGTAGCTTGGGGATGATAACTGTCCACCACCTCGTGGTTTCCCCCGGAAACGATGAAGTGGGAACGGTTGGAGTCAAACTCACATTTGGTTGGTTGGGTTGATTGATTCCAGAGATAGGATTCAAAGGATTAAAAAAAATTTACTTGTTAAAGAGATTACCGCAAGGAAAGGTATATTGCAGGGTTAGAGAAGGACCACATGTTTCCTGTGCCAAACACTAAAGCTATCAGTATCCGCCTATAGAAAAATGTGGTCATCGCTATATTTTGTTCATAAAAGCTTCTGAGTCTGAGTAGGGCTATGGGAAAGCTTTTTAAAAAACATTAGCACTAAATTCAATTCAATTAAACTGGTTCTAAGAATTATTTACCCGCCCATGAATTTGCAATATAAAAAACACAGATCTCACAACAACGTGCCTGAGCAATCATAGAATGTATGCTTTTATAAAGCTTTTAGTGTTAAAAAAGTATTGAATGCGTAAAAAAGAGGCATCGCGGCAAGAGCTTTTTTATGAGATAGACTTATGCAATACGCTGCGACCAAATTGAGATACAAATGTCCTATTCCTGTGCCCTGTACTGACAATTTTTGTTGAAGTGTATAAGCTTTATTAGTCCTTAAAATCTTCAAGTCCTAAGCAAATATTGATGATGACCCTAGAGTGAATGCATGACGCAACATTATTAAAAGCCAAAAATGTACAGAAAAGAGCCAATATGCGTTCCTACATTAGAGTGACCGACGAAAAGATTCGAAGACAATTTTTAAGTTTAACCTGATTGAATCTATCATTTAATTCAATACAAGAAAAAGGGAAGGCAACGAAAAGCTTTTAATATAAAGAAAATTATTTAGTACATTATTTTTTATTCATGTGTTTTTTTATCAGTGACAGTGAAAATACAGTAACCTTCATAACCTTTTCTTAATGCATTTGAACATTTGTAGAATGTAAGAAGAATTGTAACAGTTGATCCGTTTTATTGTTGAAAATTGAGATTTTTACACTCTTTCAACTTTCTCATAGATGACTCGTTCAAATGGAGATAATTTCCATAGTTTGAAATGTCAGTCTAGTTTCGTCTTCTTGAATATTGGAGAAAGAAGATTTTTCCATATACTAAGAAATTTTCCTGATTTATAGGAAAGCTCAAACATTAACTTGAGGAGCTGGAATATAGAATAT
Source organism: Platycheirus rosarum (assembly GCA_963971375.1). Taxonomy (NCBI): domain Eukaryota; kingdom Metazoa; phylum Arthropoda; class Insecta; order Diptera; family Syrphidae; genus Platycheirus; species Platycheirus rosarum. The sequence continues at coordinate 129,326,716 of OZ020509.1, read as the reverse complement.
CAACCCTCTATAAATGCTATTGTAGGAGAATGCGATCGGAACCAGCTGAACAATCATAATTACTTCTCACACACAAGCAAATTCAAACAGTATTGCCAAACCAACAGACAGGCAAAATAATTAGAAGCACTTCTTTTCAAACTTAATTTTTCAAGGAAAATTTAGTTTAGAGTAATAAAAATTACCTAAATTTTTTATATATATCAAAATCTAACTTTTGGATATTTTTTCCTACACCACTGTAGCCACTTGAACCAGGTTCAGAGGGTAAAATACTTCATACTGAGTTAGGTCATACCGAACGGACTTACAATCACCGATCAATAAATTAATTTGTTATTAAAATAAATTTAAAAATTCAGTCATTAAAGAACCAGTCCCACAAACTAATGACACTTTTAAAATGTCATATGGCCGCATCAGCATTCTTAATTGGCGCCATCACTTCAAAACCCGTTCGTCATCAAAGCTTTTCCTGGGAATTAAAATATTCAAAGGTGATTTTTGTTTTCTAAAAGAACGAACAAAAAAATGAATCAGTCAGGGTTTTTAGATCTGTTTCTTGAATTGAATATTCAAAAGGTTTCTGAGTTCAAAAAATATTTTTTAAATCAGCGTTCTCATTATAAAGATAAAAAAAAAACACTTGGCCTTCTATAGGATTGGCAGATCACAGGAAGCTCTATCTTAATTGATCAAATAAAATACTTATAGTTCAGGAGCCTTTCGATAGTAGCTCTACTCGTATCTAATCATTGTAAATGTATTTTAACTGCATTTCTTATCATTTGAAAATGATAATTTGTAACATCGTTCCAGAAAGAAACTTGAGGTCGTCTGTTTTTTGTTTCTTTTTTTATATATTAAGTTGTTATAAATTAATTAAAATATGTGTATATTAACTTACATTGAACTTGCTTTAATGGCCTTCACTTGTGTTCTGAAATTAGAGAAGGAAAGAAATTAATTTAAATTTAATTTTTAAAAATTGCTTATAATTAATAAATTATAATATAACACAAAAAAGATTATTGTTTTGGTAAAAAAAAAACAATTTTTCATTTTTTTATTAACCAGAAGTGATTATGGAGGAAAAAAAACTAAACAAATCATCGCAACCATTTAATTTTAATGTTTTTTATTTGTATGACGGATGCAAGGCTTATTTTATTTCATTTTAATTGATATGTCACTCAAAGCGACGATGCACACAACACACAAATGAATTGAAGCACAATTATTGCACAACTGACAAGTTGAACACTTCCAACAAAACGTCCATTATAGAGGAGGATAACCTCAAAATTGTCTAACCAAGCAAAGCACACATACGTTTGGTTTTATTAAGATGATTTCCTGATATGAATATGCAGTTTTATTTCTCTCTCCACAGATGCAGTATTGTTTAGATTCTTTTTTTTTCTATTATATTGTTGCATAAAGTAAGAAAACAATATTAGGAGATAAGGCAGTTTGCTACAATGTATGTAAAAGAAATTCAATTTTTATGAACAAACTATCGAAGACAACAAATTGATGCCTGATTAAGCTTTTGAACTGCAGAGGTAAAAAAGACGCACAACTTAATAAAAGTTAAGACAAAACTTAAACTCCTATCAGACTTGAAGACGATGAATATCACTGTAAATTCGACCAGAGTACGCACTGATTAGGTAACTGTTGTTTTCCAAATTCCAACCCTTATTAAATATTCAGAGTTACCTTTTTTCCTTTAGGTTTTGGTTGTGGAGCTTTTGATTTCATAGCTTTTGAAAAGCTCTTAATCAAGAAAGTTGTCGTAGAGTATTTGTTTTGATGTTTTCCATTTGTTTTTATGTATTTAAAATACGTAAAAATGCATTTGTGAATTAAATTGTGATAATTAATACCTTTGTGTAAAGTAAAGTGTTGTGAATATTATTTTGTTTTTAAGAATTTTTGTATTGTTATGCTTCTTCATGTCATGATATTTTTACTTGCAAGGCAAGTTTAGGATACGTGAATATAAAAAAAATTGAGATAACAATCAAACATGACATTAAGATTATAGAGAAGCCTAGAAGTCATTGGCAAAAAATATCCATCTGTCTGTCTGTCCGGGTGTATATCGAGATGCAGCCTAAACAGGTTAAGCGATCGCCTTCAAATTTGGTATGTGTGATTCTTTTGGAATTCCTCAGAGGGCGAAATTGAAATTTTATTTTTAGGGCAAAAAATAACGGTACTTGCCATACGACCGTTTAGGAAAAGCTTTTTTTTCTCGAAAATTTTCAGGAATTTTTTTGTTGGTATTGGCTATCATTTGATCAGATCCACATATCAGGAAAAGTCTATTAACGGGACCTTTTATATAACGGTTTTTAAAATTTTTGGCTTTCTCGGTAACTGCTCATGGATTTCTGTGAAATTTTATATTTAAAAAGATTTAGATAGTCGAATTAATTTTGCATATTATAATTTTGAATAACTTTTTGTTTCTAATTAAAATTAGTTTTTTTTGAAAAATCAATATTTTTTAAAACTAATCAAAAAAAAATATTTTAAATTTTACAATTACATGTATATTAATAAAACTCTAAAAACCTGCATACCAAAATTATAAAAAAATAATTTATTAAAAAAACTAAAACTAAAAAACAAGATTTTATCAAAATCCGTCCTACAATTTTAGAAACACGAAGAGGTGTGTGGCGTACTTCATTTTTTACTAAAAACCGTTTAGTATTGTGGTTTTGATAGCTTTTATAAGTTCAAACTGTGTTACTATCAACGTAAATGTTATTTGTTTTTATCAAAGATCTTGCCTTCCAATGTAATAGGGCACATAAGAGCAAGTACGTGCGACCCAGTCGTGCCCATTTTTTTGTTTGGGTTTGGGTTACATTTCTGTAATTTTTTTTTAAGCTGTCTTCAACTATAGACTCGACAATGGGGCTATCAGGAAAAACGCATTTTTTTCAAAATTTTCATTGTCACGAAATCTTTGAATGCGGTTCCAAAGTGCTGTTTGAACGAAACCATGACCATCAGTCCTTCTTTTTATTCATTTGCAGAAATATAACTTTTATTTTGAGTATAAAAGATTGTGTTAGAGCTTTCATAAGTTACTCTTATATAAAAGCTCAAACAGGGTTTTTGTAGTATTTTGAATTGAGAAAAGTCATAGAGTTAGTATCTACGGTTACCGCCGGAATCCACGAGAATATTTTATGATGGTTGTAAACAACGGAAGCAGAGCCAATCATTGCGCGCCAGGAAGTTTGTTGTAAGGTGAAATTCTGCTGAGAAGATAAAGAAAGCTATTGACGAAAAACCTAAGAACTGTCGAAAATTTTGCAGTTTTCCCCCAGTCTTCTCTTTTTGCACAAGCTCCTCGAGTTCCAAAACTAAAGAAAATGTTAATTAACCATCCCTGAATAAGGTTTCAAAATTTTTATTAAGTTCCGATTGTTTTCCATCGTAAACTACCTGTCGACTAGACTATAAAGGCACTTCATTGAATTTAAACTTTATGTAATTTTTTTTAATAAACCCTTATTCTCTTGTAACGGTCACATAAATTAAATAAAAAGTGGAGTTTGAAATATGTAGGTAATTAAATTTCCAGCATGATTTATTATGAATTTTTTGCGCCTAATTCTTCGGTTACGACGTTATCAAAGATAAAAAAAAAACTGAATACTTACAAAAATACCCAAATTTGGGCATTATTGGCTGCTTAATTGTTGCGTCGCTATACTGGTTGTACAAAACAGCTTTACAGACCAAAATTATAGGAAATTTTATCTGCTACAAGTTGGCATATTAAGTCATTTTGCGTTAAAATACACCAGAAAGGAGTTATACGAGTATGCCAAATGGGAAGAGTATAAGGAAGGATTAAATTATTTTAAAATGAAAAAGATCAATTTTGAAAATATTTTCCCTCACCGGTTTTGAAATTCCCTGACTTTCCCTGACCAATTTTTTGTTCCCTGACTTTCCAGTCGAGTGGCAACTATGTTTTATAAACAAACTATAGATGATTACGATTTTATATCGGTTTTAAACTTTAGTTTGTTTTTGTGATTCAAAAATATTTTATGAATTTACCTTAATTATTATGAAAATTTAATTTGGAAAGATTGTAATGCAGAAATTAGCACAACGAAGTCGATAATTATCTGATTTTTTTTGTAAATACAAATAATGGAGTTCAAAAGAAAGCCTTGGTCGTCGTGTAAGTTAATATTAATTTTATTAATTTAATATAATTCCTAAAAACAAAATCTTCCTCCGGGAATAGTCTGTAAATGCTACTCGGGAGTGGGGAGGTTAAATTAAACCCGTTGAATGCAATAAAAGCATAGCGTATTACACAAATTTTGGAAACCTTGTGCTAAGTCAATTCCCAGCTGACCTTGTTTTTCGCAAATAAATGCAACCTTTTTTCACAGTTGCAATAAGTTTATGATCTCTTAGGAATAAAAAAATAAAAAAACCCTCACACTATCCCTTTTATTTGATGCACAGGCCCACCCATGAAAACACATCATACAACTTCGTAATAAATTAAATATTTTTTTCTGAGTAAAAAATAAAATATTTTAATTTTTCCCAACTAGTTGCCGCTTTAATCAGAATTATAACTCTTCATTACAAAACTTTAATTCCTTTTAAAGTAATTAAAAGAAGCCGCCCTGTGTTATTGCAAGCGAAGCCCACAATTACTAAGCGCACGCACAATATCAACGAAAAATGTTTGCAAAAAAAAATTAAGTGCACCCATAAAAAAGATACAATACAAGATACAATAAGATACAAGATGTTTTCGTGCATTCAATCCATCACTGAGTTAATGTATGACATACCATGGTTAATTAAATGTTCTCACAAAGTGTTGATTTATATTATTAACACGAAGAGATGGTCATACATATGAATGCACGACTCTGTGAAAGGATAACATTGACAATATTTATGCATTTTTATTGCATTTTGTGTCACTAGGTCGAACCCACGATTAAATTGGGGTTAACTAAGCAGAATGAACTAATCTATAGAAGGGAATGGTGGGCATCATCATCATCATTAACGGTCGGCGGTCCGGGCCTCATTCAAAAAGTTTCACACGCGACGTCTTCGGACATCCTTGTCTACGCCATCCTTCCAACGTAAGCAAAGTCTGCCACGTAGATTTATACCATAAAAATAAAAGCAAAAGGCATTCCAAGCTAATTTCTGATCGCTCATACGAGCTGGGTGTACGGATAGCGATCAGAAAAATCTATTTTGATCGCATACATAATCTTAGGTTTAAACGCCTACAAAAATGGGCGTGGCTTGGAAGAATGTAAAAGAAAGTGGCGATGTATGTTAAATTTGAAATCCTACATATAAAATTATGAGAAAAACAGAGCAGGAAAATCGTTCCACATTCGTGTTGTGCGACTAAGAAAGCATCTATATTAGTGCTTAACAGTTCGTCCGAAGTTGTGCTCAAGGGTTAACTGATGACTGATGAGCTTTTAAAATAAAAAGACCTTGCTTCAGATTTTCTTAAGTTCCTAAATTTTATAACCCTTATTCAACTTGTAAATCATTGCATACCAGGTTTTAGTTATACACATGCGACAGTAATAATAATTATCAACACCTGACTTCAAATCAATCAATATCATATGCCAATTAAAAACGATTAAAACTTCAATCTTGATGCATTTTAATTGTAAAAATAATCTGATGTATCACTGCGAAATATTGAGACATTTACTAGTAATTCATAACAACGATCTTTCCCATTTAACTGCCTCATGCAGTAACAAGTCACTGACACCGACCGAGTTCAAAGTGCACTTATAAGTTATAACCGTCGACGACCGACGATAAGTTATCTAACAGATACTTTGCAGTCTGCACTTTCTTTTTCTATTGCCCCTTCAAAACTTATTGCTTCACTTTAGCCTCTTATCATTGAATGTCTTCATCTCTTCATCTCATCATGTTATTTGGCATAATTGAGTCATTTATAAACGCAATAAATTTTCTTGTTGAACTTTGTGCACCCCTATAACTCTAGCTAGATACGAGTAATTCAGTGAAAGAGCGATGAATGTCAATGAAGAAACCACGTCCATCTACTAGGAATTACTTTTTTTTGTTGCTTGCCTCTTTTTAATGAAATGTGGCTTCGTCTGGGGCTGGAATAGTATGCAGACGGTCCCGAAGCATTTGCAGCGCTTCTTGATATAATTTATTTTTAAAACTAGGTTTTTTTTTTTTGGTGAATTCTTTTGGTATTAACAATCGGTCTTGAGAATTCACATAAATATTTTGGTTAAATGCTGTTAAAACTATCTATTTTAGGTGGTGATTAACTTTATTTGAATTTTTTCATCGAGAACCTATTTAGATGCGGCATTAGCTTCCCAAAACAGGCGTTGTGAAGAAGGCGGCTGTATACAAACAAAAATGACCATCAATTGGTGTAGAAAAAATTTTATTGAAACTGCCACAGCTTCCTTAAAAAAACAATAGAGGGTGGGATTGAAAAGAAACTTGTCAAACATAATTAACACTTGTTGATTTGATTTTCGTTTTTTTTTTCTTGTTGTTTCAAGTGCTGATTTCATTGAGATTGAGAGAGGCAGTGTGTCTCATAGGTCATACACAGTTACAAATTTATTCCGTTGGGACTTTGAGACTTCTTTCAACATTGTTAACAAAAAACTGGAATCAGTATTGAAAAATTGGTAAACTTTTCTTTAAAGAGGAGTGTTTGTCCATTTTCTCCACTTTTATGTGAAAATAACACAAAATTAAAAAAATGGACACGAGTGGATCGCACGGACTTGCTCTTATGTGCCTAATTACATTGGAAAGCAATATCTTTGACAGAAACAAGTAACATTTACGTTGAAAATAACACAGTTTGAACTTATAAAAATTATCAAAACCACAATACTTAACGGTTTTTAGTAAAAACGAAGTACGTCATCACACGTCTTAAATAACAAAGAATTTATGAAAAATCTATTTCGAAAATTGTAGAACCGGTTTTGACAAAATCCTGTTTTTTGTTTTTAGTTTTTTGAAAAAAAATTGTTTAAAATAATTTTTTTTTGATTAGTTTTAAAAATATTGATTAAAAAAAAAAATCAAAAATTAATTTTAATTAGAAAAAAAGATATTAAAAAATTTGATATGTAGAATTAATTAAGCTACCTAGGTCTTCTCAAATATAAAATTTGACAGAAATCCAAATAGCCGTTACCGAGAAAGCCCAAAAATAAAAAACCGTTACATGAAAGGTACCGTTAATAGACTTTTCCTGTAAATTTGGTTCTAATCAAATGATAGCCAATACCAACAAAAAAATTCCATCAAAATCGTTGGAGCCGTTTTCGAGAAAAATAAGCTTTTCCTAAACGGTCATATGGCAGGTACCGTTTGTAGGCCTAAAAATAACATTGCAATTTCCCCTCTGGGGAATGCCAAAATTAACACACACACCAAGTTTGAAGATAATCGCTTAAGCGATTTAGACTTCTCTATGATCGTAATGTCATGTTTCATTGTTATCTCAATTTTTTTTTTATATTCACGAATCCTAAACTTGCCGTATAGTCCCTATAATCGCAAGTTAAAACCATTACTCAAAGCAACATTTTGTGGCACATACATTTCCAATTAACAGTCGTCTCCTCAATTCTCAAACACGAGTGTCCAACCAGCTCCACCCTCAGAAATCAGCTTATTCAACAATTCTAACATATCTATTCGATGACTGACAGGCTGCCATAATAAACTCAAAGACCACACAAACTCTCTGACTGACAGACAGACAGACACGTAAATAGTAGCAAAGGTATAACAAATAACAAGTAAGTACTTTGGAATCACAGAAGGCAGGGATTATTACACGAGTTCACATTTCTATAACATTCTGAGTCCGAGGCATGTACTTGTACGTAAAACGTAAGTACAATCACAAAATCTCCGGATAAAACAATTGACTTGAACCACGGTCAATTGAGAGTTTAAAATGTGTTGATTAATATGACAAAGTTTATGTGGACACCACACACGTAAGTTACGTTACTGCAAATATTTTTTTATTTGTTAATTTATTTGTTTGTGCAACATACACTGACATGCGATATAATAAGTCCACCCTTGTGCTGCGTTTCACATTCAAGAGGATTTATTTTGTAGTTTTCCGGATCAACAAAATTCCATACTAAATTTATATGACAAAATGTCAGACAATTAGTTGACATTATCGCCAAAAACATGACACTATAGGGATACAGCTGTCAGAAAATTGGAATAAATAATCTTGGACAAGCTATCAATGAAACCCACTGAACGACCTACTTTAAGTCCAAGTGGAGCTAAGGAAATCTTATCAGAATTTATATTGCTTTGTATAATGTGGACGAAACAAACATTATTTGCAAAGAACAACATTCAAATGGCTTTCAGGACTGTGATAACACTCATTCCGATAATTAAAGCGCTTTGTATGCATTTAATCCAAAATCAATACAAAAATTGTGTTATGGCGAACAAAGAGGTATCTACAGTAATTTATTTCATGTATACCTAGCTAATGAGTGTTGTGTTAAAACATATAAACTTAAACATTTTTGATGGAATCTACTTCAGGGCAACAAAGCTAGGAGAATACAAAAAAAAGTTACTAGTCCAATTCAAGGATCCATTAATAAAATATTAAGTAAGCTCTTCCAGATTAATGTTTTTTTTTGCTTGAGAAACTTAATAGCGAGAAAATTCTGAATCTTTAACATTCTCCATTGACTGATCCTTTTCCAAACTCGTACAATTTTCCTCAACAGCAACAGTTTATTAAGCACCCAGTGGCGCCCTACGGTGTCTCTTCTAATGAATTGATTAAAATGTGCGACTGAACCTTGATTTTCAAGTGTTTAAATTATTATTAAAATTTTGATAAATTTTGATTTTAAATCTCCTTCGTTGAATTAGTAATAAGAATAACCTTTCGAGCCCAACAATTATTTTAAACCGATTCAAGATGTTCACAAAATAAATGCTGGTGTGGGGGCTCCGTTTTACCTCCGACGCTTTCTTATACTTAATATCGACTTCTGGAACTATTAATCCAATTATTCTTTTTTCGACGCGGACCTCTTAGTCCTCGGAATGTAAATTACAGACCACCATCTGTGGAAATAAAGCATATTCTACGTCGCCAAGAATGCTGCGGTGTTTAGGTATCTTTCGAAAATGGAGACAAAATTATCCACGTCCGTCTATTCTGGCTGCAGTCTATAAAACTTATTTTCAGCCAAAACTTCAGTATAATTTTCACATTTAGGCAGGTGCTCCTCTAACCCACTTGAGTTTCTTAGACATAATTCTAAAAAGAGCGAACGAACAATAAAAGAAACATCTCTCTACCATTGTCTTAGTGTTTCTTGGCTTTCGTTATTTGCAATGCTCTAGCAAAATAGCAACCTGCATTTCACTCCTGAAACGATTCAAGCGTGATACTCGCACTCCAAGGAAAGCACCTTCAGCTTACTCTCGAGCCCAACTTCGCACTAACAGTCAAATACAGGGTATCTTTCTTTAGCCGCACCACGCGAATGTGGAACGCTTCTGTTTTTTCCTCCTTTTTTGAAATGTGGAACTCTAAAACATCATCCTCTATTAATCTCGCGTTTTTCATCCTCATTTACACCACAAATTCTCAAGGCACATTTTTTAATCGCCAGCTACACTAAATAAACAATAGTGCGGCTTTTGTTGTGAAGAATTAACAACAGCAAATATTATATCACGATTTGATCCAGTTCCATTTCGGTGTACTTTTTGGGCTGGTGAAATCATTGGTATTAATTTCATAGAAGATGGAGAAACATACGACAATTTCGGCTGATGTTACTAGGAATTTGACCTCCGAGGTCATGCAACGTTACCCTCTAAACAGATAAAGGTGAAGTCGATAGTCAAGATCTCAAGATCTGTAGTTAAATCATTGTACCACTTGGAAGCTAACAGTCGCAGATATTCTCTTAGGTCATTGAAAAATTGCATTAAAATTGTACTTTTATATTGTGCGTTTTGTTTGGACACAAAAGCTCGAAATAGTTTTTAAACATATACATACATTTTAATTCCCGTTATTCCTCTTAAAAAATACAGTTGCATATCAAACCGATTTAAAACAAATTTTCATCATCAACAACGGCGCAACAACCGGTGTCCTGTCCGGGTCTCATCCAAAAGTTCTTCCATACTTCCCGAACCCGATTTCTGGCAGGCGCCATTTAGTATCGCACCCCAAGGCTTCGGGCATGCTGGTCTATGCAAACCTTCCAACGTAATCAAGGTCTACCACGTTGCTTTCTACCATAAAAAGAACTGCATAAGGCTTTCTGAGCTGGTTCTTTTTCACTCATACGAGCTAGGTGCCGGTGACCAGCTCACCAGAGTCCGACGAGCTTTATTTTGTCCACAACATTTGCTCCGAAATAGATTTCATACAATTCATGATTGTACCTCTCTGGAATTGTCCTCCCTCACACACACGGGGTCAACATTTTTCTGTACACAGTTGGTTGTCTGTAAAGTCGGTTTACGGACGATAATTTTACGTGATAACGACATAAGAAAACATTGAGCAGCAACACCAACATACAGCGCGTAAACTCACACCATATACAATTCCCCTTATCACGTCAAAAAAAAATTAGTACTTCATCTAATACTAGTTGTATCAAATCCAGTACCAACAAATACATTAGTACTGAATTCTAGTACTAAGTACTTAAAATCTAGTACCAACAACTTAGTACCAATCGGCACCAGTTTTATATTTAACAAGCGGTAGCTGGCGCGCGTTACTACGCCCTAGAAAAAAGATGTTTTAATGTGAAATGCGAAAATAATGCTAGCGGGACCAAACATTCACAGGAACAATCAATGGACAAAACTATATTTACCCTGTAAATTTCATTAAAATCCGCCGTTGAGCGGTTTAGGAGTACATACTCGACATTCATACGCACATACATACATACATCTGATGTTCGCTTGGTGCTCAGAATAAATTTGCGATCAATTGTTGTCACAATTTTGACGCGGCGCTACCGAAGCGGTGACGCTTTTGCGTCTTACAGTACTCACAAATAAATAGAGTGGTGCACACACTCGTTAGATGCCGCTGCGTCATTTGTGAATAATATAAGACGCAAAAGCGTCACCGCTGCGTTAAATTGACGCAAGTGTGCACCGAGACTAAGACGAAAAAGCGTCACCGCTTCTACAAAATGACGCAAGTGTGCACCGAGCCTCAGTCACCAAAAAAATTACCCACAAACCCTCCCGTTAAATCCACACACACACACCCCAATATCTACTTCTACTTTCTACTTGAACAAAACTCCGCCTATTTTGTATTTCTTTTTCTCTAACCACAGTATCGCGGTTAGCATGAGTCATGAGTCTTATCAGCATGAGTCATGTTATTTCGTATGTGTAGCCTGTCATCGATTTATAAGACGTAATCACGTCAAAAAGCCTTCTTATTCTTATTCATTCATTAACCGACGATTGTTTTGATCTTGTCAAGAGCCACTGGAGCCCACTTTACTGTGTTACCTGAAGACTTCACCTACGACTTGTACATTGGGAACCTCATATAAGCGCTGAATGAACAACTGCGCTACATAGCATTCCTTTTAGCGCATTAGGGAACATTTTTCGATGACAGAAGATGGCAGAGTTTTCTCGCTATTTCATTCACGCTTCACTTATGCTCCGCATTAATGCCGTACTTCTTTCTCTCCAGCAGAAAATCCACATATTTGTCAAGTGGTCTTTGCAAGGATGTGAACATCTACAAATATGGCGGGTCCATCGTCAGAAATTATAATTAATATAGAGCAAGGGACTCAAGGTAATTCTCTGGTGGACACTTGGAAATCTTAATCGACTTCTGCGGGGCATCTTAGCTTGAATTGCTCGACCACGTCCATGATCATCACATCCGCGTTGCCTTAGTGCAATGCATATCAGATCTCGCGGTTGTCTATCGAACGCTTATAAAAATCAACCAGCACAATATGCAAATCTACTTAGGAACCCTGATATTTTTCCATTCTAATTCTCTTATTCGAAAAAAAAAAAAAAAAATATAATAATAAAGCATGGAATAAATATATAAAATACTCTGAGTTTGAGCGAGGGGCTCGGATCTCGGTACATCTTCAGCAGCGTAAGTTGCAAATAAAGAAGGTACAACAAGCTCAAAACCTAATCTGAAAGTAATTGCTAAAAAAATAAAAGCCTGGTTTTATATAAATGTGTTTCTTTAGAGGTAGAATTTTAGGCAGTATTAATGGCTCTAAAGTGTGTTTATAGATGTTCTTCCTTTTATAACTCGATAGCATCTCGTTTCACAACAAAAAAAAGTTTCCAAAACATAAAAAAATTCTGATTCACCATTTAAATGAATCACAATCACCTTAAAGTTTACAAAACCATTTTAAAAAACCACGATTTAATATGGTGATACCAACTATATTGGGTGCTTGTCCTCTCTTCTTATAACCATTCGGCCATTTCACAACAATTGTTGTAAAAAAAATCTTTTACGAGACTATTTAAATGCACAAGACAAAGACATGCCAACAAAACTACACTACCTTGCCTATGTACCTTCCTTACCAAGTTCAGTAGCTAATAACGGATAATCGTTTAATAAGAGAACTGCCCCTAAGCTGTTTCCCATCAAATACTCCAAACACGTAATATCACAAGAAGTACAAAAATATTACAACCAACTATATCTTCTTGAACTTAACGACAAAGAAAAAAAAACACCTCATTTCCACGATCATGATGATGATGTAAAAATGAAATAAATTTACAAGTGCTTTTCTTTGTTGTGCCTCATCGGAGTAAGTTAGTTGTGACTGTGCGAGTTTACAAATTTTTCAACAAAATCGGGGTCATCACCCAGAGCCAGGTGCTTTTGTTTACTTTACATACCAACTAACTACTTTTCTGTGTCGTGATTTTCAGCAAAAATGAATCATCTAAGCGATTGAGCAACTAGATCCAGATAGACTTGTAGCAAGCAATGTAGAAATATAAATAAATTATTAAAAAGAAATATTCTAAACAAGTTATGATTACTGCCAATCCCAGTTTGAGACGCGTGAAACTGAAAATGACACATTACAAGATCCAGCAGTTGATATAGATTAAGCAGGCTGCGAGAAATGTGGACAATAAATGTCTACATCCATCGGGTAATCCGATATTCAAATTGCAACAATTATAGATCGAAATGGCAGAAGTTGAAAACTGACAGCCACTAACTAACTCTCCGTCGTAGCAGCTGAACCGAGTAAATAGTTGTTAAACGATCGATTATGGTAATGAACACCATTCAACCAACTTGAACAAACAAAATTAATTTCGCATGTGGAATGCAAGTGTCTAGATCAAATGTAAACCAGAATCACCAAAGGATTGCGTTCAACTTGCAGTGGCAGTTGTATGGTGGAAGTGGAAAATATAGAATTACCCTGCGACCACTAGCCAAGCAGATCATCCATGAGCCTATACAACTACCGGGAATAAATTATTCAAATTTACAACTCACACATCACCGAACCAAATGAATTCGTTACGAACAGTGGTCGTCATAGACATTGTCTTCGTTATGTTTTGTTTGATAATTTATCCAGACTAATCGACTTATTTCTAATAGCTCGGGTGCCCGGAGAGATGATTTGTTTATTCCCCAAAGGGAACTATGATCTTTGCATTAAAACTCCTTTTCCACCAGGTGGGAGACCTAAGTTGAATAAAAATAACTTGTTTGCCTTTAAGTGAAGGAAGTTGTAGATATATTTACGTCGCAATGGCCAGGTACCTTTGTCTACCATTTATGGAAACTTGACTTGATATCAGTATCAGTATATACCCGGCAAATGATTTTCCGATCCGGTTTTTGGGGCCGACTTTATAGACACACAACAATATTACAGCGACTTAATAAAAAGGATCTTGCTAGTTTCATATACATGCGGATCTTAATTTAGCTTCAAAAAAATGAAAGGAAAAACATGTAGCATGGAGTACCTATCTAATCGAATGCAAATCAGGAGTTGGCCATATAGTAACGAGAATGGGCGATGATGTTGTTGAAGTTGTGCTACAAATTGGGCAATATGAATTGAGAGAAGTTGAAACAATTTTTTTATTGACTCAACAAAACGAACACAAGTAAGTGGCTTGACAGCACTTGCGAACGATCGGTGGGCGTAACAAGTCAAACAAGACTAAATGGATTGCAAAAGCTTGGAATAAAATCAAGTTTCCATTGCAAATAGAATTCACAATGTATAGAACAATATGACTTATGTTCTTAAGGATTAGTTGCATGAGAGCTACCGACGACCGAATAGTTACTAACATACAAATGGGATTTAAAGAAATTTTAAATTAAAATTGTTAAAATTTAGCTTAAAATATCAGTGGAAAAACGTATTGTTTATCCCGACTGGAAATCTGATTGCTTCAAACTGTGGAAACCGATGTACGTTCCACATACCATCCACACACAAGCTCCCATGTAAATTCTCTTTTACTCTAATAAAAGACCAAGTTAGAAGCATTTGAATGTCAACACCGGAAAGCCGAACCGGTCATACACTGGAAAACAAAATGGCAGCAAAGCAGAACTCTGCAAGAAAAAGAAACGTTTCTTCTTTTGAACGCTTCCAGAGCTGTTAGACTAAGCGCGCATTAGGCGGCCAGTTATTAAATGCGCGCACCCATGCGGCTCGCTCGGCGGCCAAACACATCGATTTTAATTGTGCTGTGAACCTCAAAGCCATCGTCATTTTTGTGTTGACATTGAACAAGTCATTCCATGGTGTGAAGGTTATTCGAAGTTTGTTCAAGTAACACGTTCAGATGCAGCAGAGTTTAAGAAGAAGCATGGAGACGTTTTGACTTTTTACAGTATACACCTGCTGCACGGCCGAATAGGATACGATGATACGGATGTAAATGTTAGGTACATTGTTGGAGCCTATTTGGATTGGGATATCATATATTCCAAGCTAAGGGTCTTAAAGTCAAAAAATGAGTGCTTAAACACGGCTAGTAATAATATTCAAATTATTACTAATAAAATTATTTATTATATTCGAAAAACTTAAACTTAAACTGACTCGTAACTGTCCAAATGTGTTTTGAATGAAATTCTCAACAAAGATTAATCTTTAGTGCGTGTTTTCCGCCAGTTAAAAACCCTCACAACCTAACATTTCCAAAAGTGGCTTGGAACTCCCTGTATTTTCCAAAGCTAATTCTTCCTATGGATACAGCAGTCTAAAGAACAACTGATTTGACTAAATACAAACAAAACTTTTGGCCGCTGTGATAAATGCGCGCACACTAATATGATTTCAAATGATTAATCGGCACCTCCTATCTCTCCCCTTTTAAAAGGGAAACACATAATCCCTTGTGCGCGCGTTAATTATAAAAAAAAAAAAAAAAAAAACAAATAAGTGGCCGCAATGACCACCTGCCGTGTGTGTGCCGCAATGTTTTATGGCGGCCGCGCGGCTGGAATGAGTAACGTAGAAGATCTCATTGGCCGCTGCCGCCTAATACGCGCCTAGCCTTACTCTCCTTTTCATAGCCCTTGGCTAAGGATGAAGGCATGATAAGTGAAGATCTTACATCCTTAAAACCAGCACTTGAAGTATGGGTGGATGCTTTGGAGGAAAATGGATACCGAATTACCACGAAGAGACTGAATTCCTATGATGCCCATTTGTTTGATCCACACCGTCCTATTGTGGACATTTCTTTCAATTGAATAGTTCTTTTTAAGTCCGAAAATTTATGATCAATATCGAAGATATAATGATGATATCAAGCATCGCGTAAGTGTTGAGTGGTGAAGTGACTGCCATCTTCTGTGATATAGAAGTCCCTCTATGCAGAAAGGAACGCTCTAAACGGCAGTTGTTCTTCTAGCGCTTACATATGTTTCTAAATCAATGTTTAACAATGCACAAGACGTATGGGAGTTTGTTGACGGAAATTGAAATAAAGATACTTTGCATGACAGCAGGAGTAACGAAGAGTGATCGAAGTCTACACATCAAGAAAAACATCTGGCTGGCTTTTCTTGCATCCACTTCGACTGGGAACTCTTATTTGAAACTGACTTGGCAACTAACTTTTGTATTTGCTTCCTTGTACATGTTCATAAACCTTGCACATCTACTGTACATTTTCGGAACCAAAAGAAAAGAAATAGTCATCAGATCAAATGCCTTCAAGATATGTGACATGATTTAAATTTCACAATTTCGCATATTATTTTTTCTTATTTCCGTCAGTTGTACCATGATAGAACATCTTTGTATCATTATATTAAAAAATCATGTCTGACATTTCTTTTTCTTAGATACACAAGATGATCTCACTTCTTCTTCACATCATTTCTTTCATTTTTCATGTTCGTCCGTTTATATTTCCGACAATCCAAATCGCTATTTTCAAATTACGTCATTTCCATTGCCTTGATTTGTTATCACCTAATAACTTTGGATATAGCCCAAGCAGTTCTACTTGGTTCCTACTAGGCAGTAGTATTGTCCAGTCTAGAGGAAAAGTGATTGTTTTATCAACTAGTCTTTCCATAATGCTAAAGCTTCATCGTTTTGTTTTTCTAATAAGTTCACCACTTCCACACCTTCCAATGCAATGGTGTTGTACGTACACTCTAGTCGTTAGCCGTTTAAATGTCGCTAGGCTTTTCTCACTCAACAAGTTCTTCCATACATTCCGATTCCTGGCCGATACCATCCAATTTTGCACCCCAAGGGTTAGGGCGTCCTGGTCTACAACATCTTTCCAACGTAAGCAAGTTTTGCATAATGCTTCCTACCAAAAAAGGAGATGGTTCCTCTTCGCTCATGCGAACTAGGTGCCCAGCCCACCGGAGTCTTCATTTCATACAATTCATGATTGTATCTTCTCCAGACCCACAAGTTGAGTTAAACTTATTTTAAAATTATCCCATCTTACCTTAGCTTATAAAAATAGTCCGAGGTTTACCTGGGCCTCAACCAACAAGTTTCTCCAGCGCGATTAATGGTTGCCTTCCTCCAGTTTTGCACGTGAAGTTGGTCGAGCTCCTCTTCCACTTCCATGGGCCATCTAAGTTTTGGTCCTACTCTACTGCGTAGTAAATCGGGGTGGAATCGAAAATTTTCGGAGTTAAACAGCTCATGTCCATCCGCTCTATATGATCTAGACATCTAAGACGTCTGTATCACTGTACAGCTTCAACAATTCCTCGTTGTATCTTCTTCTCCACTTGCCGTCAATGCATACGAAACCAAAAATCACCGAAGAATTTTTTCTTCAAGGCAACATGCGTCCTCATCCACTTTTCATTATGTCTGCGTCTGCACCTTACGGCAAGCCTAGGATGATGAGGGTCTTGTAAAGGGACAATTCAAATGCCCGACAGAGGGCTTTGCTACTTAATTGGCTTCTTAGACCGAAAAAGCAACATTTAGCAATTCGTTTGATCTCAGGATTGGTGTTGTTCACTGAGTTGACAGCGGAGCCAGGTAGACAAAATTCCTAACTACCTCAAAGTTATAGCTGTCTATCTTGATGCATACATACTTGTTTTTCCCTCATTGAGTACTTAACCCATCTTCGTCTGAATACCCACAAAAACGCTACTGACATTGCACCGTGTTCTTCCGATAATGTCGGCGTATGCGGCTCTGGTGTTGACGTGAGAGTTCTGTGCTATTCTTTAAAGTATAATGTTGAAGAAGTCCAATGATAGTGTATCGCCTGGTCTTAATCCTTTTTTTGACTTCAAAAGTGTCGGTGAGGTCTTTACCGGCCTTGACCGAACAGAGTGCGTTTATCATGGTCGTTTTGCCCAGAAGGACGAATTTGGCACGGATACCAATTTTTCACATTTCTCTATATAACTCGTCAATATAAATTTAATGCAGTCATACGCGGCTTTTAAGTTCCAGGGTTTTTTTCTAGATATATAAATAAATAAATTTATTGGCACGACAGCTCCTTAAGGAGCCAAGGCCTAGTGACTCATACTCTCAACCATTCCTGTGTTTGTGTTCTTAATCTGCAAGAATGGAAAGGACCTACAGTTTACCGCCGAGTCCGAACGGCTAGTTGAGATGCACTTTTTCGAGACAAATTTTACTCTTGGAGGTTTTG
The DNA here is from genome assembly GCA_963971375.1 of Platycheirus rosarum. Classification (NCBI taxonomy): domain Eukaryota; kingdom Metazoa; phylum Arthropoda; class Insecta; order Diptera; family Syrphidae; genus Platycheirus; species Platycheirus rosarum. The sequence goes on along the minus strand of OZ020509.1, from coordinate 129,308,443 downwards.
CCAGTTCTCGCAAGAGGCAGTACCCCGGAAAAGAAGGTGGCGATGAGCAGGATTCGAACCCAGGCTCATTCGCTTAGCAGTCCGACACTAAGCCACGGGGCGCTTTTTCAAAGATCTGCCGTAATTTGATTATTTGGTTGATGGTAGACTTTCCTAGCGCAAAACGGAACTGATATGAACCTCAGGTTGTTGACGAATGGCTTAAGGACTTCACTTCACACACTACAGCAAAAAAAAAAAAAAAACTGATACCTCTGTAAATGGCGAAGTTCAGAAGGTCTTCATTACTATCGGGCAAAGAATGCTGATACTCCATTCATCGGGCACGCTTTCTTCTAACCATATAATTTTCCCACCTAAATAGGGCAAAAGCCTGCAAGCTTACACTCTCACCAATATCCTGACCTAATCAACAAACCAGAATATTGAATTTTTTACAATTTTTCATGTAAAAGCACCAAAGCTTATAATAAAAAAGTCGTTAACCCACATCTTACTAACCAAACCATTAAATATCTTCGATTAATGAACAAACTCTTCACTTATAGATTCAGGTGAAAATGTAATAAAATAAACAAGATGACGATCTTCACCAAAATGATGAAGAGCCTCCTCCTCCTCAAAATGACCAAAACTTTTAAGTACTCATAAAAGCACGCACACATTATATTGCCTTACTGCTGCGGTCATAACTTTGTGTGTTCTGATTATTGCCTTTACATTAAACCGAAGGCGATCCCAAATTACACTTCCGGTGTCAATATAGCAGAGTCCTCCACATCGAACACTCAACTGATTCATTGTTCGAATCGAAGCAAAAGAAGAGAAAGCTGGGCGCGCGCGTCAGAACCAATGGCAACTTCCTGAAACCTAAATAAATTGATGTGTACAAACATTAACCTCTTTAAATGTCAGGAAACACCGTTGCCGCAGACTACACACTCACTACGTTGCACAGTCTCAATGTCCTTTCGAGCACTTGCACTTGCCATATTTGGGTTGCAAACACACGTCGCCATCACCCAAACTGTGGGAGAATCAAAAAATCAGATAAATTTCCGAAATTCATTTCCAGAACAGCACAGATGACAGTCGCTCGAGTGCTCCCAAAATGGTTGTCTGACAGTTAATGCAAATAACGGTTAGTTTATTGTTTTTTTTTATTTTTAAGCGAAGATCTTTTGTGATGAGAGAAAATGCAAATGTCAGATAACATTTGTCATTTCTCGGAACACCTCAAACAAAACTGTTGTTCCATCTTGTGACGTACATGTAGATGGTTTAAATGGGGATTTTATCAAGTGGGAGGACACATTTCCACGGAAATGGAACTCTTGTCATTTTTCCAAAACAAAAAAGTTCAATGAACACACAAAGCACACTCATCACTCCAGTTCAAGCTTATGTTGAGTGTTCCAACCAGAAAAAAAAGGATGTAAGACCAGAAAATTGTCATCGTTCATTTTGTTCACCTAAATGCACACACATGCACAATTGGTTGAGTTAAGTAAATGTTACATGTTGCACTGAACCAAATGAAATTGCTAGTTAGCAGTAAAAATAGATTAATAAAAACTTTTTTTACTGCAATCATGGAGCAAAATGAAGGTGAAAGGCATCGTAGTCATCGATAGAAAGTTATCGTGTTTCCTTCCTCTGTTTTTTCGCTTACCTCTTTCGTTTATGATACAATAATTATTATGTGCAAGATTTTGCAGAGCACAATGGAAGGAACAGCTGCAACAGAGCTCTGCAAAGATGTGTTATGGGTTGAGGCATTAGTTTTCTAATTAATTATATCGACATGGAAGGATTGTCATAGACAATCTTTTAATTAAACGGACAAAGACTGATGAAACGGAAAATGGATTTATGAGATAGGTTTGTGCCTGGAAATGGACGATAATGCCAGACTGTTGAATTGTATCGGCAACGCATGCCATATGCCAGATTTTCTTCATAGTTTTAGCAAAAGAAGGATTTCTATTTCCTGCTTTTCAACAACTGGACTGCTGAAGTACATTTCAACTTATACATTCCGATTTGACAATAAAAACTTGCAGACCTACAGCAATCCTCATGAGAAGAAAAAATAAGTACATTTTAAAGCAAGCCAAAAGGCCTCTAAAATGTTGGGTTTTAAACGTTGGATGCCGCTGACCAGCAAAGACATGCATGCTAAAAAAGGATACAAGATGGCGCTCTATAGAAGAAACAGAACTGTATACGTGTCGTCATCTTCTAAGATTAAAGTGGAGCAAGGAAGTAAGAAGACTGCAAAAGGTCTGGCGAAGCTTGTTGGATGAGACCTAGCTTCATCTCGGACTGTAGTGGCACCTAAGGTAACGTACATTAAATTTTGTAAAACCGGTTTCACGTAGGTATATTTGAGGAATCCATCCCAAGTTTCTTGAATTAAATTTAATTTTATCAGTTGGAGACGAGCTATATAGAGCAATGTCCTTTTTGTAACGCTGCCCAACTAATTCGCCTATGCACAATGACGATGAAAACGTAAAACGCACGCTGATGTTTCGGTGTAGGCCTGTACAGCTACGGAGAATCTTCCTTTCAAAAACTTCGATCTTCTTCATATATTTTGGTGATATGGTGAACCAAATAGGACAAGCGTACGTCAGAACTGGACGGATAAGCTGTTTATAGATGAGGAGCTTGGTATTAGTGCTCAGTCCGTTTCTTCTTCTAAGAAGTAAACGCACGCTGTTCCGTCAAGGTCTGTGTAAAGACCTCATCGACACTTTTGAATTCAAAAACGGATTTAGACTAGCCGATGCGCTGTCATGCTACTTTTCCAACACCATAGTTGAAAGAATAAGCAAAACTCTCACGCCAATACCAGAGGCAGGGTCTTTCAAAAGTCTGAAAAGTCAAAAACACTGAATGATGTCAGCTCTTTTCTGAATATAGATGGAAGCAGCGAAGATGGGTATAGCAGTCAGGGAGGGCAAAACCAAGTTGTATATGTTGTCATCAAGAAGAGACACCCAACAGCGACGTATTTGGCAAAACATCAAGTATAATGGCATATTTGAGCAGGTGCTCTCATAACCCACTTGAGTTTTCATGATAGAATTCAAAAAAGAGTTTTGAAAATGATAGGCAAACGAACAATAACAGAAACATTTACATCTGCCGAACACAGGCGTAATGTTTCTTGCCTTTTGTTATTTTTATAAACAATGCTTTAGCGAAATAGCCTGTTGCATTTCTCCCCTGAAACGTATCAACAGTAATACTCGCACTGCTAGGAATGAAAATCAGTTTACCCTTGAGCCCAACTTCGGACGTATTGTTAAGTACAGATATTCTTTCTTTAGTCGCACCACACGAATGTGGAATGCCTTGCCTGTTTCGGTTTCTCCCTCCCATTTTGATGTGCAGAATTTCTAAACTTATGTGCATCGACATCTCCCTCTTTCATCCTTCCCTATTTACCTAATGCTCGCATGGTATTTTAAAATAATAACATATTAAACAAAAATCACGACAGATAACCATACAATTGAGGTAGTTAGGAAATTTGTCTACCTGGCTTCCCTATTAACTCAGAGAACAACACCAGCCTCGATATGTAACGAAGAATAAATCTCGCTGCGGCTTCAGACTTTGAAGGCAATTGAGTAGCAAAGCCCTCTCTAGGGCAACTAAATTGTCCCTACATAAGATCCTCATTATCCCATTTCTGCTCAATAATGGTTCGGCTCGATGGAGCAGAGTATCGAAGAAAACCCGAATGAGTCCATCCGCAATCGCACGCAACAATTGGAGCTGTGTCCGTCCACTTTATATAAGTTTTTGCGGAAGAATCTTGGTTTGCGGACTTACAAAATCCAACTCGTGCAAGAATTGAAGCCGAACAACCATCTTCGCACGTTCGTTGAATTACAAAATTGGGAAAATTGGGCCTCCCGGATGGAATTTATTCGAGCCAGCCGCGGCGGCCACTTGCCCGAAATCATTTTAAAACATAATGGTAAACCCTTATCTTTATAGTAAAGCTAAATTCTTGGTCATAACATTAATAACTTATGCGTTTTATTTCTTCTTGAAAACAACACGTCTAAAAAAAAAAAAACACCCTTTACAACGTCTCAAATGGCTGGGTGATATAAGAGCGGATGGACATCAATGCTCGGGCCAGGGAAATCGTCGATCCCACCTCTGAGAGGACATCGACCCACTTCACATACAAAAATAGAGGCAGCTAGCTACGGACTGAGCTGCCTGGAGAAGCTGTTGAAGCATGTAGCCGTTCGACCCCTTCCATTCTTGCAGATTAACAATTCACACATTAAGGAGGTGTCGCCCCCTTTATTTAACCTGGCTATACTTTATTGGCGGCTTAAGTCTATAAAAAGACAGTACGTCTTGCCTGAGGATAAAAGTACCCTTTGATATTCCCACATTTAAATGACTTCTGTCTAAAACAACTTGTCAACAATTCGCTCTTTCTTTTTTATAATGCATCCAGTTTATAGCGTTAACATGTCCATATATTAATTAAGGAAAGTTCCAATTAACCGGGACTGAAAATCGAAATTCACTTTTTCCGTTTTCATAATATTTAACATTATCACTTAGGCCATTAAGCCTTAAATAAAGAAAAAAATATTGAAACCATTTTAAATGCAGACTTTTATTTTCAATAAACACTTTCTTTGCGCACCACCTTACCCTGACCACACTCATAGATTTAGGATAAGAAATGCATTACAAATTATTAAGTCAACTAGTTTCCAAGTCATATTATAGCCACAACTTTGTCATATCAATGCCTTTTATTGACAAACTTGGCGCTATTTGCTATGAAGAGTGTTAAGCTATCGCCTTTGGACATTTTTGCAGTCAAGCGATTAAAAGTTTTCTTAAATACCTCGTTCGCTATGCAATGAATGAACACAATTCATGGTACAATGTTAATTCAAGTCAATGTCAAATAGACCGAAGATAAAACACAGAAAACCCAAAGTAGGAGTATACCGTAACATGGTGCGTTGAATCACAAACAATGTTGCCTTCAATAGAGTTGAGATGGAGTTTCTCTTTCACCAAGCAGAAATTCCAAAAAAAAAAAAAAAAACAGTTACGCAGTCTGCAAGTACCACTTTCATTGTTGCGTGACATGAATGGTGGATAGGTATAGGAGACAAGGTCAAATGAGTTAGTATAGACTGAACAAACGAACGCCCACGTGAAAACGCCACATCATGGGTGATGGATGAATGGATTCAATCAAGACATTCGTGTTCCACATTCGAAATGAAATAAAACAAATTAATTACCATTAATTGGGACACAGAACTGGCTTTCTGGTGACAATTCCAGGAAAATCCAAAGTTGACATTTTTAGATCGATATCAAGAAAAAGCTCGAGGTGATTTATTTAATCTTTGCCTTGGTCAAATAGTTCTCTGTTAATCCCTAAAGAACATCATGGAATATGATTGATACACTTCCCTAATCCTTACACCATGAGATTGGTTCATTTTTAGTAATTATTTCCCAATCAATGTATATCTTAAACAGAGTAGGAGGAGGATATGAATTGGGTAAATTTGTTGCCCCACTCGAGGTGCGGTGAGATGGAAATAAATAGACGACGCTAGTTTTGGAAACGTGTCTCCATAAGTCATTGTTCCCGCACCAGGTGTTGACATAATAATTTCACTTTTTTGTCCATCCCATTTTAACGCACCATTAATATCGCGATGATGGATGTTGCATACGACATGTGGAATGGTGAATAATTGATTGTCACGCGGCTATTGACTTTTCACAAAGCTCGGTGCCTACACAATTTTTTTTTCGGCTGGGCAAGTGGGCGCGTAAAGGTTCTTCAGATGCAGGCTCTCTGGTTGCATGGCAGCGATTGCGACACCCTTTATGGATTTTATTCGTAAGGACTGATTTGTTTTTTATCTTTTCGTGAGTATAATAAATTTGGAGTTAGAGGAAGAATTTGCATTGTGCAATAGATTTGGGGAGATTTACTAGATTTGTCGTTGTTTTATGCAAAAGAGGAGTACTTGAAAGATTTCTCGTGGGTAGACACAATCCATGTGACAAAATGGAAGATAATGTATTTTATTGAATTGGTGGGATGGAAATTCATATTTATGGGATGAATTCATAATATGTACAACATTGTCGTCTACGCTTCTAATGTTAAGCAAAGAGTGAACATGAACACAGACAATTTTTCTCAGTAACCAGCTAAGGTCTTCCAAAAACTGCTAAGATTCGAATAAACATTTAAGGAATCTTCTGGCAAGCAATTTGTTTGTTTACATAGAGATGAAAAAACTTTATTAGAGCAAGCAGTACACGAATTACAAGATGTATTAGGAGGTGCAATAAATGTTGTTGTTTTATAGAATCATTACCTCAAACAAATCTACATATATAAAATTCAAAATGTTTGTGTATGCTAGTCACGAAAACTATGCACACAACCCTCTTGAGTGCTAAAAGCAATTTAATCTACAAGTCATAACAAGACCCTTTGCCGATAGATGGCGCTGGCATTTTATCATCGCCTGGAATTTTATGTTCATATAAGAAACAGCAACGTTACTTGATGGAGGCCGAACGGCACATTCAGCCCTGAAGCTACCGTTGAGTGTGAATCATACCGAAAAACCTACTTGCAACGTTGGTAGAGGATCAGGTAGGGCCACGGTATTGACAACATGTAACTTTATCACTTGATCGTACTTTGCGAGATCTGAAAGGAATACTTCAAAAAATGGAAGGAGTACCTCTCCTATTAACTGGTGATTTTCGTCAAACTCTACCTGTCATTCTAAGATCAACACCCGCTGACGAGCTCAATGCTTGTCTGAAAGCATCACCACTTTGGAGGAATGTGAAAAAAATCTCTTATCGACCAATATGCGTCTGCTCAAACATTCTTCAAGCAACTATTGGATATTGGTGACGGCAAATTTCTGACCATCATTTTCCAAGTGAAATCTCTTTTCCATCAAGTTTTTGCCAAATGCAGTCGTCCATTAAGACATAGAAAAGATGGTTTTCCCGAACATTTCGACAAACTTCAAAAATCATGACTGGCTTCGCGAACGAGCGGTTTTAGCTCCCAAAAATGATGATGATTAACAAAATCAATGATCGAATTCAATTGCAAATCCCAGGAGAGCCAATGAGATATAAATCAATTGATACAGTTACAGATGAGGATCAAACAGTCAATTATCCGGTAGAATTTTTGAATTCCCTGGAACCGTCTGGAATGCCACCACATATACTATCTTTGAAAGAAGGCTTACCAATCATGCTTCTTCGAAATTTGGATCCACCAAAGGTATGCAACGGAACCAGACTTTCCGTTAAGAAATTAATGCCAAATGGTTATTGAAGCAACAATTATTATCCAAGAATTCCGATGATACCCACCGACCTACCGTTCAATTTCAAGCGATTGCAATTTCCTGTTCGCCTAGCCTTTGCGATTACAATCAATAAAGCTCAAGGACAATCGCTTGCTGTTGTGGGATTGAATCTTGAGAATCCATGTTTTTCCCATGCTCCAGAGTTGGAACGCCGAAAAAATTGTTAATTTCAGCACCAAATTTAAAAAAACCAATAATATTGTATATCCACTCGAAGTACAGTGTTATTTACAATAAACATTTTCATTGTCATTTATAAAATAAACTCGGTTTTTTCAATCTCGAAATAAAATACTTCATTAATTTTTTCTTGGGCGTAACAACATACGCCGGGTAAGGTAGTAGGATAATAACATTATTATTAGGTATAAAGCGACTTCAATACAGTACTCACCACGAACGTTTCGCGTGGTACCGGGTGATTAGTAGATTGATGTCCCATTATATCTATTGTCTATTAAAGCAGAGTATCCAAAAACTTAAGTGTCATAAGCTGAGATCCTAATGAATTTAATTTTTGCCACATTTGAGACTACCGATTCGGTGATCAATCATTCAACACATTAGTACATCAAAGAAACACTAGTTCGGCCGAGGAGATAGCCGCGGTCCGTGAAAGTGTTAAGCAGAACCCGAGGTAGTCTTAATTTCTCGCTGTGCGCGAGAATTTGGCTTTACGCAGACTTTAACTTGTCCGAAGATTAAACTGACCCAGGAGCTCAAAGCTCATGACCATAGACAATGCCGTTTGTTCGCTGACTGGAAATCGGAGTGTTAGGAAGAGGACCCCAATTTTGGCCGAAAAATCATCTAGCAACGACGAGCATTTTGGATGAATGGGATGGCGTATATGGGACGACTCTAGCCTACACGAGGTTCACCAGATGACAATGCATCCAGAAAAAGTTGCTGTTTGGAGTGAATTTCGTGCCGGCGGGGCGACGACATTGGTAATTCAACCGAAAAAATGCACTGTTTAGCGTTGGTTATGGACAAGCGGTATCATCGGACCGTATTTCTTTAAAAAAAAATGTGGAAGTAGCGCTAGTTACTGTCAATGGGGAGCACTACAAACCAATGATCAATGAATCAACGTTGCCGAAATATTGGTATTGGATATTGGATATTGCCTTGTGGTTTCAACAAATTGAAGCTTCCCGCCATACAACTAACAAATCAATCGTTTTATTGATAGAAACGTTCGATGAAAATATCATGGAAATGGCCCTGTCAATTAACCACCAAAATCTTGTGATTTGACACCATTGGATTACTTTCTATGTGGACATGTGAAATCTCTTGTTTACATGTCGATAAACTTGAAACCATTGAAGCTTTGGAAGCCAACATAACTCATGTTATACCGGCCTATTATGTTTGAGAGAGTGGTCCCAAATTGGACTCCCAGAGCGGATCATTTAAGAGTTAGTCGTGGGCAACATTTGATGATGTCTGTTCCCAATCTGCGAATTAAAAAAAAATCACGAATTTATGCTAATTCCCGTACACCAAAAATTCGTGGTCGCAGAAGAGAGCTCCGTGAGAGAGAAAATAATTTCTCCACCCAGCGAATTTCTGCTCAAGAAATTTTTGAAGGCAGACAAAAGTAGCAGCCAAACGTCAGTTTGACAATTGAAAAAAGACAATAAATAAATCAAATTTACGAAACGTTTGATAAAGATTGCAGTTATTTTTAAAAGTTTATAAAAAAGAACATAAAAAAACGGTAGTTTTATGAACTTTTCCATGAATATTGTTGACGAAGTCCAAGTACCTGATTTAGTTCAAGGTTCAGGCAATTGTTACAGAGCAGTGTGAGTTGAGTCCTCTGATGTCACATGTTTGCAAGAAGAAGTAGAGAAGAATTGTTGCTGGAAGCGTGGAAGCAGGGATGCAAGAAGTTCACATTTCAGCTCAGCTCACTTTTGAGCTAGCTCTTTTTTCGACCAAGCTCATATTTGAGCTAGCTCACTTTTTGAGCTTAACAGCTCAGCTCTTAAAATTGAGCTGAGCTGTCGGTTGAGCTGAGCTGTCGGTTGAGCTGAGCTGTCAGTTGAGCTGAGCTGTCGGCTGACCTGAGCTGTTGATTGAGCTGAGCTGTTGGTTGAGCTGAGCTATTGTTTGAACTGAGCTGAGCTGGTGTTAGCTCAACTGTTTTTTGAGCTATGACATGAGTTGCGTTGGGATAACATTTGTTAACGTTAGGAAAATATAATATTTGCGGCATAAATAAATATGTGTAATATGTTTACAGTTGTAGTTTGTTTAAGAAGTTATTATTTTTGTACTGCTTGGTTAATGGTGATATTGGTTTTGAAATATTTATAATGTATTATGATATGTAAGATGAATTTGCAGTTAAGGAGAGGAATGAGTTCGGATAGTTATAAAATGTTTAATTATTTTATTTTGCAATGAGTTGCATTCTTCGAGGTGAGTGCGGATTTTGTATATGTTAGGTGTTAGATATCTGGTAGTGAAAAGAAAAAGGGCACGAAAGAAAAATATATGTAGAATGTGCATGCGTACAGATCTGCTTTAGGACTAAAAAACATCATCCGCGGTTGAGGTATGTGTGAATGATATGTTTGCGGATTTTCAATATCTGTTAGGTTTTAGCTGTTAGGTATCTAGTAGATTATTAGGGAAAAGTGAGAGGGTACAAATTAAAAAAAATATGTATGTGTGCGTAGAGACCTGCTCTAGAAAAAAAATATTATGGAAATTTCGTTTCTGTTTATGAAATTTATTTTATTTTAAACTTTTTGGGGATGAATAAAGTAAATCCTTAAGTATTGCCTGAATGAAAGCATCAAGTGGTCACAAAATGGTTGTTCAAATTAATAACAAAATAATTGCGCTATAGACTAAATTGTAAACTAGTAAACATTTCAAAATTAGTAGTAAAGCATTCTAGAAACTATAACTATCGCGTATTCAACAGACAGGTAGTTGGGATTTTCCAATTTTTGATTAATGGCATTAGGTACGAGGACCGTTTAGGTATTTGTGAATGATTGGTTGCGGATTTTCAATATCGGTTAGGTGTTAGGTAGCTGGTAGCTTATTATTAAAAAAAAGTATAAGTATACAAGGATAATAATAAAAACCTATTCATAGGTTAGTTAAAAAACCCAGACATTATGCAATTCTGGGAATATTTCTTATATCTACCTAGCTAACACCTTGCAGATAGAAAATCCGCACACACATAATTGACACACATAAACGCAGCACATCATATTTTTTGGAACGCCAGTCAAATTAAGTTAGTTTGGATTCTAATGTTGGAAAATTTTAATGTTTGTAGGGTGTAAGGTAGGTATCTATGTTTTTGAGCAACCATCCGTGGAAGCACCTACAAAACTACTAATTGTTTTGTTGGTGGAACTGATGCAGCATTTTCCTTGAAATAATAAACAAAACAATAAAAAAAAATCAAAATATTTTCGCAATAATTGTTAGTTTTTACCAATCTTTTGACATTTAAGTAGTGATGCTCGAACATCCGACAGTTTATCGATAGTATAGATAGTGAAAAATATCTATCGATAGTTTAGTTTCGACCTTGAGCTTATTCAAGAGATGGAAACCTGTTGGAAAAGCTCATACTTTATGCTTAAACGATTATCAGATTTTCGATGTCAGCTTGTTAAAGCTATGAGACAGTATCCAAAAGCTCTTGCTGCACTGACAGCCAAACATTTTCAGGCAATAGATAAAATCTTGCAGCTTCCGGAGTGCTTTGAAATTTTGAGCACATCAATATCCTGCGAAAAATTCGTAATAATTTCCTCTTACACGAGGAATTTCCGCAGTTGATAGCGTTATATGTATGTGAAGGTTGTAACTGTTGAACGCAGGGACTGATACTGTTAATAAGCTAATAAAACCTATTACACAAGAACGCCAGTCGTGCTCTCTAATCTTTTCGCTTATAACTTTTTACAATGTTATTGAAAGACGTTAAGAGTTAAAAACTATGACCTTATGTACATGATTCTTTTTTTCGGTTGTTCCTTCATTCTTTCTTTTTGACAATTGGGTAAGGGGTGTAGAAAAGTAGGGGGAATGATGTAACGAATGGAAGAATGAACATTTTAAGATTTTTGTGGTTGAGCTTTGACGTTTCTCGTTCGAGAAAGAAAATGCTATGCACGGACCAAAAATAAGAACTTTAAAAATTGAAAACAATTCCCAATCATGTTTTTTAGTGGTAATGGATGGTTTTTAATAGCTTTTTTTTTAGAATTTCGCAAATTTCTTTAGAATAAAACAGCACAGTTTGTAGGAAAGTATTGGATATATTCGGGGTAATCACACCAACGTACGTGCCTGTCCAAAAGAAGAATGAAGAAACAACTAGAATAATTTAAATTGTATTTTAATTTTTTTTAAATGACAATGTTTAATGATAATGTTTGAAAATCTATCAATTACCATCAAAAGCAAAGGAGGCATCAATCATTTCATTGGGTAAGCGAAGGGTGAACGAAGTGAAACAAAAGACCCTAAAAGCTGGTGCGCAATAGGCTCTGATTCCTACATTTTTTTGTAAACTACTAATCCATTAAATTGTTTTTCCGACAAAAGTATCCTTAGCTTTTCATATTCCTTTTCAGTTTCAAAACCATGATCTTCTGATGTGGAACTGCAACGGCAGCCTATGGTAAGCCTATTGAAATCTGATTTTGACAGCATTTCCCAATGGAAAATAAGAATTCAAATCGAATTTGATGGTTCAAAAAGTCAATGTTGTCTTTTCTTGTAAAGGACAAACGCACCTTACGCGCCTCTATTCAGGAGTGGCACTTTCATAAAAGACAACGAATACCTCTCTCAATCTCAGAATTTTCATTACAAACCACCTTCTGTGGGATAACGAATATTTGACGTCGTCGTTAAGAATGCTGCAAATTGTTTAGGATTGTTTATTCGGGCAAAACTTAAGTAAATAAAATTCCCATATTTGGATAGAATTTAAAAAAAGACCTCTCTTGAGCATCATATTAATGTTTGCCTTTTTTATTTCATCGCTATTTTTTAAAACAATGCTATAGAGAAATTCCTCCCCTGCAACGATTCAATAGTAATTCTCGTACAACAAGAAATACCCATCACTTTATCCGCGAGCCCAAGTTCGGAATAGTCAAATACAGGGTTTCTTTTCTTAGCCGTACCAAGCGAATGTAAGTGTGTTGCCAAAACCCCATTAGAGCGGGTTAGTTATAAAAAAAACATTCCTGTGTGTGCCTTGCTTATCTCCAAACAGGAGGGAACCCACAAATTAATGAATTCAAAAGGATACATGAGATGCAGTTGAAGTTCACTTTTAAAAGATTTGCCCGCAGTGCCTCAAAAAAAAAACACGGTGACTAATACTCCAATTAACCAACAACTATTAAACGAGGCACTACGAAAAGACATACTTCAGTGAACTTGCATCTAAAAAAAACACCAGAAACACTGTTTTAATTGCAAAGTTGAGATATTATTTCTAACAAGTCATGTTCAAGTTCTGAAGCCTTTTACTTCATTCCACATTCCACATTAGTTTAGATATAAGATCATACTGGTGGCTGTGTATTCTAAGAACACGAAATGCGTTAAACGGCAGTGTTGTACAAATTTGATAAAATTCTTATACGTCCTTATTTTTTTTAAAGCGCTAGGTGGGAATACTGGTCTTGTGCATCCGGGCTTTATTTGCTAGACTTATAGCGCTATAATTCAACATGGGAAAATCATCAACACACACAGAAAGGCATACATCGGATGATTGAAATTATACTGAAAACTAAAACTATCGTGGTTATACAAGTCATCTCCCTTGATGCCACAATAATGTATTTCCACAAATTTTGGAGCCTTTCATTGCTATTCAGGGTACTAAAAGCGAAATAGTAGCCGATGAGTCCATAGGAGATATCAATTAGAAACAACCAACAATATTGGACATTTAACGCTTAGGAAAGGTAGTAATTTCCATAGAATAATAATTGCCTTTCTAATCGTATCCATTTCACTTTATAGCAGAAGAGAAAGAATGGGTCCCGATTTAAGGTTTGCACAGGGTGAGATCACTACTCGAAAGGGGGCGTGAAGTATTCAAAGTACATGTCACTTGCTGGAAGTTAGAAGCCACTTGAATTTATAGACATTTATGTTTTAGCGTGGGTCGAAAGGAATGTGAGGGACCTATAATTGTATACCAAATCAAAACAGCCCACATGAAACCTACTTTAACACTTACTACTACTCGCACGCAAAGATGTTTAATATTCCACATTCGTGCATTTGAATCTGCAAAATGTCGACCTTAGGGTAGAAACCATTTCCAATAAGAATTTCTAATTTTTAAACATTTGATCCGATTAATTTCTTTAGTTTAATTCTTGAACTACTTTCCATTTTTAGATTTTAAATAATATTTTGTCAGTTCATTTTAATTTTTCTTTCATTGAAAAATCAATAACTTACGAAAATAAATGTAAATATTTCAATAATAGTAAAAAACTACTTACGCTGATCCATTAGAAACTTTCGAACTTTCATCCGAGTCACGACGGCGTCTCTTTGCGTCACTACGCTTCGGGCGCGGCACACTGTAAAAAAAAAAATAATTAACCATTCAATAACAACAATTCCAATATTATGTGTTTACATAGCCCATTTAGGACTCAAGTTGAGTATATACTTACGGTGACGTTGCCTCAACAGTTGCTGAAGTATCATCAGAATCAACACGCCTACGTTTGTCTCTATGTCCTCCGGACGATCTATCGCGAGAATGATGACGTCTACGAGTTCTTGGCATCTGATAGAAGATAAAACAAATTAATTAAAATTCACAATTTATCGGAGAGATGGTAAGTGATTGAATTTTTTTTTTAATTTCCTTTGAAATCTATTTGGATTCAAAGTAAACTTGAACAATACTTTAATTGAGCTGGGTGTTTAAGGAAAACACAAAGAAATTTTATCTGAAAGGGAAATTGCAAAAAGTTAAGTAGTGTACTTCTGATTTGATGTAAAGCGAGTTTGTTTAGCCTGGATTGGAAGTATGTGAGTACAGTCCTTGTAGAAGATGTATCTCTTTATTGTAATCGAATAAATTTCGCCAAACGCATCCCTTTTTTAAGTGAATAGAACTACATGTCTTGATAATCTGCGTAAGGGCTAGATTCACAATTGGAGTTCAGAACAAGTAACAACAAGGCAAGGAATACAAGAGCTAAACGGCAGCATTGGATGCAGTAGATATAAACCCCTTACTTTATTAGGAGACTATTAGGGAACCTATGTGCCGATAACAGAGCAGCTGTGTTGGTTGAACATAGACTTTCGGAATAGTTCCCAACGTTATCAGGAGTAAGACAAGATTGTGCTCTGAGCCTACGCTTATTTGCTCTTTTCATTGAAGATCTGGTTGGTTCCTTACAGGGAGGGGTACAGCACGGGGGTTTGGTGACAAAAACGCTGATGTTTAAGGGCGATATGGTTCTTTTCGTATGTACACTGGATTCAATGAGCTAATGATTAATCATTAAGGATCCTAGAAGTAAGTCTTGACAAATCAGATATAATGATGATTTTTAAAAAGGGGGAGGAAGCTATAAAAAAATCAAGAAGAAATAGAAAAAGAGTGTAAATGCCTCGGGATTATTACTAATAAAAAAATGAACATGAAGCGCCTTCTTGCGGCTAAACTCTCTAAATCAAAAACAGCCATCACACATCGTGAAAAAATTGCTTCAACAACAAATTTATTCTCCACTGCAGTAAATTTCGAGTGTTTAAAGAGGTTTCAGAATCGGTTCTTTTCTAAGAGCCGATGGTTTGGGCCGGCAGACATAATGACACCAAACTACCGATGTTTATTAAGACATTAAACCCCATACTCAAAGTTCTGAAGATGCGACAACAACGCTTGCCGAAATAAGCTGCGGTGTACGCTATAAAAACAAAAACGGGATAGTTTATAGATTCGGTAAATCTATCGGAAGGATGTGGAGTCGTACTTAATCTGGATCATAATCTGCGTATAGAGCCTAGAGCCTCCTATTCCTTACTCATCCAACATCTTCCAATAATCAGGGTAGTAGAGCATGAATTTAAAATTTAAACTTGGTCTTTTTGACCAACCTGGATCAATACTATAAATGACAGGTTAAACGCGGTTGAACCAATCGTCTTCAAATTTAGAAGTTAAGGTTAATTTGATATTCTATAGAGGACTTTTTACCTTACCTTACCTTAGGTGGCGCTACAGTCCGGGGTGGACCTGGGCCTCAACCAAGATAGCTGCCTCCAGTTTCGCACGTGGAGTCGACCTGAGTCTCGGTCTTCCTCTACTGCGCCGTCCCTCTGGAGTATATGCGAAGATTTACTGGGCCGGAGCGTTGTCTTATAAAGGGACAATAATTTAGTTGTCCTAGAGAGGGCTTTGCTACTCAATTGCCTTCTAAGCCCGAAGCAGCGATTGGCAAGAGTTATTCTTCGTTTGATTTCAGCGCTGGTGTTGTTGTCTGAGTTAATAGCGGAGCCCAGGTAGACAAAGTCCCTAACTACCTTCAAGTTATAGCTGTCTATTGGGTGTCTCTTCTTGATGACAGCATACACTTGGTTTTGCCCACATCTTCGTTGCTTTCGTCTCAATACTCACAAAAGCGCTACTGACATCATGCTGAGTTCTTCCGATTATGTCAATATCGTCGGCGTATGCGAGTAATTGGACGGACTTTTGAAAGATCGTAGTGCCCCGTGGCTTAGTGGTTAGTTTTTTTGGACTGCTAAGCGAAAGAACCTGGGTTCAAATCCAGCTCATAGCCACCTTTTTTTCTGGGGTACTGCCTCTTGCGAGGAACTGACAAAACCTCCAAAAGTAAAATTTGTCTCGAAAAAGTGCATCTCATGTAGCCGTTCGGACTCGGCGGTAAACTGTAGTTCCCTTCCATTCTTGCAGAGTAACAACACACACACAGGAATGGTTGAGAGTATAAGTCACTAGGCCTTGGCTCCTTAAGGAGCTGTCGCGCCAATAAATTTATTTATTTGAAAGATCGTGCCTCTGGTGTTGGTGTGAGAGTTCTGCACTATTTTTTCAAGTATGATGTTGAAAAAAACGCATGACAGCGCATCGCCTTGTTTAAATCCTTTTTTGACTTCAAAGGTGTCGGTGAGGTATTTAACGACCTTGACGGAACAGCGTGCGTTTTCCATCGTCATTTTACACAAGTGGACGAGTTTGGCAGGGATGTTAAGACTGCACATTGCTCTATATAACTCGTCTCTATAAATGCTGTCGTACGCGGCTTTGAAATATATGAAAAGGTGGTGGGTATCGATTTGAAGTTCTAGACTTTTTTCCAAGATCTGCCGTAATGTGAATATTTGATCGATAGTGGACTTTCCTGGCCTAAAACCGCACTGATATGGACCTATCAGGCTTTAGGCGTTCACACAATACAGCAGAAAAGATCTTGTAGGCGATGTTGAGGAGACTGATACCCCTATAGTTGGTGCAGCTCAGAGGTCTCCTTTTTTAAGGATCAGGCAAATTATGCTGAGATTCCATTCATCGGGCATGCTTTCTTCTTTTGCTTTGTTGCTCTTAAGCTTAGATATAGCTTGATTTATTTCATCCAGATTTGGTGGGCGGAATTGTTGGTCTACTTCGCCCAGATAAAGTGGACCATTCCTGACAGCGGAATTCGTTTCGTCATCGCCGTTATACAGTCTGCAGAAATGGTTTTTCCAAATCGAAAATCAAAAAAAAAAAAACTCTGAAGTTCCCTTAATATTTTTCAAATTTTATTCGAAGCTGTGACCGCACATAAGAGCAAGTACGTGCGATCCAGTCGTGCAATTTATTTAAGTAATTTTTAGGTTTTGTTGGACTTTAAACTGAAACTTACGTAAGAAGAAAATTTCTAATAACAAAAAAAGAGATTACACATACAGGAGGAGGACAATATTCGCCGCTGCCTTTATTGCCATTAGAGCAGACTGTTGACAATCGGCTTGTTCTGCACTATTCGTTTAATCCCTCTGGCTGTAGCTTTGGTACGAATGCGCAACGTTCACTTGCAACTGTCGATTTGAACGTAAACTGGATGAAATACTAGATAATTCTAACGAAGAGCAACAAGTTCCACAAAGTGAAGACATCGAACAACGATTTCTTCCATCCCGTGAAGAAACTTAGCATGAAAGACCATCTTCATCTGGTCATCAACGATCCCTACCAGCTCGTAATAGCGTGAGGAATAATATCAATTCAAAAGAAAATGAAACGGCTGGAGTTATT
This sequence comes from Platycheirus rosarum, assembly GCA_963971375.1. Classification (NCBI taxonomy): domain Eukaryota; kingdom Metazoa; phylum Arthropoda; class Insecta; order Diptera; family Syrphidae; genus Platycheirus; species Platycheirus rosarum. Next base: position 129,290,704 of record OZ020509.1, on the reverse strand, counting down.
GAAATGCTAGTTTGTTTAGCCGGCAATATGAATTATTTTTTTTTAGGAAAAAAACCGTTGTTAAACTGATTAGGGAATTTAATGATTTTGTTCTTAAAAACTTATTCGGATTCCGAAAGTTGAAGTGGGTGCAGCTATCTCTTTAACCTCTTCGGATTCTACGCAACAATGTGTTCTTTGCTCTCTCATTTGTATCCACATCTAAGTACTCACATCCAAAATCGATCAAATGTTCACGCAATTTCAAATCGATACCCACCACCTCTTTATTGATTTTAAGGCCGCGTACGATAGCATTTATAGAGACGAGCTATACAGAGCCATGTCAGGTTTTAACATCCCCACAAAACTCGTCCGACTGTGCAGGATGACGACGGAGAACTCTCGCTGCTCCGTCAAGGTTGGTAATGACCTCACAGAAGCTTTTGACGTCAAAAAAGGATTCCGATAAGGTGATGCGCTATCGTGCGATTTCTTCAACTTAATACTTGAAAAAATTATAAGAAACTCGCAAGTCAATTGTAGTGGGACAATTTTTTTCAAGTCTGTGCAATTGCTAGCATACGCTGACGACATAGACATCATTGGCAGAACTCGGCGAGCTGTCACTGGAACGTTTGCTAACATTGAAGCTGAAGCGGCTAAGATGGGACTAGCAGTCAATGAGGCCAAAACGAAGTACCTGCTGTCCACAAAAAGGGACACAAACACCGGCGGATTGGACAAAACATCACAATAGACAGGTACAACTTTGAGGTAGTTAGGGACTTTGTGTACCTCGGATCCGCTTTAACATCTGACAACAACATCTCGTCAGAAATAAAGCGAAGAATTACTCTTGCCAATCGCTGTTTCTATGGGCTAGGAAGGCAATTGAGTAGCAAAGCCCTCTCTCGAAAGACAAAGGTGACTCTGTATAAGACCCTAATCATCCCAGTCCTGCTCTATGGCGCCGAGGCATGGACTCTTATCTAAAGCGGATGAAGATATCCTTAGTCGTTTCGAGCGTAAGATTCTTCGGAGGATTTTTGGCCCTATCTGCGTTAACGGGCTTTGGAGGAGAAGGTTCAACCAAGAACTATACGAGCTATACAGCGACATTGACCTGGTCAAAAAATACGCATATCACGTTTAAGATGGCTAGGTCATGTAGAGCGAATGGACAATAATGCTCCGGCTCGCAGGATCTTCGATTCCATCCCAGAGGGTAGACGCAGTCAAGGAAGACCTCGCCTTAGGTGGTGCGCTCAAGTGGAGGACGACCTCAACCAACTTGGAGAGCAAAACTGGAGACAGCTAGCCAAAGACCGAGCTGGCTGGATAGGCATGTTGGTTGAGGCCCAGGTTCGTCCCGAACTTTAGCGCCCCCTAAGTAAGTAAGTAAGTACTCACATACTGATCCGAGACTTGGAGGCTTACTAAAAGGCACTTTGATTTGTTACCCTTGTTCATGAGAAAATTCTTTCGAAGAATTGTTGGTCCCATTTGCGAGGGAGGTCGATCCCGGAGAAGATACAATCATGAATTGTATGAAATCTACTTCGAAACAGATGTTCTGGAAAAAATTAAGCTTTGTAGACCTGTAGAAGCAGCTCGGAGTATTTTGCGGTTCTTTTTATGATAAAAGGTGCTGGAGACTAAGTCACCTGAAGCATTGGGGTGCGTAACTGGATGGCGTCGGCCAGCTATTGGGATGTTTGGATGAGCTAGTTGAAAGACGCCTCCTCGCGGATCCCGGTTTTTGCGCCGGTGATGATGATGATGCATCATAATCTGGGACAAAAAAACTACTATCATAATGACAATAAGCGCGAGGAAAAATATCGATGTTGTTAAGGTTGCGTGGGGAAAAGCTAAAGCTAAATTATTTACCGCATAGGCAGGAAAAACTAGTTATTTGTGATATGTGTAATAACTGGGTATATGTCCGATCTTACGCGAATCAAGGAGACTTATTTTTGAGGTGATCCACAAATAACCGCCGAATTTCAATGACTAAATTTAAAACACTTTTCCAAGAAAAAGGTCTTGGAAAAAATACTGGTGACATAGGCGGGGATTGAACTGAACGACAGTCCAACATACTAGCCACTATGTCACGGCACAAAAAAACTAAATAAACAAAACATTTAATAACTAAATTAATTTATTAGCCAAGGTCTAGTGACTTTTACTTCGTGTGTGTGTCTGTGTGTGTTGTTAATCTGCAAGAATGGAAGTGAATGCACTTTTCCGGGACAAATTTTACTCTTGGAGGTTTTGTCAGTCCCTAGTAAGAAGCAGTACCGCCCGGAAAAAAAGTGGCTCTCAACAGGAGTCGAACTCTTCGCTTAGCAGTCCGACACCCTAACCACTAAGCTACGGGCCACTATTAGCAAACAAAACATACAGAAATTAAAAAATCTTAGTACCTTTGTATTTATTTTTATTTTTTTTACACTTTTTTTAAATATTCCCACTGTAGCTTTAATGTTGGAACTCTGCAAACTTAAAAGTAATTTGACACAATCTCAACCACTTGCAACAGGGCAGTATATTTCTGAGCCACAAAAACCAGTTCTGATCAAAATACGAATAAAATTCCCGGGTTAACAAACTAGAAACAGATTCTCATTCAAAACCAAAATAACTTCAAACGAGTTAAATTTCACTATCATGACACCAAATATTAAGTCACAGTTTTCTTTCAATGTTCAATGTCAATACATAAATTTATAAACCAAATTAATTCACATGCGAGCGACAGACAAATAAATTAATCGTTTTGCAAATCATGATGATGGTGATGGTGGTGCACTATTTTGACATGTAGAAATGTTATGTTTATTTTTATAAATTAAAATGCGCCATGGTAAGCTTTTTTCTCGCCAACTTTATGCTTTGGCTATATAGTCGTTCTGTCTGCATTGGTACAATGACATTTAGAAATTTCGCCAGATGATAAAAATAATAACCAAACAGAAAATAGACCAACTAAATCCGTCCATAAACTCAATATATGTATATAGCACAAGGAATATTATTAACAATTATTATTTCTCAGTACTAGAACCGTTTCGGAACTAATGCATTACTCGAATGTGCCGTTAAAATAAGTGCGAAACTAAATAAAATACAAATTTATCAAATTCCAATTTTGAGAATATTTTTGTAAACGTGTTGTCTCTCTATGTACTTACGTATGATTTGTGTTGTTTTATTTTTGTGAGTGCTGAGCAATGTTTAGTAAATTGAAAAACACTTGCGTGAGAACATTCAAATTCGTTGGGTAAGTTAAAGATGGACGACATATAAATATGAACCGATGGCGATTTATGCATGTTAGCCGCAAATAACTTAATTACGAAGATTAATATCTCTTCGATTTTGGGGCAGAACTGAATACCATTAAGAGTTTTTTATTTATAAAAAATGTTTTTTTTTTTACAAAAGCTCAAGAAGTCGATGTCTGTATTATGTTTTCTAACAATTGCATAGCATGTCAGGTAATGGATATGGCGTGCGTTTTTCCAACTTAGAACACTCTAATGATAATCGGTTTTCATTGTTCTTTGTTTAATTATTTTTGTCTGATGTTTTTATCAGGACCATGAATATCTTATGACGTATTTGAATCTTGTGGGGATGTTTGTAGTCCAGTGCGTGAACAACTACTACACTTTACAAACATTTTTTTTGTTTATATATAATCTGCGTGCACTCAAGGGGTTGTTACTACCCTTATCATGTATTAACACAGTGCGAGCGTTTAGGAAAATTGGATAGAAGATGAAAGCAAGTACCGATGCACATTTGTAAATCGTAATGGAAGGGAAAAATCTAGTCGGGTAAAGCATTCCACATTCGTGTAGTGCGGCTAAAGAATGAGTCTCTATACTTAACAGTGCGTCCGAAATTAGACTCAAGGGTAAATTTATGAGCATTCCTAGTGGTACGAGTATTACGGGGATAACCTTTAAGGGGAGGAATGCAACTGGCTAGTTTGCTGGAGCATTGTTTATAGAAGAAGCGATAGAATAAGGAGAGACAGGAAACATTTCGACGATGTTCTAGTGAATCAAATGTTTCTGTTACATCCTTATTCCTTATCATTTTCAATGCATTTTTCTGGATTCTATGCAGTGACAGGGGCACAGCTGCCCAAATATGAGAATTGTACTCAAGATTCGGACTAATGTATGCCTTATAAACAGTAGCCAGATCTAACCCAGCATTTTTGGCGATCATATATGTGTTCATTCCACAGAATGTGGTTTGTTTTGTTTGTTCAGTTTCCTCGATGCAAGTACCACTCATGGATAGTGGCATGGGAGGGTAGGTTATGCTTTAACGACAGAGGGCAGCATTGAGTTTTCGAAGCATTAAATTCCACACGATTAATATTTCCCCATTGAACAATGCTGGCCAGATCAGAATTTATTGAACTAATCATACGTTGCCGTTGCAGTTCCACATCCGAAGAACAGGGAAGTGAATGTGGAAACGAGTATAAGAAGCTGAGGTTACTGTCATCAGCAAAACAATTTAATGGATTAGAAGTCTTAGACAAGAGATCATTGATAAAAATAAGGAAGGGTGTGGGAGATAGAACGGAGCCTTGGGGTACACCAGCATTATCAGACAAGAAGCCATCCAAACCAACGCGAATTGAACGTTCCGAAAGTTAATTTCTAATCCATCGTGCCGATTCCAAATACACGCATTTTCGATAAAACAGCTTGATGCCAAACTATATCAAATTCTTTTGAAATATCAATTGCAATAATCTTACTTTCTCTAAAAAGATTGATTCCACTGTTCGCTGAGATATCACCAGTGGACCTATTGCTACGAAAACCGTATTACCGGTCATTTAGAAGTTTCCTCAAGATATTTCTTAATCTGATAGTTTATCAGCGTTTCCATGACCGCGGAAAGAATAGATGTAAGTTCAATTGGTCAGTAGTTAAAGGGAGATGAAGATACGCCTTTTTTAGGTATGGGCTGGACAAATAGAGTTTTCCATCCTTATGGATACCTGTAGAATACGACAGATGGAGCTTACACAGTGGTTTTGCCAGCGTGGAAGCACACCTCTTCAGAACTATAGGGAACTACTATCCGGGCCAGCGGATTTGTGAATATCGAGATCTTTAAGAACTCTTGCAACTGAACGAACGCGAAAAAAGATTTGTCCCATAAAACCATTTACGTTATTCAGTACAGAAGGAGCCATATCACATTGAGGCAACGTTGAATTAGCTGCAAGCAATGTTGCAAAGAAATCAACTTTCGCTTGGGAGTTGACCACAGAATTGTCATTATGGACGAAGGACCAAAAATTTGTACTTCCTTTGGGACATGTTAATATTTTTTGCCTTAAATTTTGTTCGTGTAAAAAATTTGTTCTTTGAATAAGAGCATTGCATGTCTTTCTGGCTTGTTTAAACTTCTTCCTATTTTCCTCAGAAGGGTTGGCTTTATAATATCGGAAACTTACTTCTCTCACCCTGATAGCCTCTTTACAAGAATTTACTTTTTGTTTGATACCTTTTAGCCTATTTGGAATACATTTTCTCATACCAAAATAGAATAATATTTGTAATCAAGCATCGTTGCGCGTCGTGGTTAGTGGAAAGATGGGGGAACGTCCGAAAACCAACTGCGTGCTGTTGACATGTTTTATGTGTTTTCTGTTTTCCCGTTCTCTCCCTTTCTCTTTTTTCTGATCTGTCCTGTATTAATGTCGTCTTATGTGTTGTCTTGTAATTGTCTGAGCCGATGGCCTCAGTAGCCAGTGCTCATAAGTGTTTCTACTTCGTAGATTTATCTACGGAGCAGATCAATATGTAATGTAATGTAATATTTGTAATCATATCGGCACAACAATCTATGTCACTACCGAGGAAGCAAAGTTATTAAAGAAATTGTTTAAACCTCCACCTGCATCTGAGAGGAAAAATGATTTTATGGAACCCATCTGCTCTCACACTCGTTCAGTTACAAGAGTAGAGATCTTAATATACACAAATCCGCTGGTCTGTATAATATGCCGCTATGGATCCACTGTGATTTGGTGGTATATCTCACCGAAAAGTGGAACCAATCTCTCCACCGTTTTGTCGTGAAAGTATTTCTAAGAACAATTGATAGAATTTGGCATCATAGCCTCATAGAAAATGCGTGCATTTGGACTAGATGAAAATCTTCTTCATTGGATTAAGCACCTTTCGAATAGCTCAATACAAGTTTGTGTTCGACGGATTCAAGTCTGATATTCACAAAATAAATTCTAGTGTGCCCCAGGGCTCTATCTTATCTCGCACTCTTTTCCTTATATTTATCAATGACCTTCTATCTGAAACAACTAGAGTGATGCACACACACGTGCTATGACGCTGGGGCATCATGCCTCATGTGTCATTTCTGCGGTTAAAAAGACTCCCAGGTTTGGGCGAGAACGCTACGTCACCGCAAAAGCGTTGCGCCTTTCATTACATTGTTTGTATTTGACTACTGCACACGCGCGTGATTTTGCGGCTAAAAATAAGATGCCAAACCCGGAAGAATTTAATATTGACTTATTTATCAATGAAATAAGAAAGTTTCCCGAAATATGGAGTGTTGCTTCCAAAAAACTAAAACTTTTCAGGATTTTCTCTTATATTTGTAAACGGTGAATAAAATAGCTCTTTTGTTAGCCGATGATCAACAAAAGGATGTACGTCTTTCATTTTTTAAGAAAATATTTTGTATGCATTGTATGTACGCGAATATTAATCGTTTCTTTTTATTAACCTCCATTGCTGCAAGCCAAACGTGAACTGCAGTTTCAGTTTGAGTTCTGCGAGAAAAAAATCTAATATGTGCATTGAATTATTGCGGCACCGTAGCGACACCGTTATTTAAAAAGACGCCAGTGGGCATCGGTCCTCAAGTTAAACAGCATTAAGAATTCTTGCCGCGCACTAAAAATTCCATGTCCGTTGCGCGGTATGTTCGAGTAGCGAAAAGTTCAGGCTGCCGCTCTTGGTACCAGCACTGTTAAAGCGGTTCCTACACCTCATATGCCTTTACGCACTTGAGTGACGTCAAAACACAAACAGAAGCCACAAAGATCTATGCCGATCAAATATGGCGCTATATTTTGAGAAATCCAATGCTAGCAATAAGTGCTGAAGAGTATTACGTATCATGCAACAGGCCATAACAAACATCGCAACCAATTTCCTAGATTTGGATCCAATATCACTACAAAAACTCTTAGTTTGATGACAAAAACATAAGGATGAGAGCTGTTCGTGAGCAGCGGTAACAACACCGGCTTCTCCAAAGAAATTAGAGAAAAAGCAGATGTATGTAGAGTAAAAATACAGAGCTATACAGATTTTCATAGGGTAGACATCTCTCCTCAAGAGAGACCCGACACCCATAGTTTTTTTTTTCAAAACCAACCTCTATTTATCAACTCCTACTCTCACCTAAACGTGGTGATTGGTCTTTTTTATAATTAACGCGCACACAAGGGACTATTTGTTTCCTTTTAATGTATGTATACCATTCGCACATTTAATTAACACAAAAGCAAATAAGTTTAACCGAAAACAAATATATTTAACATAAACATAAATAAATAGTAAATTTTCTTCGAAAAATTCTTTTAAAATACTCGTTACCTCTTTTCCAAGTCCACAATCCGAAATAGTGGAAGCGATGTTTGCGAAGCACCTGCCCAGAGGTTGGAGTTATACTCGAAGCCAACTCAGAAGGGGAAAATACTTCTTACACCGATACAGAAAACCTAAGCACTTAACAGCATTCTTAGCGATCTCAAATGGTCGTCATTGACACACATACCGAGTACTAAAAGCTTTTCGGTTTCTTCGATGCAAGTGCCATTCATGGACAATGGCATTGGGGGTATGTTTAGCTTTAACGACAGAAGACATCAGAGTTTTCGAAGCATTAAACTCCACGCGATTCCTATTACCCCCATTTGACAATGCTGTATAAATCGGAGTTTAATGAGCTTGACATACGGTACCGTTGCAATTGTACGTCCGAAGGCGAAGGACGTGAATTATGGAACGAATATGAAATGCTGAGGGTAGAGTCGTCAGCAAAACAATTAAGTGGATTAGAAGAAACAGACAGATCATTTATAAAAATGAGGAAGAGTCGGAGACAGAACAGAGCCCTGGGGCACACCAGCATTTATTTTGTGGGAATCAGACTTGAATCCGTGCAATACAACTTATATGGAACGGGCCAGCTTCTAATCCAACGAACAAGAGTATCGTCGATCCTAAAAACACGCATTTTCGGTAAAAAAGCTTCATGCCAAACTCTATCAAATGCCTTGGAGATATCAAGAGCAATAGTCTTACTTTCACCAAAGCGATGTAAAGATTTGTTCCACTGTTCGGTGAGATATGCCATCAGATCACCAGTGGAACGGTTGCTGCGGAAGCCATGCTGACGGTCATGGAGAAGCTTTCGATCTTCGAGATATTCCTTAAGCTGACAGTTAATCATTTAATCATGACCTTAGAAAGAAGAGATTGTAAACATCGGGTGATTACTAAATAGTAACTCAACTGGAGATTGGTTTCCAAACTTTTTGGAACGCACTTCTACTTACAGCGGAAGAATTCCTGTAATCAACGATGACGTCTACAGTTCCAGTCAGGTTGAATTACGTAGGAATCACCTTATATGGGCTGCTGCAAATATTTCGGAGCTCAGGTCTATAACAAGCGGCTTATCAGGCCCGTCGTCCTTGCAGTTATATTATGGACCTGGTCCGCGGACAGGCCTCGACTACAGACGGATTCCCTGATGAACTTTGCAAACGAAATAAGGACAACGAACAAGGTTGCTCAACAGAGAACGTAAAGCCAAACAATTAGCGGAATTCCTGGACAGACATAACCGCCATCCAAGAAATGCAATGGGATGGGCCCGACAAGAGAAAGATGAAAAACTGCGATATTTCTATGGCAATTGATAGACAAAATAAGCAGCGTTTATTCAGAGGCAGACCAAGGTCTTAAGTTTCAAATGTGTCGCGGCAACCCGCAATAATAAGCTTTATATGCAGCTATGCCCCCGCAGGGGAAACAGATGATATCAAAAATATGCTTATCGAGCTGCTTAACGAAATATATGAGCAGTGCCCTAGCTATGGCATTGAAATTATCCTAGGCGACTTTAACGCCAAGTTATGGAGAGTGTCTTTGGTGGTATACGATAACGGATGCAGGTCATTTAACTTCGCTGCTGGGCCAGTTCCCACACTTCAACATTCACAAAGGGACATGGTGATCTCCTGATCAATGAACTGCAAACCAGATTGACTACATTTTAATCGAGGCAAGTCACTGCTTCAGTATAATGGATGTTCGAGGGGCAAACATTGACTCAGACCACTATGTCGCTGTAGCCAAGCTTCGACTGAGGATATCCCGACCAACAAACGCTAAAAAAATGTAATACTGTGAGGAAGTTTGACGTGGGACGGCTGCATTGGCAAGAAATCGCCAGTTCCTTTTCCAAACGAGTCTCTAATAACCTCCAGCATCAAGTATTGAGAACCAGTAGCGACCTAGCCTGTACAGAAGGACGATAATTGCTCTAAGACTCTACAAGCAGAAGAGGACAAAGGAGCACCGGTTTCTCAGAAAGAAAAAAAGGATAATGAGAAGCTCGCGATTGAGGAAATGGGAGCTAATTAATGCAGGAAGAATGAAGTTTGTAAAAAGAAACTGTCAAAGCTACAGAGTTCGAACTGCAGATTGCAAAGACGATCAAGGGAACATCGTAGTGGAATCACAGTCGAGACTGAGAATATGGAAAAACCATTTCCCTGTCACGCAGAATGATCCATTCTCCACATACTCATCTGCATGAAGAAAAGTTATCTACATATAAATAAGCTGAAGAGCAATAAGGACGCCGGAGCTGATGGCTTAGCCGCCGAACTCTTCAAAGCTACAGGGGATGGCTTGGTTAAAAGTATGCAAAAGAAATGCAGTTTGAAATTCAGTCTATTCTTGGACAAAGGCTCTGGATTTGATGAGATCCGTGTGGGTTGACAATTTCATTTCCATAAATCTACGCAAAACTCACAAATTGAAAGCAAACACCCTCCTACCAACTACGCAGATGCCATTTTCATCTGATAAGCAGCAACGTCACAGCATAAAACTGTGATATAAAAAATGTCATAAAACTGAATACAATATGTCTTTAATTATTCCTTTCTATCAAATAATTCATAAAGGATATTGGAAAAAGGCAAAGAATTGCCTTTGCATTCTTATTTTCGATAAAAGTCTGGACATTGTTCTGCGACCTGCCAACAAACGAGTTACACTAAAGTCCATCCATAGCCAAAACATTTATTATTCAACAATTAGCTGGTATCATCCTTATTCATAAATCAGAGTCAAACGCCCTTGGCATCAATACACCTACCACCAAAGAGCACAATCCTTTTGCCAGGTTCTCCTTCCCTTTTAGTGCGAGTTGAGAAAACAGCGTTAGCGGAGGAAGGTCAGAACCTTCTATGAAAATCCATTACATTCCCCCAACTCCTTTGTAAAATGGGACCAAACATTTCACCCATAAAAGGGAGGTTTCCACCGATGCAATCATTCGTGACTGCCAGGTAGCCAGCCAGCCAACCAAGAGCCAATGCAACCGAGACTAATCCACAGATTTTCCTCCGATATCACTTATTTTCTTTATTAAAATCCTCTTTTTCATTGATTTTACATATAATTTTACACTCCGAAGTGAAATCTTTTCCATTTTCTGGCAATTTTCACAAATCAAAAGGGAAAACTCGAAAAAATTTGACAGATCTCATCATGGCAGCCATTTTTGCACAACACATCAGAAAAAAAAAAACAAAACAAAGCCCTCGAACGACATCGATAACGACGTAGCCATGAAAACACTTTTTCATTTCGCCTTTTCTTGGCCGACTTTTCACTAAAAAACAATACAAAATCAAATTAAATAAAGTTAAATGTTTACCTCAATAGCTGGATATAAGGATGGTTGATATAATTTGCTCCACAATGTGTGTAAAATATTCGAAACACGCTTCCAAGTTTTGATGGCTGGATCTTGTATGCGAATGAACATCGATTGATTTTTGGTGTGGTGAAAATCTTGATACAGTGTGCTGGCCGTGTTGTTGGAGGGAGAGAGTAGCATATAGATGATTAAGAAAGCGTTCGGGGCTGTCGAGTTATCTCACTCGCGCGGCAGGAACGCTCGTACAATCATTTGAGTATGAATGAAACGAGAAGAATGGTGTTTTTTTTTATGTATTCAGCAAACTAGAGTGAGAAAATGGTATTTAGTTTTGGATGCACCTGTGAAAGGTAGCAAGATATATTTTTTTATCTGTCTCTCTCCGGAACCTCGCTCTTATTTTTTTGGGTTTTCTCAACTCTGCAGTTTGTTTTTAATTTGATTTGGTTTTTACTTAAAAATTGATAGTTTTACTATTAATTTGGCACTGTATTAGGTGGTAGGGTTATTTAACTTGTAATTGCTTTGGTTTTTGTTGTAGGAAACACTGTATTAATTTTTATTTTATTTATAATTCAAAAACGCAGAAAAGCGGCAGTAGTTGTAGGGCTTTTTTGAATTATCAATGAAGTTAGATGTTGTTGGTGGTAGCATGCATTCAGCGAGGAACTCAACCATATAATTTCGCGGGATTGCGTTTATATTCAGCTGGTTTTAACAGTGCCGGCAAGGTAGTGGATAATATAGTTCAAATGTAATGGATGCGTTCCAAATGTATGTTCGATTAAATGATATTAAGGCTTAAACATAATATGCATAATAAATTGTAAAGAATATTTTTTTCTTTTCAATATTTAAAATATTACTTGTAATAGTTTTATATGCAAATACGGTCAATATGAACCTTGATATATAAAAAAAATGAGAATAAATAAAATAATTAGCCTGGTCTTAAAGATTGATTTGATCTACAGAAAGCAAAAGAAAGATACATTTTCGTTTCAATTCTTTTTATTAAACATGAAAAATATTTACAATAATTAGATTTAAATTTACTTATGCATAAAGAAGTGATAATAATTTTTTCGTTGGTTGGCACATAGTGGCCCTACCGCTACACAGTACACTTAACTAAGGTAATATATTGCGCAGGTTGTCAAAATCTGATCTGTCACTTTGTATTAAAAATGGCAGTTCTCAGAGACCTACATCTAAAAAATGTATGAACAAAACTACACACCTCACGTTTGTTTTATATTTTTTCTTATTTTCTTGTCTATTAAAAAGCTTTTTTTATAAATTAATTACCACAAATACTTAAAAATATAGCCACGAGATCCATTTTTCAGAACAAATAAACAGTTAATGGTCTCTGGCGGCCGCCATTTTACTTTGATTTTGACATATGCGCAGAAGTTTGCAAAAACAAAACATCTAATGACCTTGGATATGTGTACTGTGCTACCGCTAAACAATAATTTCGATTTAATTACATAATAAATATTATTAATTTCATAATATAGTAGTAAATTAATTGGCGTTTTGCATATAACTTAAAAGTCCAAAAGTCCATATTATATAAAGGCTTTTCATGACTGAATTGGAGACTGAAACTAGTCCTGCACAATATTGTTTGACTTATAATTGGTGGTGATTTAATGATTTAATGATATTGATGTGATGGGTATGAAGTTCTTTTCGGCAAAAGCTCACATTTTTTCAAATATGGATATCATATCCGATGTTATCCTTTCCCATAACGTTGGGTAACGTTACAAGACCATACAAGCGTTTGAATGCGTTTGGCCTTGGCTTATGCTCTGTATTCTCTTCTTGAATTGGATGTTGTTGCGGTGCTGGATGGAATTCCGAAACATGATCTTCACGTATTGAAGTTCAGTTCTAACTGTCTGCTACTCTCTTCTCTATGTTAGATTGGAATCTTTGCATTAATTTCCTCACTTTCTCAGCCTTTGCCTGTGCTGTGAGAATATGAACTCTGCGCATACTTCGGGAGAAGCTGATACTTATTCTTTGAAGTAACTCTAGCGCATTGGAAACCGCTGATTCCAGGTAGTGTTATGGTCAAAACAGTAAGACCAGTGGAGATACCTTAACAATTCTCTCTCTCTCTTTTGAAAATAAAAAAAGCAATGCTCTTTTCTAGGGCTTTGTCACCGTTGATAACGGTAGTTTCTTGCAAGAGACGAATATTATGATTAATTAGATCATAATATGAAAATATTTAAACAGACTTCTAGAAACTCTCGTGATGCGTGGACAAATTAATAAGACCAGGTATTTTTGTTTTGTTTTTCGGTTTCAGGGAATACGATTTTAGTTAAACTTATTTACAGTTAATTACTTTAAGAATAAATTGAATCAAGTTAACCATTTAAGAACAAATAATCAAAAATAAAAAAAATAAGACATGAGTCGTGGAGTATATTGTTCAGCAATCATGAGGGAATTGATCCGTAAACTTGCAGCGAGAGGTGTCAAAAATGATTGGAAGATCCCAAACGTTTGTTTACAATGCCATACAGCCCTCGAAAACCGACGCAAAAACAGGTTGACACGAAAAACGTCAACGAAAGATGACATCCAAATCACACGTTTGTCCAAGAGAGACCCATTTAAGTCAGCTTGGGACATTAAACTCGATCTTGACCTGCACATCTCTACTAGAAAATTCCGAAGACGGCTTGAAGAACAACATCTCTTCGGAAGAAGTCCAAGAGAAGTACCACTTCTTACCAAAAAAACACTGACAAATTCAAATTCGATTCGCAAAAGAGCACCTAACATGGATGGATAGGCTCAGAAAATGAAAGAAAGTGGCGCAACATTCTGTGGTCTGATGATAGTTAGGTTAATTTGGTGGAATCAGATGGTAAGAGATGGGTCAGGCGTCCAGAGAATGCAGCATATAAACCGCAGTACATCAAAAAAAAAACGGTAAAGCATGGAGGAGGAAGCATTATGGTTTGGGGATGTTTTTCGTGATATGAGGTAGGTCCAATATTTTGGATCAAAGAAAGTTTGGACCAGCATTTGTATGCCAAAATACTAGAGGAAATCATGCTTCCATATGCTGAGTAGGAAATGCCTCTGAGTGGCAGTTCATGCACTATAACGACCCAAAGCACACATTACGGAAAGTCAAAAGGTGGCTGCAAGAGCATAGGATCGACCTTGTTACCTGGCCTCCTCAATTTCCAGACCTTAATCCGTTGGAAAATTTATGGGCAATTGTGAAGAGGTCTCTGGGCCCGGAAAAATCGAAAAATAAAGAAGAGTTGTGAAACAAGATTGAGGAAGCTTGGTGTGCTATACCAACAAGCACTTGCCGCAAACTGTTCAAATCAATGCCGAGGAGAGTCCGTGCAGTGATAAAACATAGAGGATACACCACAAAATATTAACTTTCTGGCAGAAGAGTAAATAATTAACATCATTTTGATCAAAGGTCCTATTGTCCTATTTTGTCTTTCCTAATGCTAACTATTATTCTTATTTAATATTTTTTTATTTAAGAATTCATATTTGTATTTATTAATGAATTGATTTAGTTTTACTCACATTAAAGAATAAATATAAATAGAATAAATAAAATAAAATATTTAGTTGACAAAATACACAAAATACATAAAATATAAATTTTCACTTTCAATTGACAAATAAAAAAATGGTCCTATTGTTTTGTCCGTAACTATATGTATAGCTATCTCTGTTTTTTTCTGTCAAATAACAAAACTGTTAAAGTTGTCAAACTTGCATGTATCAGAGCGATTTGAAGTGAAATATCTCATGCTAAACTAACTTAACTTATAAATGTGTTCATTGTAGCAAATACCATATTACTGTGTGATTTAAATCATTTACATATGCGGTTTTGACAGAAGGCCATGTTTGGCCATGTTAATAGTTATGTCGTATAAAGTACTGTATGTTTACAGAATAAGATTCTCTATTTTACGTTATTATTTTACGGTAAAAACAAAAAACCAAACGAGCACAAAGCCATACCCCATTAAGGATTTTCAATTTAAATTAAATAAAAAGAAAATCCTGGCATAGTTCGGTTTTTCTTAAAGAAGCATTTACTTTCCTTTGGCTAACCCATACAGTCCACAACCTTGACCCTTTCTTGGAACTATTAAGTTGAAATATAAATAAAAAACCCAAACAAAAAAAAACATCTTCCCAGCACAAACAACTTGCATCCTTTTTGATCCTTCCCAGAAAAAAAACCGAGATTCTTTTCCCATTCTCTAAACCGCACACAAAAGGCAACTAAGCAAACATTAAAATTGCCCAGCAGTTTAATTGACAAAAGCTTAAGTAAACTCGATTAAAAATTCACCTCACGCTTTAAAATAATTTATTTCTTTAGCTTATATTTCACCCAATTTGACCTGCATAGATACTCACCCTTGGACTATTTAGTTATACCTACTCCTAGGTACATCGTATCCCCACGGCATCCCTCAAGTCATTCAATATTTTTGTAATTTTCTTTTCAAATATAACCACAACACTTTCCCCCTTATCGGTCATCAAAGACGCATCATGTATCAGCTGTATGCCAAACCCCCGACCCAGTCTCTGGAAATCAGGATTCCTTGTCAATGAAACGATGAGAATGAAAAAAAAAATGAAATATTTATTATCGCCCACAACCAGTGGGGGCTTCTTCGGCAGAGACATCTTTGGTAGCATCACAAGTCACATGGTGGCACGCACATGTCTAGCGACTGTGTCAACTCGTATCAAATTCTGTCCCATAAAATACATAATTACGTTTGTCCGTAGGACGTGCTATACTTATGTAGGTTTTCAAGAGTTTCAGTACTGCGAACATTTATTGAACGGATTCGTTTCCCTTGAACAATTTTTCACCTCAACCATGCGGGCACTCTACTATTGATAGCCTCCACCCCACATGCTGAAAACACAAACCCGGAACCCTCATTCCATAAGTCTTCCGGCCTCTATCAATGGCAATGGTGTCCCTGTACAGAGCCGCCTGCATGAGTTACCGACATGCGCGCCATTTCACAAATGCCGCAATTACTTCCATTTTCTCTCAAAAAAAAAAAATTAGGTGAACAGGGTGGTTAAGTGGTGAATTTGGCAAACATTTTCTCCACATTCCACCAAAGAAAGTGCCAACTCCCCATTTCCGCCCGTTTTAACCCCTGTTCAACACTCAGAATCAAAAAAACTGGAAACCTGAGAAGAGGATACCAGCACCAGCACCAGGAGCTACCCCTAGTCAGAGGAGCTCTCTCCGAACTCAGTCTGAACTTGCTCGTCGACGAATTCGGTGCAAAAACGGCAACCTTTAGTTCTCCAAAAAAATCACTGCGGATCCGTGATTTATTATTGCCCCAAAAAAATCCATAGAGTTATCTTTTAAAATGCACATCTTGCTCTGGTTCTTTTGAGGATTTAAGGACCGTTACATATACAAAAGTAGTGCAACGGTTATTTGTCCTTTTTCGTCCTGTTTTCTGCTGTTTTTCGGTGTCAATAAAAGCGAATCCGGATTTTTTCTCACGCTCTACTGAGGAGCAGGCTTATGTGTGCCTTCGGGAAAAAAATCGAATCCATTTTTTGTCTTCGTTGTGTGTAGTTGTGTGCTGGTGGTGTGTGTGTGTTGTCCCTGTGTACCGTTAATGTGCAATAAAATATAAAATTTCTTTACACAAACGCGCGCTTATCGTAACAAAAGTTACGTTCGTAACCCACTGAAGAAAAAGTGAAAATTATTCAATTTCTCTTGTTTTTAATTTTAAGTGTTAGTTATAATTTAAATACAAAACATAAATTAATAAAAACTTTTGCAAAGCTCACTCTCTCCTGGAAGTTTCTTCTATGATTTTCTGACAAGATAAAAGGCGGATTTGGGTTAGTATGCATTTTTATTGACGGTTTTACCTTTTTTTTTTAATAATTTACATCTCTGTGTTAGTGTGACACCTTCAGAGAGACGTGTGAAAGTGTTTGGGAGAGAGGGGGTGAATAGGATGGCAAGAGTGCTTTGTTTCTTTAGTGGTTAAGCACGTGCTGTAGCAATGAGGACGCGTTACATAAACACCACACATTCAATTGCAATGTGTAAATGTTTTTTTTTTTTAATTTGTAGTTCTTTATTTCTATATATCGCGGCTTATTATCCTTTTATGTGCTTCTCAAAGGGCACTGAGGAGGAGAGAAAAGTGCAGGTTATGTCATGACGTGGATGTATAGATGTAGGTTCCAGTTCCATACACAACTAGTGAGAGAGTTTTCTTTTTAATTCACAGTGTCACAGGGATGTTGTTGGTATATTAAATCAAAATGAGTGCCTGTGTGTAAGCACAGCCCTTAAATTAAATTAATTTGAAAAATATAATCGCAAACGCTTATTAAATTAATTTATTTATAGTGTATACAGTGGATTTATTTAGGAAATTCAATATAATAGTTTTTAAACAAATGAAGAATTAAAGAATTATTTTATATATAGAATATTGGAAGAGTATTTTTAAATACTTCCTACCCATAAATCTATACATATTTTATATAAAATAATTTTAAAAACTCACGAAAGCCATAAAGAATTCATCGCGTGTATCAATTTTTTGCAGATTTGAAGGTTAAAGGTTGTATCTCTCATGGTTGATATATGTTTGATTTGATGAAATACGAAAAAAATATTCTCTGTCATTTGTTGGAAAACTAATATGTAAATGCACGTCCACGTATTTCCTTCTTCTTCTGCATTTTGGTCTCTCCTCTCTATCAAACAAGTATGATTTTTGTGATTTGTATCCTCTTGTTTAGGAGATGTCAATTTGCAGATCCATGTAAAGACTCCATAACCAAAACTTACTACTGAATAACACTTACTAAATCACTCTTAGTTCACCCACCCAATCGTCTTTAGTTCGTTTGACATTTTGTATTTTCTGCTGCAGGCGTACGAATTTTAGCTGTCAAAATATCCAAACGGATTCATTAGGCGTTTTTCTTTTTTCGTTCAGAGCAGAGTCTGAGTTGGCCAAAAAAAAGTGGTATTTCTTTTTTCGCTCATAGCGTTCAGATCTTTAAAATTGTATTTCTTTTTTCGTTCAGAGAATGATCAGAGTGTGCTCTGAGAAAATGCAGAACGCAATTAACGTCACTTTAAAATTGATCCATCTGATCTAAAGCGAAAGAGACAATAGTATTATATGCATAATATTGCCGCCTGTGATAAAGGCATATGAGAATTGTCAATTTGTTAGAACGTACATATTTCAAAATTATACGGATGGCCAAAAGAAGACATCTATCCGATGTTGTTTGGCTCTCTTTTTTTAAATGAAAAACTTCTATTCTGTTTTTTGATTGTGTTTATTCGAATCTTTAGAATTGTATTGGTCAAGTCGAGAAGATGGTATCGGCCAAATGGGCGCCGTCACAATTGATTGCCATACGGGCTCGTTTTATGGCATTTTTCTTCACTTCAGCGAGAACTTCGGGTAATAGATTCTCGCACTCGTATCGAATGTTGTCTTTGAAGGCTTCCAGAGTCTCGGTTTTGTTCACGTAAACACGGGACTTCAAAAAACCCCACAAAAAAAGTCTGAAACGATTAAATCGGGCGATCTTGCGGGCCAGTGCAAATCGCCAAAACAAGAGATGAGGTGACCCGGGAACGCCGCCTTCACAGTATCGGTTCATGTCGGTTCATGTATCGCTCCATGGCTTGTTCACTTGTATTCTGCATGTCTAGTCCACAAATGTCAAAACAGATTCGACATTGGCGGCCATTTGCAAAAATGAGAGCATCGTCTAAGGGGGTGATTTCTTTTGGCCCACCATGTATCTGAGCGTTCAGACCTCGCTCGGTTCAGAAAATTATCAGACTGTTCAGATCCTTTTTCTGAGTGAATAAAGAAAAACTCTCATTGAGTCACCTCTTTTACTTGTATACAAAAACGTCACCGTATCTATTACCACACTGAACGCAACGGATTATATGGCTATTTTTTTTTATAATTAACGCGCCCACAAGAGACAATTTGTTTCCCTTTCAATGTAGAGCACACTGCGCGGGCATTAGGAAGATAGGGAGGGGAAGGGTAGGAGGTGTCGATTAACATTGGTTTTGAATGCTAGCAGATCAAAATGGAAAAGGAAAATCTCATCGGCTAAACTATTCCAAATTCGTGTTGTTCGGCTAAAAAAATAATCCCTATATTTAATGGTATGTCCGAAATTGGGCTTAAGGGTGAACTGATGAGCATTCCTTGCGAGACGAGTATTACGGGAGAAACTTTAAAGGGGAAGAATGCAGCTGGCTATTATGAGTGTCGTTGTTGACACACATACCGAGTACTAAGAGCTTTTCGGTTTCTTTGATGTAAGTGCCATTCATAGACAATGGCATTGGGGGTATGTTTAGCTTTAACGATAGAAGACAGCATTGAGTTTTCGAAGCTTTACACTCCACACGAATTCCTATTACCCCATTTGACAATGCTGTATATATCGGAGTTAATCAGCTTGAAATACGGTACCGTTGCAATTGTACGTCCGAAGACAAAGGACGTGAATTATCGAACGAATATGAAAAGCTATAACTGAGAAGCGTGTTGAGTCGACTTTGCAGCACTCGTACGTGTAAACTACTAATTCTACAAGATAAAAGGTTATAACATAAATTCAAGGAAATTTTCTCGAGTTTATTTTACTACCCAACTTGTTTTTCGTAAAGCAATCCGGAAAGAAAATATTGCCAAAAAACTCATTTTAGGTGCCAATTTCAATGGCATAGTTGAAATTCGGAGAGCATGTCGAAATCTATAAAATCACCACTTTTTAAAACTCCCAGAAAATTTTCCATGTAAAACTACCAAAAGACTGTACTATACGTGATGCGAAAAAGAAAAGTTTAAATTGTTTTTCACAATTAAGTTATGCCCTATTCTCATATATCGTAGTCAAAAATTTAAGAAAGAATAGTTACCACCAGAACTTCGTATTAAAAAAATTGTCGAATAAAGCAATGCTGTTAATTAATTTTTTTAGGTTGGCAATTGTTTTGCTTCTATTTTGTTTTTAATTTTTTTTAAATTTAAAAAAAAATGAGCTACAATGGGTCGCACGAACTTGCTCTCATCTGCCTAATTAGATTGGAAGGAACCTAAAAAAGGTGTCAAAACCACAATAAATAACGGTTTTTAGTAATAATGCAGTACGTCTTAAATATTAATGAATTTATAAAAAAAGTATTTCAAAAATTGTAGCACGGATTTTGATAAAATCTTTTTTTTTATTTTTAGTTAATTAAATTATTAAAATTAATTTTTTTTGAGATTTTGGTATGCAGTTTACTAGAATTTATTTATATATAACTGATTATAAAATTAAAAATAGTTGGTTTTTAATGGTTTTAAAAATATTAAATTTAAAAAAAAAAAAATAAATCAAAAATTAGTTTTAAATACAAAAATTAGATTGTTCAAAATATGCGCAGTGTGTTACATTAAAAGGGAAACAAATAGTCCCTTGTGCGTTAATTATAAAAAAAATGCAGAATTAATTTTGCTAGATTGATATTTTTAAATATTAAATTTTATTAAAATCCAATGAGCCGTTACTGAGAACGTCGAAAATTCAAAAAACCGTCATATGAAAGTAACCATAAACAGACTTTTTCCCGAGCAAAATAAGCTTTTCCTTAACGGCTATAAAATAAAATGACGGTCAACACCAGCAAGTCAAAAGTATCTAATGATTTTGCGCAATGGAATAGGCCGATACACACGAGGAGAAAGTAGAACTGGAGGTAGTGAGAGATTACAAATACTTGGGAGTAATCATAACGCCATCGCTTACAGGCGAAGCTGGCAGACGCAAAAAAGACAATCAACTACAACAGGAAAGGATCCTAAGCAAGAAGCATATTGCTCCGAGTGCAAAGTATAAGCTTTTTGAGGCCTTAATGCGCTCGGTATTGTGCTATGCAAGCCAACTATGGGAATTTCTGCAATATGAGAAGGTTGAAAAACTTTTAAGATATTTTATAAAAAAAGATATTCTGGCTCCCTGAAAACACGCCCACTTACTTATATGCTGTACCCGGAGACAGGAGTACACTTGCTCTACATATTCTCACTCAAGAATCAAGATGCATCTGCAGTACATATTAAAAGTATTTGAGCTGCCTATGCTATCGAGGAAATCTCAATTCTTTGAAGAGTGGGCTCGACTTGGCCTTCAACATGACATAGAGCTATTAGAATCGGATATGGGGAATTGGAAAAACTTGTTCCCGGTTTTGATCGGAAAAATTGAGGAATCAAACCAGAGGAGAATTGCTGCGTTTGAATTATCAACCACACGGTGCTAAAGACAACACCCAGTGCACACTATGTAATCTTCAAGCAACCGACAATGTAATCCATTTCTTAGGAACGTGTCCTATCCCACAATCAGTTCGCCGCGTGTTTTGGGGCAAAAACATCTTAACTCTTGATGATAAAAACATTAAACTCAATGGTCGGACGGAACTATTAAACTTTATTCGTACAGTCCTGGACTACAGAAATAAAATTATAAAACTAGAGCCTTGTGTACGTTTAAATCTCTCTTTTTCTGGCTGACAGCAAAAGCCAACGCTATATATAATTGTTAAACAAATATGTAGATATTTAAATTAACTTTATAACTGTTTAATAAAAATCTCACATAACTTAAAACTTAACTTAAAGCCTAATTAACTTTAACTCGTTATACAGACTGACAGACTGACGGACTGACAGACTTTCAGACTGACAGACTGACAGACTGACAGACTGACAGACTGACAGACTGACAGACTGACAGACTGACAGACTGACAGACTGACAGACTGACAGACTGACAGACTGACAGACTGACAGACTGACAGACTGACAGACTGACAGACTGACAGACTGACAGACTGACAGACTGACAGACTGACAGACTGACAGACTGACAGACTGACAGACTGACAGACTGACAGACTGACAGACTGACAGACTGACAGACTGACAGACTGATAGACTGACAGACTGACAGACTGACAGACTGACAGACTAATAGACTTACAGATTGACAGACTGACAGACTGACAGACATTTTTTGTCACTAACTTTTCTATGATCGTAATGCCATGTTTGATTGTTATCTCGCATTTTTTTATATTCACGAATCCGAAACATGCCTTTATAGTACCTATAATCGCACGTAAAAAGTAAAACTCATTTCAATTAAATTTAAAATTAACCTAAATCGATATTTTTCTTCTTGGATCACGTGCAAACCTTCTAAATACATTTCAATTTTCAGTCCAAAATATGCGGACTCTTCGTAAGGGCATGGGCAGGCTATCCATTCGTAGAATTTATTTTATTTTTCCTTTTTGGGTTTTTCAAAGTTGTATCTTCCTGTTTGCTCTCAAAAATCATTCTTCGAATGGATGGAACTCTAAGTTCAACTCTCTAACATCTAACATTCACAACTTTTGATGCAATTTTTCCCCACCACCAAGAAACTCTAATATTTTCCCTACAACATAATATTATTTTTATTTATTTACGACAACACAGATAAAATTTTCTATAATTTCTTAATATTGTCTTCTATTTTTCTCTTGGAATTCTTTGAAAGTTTTAAACTAAACCAAGTTTTTAGTGAAAAGTTACACAACGCTCTGTACAACACCAAAGTACCTAAACCAGGAAACAAACCTAACAATTATATATCAACTAACTACTACCTTTGCAAGTTAGAAATTCATATTCAAAAAAGTCGGAATATTTTGTATGTATACCTTACCCGCAGACATTTTAATTAGAAACTTCCAACAGTTTTCATGATCTAAATGTAGAAGCTTAAGGAGCCTTTTTTATTCGGCCATCTAGGACTGTTCTAATGATGCACCTAGTCCTACATCCATGTGCAGTTACGTCGAATCTGAATTCATGAATAAGAAAAGTTTTGTTTTATGTGTAATGTTCATGTATGCATATCCTTATCCCATTGATGAGGCGAGGTAGACGACTTTTAACAAAACAGGCAACTTTTCCAGAGAACCTGCGTTTCGTCCTTTCTGGTAAAAAAAAAAATAAATACAAATCTCATTTACTTTCGCTGGTTGTGTTCTCATGTTCCCTGCGAAGTGGAAGGGACGCGCATTTATGTATGCATAATTATTTTATATGCTAAGTATGTGCTTTGTATTCTCGTTGGGACTATCTTCCTTTGAATTGGCCCGGACCCGGATGTAAGTTGGTTTATCCAAAATGGCATCTGGAATATCCTTCGAGGGAGGGATAGATATGCAGAGCAGTGAATATTTCGACCATAAATAAAAAGTAAATGCTTCCCCAAAGGACACGTTATGTCATTGCAGAATGGAACAGTTTTAATTACTTGCACGTGTCAAATGCTTCTTAAATGATCTTTAGCTCTGTGCGGCTTAAACACATGTAAATATTGTGTCCTCTTGGCAGGATAATATATTACCATGTGTTTGTGACTGAGGAAGTGTTACCACCAACCGCATTTAAATGTCAAAGTATTTCATGCAATTAGTAGAGTCGGTGTGACAGGCATTCTGTGAGAGAAAAATGGGAAAAAAGGATGCGAAAGGATAAGAATAGTGCATTGTAAGTTCATATGTGTTGGTACGTGCAATTTGGCTTAATACACAATCCAATCCAACAAAATGACACCAAAGCTAGTTAGATGGATAAACAGAACATAAAATCTGGGAATGTGTAAACACAATAAATATATTCATCGACATGGGACGTTGTTCGCCTAGGGATGTGGTTTTGTTTCTTGATTTCTTGCCTCCTCTATTGATGTCTTTTGTTTGCAATTCAAGGAATGTCTTGCAGAAGGATGGTTAAGGGTATTGTTTATAAAAGTAGAAATTATAAGCGATAAGGCACACAGAAGGAATAATGATTTCAATAAGGAGCTATGCGTGCTATTATCCAGAAATATAGATTTTTCACTGCTTACCGCTGTTTTTGATTTAAGATTTAGGGCTTTACGTTTGATGTCAATTCATTTAATTTTAAAGAAAATTACTGAAATATGTGAATCTTCAGCAAAAAGAAAGAATGAGAAAACATTTTGGATTTCATTTAACCTTTCTTCAGTGGATCTCTAGTTACTTGGTCAAAAGGAGACAAATAGTAAAAAATTTCAAACTGTTTATCGAAAATAATAAACGTTTCATTTGGTGTTCCTCAAGGAAGCCATCTTGGACCTTTGTTGTTTTTATTTTATGTTAATGACTTACCTTTATTGCTGCAATATGAAACTGGTTTGTTATTTGATGACGATTTCAAACTTTTTTTTATAGTAAAATGCATTAATGATTGTAGTAGATTGGTTGAATCAAAATTTTCTTGTACACAATATTAAGAAATGTCATACTTTTTAATTTTTTAGGTCAAGAACCGTTATTTTATGCTATTATAATATTTCTAACTGAGGCTGAGCCCGGTGGATATTTTCTGCCTGATTTGAACGGCAGAACAATGCAGAAAACCAATACATACGCAATGCTGTTCATTTTAGTTCTGAATTTTTGTTGTTATTTTGCTCTCATTCGCATTTCATCAGTTGATTAATGAAGAGTAACCACCATAATCAAAATATACGATTTTGCTGCTGGCAGATATGTGCTCGTTTGCGATGGCCCACTAACTTAATCATCGACACTTTTGGATTGTTGTTGTTTGCCGTATAAAATTTTACTACGCTGGCTATACACTTACCAATAAAAACGCCTACTATTGTGTAAGGAAGTAGAGGTCAAGGTAAAGCAGTGAAGTGGAAAGTTTTGGCCACATTCAAGATCATAATAATTGCCGGTTAGAGTAGAGGAACAAAACTTGTTGGAACTCCTCATCTAAATCAAGGTAGCAATCCAAATCAACATATATATGTTACCCTCTTGGAAAGGACAAGTAAATCCAAATTATTTTAGAAGTTTTTTTTAGTTTATTCTTATTTGGTTGACGGTTTGTTGATCACGAAACTGTGTTCCAGCTTTCGCTTATTTTCAACAGGGACGCTACAAAATTAGAGCGACAGGGACAGCAAACGACGCCATATTTCTTGCCGCTCTTTTGACATTTCTCTTTAGTAAGGTTTGCCATTTTATGATGGAAAGATATATGAGCCAACAACGAGTCGAAATTATTAAAATTTACTACCGAAATTCGGAGTCAGTGGCCTCAACGTTAAGAGCGCTACGTCCAATTTATGGTCGTCATAATCGTCCTAGCAGATCAACAATTGAGCGTCTAGTGGAAAAATTTGAATCCACAGGCACAGTACAAAATGTTGCTGTGCCAGTGAGACAAAGAAATACCCGTAGTGTCGAGAATATTGCTGCCGCTGAGGCTTCAGTTGCAGAAAGCCCAAATGTTTCTCTCACACGTCGTTCTCAAGCGTTGGGCATCTCTGTGACGTCGTTGTGGCGTCATGGTCTATATCCTTACAAGATTAAATTGACGCAAGAACTGAAGCCGGTTGACCACCAGAAGCGTCGTTTGTTCGTGAATTGGGCTGAGCAACAACTTGAAAATGATTCGGATTTTCATCAAAAAATCATCTTCAGCGATGAGGCTCATTTCTGGCAGAATGGCTTCGTCAATAAACAAAATATGCGGTATTGGTCAGGCAGCAATCCACACGTACTCCATGAGTCATCATTGCATCCCGAAAAAATTACGGTTTATGGGCCGGTGGCATCATTGGGCCGTACTTCTTCCGTGATGATCAAGACCGGCACGTTACTATGAATAGGGATCGCTACCGTTCAATGATAACCGAATATTTTTGGCCCCAATTGGATGATATGGACTTGGAGGACATGTGGTTCCAACAGGAGGGCGCCACAAGCCACACAGCGAATGTCACAATCAATTTATTGGAAACCAAGTTTGGAGAACGTGTCATCTCACGAAATGGTCCAGTCGCTTGGCCGCCTCGGTCGTGCGATGTGACGCCGTTAGACTATTTCCTGTGGGGCTACGTCAAGTCTATGGTCTATGCCAACAAGCCAGCGACGATTGATGAACTTCGCACGAATATTGAACGTGAAATTGCAGCAGTATCAGCCGATTTATGCTTGAAAACCGTCGACTTGGATTCAGCGTCTGGACTTCTGCAAGCGTGCCCGTGGTGGCCATGCAAAAGAAATCGAGTTCCATACATAATGGCATCGAACGTACTTTCACAAAAATAAAGAATTTCATTGATATCCAAAACCGTTTTTGTTTTATTTAAAAAAACTTTTGTAGCGCTTTACCCGTTATGTAAATACATTTTTTTCTTTGATATTTCGGTATACAGTTTTTAGAATTTATTAATATAACTACATGTGATTATAAAATTTAAATTAATTTTTTTGATTAGTTTTAAAAATATTTATTTAAAAAAAAATTCTAAAATTTATTTTAATTAGAAAAAAAAAAGTTTTTAAAACTTTTGATATGCAGAATTAATTTGGCTACCTAGATCTTCTCAAATATAAAGTTTCAGAAATCCAAAGAGCCGTTACCGAGAAAGCCAAAAATTAAAAAAAAAAAAACAGTTTTATGAAGGGTATAGTTAATAGACTTTTCCCGTATATTTGGTTCTGATGAAATGATAGCCAATACCAACACAAATTTTCATCAAAATTGTTGGAGCCGTTTTTAAAAAAAAAAAAAAAATAGCTTTTCCTAAACGGTCAAATGGCAGGTACCGTTATTTCTAAGCCTAAAAGAAAAATTTGAATACCAAAATAATCCACACACAAAATTTGAAGATAATCGCTAAAGCCGTTTAGGCTGCAGCTCGTTATACATACTGACAGACAGACAGACAAAGAGACAGACATACAGACAGATAGACAGACATTTTTTGCCACTAACTTTTTTATGATCTTAATGTCATGTTTGATTGTTATCTTAATTTCTTTTTATATTCACGAATTCTTAACTTGCCTTATAGTCCCTAATCGCAAGTAAAAAACGAGAAAATGAATCTTTTATATAATTTTTTTTTTAGATTCTAAAGTCATTAAGTTTATTACTTGTATGCTTTGTCGATGAGTAGTATCTTTTTTCCCCTCTTTAATTGAGGATTTCTTAGGAGCTATCTTAGCTTCGTCTGTTTTCTCTGTCAGATTACATAACGTAAGCATTAAATTTCCGTGAAAAATAATTAATACGGTGGGCTAAAAACGGTACCTCCCATAGGCCGTTTTTTTCCTTCGACTTTCTCGAAAACTGGTGATCCGATTACTATCAAAATTGATAATCAAAAAGATGTAGGTAGTCTAAGTAATTTTGCATTAATTTTTTTTCGAAAACTTTTTTTTGTATTTTTAATATTTTTTTTTGAAAAATCAATATTTTGAAAAAGGGTAAGTATTTTTTTTTAATTTTGTTTTTAAATGTATGTTATTTTTGTGTTTAAGTTTGCATTCTTGAATTATTTTTTTTATTTTTTAAACCGCTCCTACGATTTTGAAAAAAAAGTCGCACCTTTTTACATTTCTTAAACAAATAAACTCACTACAATTTATTTTATTCGAACAATCAAAAGTCACAAAAATCAAATAAGTGCTTTGATGTTCACTTTAACTTTCTTAAATTTTATTCTACAATGTGACCGCACACATGAGCGAGTACGTGCGATCCAGTTGTGTATTTTATTTTTTAATTGCGAATCAAGTTGCAATGAGTGGCACTGTCATCGCAAATTCGTGTGGATATGGAATACGAACAAACAACAAAAGTGTAAAATATCGGTAAATGTTCTCGTCTCCACTATTTAGAGTTAGTTACGGAACAACCAGGAAGATGGCCAGACGAAAAATGTCACCATGAGAATACTATAGAGAATGTATATAAAGGGTGTTGTTTTCAAGAAAAAATAAAACGCATATAATTTAATTTTATGGCCAAGAATTTAGCTTAATTATAAAAAAAAGGCTTTGCCATTATGTTTTAAAAATAATTTTCTGCAAGTGGCCGCCGTGACTGGCTCGAATAAATTCCAGCCGAGAGTCCCAATTTTCGACCACTTTTTGCAGCAATTGGGGCCGTATGTCAGCAATAAGGCGCCGAATATGTTGGAACTAAAGGTCGTGCACATCAACATCCTCCAATTCAGATACGAAAAAGTCATTAATCATGGCTCTATAGCGTTCCCCATTGACTGTAATACTATGGCCGGCTTCATTTTTGAAGAAATATGGACCAACGATTCCCTCTGCCCATAGAGCACACCAAACGTTGACTTTTTAAGGATTTAACAGCGTCTCAACAATGGCTTGTGGATTATGATCACTTCAAATACGACAATTTTGTTTATTAACGTACCCATTCAACCAAAAGTGAGCTTCATCGCTGAACAAAATTTTCTTGTGAATTGAATGAACCGGGATCGGTGGCCATTTGATTTAGGCCCCATTCACCGAACGTGCGACGCGCTTGATGTTCGTTCGGCTTCAGTTCTTGCACGAGTTGGATTTTGTAAGCCCGCAAACCAAGATCCTTCCGCAAAATCTTCCATAAAGTGAATGGGCACAGCTTCAAGTTGCGCGCGAGGGCGGATGGACTCATTCGGGTCTTCCTCGGTACTCTGCTCCACAGCAGCAATGGCGTCTTCGGTGCACAATGTACGGCGTCTCTGAGGATGCGCATTATCCACTAGAGTAAATGTGGTGCGAAACCGATCCATGGTTGCTCGAATTACCTACTCTGCTGGGCGATTATGTCGACCAAATATTGGACGCAGCGTGCAATGCGTCACGCGAAACAAACCATTATTTTGTTAATAAATTCTATTTATTATGAAATGACAAACCAAACTGAGCATAAATCAGGTGACAGCTATCAAAAAGGCCAACTCCGAAAAAAGTATTGCCAGATTGAAAACCACACGTTTAAAAAAAAACACCCTTACAATAGTGCAGGCAAAGAAATGTGAATGAAATTAATCTAAATATTTTCTTCGAAAATTATTTGTTTTAATGTCAACACATTTTTCATACACGTTCTTCGAACGTACATATCTCCACGTCTCCACACCTGTATATCTTATTATTATTTCTATTTTTAAATTATACACTGAGAACCAACTTTTATTTCAAAATGGTACTCAAACCCCACCTACTACTCAAAAATATATTGATTATGAAAAAATACAAAAAAACTCTGAATTAAAATAATTCTAAAAAAAATTAAAAAAAATATTCCACATACGCCACAGTGGCCGTAAAGTTTACTTCAGACAAACAAGTCCATACCATTACCTACCCATAAAGTTGTCCCCAACAAATCTACCGAGAAAATTCAGGAAAAATATATAATTTCAGATAAACAAAGTTTCCATACATCCTTCGAAAATGGAATTTTCTTCTTTTGATGAAAACTATCGCTTCCAAGGTTAACACAGAAATACAATCTAGGAAAATTGTCTTTGTTTTCTCCATTTTTTCCTTGTTTTGTGTTCTCCTCCACCTATTTTCCATATCATAAAATGGCTTCCCATCGCTCCCTCGTGCTTGTGTCGTGTCGTTCTATATTCTTCCGTTTCTTCTTCAATTTGCATTCTAACAAAGCCAAAGTACAATACTATTCAAATGTAAACTATCTGTAGGATTCAGTGATGTGCCTCTAGGCATATATGAGTAGTTCTGATGCCCTATCGTTTCGCCAATCTGTTCGGTTGAATGGGATGAAAGAAAAAGAAATAAGCGTCCAGTGCAAACGATTAAACGAATGAGAAAAAATTGTACCAGATTTTTCCATTTCAGTGGACACATGATTATGGTCGAATATGATTTGCCTAGAGAAATCAGTTGAAATCCCTAAGGCTGGAAGTGAAATTGCAAGGACATCGAATTAATTCATCCTCTTACGAGATAGTCGATAAAATAAACGATGTTGAATGACTTCTCGCGTTTCGAGTGGAAAAGGGGTCTTGACCGTTTAACCATTTGCCCTGAGAGGCGAAGTTAATCATTTTTACTTCAGGATAATTATTGAAAACGTCGGATGCTTGTAGCGGCAGCATTTATTTAATATGCGGTTTTATTTCTTCTTTTTTCTTGTATATACATTTCAAAAGAGCACAAAATGTGGGTCATGCTTCCAGTAGCTGTAGTTTAATAGTTATATAGTTCTAGACCTGAAGTGTGCAATGGCAACTGGTACTGTTGAAGGAGGAAATAATCCTGATGGAGAAACGCTGGGTCACCACAAAAACACCAGCACTTTCGGAAATAATAATTTTTCAAAATGTGCAGCTTAAATACTTTTGGTGGCAAGGAAAGTGAAACAAATGTGTTTCGATGTGATTAACTGATGGAAGAGTTGTAGGGAATAAGGCTAGTGAGAGGCTTTCGTACATAAACTAATTTTTGGAATATTTTTCCAGATGACTAGAGAAGGAGTTACTATTTATGTAATCAAAATATATTTTGTTATTTGTTATTAATCGTTACACTTTTTAAGCCTAATTTTTGACTCATTGCTTCAGTTTATTTACTGTGAAAGTTCCCAAGCAACAAATAATAATCTCTTTAAGAGTTCATATACTCTTAGTAAGCTTCTTGATTGCATCTTCTTAATACTATTCCACTTTAAAAGAGTTGTTTGTTTGAACTCTTTCAAAGTCCTTTTTTAAACATTTTTAAGATAATGTACCTGACAATTTTTTGTATATTTCTTTCTAACCAAAAAAGAGGAAATAAAATATAAAAATCACACTTGTTAGAAAGAGAGGGGGAACCACCAAAATGCAGAGTATGTATAGGCGCCAAATGTTCTCATTACCACTATTAAGAGTTAAAGTGAGGTACGTCCTGGAAGGTGTCGAGAAGCCAAATGGCAGTGATCAGGGTTCGAACCTTATAGGACGAGACCTAGCAACGTTTTCGAAAAAGAATTTTAGAACAGCTATGTACTAATTCTTTGATATTTCCTTTCTTATTGAATTTAAATAGCAGCGTGGTACGTCGTCCGTCTGGCACCTGAGACCCGTCGCGTTTACCACATAAGAGCATCAGGTGAAAATCACTGATTTTAAATCATTTCAGATTTTTATGTCATAATGTTATATGTCTTTGAGCAATATAAAAATAAATAGCCAGATAGTTTAGATGTTGCTAACCTCTTGCCAGACGCCATTTTAATAATAATACATTGCACGACTGCACACGTACTTGCTCATATGTGCGGTCTTATCGTCGAATAAAATTTAATAAAATGCACGACTAGGTCGCACGAACTTGTTCTTATGCTGGGTAATTACTTAGTGGCTGCATATGTATGTACATATACCTATGTATATTAAAATAAAAAAAATTATTTTTTTTCGAAAATTCTTTAATTGTTACTTGCGATTATAGGGACTAAAGGCAAGTGGAGGATTCGTGAATATAAAAAAAATTGAAATAACAATGAAACATGACATTACGATCATAGAGAAGTCTAAAAAAGTGATCGACAAAAAATGCCTGTCTGTCTGTCTGTCTGTCAGTATGTATAACGAGCTGCAACCTAAACGGCTTAAGCGATTATCTTCAAACTTGGTGTGTCTGATTCTTTTGGCATTCCCCAGAGGGGAAATTGAAATTTTATTTTTAGTCCTAAAAATAACGGTACCTGCCATATGATCGTTTAGGAAAATCTTATTTTTCTCGAAAACGGCTCCAACGGTTTTAATGAAAATTTTTCAGATTTTTTTGTTGGTATTGGCTATCATTTGATTAGAACCAAATAAACGGGAAAAGTCTATTAACGGGACCTTTCATATAACGGCTCTTTCAATTTCTGTGAAATTTTATATTTGAGAAGATGTAGGTAGCCGAATTAATTCTGCAAATCAAAATTTTGAATAACTTTTTTTTTCTAATTAAAATTAATTTTTGATTTTTTTTTTTGAAAAATCAATATTTTGAAAACTAATCAAAAAAAATTATTTTAAATCTTATAATCACATGTATTTTAATATAAAAAAACTGCATAGCAAAATTTAAAAAAATAATTTTTTTTTTCAAAAAAACTAAAAATAAAAAAACAGGATTTTATCAAAACCGGTTCTAAAATTTTCCAAATACATTTTTCATAAATTCCTTGTTATTTAAGACGTGTAATGGCATACTTCATTTTTACTAAAAACCGTTAAGTATTGTGGTTTTTAATACTTTTTTATAAGTTCAAACTGTGTTATTTTCAACTTAAATGTTACTTGTTGCTGTCAAAGATCTTGTTTTCCGATGTAATAAGGCATATAAGAGCAAGTACGTGCGACCCAGTCGTGCCCATTTTTTTTAATTAGCTTAGTAGTTTTCTCGGACAAACTAAGTATGTAATAAAATTTGAAAACTAAATGTCTATCAAGGAAAAAAAATGTTGAAAATCGTTAGATCAGTTTTTTTTAAAAAGTCGTTTTTTTAAAAAAAGTACTTTTTTGAAAACAAAAAATTATTTTTTTAGTATGTCATCATAAGAAAATCTGTATTTTTCATCAGGGAAAATTATTTAAAAAAATTTCATCAACCCGTTTTCAAAATATTTCGAAAACTTATTTTTCTTAGAAAATTTAAAAAAATCGAAAAAAAGTTTTTGAAATTTTTAAATGCATTATTAATTGAATTATAAATGACTTCCTGTATGCAAAATTTTATTGAAATCGAGATAATGGTTTACGATAAAACCGCACCGCATTTGAAAAAAACCGGTTCTATGAGAGGTACCGTTAGGTATATCGGGTTTTCCAATAGGGACTTGACAACTTTGAATTTAATTTGTGAACGCACCCTTTTACTAATCATCAAATTGTCATTGTCAATCTATTCAGTAAACTTAATATTTTCATCATGGTAAAGTACACGAGCGAGGAACGTCTGCAAATTATAAACATTTTCTACCGAAATTCGGAGTCGGTGACCGCAACTTTAAGAGCGTTGAATTCTTGAATTTCATCGCAAAATCTTCTCCAGTGACGAAGCTCATTTTCGGCTCAATGGTTTCGTCAATAAGCAAAATATGCGTTATTGGTCGGGTGAAAATCCACATTTGCTTCATGAATCACCACTGCATCCACAAAAAATAACTGTTTGTTGCGGTTTGCATGCCGGCGGCGTTATTGGGCCATATTTTTTCGTCGACGATAACGATCGTCACGTTACTGTGAATGGCCAGTGTTATCGCGCCATGATTACCGATTATTTTTGGCTCGAATTGGAAGATATGGACTTGGACGACATGTGGTTTCAAGCGGATGGTGCCACAAGCCACACAGCACACCTTACAATCGATTTATTGAAGAGTAAGGTTGATGAGCGTGTTATCTTAAGAAATGGGCCAGTCGATTGGCTGCCTCGTTCGTGCGATTTAACGCCTCTAGACTATTTTCTTTGGAGCTACGTTAAGTCATTATGCCAACAAGCCGACGACTTTGGAAGAGCTCAGAGCCAACATTGAACGCGAAATAGCAGCCGTTTCGGCCAAAATGTGTGGCTGATTCATCGAAAATTGGGTCCAACGAATCGACCGTTGCAAACATGCCCGCGGTGACCATATGAACGAAATCGAGTTCCATTCAATAAATGTTTTGATTGTACTTTAAGAAGATAATAAAGTTTTTGAAATATCTCAAATGGTTTGCATTTACTTTAAAAAAAAGTTAACAAGACCTTATTGGAAAACCCTTTAGAACAAATTTCAACTGAAAGATGTATTGTTGTAAAAAAATAGCACCCTGGAATTTTTTTCAAATCGTTAGAAAAAACTTGCTCCTACTACTTACTATACTAAGATTTTAAAATAATGTTCAGAAGAGTTTTACTTTAAATCCATATTTTGAAAATCCTTGAGTATTTAAGGTCATATTATGTACCCTGTTTCCCTCAGACATCTCACAACCACATTAATTGTATTATCCAGGGACGTCATAATTTTATTTTATGCCATAGATTTTGTTGATATAATTAAATTTAATGTTTCCCTTTTTATTGCCGTTGTTTTGCAGGTGTTTTAACTGAAAAATTGATTGCATATGTTTCACACTAACTTGGAAAATTGCCAATGGTGTCGGATTTTAAAATATCAGCCATATTTGAGTGCCTGAGTTGTTTTTTTGGAACTTTTACTTGAGCGATAAATTATCCTTGAATTATAGATTTTCCAGCAAACATGCATTTTCTGTTACCAATATTTTTTTTTTGTAATATTTTAGGCAAAACAAAAAAATATTTATAAATAAGTCTGTAGCTGAATAAAAATAAAAAAAAATTATTTCTTATGTAAAATTACATTTCATATGTAAAATTAATAATCAAAAAATAATTAAATTTATAATTATAGCACTGAAAACAGATTAAAGATAAAAGTATTTTAAACATTTTTGAAACCATCTAGATAACATTGATTTAGGACACATATTACATGTCAGCAAACAAAATCAAACTTAGTCAAGCATCAAATCCATTACAAAAAAAAAATACCATCGATGCACAAGTGCATTGTGTTTGTTCCATGCTACTGAGGCAGGACCACTAGCAGGAGCATTTGGGTCATGGTTAAAACTAGAAAATGTAGAATAATTGGATTACATTGTTTGTGCAGAGTGCAAGGATGTTCTGGAAAGGAACTTAGTTGGAAATAAGATACATATGTAGGTACATGTTGATCGAACCATAAATGGCTGAACAGGGAAAACATTTTTTTCGTCCTTAAATAGGCTTGTATGCATTACATTTAACCTTTGCCGGACGATTAAATCAAAAAGTTATTTTTTGTTATTTTTTTTTTGTTAGGAGTTTATATACATTAAACATCATCTTCTTCTTCTTTAACCTATAGTTTCATACATTGTCCGTTGTGCAATAAAAGATT
This sequence comes from Platycheirus rosarum, assembly GCA_963971375.1. NCBI lineage: Eukaryota > Metazoa > Arthropoda > Insecta > Diptera > Syrphidae > Platycheirus > Platycheirus rosarum. Next base: position 129,255,755 of record OZ020509.1, on the reverse strand, counting down.
TATTTACCAACATTAAATAAAAACTTCCACAATAAAACTTTTCTTGCGTCTTATAAATCATTTCCCAGGATCCGGTGCACAGAACAGTCATTAGGGGAAAATACATCAACACAATCCTCTTTAAAGCATCTGGCCATAAATTATTATTGGTTTCTCCAGAAAGCCATTAATAACATTTCTCTGATACCCATTTAATTTAAACTCTTCTACAAAAACACACTTATAAAAAAACTGAACTAGTGTATTTTAAACGGATGCAGGTGCCTGTTTCCACCCAAACAAAATAGAATTATAAAAGCGCATTTGTGATAGACAATTCGATACGTTTCACCAAACACCCAAACCATCCAGGAAAGCGTTAAATAAAGCGTGGAATTAGCAGAAGAGGTGTACAGCGGAGAAGCCGTCATCCATGCTCCTGGCAATCCCAAGTATTGGTCTTTTCAAAAAGGACCAACATTTCCTCAAAAAATCGATTTTCCTGCTTTCGCGCGCAATGAAATGGGAATGGGAGGTATTACAGAGAAGTTGGTGTGGCATTCGGCACGAAGGACCAAAAAAAATTAAAGCTTAGTTCAGTTATTGTTTTTGTGCTCATCAGAAATATGCAAATTCTGATTTGATACGATTTTTTATTGCATAATTTTGTGGATAGTGGTAGTGGGGAAGACATAAAAGTTTTTATGGATATACGTTTTATTAATCGATATGCTTTTCGGCCAATCATTGTTATGGACATAAAAGAGGAAATATTTCGTTGTTGGTGCGGTAGAAGTTTAAATGAAAGACGGGATAAAGAATGACGATTTTTACTTGCGATTTATAGGGACTATAAGATAAGGATTCGTAAAAAAAAACTAACAATCAAACATGACATTACGATGATAGAAAAGTCGAAAAAAGTGGGTCCGGAAATTCCGTCTGTCTGTCTGTATTCACCTCTACAGCCTAAACGGATATGCCGATTTGCTTCAAACTTGGTATTTAGTATTTATTTGGTAGTATCTCGGGGGTGTTTTTCATTTTTGCTCTAGGTTGACAAATAACGGTACCTGCCATACAAACTTTAACAAAAAGTTTGATTTTCTCGAAAACGGTTCTAATTATATTGATAAAACTTTGCTATTTTTTTTTACAACAATACATATTTAAGTTAGAATGAGTTTTTCGAAATTTGTTCTATAACGGCACCTCTCATAGAACCGGTTTTTTCAAATACGGTTTTATCTTAAAACAATATCCCGATTTCAATAAATTTTTTTACACAGGAAGTCATTTATAATGCAATTAATATTGCATTTTAAAATTTTCAAAAACTTTTTTTTTTCGATTTTTTTTAATTTTCTAAAAATAAAATTGGTTTTCGAAATATTGTGAAAACGGGTGTATTGAATTTTTTTTAAAATAATTTTCGCAGATGAAAACTACAGACTTTCTTATAATGATTTATTAAAAAACGATTATCAATGTTTTTCTTCCTCGATAGACATTTAATTTTCGAATTTTGTTGCATACTTAGTTTTTCCGAGAAAACTCTTAAGCTAATTAAAAAAATGAAAGAATTTTCGAAAACAAATTATTTTTTTTTATTTTAATATATACATATATATGTATTCATATATATATACATATGCAGCCACTAAGCAATTATCTAAAATAAGAAGAAGTTCGTCGTGCGACCCAGTCGAGCATTTTATTTAAATTTTATTCGATGATGTGACCGCACATATGAGCAAGTACGTGCGACCCAGTCGTGCAATTTATTTTTATTATTTAAACTGTTTTGAATCCAGTTTCGTTTAATTGTTTACTTTAAATTTTGTATATTTTGTCCACTTTTGTTTAATGAATAATTTGAATCCCTTATAGTAAATCGACCAATTGCACTAACGTCCCTTCTTTTTAAAGTCATGGATACGCTGATTAATTTTCAGCTTAAGAAATATCTTGAAGAATGAAAGATTCTTAATGCGCCAGTACGGTTTTCGTAGTTGATCTGATGGTTTATCTCACCGAAAAGTGGAATCAATCTCTCTATTGTTTTGGTGAAAGCAAAATTATTGCACTTGATTTTTCTATAAGGCATCTGATAGAGTTTGGCTGTCTGATATTCACAAAATAAATGCTGGTGTGCTCCAGGGATCTGTTTTGTGTCCGACTCTTTTCCTTTTATTTGTTAAAGATTCCAATAAATCCAATAAATTGTTTGGCTAACGGCAGTTCTCTCAATTTCACATTCGTTTGCAGATTAACATCCATGTTCTTTGAATGTGGAACTGCGCAACGGCAGCGTATGATAAGTTTCAAAATTTCGATCTTGAAACCGCGTAGAATTTAATGCTTCAAAAACAGAAAAACAGTGCATTACAGACAACCTTCTGTGGATTGACCACATATTTGACGTCGCCTAGAATGCTGCGAGGTGTTTAGGTTTCCTTAGAAGATGCAAGAAGTTCTTTACCCCGTCTGATCATATATTCGACGAAAAGTCGAGTATAATTCCCATATTTGGGCAGGTGCTCCTATAACGCACTTGAGTTTTCTGGATCGCATTCAAAACAGATCATTCAAATTAATAGTTGATGAAAAAATTACGGATTACATCTCTCAACCACGGCCGTAATGTAACGTGTCTTTCACTATTCTATCGCTATTCTTACAAACAGTGCTCCAGCGAAATAGCTAGTTGCATTTTTGCACAGAAACAATTCAACAGTAATACTCGCTCTGCCCAACTTTGGACGTACTGTTAAGTACACAGATTTAGTCGCACCACACGAATGTGGAACCCTCTACCTGGCTCGGGTTTTCCCTCCCATTTTGATATGTATGTATTTTGTATATGAAATTTCAAAACTAATGTTCATCGATATCTCCTTTGGCATCCTTTCCTATTGCCCGCACGGTCTTAGGGTAGAAAAAAAAACATTTTTCGCCCGTGGCGATTATATATATACAAAAAAAAAAAAAAAAAAAAAAAAATAGGATTTCAAATCGTCCAAAACTACTTGCACACTGAATTATTGGAAGGTAAATTACTAATCCAACAAAGAAGACTTGCGTCGAATCCCAAAAAAGTTGTTTTAAAGAAAACTGCTTGTCCTTGCCCTTGCCCTTTGAATCAGTCAGCATTTTCCTATTATACAGTTCCATGATTACTTCTAGAAATATCTGCCTTGTGGTTCTTGATTAGGCATACATTGATATTCCAAAAGCCAAACCACGTCTACAAATATATATAGCAATGATATTCATGTTTAAGTATTTTGTTTTTAAGGTTAGATGCTATGTGTGGCTTTTTGTTTATGGATCCAAGGTTTATTCTCTCAAGGATCAAAAATTGATGTTCTATACATATGTATGTATAGTACATACATAAATCTCTTAAGTAGCTATGTCTGGAAAAAAGTTTCCAAAGACAGATTCGTTAAGCGAATTGTGCTCCACAATAAATGAGCTGCGGAAAAAACTCATGAAAACAATCTTCAAGAAATACGCACAATATAAATAGATAGATGATACTTCTTCTTAATGGCGTAACCTTGAAGTTTGGTTGAAATAGTAGGCTATTGTCAATGCGGTTTCTAGAAAAAACAACGATATAGTGAATTAATTTTAATAAAATTCTTTTTTAATTAAAAAGGACATTTTTGTTTGCCTGTTTGTGTGCTTATCATCGGGAAGGATGAGGCATTTGTGTACACACATGAATAAGAATTAAGTAAATTATTCATTTAATTCTTATTTTAAATCTCACATTCTAACTGCACTTAGGTGGAACTGCAGGCTGGTGTTGACCATGATCTAAATTCAAAAACAACAAGCTTTTTCAGCCACATCAGGCTCGAATCAGCAACTCCAATTTCGCACAAAGAGTTGGTTGAGCGTTGAGGTCCTCACTTGTTGCGCTTTCACAAAAAAATTATTTTTAAATCGTATCTGGCAACACTTCCTTGATAGTTTCTTACCTATACCGTGACTCTCGTTTCCTCGAGTTTCGTTTTTCCTGCCGCTCCTCTATCGTAACCTAGAATCCGGTTTCAATTCTTTATATCCTCAACTGCACGTTTCTTCTTCTTACTTGCGATTCATGCACGTACTAAACGGGTAAGTCTTTGTTTGTGGGACAATTTAGGAAAATTTTGCGATAAATAAATGGAAAATTACATAAAATGTACCAAACCGCTGGCCGGAAAGACTTTTTTGTCCGATTGGCGGTAAAATGGCCACTTCCGGTTGCATTTTTGGTGATGGTCTACCACACGGACCGAGTCAGTGAACAAATGGGAGTATCAAATGAAAGCTTAGACCATTTACATTAAGAATCTGTTGGTCGGACAAACTTAACATGGGCCAAGCATGCGTCCGACAACTTTAAAAAAAAAAAAAAAAAAAAAAATACCTGTAAATTCTTTCCAATTTTTTAATATTGAGAATAAAAAACGGTCGGACTCGTGTTTGGCCCATGACACTCCCTAAATTTTACTTTGACTGAATGAGGTAGGTATTCTTACGGCCGCTTCCCTTACTTAAACGGCTGAAGCCATTTCTTTAAAGTATGTATGGTTCTTTAAGAATTTTTTTAGAGGAGATTTTGAAATTTGGATTCAGAGGCTTGAAATAACATTACTTACGACAATACCGTTAACAAATTGGGTTATTTGTTCTCCAACGGATCTAACGATTTTTGTGCTATTTGTTTAAAATATTTTATTAGATAATAGATATGGCCAATCATTTTATTAAATAATTTTTTTATTATTATCGGTAACGGTTTATTGGATTTGTACAAATTTGTATATTTATTTATATTATACAACTAAGATTACCTAACAAAATCTGCATACCAACAATCGGAAAGTATTTGTTTTTCTATTTATAATTATAATACAAAACATTTTTTCAACTTTTCAATGTTTTTTTTTAAGTTTTTGCTCATTTTTTATAAAATGTTATTATAAGCTGTTTATTGACGATACGTTATAAAAGTCCCAACCTAAATTTAAAAAAAAAATATAAAATATTTTTTTCCAGAAAAAAAATAAAAAATAAAAAAAATATTATATTTATCAAAATCGGTCGTATAAATTTCGGTAAACTTTTTTTCAAAAAATATTAGTATTATAAGCCGTATAATTACATACTTCATTTTTTAACCGTTTTGCAAAGCAGTTTAGAGACTTTTTATAAGCTCCAATCTTTTCATTCGTCTTCCTTGTTTTTTCCAAAAATCTTGGGACATAAGAGCCATTTCGGGCGACCTCTCCTTTTCTTATCGTAGAATCTACAACCAAGTTTGGGTGTCAGCATTGGTCATTCTATGCATCGTGCTTAGCCGTGTGCTTTGCAGAAATTATCGTCAAATCAGCAGTTACTTTGTAATAGTAGCCTAAGACCCAGCACTTTTTTAGACGGCTTCAAATGGGATTTTAGAAATGTTGCAACTTCATGTTAGCGGAAAAAGACTTATTTGTAGGTTATTGAAGGGGGACTTCTTGTGCAGATTTTGGTTTTTATGGCATTGACAGGCATATGCGCAACTGAACCTTGGCCCTAGGCCGAGTATATTTTAGTCCTAGCAATCGGAAGGTTTTGACATCAATAATACTGGAACAGAGCTTACAAAAAAAAAGGAGTCACCCACTTCTAAGTCAGTCAAAACTTCAAAAGTTATGCTATCAAAGCCTTAGATCACGAATAATGTCCTTACTCTTATAAATAAGAGAAAGGTTTTGAGTATGCAAAAAAACATCCACAAAACGAAAATTTTAACAAACCCGAAATAATTGTTAAACAAAATTCATTCTTAAAAGCTAAGGGTAATGCCAGAAAAGAGTGGAGAGTGGTGACTAAGGTCTTAAGTAGACATAGCAGGAGTGGATTTTTAGGCAGAAATTAGAGATGTTAATGGTTCTGACTCGGTTATAATTCCCATATTTAAGAGAGTGCTCTTGCAATGTACTTGAATCATTTGGATCGCATACAAGAAAAGAGCTTTAACATTCACATGGGTGACAGAAAAATTATGGAAACACTTACAACTCTCTAGCACAATGTTTCATTATTATTTCTTATGAAAAGTATAGCTGCATTGCTCTTCTGAAAAAATTCCAGCGTAAGACTCGCACTGTTAGGTTAACCTTCAGGTAACCTTCGAGTCTAGCTCCGGACGTGCTGTTTAGTAAAGTTTGTTTTTTTTTAGACTTGTAGTTTTTAAGAAGAAATAAAACGCATACAATTTAATCTTATGGCCAAGAATTTAACTTTATTAGAAATTTAAGGATTTACCATTATGTTTTGAAAATTATTTCGAACAAGTGGCCGTCGCGGCTGGCTCGTATAAATTCCAGCCGAGAGGCTCAATTTTCGATCACTTGGGGCCGTATGTCAGCAATAAGGCGCCGAATATTCTCTTCCAACGCGTCAATCGTCTCGGGATAATCTGCGTAGACAAGCGACTTCACATAACCCCACAAAAATAGTCCAGTGGTGTTTAATCGTACAATCTAGGGGGCCACGCGACAGGCCCATGACGCGAGATAATGCGCTCACCAAAAGTTCCCTTCAATAAATTGATCGTTTCGAGTGCTGTATGGCATGTAGCGCCACCTTTTTGGAACTTTGGTTCGTCCACATCAACATCCTACAATTCAGGCACGAAAAAGTCATTAATCATAGCTCTATAGCGTTATCCATTGACTAACATTATGGCCTGCTTCATTTTTGAAAAAATGTGGACCAATGATTCCCTCTGCTCATAGAGCACACCAAACAGTGCCTTTTTGAGGATGTAACGGCGTCTCAACAATTGCTTGTGGATTATGATCACTCCAAATACGACAATTTTGCTTATTAAAGAGCTTCATCGCTGAACAAAATTTTCTTGTGAAAATTGGGATCGGTGGCCATCTTGTTTTGGGCCCATTCACGGAACGTGCGACGCGCTTGATGGTCGTTTGGCTTCAATTCTTCCGCAAAATCTCCCATAAAGTGGATGCGTACAGCTCCCATTGTTGCACGCAATGGCGGATGGACTTATTGGGGTCTTCTTCGTCTTCTGCATCTCTGAGGATGCGCATTATCCACTAAAGCAAACGCGGTGCGAAACCGATCCATGGTTGCTCGAATTAACGACTCTGCTGGGCGATTATGTCGATAGAATATTGGACGCAGCGAGCGATGCGTCGCGCAAACCAAACCATCATTTCCACGATTTACAATCTTTTTTCAGGAGTAAGTCTATTCATTATGAAATGGCAAACCACATTGAGCATAAATTAAGTGACAGTTGTCAAAAAAAACCAATTCCAAAAAAAGTATTGCCAGATTGAAAACTACACGTCTTAAGAAAACATCCTTTATATATTTAACCTTTAGAGATTCTTTATTTTTTCGAAACACACGAATGTGGAACACATTAACTGGCTCCAATTTTAAAATACAGAACAAATACTATTCATTACATCTTTTCTTCTTTCTTCCCTGCATGAACAGGAGGGTTTAAATTAAGCGCCAAATCGGAAAGACTTTATGAGATGAATTTTTTCAACTAAGCTTCAAGCTTTTGAAGAAACCTCCACTTTCTCGCAAGAGGCAGTGTCTTTTTTTAAGAGTACAGCAAAATGAATTAAAACAAAGAATAGAGATTGCAAATCTTACAGCTTAAAACTAATGAAATTTTAATATCCTTATATTACTCCCAAAACAATGGAACCTAGACAATGAAATCACTAGAAATTCAAGAAATATACAATAACCCATTCAACATGCATGTTCCTTCATTTACAAATGTCCTTATTGAGATAAAATCCAAGCTGCTTACGAAAATAAAAAAAAAAAATAACTAGAATGAAGAAGGATCTGGGTTCTGAATCCCTAAAGCAAACGAACTTGCAGTTGATATGAGAATTATTTCAAAAACGTTTTCCAGCAAACAAAAAACTGAGCATGCTTGTATGAGTGCAACTTATTCTTACCACCTATCTGCGTGTTGGTACAATTTGAAAGTGTAGAAAGTCTTTTGAATCCTTAAATCAGCCAGGGAAGGAGTTAAAACGGAACGAAAGTCGGTCATTTCCATCCTGGCATGCACACACAGCATAATATCCTCTATGCGGCTAAATTGCACCAAGAACACCATAAGGACCTGTGTATATGCATTGCATACATTGGGGCGTTTACAGAAATGTGGTTTGCATTCTTAATGAAGATGGTGGCTTCTTGATTTTTTCAAGGCTAAAATGTTTTTCGTTTACTTTTGGTTTTTTTTTGTGCACAAAAGAGTTTCAGAGTGTGTTGTGAAAAAATATCATTAAATCTGCACACTTGGCGCAATTTATTTGCAGCATTATGGACTTTAAATTCACTTATGCAGTCAAACAAGAGGAATACAAATGACCAGCCATTAGGTTGGGAACGCTTTGGAAGGCAGAGTGTTTTTTTTTTAATTAATTAATTGAGTTAATGGTAAAACAAACGAATAAATGTTAAATCACTACCTCAAAGGTGTCCACGAATATCCGTGACAAAATCAATATAAGTCTTTACAATTGAAATGTTCCATAAGTAATTGGATTTCAGTAAATATATCCTTGAAACATAAATTAAATTATATCGGTTGTCGTATTGTTTTAAATGGAAAATAATTCAACAACATTTTCAGATATCAACATCGATTTCTGTTTTGCGTTGCGTTCCTTCCTGCAACTTCCGGTCTCGTCAAAAGTTGCAGAATAATGGTATCCCACGAAGCACTATAACTCTGCTGCACACCCGGATATTGTATGTGTGTGTGTGTTAGGGTGGGTGGTTGGGGTTTTGAGTTTGATCAATGGATTTCGGAAGTGAGGTTTTGTTTGGCTGTGATAGCAATTTTCTGTAATATTAAATAAAAATGTGAATTTAAACTGTGGAAAGAAGCGCTTTTCAGTCGATGAAAGAAAAATCTAATTTCCGGTTGTGTGGTTGGACGGCACCATATATGTAGGTTGTGCAAGTTTTTTAACATACATGTAATGAAGTCTAAATTTACTTTAAAAAAGCATTGTTTGCATGACACACGTGTGTAAACAATAAATTCCATAGTATCGTTTTTATAGTTTTTTTCAAAACTAAAAATAGAATCTGAGTTTCATTCTATAGACCCAATGTATTTTCAAAAAATAATAAAATCGATTTAGATTTAGATTTTAGATTAGATTTTAGATTAGATTAGATTCTATTATCATTTTCACAAAAATATAATATACATTTTTATAAATACAAAAATCGTTAAGCATGTCTTATGCCGTCTGCTCGTTATGTTATGTTATTATAAATAGATATTATATTACAAAAACTCACAAGATAGATAACGTAATTATTTAGTATTTCTAAAAGATACATTATTTTTGCAATTTTTTTTACATTTATTGTTAATTCATATTTTAAATAGAAAAAAATTGTAAAAAAAATTTTTTTTGGCTTCATTCAAAATTTGATTTCTATATGATATGGCTTTTCTATAATAGTTGTAAGTTTGTCTTACGTCATTTTCACAGTCAAGGTTTTCTAGTACTTGTTCTGCAGTTAAGAGGTTACTTCCAAAGAAAGATTTTCTTATTTCTTTTAAAACAGGACATGAACCTATGAAATGCATGATGTCTTCTCTCACGGAAAGATTGCAAAGATTGCAAATGATTGGTAGGTCTTCCCGGTGCGGAATGAAATTCAATTGAAGTAGCTCGCCTCTCATTTTGAATATAACTGATATTATCTTTTGGCTATTGTCAGACCGAAAATAATTTTTTTCGCACAGATTGTGTTGCAGTACACTGTAGGAAGCAGTCGCCTGGTTGATACAGTCTCATCTGCTTTTGATATAAGGTCGTATAGTACATCCTCAACTTCTCTCCCGGCAGTACCTTGTACACTCAGGTTAAAGGCCAGACCAAAATCATCTGCAAGCTCCCTCAGTTTCCCAAAAAACTGACTCTCTCTTCCGATTATATACAGACTTATTATTTTTGGAAGTCTTTCGTCTGGCATTTTTAAGACTTTCAAGAGATAATCAATGTCCATTTTGAGTGTTTGAGTCAGAATGTAGTTTGGCGTATTTCTCGGCAGCAGAAAACATCTTTTTAGGAAAACTCTTAACAGTTTTTCTACCATTTCATACTTATTAGATAAAGTTTTTTATTTTCGGAACTTTAGGAAAAATCTTAACAGTTTTTCTACCATTTCATACTTATTAGATAAAGTTTTTTATTTTCGGAACTTACCGCGTTATAAGAAATATTTTCTTATTTATTTCTACCCGACGTTTCGAAGAAGTTTCATACTTCGTGGTCACGGGATGAGACTGACGTTTGATTGCTGTTGTTTAAGTTATTGGTTTTTAGCTCTCGCTCTCAAGTAGTACCGGTGCGTAGATGTTGATGCACTTGGATTGCTTGTGGTTGGTGATGGTGTACTCGTTCTAGGTTGTTGTTGCGTTGAGTCGATGTATTTTTGGACACATGCAAAGCTCACGACATAGGCTATAGGTTTTTTGATTTGCTTTACTATGGTTTTGCTTATGAGAGGATCCCACGTTGGCGATAATTTAAAGCTAGAATCTCTATTGAAATTTGTATGTTTCTTAATTTCAATTGCTTCTCTGACGATTCTTGGTACATAAAATCTTTCATTTGCGATTGATCTAGCTTGATCAAAAAACTTATAAAGTGATCTTCGTTGTAGGCCAGATGTTCACATATTGCCGATTTTGTGACAGCGTTGTTTTGGATAGCTTTGATATGTTCGTTTAAACGTGTTTTAATACCTCTTTTCGTTTCACCAATATAAAAAGATCCACAGCTACAGGGAACAGAGTATACACCAGGATTTTGTAGTGGAATTTTGTCCTTAGGCGATCTTAAAAATTGACGAACCTTAGTTGGCGGTTTAAAGATGGTTTTAACATCATATTTTTGTAAGATTCGCCCAATTCCATCCGTTATGCCTTTGATATAGGGTAAAAAGGCCCTTTTATCAAATGCTGGAGGTAGCGAATGTTTCTGTGAGCTGGGTTTGGGTTTCCAGGTTCTCTGTTTGGAGTTGTAGCCATTCTTTTTAAGTGCAATGTCTATATACTTCAACTCTTGCTTGAGGTGTTCGGGGTCACAAATTTTGTGAGCACGGTTCACAAGAGCCGATACAACCGATGTCAAGTTGGCTGGGTGATGATGTGATGTTGCATTTCATACTTCTCAAAACCCCAAGCTTGCGCAGCATACATCATCACAGATTCAGCAACTGATGTGAATACTTTAAACTTAAAGTTATGTGAAATAAGTTTATTTGCAAAGCATTTCTTCCATGTAGCACATATTGCACTTTTCGCTTTTACAAGTTTATCTTTTAAGTGTGTTTCCATATTCAGATTGCTTTTAATTGTAACACCAAGATATTTGTAGGCTTTTACAACTTCAAATGCCATTTCTCGTTCTTAGCGACTCTGCCAGAGCCATTTTTAAACACCATCGCCTTAGATTTGCTTAAGTTCACCGTCAAATTCCACAACCTGTAGTACATATCTAAACGGTTGATCATAAGTTGCAGTGTTTGAGGTGAGTAAGCAAATATGTAGTACAACATCATCGGCAAATAGTAAGGCTTTAATCGAAACTCCGGCAAACTCTATTCCACCTGAAAGGTAGTCAGTAAGGTCATTGATGAAAAGAGCAAAAAAGGTTAGGACTCAGGGGGCAACCTTGTTTAACGCCCATTGTTGTATCAAACCGATCAGGCATGACTTCTCCGTTCCACACCACTGCCTTGTTTCCTTCGTACAGGTTTTCTATGACCTTTCCAAATTTGGAAGACATTCCCAAGTTGTAAAGCTTGTAGAACAAAGCCCTCCTATCAATTGTGGCGAAAGCAGCCTTAAAGTCGGCGAAAAATACGTATAGTTTTTTATTTTGTTCTAAGAAATATCTCGCAATGGTTCTTAAGATAAATATGTTGTCGATAGTTGAGTAGCCACTCCGAAAACCGGCCTGACAGTCCTTTATCATTTTATTTTGGCTTATCCATCTATACAAGCGGTTGTTTAAAAGAGATACAAATAATTTGTAGAATGTATTAAGAAAGGAAATTCCTCGATAGTTGTTTGGATCGGATATGTCTCCTTTTTTATGAATTGGGAAAATGATCGCTTCCTTAAACTGATGTGGTATTCTTCCAGTTCGCAATATATCATTGAATGCCTCAGTAAGTTTCATAGTAAGGTCCACTGTTCCATATTTCAGCAGTTCTACAGTTATTATATCAATTCCTGGAGCCTTACCATCTTTGAGTTTGCTTGATGTCAAATGAACTTCTTCATAAGTAAATGGGAAATCCAGAATTTCGTTAAAATAAGAGGGTTTTGCATACATAATATTTGGCGCGATGATAGGGCTTAGCAGTTGTTGGAAGTGCTCCTTCAATAAAGCAGCAGAAAGTTTGTCGCTGATTTTAAGGTTTCTCCCGTTTATGATATTAATCGCTTTCCAAAATTCTTTTGAATCTTTGCAGGAAGTCAGTCTTCCTAGCCTCATCTGCGTAGAACTTTATTTTTTTCTCTCTACAGATTTTCTTAAAAAAATTGTTCTCTTCAATAAAGCGTCTTTTGAAATATGGGTTGTTGTGCTTCCTGAAAAATATAAGCCAACCGAAGGATCTTCTCCTAGCCTCCGCTTCACAATCAGCATCAAACCACTTCTCCTTTGCGTTAGGTTTGCTCTTATTTGGTTGTGAGATGAACGGATAAGACATTTTTATAACTAATTCAATATTTTTCATTTTATTTCATTTATTTATTTGGTAACATACACATTAAGAAATATATACTCTTATAAGTAGTAATGCTTTAAATTGAAGTTAACAGAATAAATTAGGGTTAATTAATCAGAAAGGAAAACAATTGTAATTTAAATTTAAATTTAATCAAATCTAAATAAAGTTTACAATAAAAAAAAAAGTTTATTAGTAAAATTTAAAATTAACAATAACATTCTATTACAATTTAAACTTTAAACATTAAACATTAAACATTAAACATACGCCGCCATTAAGCAAGGAAGGAAGAGAAAATAAATCTTAACTAGCCAGAGGTTTGAATGAAGAAAGACCTCAATTCGTTACGAAAACCGTCAGTGCCACCAGTCTCGCGGACATGCCTTGGTAGAGAATTCCACAAACGGACACAGTTAACGAAATACTGCCGTTCTGATGTTAAGCAGGAGAAACGAGGGTAAATAATTTGACGAGATCTAATGGATGTACTAAAACGTATTTTACTAAATAGAAAACTAGGCTGATTCGTTTGGATCACATTGGAAAGCAAGATATAGAAGATCTATAACGAATAAGATGATCAAATGACATGTTATACAATAATTTAGAAAAAATGGGAAATCCTGTCAAAACGTCTTACATTAAAAACATAACGCGCAATATTGTTAAAAGCCACGTTAAGCTTTCGCCTGCTAGAAGCATCACAGCCATAAATTTAATTAGGAACGATAAGCGTTTTTGCTAGCAACATGCGTGTCTTGAAAGGAGTGAAATGGTGGGACAGCCAGAGCTGGCGTAGTGTTCCATAAACTTTTTCAACAGCTGTGTTGATATGATTATTCCATGTAAGCGTCCTGTTGAAAACCATACCTAAATTTTTTGTCATGTCTCTATATATTCGATTTTGGAGCCACGAAGCAAAATATCAGGGAAATATGATAGGTCAAATTGTTTCTTGCCTATAACTAAACATTTTGTCTTTAAGGGATTCAGAAATAGCCCATTTTCATCAGACCATGTGCAAATCCTATCTAAATCGGCGTTTATAGCATTTGCACAGTCTTCTATCATGCCAAGATGGCAGCTTCTATATACTTGGACATCATCGGCGTACATGTGAATTGAAGAAGAAACTTTTGAGGGAATCTCATTCACATATAGGGAGAACAAGAGCGGTCCAAGAATAGAGCCCTGTGGCACACCTCTACAATTTCTTAAAAAGTTGGACGTTTTTGTACCTATGGAAATGGCTTGTGATCTGCAATTTAAATAAGATGACAAAAGAGTGAATGCCGAGCTCGAAAAATTATACAAAGTTGAAAGTTTATTACATAGGTTAGTGTGGTCAACCGTGTCAAAAGCCTTCGAATAATCCAAAAGAACTAAAAAAGTAACCGCCCAAACTTAGTTCTACTTCCGTTTGCAGGTTTCTGTCTAAATTTCGTCGATATTCTGATGCCTTTCTTTCCTTCCATAACAGTTTTGAGGGCAGTTTAAGATTCCTGGTTTCCTCGAGTGGCCAGTAAGATAAGTTAATTATTGGCATGTGGTCAGAAAATGGTACACTCAACACCTTAAAATCGTGGATTAGTGTCAACCATCTTGCTAGACAGAAATCAACCACTGACGAACCTTGTTGACCCAAAAAAGTATATTCGCCACTTTTGTCAGACTAATTCACACCATTCATAACATAAAAACCAAATGAATCACAAAAATCCAATAGTTGTTTCCCTCTTGCGTTAATAATTGTATCTTTGGAATGTCTGACTTTTCCCGCAAACATAATTTCTCTTCCTGTTTCCTGACCAATCCTCGCGTTCAAATCACCTAAAAGTAATATATTGTCCTCATTGTTGCGTTCTAGAAATTCTTGCAAGATTCCGAAATCCGAAATCGATATAAATATAAGTTAACCTTGCAAGGTCCTTCCTGCCATTCTGTCCACCCCTTATGTATAAATAAATTCTTATGCAATGAAACTTCGAATATACTTGTGCCATAACGTTATGTCACATCCAGTAAACCAATATTTTTGGTTTCGCCCAAAAAGTTGTCATTACATTTAATTGATAACTCCTTTGACCTTACATCGAAGTCAAATGGATTTAACCAATACTGGAGGGTTGAGGCAATGTCACAACCTCTCAAGAACTATAGAAAACATTCGAAAATGGAACCAAAACTATTTTCCTTTTATTGGCTTTGAAATAACCCAATTCATGTGTCCTGCAATGTATCGGATTGGCAGCAAAAAATCGTTCCATACCGAGAGACACACCCCGACACCCGATGCAGGGTGTGCATTTGGAAAAAAAAATAAAACGTCCATTAACCTACATTTACGTGCTCACTTGTTCCCTGCATCCTCATCGGAATAGGGGCTACACCATTATAAAAAGGTATTCAGGCAGAAGCTCGACGTCCTTCCGTTAGTGACTTTGATGTCATAAATATTTCGAATGGTACACCCCCTGACATGACTACACAATGTCATGACACAGAGAAAAAATGCACACATTGCCTCCGAGATTTGAAATCCCATGAGCCTTGAGTCGTGACTGACTGGTCGAGCGCCATCTGACGACCAACGGCGACGTTGACGTTGCAATTGCAATTTTTCAGCACTTCAGCAGTATTCCGAAATTAATTTCATGAATAAATTACCACCTTCTGCATGTTGTTACAGTTATTCCGTTCCAAGTGGGTGTACTTCGCAGGATGAAACCATCATCAGTAGCAGCTGAACTGGGCATTTATCCTCGTTCCATATCAACGGATGAGGCACGTTCCTACTCCTTCCTATTCATTGGGATCTGGCGTTTTGAAAAAGTGCTCAAGGAGTGGGTTCTCGAGCATGAATAAATAATTCAATAGCCATTAATTCCATTGAAACTATCGTCTTTTCAAAGACGGTTTGTGGATGTACTGTGTCTCTTTTAAAAAACTGTTTCCATCGGATTCGCCTTAGAATAGTTTGTTCCAGGTAATACAGTTGAATAGCCATAGGTCAAAAGTTCTGCGTTTAAACTGTTTTTTTTTTTTTCAATGGGCGGATATTGATGTCGTTAGCTTGTTAGTAAGGTTTTTATTGGTCCAATTGAGAAGGGTGCTTTGAATGGTCTGTATTGTTCTGTATTCAATGTTTTCTTTTTTTTTAGCTTCCTCGAGCTTTTGATCCATGCTGGGTGAGTGTTTAACCTTTGAAGTATGCTTAAGTACCAATAACCTTATTTTATTTATTTTGAAAACGTTCAATTACACAGGAAATAAGTTTTGAGGAAATAAATAAAACAGCTTTGTTGATATTGATATTATTTGTACTTTTTTTGCTTTGTTGGTTTTTTAACGATTGAACCACGAATCGGGGTCAAAATCAATTCAGTGATTATTTATTAAATTAACTTTGACTTTTTGGAATTGTAAGTTAAAACGAAGTTAAATATGCAAGGTAAATGGTTAATATGTATATTGTCTTGAAACTACTTTTGTTTTCTTTTTGGAATGCATAAAGGTAGAAATCAATAACTTGTGAAGAAGATCTGCCATGCGGCCAAACGCAATTTATTCCTGGTACATAAATTGTTTTTATTTTTCCGATTTTCTTTATTTTTAACTATTTACGCTTAGTTTGCCATGGAAAAAATATTTGCATAGTTCACAGATCAACTTTCTTAAGGATCGAGCAATCATAATGCTGTGATTACATTTATGGGGCATGGTTTCTTCGGACCGTATAAGGCGTCTAAGTTGGTGAATACTTCTAACTGAGTAATTACCTACAGCTTTGAAAAATTCAGCCGCAAGGCATCTTTTCCAGTGGGCTTATTGCTTATTGGTCCTAGGCTTAGATATAGCCATTTCTTCAGACGGTCGAAATTTGTTTTGTACTTTAACCAGACAGAATGGTTCATTCTGCTTGGCAGTGGAACTCGGTTCGTCATCGCCCCCTTAAATATTTCAAAAGTATACCCATGTTCTACATTTTACTTATTGTGGATTCACATGGCAAAAGTGAATTAAGGTGTTCATCATTTCGTTATTGTGAATTGAAATTTCGAAAATAAAATGGATTTTATGCAGTTCGGTTATTCCATTTTCTGAACGCATTCAAATCATATTGTTTATCTGTGTATTGTTTGTGAAATTGGTGGAATTACAATTAGCTGTGCATTTCTTCGTCCGAAATGTAAGAGAAATTATTAATTGTCGATTTTAAGTATATTTTAATCAGTTTAAAAAAGCGTCTTTACTCAATCTAGAATAACTGTAAAAACTAAAATAAATAAATTGCACGACTGGATCGCACGTACTTGTTCATATGTGCAGGACTGGGTCGCACGAACTTGTTCTTATGTTAAAAAAATTGCTTAGTGGCTGCACATGTATGTATATATTAAAATACAAAAAAAAAATTATTTTTTTCGAAAATTCTTTAATTTTTTAATTAGTTTAAGAGTTTTTCGCGGAAAAACTAAGTATGCAATAAAATTTGAAAACTAAATGTCTATCAAGGAAAAAAATTATTGAAAATCGTTCGACCAGTTTTTTTAAAAAATCGTTTTTTGAAAAACTTTTCGAAAAAATATTTTAATTTTATTTAGTATGTCATTTATAAGAAAATCTGTATTTTTCATCTGGGCAAATTATTAAAACAAATTCCATCAACCCGTTTTCAAAATATGTATTTCGAAAACCAATTTTTTTAGAAAATTTAAAAAAATCGAAAAAAAAAGTTTTTGAAAATATTGAAATACAATATTAATTGAAAAAATTAAATGAATAAATCACTTTCTGTGTGCAAAATTTTATTGAAATCGGGATAATGGTTTGCGATAAAAGCGCATTTGAAAAAACCGGTTCTATGAAAGGTACCGTTATAGAACAAATTTTGAAAAATTCATTCTAACTGAAAGAAGAAGAAGTTTTCAAGTCTGTGCAATTGCTAGCATACGCTGACGACATAGACATCATTGGCAGAACTCGGCGAGCTGTCACTGGAACGTTTGCTAGCATAGAAGCTGAAGCGGCTAAGATGGGACTAGCAATCAATGAGGCCAAAACGAAGTACCTGATGTCCACAAAAAGGGACACACAACACCGGCGGATTGGACAAAACATCACAATAGACAGGTACAACTTTGAGGTAGTTAGGGACTTTGTGTACCTCGGATCCGCTATAACATCTGACAACAACATCTCGTCAGAAATAAAGCGAAGAAGGAAGGCAATTGAGTAGCAAAGCCCTCTCTCGAAAGACAAAGGAGACTCTGTATAAGACCCTAATCATCCCAGTCCTGCTCTATGGCGCCGAGGCATGGACTCTATCTAAAGCGGATGAAGATATCCTTAGTCGTTTCGGAGGATTTTTGGCCCTATCTGCATTAAGGAGGAGAAGGTTCAACCAAGAACTATACGAGCTGTACAGGGACATTGACCTGGTCAAAAAAATACGCATATCACGTTTAAGATTGCTAGGTCATATAGAGCGAATGGACAACAATGCTCCGGCTCGCAGGATCTTCGATTCCACCCCAGAGGGTAGACGCAGTCAAGGAAGACCTCGCCTTAGGTGGCGCGCTCAAGTGGAGGACGACCTGAACCAACTTGGAGTGCAAAACTGGAGGCAGCTAGTCAAAGACCGAGCTGGCTGGAGAGGCATGTTGGTTGAGGCCCAGGTTCGTCCCGAACTGTAGCGCCACCTAAGTAAGTAAATAACTGAAAGATGTATTGTTGTAAAAAAATAGCACCCTGAAAGTTTTATCAAAATCGTTAGAGCCGTTTTCGAGAAAATTCAACTTTTTGTTAAAAATTGTATGGCAGGTACCGTTATCTTTCGACCTAGAGCAAAAATGAAAAACACTCCTCGAGATACTAAATATTAAATACCAAGTTTGAAAAAATCGGCCCATCCGTTAAGGCTGTAGGGGTCCGAACAGATAGACAGACAGACGGACTGAATTTCCGGACCCACTTTTTTCGACTTCTCTATCATCTTAATGTCATGTTTGATTGTTAGAAAAAAAATTTTTTTTGCACGAATCCAAAACTTGCATTATAGTACCTATAATCGCAAGTAAAAAACAAAAATAATAACAATTTACTTCATTTATCAAAACAATTTATATTCACATACTTACATTGTGTCAGGTAGATCTAAAAAATATATTTGATTGACTATAAGGCAAGTTATGCATTCGTAAAAAAAAATCTAACAGTCAGACATGACATTACGATGAAAAAAGTCTGTCCGTCTGAACAGATGTATATTGAACTACAGCCTAAACGGTTTGGGTAATCGTCTTTAAATATGGAACATAAGCTTATTTTGACATTCTACAGAGGACTTTTTTAAATTTTCTTTAGCTCAAATATTTACGGTACTTGTCATATAACCGTGAAGTAAAAGTTTATTTTTTAGGAAACGGCTCCAAGAATTTTTATGAAAAATCAGTGTACTAATGTAGGTTATGTTTTTGTGAACAAAAATCAAAATGGTGAGCTAAAAACGGTACCTCCCATAGAACCTTTTTGTTCGACTTTCTCGAAACCTGGTGATCCGTTTCAATCAAAATTGATATTCAGGAAGATGTTGGTAGCCTTAATAATTTTATTTTAAAATATTTTCGAAAACTTTTTTTTTGTATTTTTAATAACATTCAAATTTTTTTTTTTAAATCAATATTTTAAAAACGGGTAGATGGATTTTTTTTAGTTTTGTTTTTAAATGTAGATTATTTGTTTGCTTAAGTTTGCATTCTTAAATTATTTTTTTTTAATATTTGAAAAAAGTTTTTAAAATAAAATCGTTTTATTTAAGAACCGCTCCTACGATTTTGAAAAAAAAATCACAATTTTTCATATTTTATAAAGAAATAAAATGGCGTTTAAATTTTTCCGCTGAAAACTATTTTACGTACTTTTTTTCAAACAATCAAAAGTCTGAAAAATCGAGTAAGACTTTGAAGTTCCCTTTAATATTGTTTAAATTTTATTCCAAGCTATGACTGCACATAAGAGCAGGTACGTGCGATGCAGTTGCAGTAATGCAATTAATTTCTTGCTTTGCTTTTAACTTGCGATTATAGGGACTATAAGGCAAGTTTAGGATTCGTGAATATAAAAAAAATAACAATGAACATTACATCTTAAAAAGTGATCGAGAAAAATGTCTGTCTGTCTGTCAGTATGTATAACGAGCTGCAGTGATTATTTTGGCATTCCCCAGAGGGGAAATTGAAATCTTATGTTAAGGCCTAAAAATAAAGGTACCTGCCATATGACCGTTTAGAAAAAATTGCTTTTTTTTGAGAATTTTTTTGTTGGTATTGTTTATTACTTGATTAGAACCAAATTTCCGTGAAAAGTCATATATGGTTTTTTTTTTTAATTTTGGGCTTCCTCGTTAACGGCTCTTTAGATTTTTGTCAAATTTTATATTTGAGTAGATCTAGGTAGCCAAATTAATTCTGCATATCAAATTTTTTAATAATTTTTTTCTAATAAAAATTAATTTTTGATTTTTTTTTTTGAAAAATCAATATTTTTAAAAGTAATCAAAAAAATTATTTTAAATTTTATAATCACATGTATATTAATAAACTCTAAAAAACTGCATACCAAAATTTCAAAATTTTTTTTTTTTTTCTTTTAAGATCGCTAATAATATTGCATCCATGTTAATAAGCAGTAGTTATTTCACTAACGTATTTCAATAACGTAAAAAGAAATGCGCTTGAGAAGATAGTTAGTTATACAGTCAGAAGTACTTGATGATTTATTGTCAAGAGTCATAATTTTTCTGAGAATTTCCAGAGATGTGAACGGAACAAAAACGAAACTGTTACTTTGAAATTGGTCTTCCTTCAAATCTGGATACGGATCACAGTAACAAGTATTTTGTGTAGGACACGGTTTTAAATTTGAGGCAACAGAAACAAAGTACTTATTGAAGTTGCTTGTAATAGCATATGGATTGCAAATAATTTCACTATCAACCTCAATTTTTTGAACGGAATCAACGTCTATTTTTTTACTCAAAATGAAATTAACAACTTTCCATTCTTCTTTTATATTGCCCTTACAACTGTCAAGAACCTTAGAATAAAAAGTATCTTTACTAACTTCTACTTGTTTTTTTACACTTTCACTAAGCTTCGCATAATATTTTTTTAGACGACTGTTTCCAGGATGACATTAACATTTTTTCCAGATCGAATTTTTCTTTTTTATATGAAGAAGCAAATTTGTGTTCATCCAGGGCCTAAAACGTTTCAATTTCATATTTTTAGAACAAGAAGATAATCAAAGAGAAATATGTGTACTTAACAAATTAATAAAACAGTCATAAGCAATTGACGGATTAGATTCAGTATAAACTTCTTCCCAGAACTCGTACTTTAAGATTTCCATAAGGGTTGGATAATTAATTGTTTACTTCGTCGGAAAAGTTATGCGTCTTTCTTCACTTTCTAGTATTAAACCCTTTAAATATAACTTAACCATGCAGTGATCTGTGATTTTGTAATCAAGGACTTCGCTTAATAAACTATCAAACCAATTTGGCTGTAATCTTACAAATATGTGACCAATACATGTTTGAGACGTTTCAATAATTCGTGTAGGTTCATTAACAATCGACTTTAACCTAAAAGAAGACATAAACAATAAGTAATTGTCCGAATCTGAATTATTTTTGATAATATTAATGTTTAAATCTCCTAAAACAATAAAATTTTGTGTTTGTATATTATTTATAAGATCGCCTAACTGTTCAAAAAATACATCCAAGCATGTTTCATGTAAGCGATACACACATACAAAAGTAAACTTATCATTGTTGAATATACAGTCTATTTTTATTATATCGGCACTGTTTACATTATAACAAAAAACTTCACATTGATGCCCTTCTTTTATAAATACTGCAACACAACCTGCATTGTATGAATTATTGCAATTACCAAATATTTCATAACCAGGTATATTGTAGTCTAGAAGTTCAAGGTCGTACGTACAAATCTCTGTTAAAAAGATAAAATCTGCTACAAAATTCAATGCTTCAAAATGAGATAAAAAAGAATCAAATTTTTTTCTCATACTACGAATGTTTTGATGAAGGGTTAGCAAAACATACTTAATTAATTTTTTCTTGCCTTCTCCACCATTACCAGTTGGTTCAGTTCATTCAATCTCTTTTAGTTCAGAGAATTCTTTCAATTTTTCTTACTAGTAATGAAAGATGTCAGAGTTCGTAAGCAATCATGTTTGCCATTCATTAAAAAAGTTAGTTTATCAGTCTTAATTGTGAATTCTATTGCTTTGGAAATTTTTAATCTTTAATTCCATAAAAAATAAAAGTTAGCTAAAATACTTCACCATATTCCCTTTTGAATAATTTAAATATCTATCTAAAAGATAAATCCAACATCAAAGCACTTTAAATCTCAAGCCACAAAAAATAAGAACCACAAATCAATACCCATAATGGTACACCTCTTAAAAAACTTTTCCCCTCTCAAGTATTATCTCATTTCTGAATCAAGTAAAACAATATTTTCCATCTCAAAAAAAAAAAAAAAAAAAAAAAAAAGTTATCAAATAAAAATGAATTTTCTCCGACGGAAATCACTTAAATTAACGACTTAAATCGATTTTATATCGAAACTCTTGTTTATGTTGCTTGATTGTCATCATACCCTAGCAATATTGTTAATTTTCCCGCACAACATCTCTGAACTTAACCTCAATCTCATTATAAGAACTTTTGGGTTCGTCTTATGATAATAATGTTCCTGGACCAACAGGATTATACCGACGCAATGGCTACCCAGCAAAAAATTGATAAATTGAATTACACAAGTTCGAATCGTATACACATGTCGAAATTAAGAGGCTTTTCGGTTTCGAATTTTTGCGCTTGTATAATTGGAATTCGACGAAACCTTGAGAGTGATTAATCACTGTTGCTTCTAGTGAAACCTTATAAAGGAAACTTTCCATAGAAAAAATGTTATTAGACTTGATCCTTTGTCCAAGAGGTCCTTTAAGCAATCTTCCAAGGTTATTTAATTGATTTATTTATCAATTCAATTATTCTTACAGAACTTCAAAATCCACCGATTTGTTATAGTGTTGTCTTTAGGTATGTCCATTGTCCATCCACTAGGAGGAGTCCTAATGGTTGTCAGGAAACACTTTCCACATCCCTTCACACCAAAAACCCGAAACAACAAATTTTTATATTTGATTTATCTTATCTGCTTCCATTTTGCGAAACAAGCATTCTTCATCATCCTTTATGTGGCTGTGTGAGTGTGTCCTCAAAAATAATGTCGTCCAAAGGACGAAATAAAATTCATAAAATTATATTCAATTTCACAGACGATATTCTCTTTATCATCTCTCTCTGTCTCATTACAGTTAAAATGTTCTTGAAGTTGATGAGTTTTTCCGATGAATCATCAACATAACATCAGCGGAAATACTGAGTCCTCGCAGCCATTTTAATTTGTTAAACGAATTCGCTTTAACATTTTTGTGGTAAAAATAAAAAAAAATTGAAAAAAATTAAACAAAAAAATGCAAACGGCTGTCGAATGCAATGGCAGCAATACCACAACTACAACAACAACCACATCAAACACCAGCAACAAAAACATCATCGACAATAGCCATCAACCACAATTACAGCAGCATTTGCAACAATCATTGCAACAGCAATCAGAAAGCATTCTGATCAATCGCCTTTTAGCCGGAAAAATAACTAACAATAACATCAATAGCAGCGGCAATAATTTAATTAACCCGGCCAATTGCCAGCAGGGTTATGATACGTCCGTCGTCGTCGCTGCCTCTGCCTCTGCCACTGTCATTGATGCAGCCACCAAAGTGCGCGCTGACCATTACGATGAATTCGTTTTGGGAAGTCCTTCAAAGGACCCATCGAAATCAAGGCAATTCACAAAAATTACGCCAACAACAACAAGTCAAGTGCAATCGGTGACAGCAACAACACCAACTTCGAATTCACAATACAATAGCTGCAACAGCAGTGCAGCCTCGACACCAACTGCAGCAGCGACAACGACACAAATTCCAGCTCGTAGTGCATCGTATACGAATGTGGCAGCAACGACGACTTCGACTGCTGTCGGTAGCAGGAGCAAATACGATGAATTGCTGGAGTGGAAGGACATGCCGAAATATCTGCAATTCAATCCGTATGTACTGAATGGATACCGTCCGTTGACGACGTTTAAAGGATGTTTATTGAGCTTGTTCTACTGGCACAACGAAACTATCAACATACTGACGCATGGTGAGTGGAATAAAAAAAAAACATTTATTAAAATAAACTCTTGTTGATAGTATTCCAAGCTTAAAGGTTTTAAAAAAAAGAAATAGAACACTTAAATTTTGAAAGCATGATCGTCTTGTAAGTTGTAACTCAGCTCTCTTCATATCCCTTTTATATTTTTAAGCTTTAGGAGTTTTCGAGCTCTTCTGGAGCTATTTGAAAGGAGATGGTGACCGGAAGAGTTTTCCCATATGGAGACCGGTTGTAACAGCTGGAACTTTCTGGAATCTATTTAGTATGGTTTTCTTTAGCTTTTGTTTGAACTTTTGAACGGAACCTTATCTTACTTACTTTCGATGGTGCTAAATAGAAGGGTCCTCCTGGCTTAATATGTTTCTCCAGCCGGCTCGAACTCTATTTCAATTTTGCACTCCAAAGCAGTCGGAGGTCTCCCTCTACCTGCTCGTTCTATCGAAGATCAGGTCTACCTTGGCTTCTGACTTCTACGGGTATGGCGTTGAAGACTTTGCGCTCTGGAGCGTGGATGTTCACCAATTCTACTTGGCCGGGCTATCTTAGTCCCTAAATACGGATTTTTGTTTGACTATGCTTAAATAGCTGTAGAGCACGTATAACTAGTTGTATTTGTTGATTTCTGGGTCACAAACGGAATCATAAACCTTTAAAAGTACTTTTCTCAGAAATAGAAAGGTAGCTTTCATCCGACTGGGTAAGGGTCCAGGACCGGGATGAAGAGTGTTTTTCACAGCGTCTCTTTGGTTCTTCTCTATAGACCTTTCCCAGACTTTTTTTTTTTTTTGGAACGGGCAGATGTTACTGAGATTCTATCATCGAGGATACTTTCCTCGGATGGTATTTTATAGATGAGTTGGAGTATGGACCTAACCAAATATCATCAAGAAGTTCAGCTTGAAGGCCATCAGGACCATCTTGTTTGTTTGTTTTTAGTAAGGCAATGGCAATTTTGATTTCATTTTTGTCGGGCGGATGTCATTTAGATTGGCTGGTACAGATTGACCATTAGCGGGATTTCAGACGTCATCGCCATTCAACAGGGCCAAGGACGTCTTTTGAATCCTTATGTTGACCGTTTTACTCTTCTGTAGAAGTTTCGAAATTCCTTCCTATTAAAGCAGCTCTGTATCTCCTCGACATCACTATGCTGGTTTACTGGTTTGCCGGTTCCTTCGCTCAACGTAGAGGTTATAAGATTCTCTAGTTCTCTCCTCAATGAGGGCAAAACCAAACATATTCTGTTATCAATAACAGACACACACATAGTTATCGAGAAAACAGTTGGGGTCAAAAATGGCCATGACAATTCCAATTTTCAAGCATCTCTCTCTTTGTCGGCTGTCACGATGATTGCAAAACTTCCATATATCAATTATATTAAAATACAGACTAAAGCGAATTGTGTCATCTTCGGTGTTCCAGCGCCAGCGCATACCTAGCAAGAACCTTTTCATTGTCCTCATCTGTATCGATATTGTATTAGTTGATGATGAGTTATTCAATTCGTCCTGCAAGGGTTTATGTTGCAAACAAAGTTCCTAAGAGTGAAGCCATATTCAGCGTGAATTCTTTTGACATCGAGACTCACATGCTTAGCTACGACTTCACTGGGAAAACTGCAAACGAAGTCCTCACATAATGGTTTAGTTTACTAAGCGTTGATGGCTTCACTTTCAAATGGACTGGCGTTAGGTTATAAAGAATGTTTTTTTAGAGGTATAGAACTTCGAAATAAAACAAAACAAAGATGATTTTTTTAATTTGACATTAAATTTATTTTATTCAAAAGGTAATCAATCTTCTGGCATAACATTTAAATTTAATTTATGTTATATAACTTACACGGTTGGCTCGGACTTAGTCTAATCTGGATGTCCAATTTTCGATGACTTTTTCCAAAATTTGTGGCCGTATATCGGCAATAACGCGGCGAATGTTGTTCTTCAAGTGGACAATCTTTTCCAGCTTATCGGCCGTATTTGCATATCTCCACAGAAAATAGTCAAGCCGCGGTAAATCGCACGATCTTGGAGGCCAATTCATGGGTCCTTAACGTGAACTATGCGGTGACCAAACGTTTCCTTCAATAAACCAATTGTAGTTCGAGGTGTGCGACATGATGCGCCGTCTTGTTGAAACCACAGTTAATAGATGAACGAAAAAGTCAGTAATCATGGCTCTATATAGCGGTCACCATTGACTGCAACGTTCTGGCCAGCATCGCTCTTAAAAAAGTACGGACCAATTATTCCACCAACCCAAAAAGCACACCAACATACACTTGAGGATTATCATCACTCCAAAAAAATGTTCACTCGAAGTAGCCAGCTGCATTCCTCCCCTTAAAAGTTTCTCCCTTAATACTCGTCTCGCAAGGAATGCTCATCAGTTCATCCTTGAACCGAGTTTCGGACGTACCGTGAAATATAGGGATTCTTTTTTTAACCGAACAACATGAATTTGGAATAGTTTACCTGGCGAGATTTTCCCTTGCCATTTTGATCTGCAAGCATTCAAACCAAATTCAATGACAAACGAAACTAAAAATAAATCACTTGACAGCTGACAAAATGGCCGCCAGTTAAAATAGTGTTGCCAACTTTAAGTTCTTTACCTCTTAAAAAAAACACCCTTTATATACATATATTCGATTGCACATTGCGAACATGCAGTACGAAAAATCATTGAAGACATGGCATAAGCACGAAGTGGCTTGTCTTGAAGTCCATCTCTCCGCAGGAACCTTTGGCAGTCTATATTTTCGGCAACAATTAGATGAGAAGAGATTACTTACCATATGAGCTGGTTCATACTTTTAATCAAATTATCAGCTTCGGAGCAGAAATGTAATTTATTTTCAGCATATTCAATACTAACTGACCTACCCGGCGTTGTTCAGGTGTATCATCATTTTCTGGATCCCATAACAGTGCTTTCTTCCTATCACATCCAAGTATATCTTAAATCTACCAAACTAAACGTGTTGATACGTATATCGATAAACGTATATCTCCATCATAGCGCCACATTTCAGATCAAAATGTTGCCAAATCGTTCTAAAAATGAAAAAGTTTCGTAAAAGACCTAAGGACTTAAGGAGTAATTGCATTAGCCTAAGTTAATCCTTAGGTCCTTACAACGTCAACTATCTGCTAAAAAGTTTTCCAAGATTAGCTGGAACCTGGAACAAACATCCAAAGACAAAAACTGACTTTTTCTATTCTCAAAACTTAATTAATGCAACACATTTTAAATGAATTTTTTATGGTTTCATAAAAAAAAAAAAAAACAAATTAAACGAAGTAAAAATAAGTTACTACGTAGCAGATGAATAAAAATAAATAAATGAAGTAGATCTACTACATATGGAGTAAATTGGCAGCCCTGCTTAGCAGCCTGTGCGTGTCAGCCATCATGGGCATTTAAGGTCCTGATGGAGATTATCAAGCCAGCGCGTTAAAGTTGGCTTCTCTGATGGGATTTTGTCATTTTTTTTTCAATACTTGACGGTATGTTAAAGGAGATTGGTAAGATCTATAGGTAGTGCACTATGATTTGTTTTAACAAGCAAAGTAGTAGAATATAATAAATTATTTAATATTCCTTAATTCATCCCTTTTGTGTTTTCAGTTCACTCATTTGCAGCCAAAATAGTTAAGCTCTGCTTTTTTAATTGTAATTGATGGGCATTTTAAAACTATGCCCTAATAGCTGTTTTTATTCCAGGAGTTTCTAAATTTTCTTTCAGCTTATATAAATTGCTTTACAACCAAAAAAAAATCATATTAATTTCTTGTACATGAGTTTTCCAGAATCAAAACCAAAAACAAGATCATTTATGTTAAGCTCTTCTTAAATTTCCAAATAAATATCAATACCATTTTCCATTTTCCAAATTTCAGACACTCAGCGTCAAAAATGAGTAAAGACCATCAATACCTTATGTACTGACTATTGTACGTCATTGTTTTATATTCCAAACAAAGTTGTACGTTTTAAATTAATACAAAGCCATACAAATATGATTGTGTTTACTCACTTTTGGCGCTGAGTGTGTCTCATATACTATATACATCCATTTATACATACATAGGTATATATGTGAATAAATATTCACAAAACTCCTTTAATTGGCTTTCACAAAGCAAAAACAATTGAACTTTTTAATTGAATGAATGTTTTTACGTAGGCATCGAATTAAAATTTTAATTAAGGATTCTTGAAATTGGAAAACTTTTTTAGAGCAATGTCATATTGTTTTTGTACACTTTCGTCCTGTGATGGTAAATTTTACATTTTAACAAAAAAAAAGTCACACAGTCGATATTCCTTTTGGATAAAAGGAAAAGGGAAAAGTTTCTAAATATTGCAATCCTCTTCCTTTTGTCTCTTGTATCTATGGTTTGAATGGAAAATCAATAAAAAAAAGAATTGGCATCTTAGAAAATGTTTGGAAAGTTAAAACTGAAAATGACGATTAAAAAAAAAAATGGTCACGACTGGGTTACATCTTATCCTATGTGTCTAATTAAATTTTAAGGCTAAATCTTTGAAAGAAACAAGTAACATAGAAAAATTCATGGTTTGAACTTATAAAAAGTGTCGAAATCACAACACTTTACGGTTTTTACTAAAAATGAAGTACGCCATTACACGTCTTAAATAATAATGAATTTATGAAAAAAATTATTTCGAAAATTGTAGGACGGATTTTGATAAAATTCTGTTTTTATTTTTAGTTTTTTTTTTTGGATTTTTTTTTTTAGATTTTGATATACAGATTTTTAGAGTTTATTAAAATATAGATATAAATATAGATATTATGAAATTGAAAATATTTTTTTTGGTTAGTTTTAAAAACATTGAATTTCAAAAAAAAAAAAATAAAAAAATAATTCAAAATAGAAAAATATAATATAATAATAATATAATAATAATAATAAATGTAAAATTTGACAGAAATCCAATGAGTCGTTACCGAAACAGACGAAAATTTAAAAACCCGTTATATGAAAGGTACCGTTATTAGACTTTTCCGGTAAAGTCCATTTTGACACAATGGTAGCCAATAATACCTGCAAAAATATTCTCAAAGATTTTAATTAAAATCGTTGAAGCCATTTTTGAGAAAAATTTTAATTTCCCTACTGAGAAATGTCAAAAGGTACACACATACCAAATTTGAAGGCAATAGCTTAACCCGTTTAGACTGTTTTTAAACCTTGCGACTTTTGTTTGGGACTCGTTACTTTGCTTCAGCTTTTAGGAGAGAGACGTATGTGGTGGCCGGGGTAGATAGAATCGCACGAGTAGCTCGAGTCGCGCGACTATCGGTCTTTCTTCTTTGTGCTTATTCGGGAAATCATTCATTTTTGTCAATCCCTTTCATTCCTTGTTCGCCATGAACGAGTAATGTGATGTTTTGCAGGTCGCACGTAGGAACAGTATATCAGCTGAAAATGTTCGCTCTGGAAACTTGGAATGAAAAGGAATTCAAGAAATGACATACTGAAGAGTTGCAAACACAATCGCTACGTTTTAAAAGTATCTCTGCGACAAGGACAGGCAAAAAAAGAGAATCAACTAAAGTCGCAGTGCTCTAGTCGCAAGGTTTAAAAACAGTCTTTATACACCTAGACAGACAGGCAGACAGACAGATATACAGACAGGCATTTTTCTCAATAAATTTTTAGGCTCTTCTATGATCGTAATGTCATGTTTGATTGTTATCTCAATTTTTTTTTTATTCACGAATCCTAAACTTGCCTTATCTATACATCTATATCTATACACATAAATAAAAATGAAGCGTCTGTTGTGTGGGTGTCGGTCTGTCTGTCCGGGTGTATATCGAGCTGCAGCTTAACGGGTTAAGCGATTGCCTTCAAATTTGGTATGTGTTTATCTTTTGGCATTCCTCAGAGGGGAAATTGAAATTTTATTTTTAGGCTAAAAATAACGGTACTTGCCATACGATCGTTTAGTAAAGCTTATTTTTCTCGAAAACGGCTCCAACGATTTTGATGAAAATTTTCGAGTATTGTTTTTGTTGGTATTGGCTATTATTTGATTAGAACCACATATATGGGAAAAGTCTATTAACGGGACCTTTCATATAACGGTTTTTTTTTTTTAGTTTTTGACTTGCTCGGTAACGGCTCTATGGATTTCTGTTAAATTTTATATTTGATAGATAGCCAAATTAATTCTGCATATCAAAATTTTAAATAACTTTTTTTTTCTAATAAAAATTAAGTTTTGAATTTTTTTTTTTTTGAAAAATCAATATTTTTAAAACTAATCAAAAAAAATAATTTTTAATTTTAAAATCACATGAATATTAATAAACTCTAAAAAACTGCATACCAAAATTAAAAAAAAAAATAAAAAAAAAATAAAAATAAAAAAACAGGATTTTATCAAATTCCGCCCTACGACTTTCGAAATACTTTTTTCATAAATTCTTTGATATTTAAGGAGTGTGATGGCGTACTTTATTTTTACTAAAAACCGTTAAGAATTGTGGTTTTGATAGTTTTTATAAGTTAAAACTGTGTGATTTTCAACGTAAATGTTATTTGTTTTTGTCAAAGATCTTGCCGTTCAATGTAATTGGGCAAATAAGAGCAAGTACGTGCGACCCAGTCGTGCCCATTTTTTATAAGATGCATATGAAAGTATATACGGTACTTATAAAAAAACACAATTTTTAATATTTTTCGTCTGTCTGCCTATCTGTCTTTCTGTGTGTTTGTTCCGGCTAATCTCGGGATCGGCTGCACCGATTTTGACGGTACTTTCAGGCAGATTGCTGATGTTCTATGGAGTAACTTAGGCTATTTGAATTACCAACTATGTGGCGCTGCGGTGGTTTTTTTTTGAAAATTCTTATTTATGAACCGATTTTGACGGGACTTTCACAGAGAGATAGCTTATACTGTAACGAGTAAACTAAGGTTATTTTAACTACCCCTAGGTTGCGCTGAGGTATTTTTTTTTTAATTCGTATTTATGGACCGATTTTGACGGGACTTTCACAGACAGATAGTAATGTTGTAAGAAGTAACTAAGGCTATTTTTATTACTAAGTGGATCCGCAAAGGGGTAATTTTTTATTTACTAAACGATTTTCAAGGGAATAGATAGCAGGTGTTATAAGAAGTAACTAAAGCTTATTTTGTAAGAAGTAACTAAGACTATTTTAATTGCTGGTGGCTCCGTACCGTGGTGTTTTTTTTTTTTAAATAAATACATTTATTGGCGGAACAACTCCTTAAGGAGCCAAGGCCTAGTGCCTTATACTCTCAACCATTCCTATGTGTGTGTTGTTAATCTGCAAGAATGGAAGGGACCTACAGTTTACCGCCGAGTCCGAACGGCTACATGAGATGCACTCTTTCAAGACAAATTTTACTCTTGGAGTTTTTGTCAGTTCCTCGCAAGAGGCAGTACCCCGGAAAATAAGGTGGCTATGAGCGGGACTCGAACCCAGGCTCATTCACTTAGCAGTCCGACACACTAACCACTAAGCCACGGGGACTACGGTGCAACGCTGGGTGGGTAGGCTAGTAGTCCCTATTATCATAAGTAAACATGTTCTTTGGTTTCAGCAGTGCGCGCTCTTACCCACTGCGCGGTTTTGAGAAAAATGACTCTTCATATTTATACCCTCCCCCATGATTGTGCGCCAATAGTTAAAAAAAACAGTTATTGGTCCTAGATTCCTAAGCAAATGGATGGTAAGAAGAACTTGTTTTTCGAAAACGTAAAAGAAAGAAAAAAATAGGAAGCAAACTGCTGAACTGCTGAATAGTTTATTCCTTTTTCTGTTTTCTTTTTTGCCGGTTAGGTGAAGATGATGATGTGCTACGAAAATAAAAAATAGTTGAAGGGCTAGTCAAAGTTAGATGCTCAGAGATATAAGACACAATTAATTTCATTAAAAAAATATTCTATGAAAAAGGTCATCAAAGAGTTTGAGCTTAGCTTAGGCTTGCATTTTGTGAAGATATTATATAAAAGGCATCTTTAATTTACATTTTAAACACACCGGATTTTTAACAAGAACTTGACATTTTCCGTTATGATTTTATGGGCAAGTTTTTAATAATGCAGCTAGTGGGAAAATTATGATTTTCTTTTTAAATAACTGACAGGAAGTGTCACTAAAAAGAAATATATTATGCCTCGCTAGTAAATCTAAAC
This sequence comes from Platycheirus rosarum, assembly GCA_963971375.1. NCBI lineage: Eukaryota > Metazoa > Arthropoda > Insecta > Diptera > Syrphidae > Platycheirus > Platycheirus rosarum. Next base: position 129,223,417 of record OZ020509.1, on the reverse strand, counting down.
TGAACAATCAGAAATTGCTAATTTCTCCCACGTGTACTCTTTATATACACATTCATATTCTCACCCAATGTCATGCTATAAAAGTCTATTCTTTTTTTTCTTTTTTTTTTTTTTTTTATTCAAAAACTGTCTGAACATTTTCAAGGATTAGCAATGCCATTCAAAACGCATAGTCTTTAAATAAATGTATAGTTAGCTATATGAATGTACTTGAGGACGTTTTTGAAGTACATGCCATGAAACTAATACAATGTCAATGTCAATGAATGTTCATTCTTGAAACTGTACTATTGTTTTCATATTTTCCTTCTTTTTGTTCGCAAGTGTCTTAACTTGCGAATATGAAATACAGTTAAGAAAAGCAGAAAGCTGAACATACACGCGGTATTGATTTTGTATTTTTAGTTCTGGCCGGAGGTGATTCGGCAGACATTTTCTATTTCGTTTTCAACTATAGAACTATTGCCATAATCTCATTTAATTGAGAGGAAAGTTTTAATTTAATTAAAACTATTTATAGGGTTTGAAATCGAAACGGAAAGAATAGATTCTAAGGTCTAAGGATTAATTTTTTTAAAATGATCATCTTAAAAAAATATGTTTATTTGGATAAGCTTGGGATTGTAAAAGAAACATTGGCAAGAACTTGCGATTAAGTGATTCATAAATATGAAAAAATCGAGATAAAACGGTGAAGTTGAATAAAAATAAATATCTGCATATTAAAAAATAATTGAAGAGTATATAAAAGCATTACATTTTGTCGTATTTTCGTTGAAGTAGAAAAGTTCTCAAGAATATGGCATCACTTAGACGAAAGTTTTTAAATTGCGCTCTCGAAACATTGGAAAAGATGACATTGACATTATAGCAAAGTCATCTTTAGTGATGAAGTGCATTTTTGACCTAAGAGGACTCCGAAACTCAAATTCGAAGACCAGTAATTTCAAAAGCAGGTAAAAAAATTTGGTCATCATCAAAGTTCGAAACAACTACCTACACATTTCCATTGGTGTCATATGCATCTCTTGTTTCGTTTGAAGCGGTTGTTAGAGAGTGAAAGTTGCTTAGCTATGCAGGGGATGTATATTTTGTGTAGTATTTTTTATGATCTCGCTTTATGAGATTTTCGAAATCATTGTGATAAATTGGTGTGATTATTATTATGAACGCAGCCCGTAAATAATGACTTTTATTCTTAAGAAATGCAAGAGAAGCAAAATTATAATTTTATTAAAATTTATTACATAACAGAGGTAATGTTCTCAACACCTCTAGACGAGAAAATAGTCAAGTTTTAATGGACAATGGCAACATTTTGGCCTTTTTATCTCTCTTAAACAGGTTTTTGTTGTTCACATGAAAAGGTTTTTATAAAACAAATATTTAACTCCCCTTTAAGCCTCTTCTATGTATCGCTTTTCAATACCTTTACCTATTGTTGGGAAGTCTATATTTACATATGTGTTTGGCAATTGAGCGATTTCAACACATACAACTCCTTGTTAATTGGAAGTCTTAACTTCTTATTTAATAGCATTACCACAATAAAAATCAATTAATTCAAAAATGTTCATTTTAAATTTAAATGCTAGATTGACATTTAAATACAATAAAAATGCACAACCCTCATCTGACATTTTAATGTCAAAACCATTAAAACAGATACTCATTGCTTAGTTTATTATAAATGAAGCATCATGTGTACATGACACAAGAGTCATAAAGCTGAAAATTAAATATTAAATAACATGCTTTATGATAGAACATTTGTAAATTTATAATTAAAACACACCACACTTTTATGTTTACAAAGCACAGTATATAAATATTCCAAATGACTAAATTATATGTTTTAACACCCAATTTGTACAAATAGCTGAGATGAAACAAGTCGAGTGTTACTGTCCGGAATATTCCTTCTAGAATTTTCTGCAAAAAGCCGGTATTTAAGATCTTGTGCTTCTACGGATATTTACGATTTTTGTTTTAAGAACTGTTTTAAATATTTTTTTTTTAAACAAAATATATTATTATTTTCACACTAAATGTCCTAGGCAAAGTTTTATTTTTGATTTCCGACTCTTTAGGCTCTACTTTGGGCGCCATTTTTTGTAAAACTTAAATTTAGGTTTGCATTTCCATTGACAAATCTGGTCCGGAGGACAATGCGAATAGAGAGTCGTTTGAATAATATTAGGTAATAATCTAATCAAATTGCCTCAGGCAAAATCTTAATAGTAGTTAAAATGTTGTAAAGTCAATTGCTGTGGAGGGGAAGGTAAACCAGGGGTTAGATTCTGTAAAAACGAAACAAAGGCGATCGTTGGTTTTTTCAAAAACGAAAGAAATATTAGGAAAGCCATAAATGGCATTCCGTGTCGCTTATTGTTTTTTTTTTACTTCGTTTGTCGAAACACATATGATTGTCAATCAGATCGGAATTAATCACTTCAAGTTGAGTTTTATCTTGGGGATTTTTTGATCAACTTGCCGAATTGTTTTTTTTTCTGTCAAAGTTGAATGCTCAACTTTAGATTTCAACTTGAGCTTGTAGTTTTCTTAACTTGCGAAAATATCAGAAGTTGAGAGGGATTTTTCTCAAAATTTGCTGTTGACACGGATTTTTATCTTTTTTTTACACTCTGTCAGTTTTATAAATTATTAATTTGGATTCAGAAGATTCAAGTTAAGAATTTTAATTTTAACAATATGATGAAATCGGATGAAAGCATCGACATCAGCAAAACATAAAGAAAAAATATGTACACAGCTGGTCAAAAAATAGGTGTGACTATTTATTTTTTTATTAGTTAATTTTTGTTTACATTTTTTCAGTTGCATTATAATTTTTATGTTTTTAATAAAACTTCAATAACAAAGAAAATAAAAGACTTTAATAGGATCTTGAATTAATAGAACATTTTCATAATAAGTGGCCGTAACTGTCGATTGACGCATTTAAGCCTGGTCAATAAAATAGGCGCGTCTTCCTAAAGTATTAAAAATATTGATTTTATTAACATTTAATGCTGGTTACCTAAATTTTCGATTACCTAACTCTAATAACCAGAGTATCCTCCATTGTTAGCTTGAACTTTTTGGAGTCGGCGTGGCATTGATTCGACCAATTTTTGGCATGTCTGGTTGGGTATAGAATACCATTCTCTTTGAACGGCTTCCCACAATTGGTTTCCATTTGTGAAATATTGCCCCCTAACTTTCGCTTGAGTGCATTCCACAAGTTCTCAATGGGATTGAGGTCAGGGGATTGACTTGGCCACGGGATAAGAGATACTTCCTTCTCTTGGAACCGATCTTTTACGAGACCCGCCGTGTGTTTTGGATCGTTATCCTTCAGAAAATGGAAGCATGACATTTTCCAAGATATCCCTATACCCATATTTTGTTAATATGGTTTTAATGAGAAATATAGGACCGACACCGTACCAGGAAAAACATCCCCACACCATAATTTTGCCACCTCCGTGTTTGATTGTTTTTTGTGTATAGCGGGGATGGTATTTTTTTCCTTTTGGGCGTCTTACATTACGCCCGGAGTCCGAAGGAAACAAATTTATTTAAGTCTCGTCGTTCCACAGGATATTATGCCATTTTTAAGTCCTTCAGATCCATTCCAGTTCGCGTATCTAAGAGCAAATTCTTTCTTCGCACCTATTTTTTCGACCAGCTATGTAGGCGACATGCACTGATATACAATTAAACATATCCTTTATGAACTCTGTTATGAAAATTTTTACTGGTGTCATTCAAGACAGACTGTTAAACTGGATACAACAAAATAATCTTCTAAGCGAGTTTCAAGCCGGCTTCAGGAAAGAATATTCAACAGTCGATAACATATTTTCACTAACTTGCATTGCTAGATCATACCTGAACAAGGGGAAAAAGTTATATGCTTTCTTCGTTGACTTCAAGGCTGCCTTCGACTCAATCGACAGAATAATCTTCCTGGTTTCATACTTCTTCCGGGGTCAAACAGGGCTGTCTTTTGAGTCCACTTCTGTTTTCGCTTTTATTGGATGACCTTACATCGTTTTTGCCGGAGGTATTAGTTTTGCTGGTACAGTAATAAAAACTTTGATGTATGCGGACGACATTGTCATTTTTGCGGAGACTCCAAATATGATGCAAGTAATGATTAATAAATTGCAATTGTACTGCGGTAATTGGGGTCTTACAGTTAACACTAACAAATCCAAAGTATAATGATATTTCGAAATGGCACAGGGCGATATGCAAGGGAGGAGAAATGGATGTGGGACAATGTGGAGCTTGAGTTGGTGAGGGAATATAAATATCTTGGAGTCATCATTAAGGCCTAGTGACTTATACTCTCAACCATTCCTGTGTGTGTGTTGTTACTCTGCAAGTATGGAAGGGACCTACAGTTTACCGCCGAGTCCGAACGGCTACATGAGATTCACTTTTTCGAGACAAATTTTACTCTTGGAGGTTTTGTCAGTTCCTCGCAAGAAGGAAGCAAAAAAAGCCATCAACTGCAACTAGAGGGGGGTCCTTGGGAAAAATCAGATAACCCCGAGTGCTAAATATAAACTTTTCGAAGCAGTTATGAGGTCAGTCAGCTGTGCTATGCTGGTCAAGTATGGGGGTTACTTCAATATGAGGAAGTTGAAAAATTACTGAGGTATTTTTGAAAAAGATCTTTTGGTTCCCCGAAAACACACCTACATATATGCTACATTTGGAGACCGGGGTGTCTCCGCTCTACGTCTTTTCGCTCAAGTTGCATTTGTTCTACATTGCAATTCCAAATCACCGACTGCCAAATATTATCGCAAAATGTCTGCTATCACGAAAATCACAGTTCTTCCAAGAATGGTCACGGAGTTCAGCACGACATCCAGTTGGTAGAACGAAATACTGGTGATTGGAAAGACATCTTTCCAGAATTGTTGGGAAGGATTGAAGATTCTTTCTTTGTTAAATTTAAGAAGTCAGCCCAACGGAGTTGTACCCGAAACATGTATAAGCTCCTGAGATACGACCTTGGACCTAACAATTACTTCAACGACCGATACGCAATAGAAACAATCTCTTTAATTTTCAAAACCAGAGGAGAATTACTACGACTGAACTACATACCGTACGGACCTGATGGAAGTACGGAATGCAGTCTATGCAATCTTCGTGCGACAGAAAATGTTCTCCATTTTATTTGAACAAGTCCGATCCTTCAGGCAATACGAAGACAGCACTTGGGGAAAAACTATTTAAATGTTGATGAAGCTGCAAATGTCTTGAATGGTCAAGATTGGATAATGTTATCAAGCTACGTTAAAATAGCCCTTAACTACAGAAATCAAATTTTAAATGAAGCTTTTTAATAAGAAAAACAAAATATGTATTTTTATTTTTTGTTGTGATCATCTTAAAGGAGTCTAATCTTTTCAATTTCAATTTTACTTTGATCTTTATTATACATAATGTTTGAATAATACTCTTTTTTTCTGGCTGACGACGGCAAAAGCCAATGCTATACTTGTGAACTTGTAAATATATGTAAACTTTTGTAAATTATCAAATAAAATCACATTCTACTACTACTACTACTACTACTACTACTACTACTACTACTACAACTACTACTACTACAACTACTACAACTACTACAACTACTACTACTACTACTACTACTACTACTACTACTACTACTACTACTACTACTACTACTACTACTACTACTACTACTACTACTACTACTACTACTACCACCACCACTACTACTACTACTACTACTACTACTACTACTACTACTACTACTACTACTACTACTACTACTACTACTACTACTACTACTACTACTACTACTACTACTACTACTACTACTACTACTTCTATTACTACTACTACTACTACTACTACTGCTACTACTACTACTACTACTACTACTACTTCTACTACTACTACTACTACTACTACTACTACTACTACTACTACTACTATACAATTAAACTGACGGAAGCATATGGAGGTTCCATTCTAAACATTTAGAAAATAAATTTGTAGATGTGCTTAAAACATATTCCTCGCTTTTGTAACTGCAACCAAAGACTGGATCTTGCAATAACCAGAAAACGTCCATGAACAGCGTCAAATAAAAAAATGCATACATATATGTATGTACATAATAATTTATTGCCTAAAAATATAACAAAAACAAATAAAATTTAGTTTTTTTTACTTTTAAGAGATTTTTATTTTAACTTTTTCTTATATCTACTTAAATGCTAGACAAAAATCTTAAAACTAGCTAAAAATATCATCTTAATTAACTTACTGGCCCTATGCGGGCGCTCTAAATTAATCTCTAACTTAATTTTAATTGCCTTTCGGCCTAAAAATAACTTAAATTTACCTTATCTTTATCGGGTTTTATTTTTACCCAGAAAGTTAAAAAAAAACTGGTTTATTTTTATCTATTTAACTTAATCTATCTTAAACTACTTAAAAAACGAACTTAAAATAAACTAAAGATAAACTTAAAATTACTTAAAATAAACCTAAAATACTTAAAATTACTTAAAATTAGAACAGCCACAGCAAGCTTTTTTTGATTTTTGTGTTTTTTATATTTTGTTTGTATTTTTTGAAATTTTATATATTTTTTTTTTTTTAATGTACATACATATGTACATAAATGTAGGATTCTTTCATCACTTCTGGTCCTTTTTGTTAATGATGAAATGTTGTTCCTTACAATGGGCTCATCCGGTTGTTGTTTAACTTTTTTGCAGGATATTTTCTTCCCCCTGTAAACCGTTTGTACAAGCAAAAACGTCACACAAAATTCAAAAATTTCCCAGGGATATTTTAAAGAGCAAGTTGAAATCTAGCAGCCAGTTGAAAATTGTTTTTTTGTAGTAAAGAAAACGACACTCAATTTGCAAGTTGAAATCGGCAAGTTGACTCCAACCGGCGGTTGATCTCAACCAGCCGATTTGTTTCAATTTGCGATATTGAAGAAAATGGCCCTAAACTTACTTTCATCTGAGCACAAAAGTTTTTTTGACAAAACACAATTCCTTAAGAAAAATCTTTATTTTGGTGACGTGTAGCAAAATCCTTTCTCCTTATTCTGTTTGCTGGCTCTTGCCAACTTCATGGATATTGCTTTTTTGCACAATTATTCGCACGGTTTTTTAATTGACATTTTTCAGCAAATATGTTTTTACCTCCGCAGCCAAGTTTGGTGCACTTAATTGAGGATTCTTCTGCACTTGCTAATAATTCAACGCTCAACTCAACTTCCTTTGTTCTTCCAGATTTTGACAAATTCTCAAAATATGTCGTTGTTTTGTATCTTTTTATATAATGTGCCCTTTTGCAAAGGATTCTTTTTTTACAATTTTATCAATACCACCTACAGATTTTCCTTCTTCTAAAAGTTTATTAACAATTTTTCACAATTCTTTCGATGTGTAACCGTGTTCTTTCATCTACATCTTTCGTCTTGGCTCTTGACTTCTATTTCAAAATTGACTACGCTTGAGTTTCAACAGGTATACTGAATACTAACAAAGTTTTCGATTGATTTTTTGTGATCAAATCCAAGGCATTTACAATCAAAAAGTTAAATTAATTTAGTTCTCAATTTTTTTTAATGCATTTCATGTGCAAGCTCATTGCTCATGACCTTAGAAATAAATTGCACGACTGGATCGCACGTTCTTGCTCATATGTGGAAGTATTTAACTTAAATTTAGGAAAAATTAAAGTTAACATCAAAGCATTTATTCGATTTTTGTGATTTTTCGAATAAAGTACGTTAAATTGTATTGATTGAAATAATTTAAATGCCATTTTATTTCTTTAAGGAATGTTAAAAAGTGTGTTAAATAAAAAGGTTTATTTTTAAAAACTTTTTTTTTTTTTTATTTAAAAAAATAATTGAAGAATAGAAACTTAAACACAAAATTAACATATATTTGAAAACAAAATTAAAAAAAAAAAATCACTTACCCGTTTTTAAAATATTCATTTTTGAATTTTTTTTTGAATTATTAAAAATACAAAAAAAAAAGTTTTCGAAAAAAGTTATGCAAAATTACTATGGCTACATCTTCTTGAATTTCAATTTTCATAGTAATCGGATCACCAGTTTTCTAGAAAGTAAAAAAAACCGGTCCTATGGGATGTACCGTTTTTAGCCCACCATATTAATTTTTTTTTCACCAAAATATAATGCTTACCTACAGTAGTACACAGATTTTTTTTCATAAAAATTCTTGGAGCCGTTTTCGACAAAAATAAGCTTTTACATAACGGTTATATGACAGGTACCGATAATTTTTGTTCTAAAAAAAAAATTGAAAAACTCCATAACCATAAGTTCTTAATTTGAAGACGATTGGCCCAACCGTTTAGCCTGCAGTCCAAAATACATCTGTACAGACAGACAGACGGACAGAATTTTGCCAGTAACTCAAATATGTTTCTCTATCATCGTAATGCCATGTTTGATTGTTATCTGCATACAATTTTTAACAAAAAGTTTGATTTTCCCGAAAACGGCTCTAACGATTTTGATAAAACTTTCATGGTGTTATTTTTTTACAACAATACATCTTTCAGTTAGAATGAATTTTTCGAACTTTGTTCCATAACGGTACTTTGCATAGAACCGGTTTTTTCAAATGCGGTTTTATAGTAAACCATTATCCCGATTTCAATAAAATTTTGCACACATTTATTTATTTATTTTTAAAATTTTCTAAAAAAAATGGAATTTTTTAAAATAATTTTCCTAGATTTTCTTATAATGACATACTAAAAAAAAATGTAAAATATTTTTTGAAAAGTTTTTTCAAAAATCTCAAGCCTCAAGACCATTGTCGCACATTAGAGCAAGTTCGTGCGACCCAGTCGTGTACTTTGTTTTTTAGGTTTTTCGGATTTTGCCTATCGGAAGAAAATTAGTACATTTCGTAGAAATCGGAGAAAATTGTGTTCCAATCGGATAGATTGAGTCCAGTTTTTTAGCCAGATATTCTCGTGCTAGTAGAGTACAACGGGTTGAACAGGGTGTTGAGAATATTGCTGCTGTTTGAACGTCTGTCGCAAATGAACTAAAACCGTCGGTTCCACATTCTTCTCCAAAATTAGGAACGGCTGAGAACATAATATGTCAAATTTTGTAATAGGACATACTTACATACATACGTTCTCGCATTGTGAGAATTGAAAGAAGATAACCAATTTTATCGCAAAATTATCTTCAGTGATAAAAATCATTTTCCACTATGCGGCTTAGTCAACAAACAGAATGTTCGTTATTAAACAGTTAAAAACCCTCATGTGGTTCAAGAAACCCCATTTCATTCCAAAGCGTAGCTGTTTACTGTGAAATGGACAAAGCAACAACACAGACCAAATGACAGAACGGGCCTAATAATCGACTTATTAAAAGTTGCTTGACCTCGGATATTTGTTGGCCAGATTCTCTATATTCTTCGTCTTTTCGCCGCAACTTTTCATCTTCTTCATCTTCGCTTCCAGAAGTGTTCTGTTTCTATTATCGTTTTAAATTAATTTATTATGGATATTTGACAGCGAAAATATTTTATATATGTAGCAACATTTTAAATTCTGTTTAAAATTCTCAAGTTGTTCAGCCAACTTTTACTTTTTTTCGGGAGTTTAGAAAATCGAAAGTTATTAAACTCTACAGTTGAAGCTGTCAACTTTGAGTCAAGAAATACAAAATCACAAGCTTAAAACAAAAATTCTAAAATAATATTCAACTTCCGGCGAAGAAAACGCATCTTATTTATATAAATAAAATATAAAATATAAATAAATAAATAGCCTTCTTTTTAACCCTGTTGGGCTCTTTCTTCCATTTTTCCAAACTCATATAAGAACTTTTCTTTTTACTGATCTGCGTTTGGGTTTCGGCAGGTTGATTTCAGGAAACGTGGATAACCTTGGGATCTTGGTTATCTTTAACATATATAACCATCATCATCATGATCATCGGCGCAACAACCGGGATCCGGTCCGGGCCTCCTTTAACAAATTCTTCCATACATCCCGATTACTGGCCGACGCTATCCAATTGCGCACCCCAAGGCTTCGGGCGTCCTGGTCTACGCCATCCTTCCAACGTAAGCAAGGTCTTCCACGTTGTCTTCTACCATAAAAAGTACCGCAAAAGACTTTCCGAGTTGGTTCCTCTTCGCCCATTCGAGCTAGGTGTCCAGCCCACCGGAGTCTACCGAGCTTTATTTTTTCAACAACATCTGCTTCGAGATAGATTTCATACAATTCATCATTGTATCTTCTCCGGAATCGTCCTTCCTCACACACGGGGCCAACAATTCTCCGTAAGACTTTTCTCTCGAACGCGGATAAGAGATCAGAGTGCCTTTTGGTAAGCACCCAAGTCTCGGATCCGTATGTGAGTACTGGTAAGACCATAGTCTTGTACAGCAGCAGTTTGGTTTTTATGGTAAGGTTTCTGGATTTAAAGAGCCTTGACAGACTATAGTTGGTTTTGTTGGATTTCAGCAGCCGCCCGCGTATTTCTTCCTCCATGTTGTTATCGGCTGCTACTTTTGACCCAAGATAGTTACAGGACTGCACTACTTCAAGTTCGTGCTCCGCTACCCTGATGATTGTACCAACATTTCTCGCAGACGTTGCCGCCATGTACTTAGTCTTCCCTTCATTTATGTGCAGCCCCATGTATTTTGCCGCTTGCTCGACATGGTAAAGGAGTCTTGTACAGCTTGTTGGCTTCTGCCGATGATGTCGATGTCGTCTGCGTAAGCTAGTATCTGGCTGGACTTGGTGACGATAGTCCCTCTTGTTGACTTGCCAGAGTCACGGATTGCTTTCTCCAACGCCAGGTTGAAGAGGATGCAAGCCAGACCATCCCATTGTCGGAGTCCATTAAAGATGCTGATTGGTCTGTATAGCAAACCGGCTACTTTTACTTGGCTTGTGATGTTGGTCATGGTCAGCCTACATAGTCGTGTCAATTTATTTGGAATGCCGAATTCACTAATGGCCTTATAAAGTTCTACCCTGGCTATGCTATCGTAGGCGGCTTTAAAGTCTATAAAAAGATTGTATGTTGGGATATTAAATTCCAGACTTTTTTCCATCACCTGCCTAAGGGTAAAGATCTGATCAATTGTTGATTTGCCTGGTATAAAACCACATTGATATTTGCCGATTATGGTATTAGCGTATGGGGCTATCCGTTCTTGCAGGATAGAGGAGAATATCTTATAGGATGTACTCAACAATGTTATACCCCTATAGTTGCTGCATTTTGTGATATCTCCCTTCTTATGTATGGGACATTTGATGCCTTTTCGCCAGTCTTCTGGCATCTCTTCGTGTTCCCATACGTGTACTATGATTTCATGAATTGCTTGATGTAGTGTTGGCCCTCCATGTTTGATCAGCTCGCCAGGTATACCATCGGCTCCTGAGGCCTTATTATTTTTGAGCCGATTAATCGACTGTTTTATATCCTCAATGCTTCGTGGCTGCAGCATGAGATCTGCTTCTTGAAATGTTGGAGTCTCCATTTCTTCCGTGAGCTGACCGTTCAGCAGTTCATTAAAGTACACTTCCCATCGCTCCAGAATGCCTTCAGGATCGGTGATCAGATTACCCTCTCCGTCTTATGTACAGCGTGGTGTGTATTGCGACATGTTTCTGACGGATTGGTAGAACTTCCGCTCCTGGTGCGGACCTCGCTCTCTATTTCTTTCCATTTCACAGACAATGTTTTTTTCCCAGGCTGCCTTTTTTCGTCTGTGAAGTCTTTTTTAAATACTGTTCTCCATAGTAAAATAAAAATGTTTCCTCCAAAATATTTAAAAAACTTGAAATTGTGCCAAAGTAATATTTTTCATTTAAACGGACATTTAAAACCGTATTTACGGACCCCGTTGTCGTCGGTGGTCGGCAAGGTAAATACATTTTCCAATGAAGGCTTATAAGGTGACTTCTCAAGGCAATCCTTTTATGTATCACTTTATTTTGTGAGCCTAAAAATTAAAGGAAAGTCCTTTGGATAAAAGCCAAGACCATTGATGGAATTCTAAATAAAATACTAAAATTTGAATATTTGTCTGCAATTTAAAGGCAACGTACCAGCATTAATTCAATTTAATAAAACAAAAGAACTCAAACTATTTCTGGCCTAAAAACACAAAAAAAGGAACGTGGAGTGAGGGGGGTTATATGCCTACATAACAGTACAATGTCAAATTCTACTTTTAAATTCTCACAGTCTTACATTGTAACTTTTACGGTTGACATTCTTGAAAAAGAACAAAATAATGTATCTAGTCCTTTTTTCATGGATGTGTGTGTTGGTTTTCTTCTTTTTTTTTGTAGAAGGATAATGCTGTGCTTTTTTCTTTCTATCTGACTTGGTTTTTTATGCTTCCGCTCTTGTGTTGCAACCTCTTTCCTTTTTGGAATAATTGTTTTACGCTGAAGTCGAAGCCCTTTTTGTGTTCTTAAAGCAGAGGCGACAATGGCCTTGAACTTTTGTTTTCATAAAAATTCAACAAAAAAAAAACAAGACATTTCTTTTGCAAGGTGTTAATCATTAAAAAAAGGCTTTTGGCATTCTAGGTCTGAGTGAAAGTACCTTGCAACATGGTATGAATATATTAATTTTTTTTCACATTCGTAACACTTTAATGTTGCATAATATAAAATGCAATGCTATAAGCAAAAAAAGGAGAAATAATGCATAAGATAATTTCAGATTCCAAAAAGAGGAAAATAAATGTTGAGGTATGTTTACATATTGTTCATAAATTTATGTTAAATATTCAAAAATATTTCTTCCTAAAATATTTTGTTTATCTAAAAAAAAAACTTTCCACAACATTCTGTTGGTTCATCCTTTTGTTTTAGAATGAGAATAGAATCCCACGTTGCAAACTAAAATAAATCCCATAATGTATGTAGTTGTTACGCCATAGGTAAAATTTAAATAAATTGCACGACTGGATCGCACGTACTTGCTTATATGTGCGGTCACATCGTCGAATAAAATTAAAATAAAATAGAAAATTGCTTAGTGGCTGCATACATATGTATGTATAAAAATAAAAAAAAATTATTTTATTCGAAAATTCTTTAATTTTTTTATTAGTTTAAGAGTTTTTTGTTCAGAAAAACTAAGTATGCAATAAAATTTGAAAAATAAATGTTTATCAAGGAAAAAAGAATATTGAAAATCGTTCGACCAGTTTTCTTAAAAAGTCGTTTTTTTTGAAAAACTTTTCGAAAAAAATATAATTTTTTTTTAGTAAGTCAATATAAAAAAATCTGTAGTTTCCATATGAGAAAATTATTTAAAAAAAATTCGATCCATCGATTTTCAAAATAATTCGAAAACCAAATTTTTTTAAAATTTTTTTTTTGAAAATTTTGAAATGCAATATTATTTGAATTATAAATGACTTCCTGAGTGCAAAATTTTATTGAAATCAGGATAATAGTTTACGATAAAACCGCATTTAAAAAAAACGGTTATATGAGAGGTACCGTTATAGAACAAATTTCGAAAAATTCATTCTAACTGAAAGATGTATTGTTGTAAGAAATTAGCACCCTGAAAGTTTTATCAAAATCGTTAGAGCCGTTTTCGAGAAAATCAAACTTTTTGTTAAAAATTGTATGGCAGGTACCGTTATTTTCCGACTTAGAGAATAAATGAAAAACACCCCCCATATATACTACACGCAGAAAAATGATCGGTTAAAAATAACGTAAAACTCGTGTAAAACGAACTAAGTGAGACTGCTACTATAGCACCTGCAAACTCATCCGGTTAAATTTACACGAGTCTACTCGATTAGAAAAAAATTTGTATTTTACTTACTGATTCGGTTAAAGTGTACTTAGTTTTAATTAACCAACATCCCGGTTATATTGGTCTAAATTTGAACCACATTAAATCGATTAAAATAATCTATTAGCAACATTACTTTTACAAACTTAATTAGTTGCGGCAACTCAATTTCTCGGTTATAGTTTTTAGAACTAAATCTAGATAATTAATTTACTCTTTTTAAGTAACCTATCTCCTCGGTTAAAGTAGCCAATCTACTCGGTTGGAGTGGAAAATTTACTCGTTCACATAACACATATAGTGAGTTGCTTTAACCATCTTACTCATTTAAAGTAACCTATCTACTCGGTTAAAATAGCTTATTTACTCCGTTGGCGTAGCATATTTACTCGATTGGTATAGCCTATTTACTCGGTTGGAGTAGCCAATCTACTAGGTTGGAAAAACCAATCTCCTCGTTTAAATACACATACTTACTCGATTGGAGTAGACTATCTACTCATTTGAATATACATACTTACTTTGTTGGACTTGCCTATCTACTCGGTTAAAGTAGCCTATTTACTCCGCAGGAGTAGCATATTTACTCGGTTGGAATAGCTTATTTACTCGATTGGAGTAGCCAAACTACTAGGTTGGAGAAACCTACTACTCGTTTAAATACTCGGTTGGAGTAGTCTATCTACTCGTTTGAATACACACACTTAATTCGTTGGAGTAGCCTATCTACTCTGTTAAAGTATCCTATTTACTCCGCTGGAGTAGCCTTTTTACTCTGTTGAAGTAGCCTATTTACTTGGTTGATATAACCCATCTACTCGTTGGAGTAACGAACCTACTCGTTTAAATACACATACTTACTCGGTTAAAGTAGCCAATCTACTCTATATAAAGCATAAAAAAACATTTTTATTATCAATTACAATACAAAAATATTTATTTTACAAATAAAGGTATTGTAAACTTATACGATAAATTATACAATATGTACTAATAATATACATACGTTTCATAAATAAATAAAAAACCTATTAAGACTTTAAAATTATTTAGAGTTAAAAGATAATTCAAACGTTTATTTCAAAATGTCTGATTTAATTTTTTACTCAGAATTATAAATTATATAATTTACAATATAAATATCACATTATTAAATAAATTATTAAGTCATATTTTGCTATAAGCCTTACAAAGGGCTTCTTAAGACTATAAATTGTCTTCCGTTTGAAAGCATAGTTTTGGTATTAGGAATAGAATTGGTGCAATAGGCAGGCAACATCTTCGTCCATTATACGATAGCTTGATTATTTTTTTTAACAACTATTATGTCAACGCTTTTTTTTATGTAGATATATTATTTGTGAAGTTGATAAGTTAGTGTTACTTTAAGCACATTCACTTTTTTAGTTTTATTCATTTAAATTTACACACTAAAAAATTGCTTAAACCAACTGAAACGATTAAAGGCTCCGCAAATTGAAGAAATATCACTCAGTAAAAATAAACGATTAGTTTCCTATACACTTGGGTTATTCAAGCGACTAGATTGTTTAATATTCGAAATTTTAAGCCATTTGTGTGAGTTGTTTAAACCGAGGTACTATTTAATTTAAACAACTTCTTATTGGGCTTAGTGTAAATAAATGAACAGACCAGCTGTATTGGCACTTAGTGAAACACAAGTTGGGGAAAATACCGATCATTCGGAATTTTCCTTGCATGGGTATTCACTTGTGCCTTTATTCTTTGCCAAACATGGCCCCGCCGTTTACATAAGGAATGATGTTGCATATCAACTTCAACCACAATTTGGTCTGTGCGTAAACACGGAATTCAATTTTATGTGGTTAAAATTAACGGTTAATAAGCGCATCATTCTTATATGTTTTCTTTATAGAAGCCCAAATTTAAAAAGAGTTTCAAGTTCTAACGAATTTGATGCTTTGTCTGACTCCATTCAAGGAATTGTTACCCGTTACCCTCACACTGAAATCGTTATTACGGGCGATTTCAATGTACACAATTCCAGTTGGCTTCGCTTTTCTGGCCAGACAACACCCGAAGGAAGGTATGTTGAGATTTTCGCTGAGTTAAACCATCTTTCTCAGCTCGTTGATAAACCAACCCGAATTCCTGACATTGCAGGTCAAACCGCCAACACTCTAGACTTGTTTCTTACCTCCGATCCTGATAAATGCACACTTCGTGTATTATCGCTTCTAGGCACATCTGACCATTGTGTCATCTCTGCAAATTTCTCGTGCCAACTCAATTCAGTAAAAGAAAAAAACCCCAGGAGAACCGTTTGGCAATACGAGAAAGCCAACTGGGACGGTCTCAATAACTTTTTCAGGACCTTTAACTGGTAACTATGCTTCCTTGATAGTGACATTGATTCCAGCGCAGACATGGTCACAAATTTAATTCTCTTAGGAATGAGAAATTTTATCCCAAACAGGTCGAAGAGTATCAAACCTAAGGAAAACTCATGGTTTGATTCGAGCTGTAGAGAGGTTATCAGGTTAAGAAATGTAAGTTTCCGTTGTTACAAAGCCAACATCTCAGAGGAAAACCGGAAAAAAGTTTCAGCAAGCTAGAAAGGCCTGCAATGTTCATATTCGAAAAAAACCAAATTTTTACATGAGCAAAAAATTCGGCAAAAAATACTGCAATGTCCCAAAGGCAGTAAAAATTGTTGGTCATTTGTAAAAAAAAGTAAAGAATTCTTCGTCATCATCAGTTCCTACGCTCGTTTTCAACGATACCCCTGCTGTCAGTTCTCAAGAAAAGCAGATCGGCTTGCTGCCCACTTTGTGGCAAACTGAACGCTGGCCGCAGGTGTTAGAACTCCCCCTGTACTCGAGAGCGTAAATGATTTTATGGGACCAATCTTCTTTCGCACTCGTTCAGTCGCAAGAGTATTGAAAGATCTCAACATAAATAAATCCGCTGGCCCGGACTGTATCCTCGCTATTGTTCTGAAGAGGTGTTCTTCAATGCTGGCAAAATCCTTGCGTAAGCTTTTCCATCGGTCCTATTCCTCTGGACTCTTTCCGAGTGCATGGAAAACAGCATTTGTCCAGCCTATCCCCAAAAAAGGCGAATCTTCTGCACCCTCAAACTACCGACCAATTGCACTAACGTCCCTTCTTTCTAAGGTCATGGAAACGCTGATTAATTTTCAGCTTAAGAAATATCTCGAAGAACGAAAGCTTTTTAATGACCGGCAGTACGGCTTTCGTAGCAACACGTCCACTGGTGATTTGATGGTATATCTCACCGAAAAGTGGAACCAATATCTCCATCGTTTTGGGGAAAGCAAAATTATTGCACTTGATATTTCTAAGGCATTTGAATAGAGTTTGGCATCAAGCCCTTTTATCAAAAATGGGTGCATTTGGACTCGATGAATCTCTTCTAATTGGATTAGTAACTACCTTTCGAACCGCTCAATTCAAGTTGTATTGTACGGTTTCAAATCTGATATTCACAAAATAACTCGAGTATAATTGCCATATTTGGGCAGGTGCTCCTATAACCCACTTGAGTTTTCTAGATAGAATTCAAAAAAGAGCTTTGAAAATGATAGGCGACCGAACAATAACAGAAACGTTTACATCTTTTGAGCACCGCCGTAATGTTTCGTTCCTTTCGTTATTTTATCGTTATTTTTACAAACAATGCTCTAGCGAAATAGCCAGCTGCATTCCTCCCCTGAAACGATTCAACCGTAATACTCGAACTGCTAGGAATGTCCATCAGTTTACCCTTGAGCCGTACTGTTAAGTATAGAGATTCTTTCTTTAGTCGCACAACACGAATGTGCAATGCCTTGCCAGGCTCTGTTTTTCCCTCCCATTTTGATATGCAGAACTTTAAAACTAATGTGCATCGGTATCTCCTCTTTTATCCCTCCTCATTTCCCTAATACTCGTGCGGTGTTTAAACATTTTAAGGGTACACACAAACCCTTTTCGCGCGTGTAAATTATATAAAAAAAAATAGGTTCTTTAATCTTACATAAGAGATGTGCTAAATTGAATAAATGCAATTGTTTAATTTACCCAAGTTTCTTATTTAAAACATTGAATTTCGAACATTTTTGTCATAACGGAGTTTCTCGATTAATAATGAACAAGTTTTTCACTTAAAATAACCTTCTTGGGGGGTTATTTTTATAAATTTCATTTAATCAAGTCGACTTTGCTATTTTCAGCAACAATGATTACGTAGTTTTTAAATAAAACTACAATATTTTTAACACATTTTTTTTAACCCACCGAAAAACGCTCTCGCTTATATTTTTTTTCTCTCAGTGTACCCCTAATAAATACTAAATACCAAGTTTGAAGCAAATCGGCTCATCCGATTAGGCTGTAGAAGCGTGAACAGACAGAAAGACTTACAGAAAGACAGACAGACAGACAGACGGACGGAATTTCCAGACCCACTTTTTTCAGCTTCTCTATTATCGTAATGTCATGTTTGATTGTTAGTTTTTTTTTTGCACGAAGCCATAACTTGCATTATAGTACCTATAAACACTCTTGAAAATAATTTAACTCATTAGAAAACAAATAACTTCAATGATTCATTTTAATCAATTATCCTTGAGGAATTCTGATTCTGTAGAAAAAAAAAGTTTTGTCCGTATTCGATCATATTTTGTCTGCATAGTCAGATAGATATGAAATGTGTATGGGAATTCGAATTTGAATTGCAAAATTAAAGAAGAACATGAGAAGCACTCGCAATACCTAACAAAGAAAATACGTGTTAAATCAGTTTGTCCTGAAAATGTCAGAAGGATATTCGATTTTCAAATTGTCGATACAAAATTTAGAATTCAACTCTTTTTAAGAAGTTTAATCGAAAGAAAAGGGATGAATATTAAAGGAAGATTCTTTTCCTTTACTGACTTCGTTTCGGTGGGATTAATACCTACATAGCAACCTTTTGAGAAAAAAAATCCCTTCAGGCAAGGACTTTATTAAGTTTTATGTTCTACAACCCATATGAATTTAATTTACTCTAGAAAAAACCCAAGGATAACTGGAAACCAATATCAAATAAAATCTATAAAACGAAGTTAAACAAAAGCCCTCTTCCAGGTGTTGGCTGTAGGTCTTATATTGACTTTCAAACATTCAGGAGTGGAGGAATGCTTCCGGTGGGATTTTTTTCCTTCGGTTTCTGACTCCCCTCTAGGATGATAATGTGCTTCAAGCTAAAGAGGTCAACAGATTTTATTGCTTTAAGGAAGATAAAGCTTCAAAAAAGGGAGAGTCTAACGGTTATTGTGTTAATCCAAAATAAATAAAAAAGGGTGAGAGTGGATACTGGTAAATTTAGGTCAATGGAGTAAGTGGGCTTTGAAGTTACTTTAAGGGGAGTTTCAGTTTACACTTTGTGAGTTTATCAGTTTTCGATTCAGTTAATTTAGAAAATTAAGAAGCAAAATATACAATTTTTACTTGCGATTTACATATAGGGACTATAAGGCGTTATGCATTCGTAAAAAAAAATATCTAACAATCAAACATGACATTACGATGATAGAGAAGTCAAAAAAAGTGGGTCCGGAAATTCCGTCCGTCTGTCTGTCTGTCTGTCTGTCCGTATCGATATCTACAGGCTAAACGGTTAGGCCGATTTGATTCAAACTTGGTACATAGTATTTTTAGAGTGCTCTACCCGACAGTTTTTGGAATTGGCATTCTAGCTCCAAAACTAACGGTACCTGCCATATAACTTTTTTTGAAAAACTTATTTTTCTTGAAAACGGCTCCTACGATTTTGATAAAACTTTCAGAATAATGTTTTCTATGCAAAATCTATCTTTTAGTTTTAATGGATTTTTCAGAAAAAGACCGGTTTTTTAAAATCAGACTTTCTCGTTAACTAATTGACGGATTTTGATGAAATTTTCAAAATATGTAGTGTTTTATGATTTAAATAATATTGCTTATTAAAATTTTCAAAAACATTTTTTTTTAATTTTGAATAATTTTTTAAAAAAATTATTTTGTTTTTTGAATATTTTGAAAACGGATCTTTAGATTTTTTTTAAATTTTTCTCCTAGTATAAACTATAGATTTCTTTAAATCGACATACTCAAAAAAAATTTTTTTCACAAATCTGGTCGAACGATTTTTAAATGAAAAATTCATAAAATAGAAAACAGCCAAAGAAATAAGATGGCTTACAACATTTTTTCCAAAAAACGTTATGAATAGTGTTTTTTTGATTTCATAAAAATTTTTCCCCAAAATTTTATTTCAGCCCTAGCCATTAGTCAAATATAAGAAGGTGACAACCTACATACATACCTACGTATTTTAAATCATTTTATCATCATAAAAGCACACAGAATAAATAAGGAAGTCTATTTTTAACACACAAAAACAACTAACAAATAAAAAAAACTCTTCGATTACTACTGAATGCACACATTTCAATCGAGAAAACAAAAGTTTACACCTACCTATAATTAAACAAAACCACTGTGTTAACTTTTAATATTGTCTCTATACCCACTCACTTAAGAGAAGTTGGAATGTGTATCTTAATTTTAGTACCTACCTTCCTTCCAACCTTATTAAACGTATTTAATATCCTTAATAAATTCCATTAATAACTACCCACACCATACGTTTATCGATCCATCAAACATAATTAAGCTATTTCAATTAATTTGATTTCAAAAAGTTAATTATTCTTATTGGGACCTATATAGGTATCTATACCTAGAATTATTGCCCTACTGCTGATTCCCACGAATCTTTATGCCAGTTGTTCAAATTTGTCCATACCAAAATGAAAATTAAACTGAAAAAAGTCTTTCTATTAGCAAATTATATTATAAACAGTAAACAACAATTGGAAAGATAGTACACTAAAAAACTGCAAAAGCTAACAATCCTATATATTCATGTGTTTATCTCTGTGGTGACGCATGTTCGTTCGAGCTTCAAACCACAACGATTCTAAAGAAGTTGCACGTCAAAAAAAAACATTAAAATTAAATCTTTGTCCAAAAGACGCCTGCACTTAAAAAGGATTAGAACATAGGAGCAAGTACGTGCGACCCAGTCGTGCCTTTTATTTTATTAAGAGTTACTTTAAAAGGTTTTCAGTCTTATTTTAACTGTGTAGGTAACTTAATCGAGAGACTTCCTTTAATGTTTGTTTTTAAAAAGTCCAAATATATGTCTTCTTTTGAACCAAAATAATATATAACAACTCGCATTTGCGTCTTGTCACTGAAGATAATGAAGATTGAGTAGGCATCAGTGGTGACATAGCACTTTGATTTTATGTCATATCAATTCTTGGCTGGAAGTTTGTACCCCAACACAGAGACACCACATTCAGGATAAATTATTGTTGTTGATTCATATATGGCTTGTTGATACTTCGAGCTCGCACGCAAGAATATAGACTTAAGATTTTTTTAGATTAGACGCAAGTATATAAAAGCCTCTGAATATTAAATTAAATTTGTAAATCATCAGAGTTATGGTAAATAAAAATAAATTGCACGACTGGATCGCACGTACTTGTTCTTATGCTAGATAATTGCTTAGTGACTGCATATGTATGTATGTATGTATAAATTAAAATAAAAAAATAATTTTTTTTTCCAAAATTCTTTCATTTTTGTAATCAAAAATTTAATTTAATTTTTATATTTAATTAGCTTAAGAGTTTTCTCGGAAAAACAAAGTATGCAATAAAATTGGAAAACTAAATGGGTATCGAAGGAAAAAAAATATTGAAAATCGTTCTACCAGTTTTTTTTTTAAATTCGTTTTTTTTTAAACATTTGAAAAAAATATTTTAATTTTTTTTAGTATGTCATTATAAGAAAATCTGTAGTTTTCATCTAGGAAAATTATTTAAAAAAAATTCAATCAACCCCTTTTTCAAAATATTTGGGAAACTAATTTTTTTCAAGATATTAAAAAAATCAAAAAAAAAGTTTTTGAAAATTTTGAATCGCAATATTAGTTTGCCTTCTCTGAAGAGTAGGCAATAGGTTTGTCATTATCGATGAACGTTGAAACCGAAGATGTTGAGGAGTTTTTGATATTTTTTACAAATGACCAGACATTTTTCCTGCCTTTGGGACATTTAAGAATTTTCCGCCGTAATTTTTGGTCATGCAAAAACTTGGTTCTATCATTAACATAGTTTGGCCGAATTCCTGATTTGTTTGTGCTTTTTCCTCTGTGGGTTTGGCTTTGTCGGATTGGAAACATACTTTCTTTAGCCTAATAGCTTCTTTATACTCTTAATTAAACCAGGATTTTTCTTTGAGTTTGATATTTTTTACTCTGTTAGGAATAAAAGCACGCATCCCTAGACGAATCACATATGTGATAATTTTGGGACTGGCATAAATATCACTATCGAGGAAGCATAGTGACCAGTTAAAGTTACAGAAGAAATAATTATTCAAGCCGTCTCAGTTGGCTATCTCGTATTGCCAAACGGTCCTGGTGGGAAGTTTTTCTTTAACTGGATGGGTGGAGGCCGAGAACTTTGTTGAAATGATATGGAGAAGTTTTTCTAATGGTATACTTATCAGGGTGAGAAGTAAGAAAGAAGTCAAGAGTATGGGCGGCTTGGCAGGCAACATCCGGTATTCGCGTGGGCACATCAATCAGATGTAACCCGACAAACACTCGACATACCTTCCTTCGGGTGTTGTCTGGCCAGAATAGCGGAGCCGATTGGAATTGTGTACATTGAAATCGCCCGCAATAACGATTTAGTGGCATCAGACAGCGCATGAAACTCGTTAAATGTTGAACAACTGTCAAGATTTGGACTCCTATAAGTGAAACAACAATGATTGATTTGCTTACGGACTTAAAGTCCGTGTTGGAACTTTGCCCATATTGGTGAAGGCTCTGGCAAGCAATATCATTTCTAACATAAACCGACTTGACGTATATTGAAAACAGCGTTAATGAACTTATGTCAGCTATTTTAAATGCCTATACTTAATTTCTTGCCCCATCAACAAAGAAAAACGTAAGGTCGACCTCGTGCCAAGAACTATTTGACCTTAAGAAAAACCAATAAGGCATTTCTATAGAGCCAAGCATAGTAATGAAATGAGTTTTCTGAATGACATTACTTGCACTGACTCCTGCACGCAAACGCTATACTCGGTTATGAGCACTTACTTCCCTGGTAGTGTTTTTCATACATCCTATATAGATAGAGGACCAGGCATAAGCTAGATTTCAAACATAGGAAGCCAATCACACATAGGAAGAAACGATTGTGCCAATTGTGGTGAAAATATACTCAGAGGTTGTTTGAACACCACCTGTTTTTCAATTAGATGGACAAAAGCTGGCAAACTTTGTCCAACCATTTTCAGACCAATAAGCCTATCATCCGTTCTTCCTAAAACTTTAGAAATAAATTGCACGACTGGAACGCACGTACTTGCTCATATGTGCGCTCACATCGTCGAATAAATTTAAAAAAATGCACGACTGGGTCGCACGAACTTGTTCTTATATTAGATTGTTTAGTGACTGCATATGTATGTATATAAAGGGTGTTTTTTTAGACGTGTGGTTTTCAAGAAGAAATAAAACGCATATATAGTTTAATGTTATGGCCAATATATAAGCTTGATTATAAAGATAAGGGCTTGCATTATGTTTTAAAAATGATTTCGGGGAAGTGGCCGCCGCGGCTGGCTGGAATAAATTCTAGCCGAGGCCCAATTTTGTGAAAATCGGGATCGGTGGCCATCTCGTTTTGGGCCCATTCACCGAACGTGTGACGCGCTTGGTGGTCGTTCGGCTTCAATTCTTGCATGAGTTGGATTTTGTAAGCCTGTAAACCAAGATTCTTACGCAAAATCTTCCATAAAGTGGGTGAGCACATCTCCAATTGTTGCGCGCGATGGCGGATGGACTCATTCGGGTCTTCTTCGATGCTCTGCTCCACCGAAACGAACCATTATTTTGGTAATAAATTTGCACAATTTGCAAACTTGTTCGGGAGTAAGTCTATTCATTATGAAATGGCAAACCAAACTGAGCATAAATCAAGTGACAGCTGTCAAAAAGACCAACTCCGAAAGAAGTATTGCCAGATTGAAAACCACAGGTCTATTAAAATAAAAAAATAATTTTTCTTTAGAAAATTCTTTCATTTTTTTAATTAGCTTAAAAGTTTTTTTTCGGAAAAACTAAGCATAAAATTTGAAAACCGTTCGACCAGTTTTTTTTTTAAAAGTCTTTTTTTTTTGAAAAACTTTTCGAAAAAATATTTTAAATTTTTTTCTAGTATGTCATTATAAGGAAATCTGTAGTTTTCATCTGGGAAAATTATTTAAAAAATTCAATCAACCCATTTTCAAAATATTTCGGAAACCAATTTTTTTTAGAAAATGTTAAAAGTTTCAAAAAAAAAAAGTTTTTGAAAATTTTTAAATGTAATATTAATTGAATTATAAATGACTTCCTGTGTGTAAAACTTTATTGAAATCGGGATAATAGTTTACGATAAAACAGCATTTGAAAAAACCGGTTATATGAGAGGTACCGTTATAGAGCAAATTTCAAAAAATTCGTTCCAACTGAAATATGTATTATTGTAAGAAAATAGCACTCTGAAAGTTTTGTCAAAGCCGTTTTTGAGAAAATCAAACTTTTTCTTTAAAATTGTATGGCAGGTACCGTTATTTTTCAACCTAGAGCAAAACTGAAAAACACCCCCCGAGATACTCTAATAAATACCAAGTTTGAAGCAAATCGGCCCATCTGTTTAGGCGCGAACAGACAGACAGACAGACAGACGGAATTTGCGGACCCACTTTTTTGAACTTCTCTATAATCGTAATGTCATGTTTGATTGTTAGATTTTTTTTGCACGAATCCATAACTTGCATTTAAGTACCTAAATCGCAAGTAAAAATATAATCAAAACATATATTTTATTAAATTTAGGTAGCAATGCTTTCTCGAACGCCCAACAAACGTATAAAATAAAGAAGCAAATACCAAGGGCTTGTGTTCAAACTACAACCAATCTATAAAGTCCTTCTTGAAATTAACTTATTTTGGGTGAACGAATTAAATGAGATTGGCATGAGAAATATACCACTTTTAAGTAAGTACATACATTTTTCGATAGAAGAATGTTAGGGTCCATTCCTAAAGACGTTTCCGTCTTACCTTAGTGTAATATTAGAAAAGGAACCTAGACAAAGTGCAACAGCCCCTTTTATAGATCCTTGGACTTAACCAGAACTATCAGCTATTTCACTGTGTCATTGTATAGGACTTCGTTGGTATTCTGTGGATTCAAAGGCAGACATGAACACTCAACTATCCGAAGAATATTAATCAAAACATTAATCTAACGACATCAAATATTCAAAGTTTATCAATGGTGTTAAGCTTTAGTTATCAGTTTCAGAAATATGTCAGTAACTCAATAGACTACAAATCTTTGAAAAGTCAGATGAACGTCGTCGTTCAAATTGCTAAAAGACTAATCCTTAATTATGCCCATGGCCTTTAACTTTCCTCTATCAAAGTTGACATTCCAAGCCAACTATTAAGCCAAAATTTAAACCGAAGGTGAAAGTTTTTGGCAAACAACATTCTCTCGGGCATCAGTCAAGGCCCGCCAAAAGAGTCCTTTAGTGGTTGAAGTTTGTCCTTTACCCACAGCCAAGATATCAGCATCAAGAAGTGAAATATTGCAGCCTTAAATGTGTGTAAGTTGAAGTTCATTAAATTTATAATGGGTATTTACCACCATTTCGTAAATGGTGGTAAACCAAATTTTAAAATAAGACTTTAGAGCCAGTTTTATAATACAACTTGGTTATCCGTCAAACAATCAGTATATCTGACGATTATATTGGTCCGCAGCAACAACATCACGACCTGCCACTTCAGAGTTTGGGCAAACTTGAAAGCAACGGTCGTAATGCCGTTAATGCTGCGGAGCTGCGGTGGTTTTCTCCCTATCCTATAAATTATTTAAATTTAAAATAAACTAAAATAAAACTAAGGGTGCTTGTTTAGAGTGAGTTCCCTATGCCTCTCACTTTTTTTTTTATTTTTTTTTTTGTTTTTTTTTTGTTTTTTTTTTTGTTTTTTTTTTAATGATTTTTAATAAACTAACTTAATGTAAGACAAAAATCTTAAAACCTACCTTAACTATCAATCTTAACTACCTTATTGCCTAACTAATTTGTTGATTTTGATGTTGTTGAATCTGCCTCCATTGTTGTTGCCTCTGCGTCCGTTGTTGTTGCCTTTGTTGTTGTTGCTCCCACCTCTCATTCTGGGTAATGGTTGTTACCACAGGGGTTGTAACTTTTGGATTCGGATAACTAAATTCCATATTATATATTTGTGAATTAGTTATACGATCCCCCCCATTTAAAACCTTACTCCTAAAGTTATAAATACCTAAAGCTACATTAATCATATTTCGAGCAGCATTGACGTCACGATTCCATGGTATTCCACAATTTTTGCAAATTTGATACCGATGGTCGTGACGCCGACGCTTCCTATGCTCCTGTTGCGGTGATTGAGTTTTGGGATGTTTCGGCGGAAATTCCATTACTTTAAAACATTTTGAGCAAGACCGCGTCGTCATATACTCATCAACATCGATAACCCGACAAATATCTTTGCGTCGATAAAAAGCTTTTTTTAAATTTTCTACGGCTGGTTTTAAATTACGCCCGTAACTCTTCCCTTGTTCCAATGAACCATCTCCGAAACATACCAATACCTTATCACCAGACTTATTTTTTTACCAATAACTTATTTACTAAAATATCCTGAGCCCGACGATTACAAATATAGGAATCAAATTTTAACCGACAATATTTTTTTTGTGCGTATATACCCTGACTCACTTCATTAAATTTTAACCTATACTTAGTAAAATCATTATTGTAATCTATTAAACATTTAGAAGAAATGTTATTAGTTGTTCTATACTCTAACAATTCTTTTTCGTGCCTACCTGCTTTTCTTTTTCTTTTTCTTCGACGGGCTCTTTCCTTTCCCATTTGTTGTTTAAATGTGGCCGCTTTTAAAACAAAATTTGTTTCAGTCTTTTTGGTTTTATCCAAAAAGCAAGTGCCCACATAGTTAACAACGCCTGGATCAATACCTAAGAAATACTTATAACCTGAATAATCCTCCTGCTGTTGTGGTCCCGTTGATTTCCTTGTCTTCTTCGATGCTGGTCTTGCTGGGGTTTTCTTCGTGTATTTGTTAATGGTGATTGAACAATCTACACCGTTCGTCGAAAATGTCATTCCAAACGATTTACCGTTTCTCGGTTCAATCTGATTTGTTGACTCATCCAGATTTCCATAACGCGAATGCTCCAAATTAAAATACTTCCACCGGTATTTTGGAGTCGACGCTGAGAACTCTGCAGGTTTAACTCTGGTTAATTTTCCTGCTCCACTAAGTAGTTCTCTAAGCGCTAGGCAGCTGTAGCGAACGTGTTTCCGGCCATTTTTGAAGGTTGGGAAAACCTTAAAGGAATACATTTTTTTCTGGGTGAACGGAGTTAAATAAGCTTATTATACGGTACCGTTGCGATTGTACATACGCCCGATGGCGAAGGACATGAATCATCGAACGAATATGAAAAGCTGAGGGTAGAGCCGTCAGCACAACAGTTGATTGGATTATGAATTAGAATTAACAGACAAAAGATCATTTATAAAAATAGGCTTAATAGTTGGCTTAGAATGTCAACTTTGATAGAGGAAAGTTAAAGGCCATGGGCATAGTTAAGGATTAGTCTTTTAGCAATTTGAACGACGACGTTCATCTGACTTTTCAAAGATTTGTATTCTATTGAGTTACTGACATATTTCTGAAACTGATAACTAAAACTTAACACTATTGACAAATCTTTGAATAGTTGATGTCGTTAGAGTAATGTTTTGATTAATATTCTTCGGACTTCACAACTAAAAAAATGGTGCTTCATGATAGTTCTATATGCAGTGTATATACAAAGACTCAGGGTGGAGATTAAGTTTTCTAACTCTTAGTGCAAGCTAGAACCATGTTGACAATCATGGACCTAATAGATATGGACTCATGCCAGGAGCCAACTTCACTTTGGTTCCTTATAGCGCTTGAAGGAAACCGATTGGGAGCGTATCGGAATGCCGCTTTTTAAAATCCCGAAAAAAAAGTTTTAAAATCCCCAATGTCCATGGACATGGTGCCTATTTGAAGCATGAAGCATGAATGTCCATGGACATTATTTTGCAATCAAAACTAAAAGCGAGATAATAAGAAACGGGATTTTAAAAAAGCGGGATTATAACAAGCTAGGTATAGGTACCTATAGGTCCTTTAAATCAAATGAAGATGGATCGTGGTGTGGGGTAGGTATGTATTTATGAAATTTATCTAGGATATTATGTACAATAAGGTTGGAAGGAAGGTAAGTACTAAAATTAAGATACGTAAATATATTGCCTGATGAGAACACAACAAAATTCGATAGAAGAAGCCCGAGGAAATTAATTATTATTAACTAAATTAAATTGGTACTTACTTTTTTAGATGTACATATATATGTATGTTGTTTTTTTGTTCATATGTGAACCGGCTTAGCGACAAATTGGGACAAATGGGGAGAGTCCCAGCTCTTGGGTCTTATCACTGCACTGCACAATCGAAACAAATCTGGTAATTGTAACTCCGTAAAATGGGAGAATCTTAATCCCAGTCGAGATCGCAGTTGTCGGGAAGAACTTTTTGTTTCTTAATAAAAAAAAACACCACTTTTGTTTAAAACTTTTGCAGATTTTAGATTATTAAATTATAGTTAAAATCAGTCACAGCCAACTGTTTCAATTTGAAAAGCAAAAGCCAGACAAAGTTCTGGAATTACTAACAAAATCCGTTATGTATGAAAATCTCTTAAGCGTTAGCAGTGCCACCTCTGGTGCTTAAAAGATATATAAGGTGTGGTGGATTTGTTTGCTTTAAGGCTCTGTTCATATCGACTTATTTTTGCAGGTGTGTTAAAAGGTAGAAAATCTGAAATATCTAAATTCACAACGTAAGGTAACGTAATGTAGTTAATTGCACAGGGAACCGTTAATTGCAGCTATAGCTACACTCACTGAAAAGTGAAAATCTAAAATTTGCAAAAGTTTTAAAGCAGTGCTTCAAGCTAAGGAACCAAAGTGAAGAAAAATTAATAACGTAACAGGTGGCTGCGAATTGAATTTTTTATTTGTCAGCATTCAGCAGTAGTCAAAAACAATGAAAACATTGAGAGCGAAACAATTTTATTTTCGGAAAAAGTGGCTTTTCTCCATTTTTATGTGCTATAAATATTTTAAGAAGAGACAATGTTTGCATGTGCACCCACTTAATTTGAATTCTCCAAAAGAGAACAAGCAGAGTGAAGTGCATAAATTATATTTGAGATTAAATTCCAGCGAATTTTTTATTCGCAAGTTTGTGGATTGCGTTCTGATGTTGTGGATTGCGAATTTAACTTTGACAGTTCGCTGTCGTAAAGAAGACATTCTATATAGACGTCAAAACAGTTTTGAATAATTCTGTGCCAAAAGTTTACCGACAATTGAGGAGATAAACATGAGACCATTATTCATTTGGTTAAGCGGTAAATACCAAATACAGGTACCGCACCGGCAAGTCAGAGAGCGTCAGTCAGTATAAATAGTAGGGTAATTTTGGGCATTATGGCGCAGCGGGCATTATGACGCACCTCGCAAATATCATACTTCCAAAACTATAATTAAAATAAACAATTTTAGTCGATCCGACGAGTTCCGCTATACAAAAAAAAAAAAAAAAGATGCAAATAAAATTTACAGTTTTTGTGTGTTTTTTTATAATTTTACTTGGTGTTTGTATTCATTTTTCTCGGTAAGTATACAACTCTGGTGTTCGGTATGAAGAGTGAAAAGCCGAACACAGTTTCAATGTTGTTGTGTAACGAGAAATATTTGAAACGAAAACAGAACTAATTTTTTTTTTAAGTGTTATGAATAAATGGTTTTTGTGTAATATGGCGACGACAAGTCGGATGGGCTAGAAGATTTCGGGAAGAACATTGGAGCTGGATGTGGTTAAGACTACACCACTACAACCAAAAAGAACGAGTGGGTGCAATGTATCCTTTGTGGACAGTAGTCCCACGAATCCTGTACTGCACTTAAAAACACCTGCGATGGATGTGGGCGTTTTAATCAAAAAACAAAAAAAAAGCTCCCCGCCATATTACCCTCAGGTGTGCGCCATATTGCCTGCATGTAGGGCAATATGTTTTTTTTAAACTCTTTTTTAATTAATTTATTTTTTATTAAAGTAGTGCCCCGTGTCTAAGTGGTTAACGTGTTGGACTGCTAAGCGAATGAGCCTGGGTTCGAATCCAGGTCATAGCCATCTTCTTTTCCGGGGTACTGCCTCTTGCGAGGAACTGACAAACCCTCCAAGAGTAAAATTTGTCTCGAAAAAGTGGTGTACCTCATGGCAACCTACATCGCCAAAATTGTGTGTGTGCTGCGAGTTCATCATGTGCTTCGCTATAACACATAAGCTTTGAGCAATCCCTTGTCAAATATTTAAAACAGACAACATATCTGAAGGTTTAAGTCGTTTTTGAATGACATAAAGTCGTCACAGGGAGGCTGTTCCATAGTCTTGTGAGTGTGGGTGCATTTTAAGGAGAAAAGGTTCAAGTTGCTTACCGTTACGTCAAGGTATTCCTGTTTCACGGGTATATTTATTGATTTGTAACCTTACTTTGGAATTTTAATTTTATTTGACATTCAGCGAATCTTCATCCAAGAGGTGGTGGCAGTTATTTTCGGAGATTTTAATTTTATCCCCATCATTGGGGTAAAATGAAAGGTTTTGCGATTTCGGCTATGCTAGGTGCTTTTTCACTGCAAAATTTAGAATTTTTTATTTTCACTTTGAGAAGGTTTCCTAGAAGTCTATTGTATTTTCAGAGTTGCCATGGCAAATTTCTTTTGTTACTTTATCGGTTGGTGTTTATTATGCACAAATCCACACTTATGCCTAACAAAGAAATAAGGGAAGATCGGATTTTAAGATTTGTGGCATTTAGTAGATATTGTTAAATTTTTAAGCGGCGCGTCGTTATTTGAAAACAATACAACAATATTAAAAATAACATCTTCTATAGGGAGTTGGAGAAGACCTACACATGTCGAATAATTACTCCAAGAAGTATGCTTCCGGATTGATTGTTCTTCGATATTTACACATGGGTTTAGGATGACTTTGATCCCCGAAGAAAATGATTGTGTTTATATTTTTTATCCAATCTCTGATGTTGAAGCACTTAGTCGGTGAACATGCCAGGCCTTTAATGATTACCTAGCTTAACTTCTTGAGCAAGTTTATCACGGAATGGCGTCCGATGTCTTAGGCACGACGCGTACTGAAGTGGAGACCGAGTGGATTGGTAGTAACGTGGTTACTAAGTGGCACATAGCATTGCTAAAACCTATGTATATATATGAAGACGCGTTCATCAAAGTGGAGTGGCGGGCCGGTGGGATGAGATGAGCCAATCTCGTGCCTTTTTTCTCGAACAAGTTTAATTTTTAAGTTGCAAGCGTAAGGCCGTAAAAATAGACATTTCAAATTACGAAAATTCCGACAGAGCTAAATTTTAGTGGAGACCTTGTCTATCTACATCATTAAAAATAAAGTGTCGAAATTCCCCATCGATCCCATGTGTGCTTACAAATTTATTGGGGGTCACAAAAATAGTTTTTATTTGAATTTTTTAGCGAAACAGTTAGTTTTAGGATAAAAGTAGCTGAGACAAAAATGTAGATCATGCAATTATCTATACAAAATGTTAAAACACTATTTTTCCTAGGATTCATCATTTCTGAAAAAAAGCGATTCTAAAATTTACTAAAGTAAAATTTAAATTTACTAGACGCTGTTTTTCGCAGTAGCCCTAGTCCACGATCTATAGTCCAGCAAATAAACAGATTTTACCCTAAAAAACGTCGAGAAGTTGTGAATTTTCGATATAATATTTGGGATGCCCGGTAGACACCAAAATAATTTTCAACTTTCAACTCTTGTTCGTTGGATTAGAAGCTATCTTCTGGGCCGTTCAATACAAGTTGTATTGGACGGTTTCAAGTCTGACTCTTACAAATTAAATGCTGGTGTGCCACAGGGCTCCGTTTAGTCTCCAACTCTTTTCCCTATTTTTATAAATGATCTTTTGTCTGTTAATTCTAATCCATAATCCAATCAACTGTTGTGCTGACGGCTCTACCCTCAGCTTTTTATATTCGTTCGATGATTCACGTCCTTCGCCATCGGACGTATGTACAATCGCAACGGTACCGTATAGTAAGCTTATTTAACTCCGATTTATACAGCATTGTAAAATGGGGTAGTAGAAATCGTGTGAAGTTTAATGCTTCGAAAACTCAATGCTGTCTTTTGTTGTGAAAGCTAAACATACGCCCATGCCATTGCCCATGAATGGTATTTTCATCGAAGAAACCGACAATCTTTCTGTACTCGGTATGAGTTTCAACGACGACTTCCGGTGGAACGACCATATATTTAAGCCGCCAAAAATGCTGCTAAGTGCTGAGGTTTTCTGTATCGATGCAAGAAGTTTTTTCCCCTTCTGATTTGGCTATAATTTACAAAGATTTTATACGCCCGAAACTCGGGTATAACTCACACCTATGGGCAGGTGCTTCGCAAACTTCGCTACACCTCTTGAACACCGACGCTATGTCGAAGTAGTCAGCTGCATTCCTCCCCTTAAAAGTTTCCCCCGCAATACTCCTCTCGCAAGGAATGCTCATCAGTTCACCCTTGAGCCCAATTTCGAACGTACCGTGAAACATTGGGATTCTTTTTTTAGCCGAACAACACGAATTTGGAATATTTTACCCAGTGAGGTTTTCCCTTGCCATTTCAATTTGAAAGCATTCAAAACTAATGTTAATCGACACCTCCTGTCACTCCTTTCCTAACATTCAGATACACGCGAAGCTCGTTTAACAAAAATCCCTTGTGGGCGGGTTCAGTTTGTACCGGAAAAATGCTCAGTTTTTGTGGGATAGGATATGAAATGATTTATGGCTGGAGGTTTGTTTGTTATGTTTCCATACTTCAATGACTGCATGAATTTGTGAATTAAGTTGCAACGGTGCAAGTTGGGTAGGACGTGCACGTGCTCTATGTTGCAAAAATGAGCGTTAGAGGCATTGAACCAAAACCTACAAGATATCAATGTCAATCAGGGTCTCATTGGAGGTGTTGTAGTTTTGCTTGCTGGTGATTTCAGGTAGACATTGCCCGTCATTGAGAGGAATATATACTGGCGGATGGGATAATTGCGTATCTAAAAGCATCGTTATTGTGTTCCATTAGCAGCGAACTGAGAATTGCGAACAATGGTCGCAAATTTTGACATTCTTTCACGGGTGGCTGCGAATTGAATTTTGTATTTGTCAGCATTCAGCAGTAGTCAAAAACAATGAAAACATTGAGAGCGAAACAATTTTATTTTCGGAAAAAGTGGCTTTTCTCCATTTTTATGTGCTATAAATAATTAATTTGAATTCTCCAAAAGAGAACAAGCAGAGTGAAGTGCATAAATTATATTTGAGATTAAATTCCAGATAATTTTTTATTCGCAAGTTTGTGGATTGCGAATTAACTTTGACAGTTTGCTGTCGTAATGAAGACATTCTATACAGACGTCAAAAACAGTTTTGAATAATTCTGCGCCACAAGTTTACCGACAATTGAGGAGATAAACATGAGACCAGCATTTATTCGGTTAAGCGGCAAGTCAGAGAGCGTCAGTCAGTATAAATAGTAGGGTAAGTTCGGGTATTATGGCGCAGCGGGCATTATGGCGCACCTCGCAAATATCATACTTCCAAAACTATAATTAAAATAAACAGTTTAAGTCGATCCGACGAGTTCCGCTAAACAAAAAAAAAAGATGCAAACAAAATTTACAGTTTTTTTGTGTTTTTTATAATTTTACTTGGTGTTTGTATTCATTTTTCTCGGTAAGTATACAACTCAGGTGTTCGGTATGAAGAGTGAAAAGCCGAACACAGTTTCAATGTTGTTGTGTAACGAGAAATATTTGAAACGAAAACAGAACTTATTTTTTTTTTTAAAGTGTTATGAATAAATGTTTTTTGTGTAATATGGCGACGACAAGTCGGATGGGCTAGAAGATTTCGGGAAGAACATTGGAGCTGGATGTGGTTAATACTACACCACTACAACCAAAAAGAACGAGTGGATGCAATGTATCCTTTGTGGACAGTAGTCCCACGAATCCTGTACTGCACTTAAAAACACCTGCGATGGATGTGGGCGTTTTAATCAAAAAACAAAAAAAAAAGCTCCCCGCCATATTACCCTCAGGTGTGCGCCATATTGCCTGCATGTAGGGCAATATGTTTTTTTTAAACTCTTTTTTAATTCATTTATTTTTTATTAAAGTAGTGCCCCGTGTCTTAGTGGTTAATGTGTTGGACTGCTAAGCGAATGAGCCTGGGTTCGAATCCAGGTCATAGCCATCTTCTTTTCCGGGGTACTGCCTCTTGCGAGGAACTGACAAATCCTCCAAGAGTAAAATTTGTCTCGAAAAAGTGCATCTCATGTAGCCGTTCGGAATCGGCGGTAAACTGTAGGTCCCTTCCATTCTTGCAGATTAACAACACACACAGGAATGGTTGAGAGTATAAGTTACTAGGCCTTGGCTCCTTAAGAAGCTGTCAAGCCAATAAATTTATTTATTTATTAATTTTTTATTAAAGGCCTTGACTTATCATTTGTTTTTAATTTATTTATGTTACTTTTTTCTCTAATTTAATAAAAAAATCACTGAATTATAAATCGTTGTTCGTAGTAAAGTTATTTCAGATTGACATTAGGTGCGCCATAATGCCCGAACTTACCCTATAATGTCAAATGTGTGTTAACGAAAAATGTCAATATTATTGACGGTTATGCAATAACAAATTTAAAAAAAAACTTTTAAGGAAAACAAAACAAACAAATAAACTTTTTTCTCTATTTTCTTACCAATGAAATTATTTTAGGTTCTATAGAGAATCCCTTTTCAATACAATGTAAGCTATAGACACAAAAATTCTTTGAAAGCATTCCTTTGAAATTCTTTGTTATCCTGGTTTTCTGGTGACTACACAAAGAATTCAAACCTTTTTCGTTTTTTTTTCCAACTAAACAAATTCACAAGCAATTCCGATACACTTCACAACACACCTTTAGTTGTGCATAATTTAATAGAACCTCTTCTCTATTTATTTTCAGCCATACCTATTTTCTACATCCTAGCTGTGGTACCGGGCCTAATGCCTTGGGAGAATGGATATCGGTTTTTGTCATTCTGCCATGTTTTCGGATCGCTTGCGCCTTGGTGCGGAAGTTTCGTCTACCACCTGTTCATGAACATCGAGAAGGGTGAGGATGTCTATTATCGTTTGCTGAAATTGGATATGGTCGGGATTTGGGTCAGCCAAAGTTTTGGTAAGTATATACATACATATCTACACCTAAATACATATAAATACCATTAAAGTTATCTTCATAATGCCAAAATAGTCTCCTTGGATTGTATATAGATACTTTTAGTGCTGTCCTTTTCAAGTTGTTTTGTGTCTCATTTCTCATAAGAATTTCTTGAATGTCAGTTATGAAACATTAAATTAAATTTATCTAATTAGAGGTGATTGAATTGATAGACAAGTAGTTGATTGTGACGTCTTTGAATGTCAGTCGAGGCACGACCAATTAGAATTTAATTACTGTTTTAACGAGGCAAATTCTAGGAATTCGAAAATAATCTGACACAAACAACTATTGAGTGGTTAAATGGGGAAGTCAATAAGGGTAGCATGTCCTTAGAATGGGTTTGTTCATTAAATATTAATAATTATAACAGCATGAATAGCGTGGGGGTGGGGGAAGGATTATATGAGTAGAAAAATGTGGTTTGAATAGGAGTCCACACGGGACTGGATAGTGTGCTTGGGTAATAAAATGGCGTACGTTTTGCCCCTTTGGATACCATAATCACACCGATTATGGACAACGTTAGTTAGATATTAACACGAATTAGCTTGACGTTTAATGAGAAGTGAAAGGTTCATGTCTGATAAGCCCTTACATTGCATTAGCTACTTAAGAGGGTATTATAGAAGAGTTCCAGGATTCAGCATAGAGCCATCATGAAGTCGTTAAATAAATTCAGTTGTATTATTAAAAGGATTTCATCTTGTTTTATGGGAACATAACTGTTGAGAATTAATAACATCATAGCACAGATACTATGGTTCTTCTCTGTTATCTGTGATCATAGTCTTTATTGTGTATTCATGAGTCCTTTTAAATTTAGTGAAATAAATTATTTGTTTTTGTGTAGAAATATTGTGTTTGAAATGGAAATATATAAAGAGCGAGGTCTGCACTGGGCGCGGAAGTCTTACCAATCCATCAGACATATGTCACATGAAGCAAATTCATACTGTAAGGATGTAAAGGCAAATCTGATCACAGATTGTAGAGCCATATCGGAGTGCTGGGAAGTGTACTTTAATAAATTGTTGAATAGTCAGACTCCACCATTTCAATAGGAAGACCTAATGCTGCAGCCACCAAACATTCCGTAATTTTAACTGGTCAGTATATGCTTGCTCGATAATGACATTGATGCCAGTGCTGAAATGATCACAAATAAGATTTTTCTAAGGATCTGTGCTTCTATTCCAAATAGAGAAATAGGGATCAAGCCTAAAGAAAAGTCTTGGTTTAACTCTGAGTGTATAAAGAAGCTATCAGGCTTGAAGAAGTAACTTTCCGATTCTACAAAGCCCTTAAGAGGAAAATCGGAAAAATCTCAAGCACGTTAAGGAATAGAGTTGCAACTGCATTATTAAAAGAAGTAAATTGTTGGATGACCAAAAATTACGGTAAAACATTCTGCAATGTAAAAAAAACATTATCTTCGGTTCCAAACCCTCATCGCCAATTGGACGGATCAATTCTTTACTCTTCAGAGAAAGCACACGCTAACAGCCTATTTCGCTCTACGTTGCCACACAGCACCGTTGCCCCTCCTGTCCTCGAGAATGTAAACTTTTCGATGGACAGATTTTTTTTCGCACTCGTACAGTAGCAAGAGTTTTCAAAGATCTCGATAAACATAATTCCACTGGCCCGGATTGTATATCTCCATTCTTCTGAAGAGCTTTTCAATCGCTCCTACTCTTCTGGATTTTTTCCTAGAAGATAGAAAGCAGCTGTCCCCAAGAAAGGTGACCCCTCCTCCTCCTTCTGGACCGTTCAATATAAGTTGTATTGGGGGGTTTCAAGTCTGATTCTCACAAAATAAATGCTGGTGTGCCCCAGGGTTCCGTTCTGTCTCCGACTCTTTTCTTCATTTTTATAAATGTTCTTCTGTCTGTTACATCTAATCCACAAAAGTGTTTTGCTGATGACTCTACCATCAGGTTTTTATATTCGTTCGGTGGTTCAAGTCCTTCTCCTTCGGAAGTACAATCACAACGGCACTATATGTTGAGCTGATTAAACTCCGATTTGGGCAGAAAGGTAAATTGGGGCAAAAGTAATCTAGTGGACTTTAATGCTTCGGAAACTCAATGCTGTCTTCTGTCATTAAAGGTAAACAAATCCCTCATGTCATTGTCCATAAATAGCACTTGCATCGAAGAAACCAAAAAAAAAAGTTGGTTGTCTGTAAAGTCGATTTACGGAGGATAATTTTACGTGATAACGTCATAAGAAAACATTGATGGCAGCAACAACAACATACTGTCGGTTAACTTACACCCACAAACCCTTTCGTTAAATCCACACAAACACACCCCAATATCTACATCTAATTTCTACTCTAACAAAACTCCGCCTATTTTGTATATCTTTTTCTCTTCTTGTACTTTTTCAATTTGAGTGGAATTAATTTGGGAATTTGCGCCTGTTCTTGCGATCGATTTTGGTTGAAAGAACCATAGTATCGCAGCGTGCGTCACTTTTCTTATCAGCATTATTAGCATGAGTCTTATCAGCATTATCAGCATGAGTCTTATCAGCATTATCAGCATGAGTCATGTTATTCGTATGTGTAGCCTGTCATCGATTTATAAGACGTTATCACGTCAAATTTTCACTACACTACGTTGACATACATACCGTGAACGATGATCGCCATTGTAAGGATCATATACCAAAAAATGCTAAGTGCTTAGGTTTTCTTTATCGGTGCAAGAAGTTTTTCCCTTATGATATGGCAACAATTTATAAAGCGTTTATACGCCCAAAACTTGAGTATAACTCCCATCCCTGAGTAACTGCTCGATAGAATGCAAAACAGAGCGTTAAAATTGACAGAAAACACTTGCTGCATGTCACTCTCTAACACCGACGAGATGTTTCAAGTTTCATGTCTTTCCTTATTTTATCGCTTCTTTTATACAAAAATACTCACAGATAGCCAGCTGAATTCCTCTCCTTAAAACTTTCACACGGAATACTCGTCTGGCAAGGAATGCTAAGCCAGTTGCACTTGATTTCTTCACCCAGATCGAACAGGCGCCACAAAACCTGGGGCTCCATTTAAATGAAAGGAAAACCAAAATACATAGTGGCTACGCCCACGAGAAATGTTGGTTCAATTATCAGTGTATAGGAGCATGAATTAAAAGTAGTGCTATCTTTTAACTACAGTGGGTCAAAAGTTGAAGTCGCTAATACTATGAAGAAAGAAATACGCGAGCGGCTGATAAAATCCAACAAAACCTACTATAGTTTGTCGAGGCTCTTCAAATCCAAAAAACCTTACCATATAAAACAATCCGAGACTTAGATGCTTACCCAAAGGCTATCGGATTATAAAGGCACGTTTGAAAGGAAAGTCTTACGGAGAATTGTTGGCTCCGTGTGCGGGGGAGAAAGATTCCAAAGAAGATACAATCATGATCTGTATGTTGTTGTGAAAAAGATAAACCTCGGTAGACTCCGGTGGGCTGGACATCTAGTTGTATTAACAAAGAGGACCTAGCTTGGAAAATCTTTTGCAGACAACATGGCAGAACTTGCTTGAATTGGAAAGATGGCGTAGACCCTAATATATACACCAAATTGAAACTCTGTTTGAGGATGCAGTGTCTGGTGAAGCTAGTGTTGGTTGGTATCATCCCGTATATGTATATCAAAAAAAGCACATCATTGCTAAAGACGAGAATTGAAAAGTTGATATCCTCTTCCAAACTCTCCGAGGCCATTACGCCAACAAACAGCGTCGTCGGTTTTGAATTTTGACTTTCTGGATCAGTTGGATATTGAATCGACTGCTTCAAATTCTGCTGTACATTTTAAAGACCGTGGCCATGTTCTTACCTATCTTGTGTTGGAATATTGGCTGATTTATTATCGAACCTGTTCTCAAATTTGGCCACCAAACGTTTGAAAAGTCGACTGAAAATGTCCAGTACCTCTACCGTAAAATGGACCCAACTTTTACACTAACGAACACTTATTTTGGTAGTAAAGATTTATCATTTGTACGTGCTTTTCAATCGTGTAACTCGCCATAGTAATTTGGAATCAGTTACTGAATAATATACCACAGATTTCATAGATGTTAGTAAAACAACATGACTACCACCTACCGTCAAAATCTTCCAGCGCCAAATTTAATGATGCTCGGTTGAGTTGTAAATGCATAGAAACGTAACAAACTACCAACTTTACAAAAGTAATTATAATATTAGTCAGGGTAAAGAGTTCTATAATATATAGACTTATAGAAATGTTGTCTTGTAGCGAATTCACAGAGTATAAAAATCAGTCTTCTCGATTTAGACTCTGATTGATGGAACCTTACACTGTACAGTCTTTTCAACAAAAAAAAAAAACTTTTAAAGCTGACTACAAGTATTATCTTAAACATCAATCCATATTCAGCGAAGATATTTAATCTTGAACTTTTCTCTTAACAAGAATACAAAAAAACATCATTCTTGCATATAAATTTTCGTTGAAACAGAAGTTTCAAAAATTTACAAAGAAAAAAAAATTGTTAAAACTGATCGTCAAAACTCAGCAATGACTAATGGTTTCTTTTATTTCGAAAAGTGCTGCCAAAATACCGTTTACATACGAGAACCCGTAAAATATCATTCATCATTAAAAATCTCTTCGTTCCAGCATTCAGGTCTAAGTGTTTGTGCCATTAAACTAAAAATAGTTAGTCCTTGTGCTGAGAAAAGAGCGTTAGCTATGCCAAGTATCTATCTGTTGCCTCGCCCTTATTTCGAATGGGTTTCAAGATTTTTTTCGCTTATCTTGACACACGTGCAAAAAAAAACTATTGGCAAACTCTTAAAATATTAGTTTCCAAAAATCCCCATCAATCTCAAGATAAAATCAAGCTTTGCAGTTCTTTGTTTGAACTATGCTATTTACCAATAAAAAAGATAAAATGCTATGCAAAGATGCCAACAAAAATTCCATCCCCAGTTTTCCATTTTTCCCGTATCGCACAATAAGATTGATGGTAAATAATCTGCTGGCAAAAAGAAATATCTTAGAACCAATGGATGCTGTAAATTAATGGATCACCCAACATCATACGCAAACTCTTCACCAGGATGAATTTTTTTTGCAAGACACATTAAGCTATATCTATCTTCTCACAACAAAAGATACATCTTTCCATAATGTTTTGTTTATTCTCACTTTTATGTTATTTATACTTTTTTTGGAGATAGATTGCATTCATTTATCAATCTTACCACTTTTATATAAGTTTTGGAGTCTGGAGTTGTCTGTTGAATACACATATTTCTTGCAAGGATATCTTTATGTGTTCCTTTCTTTTTGGTCATCCTTTGACATAGGATATTCAAATTTTTGGGTTTGCATGTTTTATTCAAAACCATCCGTTCAAACAGACACATTCATATATGCAATTTAGTGCTCAAAGATCCTTTGGAATCCTTAAATCCTTTATTATTCATATTAACTTTGGAATTCGATAAATTTATAAATTGACTTAAACTTTCTAATTGCAGGTGCTCTACCCCTGGTGACGGCAACGACGCTTTGCTTTACATTCAAGTGGAAATGGTGTATAATCGTTTCATACTGTTTGCTCTCCTTGTGGGGTCTTTACAAAGTAAGTAATCTAAACGTCACTTTATTGTGTCACCCTATGGAGTATAATGTAGTGTTATTATAATATAGAGAACAATTTATGTTTAAACTCTTGGCTTTTGTGCAGGAGGAAGTCTTCTGTGAACACATACAACATGTCAAAGTACATACATCGTGATTAACTTCCTTTTCATCGCCAGGGATTCTTGGCTTGATTCTGCGTTGTGGGTTACTGGGCGACTATCTTAGTATCAGTTTGAAGGAGGATTTCTTAAGTACTTATCCATTGAATTGAGGTGGTTATCACAGCTGTGAATACAGAAATGGGAAGAGCATCCATGAGATATACTCTGTGTGATTTAATTTTATTCCAATGTCAGTCTTCCTTCTTTTGTGAGGGTTGAGGGATATTGGTAGAGATGGATCAACATCTCTATGGCTTCTAGTTTGTGAGGATGGAATTTTCTTATGGTGATGTGTTTGCAATTTATTTGTCCTTTGCTCTTTCAGCAGCAGTCAGTCAGCCTACAACATCTAAAAACACACAAACACAGTATTTATGCACGAATTTCACATTCTTGGGAAAACAATGTTTGTTAATGGCCGGGTTGAAATCGAAACGTAGTCGTCCACTGTTGCCAAATGGGTTTTTATTTCTTTTTGTTCAAGCTGAGAAAAAAGGACATTTTGTAGGTCGGAAACTATATAAAGAATGTAATATTTTTCTACTCTTTTTTGTGGTAAAAAACAAGACATTGTAGGTAAGCCTGGACTCTATGATTAATAATTAACATTAGGCGAGATTCGAAAGGCACATCCATTAGCAGCAAGACATTTTATGACAGCTAAATGGTAAAAGCTTGCTTTGAGAGTTATAAAACGGTTTTACCCAACATTTTAATGACAGCTATTACTAAAACCTTAATTCAGATGTTATAAACCATATTAAACAATGCACTTCACGTTTCTTTTTGATGATGTGGACTGTGAACGCTTGTAAAGATGTTTAAAAAAATAGGTTTTGCTTTTGCCGACAAGCAAATAATCATTTTGTTTGTATAAGACCTTTCAAGGCAAGCCTTATATACATTTCTTGCATTTGTCGTAGAGAGCTTAAAAGCAGTAATATTTAATGTAATATTTTTTTTTTTTTTGTAAATAAGTTGGGAAGGCCCTATACAGGCTATTTTGAACATTTGTCTGCAAATTTTATATAAAACTTGCCAAACTGACCTTAAAGGCTTTAAAGCAGTTATTTTTTTAATTTTCAGAGTTTAAGATGTGACAAGCTAAATTATTCGTTCTGAACCACTCCTAGTCCTGTTTAAAATCTTCATTTTCCTAGTTTTAGGAAGAGAGTTAATATTATTATCTAAGTCTTATACGACACCACCGACACCACCTCCGATAACGGATTCAGGCTAATTGACTTTGCTGCGGGGCCAAATATTGTAATAGCTAGTACCATGTTCCTACACCTCAACATTCACAAAGGGACATGGAGATCGCCTGATCAATCCACTGTCAACCAAATTAACCACATTGCGATCGATGCAAGGCACTACTCCAGTATGATGGATGTCCGAACCTTCCGAGGGGCAAACATTGACTCGGACCTACTACCTCGTTGTAGGCAAGATACGACTTAGGATATCACGACCCACGCCAAGAAGCAAGTTTAACATCGGACGGCTGCAATCGCAAGACATCTCCAGATGATTTTCCGATCGAGTCTGAAATAACCTCCAAAGGAGTCCTTTACCGCCAGCATCAAGTATTTAGAACCAGTGGCAACATTGCCAAAATGCCATCAGGGAAGCCGCGACTGAAGTGCTGGGTTTTACACGGCCACCACAACGAAACCCCTGGTTTGATTATGGGTGTCGGCAAGCACACGCAGCTAAACAAGAAGCATACAAGGCGGCGCTGCAAAGAAGAACCAGAACTACCCGTGCACTCTACGAGCAGAAGAGGAAAGAGGAACACCGCCTTCTCAGAAAGAAAAAAAGGGAACATGAGAAGCGCGCGATCGAGGAAATGAAGACCTGTTATTGCAGGAATGAAGTTCGAAAGTTTTACCAAAAGGTACAAAGAAACT
Source organism: Platycheirus rosarum (assembly GCA_963971375.1). NCBI lineage: Eukaryota > Metazoa > Arthropoda > Insecta > Diptera > Syrphidae > Platycheirus > Platycheirus rosarum. The sequence goes on along the minus strand of OZ020509.1, from coordinate 129,180,191 downwards.
GTCAAAAGTACAAAGCTCGAACTGAAGCTTGCAAAGACGATCAAGGGCACATCGTAGTGGAATAGCAGTCGATGCTGAGTATATGGAAAAACCATTTCTGCAGACTGTATAACGGCGATGACGAAACGAATTCCGCTGTCAGACAGAATGGTCCACTTTATCTGGGCGGAGTAGACCAGCAATTCCGACCGAGCAACAAAGTCGCCGGAGGCGATGGCCTAGCTGCCGAGCTCTTCAAAGCTGCAGGCGATGACTTGGCTATATGTATGCACCAACTCATAAGTAAGATATGGGTAGAAGAAAGCATGCCCGCTGAATGGAATCTCAGCATAATTTGCCCGATCCTTAAAAAAGGAGACCCTCTGAGCTGCACCAACTATAGGGCTATCAGTCTCCTCAACATCGCCTGCAAGATCTTTTCTGCTGTATTACGTGAACGCATAAAGCCATTCGTCAACAACCTGATAGGTCCATATCAGTGCGGTTTTAGGCCAGGAAAGTATTATCGATCAAATATTCACATTACGCAGATCTTGGAAAAAACCAAAGAACTTCAAATCGATACCCACCACCTTTTCATCGATTTCAAAGCCGCGTACGACAGCATTTATAGAAACGAGTTATATAGAGCAATGTGTCCGTCTGTGTAAAATGACGCTGTTCCGTCAAGGTCGGTAAATACCTCACCGACACCTTTAAAGTCAAAAAAGGATTTAGACAAGGCGATGCGCTGTCATGCGACTTTTTCAACATCATACTTGAAAGAATAGTGCAGAACTCTCACACCAACACCAGACGCACGATCTTTGAAAAGTCCGTCCAATTACTCGCATACGCCGACGATATTGACATAATCGGAAGAACTAAACTGTCCCTTTATAAGACCCTCATCATCCCAGTCCTGCTCTATTGTGCAGACGCATGGACGCTGTCAAAAGCGGATGAGGACACTTTAGGCTGTTTCGAGAGAAAGATTCTCCGAGTGATTTTTGGTCCCGTATGCATAAACGGAGAGTGGAGCTTTACCGGCTGTACAGCTACACAGACCTAGCCAAAAGAGTAAAAATTCAGCGTCTCAGGTGGCTGGGTCATATAGAGCGGATGGACATCAATGCTCCGGCCCGGAAAATCTTCGAATCAGCAGTAGAGGAAGACCGAGACTCGGGTGGCGCACACAAGTGGAAGTGAACGTCAACCGACTCCACGTGCGAAACTGGAGACAGCTAGCTAAGGGCCGAGCTAGCTGGAGAAGCTTGTTGGTTGAGGCCCATGGGACGGGACATGTATAAGAAAGTTCAAAGCATAGAAAGAATCTCGCATTCTTTATCAAAGTTGGTATGTACCAGGGAAGTTTCTTGAGTCCTTTGCTCTTTATTCCTATCGTTGACTTTCTTCTAGAGGATTAGAAACGGAGCTATTATAAGTGATGAATGTTCTACATCCTTGCATCAAGGGCGTGATGTACAGGTATACGCTAGGGAAGAAAATGATATCGCATTAGTGCGAAAAAGATTGTATAACTTTAACTAGGCCTATATAACGGGTGATTTTTTTGAGGTTAGAACTTTTTTAAAAAAAAAAACGCATAAAATTTGCAAAATCTCATCGGTTCTTTATTTGAAACGTTAGATTGGTCCATGACATTTACTTTTTGAAGACAATTTCATTTAAATGTTGACCGCGGCTGCGTCTTAGGTGGTCCATTCGGAAAGTCCAATTTTGGGCAACTTTTTCGAGCATTTCGGCCGGAATAGCCCGAATTTCTTCGGAAATGTTGTCTTCCAAAGCTGGAATAGTTGCTGGCTTATTTCTGTAGACTTTGGACTTGACGTAGCCCCACAAAAAATAGTCTAAAGGCGTCAAATCGCATGATCTTGGTGGCCAACTTACCGGTCCATTTCTTGAGATGAATTGTTCTCCGAAGTTTTCCCTCAAAATGGCCATAGAATCGCGAGCTGTGTGGCATGTAGCGCCATCTTGTTGAAACCACATGTCAACCAAGTTCAGTTCTTCCATTTTTGGCAACAAAAAGTTTGTTAGCATCGAACGATAGCGATCGCCATTCACCGTAACGTTGCGTCCAACAGCATCTTTGAAAAAATACGTTCCAATGATTCCACCAGCGTACAAACCACACCAAACAGTGCATTTTTCGGGATGCATGGGCAGTTCTTGAACGGCTTCTGGTTGCTCTTCACTCCAAATGCGGCAATTTTGCTTATTTACGTAGCCATTCAACCAGAAATGAGCCTCATCGCTGAACAAAATTTTTCGATAAAAAAGCGGATTTTCTGCCAACTTTTCTAGGGCCCATTCACTGAAAATTCGACGTTGTAAGTCTATTCATGATGAAATGTCAAAGCATACTGAGCATCTTTCTCTTTGACACCATGTCTGAAATCCCGCGTGATCTGTCAAATACTAATGCATGAAAATCCTAATCTTAAAAAAATCACCCGTTACATGCCTAATATAAATACAAAATGCTTAACGGTTTATTTAATTGTTGAGGATTGTGATCGATCAAAGATGGTGGATCAAAGATCTTGGTATGGGAGTGCTTTTCATTCTACGGCGTTCATCAAATACTCAAGATTGATGTCATAATTAACCAAAATGAGTACTTGGGTATCTTCGAAAATGTGATGCTGCTTCGAGTCAAGAAGCAATGCCGCTCTGAGGGGTATTTTGGGTTAACGAGATTCAATATTTTCATTGTTCGGCATATTTCCCCGACCTGAATCCTATTAAAAATCTTTCAGGAGACGTTAAAAGGGTAGTAGACAATGATTAGCACACAAACAATGCCCAACATTGACCAGATGACCAGAGCGTTGTGTGCGGTCGGTGGACTCTATGTTTCGCCATTTCAAAGCTCTCTTTGAAAATCAAATACAAAATACATTTGTATCAGTTTGATTATGACGTTATTTCTAATTCTAATACATATATTCAATATTAACTACAACTATTTCCCTGTTATCATTGAAATTAATATTTTGTTAGTTTTTGTTTTATTTCATTGCTCGTAGTTGAAATCATTGATTATGTATCTTTCTCTTCAATCATTTTAATGAATAAAATTAATGTATGCAAATAAATAATTTAATAAAAAAGAGTTGGTTTACGGAGGATAATTTTACGTGATAACACCTCATAAGAAAACATTGATGGCAGCAACACCAACATACAGCCCGTTAACTCACACCCACAAACCCTCTAGTTAAATCCACACACACACCCCAGTATCTACATATATTTCTAACAAAACTCCGCCTATTTTGTATTTCTGTTTCTCTTCTTGTTCTTTTTGAATTTGAGTGGAATTACTTTGGGAATTTGTTCCTGTTCGCCTGGTGCTTGCGATCGATTTTGGTTGAAAGAACAACAGTATCGCAGCGTGCGTCACTTTCCTTATCAGCATTATCAGCATGAGTCTTATCATATGTGTAGCCTGTCATCAATTTATAAGACGTTATCACGTCAAAAAATATATCATTTACTCTTTTATTTTCAACCCACTGCTATTTTTGTGTTCGCAACTCTAGGTCTGCCACGTTGCCTTGAATCATAAAAAATAAATGCAGGCCTTTCCGAGCTGGTTCCTGGATAAAGAAATCTTGTACAGCTATAAAAAATAATGTATTTTGGAATGTTAAATTCCATGCTTTTTTAATCACTTTTCAAGATCATATGAACTGTTGATATGCATATGCCATATTGTTGGCCCTTCGTCTTTGATCAGCCCTCCAGGAATACCATCGGTGGCTGCAGCATGAGGTTTCCCTCTTGAAATTATGGAATCTTCATTGCTTCTGTTAGCTGGCCATTTAACAATTCCTTAAAGTACACTCCACAGCGCTCCAGAATGCTTCGATTTGTGAACATTTTATATAAATGTAATACATTTAAATGTACTATCTGACCCGGCAAACGTTGTTGTGCCATATAAATTATTTCTAGTGAATATTTTTGTTGTTAAATAAAAAATAACGAATACATACCTATATTATAATTGCTTTTGAATGCCTTAACGATCGATTAAATTGATACACTGCGATTGGTAAAATAGAACGATCGTTTATCGATAAAATAGAATGAATAAAAGGAAATTTTGTTTGACTTATTTATTCGCACTTGAGGATAGATTCCACGTATGTTAATGTCGAGCAAATACGTAAAGTTTTGTTATTGTTTGGGGTGCCTGTCAACGACGACTGCTGGGTCTTAAAGTTAAAATCGTCTACGTCCTTCTTTTTGATATGCAATTGCGATAATCTCATACGAACATTTTCATTATAATTTTTAATTTGTCCGTCTTTTCTTTTCGCTCTACTATTTCGCACGTTTCTGCTTTATTCATTCGATGGCCTAAATGGGCCCCCTTTCCGTGTTGCTGGCATTAATCACTGTAGCACACACATACGTAGACCAAATTAATGTACCCACTGATGAAAGCGGTAGGTATGCAGATATTCTTTCACACTTTCACAGTCACAAAACACGTACAATTTTCTAGTAAAAGAAAGTACATTTTTCAGGCACTGCGTTGTGATACAAAACAAATCCAAAATGAAATATCAAATTGACACGACAACGTTTGTCAATCAACATTATAAATAATTTCGTTCAGTTTAAAAACGAACTACAGTAAAATTATTTTTATATTGTTCAATATAAAATACTAAAATCGCGTTTAAAATATGGGTTTTGGTGGTAAGAGAGTAAAAATTTGGGGTTATAGGTATTTTTTGTGTATCAAATTTAAATAAAATACAACGAAACAAACTTTATGACCTATTCTCATACCTAACAAATATACACACAAAATTTCATAAATATCGGTCAAGCCGGTGACATGAGATTTGAGATATTGAGATCGACAATATACATATTTTTAAATTCATCCCCATAAACAAAATAAGCAAGCGTTACTAAAGTATTAAAAACCAAATTGAATATCTATAAAGTTGGCAACAGTGGTTGAAAGGGATGCCATGTGAAATGGTATGCCATTAGGATATAAATCGAAAACGATACGTCGTGTTGTGCTCTATATGGCACGAAAGTCTTACATGTCCTGCCTTGGACACGACACACATCAATCGATTCACTACTGATGGCCCAAATTGATTGTTGTTGTTGTTGTTTTTTTTTCTCTAGGTCCTTCAACATTTGGGTTATTTATTTTATTAGAAAGACCATAGTAAATACGAGTACGAGTACTGTGCAAATTTTATTGATTTTTGGTTTCAGGATATACAAATCGTATATAAAATTGTGTATTTCCCTCTTATCCTACAGGCACTAACAGCTAGTTCACCATGGCAGAGGCGTCTATGCTTCGCTTTGCCATTCACAATGAGATCGATCCTCACTTTCTTGCGAACAATTGGCGTAGTGGGCAGCAATCGAATTACAATGTCACACGTTTATCTGCAGGTAATTAATAAAAATTAAATATTAATTTTGACTTTAATTCTTTCCTATTTATAACTATATTATGGAAAATGTTTTGTCTTTTAAATATTTTTTTTTTTTATTTTACTTAAAAATCTTTGGTGTTATATATTTTTGATATAACTTATTTGTTTATATGTTAGTGATGCCTTAGGGAAATAATTTAGCACTTTTTTTTAAATAAATAAATAGAAGACATTGGAACGGGGGTCAAAAATAATAAAAACTAAAATCATAAAGGTGTTAAAAAAAACAAAGAAATTGAGTTAATTTTGGTAATATTTAGCAATTAAGCTTTTTATTAAACACACACATTCTTGCCTTCCAGTTCAAACCTTTTGCCACCCACACATGTTAACTTTAATTTCAAAATCTTATCACAGACTTCTTATATGTTAAATGTCTTTTTTGCACACACATATATATGCATTGATTTATTTATACAAAATTCTAGAAACTGTTCAGAAAAAATAAATTAAAAATTTAAAAAAAATCATAAGGTGCTAAGATGCCGACTTATTTTTAGATATTTTAGTTTTGAGGAGACATTCTGTGGGATGTGTTCTTTGGACATAGAAACCAAAATGAGGATAAATGGGATGAAAATAGAATTTAAGTCAAAAGGGTTATTGTTACAGAAAAAAATTGGTTTCTACAAAAAATTGTTTTGAATCAAAATTTCTGATTTGGCCAAAATGAGTTTTTACCAGCTCCTTATTATACTAAGTTTAAACAAATAGGATATTAAGTTAAAACAGTATTAAAGTGTTGTTTTGTATGTACGGCAATTTTGTTTATTGTTTGTTAAATTATATTAACTAGTTATGTCAGGTACTTTACAGAATGCATTCTTGGAGCCACATAGTCCCAATAAGAAAGTTCATGCCTTGATTTTAGATCTTTCGGAGCACACTTTTAATAATCAAATCAGCTGTTGGTAGTTTGAACATCTTGAGCTGCTCAGACGTTTTACATAAGTCTACATTAAGTTTTCCAATTTCACCACAATATTGTATTTTTCCGCCTGTTTTGACTTTATTTGTTTTAAATTCAGGGTTAATAACCTCATCTTGCATGCTTGTTTCCTTAATCAAAGCACAAATCTGGAGAGTGTTTTAAATTTCTCCAATTTGATACTTTGTCCGAATATATTCAAAAAAAAATTTCCTGCATCTTCGGTTATTACGGGCAATTTTAATGTCGACCACAACCACAATGCATCCTGGTCTGCTATTTTGGCCTCATATTACCCAAAGGTAAGAATGTTGAGATCTTTGCTAAGTTTGACCATCTAAGTCAGTAGGTTGACAAGCCTTTTTAAATATCGGACTCTCAAGAAAAAAAAATAAACTTTTTGCTATCCAGTTCGCCGTTAAATCTCCGTTTGCCAGAGAGTGTCAAGACTCTGGCCATCTTACTCCTTAAGTTTCTTTCCGACCAAATAGAAAAGAGCTTTTTTCTAGCCTATACCAATGAGGTATTCTCCTCTCCTCCACTGAATGATTGGAACAACCACTTCTTGTGGAACATTCACATATGCGAGTTAACCAAAAATGCAGCAAAATGGTTGAGCTTCCTCCGACGTTGTAAAGAAATTCTTTTCCCGCAAGTTTATCTGGGGGAGTGTTCAACTCATTTGACATTTTGGTTGATATTTAAATGAGAAGACTCAAAATTATTGGAGATGATTTTCAATCAAACATGTTACTTGTCTCTTTCTTTCCTACCATTAGTTCTACGGTCAATGTTCCATAAATTCCCACCAATTTACTCTTGAGTCCAATTTTGATTGTACTGTTAAGTACAGAGATTCGTTCTTCAGCCGTACAATTGGAATGTGGAATGTTTAGCATTGGTATCTCCCCTAAATATACCTTCTTCTTTCCTTAGTTCAAGTTTTGTTCACCGACACCAAAAAGGCAGCCAATAACCATTTAGAGTGTGTATATTCTAAAAAAAGTGTTCGAATAGATTCAAATTAAGTTAGTCATAACAAGAATAATGGTTTTCTCAAATATAGTGATAGGATAAGCGAATCGCACTATGAATATCGCTCCGTTTAGCGTGAACTATAAGCCTCCCTAAATATGAATGGTATTGTGTAAAAGATTTTTAATGGTATGATCGCTGCCGAAAGTACCAATTGCACATATTTACTATTTTCCTGAGCGATAATAGCAAAACCTCTTCCTACGCCGGGTAATACTTCCAGTCTCCTGATACCAGTTACAAAAGCTTTGGAAAGCCTCTACTGAATATCCCAAGTTCCTTCTGTTTTCTTAACTTCTTTAAAGGCTCCTTCTGCAGCGTATACCGGTTCCAGGAGTTATTGCAGTGATCTACAGTTGTGTAAAACTAGGGATTTGTATGCACGCTTGGAGTGAAGTTTTTAGGTCTAAAGTGTCACTATTCCTTATCCTTATTCCTTATTCCTTATTACTACAAGCGGGGAGAGTTTGCAGGAATATTCTACCCCAGCTCTGGACAGATGGCTAATATCCAAAAGCATCCGAAAGTTTTACTTCAACAGTCTTAATTATCCTTACGGTAATGCAACCAGAAACAGTGCCTTTTAGAATACAGCTGGATGGCACTAGTTCTAATTAGAAGAAAAGTATAGCGTGAACCTTTAACCATTTTCGAGATTTATTGAAAAAGATAGATTATAACGTCATCTGAACAAAACAAAAGAAATTAATGTTTATGTTTATATCTCAAGTAAAAACATAATATAAATTCAACAGAAATAATCGAAAAATATGTTAGTTAAATGATATATAATATTTAAAATTGTAATCGATTATAATATTAATAACTTGTTAAATTAAATTAAAAAAAATTATATTTTTTTATTTATTCATTTAAAATTCATATTCCATATTACCATATTTAAAATTGATCTAAATTACTTAATTTTGTTTATTCTAATTTGCTGCTGAATTACCCTCAACTACTCAACCGGATGGAATGCTATTTATATATAAATTTTAGCTCGTAGTTGTGAGTATGAGATTTTATATAAACAAGCATCCCCTAGATCCTAGAAGCTCATAGTCGACAATGTTTTGTATATAATAAATAACAAAGTTGACAATATCGCTGCCCATGTTAATGAAACTATTAGTGCCATTTGCTGTTATTATGCTTGCAAATAATAAAATTTGGAAATATTAAATTACTGTTCATTAAAAAAAAATTAATGTCTTTTATTTTTTAACAATTGACTATAACATTACACAACATATATCAATACATTATTTTACATATATGAATTTTTTAGGTGTCATGGGAATTGAATATAGTTAACTATTAAAACATTAATAAAAGGAATTATTTATGATTGGGATTTTGTTTCTGTTTTTTTTTTTTAAATTAATCGTAAGGGCTTATGTAAATGGATATTTAAAATTAAATACTGATACACGAATGTTAAGGTTCAGACCACAGATTTTGAAAAACATAATTTATATTGACTACACATTTTTAGAGCAATTTTATTATTCAGCCCTTTTTTAAACCAAACAATAATGTTGTTAAATCACTTGGACCCAGTTTAGTTTAGTTCACTTATATCCTGAAAAGTTATTATTTTATATTAAATATTTTTTTCTTAATTTTTTAAACTTCAAAACATTGTACATTTCTTTAAAGGAAAACTTGTATTTAAGCAGCCTTGAAGGATGTTTTTTTTTTACCACAGAACCTTTTTTCATACATTTGCTTCATTGCATTTGGTCTGTCTATAAATAATTGTACAAACGATATTCAGAGTTGTAGGCCTTAAGCCGTAATATAAATTACCTTGATTCAGAAAAGAAAACTAGGAAATGATTTTGAGATGGAACTCATATTATAGAAAATTCGGGGCAAACCTCTATGATTAACAAATCTAAAAAACAAATTTTGACAACTATCAAAAAGACTTCTTTTTCAAACTTTAACTGCTTTGTAAATATTTACGTAGTGAATGTGTGTATTTTACTATGTAAATAAGTTTTTTTTTTTTTTTATGTAAAGCAATGAAACAAAGTCATTTGTTGGACAAAATGCACTTTGAAGTTAATTTTTTTAATATTATTTACTAACGAAATTAATATATCTAACGCTTGTGTTATGTCAAAATAACTTCATTTTATTTTGTGCCGTTACCATTGTACTGTTGTTTTAATTTCTTGATTAATTCGTAAAGCGAAGTTCGTACATCAGCTCTTTTGTTTAACCTATGTGCATAATTTTTAGAAATATGTAAATATCTATTTATTTAAATAGTATGTGCAATATTTTTTTTCTTTTCTTTTTTATTATTAATAGCTTATTTAATTTAATTGAAAAAAAAAATCTTTAAGAATCAAAATCAAGGAAAAAATTATTTGGCCTGTTTTCAAATTAAACTCACTCTTGTACTTTGACGTACTTTAAATGCTGTGTTGATTTTCTATTTTTCGATTGATCTTAAAAAATTAAAGTCTTTGAAGGAGCATTTGCAACGACTTTGTTTTTATACTCAAACTTTGGCCAAATTATTAGCTTACCATGCGCTGGCATTGGATCTAAAAATTAGTTTGAAAGCTGAGAGTAAAATATTTTAACGTGACAACATTTTTTTTTTTTTTTTGAGAGAAATACTATCAGAACACCAGGGACATTGTTCTCTGTGAAAGCAGTACCACTATTAAGTTAAGTTAATAAATTATAAGCGTTTTAATGAAGCGCAAATGAAAAAAAGAAAGGACGTAATTTGATAGGTTAATAGATGAAGAAGTGCCCCGTGGCTTTGTGGTTAGTGTGTCGGACTGCAAAATGAAAAGCCTGGGTTTGATTTCCTCTCATAGCCACCTTTTTTCCGGGATACTGCCTCTTGCGAGGAACTTAAAAAATCTCAAGAGTACAAATTTTTCTCGAAAGTGCATCTCTTCGCACTCGGTGGTAAATTGAAGGTCCCTTCCATTCTTGCAGAATAACAACACACACACAGGAATGACCTGAATAATTTTGTCCGTAACTTTGACTATGGACTAACTAGTGCTTTGTTGATGGTAACATGGATGCCAATTCTTTTTACAAAGTATACATCTTAAAAAAACAAGTCATGGCTGATCTTTGAGTGTTAAGAAGCTCTCGGGGTCAAGGAATTAAGGTTTTAATCCTACAAAGCCAAGCCAATAAAGAAAAATCGAAAAAAAAAGCACAAACAAAGTCAAGCCAACAAAGAAAAATCCGAAAAAAACACAAACAGGTCGAGAACTCGGGCAACTCTGTTATTGATAGAACCAAGTTTTTGCATAATTAACAATTATGCCAACAAATTCTGCAATGTCCACTTCAACCTCAACATCTTAAATTCAGCTCATCCCCAATGGCAAACCATTTTTTATACTTCAGAGAAGGCAAACTGGCTCGCAGCAAAGTCACTATGGACGGTTTTTCATCGCTCTTTTACATCTTAAATCTTTCCTAAAAGACGGAAAACAGCATTTGTTAAACCTGTTCATTCCCCTCTTCCTTGCGATCCATAACACTTAACATCCCTTCCTTCTAAGGTCAAGAAAACGCTACTAGCTTAAGAAATACCTGGAAGACCAAAAGCTTGTCATGACCGAAAGTACGCCTTTGGCAGCAATAGTTACACTTGTAATCTCATGGCATATCTCACTGAACAGTGGAACAAATCTTTACATCGCTTTGTCGATTGTAAGACCATTGCGTTTGATATTTCCAAGGCATTTGATAGAGTTTGCCATGAAGATTTTTTATCGAAAATAAGTGCTTTTCGGATCGATAATACTCTTGTTCGTTGGATAAGAAGCTATCTTCTGGAACGTTTAAAAAAGTTGTTCAAGTCTGACTTCCATAAAAATAAATGCTGATGTGCCCAAGGGCTCCGTCCTGTCACCGATTATATTCCCCAATTTTTATAAATGATCTTCTGCTTTTTACTTCTAAACCGTTTTACTAACTATTTCACTTACAAACCTACCCTCAGTTTTCTCAAATTCGTTCTGTGATTCCGTCCTCCGCCTTTGGATGTGTAAAAGCAACGGTACCATATGCTAAGCTCATTAAACTATAATTTACACACCATTGTCAAATGGGGTAATAGGAATCATGTAGAGTTTAAAGGGTCGAAAACTCAATGCTGTCTTCTGTGGTTAAAGATTAACATACTCCAAATGTCATATTTCCATGAATGGCACTTGCGTCGAAGAAACCTTTAAGTTTTCAATACTCTCTATGTCAACGACTATCGCCAAAATACCTTGGTTGCAAGAATTTTGTTTCGCCTTCTGAAGTGGCTCAATTAATAAAGCATTTATACGTCCAAAACTGGAGTATAACTGCCACTTCTGGACATGTGCTTCTCAAGCAGGTCACTTGATGTAGCCATCTTCATTCCTTCCATTAAAAATTTAATCCGTAATATTTGTTTTGCTCAGAATATTCATCAGTTCACGCTTGAGCCCAATTTGGGACGTACCGTGATATACAGAGACTCTTTTTTTAGCCAACAACACGAATTTGGAAAAGTTTTGGCGGTGAGATTTTTTCATTCAAAACCAACGTTAATCGGTACTATCTGTCCCACAAAATAACACATAATCGTTTGTAACACACGCACAAAAAAAAACTTCGGATGAATGTGGAAGGTCGAACACTTAGCCTGGCTCTGTGTTTCCTCCCATTTTGATATGTGGAAAGTCAAATTTAATGTGCATCGACGTTGTTCTTATATCTTGTGCTTGTACGGTTTTCAAAAACTTAAGAGAAAGATAAGGCATTCCCTTATTAATTAAATTAATTAATTTTAACCAATTAAAAAAAAATATTGTCGATTTTTATAAAAATGTTTTATTTTAGTTTTTCTTAATTTTTTTTTATTTTTGTAAGCTAATTATTAAATTTTATTAATACACAACTGCTTATAAAATTAAAAAAAAAATAGTACCTACTTAGTTTTTAAACTATTAATAAGTCTTTAAAAAAATTAATTTTGAATAGAAAAGTCAGTCATACAGACGGCAAAGTGTAAAAATACACCAGAATAATGAATAATTTTAAAAGAGATGGTTAAAATAGTAAAAATGCTTACAAAATAATCAAAATAATCCTTAAAAAATTAAATTATCACCTCAAGTTGATCTTATTAATTGTTGTCTTTAGATGTCAATAATATTTCAGTTTAAGTTTATTTAATTTTTCATATTAATTGTAATTTATTTTAAACCAAACCCAAAAAAAAATATTTAAAATATTAACGCAATAAAAAAGATACATACTTATAAAGTAAGTAAAAAAATTAGTTTTTGGTTTAGTATTTTTTTTTTATTTGATGATGCTAAATTTTTTGTTTGTTAAAATTTAATTTTAAGAGGCTGAATTGCAATTTTAAACAAAACCACTAGTGCGAGCTTGGCTTTACGGCAAAACGTTATTGCCAGTAAATTATTTGTATTTGTTGTTGTATTCTACACTTGCTAATAAAAAAAAAATTCTTGCATAAAAAGTAAAATACTATTTGAATAAAATTTATTTACAGGATGGCGTATCTATACTTGGCGGTGCAATTGGTGCTATGAGAATTCCCGAGAAATGGTTCCCAGGTCTTGTGGACTATTATTTGAATTCACACAATATAATGCATGTGTTAGTTGTTGTTGCTGTCTACTCTATGCACCAGGTAAATTATTTCCAGAAATACTTAAATAGAACTTAGTAAACTCTTACTTTCACTCTTCAGGCCACGGTAAGGGAACTGGCATGGATGTCAACAGCACAATGTGGTACCCCAAACAATGCTACAAACGAAATTATAGATTCAACTTCTACAGTCGACTCAAATGCAGAACTCTGACCTTTTAAATTTATAACTCACTCGAATTATTATCAAAAACTTTTGTATTTTATTAGTTTTTAAAGAAAAAAAAAAATACTAAAACAAAAAACCAAAAAAAAAAAATACTTACAGCAAAAAGCAAAATAAAAACAAAACACAACTTCCAGTTCTAAACTTAAATTAAATATTTTAATTTAGGCGATAAAAAAATAAATAAACGCATGTTGCATTATAGTAAAAAAAAAAAATCAATTTCAATAAAAAAAAAATAAAACTAAAAGTTGAAATCACCACTTATATTTCCTTGAATTGTTGTTGCAAGAACCAATTATTTAAACAAACAATTTAAGTCTACTATTTTATGCTCTCAAAAAATGACTTAATTAAAGAAAACAAAAATACAATTCTCTTCGACTGTGGTATTATATAATAAGAAATTTATTTAAAAAATCGTACAACTTACAAAGCATTATTAAAAAAAATTTAAATAAATAATGAGTTAGTGCATTAGAAAAAGAAATGAAGGAATACACGTTAACCACATAAAACAATAAAAAAAAATATTGACGTTTCGAAATAGGCGTTCTAAGATAGAAAACTTAACAAAACAAAAATTGAAAATTTACAGTTCTGCGCAAAGAATTATGTAAATAAAAATAAATAATTAAAAACTAAATTAATAAATGTATTCAAAGATAACTAATTCATTTTGATCACAAACTTTTGAAGTCCTTTGAAAAAGGAGGAACGAACCCGGGAAGTTCGTGGCGCCATCTTTTACAGAACAGTTTGAGCTTCTCTCATTAGCCACACCTTACAAATGTGACACTATTCTTCTACGCCATGGGATATGGAATAAAACAGGTTATATAAATCATGAAATCCATAGGAAGTCTTCCCAAAATACAAATTGTGTACATGACATTTTTTTTTTTATTTAATTATTCTTAAAATAAATTCAATTATTTCCTTATAAAGAATAAAATAAATTATGTTAAAAATTAAGTTAAAAATTATGAGAAGCAAGAGTATTTGTTCAGATTGACCATTTAGCGGTGATATTGATAAATAAAGAAGTATTTAAGCTTGCTTAATTCTAAACGTCTAATGCATTACTATATAATTAAATTGATTAATTAGTTTAAATTAATTATGTATAATTAACTAAAAAAATTCGAACTAGTCAAGTCCACACACCAATGTACACACAAATCTAACTGTTCGTTCTTCCTTATTCTTAGGAACTAAGCAAAATTATTAATTTAAACAAAAACTAGTAAAATAAACACTATTAAACAAAATCTAAACTAAAATAATCTAAGCTAAAGCTATTCTAGGCAAATTTATTTAAACTATATTTATTTTACTATCGAATTCCTTGTACCTTTTCTAGAAAAATTATTGTACCTTTTTGTGAATTTTTAATTCAAAAAAATAAAAGAAAATCTAAATACCTGTCTTTATTAATTTTAATATTATATTTAAACTTTTTTTTTGTAAATATTTATTTTTCTATTTTTTTTTCAAATCACTTCTTAATCTTTATCATTAAAAGCAATTAGAAAATTTTCACTCAGGTAATAATTGCTTTCTAAGAAATTATTAAAAATAAATTAAAAAAAATTATTTATTATTATTATATAAGTAATTAGATTATCGCTTTGGATTGTTATAAATTCACATTAATCGATAATAAATATTACAATGTAGAAAAAAAAATTAGCTCAAACAAAAAAAATTCAAAAAAAATGTGTGGCAATTTGGCTGTTTTAAAAAGAAAATTATGTAGATATTAGCGTTCTTAAGATATCGGAAAATAAAATTCGAAGACGAAAATCTCCAAAAATTTATTTTGTTTTTAATACACTGTCAATTATAATTTAAAATTTTAAGCGACTGTAATTTTGAATTTTCCCACAAGAAAATTCATAAAATAAAATCTACATATTAGTCTGGCAATACTTACACCTACCATTATGCTTCGTATTAAAATCAATTTAATAAAATCAATAAATCGATATAAAAATAAATCATTTTTGTCTTAATTTGCGTTCAACTAGAATTCTTTTGATTTGAGGATTGAAGAAGAATGAAAATTTTATTGAAATAAGTATACAATTAAATCGTTTCCTAGCTAGTAAAAAAATGAGCACGAGTGGGTCGCACGTACTTGCTCTTATGTGCTTAATCATATTGGAAGGCAAGATCTTTGATCGAAACAAGTAACATTTACGTACGAAAATTAAACGCTCTGAACTTTTAAATAGTGTGAAAACCACAACCCTTAACGGTTTTTAGTAAAAATGGAGTATGCCATCACACGACTGTTTAATAACAAATTTATGAAAAAAGTATTTCGAAAATTTTAGTACGGATTTTTTTTAATTCTTGGTATGCAGTTTTTTACAGTCTATTAGTATACATTTGATTATAAAATTCAAAATATTTTTATTTGATTAGTTTTAAAAATATTGATTTTTCAAAACAAAAACAAAAATTAATTTTAATTAGAAAAAAAGTTATTCAACATTTTGATATGCAGAATTAATTTGGTTACCGAGATCTTCTCAAATATAAAATTTGACAGAAATCCAAAGAGCATTTACCGAGAAAGCCAACAATTAAAAAACCCGTTAAATGAAAGATACCGTTAATAGACTTTTCCCGTAAATTTGGTTCCGATCAAATGATAGCCAATACCAATAAAAAAAATTTTTTCTCAAGAATTTTCATCAGAATTGTTGGAGCCGTTTTCAAGAATAATTAGCTTTTCCTAAACGGTCATATGTCAGGTACAGTTATTTGTAGGCCTAAAAATAAAATTTCAGTTTTCCCTCTAAGGAATGCCAAAAGAATCACACACACCAAATTTGAAGATAATGGTCGTTATACATACTGACAGACAGACAGACAGAAATTTTGTGCCAATAACTTTTTTAGACTTCTCTATGATCGTAATGTCATGTTTGATTATTATTATAATTTATTTTTTTATTCACGAATCTAAAACTTGCCTTATAGTCCCTATAACCGCAAGTAAAAAATGGACCCGACTGGGTCGCACGCACTTGCTTTTATGTGCCTAATCACATTGGAAGGGTAGGTCTTTTAAGCAAAAACGAACGTTTGAGTAGAAATGTAACTTATAAAAGAAGTGTCAAGACCAAAACAATTAATAATTTATTAGTAAATTTTTATAGAAATTTTTTTTCCAAACATAACCAAAAACAAAAAAATTTCCCTACTCAAAAACATAAATATATTACATTTTTTGACTAACTGTTATACACCCCAATGTTTTCGACCGTTTTTGTACGATAAAAAGTGTGATTATCTTTCTTGTGTAACTACAACTTTTTTTTCAAAAGAACCTATAGTTTTCGAATAATTTAGAAAAACCTAATTAAATCCTCTTTACCCCGCCCTATCTTTTTTTGCACCACATCAAATTTAGGGTACTTTTTAGGAAATGTTTAGGACGTAAAAATAAAGCTCTACTAAAATTCAGCTTTGTTTTTAGCCGCACAAACTGAATTCATATGATTTGCATTTTTGTAACGTAAAGGTAGCAATAAAGGTGCAATAAACTTGCTACTGAAAAGTGATGCGTTTGACTAAAAGTTACTGAACCAGTAGACCAACTAAAAACTAGTTATGCGTTGTATCTGAAATTGACACAGATCAGTAACTTTCATCAGTTGCAACTTCTGAGTGACTCAAGTCAAGAGTAACCTTATCTTATACTGACATGTTTCGGAAAACTGGAATGCAACTCATATGAAACTGAAAGAAACTTAAACCTTCCATACTTCCTACAGAGTGTACAGAGTGAAATAGTAACGTAACTGCATATAAACAGTAAATTTTCGCGCATGTAACTGAAGTTGAAACTTTTAAGTAACTTCCGTCAGTTGTTGGCACGATATTTAAGTTTCCTTTTTTTTTACAAAACAGTCACAGAGAGATTTTCGTTGTTTAACTTTGACTTGTTGAACGAATGTCAAAGAAAACTTCGCACAATATCTACCCATCTCAGGTAAATTTTTTGTTACAAATAAATCACAGAAAGGTGAAAAGTTATAATATTTGTTTCAGTAAAGTTTTCTGAAACTCATTAGTAACTCAAAAATTATGAGTTCAGACATCTTAAAACAGAATAAGTTTCTTAAGGGTTTCATAAAAGTTTTCTGTAGCAAAAGTATGTTTTTGAAACTTCATAAAAAAATAGAATACGTGTTCCAATTTAGTTCCACAGTAGTTTTCATGAAATATGAAGTTACTATTGGGTTATGATATAGTCACAGAGAGGTTTTATGGTTTTGCGCGATGTCAAGTAACATACTGTTTGCGTCGTCTTTTTAAAAAGGGATTAGTATCGGCCATATTATTAGTTATTAGAGGGGTGTTGGAGGGATGAAAATGGAATATTTCGTGGTACAACTGCGAGTGTTTTGAAACAAAGAAACAGAAACTTCCCTAATTTGTTACAATTCAGTTACAAGAAATTATGAATGACTACTTAAAGTTATTCCACACAAGTTACACTGCAACTTCCTAGTAATTATAATTTAGTCACAAAACAAGATGTGTATTGCAGTTTTTCGGTTGTACAACAGAACTGACCCAGGAGCTCAAATCTCATGACCAGAAACTGTTTTTTTCGCTGACTGGGCTTCGGAGCGTTCGGAAGAGAACCCCGGTTTTGCCGGAAAAATCATGTTTAGCGACAGAAGCATTTTAGGATGAATGGCTGTGTTATTAAGCAAGAATGCCATATCCCACACGATGTTCATCAGTTGAAAATGCATCCTCAAAAAGTTACCGTTTGATGTGAATTTTCGTCTGGCGGCGTCATTATGGTACGTATTTTTTTTTTTTTTTTTTTGAAAAAGACGTTGGTTTGGTGAGGCGTTCACCGTCAATGGCGACCGCTACAGAACGGTCATAATCAATTTCTTATGGCTTCTATTGAACTGTATGGATATAGACGATATGTGGTTCTATCAGGGCAGCGCTAGTGCCACAAGTAGTCGTTTGAATTCGGCGCTAAATTCTAGGTCCCCTCCCTTCCAGCAGATTTATTACACACACACACTGGAACTGGAATAGTTGAGAGTATAATTCACCAGGGCCTGGTTCCTTAACGAGCTGTCTCGCAAGCAGGGTTACCTCTGAAATTTTTTTGAAGGAGTCAAAAAAATAGTCAAAAAGAGTCCCATATAAACTATAAGAAAAACATACATAATTGGCATCAACAATTATGTTTTAATTAATTTTATAAACATTAAACAAAATGATAAATCTTCAACAAAAAACTAATTAAACGTTAAAACTTAAAATATTTCGGTTAACTTATAACTAAAAATTAATTAACAAAATTAAACAAATAAATAAAAGTCTATAAATATTAGTTGCTTGAAGCATTTTACCTATAATTCTGAGCCAAAATTGTATCAGGAACCCAATCTTAGATTAGAATATATAATATTTTATTATATTCGTTAAAATGTATATACAATTGGCCTTAAACTAAGTTATAACTAAAATAAATCATGTCGGCTTTACAACAGGGGCCTGACGTACTTCAGATGACTCTATACAATGCTATATAAAGGCTTACGGATTTTATAAGACACAAACATGTCCTAACTGTAAGTGGTTTTTGAAATCAATAAAATAAATAAAATAAAAATAAAAATATTTTTACTTATATCATATTTTTGTTTGCATAATCTTTTAATTGAAATTCTTATTTAAAATTACTGTCTGCTTTGGTTTTAAAAATTGGGGTTAGGATGCGGTATTGTTTATTCTCTTTTGTTTCCGCTGCTGGTTCTCTCGTAGAACGGGGCTCCGTCGTTGTTCATTATATCCTCGAATCGGTCGTCTGTGATGGCTCGAATGTTAATGTAGCGATGGTTGGGCTCTAGTTGTTGCTGGATTTCCAAGTTGGGGTGGTCCTCTAAGTTCCTTAAAAAATATGTTTGGAGATCTGTGTCATGAACAGATATATTGGCATCAGTGGTGTCTTCATATAGCTTCTTGTTTGGGACATATTTCCTTGTAATGGGGTTTCGGTGTAGACCTGTACAGATATGAAGGATCTTCCTTTCAAAAATTTCTTCTTCATATGGTTGGTGATATGGTAAACCAAATAGGACAAGCGTACGTCAGAACGGGGCATATCAGCTGTTTATAGATGAGTAGCTTAGTATTATGCTTAGTTCGTTTCTTCTTTTCCTAAGAAATGGATGTTGCATATGTTAAGGAGTCATCGGCATATAGCTTCGTTTTCGTCCCTGTGATGTTGGAAGGCTGGCCAGCGGTGTAAATGTTGAATAGTATGGGGCCCAACTTGGAACCTTGTGGAACTCTTGCGCTGATCGTATTTTTTCGTGAATATTCTTTGTTTACGTGTACATAAAAGGAGATTTGGTAGCTTTTTAAGCACAAAGTTAGAAATCGCATCATTTCATGCTGACTTCTTCGAATTTCCTCCGTGGATTATGTCAGTTACTTCTCCGATGGAAGTAAAAGCATCTCCAGTTGGTGCGAGTGCAGGATTTTCTCCATTAAAATTGGTGACTGAAATATTAGAGGCGGCAAATGGCGGAACCCAATCTTCCGACTGCTTACCTCTTAATACATTTAGGGCAGAAAACATTGATTGACAAGAATCTACTTTTTGTTGGTTTATTTAAATAAGTTAATTTGTACTGTTCAACGTTATTTTTGAAAACATACCTTTAGCACAAGTCTGCTATGGCGTAATGTTAAATTCTTTTAGTTAAATTAAATAAAAGTTGAAACAAAAACTCTTTCAAATGGTTTTTCAAATTACCGATTTCAATCAAAAAAACTAGGAGAAGAATCCAAGCAAATGCAGAAGAAAAAAATTGTGTACTATACCAAAATTATTTAAATTATTAAAGAGTCCTAAATTTGTAAAAGGAGTCCATTTTCGATTATTTTAGAAAAGTGACGTCCTGGAGTCCAGGCTTCAAAAAGGAGTCAAAATGACGCAAAAGAGTTCCAAATGTAACCCTGCTCGCAAAAATTAATTTTTTTGAGCTCTCTAGTCCCTCTAAATTTTAAATGTTACACTATATCATATAACTTGTGTTGTTTAATTTCCTACATCAAGCTTTGTATATACACTGCATAAATGTAAAATGTGAAATGTAAATGTGAAAATGTATATACAATGCATCAAGTCACACCATGTTTGGTTCTTTCATAAACAAAAAAGGAGTTTGAGAATCGGTGATTTTAGAAACCCATCTTTGTCAGTGTTTTCAATACGTTTTTACTGTTATACGATACGACACTATTCTTGATACAAACCTTTTACCAGCTATCATATAAATCCACCATCAATGAAACACCCTGTGATATTTCCAATGCAACAACCATGACACAAATAAATATCTTATCCACCAACCCAACCAATATTCTTCGAATTAAATGAAAATCAATCAACAATCATTTTCGAAATTCGAAATCATCTTTGCTACATTAACGTTACATTACATTACGTATACTCCGCGTTTCATTTGTATCTTTCTGTATTCTTTTTCTGTCACTGTTCTGTTTTTTTTGTATTTACTAATTCCCGTTTGTAAAACAGCGCAGCGCCAGTCTTTAGAAACTATTCTCAGCGCGCGGTCGCAGTTTGTCTCTCGCCGTAGCCAATTGAAGTTTTATTTTCGGAATATTAGTTTCGGTATCGACAAAAGGTGATTTCGGATAACGAGAGAGAAAATAAAAATATCTATCGAATAATATTTAGCTGTGTTAATAATATAACTCTAGTGACCAAAGAATAGTTCTTTTGTTTACAAATGTATTAATAAAGTAAGACTTTAAATAGAAGTTTCATAAGAAAAGTGAAATAATTGACAGTGCAACTTCGCCAATATTTTGACGTTTCGCATGAAATTGGTTCTCCAGATTGTAAGTACATCTTTGTCCAGTCTGATTGAATGCATTATAATTATTTTTATTTATTTTTGTGCATCGCTATGCGGCGATTTCTAATTAAAACCCTCACAACGAAGTGTTTGTCATTCATTAACGATGACCATCATGCTGGTTCTGATAGTGTCATTATTAAGCCGGTTCTATCTTAGAACACACAGATACTGTTATATTAATTTTCCAAATGTGTGTATTTCTGCCGCAATCGGAAAACTAAAGTCCACAGCATTGTTCTCGTAACGAAACCACCAATATTTCTTATGAACAAGAAACTAGTGTTTTAAACTGAGAAGAGGAAATGAAAAGTGATGGGTGTTTGAACTCCATGACATTTTGTTTGATAACGTTAGCGCGACAAACGGAATCTGCTTGATTATGGACCACTAACCGATAATTGTGATTAGAAGTTCCGAAATTTAATTAAACAAATCACGCAAATTGATCCCGAAAGTTCTGGAGCTTTATGGAATTGGAAATGATGCAAAAAAAAAAATACCAAGGAGAATTTGTAAACATAAACACATGATGGTTGATGAATTATAAAAAAAAGATAATCTGGCGATTGCGTGTTGGTGTAGAAATGTTTGCGATTGCATTCCGGATGAGTGAAATAAAAGAGGGAATACCTAGAATAACTAGTACAAGCGGTCACGTACGCATTTAGATTTAAGTTGTTTGGGAGCACATAGTGAGTAGGTACTCTGACTCTGAGTAGGAGTATGTTAAATCAAGGTAGTGCGCGTGTAGGAAGGGGAATAGGGTTGTAGAAACAACCCTGATTATGGATTTATCAATGCGAGTGAAATGACAGAAACACATTCGACGATGTGTTGTTTTAAGAATTTGAAACGGACATATGAAGGTTGGAATAAATCAATATCATGCCTGAGTTGCAGATTTTTTATGAAAGTGTATACAAGAAAAATATCAAATCGAGAGGATGTACATATAGTGTGGCAAAAATTCTATGTTTAAATACTGTGATATTTTGGTATTGTATTTCTGAAATTTTTGAAATGATATCGGAGTATCAAAAAATATGAAATTTCAGTCCTATAGGATCAGAATCAATATCAACTTAAAATGCGAAGAAAAAACGTTTTTCTTTAACTAAGAGCAAAAATAAATGTATTAAGGTGCATAACTTCAAACAAAATTCCCTAAAATTTCAATTCCGTATCGACTTGTGCAATGTGTTTTATACTGAGTCCGTAAGCATCGGCATATTTATGCATCTAAGAACTTAGAATAGCATGAAAGGTCTAACTGATGAGCCCAGACAACCATTGATGCTTAGTTGAAAGACATGCGAAGTAAAGGACATTAAACCTTTTCATTTGAATATAATTGAAGAGCACGTACAAATGACAAGACTGATTCTTTTAACGGTACACGTGATGGCCCTTCACAGACGGCTTATAAACGTTTCGTAACCAAATTTGAGACGACCAGTTCTGTCATCAATCAGCCAACATTCCATAGGTCACAGGAACGCCAGATTGGTCGTGATTATAACCGTGTATAATAAAAACCGTAGGCAGTCGATTCATCGCCATGCACAAGAACTCGGCCTTTTACGGACTTAAACAGAGGCTCAAGGTTCGTGAGTCATGACCATAGACAACGCAGTTTATTTACTGACTTGTTTTTACAGTTTATAGAGAGAAGGAACTCAATTTTCACGGAAACACAACTTTAATTACATGTTTGGATGTTAAAAAAGATCAATCTCAAATAAAAAATGAAACATGAAAGTGTCGAAAAATTAACTTGCGAAAGCGCTTCATAACCCAAATACTATTCCGGACGGAACAAGCCGGTTAACCCCACAGGTGTATCCTTGGGGCAAAACAAATAAATTGCACGACTGGATCGCACGTTCTTGCTCTTATGTGCCAAACAAAACTACGACCCTAAAACTGGCGCCCAACGCAAATGTTTTTGAAGAAAAATTATCATTACTTTACTTTACTTTATTTTTCTCATTTTTTCAAAGAAGATATTGCTTTTTCAATTATCTCCATCGGCATTTGAAGGAGATATCAATTACCAGGAAACTAAAACGAGTGATTTATTACAATTCAGTTTGAGATAATGAAAAAATTCCACTGTTCTCACACCATCAAACGCAGCATCACCAGGCCGCCATTCGTCTGCATTTTCAATAAAGTGGTCATGCGAAACTATGCACACGCATCTGCTAACTGAAATTCATTAACCACCACTCCACATTGCCCTCAAAACTACAATTGGGTAGGTCAGAGCTACTGGCTGAACATTTTTAAAGCCCTCCATGCTCCATTTAATTCTAGTAATTGAGATGACATGACAAGTATCTGTAAAGGTTGAGTTCATGTTTAAACTGAAGGCACGCTTTTCAAACACGGAACAATCGATATAATTTGCCTCCATTTTAAAACTATAAATTGGATGCAATTTTCTTGAAATCGCTTCACGGCCTATTGCTTCCTAAAATGAATATAGTTACCTCTTATTATGTCTTACCTTATTTCCCACTCAATTGACTTGCATCTTGAAATTTCTCATTATACGCGATCAGGTAACGATGATTCGCATTGTTAGACATGGACGTGTAATACACGAACAGAAAGTGTTACGCCAGATCTGGTCCAATATAATAGGCAAACATGGACCACAGAAGCAATGTGAGTGGAAGTGGTGTCTATCTCTATGGTGCGAATAGGTCTGAAGCGGGATTGATTAATTGACTCGTTCCGGTGAGATCCGCACATGTAAAATTGATCGGCATCACTGCGCGAACAATTCCAGTTAAGTTATAGTATCTCCTGTAACGCGGCATAATGACTTTCAATGTTAGCTGTGGTGGGCTGGAAAATGCGTCTTTTTGACATGGTTTTCTTGTGACCAATATCTGGAGAAAATATCAAATGTCGTCACTTATGAGTCTGCGCAGCGGAAGTGTTGACAAATCACATGCAGTGAAGGCTGACTATGTTGGTGATTCAATTAATAGCACCCTATGTTCTTAATACTTTGTTGTGTGTTGGCCTGTGATTTAATCTTAAAATAAATTGGCTAATTTTTCAATGCCACCTGAAGCCCATAGGCCATTCACCTAAACCGAGTAATTCCTTTTGTGTGTAATGTATTGTAGCACGTAATCATACGAACGGAGTGTTCTTTTGATTGCAGAGTTTCGAATCACATTTATTGAAACCAACCAAGATTTATTGAAAATTAAATTCAACGAATATCACTCTCGTGAGCAATTGGTCTAATTGGTGTGAAATGTTGTTTTTAAATGAATATTGGTGATTAGAAGATAAATTGACAGAAAATAATCGACTGCTTTTTTTTTAACTTAAGTCGAAGCATCTTAAGTGAATACCTTGTCATCATCAATTACATCAATAACCATAAAGTAGAAGAAATCAATAATACTTCCATCTTTCACGGACTGTAAGTGATTTCAAGTATAGCCATACGTCTTTCTGAAAGTCGGATACCTGTTCAAATTGTCAATCTCCATAAAATTGTAATATTTAAAAATTTGTAAGTTTAAATTAATAAATTAAATTTTAAACTTTGCTTAGTATTCATTCATTTCAACTCATTCAACATATCAGATAAATGGGTTCTCCTACCATATTCTAAGACACATCTCATAGTCTTTTTTGTAAAATTTTGTAGTTCATCAATTTTCCCAATGTTAAACAAATTTAAAATGGAAGAATTATAATCAATGTGTGGTAATATTATCCTCCTTATATTATAAACGTGAATGTTTGTATGTTTAGATGTTTGTTTCCTAATCACGCCTGAACGGATTTACGAATTTGGATAAAATTTAGTAAGTAACTAGAGAATGTGATGGATTGAGACATAGAATACTTTTTATTCAAAAAAAATGCACGGTTTCTATGGGAGAGGCTTAACTGCATATCTGGAAAGTTGTTAAATATGCTTCCATGCCTTAACGACTGCATACATTTGTGTATGGTTGATGGAAGAGTTACAGGATTTACTACACTATAAAGAAATATGGAGATATGGACGAATTAAGATATAATAGAGATATAAAGATATAGAGATATAAAGATATCGAGATAAAAGGTATAGAGATATAAAGATGTACTAATATAGAGATAAAGAGATTCAGAGATATAGAGATAAAGGGATAAGAAGAAAGAGATATAAAGATATAGAGATATAAGAGAAATTGAGATATAGAAACATAGAAATATGTAAAATTTTATCCAAGGAAAAAGCAGGGTTCCTATGAGAGAGGCTTAAATTTGAAATATGTATGTACTTCATTGCTGGAGGTGTGTTTGATATGCTTCCATGCCTTAACAACTGCGCACGAATTTGTGACAAAATGCACGGTTTCTGCGGGAAAAATCTGAGTAATTTTCTTTGATGAGTTTTGATTTAAATAATATAAATAATTAAATCTGAAGTCCTCGCAGACGAAGTCGCGGTTAAAATTTAGAATTCATTTCAATTTGTTTTTACACGACCACTAAAAAAATTAATCTGTATCAGCATTTAGTTTGTTCTCACATTCATAGATATCTTTTTGTTTGATATGCTTCCATGCCTTAACAACTGCGCACGAATTTGTGACGAAATGCACGGTTTCTGCGGGAAAAATCTGAGTAATTTTCTTTGATGAGTTTTGATTTAAATAATATAAATAATTAAATCTGAAGTCCTCGCAGACGAAGTCGCGGTTAAAATTTAGAATTAATTTCAATTTGTTTTTACACGACCACTAAAAAAATTAATCTGTATCAGCATTTAGTTTGTTCTCACATTCATAGATATCTTTTTGTTTGATATGCTTCCATGCCTTAACAACTGCGCACGAATTTGTGACAAAATGAACGGTTTCTGCGGGAAAAATCTGAGTAATTTTCTTTGATGAGTTTTGATTTAAATAATATAAATAATTAAATCTGAAGTCCTCGCAGACGAAGTCGCGGTTAAAATTTAGAATTAATTTCAATTTGTTTTTACACGACCACTTAAAAAATTAATCCGTATCAGCACTTAGTTTGTTCTCACATTCATAGATATCTTTTCCTACATTCAAGTTTATAATCTGCAAAAATAAGACTTTTGAAATTTTTAGACAATCTTTAATATGATGATGACTCCTATAATGGTTGAACGCCCAATTTAACTTATTTTGTATCTGAATAAAGTTCACCCAATCTAATAACTTTCTGTGTCCTTGAACAAAGAAAGGAGTCAAAACATTTGAACTCATTTTGTCGGATTCCATATTAGAATAGCTTTCTTAGAACAATTTCTCTTTCCACAATCTCAAATGCCCGCTTCAAGCCAAGAAATAACGCAATAATCGAATTTCCTGAATTCAGATCTCTTTTCCACTCGTTTAAACCTATGCTAAAGCTGTTTCTGTTGAGTGTCCCTTATGAAAACCAAATTGCTCCTTGCAAAGAATTCCATATTGAGTGATTTACGTTTCTAATTGTATGCAAACTACTTTCTCTAAAATCTTTTCATAAATAGGCATCATATTTATAGGATGAAAATGTTCCATGCATTTTTTTCCTTCTCCACCAGGTAGGTACAAAAATTGATTCCTTCCAAGAACTTGGAAAACACCTTCCACCAGTAAAGTGTTTATTATACTTAGTAAAACTGAAAAGATCTCGTTCTTACGTTCGTATGCTATCAATATACTAAAAATTAGGTATGCTTTCATTTATTTCCCTCACACTATCTACAAAGTATTCATTTAAATTGTTTGCGATAGCATTTTTGTTATTTATTTTAATATTGTTTAGTACAATTTCACAATTTCTTGTTCGCACGTCTACAATTTATACATTTTTATAATGGTTCACTTGTTTTATGATTTCCTTGACAATTTATACACGTTTCTTCCTTTTAAGGTTTTGGCGGTTGTTTTCATAGAGCATTTTGGGAAATTCGGATGATCCGCGTTATATATAAATAAATATTTAGTAAGTTAAATATCTTACTCACCCCGAACTTTTCGCTTACTTCCAGAAAGCGTTTCGAAAATTCTTATTTTAAAATTTTCTTGAAAGTACTTTCAGAGAGCAGTGACACTATGAAAGGCAAATACTTACTAAAAGCGTCTTTTTACTTTGCCTGAAAGCAACATTTCTGAAAGTACTTTTCGGGTAGTCATGCACTATGAAAGCGAAAATGGTTTCTAACAGCGTTTTGTGTGTAAACGAGTACGGACCTAGATTTGCTACTCTGGCTTTATTTTGTTTATTGCTTATCTATGGTAGCTGCAAAATGGAGTTCGCTGAGGAATTTTTTTTCCACTCTTAGCTTTCTTATTTCTTTAGTTTTGCAAATAATTATGCGTAAATTAAATATCCAAGTTTTTCTCTAGTGTCGTCCGCAAACACCAATTGCAAAACCGATCCCTTTTAATGCCGCATTTTTGACATGTTTATAGTTTGTTTGGGGTCGCCCTTATTCAACACGCACAGTTTACGGTACGGTTTAAACGGCACAGAGGACTTATTTAGGTTGAAAAAAATACGTTCGCTTTCAAGAAAGCAAAAAATTTCCACTAACATTTGATTTGCTTTCTTGAAAAGCTTTCATAAGCTAGTCACACACTGAAAATATCGAATAAACCTAAGCTGAACGGCTTCGATCCTTTTCATCATCATCTTCATCGGCGTAACAACCGGAAACCGGTCCGGGCCTCTTTCAACAAGTTTTTCCATTCATTCACAATTTTCAATATTTTTTTTCCTCGCTACATTTAGTTTTCAAATTTTATTGCATACTTAGTTTTTTTCGAGAAAACTCTTAAACTAATTAAAAAAAATTAAAGAATTTTTTTTTCAAAAACGGTTTGTTAAAAATCTTAAAAATATTTGTATTTTGATAATAACTATAAGCTCCAAGATGTTGGCATACTCAAAAAAATTTTGAATATGTTTTCGAAAAGTTTAAAAAAAGTTTTTTGAAAAAACTGGTCAAACGATTTTGAATAAATGTTTCCTTATAATTCAAAACTGTTAAAGAAATTAAATCGCTTACTTCATTAAAAAAAAAAGTTTTAACTTTTAAAATGATTTTTTACCTGCATTTCAAGCCCCAAGACCACTGTCCTAACCCAGTCGTGCACTTTATTTTATTTGTTTTTGACGTCTAGTTTTTTCTTAAATATAGGTTCTTAAACTACGAAATCTGTTGATATTTTGTTCGATAACCCAAACGGGAATTCTTCAGCACCCTTGCATATTATGTACACTTCCTTGCCAACATACGTTAACAGCGTAGAAGGAACGATCTACAAACCATCATTGCATTTAGATTTTTTGGGTTCATCAAAATTTATCATCGTGTTCCGTAAATACACCGAGGTAGACGTGAAAAACCTCCTTGCATTCTTCAATTATTGCATTTAAAACTCGGTGTATTATTCTGCAGAAGTGGAAACTGTTGCTTTGTTTATTCTGTGCATGGATGCGACTCTGTGGTATTGAGCTCCATTTCCAATCCAACGTAGTGTACATCAAGTTGTTGCATGGGACTTAAACAGGTATTCCTCAGACTACTGAATTGCAATTTGTTTCCTAATTTCACATTTTTACTTGCGATTTATAGGGACTATAAGGCAAGTTATGCATTCGTAAAAAAAAAATTATAACAATCAAACTTGATATTACGATGATAGAGAAGTCAAAAAAAGTGGGTCCGGAAATTCCGTCGGTCTGTCTGTCTGTCTGTTTGTCTGTCTGTCCGTATCGATATCTACAGCCTAAACGGTTAGGCCGATTTGATTAAAACTTGGTATATAGTGTTTTTAAAGTACTCTACCTGACAGTTTTTGGAATTGGCATTCTAGCTTCAAAACTAACGGTAGCTGCCATATAACTTTTAATGAAAAACTTATTTTTCTCGAAAATTTTGATAAAACTTTCAGAATGATGTTTTCTATGCAAAATCTATCTTTTAGTTGCATTTTTCAGAAAAAGTTTTATAACGGTACCTCCCATATGACCGGTTTTTTAAAATCAGACTTTCTCGTTAACTAATTGACGGATTTTGATGAAATTTTCAAGTTATGTAGTGTTTTATGATTTAAATTATATTGTTTTGTTAAAATTTTCAAAACCATTTTTTTTAATTTTTAATAATTTTTTTAAAAAAAATATTTTGTTTTTTGAATATTTTGAAAACGGATCTGTAGATTTTTTTTTAAATTTTTTTGCTAGTATAAACTATAGATTTCTTAAAATTGACATACTCAAAAAAAATTAAAAATATGTTTTCGAAAAGTTTTTCAAAAAAAACATTTTTTTAAAAAAACTGGTCGAACGATTTTAAAATGAAAAATTCATAAAATATAAAACAGCAAAACATATAAGAAGGCTTACAACATTTTTTCCAAAAAAACGTTATGAATAGTGTTTTTTTGATTTCATAAAATTTTTTCCCCAAAATTTTATTTCATATGCTCGGCTAAGGCCTAGCCTTTAGTCAAATAAAAGAAGGTGACAACCTACATACATACCTACGTATTTTAAAGCATTTTATCATCATAAAAGCACACAGAATAAATAAGGAAGCCTATTTTGAACACACAAAAACAACGAACAAATAAAAAAAACTATTCGATTACTACTGAATGCAAAAATTTCAATCGAGAAAACAAAAGTTTACACCTTCCTATAAATAAACAAAACCACTGTGTTAACTTCTAATATTGTCTCTATACCCACTCAGTTAACAGTAGTTGGAATGTGTATATTAATTTTAGTACCCACCTTCCTTCCAACCTTATTATATGTAGAGGTAACTAATATCCTTAGTAAATTCCATTAATACCTACCCACACCATACGTTTATCGATCCATCAAACATAATTAAGCTATTTTAATTAATTTGATTTCAAAAAGTAAATTATTCTTATTGGGACCTATATAGGTATCTATACCTAGCATTATTGCCCTACTGCTGATTCCCACGTATCTTTATGCCAGTTGTTCAAATTTATCCATACCAAAATGAAAATTAAACTGAAAAAAGTATTTCTATTAGCAAATTATATTATAAACAGTAAACAACAAGTGGAAAGATAATACACTAAAAAACTGCAAAAGCTAACAATCCTATATATTTATGTGTTTATCTCTGTCGTGACGCATATTCGTTCGAACTTCAAACCACAACGATTCTAAGGAAGCTGCACGTCAAAAAAAAAAACATTAAAATTAAATCTTTGTCAAAAAGACGCCTCTGCACTTAAAAAGGATTAGCACATAGGAGCAAGTACGTGCGACCCAGTCGTGCCTTTTATTTCTTTTCCTATCATTAAAAAAATTAGAATTTCAAGAAGTACTTTTCACTTTGCAGATTTGTTTTTGGTAAAACAAAATTTGCAAAGAAATACATTTTATTTACTTTTCAAATAAATAATTTCCTCTTTGCAAATTGGCGTTTGGTGAAACGAAATTTGCCAAGTAAAAGTAAAAAGTTTCAAAGTGCAAAGTGGTTGGTGAAATAGGGCCCTGGTCAGGCTTCTGTACCGTTTTCTGACCTGGTGGATCTGGAAGAAGCCTTTTTCCAGAACGCCCCAATGTGCATATACATGTCAAGTTTTCATTGGTTTATATCAGATACGTCAGCTAGCGATTACATTGTATAATGCATTCGTTTAACTCGAAAATACCTTTGTTTGTTCTATAAATTCCGAGGACTGACTGAAATTTTCCGACTGTTTCGATGTATGTACAACCTATTTTTGCATCAAATAATAGTGAACCACCTCTAGCATTGTCTGCTAAGTGTAACTCCCTATTTTGTTTGCAATAAATCAGTCTTGATTCTTTCACTGTTCAAACATACGAAAGAATTTGAATTGCATGGTTAGAAGTGAACTCTTTTGTAACCTCAGGCCATATCCTTTATCTTGGAAAGTATTCCTGTACATCTAAGTACATAATGAAGGTATTGCGTACAGCAAAACATTTTTCATTTTCTTTAATATTGCAAAATAAAATTGCACAGAAGCTCGGTATTACTAAAGGCTTTTGTATGAAGAATTGAACTGACCTCTACTCTAAACGTTTGCTGATATCCGGATACATTTTCACAGAATAAAAATGAACATGTGGAGAGGAAGATGTTGAAGATGATGCAACAGACGGCCAATCTTCCTCCCCATAAACCCAGTAACCTGCAAACAGAACTCAAGCAAACCATGAAGACCAGGTTGGCTTAGGAACAACTGCAAAAAAAAAAGATACAAATCCCTTAGTTTGCAGCAAGAAACTCGGCATCTATCTCGAATGACACGTAGAGTTCACAAACTACCTTTACAGCCCCCAGACATTATGTGCACCTTAGATATTTTAATGCCAACCATGCTGCCGTTGCTACCAAAACCAACTACTGCCACACTGCTCCAAGCTGACATACTACCGATGGTTATCTTTGTTTTATAAACCTCCATTAAATGGATGAAGAAAAACTGTGTGAATTGCATAGAAGATGCAATAACTCTTCCGTTGCAAGCCCCTGTGCTCACGTGATACCATCGACCATTATCCGTAGGAAATGGCTTTTAAAATATTTGGCATTTTTAAAAGAGTTAAATTTTTTGTTTTTTTCTTTAAAATGGCACACACCAGACCAAATGCTAAAACATGCAGATAGAGTTACAGATGCAGATTGAAATTACGAATATTGTTCCATAAAAAAAAGATATGCATGTGTCGGTCGCATGGGGATAAGTTCAGGCAGGCGACATCGTTTTTGATTTATCGCGAAAAGTTGTCAAGAGATAGAAGATACATTATTTTTTTTATTTTTGTTGCATAATGCAAGGTTACAGGCAGTGTGTGTGCCTCGAGAATAAAAATCCAGCACTGACCTTTTGCATATAAGGGAATACGTACACTAATTGTCTGTTCTGCTTATTATTATTTCACCTTGAGAGCAATAAATATTTATGTTGTTTTTGTTTGTATAATTTGTATTTGAAGTTGACATTTAGTGATGCAAACAATTAGATTTTAGACCCAAGTTACATTTGTGTTGATTTTTAATGATAGCCAAAGAATAGAAATAATATTTAAATGTGACAGTGTGTTTGTCAACAAAAAACACCTGAGACTCGCTCTGGAAGATCTCGACGAGGGAAAAGTAATTCCAGAGGACAGAGTACCGGGCGAAGATGAAAAATGGTCACACCTTAGGAAGGCAGTTCTAGCAGAAATCAGAGCGACTGGTTTGGTGATGAATGCAAACTAATGTCAAACTTAAGGTAAGACTTAACGTAAGAATGATATGGATACCGATAAATGCAGCAGTCTCTTCAAACGTGGGCACAAGAAGATGTATGAAAAGAGCTCAAAAGAAAAGAGAAAGGTTTCACAGACAAAAAGGGAACCTGAAACATTGTCTGTGAAATGGAAAGAAATAGAGAGCGAGGTCTGGGCCAGGAGCGGAAGTTCTACCAATCCGTCAGAAACATGTCGCAATATTCATACACTGCACATGCACATACTGTAAGGACGGAGAGGAAAATCTGATCACCGATCCTGAAGGCATTCTGGAGGGATACGAAGTGTACTTTAATGAATTGTTGAACGGTCAGCTCAAGGAAGAAATGGAGACTCCAAAATTTCAAGAGGAAGTCCTGATGTTGCAGCCACCAAGCATTGAGGAGATACAAAAGGCGATTAATCGGCTCAAAACGAACAAGGCCCCGGGAGCCGACGGCATACCTGGCGAGGTGATCAAACATGGAAGGCCGACACTACATCAAGCAATTCATGACATCATAGTACACGTAAGGTAACACGAAGAAATGCCAGAAGACTGGCGAAAAGGCATCATATGTCCCAGACATAAGAAAGGAGATATCACAAAAAGCAGTAATTATAACGTATAACATTGTTGAGTACATCCTAAAAGATATTCTCATCTATCCTGCAAGAACGGATAGCCCCATATGCTAAAACCGTAATCGGCAATAATCAAAATGGTTTCATACCAGGCAAATCAACAATTGATAAAATATTTACCCTTAGGCAGGTGATGACAAGTCTGGAATTTTATATTCCAACATACCATCTTTTTATAGACTTTAAAGCCGCCTACGGTAGCCAGGGTAGAACTTTATAAGGCCATTAGAGAATGACCATGACCAACATAACAAGCCAAGCAAAAGTAGACGGTTTGCTGTCTAGAGAGCAATCAACATCTTTAATGGACTCCGACAAGGGAATGGTTTGACCTGCATACTCTTCAACCTGGCATTGGAGAAAGTAATCCGTGACTCTCTCACATCAACAAGAAAAATTATCGTCACCAATTCCAGCCAGATATTGGCTTACGCAGAGGACATCGACATCACCGGCAGAATCCAACAAGCTGTGGAAGACTCCTTTACCCAAATCGAGCAGCATGGTGGCTACGTCTGCTATTGGTCCAACTATCAGGGTAGTGGAGCATAAATGTGGAGTAGTGCAATCCAAAAGTAGCACCCTATAATAATATGGAAGAAGAAATACGCTGGCGGCTGTAAAAATCCGACAGAACCTGTCAAGGCTCTTTAAATTCAGAAACCGAACTGCTGCTGTACAAGACTATATGGTCTTACCTGTACTCACATACGGATCCGAGACTTTGGTGCTTATAAAAGGCACTCTGATTGTTAACCGCGTTGGAGAGGAAAGTCTTACGGAGAATTGTTGGCCCGGTGTGCGAGGGAGGACAATTCCGGAAAAAATTACAATCACGAATTGTATGAAATCTACCTCGAAGCAGATGTAGAAAAAATAAAGCTGGGTAGACTGCGGTGGATGGGCACCTAGCTCGCATGAGCGAAGAGGAACCAGCTCGGAAAGTGTTTTGCAGTCCATTTTATGGTAGAAGTCAACATGGCAGACCTTGCTTGCATATGTTTGGAAGGATGGCGCAGACCAGGACGCCCGAAGCCTTAGGGTGCGTACTTAGATGGCGTCGGCCAGCAATCGGGATGTATGGAAGAACTTGTTAGAGGAGGCCCTGATCGGATGCCGGTTGTTGCGCCGATAATGATGGATAAAAGACCATAAGAGAATTTGGCATCTCAGTTAAATTGACTCGACATTGTAAGCTGACCATGACCAATATTACAAGCTAAGTAAAAGTAGACGGTTTTCTGCCCAGACCAATTAACATCTTTAATTGTCTCCGAAAAGCGATGGTCTGACTTGCATCTTCTTAAACCTGGTGTTAGAGAGAGCATTCCGTGACTCTAGCATGGAATAAATATAAGACTATCATCATCATATCCAGCCAGATATTGACTTACGACATTTTCGAAAGAAGTCAATTTGCTGCACAAGACTCCGTCATCCAATTCAAGCAGGCGGCATAGATCCCGGGGATGCATGTTAATGAAAGAACCAAAAAGCACATATTGGCTGTGTCAGGTAGAAGTGCTGGCCGAACAGTCAAGGTATAGTGGAGCATGCATTTGAAATTGGTCTTCCTTTGACTACTTTGGGTAGAAAGTAGCCACCGATAATACTATGGTGTAGAAATAAGCGAGCTTCTGCTAAAATCCAATAAAACCTACTATAGTCTGTTGAGGTTTTGTAAATCCAGAAATCTCACCATACAAATTAAGCTACTGCAGTACAAGGTTATCGTTTTACTTGTAGGTACTCACATACGAATCCAAAACTTGGGTGCTTACTAAAAGGCACTTTTTTTTATAATTAAGAGCACACTGCGCGGGCATTAGGATGATAAGGAGGGGAAAGATAGGAGGTTTCGATTAACATTGGTTTTGAATGCTTGCAGGTCAAAATGGCAAGGGATAATCTCGCGGGGTAAACTATTCTAAATTCGTGTTGTTCGGCTAAAAAAAGAATCCCTATATTTCACGGTACGTCCGAAATTGGACTTAAGGGTGAACTGATGAGCATTCCTTGCGAAATGAGTATTACGGGAGAAACTTTCAAGGGGAGAAATGCAACTGGCTACTTCGAGCAACCATTTTTTGTAAAACTTTGTTCTCGTAACCGGAAAATTTTATTTAGAATTGTTGGACCCTTTGTGTAAAGGAGGATGATTCCGCAGGAACTTTGGAAGGATGTCGTGGACCAGAAATTTTCTCCAATCTCGTATCTTTTTGACGCAAGGCTTGGCTGATAGCTTTTCGAATTTGGCCGTCAATTGCTCATGAGCCGGCTTCTAAGGGCCTTATGGTCCGCCATTGTATTAGAGGGTGCAGAGATGCACTAAAGAATAGTTATTTCGATAACATGGTTTAAAAAATTGCCAGCAGTAATTAAATAACAAAACAAATTCCCCGATAAATTTAGTTAATTAAAGATCTTACAAATTGGAATCAACGTGATAAATTTACGGACTCTCACTGAAAATAGCCGATAGCTACCGGGATACTTAAAAGTAATGAATTGAAATTTCTAAGATTTAACTTCCTTCAACAAATAAGATTAAGAATACCAATAACAACACTGTATTATTACGTAATTAAAAGATGTAAGATAAGCAAAGAAAAAAAGAAGATGATTCTTAGGTTTCCTTCCTGATATGCTTGTTGCCTTGTACATAAATACATTTGTAATCGGTATCGACCAGAGCCATCAAATCCAAATCCAAATCCTCCATGAGTGTTACATGTTTCAGCACAACAAGTTCCTAAAAGGTTTGCACCCATTGAACTACCATTAGCCGCATTTTGTTCTATCACATGCTGTGAAATCCGTAGAATGATTTCTATAACAGTTCACTGCCAGAAATCTAATATTTTTTCCTTGCAAAAAATTTCCTCAGCGAACTCCATTTGGAAGCTATTACAGATAAGCAATTAACAAAACTTCCACAGTCCGTACCCGTTTACAGACAAAACATTTTCAGAAAGCACTTTCTGCAAAAAAATTTGCTTTCATATTGTGACGAGCCGAAAAGTACTTTCTGAATTTTTTTTTTTTGGAAAGTAAAAAGTCGCTTTCAAAAAGTATTTTTCTTTTACAATGTGACTGATCACTGATTGTACATAAGTAGATTCAGAGAGCAGTGGTGCAGTAGATAAGATGTTTGCTTGTTAAGCGGGAGATCCTAAGTTCGACTCTCAGTTTGGGAAGCATTTTTTCTAACTCCTAAAGAGAAAATAGTCACCTAACTCTCGATCCCCTGCACTGAAAAAATTCTTTCCTGTCTCTCTAATTCCTCTAACTACTGTTGTGCAACATCTGGTTGCATACGGCAAAAGGCATTGTGCCTTACAGACACATAGTTATTAAATAAATATTATTATATTATTATTATTAGGTATTTTCAAGAAAATTATAAAATAGAAATTTTTGAAACGCTTTCTGAAAACTAAGGAATTAGAATTTTGATTTTCTTTAATCTTTTTAATAAAATAAAAAAGAGGCAACAAATTCTTTTCTATCTATTTGCATAAACATTAGAGAAAAAAAATCAAATTGTCTGATCTTTTATTGTCCCTTAAAATAAACCTTTTCGTATCTTACATCAAAAATGAATGTATCACAAGAATACCACAAACTAGTAACATTACCAGTCGCATAGCTTTTCTTCTTCTACGACCATAATTTACATGATACCCTTTGAAAACAGGGTGTACTTAAAATTTTGTTAGGACCGAACAAAAAATAAACCAAGATTACGTATCACCAATAAGGTAAGATACTTAAATCGAAAGGACTCCATAAATTTGCCGAAGTTTATTGGAGCTCAAATTATTGCTCTTCCCTGACTATAGTTTTTTTTTCTGTTTTAAAAGATAGAAGACTTCTCAAACCACTTAGATAATAGAATTAAAGGGCCAGGCCTTAACCAACGACCGACCCAGCGACGTCTTCTTCACATCATTGTCGTAGGTGAAGCATAGCAGGAGGTAAACCAATATTCATTTCATTCTGGTGAGAGGGGGGGGGGGGGAGTACTGTATAATAAAAGAGATTTTTCCTTTGAAGCAGATGGAAATGAAGCGAACTGAGTATAAATTGTGTGGTTGACATGAGATAAGGTTGCCCTTTTCAACAATTTACATTTGTAAGCATTCGAAATAAAGCCACACTCGTTGTAGCAGAAGGAAATCTTTGGATACATAGGGCAGAGAAATAAGGTTTTCATTGGTTGGGATATTCTGTGTGCTTTTGCAAGTATCTGGATTTTTATTTGATAGAAAATAAATCTTCAATAAAGATGCGATATCACAAACAAATTCTGAGGAAATTCGAAAGAAAATCTTTTCAAAAGGAACATCAGAGGTTTTTTAGAACAGAGATTTCGATATGGAAAAATGTTACTTCGGATTTTAACGTTTCTTACTCGCGCTTTCATACAACATTTTTTGTATTCGCACCTAAAAACTCTTCTTTGCCACATCTTGAAATTTGAAACACTTTGAATATATCAATAGCTGTATTAACTACAAATAGATATTAATGTACTAAAATACTAATCATATAAACAATTAGAATTCTCCTGATGGTTAGCATTTTCCAATTAACACCAAACATAGCAATCATGCCGGTAAGAAGTTAGCCATTAGAAAATTACATCTAAAAACCACCGAAGCCAGAAAGCCAATTAAAAATTAAAAATTGCAAAAAAAAAATATTAAATTCAATTGAAACTACAATTTGCTTGGATTTGCAATTTATTCTTATATAGAAATAAGATACTGGAACTGGCTTCATGTTTTGTATTGCACAGCCAGCGATACGCTTTCATTATTCCATTGTCCGAAGTCCGGGAGTGCCAAACTCAGCAACATAACACCTAGGAAGAGCATTGTTTTTATGACTGCAAGTCATAATGGTTATCGCCGGCCGTAGCTGTTGGCGGAACACATTTTTTTTTAACCTGAAGATGACCAATGAATTACGTCATTCTGGAGTAGATATGTTCCCGATGGGTAATCGCAATTGAAAATATTCACACGAATGCTATAATTACGATTTTGTATTTTTATGCAATCGAGCAATCACGGCAACACTTATATGTGTCGATAATATAGTCATTTTGATCGTAAAGTAAAAATGGTTTTATTTTCTTCTGATTTTTCCTTCCTGGATTTTCTTTGGCTGTGTGCGAGTATGATAATGTAAATTGATTTCTCAAATGCATTTAATTTTTATTTCAAAGTAAAATAAAAAAAAGTTGAATTCTTTACTTAGTTTGCCGTCTTGACTCTTGATTAGCTTATCACATGAAAATTACACATAGAATTAGAAAAACTAGATTCTTGTGTCGGTAGTGTAATTATTTATATAAGGAGATGTATGAAGTTTTGCATTAGAAGATGTAATTTTCCAGATATAAAAGAAATAATTTTTAGGTGAGCCGTATGGGGGTAGGTATTCAACGTGCGATGAATGTACAGAAAACGGCTGAAAGATTATACAAGAACAGTTATGTAAGTCGGACTAATTGATGATATTTACTAGTTTGTCGAAGCATTGAAATAATTATTGGATATTGAATAAATTATCATCATTCTTCTTTTTAAAGCAATGATATTGTTAAGATCTCGCTTGGGACCACATCTCACCCACTTTTCTGCTTTGACCTTAAGGTCTACTTCTTCGCGGGATTGAGCTCAGAACACTTTGGCATATTTGCCAGTTTTTGATAAATCAATGTCTTAGAACAACTTAATGTAGGTGTCGTAGCATTTGTTTGATTCAGGAGTTTTTTCGCCTTCCTTTCTTCCGAAATAGTTTTGTAACTTTGCCTGTCAAACTGCGTGAGTAGAACCTAAGATGGTCATGATGTATATTATCAATTAATCCACCTAAATTAACCGTGAAACTTTATGTCGTTATCACAAGATATTTCGCTATCGATGATAGATCCAAAATATTTAAGCTTTTCGCACTTAAAAAAAAACTGCTTCATTCGAATAAATATCTGAAAAAGGACTTTTGAAGATCTTTTGACAACTAACGCAGTATTCAAATGCCTTCAACACATCTACCAATGAATCAAGTGCTCGTTGCAAGGATGTATGTATGATCATTATAGCAATTTTCCAGTCTGTGGCTAAGACAGGTGATCCCTCTTCCCTCTTCTCCTGCTGACCCATAGGTAGTAGACGGTTTCAACTCTGATTCCCACAAAATAAATGCTTGTGTACCCCAGGGTTCTGTTCTGTCTCCCACTATTTTCCTCATTATTATAAATGATATTCTGCCTGTTACATCTAATCCACTAAACTTTTTGCTGACGAATATACCCTCAGCTTCTGATATTCGTTCGGTGATTTATGTCCTTGGCTTTTAGACGTGCAATTGCAACAGTACCTTACCTACCATATGTTAAGCTCATTAAACTCCGATTCACGCAGCATTGTCAAATAGGGTAATAGGAGCCGTGGTGGAGTGCCTTCGAAAACTTATGGCTAAACCCCATGACATTGTCAATGAATGGCGCTTACATCAAAAAAAACTACGGTATTAATGCAACCTCTATAGGCAGGTGTTTCTCAAGCATCGCTACACCTGATCGGTAAAATACAAAACAGAGCGAAATTAAACTATCCCTCTAAAGTTAGCCCCTTTCATCGCCCTTGAAATTTAATCAATACTCGTCGCGTAAGGATTGCTCATCAGTTAACACTTGAGCCCAATTTTGGACGAACCGTGAAATACAGAAATTCTTTTTTTTTAACCAAACAACACGAATTTAGAATGGTGTACCTTGCGAGGGTTTCTCTTGCCATTCACTCCTTCACTCCTTCACTCCTTCACTCCTTCACTACAAAAAGTTTTGGTACAGCTCTTTGTTTGTTTTGATGGTGATTTTCTTATCGAGCACCTTTAAAGCCAAATCTACGGATGTGAAGAAGTTATCAGTAGTAAGGTTGAGCTCAGTGTTGAAATATGATGGCATTAACGACATCACCACATCAAATCCACGACCAAGTCCTGTACTTTGGTGAGAGCTTCCAGTGTAGATTAAAAAAATTAATGGATAACTCGTTTAGCTTTCTTCGAGCTTCTGAGAACTTGAAGCCATATTTGGAAGGCTTGCTGGGAGCGTATTGGCGAAATTTACAGCGGCCACGAAATCCTTTCAACTGTTCATCGATTGTTAAATTTTCAGATGGAGTATAGATAAGGTCCGTTTCAACTCATCCAGAAGCAATTGAACTGGCGAGAGCAGACTTCGATTTGCAGAAGCTTGTCCACGACGACCACAAATAATTATCAAAACTAAGGAAGGCGTTGATCATCATCTCAAAACGTGTAAGGTTTGTCACTGCTTTAAGCATTGGATGTCTCTTGATGGGGTCCCACAATGCCCGCAAACGACGATGACCATCTCTCAAGGCTCAAAAATAGGCTTGCAATTCATTCCTCGTTTCCAAACACGTTGCAAGATCGCCATTAACTTTTTGTAGACATTATTGCCTTTTCAGTTGCCCATTTGATATGATTTCATTTTTGATATGGTTGTTGAAAAACCGGTTGAAAATTTTGAGAAGAGATACATGCTTCAAATTAGCAACAGGCCCAATAGGTCCTCGAGGTCGAAAGCCATTAGCGCCTTGTACGGTGTATGCGAGATAAAACCGCTACCTCTAGTTCTTTCATCCATTTTCGTCTACTTGGAGCAATGAAAAACTCTTTAGTCGATGGATCCTGCTCAATTGGATCATCATTTCCAATTTTGCCGGGTTCCACGAAATTTTCTTGCGGACTATAAGACAAGAATGGTTTTTCATTCAGTTTATGACAGCTAAGAAGTGTTAAATGGAATTCCCTTATAGACTTGTGGCAATTTTCATAGAATCTTAAGCCAACAAATTTTTGATGACCTGATGTATTACTTTTCTTGTTAAATTTCAACTTTACTGTTTTGAAAAAGGTTTGCAATTACTCATACGTTAGTTAGAAAAATTATAATCGAATAATTTATCATAGATATCAAAAATATTTCATAATAAAAATTGTGGGGTCCAAATGGACCCCATGTTTGATTGTACAGACTTTTCCGGTGATGTAAAGAAGGGTTAATATTAAAAATATTGAAAATTAAAAAAAATGTCAACATTTAATAATAAATAGAAAAAAAAAGTTATTAAAAAATTTGATATGCAGAATTAATTTGTGAAGCTATATCCTTTCAAATATAATATTTTATAGAAATCTAATCAGCCATTATATAGAAAGTCGAAAATTAAAAAAAAACGTTGCGTGAAAGGTACCGTTACTAGACTTTTCCGGTAAATTTTTTTTTTTTTTTTTAATTAAATAGTCTCAAGATTTCAACAACATCGTTCAAGCTGTTTTCGAAAACAATAAGCTGTTTCTTAGCGGTTTTATTGCAGGTACCGTTATTTTCAGGCCTAAAATTAAAATTTCAAAAACCGCTCCGAATTCGAAGATATCGACTTTAGCCGTTTATGCTGCAGATCGTTATACATACTGACGGACAGACAGATTGACAGACAGACAGACTGACAGACAGACTGACAGACAGACTGACAGACAGACTGACAGACAGACTGACAGACAGACTGACAGACAGACTGACAGAAAGACTGACAGACAGACTGACAGACAGACTGACAGACAGACTGACATACAGACTGACAGACAGACTGACATACAGACTGACAGACAGACAGATTGACAGACAGACTGACAGATAGACTGACAGACATACAGACAGACAGACTGACAAACAGAATGACAGACAAACTGACAGACAGACAGACAGACAGACTGACAAACAGACTGAAAGACAAACTGACAGAGAGACTGACAGACTGACTGACAGACAGACAGAAAGACAGACTGACAGACAGACAGACAGACAGACTGACAAACAGACTGACAGACAAACTGACAGAGAGACTGACAGACTGACTGTCTGACAGACAGACAGCTTATAGTTCCGTTAATCGCAAGTAAGAAATTCTCTCTTTGTCTGCCGTGAAGCAAAAAATATTGCTTCAACAGTTTGGGCATCTTTTGAAAATCAATCTTTGCTTTTTTGCTTGGTGGCCTTTATTCTTCCACTTTTATCATTTTCCAAATAACATTTTCTTTTCAAAGTTTTTTTTCCTATTTGAAAAAGCTGAAACTTGTGCTTGGATTCTACTTTATGGCGGTCATTAAGTTTTGTTTCTTTGGCTTTTAGTCTTTCTTTTGCCTTTGGAAAAGATAACATAGCATGATCCAAATTTGGAAGATCTGTAAATCTGTTACGAGAGGATCGATGTTTTCTGGTAACGAAACAGTTGAGCAACCACACCACTCTCTTCTATGTTTACAGCAGCTTGTTCGAGCTGAGCCACCAAATTTTTGGAAGCCAAAGCCACTGAATCTCCATCCTTCTTGCGCGTTTTTATAAATTGATTTTTTAGTAAAATTTATTTAACATTTGATACTTTTGCGAATAGTGACTTCTCAAACTTATCCGTATCAGACAGCCAGCATGGATTAAATCTACCAAACATTTTATGTTGCTTCTTTAGGAGGATCATAGGTGAGAACTTCCATAGATTCTTGCAATCTAGATGAATTTTTACCCGGAATTGGATTTAATAACAAACGTAAAAAACACTGCTTATTTTTTAACAATATACACACACATATGATATTATGATATTAATAGACTTTTAAATTAATAGACATTGACGACTCATTGAGCGGTTGTACCAGGTAAAACCTAATCAAACAAACCAAAGTTTTATTTTGTTGCCTCGAAGAACATTAAGTATCTTCGTGTGATTGGTAAATTGTAAAATGAATCAGAACCAAATGTCAGACAATAATTGAACTCCATGCGAACCTTTGCCTTACTTTTTTGCCAACAAGTACATATATAGTTTCAGGTATTGTTTCAGAATTCATATTGCCACATGCTTCAGCTCACATAGAATGTCATGGGAATTTTCGTGGCTTTATTCGCACTGAATTTGTACTATACAAACACCATTGGCCCACAAAAAGATACAGTTTGTACAAATAACAGTGAGGAAACTAACAGATATAATTGCATAGATACAATGCTATTTTATATTTATTTATTTAATTTGAATTACATTTGTATTTTAAAATAAAAAAAAAGAAATCTCCATGACTTAGTTTATAAAGATACATTTTAGAAATATGAAGATAGATGTGTACTCACTACTTACCTAGCATCTTCATTCTTTTTACTTGCGATTATAGGTACTATAATACAAGTTATGCATTCGTGCAGATTAAAAATTTTGAGATAACAATCAAACATGACATTACGATGATAGAGAAACATATTTGAGTTACTGGCAAAATTCTGTCCGTCTGTCTGTCTGTCTGTACGGATGTATATTGGACTGCAGCCTAAACGGTTGGGCCAATCGTCTTCAAATTTTGAACTTAAGGTTATTTTGATTTTTTTTCATTTTTTTTAAGCTCAAAAATTAACGGTACCTGTCATATAACCGTTATGTAAAAGCTTATTTTTCTCGAAAACGGCTCCAAGAATTTTTATAAAAAAAATAAGTGTACTATTGTAAGTATGCATTATATTTTGGTGAAAAAAAAATTAATATGGTGGGCTTAAAACGGTACCTCCCATAGGACCGGTTTTTTTTTCTTCGACTTTCTCGAAAACTGGTGATCTGATTACAATCAAAATTGATATCCAAGAAGATGTAGATAGCCTTAGCAAAATTGCATTAATTTTTTTTCGAAAACTTTTTTTTTGTATTTTTATTAATTTAAAATTTTTCTTTTTCAAAAATCAATATTTTGAAAACGAGTTAGTGATTTTTTTTTAAATTTTGTTTTTTAAATGTACGCTATTTTTGTACTTAAGTTTGTATTCTGGAATTATTTTTTTTTATTTTTTTTTAAAAATTGTTTAAAAAAACCGTTTTATTTAAAAACGGCGCCTATAATTTTGAAAAAAATCACACTTTAACATTTTCTAAAGAAATAAAATGGCGTTTAATTTTTTTTACCCAATACAATTTAACGTACTTTATTCGAACAATTAAAAGTCACAAAAATCGAGTAAATGCTTTGATGTTCACTTTAATTTTCTTTAATTTTATTCTACAATGTGACCGCACATATGAGCAAGTACGTGCGATCCAGTCGTGCAATCTATTTAAATATGCATAGAATATATGTCATTTGGTTTTTGTATA
The DNA here is from genome assembly GCA_963971375.1 of Platycheirus rosarum. Lineage (NCBI taxonomy): Eukaryota > Metazoa > Arthropoda > Insecta > Diptera > Syrphidae > Platycheirus > Platycheirus rosarum. The sequence goes on along the minus strand of OZ020509.1, from coordinate 129,135,765 downwards.
AAAATTCAATAAAAAACAATGGTCTCTTTTACATAACATTATAAAATCCCATCGAAGACTTTCCGATTAAAACTGTTAAAAGATCACTGAACCTGTGGGATACTACATTTAACCAGTTCTATCCACATTTTGTCTGCCCTTTTGCTTTTATCTGATAAGCGAGTATCCAAGAGGTTATTTAATGAATTTTAAAAAATGCATTTGAAACTTGTTTGGATGGTCAATGTTCGAATAAAATCAAAGAAGTTGAGATTGTTCGTTGAACTCTATAGTTATGTATCTCAAACAATTTTTTGTTTCTTAATTGGGGATCAAAGAACTATAACATGACAAAGGTGTTTCCATTTGTGTGTTAAAAAACAAAATTCAAATTTAAAAAAAATAATGTATGCGTGAGTTAAGTATCTAAATACTAATGACTTCGTTATAGCTTTAATAACTCTTTTTTGTCTCATTTATGTCTAATTATGAAGTATACTGTATCTTGTGGATAGAACCACGAGTATAAATTCTGATACGGAATATAATTTACATGAAACTACGTCAATAATTACTCTTAAGTTCATTCACATGCTCTTGAAAGTTAATGATAAATTGATAATCACGAAGGGCCTACATATTTTGAGAAAAAGATAAAATTCTGCGTTTACTAGGTGTGCATAGAAATAATTGTGTAATTTGACCGAGGCACAGGTAAGGAATTTCCTTAGATAATATTGGAAACATAAATAGTAGAACAATTCATGTCTTATTGTAATGAAATAATAAGGTTAATGATGAAAAAGTGTTTTAAGGTTTTCCGTTTTTTTTTTTTTTTTATTTTTCTTACAAGTTAATCAAATTTGTAAAAATAAAATTTATTAAAATTAAAATAAAATGATACTTCACTTTACCATTTGTTTCTTGCCCAGCAATGATCTCTCAATAAGTCGTACTAGCATAATATGGCGATCGAGATCTTGGAGTGCACCTTGATAAGTCTCTGAATTTTGGATTGCACATTCAAGAAATTGTTAAGAAAATTGGAACGACAATCAAAGTTCTTTACCCATTTATCAACCGTAAATCAAAACTAAGCAATGAAAATAAAATATTGATATATAAAACAGTCTTTTAAGGAATTATGTTTTACGGGTCGCCCGCCGGCTTGGGGAAAATGTGCAGTAAGTCATATTCGAAAGCTTCAAATAGCCCAAAAACAAAGTTTTGAAAATGATTTTGAAACTTCCATGGTTTTTCTCAACTGAAGAACTGCACCAGATTTAAAATATTGAATTAGTCACAAAAAGAATTTCTAAGCTCTATGAAAGATATAACTATTCTTGCATCTTTTCGGGATAACACATTGATAGCAAACCTAGCTACTTAATATTAAACACATTTATTTACTATATTAGTTTGTATATTTATTTATTACTTTTTATTTATTTCTTTTTATTTATTTATTTATTTATATATTATTTATTTATGTAGTTGTTTATTTATTATTTTATTTATTTATTAATTTTATTTATTTCCTTATTATTTATTTTTGGATTTATTTATTTATTTATCTTTTTATTTAATTATTTTGTTTTTTTGTTTGATTAATTATTTATTATTTTTTTATTTATTTGTTGTATTGTTGATTTATCTCTCGATTCTAGTCATTTTAGTTAATAATTCTTCATATTTACTATGTTGTAATCATTGTTTGTGTAGTATCTATTAACATATTTATTTAATTGTATTGTTAAGTGTGGTTTCCGTCAAATGCGACACCGCCTTCCCATGTCTACTCTAGTTAATTAAACTATTTAATGAAGGTTTTCTAGTAGCTTTTCCTTCATTTTTCACTGTGATCTTGCCAGTTTTTTAAGATATGTAGGTAATATTGTCAGTAGTAAGGTAATCATGTACCATAACTCTGTAAATTGTGCAATAAAAGATTAAGATAACTTTACCATTTGTGGCTCTGCAGGCCGGGATGGACCGGGGCCTCAACCAACAAGTTTCTCCAGCCGGCTCAGTAACTAACTAGCTACCTTCAAGTTTTGCAAGTGAAATTGGTCGAGGTCCTCTTCTAACGGGTCCGCCAAATAACTTCTTTTTTTTTTGAAAATGCTTCATCAACATCGAGTGTAGGTTCGGCTGTGTGGCACGTAGCGCTGTCCTGTTGAAACCAAATGTTGCCAATATCCTCCTCTTCAATTTTTGTGAACAAAAATTCATTCAACATGGCCCGATAACGATCGCCATTGACTGTAACGGCCACTCCTTGCTCATTTTCGAAAAATGGCCCAATTATGCCTCCGGACCAAAATCTGCACCATACAGTGACTCGTTTTGGGTGTATCGGCTTTTCAATGTATGCGTGCGGGTTTTCTGTACCCCAAATGCGACAATTTTGCTTGTTTACATACCCGCCAAGATCAAAATGAGCTTCATCTGAAAAGATGATTTTTTGGCAAAAATCGGCATTTTCTCTAAGTCGATCGCAGGCAGTAATGTCGCAATATTTTAGGCATATACATAACCATATTCGTTTTACGGAAAGATAAAACTAATTATCTGTCAAATCAGACATGAGCTAAGTGTTACCATTCACGAAATAAGCACTAGTTGAAAAAAAAAGTTAGATGGCGGACCCTTTACTTGCATTCAGCACCCAATTCTCGGTCTACCTCTACTGCGCGGTTCTCCGGGGTGCAATCGAAGATTTTATGGGCCGGAGCCCATGGTATACATCCGCTCCGCTCCAGCCATCTGAGACGTTGGATTTTTGCTATTTTGGCATTTGCCTAGTCTGTCCCTCTGTACTTCTTCTCCACTCGCCGCTAATGCATATACAGGACGAAAGATCGGCTCGAAAATTTTTCTCTCGAAGCCGTCCTTCTGTACTTTTGAGACTATGTCTATTCTTCTGCACCATAAAACAAGACTGGAATGATGAAGGTTTAATAAAGGGACACTTAAGTTGCCTGGTAGATAGATTTTCCTTAAATTGCCTTCTTAACCCTAAGAAGTTGCAATTGGCTCGAGTTATTCTTCTTTTGATCTCAGCGCAGGTGTTCTTCACTGAGTTGATAGCGGAGCCCAGGTAGGCATATACTTGGTTTTGACCTAATTGACTGCTAAATCCATTCTCGCTGCTTCCGTTTCAATATTCACTAAAGCGCTACTGACATCACGCTGTGTTCTTCCGTGTAGGCCAATATCTTCGGCCTTTGCGAGTAATTGCATGGACTTTTAAATACCTCTGGTATTAACGTGGGAGTTGTGCCCCGTGGCTTAGTGGTTAGTGTGTCGGACTGCTAAGAGAAGAGCCTGGGTTCGAGTCCCGTTCATAGCCACATTCTTTTCCGGAGTACTGCCTCTTGCGAGGAACTGACAAAATCTCTAAGAGTAAAATTTGTCTCGAAAAAGTGCATATCGTGTAGCCATTCGGACTTGGCGGTAAGTTGTTGGTCCCTTCCATTTGTGCAGATTAAGAACACACACACAGGAATGGTTGAGAGTTATTGTTATTTTTATTGTTTATTCTTACTTGCGTGGGAGTTCTGCACTGTTCTTTCAAGTATGATATTGAGGAAGTAGCAAGACAACGCAACATCGTCTTGTCTGAATCCTTTTTTGACTTCAAAAGTGTTAATGAGATCCTTCAACATTTTGCACCGACCGACCAATTTGGCAGGGATGCCCAAAACTATATCGCGGCTTAGAAATACATAGATGAAAAGGTGGTAGGTATTGATTTGAGGTTCCAGTGTTTTTCCAAAGTCTTCCATAATGTGAAAATGTGAAATATTGTTGACGAATTGCTTAAGGTTCCCAAACATTATACAGAAGAAAAGATCGCACAGATGGCTTTGAAAAAAATGAGACCCCTGTAGTTGGCGTTGGCGTTATTTAGAGGATCTCCTTTCTGAAGGATCGGCTAAACAATTCTATTGATCCGGCATGCTTTCTTCAAAATATATTTTGTTTATAAGATGATGCATGCTTCTAACCGAGTCATGGCCTGCCACTCCGGTGCTGTGCTTTATTGGGGCTTAGCTTAAATATAAATGGCTAGCCTTACTACATCCATATGGGGTGGGCCGTGGGCGGAATTTTTGTTCTACTTCCCCCAGATAGTATTGATCATTCTGTCTGACAGTAGAATTCGGTCCATCATCCCCGTTATACAGTCTGCAGAAATAGTTTAGCCATATTCTCAGCACTGACTGCGATTCTACTGCGATGTTCCCTTGATTGTTTTCCCAGGCTTCATTTCGTCAATCGCGCGCTCCTCATGCTGCTTTATTTCTTTCTGAGAAACCGTGATTCCTTTTTCTTCCTCTGCTCGTAAGGAGTTCTGGCCTTCAGTGCAGCGCAGCCGCGCGGCCTTGTATGCTTACTGTTGCATATGCTTGCCGATACTCATCGTGAAACTAGGGGATTTTCTTTGAATGCTGTTTAAAATCCCACTGTTCAGACTCAGGCCTCTGCTTGCATTAATTGATCATTGGTTTTATATCATTAATGAAATAAGCATCATATCTTAGCTTCAATAAATTTTGATCCAGTAATTTACTTAATTTTAATTCGACTAACATTCATCTTTTTGGAATATTTTTCTAACCCACAAGGACGGAAAGGATAACTTTTTTATATAATAATTATGTAATTTACAAGAAGGTACCGAAAAAAAAATAATAATAGACTAGATATGTATAGTATTCAAAAATGTAAATAATTCCTTTAAAACCTCCTACGACTGTTTATGCAAACAGCTGAGCAAATATTCTAAGAAAAATATATTTTTTTTCTTAACCTAAATACATTATTCACTTCGAATCACTTCGAATCCATACCCCCATGGTTTTTGTTGGCCAATTTTTGTTTTGTTGCTTTATAATTAACAGGGTGAAATCCAAATTTAATTTTCACAGAAAATAACACGCAGAACTGTTTTTCAAAAGAATTTTGTTGATTTATTCTAACTCCTACGTCCTACCAAGGATCTTCTTCAATACCAAAAAAAACAGCATGAGCATCCTTATCTAATGAATAAATCATGAACAAATATTTTTCCATCCAGACATTCCAATTTCAGCCTCCGTTGCTTTATCCTTTTTTGAGAGTTATACGGAGGAAGTTTTTTTTTTTTGAATCCCTTAAAGAATCATAATAGATTTAAGATCGAAAAAGTGTTTAAAATAAATCTTCATTTAAAATTAAATAGGATTTAATTACATCAGCGTACTGTAATGCGTGTATTATTGGTTCTAACGAACAATGTTGAATTAAGTTTGAAATTTTAATGAAAACCTTTGAATCTTTGAAACAGCAAAAATAACTGAGGAAAATCAATAAAGGATATACTTATGTATCTATATTCAGAAATAAATTCTATAGTGGAGGTTTTCTCTTTACAAATTTCAATGTTATCTACATACATCTGCAATCCTTAAAGTTTAAAATAGCAGGTAACAGTCACATGCGACATACGAACATTTTTCCAAAATATTTTTCAAATTTTTAAATTCTCTTTTTTCAATTTTTCTTTTATTAGATACTAAGAAAAGAAAAATAATATGTAAACCTTTAATAAAAAAGGATCTCTTTGTATCTTTATTGTTCCTGCCACTGTTGACGACCATAAAAAAAAAGAAAATATTTTTCAAAGCACGACACCTAACCCCCTTGCCGTACTTCCGTTTTAAATAAAGATGGCAATCCTCTTTCGGAAATTGTCCTTGAAAGGATAAAAAAGATACACAAAATTTGTTTCACCAAGTTTAACGTATTGTATGAGTGATGATGGTAAAAAAGATTATTTTGTACATCTCACATATTTTTTTTAAATTTTTTTATTGCTTGCCGAAAAGGAACTTTAAGGGCAAGTTATGGATTCGAGAATGATGAAAATGCAGTAAACGACAGAGTCGCACGTGATTGCTCTTTAGATGCGGAAAATTTGATATCCATAGAGGTCAAGATTTGGTATATTCTCTTTCCAAAATAAAAAGCTTTGGTAATTAAAATTTTAATTTAATTTTAAGAAACTGCCTTAGTTTTTGTTCTGCGTTAATATTTTAAACTTAAAGGTTAAATTTCTTTAGCAAATTTGAACAATAAACGTTAGTTTATTATTGAAATACATATAATAATACAAGAATATATGTTATAATATTTAAAATTTTAAATTATGGCATATAGTTATTCAAAATAATATTTTTTTTTAATTTGTTATAGCAATTTTTAAGAAAAAAAAAGAGTTTTCCTTAACGTTGCTATGACAGGTACCACTCATAGGACTGAAAAGTGGTAATCTAAGTAAAAAAAAGTATGTTTCGTTAGTTACAAAACAAACCCTACAGATGAAAACCGAAAACAGTTGAAACAATACAAAAAAGCCAAAAAAGCCCGTATTCGAGACAGCCCAAAATTTTTAATGATCAAAGATTAAGGCAAAAATACTACAATGTCCCAAAGGCAGACTAAGTATATCAAACATATGTAAAAAATATGTGAAACTTCTTCTCCTCCTTGGTTCCAACGCTTTTCCTCAATGATATTCCATTAGTTAATTCTAAAGAGCAAAAAGTCTTTTCAATAGGTCGTTCGCCGCCAATTTTACGTTAAGAGAGAATGAACTGACCCCGCCTGATATTAAAATGTAAAAAGTGAATAGTCTCAGTTGTCTTGCTATTTTTTTTTTTGCTATTTCTCTAATTATTTTAACTAATGTCGTGCAACATCCAGTTGCATTCTTAAAAGCATTGTGACTTACAAACATATATCTAGTTTAAAAAAATACTAATTATTATATTAAATATTAAAGATTAGAAGCTATCTTCTTAACCGTTTAATACAAGTTGTATTGGACGGATTCAAATCTGATTCCCACAAAATAAATGCTGGTGTGCCCCAGGGCTCTGTTCTGTCTCCGACTCTTTTCCTCATTTTTATAAATGATCTTTTTTCTGTTACTATTAATCCACTTAACTGTTTTGCTGACGACTCTACCCTCAGCTTTTCATATTCGTTCGATGATTCATGTCTTTCGACTTCGGACGTACAATTGCAACGGTACCGTATGTCAAGCTCATCAAACTCCGATTTATACAGCATTGTATGGCACTTACATTGAAGAAACCGAAAAACTTTCAGTACTTTGTATGTGTGTCAACGACGACCTCCGTTTGAACGACAATATACTCGAGATAGCTAAGAATGCTGCTAAGTGCTTAGGTTTTCTGTATCGGTGTAAGAAGTTTTTTTCCCCTTCTGATTTGGTTACAATCATCAGTTTAATGAAATATAGAGATTTTTTTTAAGCCGTACAACACGACTTTGGAATGGTTTACCCGGCGAGATTTTCCCTTGCCATTTCGATTTGCAAGCATTCAAAACCAATGTTAATCGACACCTTTTTCCCTACCTCCCTAATCTTCCTATGCTCGCGCAGTGCGTTTTAACACTATAAGGGCAACACAAAAATCTCTTTAGCGCGCGCTTGTTATAAAAAAATAAATTAAAACCTTAAATAAAAACATGATTTATCAAAATTGATTGATTCCCATTTCACAGACGAAATTGGCATAAAACCGTTAAAGAAAGCTTTAATTTTCTCGAAAACTTCTATAACAGTTTTGATACTTCTTTTCTAAATACTAGCAAAGATATTTAAAAAAACCGTTCCTTTTATATACAATTTTTTTGGTTTAGCTTCCTCGTTAAATCGAGAGCGAAATAAGAACACAACCACTTCGTTCGGCGTTTAATATTCAACTGCTTTGTTTCAATTTCAATGTTTGTTTTGCTATATGCTAGCTAAACATATATGAAATGAGTACGAGAAGAAGAGAAAAGAGTAATATTTTACGATCGGAGTTGGGATTTTTGAATGTACTCACAATTGTAATTTGTAATGAACGTAAATATAACAGCAATCATTTGTGAACATAAATAAAATTGTTTAATGTGTACAAAATACTAATACACAAATGTTGTTAGTAACTTAAACATTAAATCAACTGCTGTTTAGATATTTTGAAATGTTTTCTATAACATGATTTTTACTTTCAATCATAAGTACTATAATGAGAGTTAAGCATTTTTGCAGATTAAAATTATTTAGATCACAATCAAAAACGACATTATCATGATAGAGGAACACATTTGAGTTAGTGGCAAAACTCTGTTTGTCTGCTGTACGTATGTACCTAAATGGCTAGGTCAATCATCTTCAAATTAAGAACTTAAGGTTATTTTGTCAATCAGACAACAGAGGACTTTTTTAAATTTTTTTTTAGCTAACTTTGTCATATAACTGTTAAAATGGCGATTAAACTTTTCCACTGAAAAATATGTATTTTACTTACATTTTACTAACAATCAAAAAACAAAAAATTCCATAAAACCTTTATTATGTATTTCAAATTTTATTCGACGATGGAACCGCACATAAGTTGTTTTTTTTTTCTTTGAAGGACGAAAAAGCCCTTCTTGCAGAAAGCTATCCCTTTTTGGCGCTGACTATCTTCAACTAACTTCTTTAAGCTTATATTTAAACATGCTGTATTTTCTGGTAAGTTAATGTTATTGGTTAAGGTAAATTCTTGAGTATCTCCTTAATTTAATAAAAGAACAAACATTTCTAAAACCATCGACACGCACTTCTTGTATAACTTTTTTTTCGTTTTTCTATAATTGAATCATGCATCCAATATTAGATTTGACCAACAAAATCCAATACAAAATACAACTTTCATGTGTTTCTTATATAATTAAATTTATTTTCTATTTTTTTTTCAGATCTGAACAAGTTTTTCTGAACTTTGTTTCCCTCATCATCATATCCAGAATCCACATCCTGGAGAATAGAAAAATATAATACCAACCCACACAGTACAACCATGATACATATCAGCCAACAAACTGCTTCACTATGCAACATCCTGAGAACTGCCTTCATAATTTCCGCACTTACACTGCAAGTGACAAGAACAGAGGTGTTCACCGCCCTGGCAGAAATGGAAGAATTGCTTGAGACTGAATCGGTGCTTTTGAGCAATTTAGTTGGATACATTGGAGTGCAACAACACAAACTGAATTATCTCAAAACGTAAGTTCGCTTTGTCATGGTAATAAAGGTGGTGGACATATGTATATACAAAAATTGGTCATATCTATCGTCCTGACCCAAGTGACAGGACCAACTTTTAATTGGACCAATTCATGACATATCGTTCAGGTGGACATGAGATATTGTAAGGCTCATTTGATCATGTTTGTTTGATTGATTATCCCACTTGTCTGTCATGGGAAATCATATTAAAGGTGAAGATTTAATAAAGTCTGCTAACGAAGGCGGGAATAACCAAAGAAATTTGTTGTATGGATGGAAACTTTCTATTTGCATTAATCTCATGTGTCATGTCTTAGTTTCTGGAAGGATATTTATTCTGACGTTTATTTGGTACCACAAATCCATTTTCACAAAAGAAACCTTTCAATAGTCAATATAATTGACTTTTACTTTTGCTGTGTTTACTGAAGAATCTTTAATGTACAAAGAATTGGTTTGGAGTTAGTTATGTCTTAGGTGTTTTTTGGACTTGGCAGGCTAATGCGTAGGTTTTCTTCTTACGATTCAGGAATTTATAATGAAAGTCTAGAGTTTCAGATAAAAAAATCTTAACGATTTATTTCAATGCAAATTACAATATTATGTTGCGAACGACCGATCAACTTCAATTCAGTTTGGAGACTAATTATATTAATGCAAAAATTATGTGAACTGCAAAACTGGTTTCTGGTTAATGGAAGGGTCGCTATTTTCCTTTCTACGCTTTTGTAGTTTGTTCATCTGTATTTGTCACCAGTGCTGTCGTTCGTCACTTTTAAATTTCATATATGTTTTCAGAATTGAAACATCCATTCCCTTTAAAAAAAAAATAATCGAAAAAACAGGCAAATCCACTTGAATATCCTTGAGACTTAACCTATTTCACTTTGATCGAAACTCTTTCTCATAAAATAGCTGTTAAAAGTTTGTGAAAGAGGATTTTTATGCTCCTGACGTGACAATGAATTTCACGCGCGAGTATTCTAACCAGCCCAGGGGTTTCTGCTGAAAGGAACACAAAGAAGGGTACACAAGGACCAAAGGAAATTCAATTTAACCATATAATTCTGGTAGCTTCCTGGAGTTGTTTTCTTGCCAACCTTTAGGTATCCTTCCCAGACCAAAAAACATTTTTCTCTTCCAAAAAGTTGTGAGTTTCTTACCAACCTCCTCATGTATCAGCCGTAAATGATGGACATTTTTTTTGGTAGTACATTTCACTGAACTAAATAGACCTCTTAAAATATTTTCCTCGATATGATTTACTAAAGCCTTAAAGGTTATTTGAGAATATACTCCAGTGTATATATTTTCTTGGAAAAACAAAAAAGTAATTCGAGAAAATTAAGACAAAATACCAAAATTATTAAGCCTGAGGGTAGGAGGGAGGAGTAAAAGTGGATATAGTATTATGAACCAGAATCTCCCATTCTTTCGAAACAATAATGTAGATGGACTTAATAATTTCTGTTTGGCTGGGTTGTTTTTATTTGCTGATATAGTCTAAGAATTTTTGGTTTATGTTCTTTTGTATCTTTGTATCTATATGTATGTATCTATTTAATTACGCAAGTTAAGTCTTAGAGCTTACATAGCTTTTTGGCTGTTTATGTAATAAGACTGTGTTATTGTGACACGAGCAATTTATTCCGATTTATCGTTTCTGTTACTCGACACATTCTCCGCAGGACGACTACATGGAAGGCATTTAGGTGGGAGTACAATTTAATGAGAGTTATTTAGGCAACAAAAATAATTATGTCGCTTATGGAAGAACATTGAATTTAAGATGCTTATAACCATAATAGAAAAAACAAGAGAAATTAATTCCTTAAAATAGAAGACAACTTTAATGTCTTGATTAAAGAACCCTTAACATAATTATACAAATAATATTTTAAGCTTTAGTGGATTGCAGTTGTAAAGAGCAAAGGTGCGTCCAGGGGCCACTTACTACTTTAAAGAATCGATATGAAAACATTGCTTACTTTTAGGTGATTTGAGTGCACGAGGAAGAATAACTTTGGATATTGGAAGTGCAGGTACAAGAGGATGCAAGCCAGACCATCCTTTTGTTTGATTCCTTAAAGACCTTGATTTGCTTAAAGAAGTAAGTTTTCGATCCTGCAAAGCCAATCCAAAGAGTAAAATCGAAAAGAGCACAAATAAGTCTTGAACTTATGTTACTCCATTAGTGTTAGAACCAAATTTTTGCATTGCCAAAAGTTATGGCAAACTGCATTTTCCGAAAGGCAGTACAATTTTTTGGTCATTTGTAAAACACATTAAAAACACTTCAACATCTTCATTTCCAAAGCTCATCGCTAATGACAAAGCAACAAGCTAAATTGCCCCACGTAAGAATGTACATTTTTCAATGGAACACATTTTTTCCGCACTCTTACAGCAGCAAGAGTTCTTAAAGATCATGACATAAACAAATCCACTGGCCCCAATCTTCTACCACGCTGGCAAAGCCACTGCGTAAGCTTTTCCATCGCTTCTACTCTTCTGGAATCTTTTGTAAAATATAGAAAAAAGCATTTGTCCAGCCTGTATGTACCTAAGAAATGTTAACCCTCCTCCTTGCAGTCCCATAGTCACTTCAGCCCCTTCTTTCATTGAAACGCTGATTACCGTCAGCTGAAGAAATATCTCGAAGAATTTGGTCTTCTTCATGATCGGCAGTACAGCTTTCGCAGAAATCGTTGCCATGGCATATCTCACAGAACAGTAGAACAAGTCCTTACATCGGTTTGGCGAAAGTAAGATTATTGCACTTGACATTTTCAAGTCAGTTGATTGGGTTTGGTATAAAGCTCTTTTGTCGAAAATGCGTGCTCTTAGAATCGACGAACTGTTAATTTCAAGTCTTATTCCACTAAATAAATGCTGGTCTCCCCCACGGCTGTATTGTTGTTCCGACTCTCTTCTGAATTTTTTTATAAATGATCTTCCGTGTTACTTCTTGTCCATTAAACTATTTTTCTGATGATTCTACAACTCTACAGAAATCGTGTGAAGTTTGATGCTTCTAAAACTCAATTCTTTCTTCTGTCGTTAAGGCTAAACATACCTCCGTGAATAGCACTTGCATCGAAGAACCGAAAAGCTTTCAATGCCCGGTATGTATACGACGATCTCCGTTTTGGAATGACCATATACTTGAAACCGCCAAATAGGCTTAGGTTTTCTGTAACGATGGTGGCTTTACTTCTTGAAATATCTACTGAAATTGAAATTCAACCAGTTAATAAACCACGATTTGTTGATGCTAACAAGTAACAATCTTCTGTTTAGAGCTACCACTTTTACGCTTATGCAGAATCATAATGAATTTTTCTTTGGATTTTGTTAAAGAGCTTTCACAATTGATGCTTTTTTAAAGCTTTTAAAACCAATGATCTACAATGTTTACTCCGCAAACCATATAATATTTGCGATCTCTTACAGTTTAGTGAGATTTTACTGCAGTCAGCAGAGGCGAACCCAAAATTTAGAGGGGGGGGGACTACCATAATATTTCGAATTCACTTCAGTGTACTTATTTTTTACAATTTTGTAAAGTGCAAAAAGAGAAGAATTATTATTAGATGTACTTCAAGTATCGGGTGTTCCTCAAGGCAGGCATCTGGGTCTATTGCTGTTTATTATATTTATTGATACTATTGCAAACCAACACCATATCTATTTAACTAAATGTCTGATGACATTAAATTATATTGATATAAAATAATTACTGGCGAACATTCTTACTCAATCTCCTGTCCTGAATAATCCGAAGAATTTGCATTCAAGCAATTAAGATCGGATAATCTTAAATTAGGTGTTAGAGAGATTAGGTGTTTTGAGATTGTACCACCTAATTCCAAGTCCTATTCAAAACAAAAAGAACACAAAATCCAATTTTACAAACTTCTGCTTACAGTCATTTCTTATAGTAACTAAAATAAATTCCTTTTTTTCTTACAGCAAAGTAGAAGAATACCGAAGAGAACATGCCGAAGCATCAGCTGATATCTCAACATACGTGTCAAATCCCATAAACGCATATCTCCTTACAAAGAGGCTAACATCAGACTGGAAGCAAGTGGAGAATCTAATGGTGCAAGACGTTGGAAGTGGTATGTAGTTTATCTTCAAAAAATTGATACAAATTCCTCTCGTCCTTCAAATGTTACAAACAAATTCTTTATGATATTTCAAAAGAATTCCTAAAAAACATCACAAACTTTCGAAACGTTTTGAAGTTTCCATCAGACGAGGATTTAAATGGAGCTGCTGTAGCGCTCATGCGACTCCAGGACACGTACAATTTAGATACGTCAAGTGTGGCCCGGGGACAACTTAATGGCGTACAATACAGGTATGAGAAGTATAGATACATTTTTATCAATGATGAAGGTCCTTATAGAATTGGCACTCAACGAATATTTCTTCTTTTCTATTTGTATCTTTACAGCACAGAAATGTCCTCGGATGATTGTTTTGAAATGGGACGTCAGTCGTATGTAAACTCTGATTATTATCATACGGTTCTTTGGATGAGAGAAGCCATGTCGAGATTATTGGAAGAGCCAGTTAATAGGACAACAAGTTTTAGCAAAGCGGATGTTCTGGAGTACTTGGCATTCTCCACGTACAAACAAGGTAAGCTTGAGAGGATTCAGCCAGGAATGTAAATCTGTTTCTATTATGACAAAATCATTTTCGATCATAAGATACTCAATGGTGCAAGTGCTTTCCTAAAAAAATCATTCATCCATAAACCCTTTTAAAATGCGCCCATCCTTTAGAAGGTTTATTCCTTAGGGGATGTTTTCAGTTTAGTAGTGAAGTAGAAACCCGTGTCGGGAAAGAATTTACTGAATTTACAAAAAAATGCCGTAAATGGAAAACAATATACATTGAGTTAGAAGAAGAAAAGGGAAAAAGTCAATGTCTTTAGAAAAATCTTTCATTAAGCTTGTTTTATTTTTTAAAGTTCGCCATTTGATTGTCAATTTGAAGATAATTAGCATATTTATCGTTACCATAATAATACCGAAATCTTTTTGAATTGCGCGTCTCCTGAAATCCAAATGTATTTAATCGAATCGATAAAAGCCCATACATATATGTCAACATTCTTTTCCCCCTCGGTGGAGCTGTGTTAAAGGGGTGGGGGTAAAAGGTACCCATAAAAGGGGTATTTTTGAAGTTGTTCGTTTATATGTTCTAAACTAATCAATATTTTCAAAAATGGTCTGAATAAAAGTTGTAGAACATTCTCTGTCGTAAAATACATTTTTCACTCGAGCCTTCCGCGCCTATATCCCGTTATTTTGAGGTCCTAGGTGATCAGATAGGTATTTTATCCAACTACCCGGACAGCAGCTGTTCATACACCGAAAATTAGGTGCGAACAAATAATTATTGCACTTCCAGGAGTGAAATGGGGGTCTTATACTACCCGGCGCGCTATACTACGCGCTAGAAAAAACATGTTTTAATGCGAAAATAATGCTAGCGGGACCAAACATTTTCAGGTACGATCCCTGGACAAAACTATATTTACCCTATGAATTTCATTAAAATTCGTTAGGCGGCTTAGGACTTAGGAGTACATACTCATCATACATACACATACACACATCAATATGTGCATCTGATGTTCGCCTGGTGCTCAGAGTACGTTTGCGATCGATTTTGGTTGAAAAAATGACCCACAAGCCCTCCCGTTAAATACACACACACACACACCAATACCTACATCTACTTTCTACCTTAAGAAAACTCCGCCTATTTTGTATTTCTTTTTCTCTTCTTGTACTTTTTGAATTTGAGTGGAATTATTTTGGCAATTTGCGCCTGTTCTTTTTCATTTTCGCCTGGTGCTTGCGATCGATTTTAATTGAAAGAACCACAGTATCGTATATAACGGGTGATTTTTTTGAGGTTAGGATTTTCATGCATTAGTATTTGACAGATCACGCGGGATTTCAGACATGGTGTCAAAGAGAAAGATGCTCAGTATGCTTTGACATTTCATCATGAATAGACTTACTAACGAGCAACGCTTGCAAATCATTGAATTTTATTACCAAAATCAGTGTTCGGTTCGAAATGTGAAAATCCGCTTTTTTATCGACAAATTTTGTTCAGCGATGAGGCTCATTTCTGGTTGAATGGCTACGTAAATAAGCAAAATTGCCGCATTTGGAGTGAAGAGCAACCAGAAGCCATTCAAGAACTGCCCATGCATCCCGAAAAATGCACTGTTTGGTGTGGTTTGTACGCTGGTGGAATCATTGGACCGTATTTTTTCAAAGATGCTGTTGGACGCAACGTTACGGTGAATGGCGATCGCTTTCGTTCGATGCTAACAAACTTTTTGTTGCCAAAAATGGAAGAACTGAACTTGGTTGACATGTGGTTTCAACAAGATGGCGCTACATGCCACACAGCTCGCGATTCTATGGCCATTTTGAGGGAAAACTTCGGAGAACAATTCATCTCAAGAAATGGACCGGTAAGTTGGCCACCAAGATCATGCGATTTGACGCCTTTAGATTATTTTTTGTGGGGCTACGTCAAGTCTAAAGTCTACAGAAATAAGCCAGCAACTATTCCAGCTTTGGAAGACAACATTTCCGAAGAAATTCGGGCTATTCCGGCCGAAATGCTCGAAAAAGTTGCCCAAAATTGGACTTTCCGAATGGACCACCTAAGACGCAGCCGCGGTCAACATTTAAATGAAATTATCTTCAAAAAGTAAATGTCATGGACCAATCATTGCAAATTTTATGCGTTTTTTTTTTAAAAAAAGTTCTCAAGCTCTTAAAAAATCACCCGTTATTTATCTAATTACGAAACGAGCTAAGCGGGATTAAACGAGATTTTAAAAGGTGGGCTTTGCAAGATTTTTAAAAAACAGAATTTTCGAAACGATGATAATAGAATTTTTTTTTTTTGGAATTTTAAAAAAACGGGATTTTGAAATACGGGCTCCCGTTACGCTCCCATTTTCCTGATCGCTATAACTAGCGCCTTAGTTAAAAGTTTATTAGACGACCTCAAAGTAAAAAAGTTTCCTGGTCATGATGGTATTAATAATAAATTATTAACTTGCCTACAAAAGGTGTTACCTTTTTAACATTTATATTTAACTCTTGTATTAAGCATTATTATTTTCCTAAAAAACGGAAAGTAGTTCCAATTGCCAAGGCTGGCAAACCAAAAGAAAATCCGTCTAGCTACAGACCTATAAGCCTATTAAGTTCGGTTAGCAAAGTTTTCGAGAAGGTTTTAAAGAATCGGCTTTTGGAACACATTGATGATACTATGTATATCGTAGCACGTTCGACTGGCTTAGATTTTCTAGATATAGAAAAAGCCTTCGACACCGTATGGCACGAAGGACTTATCTACAAAATGATTCGATTTAATCTCCCAGGTTATATTGTCAAAATTATACGAAACTTTTTGAAAGATAGAACATTTTTTGTATCCACTGGAATCGCGGGGTCTTCCATATTCGATATTTGTTACGGAGTTCCTTAAGGCTCGGTACTTGGGCCCATCCTCTTCGACATTTTTTTGTCAGATCTACCCAGTTTCGAAAATAACATCGTAGTTGGCATGTCCGCCGATGATATTGTGCTTTTTACGTCGAGTGTTTTTCCTCAAGACGCTCTAACTAGGTTACAGAGTTCACTTGACACTCTGCTTAATTACTTTACAAAATGGAAGATAAATGTCAATGCTGAGAAATGTCAAACTTGTCGAAGAAAGCAAAGTTTCCCCCCGAGTCACAATCAAAATAAATTCAACCAATATCCCATGGACTGAAAGTTGTAAATATCTTGGTGTCACACTTGATAAAAAACTCACTTTTGAGAAACTCGAACTCTATCCACAAAGCTAATCTATTAGTAAAAATGTTGTACCCATTTATCAATAGAAAGTCCCGCCTTAGCAAACCTGGGCCTCAACCAACATGCCTCTCCAGCCAACTCGGTCTTTGGCTAGCTGCCTCCAGTTTTGCACTCCAAGTTGGTTCAGGTCGTCCTCCACTTGAGCGCGCCACCTAAGGCGAGGTCTTCCTTGACTGCGTCTACCCTCTGGGATGGAATCGAAGATCCTGCAAGCCGGAGCATTGTTGTCCATTCGCTCTACATGACCTAGCCATCTTAAACGTGATATGCGTATTTTTTTGACCAGGTCAATGTCGCTGTACAGCTCGTATAGTTCTTGGTTCAACCTTCTCCTCCAAAGCCCGTTAACGCAGATAGGGCCAAAAATCTTCCGAAGAATCTTACGCTCGAAACGACTAAGGATATCTTCATCCGGTTTAGATACAGTCCATGCCTCGGCGCCATAGGGCAGGACTGGGATGATTAGGGTCTGATACAGAGTCTGCTTTGTCTTTCGAGAGAGGGCTTTGCTACTCAATTGCCTTCCTAGCCCATAGAAACAGCGATTGGCAAGAGTAATTTTTCGCTTTATTTCTGACGAGATGTTGTTGTCAGATGTTATAGCGGATCCGAGGTACACAAAGTCCCTAACTACCTCAAAGTTGTACCTGTCTATTGTGATGTTTTGTCCAATCTGCCGGTGTTGTGTGTCCCTTTTTGTGGACAGCAGGTACTTCGTTTTGGCCTCATTGACTGCTAGTCCCATCTTAGCCGCTTCAGCTTCAATGCTAGCAAACGTTCCAGTGACAGCTCGGCGAGTTCTGCCAATGATGTCTATGTCGTCAGCGTATGCTAGCAATTGCACAGACTTGAAAAAAATTGTCCCACTACAATTGACTTGCGATTTTCTTATAATTTTTTCAAGTATTAAGTTGAAGAAATCGCACGATAGCGCATCACCTTGTCGGAATCCTTTTTTGACGTCAAAAGCTTCTGTGAGGTCAGAACCAACCTTGACGGAGCAGCGAGAGTTCTCCATCGTCATCCTGCACAGTCGGACGAGTTTTGTGGGAATGCCAAAACCTGACATGGCTCTGTATAGCTCGTCTCTATAAATGCTATCGTACGCGGCCTTAAAATCGATAAAGAGGTGGTGGGTATCGATTTGGAATTCTTGGGTGGTTTCCAGGATCTGCCGTAGAGTGAACATTTGATCGATTGTGGACTTTCCTGGTCTGAAACCACACTGATAGGGGCTAATCAGGTTGCTGACGAAAGGTTTCAGGCGTTCACATAGTACGACAGAGAGGATCTTGTAGGCGATATTCAGGAGACTTATTCCTCTATAGTTGGCGCAGTTTAGAGGGTCTCCTTTCTTGTGAATCGGGCAAACGATGCTGAGGTTCCATTCATCAGGCATACTTTCTTCTGACCAAACTTTAGAGATGAGTTGGTGTATGCACTCCACCAGGTCATCTCCGGCCGCTTTAAAAAGTTCGGCGGGTAATCCGTCGGGTCCAGCAGCTTTGTTGTTTTTGAGTTTAGATATTGCTATCCTTACTTCATTTTGGTCAGGTGGACGGAAGTTTTGTCTGTCATCATCCATGTTGAATGGTTCATTCTGCCTGACAGCGTGATTTTGGCCTTAATCGCCGTTTAACAGTCTGCAGAAATGGTCCTTCCATGTACTCAGCACCGACTGTGACTCTACTACGAGGTTTCCATTCCTATCTCTACAGGCTTCTGTGCGGGATTTTTTTCCTTGGCATGTTCTTTTTACTTGTTGGTAAAACTTCCGCACGTTGTTCCTGGAGTAGCATCTCTCAATATCTTCGATCGCGCGCTTCTCATGTTCTCTCTTTTTCTTTTGGAGAAGCCGGTGTTCTTCCCGTCTTTTCTGCTCGTAAAGCTCGCGAGCAGCTCTCGTCTTTCTTTGCAGCGTCGCTTTATATGCCTCTTGTTTGGCTGCATGGGCCTGCCTGCATTCGTCATCAAACCAGAGGTTTCGGTGTGGTGGTCTGGTGAAACCTAGCAAATCAGTTGCGGCATCTCTAATGGCTTGTTGGCAGTGTTGCCACTGATCTTCGGCACTTGATGCTGGTGGTACTGGATTTCTTGAGAGGTTACGGGATATTCGATCGGCATAGGTTCTGGCGGTTTCTTGCGATTGCAGCTTTCCGACGTCATACTTCCTCACAGTATTACTCCGTTGTTGTGGAGTTTCGGTTATTCGCATTCTTACCTTTGCTGCAACAAGGTAGTGATCCGATTCGATGTTAGCTGCTCGGAAGGTGCGAACATCCAAGATACTGGAGGCGTGTCTTGCATCGATCGTTTTCCCTTAAACGTTGTATATTATTGTTTAGCCTTATTTAAAAATTGTTATAAATTAATTGTATTATAGTTGTAAAGAATATTGTTCTAAATCTCTTAAATTTATCTCAATGTGAAATAATGTAAATTTTGTACTGCAAATATACATGAACTGAACTGAACTGATTCTCAAGGTATATCTTGATCTTGATCAATGATAACACGAACGCCTAGCTAAAGTCATTTAAAGCATCAACATCAGATCCTTTTTCTTTAAACCAATAATGTCATATAGACGAATTGATTAAGATAAGTCGCGTGGACATGCCCATTCAGAAATCGTGTTGTAAAGCAGAAACAATAGATTAACAATGAAAATAAAATTAATCATGAACGATGCTTTCAAATTAAATCTTAAATATATTTTTTATTTAATAGGATGGACAGACCCTACCACACTTGAATTTTAATCCCCCAAATGCAACCAAGTTAAAAGACCAAGTTAAAACATTTATTTCCTTCAATGCCTTTCAAATTAAACGCACCTACTACTTATATTATCTGCTTCAAATTTACAAAGACCTCAAAACTTCTTACGGCAGAAACACAAGTGCTCAACATTTTATAATTATTTTCATTTGAAATTCCGTTCATTATAAAACTTTTCTGAGATACGGCTTCCGTTGCATTTGTGAAGTTAGCAAGTAGCAACTCTGATGCTAACTTAAGTTTCTTTGTGGCGACGAATGTTGCATAGTTAAATAAATGATGATCCACCTCCAATTAAATTCTTGCAATGAACACTTTTATATCATCCTTAATCCCTAAACTTAAAAAAGAATGCACCACAGTGTTTTCTAACAAAGCTTCAATTTTCAAAGTGAATCGGAGAGAAAAGTATGCAAATATAATGTATCTTTGCAAAATATTTTCATCATAATCCTTGCATGAAACTGACAAAAAAATGTGCAAAAACTTTTCAAATTCTCATGAAAAATGTTCTTAAAAATGTTGATTCATTATCCTTTCACACTATTTACACCTAATAGATGGAGAGAGTAACCTTCTGTTGTAAATACTAATTTCGCAAAATTCCTTGTCCAGGTCGAGGCAAACATAAATTTGTGAAAATACAATATCTTAGTCCAATAATCCGACCATCTTCCCACACCTTATAAAGCATTCATTACCAGAGGGTGGTACAGAAATAGGGAGACCAACCTTGGATGTAAGATATCGTGTATATCTAGGATATTCTAAGCTTCGTGTAGTCTTGACTGCAAAGTTCAAGGATCAGCTTGAATTATTGTTTTATGTCTGAATATTAATTTCATGCTTAAAGATATTTGTTCATTATTTTGATATTAGAAGGAGTTCGTTTGGAAAAGATGTTAAAAACTAAATTAAAACAAGGAAGAACATAAATAATATATCTTACTGCTGCTGCAAGGCACATAAATTAGTTACCTTTACCAGGAAGTCTGACTGGGTTTCTTCTTTTTATTTTGTCATGTTATTGTGGACTTGGATAGAACATGGAAAAGGGATGCCACACAAAGATATGAATAAATTTTGGACAAGTCATTTAGTTTTTCTGAGTAATATGCTTTCCTTTGGTCTTTTCCGGGGATGACTTTATGCTGATTTTGAATTGAAATACTGAAAAAGAGGAATAACAAGCCTCCACTCACAGCAAGCTACGAGTATTTATGGTTTTGCGAGACTTTTTGTATTGTTTTATTCCTAACATAGTAAAAAGCATCAAGCCTAAAGAAAAGTCCTGGTTTAATTCTGAGTGTAAAAAAGCTATCAGGCTCAAAGAAGTAACATTCCGTTCTTACAAAGCCAACCCTACCGAGGAAAATCGGAAAAAGCACAAACAAGCAAGGAACTCATGCAACTCTGTTAATGAAAGAACCAAATTTTTGCATGACCAAAAATAACGGCAAAAAATTCTGCAGTGTCCCAAAGGCAGTAAAAAAATTTGGTCATTTGTAAAAAATATTAAAAACTCCTCAACATCTTCGGTTCCAACGCTCATCGACAATAACAAACCAATTGTTTACTCTTCAAAGAAGGCAAACTTGCTTGCCGCCCATTTCGCTGCCAGCTCCACGCTGCCTCACAGCAACGTTGCCCCTTCTGTAATTGAAAATGTAAATTTTTCCAATGGACTGTTTTTTTCCACACTCGTACAGTAGCAAGAGTTCTCAAAGATCTCGATATACACAAATTCGCTGGCCCGGATGGTATACCCCCGATTCTTCTGAAGAGGTGTTCTTCCACACTGGCAAAGTTTAAACACTGATTAACCGTCAGCTTAAGGAATATCTCGAAGATCGAAAGCTTCTCCATGACCGTCAGTATGGCTTCCGCAGCAACCGTTCCACTGGTGATCTGATGGCATATCTCACCGAACAGTGGAACAAATCTTTACATCGCTTTGGTGAAAGTAAGATTATTGCTCTTGATATCTCCAAGGCATTTGATAGAATTTGGCATGAAGCTCTCTTATTGAAAATGCGTGCAATTGGGATCGATAATACTCTTGTTCGTTGGATTAGAAGCTATCTTCTGGACCGTTCAATACAAGTTGTATTGAACGGATTCAAGTCTGATTCGTACAAAATAAATGCTGGTGTGCCCCAGGGCTCTGTTCTGTCTCCGACTCTTTTCCTCATTTTTATAAATGATCTCCTGTCTGTTACTTCTAATCCACTTAACTGTTTTGCTGACGAGTCTACCCTCAGCTTTTCATATTGGTTCGAAAATTCACGTCCTTCGCCGTCAGACGTACATATGCAACGGTGCCGTATGTCAAGCTCATTAAACTCCGATTTATACAGCATTGTAAAATAGGGTAATAGGAATCGTGCTTCGAAAACTCAATGCTGTCTTAGGTGGTTTAAGCTAAACATACCCCCAATACCATTGTCTATGAATGGCACTCACCTCGAAGAAACTCTCAGTACTCGGTATGTGTGTCAACGACGACCTCCGTTGGAACCACCAAGTATTTGAGATCGCTAAGAATGCTGCTAGGTGCTTAGGTTTTCTGTATCGGTGTAAAAAGTATTTTTCCCCATCTGATCTATAAAGCGTTTATACGCCCTTAACCCGAGTATAACTCCCACCTCTGGGCAGGTGCTTCACAAACATCGCTTCACCTGCTTAATAGAATACAAAATCGAGCGTTAAGATTGATAGGAAATAGAACTGCCACTGAATCAATTGCCCCTCTCGAACACCGACGCAATGTTTCATGTCTTTCCTTATTTTATCGTTTCTTTTCCAGTTGCATTCCTCCCCTTTAAAGTTTCTCCCGTAATACTCGTCTCGCAAGAAATGCTCACCAGTTCACACTTCAGCCTAATTTCGGACGTACCGTGAAATATAGGGATTCTTTATTTACTTTTTTAGCTGAACAACACGATTTTGGAATAGTTTACCCGGCGAGATTTTCCCTTGCCATTTTGATCTGCAAACATTCAAAACTAATGCTAATCGACACCTCCTATCTCTCCCCTCCCTATCTTCCTAATGCCCGCACAGTGTGTTACATTAAAAGGGGAACAAGTAGTCCCTTGTGCGCGCGTTAATTATTAAAAAAAAAAAATTACTTCTAGATAAAGTAAGTCTGTTCTGAATAACTGAACAGAAATGGAATTCATGTTAGAGATAAGAATATAAGAAACAAAGTAACAAAATCAACAATAATCCTCAACATACAACAACGATATGCTCGAGATTATTCTTACCCAGCGTAAACGGACTTCCACGAAGAAAGTCACGTACGCACATCCACAATACGATACCTATAAAATTGTTTCCCAAGTGGAAAATAATGGAAAGATCTTAAATTGACGTACAACTCGCTACAAGTTATTAAAAATTATATATATTTGAACACGAAATAAGTAACAACTATGCGACTTTATCGCTACACGCCTCGTATACCACAAATACCACTGACCACTGATTGTTTTCTCTTTCTCTTGGTTCATTTTAACAAGATACATTCATTTTGTCGATCACCGGTAGTTCCTTTACATGGTTTCTTTCGTTTTCCCTTTTATGTATATTTGGCCTGTTACAGTATCTACAGATGCCAAAGAAAAACCACCTATTCGTTTGAGACGCAGTTTCATAAGTTTTTAAAATTCATTTCCCGGGTTTTTATCCGAGTATCTTATTCATATTGTTCCATTAATGCAGATTAACAACACATACACAGGAATGGTTGAGAGTATAAGTCACTAGGCCTTGGCTCCTTAAGGAGCTGTCGCGCCACTAAATTTATTTAATTTAATCTTGTTAATAGACTAGTGGGCTGGATTTTTTTCAAAAAAGATTGTACCATTGAAATAGCCTTACAAAAAGTGTCCTTCTACTACTACTCTCAATTACTCAAAGATTTTTCAAAGTTGTGATAAAATATCAAAATTGTTAAAATCAATTAAAAATCTCAAACCGTGATATGGTGTATTCTTTTTAGCATAAAGAGAATATTTTCATTCTAAGAGAGCAGCAGAGAAAGAGAGATCGGTAATATCTTCAATCCAATTTCCTTTTCTACTGTTTGTATTATGCTAAATAATTAATTGCTTTCGCATTTTGGGAATCACTCTTCTATTAAAAAAAAGCCTGCAAAGGTATATCAGAAAACTGGTCCTTTTCAGACTAATGCGTTATTTATTTCCTCGTTGCTTATGCGATGACCCTATCGTTTGAAACCGATTTGGTTTCTTTGATCTCACTTTCAAACACATTGTCAAGAACTACAAAAAAATTGTAAAGGAAGAGGATTCAAAATGATATAAAAGGCCTAATTGGATCACTTATGATAGCTCAATTATCACCAAACAATAATTAATGATCTTTTTTAGATCTGTCAATTTACCCTCCAGCTAAAAGTCAAAGGTTTAAATAAAAAACAAGAACTAGAAATGCTTCCATGGTGCACATTTACCATTATAAGGAACTCTTCGGTGACTCCTGTAGGGAGTTTTCAATTGTTCGTACATGACCATAATCTTCCGTTCACAAATTTTTGGAGTTTTGCGTTAATTTAGCGCAACCGATATCCTATGTCGTGTTTTTTATGGCGAATAATTCATGAAAATTAACCAATATAATGTATAAATTTCTTGAGGAATCATCCAATACACGATTTTCATTTTGAGGCTTTACGATATTTTTACTTTGCTTTGCATCTATGCTTGATTTTTCAGCGATAAATCCTAGTTGATTAAGCTGTATTAAACTCTATCATTCCATTAAATCCAAATTTCGAGAAAAATTCTAATAACGATACCTTCCATATAACGGTTTTAATAATTTTCGTTTTTCCGGTAACGGCTTTTAAATTTTCGAAGCCGTTACTGAGGGCTTATTGGATTTCTGACATATTTTACATTTGGATCTTTCCAAATTAACAGTCAAATTATTTCTACGTCCAAAAATTTTGAATATTTATTTTTTCTGTTTATAATTAGTTTTTAATTCAATATTTATAGCTAAAAATAAGAAAATTATTATTTTATGATTACATGTATATAAATAAACTATAAAAAATTGCATTTCAAAATATCAAAATAAAATATTTTTTTCAAAAGCCAAAATAAGAAACAGGATTTTATCAAAATCCATCCTACAATTTTCGAAATACTAAGACGTCTGATGATATACCTCATTTTTACTAAAAACCGTAAAGTGTAGTGATTTTGTGTAAATTTTCTGCTTAAATGTTACTTGTTTCTGTCAAAGATCCTGCCTTCCAATGTGACTTGGAACATAAGAGCAAGTACACGCTACCCAGTCGTGCCCATTTATTTCTATTAGTTTATAAAGGGTGTTTTTTAGAGGTATAGAATTTTGAAATGACAAAGATGATTTTTTTAAATTGACAAGAAAATTACTTTATTCGAGAGACATTATGAGCGCCATGGCTGGCAATAACATAGTCAAATCGGTAGGTCCAATTTTCGATGACTTTTTCCAACATTTGTGGCCGTATATCGGCCGTTTCGGGCTTATTGGCGTAGACTAGCGACTTTGCATGTCTCCACAGAAAATAGTCAAGCGGCGTTAAATCGCACGATCTTGGAGGCCAATTGACTAGTCCGTAACGTGAAACTATGCGGTTACCAAACGTTTCCTTCAATAAATCAATTGTGGCACGAGCTGTGTGACATGTTGCGCC
This sequence comes from Platycheirus rosarum, assembly GCA_963971375.1. Classification (NCBI taxonomy): domain Eukaryota; kingdom Metazoa; phylum Arthropoda; class Insecta; order Diptera; family Syrphidae; genus Platycheirus; species Platycheirus rosarum. The sequence goes on along the minus strand of OZ020509.1, from coordinate 129,110,258 downwards.
ATCTTGTTGAAACCACAGCTCCTGCACATTGTTGTTGTTCAATTGATGAACGAAAAAGGCAGTAATCATATAGCGGTCACCATTGACCGTAACGTTCTGGCCAGCATCGTTTTTAAAGAAGTATGGACCAATTATTCCAACAACCCATAAAATCTCTGTTTTCATCTTTGTTAAGCTATTACTAACTTTTTAAATGTTGCTTATGTCGTCTTTTATTGCTTTATTTGCCGAATTTGCTTCGACAGTTTACTCATGACGATGAGTTTACTCCCACAGTTTAAGACTTTTTTTTAAAGTTGAACATTTATCACAATCGTGTAATTTATTTTTAAAAGATATTTTTGGATTTGGATTTCACATTGTATTTCTCTTATATGATAGAACAGCATCAGATGTTTTTTAACTCCCTTACCTGCTTGTTAAAAAACTCCATTTTTATTGTTATTATTTTCGCAGAACTATTTTCTTAGGCCAGAGCCTGTGATGAGTCACAGGCTCTGGATTTTTTTGACGTGAATACGTCTTTAAAATTGCGTCCATAGGGAGGCAACTCAAAAAAAGGAATGGTAACAAAATCGGGGGACACAGTTTGGTGTGACAGCTTCATAATCTATCATTACTATCCAAAATAAGCCAATGGATAGCTAAAGAATCGAAGAATTTGTTACGCTATGTAAGGACTGTCATACATCGCGCGAGTGAAGGGCAAAGCGCCGCCATGTTGAAGTTTTTGCTGCGAATCGAGAAACTTTTGACTCAGAGAAGTTACGACGTTCATTCTAGTTTCAATCAATAGCTCTTGCCAAAATCTATCGATTATAGATAAAACAGTGTATTATTGTTACTGTGACTATTATAAGGTGTTAAAATATAAAAAATTATTACTAAATATTTAATGTCAGCCTATACACGTCAAAAAGCCAGATCGAAATACAAAGAATGCATACGGTTAGAAAGGTCTTCTCACAACCAATCGAATATTACCAATAAAACACACTACACGCACTCACGCACAATACACGGCCGTGTCCATGACACAGCTACACCCCATTTTACTTGTGATTATAGGTACTGTGAGGCAAGTTATGGATTCGTGCAAAAAAAAATCTAACTATCAAACATGACATTACGATTCTGGGGTGTTTTTCATATTTACTCTAGGTCGAAAAATAACGGCTCTAACAATTTTGATAAAACTTTCAGGGTGCTATTGTTTAACAACAATACATCTTTCAGTTGGAATGAATTTTTCGACATTTGTTCTATAACGGTACCTCTCATAGAACCAGTTTTTTCAAATGCGGTTTTATAGTAAACCATTATCCCGATTTAAATAATATTATTCACACCGGAAGTCATTTATAATTAAATTAAGATTGCATTTCAAAATTTTCAAAAACATTTTTTTTTTATTTTTTTTTTATTTTCTAAAAAAATGGTTTTAGAAATATTTTGAAAACTGGTTGATTGAATTTTTTTAAAATTATTTTCCCAAATAAAAACTACAGATTTTCTTATACTGATATACTAAAGTAAAATATAAAATTTGTTTTCGAAAAGTTTTTCAAAAAACGACTTCTTAAAAAAATTGGTCGAACGATTTTCAATATTTTCAATTTGTTTCCTGGATAGACATTTAGTTTTCAAATTTTATTGCATATTTAGTTTTTTGGAGAAAACTCTTAAACTAATTAAAAAAATTAAAGAATTTTTTTTTATTTTAATATATACTAAATAGTAGTGCCCCGTGGCCTAGTGGTTAGTGCGTCGGACTGCTAAGCGAATGAGCCTGAGTTCGAATTCAGCTCATAGCCATCTTCTTTTCCGAGGTACTGCCTCTTGCGAGGAACTTACAAAACCTCCAAGAGTAAAATTTGTTTCGAAAAAGTGCATCTTATGTAGCCGTTCGGACTCGGCGGTTAACTGTAGTTCCCTTCCATTCTAGCAGATAAGCAACACACACACAGGAATGGTTGAGAGTATAAGTCACTAGGCCTTAGCTCCTTAAGGAGCTGAAGCGCCAATCAATTTATTTATATACTAAATATGCAGCCAATAAGCAATTATCTAGCAAAACAACAAGTTCGTGCGATACAGTCGTGCAATTTATTTGTATCTCAATCGACTTTTCAGTAAGTTATTGTCTTAAATATATTTCCATTTTAACCTTCCAAGAAAAAAATTATAAACATTAAAATTGTTTCGTTAATCTTATACAGATACCTATCTTGGTTAAAAATTGTATTCTCCTTCTTGATAATGAGCTTCCGATACAAAGGTCCTTATCATATCAACTTAAAACCACATATCCACATGAAATCCTCTCCTACCAAAAGTTAAATGTTTCCAAGGATGACGGACATTTCCTCAACCTGCGCTGCGTTCATTAAGCATTGACATTGAGTGAGTGAAAACTGTGTTAAAATTAAGCAAAAAATAAAAACAAAAAGGAAAACTGTGATAATAAACGTAAAACTTATTGCGGAGAAACTCATTTCCTTTCTTTAACACAACAATCATCACCAAGGTAACTACCGTTATTACTTATTACCCACACCTATACGAGTACATCAGCATCCGGTAGTACGATGCATAAAGGTACTATTATCAATTACGTCTTTTGTGCTGCCTTTATTGTGTGGGTGATGCCAGCTCCAGGTACTTATGAATGTAAATATCAGACGACTCCTAGTCCTAGTTGACAAGGACGGAAATGCAGAGTTGAATGTGTGGCAAGTAGGTTGGTAGGTACATACCTATGTATGTTGCAAAATAATAAGGCCTTCGCTTGACATATGTTAATTGTAAGAGTTGCCATAAGTCTCGTTCTTTGGATACATTTTGTTTAGGGTCAAAACTTGGTGCTTTATAACGGGTCCGCCAAATAACTTTTTTTTTTTTAAATGCTTCATCAACATCGAGTGTAGGTTCGGCTGTGTGGCACGGCACGTAGCGCCGTCCTGTTGAAACCAAATGTTGCCAATATCCTCCTCTTCAATTTTTGTGAACAAAAATTCGTTCAACATGGCCCGATAACGATCGCCATTGACTGTAACGGCCACTCCTTGCTTATTTTCGAATAAAAATGGCCCAATTATGCCTCTGGACCAAAATCCGACCAAACAGTGACTCATTTTGGGTGTATCGGCTTTTCAATGTATGCGTGCGGGTTTTCTGTGCCCCAAATGCGACAATTTCGCTTGTTTACATACCCGCCAAGATCAAAATGAGCTTCATCTGAAAAGATGATTTTTTTGGCAAAATCGGCTTCTTCTCTAAGTCGATCGCAGGCAGTAATGTCGCAATATTTCCCAGCGTATACACAACCATATTCGTTCAGCGGAAGGATAAAACTAATTATCTGTCAAATCAGACATGAGCTAAGTGCTACCATTCACGAAATAAGCTTTGGTTGAAAAAAAACGTTAGATGGCGGACCTTTTATGTTTTTAGTTAAAACATTGAAAAGTGTGCCGATACTTGTACTCATCATGTGATTCTGAGCATTTCTATAAAAACTCGAATTGATGAAATCAACAGACTTCCATTACGTTACCATCTTAGCTAACAATTTTATTAATTTGATCATTGAGAAGGTTTCTATTCTTAATTCTAATTCTAATAATTCTAATTCAGCTTCGGTTGCAGAATTTTGATGAACTTTTGCTTTACTATATATGAAAGATTCTTAGATAATTGGCTAATTGCAAAACCTTAATTTGAACTGGCTGCATAGAAATAGAGAACATTTTTCCAACCCCAGATCAGGAATGTTGGCGCATTCCCAACTGAATGCAAGAGAAAGGAAATGTAATATTGAATTGAGAAGCTCCAACGAACTCTGTTTTTTTTTAGGTACATACATACTTAAAGGATTGACATTCCAATTCCAACTTTGCTTTTTTGTTGTGGTAGTGTTGTTTTATGTAAGAATTTAATTAGTTTTATGTATTTTTGCAGAAATTTTAATTAGCAAATTGACAAAAGTGATAGATTACCTTCATGTTGTTGTTGTATTTGTCACGGAGTGAAATTACAGTTTTCTATTATTCTGAGTTTCCGTGTTTCTGGAAACAAGCTCATGAATTTTCAATGAAAAAAATGTTTCATGGAAACTTTTATTAAATGTAAATATATGTTGGTACAAATTAAAAAAGGATTTTGAGTTTAATACCTGGCAAGTGTCGAAATTATGGCTAATAATTCATAATTTTGGTTTTAATATTTTATTTATTTAACTATCTAGCTTTTATCCGCAGCTTTACTTGCGTTAATGGTCTTAACTATGTTCGTAGGATTTTGTTTGTATGCAAGAACTATGGCGTGTGGCCGCAGGAACATATTTTTGTCTGAGGCATTGCCGTTTTCAAAGAACTGATAAATCATGCATCTCAGAGCTGCTGTTCGGATTCTAGTGGATATGAAGGTTATCTCCGTTCGTGTAAATCCACAAAGCACACACGGGAATTGTTGAGAGTAGAAGTTATTATGGCCTAGGCCTAAGCTTCTTAAAGAACAAAGTTTATTTAATTAATTTAATTATTTATTAAATTAAAAAGAAACAATGTAAAAGAGCAAAAAAAGGAGGCATTAAGACAAATTATTATGTTTAAGCTAGATCCAAAGTAACCATTTCATATTTGTGTGGAGCGTGCAAGTAGGTCCAAAGTTAGACACAACGATATACTCAGGGGTAGACTTAGATTAAAGAGATATACCACTATTGCAGAGAGGCGAAAAGGCAAACCAACAGTTTGCAGGAAAAAGACAAATGGACCTGATGTCAAGCTTCAAATACCGTTTAAAAGAGGGACACTCAAGTGATAACAATTCTTTCCAATTGTAAATGCATTTTCACGTCACCGCCGCGCCGTACTATTGTCAAAAATTCAAAACCGCAAAGATATCACACGCTAGTTTTAGATGGCTTTTAAGCATCCAAGCTTAAAGGAGGTGATCGACTTCTTTTTAAATGAGGCCGAAGTTTATGTCATGCAATATACAAGTGAAAGTGTAATGAGCGATATCACTGTTTTTTTTTTTGTGTTCCGGAAATCTGCTTTCATAGCAACATTTTAGCTGCTTCTGAAGTATAGGGCAACGTCCCCATTTCCATTTCTTTTTATTCACAGCAAAATGTATGAAATTTTGTAAGTATTTATACAAAATAGTTCTTATTTCTAACTTAGAAAAAAATTAAAAACGTTTTAAATAAATTGCACGACTGGATCGCACGTACCTACTTATACTATATTAAAATAAAAAAAAATATTTTTTTCGAAAATTCTTTCATTTTTTATTTAATTTAAGAGTTTTCTCGGAAAAACTAAGTATGCAATAAAATTAAAAACTAAATGTCTATCGAGGAAAAAAAATTGAATTTAGTCGTTTTTTGAAAAACTTTTCGAAAAAATATTTTAATTTTTTTAGTAGGTATGTCTTTATAAAAAAATCTGTAGTTTTCATGCGGGAAAATTATTTAAAAAAAATTCAATCAACCCGTTTTCAAAATATTTCGAAAACCAATTTTTTTAGAAAATTTTAAAAAAATCAAAAAGCGGTTTTTTTGAAAATTTTGAAATGATTAATTGAATTATAAATGACTTCCTGTTAAATTTAATAATAATACATACATTTTATTTATTTAATCAACCATTTTAAACAATTAATGATGAAATAAATGCGTCTTTACTATTCAAAATTATAAAAAAGATTGTTTTTGTTAAGCTTGTTCCTGATAGATTTTTTTTAAATACAAAGCTTACTTAGAACATAATATTGGGATTGAAACATTTATCGCCCACATTTCTTGCCAAGGATCTAACAGTTTCGTCCATCCTGATGTTTTCGTCATACTCGTCGATATTTGCATCTAATACTATCCACTTTTCCATATGGTCTGCTGACCAAACGGCTGATTGTAGTTTTTGTGTACTTGGCGTGTGTTTTTTCGAATGCTTTCATACAATTTTATTTTTTCTACAAGCTCGGCAATATTTTTGAAGTTGCTGGCTGACAAGCTGGAACTCATTTGAATAGCATTAAGTCCTGTCAAAACGTATTGAATAATAGCTTTGTCTGTCATTTGTACTCTCTTTCCGAGCACATTCATTTCAAAGCAATACTTTTCAATGCTTTCTTGTGGTTGACGAATTCTTTTTATTAATTGTTGGTGTGCTTCTACCTCATTGTAATGATGAGCAATACTGAGTTTCAAACCAGTAACTAATTGTTCCCAAGACAATATTGCATCCTGAGATGAATCCCACCAATACCGAACAGAACCTTGTAACTTAGATGCAGCTGCTCTCAACAAAGCCCTGTCTTCCCAATTGTACACTTTTTTCAGATTCTCAATTCTAGCTACCCATCCATTTGCTGTCAATGAAGTTTCTTCACCGGGTAAAAATATAGGTAAGGTATCTGCTATTTCTTTAATGCTGCAGTGAAGTCTTGATGTTTGTGTTTCAGGTGCCGAGCGCTTCTGCAAAAGCTTCAGTTTTTCACCCAATTAACGCTCTTGCCTTATAAAGTTTCGTTCTTTTTTCTCGACGTATAATGTCCCATTCTCTTGCTCGCAAGGCTTCGTCGTCCAACATGGAGACACAAGAACTGGCAGAAATATTACGGTGCAATATGTCCTGAAAAGGATGTTGGCCAGACTCAGGTTCAATGATGATTATGTTCTGTTACTGTTGTTGCTGAATTTTGTTGTAATGACTGTTTGTCATGTTTTAAAATCCTGTTGATAATTTGCCTCTTTGTTCCTTGCGTTGCCAATATTATATAAATATAATAATAATAATAATATATAAATTTTATTAATTTAATTAACAATTTTAAACAATTAGTTAATGATGAAATAAATGCGTCTTTACTATTCAAAGTTATAAGAAAGAGAGTTTTTGTTATGCTTGTTCCTGATAGATTTTTTTAAAATACAAAGCCTACTAAGAACATAATATTGGGATTGAAACATTTATCGCCCACATTTCTTGCCAGGGATGTAACATTCCCTTATTTATTCATTATTCCTTTATTTTATTAAAATCGTAATAATGGTTTACGATAAAACCGCATTTGAAAAAACCGGTTCTATGAGAGATACCGTTATAGAACAAATTTCGAAAAATTCATTCTAACTGATGTATTGTTGAAAAAAAAAGGCACCATGAAAGTTTTATCTCTCGTTGGAACCGTTTTCAAAAAAATCAAACTTATTTTTAAAGATTGTATGGCAGGTTCCGTTATTTTTCGACATAGAGCAAAAATGAAAAACACCCCCGAGATACTACCAAGTAAATATTAAATACCAAGTTTGAAGCAAATCGGCCCATCCGTTTAGGTTATAGAGGTGCTCGAACAGACAGACGGACGGAATTTCCGGACCCACTTTTTTCAACCTCTCTATCATCGTAATGTCATGTTTGATTGTTAAAATTTTTCTTTTGCACGAATCCATAACTTGCCTTAGTACCTATAATCGCAATTAAAAAACGACGAAAAACTTTACGAAAATTAAAAGGCATAAATTATGGAGAAAAATACCATGCGGTTTAACAGTTTCGAATGAAATGGTCTACTTTCTTCTTTTTCATCCTCTTCCTTATCCTTCTTCTTCAACATAATTTTAATTAAAAATAAAGATGGCCGGAAGGGCGCGAAATTTAAAAATTATACCATTTTGAAATATATGATTTTAGTTCACAATAGTGAATTAATTATTTTATTTAAATTGTTTCAGTTTAAGTTTTTCATCCTTGCACCGGTACACGTTGTTAACGATATCATATTCTGGGGGTGAGCTTCCGTCAACACGCTCGACCTCCATGTTGTCATTGCTAAGATTTGATTTGCATCTAGACAAAGCTCTGCTTTCCTATGTTGTCATCTGGCTTCGTCTCTGTGTGGCCAATATAGTCTCATTTTCGCAGCTTGAAGTCAACATAGTTGGAAATTGGCCATTGGATTTTTAAGATGTAAGGCAGATAGTGCCTCTCACGAAGAGATTTCCAAATGCATTTCAGGTCAACGCGATCGAAGGATTTTTTTAAAGTCGACGAACATAAGGTACAGCAGGAGTCTTTAACACTTGAAACATAATACGATCTGCTGCTTCGGGATCTGCTCTAAGAGACTAGGCAAGAATGCCACCAAGCCAGACTAGTTTGTTGTTTTTTAGAAGAAGGATCGCGGTTCAAATGTTTTCGCTTGTTGCCGAGTTTGGTGTCAAGGTCAATGGAGATCTAAGTAGTTCACTTCCAATAATTTATTTCCATATTTTGAGAGATTTTGTGATTCCGCCTATAAGCCAATTGCTCAACGCTCCACCTCACTTACTTAGGTGGTGCTTTAGTACTGGGTGAAACTGAACCTCAATTAACATAAGTTTCAAATTATTCCAGCCGTTTTCCTAGCTCCCTTTATGCAATCCATGTTCGTTGAAGTAATTTGTTAATTTGTCTTTTGTCTTGTCTCTCTCTGTCCTTGAGTTTTGACATCAAAAACTTGGTTTTCACCTCGTTGACCACCAGATCCCTTTTGGCCATTTCAAATTCAAAAGCTTCCTCAACAGCTAGATAAGCTTTGCCAATGATGGCTATGGTGTCTTCGAATGCAAAATTAAGGTTATTTGCTCGTCTTTAGTTAACGTTTTCCAGCTAAATTCCTAGCATTTCTTAGCCACCAGTAGCGATAGAGCGAATATCTTATCACTTTTTTTTATTTTTATTTCAGGAAACCTTGAAAGTGCCCTTACAATGACAAATGAACTCCTTGAAATAATTCCTAACCATGAACGCGCTAGTGGAAACAAAGTCTTCTACGAAAAAGAACTGCAAGACTTAGAGAGCAATAAGAAGAAAGTGAAGCGAGATGATGGTTCTGAGGATATTGTCATTTCTGATCTTGTAAGTGTTTCTTTCTTTTTAACGGATTTTTATCCTAATCTCTGTAATGTTTCTCGCTTATCCAATCCAATAGCCAATTGAATTGAAAGCAGGACCTGCTATATTCGATTATTCCGAACGTAAGGTCTACGAGATGTTATGCCGAGGAGACCTAAAGCCCACCCCGAGCCAACTGAGGCCTCTGCGTTGCCGTTACGTCAACAATGGTGTGCCCTTCCTTCGTTTGGCACCATTCAAATTGGAAGAAGTCAACGAGGATCCCATGATTGTGATATACCATGACGTCTTGTATGACTCTGAAATTGAGATTGTCAAGAAAATGGCAAAACCTCGATTCCGTCGTGCCACCGTTCAAAATGCAAAGACTGGCGAGCTGGAAACAGCTCACTATAGAATAAGTAAATCCTCATGGCTGAAGACTGAGGAACACCCTGTGATTGAAAATATTGTCCAGCGTACCGCCGACATGACGGGTCTGGACATGGATGCTGCCGAAGAGCTTCAAGTTGTCAACTATGGTATCGGAGGTCATTATGAGCCTCATTTCGATTTCGCCCGAAAGGAAGAGTCGCGTGCGTTTCAAAGTCTTGGTACTGGAAATCGCATTGCCACTCTACTGTTTTATGTAAGTATCCAATCGGTCTATGGAATTGCTAAAGTGAAAATTTAATTTGTCCCTCTTTTAACATGCCCCCATAGATGAGTGATGTCGAACAGGGTGGTGCCACAGTTTTCACTGCAATCCGCAGGGCATTACAACCAAAGAAGGGAACTGCTGCATTTTGGTGGAATTTGCATAGATCCGGAGAGGGTGATTTCAGAACGAGGCATGCTGCATGTCCTGTCCTCACTGGATCGAAATGGGGTGAGTGTGAGATACAATTTTCCCGGAAAAACCACATTCATGTGGCTTTTATGTTCTGGTATTTTTTGTTCTCTCTATTCACAGTTTCGAATAAATGGATCCATGAGCGTGGGCAGGAATTCATACGTCCATGTGGTCTGGAACCTGACCACGGGGAGTTTGCCATTTAGTGTGGTTGTTGGCAACTGCGGAGGGGTTATGAGCAAGGAATGAAAATACAGATTTTAAAATATGTAGACTTAATATGTATTATGTACGTGTGCTCTCTTAATACTCGAACATATTTCATACACTCGCACGAAAAAGTATTGGTTGAAATTATTTTTTTTTTTTGAGAAAATATAAACAAATTTTAAGTACTTAAATTTTAACCACGTTCTTAAGAAGGGAACTGGTCATTCAGTGCAATATTTCCATATCTTAAAAACCGTTAATAAAAAAATAATCTATAATTAAAATCTCTTTATAATTATTTTAAAATTTAATTTTTTAAGTTTTAATATTTTTTGTTTAATAAAATTTCAATTTATTTTTGTAAGATTGTTGTCATTCCTTTGATAATAGGAAATTATTTTTTCTTGTAATTATTTTAACATTATTTTGTTTGTGTTCATAAACAAAAAAACATTAAAAAATAACTACTTATTTCAAAAAATATGTTCTCTTCTAAAATAAAAAAAAATTTTTTTTAAAAGTGAATCAATACTTTTTTGTAAGAGTGTATGAATGAACTAGTGAAATTTTTCCATTAAACCATTAGATACACTCTGTACATCACTAGATGTGCAGATGCAGATTTGCATATACAGAAGACAGAAAGTAGGTAATCTCATTAAATTTTAAATTATTTTTTAAATTTAACATGTACAGACACTCTGAAGGTTTTACTATAATTTTTAAGTAATATAATGATTTTTTTATATATAAAAGAGAATAAAGTGTTGAAAATTATAAAAAAATTGAGTGGTTTTGCTGTTAAAGAAGAGTTATGCGCAATTACACTATACTTACTGATCCAGAGATGTTTCGATTGCAACATTTGTCCAGCACTTCACGCTAACAACTCTAAAAATAACTCTAATAATAAATAACTTGATAACGTCATCAAAAAAAATCCTTCGATATGGATGTATTTTAAGTTTCCGCATTTGGGAAAATGATCTATTAAAAAAATTGCGGAATAGGTCTGTAAAAATCTGAAAATGCGCACCAGGCTTTTTGGCGCTAATGCTGCTATATTCTACCAGGACATCCAGCCATGCATCAAATGCTGGTGACAAGGATGTATGATCCTTACTTGTGATGGTTCGGTCATTTTAAATTAAAACAGAGTAATAAGGAGCAAAGGACTCAAGATACTTCCCTGTGGAACACCAATTTTGGAAAGACTTCGCAAACTCCTGTAGGGAATATAACCTTAGTTTTGGATTGTTCGTAGTTGCGGAACTCCGGGTTGTCTTACGGTAATTCATATAATCTCGTGGTTGTCTATCGAATTTTTTCAAACCGAATTAATAAGGGGAATTGACGAAAGAACGAGTTGGAGTTTTTTGCGAAGCACTCAATATTTCCGAGTATTTTTGGCTTCTGAACTTTGCAAGTGTGTTTCTGGCGCTACTATACCTGTAAGCAGATAAACAGGGAAATCAGATGCATTTTAAAATTATTTCCAGCTAGTCAGCTGTATAATATAAACTTGTGAACCTGGTTGCAATCTTGAATATATTGCGAGACAAGATGGCATTCAAGTATGCCAAGGATCAACCCTTCATAGTTCACGTTCGGCTGTAGTCAATATTCCGCTGTGAGCCATCAATGACACTTTATTCGCCATTTCTCACTTACATTATGTAGGAAAGAGTCCGAAATAGGAACTGTAGTTCACCAAATCTGCTATTAATCTGTCTTAGCCAGTACAAGCCTTCAAATTATTGCATATTTGTTGGCGATCTGGACAAACTTTCTTTTTTAATAATGGGGGGGCAATCAATGGATTATCACCAGCACAGTGCGTTAAGGAAAGTTGGATTTAAAAAAAAATTAGGTTCCATTGCGTATTGCTCCTAAATGTCTGTAAATCGTAATAGAAGGGAAAAATCGAACTAGATAAAGCGTTCCAAATTCGTTAAGTGCGGCTTAAGATCGAGTCTCATACTTAACAGTTCATCCGAAATTTGGCTCCACGATATACTGATGGGCATTTGTAGCGATTCTTGTAAAATAGGGAACATTTTTATGGGGAGGAAAGCAACCCAACCGGCCTCTTCTCTGGATCATTGTTTGTAGAAAAAACAGCAGAAAAAGGAATGACTTTTTCGAGATTTTCAAGCGATAAAAACGGTTTTTGTTATGCATCTCTACCCCCTTTACAATTTTTAATGTATTCTTCTAGAATCTAGAATTATATGTAAAGGAATTGGAAATGAGTCACAGGAAAACCCACCTAGATATGAGAATAATACTCAAGCCTCGGGCTTATAGATTGTTGCCATATCTAACGGGGAAAATATTTTTTACGTCGCGTCGTCTTAGAAAACCTTAAAATTTCGCAGAATTTTTGACGATTTTAAAAAAGCTGTTCGGTTTCTTCGATGCAAGTGCCACTCATGGATAGTTTCATAGGGGGTAAGTAATACTTTAACCACGTAAAACAGCATTGAGTTCTTGAAACATCCATTAAACAATTCTGGCAAGATCGACGTTTAATGACCTTATCTATACGCTGCCCATGTAGTTTCTCGTTCAAAGGAACGTTTGTCTGTCTGTTTTTTCCGGGTAATTTTGGGAACGGCTGCACCGATTTTGACGGTATTTTCACTGTCAGAAAGCTCATATTGTAAGAATTAAGTTAGGCTATTTTAATAAGCCTTAGGTGGCGCTGCAGGCGTTTTTTTAATTCTTATTTATGCCCCAATTTTGACGGGACTTTCAAACACACATAGCTTATTTTGTAAGAAGTAACTAAGGCTGTTTTGATTACTAGGTGGCGCCACGCTTGGTTCAGTTTTTGCGAAAATGTATGATATACCTCAGCAACGCCGGGTTGGTAAGATAGTCTAAATTATAAAATTAAGTGCCAGTTTGTTATTCAAAGTTTTTTCCAGTTTTCTAGGCAGAAGAGTTTTGACTTTTTGAAAATAAAAAAGCATTTTGAGTGTCAGATACTAATCCATATGTGAACCAAGTGCGTCCAATGAATGCATCCCGAAAAAGAGTGTTTTTTTCTTTGAGAACGACGTTTGCTAGGCGATCAACGTCAACGGCGAGCACTATAGGTTAAAGATTGCCACTTTTGCCCTGAATTAGATGATATGGACACCAACGATATGTGGGTGTAGCAGAATGGTGCTACGTGCCAAACAGCTCACGCCATTTTGGAAACTCTGCACCAGTGATTCGAGGGTGATGTGAACCGGAATCCGATTACGTGCGATTTTACCACCTTAGACTTTTTCTTTTGAAGTTTTCTAAATTCGAAGGGAAATCACGGCAGAAATTTGAATAATTTTATATTCCATATAAAACGAATTCCATAAAAAGAGTTGATGATAATTTACACAAACATTGTTTTATTGGAATTTAAAGACAGGAAGCGCCTAACGAGATACCTTTTGGAACTGCTACTGCACATATCCATATGCAACTATCAATGCTTGTAAGTACTCAGGACACGTCGAATAATTTTTTTGGTAAAATACGGAATTTGTTCTTTCTATATAATTGCTTAGCAGAAGTAGCTGTATCTTAAAGTGGTGTTAAGATATGATGCGTTCTTGTTACCTTTATGTAACCTTTATCACCGATAATCCTTATTTCCTTTCAAATCTTAAAAAAAGCCACCGAACCCGTCTTTTTGTATCTCAATAATATCCATTTTATGACAAAACGTGAAACCTTTTCTTTTTTCGGGTTTACACTGACAGCTATGGTTTATACTTGGAAAAAAAATACAAAAAAACATCCATCAATTCATTTTTAAAATATTCAAAAAACAAAAAAAGTTTTTAACATTATTAAAAATTCACAAAAATTGTTTTTGAAAATATTAAAAGGAAATATGAACATATTATTTAAATCATAAAACACTACATATTTTGAAAATTTCATCACAATCCGTCAAATCGTTAAGAAGAAAATCTAATTTTAAAAACCAGTCATATGAGAGGTATACCGTTATAGGAATTTTCCTTAAAAATCCATACATAATAATAATAATATTCATAACATAACAAAGTGTCTGTAAACAAATTGCCTTTAGAATGCAACATGACGTTGCACGACGCTAGTTAGAGAAATGTCTTCTCAACCTGAGTGTCGAACTGACGACCTCCGTGTTAGATGCAAACATCTTATCTACAGCTCCAATGCTACCTCCATTCAAATCAAAAGATATATTTTGCATAGAAAACACCATTCAGAAGGTTTTATCAAAATCGTTGGAGCCGTTTTCGAGAAAATAAGTTTTTAATTAAAACTTATATGGCAGGTGCCCTTAGTTTTGGAGTTAGAATGCTAATTCGAAAAACAGTCGGGGAGAGTACTCTAAAAATACTATATACCAAGCTTGAAGCAAATCGGCCGTTTAGGTTGTAGGAATAAATACTGACAGACAGAATTGTCCGACACACTTCTCTCGACTTCATTATCATATGTTTAATTTTTTACTTCCAATTATAGGTACTATAATGGAAGTTATGCATTCCTGCAGATTAAAAATTTTGAGATAGCAATCAAACATAACTTTACGATGATAGAGAAACATATTTGAGTTACTGGCAAAATTCGGTCTGTCTATCTGTTTGTACGGATGTCTAAACAGCCTAAACGGTTTGGCCAAACGTCTTAAAATTTGGAATATAAGGATTTTTTTTTATTTTTTTTAGCTCAAATATTAAATATTATTATTACCTGTCATATAACCGTTAAGTAAAAGCTTATTTTTCTCGAAAACGGCTCCAAGTCAACTTTTATAGGTGTGGTATATGTTCTGGTGAAAAAAAATCTAAGTTGAAGGGCTAAAAATGGTACCCCCTTTAGGGCCGTTTTTTTTTTCTTCGACTTTCTCGAGAATCGCTTAACCGATTACAGATAGATAGCCAAAATAATTCCACATACAAAATATTTTAAAATAACTTATTATTATTTTTTTGTTTAAGTTTAAGGGTTTAAGTTTGCATTCTTAAATTATTTTTTTTATTTTCGAAAAAAGTTGTTAAATAAAATTCACACTTTTTAATACTTTTTAACGAAATAAAATGGCGTTTAAATTTTTCAGCTGAAAACTATTTTACGTACTTTTTTCAAACAATCAAATCTCAGAAAATCTAAAAACAAAAAACTTCGAAGTTCCGTTAATATTTTTCAAATTTTATTTGAAGCTGTGACCGTACATACGAGTAAGTACGTGCGATCCAGTCGTGCAATTTATTTTTTATCAAAGTCGAACTTAATCTTTTTGGCTAAACCCTGGTTACTTACACCTGAAACAACGCAAATTCTAGAATTTAGAAAGTGTGGAAGGGTATGGGCCCATCTTGGAGGTTTTGTCAGTTCCTCGCAAGAGGCAGTACCCCGGAAAAGAAGGTGGCTATGAGCGAGATTCGAATCCAGGCTCATTCGCTTAGCAGGCCAACACACTAACCACTCAGCCACGGGGCACTACACCTACTGGCATACTTTACCAATTGTCTTTTTCCCAGGGTTGTGTTGATCTTGAAAAATAAAAAAAAAAATTTGATTGCGAACGCATGTAGTAACATATGTACATATATTGCAAATCCAAAAACAAATAATTTTTTTTTTAAACAAACTTAACTAAATAATACATCAAAGTAAAGCATTAAAAGGAAGGGAAATTTCGTGATCCGGTTCCAGGCCACATGGTTGATGGAATATTTGGTTTCGAACTCTTATCCACACATTTGCAACTGGCAATTAGAAATGGAATCAATTGATATATATTTTATTCTCTAACACAAAACTAACTTACCCCATTTAGATCCCTTCAAAACCGGACAAGCCGCATGCTTTGTTCGGTAATCCTTTCCTTCGTCCTTATGCAAATTATACCAGAACATCATACTTCCTTTTTTAGGCTGTACACCCCTTCTTAAATATGGAAAACCTGTTGCACCTCCTTGTTCAACGTCTGACAGCTAGATGGCCGAAAAAATTATTAAGAATTTCTCTTAGAAATTTCAAAAATAGTTTACTTACATAAAAAATTGCTGTAGCAATCCTATTGCCATCTATTTGTTCAAAACTATTTTCCTCTTCAAGAAAGTCGTAATGAGGCTCATAATGTCCACCAATACCGTAATTGGCCACCTGCAGCTCTTCATTTGCATTCATGTCCAAACCAGTGATATCTCCCAGACGGTGACGAAGTCTTTTCGTTGCTGGCAGAACATCGTATTGAAGCCAAGTATTTTGACTAGTTCTGTATAGTGCTGCACTTTTCCCCGACCCGTCTCTAGTACGAACTTGCGAACGCTCCATTCTGGGTTTCGAATATTCCTTAATAGTTTCGATCTCATCATCGTTTAACACATCATGGAAATACACCACATATGGGTTCAAGTTGAGTTCCTCCATTTTGAATGGCATCAAGAGACGATACGGCACACCCCTGTGGTAGTTTTTGCAGCGCAGGAGTCTTTCATCCGATGGCGAGGGTTGGACATCACCGCGACAGATTTTTTCGTATTCCTTGTATTCGTTTGTTAGCCGGTAGGGTACCATTTCATCTACTACTCGTAATGGCTCAACAAGACCGTGTCCTTGTTCCACCATAGTTTCAAAATATTTTTTAAATTCCAAAGAGCTTTCTTTGCCCGGTTCTAACTCAAGTAATTTGTTGATGAGATCTAGAGCAGTTTGGAAGTCACCCATGTGTGCATGATAGTGAACAACCATTTCCAGGAATATAACTGTCTCAGAGGAATTGTAATATTCCTCTGCTTGGAGTTTTTGGAATGACTCCTTCAACCATGGAATAGTGTGATTGTAATCCTGCAATGTGTACAACTGTTGACCCAGTTGGAAGCAGTCTTGCCATGTCATGGAAGATCTATGAAATATCGTAAATTAAAGAAAAAATGACTAGATCGTAAGAGGCTATGAAGCTTACCCATATTTAACACCATTCAATATTCCAGAAGCTACTTGGGAGACATCCAGTTGGTAGGTTTCCTGCAGGCGAACCAAAGCAACAGCTGATCCCCGTGTGTCCTCTTCCGTTGGGAAGCTAAGGTTTGCACGAGTAAATTTGAGGCTTTCCAGGAAGGCTATAAGTTTTATTTAAAGAGGATATTATCATGCTCATCTTAACGTTGTTTCTAATTGGATACTAACAAGTTCGGGCGAGATTATTTTCAACAGCTTCTTCAAAAATGGTCCAATCTTTGTCGAGACGTTTGATCAGAAGAAAAGCATTGATAGGATTAGTGAGGTATTCTTCCAGATCCTTTGCGGCGACTTCGTGCTCTTTTTCGATCTCCACGATTTCACTAAAAAAATATTAAAATTATTCTTCTTGTTGATTCTCATCCTTGGCTATGATCTATGTGCAATATGAATGATATATAGAGTAGGCTATGCTAAAAAATAGGCCGCATTAAACTAGAATATTCTTAGGAAGTGCTTCCAAAATAGTGTTGCTATGAATTGGAAGCAGTTTTGAGACGGTGTCAGCTTCTGCGAAAAACAATACCAATAAAAGAATTACCAACTTGCACTCATTCGAAAAAACATCAATTTAATAGGATATAAGACATTTCAGAAGAAGAACGGTAAGGCGAAGCATTACTAACTTGCGGTCTACATGCAAAGAATGCTCATCAGCTCACCCTTGAGCCCAATTTCGGACATACCGTGAAATATAGGGATTCTTTTTTTAGATGAACAACACGAATTTGGATGAGTTTACCCGGCGATATTTTCCCTTGCCTTTTTGATTTGCAAGCATTCACATCCACACCTTCTGTCCTTTCCCTCCCTATTATCCTAATGCTCGCGCGGTCATTAACCTAGATTTATTTCTTGCAACATGAAATCTAGTCCATATTCTTCCAGAAATCCGAAATTACATATATGTACATATATGGTGCTTGAAAACTATTAAGACTGTAGGCTAGTGCAACTTTTGATCGGACTCAATCAACGCATCCTTCTGTAGGAAGGACCAGCGGAACACTACATTAACGAATTCAAACTGGATGTTGAAAGACTTCAGAGTAACATTGAAGAAAGACCCCCACGTGAACATGCACCTGGATAAATCTACCAGTCCAAGAGTGCGATCTACCAGGCCATAAATCTCCGATCTTAATCCTTAAAACAACAGCTTACTGCTTGTAAAAGTCCCATCAAATTCAGGCCATGAATAAGAATTTTCAAAAAAACACGACTCCAATGCCACTTAGGGGTTATTCAAATAGCCTTATTTACTCCTTACAATATCAGCTATCTGCCTGTAAAAGTCCCGTCAAAATCGGTCCATAATTAAAAAATAGTAAAAAGTTGTTATTTTGATATTAAAAACAGACATTTCATTTTTACTTGCGATTATAGGGACTATAAGGCAAGTTTAGGATTCGTGAATATAAAAAAATTGTGATAACAATCAAACATGACATTACGATCATAGAGAAGCCTAAAAGAAGTCCTTGGAAAAAAATATCCGTCTATCTGTCTGTCTGTCTGTATGGGTGCATATCGAGCTGCAGCGTAAACGGGTTAAGCGATTGCCTTCAAATTTGGTATGTGTTTATATCTTGGCATTCCTCAGAGGGGAAATTGAAATTTTATTTTTAGGGCTAAAAATAACGGTAGGTACTTGCCATACGACCATTTAGGAAAAGCTTTTTTTAGCTTCAACGATTTTAATTTTTTTGTTGGTTTTGACCATTTGATCAGAACCACATATACCGGAAAAGTCTATTAACAGCACGTTTCATATAACGTTTTTTTAATATTTGGATTTCTGGGTAACGGTTCTATGGATTTTTGTAAAATTTTATATTTGAAAAAGACCTAGATAGCCAAATTGATTTTACATAACAAAATGTTGAATAACGTTTTTTTCTAATTAAAATAATTTTTTTTTTGAAAAATCAATATTTTTAAAACTAATCAAAAAAAATTATATTAAATTTTATAATCACATGTATATTAATAAATTCAAAGACACTGCATACCAAAATTAAAAAAGTGATCGAGAAAAAACATCTGTCTGTGTGTCTGTCTGTCTGTATGTATAACAAGCTGCAGCCCAAACGGCTTAAACGATTATTTTCAAACTTGGTGTGTGTGATTATTTTGGCATTAGGCCTAAAATAACGGTACCTGCCATATGAACGTTTAGGAAAAGCTTATTTTTCTCGAAAACGGCTACAACGATTTTGAACAAGATTTTTGAGAATGTTTTTTGTTAGTATTGGCTATCATTTGATTCGAACCAAATTTCCGGGAAAATTCTACTAACGGTACCTTTCATATAATGGTTTTTTTTTGGTTGGTCTCTTTGGATTTCGGTCAAATTTTATATTTGAGAAGATCTAAGTAGTTTCATTAATTCTGTGTATCAAAATTTTTAATAACTTTTTTTTTTAATTAAAACAAATTTTTGAAATTTTTTTTTTGAAAAATCAATATTTCTAAAACAAATCAAAAAAAATATTTTAAATTTTATATTCACATGTATATTATTAAACTCTTAAAAACTGCATACATACATTTCAAAAAAAAAAAAAAAACAGGATTTATCAAAACCGGTCTTACAATTTTCGAAATAGTTTTTTCATAAATTCTTTGTTATTTAAGACGTGGGATGGCGTACTTCATGTTAACTAAAAACCGTTAAGTATTGTTGTTTTAATACTTTTTATAAGTTCAAACTGTGTTATTTTCAACGTAAATGTTACTTGTTTCTGTTGACGATCTTGCTTTTCAATGTAATTAGGTACATAAGAGCAAGTACGTGCGACCCAGTCGTGGCCATTTTTTCTTTTACAAAACTGTTGTTTTCTAAGCGTGTTTGGTTATGGGTCATCTTCAGTTTCAATAGAGCTAAAAGAACTACTCACGCTTTATTGAGTAGCATGTGTTAAAAAAAGCATTATCTAACTATTCGAATTTACTCGGAGGTAGTTGTCTGCTAAGTTGCGGCTGGGCCCCTTGTGGGAGTTTTGTGCCGAGCTACTGACTAGAAAACTCCTAGTGTGAATTCAATATGCTGTCACAAAAGTCTTTAGAGACTGAAAAGGGACTGGATGACTGGTTTGTCACATCTGAGCTTTTTTCGTCGATGAAAATAACCGTTACGTAACAGTCAATGGAAATACGTGCAGACCTATATGTATGTTGCAATTATACTTCTTTGGTCAATCGCATGAATTCCATGATATGACCTTACCTTACCTTAGGTGGCGCTACAGTCCGGGGTGGACCTGGGCCTCAACCAACAAGCTTCTCCAGCCAGTTTCGATCCATCTGCCAACCAGAGCAGTCGTGGTTTGTGCGGTGTGGAGGAAAAAAAAATAAAAATAAGAAAAAAGAAAATGAATAGATAAATAAAAAGTGTCGTGAAGTGGAGTGCTCGTTTTGTCTATCTGCCCTGTCCCTGCCCATACCAAAAACCATAACCATCCATCACACAACACACGAAATATAACATATAAAACAAATAAACCAGTTCAAAATATATGCAATAAATAATAAAATTCATCCAAAAAAAAAAATATTCAGTGCCATAAATAAGCTGAAAAAAAATAACCAGAATTGTGTTTGTGAATGTTAATTTGTTTGCAATGCAATCACGCCATCACGCCATCACATATAATCAACAACACCTACCACTCGCGATGCTTCTCTCCACCCCTTCCACATACACCCAGTGATAAACTGTTTTTTTCTATACACTGCATTGTTATACTATGTATAGTATGATGATGCAGTGAATAGATAAGAACATCTGGACTTTGGTCTCATTGTGGTGTTTCTGCAAGCTAGTTTTTTGTATACAAATTGTCTTATGGGCATAACACCTAAGGCAATTTGTATTACAGAGACTAATCTATTGCATTGACTTTGCAATTTGACCTTTGCCGGAATTGTGTCTTTTATGTTTTATTGTTGTAATGGTAAGTAATTTCCTTGTTGTTTTTACCAATATTCGTGGACTCAGAAAAAAATTTTTTAACGTCTATGTCCACACTGTTCAATACAGGCCAGCTGTTTTGGCATTAAGTGAAACCCAGATTGGAGTTAATACTGATTTATCAGAATTTGCTTTACATGGGTATAGCTTGATGCCACTTCTCTTTTTGCATCATGGTCTTGTTATATATGTTCGGAATGATATTGCTTGCCAGAGCCTTCCCCAATATGGGCAATGTTCCAACACGGACTTTAACTTCTTGTGGCTCAAATTCAATGTCCGCAAGCAAATCATTCATTATTGTTTGTCTACAGGAGCCCAAATCTAGACAGCAAATCGACTTTTAACGAGTTTGATGCGCTGTCTGATTCCATTTCCAAAATTGTTTCCCATTGTCCTCACACTGAAATTGTTATTGCGGGCGATTTCAATGTACACAATTCAAATTGGCTCCGCTATTCTGGTCAGACAACACCCGAAGGAAGGTATGTCGAGCTCTTTTCCGGGTTACATCACCTTACCCAATTAATAGATGAGCCAACGCGTATACCGGATGTTGCTGGGCAAGCCGCCCATACTCTTGACTTGTTTCTTACTTCTCACCCTGATAAGTATACCATTAGTGTAACTTCTCCATTTGGAACCTCAGACCATTGTGTCATTTCAGCAAATTTCTCGTCCTCCAGCCATCCAGTTAAAGAAAAACCTCCCACCAGGACCGTTTGGCAATACGAGAAAGCCAACTGGGACGGCCTGAATAATTTCTTTCGTTACTTTAACTGGTCACTATGTTTCCTCGATAGTGACGTTGATGCCAGCGCTGAAATGATCACAAATGTGATTCTTCTTGGGATGCGTGCTTTTATTCCTAACAGAGTAAAAAGTATTCAACCCAAAGAAAAGTCTTGGTTTAACTCTGAGTGTAAAGAAGCTATCAGGCTCAAAGAAGTAAGTTTCCGATCTTATAAAGCCGACCCTACAGAGGAAAATCGGAAAAAGCACAAACAAGCAAGAAACTTATGCAAATCCGTTATTGAAAGAACCAAATTTTTACATGACCAAAAATTACGGCAAAAAATTCTGCAATGTCCCAAAGGCAGTAAAAATTTTTGGTCGTTTGTAAAAAATATTAAAAACTCCTCAACATCTTCGGTTCCAACGCTCATCGCTGATGACAAACCAATTGTCCACTCTTCTGAGAAAGCAAACTTGCTCGCAGCTCATTTCGCTGCAAGCTCTACGCTACCTCACAGAAATGTTGCCCCTCCTGTACTTGAGAATGTAAATTTTTCCATGGGACAGATTTTTTTCCGCACTCGTACAGTAGCAAGAGTTCTCAAAGATCTCGACATACACAAATCTGCTGGCCCGGATGGTATACCCCCCATTCTTCTGAAGAGGTGTTCTTCCTCACTGGCAAAACCACTGCGTAAGCTTTTCCATCGCTCCTACTCTTCTGGAATCTTTCCTAGAAGATGGAAAACGGCATTTGTCCAGCCTGTCCCTAAGAAAGGTGACCCATCGTCCCCCTCCTCCTACCGACCCATAGCACTTACGTCCATTCTTTCCAAGGTCATGGAAACGCTGATCAACCGCCAGCTCAAGGAATATCTCGAAGACCGAAAGCTTCTCCATGACCGTCAGTATGGCTTTCGCAGTAATCGTTCCACTGGTGACTTGATGGCATATCTCACCGAACAGTGGAACAAATCTTTACATCGCTATGGCGAAAGTAAGATTATTGCGCTTGATATCTCCAAGGCATTTGATAGAGTTTGGCATGAAGCTCTCTTATCGAAAATGCGTGCTTTTGGGATCGATGATACTCTTGTTCGTTGGATTAGAAGTTATCTTCTGGACCGTTCAATGCAAGTTGTACTGGACGGTTTCAAGTCTGATCTCCATATTATAAATGCTGGTGTGCCCCAGGGCTCTGTTCTTTCTCCAACTCTTTTCCTCATTTTTATAAATGATCTTTTGTCTGTTACTTCTAATCCACTTAACTGTTTTGCTGACGACTCAACCCTCAGCTTCTCATATTCGTTCGACGATGCACGTCCTTTGCCTTCGGATGTACAATCGCAACGGCACCGTATGATAAGTTCATTAAACTCCGACTTATACAGCATTGTCAAATGGGGTAATAGAAATCGTGTGGAGTTTAATGCTTCGAAAACTCAATGCTGTCTCATGTCGTTAAAGCTAAACATTCCCCCCATGCCATTGTCCATGAATGGCACTTGCATCGAAGAAACCGAAAAGCTCTCAGTACTCGGTATGTGTGTCAATGACGACCTCCGTTGGAATGACCATATATTTGAGATCGCCAAGAATGCTGCTAAGTGCTTGGGTTTTCTGTATCGGTGTAAGAAGTTTTTTTCCCCTTCTGATCTGGCTACAATTTATAAAGCGTTTATACGCCCAAAGCTTGAGTATAACTCACACCTCTGGGCAGGTGCTTCCCAAGCATCTCTACACCTGCTCGATAGAATACAAAACAGAGCGGTAAGATTGATAGGAAATAGAACTGTTTCGGAAACGATTGCACCCCTCGAACATCGACGCAATGTTTCATGTCTTTCCTTGTTTTATCGTTTCTTTTATAAAAAATGTTCACTCGAGGTAGCCAGCTGCATTCCTCCCCTTAAAAATTTCACCCGTAATACTCGCCTTGCAAGGAATGCTCATCAGTTCACCCTTGAGCCCAATTTCGGACGTACCGTTAAATATAGAGATTCTTTTTTTAGTCGAACAACACGAATTTGGAATGGCTTACCCAGCGAGGTTTTTCCTTGCCATTATAATCTAGAAGCATTCAAGACCAATGTTAATCGACACTTTCTGTCCCTCCTTTCCTAAAATTCCTATGCTCGCGCAGTGTGTTAACATTAAAAGGGAAACATTAATCCCTGTGCGCGTGCAACGTATAAAAAAAAAAAAAAAAAAAAAAAAAAAAAAAAAAAGCTCGGTCCCTAGCTAGCTGTCCCCAGTTTCGCACGTGGAGTCGGTTGAGATCCTCTTCAAATTGTGTGCGCCACCTGAGTCTCGGTCTTCCTCTACTGCGCCGTCCCTCTGGGGTGGATTCAAAGATTTTCCGGGCCGGAGCATTGATGTCCATCCGCTCTATATGACCCAGCCATCTGAGACGTTTAATTTTTACTCTTTTGGCTAGGTCTGTGTCGCTGTACAGCCGGTAAAGTTCTTCATTGTATCTTCTTCTGCACTCTCCGTTTATTCAGATGGGACCAAAAATCACCCGGAGAATCTTTCTCTCGAAACAGCCTAAAGTGTCCTCATCCGCTTTTGACAGCGTCCATGCGTCTGTACCATAGAGCAGGACTGGGATGATGAGGGTCTTATAAAGGGACAGTTTAGTTGTCCGAGAGATGGCTTTGCTACTCAATTGCCTTCTAAGCCCCAAGAAGCAGCTATTCTTCGTTTGATTTCAACGCTGGTGTTGTTGTCTGATTTAATAGCGGAGCTCAGGTAGACAAAGTCCCTAACTACCTCCAAGTTATAGTTGTCTATGGTGATGTTTTGTCCAAGACGTCGATGTTGGGTGTCTCTTCTCGATAACAACATATACTTGGTTTTGCCCTCATTTACTGCTAAACCCATCTTCCCCGCTTCCGTCTCAATACTCACAAAAGCGCTACTGACATCACGCTGCGTTCTTCCGATTATGTCAATGTCGTCGGCGTATGCGAGTAATTGGACGGACTTTTGAAAGATCGTGCCTCTGGTGTTGGCGTGAGAGTTCTGCACTATTCTTTCAAGTATGATGTTGAAAAAGTCGCATGACAGCGCTTCGTCTTGTCTAAATCCTTTTTTGACTTCAAAGGTGTCGGTGAGGTCTTTACCGACCTTGACGGAACAGCGTGCGTTTTCCATCGTCATTTTACACAGGCGGACGAGTTTGGCAGGGATGTTAAAACTGTACATTGCTCTATATAACTCGTCTCTATAAATGCTGTCGTACGCGGCTATGAAATCGATGAAAAGGTGGTGGGTATCGATATGAAGTTCTTGAGTTTTTTCCAAGATCTGCGTAATGTGAATATTTGATCCATAGTGAACTTTCCTGGCCTAAAACCGCACTGATATGGACCTATCCGGTTGTTGACGAATGGCTTTAGGCGTTCACGTTATACAGCAGAAAAGATCTTGAAGGCAATGTTGAGGAGACTGATATCCCTATAGTTGGTGCAGCTCAGAGGTTCTCCTTTTTTTAAGGATCGGGCAAATTACGCTGAGACTCCATTCATCGGACATGCTTTCTTCTAATCATATCTTGCTTATGAGTTGGTGCATACTTATAGCCAAGTCATCGCCTGCAGCTTTGAAGAGCTCGGCAGCTATAAGCCATCGGCTCCGGCGGCTTTGTTGTTTAGTTTAGATATTAGCCTAGCTCATGTTCACTACTAGATTTATGTTTGATGGAGCTACTTTTAATCATGGACCAATGTCAACTAACTAGGGTCACAAGATATTACCGATATTGAACGTGAACGTCATCAAAAATTCTATTCAACGTATTAAGAACTTGAAAATTTCCAGTGGTAAGCAAATTAAAGGTGTTTAACAAAATATATAAATGATCTGAATATAGGTACTTGATTTTTGAAATAGTTTATAGTTTATTAAAATTAAGTTGAAAAATGAAAAACTTGCACCGTCTAGTGAGAAATCAATGAAAGCCTTATTCTAATGAAGAACATTGTCAAAAAGGCTTGATATTTTCTGGGAACTACTCAATTAAATTTCATGCACCATTGAGTCAGATAAGCTGAAAACTCACTTAAAAAAGTTCTTCGTAACGCCCCAGCGAAAATAATAAATGGCATTTCTTATAATTATCTCTCTCCATAAATTATACAGATTTATATAGTTTTATAATTTTTTTTAGTTCCAAAAAAAAATTGCCCGAGGAATTAGAATTATTCATGAAAAATGACGCATTTTATTAAAAAAATTTATGTATAGAAAAGTAACGATGAATATTTCTTCTCTAGAATGCTGATTAAAAAAAAACACTTTTCAATCATTGCTTGACCGCTTACTACCTTGCTACTAATATAACCCCATAACTAAGCTACTAGGCCAATAAAATCACCTCGAGTTATGAGAAACAAATCACCTCAATACAAAAGAAAATCAAACCACCATGATGTGCAGTGTAACATCACTTACCTCTTGAGCATTTCCAACTGCGAAGTCATGGACTGCACGTACGACTGCAAATGACTCAACAAAAAGGCCTCAGTACCCAGAAGCTCCTCCAGGCCAGCTATCGAGGTGAAGAACTCCTTCTCACCAACAACATTATTGCCACTAGCTTGAAGAAGCAGTAAGACACTCAAACACCTAATTACCGCCACAGAAAACATGTCGCACTAACTAATTCAACCGAACAATGCCACAAACCTTGGTTGGGCAAACAATGGCTAATTTCAAATTACAATTACAAATATTTTCAATTAAATTTATTATTTTTCTTGAGCGCAATCTACCGGCTGCTAATAATCCGAACCACTAATTTTACGCCGCGCCGCATAGGAGACAATACACTTCTGACAACTGTTGGATCAGATCATCAGTCCGACACCACCAACTATGGTCTAGCTCTACCCTTGACGGCTGCGACGGCGAAGCTCACAAGCCACAGATACGACTCACATCTATACGAAGTTTTGTTTTGGTATTGTGTATCTGTGTTGGCCAATAGATAGATTTCAGTGCAGCGATAGTAATATTGGTGCTGGATTTGTCGAGGCTGATCATCAAAGCTTCTCATCCCGGCTTACAAACAAAAATAATCAAACTAGTTTCGTGGCTCACCTTTCTTTTCGGGAGTAACACTCAGATTCCATATGGGATATGTGTATCTTTCAGATGAATTTTATTGCTTCCTGAAAAAAGAAACAAACTCCTCCAAATAGATGAAAGTGCCCATGAAGATACAATGCCATAGGAATTAGATACAAAACTTAAATGTTATGTCACAGGATACCTCCGCCTGTGACCAACTAGTTATGATAATGTCAGAGAAGTCATTTGTATTGGAAATGTAAATTTCTCTTTAATGCCTACTGGCCGGGAGATTTAAAGGTCCATGACATTGGTTTGGTCTGGACATGGCATTAACTCAACTTGTTTTTTGATGGTGGCCATAGAGAAGTATCTAAGTATCTTTTTCTTTACTATTTTACACTAAAGTCGATTAATACATTCACTTCGGGCAAAATGAGATGATTTGCGAGGTGTGTTTGTCGAGTTTGTCTTCATAAAGCCTTTGGAAGACCTTTTGCTCAGAGACTGCCATTGTTGTGCCCACCCAAAGTGGTTTGTTCACAACCCAGGCGTGAAAGATAAATGTCGAAGCTATGAAGGGGCGTTAATGCCATAACGATGTGTTTTTCTATGTTTGTAAGACCTTGGCTAGTGATTGCAAGATCCACAGACCGCAATCAATTATATTTTCCTATATTATTTAAAAATTCTCTTTTTGTTTATAAACATTAATTTTAATATTATACTTAATGATTTCCTACGCAAATTCGACATTTCCTTTACATGATTTGGTGAGCACCGTAACAGCACCTCTTACATGACCATAGAGTATCATGAATATTTGGAGGAAAAAAAAAAACTTTCTTTATAAATTTGTAATCGACTGCATAGTCTTAACAGCAATAATTATTTCTATAATAATATTTGTAATAGTCTTATAATTGAGATTGGAGGTAAGTATGTAACACTTCATAAGAGACTCGTTGATTGGAAATAATTGTATATAATCGCAGTAAGTTTGATTACTTTACTTTACTGACGTCCGTCTGAAATGAATTCCTTTTACTGATTTGCCTGCTTTCAATAAGCAATGAAGTTGAAAATGTTTATTACGTAGGGAGGAACGATTTTTCAGACTTATGGTGGGTCAACAATTATAAGGTCTTGTTTGACCGACGACATTTGTAAAAATCCAGACAGGAACTTCTTAACTCGTCTGCTTTGCTCTATGGCTAATTAAATGTAGGTGTCTTTCGTCGAATTTGTTTCATCCAGGAGTTTTTGCTCTAACTGATGATCGATAGTGTTCGCGAAACATTTTCTCAAGTAGGTAAGCTCCAAAAGTTATAAAAGAAAATTATTTGTTTGAGCTTCATCATCATCGTTATTAACGGCGCAACAATCGTGATCCAGTCCGGGCCTCATCCAACATGTTCTTCCGTTTCCCGATCCCGTTTTCTGGCCAACGCCGGGCAATACAGTTTTGCGCCCCAAGACTTCGGGATTCGTGGTCTACGCCATTCTTCCAAGTTCTTCCACGTTGCCTTCTACCATAAAAACAACTGCAGATGACTTCCTGAATTGTTCATCATCACTCTACGAGCTAGGTGCATAGCCCACTGGAGGAGTCTACCGCTCTCGAATTTTTCCACAACATTTGCTTCTAAGTTGATTTCTTAGAAGAGTATAAACGCATAAGAAACAACAACCTCCTTAATACGTAAGTGTAAAACACAATACTTTGCAAGTAAGTTTTTCACAGAAAAGTCAAGTCCAGCTTCCTGGAAATTTCGAGGAAAAGGAGTGACAAACGATAACACTAAAAGTGATCTTGATCTTCACCTCAACGATCTAAATGATAAATTTATTAATTCACTATCAACAATTAACTGCCAACTTATTGCAACGATCCACTTAGTTTGCAGAGACAATTCTCAGTACAAGGAGTAGATTGCATATCTGTGGGCGAAGCAATCCTCTCCATAAAATCCAAAGCTACAGGGCTTAACAGGCCGACTCCACATGATATCTGTATTGCTAACCAGATCTCAGATTGGTTATTAAACTCGCCCATTTAAAAATCTGGGGATTCATTTCAACGTTCGTCTTAGTTGGGATGACGTGATGTGAACCATATTGTTGGAAAAATACATATATGAGATTTCGCGAGGTCTCAGCCCCACGAGACACCACACACGTACAAACGTTAAGATGACACTAGTTAAGTCCTATGTTCTACTTTTGATACCGTAGACAGAGTCTACTAATAAGCTAAATGTGGCTTTTAATAACTGTGCCAGATACATATTCAACATCAGAAGATTCGATCACATTTCAAATTACTCCAGACAGATTGCAGATTGTCCCTTACAAGCTCTTTTAAAATATAGAACACTGCTCACATTATTAGTGTTATTGCGTACTTCTACTCAAAAATAGATGGCGTAGGTATTGTTACTTTGTGGGTTCCTAATATGACAGAACACACAATACGAGAGTTCAGAAATTAACACACTAATTATTTATTGGTAAAGTAGAATGTACAATGAACGAATGATAATTAAAGATGAAATAAATTAAGAACGTGCCACAGCTATAGCGGGTCAGCCAGGTTTTTTCTCAATCGCCGAATGATCTCATCCAGCCGCTTAATTGACCAGCTTGTCTTTGGCGTCGAGTTTCCTCTATTCGACACTTGGCGTACCATTGTGTGACCAGAGTCGCCACAGCTACTCCCCCCTGAGAAGCTTTCCCCAGGACGTTTGAAAGTAACTCGCCGACGGCGGCTGTAAGTGCGTAACGGTGGAGCCATGGATGATGTCCACTGATGAAGTTGAACAGGTGACCTCAGAGGAGGCGGACTGTCTGATGGACTGGACCTGTGAACAGATGAATCGTTTGTTACGGGCGGTAAGTCGGGTTGAGGAATTTGAAGTGGTGTCTGAGAATTTTCAGGTTGAGGAGTAGGTTCAAAGGTAGAAGGTTCAGGCTGTGATGTTTGAGGGTTTTCAGGTTGAGGAGCAGGTTGAAAGGTGGAAGGTTCAGGCTGTGGTGTTTGAGGTTGTGAATGAACTGTGTTGCTGGGCTGATCTTGTTTGTTGGTGTAGCACGGCTTGAGTCTGTCCACGGAAATGTTCTGCCTTCGGCTATTGACGTCAATTGTAAAGAGTCGATCTGTTAGGCGTTCGATGACCTTGAATGGTCCTTCATAGGGCGGTTCAAGTGGTGCTCTGACTCGATCACATCGAACAAAAACGTGTGAACAGATGTACAAATCTTTTAGAATAAAGACTCTTGACTTGACGTGGTGGGCCGTTGGAGTTGGTCGTAGACCGCGTGCATATTCTCTATGTTTCTCTATGAATGTCTGTGGTTCTGATTGTGAATCTGCAGCAATGAAGAATTCTCCTGGAATTCGTAGATTACTTCCGTATAGAATTTCAGCAGGAGAGGCTTGTAGATCTTCTTTTAGACTAGTTCTTAATCCGAGCATGACTGTAGACAGGATCTCGATCCATGGTTTCGGTGAGCACATAAGCGCAGCTTTGAGAGTGCGATGAAACCGCTCAACCAGGCCGTTAGATTGTGGATGATATGCTGTTGTTCGACATCTCTCAGCCCCAATGAAGATTGCGAAGGCTCGGAATATTTGAGACTCAAATTGACTACCTTGGTCAGTTGTGATAGTGGCTGGAGTACCGTAGTGACTGATCCAGTGATCAAACAGGGCTGTAATGACGGTGTCAGCGGTCATGTCCTTGAGAGGCACAGCTACAGGCCATCTTGAGAACCTGTCTATTATTGTTAAACAATAGTTGTAGTCATTAATCTTTGGTAAAACGATTAAGTCTATGTGAATGTGACTAAATCTAGTATCAGGTACAGCAATACGATTAGGTACAAGTCTGGTGTGTCGTTGTACTTTTGATCTTTGGCAGTTAAGACATTCACGAGCCCAAGTAGTAGCATCCCTCTTGATGTTGGGCCAAACGTATTTTTCTCTGAGTTTTTGTGATGTCTGCTTCTGACTGGGATGAGAAAGACCATGTACGATGTTGAAGGCAATTCTCCGGAGTGATTGAGGTAAATAGGGACGGCATCCACTCCTGGATATATCACAGTAAATTTTTAAGTTTGTTTTTATTTCAGTCTCTTGAAGTAGTAGAGATGAGTCACCTTGCAGGATCTCAGTAAGTTCTGGGTCTACTTGCTGTTCTCGATGAATTGTTTCTGGGTCCAAAAGTGTTGGTACAGCGATGGTTTCAACCCGTGAAAGGGCGTCAGCGACGACATTTTCTTCTCCTTTGACGTAAATGATGTTTGTAGTAAACTGTGAGATGAAGCTGAGTTGGCGGATTTGTCTGTCAGAGGCGTTATTGTGTTTTTTAGTGTGAGCATGTATTAGAGGTTTATGATCGGTCTTGATGATGAAGTTGCGACACTCGAGAAGATGACGGAAGTATTTAATGGCTGCGTAAATTGCCAGCAGCTCGCGATCGTATGTGCTGTATTTCTTCTCAGTTTCGTTGAGTTTTTTA
Organism: Platycheirus rosarum; assembly: GCA_963971375.1. Lineage (NCBI taxonomy): Eukaryota > Metazoa > Arthropoda > Insecta > Diptera > Syrphidae > Platycheirus > Platycheirus rosarum. The sequence continues at coordinate 129,078,998 of OZ020509.1, read as the reverse complement.
GAGAAGAATCCCACTGGTCTGACGACACCATTCTCAGTTTGTTCCAACGCAGCACCAATGCATGTTGTTGAAGCATCAGTAACCAAAGCTAAATCAGAAGTAGGTGATAGAAATGATGACTGTGTGGCGTCGGAGAGAGCTTGTTTGAGCTTGGAGAAGCAAGAGTCGGTTTCTGAAGTCCACTCGATTTTTGTTTTGTCGTGTTTTATGGAGCGTTTGATGTAACAGTGCAATGGTAGTTGAAGTCCAGCCAGTCTAGGAATACATTGTCTGTAGTAGTTGATCATTCCCAGGAAACGTCTTAGTTCGTGAACCGTTTGTGGCTTAGGGTACTCAACTATCTTGTATAAACGGTCAGCTGTTGGAGCGTAACCAGTAGCATTGATGGAGTAGCCTAGAAAGTTAACCTCACTCTTCATCAATTGACACTTGTTCACGTTGATTGTAAGTCTGTGCTCTTGTAGCTTCTTGAAAACTTGACGTAGATGGTTTTTGTGTTGAAGTTCGTTTTCTGACATGATGAGAATGTCATCTATGTAGATGAATACGAAGTCTAAGTCTCGGAAAACACTATCAATAAATCTTTGGAAAGTTTGTGTGGCATTTTTGAGACCAAAAGGCATCACAAGATATTCATACAGTCCCCAAGGTGTGTTGATTGCAGTTTTTTGGATGTCGTCTTTGTGCATCGGTATCTGGTAGTAAGCCCGTTCTAAATCCAAGGTGGTGAAAACAGACTTACCATGTAGTAGTGGAAAAAGACTTTGTATTAGAGGTGGTGCATAATTATCTGCCTGGGTGATTGCATTTAACCTTTGGTAATCTCCACACAATCTCCAATTCTTATCTTTTTTTGATGCCATTGTGATGGGACTGGCCCATGGACTGCTGGAGGGTCTCATGAGTCCTTGGTTGACACAACGTTGAATCTCTGCTTTTCCGGCAGCTGCTTTAACTCCAGCGAGTTTCCTGGCTCTTGAGAAAACTGGAAGACCTTGGGTAACGATTTGGTGAGCGTGGGCTTTCTTTTTTAGAGCAGCAGATACGTCATTCTGTGGCTTTGTGATGTCAAAAAATTCTTGGAGAAGATCCGAACAAGGTAAGCCAGGATGAATGGTTGAGATGCCGGTGTAAGGAGTATGATGCAAGTATCCTTTTGAGGTTAAAAGAGTTTTGGAGTCGATTAACTGCTCGTTTTTTAAGTCAATCAGGAGCCCGAAATGTTTCAGGAAGTCAGCTCCGATGATGGGTTTCTGCACGTCGGCTATTATGAAAGACCAAGTGAGATTTCTTCGTAGATTGAAAGTGGGTGTTAAAACTAGTATACCGTAGGTACTAATCTGAGTTGTGTTGGCAGCGTAGAGGACCATGTGTGCTGGTTGTTGGTCACCACGGAATTCTGCAGCCGGTAATAAAGAAACCGCAGCACCGGAGTCGACGAGGAATTCTAGGCGTGTTTTGTTGTCGTACAGATGAAGTCGGGCCTCCACGGGACGATGGTTCTCGCTGTCGCACGCGGCCCCTATTGTCGACAGCGATTGGTGTTTTCCTGTGTGAAGTAAGCGCATGGAGGATGGCAGGTTCGTGTCTCTGCGCCATATCGCTGGTGATTGCGGCATATGTCACTGCGGCCGGAACTTTGTCCCCTTGAATGGGCTCTTGGCCTGCGGTTTGGACCCTTGAATGACTTGAATTGTATCAGCAGTTCAGCCACAGTTTTTTCTAGATATTCAATCCTTTCTAGTAGTGCCGTGACGAGAGGAAGTGATGCATCTTTGTGAGGCTTGTCTGTGACGGCCATGATTGTGCTGCTGTGGCAGATCTCTGGAATGATGCGATCCGCCATTTTAGCCAGCTGTTCCAGATCGAGGTCATCGGATATGGCGAGGAATGCTCTCAGTTCACTCGGTAATTTCTCGACCCATAAGCCGTGTAACACGTCGTCGGATAGGCCACCGGCCGATAGGTTTTTCATCTCTCTCAGGAGCTGTGAAGGCTTTTTGTCACCTAGAGGAATGCCCTTGATTACTTGACGTAATTTGTCTTTCTTCGACACTCCCAGTCTTTCTAATATTTTATCTTTAAGGCAGTTATACTTATCTTGAACCGGTGGGTCGTCCATGATGTCGGTAATTGTTTCTGTTGTTGGACCATCTAAAGCGCGTAGGACTGCAAAGTATTTTGCGTTGTCATCCTCGACTTTGAGGGCTGCGAATTCTGTTTCAACTCGTCTGAACCAAAGATCAAGTTTCTTGGAATCATATTGAGGTAGCTTGGGCTGTCGTGCTTCACGCAGTAGAGCTTCGAGCCGATTCTCCATGGTTCCTTCTTCTTTCACTTGTATCTTGGCGTTCGCTTTTGATTGTGAGCGGGTTATCACCTTTTGTTGTTCTTGAGTGAAGGTACTTGTTGCTTTTTCGTCAGTGTTTGGCATTGAACGTCAAGGTTAGATTTCGAATGACGATGCCAGGCACGTAGTGTGTTATCAAAATCGTAATCCAATGTGATCACGTCGGGGTCACCAATTTGTGGGTTCCTAATATGACAGAACACACAATACGAGAGTTCAGAAATTAACACACTAATTATTTATTGGTAAAGTAGAATGTACAATGAACGAATGATAATTAAAGATGAAATAAATTAAGAACGTGCCACAGCTATAGCGGGTCAGCCAGGTTTTTTCTCAATCGCCGAATGATCTCATCCAGCCGCTTAATTGACCAGCTTGTCTTTGGCGTCGAGTTTCCTCTATTCGACACTTGGCGTACCATTGTGTGACCAGAGTCGCCACAACTTTTTATTTCACTCATTAAAGCTACGTTCACCAAGTCACTACGATCTAAGTATATTTTAAAAAGAAATATAATGATACACAGACATACCAGGTAAACTGGTATAAAGGATACAAACCGCCATCTTAGCATTTCCTGATATCACTATTATCTTTGGGGTCATTCTGTATATTTATATTTATTTATACCTTTAACGTTTACGAATTATCCTCATTAAGACATAATAATTTTTCCAAAACAAAAATTTTTAGCTAGTTAAATAATAAGGTATTTATGAGGGGGCATGCAGCGATGGTATTCTCGGCCAGTTCTAGCATTATTGCTTACAGAACGGATCGACTTTTGACCTTGGCGCCCCAATTGGCGTAGATTCAAAAACGGTTCTATGAAATAAAAAATCTTATGCAAACGGTCCAAAACGTAATTGCAATTTCAAAATTATGTTTTGGATTTTAAGATTTTATTTCATGGCATCTTCAAAAACTCAAAGCTTTCTTTTTGAATTTAAAACGGAACATAAAAATGGAAAACATTCTGATGTCCTGCAGCACTGCCGCTTAGTTGATGAGACACCCAACTGCATTTATTTCTGAAACAATTCTACTGATGCAATATAAGGAATACCAATCAGTCAAACCTGAGCCTAACTTCAGGCTAAATAATAAGCCGCACAACACGAATATAAAATGCTTTTATTTTTGCCTATATTTTATATATTCAACACTGTGAGACCCTGTTTTGTTCTAACGTTTGCTGTATATAGATATCTAATCAGAGTAAGGGTTATCATTGCCACTTGAGGAACAAATAAAATGATGCCAAACAAAAATTATAACATTTTTCCAAAAAACATTTTTTTTTATTTGGATTATTTGAATTTGTATTTTTAAAAATAATTTATGTTTAGTTTATCCTTCTTTATGCCCGCATCCTAATTCTGTGAGTGGTTTTGAAAATATGAAATACCTAATTATTTAAAAAAAAAAAAAAAACTTGTAAGCAATTATTACAGAGATGCTGCTGTTGTTAACAAAATTCGACGAAAGAAATTGTAATTTTATTCAAACAAGTTAAAGTGATTGAACTTTGCAACTAAACAATGAGTTTATCGAACTTCTTTAAACACAACAACTGTATTAAAATATTAATTTATTCATGTTTATAAAATTACTCTTTTTACTAACCAGATCTAAAGTTTACCTAATAAAGTGAATATTTAAATGCCTATATAATTTCTGAAACTTGTTTTTTTACTTGCGATTATAGGGACTATAAGGCAAGTTATGCATTCGTAAAAAAAAAAAAATTCTAACAATCAAACATGATATTACGATGATAGAGAAGTCACAAAAAGTGGGTCCGGAAATTCCGTCCGTCTGTCTGTCTGTCTGTCTGTCTGTCTGTCTGTCTGTCTGTCTGTCCGTATCGATTCCTACAGCCTAAACGGTTGGGCCGATTTGATTCAAACTTGGTATATAGTATTTTTAGAGTGCTCTACCCGACTGTTCTTGGAATTGGCATTCTAGCTCCAAAAATAACGGTACCTGCCATATAACTTTTATTAAAAAACTTTTTTTTCTCGAAAACGGCTCCTACGATTTTGATTAAACTTTCAGAATGATGTTTTCTGTGCAAAATCTATCTTTTAATTTTAATGGATTTTTCAGAAAAAGTTTTATAACGGTACCTCCCATATGACCGGTTTTTTAAAATCAGACTTTCTCGTTAACTAATTGACGGATTTTGATGAAATTTTCAAAATATGTAGTGTTTTATGAACATTTTTTTTTAAATTTTAATAATTTTTTTAAAAAAATATTTTGTTTTTTGAATATTTTGAAAACGGATCTATAGATTTTTTTTTAAATTTTTCTCCTAGTATAAACTATAGATTTCTTAAAATTGACATACTAAAAAAAATTTTAAAATATGTTTTCGAAAAGTTTTTCAAAAAAAACATTTTTTTGAAAAAACTGGTCGAACGATTTTGAAATGAAAAATTCATAAAATAGAAAACAGCAAAAGAAATAAGATGGCTTACAACATTTTTTCCAAAAAACGTTATGAGTAGTGTTTTTTTGAATTCATAAATTTTTTTCCCCAACATTTTATTTCATATTGCTCGGCTAAGCCCTAGCCAAGCCATTAGTCAAATAAAAGAAAGTGACAACCTACATTACATACATACTTACGTATTTTAAAGTATTTTTCATCATCATAAAAGCACAGAATAAATAAGAAAGCCTTTGATAAACACACAAAAACAACTAACAAATAAAAAAAACTATTAGATTACTACTGAATGCAAAAATTTCAATCGAGAAAACAAAAGTTTACATCTTCCTATAAATAAACAAAACCACTGTGTTAACTTTTAATATTGTCTCTATACCTACTGGCTTAACAGTAGTTGGAACACGTATCTTAATTTTAGTACCTACCTTCCTTCCAACCTTATTATAGGTACCTAAATCCTTTATAAATTCGATTGGTCCCATATTGGGACGTATAAAGGTCCCTTTACCTAGCATTATTGCCCTACTGCTAATTCCCACGAATCTTTATGCCAGTTGTTCATTTTTTTCCATACTAAAACGAAAATTAAACTGAAAAAAGTCCTTTATATCTTCCTATTAGCAAATTATATTATAAGCACTAAACAACAAGCGGAAAGATAATACACTAAAAAACTGCAAAAGCTAACAATCCTATATATTTATGTGTTTATCCCTTTGTCGTGACGCATGTTCGTTCGAGCTTCACCCCAAAACGATTCTAAGGAAGTTGCACGTCATACAAAAAATATTAAAATAAAATCTTTGTCAAAAAGACGCCTGCACTTAAAAAGGATTAGCACATAAGAGCAAGTACGTGCGACCCAGGCGTGCCTTTTATTTAAACAATTTTTCTTATCTTAAATTCTATAAAAAAGAATCTTTTTTTTATCCATTTTGTCCTACTTGACGAGTTTTCCTAGAATTTGTGTGATGTTTGATATTATCTGCATTCCTATTTAATTTTATATGATCTGCCTCGAGCTACGTTCAGGAAAAATGATATTCTCCTACTTGAATGATTCCCAATAGTAAACACTTCAAGTTGCTTAAGCACACTTAAAAAAAAAAAGGTTAAAAAACGAATTAAATTTAAATAAAACTATTTTGATTTGATTTTATACCTATTCACCGTTTTTTCATGTCATTGAACCTCTAAGCATCCATTTACTGGGATGAAACAGGTTAACAGACATCTTCATCAGCCATTCCCAAGTACCTACCTTATCCAAATCCTCATCTTTTTGTTTCCTAACAATAAATCTGGATATAGGAACATGAGTAAAGAACACAAACATCCAACTGCCATTCAAATCCTGTGTCCTGATAAATCCTGGTGGGAGAAATGCCTCAACTTTTCCCAGTCAAATGACATGTGACATGTGTTCAATGGAAAGGAATGTCCAGATGGGATTGCTGAACTATGTGCCTGTTTCATTCAAGGCGACAGCAGAAATTCTTCGGATCTTTTGGTTTTAACTGTGTGCGTTGGAAGCAAAATAATGAGATACGTTACTTAACGATTGAATTTTAATATCGTTTATTACGTCTTAATGTTGAGGATTTTGTTGATGAGGGACTAGGACTAGGGCATTGATTTAAATTCATCGATTTTCTATTATCACTTCCAGCTGTTTGAATCAGCTATTTTAATCGAACTGGGGTAATCGTTGATGGCACTGCCTGAGGTGTTGGCGATGGTGATGATTAGGCATGAAACAGGTAGAGGCTTTAGAAAGGTCACTGACATTATCGTTTTCTATGGTTGTTTTTTTTTAATATATGGAATATACCTACAACTTTAATGACCACAGGTTATCAGTCAATTAATGAAAGATTTGATATACCAAGTTCAAGTTCATTAACACGTGAATCTTCGTTAAAATTACAGACTTTATGGTAAATAGATAAAAAACAAATAAATTGTTTTGGGAGGGTTTGAAAGAAAAGTGAATAAATTTATTCGAATAGAGTATAAAGTCAAACACCTACTCAAGTAGATAGTGTTTAAGCAAGGAATTTTAATCATTCGTATAGAAAGGCGTTATGAGCTTCTCAAAACTGAAAGATTTGAAAATTCTTGATGCAACTAATGTTGTTTTTTTTTTTTTTTGTCAACGGCCTTGGCTCCGATAAAGCATCGCTTCCCGTGAGATCAGCGAAATTAAGCATCGTTGCGCGTGGTTAGTGGAAAGATGGGGGACCGTCTGAAAACCAACTGCGTGCTGTTGACATGTGTTATGTGTTTTCTGTTTTCCGTTCTCCTTCTGTCTTCTCTTCTGTCCTGTATCAATGTCGTCTTGTGTGTTGTCTTTGTAATTGTCTGAGCCGATGGCCTCAGTAGCCAGTGCTCGTAAATGTGTCTACTTCGTAGATTTATCTACGGAGTAGATTAAAATGTAATGTAATGTAATGTTGTTTTTTTTTTATATATACTTAGCACGCTCACAAGGGACTATTTGTTTCCCCTTTCATGTAGAGCACACTGCGAGAGCTTTAGGAAGATAGGGGGAGGGGCAAGGACAGCAGGTATCGATTAACATTGGTATTGAATGCTTGCAAAACAAAATAGCAGGGGAAAATCTCGCCGGGTAAACTTTTCCATTCGTGTTGTTCGGTTAAAAAAAGAATCCCTATATTATAAATTGGGTTCAAGGGTGAACTGATGTGCATTCCTTGCGAGACGAGCATTACGGGAGAAACTTTACAGGGGAAGAATGCATCTGGCTACTTCGAGTAAATTTTTTTTTTATAAAAGAACCGATAAAATAAGGAAGGACATGACATATTGCGTCAGTGATCGAGAGGGGCAATTGTTTAAGAGACATTTCTATTTGCTATTAATCTTAACGCTCTTTTTTTGTATTCTATCGAGCATGTGTAGAAACAAGCAACCTTGACGTACAAAAATAACTCGCTCTCAACCTATAAAAAGTGTCAAAACCTGAATATTTAACGGTTTTTAGTAAAAATAAAGTACGCCATCACACTTCTTAAATAACAAAAGAATTTATGAAAAAAAGTATTTCGAAAACTCTGTTTTTAATTTTTAGTTTTTTTATTTTTTTCGATTTTTGTATGTAGTTTTTAGAATTTATTCCTATACATTTTTATAATAATTTTTTTATGATGAGTTTAAAAAAAAAATTCAAATACAAAAAAAATAAAAATGCAAAATTTTGGTATGAGGAAATGATTTAACTACCCAGGTCTTTTTAAATATGAAATTTGAGAGAAATCCAATAAGCCGTTACGGAGAAAGTCAAAAGCTAAAAAAACGTTATATGAAATGTACCGTTAATAGACTTTTCCCGTAAACTTGGATCTGATTAAATGATGGATAGTACTAAGAAAAAAATTCTCAAAAATGTTCATTAAAATCGTTGGAGCCGTTTTCGAGAAAAAAAAAATATCATTATTTTTAGCCATAAAATAAAATTTCAAAAAAATTTTCAATTTCAAAAGATACACACGTACCAAATTTGAAGGTAATCGCAGCTCGTTATACATTTACATACAGATGGACAGACAGACAGACAGACAGAAATTTTTCTCGATCAATTTTTTAGACTTCTCTATGATCGTAATGTCATGTTTGATTGTTATCTCAGTTTTTTTTATATTCACGAATCCTAAACTTGCCTCGCAAATAAAAATGAGAAAAATAGTCGGAGACAGGACGGAGCCCTAAGGCATGCCAGCAGTTTTTTTGTGTGAATCAGACTTGACACCTTCCAATACAACTTGTATTGAATGGTCCCGAAGATAGCTTCTAATACAACGAACAAAAGTATCATCGATCCCAAAAGCACGCATTTTCGATAAGAGAGCTTCATGCCTAACTCTATCAAATGCCTTGGAGATATGAAGAGCAATAATCTTACTTTCACCAAAGCAATGTAATGCGTTTCCATGACCTTAGAAAGAAGTGATGTTAGTGCTATGGGTCGGTAGGAGGAGGGGTAGGATGGGTCACGGACAGGCTGAAAAAATGCTGTTTTCCATCTTCTTGGAAAGATTCCAGAAGAGAAGGAGCGATAGAAAAGCTTACGCAGTGGCTGTCCCACGGAATAATTTACATTCTCAAGTACAGGAGCGGCAACGATGAGTGACCTAACAGCGAAATGGGCTGCAAGCAATTTTGCCTATTTTTTCAAAAAGTTTAAAAAAACCACTTTTTAAAAAAACGATTTTCAAAAAAAAAAAAATTTCATCGATAGACATTTAGTTTTCAAATTTTATTGCCTGCATAGTTTTCCGAGAAAACTCTTAAACTAATTAAAAAAATGAAATAATTTTTGAAAAAAATATTTTTTTTTATTTTAATGTATACATATGTATATTACAGTCATTAAGCAATTATCTAGCATAAGAACAAGTTCGTGCGACCCAGTCGTGCATTTTATTTATTGAATTTTTGAAGTAAATATGTACATATAGATATTAAACTCACAGGTTGAAATCCCAGAACATTTAAAAAGTGAAAAACAAATCAAAGAAAATATGGTTCGACAAATCCTGCATGTAAAAAAAAAACAATCCCTAGGGAAGATAAAGTGTAGCAAATAGCAATGGTGTACAAAAATTAAGGTATCTATAGGATGTACCTAGGGAACGTTCACAAAATAAAAATGTATTGGAATGCCATCGGGGATAAAAACAGCAACCAAATTAGTGTTGATATGGAATTAAAAGTCAATATAAAAGTAGACACACATCCATAGGTAAGTATTTAAAGCTTGACGGAAAGAAAGAACATTTTTAAAGAAGGCTGGACATACTTTTAAAGGTCGACAGTATTTTTCGTGGTGAGTGACAACAAAACTCGATTATTATTTAAGAATTTTAATTTTCACATACATACATATAAAAATATCTATATAAATAATTTTTATTTTTTAAAATTAGAAAACTAATAATACATACGATATACATAAATAAATGAACTTACAAAAATAACAATCAAGTGAAGGAAAAACTAAAATTAATAATAAAACTGAAAATGGAATTCAAATTAAGGAGGATAGATACTTTCTAGATCAAAAGGAGTAAGGAAGAAGAAGAGAAAGAAAGAGGTCCTAGCTCTGGTACCAAGGCCTTTTCGAAAAGTTAGTACCTGAACATTTTTTCACATCAATGATGCCGGTCCTAAGTTAACCAGCGGTCGTATAGAAACCAATATGCTGGTCGAGTTTAAATTTGCACTCTGTTGATTTTAAATTTAAAAATATTTAGTGGGTTCAAGTTTCGAAAACTCTGTTTTCTCAGAAACGGCACCTTAACCAACAATTTGATTTAAAAAAAATCCCACCATCCGCCATTTTGTGTTCCTGTGGTTTTTCAACACCAAAAATGAAAATTCTCTCTGCCTCCCCAAAGTTCAATATTTGTCCACAGAAAGGGGTACTCTACTCACCCTACTACCACAGCTTTAAAAACTTCCTAAAAAAATTGTTACATAATTCAATTTCCTTCGCCCGGAATTTATATTTCCAATATTTTCGAGCCTACTCGACCACGTCAAGGAGATTATTGGGAAAGAGTAGACAAAAAGACAACAAACATCAGGATCAGAAAAAAAACCGTATGTGTCTGCATGAATGCACTTCGTTATACGAGTTGAATAGCCCTCTATCGGTTCATCAGCTTCCAAATCGACTCACTTGAATGAATTCAATTAAAATAGAACAATGCACTTCAATTCCAAACACAATCGATTGACTCTTTTCAACACACAAATTGGAAATTGAATTGTCAGTTTCGAAAACATTTGGCATTCGAATAAAAAATTCAAACATTGGTAAACCAGATAAGCTAGGTCAAGTTGGATAATTAAAGGATTTTTGTATTTCTGCTAAATCGAAATTTCAGCTTTAAAATTCATTTTTAAGTATAGGGTAGAATCACGAGACAAAGCTTCAGAAGTCTTGGGTTTCATGGTGTAAGGAGCTTCTAACGGGTGATTTTTTTGAGGTTAGGATTTTCATGCATTAGTATTTGACAGATCACGCGGGATTTCAGACATGGTGTCAAAGAGAAAGATGCTCAGTATGCTTTGACATTTCATCATAAATAGACTAACTAACGAGCAACGCTTGCAAATCATTGAATTTTATTACCAACATCAGTGTTCGGTTCGAAATGTGTTTCGCGCTTTACGTCCGATTTATGGTCTACATAATCGACCAAGTGAGCAAACAATTAATGCGATTGTGACCAAGTTTCGCACTCAGTTTACTTTATTGGACATTAAACCAACCACACGAATGCGTACAGTGCGTACAGAAGAGAATATTGCGTCTGTTTCTGAGAGTGTTGCTGAAGACCGTGAAATGTCGATTCGTCGCCGTTCGCAGCAATTGGGTTTGTGTTATTCGACCACATGGAAGATTTTACGCAAAGATCTTGGTGTAAAATCGTATAAAATACAGCTCGTGCAAGAACTGAAGCCAAACGATCTGCCACAACGTCGAATTTTCAGTGAATGGGCCCTAGAAAAGTTGGCAGAAAATCCGCTTTTTTATCGACAAATTTTGTTCAGCGATGAGGCTCATTTCTGGTTGAATGGCTACGTAAATAAGCAAAATTGCCGCATTTGGAGTGAAGAGCAACCAGAAGCCGTTCAAGAACTTCCCATGCATCCCGAAAAATGCACTGTTTGGTGTGGTTTGTACGCTGGTGGAATCATTGGACCGTATTTTTTCAAAGATGCTGTTGGACGCAACGTTACGGTGAATGGCGATCGCTATCGTTCAATGCTAACAAACTTTTTGTTGCCAAAAATGGAAGAACTGAACTTGGTTGACATGTGGTTTCAACAAGATAGCGCTACATGCCACACAGCTCCCGATTCTATGGCCATTTTGAGGGAAAACTTCGGAGAACAATTCATCTCAAGAAATGGACCGGTAAGTTGGCCACCAAGATCATGCGATTTGACGCCTTTAGATTATTTTTTGTGGGGCTACGTCAAGTCTTAAGTCTACAGAAATAAGCCAGCAACTATTCCAGCTTTGGAAGACAACATTTCCGAAGAAATTCGGGCTATTCCGGCCGAAATGCTCGAAAAAGTTGCCCAAAATTGGACTTTCCGAATGGACCACCTAAGACGCAGCCGCGGTCAACATTTAAATGAAATTATCTTCAAAAAGTAAATGTCATGGACCAATCTAACGTTTCAAATAAAGAATCGATGAGATTTTGCAAATTTTATGCGTTTTTTTTTTTTAAAAGTTCTCAAGCTCTTAAAAAATCACCCGTTACATGAACTTTCACGCCTCAACGACTTAACGGATTTTTATGAAATTTTGTAAAAAAAATAAGATGTTCATTGGCCATGACATTACGATGAAACAGAAACATTTTTTTTTTCATAATTAACGCGCGCTTAAGGGACTATTTGTTTCCCTTTTAATGTAACACACTGCGCGGTCATTAGGAAGATAGAGAGGGGATAGATAGGAGGTGCCGATTAACATTGGTTTTGAATGTTAGCAGGTCAAAATGGCAAGGGAAAATCCCGCCGGGTAAACTATTCCAAATTCGTGTTGTTCGGCTAAAAAAGAATCCCTATATTTCACGGTACGTCCGAAATTGGGCTCAAGGGTGAACTGATGAGCATTCCTTGCGAGACGAGTATTACGGGAGAAACTTTTAAGGGGAGGAATGCAACTGGCTACTTCGAGTGAACATTTTTTTATAAAAGAAACGATAAAATAAGGAAAGACATGAAACATTGCGTCGGTGTTCGAGAGGGGCAATTGTTTCAGCGGCAGTTCTATTTCCTATCAATCTTAACGCTCGATTTTGTATTCTATCAAGCAGATGTAGCAATGTTTGCGAATCACCTGTCCAGAGGTGGGAGTTATACTTGAGTTTAGGGCGTAAAAAACGCTTTATAAATTGTAGCCAGATCAGATGGGGAAAAATACTTCTTACACCGATACAGAAAACCTAAGCACTTATCAACATTCTTAGCGATCTCAAATATATGGTCGTTCCAACGGAGGTCGTCGTTGACACACATACCGAGTACTGAGAGCTTTTCGGTTTCTTCGATGTAAGTGCCATTTATGGACAATGGCATTGGTGGAATGTTTAGCTTTAAAGACAGAAGACAGCATTGAGTTTTCGAAGCATTAAACTCCACACGATTCCTATTACCCCATTGGACAATGCTGTATAAATCGGAATTTAATGAGCTTGACATAGTACTGTGGCAATTTTACGTCCGAAGGCGAAGGACGTGAATTATTAAGTGGATAAGAAGTAACAGACAGAAGATCATTTATAAAAATTAGGAAAAGAGTCGGAGATAGAACAGAGGCCTGGGGCACACCAGCATTTATTTTGTGGGAATCAGACTTGAATCCGTCCAATACAACTTGTATTCAGCGGTCCAGAAGAAAGCTTCTAATCCAACAAACAAGAGTATTATCAGCTCCATTAGCACGCATTTTCGATAAGAGAGCTCATGCCAAACTCTATCAAATGCCTTGGAGATATCAAGCGCAATAATTTTACTTTCACCAAAGCGATGTAAGGATTTGTTCCACTGTTCGGTGAGATATGCCATCAGATCACCAGTGGAATGGTTGCTGCGGAAGCCATACTGACGGTCATGGAGAAGCTTTCGATCTTCGATATATTCGTTACGCTTGCGGTTAATCAGTGTTTCCATGACCTTAGAAAGAAGGGATGTCAGTGCTATAGGTCGGTAGGAGGAGGGGGAGGATGGGTCACCTTTCTTAGGGACAGGCTGAACAAATGCTGTTTTCCGTCTTCTAGGAAAGATTCCAGAAGAATAGGAGCGATGTAAAAGCTTACGCAGTGGCTTTGCCAGTGTGGAAGAACACCGCTTCAGAAGAATTGGGGTATACCATCCAGGCCAGCGGATTTGTGTATATCGAGAACTTTGAGAACTCTTCCTACTGTACGAGTGCGGAAAAATTTACATTCTCAAGTACAGGACGGGCAACGTTGCTGTGAGGTCGCGTGGAGCTGGCAGCGAAATGGGCGGCGAGCAAGTTTGCCTTCTCTGAAGAGTAAACAATTGGTTTGTTAATGTCGATGAGCTTTGGAACCGAAGATGTCGAGGAGTTTTTAATATTTTTTACAAATAACCAACAATTTTTACTGCCTTTGGGACACTGCAGAATTTTTTGCCGTAATTTTTGGTCATGCAAAAATGTGGGTCTTTCAATAACGGAGTTGAATGAGTTCCTTGCTTGTTTGTGTTTTTTCCGATTTTCCTCTGTAGGGTTGGCTTTGAAGGATCGGAAACTTACTTCTTTGAGCCTGAAAGCTTCTTTACACTCAGAATTAAACCAGGACTTTTCTTTAGGCTTGATGATTTTTACTCTGTTAGGAATAAAAGCACGCATCCCTAGAAGAATCACATTTGTGATCATTTCAGCATTGGCATCAATGTCACTATCGAGGAAGCATAGGGACCAGTTAAAGTTTCGGAAAAAAATATTCAGGCCGTCCCAGTTGGCTTCCTCGTATTGTCAAACGGTTCTGGTGGGAAGTTTTTCTTTAACTAGATGGGAGAAGGATGAGAAATTAGATGAAATTATGCAATGGTTTGAAGTGCCAAATGGAGAAGTTACACTTATGGTATATTTAGCAGGGTGAGAAGTAAGAAACAAGTCAAGAGTGTGGGCGGCTTGCCCAGCAACATCCGGCATACACGTTGGCACATCGATCAGTTGGGTAAGGTGATGTACCCCGGCAAAGAGCTCGACATACCATCATTCGGCACGACTTAATCGCACGTACTTTCTCATATGTGCGGTCACATCGTCGAATAAAATTTAATCAGATGCATGAATTTGTTCTTATGCTAGACAATTGCTTTGTGGCTGCATGTACATATATGTATATTAAAATAAAAATAATTTTTTTTCGAAAATTCCCTAATTTTGTTTAAATAATTTAAGAGTTTTCTTGGAAAAACTAAGTATGCAATAAAATTGGAAAACAACATGCCGTTGTTGTTCGACCAGTTTTTTTAAAATGTCTTTTTTTATTTTTAAACTTTTCTAAAAAATGTATTAAATTTTTTTTTAGTATGGCATTATAAGAAAATCTGTAGTTTTTATCTTGGAAGATTATTTAAAAAATAAAATTTTTAATAGTTTTTTTTTTTGATTAGTTTTCAAAATATTGATTTTTCAAAAAAAATAATTTCAAAAATTAATTTTAATTAGAAAAAAAAGTGTGAATGTGGTTCTAATCAAATGATAGCCAATACCAACAAAAAAATTCTCAAAAATTTTCATTAAAATCGTTGCAGCCGTTTTCGAGAAAAATAAGATTTTCCTAAACGGTCATATGGCAGGTACCTTTATTATATTATTATTATAAATATAAAATTTCAATTTCCCCTCTGGGAAATGCAAAAATAATCACACACACCAAATTTGAAAATAATCGCTTAAGCCGTTTAGGCTGCAGCTCGTTATACATACTGACAGACAGACAGACAGACATTTTTCTCGATCACTTTTTTAGACTTCTCTATGATCGTAATGTCATGTTTGATTGTTATCTCAATTGTTTTTATATTCACGAATCCTAAACTTGCCTTAAACTTACTTAAGTATTGCAAAATCATAATCATAAGAAATAAATTCGTTTTGATACAGCAAATTCACATGCATAGTAAATATTACTAAGAAATAAAATAACAAATTTTCGTTTTGCAAATTGAAATGGCACACGATGACCTTAACAAGTTATAAAAAATCAATTATTCTCGCACATTAGTTCTACAATAGATATGTGTTGTTGAAAACAGCAATAAAGAGTCAGATGTGGTGAATTAATTTACGTTTACATCATCAAACCCTGAAGTTGAAATTTTGTACGAACAAGTCAAAGCTGTTCTCCCTGTATTGAACTAAAAAAAAGAAATCAACAAGTTCTCATGGTATTAAAAACCTGTATTTTGTTAGGCTTCCAAAGTCAAGAATAAAGTTCGCAGAAGTTACTGAATTTCTGTACGTTTCAGTTTTTTAAACCTGGAAAAACCCTAGATATGCCCGTGTAATTACAATTTTTTTCTATGCACTTTTAATCGCACTAACAAAAATCTACTCATAAACTTCATTAGTCGGTCGGTCTGAGGTAAAGGGGTTGCGACCGAAACATACCCAAATTGTACTTGTCATTTTGGCATAAACATCAACATCGATCATCCCAAAAGCAACGGTAGTTGCGACAGAAGTCAACGAAGATGAACAGAACACATGCACCATAGCTGACGCAACCCAATAACAAGATTAATCGACGACACATCTGGCCTTTATCATCGTAGCTCCCAAATAGCGTAAGTTGCGACCGTGACAACGAAAGCTGTTATTATGTAGAAGAAAACACAAATCACAAAGTTTTTTTAACATTCTAAAAATAAAGCTTGTAAAAAGACTCAAGCAAGTGGGGAACCCCTTTGAGCTTTGGGGCCCTGCTGCACTGTACCGCCTTGCCCATTGATAGCTACGCCGCTGGTTCGCATCCAATTTGGGGAGTATATGCACTGACAATATAGCAAACCTTTCCTTGTATTACCAATTTTTTTAAAGACATGCTGCCTAAAAGTTTTTCCGTAAGAATTATACTGATTCCATGTTTACCCTGATTCCCTGATCCGTACCGTAGAAGAACAACTTTTATGCTTTTGTCTTAACATCCAAGAAACGAGCCCTGTTTCCAATGTTTCTCCATTTCGTTTCTTGGATACCAAGTTTTTTACTCTCCTTCTTCTCATCATCTCTTCAAGTTCACAGCTCCGACCGTTCATACTTCAAACATTTCATCCACTTTGTTGCATTACTTTGCTAGCCCCCGGAATCTGTCCAGCTCTGACCTGAACATTTGTGCTCAATCCAGGATCGGTACCATGCGAAGCAGTAGTAGGGCCTGGCGGGGTAGTAACTTTCCTTCAAGCAAGTACAAGTAAACTGTCAAGAAACTTGCAACAAAACATTCAAAGCCCTATTTATTTATTTAGTTATTTTTTCCGAATGGTGCACAGCCGGAAATACAATTGCGAATTGTATTCCTATGGTTCGCTAACATATTGGCCATCTGATACTAAGAATATACCAGACATAACAGACTTTTTCGTCGTTAAAGGTATTAAACGAAATCATATACTTGAGTGTCAAAGGTAATTACGATTTATTGTCAGATCATTCTCCAGCATTTTATCACTGAGTTAAGCAGAAATAAAAGAAAAAAGTAATCCTATGCTCGTAAATAAGAGAACAAACTGGAACGAATTCAGAGATAAACTTGAAAGTTTTATAAACCTAAGATCTCTAATATGCAAACAATTAAACAAATTGATCAAGAAGTGGAACAGTTTATTGCAGAAGACAACAATTTCGAACACATGTGGAAAGAGGAAATAAAATATCCTGTCGAAATAAGGAAGCTGATATTGGAAAAAAGAAGAGCGTGATCAAAAATGATTCACTTAGTAAATTCCTGAAAAGTCTCACGGTGGATGCTTGTACCAAATACACCTAAGGAAAGCAGGGAAGCGTCTGAAGACAACAGTGACACAAGACCCGCCAGTAAAATCTCATGATGGTAAATGGATCGGAAACCCGAAAAGGCTCATCTCTTCGTTATATATACCAATCACGGCAAAAGTTTTCGAAAAACTGCTCCTGTAAAGGCTTAGCAAAATAATAGACGAAAGAAGACTAATTTCGAGCCATCAGTTTGGATTAAGAAATCAACATTCTACGATAGAACAACTGCGAATTACGGATGTTGTGGAAAAAGCACTTGATGAAAAAAAAGTTAGTATGTTCGGCTCTATTCCTAGATTTTTCTCAAGCCTTTGACAAGGTTTGGAACTTGGGACTTGAGTGCAAACTGCATAAGAACCTTCCCAGGCAGTACTCCGAATTACTGAAATCCTACGTAACGAACCGACTCCTTTGAGTACGGTAGGGCCAAAATTACTTGGACCTAAAGAAAATTGAAGCCGGTGTACAATAAGGAAGTGTCCTAGGACCAACCCTGTATTTGTTATATACAAGGGAGATTCCAGTGGACAACAACGCTATCATCCACCTTTGCTGATAATACTGCAATATTGGTGCCAAATAAATCAGTTACAAAGGCACTCAAAAATTGCAAAATGCAGTCGATAAAGTTAATGATTTGACGCAAAAATGGCGTATCAAATTAAACAAACCTAAATTGACGCATATAAACTTTGCAAAACAAAAAAAAAAAAAATTTTATACGGCAAACAACAACAAACAATAAGTGTCGATAATTAGGTTAAATGTTTGGAAATGATCCAAAATGTTAGTTGACTTAAAATTTATATTGAATCAATCAAAGAAGACATTAGACAAAACCTGCATCAATTGAAATTTTAATTACTGCATATTTTTTTCTAAAAATTAAATTAAATTTAAATTAAATTTATTGGCGCGACAGCTCCTTAAGGAGCCAAGGCCTAGTGACTTATACTCTCAACCATTCGTGTGTTTGTGTGTGATTCGAACCCACACTCAGTCGCTTAGCAGTCCGACACACTAACCACTAAGCCACGGGCACTACTAAAACCAAATTTAATTCTGTCATCAAGGGTCACTGGTGACGTCATGGTTGGATATTCTATCCGGATGTCTCTGTCCAAGAACTGAGTTGAATTTGGAACACACCCTTCTAAATTTATTCAACAAGACGTCGGTTGTCACTTCGGTGGTTAAATTAAAAGTGAATTGTGGAGCGAATATAGCTTTTTCTTGGCACTTCCAATACTGCTATAGCTATAGGTTACCAATGAAACACGGCTTATAAACAGTATGTATAGTGTGTTCAAAAAACTGATATCGCAAACGATATCGCATGGTCGAACGCCTTCGGTGGAAAAAACGAGGTCGAATGCGACAAGTCGAGTGTATGATCGCAACGTGTGTTCGCCTGCGTACAATCTTCGTACCAATATCAGTTAATTTCCATTCGATAGTTTACAGCGAACACATGGGAATTGTTTCCATTAATATAATTGACAAAGATTTTTTGTAAGAGTTTATAAAGATGTACCTTTCATTACCATCTTTGTGGCACGTGTAAGTACATTACAGATTATAAAAATAAGAATTTGAGGTGACAAGCATTGCAAGACCTTTGAGAAAAATGGGCACGACTAGATCGCTCGTACTTCCTCTTATGTGCCTAAATACATTGAAAAGCAATATCTTTGACAGAAACAAGTAACATTTACGTTGAAAATAACACAGTTTGAACTTATAAAAAGTATCAAAACCACAATACTTAACGGTTTTCAGTAAAAAATTAAGTACGCCATCACACGTCTTAAATAACCAAAAATTTGTGAAAAATTTATTTCGAAAATTGTAGGACCGGTGTCGACAAAACCCTGTTTTATATTTTTAGTTTTTTGAAAAAAACGTTGTTTTTGAAATTTTTGTAGGCAGTTTTTAAGAGTTTATTAATGTACATGTGATTATAAATTTTTAAATATTTTTTTTGTTTAGTTTTAAAAATATTGAATTTTCAAAAATTAATTTTGATTTGAAAAAAAAGTTATTAAAAATTTTGATATGCAGAATTAATTAAGCTACCTAGGTCTTCTCAAATAAAAAAATTGCCAGAAATCCAAAGAGCCCTTACCGAGAAAGCCCAAAAATAAAAAAAGTTTGAAGATAATCGCATAAGCCTTTTAGGCTGCAGCTCGTTATACTGACAGACAGACAGACAACAGACACACACACAGGCACTCTGACAGACAGACAGAGAGACATTTTTTCTCGATCACTTTTTTAGACTTCTCTATGATCGTATCTCAATTTTTTTTTATATTCATGAATCCTAAACTTGCCTTATAGTCCCTACAATTGCCAGTAAAAATGGCCTCGACTTTGTCGCGCGTACTTGATCTTTGTGCCTAATCATCTAAATCTTTGAAATAAACAAGTAACATAATGTGTAGGAACGTAGACAAGTTACAGGGTCTGAACTTATAAAAAGGTGTCAAAACTTTAACACTCATCGGCTTTTAGTAAAAAAGAAGTATGATGATCACACGTCTTTTATAAAAACGAAATTATTATAAAAGTGTTTTGAAAATTTTAAGACCGTTTTTTATAAAGTCCTGTTTTTATTTTATTTATAGTTAAAAAAAAATTGATTTTGGTACTCAGTTTTTTAATATACAGCTGATCATAAAATTAAAATAAAATTTATTGATCAGTTTTAAAAATATTGAAATAAAAAAAAAATCAATTAATTATAAATAGAAAAAACTCAATATTTGTGTTTGCAAAATTAATTTGTAAAGCCAGAACTTTACCAGTATAATTTTTTATAGAAATCAATTAGCCGTTACTAAGAAAATCAAAAATTAAAAAAAAAGTTATATAAAAGGTACCGTTAATAGAGCTTTACCGTAAATTTGGATTTGATGAAATGATAGCCATTACATACAAAAATACTCTCAATATTTACGAATCCTCAACTTTCTTTTTAGTACCTATAATCAGAAATAAATAAATTCCAGAGCATGTAGATTACGTTCGTAAAAAAATTGTAATAGTGAGAAAAAAAAGTTGAAAACTCTAAACGTACTAGTAGCTCAGCCACATATGTATAGACATACCTATGTATGTACCTACCCACTCTGTGGCACTACAATAATCTGAAATTTTTAAGACATGTTCAAATGAACACATCAATTACAAATGAGCGCAAAATAAGATCGCATGCACATCGCATTGTGTGTGTGCTGCATCCAACACATCGCACCGATATCGACACGATTCAAGTCGGTACGATGATTGTATCGTGTATTCCCTGCTTAAAAGCTGTGGGAAAGTATTATAACTGTAAACTTCCCCCAATGCGATTTAAAAAAAGAGTTGGTTGCCTGTAAAATCGGTTTACGGACGATAATCTTACGTCATGAGAAAACATTGATGGCAGCAACACCAACATACAGCCCGTTAACTCACACCCACAAACCCTCTCGTTAAATCCATACACGCATACATCCCAATATCTACATCTACTTTCTACTTTAACAAAACTCCGCCTATTTTGTATTTCTTTTTATATTCTTGTTCTTTTTGAATTTGAGTGGATTTATTTTGGGAATTTGCGCCTGATCTTTTCATGTCCGCCTGGTGTTTGCCATCGATTTTTGTTGAAATAACCACAATATGAGTTATGAGCCTTATCAGCATGAGTCATGTTATTTCGTACGTGTAGCCTGTCATCGATTTATAAGGATTTATCACGTCAATAAAGAAAGAAAAAATCATTCTTTATAGATAAGTCCTAATTCACCGGCGGTGTTAGTGCGGTAAAAGTCCCACACTACTCGGTATCGATTATTACCGAGAGTCTTTTGAAAATTCCATCGTTTAAAAAAATGTGTTATTCGTGATTCCTTCAAAACAGTTAGATACAATATCTAATTAGTTAGTCTTAAGCTAATTTTACATGTACATAGATAAACATAAAAATTCAAAAAAAAAAAATTAAATTAACCAATCGTAATTTTTGAAGTATTTAAATTGTATTTCATAATCATCGTTATGTCATGTTTAACTATTTTTTTTTTTAATTTTTAACTGCACGAAAAAATAACTTGCCTACTTGGAACCTATAGTGCAACTACTCGTGCAGCCTTTAATTTACAGTTCATTGAACTCGTTATAATTGCGTTGTCTGTCATTTATTATACTTTTTACTAAACAAAGTTATAAAAGCAACTTAAGTGTTTTTTGGCGTGTTGGAGAAGAAGCCTACTACATCTCCCCATATGCAGTTACGGTAGGGTCTAAGGTTTATATACATACTCTTCCATGTTAGACACTCTTTTTAATTGTTGTTTTTTCTGCAACGATTGCTTTTCACGATTAAAAGACATGCATTTCATATGTTTTTAACGCCCCGTGACAAACTACCCTCTTGTCAAACACAACTTATCCATATGACACCAAAACTGCAGCCGCCTCAACATGGTATTCAAAATGCAACCCAAATCCACCTTTTGGAAGGGAATTCGGCTTAATACTTACTCCAAAAAAAGGCTTAACCTTCCTGCATGTATATTATCAGTTTTCGGTTTCGATACCCACATACCTCTGCCACTTAAGATACCCACTTTAAAAATAAACACTTTTATTTTTTCCAATAAATTCTACAAATATTCGTCATTATCAAAGACCCCACTGATAAGGGGCGGGGGTAAATATAAAAAATAAATTAAAAATAAGTACCATGCTAGCTATTTTGTTATCAAGCTTTGGTCTCCAACAAGGGGGTTGATGGGGGTAAAGGTGTTTGCAAAAAAAAAACAATCAAAAAAGGTTGAAAACATTTGCCGGTCTGTATAGTCAACTTCGTGATGGTTAATGGAACGGAAGTGTGTTAGAACGGCTCCTCGAATCTTTTACTTTTTGTCGGTTCGTTTTTCATAAAAGACTTTCGCCTAATTAAAAACCTACATCAAGATGAAGGCAGACGTGCTGCTAGTAACGGTGTTGCTGCTAATTAATCTGCTCGATTGCGTGCAACCGGATGCTTTATCCTTATCCATTGCCGGGATGGAGCATCTTGTTTCGAAGGAAAAGTTTTTAATCGATAACTTGGAACTTTATCTGGGTGCACTGGAGAGGAAGGCCGATGTGATTCGCAGGTGAGCTCGAGGACAATCGTTATCTTGGAAATAACCTTTTGCTTATGGGTGGTTGTGGCCCGTGTTCTTGTGTATATAGTAATCTGCAGCTAATGAGGGCTGAAAATGAAAGGGCTCAATTAGAGGGTGATGCATATTTGATGAATCCCCTGCGGTCATTTCCCCTGTTGCGTCGCATGCACTCGGACTGGTTGGATTGGGAGCTTTATTTGCAGAAATCTATCGGAGATGGTATGCAACAGGAGTCCTCCATAGGGATGATGAATATTAAAATGTTCGTTTTTTTTTCTTCTTCCTAACACACACACCAGAATATGTGGATAAAATAACATTGCAAAGTTTACCCTCAGAGGAGGAATTCAATGAAGCAGCCGATGCAATGTTTCGATTGCAGGATACCTATGAACTGGATCCGGCGGATATGTCGGTTGGGAAATTGAATGGAGTGCAATATGAGTACGGGGAGTATATATGGAAGAAAAATTGATTTGAAAAGAATGTTTTTGTTTATTGATTGAAATAGTGTCAGCTTATCTGCGATAGATTGTTTCTCTATTGGATATCGGTTGCATGGAGTGCAGGAGTACTCGAAAGCTGGTCAGTGGTTTGAGGCAGCGTTGGAGAGGTTTGACAATCGAAGTTCGTTGCATGAAGTTTTGGACTTCGACATCGATAAGATTTTGTACTTTTATGCACAAGCTTTAGCAAAACAAGGTAAGTGAATTAAGTGCAGTTAGATATTAAGTATATTATGGCCAAGACATATAAATTGTCTGTCAGTTTTTTGTGTAAAAACTTAGAAAAAGGTTTTCTGAAACTGTTTTGAGTTGAATTTTTGGTCCAAAAAATACTTAAACACAATTTAATTGGCAATGAAAAAACCTACAACTTTTTTGTGGACAAAATGAAAAAAAAATCGTCGAACCATTAGAACTGGGCTAGCGGTAGGTTCATTTTGATCGTGTTTTCATTAAGGACTTGATAGCTTTAATGTCTCAAAAATTTGACTATCAGTTTGATTCAATAATTAAAACATTTATTTGTGACATTCGATTCTGTGTACACAAACACGGGGCACATTTACCAGTGTTAATTGGTTAGAGACAATTTTTGATGATTCGGCCACACATTTTGGCCGCTTACAATAACGACGCAGCATATTGGGAACATGTGCCTATAAGGAAATAGGGATTTCTATTGATTACAATAATGCGGCAATTTTTACCAAAAAGGAAAAAAACAGTGGCCTCTTAAAGTTACCGTCACCGATTTGGAATATTGATTACTTAAAATCCTTTTGGTCCAAATTGGAAAATGTGGATACCTGCCTATTACGGATTATTTCGAATGCGAGCCTACCTTCAGTGATTTGTATAAACTTGCAGTAATTGGCGTGTCTACCAAATTTATAAGGGTTTATAATCAGCTATTACTTAAAATACGTCTGCAGTAGTATAATGCGGTAAAACTGAATTAAGTTCATTTAGACCAGAAACGGATCTCCTACCAGGATGTGTTTTAAGTTCGTTGATGTTCGCTTTGTTCACCAACAACATAGAGAACCGCTTTTACAAATCAAACCTCACTGCCCATAGCTTTCCCAAAAAAACGCGGCTAATTTGGTCGAAAAGTGCTTGCACAATACATTTCTTACTCTAAAAATAACAAATACATTTGAATTTGTCGCGAGTAAAACACACATCAAATAATTTTGTTTTAGCTAAGCTAAAAGCCAATTTATTACGCGAATAGTAATTTTCTTTTTACTTTTCATAAAACTTTTAGCTTATGTTACAAACTTATACATTTTTTTTATTTTATTCTCCGATATAAATATTTTATTGCATCCGAAATTTGACCTCATAAGTTCCCAAATTATGAAATAAAATGTTTGGTTATATAACTTTTTTTATTTTTTTTTATTTAAAATATAACCTTGTTTTAGATTCTTATTCAAGAAGTACAATCTTGTGATTTCTTCAAGAAAAATTAAGATAAGCGGCAGACTTATTTGTCATGCTTTAAAATCTTTATTATTATTCTGTCTTAATTGAAGATTTGTGTTGGAACTTACGCCACTCTTAGTCCACTTAACACCTTTTGCATCAAGGTCTTATGAAGACGATGAAACAGAACATCGTAAACGAAGTCATGTACCATCACAAACTACAAAGCCATTAAGTTCCTTCTATTACGAAACTCACATAAGGGGGCCTTAACGCAATCTTAAAAGGCTTTTACTACCAAACAATCCCGTGTAATTAAGTAAGCTCTTATGTTAACTCGTAAGGATTACCCGAATATAGCCTACCAAATTTTAATTTTTTAAAAATATTAGAAAACCTCATTACTGCTCCGTAGAAACAGCAGGACTCAAAGGTCAAATAGCAATCTCAAGGAACGGCGGTGCAGACAAGCTAGTCCAGCTTTCGTACATCAAAGTTCAAAAATTTCCCAAATGAAGTGATTAGTCAATGTCAGGCCGAAGTCCAACACCGAAATCCAGTCTTATTCCTTTACTTACAATCCTTCGGATACTCCGACACCAGTCCCTGGCATCATCGCCAGACTTCGTCTTAAAGTCTCAGACACCAGTCACCTGTCTTCACCAAACCCACAAACCGAACACCATTTTGTCAATGAACTCTTACAACCTGTAGCCATAGACTACTCAACGCCATTATCCGGAGCTTACCAGCGATACCAGCTAAGCTATCATCATCACCAACTTTTCAATCTATTCAATCTTTATCAACCTTCCAGCAGTCTGCCGAAACACCTTCAATTGGTGTTGGCTTCCAAAATCGAGGTACCCTACCTCTCTCTTTTAGCCGAAGAGGCGAAGACCTTATTTAACATGCCACTACCCATTAAGAGAATGAATAGCATCATTATTCGTTTTTTAGTTCTCCAAGTTGTGGTGTATAAATCAGATAAATGAAAAACTTAAAAAATATTTAAGTGGTTTTTCTTTTTTTTATTTAATTAAATAAATATTTTTTAAAATATTTTTCACAACTTTTTTTTTTGTATATTTTGTATGGATGTCGCGACGCGTTTCGGAAACTATTCCATCTTCATGGCGAACGGCAAAATTTGAAAATTCTCAAAAAGTTGTGAAAAATATTTAAAAAAATATTTATTTAACTACCTAAATAAAAAAAAAAAAAAGAAAAGCCACTTAAATAATTTTTAGGTTTGTGTAATTTAAACAGCCTAAGTTTATCCCTAGAGCATCTGCAATCTGCCAGTGAAAGTCCCGTCAAAATCGGTTCAGCCGTTCCCGAAATTACCCGGAACAAACAGACAGAAAGACAGACAAAAATTTTTCATGAATATATCGTCAAGATTCAAGTGATTTTATACGGAGCAACACCAACCTTGCTTAATAGTCAAGACTAAGATTCCAACACAATTTTCGAAACACTTATATTATTAAAATGCCTTGAAATCCTGCTCAATTCTATCAGAATGGACTCTTTAGCATGGAATCTAAATACCTTCTGCATATTCAATCGTTGAACTTACTAAAGAGGTGTAAATTGTTAGTAAAACACGCGACTTCGTCCGCCTGAAACAAATCATTCTAAAATAATAATTTTCAAAAAAATAAGCAAACCCAGCGCCACCTACGGGTTCAATTCAAATAGCTTTAGTTATTCCTTTCAAAATAAGCTCCCTGCATGTGAAAGTCCCTTCAAAATCGGTTCATAAATAAGAATTTTCGAAAAAAATGACACCAGCGCCACCTAGTGAGTAATTAACATAGCCTAAGTTACTCCTTAGGATAACAGCTACCTGCCAGTAAAAGTCCCGCGAAAATCGGTGCAGATTTTTTAATATCAGATAGGTATATAACTTCTACTATAAGATGTACGTGATGTTGAAGACCAGTCTTAATCCGAACACAGATTTTTTGATGTCGTTATTAGGTAGTAAGAGTAGTACGAACAGCTATTATGCTACCAAAACGTTTGAAAGAGGTTTAACATATTGGTGTATACGAAAGACATTGTAAAACCGGCAGTCAAATATTTCTGAGGATAAAATTCCATTAATTATCCAAGATTTTGTAAGCAATATGACAAGCAAGATTACGAAGTTGAACAGTCTTGGTTCGAATTCTTCTAGAATTGTGATAATATATTTTTAAAGCTGACTTCATTTCCTTTAAGCCGATTTTTTTATCCGTTTCGGCAGGCAAGTTTTTTGGCATATACACAAAAGGACGTATTTTCATCTCAACAGGCCAAAAAGATTCATCATTCGGCTTACAAGCTTATGACAGACGATTTATGTTGACCTTATGGACAAATGTGTTGAAACGAATTCAATTATCACATCAGTTGTTGTAGATGATAGAAAACTTCCGAAATGGTACCATTTGAGGTTTCTGGCAATTTTTAAATTATGATGTACTTAGGAATTTGTTTCACCAATTTGTTTAGTTCTTGTGGGTATTTGATTAGTTATTGAAGAAAGATCTGTAATACTCACATTCGTAACACCAAATATTTACATGAACAAAAAATCCGGCAAAAAATACTTTAATGTCCCAAGGGCAGTAAAAATGTTTGGTCCTTTGAAAAAAATATAAAGAGTTCTTCGTCATTATCGATTCCGACGATAGTTTTCAATGATACTTTTGCTGTCAGTAGAAAAGCAGATCTGCTTGTAGCCCAATTTGCGGCCTAAGTTAAGATTCCCCTAATCACACCACCCTATAGACTGGGTGTAAGAACGATTCTATGGTTCGGGTGGCCAAAAGTAGAAGACTTCCAAGATTACGTCTAGTTCAGGGCTCTACACATGATCCTACGTGAACGGTGTAGTAACACATAGCTGGCTAGGTGAGGTGACAAGAAAGAATCCAGTTCTTCACCGCGATTGACAGAATTCAGATCTGTTGCTTTTAACTGGTTGCTGGGCCTTTTCCTCGGAAACTGGTGCGGCCCAGTGTGGGCAACTAGATATGGCCTGGCAAGCCGCTTTAGTAGTGATTCATTGTATGCTTAAGAAATATCTTCAGGACCGAACGCTTCTTAATGACAGGCAGAACGGCTTCCGCAGCAATAGATCCACTAGTGATTTAATGGTATATCTCACCGAAAAATGGAATCTATCCCTCCATTGTTTTGGTGAAAGTAAGATTACTTGATATTTGTAAGACATTTAATAGAGCTTGGCATCAAACTCTTTTATCGAAAATACGTGCATTTGGACTCGGTGAAACTCTTCTTCGTTTGAATTTAATAATTAATGCAACAGAAAAATGTCTTGATTTTGCTACTAGACTTATGTCCGTCAAGTAAGGATAGCGTTTTTGGTTTAGTTGAGCCCGAAACGTGCCAAGGAAAAAAACCCGCACAGAAGCCTGTAGAGATAGGAATGGAAACCTCGTAGTAGAGTCACAGTCGGTGCTGAGTACATGGAAGGACCATTTCTGCAGACTGTTAAACGGCGATGAAGACCAAAATCCCGGTGTCAGGCAGAATGAACCATTCAACATGGATGATGACAGACAAAACTTCCGTCCACCTGACCAAAATGAAGTAAGGATAGCAATATCTAAACTAAAAAACAACATAGCTGCTGGACCCGACGGACTACCTGCCGAACTTTTTAAAGCGGCCGGAGATGACTGGTGGAGTGCATACACCAACTCATATCTAAAGTTTGGTCAGAAGAAAGTATGCCTGATGAATAGAACCTCAGCATCGTTTGCCCGATCCACAAGAATGGAGACCCTCTAAACTGCGCCAACTATAGAGGAATTAGTCTCCTGAATATCGCGCACAAGATCCTCTCTGCCGTGCTATGCGAACGCCTGAAACCTTTCGTCAGCAGCCTGATTGGCCTCTATCAAAGTGGTTTCAGACCAGGAAAGTCCACAATCGATCAAATGTTCACGCTGCGGCAGATCCTGCAAACCACCCAAGAATTCCAAATCGATACGCACCACCTCTTTATCGATGAGGCCAAAACGAAATACCTGCTGCCCACAAAAAGGGAAACACAACACCGGCGGATTGGACAAAACATAACAATAGACAGGTACAACTTTGAGGTAGATAGGGATTTTGTTTACCGCGGATCCGCTATAACATCTGACAACAACATCTTGTCAACGAATGGACAACAATGCTCCGGTTCGCAGGATCTTTGATTCCATCCCAGAGGGTAGACGCAGTCAAGGAAGACCTCGCCTTAGGTGGCGCGCTCAGGTGGAGAACGACTTCAACCAACTTGGAGTGCAAAACTGGAGGCAGCTAGCCAAAGACCAAACTGGCTGGAGAGGCATGTTGGTTGAGGCTCAGGTTCGTCCCGAACTGTAGCGTCCCCTAAGTAAGTAAAGAAGTGTACTTTCCGTAAGATGACCTTTAAGGCATTCAATTGGAAACAAAATTTTACCTTTTTTCCAAAATTTCTATTTTTGTTTTACTTCTTGGACAGTTACTTATATTCTCCATGAATTTAGATAAACTTCGTGAAGCAGTTAAACTTCTAGACCGTTTACTTGAAAGCAGTCCCAGGAACTCTAATAGCATCAAACAGCGACAAATTTGGCTCATGGAAATGAAAGCAAAGGAAAACTTCCCTGAAAAGCTCCCAGAAGTAAGTTGACTCAAAACTCAGGTATTAAAATGGCTTCGGTGAGAAGTCGAATTCAAGCTCGATAAGACTTTTTTTAATTTTGTATTCTCTAGGCTAACCCGGTTGACCCAGAACTGAAATACAAAATGGGTTGTCAAGGGAAATTCAAGCAAAGGAATGCCAATCTCCATTGCCTCTACAACACAACAACAACAGCCTTCCTTAAATTGGCTCCACTAAAAATGGAACTGATATCCTTGGATCCGTATATTGTTCTTTATTACGATGTCATTTCAGATTTTGAAATACAGATTCTACAAACAATGGCTGCACCAAAACTGAAGCGTGCCACTGTATACAGTGAGAAGCAACAACGAAATGTTTACGTTTCTGCTCGAACAAGTAAGACCGCCTGGTTTGCGGACAATACGAATAATGTAACATTAAGGATCACCCAAAGATTGGAGGATATGACTGGCTTTGGAATGCGGACGAGTGAACAGCTTCAAACTATGAATTATGGAATTGGAGGGCACTATGCTACTCATTATGATTTTCTTAATACTTCCACAGTAAGTATGATAGCTTCCTTCAATTTTTAACATGTGATCAAACAATTATTTATTTTAGATGTCCATTGATAAAAAAGGAGATCGCATAGGTACTGCTATGTTTTATGTAAGTCCTGATTTCCGGTTCCTTTTATATTTGTGTAGGAAAAATATATGCATTTTAGTTAAGCGATGTGGCGCAAGGTGGAGCCACTGTTTTTCCCAGGGTTGAAATTGGTGTCTATCCAAAAAAAGGTGCATGCATCTTTTGGCATAATTTGAATGCAAGAGGAGAGCCTGATATAAATACATTACACGCAGCATGTCCTGTTATTGTTGGCTCGAAATGGGGTAAGCGTTTTTATAAAAACAGTACGAAGCTATGCAGTATAAGAACATTTTATCTCACTTTTAAGTATGCAACAAGTGGATTGCTGAAATGGAGCAAATATTTAGACGACCTTGTCCACGGGAACGAAAATAGAAAACTTGGCGCATGTGAACGTGATATGTGATATTTTATTAAGAAATCTTGTTTGCCATTTAAATAAAATTATTTGTTTTGATAAAAGTTGCATTATTTTTATATTTTAGAACTTCCAACAGCCAAAAAAACAAGAAGCGGTGAATTCTAATTTTAAACTCGATTTTCGTAATCTTTTCCTGATAAGAAGAATGTTTGATATTTTTTTTTTATTCTTAAACAACTAAACGATTTTATCATTTTCAGATAAAAAATATTCTAACACGAAAAATTAATTTTGGTATTATCGCTTTCAATTGATTTTAAAGATTGGCTGATTGATTTTCAAAATTCTGAGCGATATTACCGTTGTTCTAGATAATGGCAAAAATACATTTTAAGTACAATATTTGAAAAGTTATTGAGCAATAAAAAATGACAATAAGAATTTAACCATTAGAAATTATCTTGAGGTACAATATTTATCACTCATGCTCAATCGTGAAAATTCGGATAGTATAAAATCAGCCTTTACTAGGTAATGTATATAGGCCAAACAGATATACAAATATTTCTCCTTTTGTATCATTAATGGAAGAAGTCACTCTTTGTAGTCCAAACCTAATTGTTTGTGGGGTTTTTAATCTGAACATATTAGTTGAACACTCATAAACGCTACACATTTTTCAAATAGCTCATCTACATTACTTGATATATTTTGGGTAAGTAATTTAGAGAAAGTAAAATTGTACGACCAGCTATCTGCTTCCGCCTTCTCAAAGCATGATCTGATTTACATCAGGATTTCGGTAAAATAAATTTTGCGTCATTGGAAGCAGTTATCAGTCATTTTAATTGGAATGTAGTTTATTACCTACCAACAACTAGTGAGCAAATAAGTTTTTTTTAATAAAAGTACTTTGGCATTTTTCAATCGATATGTCCCACTTCAAACAAAAAATCATACACCTCTTGTAAAACCATGGTTTTCACATCATGTTCACCAGCTCATTCTCGCTCGTGACCTGGCATACAGACGCTGGAAACGGTTTCGACTACAGGTGCACTACAATACATATCGGTTTCATATGAAGCAATTAGTATCGGCAGTTCGCACTGCAAAGCGTCAGATATACTCTTTTAGATTAAATCCATCCTTGAGCGGATGAGAACTTTGGTTAAATCTTCGTCAAATAGGAGTTGCAAGGAGTAAAAGCAGCTGTGGAAATGAAATAGACGGTAATGAACTCATTGCCAAATTTATTTCTCTTCCACCACACCTATTAGGTTTTGCTAGCCCCGCAGCTGCTTCCACTAGAAATGTAGCATCGGACTTAAATCTTTATTTTTCTTTAAGATCAGTTGTCAGCACGGAAGTAGTTGAAAGCCTTCTTTCTGTCAAATCGAATGCTGTAGGTCTTGATGAGATGAGTTCTACTTTCCTGAAGTTAATCCTACCCATTGTTCTCCCACACATAACCCATATCTTTAACACTATCTTAACTACAGGAGAGTATCCGGTGCAGTGGAAATCAGCAAAAATAATACCGGTTCCCAAAACTTCGAAAGGTGATGAATACAGACCCATTGCTATTCTACCGTTTCTATCTAAGGTCTTTGAAAGAATTTTGCAAAACCAAATGAACTCGTACCTTAATTCTTCAAATCTTTTAACACCAAAACAATCTGGTTTCCGTAAGGGAAGGTTACGGAAGACACACATCAAGCTTTGGACAAAATATACGTAAACTTTCTTATTCTTTTAGATTTCTCCAAGGCGGGCGATATGACTGATCACTCCATTCTATGTGATAAGCTTCTTCGTCTCTTCAATTTTTCGTCTTGTGCCGTGCAGCTTTTATTCTCCTACTTGAATGGCTGTAGGCGATCTGTCCTATGTAACAACATCCTGTCTGATTTCCTTCTAAATACGTGTGGTGTGCCGCAAGGTTCGATCTTGGGTCCTCTTTTGTTCTCACTTTATGTAGATCTCAAGGAAATTTCAAGTTGGTCCCAGCAAAATTGTCTTTTGTTGAATCCCAAAAAATCAGTTTCCCTTGTGATATTCAAGAAAGTGTTTGATATTTCCTCCTTCCTCCCTGTAATATTGCAAAACACCCCAATCACGTACGTTGAAAGTGCTAAAAATCTTGGAGTGGTTTTTAACCGGACATTATCATGGACTAACCATATCAACAGTGTCGTAGGTAAAACTTATGGCGTTCTCCGAACTTTGTGGGCAACACAATTTTATACCCCTTTCAGAGTACGGATGTTACTGGCCAGAACGCTAATTGTACCAACTTTGACGTATGGTTGTGAAATCTTTTCACATTGTGACTTCGTCAGTAAAAGAAAACTAAATGTTGCTTTCAATGGCCTCATACGTTACATTTTCGGCTTACGCAGATACGACCGTATCTTAACTTTCTCTAAATGTGTTCTCAATATGTCTTTCGAAAACTTTCTTAAATATCGCTCCCTTACAATGCTCTCTAACATTCTCTTGACAAATGAACCACAGTATCTCAGGGATATGATAACTGTGGCATCTTCGCAGAGATCGAGAATGCTCACTCATCCGCGCTATGCTTCTCTTACATCCGAACGTCCATTCTTTGTCAATTCAACTCGCTTGTGGAACTCTCTACCGCGTTATTTAAGAGAAATAGATGATGCTGCGAGACTTAAGGAAAAAATTAAAAATCATTTCTCTCAATTACAATAGTTTTTCTTTTTTTTTCTTCTACCTCACTCTCTTCCTCTTTCCTTCTTTACTTTTTTTACATTATTTCTCCTCTCTCTGTATATTGGTATTGTGTTTAATATTATAAATACATTTTCATGTTATTTACTCTTAAGAACATTTCAAATTCTAGCTTTCATATTATTGTTTTGAATTATTGTCGTTAACTGTAGCTTATGTATATCTAAATTATAAGACAATTTGTCTTACGGTATATAAGCATTTCATAAACATAATTAAAATAAATAAATAAAAATGGTAAGGTTTGGAGCAGCGTAAATCAGGCTGATATAGATATGTATTGATTGAACTTTTCACCTCCCTGAATGCAAGGGGTGAGAGCTTTTCTGACGGGATTGTCAGGATCTGCCTTTATGAAATGTCAAAAGCTCTAAATTCACTACGATACTGTTTTTTTCAATTAAGCTTTCTTACGCCTGCTATTTGTTTTAGCAGCTTTATTTCAGTTGTGGTTAGTTAATTCTCATAAGTTTGGTTGTCTTATTTTGTAAAACGTATTGAAGAGTTGTTTTTGAAACTTTCTATTATCATGGTACAAAGGTACATATTGAATCCTTTTATCTTTCTTTAGCCAAAAATGCAAATACGACGCAGCCATTTTCTCTCTATTTGTGTTTTTTGTTGACTATTTCAGATTGGTTATAAATATTTTATTTTTATATTTTATGATGATAGGTGATTTCAGAGTTGACTATTCTAACATTTAGGGGTTAAAAACCAATTTTCTGGCTGTGTACTACAACACTGTTTTATACAGTCCAGCTGTTTTGGTGCTGAGTGAAACTCAAGTAGGAGAGGCTTCCGATCCCTCGAAATTTACCCTGCATGGGTATAATTAAGTACCATAATTTTTTTTCCAAAACACGGTCTTATTGACTATATTAGGAATTATGTTGCGTTTCAATTCCAACCACAATAGGGTCCTTGTAGTAACTCCTTTTTTAATTTCAAGTGGTTTAAATTCACCATAAATAAGCACATCATTCACACTTGTTTCACTTGCCAAACTAATTCAGTTAAAGAAAGAGCTCCTAAGAAATCCTTTGGCAGTATGTGAAAGCCGATTGATTCGGTCTCAATAATTTCTTTAGGATCTTTAACTGGTCACTATGCTTCTTAGATAGTGCAGATATGGTCATTAATCTCATAGTTTCGGGGATTAGAACTTTTATCCCAAATAGAGTCAAAAGTATCAGACGCAAAGAAAACTCATGGTTTAATACAAACTGAAAAGAGGTTATCAGAGTTAAAGACGTAGGTTTCCGTTGTTATAAAGACAACCGTACTGCAGAAAACCGGAAAAAGTTTAAACAAGCCAGGAATGCCTGTAACGCCTTTATTCGACGGACCAATTTCTTACATGACTAACAATTAAGACAAACATTTGTTGGTCATTTGTAAAAAATATAAGGAACACTTCTTCGTCCTCGATTCCGACGCCTGTCATCAATGACACACCATTTGTTAGTTGATAAGAGAAAACTAACCTTTTCGCTAATTCTACGCTGCCAGAGTGTGTCATGGTCCCACCCGTACTTGAGAGCTTAAATAATTCTATGCGACCAATCTTCTTTCGCAGTCGTACAGTGGCTATGGTTTTAAAAAATCTTGATGTACATAAATCCGCTGGTTCTGACAGTATCCCTGCTATTGTTCTGAAGAGGTGTTCTTCAAATGGCAAATGGAAGGCAGCTGTTGACCAGCCCATACCTAAAAAAGCGAAATGTCCTCCCCCGCAAAATACCGACTGATTGCACTTACGTCCCTTCTTTCAGGGTCATGGAAACACTTATTAATTATAAAATCAAGAAATATCTTGAGGAACGAGAGCTTCTAAATGAGCGACAATATGGCTTTCGTAGCAATAGGTCCACTGGTGATATGATGGTTTATTTCACCGAACAGTGGGTGCAATCTCTACATCGTTTCGGAGAAAGTAAGATTATTGCATTTTACCGAAAATGCGTGCTTTGGGTTTCGATGTTTCTTTTCTTCGCTAGATTAGAAATTACCGGACCGATCAATACAAGTTGTATTGAATGGGTTCAAATTTTATATCTTCAAAATAAATGCTGGTGTGCCCCAGGGCTCCGTTCTATTCCCGACTCTATTTTTAATTTTTTATAAACGATCTCCTGTCTGAAGCTTCTAATCCACTAAACTGCTTCGCTGATGATAGTACACTCAGCTTTTCATATTCATTTTTGGAGACATAACCGCGGTCTTCGGATGTGGATCTTCAACGGCACCGTATGATAAGCTCATTAAATTCTCATCTTGACAGTATCATCAAATAGGGAATAAGAATTAGCGTAGAATTTAATGGGTCCAAAATACAATGCTGTCTTATGTCTCTAAACCGAAATACAATCCCCTTTGCCATTATACATGAGTGGTACAGTCACCTCTTGTAGAATGATCATAATTATGATGTTGCCAATCGATGCAGGGCCGCCAAGAGAAAATTTTAGCCGTTGGAAACCATGTACGGGCCCCCATTTTCAGAAAAATGTAAGTATTTATAGTAATTTTTCTGTTCTTTCGAAGAACTTCGGGCCCTCGAAGAATTACGGGCCCGGGACTAATCCAATCTAATTTTGGATGTTTCTGGTTATTCCGACCATAATCTTGACTTGTTTCTTAATTTTCACCCTGATAAATATAACCATTAGTGTAACTTCTCCATTTGACACTTCGGACCATTGTGTCATTTCAGCAAAAATTCGTTCTCCACCAGGACCGTTTGGCAATACGAGGAAGCCATCTGGAACGGACTGAATAATTTCTCCAATAGATTTAACTGGTCACTATTTTTCCTCATTAGTGTCATTGAGTATTAAACCTAAGGAAAAGTTTGGTGTAAAGAAGCTATAAAAGCTCAAAGAAGTTTCCGATCCAACAAAGCCAACTTGCAGAGGAAAATCGGAAAAAGCACAAAGTAAATAAGTCATGTAATTACGCTATTGAAAGAACCAAATTTTTGCATGCTTAAAAAATAACGACCAAAAATTCTGAAATGTTCCAAAAAAAATGTTTGGTCATTTGTAAAAGAATATTACGAACATCTTCGGTTCCGATGCTTATCACCAATTCCAAAGGAAAAAACAATTGTTTACTCTTCATATAAGGCAACTTTGCTCGCAGCCCTTTTCGGTCTGCTGGCTCTACGTAGCCTCACAAGAACGGTGCCCCTCCAGTACTCGTTTTTTCTTAAGTAAATTTTTCTTGGGACAAATTTTTTCCACACTCGTTCAGTAGTAAGAATTCTCATATTTGGAAATGTCTTTTTATAACTTTTACTAAAGGATCACAGAATGCCTCTGATTGTCACAGGGACCGCAACCATGGATGTCTTCCTTAACAATTTGTTTTAAGGATTATATCTAACAGACAGTTATTAATAGGCTTGGTCTATACATGGGATACAAGTTCACATGATTAATCAGACAAAAAGTAAGTAATTCTCTGGTTAATCCCTATTTCATCGAACTAACGCTGCATTCGCTAGCATCACCTAACCTTTTGCTTATATGCAATTCACTAAAAGCAAATCGCCAAACCTTCACAGAAATGTGAACTCGTCTGAGTGTAGTTTTGTTTAGTTCTTAAAACTCTTCTAGTCTCATTCGTCTTTCAAAATTTAAGAAGCTAACATTAAATTTTTTGGAAAAAAAACCGAAAAAACGTAACCCTATTATTTCGGGTAACAATGGTGTACGTGACTTTGAGTTCCTTGTTTTATTCCTCCACGTGAACAATTCTTTCTGGGAAAATTGGAAAAACTCATTACACTCAACGAGAAAAATTGGATTATCTTAAGGAGTAAGGATATCCTATCACCTTTTCATTTTTTTCTATTTTCCTAAAGTTGGAGAATCATCGTGCCTTGAGATATAAAATCAAGAAAAATCAAATATATGTATATTCTAGGAATCTTGGACAGTTCAAGGCAAACGTGAAGGATATTTTAAGTATTCAATTCAAAAGGAGTTTCTGACGATTTAAAGTATCGTCTGGTACTGTATTCCAAAAAAATGTTACATTTCAGATTTCATGGAAATCAAAAATTTTACTTCTTCATAAAAAAAAAATTCCACAGTCATACAATTAAAAGCATAAAATACTCCCACTTTTCCCAGATTCCCAGATTTCAAAAGGAATAATAATTGTGTAGTAAAAGTCAAAGTGTCTGCAAAATATCCAAGTCCTTATAAACATCGATAAAGTCAAAAATAATTACACTCCTGAGGGAGATGCGGATTACATCGGAGCTGTTAAGGGTATATTGCGCGCCTACAACATGTCTATTGACTAAACATCAAGGATTTGGCGCAGGGAATCCTGGGGGAGGCAGATAGTAAAAGTAAGGATAATGCGAGTTCTCTGTTCTAATGCATGTCAATGTGTCTTTTACCTTATCTTGTTCCTTCTTAATTTTATGTCTTCTAAGCACTACCAGAGACGTCACCGAAAAAAGTCCTCTGATTTGGGTAAAGTCGCTCCAAAAATGAAGAATTCTCCGGCATAATAATTTGGCTGTCGGAAGCCCTGGATCGATATAAAAGTTACGAACCCGCTGCGTCCTAAACCCTAATGGATTTAAGATTGGAAACATCCAATGTGCTGGAGCTGATGGCGGAGGTTAAATTAAAGTTGGGTATGAGGTAAGAGCAATTGCGAGGTGGTTTAGTGACGCGAAATTGAAATAAATGCGGATTTGGGGGGTTTAGGGGTGCTGCGGGATTTTGAATAAATTAAGGATTATGTCTCCAAGCGACATGGGTCGTGGAGTTAAACAATAATTTCACACAATATCAATTAACGCAGCCATCGTTGAAAGTTGATAGTGAACATGGTGTGAGTGGGTTATTTCTATTAATAAATAAAGTAAGACGTTTGTTTGGATGTGTTAATAATTTTTGTTCCTGAGGAGTGGTTCTGGAAAACTTTTCTATTTTTCTTTTCGAGACGAACACATAACCACATGCATTGCACATATGGTCCAGTCCAGTGCCGTTCGAGGGACTTCCGGTGGAATTATCTCCCGAAAAACAAACGAGGTTCCTTTTAGGATTACATTTAAAAACTTTTCTCTCGTTGCAAGATGTCATTTACGATTTACAAATTGAAAAATGCTATCGGACTGGTGTCCGATGAAATGTCACGTGCCACATATGATCTCTGAAAATGGTTTTGCAGTTTCAAAAAACAGGAACAACCAATTTTTTCCCCAAGCGTGGACATAAAGTCATCCAAACCATCAATGAGAGAGTATCTGCAATGTTGGATTTGAATGATGCAACTCACTACTTGCTGCCCAAGACCATGGAATTCCAATCAAGGAATCGCACATCTCAGGTCATTTTGACTTTTTTCATGACGTTTTTCTAATACTCCATTAGAACCTTGAACTTTGAAACAAATTTTAATTCATTTTAAGAAAAAAGGATGTAATAGCAGAAGACATATTTTATTGTAATTTATGTAAGACT
The DNA here is from genome assembly GCA_963971375.1 of Platycheirus rosarum. Taxonomy (NCBI): domain Eukaryota; kingdom Metazoa; phylum Arthropoda; class Insecta; order Diptera; family Syrphidae; genus Platycheirus; species Platycheirus rosarum. The sequence continues at coordinate 129,040,587 of OZ020509.1, read as the reverse complement.
TTCCAGAATGAGATATTTTTTTTTACGATCTCAGATGTGAAGCAAGTTGGCAAAACGGCTGTGGCCTTCGCTTATGCAATGAAACTATTGATACCAAAAAGCTTGCACAATATTTCAATATATCTTGCATACTTCTGGGGGGTTTTGAATAGGTGTATGTTTTTATGTAGGGTAAGTTCGGACATTATGGCGCAGCGGTCATATGACGCATCTCGCAAATATCATACTTCTAAAACTCTAATTAAAATATAAACGATTGAAAAACTTCAGTTTTTGCCGAACAAATTATCGTTCGTCGATACGAGGAGTTTCTCTAGACCAAAAAAAAAAAAAATGCAAAAAAACATTAAAGTTTTTTTTGTTTTTTATAATTTTACTTTGTGTTTGTATTAATTTTTCTCGGTAAGTATACAGCTCCGATGTTCGGTATGAAGAGTGGAATGCCGAGTTCAGTTTCAGTGTTGTTGTTTATGAAGTTTTCATGTAAATTATAATTTCACACCTAGTGCCTTAAGACTAAAATTGCAAGGCCAACAAAAATTAAAAGAAAGGGGCACCATTCACATGCCCGCATGAAGGGCAACGTGTTTTTTTTCAACTATTTTTAAATTAATTTATTTTTTGTATTTAATTTATTTATGTTACCTTTTTCTATAATTTAATAAAAAATAAATTGCACGACTTGATCGCACATACTTGCTCATGTGTGCCGTAACATTGTAAAATAAAATTTAAATAAAGAAAATTAAAGTGAACAACATAAAGTATTTATTCTATTTTTGTGACTTTTGATAGTTCGAATAAAATTAAATAAATAAATTTATTGGCGCCACAGCTCCTTAAGGAGCCAAGGCCTAGTGACTTATACTCTCAACCATTCCTGTGTGTGTGTTGTTAATCTGCAAGAACGGAATAGTTCGAATAAAGTACGTTAAATTGTATTGAGTGAAATAATTTAGACGCCATTTTATTTTTTTAAGAAATGTAAAAAGTGTGAATTTTTTTCAAAGTCTTGCGGCGGTTTTTAAATAAATCAGTTTTTTTATTAATTTAAAAAAAATAAAAAAATTATTCAAGAAAAAAATAACATACATTTAAAAACAGAATTAAAAAAAATCCACCTACCTACCTATTTTGAAAACGAAACATTGATTTTTCAAAAAAAAAAAATAAATAATTAAAAAAAATTATTAGAAATACAAAAAAAAAAGTTGTCGAAAAAAATTAATGCGAAATTACTTAGGCTATCTACATCTTCTTGAATATCGATTTTTATAGCAATTTTCGAGAAAGTCGAAGAAAAAAAAACGGCCTCATGGGAGGTGCCGTTTTTAGCCCACCATATTAAATTTGTTTTCACCAAAATGTAATGCTTACCTACAGTAGTACACTGATTTTTGTTCATAAAAAATCATAGAACTGTTTTTGAGAAAAATAAACTTATACATAACGGTTATATAATTGGTACCGTTAATTTTTGAGCTAAAAAAAAATGAAAAAACTCCTCTGTAGAATTTCAAAATAAGCTTTAGTTCTAAATTTGAAGACGACCGTTTAGGCTACAATCCAAAATATATCCGTACAGACAAACAGACAGACGGACAGACAAACAGACAGACAGACGGACAGAATTTTGCGAGTAACTCTCTTTCATCGTAATGTCATGTTTGATTGTTATTATTTTTAATCTGCACTAATGCATACATAACTTGCATTATAGTACCTATAATCGTAAGTAGAAATAGTATATTAAATGAAGTACTAAAAAATCCACCCAAACTGTTGTTAAACGACTTCATTTCTTTCATGTTGTGGTATTTTGTTATTTTCTTTTTGTAAAAGCCGTATTTGCTCTTATGTGCCTAATTACATTGGACGGCAAGATCTTTCATAAAAACAAATAACATTTACGTTGAAAATAACACAGTTTGAACTTATAAAAACTATCAAAACCACAATACTTAACGGTTTTTAGTAAAAATGAAGTACGCCACCATACGTCTTAAATAACAAAGAATTTATGAAAAAAGTATTTCAAAAATTGTAGGACGGATTTTGATAAAATCCTGTTTTTTTATTTTTTAGTTTTTTGAAAAAAATTTGTTTTTTTAAATTTTGGTATGCAGTTTTTTAGAGTCTATTAATATACATGTGATTGTAAAATTTAAAATAGTTTGTTTTTGATTAGTTTTAAAAATTATGGTTTTTCAAAAAAAAAATTTCAAAAATTAATTTTAATTAGAAAAATAAAGTTATTCAAAACTCTGATATGCAAAATTAGTTTGGCTATCTAGATCTTTTCAAATGTTATATTTGGCTGAAATCCATAGAGCCGTTACAGAGAAAGCCAATAATTAAAAATACCATTATATGAAAAGCCCCGTTAATAGACTTTTCCCGTATATGTGGTTCTAATTAAATGATAGCCAATACCAACAAAAAAATTCTCAAAAATGTTCATAAAAATCGTTGGAGTCGTTTTCGAGGAAAATAACCTTTTCCTAAATGGTCGTATGGCAAGTATCGTTATTTTTAGCCCTAAAAATAAAATTTCAATTTCTCCTCTGAGAAATGCCAAAAGAATAACACATACCAAATTTGAAGGCAATCGCTTAACCCGTTTAGGCTACAGCTCGATATACACCCAGACAGGCTGACAGACGGACATTTTCTGCCAATGACTTTTTTAGGCTTCTCTATGATCGTAATGTCATGTTTGATTGTTATCTCAATTTTTTTTATATTCACGAATCCTAAATCCTAGTCCCTATAATCGCAAATAAAAATTAATGACGTTGTATTTCAGATTGACGTTAGGAGCGCCATAATGCCCGAACTTACCCTATCAAAAAGTGGTATCTTTAAAGTATAAAATCATATAAAGAGGCTAAAATAATAGCAACTTTTTTAACAACTGAACATTTTTTTGTTAAGGTACTTAATGACTGGGCTCGGAAGAGAAAATTCCATTGAGTATAGAAATAAATAATTATCGTAAAGCAAAAATAAGGGTTTTTATAATATTTTATGTTTCAAATTTTGTTTGAAACTATATGATTGCTAACAAAAAGAAAGATATCCATAACACGCCTACTTATCTAAAAATACCTGTTTCAAAAAAAAAAAAAAATACTAGAATTCGCAAAAAAAAAAATTCAGCAAATGTGAACTAACGTCTTCTTACTTATATTTCGAGTATAAAAAACAAACAATACTAGGCCAAGAAGATTTCCTTGCGGAATACCAATATTTATTTCTTTAATCTCCAAATACTCAATGCAACCTCAACAGAACCATCGATGTTGTAAGCGCTGAAGGCTGAAGCCCAATTTCTTCAAAAAGTTTTAAAATCACTAAAAAACTCGATACAGTGAATATAACTTTAACTTTGTAAGTTTGTTTTAGAAGTCTTCGAAATGCTGACATCACTCCCTATAAAATTATTAAGCGCTTGCAACTCGGTTTTATAGCGAGTTTTTAGAACTCCGGTTTGTTTTTCGGGCTTTGTTTATTAAGTTTCATGGATTTTTGAATTGAAAAAGACTGAATTATGCAAAATTTAATTTGAATTCGTATGTATCATACCAGCATATCTGGTATTTCTGTGTATCATTGCATTTCTCTATATAAAATATAGCTCGTAATGATTCGGTTTTGGTGTTAACGTAGCTTTAAGAAGTGAAATAAAAACTAACAATATACCTACACCATCTGTTCTAGAGTAGGAGTATGCAACAGCATACTAATGGAATAGTTGCTGGCTTATTTCTGTAGACTTTAGACTTAACGTAGCCCCACAAAAAATAATCTAAAGGCGTCAAATCGCATGATCTTGGTGGCCAACTTACCGGTCCATTTCTTGAGATGAATTGTTCTCCGAAGTTTTCCCTCAAAATGGCCATAGAATCGCGAGCTGTGTGGCATGTAGCGCCATCTTGTTGAAACCACATGTCAACCAAGTTCAGTTCTTCCATTTTTGGCAACAAAAAGTTTGTTAGCATCGAACGATAGCGATCGCCATTCACCGTAACGTTGCGTCCAACAGCATCTTTGAAAAAATACGGTCCAATGATTCCACCAGCGTACAAACCACACCAAACAGTGCATTTTTCGGGATGCATGGGCAGTTCTTGAACGGCTTCTGGTTGCTCTTCACTCCAAATGCGGCAATTTTGCTTATTTACGTAGCCATTCAACCAGAAATGAGCCTCATCGCTGAACAAAATTTGTCGATAAAAAAGCGGATTTTCTGCCAACTTTTCTAGGGCCCATTCACTGAAAATTCGACGTTGTGGCAGATCGTTAATGTCCAATAAAGTAAACTGAGTGCGAAACTTGGTCACAATCGCATTAATTGTTTGCTCACTTGGTCGATTATGTAGACCATAAATCGGACGTAAAGCGCGAAACACATTTCGAACCGAACACTGATTTTGGTAATAAAATTCAATGATTTGCAAGCGTTGCTCGTTAGTAAGTCTATTCATGATGAAATGTCAAAGCATACTGAGCATCTTTCTCTTTGACACCATGTCTGAAATCCCGCGTGATCTGTCAAATACTAATGCATGAAAATCCTAACCTCAAAAAAATCACCCGTTATAAAGAAAAAGTTAGAGAGAATAAATAAAGCATGGTTTTTGGATATGTCCGCTTTTGTCAATTACCAAGGATATGATCGAACTTGAGAATTCATTTTCTAACAGTTCGCAACTATCTTTCTAGCTGAAAGTAAAGTCATCTCCATCCACTTGAACCTATCATCCAGATTCTGAACTAGAGCTCAGTGGAGATCAGTAAAAAATCAATCGATATTTCACTTGATACCTGACTTGATGCTGAATAAAAACTTAAATGTTATATCCTTCTTTAAGCGGCAATTGCTATCATATCGACTGGGACCACAACTTTCCTGTGCGGCTTACCTGGTTGATCTCAGAAAGTCAGCAGACTTTCGTATTTTTCCATTCAATGATGCCAAAAAATGCAGACGTTGTTCTTTCTTTAATTCCGCTTTTCTTAAATTAGGAGCTTCTTTCGATTTTAGAAATTTTCATGGCTGCAATAATTTCGTCAACAAAGTTGTCGGGAACTTCATCGTCCATTAATCGTTACTGAATTTGAGTTACTCGCAAAATTCTATCTGTCTGTGTGTCTGTCCGTCTGTACGTATGTATATTGAACTACAGCCTTAAGGGTTTGGACAATCGTCTTCAAATTTGGAACATAAGGTTGTTTTGACATTATACAGAGGACTTTTTAAATTTTGTATTTATCTCAAATACCTACTAACGGTACCTGTCATATAACCGTTTTACTAAGAAGCTTATTTTTCTCGAAAACGTCTGCAAGAATTTTCATGAACAAAAATCAGTGTACTATTGTAGGTGTAGGTTATGTTTTGGTAAACAAAAATTCAAGATGGTGGGCATAAAACGGTCACTGCCATGGAACCGTCTTTTTTTCTTCGACTTTTTCGAAATTATTTTTAATAATTTTCTATTTTTTTCCAAAAATCAATATATTGAAAACGGGTTGATGGATTTTATTTAATTTTGTTTTTAAATGTAGATTAAATTATTCTTTAATATTTTTTTTTTTTTAGTTTTTGAAAAATGTTATTAAGATAAAATCGTTTTATTTTTAAACCGCTTCTACGATTTTGAAAAAAATCATACTTTTTCACATTTTTTAGAGAAATAAAATGGTGTTTAAAATTTTCCGCTGAAAACTATTTAACGTACTTTTTTCAAACAATTAAAAGCCAGAAAAATCGAACAAAAACTTTGAAGTTCCCCTAATATTTTTCAAATTTTGTTCCAAGCTGTGACCGCACATAAGAGCAACTACGTGCGATCTAGTCGTCCAATTTATTTTCTTGGAAGCAGAACATTTTGTATGCCTTTGTTTTATCATCCTAGAAACTTAAGAAACTTAAAGATTGGACAACAATCTCCACTGCATCTGTAATAAAGTACGCTAGCTCTTGGTAATAATAATAACTATAGGGATCGTTATCGAATCCTCTGGTTCATTTAAAAAAATTGGAAAATTTTCTCCGGTGCAAATCTTATTTGCTATCAAGAGTGTGTGCTGTTGTTAAGTAAATAGTTAATTTTTTTTCTCAATTCAATTGTTTCCTCCTTACAAAACTCAACCAAATTTATTCTTAAAGCAGCTTCTCGAAGCTTTTGAGGAATCGTTGTCATTGCCGTTATTATTGTCTTTAACTTCTTCGAAATATCAGAGTTTGAACTAACAATAACTACCAGAGGCTTCGACATTTCTATAGAATTCGTGCTTGCCTTTAGAATACAATGGACTCAACTCTCAGTTCGATCCTTCTCTTTGCGTTTTAGGCTGCTAGTGGTGGCCATAGGTTTTTTGTAAGCTGAGCATTTCATCGTACAGGGTGGGCCAAAAGAAATCACTTAATTTAAAGATACTCTCATTTTTGCAAATGGCCGCCAATGTCAAATCTGTTTTGACATTTGTGGACTAGACAGATGCAGAATACAAGTGAACAAGCCATGGAGCGATACATGGCTCGACATGAACCGATATTCTAAAGGCGGCGTTCCCGGCTCGCCTCATCTGTCATTTTGGCGATTTGCACTGGCCCGCAAGATCGCCCGGTTTAACCGTTTTAGACTTTTTTTTGTGGGGTCCCGTATTTACGTGAACAAGCCCGAGACTCTGGAAGCCCTCAAGGACAACACTCGACACGAGTGCGAGAATCTGTCGCCCGAAGTTCTCGCTGAAGTGATGAAAAATGCCGTATATCAATCAATCAATTGTGACGGCCCCATTTGGCCGATATCATCTTCTCGACTTGACCAATACAATTCTAAAGGTTTTTCATTTAGAAAAAAAAGAGAGCCAAACAACATCGGATGGATGACTTATTTTGGCCCACCCTGTATATTAATAAGTATTGAGCATTATTTGCTCCAGTTAACAAGTGACCACGCTTCTTACCCCCTGACGTGAATCGGTCGCGACTCAGTTGACCTTCGTCCTCTGTGGGGATTCTTCATTGATATTTTCTCCTTCCTTGTTTTTATTCACATAATTTGCTGAAAAGATTCATCAGTATTTATACGTTTTGCTCGAAATTGGTTGAGTCATTGTTGGTGAACCATATTTTTGGGTGCCAAATCCAGCGTCTACTTCGACGCGTTGGTATAAGTTTCTCCATGGGTGCTGGGCTATCAGCAAGCTTGCCAAACCTATAATTACCCTGAATCCGCACAGGCTTCTTTGGGATGGGACTGCAACGAATTTTAGAAATATCATTCTTTCCATTCTCAATCACCAAGAACTGTCATAAGAAAACACTAGGAGTATTTCATTTCCAAGGAGTTTGTTACTCCTTTTTAAGTTTTATTATAATCGATCAGTGTTACCATACACATCTTTTGTAAATTCAGTTTTTTTTATATTTAGTTATAACAAAGATTTATATTTAAGTTTTTTTCTTCTTTGATTTTTGTATTGATATATCACACACATATAATGAAAATACTTTTTTTTTTTAAATTATTTTGCAGAAGACATATATCTCTTATAACATTTAATTATTTTTTTGGTTTTTTTTTTCTTTGCTTTTTTAATTTTTTTGTCTCCTTTTTTGTGTGTGAGAAAAAAGGACACCAAGTGATTGAGATAAAAATTTCTCTTTACATTTAACAATGAGAAGATGAAAAATTGATATTATGTAATGTTTTTGTTTGAATGAATTTTTCTCAGTGTTTACATAAGAAACCTTTTTTTATAAATTTTAATATTTTTTAAGTGTTTTTTTAGTGTTTATATTTATTCCAGCATATTTGTTTATGTTTCAGGGTATATTTTTCAAGGGGATTGTCTTATGTTTTATAAATGTTTTTTGTCGGTTAATTTTGAGTTACATCCATTAATCTCCCTCTTACATCAATTAGTTTCTTCATAAAAAAATAATTAAATTAAACTATTCACTTAACTATAATGATACGACTTTCTCTTCATTTTATGTTTCATTGAAATTACAGTTTCTTAACTTTTTTTCTTATATTTTTAACATCAATTATACATTTAATAATATATATTTAAATTTAAAATATTAGTAATTAACAATGTGACTTACATATATGTATATATATATTTTTTTGTTTATATTTTACTATGAATTTTATATAGAAATTGATATTGTAAGAATTGTATTTTTTTTTTATTTTAAATTTTTTTTTACACACAAGTTTTCTAAAATTCACATTTAATACTTTTTTTTAATTTTTTTCCTTTTTATTTTTCTAAAAATTGGTTCATTAGACAAAAAATAAAATTACGTTCAGAAAATATACACTTAGACAGTACTTTGATAAATATTTTTGTTTTTAAGAAGTATACTTCTCGGTTGTAAAACAATTATTTTTCTCTATAATATAAATTCTAGCAGTTACAGTTTAAGATAGTTTTTTTTGTGTGTATATATATAAATTTTTTAATAAAACAAAATTTAAATATTTTTATGTTGCCAATAGTTGTTTGAAAAATCATTCATAGTGTAAAACATTATGTTTTCAATGATGATTCGGTGGAAAAGTTTAAATTTCATAGTTTCGGAACTTGCTGGCAACTTCAGTGTTGTCCGTTCCCCATTCGGATTTGCGGCTGCCGTAGTAGAGGGCAGCTCCTCCCTCCGAAGCACGACGATGAGCTGGATTAGGGGCTGCGGCTGAGAGGCCACTTGTTGCTCCAGTGGCTCCTCCGGTTTCTTCAAGCATGCGATCCTTAGTTTTCGGAGTAGCCCAGTGCATAGACTGCAAGAAAAAAAAAATCAAAAAATTGTTAATTTAGTTTTTAGCTTTAAAATCCATTAAAAAAACAAACAGAATATTTCCAAAAGCCTTTGGAAAGGGCAAAACTGAAAATTTGTCATCGCTTTAAAAATGCACGAAAAGTTTGTCGTAACCATTTCGATTACCAAACCATTGAAAAATCACACTCATTTATGCATTTCCAATACCCATTAACTGTTCGTATAATGTGTCCTTTTTTGTGTTATAACTATGCCCCATTTAAACTCCTACATACACATATATCTTCACTGCATCCGACCACTTGTCAATCTATCATGCGTTTTTGACACTTGAGTGGTTTCATGACGACGACCGACGCATGAGAGGAAACTTAATATTTCGAAAAATGATTGAACGAGTGGGCAGTTTTAGAGTGCACACGAACAACAAAATTCATTTTCAAGTATACACAACACACTAGACTGCGGTTGTCAGTTTACAAACAGTTCGCGATGTGAAAAAGTAACTGAAAATAGATCAAATGAAGTTATGATGGGTTATATGATGTCTGTATAGGGATAAAACGGCTAACAACAAGGATATTCGGAATCAACTCGCATATCCTGTGACTGACGCCATGGTAAACTTAATTTGATTGCTTTCGGCCAAATGGATCGCCGGCATATTTCTAAATAATTTTTGTGAGGGGAGAGGTAGAAATGGAATTTTTTTAATTTAATTTATCCATGTTTTTATAAATAGAATGTAAGAATTCGATATTAAATTTTGTGGAAATATTTTAACTTATAAAGAATAATTAAATTTAAAACTGACATTTTCATTAGACTCTAAATTACGAAATATTATTTGAAAACATTGGGTATATTTTTTTTCATATTTTTGTTTGTAACTATGGCAGTTGGGGTTTACATTGCGAAGGAGCGAAGTCATTAGAAATTATTTCCTATTTTATAAAACGACGATTAAAATTTAAGTCAAACTTTAAAATTTACGAAAGTCAAAAGAGTCAAAATTGTCCATTTTCGCTGTACCAGAAATATGGTCTAACGTTGCTTTTATTTATAATTTTATATACATATACATACAGTAAGAGGGAAGAAGGGTCATCTTATATTTTGTTACAATTTTTGGGGAAACAAACTCATTATAATATTCCTTTTTGTACGTTACAAATTTATTACCACGTCTACGTCTACTTCAGTCCGCTTTACAATAATAACTGAGCTGCTGAGCTCATTTGCGTTCACCGCGCCTGGCCCCATTGCGTTGCGAATGAGAACTGATAACCTGATTAAGATGTGTTGGTTGAGTGTGAGTCAAGAAATGTAATGAGAATGAGAACTTAAATGATTAAACCTATATCGATGGCAAAGAGCTTTTTGGTTCTGGTGTTTAATCACCAATGTTAGCGGTTGGTGGTGAAAGAGAATGATATTTCAACGAAAAGAGAGCTTTTGTCTTAAAAGTCTTGTTTTTTGAGTAAATAAAGTCAAGAACATTTTCATTTTATTCTAGAATTAAATTTGAAATTGAAAAAAAATACATAAAATATGTAAAAAGTGGATTTTTGTAACATTTTTGTCACTTTGTTCTTGTTTTTGTTTCACTCATAACCAATGAAAGTAACCCTATGAGTTTTAGAGATATTCGGTTAAAATGGTTCACAGTAAAGATAATAAAGCTATTAGAGGATAATTACAGCTATCATTGAAACCCCATTATTGAAATTTTTTGTTTTTGATTCTGTGACGTTTAAATCTCAAATCAGTGATTATGTTCATGAAAAATAAAGCTTATGAATTAAATAATTATTTAAGCCAAAGAAAATAATCGTTCCAGCCCAATGGGATATATAAAATGACTTTTAATATTTCAATTATTATTGAATTATCCCTGGGCGAACTACCTTATCATTTTTTGGTTTGGGACCTTATTTCCTGAGGCCTTATTTCACAGAGCCCACATATAAGTGGTGGCTTAAGTTCCTTATTAAATGTTGTTTCTTATAAAATTGGAGAATTTTGTCGCATCTTCACCAAACAAAAGTTGGGACTTAGTCCTAACTAAAAGTGATAGTAATCATATCAGCGCTGAATCTACGTTACAGGAAGTTAAAGTTCCAAAAGAAGTTACCAGTTGGCTTTCTCGCACCGGCCAGCAAATGGTCTGATGTATCTAGAAGAGTTAATATTTCTATACACTATTTATCAGGGTCAGTGGTAAGGAACAAGTGTAAGGTGTTTTCGACAAGACCTTCAATGTTCTATATTCAAGGGGGTAAATGCGAGGACGAAAGAAAAAATTCCTTGGATAGACCATAGACCATCAGATTAGCGAGAAGTTGAAACTCTACCCAGATTACGGTTTCGATATAGGTAACAAGTGTAAATTATACGGAGAATTTAAAAGATAAAATATACAAAAAGGAGTTGTACAGGGAACAGGGAAAATATTGAAGTTGGAATTAGTATACGACATCATTCCTTACGCGTACATGGCGGGCAGACCATCGTAGGAAAAGTATAATGGCACTAGCTTATACCCATGAATACTATTTTATCCTACTTATATTAAAAATGTGAACGTTTGTATGTTTGGATGTTTGGATGTTTGTTCCTCAATCACGCCTAAGTGGCTTAACGGATTTGGATTAAATTTGGTAGGTAGGTGGATAATGTGTTTTATTGAAACATATCCAATAAAATGCACGGTTCCTGTGGGAGAAGCTTAAATTTGAAATACTGCAATACTGGAGGTTTGTTTGGTATACTTTCATGTCTTAACGACTACACGAATTTGTAAAGTTTGCAGACGGAAGAGTTACAGGACTCACTTTATGTACTATAAAGAGATATAGAGATATAGAGGTAAAGAGATATAGAGATATAGAGTTAATGAGATATAGAGATTTAGAGATATAGAGATAATGAGATATAGAGATATAGACATATAGAGATAAAGAGATATAGAGATATTCGAGATATAGAGGAATAGGGATATAGACACACTAAGATAGAGATATAGAGAGATAAAAACATAGAGACATAGAGATTTAGAGATATAGATATAAAGAGATACAGAGATGAAGAGATATAGAGCCAAAAACAAATAGATATATATAAAAATATTGAAATATAGATATATAGAGATAAATAAGGACACAGATGGATTTAGCTATATTGAACTTATATTATAAATGTGAACGTTTGTATTTTTGGATGGTTGTTCCGGATATTTGGATTTGTTGTTCCGCAAATAAGCCTCAGCGGCTTAAAGAATTTTGATGAAATTTGGTAGTTAGATGGATGGGGTGCTGGATTGATTCTTTAATCCTTTTTGTTCTTTAGGTTTGATTTAATAGATTAGTTTAGTAAAATTTTTAGACAAAGTTATTACATATTCTGCTATTCATACTGCATTGTTTTCAGTGGGAACTGAGAGGTCGACATATTTTCAATGAGAGACATGAGGGTCTGTTCCCTCTCTGGAAATTAGCAATATCTTTTTATATTTCGAAATTTGTTCTATTTTTCAATTTCTCAGTCCAACTGATGGCTGAGAGTATTTGAGAATATTTCGAGCTGCAAGTATTTTTCTATCCAGCATTCTATTTCCTTTTAGCTTAATTGCGCTGCACTTATAAGCACATTAGTTAGAGAAAAGCTCGACTGTTTTACCGAAGCGTTTAACGCTTTGCCTTTATTTTTGAGCTCGCATCTTTAGCATCTGGTGCAGATTCTTCTTTGTCATCCATCCCTAGGTTCCTATGGATTTCACTATATGGAACCATGTCATAAGATATGCTTTTAAGTGTGTCTTTATTAATAACAATAAGTTAAGTAAATTGAACAAACTTTAAAGCAAGCAGGATTACTAATGGCTTAAAGATTATACAATCTGGCCTGCGGATGGTGGAAGCAAGAAAATCAGCCGATCTTAACTCAAAACTTTTTGCTTCCAATTTGATTTGTTTGTTAAGAAATTCATTAGTTAATTTTAATGGTTATACTGGGTTTAAGAAAACAAATATTTGTAAGGAACTTCAAAGAATCTGAGACTTTACAAATTCGAATTCTTCGTATATATTTTATGAAGCCGCTAGTCCCTATCAATATAAATGATTTTCCGTCACGGCTCAAAAATATTTGAAAGAACTGTCTAAGTTGACAAATAAAAATATTAACTTTATTATTGGTCTTTAATTCTCATCCAATTTTGCCGTTAAAAGTTTTCGAGCCAGGTGAAACTATGGGTCGAAGTGCCAAGAATATTGCTATCGTTTCAAGCGTCCGTGGCAAACAAACCAAAACAGGCGATTGCAGTGCAAAATTAAGAACCATATCCATGTAACCATAGTCAGAAGCCTCTGAACCATGTTATGAATAGAAGTTGATTCCAGATTTTGAGTTTTGGATTTCGGACTGTATATCTTTGGTCAATTACATAAACTAGACACAATGATAAGTGGTTTCAACTAGACGTTGCCGAAAGCCATAAACTAGATGTAACATTCGATTTACATATTCAAAACTCAATTTCGATAAGTTTTTAATAACAAGAAATGGTTCTGTCTAATATTCGCTTAGGTTGTGCAATTAATGCCTCAAATGCAGGACTTCCGCAAATTATAAAAAGCGCTAGCGACGGAGTCAAAAAGAACTTAATTTTTTTTTAATTTCTTAACAATAACCTAATATTTAAATATTTTTAAGATAAATAATATTTATGGCAGGACTATAAAATTTCTACTTATTTCAAATCGCTGTCACTAGGTCAAATTAGGGTCTCATTAATCTCCATAATATCTTAACCCCTATTCATCTCTGGAACCCATTTTATATGACGTAGGTATTAATATAAGTAAAGTACGTCTTCAATTTCAATAAAATAAGTAATTACCTTTACTGTAAATTAATTTCAAACAGAACCGTCGTTTCAGCAAAAGTCTCATCCTTACTATCTAATGAAATCAATGAATTCTGGCCAAGATTGATTATATTTGCAGAACTCAATCTGTCATTGTAATTCAATATCGATAAAATAAAGAGTATTTCAAATGGCCGTCATTTTCCAATCCTAATGCAAATTACTTGTAATTGGGTTTAAGGTTTTAAATCAGTAAAAAAGAAAAAAATTAACCTGACAGTCTATATTTTCAATTTTCAAGTAAAATCTAATTTGAAACAAAGTTAAATCAATGTCCTTTTTATTTCTCCCCTATAGTGCTCCCTCTCAATCACATTAACGAAAATATATCTTTTCAGATTATCCTCTGTCACTTACCTGTCCGACATGCTCTTTCATTCCCAACCAATTCTTGTAGCTCATTGCTATGCCACTGTTGCGCCATTTATCATAATTGGCACGTTTTTCGGGATCGCAAAGTGTTTCCTTGGCTTCCTGTAAAAAAAGGCAACAAAAAAAAATATCATAAGGAATGGAATTAATCCAAATATCTATAAAGGTATTTAAGGAACATAAGGAATTCATGGAGGTGGAATAATACATATAAATACTAATACATACGCATATCTAAATATAGCGCTATTAAGCCGATTAGAGCGAAATAATTGTGTCGAATTCTAAATATAAGTTATTATTCAAGAATATTAGTAGTAATTTGACATCTACCGCAATACGAATTTTAGATTTTTTGTTTAAAACGTAATTACCTATTAAATGAATTTAGTAACACTAATTGATGAGAATCAAGAAGGACAAAGATTTCTATTATTTTCAAATTAAGAGGAAAACTACGAAAATCGTTGCTTCAAAAGAACAAAAATACATATGCTAGCAATTATGCGTTGGATTGCTGACCAACTACTGGTTTTGGTTTGAATAACATCAGCAAACTACTAGAAGAAGTAATATTTAGATGTTTGGAAGTTTCTTTTATTGAAAACGTTTTTGTTCCGGACATGCAGTTTGGTTTTTGATAAAGCAATCAACACTATAGACTTAAACATCTTCAAATCAGAGTTCATTTGCTAAAGTAGTCCCACAACTGCTAGAGGAAATCGAATGACAACAAAATGCAGAAGCCTGGTATTGTTACTCTCAGATGGCTCTACAACTCAGTCAGCTGGAATTCCTATCACTAAAGCCGGGACTGATAAAAAGAAGAAACGGTTTTAGCCAATAAGCAAGGACGCTAATATACAAACCGACGATCAGTCATCAGCTTTGGTTCTCCCTTTAGAAGACAGGTAGGCATACTAATTGCTTATATTCGAAAGAAAGGAAGGGCAGAAACATTACTGGAACTGGGCCTTATATGAAGAAGTTTAGATCATCCCGCATGACATCTACTCTTTTCTGCTAAGAATCTTGTAGGAAAAATCGTCAACCATCAGAATCAACTAATGAAGAATGACATCCACATCCGATGTATATATGTGTGAATGTGAAACCATGAGAAACCACGGGCGACAACATGATAGCACCGGGTAACGATAAAGCAGTAACATTCTACGCTTATACTGGGTATCGTGCATATAAAAAGGGAATACAAATCAAAAGTGACATTACGATGATAGACACGCAATGTGGTTAATATTTCCGTCTATATGTATAGCGCTCTGAAGCTTAAATGGATAAAGTGATTACCTTTAAATTAAAATCAGAAGGGTTTTTGAAATCCTTATATAAGGGCATAAAGGGACTTGCCATAGAATTAACTGTTAACGAAAAGCTTATTTTTCTTAACAACACCTCTAACAATTTTGATGAACATTTTTGGAGAAAGTTTTGTAAGGTAGTATAGCTAACATTTATTTTCGAAAACAATTTTAGCAAAAAAGCCTTCTAACGCTACTTTTCATATAACGGCCTTTCTCGGCACTGGCTTATTGGATTGGATTATCAACGGCACAACAAATTCTGATTGTAAGACAATTATCAAATAAGGAATAAAAAATGTGTGGAATTTAATGCTTCAAAAACTCAATGCCTGTAAGAAGTATGTAATGACGGCGGCGGCGGCGGTTTTATGTTCTTTTAAAAATAAAACACATACTGAAATTTATTACTTATTACTTTAATATGTAGTTTTTTTGTTATGCAAAATAAAACGAATATGCACAACATGTAAAGTTTGTTTAAAAGCGATTTGTTCTATATGACTTGATATGAGGCTTGGCTCGGCTCGGCTTCTCTAGGCTTGTTTTAGGCTCGTTTCGAAATTGTATGTTACGTCCGTTCTGTCGATCGCGGCTGACTCTTTCTGACTGACTGCTACATTTTCTTCAATGTAGGCAGATGCGAATGTTGAAATTGAAACTTGTTATTTTGTGTACCATGGTTTTGTCTTGCTCTAACAAAATACTTTCCCTCTTCTTATCTTGCTACTACAAGATCTGAAATCTGATCTACAAAACGTTTAAACGTCCAAGACTAGAGTACAACTCTCATATTATCTGGGCGGGTTCTCCTTCAACTCACTTGAGTCTTTGGGGGTGATATTCAAAAGAGAGCATTCAATATGATTAGAGGTGATGACATAATTAAAACATTTACGTTACTGGAACACGGACAGAATGTTGCATGTCTCCATTTTTTTTTTTACAGTTATTTCTATGGTCAATGCTCTAAAGTCTAGAGAATAGCCAGTTGCATTATTTTTTTAAGCAATTCCACTGTTATACGTGTGCTTTCAGCAATACCCACAAATTTAACCTTGAGCCCGAATACGGTCGTTCTCTGTTAAATACAGATATTGGTTTTTCAGCCGTACAACTCGAATTTGAAATGCATTGCCTAACATTCTTTTTTTCCATCCCATGATTATGTTCAGAAATTGATAAACAAACCCCTTCCATTTTTGTTTAGCTCTCGCTGAGTTCACCGACATCAAAAGAGAAGCTTGAAGCCTTTACCGTTTGTGAATTATAAAAAGAAAATGACCTTATAATAGGGTTTCCAGAACATCTCTTTTAAAGAGAACATGTTCTCTTTTTTCAACTCAGATCTATTTTACACTCTCTTTTTTATAAAATTCTTTTTTTATCCTCTTTTTTTATATGTCCTCGTTTTAGTCTCTTTTTCTATCTTCCTCTAGAGAATATCTGGAATCAAACAATTTTTTTCCCTCTCTTACTTCAATTTTAAAATTTCAACATCAAAACCAATAATTTTTCATATATAAAACTACATAAACACACGTTTAAAAAAAGTTTCAAAAGTCGAAAATCAAGCCCTTATTTTGAAAATAAAAGGGTGTTTTTTTTAGAACTTCCGCTAGGGATAACTGTCAAACTAGCTGTCATACTAATGAAGTGTGTTTGACTTTTTTTTCCATACTATGGCAAATCACCATGCAAAGACTTAGAACTTTTACAAAATTATTATATTCTCATGAGACTCTTGAGACTATATTACATCCCCAAATCACTGTTTGGGGCGGTTTAAATGCCGAAGGTGTCATCAGGGCCCATTTGTTTATAAATCCGAAACCGGTGCAAATAAATTATCGTGAACGAGGCAAATGATTCCTGATTTTTGTATTGCTGATATTATTGCAAAATCCTTTAGAGGAGATATGATTCCAACAAGACGGTGCAACATGCCGTACAGCGCGTGCAACCATCCCTTTGATGACCGAATCATCTCATGTGAATTGACCACCTCGTTGGTTTGATTTGACACTTTTGGACAACTCTTTGTGGGCTAATAAACCAGAAACGATTGATCATTTAGAAGCCAACATTAGACGCCCTATTGACGAACTTAGAGAGGGTGTGATCGAAAAGTGGTGCAAAATTGGACTGACAGGATGGCTTTCATAAGGCGCAGTCGCGGAGGCCATTTTAAACATTAAATGCAATGAAATTTGCTTATAAAGCCAAAATTGGTCATTTAATTATAAAAGATACATAATTTTGGTTCTGCTAGGACCAGGGGGGAGGGGGGCATGGTAGTATTATTTGACTTTTGAAAATGTTCTCTTTTTTTCTAGTTACATTATGGACACCCTACCTTATAATGACAGAGAAAAGTGCCACTATTTCTATTTGTTTTTTTTTTGTTCAAAATCATAGGAGCGGTTTTAAAACAAAACTTTTTTTAAACAACTCTTAAAAATAAAAATAAAAAAAAATAGGTATTCAATAATGCAAACATAAGCATAAAAATAGACTGCAAACAAAATTTAAAAAAAAATGACAAAAAAAATATTAATAAAAAAAAGGTTTATTTTGCTATGAAAATACTTCGGCTACCCACTCTTCTTAAATATCAATTTTGATTGTAACGTTGTATCCGTTTAGAAGTTACATCACTTCTTCAAAGTCTTATATGTTCCCAAAAGTATGCAATATTTTTTTAATGGTGCTTTCTAGCAAAATTAATTATGAAACGTGCTAGAAGCTCGCATAAATGAGAAAATTTTGTTCAAAAACGTTCTTGCGGAAATTTATTTATGAAAGCCGTTTAAAATAAGTTATAGAATTTCAAAGTTTTGTTAAGATACCGAACATTTGTGTACTTTCTTCCGCACCACTTTGGAGGTCAAGTGACATGATTGTGAGGGCTTTGAAAGGCTATGAAATATATTTCTCGAATATTAATTGAAAGCGATTCATCCAAAAAAAAAAAACATGTTCTACCTCAAAATGGGTTGCCTTACAAGATGTTTTATTGCTTTCGAATATTGAATTTGTTAATCGTGTTCTTTAATTAAAGTCATTAAATTCCAAATCTCACACTATTTTCATGTGTACTTTACACATGCATGAACTTGTATAAAATATTCATTATACAATGATGTCAATTTTCCTTAACATCAGACATGACAACTGGAGGAAAATTAAATTTTCTTTTTTTATCAGATTAAAAAGCTCTGCAACTCTGACTGATTTCTGTAATGAACAAAAAAAAATATTTCATTGGCATAAGCAATAGCTGACATTAATGGATGTTACGCGAAAACTCATCACTGAAAACCTTCAAACTTATCCTGAGTTTCGGAACTAATTAGCATATTTCAGTATACCTAATTAGTAAAAAAAAAATATGCAAGCAATTATATACCGCAAACTGAACATCCTTGCAGTTCCATTAAAAGTTAAAAAAAAAAATATATAAATGAGAATAAATATTCATTATTTTGTTTGCCAATGTACGTAGTTGGTTGTACCAGAAAAAGTTCAACACCAATTCGGGTGTGGATCTCATTACAATGCTCTGATAAAACATTTTTAATTCGATTTTTTCAACGATAAACAATTCCAATGTGAATAAAACATACACATAGCCTTCAATATGCATACAAGTACAACAATTTGCTGGTTCAGGCCATACCATCAATTCCAGGACACGTCCTTATGAAAATCACTCGAATACACCTCCCCACGATTTTTATTTCATATAAGCATGTATGCACCAGAAAAAAAACTTATTCCAACAAAATAATTTCTCATGAAATATAGAAAGCCAAATGAAGTGCTATATCGGGAAAGTTTGATTGAATAAACAAGGGAAATTGTCTTTCACCAACGGAAGTCCTCACAAGACGAGGGTAATGGAGAAGTTTGGAGTGGCGCGTGGCTGGCTTAGGAATTATGTTCCCTCCACTGAATATTTGGGTCAAAAAGATTGGAAAAGTTGAACAATTTGCCTTCCATGTCAGTTATGGCCCGTTTTCGGGCTCATAAAAAGGATTAGGCCTCCAATTACATTATGATTAAGCTAATGAATTGTAAACATTTGATTTGAAGAAGAAAAAGAATAATTCATTAGTCGATGTTCTTTTAAGGTTAATCTATTTTTAAGAATACCTACACCTATACTTAATAGGGTTATACCTTCAACTATAAGGACACCTTCAAAGTTGTAGTCATGTTTGCCTGTGCTTATTAGAATAACATACATGTTGTCTTTTTGCATAAGCGATAGTAATAGATTCTACAAGAGGTCAATATTTTCGAAATTTAGATGCTTGGAACTCGGTTGGAGTTAAAAAAACTAACATTCAAAAATGACATTTATTAACATTGGATTTTGACAGATAAAAAATCGGAATTTGTTGATATTTTTCCACTTCAGAAACCTTAAGTCTAGACAAAACATTTCCATTAAAATACTTATTGTAAATTCAGCATTGGGTGATCCCTTGCCTTTAGCACCGAAAGACAAATCGATTGCCAAAGTATAGATGCAATGGATTCAATTGGATTGGGTGGGATAGACATAGACAAGTTTTTTTCGATTCAAAAAGGGGGAGCATTATTTGAATACCAAATTTATTCACATAACTCAAATCTTAGTACATTTTACGGCTGTTCGGTTTATTATGCGAGTAAATTCTGAACTCATTGGTCTGTACATCACGTCTTTGCAATAAAAAAAAAGAAAGAAAAACAGCAAAAGAAAAACACAACTGAACCAAATGATTAGTCTGATTTTCTTTTACAAGGAAGAGACCCACTTTCCGTAAATTTCCCAAACGCAATGCTGATATTTATGTTTAATGTATTATGTGCGCCTTGTTAGCACGGAACTCAAAATTTTACATTTCTGTAGACTCGAAAAACATCTTTATTTTTTTTATTTAAATTAGAAATCTAAACTACGTTGTACAAATGAGAAAAAAATCTAAACATATGTACTTAAAAAATCTACAGATGATGAAAACAATGGCCACGACTGGGTCGCACGTACTGGCCTAATTACATTGGAAGGCATAAAACAAGTAACTTTTACGAGGAAATTTTTGAATATACAGTTCATTACAAAACTAAAATTATTTTTTTTATTAGATACTTTTAAAAAAATATTAAATTATCAAAAAAGAAAAAAATAATTAAAATAAGAAAAGAAAAATAATTCTTCATTTTTTTTTTATGCAGAAATTTAATATTTGTAAAGATCTGCTACCAAGATCTTTTCAAATATTTAATTTAACAAAAATCCAGTAAGCCGTTTAAGATATAGTCGAAAATTAAAAATAGACTCTTCTCGTAAATTTGGTTCCGATAAAATGATAATATAAATATATCGCGAGTCACTAGGCTTTGACTCCTTGAGAAGCTGTCGCGCCAATAAATTTATTTTTATTTATTTAATATAATATCTACGAAAATAACTCCCAAAATGTTCATCAAAAACATTGTAGCCGTTTTCGAGAAAAATAAGCTTTTCCTTAAAGAATCACACATACCAAATGTGATGATAAGCGCTTTAGTCGTCTAGGATGTAAACAAGACTGACAGAATTTATTTTTTTAATGACCAAATATTCCGTCTGCAATGTCCCAGCAATAAAATTTGTTGGTCATTTGTAAAATAATATTAAAAACTCCTCAAAATCTTCGGCCCTAACACTCGAAACCAATAATTTACTCTTCAAAAATTATTAGTACTTGAGAATGTAAAGAAATGAATGAAATGAAAAGAGTTGTAAGTTAAAAAACATAACCGATTTCATAAATAAACATAAACCGATTCTTTTTTTAGTCCAACAACACGAATTTGGAATAGTTTACCCGTCGAGGTTTTCCCTTGCCATATCATTTATATACATAATAAGCATTGAAAACCAATGTTAATCGACACAAATTCCTCGTGCATTTCAGAAATTTGTCGCGAAGTGTCTAGAGACCTAAAAAATAAATAGATAAACATTTCAAAAACATTTAAAAAACATTTCTGAAAGAAAGAAACATTTCTGAAATGTTTTTTAAATGTTTCTGAAATGTTTAAAATAAATGTTTCTTTGGTTTGGACACACTTTGAGATATATAGGTATCATACATTTTTATTATTCGTTTAAAAGGCCTATCAATACCATTATGTATGAAATATAACATCGTTTAAATTTCCCCGCGGCTTCTCTTGGTGGCGCGCATTCGAAATGTCCAATTTTCCATGACGCAAGCCCATAAATCAGAATGAATTTGACCGAGGCATTGGTTGTGTTGGCTTTGAGGCCGCTGTGGTTTGTGGCCTATTCGCATAGAACGCCATAAAAACTGTAATGGCTTCAAAAAACACGATCTCGGTGGCCAGTTCACATTACCGAATAGTCCTCTCGGTAGGACAAATATGGCGACCGTTCAATGGGCGAAGCGCGCGGAACGTTGTCCGAACAGAAAACCCATTTTGATAAAACAATTTTATCATTTGCACGTGTTGTTGAACACCGTCCATGGTGATTTGGTGATTTAGCAAAACAGACTGAATAAATGACAACCAATTTGGCAGATGTAGCTTTGTTTTTCTTTTTTTTTTATAATTAACGCGTGCACAATGGACTTGTTTCCCTTTTAATGTATTTAAGTACACTACGCTACCATTAGATGAATAAGGAGGGGAAGGACAGAAGGTGTCGATTAACATTGGTTTTGAAAGCTTGCCGGGTTAAATATTCCAAATTCGTGTTGTTCGGTTAAAAAAATGAAACTCTATATTTCACGGTACCTTCGAAATTGAGGTCATGAGTGAACTGATGACCATTCCTTGCGTGACGAGTATTACGGAAGAAACTTTTAAGGGGAGGAACGCAGCTGGATACTTCGAGTCTACATTTCTTATAATAGTACCGATAAAATAAGGAATGGCATGAAACATTGCGTCGGTGTTCGACAGGGGCAGTTCTATTTCCTATCAATCTTAATGCTCCATTTTGTATTCTATCATGCAGATGAAGCGATGTTTCCGAAGCACTTGCCCAGAGGTGGGAGTTTAGGGCGTATAAACGCTTTATAAATTGTAGCCAGATAAGAAGGGGAAAAAACCTTCTTGCATCGATACAGAAAACCTTTACACTTAGCAACATTTTTGGCGGTCTCAAATATATGGTCGTTCCAACGGAGGTCGTCGTTGACACACATACCGAGTACTGAAAGCTTTTTTGGTTTCTTCGATGCAAGTGCCATTCATGGACAATGTCGTTGGGGGTATGTTTAGCTTTAACGACAGAAGACAGCATTGAGCTTTCGAAGCATTAAACTCCAACCGTTTTCTATTACCCCAATTGACAATGCTGTGTAAATCGGAGTTTAATAAGCTTATCATACGGCACCGTGCGATGGCACGTCCGAAGGCGAAGGACGTGAGTCGAACGAATATGAAAAACTGAGGGTAGAGTCGTCAGCAAAACAATTAAGTGGATTAGAAGTAACAGACAGAAGATCATTTATAAAAATGAGGAAAAGATTCGGAGACAAACCGCGGCCCTGGGGTACACCTTAAGCTGACTCTTAATCTCTTCATGGCTCTTAATGGGTCGGTAGGAGGAGGGGGAGGAGGGCTCACCTCTCTTAGGGACAGAAAAATGCTGTTTTCCATCTTCTAGGAAAGATGCCAGAAGAGTAGGAGCGATGGAAAAGCTTACGCAGTGGCTTTGCCAGTGTGGAAGAACACCTCTTCAGAAGAATCGGGGGTATACCATCCGGGCCAGCGGATTTGTGTATATCGAGATCTTTGAGAACTCTTGCAACTGTACGAGTGCGAAAAAAATCTGTCCCATGGAAAAATTTACATTCTCAAGTACAGGAGGGGCAACGTTGCTGTGAGGCAGCGTGGAGCTGGCAGCGAAATGGGCAGCGAGCAAGTTTGCATTCTCTGAAGAGTAAACAATTGGTTAGTTATTGTCGATGAGCGTTGGAACCGAAGATATTGACCAAGAATTTTTACTGCTTTTGGGACATTGCAGAATTTTTTGCCGTAATTTTTGGTCATGCAAAAATTTGGTTGTTTCAATAATTTCCCTCCCGATTTTCCTCTGTAGGGTTGGCTTTGTAAGATCGGAAACTTACTTTTTTCAGCCTGATAGCTTCTTTACACTCAGAGTCAAACCAGGACTTTTCTTTAGGCTTAATGCTTTTTTTTCTGTTAGGAATAAAAGCACGCATCCCTAGAAAAATCACATTTGTGATATTTTCAGCACTGGCATCAATGTCACTATGGAGGAAGCATAGTGACCAGTTGAAGTTCCGGAAAAAAATATTCAGGACGTCCCCGTTGGCTTTCTCGTATTGCCAAACGGTCCTGGTGGGGAGTGTTTCTTTAACTGGATGGGTGGAGGACGAGAAATTTGCTGAAATGACACAATGGTCCGAAGTGCAAGCAATATAATTCCTAACATGTAGAGCAAATTCTGATAAATCCGTATTTACGCCAACCTGAGTTTCAACTAATGCCAAAACAGCTGGCCTATGTTGACATACACGTGAAAATAATTCTTCCTTAAACCGCGAACATAGAAATAGCAGACACAAAAATCACACCATTTAAAAATACTTACATTCAAAACACAACTCTGACAATGTGAAGCTTTAACAAAATGGCCGCTATCAACTGTCAAAGTTCGGCAGTTCCTATTGGAAGACCCTTTATAATTGGTTCAAGTTGGCTGACGAACAATTTGTTAAACTAAGCATAAGGTTCCTAAAACAATAAAAGTTGTTCGAAAATTAAATAAAAAAAAAACAAGAAATAAAGCGATCCAAAAATGAAATATTTTGCGGTCAACCCAGCTAACCCCACAGGTGCAGGCGAAACATTCAAGTGGGAGAATTTTGGTTCTATTCCAGATCATAAAAATCTTCGGTTTTATAGTATATATAAGAAAAAAGACAGGAAAATTAGAAATAACCTTAAAAGAAAAATGTACACATAATGTTGTATTAGGTACAAGAATACTTCAGAGATAAAATTATGTTCACTGTTCTTCCTCCAATAAATCAAGTATACTAATCAATGGTAATTAACATTAAAAATAAGATTCAGTGGTTTCCACCATAAGCTTAAGCATACTTCGATGGATGCCATAAAAGCGGTTGCCTTCAGCTAAAGCTAAGACAAACAAGAAGTGCACGACTTATTCGATTAAATTACATTTATTATTCATACAACATCTGCTCGAGGAGCATTCAGATGAAAACACAAAGCTAAAGGAAGGACTGTCAGGATGTACCACATAACGACATAACACGAGTTGTAGATTCCCTTATGGTTTTGACTTTCGAGTGATAAACCATTACCAAATTACTTTGTGTGGGAAATAATTGTTCATCATGGTCTTGTGGGTGTTAGTAAGGAATAATTCTTTGGGTTAAAAAAAGCTAACAATTTTGGACATTTAGTAACACGATGTAGTTAAATAATTTATTTTGCGTTGAAAAATGAAAACCTAAACCTAATAACTCTTTCTAAATTATTTGTTAAATAATAATATCAGAAGCAATTTCTAAATAATTGAAAGCTTATTTAATTCTAAGCTTGTCCAAAAAGACATTTCTAACTTTGTTAGATAAAATGATTATATTTATGAATATGTTTAAAATTGTTTTCATTATGTTTTCTCTCGACAATTATTAATACATAAAATTATTTAACTGAAGTTTTTAAGAATTGTTTTGTTTTTTCAAAGTAAAAAGTAATTTCGAACTCTTCTTATGCAAACTGTATTTCATCAGAAAGCAATCTAACGGGTCCGCCAAATAACTTTTTTTTTTTTTTTAATGCTTCATCAACATCGAGTGTAACTTCGGCTGTGTGGCACGTAGCGCCGTTTTGTTGAAATCAAATGTTGCCAAACATTTTTGTTGTGAACAAAAATTCGTTCAACATGACCCGATAACGATCGCCATTCCTATCTCATTTTCGAAAAATGGCCCAATTATGCCTCTGGACCAAAATCCGCACCAAACAGTGACTCGTTTTGAGTGTATCGGCTTTTCAATGTTTGCGTGCGGGTTTTCTGTGCCCGAAATGCGACAATTTTGCTTGTTTACATACCCGCCAAGATCAAAATGAGCTTCATCTGAAAAGATGATTTTTTTGGCAAAATCGGCATCGATCGCAGGCAGTAATGTCGCAATATTTCTCAGCGTTGTTCAAGCGTATACACAACCATATTCGTTCAGCGGAAGGATAAAACTAATTATCTGTCAAATCAGACATGAGCTAGGTGTTACGATTCACGAAATAAGCACTAGTTAAAAAAATAAAAGACACGACTGGGTCGCACGTACTTGCTCCCGTGTGCTAATCCTTTTTAGGTACAGGCGTCTTTTTGACAAAGATTTAATTTTAATGTTTTTTTTGACGTGCAACTTCTTTAGAATCGTTTTGGGGTGAAGCTGCGTCACGATAAAGGGATAAACACATAAATATATAGGATTGTTAGCTTATAGAGTTTTTTAGTGTATTATCTTTCCACTTGTTGTTTAGTGCTTATAATATAATTTGCTAATAGAAAGATATAAAGGACTTTTTTCAGTTTAATTTTGGTATGGAAAAAATTGAACAACTGGCATAAAGATTCGTGGGAATCAGCAGTAGGGCAATAATGCTAGGTATAGGGACCTATATAGGTCCCAATAACAATAATTTACTTTTTGAAATCAAATTAATTAAAATAGCTGAATTATGTTTAATGGATCGATAAACGTATGATGTGGGTAGGTATTAATGGAATTTATTAAGGATATTATTTACCTATAATAAGGTTGGAAGGAAGGTAGGTACTAAATATAAGATAAACGTTCCAACTAATGTTAAGCGAGTATGTAAAGCGACAATATTAAAAGTTAACACAGTGGTTTTGTTTATTTATAGGAAGGTGTAAACTTTTGTTTTCTCGATTGAAATTTTCGCATTCAGTAGTAATCGAATAATTCTTTTTATTTGTTAGTTGTTTTTGTGTGTTTATCATAGGCTCATTATTTATTCTGTGTGCTTTTATGATGATGAAATGCTTTAAAATACGTAGGCATGTATGTAGGTTGTCACCTTCTTTAATTTGACTAATGGCTAGGGCTTAGCCGAGCAATATGAAATAAAATTTGGGGGAAAAATTTTTATGAAATCAAAAAAACACTATTCATATGTTTTGCTGTTTTATATTTTATGAATTTTTCATTTTAAAATCGTTCGACTAGTTTTTTTAAAAAAATGTTTTTTTTGAAAAACTTTTCGAAAACATATTTTAATTTTTTTTTGAGTATGTCAATTCAAAGAAATCTAAAGCTTATACTAGGAGAAAAATTTAAAAAAAATCTATTAAACCGTTTTCAAAATATTCAAAAAACAAAATAATTTTTTTAAAAGATTATTAAAAATTGAAAAAAAATGTTTTTTTGAAAATTTTAATAAGCAATATTATTTAAATCATAAAACAATATATATTTTGAAAATTTCATCAAAATCCTTCAATTAGTTAACGAGAAAGTCTGATTTTAAAAAAACCGGTCATATGGGAGGTACCGTTATAAAACTTTTTCTGAAAAATCCATTAAAACTCAAAGATAGATTTTGCATAGAAAACATCATTTTGGAAGTTTTATCAAAATCGTAGGAGCCGTTTTCGAGAAAAATAAGTTTTTCATTAAAAGTTATATGGCAGGTACCGTTAGTTTTGGAGCTAGAATGCCAATTCCAAAAACGGTCGGGTAGAGCACTCTAAAAATACTATATACCAAGTTTGAATCAAATCGGCCCAACCGTTTGGGCTGTAGATATCGATACGGACAGACAGACAGACAGACAGACAGACAAACGGACGGAATTTCCGGACCCTTTTTTTTTGACTTCTCTATCATCGTAATGGCATGTTTGATTGTTAGAATTTTTTAATTTTTTTTACGAATGCATAACTTGCCTTATAGTCCCTATAAATCGCAGTAAAAAACTTTAGATGGCGGATCCTTTATAAAATAATTTATTTTTCTGCATCGTAGTTTTAATATCGTAATAACACATACACAGGCAAAATTAACTCTCTTCCATCACCACTTATTTTTCCCTACAAGTCTATTAATTATGCGTTGGTGTAAATAATAATGGCTTTTGTTTTGATACAGATAATGCAAAGACCCTATATATGTTCCCCGTAAGTTTCAAAAGCTATTTTTAAATAATTACATACAAAAATCCTTGAATAATTCATAAAATGAAACTCTAAGAAATTATGTGGAAGAAAACTTTCTGAAAATATTTTCTTTTTTATTCTCACCAGGTTAAAAGTTTTGCAAAAGAAAATTTCAAGTATTAAAAAGTAATTTGAAAACTTTTATTTTGCTCCGTGTTTTCAAGAAGCAACGTTAAAGACGTTCGTCAATCATTACTGCTCTGGAAAATCGATCAATATCCACGGAAAAGTTCTTTGGAAATTTTTAACACAGTGAAATGTAAGGCACAAAGGATTGGGTTGTCTGTCAGTCGAGAAAGCAATCATTTTATTATTGACTGTAGTGCTGTAGACCGTTAGCTCTGCTAACAGGCTAACACTAATGACAGTGTTTTGTCAAGTGTCAGCTTTGATGTTCTTAGTAATCTTAACTGTAAGTAAGTACTTACATATTTTCTTTTTAAAAGTTTCTTTGCTGCCATCGTTGGTGTTTATTATTTTATTTAACAGGATATTAGGGTCAAGTGGCAGGGGTGATAAAGTGGAGAATTTTATTGATATTAACACGATTTAGGGGGCAATGAAAGTTTTGTTAACAATGTGAAGAATGTTTAATTTGTTTTGATTATAATCCTTTCAAGTAGCCAAGTTTAGTGAATTATTTTTAATTTATTTTTGCTATATTCATGTAATACAAAGGGTTTAGTAGTGCATATATGCTCGTAGAAGGAAACGAAGTTAAAAGCAAGAAACCAAAACATTAATCCTGTCAACATACAGAAGTTCAATTCTTTTTACTTTTTTTACTTTTAATTGATTTTTATTTTTTCTTTTACTTATATTTACTTAAATGCGAGACAAAAATCTTAAAACTAGCTAAAAATATCATCTTAATTAACTAACTGGCCCTATGCGGGCGCTCTAAATTAATCTTTAACTTAATTTAATTGCCTTTCGGCCTAAAAATAACTTAAATTTATCTAATATATTGGGGTTTTATTTTTCACCCAGAAAATGAAATAGAAAAACTGGATTATCTTATCGGGTAGTACTGACTTAAACTACTTTAAACTAACTTAAATAAACTAAAATAAACTTAAAATTACTTAAAATAAACCAAAAATACTTAAAACTAGAACAGCCACAGCAAGCTTTTTTGAATTTTTATATATTTTTTTTTTGGTGCCGCCGCAACTGCCTTACCTAACTTAAAAATAGAATAGATATATGTTGTCGGCCATAGGCGATATTTCGTCTGCCGACTGAAATATCGGTTTTTAACTGAGCCACCATAATTGGTGGACCTGATCACGGGCTTCCTTCCGATCCCGGTCGGGCACGGCCCTACTGAAACGGAGGCGCTCTGCTTCGCTCCCAGCGACTATGTCTCGGTCGTAGAGGAGCCGCCTATCGACTGTTCTGCGGCCGACGTGGTAGATCAACGGAATCGCCGATCTATCCTGAATCAGCCCTCGACTATCAAGGTATAGGAAATCTTCGGACGGGATTAAACCAGTCGAACGTGTGCTTTCAAAATATTCATCTTGGGGGTAGTAAGCCCCGAAGATTTGTCCATTAGTTGAGGTCATCGCCCTTGCAATGTGTCCGCGAATGAGCTTAATTAAAAAGTTATCTATCCTGTTTGTATTGGCCCCGTTGTATAGGACCTCGTTGGAATAATAGTGTTTGTACTCCGA
Organism: Platycheirus rosarum; assembly: GCA_963971375.1. Lineage (NCBI taxonomy): Eukaryota > Metazoa > Arthropoda > Insecta > Diptera > Syrphidae > Platycheirus > Platycheirus rosarum. The sequence goes on along the minus strand of OZ020509.1, from coordinate 129,011,237 downwards.
CTCTGGTGTTCTATAAAGACCGAGACAAGTGCGAAGGCACTGTCTCTCGAACACCCGAATCTTTTTCATTAGAGATGGTGCAACGTTGAACCACACAGGTCATCTATAGGCAATCATCGGCCTGATTAGGGCCATGTAACAAATCACTTTCACCCTGCTATCAAGGCGGCTGCTATAAAACAACCGTCTTGTCAGGGCAAAAGCTCCCCTAGCCCTGGTCAGAGCAGCCTCTACATGTCGATTGAAATATAGATACTGGTCCAACCAGATGCCAAGGTACTTTACTACACTTTTACTCGCCAGTGGATGTCCATGTGGCCCAGGGATCACTAGCTTGCGCCAGTTCTTTCTCGTATCCCTAGAGGCCCCAGACAAAGGGGTTCTAAACAGGATAGTTTCACATTTCTGGAAGTTAATTTTCAGCTTCCAATCATTACAGTACTTTTGAATTTTATCGAAATCACGTTGCAAGAGAATTCTGATGACTTCAACTTTTGGACCTGTTCTGTACGCAACTAAATCATCGGCATACGCAATTGCATGAGGTAGGCTCCCAATGAGATTGGAGCTCCCGAAGAGAATCGGCGAGTTCACCGCTCCCTGTTGCAGACCGTTTTTAATATCAAACGTTGTGGTAGATGTTAAATTGCCACTCTTGACAACAAACTTTCTACCATTAAGCATGTCATAAAGCATATATAGCAGTGGTTTACTTATGTCCCATCTGGTTAGCTTCAGATACAGACCTTCTAACCATACGGTGTCAAAAGCCTTCTCCAAATCAACCAGACAGGCACCCGTGCATTGATTTTTAGCATTGTTCCATTGGACAGCAGATACTCACTTAGACGCGGCATGAATTGTGTCATGTCCCGCCTTAAAGCCGAACTGGGTGTCTGGAATTATATTTTTGTCCTCGGCCCACTTGGATAGAGCTCTATTGATAACCTTTTCGAATACCTTACTGATACTCGGAAGAAGACTTATCGACCGGAGATTTGCCGGATTGGAATTGTCCGTTCCCTTTTTGGGGAGAGAATGTACAACTGCTGTCTTCCAACTCACTGGATAATATGCATTATTCAGCGCGTTGTTGAACAGTGTTGTGTATATGTTTATTGCTTCCTCAGGGAGATGTCGTAGTACTACATTGGGTATACCATCGACTCCTGCTGACTTCTTTTTCTTTAATGATGCGAAGATCATTTGTAGTTCGACCTTCGAGATGAGCAGGGAGAAGTTCAATTCTTCTCATCTGTCAATGGACGATTTCCCATCTTTACCTCAACGCATGCATGGAAAACAAAACTCAAACAGCAATGTTTATGTTCCTACAAGACAAAGTATGTGGGATAAGATAACACCTGTGGTGGATACTCCATTAAGTGCGAGTCTTATCAACAAACCAGCGTCATCTGCGTGTGGTGAGTTATTCACAATGGAAGAATTAAATACTCTTGTAATGGAGATGATTTCTAAATTAAGTTTATGTAAAACAAAACAAGACCAATTTCAAGCTATCGCACAGTTAGCTACTAAGTTTCTATATTCTAATGTCAAGTAATATGATAACTATTAACATGCTAGATAATAAAATTTCACGTTTAAGATGGCTAGGTCATGTAGAGCGAATGGACAACAATGCTCCGGCTCGCAGGATCTTCGATTCCATCCCAGAGGGTAGACGCAGTCAAGGAAGACCTCGCCTTAGGTGGCGCGCTCAAGTGGAGGACGACCTCAACCAACTTGGAGTGCAAAACTGGAGGCAGCTAGCCAAAGACCGAGTTGGCTGGAGAGGCATGTTGGTTGAGGCCCAGGTTCGTCCCGAACTGTAGCGCCACCTAAGTAAGTAAGTAAGATAATAATTTAAATATTATAACATTGAAAGCCAAAGGCATTCGTAATAAAAATATCGAATTTTTGAATTTTCTGAATCATGCATTGATGCAGCATTTGTAACGGAAACATGGTTAAGCTCAGATATATCTTTTTCTACTCCAAACTTAACTTGCCATCGCGTAGATCGAATTGATTAAATCGGTGGAGGTGTAGCAATTTTACTAAAAAAATCATTTCAACATTCTCTTTTGCCCGTTGTTAGAACTCGATATGTTGAAAATGTTGCTGTGGAAATAAAGTTAAGGAATCTTACAACCATAAAAATGATTTGTGTTTATTTTCCAGGAAAAAATTCATTTTAAAAGAGATTTAAGAAAATCGATTATAAGAACCGAAAATTATATAATTGGAGGTGACTTAAATTGTAGCCAGAGAGATTGGGGATGTATTCGTGCGAATTCATGGGGATGTTCTTGCTAGTATATCTTGTTTATTTCCGTATTCCATGTTGTTTCCGTTTAGTCCAACTTATTTTCCATCTGGGTCGAGAGGCTCATCCTCCGTTCTTGATCTTTTTATAACGAACATCCCTTCGTTTTTCAGTCAGCCTCAAAGTTTTAATGATTTGAGTTCTGATCATATACCTGTTTTTTGTAAAATTATTTAATCGGCTGAAATTAGAGAGCAGTACTTCTTGGACTTTAAAAATGCTAACTGGAGCCGTTTTAGGACAGAAATTAGATCCAAGTTAAGATCAACTCCTACTGATTTGGACAGAGTGTGTTCAAAAGAAGATGTTGATGTTCAAGTCAATGTCTTCTCCAACGTAATTCTAGAATCAGTTGAGTCTTGTGTCCCTAAAAAAACCAAAAAATGCCGGAATACATACTAGAATACATTCGTATAAGGAATTCTCTTAAGAGGCAATGGCAACGTTATCGGCTTCCACAGTACCGCATTGAAGTTAAATTTTACAACAAAAAAAAAATTTGCGGAGGAAATTAGTAAGTTTCGAAATAAAAATTATAATGAAAAACTTAGTAAGTTGGAAAAAAGTGCTAAACCATTTTGGAACATAGCCAAAATTATTAAAAATAAAAACAAACAAATACCTAATCTTATAAATGGTAATGAAATAGTGTATCGAAATTCAGACAAAACTAATGTTTTTGCATCAACATTTTTGAAAAACCATACTGTGTCGCAACACCTTAGCGATGATTCAATCAAGAACATTGTAATTCAAACTTTAAACACAGTTAACTCTCAAATAACTGAAACTCCTAGGGATCAGCTTATAACTAGAGGAGATGTGAAATATATTGTTTCAAACTTAAAATCTAAAAAGTCGGACGGGCTAGACAACATTAAAAATATTTATTTAAAAAAACTACCAAAGGCAGGGCTTGAGTTTCTTGCGTTTTTGATTAACGCTTGTCTTAAAACACAATACTTCACAATAAGTTGGAAATATGCTAAGGTTATACCAATTCCTAAACCTGGAAAACAAACCAAACTACCTACTAGCTATCGACCAAAAAGTTTGCTTAGTTGCATAAGTAAAGTACTAGAAAAAGTTCTCAAAGTAAAAATATTACGCATCGTTGATGAGTTCAATATATTTCCAAATGAACAATTTGGATTCAGGATGCATCACAGCACGTCCCATCAAGTTTTAAGAGTATGTCTCTTGGTAAATCGACTGGTCTTATTCTACTCGATATAGAAAAAGCTTTCGACTCAGTATGGCATGATGGTATTTTGCACAAGATGGTAAATTTCGGATTTCCCATGTATTTCTTGAAAGTATTTCAAAGTTTTTTGTCTAACCGCTACTTTAGTGTTTTCGTCAATAACAGTCCGTCAAACTATTATCACGTGAACCAGAGTGTCCCACAAGGATCAGTACTAGGTCCTTTTCTCTACAATATCTTTACATCTGATATACCAAGGCTACCAAAGTGTCAAATAGCTATATTTGCGGATGATACAGACATCTTTTCATCGCATGAATTAAGTCTTAACATTGAGACAAATTTAAGAAATGCAATGAATTGATGACCAACTACTATACAAAATGGAAAATAAAGCTGAATGTTGACAAATTACAAGCTATCTTTTTTAGCAGAAAGAGAAAGTCTTGTTATCTTCCAAACAATCAGCTCAACGTTAATTGCAATTGCAATTGTCAAGTGGGACTCATGTGTTAAATATCTTAGAATTTATTTAGATCAAAAATAGCAAAGATAACAAAATGATCATTCAAAAAGTTGTATTGTTGGATGTCAGGTGTGGGGAAAATGTACAAAAACTCACATTAATAAACTCCAAGTATCACAGCACAAGCTGCTCAAAATGATGCTTAACCTTCCACGATACCATTCCACTTCAGATTTACAGGAGAGGGCAAAAGTTGAAACGATTTCTTTTAGAATCAATAAATTAACTAGCAGTTTTTTGCTGAATTGTGAAACCTCTAAAAATTCACTCATTAATCAATTGATTCCTCAACCCTTTTCTGATGCTAATTGTCATTAGTTTTTGTTCAATATTTATTAACTTATTTGTTTTTTTTTTATATATCAATTATTTATTTATTTAACTGTTATTCATGTTTATATGGACTATATTACTTAATTGTTTATCTGTTTTATTGGTTTAAATGTTAAATTTATACGTGTTTATTATGCATTTATTATTATTATTGTTTTATTTATTTATTAACTTACATATTTAGTTATTTATATTTATTTATTATTTATTTATTTATTTATTTATATATTTATTCATTTATTGATTTATTATCTTATTTATTTATTATTTATTTGTTAAAAAGTTTATTTAATTATATATATATTTATTTATTCAAATTATTTATTTACTTATCTTATCATTACTCTTTACTAACCAAATACTAATATATTAAAATATACATAAATACTTATTTACTATTATTCTTACTAACTTGATATTTAATAACCTACTTCTTAACTAACTTTATGAAGTTTTACGTTTTATCCGAGTCAAAATGTACCTGCCCTTTTCAATTTGCATTGAAGGTTTTTTTTTGTATTTTCCTTCAAATTTAATATCTTAACTTTATCTAATTTCAATATTAATTAATATAATTATTCAGTAGAAAGATATCATAATGTAATATATCAAATCTCTGTATGTAAACTGTGCGGTAGCATACCAAATGTAATTATTATAAATACGAAAAAAAAGATCTATCTATCATTTTTATCTATATTTTGTGTCTTAACATATCTTAAGCAATGTGAATGTGCAGGCTTGACGATTTATTACCCACTCGGTATTGCTCGGGTATACCATACATTTTCGAAAAAAAGTACCCCGAAGGGCGCCACTTAGTTATCAAAATAGCCTTACTTACTCCTTACAACATCTGTCGTCAAAATCGGACCATAAATACAAAATTTCAAAAAAATGACCCAGTGCCATCTAGTTGGTAGTTTATATAGCCTAAATTACTCACTAGAACATTAGAAAACTTCCAGTGAAAGCCCCGTCAAAATCGGTGCTGCCGTTCACAAGATTAACGGTAACAAACAGACAGCCAAAAATTTTAAAAATTGTATTTTTGTTATATGCACGCACGTATCTACTGTATAAACTTTTATATGCATCTTGTAAAAAGCTGTTAATTTGATTTTAAAAAAAAACAGACATATAATTTTTATTTATTTATTATTATTGCTAGCATAAACCTGGCACTTTGCTGCCGCTCTGATTGTTTATATTTGGAACGCCACCTGAAGGGCATTATTCCAACCAAGCATGGGATCAGATGGATTTATTTCCCCCTTTCTTACAGTAGTTCATTATTTTGTAATTTTCTATTGCTCTTTCTTACAAATTAAAAGTGGCGGCAAAGTTATATCAGTTATTCCATTGTATTTGAGAAGCACGGATTGGCAAAATGATTTGGAAAAAGTTAAAACCCTATTTGTTGAATATAACATACAGAATCCCATATTATTGGGTGATATGAATGTGCATTGGGCAACCTACAACAAGATTAAGATTTAGACGAGATCTATCAATCAACATTTACTGACAAGAGGAGACGAGAAAGGCAATTTCACTTATGAGTAATAATGGAAAATCGGTTAATGATATATGTGCGTTATCACAGGAAATATTACTAAATGTTGAAAGATTTAACGTCGAAGAAGCAATTTGGTCGAATCACCTGCCAATTAAGCTGAGCTTAAAACAAAATACTGTTGTTTCTGAAATCGGATTTAAAAGTCTTTTGCCAAAACTTAAATGGAAGGAAACTGAAAAGACATTTTACCAACAAAAACTAACCACAAACCTACAAAATCTTAAAACACAAAGTTAGATCATTCAAATAAGTGATCTCGTTAATATCATCAAGAAGTCAGCAGCACAGGAATGTAAGTAATTCCCAATACGAAGCAGGAAGAAAAAAAGCTTACAAACTATTAAACACATACCGAAAAACAAGAAATGATGATGATAAACAAAGATATTTAAGAGCACAAAAAGATTATAAAGTTGTTTGCAAAAATAGTAAAATACTGTGAAGTTTTGGCCTGGGGTTCGACAAATAAAACTCAATCAAAATTCCAAAATAATACAACAAATCTCTTTATTTTATAAAACACGACGTCTTTCAGTTTAAATAACACCAGTTTTAACTTATTCACAATTCAAATACGTTTTTGTAATTCAACACTTTTTATTTAATCTCAATTCAATTACTTTTTACTAACGCTTCCAGTTGTTAGCAATTCCACTTTCGGAAATTAACTGAACTTTCAATGCAATCTACTCTTGTATTTATACAAGTTTACAAGCTTCTGGGAGCTTCTGTCTGGTTCTGGCACAATCTAAGCTTTCGGTACTAATTCGAGTCTCGAATTAGTACTTCAAGTTCCATTTAGTACTCAGTTAAAACATATTGCAAACATGTAGCATACTTTTAGGGATATGGTTGTTATATAAAATAAATGTTAGTTGTTGTACGCAATGAATCCAACAGATGTCGTTAATTTACAAAATGTATCCTCCGAATATCTAAACTTGTTGCCACATCACAATACTATACTACCAACAAGTAGATTTCAGAATTAACACCGTTAGAGACAGCTTTGTATATACACTGCATACAGTACTATCATGGAGCATCATTTTTTAGTTCTGAATCAAGTCGCAATGAGGCGTGCTGAAATTGCGTAAAGAAATCGGTAAAGGTTCTCGTCTCCACTATTTAGAGTTAGTTCTGAATCAACCAGGAAGATGGCCAGACGAAAAATTACCACCATGAGAGTACTAAGAAAATGTATATACAATGAGACAGTAAGGATTGGTGGAACCTAGTAAAGGAAATAAGAAACAAAGGGGAACAGGTATACAACGATATAAGTGCGATGCAGTTCAAAACTTATTACAAAAATCTTCTAAATCCAAATCAAGTAGCCACTAACATTTTATATGTGCCTAACTTTGTTGAGGACCCGAATTTGGACAGACCGTTTTCTCTAGATGAGCTTAAGCTAGGGTGTCCATAATGAAAGTAGAAAAAAAGAAAAAAAAATTCAAAAAAAGTTCAAATGATACTACCCCCCCCCCCCTCCCCAGCCAGGCTTCTTTGTAACTCACTTACTTTAAGATGAACGATTATGAACACCGTAAACTTGATGATTTCCGTGTATTGCGGAAATAAATTTTCATTATTTGTAAGCGTTGCATGGTGATTAGTATGACAGCTAGTTTGACAGTTATCCAAATCCGAAGTTAATCTACCTATACCTCTAAAAAAAACACCCTTTTATTTTCAAAATAAGGGCTTGACTTTCGACTCTTGAAACTCTTTTTAAACGTGTTAATGTAGTTTTATTTGAAAAATTATTTTGATGTTGAAATTTCAAAATTGAAGCAAGGAAGGGAACAAATTTTGTAGAAAAAGAGACTAAAAAGAGGACATGTAAAAAAAAGAGGACAAAAAAGAATTTTATAAAAAAAGAGAGTGTAAAATAGATCTGAATTGAAAAAGAGAACATTTTCTCTTTAAAAGAGATGCTCTGGAAACCCTAGCTTAAGCATATGCTCAATAACGATAAACTGAGCAAAGTACCTGGAGAAGATAGAATAACGTATGAATTTATTACAAATGCATGCGATGAATTTCTTGAGGATATAGCAGAATGTTGGATGAATGCAGGGTGGAAGAATCTTTTATGAAGTCGATAATTTGCCCGATTTTTAAAAAAGGTGATTGTAGTGATCCCAGCAACTATAGAGGCATTTCTTTCATGAATTGCATAGCAAAAACTATGATGGGGGTACTAAATGAAAGGTTATACAGCTGTTGAAAGAAATAATATCCTTACCGAATACCAGGCTGGATTCAGAAAACACTCTACAATGGATAATATTTATAACTTGGCTTCAATCGTTCACATCAAGTTCGCAGAAAAAAAAGAAAGTGTACGCATTCTTTGTAGATTTAAAGGCAGCTTTTGTCAAAATCTCGAGGCAATTATTGATGTTTAAGCTACGTGAAATGGGAGTTTCCACAAAATTTGTAAATCTGCTGGAGAGTGTATATTCTAACACACAATCTGCAGTGTGGACAGGAAAGGAGATGTCAGAATATTTGCAAACACATTTTGGGGTGACGCAGGGATGCTTGTTATCGCCACTTCTTTTTGCACTTTATGTCAACGACTTACATGAGCACATAGGAGGAGGACTAAATGTTAAACAATTAACGATACGAATTTTGCTGTATGCTGACGACATGGTAATCTAATCTGTTATGCAACAGATGATAGTTTGTTTGGAAGAGTACTGCGATAAATGGAGTCTGGAAGTTAACCTTTTTAAATCAGAAATGATGGTTTTCCGAAAGGGTGGTCGGTTATCAAATCGAGAAAAGTGGATCTTCAAAAGAGAGGAAATTCGTATTGTGATGCACTACACTTACTAAGGTGTTCTTCTGACTCCAAAAATGAGTTTTGCAAAACATGTATAGAAAAGAAACACAGCAGCAAAGAGTAGTATCAACGCCACATGGAATTGTTTTCTTAACAAAAAGGAATATAACCCTTAGCGCAAAATGGAAACTCTTCTTGGCAGTATGCAGAGCTATTCAAACTTATAGCGCTCAAGTCTGGGGATTTGGAATGTTTGAAGAGGTCGATAAGCTACAACGATATTTCCTTAAAAAAAAATTTAAATTGCCGTCAAACACTCCTAGCTATGCCTTATCACTTGAGACTGCAGCAGAAGATGGACATTTTTTCACATTGGATCTACACCTTAGATATGTCAAAAAAACAATGTTTAAATATAGGCTACCACATAAACTCAGTCTAATTCTTTTGGAAAAACAACTCTTTTGGGTGAAAGAAATAAATAATATGGGAAACAGATTCGGCGTACACTGGGACCAGACCATATGTGAAATAGACTGGAACATTAAGATCTTACAACTTCTCGATGGACTCAAATTAGAGGTTCGCCACGAAATAGAACGGAGAGCGAGGAAAAGTAGCATAAGAATTTACAAGTCCTTGGATTACTCGCAAGATTAAAATTATATTGATGGAGATTTAAACTTAAGTAAAACAACTTGGATTTTTAAGGCTAGGTGCGATCTCAATCACCTCAATGGAAACAGATTTGGAGGACAGGAGTTATGCAGCATGTGTGATATGATGGAAGAAGAAAACATTCAACATTTCCTCGGAAGATGCCCCATCCTTAGGGAATTCAGATTACGATACTTTGAAAAAGCAATGTTGAATGAAAACGAACTAATAACAATTCTTAATGGTGGAAACGTGACAAATTGGAACAGATTAGCAAATTATATCATTGTGGCAATATCCTATAGAAAAAAACTTTTAACAGAATTCAAATAAATAAAAATAGAATCAAACTTGCTTTTTATGCTTCTTATGTAAATAAAGTAAAAGATAAAGTAATTACTTCAATACGAAAAAAGTACAATACAATAATATCAATAGAAGTTATCAATTACCCAACAGACGACTTTTATGTCATTGTCGTAAGGTTTTTGTTTTTTTAATTTTCATTTACTTTGAATTGAATTATAAAAAATCTTAAAATATGTAAAAAAAGAAAAAATGAAAAATAAAAAAATCAACTTCTACTACTACTTCTACTATTGCTCTTTCAAACACATTTCCTGGTGCGACGTACTGGAAACAAATTTTACTATGCCTATATCCTTCCGGTAAGTGCAGGCAATAAACTGACAAAGTTTCATTGCAATTGGATAAACGGTATGGCAGCGCATTAAATACAAACAAACAAACAAACAGATTTTAATTTTTTATATATTAGAAGATTATTAAATTACATAAAATATATGTTTACATCGGGTTTTCCCTTTCACTAATCATCGAACTGACATTGTCACATTTCATTTTCATCTTGGTAAAATACACGAGCGAGCAACTTCTGAAAATCATAAAAAAATGAAAAGGAATTTAAGAAGAGTCAAAGTCTCTCTTAAGACAACGATAATTCTCCGAGTGACTCGAGAGACGGACACACTCCCGAAAACTCTGTCCATTGCAACAAGCCGGCTCCGCGGCGTCTCAGGGTAAATATTGAACGGAAGATAGCGACCGTGCCTGTCGAAATGTGTGGCCAAGTAATCGATAATTCTTTAACAAATAGACTTAGATCAAATTGCCCGAGGTGGACTTACGACCCACATGAGCGGGTCAAAAGTGTCATCTGCAGGTTGAGATATATTGGGCAAATTCCAGACTTTCCGCTTAATCAGCAAACATTTAATCAACTACAAAGGTACGCTACAGCAGCGAAAAATTACTTGATGTCAGAAAAAGTATGTAAGGAAAACCTAGATAGTCAATTCCTGCGTACAAAATTTCTCGGTCTTTTGCTGACTTTAAATTTGCTAATTTTGCCTCGACAGTTGGGCCAGAACAATCAAAAAATTTAGTCTGCGTAAGATGATGCCAGAATTTGTAATTTTCCTGGTGATCACTTTACGCAGGCTGAAAATTTAATGTGATCACATGTGACTATCAGAAACGTGACTGTCACATATCACCTTAGCCGATTTCACCCCTTAATGTTTTGATTGTGACAATCACTTATCATATATATATCACCTAAGCCGATTCCACCCCATATTCACTTAGGCAGACGCACGAAGAACAGACATACCACCATAGAAAAAACAAACAAGAACGACAACTGAGAGGATAATTCTCTCTTTGCCTACAAACTGAAAAAATGCCCGTTCAGTGACATATGTTCGTCTACTTTTTCGGTTGTTTTAAGAAAACTGTCAAACTTTGAAGAGCGGGGATGAAATCTCTCAGAAAATAATAAATTCGCTCAAAAGTGTGGAGGAAAATAGGGAAACTTTTAAAACGTCAAAAAAATTAAAATTTAACTAAACGAAATGGATCAAATAAGTGCAGATGAAATAAAAGTTGTGATGGAAACCATTTTATTAGGCCATTGTAAGGTCATTTTATTATTTACTTTGCATTCAACTTTACAATTTTTTTTAATTTAAAATTCTTCAAATACGAATCCTTTACAAAACGTCAAATTTAAAATGTACTTTTGAGTTTGACAGAACTCATATTTTCTCCCCCAAGAATTTTTTTTTGTTTAAAATAGGGAATTAAGGGGAAATGTTTTTCTCTCTCGTGACATGTCTCTTCTCCGGAAAACTCTCGAAAATGTAAGTAAACGAACAACATTTGTGTAAAATTGTGCAAAATAGTCTGTTTTAGGGAGTAGACGAACACAACTTGTATCGGTCCCTGTTAATTTCTTAGGGGACTACTAATACGTCTGCATTTCTGTTGGCACGAAACGTATGGCTGATTGGCTGCTTCTCACACGTATTCACATACACAAAATAAAATTTCAGGGTTTCCAGGGCATGGTCGGTACGGGTCGCAGTTTTTTTTTTCTTTTCTCTATGCCTACCACAAAGAGCACGTGCCCCTCTTCATTATTTTTCTCTTTTACTTTAGCCTACTAAATGTAATTTGTGCATAAGTTGCACCTCAGTTTTGTTAATTCTGCCGCAGTTATAACTTCGTTCGCCACAACGCCACCACCACTCATTCCGTAGAGCTTAGAGTAAAAGGCTTGTAGTCAAACAGTTAATAAAGTTTAAATCATTAAAACGTTTAATTTAAGTGTTTTAAGTGTTTTTTTTTATATATGAAATCGACCCAAGGAAATGATTCTAAACAAAGATCCAACAAGTAGAACGCCAGAACTCACGAGTGCTCCCTGCAATTACTAAGCGTGTCGGACTTTTCTGCCAGAGGGTCGGGGCTCGATTCTGAAACACTTCCTTCTGCGAGGAAAAGAAAAGTCCTGCAAGATTAAATTTTGTCTTGAAAAAGGACCACTAATGTAGACATTCGGACTCGGTTGTAGATTGAAGTTTCCCTCATCTCTTGCACGCTCACAACATAAACAGAAAGGGTCGGGAGTATATGTAAGTCATTATGTTTTGGCCAAGTATCTTATAACAAGCTATAAGTTGTAAGTAATATTTTATTATCAGATCTTATCTCTCTAATGATTTGTCGCGCCAAAAACAACAAAAAATTGGTGCTCAAAGAGCAAATGTCACAATGGGTTTGTTCTTGCGGAAATGACGAGAATTGGCCAACATAAGCTCATTCAATTTGATTATTTTTTGTGTAAGATTTTCGCAGGTCTTTCGTAAACACCCGCAAGCGACCGGTGTCATCAAAGTCAACGTAACCCCTTTTGCTGAATATATGCGGCAAAACGAGTAAAATTCTTTTGGATCCGTGAATTCAAAAGTTATTACAGAAATAAATTTTTATTAATTTTTGTGTTTTAATCCTATTTTTACTTACATAACTTACGTAAAATAAATAAATAATTCAAAATATCCATATAGATTGCTATTTACTCACCTTCAACTTCTGAAACTTTCCTTCGGACTCCTTGTCACCACTGTTCTTATCTGGATGGAACTGCAAGGCCAGAATTTTAAATTCCGCCTGAATCTGCTCAACCTAAAATAAATAAAACAAGAAAAAAAAAACAGAATAATTAAACTCTGATACAACTAAGGGGATTTTAATTTGCATTTAATTTTGAGCTCTAAAATGCTTTTGAGATCCTTTAGGATTTTGTTCATGACTGCAAAAACAACACGATAATGAATACAAATTAGTTTAAAAGTCTTTTTTGGGATAATTACAACAAATACGCCTCAGGTGATTATATGAGAAACACTTAAGCCCTCACAAAACAGGAAATAAACACCTTTCCTTGAAATCACCTTTTTTATATTTTACGACTAGACAGTAAAAAAAGATTTTTTTTTTTTAGAAAAGAACAATTGACTTTATTGAAATTCCCAAAAATATTTTGGTCCGCAAAGTGAACATTTTATTTGACATCAAATAGAACTGCTAAGGATACCATTCCTGGATAAACAAATTATAACCAAACATCCTTTTTCGAAAAACGAAAACACTCACAAAAGCTTCGTTTTTCAAAAATAACACTAAACCTTTTTCCATCTCCAAACCACATTAAGGAAGAATCAGGACCTTTAAACGGAAATACAATATTCCTAACATGAACCATGGGAAAGGACATCCTTTTATATCCTGCATTTGTATATATTTACCTCCCACATCCTGAAAATCAAACCAACAGAAGCGATGATGTTCCATAGAAAGTAATATTAGATTTTTGGAATTCCATCGGAAATAATCATTTATCACACACAAGTTGTTGGAGCAGGACTAGGAGGAGCCATGTTTTTTTGAGATTTCGATAAATTTCGTCCCAAACTCGAACGGTCAAGGAAAACTCAAGTTTCCGTTGAAATTAAATAGAAAATCTATTTTAGTATCTTATTATTGCCAAAGAAGAAAAATGAGTCTCTGACACGCCTCCTGATTTATCTTCGCCTAAAGTTCTAGTGGTCATAAGAAGGGGTTTGTCGTAGATGGAACCGAGGATGAGAACGCGAGGGGGTGACATCAAGTGCTGTTGATATACATAAAACCCACAAGTTAATGGATAGTTGATGACAATGACGGGCATGACTATGATGAAATTTCCCCAAAGTAAACTAATATTGGTCAACACAATGAGGCAATTCTAATGCTGACACTCATATCCTTTGCCGGCAGGATGCTTTGAGCCCCAGATGTGATGGGGATAAACTGATTTCAATGGGTGGATGTTGCTTATCAAGGATGTGGTTGTTGTGCGGAATTTCTAAGGTTTTCGCTGTAGATGACATATAATTTTATTTAGTAAGTTACTATTGTGGCTATTATTAAAATTGATGGGATAGAAAACTCACACATCAATAGTTTGTTTGTGAAGATGAATTTCCCAGAAATTATATTGTTTTGATGTTAGAAAATATGATAGAAGACTAAGTAATTACGTTTGTATTGGTTAAAAAATAATATTTAAAATAAAGAGTGTTTTTTTTAGACGTGTGGTTTTCAATAAGAAATGTTACGCATATTATTTAATGCTATGGCCAAGAATTTAGCTTTATTATAAGGATAAAGGTTTGCCATTATGTTTTAAAAATGATTCCTGGCAAATGGCCTTTGCAGCTGGCTTGAATAAATTCCAGCCGAGAGGCCTAATTTTGGACCACTTTTTGCAGCAATTGGGGCCCCTATGTCAGCAATAACGCGCCGAATATTCTCTTCCAAGGCGTTGGCTTATCTGTGTAAACAAGCAACTTCATATAACCTCACCAAAAATAGTGCAGTGGTGTTAAATCGTATGATCTTGGAGGCCACGCAACAGATAATGCGCTCACCAAAAGTTTCTTTCAATAAATTGATTGTTTCGTTGCCTGTATGTCATGTAGCGCGGTCTTGTTGGAACCAAATATCGTCCACATCAACATCCTTCAATTCAGGCACGGAAAAGTCATCATGGCTCTATTGCGTTGACTGTAACATTATGGCCGGTTTCATTTTTGAAGAAATGTGGACCAATGATTTCCTCTGCCCATAGAGCACACCAAACAGTGACTTTTTGAGAATGTAATGGCGTCTCAACAACGGAGTATGATCACTCTAAATATGATCCTGGTCTCTAAAGTTTGGTCAGAAGAAAGTATGCCTGATGAATGGAACCTCAGCATCTTTTGCCCGATCCACAAGAAAGGAGACCCTCTAAACTGCGCCAACTATAGAGGAATTAATCTCCTGAATATCGCCTATAAGATCCTCTCTGCCGTACTATGTGAACGCCTAAAACCTTTCGTCAGCATGATTGCCCCTATCAGTGTGGTATCAGACCAGGAAAGTCCACAATCGATCAAATGTTCACGCTACGGTAGATCCTGGAAACTACCCAAGAATATCAAATCGATACCCACCACCTCTTTATTGATTTTAAGGCCGCGTACGATAGCATTTATAGAGACGAGCTATACAGAGCCATGTCAGGTTTTGGCATCCCCACAAAACTCGTCGGACTGTGCAGGATGACGATGGAGAACTCTCGCTGCTCCGTCAAGGTTGGTAATGATCTCACAGAAGCTTTTGACGTCAAAAAAGGATTCCGACAAGGTGATGCGCTTTCGTGCGATTTCTTCAACTTAATACTTGAACAAATTAAAAGAAACTCGGAAGTCAATTGTATTGGGACAATTTTTTTCAAGTCTGTATAATTGCTAGCATACGCTGACGACATAGACATCATTGGCAGAACTCGGCGAGCTGTCACTGGAGCGTTTGCTAACATTGAAACTGAAGCCGCTAAGATGGGACTAGCAGTCAATGAGGCCAAAACGAAGTACCTGATGGCCACAGAGACACACAACACCGGCGGATTGGACAAAACATCACAATAGACAGGTACAACTTTGAGGTAGTTAGGGACTTTGTGTACCTCGGATCCGCTATAACATCTGACAACAACATCTCGTCAGAAATAAAGCGAAAAATTACTCTGCCCAATCGCTGTTTCTATGGGCTATAATATATATATATATATATATATATAATAAGACCCTAATCATCCCATTCCTGCTATATGGCGCCGAGGCATGGACTCTTATCTAAAGCGGATGAAGATATCCTTAGTTGTTTCGAGCGTAATTTTCTTCGGAGGTTAACGGGCTTTAGAGGAAAAGGTTCAATCAAGAACTATACGAGCTTTACAGCGACATTGGCCTGGTCAAAAAAAATACGCATATCACGTTTAAGATGGCTAGGTCATGTAGAGCGAATGGACAACAATGCTGCGGCTCGCAGGATCTTCGATTCCATCCCAGAGGGTAGACGCAGTCAAGGAAAACCTCGCCTTAGGTGGTGCGCTCAAGTGGAGAACTGTAGCGCCCCCTACACAATTGTTAGATTCAGTCTTGACTCGGTTTTCAGTTTTTTCAATTAATATTAAACATCTAATATATAAAAATTAAAATTTGTTTGTTTGTTTGTTGTTTTTTTGTTCGTATGTAAATGTAATGAAACTTTGTCAGCTTATGGGAAGGTTAAAGGCATAGTAAAATAGACGTCCAGTAGATGGCGCGCATTGTGGATTTGAAAGAGCAATAGAAAATTAATCTCACGCCATAAAGAGTATTCATAGCATTGTTCAAATAATTCTCTACAGTTTGCGTTACACAAGAAATTTCAAAATATCGAAAGACATGTATTTCCCTACGAAATTAAAAAAATGGTATTAAAAATTGAAAAAAATCGTTTTTGAAAATTTCAATAGGCAATATTATTTGAAGATAAAACACTACCTATTTTGAAAATTTCATCAAAATCCGTCAAAGTCTGATTTTTGAAAAAAAAAACCGGTCATATGAGAGGTACCGTTATAAGACTTTTTCCTGAAAATTCCATTTAAACCAAAACATAGATTTTGCATAGAAAAAACTATTCAGAAAGTTTTATCAAAATCGTAGAAGCCGTTTTTGAGAAAAACAAGTTTTTCCTTAAAAATCTTATGGCAGGTACCGTTAAAAGCTAGAATGCTTATTCCAAAAACCTCTCTGTAGGACGTCATAATAATACTGTGTACCGAGTTTCAACCACATCGGTTCTCCCGTTTAGGCTCTAGGTGCTGATACAGATAGACAGACAGTCGGGTTAGACAGACAGACAGAATTGTCAGACCCACTTTTTCGACTTCTCTATGATGGTAATGTCATGTTTGATTGCTAGAATTTTGTTTTATGAATTCATAACTTGCCCTATAAGTAGTCCCTATAATTGCCTAAGCCTAAGATTTGCTGTAAAGAAATTAGTAAAATCTAGTAGTACTGGCTCTACACTCTTATTTCTTTTTAAAGTTAGATTTCAGATAGGAAACATCATCATTGGTCAGATCAGCCGTTTATTTTCTTTATTAAATCAGTGTTTGATTCATATTTGTCCTGTTAGATTACTGTGCTTGCACGTGCCCGATGTATATATAAGTTCGTGTCGGACTGCTAGAAAGGTCGGGGATCTTCTCCGTAACACTTCCTCCAAATTACAAATTCTACGAGAGTAAATTCTATTAAGTTATTAGTTTTAACTTATTATAAGATCTTTGTTATGGCTCTCTAAAGAGCTGTGGTGCTAAAAATATTTAGGTATTTTTGAAAGTCAGACAAAGTTCACCTAGTAGTACCGAGTATACGAAAATAAAACAGTTTGCGCGTCTTCACTCTTGAGTTGGTGAAGTGGCGTCATATAGAATGTAAGGACATAAATGCTAGTCTTTCACAAGGAAGTGTTCTTGCTGACCCCATGTTATTGGTGCCTTATACTCAAGATATACCTCAAAAAGAAGATGTCATACTAGCCACATTTGTTGACGATACGCCCAAAATTCGATTTACACAGAGACTTATGTATGGAAGCTGTCAACCAAGAAATACAAAATCTTATCAACTCTTTCAACCTTAAATTACTTTTTAAGGTCTAGGAAATATCCTGCATAATGAAAGATTTTTAATGACCGACAATACGGCCTTCGAAACAATACGTCAACTGGTGATCTGATGGCTTATCTCAGCGAGAGTGGGACAGATATTAACTTTGTTTTGGAAAAAGTAAGATTATTGCACTCGATGTTTCAAAGGGATTTGATAAAGTCTCTCTCTTATATCGAAAAGAAGAAACTTTTTTCGAACCATTCTACACTATATAAATGCTGGTATGCCTCAGGGCTCTGTTCTATCCCCGAACCTCTTTTTCATTTTTTAAATGATCTCCTGTCTGCAACTTTTAATCCGCAATTAATTGTTTCGTGGGAAAAAGTAACATTCATTTCTACATTCCTCTTCTTAAAATATTCAACTTACTCATGGTTCTAGGAATGCTCATCTGTTTACTCTTGAGTCCAATTTTGATCGTACTGTCAAATGTGAAATGTTCTACCCAGTTCTGTATTTCTAACAGATTGAGATACCAATGAAAACCTATCGTCTGATTTCGAAATGTGGTGATTAAGACTTTCCTTCACAATTGCCCGACTTACCACATCCAGCCTTTGTGAGGAGTTATTTGAGTCACAAGTTTTTGTCAACAAGCCACGGACTCTGATAGAACTCATGAAAAAAATATTTCACATGGAATGGCTCCTATTCAGCCCGATAGCATATGAAAAGTAATGGCTTTGGGTTTCCACCTTTTGAGCGATGTCATGTTCCACAACTAATCAAAACAAATTGAAATGGTCCGAATTAAATGAAGAATCATTTCTCGATACCTTAAATTATTATTATTATTGTGGCCCACCCTGTACTTACTTAACGATTAGAGCTTTATCGGATACCAATTTAAAAGACCAACAAAATGTTTCAAATTGGCTGGAAATTTGTTTATTCTTTCTTAAATGTAATAAGATACGGTTTAGAGCCAACAATGAGGCCACAATATTGTATCTTTTTGCAAACTTCTTTAATTTTGTTAAGAGCGCATAACTTCGTTTATATAACTCAGCGTCAGCCATCCTAATTAGCTGAGTACATAAATCCATAATTAATATTATCCACCTTTGATTACACTCAATAAACATTACCTTCTACCCAAAAAATTCTTTAATTAATAAAATGTTTGCTTTAGGCCGCGGTATCGGAATTTTCTTGTTGATTATAAAGGCTAATTGACGTGGAAGCAATTTTCCTGGATGTTTATTTGTTTTGCGCGCACAAGCTGCCGCTTTTTTTCTTTAATTAAAAAATACTGTTTACCTTTGCATTGAAAGTTTATTTCAAAGATGAAACATTTTTACAGTGCAGAACTTAGTGTTACCGACAAGTTCCAGTTCCTCATGTCAGGTTGTCAGAATAAAATTAGAACTTTCTCATAATTGAATATTATTTATTTGGATTATAAGCTTAAACTAATCTCACCTAACTCTTTTCAATGCAAGGTATTGTCTAAGTCTTTTTATAACTTGTGGATATGGGAACACCATTCATAGGATGTATTCAAGAAATTAAACATCCAACTGAACTCGTCGCGAATGAGCTTGCGAAATAATACATGAATTCAACACCATCCTGGAAGTCCTGCGGCAGAAACAAGTTGCAGCTAATAGTCATAGGGAATGGACTCCCTTATGTCTCTCAATGAACACATTGTTCCATCTGATCCTAAAAATAAGCCCCGATAAGTACTTCCACAGGAATACAGTTTTTTCACCATCGATACCAAGGAAGAAGATCTAAAAACTTTTATTTACACTCTGATTAAAGTAAAATTAAATTGTGCAATACATTCGTTATTTTATTTCCCTGGAGGTGAATACCAAACCCAAAGATAAAAATATCCAAGGAAATACGAAAATTCTGGATAATTTCATTTTTGTTAATATTTATTTTGGACGGGGAAATACCCTACAGAGCATTCTCATCAGATCTCTTTTCTTTGTGTTTTCTAGAAGTTTTCCAAGAGAATTCCTAAGCAATATTATGCAAATCTGGCATAAATCTGTGAACATCAATAATTTGGAAAATGTTCTCCAAAGTCCTTTGAAAGAGGCATTTTAAAATGATAAAACAAGTCATCCGGCCAATCTATATCTCTTTTGTGAGTTGGTATAGTTACCCCCTTTTCTTCACCCATCATCCTTTGGGAATACGTAATCTAAATTCAATTGCTTACCTTGTTTACGGCTTTTGGTATTCAGCATGTTTTATGCTCCATCTTATTTGTTCTAACCTAATTTGAATTTTTTAACCTTCCTTTACATTCACCTTTACCTTTACTGAAGACCTAAGCACCAGAATGGTGTGTAAGATTCACAGATGTATGTTCATCATAATTCCGATTGCGTGAGGGGGTATGTTTTTTTTTAAGAAGTGAGAACTCAAAACTTCAGGGTTGTACAAATGTATTTTGTTATTTGCTTTTGGTTTGCTTAAAGCTCAGCTCTGTTCTGTTTGTGGAAGCTTTGTAAACAGCACTCTTCGATGCCGGAAATATTTGGTGCAACTGCAACTGTCATTCTTCTTTATTAAGCCACAAGCTTGTGTATATATGTTGTATCCCTATTCCGTCGATTAACTGAAAAAAGCGAACAATCGTCCAATTCTTTCAGTCAAATTAAGCGCCCGCTTTTTTTTAACGAAAATCTGCACAAACGCATGCGAGTTATTTGAAGCCCGTAGTGAATGTATTACAAAAATTTAAAGTGCGTATCCAATGATGGTATTTTGACTTTGAAACCCTCGAGCCTTTTTTTAATTTTTGATTTTGTTTTCGTTTTATTTCAATATTTCGTTGACTTGTTTCGTAAAAAATTGCTCAAAACCGCTCTACGCAAGTTTTGAATTAGTGAGATAGAGGTTAAAACTAGATAAACTATATATGTCGTTTTAAAGGTAATGAATAAATCTTTGGAACGTTTGAAGCAGATTTTTTATTTTTCATATATTTTTTTTGAAAAATCCGCCCTTGAAAATTTTTATTCTTTTTTTTTTTTGTTTTCTAATGGTTTTTTTTACCTTTAAATACATTACATAACCAAATAACTTTTCCGATATGTAAAATATGTTTTCTTCAACGATTTGAGCAAAAAAAAAATATTTCAAAAAGTCACAATTTTGTTTGGTACATATGTGAATACGTGTAAAGTACGTGTAAAAAGCAGCCACACGTTTCCTACTCCCCAAAAGTGCGACGTATTAGTAATCCCAATATGAAATATACAGGGACCGGTACACATATGTCGGTGACGATATATTTTTAGTTTGTAGGCGAAGAGAGAATCATCCTCTCAGTTGTCGTTCTGGTTTCCTTTTTCTATGACCTCCAGCACAGAACCAGTAGCTCTAGGGTCATATGTACGCAAACGCAATGTGTATGCTGCAGACCTAATTATTGTGCAAAATGAGCGATTTCCAATTCCTATTTTTAGGCGAAGAGGTTAGTGGGTATTACGCTGAAAAATGTTTGCCCCGCAATTTTGAGACTTATTTTGGATGAAGCAACTATTGTTTCCGTTATTTTTTTATTTATTTACTAAATTCAGAATTTGATAGAATGAGAATTCTCTGTAAAACTGAAATATTAAATGTTTGTATCACTTCATAGTTTCAAAGATCGGGAATTGACCCCCTGGCCACTAAGACCCCTCCACAAGTAGAAGAATATACGTATACCTTATGTTGGTATGGTGAACAAGATCATTTGCACTTGTCCAACCTGCTTTGCTTATGAATATAATATATTAAAGTAGAAAGTAGATGCAGATATTGGGGTGTGTGTGTGTGGATTTAACGAGAGGGTTTGTGGTTCATTTTATTCAACCAAAATCGATTGCAAACGTATTCTGAGCACCAGGCGAACATGAAAAAGAACAGGTGCGAATTCCCAAAATAAAATCACTCAAATTTGAAAAGAATAAGAAGAGAAAAAGAAATACAAAATAGGCGGAGTTTTATGAAAGTAGAAAAAAGATGTAGATATTGTGGAGTGTGGTGTGTGGATTTAACGAGAGGGTTTGTGGGTGTGAGTTAACGGGCTATATCTTGGTGTTGCTGCTATCAATGTTGTCTTATGACGTTATCACGTAAAATGATCGCCCATAAACCGACTTTACAGACAACCAACACTTTTTTAGTTTAGTTTTAGTTTATTTCCATCTCCCCATTCGGAAGGCTCGTAAGGTAATCTTTTGTCTGTTACTGTTCTTGGAGAATGATATAATATTATGTATGTATAGACAACACCTTGATAAATTGTTTGTTCATATCTGGTGAGGGCCATTTTGATCTAAACGTCAATGCAAACAGGATATAATGGATAAGATGGATCTGCACCCAGAACGAGTCATTGTGTGGTGCGCAGTTTCATCAAAGTGTATTATGGGGCCTTACTTCTTTGAAGAAAATATTGTAACAGCAACTGTTAATGGGACCAGTTACATACTTAAAGATTTTGAATGAGTTTTTTTTACTCAGAACTGCTATTCAGAACAACTACACATAAAGCCAGACAATTTATGGCGGAGCTCCAACAAAAATTCCCAAACAAATAAGTTTCCAAGAACTCCAATTTTCACTGGCCTCCAAGGTCAACTAACCTGACTGTGCACCAGACTTTTGTATGGGGTTATTTCAAGCAGGAGGTGAACAAAATCAATCAAAGGAATTTGGCTGAATTGAAGCAATGAAGCAAGACAATAATTGAGGCGATCCCAACTTCAACCCTTCAGGCTGCCATGAACAATTTTCTGATCAGGTACCGCATATGAGTGGGTGAGCGTGGAGGACATTTGCGGCCTATCATCTTTAAAAATAATTTGTTATTTAAAATAAAATTTAATTTTCTATTCAATAAAAAAAATTAAATATATCGATTAAAAAAAAGTTTGTTGAATTTCTTATTGTAGCACAATTGGTGTGCCACCCTGTACTTCGGAGGCATTCAATGTTTTTGGTTATTTAGTTCAATTGAACATTTTTGCGATGCCCAATTCTTGAAAATGCCGGAATGAGGGAACTTTGCACATCAGCATTATAAATAAACTGATATTTGTTAGCTTAATAATGAATTGCTTTTTGACCGAACGAAATTACGACCCAAAATCAACGTTAAAGCCCTTAAATTTGCTGTCACCTACTCGAGATTTTGTTGATAAATTTAAATTGTCTACTTAACTTCTTCCTTTGTATATTTATAGATAAAAAAAAATGTTTCTATTTTTAATCCATTAACTTTGACACTTTATATAATTTGTTGAAAGGTACATTCACAATAAAAGTTTTCAAGTCTCAATGGAAGTAGCTTTTTTTTTTGTAAAAAATTGTGTGTATGAATTTTTTTTTCACCCAACCCAAAAATTCGTGACATTCAAAACATAACTTTAAGTCAAGTCAAAAACTTGGATCCCATTTGTGAACTTTATTTTTATTAATTTTTATTGTATAAATTCTAAGCTTTTAAGGACTTACAATTCTTTTTTTATTTTTTGAAGAACAAAAATTGTGTGTGGAAAAACAACTGTGCCAAGGCGTGGGAATATCCTTTTTTAATAAGTTTTTTTCATCTATCAGGCGCTCAGAAAGGGAATTGAAATATAAACTTGAAAGCATGAATTTATGCATTCACCATCGTTTCCAACACCCACACAACTTTACGAATGATGAGAAAATGAAAAATGTTAACTTTTATGATTTGCCTCATGCGCTTTCCTGTCAAGTAAGCTTGTGGCAGAAATTTACGTATCTAAAAGGATTCTATCTGAAAAGAAAGGATATAAAGAAAGTACTTAATTGCTGCAATGGAAAAGGCGTTTTTTACTAGCTCAAACAAAATGTCCTTTTTACCCTGCGAATGAATGAATGGGCAAAGAACTCTGCTGGGAATACAAAAGGATTTGTTGGTTTTTGTTATGCTGTGCAATGCAGGTTTGCATTTTTTGTTGACCAAAATGTAACAAAATGAATAATTTTTTTAAAGATTTTTTAATAAATGGAATAATTTAAAGTTAAAATAACGACAGATTTCAGCATTACCAGCGGTAGTAATGAAGATTAAACATTAAACTTTACTCTCTATTTTTTTTTCAATTTTTAATATTTTTTATTTGGGCACCATTGCATTTGACGTTTAATTGTTATGGCGTGGTGATCATAGCAACACGTTTATGTAAACACATAATTCATCAATACTGTACCAGTGGCAGTAAAATAATTGCAAAAATTTAGTATCCTTCGTGCTGACAATATTTCATTAAGGTATCTATATCTATTAAGCTATAATAACATCTAGTAGAATGCTTGCTTTGAACCTAATAAATATTGACAGACCCTTGCTTGGGTTTTCCTTCAAAACGCAAACATTGTGTCCTTAGAGGATAAATTATGTGAATATTGGTTTATTATGATCAAAGGCATTAGCATTACTCTTCTAACTTCGCTTTCCTTAAATGTCTAACCGTGTCTGGTTAAAAGCTCCAATAGCACGCTGATGTTTTTCGTTGGTGTATATAGTCTGGTTCCGTGGCTGGGATTCATTATTCAAGAAGCAATCACTTGTTGGCTTGGCTTTTTTTTCTTCTTTTTTGGAAGGACTCGCTAGAGTACTTAATTTTTTTTTAGAATAAACCAAGCCAATGAATTCCTTACACGTATACCAATGTTTGCGATTCCCTAGAGGTAATTTCCTTTTACGTTTTGTGTTTATTCATACAATAAGATACTTTTTCGCTGCTTAATTTTTGTTTTTATCGCACACATGAAAGATGCATGAATTTCGATAGCATATTTTTACTTGCGATTTATAGGGACTATAAGACATTCGTAAACAAAAAAAAAAGTCAAAAAAAGTGGGTCTGGAAATTCCGTCCGTCTGTCTGTCTGTCTGTCTGTCCGTATCGATTCCTACAGCCTAAACGGTTGGGCCGATTTAATTCAAACTTGGTATACGTTATAGTATTTCTAGAGTACTCTACCCGACTGTTTTTCGAATTGGCATTCTAGCTCCAAAACTAACAGTACCTGCCATATAACTTTTAATGAAAAACTTATTTTTCTCGAAAAGCTCCTACGATTTTAATAAAACTTTCTGAATGGTGTTTTCTATGCAAAATCTATCTTTAAGTTTTAATGGATTTTTCAGAAAAAGTTTTATAACGGTACCTCCCATATAACCGGTTTTTTAAATCAGACTTTCTCGCTAACTAATTGACGGATTTTGATGAAATTTTCAAAATATATAGTGTTTTATGATTTAAAAAATATTGTTTATTAAAATTTTCAAAAACATTTTTTTTTAATTTTAAATAATTTTTTAAAAAAAATATTTTGTTTTTTGAATATTTTGAAAACGGATCCATAGATTTTTTTTTTTTAATTTGTCTCCTTGTATAAACTATAGATTTCTTTAAATTGACGTACTCAAAAAAATTTAAAAAAAATTTTGTTGAAAAAAAACTAGTCGAACGATTTTGAAATGAAAAAATCATAAAATAGAAAACGGCAAAAGAAATAAGATGGCTAACAACATTGATTTCATAAAAATTTTATTTGTTTAATATTTTCCCCAAAATTTTATCGAGCTTCAAACCACAACGATTCTAAAGAAGTTGCACGTCAAAAAAAAAAAAAACATTAAAATTAAATCTTTGTCAAAAAGACGCCTGAACTTAAAAAGGATTAGCACATTGGAGCAAGTACGTGCGACCCACTCGTGCCTTTTATTTTTCTTCATGCCATGTTACGAAATACAAAAATGTCTACTTTATGCTTCAAGACGTACATCACCGATTTTCGAGGTGTACTCTAGAATTATCTGAATCATAAACTCTCACGAGTTGACGTTAAATTTAAATGAATCAACTTCCTCCAGAGCCACACACAGTACCCAGTAATTCCTTTGCAAAAAAAAGTTTCTCCCAAATATTATCAACTCACACAGATGTTTGTGACATTTTCAGAACAATTCCCAGTACTGTTCAACCCTGAATGCAGGGATACAAACAGAAATACAACAGAAACGAGAAAAGCAATCTTCAAAGTTTGAAAACAGGATATAAACTTCCACGAAATAATATTTGAATTGAAAACTCACTTTGAACTTTTGCCAAAGGTATTGGTCTCACAAGGATCCGATGATGCGCATTGGAAAACAAACACAAAAGTACACCCTACCTATATATGTACAAAGCCTGCATTATATGGGGCATAAGGAGATCCGGGCAAAGCAAAGCAAATATTCCAGCCAGCATCAGTATCGCTATTTAAAGAGGATCCTTACGCTGTCAGGAGCATTGGATACTTTAAGAGGCTGCCTGAGCGGGGTTAAAGAAATCAAATTTACGTTTCACGCGTGATGGATATTTTGAGCTCGATTTTTGGGGCATGGGTCTCATTTTGCATATACAATATGCCACATTTCGTTGGTATGTTTTTATATAAAGTTTAAGGAAATATAATTTCGTTAATAGTCTGCTTAACAGAGCATAAATCTACGCATATGTGTACTTAAGTAAACATCTGGAAGGGATGTGTTATATCCTTCCATTTGGATTGTAGGGAATGACTTGTTTAGTCTGAGTATTTGGCGTAAAGAAGCTGTGTCATTCATTGTGCTCTTCTTGGAAAATAACAATAGCAAGGATTAAGGATTCCAATACATAGAGTTGTTTCACCATTCTGCCGTGTGGCGGATCGAAAGGTCGTTAGGGAGGCTTTATTTTCGGGGCGTCACGTATTAATGTTTTTCTGATGTGAAGCCAGACGTGTGTGAGTAACTGAAAGGGGGAAGGATTTTCGGAGCGGAAAAATTGCGAAAATAAATTAAAAAGAAATTATGTTCTAAATTTATATAATTCAAAGGCATCAGGGTTACCTTAGGGACACCTTAGTGTCAATTTGACACTTTTTGAACACAGGACACGTCTTTTTAAAAAAATTCATTGTTTTTGGACACTTTTAAGATATTTAGCTATAGTTGGGACACTATTTGAAATAAACAAAACATTTTTTTGAAAGAGTATCTGAACTTCTGAACGAAATGATAAGCAGGTTTCTGAGGAACATAGTGCCTCAGGTCAAAGTTGCTCAGACTCCCAATCATAGGAATTTCATATACTTACATATATCTTTAAACAAATACATACTTCAATTTATATTATAAAATTTATTTTTTTTTTTAATTAATCTTTCTATTAAATCTTCTATCAGATTCTTCTATTATTATTATCTCGCATATATATTGTTTTTTTTTTTTTGTTTACCTCTTATTTAATAATTCTTTTTTTTTTCAATAGTTTACGTAGATTACTTTTTGAAACTTTGAAGTGGAACACTCTAATGGGTGATTCTCATGGCTTAGATGTGTCGGAGGAGTACAATTCTTCCAGAGTTATGCTGAATGTTTTATCAAGTCAGTATGATGGTTTTAAACTTTGTCATATAAACGCCCAAAGCATCAATGCGCATATTGATGAATTAAGAGATTTATTTCTGGATAAATCTGTTGATGCTTTGTGCGTTTCGGAAACTTGGCTTAAAAAAGAGATATCAGATGTGCTTATTAATATAAATGGTTATACAATTTTTCGCAACGATAGATCGTTCAATAAGAGGGGTGGTGGGGTAGCAATTTACTGCAAAGCATCTCTTTCTTGTCGAGTTTTTTTTTTATAATTAACGCGCGCACTAGGGACTATTTGTTTCCCTTTTAATGTAACACACTGCGCGGGCATTAGGAAGATAGGGAGGGGAGAGATAGGAGGTGTCGATTAACATTGGTTTTGAATGTTTACATATTGAAATGGCAAGGGAAAATCTCGCCGGGTAAACCATTCCAAAGTCGTGTTGTACGGCTAAAAAAAGAATCTCTATACTTCACGGTACGTCCGAAATTGGGCTCAAGGGTGAACTGATGGGCATTCCTAGCAAGACGAGTATTACGGGCGAAACTTTTAAGGGGAGGAATGCAGCTGGCTACCTCGAGTGAACATTTTTTATAAAAGAAACGATAAAATAAGGAAAGACATGAAACATTGCGTCGGTGTTCGAGAGGGGCAATTGTTTCAGCGGCAGTTCTATTTCCTATCAATCTTAACGCTCGATTTTGTATTCTATCAAGCAAGTGAAGCGATGTTTGTGAAGCACCTGTCCAGAGGTGGGAGTTATACTCGAGTTTAGGGCGTATAAACGCTTTATAGATTGTAGCCAGATCAGATGGGGAAAAGTACTTCTTACACCGATACCGAAAACCTAAGCACTTAGCAGCATTCTTAGCGATCTCAAATATATGGTCGTTCCAACGGAGGTCGTCGTTGACACACATACCGAGTACTGAGAGCTTTTCGGTTTCTTCAATGTAAGTGCCATTCATGGACAATGGCGTTAGGGGTATGTTAAGCTTTAACGACAGAAGACAGCATTGAGTTTTCGAAGCATTAAACTCCACACGATTCCTATTACCCCATTTGACAATGCTGTATAAATCGGAATTTAATGAGCTTGACATAGTACCGTTGCAATTGTACGTCCGAAGGCGAAGGAGGTGAATTATCGAACGAATATGAAAAGCTGAGGGTAGAGTCGTCAGCAAAACAGTTAAGTGGATTAGAAGTAACAGACAGAAGATCATTTATAAAAATGAGGAAAAGAGTCGGAGACAGAACAGAGCCCTGGGACACACCAGCATTTATTTAATGGGAATCAGACCTGAATCCGCCCAATACAACTTTTATTGAACGGTCCAGGAGATAGCTTCTAATTCAACGAACAAGAGTATTATCGATCCCAAAAGCACGCATTTTCGATAAGAGAGCTCATGCCAAACTCTATCAAATGCCCAGGAGATATCAAGCGCAATAATTTTACTTTCACCAAAGCGATCTAAAGATTTGTTCCACTGTTCGGTGAGATATGCCATCAGATCACCAGTGGAACGGTTGCTGCGGAAGCCATACTGACGGTCATGGAGAAGCTTACGATCTTCTATTCTATTCCTTAAGCTGACGGTTAATCAGTGTTTCCATGACCTTAGAAAGAAGGGATATCAGTGCTATGGGTCGGTAGGAGGAGGGGGAGGATGGGTCACCTTTCTTAGGGACAGGCTGGACAAATGCTGTTTTCCATCTTCTAGGAAAAATTCCAGAAGAGTAGGAGCGATGGAAAAGCTTACGCAGTGGCTTTGCCAGTGTGGAAGAACACCTCTTCAGAAGAATCGGAGGTATACCATCCGGGCCAGCGGATTTGTGTATATCGAGTTGTCTTTTGTTCTCAACAAACGGAGGTCACTGAATATATTTTTGTTGAGATTTTTGATAATGCAAAGAAATTGTTGCTGGGTTGTGTTTATAATCCGCATAGAAGTGTGCTCCTAGATTCATTTTTTAGTAGCATTGCGGAACATAGTTGTAACTATAATGATATTCTTATTCTAAGTGATTTCAACAAGAATATATTGACTCGATACTTCTGAATCTATTTGTTTTTTCGATGATTGTGAAATAAATGGTCTTCAAATTGTGAACAAAACGTTACCAACACATTATCGTCCAAACTCTGAACCTAGCCTACTTGACATTGCAATTACTAGTAGCTTTGACAAAGTTTTGCTATTTGATCAAATAAGTTTGATTGGAATTCCTTCATATCATGATCTTCTTTTCCTTACTTATGACATACGTTTCAGTTATACCCCAGAGACAGACCAATTTACTTTTAGAGATTATAAAAACATCAACTTGAATGAATTGATCCAAGTTTGTGTATCTTTTCTGTGGGACGCATTTTGGAACACACCAAATATCGATTTTAAAGTCGATTATGAATTTGTTTAATGCTCATGTTCCGACAAAAACTTTTAATATCGTTGACTCGCGCATTCCGTGGTTCAATAGTATAATCTTAAGAATGATTAAAGAGAGGGATCGATCTTTTTGCTGGAAACGCTTTAAAAGTGAAACAAACTTCAATTTTTTTAAAATCCACCGTAACAATGTTGTCCGAGAAGTTAAAAGGGCCAAAACCTTGTACTTTTCTTCAAAACTTAATGCAGATTTGCCAAGCGGTGTTCTGTGAAAAAATATTTAAAAATTTGGTATAATGACAAAAGCTAGCCGTAACACTTGCGAACTTGAACCAATGCAATTAAACAATTATTTTCAATCGCATAGCTGCGCAGTCAATGAAACATTGGAGTCCGCTATTATTCTTGACAGACCATCTGACAGGGATTATTTGAGATTCAGTTGTGTTTCTGAGGCAGAGGTGTTAAATGCAATAAGTTATATAAAATCCACCGCAATTGGAGTAGATGGAGTACCATCTAAATTTATAAGACTCATTTTACCTCATATCCTTCACACGTTAACGCATATAATTAATTCCTGAGTGACAATGTCTACTTTCCCAATGTCTTGGAAAAGAGCAAAAGTAACTCCTCTGCTTAAGAACAAAATATGTAAAGGTCCTGAGGATTTTCGACTTATTTTCATCTTACCATGCTTGTCAAAAATTTTTGAAATTTTACTTCGCAACCAAATCAACAAACATTTAAATGATCACAAGATGCTCAGCTCATTTCAATCAGGTTTTAGGGAGAAGCATAGTTGTCAAAGTGCGACTGTTAAAATTCACGAATGGAGTGAAAAGTCATTTAACAGGAAGAACACAAAGTGTTCACACAAGTAGGGGCTGCTCAGAATTTTCGCCTCTAAGAACTGGAGTTCCACAAGGCTCAATTCTTGGTCCTCTTTTGTTTACATTATTTATAAATGATTTGCCATCTGTATGTGAAAACGTTTCATTACATCTATACGGTGATGATGTGCAAATTTACATAGCCCGACCGATAGGTCTTATTGAAGATTGTGTTTACAGGTTAAACGAAGATTTACAATCTATTGCTAACTGGGTTTCATTAAATCATCTCAAATTGAAGCCTGGAAAGACACAATACATTATTTTTTCGAAACATAAATCTTAATACAACATTAATTCCTCCTGTTCAGCTAATGACGAATACTATCCATTATCTGGAAAATGTGAAAAGCCTAGGTATTGTTCTAAATACTAGACTCTCTGCTAGGGATAATGTGAATTTGACCATCAGATCAATTTATGTGGGAGTTAGACAATTAAACGTGTCTGTAGGTGTTACACCATTTGCAACTAGACTTGTAAAAAGTCTCTTACTACCAATCTTTAGCTATAGCCGTGTTATTTTTAGTAATTTAAATTCGATTTCTATGAGAAAGCTTCAAGTTGCGTATAACACAGCCATCAGATATATATTTCGCTCACGTAGATTTGATCATATGTATATCTAATTACAGTAAAAAATTAACTGGTATGTCTCTTAACGAATTTTTAAATTTTAAAAATTGCATTTTTCTTTTTAATGTGATTATTAATAAGCAACCTTTGTATCTATATGAACGAATTAAATTTGCTTCTTCGGCAAGAACAAAGAGTATAATTATACCTTCATATAATTACCTTGAAAGCAAGAGATTGTTCTACTTCCACTCAATTGGCCTATGGAACTCCTTACCGTTCTCTGTTCGGCAATGTAGTACACTTCCCAGGTTTAAAAAAACACTATTTTCTCTTAATATTAAATAAGTATAATGAACTGAATTATGAAGAACTTACTTTTATATAATCTTTTTTTTTTTTTGTATTATGATTTTCTGTTTAAAGATCTTTACTTACTTACTTAGGTGGCGCTACAGTTCGGGACGAACCTGGCCTCAACCAACATGCCTCTCCAGCCAGCTGAGTCTTTGGTTAGCTGCCTCCAGTTTTGCACTCCAAGTTGGTTGAGGTCGTCCTCCACTTGAGCGCGCCACCTAAGGCGAGGTCTTCCTTGACTGCGTCTACCCTCTGAGATGGAATCGAAGATCCTGCGAACCGGAGCATTGTTGTCCATTCGCTCTACATGACCTAGCCATCTTAAACGTGATATGCGTATTTTTTTGACCAGGTCAATGTCGCTGTACAGCTCGTATAGTTCTTGTTTGAACCTTCTCCTCCAAAGCCCGTTAACGCAGATAGGGCCAAAAATCTTCCGAAGAATCTTACGCTCGAAACGACTAAGGATATCTTCATCCGCTTTAGATAGAGTCCATGGCTCGGCGCCATAGAGCAGGACTGGGATGATTAGGGTCTGATATAGAGTCTCCTTTCTCTTTTGAGAGAGGGCTTTGCTACTCAATGGCCTTCCTAGCCCATAGAAACAGCGATTGGCAAGAGTAATTCTTCGCTTTATTTCTGACGAGATGTTGTTGTCAGATGTTATAGCGGATCTGAGGTACACAAAGTCCCTAACTACCTCAAAGTTGTACCTGTCTATTATGATGTTTTGTCCAATCCGCCGGTGTTGTGTGTCCCTTTTTGTTGACAGCAGGTACTTCGTTTTGGCCTCATTGACTGCTAGTCCCATCTTAGCCGCTTCAGCTTCAATGCTAGCAAACGTTCCAGTGACAGCTCGCCGAGTTCTGCCAATGATGTCTATGTCGTCAGCGTATGCTAACAATTGCACAGACTTGAAAAAAATTGTCCCACTACAATTGACTTGCGAGTTTCTTATAACTTTTTCAAGTATTAAGTTGAAGAAATCGCACGATAGCGCATCACCTTGTCGGAATCCTTTTTTGACGTCAGCTCGTCTCTATAAATGCTATCGTACGCGGCCTTAAAATCGATAAAGAGGTGGTGGGTATCGATTTGGAATTCTTGGGTGGTTTCCAGGATCTGCCGTAGAGTGAACATTTGATCGATTGTGGACTTTCCTGGTCTGGTTGCTGACGAAAGGTTTCAG
The DNA here is from genome assembly GCA_963971375.1 of Platycheirus rosarum. Classification (NCBI taxonomy): domain Eukaryota; kingdom Metazoa; phylum Arthropoda; class Insecta; order Diptera; family Syrphidae; genus Platycheirus; species Platycheirus rosarum. The sequence goes on along the minus strand of OZ020509.1, from coordinate 128,978,601 downwards.
GTCTTCACATAGTACTACAGAGAGGATCTTGTAGGCGATATTCAGGAGACTTATTCCTCTATAGTTGGCGTAGTTTAGAGGGTCTCCTTGTTTAAAGATCTTTACTTTTTTAAATATTTCATATTTTCTATCTCTCTCTTTGATGAGTTTTAGTTGTTAAGTACTAATTATAAGAATGTATTTTCTTTTTGTACCACCACAATTTTCTTGAAGGAAATAAAAAAAAATAAAAAAAAAAATACAAAATAATTTTAACATATCAACAATGATCCTATTTGTGCCCTTGTATTTGGATTCGCCTTCCCTTGGCCGCAAAACAATACAAAAATCTGAAAATGGTTAGTAATTCTTGTTTTATCCTTTAAACTGAACGCGTGTTTGCTAAAAGAACTAAATCCTGATTGGGTAACATGTGCCAGAACCAATTGGAAACGTATCGCACAATTTTTGGGAGATCAGGGCAGAACTATATTCGTTGGGTATATGAATGTTTCCAGTCTAGTTATTGAGATGAAACTACAAACGTTTTGACAGAAAATGCCTTGTAATTGTTACTAGATGTCTTTAAGAGTTTTACAATTTTTTTGGTTGAGTTGAGTCAGAAAATGGAAATGTTTCAGCAATTTCCACTAAACACTTTTCGGCTTCGGTATAAAATGAGGTTCCTTTGTCAAATTTTCTGGATTCGCATCACACAATGCAGCAGTTATGATAGGTCAAAAAATGAAGTAGTTAGGAACGTTAAGGCAATAAATATACTCTCGATATATTTAAGTTGGCTCATTCGAGTCATTCGGTAGACCTTATAAATAATGCTACTTCCAAATCTATTCTTAGCAATGTTGAACGATTTTTCAGGAATACATTTAACTATTTAAAGAACGAATCTGAACAGCAGGAAGCTTTGCAGCATTTTTTCTTAAGATTTAGGTTTGTTATTTATAAATATTTTTATTTTTTATTTATTTATATTTTTTGTATGGGATACTTTTTTACGTTTGCTGATGTTCCACATATGCGTAGAAGAAAACTGATACTTAAAGACTTGTATGATAAGCTGTTTTGTTGTTAATGATGATGGTATTTTGATGAAAGAGCCAGCTTCTCTAAATCTAACCCGATGTGCCGGGTGTTACAACAACTAAAGAGAGAGAGAACAAATCCCTTATAGTGTGGATAACTCTTTGGAACTCATTTCATCATTATGTAACGGGTGATTTTTTTGAGGTTAGGATTTTCATGCATTAGTATTTGACAGATCACGCGGGATTTCAGACATGGTGTCAAAGAGAAAGATGCTCAGTATGCTTTGACATTTCATAATAATAATAATAATAATAGTAATAAAATTCAATGATTTGCAAGCGTTGCTCGTTAGTAAGTCTATTCATGATAAAATGTCAAAGCATACTGAGCATCTTTCTTTTTGACACCATGTCTGAAATCCCGCGTGATCTGTCAAATACTAATGCATGAAAATCCTAACCTCAAAAAAATCACCCGTTAGTATAGTTCATGCGTTATAAAAGCAAATCTCATTTCAAATGAGTTTTTTTTTTTTAAAGATGATTCGACACTCTCCTTAGTGCTTGCTCCCTCTTATGCGGCCACTCCGAGTAATAATTTAATATAATTTTTTTAAAACTACTTTTATTTAATTACTCCACATCGTGCTTTATTAAAGTAATTTCTAAAATTGAGGAACATGTTATAATAAATTGAATTTGTAATTTGTTTTTTGTATAAACACAAGGATCAAATCACGCACTTCAATGCTCATGGCTCCTATGTCACTGCATATACAGTTCAATGTGCTGTAATTTAACGTCCGGAAAAACTGTTCCGGAAGACTCAACATCGACTTTATACAAATCATGGCTGTAAACGAATATAGCCGTAAAGTTTCTATTTTAAAATTCTTCCCTCCCCACGCGCCGCGCCGGCCGCATAACCAGGTGAGCATGTAATTTGTTCAGTTCAAGGAATCCAAGGATATAATCAGCCTTCTCGAGTGTATTATTCGCTATAACCTACATTGCAAACTCTATGTTGGCTCAAGCATTATAATGGGCACAAAGTCGTTAACAACTTTTAGCAAGCTTTATAGAATAAATTAAAAATAGCACGATTTAAACACGTCACCCAACAGCTTGATATCGATTTGAAAATGTTAGTTAGACCTATACGTCACGATAGGTCACTGTTTACTTGCGATTAAAGGTACTATAATACAAGTTATGCATTCGTGCAGATTAAAAATTTTGAGATAACAATCAAACATGACATTACGATGATAGAGAAACATATTTGAGTTACTGGCAAAATTCTGTCCGTCTGTCTGTCTGTCTGTCTGTCTGTCTGTACAGATGTATATTGGACTGCAGCCTAAACGGTTGGGCCAATGGTCTTCAAATTTTGAACTTAAGGTTATTTTGACATTCTACAGAGGAGTTTTTTAAAATTTTTTTTAGCTCAAAAATGAACGGTACCTGTCATATAACCGTTATGTAAGAGTTTATTTTTTCTCAAAAACGAGTACAAGAATTTTTATAAAAAAAAATCTGTGTACTACTGTAGGTATGCATTATATTTTAGTGGAAAAAAAATTTAATATGGTTGGCTAAAAACGGTACCTCCCACAGGACCGGTTTTTTTTCTTTGACTTTCTCGAAAACTGGAGTTCCGATTACAATCAAAATTGATATTCAAGAAGATGTAGGTAGCCTGAGTAATTTTGCATTAATTTTTTTTTCAAAAACTTTAATTTTGTATTTTTAATAATTTTTTTAATTTTTTTTTGAAACATCAATATTTTGAAAACGGGTAAGTGAATTTTTTTTAAATTTTGTTTTTAAATGTACGTTATTTTTGTGTTTATGTTTGTATTCTTGAATTATTTTTTTTAATTTAATTTTTAATTTTTTAATTTATTCGAACAATCAAAAGTCACAAAAATCGAATAAATGCTTTGATGTTCACTTTAATTTTCTTTAATTTTATTCTACAATGTGACCGCACATATGAGCAAGCACGTGCGATCCAGTCGTGCAGTTTATTTCAGTTATAATGAATTTTTCGAATTTTTCACTGAAAGATATTTTTAAATCAATTAATATTGCATTTTAAAATTAAAAAAAAAAAATCGTTTTTTTTAAATTTTCTAAAAAAAAATTAGTTTTCAAAATATTCTGAAAACGGGTTGATTGAATGTTTTAAAATAATTTGTCCAGATTAAAACTACAGATTTCCTTATAATGGACATGCTAGAAAAAAATTAAAAATATTTTTTTCGAAAAGTTTTTTTTTCTCCATAGACATTTAGTTTTTAAATTTTATTGCATACTTAGTTTTTCCGAGAAAACTCTTAAACTAATTAAAAAAATGAAAGAATTTTCGAAAAAAAAATAATTTTTTTATTTTAATAAAGGGTATTTTTTTTAGATGTGTGGTTTTCAATCTGGCAATACTTTTTTCGGAGTTTGCTTTTTGACAGCTTTCACTTGATTTATGCTCAGCTGGGTTTTTCTCAGCCATCACAACGTACGTAACCACAGGTAAACAGGGAGCGGAGCATAAAAGGTTGTGCTGCATCAAAAGCCAAGAAATCCTCGAGGTCTCTTCGAGTTTCAAAGAAAAATAAAAAGAGATCAAAAGAAGAAATTAAGTTCCAAAGTTTTACAAAAAGGTAAACAGAAGCTGCCAAAGCTACAGAGCTCAAACCGAAGCACTTTCGATTTGGGATGTTGGAGATTGGAAAATATATCGATATATATATGTATGTACTTGGAGGACCACCCCAAATTGAAAAACCAGCAACTACTACAACAAGCGCCCAACCATCACTACCTCAACATTCGAGCCATTACAGACGACCGATTCGAGGCGGAGCCCGTTCTACGAGAGAACCACCAACGGCCACAACAGAGGATAAATAAAACCGCATCCTAATCCCAATTTTTTAAAACGAAAGACAGTTATTATAATTAAGAATTTCAATAAAAAAAAATAAAAAAAAAATAATATAAGTAAAAATAAAGCATTGTATAAAGTCAGCTGAAGTACGTCGGGCCCCTGTTGATGAGCCGACATGATTTATTTTAGTTATAAGTTAGTTTTAGGCGAATTGTACATAAATTTTAACGATGTAATAAAAATAATCTAATCTAAAAAGTCGATACATCGAACTGAAAAAAAATCGATATATAGATATATTTTTTAACTGAAATTTGCGTACCTTTTTTTGCATAGTTACCATAATAATTACATGAATTAATAAATTTCACGACTGGATCGCACGTACTTGCTTATTATGTGCGATCACATTGTAGTATAAGATTTAAGAAAACTAAAGTGAACATCAAAGCATTTATTCAATTTGTGTGGCTTTTAATTGTTCGAATAAAGTACGTTAAATTGCATTGAGTGAAATAATTTAAACGCCATATTATTTCTTTAAGAAATGTAAAAAAGTGTGATTTTTTTTTTCAAAATCGTAGGAACGGTTTTTAAATAAAACGGTTTTTTACAACTTTTCTTAAAAAATTTAAAAAATAATTCAAGACTACATATTAAGCATAAAAATAACAATACATTAAAAAACAAAATTAAAAAAATTCACCTTCCCGTTTTCAAAATATTGATTTTCGAATTCGAAAAAAAATTAATGCGAAATTACTAAGTCTACCTAGATCTTCTTGAATATCAATTTTGATAGTAATCGGATAACCAGTTTTCGGGTAAGTCGAAGGTACCTCCTATGAGAGGTACTTTTTTTGGCCTACCATATTACATTTTTTTTCCACCAAAATATAATGCTTACCTACACTAATTTTTTCATAAGAAAATCATGAGCCGTTTTCGAGAAAAATAAGCTTTCCATTAAAAGTTATGTATATGGCAGGTTAGTTTTGGATATATACCAAGTTAGAACCAAATCGGCCCAACCGTTTAGGCTGTAGGAATCGATACGTACGTACAGGCATACAGACAGAGAGAATTGTCCGACCCATTTTTTTGGACTTCTCTATCACCGTAATATTATGTTTGATTTTTATCTATTCTTTTTTGAAACGAATACATAACTTGCCTTATAGTTCCTATAATCGCAAGTAAAAATAGAGTTACACCACTATTATACTAACCGACACATATATAGACACTGTTTTTCTATAATTAACCCGCATTTATGTAGTTTACGCTACCCTTAGAATGTTAATTAAGCAATTTATTTGATACATTGTTTCAGATAATAATTCGTTGATAAATATAAGAAAAAGAGTGGGAGACAAAACAGAACCGTGGGGCACACCAGCATTTATTTTATGGGACATAAATACATCCAACACAACTTGTATTGAACGGTTGGGAAGGAAATTACTAATCCAACGAACAATACCTTCATCGGGACCAAATGATCGCATTTTCGACAAAAAAGGCCTTAGAAATATCTTATACAATAATCCTGTTTTCACCAAAACTTTGGAGAGATTGGTTTCACTTTTCCGTTAGAAATACCATCAGACCTATTTCTGAAACTGCCGGTCATTAAAAAACTTTCGGTTTTCGATAAATTTCTTAAGCTGAAAGTTAATCAGCGTTTCCATGACATTGAAGAGAAGGGATGTATGTGACAAAATTTAACAAAACTTTGTTCACATAGCTATCATCACAACTTTACTAAAGTATATGTTAGAGAAACACTACTAAAACACACTTTATGTTCAACCACGCATACACTGATTTAAAAAACAATACCACCGAAGCTTCTCCATTTTATTAAAAAGGATTTTATTTCAACACCCACAAAACATTGCATACATATATTAAATTTTGAATCCTTTTATCCTTTTCACATAAAACTTCGACCTCGATGTTCTGTACCATGCCCAAAGGCCTATAAAATATAAACATGAAACACGAACCTCCTTCGTCCTTACATACCTAATAAAACCCATGAACACCAAAGCTATATAGACTAAACATTGTTTGCTTAGGTGCCAGTTCCAAAATAGCTCCTGATTGTATAGTATCTATACGAATAGGCATGCAATGCCTGTCCAGCAGCCATATTAATCTAAATAACAAAACCCAGATGTATACCCCAACCCCTCCCCCAATCCTAATGAAGACAAACAACAAGCTCAAACTATAGAAACTTTGTAAATTGGTATGTTAATTCGAGAGGCTTTCTCGAGCAATCGGATCCCACAATAGAATAGCCGACTTTGGAGTTCCAAGTGTCTATAATAGAACTGCGCTGGAGCTGATGCTTTTGCAATGCTCCACTGAAATTGCATAATGCTCCTCAACAAAGTAAAAGCAGTCGCCATAGCACGTTGCTTGTCTTCATTAAAGCCAAACAAAAAGAACGAACGTGAACTTAATTAAAGATACACAATCCGAATAATGTATCTAGATACACATTCATTTATTATTTTGCCAGTTACGAAATATAGATTAGAATATCACGTTATCTCTGGAAGGAGAAGTCTTTAATTTCCTTATATTTGCATAGACTTTATGTGTTAGAAGGCACAAGTAAAGTCTTTTAAAACGGCGCGGCGGTAGCTTAGAAAGAAGCAAGCATGAGGTAAGTATATTGTGAAAACATTATTTGTGGCGCGGCGTAGTCGCAAATCTATTTAACTGGAGGAATCCCCAATTCCCATGTATGGTGGGAATAAAGATTAATCGAACCGAAGTGGAACGTGGAAGTACAACTTAATTGCTATTAATTGGTTCTGTGAATCGTTTTGGTGAAGATTTATGATTATTAAGCTGTGGTTTAATTGTTATGGTAATTTACGTTAGCGAGAACTTATTCCAAACGTTAATGGGTGATAATAAAATTCAAATACTGAGTCATTATTGAAGTTATTAAAACTATGTCTATGAAACTACACAAACGCCAAAAACAACAATAATTCCAACATTAATATTGAGTCTTCACTCTTCAGTCTAGTTTGTTTGCTTTTAAATTATTTGTAATGGCATTACATTCGTTTTACAATTTTTTTATTTTTTAACCAAGCTTGGTCGGGAGCAGAACCTCTTTCCAGATAAATGAATGGAAAATACGGACATTGTGCATTGACAAGGTACTCACTATTAGCTGATGAGTCCAAGTAAGCTATCGAATTGAAACGGGAATTCTTTTCTTGGACTCAGTTCCGTGAAAGCTACAAATTTTATTGAAATATGTTTAAGAGATCTTGCCACTTTCTTACAAGAGCAAAAAAAAACTTTTTTTTCAACTGCCAGCTGAAGGGATTGATCTGAGCTCAACAAACAAATCATACATAAAACATAAAAACACCTTTTGGCCTTTTGGGTTGTAAAGCTTCTTGGCACATGTCTGAGCATTGTGCATGATCTTTAACATGTTCTTGCCAATAAAATCGATTTTAGGAAAACCCAATAAGCTTTGATTGGTTGCAGAATAAATTGTGGAAATAATTAAAACTCACGAGAATTGCTACAGTCTGTTAAATTTTCGAGGAGAACCGTTTGGCAAAACGAGAAAGCCCACTGGAATGGTCTCAACAATTGCTTCAGGACCTTTAGCTGGTATGATTCCTCGTTTCAACAAGCTAGAAACAACTAATCCAATAAATTGTTTTGCCGAACTACAACGGCAGCATATAATAAGTTCCTTAAATTATGATTTTGACAACATTGTACAATGGGGAATAAGAAACCTCGTAGAATTGAATGCTTCAAAAACTAAATGTTGTCTTTTTTCGTTAAAGCGAAACATACAACCAACGCCATTATCCATGAGTCGCACTTGCATCGAAGAATGCAGAAGATGTTTAGGTAAAACAATTATGGGCGACCCTTCAGTAACAGAAACATTCACATCTCTTCAGCACCGCGTCATAATGTTTCATGCCTCGTTATTTTATCGCGAAATAGCCAGCTGCTATTCTCCCTCAAATGATTTAATGATTCAAGCGTAATACCCTTGAGTACATCTTCGGACGTACAGTTAAATACAGGGTTGATTTTTTAGCCATACTACTTGAATGTGGAATGCCTTGCCAGACTCTGTTTTCCCTCCCGTTTTGACTTGCACGGTGGGCCTACCCACTTTGGAGTCACCTTGAGGCGTTACATAACCCCTAGTGTGGTTGGTCAAACCATTTTATTACTAGAGTGGCTTGCCAAACCACTCTAGTTGCAAATAATGAATTTATTATGGTAAATCCATTCTCCTTGCTAAGAAGCAGGGCCTATCAGCACCACTTGTATCAAGGTTAAATAAGACAATGTACACACACTTCTTTCAAAGCCGTGCCATCCTCACAGAAACTAAAGATACCTTTTCGCCTCCACATTTGTAATAACCACAGCCCCCATGAAGCTCCCACAAGGGGACCTACCGCGATTTTAACAGGCAGCTGCTACCAAGCTAGGCTCGGGTAATCAGCTGGGGCTCCTGTTAACCCATGGTCCCTAATTTTAAACCCTAGGTAAGGCTTCGTCTATCGCCCTGGAGACTCACTTGTGAATCGACCCCATAAAGTCGTTGGCCCACCAACCAGTAAAGCAACAGATCTATCAACCACAGTGAAGAACCGGACACTCCCTGCTGTCCCCGCCTAGAAGCTATGTGTTACTACACCGGTCCACGAAGGATCATGTGTAGAGCGCTTAACTAGACTTGGTCTTGGAAGACTTTTACTTTCGGCAACCCGCCCATAGAATAATTCTTACACCCATTCTATAGGCTATGAGATTAGAGGACTCTTACCTCAGGCACTCACAACCATAGGCCAATTCTGTCATGCCCGAACCTATAGAGGAGGAGCTGAAGCAGGCTCTTACTGCTGGCGCTTGCCTGTCCTTAGGCCTATTCAGCCCCCGTACATAAAGGGGGAATATTTTAGCAGACTCTTACTGCATGCATATCCATACCGTGGGCCTATTCTCTCATCCCCGCACCCACAAGGGAAGCAAAACTTTAAAACAGATGTGCATCGGTACCTCCTTTTACATCATTACCTTTTTTTCCTAACGCCCCCGCTGTGTTTAACCAACATTGGTTGGTTCAATTATAAAAAAACATTTGGTTTTTTTTTAAATTTATTTCTTAAATACTTTTATAACTTTTCAATAAATTTAAAACTATTCCCTAACCATAATAAAAATTGAAACATTTTTACCAAAACCACTAAAAACAAAAACACAATTTTAACAACATCCAGTCTTTTTTTTTTTTAAATACCTATTAATTAATATTTAAGGCGAATAATACTTAAATTTATTTTTATTTTAAAAACAAATAAAAAAAATAATTATTTCAAAAACGGCTCCATGATTTTTTTTAGAATTTTATTTTTGAATTAAAGTTATTGAAATATCGATCAATATTATTTGTCATCTAAATGTTAAAAATCAAAAATCGAATAAAATTTTGGAAAATACCATTGACACACTAAAATTTATTTTCCACTTTTCATAAAAGCAATCCAGTCGTGCAAAGTATTTTTTATTAGTACTCTGAAAAATTACAAAAAAATAATAGCCCAGCTAGAAATCCATTTTTGCTTACGTTTAAGCCAACTTTAGAGTTAGGACATGCAGTTGACAACAGATATTCCTTCTTTAGTCGCACCGCACGAATTAGGAATGCTTTGCCTGAACCGTGAATCTGTTTTTATATGCAGACTTTAAAACAGATTTGCAACGTCATCTCCCCTTACATACATCCTTATTTTTGTAATGCAATCATTCTATTTAATAATTTTACAAGTTGTCAAAAATTGAAAAAAAAAACCCAACGTTTTCCTTTGTCCTTGTCATTTTCATTGATAAGTTTGTGAAATTTATTTTCAAATTCGCTACTAAGTAATTAAAAAACCTTAGTGTTTCACAATGATTGATATGTTATTCAAATGCCAATATTGAATGAACTGACAACTCAGTTAATAGAACTTTCAGAAAATTAATGTATATAAGAAAAATTTCCATTGAAAACAAGGACATACAAAGATCAAAGCAATCAATCATACTTTATTCATAATTTTATATTTCTGATACAAAGAAGAAAGTCACCTTTCTTTGAAAACAAATCTCTTTTTATTCCCAAGAAAATTGTTTTCCTAATAAAGTCAGTAGGTAAGCCTAATCTGTGGAGTTGATATCGAATGTATGTACATCAATGATTTTGTAAAAATTTTATTTTTACTTAAAATGATAAAAGAAATATCAACTTTTCATGCTTTTTCCATTTATTTCTATCTTCCTGAGGGAAGTTATGTACATATATGTATGTACGTATGTACATATACTAAATAATGTTAGTGGATATAACGTCAATTTTTACTTGCGATTTATAGGGACTATAAGGCAAGTTATGCATTCGTAAAAAAAATTCTAACAATCAAACATGACATTACGATGATAGAGAAGTCAAAAAAGTGGGTCCGGAAATTCCGTCTGTCTGTCTGTCTTTCCGTATCAATTCCTACAGCCTAAACGGTTGGGCCGATTTGGTATATAGTATTTTTAGAGTCCTCTACCCGACAGTTTTTCGAATTGGCATTCTAGCTCCAAAACTAACGGTACCTGCCATATGTATAACTTTTAATGAAAAACTTATTTTTCTCGAAAACGGCTCCTACGATTTTGATAAAACTTTCTGAATGGTATTTTCTATGCAAAATCTATCTTTTAGTTTTAATGGATTTTTCAGAAAAAGTTTTATAACGGTACCTCCCATACGACCACTTTTTTTAAAATCAGACTTTCTCGTTAACTAATTCATTTAATATTTTTTTTTTTTTAAACTGGTCGAACAATTGATTATTGTCCCTTTGTCTTGCCTGCGTGTGAACGCTGCTTTAATCATAGCCACTCAAACAGATATTTTTATTAATAGTTAAAGTGCGTCGCAGCCATACTTACACATGTCATAAGTGTAAAAATAAAGTAGTTTTTCAAGACAAGAACCCTCAAAAGATTCACAACCAACACTGACAATTAAATGCATCAACTTGAGCACTTAAGAAGTCATTGCAGCCTAAAATGCAATTGGCACTTAAAACTTCAATATGCTTAACTCGTAAAAAAGTTCAGACTAACTTTTGCATTGGTCATGTTGAAGGTCTTGAGTCTTGTGTTCACTTTATTCAAATTCAAAAATGCATTTAGCAGTTAAGTGAGTCAAATAGAAGATATTGTTATTATTCCAACAAACCGAATGAGATTTCAAGTAGTTGTGACTTTAGAAATTGCAAACCAATTAGGAGTTGAATTTATCTTATTGTGACATGATTATGGTGGGACACTTAAGCCTTCATTCGCAATTCCTATAAGTATTGAGATTGAGATTGGTCTGGGTTGCTTCAAGGCGAAAGTAATAAACGAGCATCAATCTAGTAAGTGGTTCAACATTAACCATGTTATTTGACATTTTATGTTAAATTCAGTGAGGAAGTTCCAAAAACGCAACACATTACTTGTTTTATGAAAATGCAGCCGTGCTACACTTTCTTCCTGAGACTTGTTTTACTTAACTTTTAATTTAAAATTTGGCTAAGTTACTGCCGTAATGATGGTCCAGCTCAAAAAAAAAATTCTTTTCGCAGCAAATGTCGGAGGAATCAACCTTTTCCTTTTGCTTTATAGAGAACCAGGATCTTACAGCATTAGAAACGCTTAAATAAAGCACAATTTACATTGAGTTTAAATCATTGAATAATTATCATTGAGTAATTATTCAATGATAAAATGTATTTCAAGTATAAAGTTTAAAAGCGTTTCTTTCAATTCTGTTGGTTGTTTTACAAACGAAACACTTCTGAGCTCAGACCAACAAAGCCATGCAATAAAATTAAATTTCAATTTTCAAAAATCAATGAAAAATTCAGACTCCAAAAGTTAATTTTATTAGAGTGATTATTAGAAACTTCATTTCTGATTTAAGGTTGAGATTATTAACTTTTAAAATTAAAAAAAGTGATTGCTTAGAAGGGAAATTGAATTTTGTATAGCTCAAGAAATAATGATATTTTTCACGAAAACTGCTCTAAAGATTTCGATGAAATATTTCGAAACATTTTCAATATACATAGGTATGGTTTATTATTTTATTAATAAAATATTACGGAAGGTGTCTATAACGATAGTTTTTATATAAGTATTTTATTAATTTTCGGCTTAGATGTTAACGACTCATTTGATTTCTATCAAATATTATGTTTGAAAAGACCTAGGTAACCAAATAATTTATGCATATTAACAATGTTAATATTTTTGTATAGTTATTTATAAAAAAAAAAAACTGCTGATCTACCTCATCGGGGTCGATGGGGTATCAAATGAAAGCTTAGAACTTAGACCGTCTACATTAAGAATCTTCTGTTCGGGCAAACTTAACATGGGTCAAACATACGTCTGAGCACTTTAAAAATAAAATAAAAAATACTGTACATTTCTTCAAATTTTCTTAAGTCAATATCAACTTTATTTTTAGATAAGTTAATATTGAAAAAAGCGGTCGGGCGCCTGTTTGGCTCATGTTAAGTATGTCCGACCAGCAGATTCTTAATGTAGATAATCTAAGCTTTCATTTGATACTCCAATTTGTTCGTTGGGCCGAGGTGGGCCAACACCAAACCGGAAGTGGTCATTTTACCGCCAAACGGACAAGAAAAAGTGTGTCTGACCAGCGGTTTTGTACATTTTATGTAATTTGCCATTACTTAATGGCTAAATTTTCCACTTACTCGATGAGGTAGTTTTCTTACGGCCGCCTCCTGAACTATAATGGCAAACTCTATTTTAACTAAAACCCGATAAGTATTGTTGTTTTCAAACTTTTGATAAGTTCAGACCGTGTTATTTTTCGGTGTAAACTGAATTTCGAAATGAACCGCTGCTTTTCATGATCCTGAAAATATTCGAAATTTGGATAACGAGATTCCGAGATTAATCAAAGAAAATCGACTTACAAAGGTATTAAAGCTTACGCCGGGCCATTTAAACAGTTAGATAGTTATGGGGGCATGATGCCCCGCTGCAACCCCCCGCTCAGGGTCACTATAGGATATAAGTAGGTGCGAAGTTGGGTATAGGCAAAATAACTTTTATATTAAGGGAATCTTTCGTATATAAGGAAACTTTGCATATATACATATACCCAACCTCGCACCTACTATAAATCTATATTTTCTATATTTTAAATAAAAACAAAAAAGTGATGAAATATGTATTTATCTTTTATTCTCAGTGATTTATCTATATTTAATAGGTTTTCATTGTGTTTTCCATCCTATAAAAATATTTATTTTACATTTAACTTTTATTCAAAATTAATATAAAATATTTAAATCTAAATGTAGTTAAAAGTTTAAAAAAAATAATTTATACGTAAGCATTATGTAAGTTTTTTCAAAACATAAATACATAAATTAGTAACCTAAACATTTTTTTTTTTTGAAAATAATACTGAAAGATTTTGGCAAACATTTTTTAGAGTTATGATATGAAACTGTAGACAAATGGTAAAAGTCTTATATAAATTAAAAAAAAAACTTAAAGTTTTTGGAACATTCAATAATACATAGTAGAATAAATTGCACGACTGGTTTGCACGAATTTGCTCTAGTGAGCAGTTACGTCGTCGAATAAAACGTTAAGGGTTAGGGGAATTTAAAAGTCTTAATTCCATGTGCCAGTCTTTGATTGCTTAAGAAAAGATGTTAAATTGTTTTCAGTTAAAAATTAAAGCCGATATTGTTCTTTGAAAAATGCGAATAAGTCAGATTTCTTTTAAAGCCCTTTTATTATTATTTTGAGAAAAGTCAATTTCAACAATTTTTTTTATATATTTTTCTGAAATTTTGAGTTTTTATTGATATTTAAAGATTTAAAAAAGTAGATGATAGAACAGACTTTTGGCTTTAAAAAAGGCACAGCACATTATTTTTAGTGTTGCCGTTGTTTTTAAATATATTTTTTCCTATGCAAATGTTTTTTTTAGAAAGTTGGCCCTCCCGCCTAAACGCGGGGAGATAGACCATCTCACCCATAGTAATTTTTTTTTTTGTATTAAGTCCCTCTACAAGAATCCGATATTAATTTGTGGCGTCAAAATTATCGTACTCTCCCCTTAAGTCGAAATAGGAGAGGCCAAGAAAATTATTGTTTATGGTAAAAATCGTCGCAAATTGGTCAACAAGTATAAAACCTGAAGATAACTCACGGTTCGATTTCAGCTTTAAGGATGTTAATAGTTTAGGAGACGTGAGTTTCCATTGCCATAAAGCACACATCATCGAGTAAAACCCGAAAAAGTTTTTATTAAATTCAACCAAATATTTGGATTAACAAAAAATTCGACAAAGGAATTCTGTAATATCCCGAAGGCACTACAAATTGTTGTTCATTTTAATAATATTTTTATTATTTTTTAATTAAAAAATAATTTCATTCTGTTTTTGATTGTTATCAAGAAAACATCTTTTTAAATAAAATTTTCTTTAATATTTTTACTTGGAAACCTTTGAGCGTTTAATTACAATAGGTTATTAGCGACACAAAAGAATTAACGCATGGTAGGTATTCCTCAGTTTAACGGCTGTGGTTACGACGATTGACAATTCCGAGTAGAATTTCTTCTGGATTCCAAGAATCTCTTGGACGTTCTAACAGACGATTCTCCAGAATTTTTTAAAAAGGGATAAAATGGCAAAGAACTGTTTGGTCAATTTAATCCATTCGGACTTTATCAGCTATGTCAAGGACAAAAAAACTTCAAATGAGATGTGGGAAAGTTTGAAATCAACATTTGCAGTAGTTTCTATTGTGAACCAGCTATTGCTTCGAAAGCAATTTGCTAAATTGCATATGAAGGATGGGGATTCAGTGGTATCCTATCCTGGTTGGCCTTCGAAAATTTGATGCGTCAGCTTAAACAATGAGGAGCAAAAATAGAAGAAAGTGATATGCTTGTTCAAATATTTCTTACGTTGCCAGAAAAATTTGATCCATTGGTTACAGCACTCCAAAACTTGGACGAAAAGAAACTCAACTTTTCCTTGGCAAAAGAAAGGTTAAAAGCTGAAGAAACAAAACTCAATGACCACCATGAAGCAGAAATCCAGGAAATTGCAGCTTTTTCAAGCAAAAAAAAGCATATCAAAAAGAAAAAGTTTAACGAAATTTTTTTCAAATGCAACAAAATTGGCCACCGGCCAAAGGTCTGCTACCCAAAAGAAGCCCAATCTGTTAAAAGTAAATGTTTTTGTTTTATGGCAGACAGACACAAACCCCATGCTAACAAAACCAAGATCATTTTCAAATTGGATTCAGGAGCCAGCGACTACCTCGCTAATGAAAAATGGTACTTTTCAAGTTTTTTAAAAATTGGGTAATCCAATCGAAATTAATGTTGCCAAGAATAATGAGTCTTTATAGGCAAAGGAAGTTCGATTAATTCATGGAATAAGCAACACAGGAACTGATCTGACAATACAAGATGTTTTATAAGTTCCTGAATCACGAGCCAATTTACTTTCTGTAAATAAATCGGCGAGTGCTGGAGCTTTGGTTAAATTCAAAGGCTTTAGTTTTGAAAAATCAAGATCTAATAGCAACAGCCTATTTGAATGGGAATTTATATGAACTTGAAGTTGCAAATGCGTGTGAAAAAGATCAAGCGATGCTGTGGCATAGACGTCTTCGACATATTGGTCAACAGAGGATGGAAGTTCGGCTGAGTTCGTTATTGTAAAATTTCCGCAGTACTGTCAAAATTGCGTTCATAAATGTAAACAAACAGCATAAGCTCTGCGTGAGCATGGCAACACTTGTGTTAAAAGTAAAATGACAGTTACCTTGCGGTTAAGTTGGCATTTGTTTTTATTATGTTGCTGAATTTGCACGAAAATTACAGTCGAGAAGGAGTTAGTATTTTTTTAATTAAATTTATTTATAATCGTAATATTATTTTTTTTTTCTTAGCTTTTAATATGAAAATAATTATTTTTTTTTCACAGGACTAAATCTGAGTCCAAACTGTGGTCTGATGCATAAATAAATAAATAAATAAATTTATTGGCGCTACAGCTTCTTAAAGAGCCAAGGCCTAGTGACTTATACTCTCAACCATTCCTGTGTGTGTGTTGTTAATCTACAAGAATGGAAGGGACCTATACAGTTTACCGCCGCTACATGAGATGCACTTTTTCAAGACAAATTTTTACTCTTGGAGGTTTTGTCAATTCCCCGCAAGAGGCAGTACCCCGGAAAAGAAAGGTGGCTATGAGCTGGATTCGAACCCAGGCTCATTCGCTTAGCAGTCCGACACACTAACCATTAAGCCATGGGGCACTGGTCTGATGCATATTAATATAAAATGTTCCTTTACCATTAAAGTAACTGGTAGGATCCAATTTGAAGGCTATGATCGGAATTTGGGTTCTGTCTACACATCCAAGAACATTTGGAAACGGATTGGTTCTTAAGCACGCACAACTATCCATTAGGTTAAGTTGATCATCGGTTGAATCTGGCCATATTATATATATTTTTGTCTTAGCTTATTTCTCTAAAAGAGCAATTATTAGCAAGCTTTCAACTAGTGAGTTTTTCCAAAATGGCGTAAGTTCGTTCAAAACAAACTGTTGGAAATTCTGTGAAATTTTTGTAAGAAACAGTTATAAATACAAAGGGGCTTACTTGAAATGTAGACCTGGTTATACGAAAATGGTTTTGAAAAATGTCATCCGGAAATTCTTTGATTGTTTTAAGGAAATTTTGATTTTTTGGAATATGCTTTATTAACATCGTTCTAAAGTTTTTCATATTCAAAAACATTTTCCTTCTTCTTCGGTTTTTTAATTTTCTTATTTCTGCCAATTTTTGTCCCATGTTTTCAAAGACAATAAGTTTTAGAATAGTTTTGTTGATAGCCATTTTTTAAATGTATGTACTACAAATCAAATCAAAAGCTTCTAACAAATAATTTTTATTTCTAATTTTGTCAACGTGTGCTATTATGAACTCATTTTCAGCAAAGTATGATGACCGCATACATGCAGTTGAAATTGTGTTCATCAACGTATGTGAGCATATTTTAGGCTGGGCATGGGCAACAAAGCCTGCAATTACGAACTCAGCCTTCTTCTCAAGCACAATATTATTCCACACTTCAATCCAAAATCCAAGATTGATTTCTGTGATGTGTGTGTTGAGGGAAAACAAGTACGAAACCCATTTAATGGAACCCGAAACACAGCTAAGAGAATATTGGAAAGGGTACATTCAGATGTCTGTGGTCCTTTCAATACTATTGCAATTGATGGTACTTTGTTTTCTTCATCGATGACTTCAGTCATTTTGCAATGATTTTCCTAATCAAGAAGAAGTCTGATTTGCAAAATTCCAAGAATATGAAGCCTTAACCACCACTATGTTTGGAAAGACGATTTCAAAACGTACAATAGACCAAGGCCGAGAATACCTTTCAAGAGAACAAATTTACTGGTGCAAACAAAAAGGGTATTCAAATTGAACCCACAATTGCTTATTCTCCACAGCAAAATGGTGTTGCGGAAAGATTCAACAGAACACTGATGGAAAACGTTCGAATTATGCTTATTGAATCCGGAGCTCCAAGGAAAATGTGGAACGAAGCTGCAGTTGCTGCAGTATATACTATAAATCGCAGGCCAACCAGTTTTTTGGAGATTTCAAAAACACCAGCGGAATTATGGTTTGGGTTCAAACCAGATTTAAGCAAGTTGAGGGTATTCGGGTGCAAGGCATACACATGGATTCCAAATCAGTGCCGAAAGAAGCTAGATCCAAAGAGTCGGAAGACTGTAATGGTTGGGTATGCTCCTAATGGATACCGAATAAGGACAGCTCTTGACGTGAAGTTTGATGAGTCAAACTTTCCTTTAAATGTCTGACAGATCAGAAACCTACTTCGGGCAATAACAAAGTTGTAATACCTTGGAGCCATGAACAAGAGGCGGAAGCTGAATCTGTAGACATTGATATGGCTGATACTACCTGTGGATTACAAAGTGTTGAGGAAGCTGAACCAACACTTAATGATGACTTGATATCAACCGATTCTGATTGTGGAGACGAACAAATTGCACTCCCTTCGCAATCAAATAACAGCCTCTCAACAGAGACTGTGAGGTGCAGCGAAAGGGTGGGCCAGTTACCACGTAAGTTCTTAGATTATGATATTGGGTTACAAGTAAATTCTGCCACTTTAAAAATTTCTACAGATGTACCCGAAAGTTACAATGAAATATTCAGCCCAAGCGATTGTGATCTACGGAAGAAAGCAGTAGATGAAGAGCTTGGTTGTAGATGTACCTAGCAACACAAAACTAATTAAAACAAAATGGATTTTTAGTGTAAAAGAGGACGAGTATGGGAATCCAATAAAATACAAAGCCAGATTGGTCGCGAAAGGTTTCGTGCAACGTTTTGGGGTCGACTATTGGGAGACATATGCGCCAGTAGCAAAATTGGCAACCATACGAGGTGTATTAGCAGTTGGTGTTCACCGCAAATACCACTTCCATCAATTGGATATAAAAACCGCGTTTCTTCTTGGAGATTTGAAGGAAGATATATTTATGGCTATACCAAAAGGATTACAAGGCAAAATGTGTAAAGGATATAAGCTGCTGAAATCTATTTATGGATTGAAGCAATCGCCCCGTTGCTGGAACCAAAAGTTGAACCATTTTTTGATTCAACTTGGATTTACCAGATCATATCATGGAAGAAGACGTTCTTATTTTAATAATATATGTGGACGATATTATAATTATGAAACTAAAAGAACTTTCTAAGCGATTTGAAATGTCAGATTGTGGCAAGCTAAAATTCTACTTGGG
Source organism: Platycheirus rosarum (assembly GCA_963971375.1). Taxonomy (NCBI): domain Eukaryota; kingdom Metazoa; phylum Arthropoda; class Insecta; order Diptera; family Syrphidae; genus Platycheirus; species Platycheirus rosarum. The sequence continues at coordinate 128,959,729 of OZ020509.1, read as the reverse complement.
AATGCGAATCGATTTTGATGATGGGTACTTAAATACCTCACAAGAGATAAGTACAGAAAAGCTACTTGACAAATTTGGAATGATGGACTGTAATATTGTCAAAACTTCTGTGGAAAAAGGATTACAGCTTGAAGCAAATAATACCGACTTAGAACTACAAAAACCCTACCGAGAACTTCTTGGAAGCATAATGTACATTATGTTGTTTTCAAGACCAGATTTTTTTTTTTTAATAATTAACGCGCGCACAAGGGATTATGTGTTTCCCTTTTAATGAAGAACACACTGCGTGGGTATTACGAAGATAGGGAGGGGAGAGATAGGAGGTGCCGATTAACATTGGTTTTGAATGTTTGTAGATCAAAATGGCAAGGGAAAATAAATAATATAAGGAAAGACATGAAACATTGCGTCGGTGTTCGAGTGGGGCAATTGTTTCAGTGGCAGTTCTATTTCCTATCAATCTTAACGCTCGATTTTGTATTCTATCAAGCAGGTGAAGCGATGTTTGCGAAGCACCTGCCCAGAGGTGGGAGTTATACTCGAGTTTAGGGCGTATAAACGCTTTATAAATTGTAGCCAGATCAGATGGGGAAAAATACTTCTTACACCGATACAGAAAACCTAAGCACTTTGCAGCATTCTTAGCGATCTCAAATATATGGTCGTTCCAACGGAGGTCGTCGTTGACACACATACCGAGTACTGAGAGCTTTTCGGTTTCTTCGATGTAAGTGCCATTCATGGACAATGGCATTGGGGGTATTTTTAGCTTTAACGACAGAAGACAGCATTGAGTTTTCAAAGCATTAAACTCCACACGATTTCTATTACCCCATTTGACAATGCTGTATAAATCGGAGTTTAATGAGCTTGACATACGGCACCGTTGCAATTGTACGTCCGAAGGCGAAGGACGTGAATTATCGAACGAATATGAAAAGCTGAGAATAGAGTCGTCAGCAAAACAGTTAAGTGGATTAGAAGTAACAGACAGAAGATCGTTTATAAAAATCAAGAAAAGAGTCGGAGACAGAACAGAGCCCTGGGGCACACCAGCATTTATTTTGTGCGAATCAGACTTGAATCCGTCCAATACAACTTGTATTGAACGGTCCAGAAGATAGCTTCTAATCCAACGAACAAGTGTATCATCGATCCCAAAAGCACGCATTTTCGATAAGAGAGCTCATGCCAAACTCTGTCAAATGCCTTGGAGATATCAAGAGCAATAATTTTACTTTCACCAAAGCGATGTAAAGATTTGTTCCATCTGTTGTTATGCTGTTGGTTTTATTGGAAGATGCCAACAAAATCCATCTGATATACAATGGCAGCATCTCAAAAAAATTGTTCGGTACCTAAAAGGAGCTAAGTCTCTAAAATTAAAATTTAAAAGCTGACAAAATAAGCTACTTCTTGGTTATGCCGATGTTGACTGGGCAACTGACTTAGTAGATAGAAAATCAGTTAGCGGGTATGTATTTCAAGTATACGGGGCACTGTATCATGGTGTAGTAAAAAAAACAACCAACCGTTGCTACTTCATCAAGTGAGGCTGAGTACATAGCTTTGAGTTCAGCAGCTGCGGAAGCCTTATGGTTGAGAGGCATTAAGCAGGATATAAAGGAGATAAGAGACGAGCCCGTTGCCATATATGTATGAAGATAACAGAGGATGTATCGGTATGGCTCATAATTTAGAGAGCAAGCGAACCAAGCATATCGACAAAAAATATTATTTTATACGATACAGCATCAAAAAAGAAATGATTAAAGTTGAAGCCATTGAAATGAAAAATCAACTGGCTGATATTATCTTAACGAAGTCAACTGACCTAAAACACTTCTTGAAACTAATAAGAAATCTTAATCTAGGTAGATTATTGAAAAATATTTCAGACCTATGATTGAGAGAGGGTGTTGAAATTCAGGCAATCGTTTTCAATATTGTTATTGAAATTATTTTTTAATGTAAAAACAACAAATCAAGAAAACATGAAAATCTGAAAATGTTTATGTATGTTTCACAATCACACCTGTACGACTTAAAGGATTTGCATGAAATTTGTCAGGTAGATGAATAAGATGCTGGTTTGAAAAATAGGCTAATTTTTATTTTACTTTCATCAACGTTTTTTTTTATATTAATAATAAAAACCATTTTAAACTAGATCAATGCCCAGGAAGAAGCTAGTAGAGGAAAAGGAAGAAAACTCGTTTCGATTTTTCCGTCAAACTTTCAAAGTGAAACTCTTAGTTCCAATCAATGCATATCGATTTGTATTCCAATACACGTCCCTTGAACTTATTTTATTCTTTCATGGTTTTCCACAACAAAACAATCTTAAGGTGGTTATATAAAATCCTTAGCAAAACAAACCAAAGGTACGCCCCCCCCCCCCCAAAAAAAAAAAGTAATTAACATCCTTCCAATCCCAACAGGCAATTCAAATAAATAAATCATGCTTAAGTGAGAGCGACTGTTCTGCAGAATGGCCTTTCAGCGCAGTAAACACTCAATAACAAATTAATAGCTTCAATCGTCGTAACTAATTATACCCACAGAACACTAATAACCCAACTCCCCCACCCCGTTCCGGGGCAAAACCAATAAGAAAAATTGAGCAATCTCTAGCTTCGTGTGTACAAATGGCAGAAATAAATTGAACAACCCCTGATGGATGCTTCACCATACCGATAATTACATATGGCACATCCATATTGTATGCCTAAACGCCAGATATCGATAAATACATAGATATTCAATCTCATGGTTCACCGATGCTATTTTTCCATAAATTATTCAAGTCCACAGTTCCCGAACGTGCTGGAGCAACACAATTACAGAAAATGATAAAAAAAATATCCAATCTAGACGGATTGTCTCTAATGTCTACCCAGTACCCACACTACCTAACTACTTACAAAAATTAAGTAAACTTTCCCTTCGGTCATGTTGTGGTTAGAACAGGTTCTCGAATCTTAACCTTGGATCTTGGAATGATTTTTATTTATTTTTTTTTAATTGCATTTATTTTGAAATTCTAAATCTGTTCAGCGATAGATACAGATAGGGATACTCACAGATGAATGCTCATCGCAATTAAGCATGGCGTAGAACTCCTCGTCGGGGTGACGCTTGTAGCTGATAATGCTATCGACTCCGCCACTCATCTTGATTGGAATTATTTTTTTTTTAATCCAACAAACTTAACTCAAACAAATACACAAGAAAAGCAACTCAATGACCGAGATTTGTATTTCAATGCCAACAACTTGCAACTGGTTCTTGGAATCACTAGTTGAGTTACAAGTTAATCCACAATGCACTTTCACTTGTCACGCGGAGAGGTGGGGTGGTTTCAGGGGATAATTAATTTTGTAAAGAATCGCCAAATGGGTTTGGGGAAGAACCCTCCGAACCGAAACAAAACTTAACAATTAACAAAAAAACTCAAACGATTTTCGGTTTGAGGCTCAAACGCTAGATCGGTTTTGGTATTTTTTTTTTATTTTCAATGAGATTCCAAATGAATCTGGAAGACCGTACAACAGAACCTTGCTGTAGTGCGGCTCGTCAGTGACTAAACGTAAGGTGAGTGGCAATGGCAATGGGTTAGTGCGCGGCCCGTTTAGCCAAGAGTTTTGGTTGGATTTTACTTGCTTTTCAACTTGGCAATGGCGATGGGGAAATTGTTCTCTTGTTTTGAGTTTCCGATGAAGATACAATAACACGATGACAAGAATGATGCTGTGAAGTGACTGGACTGGAGGTGGAGCTGGAGCTGGAGCATTGTGTGTTTTTCTGCTGCCGAGATGATTCTAGAGGGATTCTCTTGAGCTTTTTGCTTTAATTTCGTTGAGTAAGTGTACAAACGAGGGTTTTTCCAAACCTAATGGGAACTAAAAGTAGGTTTTCCAAAAGCTTGCCTTGGGACTGTTCTGGGAAAGGGTGGTGCCTCAGGCTTTTATATAGGTTAAACTTTAATTGGGCTTTCGGGAGAGGGGATTTTTATAGAGTCGGCGCGTTTGTGGATGCTGTATAGCTGAATGTAATATAAGTCAGCTTTTTGTGCTTTCCATTTGGTGAATTTTACTGTGGTTGGTGTTTGCAATATATTTACCCTGACATCTGTTATGCGAACCGGGCAAACATTGAGAACTAACTAAAATAAAAATTAATTTTTTTATTTAATCTTTGTGATTTGTTTATCTACATGCGTTAGAACAAAATTAGGTATTAGACTACTGGCTGTCGAACAGACTTACAAGGATTATTATAAAACCACTTACCAACCAATGCCAATACTCATTTTGTCAGTGCTTGTCGAATAACAAACAAAAAGCAGAAGGGTTTTTGGAACCTTCGTTTCTCGCCTTCTTACAAACGCTTCAAAATGTTAAGTTTTTTCTTTAAGGACATGTTCATATATGAATGAATTTACATACATTTTACACTGATATATATAAATTTTGAATTTGCTATACGATCAGAAGAAATAGCCCAGTAGAAATTGTTTTAAATCTTTTTTTAAGTCCATTAAATTTCCAAACAATTTAGGCCTAACAGCAGACCAAGCTATGGCTCTTTGAAAAGGTTCATTTTACCGAAAATTGACAATTTTTAGTTTTGCTGCCGATTGGCGAAACTCACATAAAAAATTTCATTACAATTAAAGTTGTAGCAAATTTTACTTCCTTTCATTTAACCTTAGAACAAAGTCTGCGAGACCAATACTTCACTCACAATCCCGAAAAACTAAAAGAAGGTTAAATTGGATTTTGAAGAATTCAGATAAAAACATATTTATAGTCATTCAAGTCGACAGGTAGTTTTAGGTCGATAAAGGTCGGAACTCAATGAAACTTTAGAATAATGTTAAGGGATGGTTAGCTAACATTTTATCAAGTTTTGGACCCTGTGCAAGAAATGTAGGAGGAGACAGAAATTTTTTTAAACTTTCTTTGGTTTTTCGTGTGAAAAGGCTTTAGTGAACAATTTTTGTCTCTGACACGCGACCTTTCAATCCGCTCCTGAAAACACAGTTAATTTTTACTTGCGATTATAGGTATTATAAGGCAAGTTTAGGGATCGTGAATTTAAAAAAATTGAGATAACAATCAAACATGACATTAAGATCATAGATAAGCCTAAAAAAGTCATTGACAAATATGTACGTCTGCCCGGGTGTATAACGAGCTGCAGAATAAACGGGTTGAGCGATTACCTTCAAATTTGGTATGTGTGTATCGTCTGGCATTCCTCAGAGGGAAAATTGAAATTTTATTTTTAGGGCTAATAATAACGGTACCTGCCATATAACGGTTAAGGAAAAGCTTATTTTTCTCGAAAACCGCTTCAACGATTTTGATGAAATTTTTTGATTTTTTTTTTCGTACTATCTAGCAGAACTAAATTTACGGGAACAGTCTATTAACGGTACCTTTCATTTAAGGGTTTTTAATTTACTTTCCACTTTCTCGGCAACGGCTAAATGGATTTCCATAAAATTTAAAATTTGAAAAGATCTAAGTAGCCAAAATAATTCTGCACACCAACATTTCAAATAATTATTTTTTTCTGTTTATAATTTATTTTTGAGTTTTTTTTTGAAAATTCAATATTTTTAAAACTTTTCAAAAACAAACTTTTGAAATTTTAAAATCTGGTGTAAATTAATAAACTCTAAAAACCTGCATACCAAAATTTCAACAAGCATTTTTTTTTAAACAGGATTTTACTAATACCGGTCTCTACAATTTTCAAAATACTTCTTTCATAAATTCTTTATTATTTTAGACGTGTGATAGCGGGACCTATAAAAAGTTAATTTAAATTTAAAATTATTTTTTTTTTGATTAGTTATAAGAATAGGTATTGAATTAAAAAAAAAGAAGAAATAATGTAGATACCTATTATAATGAAGAAAAGTTACCGAGAAAGTCGAAAATTAAAAAAACCGGATTATTAGAAGTACCATTTTCCCGTAAATTTGTTTTCGATAAAATGAGAGCCAATACCAAACAAAATACTCTCAAAAATTTTCATTAAAATCGTTGGAGCTGTTAAAGAAAAATAAGCTTTTACTTAACTTCGTTTGAACCGATCTCCCTGAAATGGATATCTTCTTACTTTATAAATCGTTTCTAACGAATGCGTTAAAGAAATGCATTTTCTATCCAATTTCTCGCTAATTCCGGGTCCCACCCCACACTCAAGTCGCTTAGGGCCTCTCTTTTTCATCTTTAACATAAGCATTATAAACATTGAACAAAGCATTCCAACATCTCACTCTATGATGACGATACTCAGTTTTTCAAAACCATATCATCCGTAAGTAATTCCAAACTGTTACAATTAGACCTTGATAGCTTCTCAATTTGGTATCGCAAAAATTGCCTGGATTTGAAGGTTGACAACTAACAATCGATAACCCTTACACCTCCCCGTCACTATATTCACACCAATCAATCCACTCTCATCAATTATTCGAAAATCCGAGATTTAGATCTTTTATGTGATCAAAAGCTTAGTTACCCTACACAAATCGACGAAATATTCCAGAAATCTAATTTAGAAACCGGCTTTGTAAAACTATGGTCTTAAGCATTCGCCAACTTTTACTTAATTTTGTTTTTAAATGAAGGTCGTTGATGTGCTGGAATAAGCGTTCTTGAAATTTATATTTTAATTGTTGAAAAAAAAAGTTGTTTAAAAAACATTTTTTGACCTGTGCCTAAGATTTTGAAAACAAAAATTCATACTCATTCACATGTCTTAAAGAAATTCAATGGAATTTAAAGATTTACGCTGAAAAAAATTGTACGTACTATACTATTTTCGAACATTCAAAATTCACAAATATCGAATCTTTGATGACACTACACCATTTCAATATTGAGTTCAGAAAATACCACATTGAATTCCGAACAGTCAAATTAAATTCAGAAAATCAAAAATTGAATTTGAAAATTACCAAATGGAATTAGGAACAGTTAAATGAAATTCAGAAGATTAAAAAAAGAATTCAGAAGAGCAAAATTAAATTAAGAAATTTAAAAACCTTATTCAGAATAACGTAAATAGAATTCAGAACAACCAAATTGAATTCAGAAAATGTTTAATAAAATTCAGAACAGGTAAATAGATTTCAGAAAAGGAAAAATTTAATGCAGAAACATACAAATAGAAATCAGAAAGAATAAAATAAAAATCAGAATTCATAAGAAAATCTTAAGGACCCTATAATCCTACAGGCATATCGATTAAACCAATAGCATGCACTATGTTGTATGGCTCTCGCACAATCACCACCCGTAATCGTGGCTTTTGCTTCGTCGATGATTCGCTCCAGATACTGGAGTCTCTGCTCCGTTACTCCTTGTAACGGCCTTGGACGTTCGGGATGCATATGTGTGTCTTTGCGTACTGCTTAACTTTGGACCATACCGTCTCGATGGGATTCAGCATCGGAGAATATGGTGCAAGGTGCAGCACTTTAGCTCTTCCAACTGAATGTGTAGCGACAGCAGCCTCGATATTCGAATGGCAAGGGGCATTATCGCATATAATAACCAAATCGTCCAGGTTATTGCCTTGCTCTTGCCATTTCTGAAGCAGCGTGTTGATCCATACGCTGCAGGCACTAACGTTGAATGATCCAAGTTGGCGATCCATTGTAATTAAGCCAGACGCACTGATCGCCCCAATGAGGTGAACGTTCGGTCCTCTACATGCCGGCAACCGCTGCACCGCTCGCTGGCCCAATCTTGCGCGACCTCTGGTGTTGCGACAGAACAGATTTAAAATTAGTCTCATCAATCCAAACAACCTGCTTCCCTTCCTGTATGTACGCGTTGAGTGCTCTTCATCGTCACTGGCTGGGTATGAACAGCTTTGTATGAATAAAGTCGCCCTTGCAGAAAGTTTGCCACAGTGGTCCTTGACAATTCAATATCAAATTCCCTTCGAGTTCTTAGCTGGATTCTCTGCAGTGTCTGCCTCAACCCATGAAATGGCGATGTCGACTTGTTCCTCGGTAAGCTTCTTCGGGCGATTTCCACCTCTGGCTAATGCTTCTGGACGGCCAAGACTCATCCATGTCCAAGCTGTTTTACCATTACCATTTATTACCTCTCGGCAAATTGGACAGAAAGGGTTAGTGCTTGTGGTGATGGGTGTTAATTTTTGATTACTCTGACTACTTGGGAGTATTTTATAAATTTTGGAATCTATATGAAACGCTCTACAATGACTTTGCTTCCAACACCCAAGCAAATTTAATAACGGATCCCAAATCGTTTTATAAGTTTATTAACTTTAAAAAGAAAAATTATGGTTTCCCTCCCTCTCTTCTCTATAACAACCAATCATCCAATGATCCATCTACCATCGCCAATTTCTTCGCCAGTTACTTCAAACAGTCTTTTGCACCAAAAACCTTAGATCCTGACAAATCTTATTTTTCCTACCTTCCTCATTTTAATACCGGCCCCTTAAATACGAATTTGGATACTTCATTAGTTCTAAATGGCATCCTTGAACTTAAAGACGAGTATACTCCTGGTCCCGATGGTATACCTGCAATTTTACTTAAAAAATGTTGCTCGAGTTTGGTCCTTCCTACTACTAACTTGTTCCAACTATCCCTTTCCACCGGATCTTTCCCCGATTTATGGAAAATATCCACTATCACACCAATTCATAAAAAAGGTCCCAAAAACGAAGTTTGTAATTATCGGCCCATCGCCAAACTTTCTCATATCCCCAAACTCTTCGAAAGCATTCTGTTTGACTCACTTTCTTTCCAATGCAAATCTCTAATATCCTCAACTCAACATGGTTTTTGTAAGGGAAGATTTACCACAACTAATCTTGTTGAGTTCGATACATTTTCACTCTCTGCCATGGAAAAGGGCTACGAAGTAGACGTCATCACTACAGATTTCAGCAAGGCTTTCGACAAAATCTCTCACAGTTTAATTCTTTTTAAGCTTTCCTTTCTTGGATCCTAACCTTCTTAAATGGATATCCTCGTATCTTGACAACCGCCAATACAGAGTCCGTTTTCGTTCTGTTCTTTCAGTTCCATTTGTGGCCACCTCTGGGGTACCCCAAGGTAGCCATCTTGGACCTCTTTTATTTATCCTTGCCATTAATGATGTTGAAAAGATAATCCAATCATCTTCTATCTCCCTTTATGCTGATGATGCTAAAATTTTCAAAGTAATCTCCTCTGGTCATGATTCTCTCCTGCTTCAAAATGACCTCAATTCATTTGTCAATTGGTGCAGTAAGAATTTTCTCGAACTCAACATTGCCAAATGTGAGCTAATTACGTTCTCTCGAAAAAGTAAAAGGCCTTCCCTTAGACCTTATTATCTTCAAACCCTTTCCATTAACCGCGTACAGGTTATCCGCGATTTAGGCGTCCTCTGTGATTGCGAATTAAATTTTCGCTCCCATATCGATAATGCTATATCAAGAGCTAACTCCGCCCTTGGTTTTATCAAAAGGTGGTCCAAAGAGTTTCGGAACCCATTTGTAACCAAATCCCTCTATATTTCCTATGTCCGTCCTCTCCTTGAGTATGCATCGCAAGTATGGGCCCCCTATCACGCGGTTCATATCTCCAGAATTGAGAGCGTTCAACGCCGTTTTCTACTCTTTGCTCTCCGAAGTCTTTATGACCCTAATAACTTCTCATCTCTGCCACCCTACCTTGACCGACTCAAAATTATAAATCTACACCCCCTTGAAGTCCGTAGGAATGTGTTTGACATCATTTTCATTCATCGAATTCTTACAGGTGCCACTGACTGTTCCTCACTTTTTGATCTCATCTTGTTTAACACTAACCCACGCAACTTAAGATCATCACGTCTTTTTTACCTTCCTCCCCATCGTACTTCCTATGGTCTCAATGAACCTTTAACCCGCATGTTGAGTAAAATCAATTCAATCTCTCCTCTTTTCGATTTCAACATTCCAAGTCCTTGTCTGAAAGCCCAGCTCTTACATCATCTTTCCTCCTTATAAGTTAATTTAGTTTAATTAGTTTTTAAGTTTAGTTGTTTAAGTTAAGCTTGTATTAAGCTAATAAATGGGGCGTTAGCCCCACCAAAATTAAGCAGTTCTCGTAGAACATATGCCTGCACGGAATAATCCGTCCTACATTTTTAGTTCGCATTGAAGCGTGGCAAATAGCGCAGTTGTCGTTAAATTCTATTTTTATTTGGTTAGAAATAATAAAAACCTCAACAAACTATCAAAGAAAAAGATACTGCGTTAATTTTTATATTTTGATAGCAAGTGTTTTTTTCTCCATAAAAATTCAAATTTGAATTCCACATTACTTTTTCTGAAATTCATTTGACCTTTTCGGAATTTGATTTGTTATTTTCTAAATTTTATTTTACTGCATCTGATTTCAATTTTGCATTTCGAAATTTTAATTGATGCTTTCTGAATTCAAAATTACTATTTTGAATTCCATTCGACAGTTTTCAAATATTATTTTACCTTATCTGAAATCAATTTGACCATTCTGAATTTCTTTTAACCTTATCTGAATTAATTTTTTTTTCCTAATTGCATTTGACTATTCTGAAATTCATTTGCCTGATTCCGAAATCTATTTTCCCATTCTTATTTAAAAATAACATTTTCTGAATTCATTTTGACTATTCGGAAATCCATATTTCGGTTTCTGAAATCAAATTCTCTTTTTCTGAATTTAATCTTAAAATGGTGTAGTAGTCTCCAGTCGTTATAATTGTACACTGCTTTGTGCCTATACTCGCGTAAGCAAACTACCTGGCTAAAAGTTCTTAATCATCGTCAACACTGTTTGTCCACAGACAATTCTTCAAAGCTTTGGAAAAGGAACACAATTTTAGTCAAAATGTGTTCTTTAACCACACAAAGGATCACCAGGTGCAATTAACCCACAAAAAGTTACTATTTGCTGCTGGTTTTGGGCTGAAAGCAGCATTGGTCCGTATTTCTTTGAAAACGACATTGTTGGCACTATCACTGTAAATAAATTCCACGACTGGATCGCACGTACTTGCTCATTATGTGCGATCACATTATAGAATAAAATTTAAGAAAATTAAAGTTAACATCAAAGCATTTATTCGATTTTTGCGACTTTTGATTGTTTGAATAAAGTACGTTAAATTGTATGGAGTAAAATCATTTAAACGCCATTTTATATCTATAAGAAATGTTAAAAAGTGTGATATTTTTTTCAAAGTCGAAGAAAGGGATTTAATTAAAACAAAATTTAAAAAAATATTCAAAATATTGATTAAATTTTTTTTTTTAATTATGAAAAATAAAAAAACAAATTTTTTTAGAAAAAAATTAATGCGACATTACTTAGGCTATCTATATCTTCTTGAATATCAATTTTGATGGTAATCGGATCACCAGTTTTTAAAGAAGTCGAGGAAAAAAAACCGGTCCTAAGGGAGGTACCGTGTTTAGCCCACCAAATTCCATTTTTTTCACCAAAATATAATGCTTACCTTCAATAGTTGACTGATGTTTTTCCATAAAAATTCTTAGAGCTGTTTTAGAGAAAAATGATCTTTTGCATGACAGGTACCGTTAATTTTTGAGATAAAAAAAATTCAAAAAAGTCCTCTGTAGAATGTCAAAATATCCTTAAATTCTAAATTTGGAGACGATTGGCCCAACCGTTTAGGCTACAGTCCATACATCCGTAGAGACAGACAGACGGACAGAATTTTGCCAGTAACTCAAATATGTTTCTCTGTCATCGTAATGTCATGTTTGATTGTTATCTCAACATTTGAAATCTGCACGAATGCATTACTTGCAACCTATAATCGCAAGTAAAAACCACAGGTCATAGCTTTAATTCAGCCATATATAATATTTTTTGTTTATATCTGAAGTGATTAAAAGGAGGCAATTAAGACCCACTCTTCATCGCCAGAGGCATAGACTATAGACTAGGCAGCGATTGTGATGCTTGAAAAACTATCTAGCATCTCAGTCTCTAAAAAATGATTATTCCACACAACTCAAGATCAAAAGATTGACTCTTGATTTTCAGTAATTACAAATTATTTCTTTTCATTTAGTCAATGCGAATACCTTACTCCTACAAATAAAATTGTTCACAGCTTTTTGAATAACATTTTATTGCTAATAGAAAAGCAGTTTCCCAATAAATTATCAGCTTAAAATAAGTTTACAAGACGATAGGATTTTTTTTTATATTTTTTCTCATTTTAAAACTCCTTAGAAGAAGCCCTTTCCCCCCAAAGATGAGAATGTAATGTGCAAACATAATTTTCTTGGCATCCCTTTGCCATTGCGGGAAAACACCATCATATAAACTCCAACTTTTACATCCCCAAATACCCTCCACACCCACACATAAAATTTACGACCAATTTTAATGGTGTATTTCGAATATAAATTTGTATCGAACAGGTACGTAGCAAAGCTCTCAACCACCGCAATATCGTAAGCAAACGACCTCAATGCGCCTAAGACTATACCACCCAGAACTGTTGTCACTCCATTTAAAATCGATAAATTCTCAAACAAGAAGCAATTGTTGCATACTTTTGTGAGACTAAATGATCATTTTCACTTTAGATTGTGTTGTAATTTAAATAAGCAAACCTTATCCGACCATTTGTCGAGTCGTTGTCCATTTTATGTCGATGACGAACCCAGAGTCGTATGGTACGCACTCTAATCGTGCTCCATCGTCAATTTTGAGTTTGTGACGTTGAACTCTGCTGCTTCGTCCCCAAGACCATCGCACTCATAAATAACGTTCACTATTGAGGGACTCGTGCAGAGGGTGGCTATTTTTAGCCCCCACCCGCGTCTTAGATAGAAAATTGAAGAAAAAAAATGTATCTTTATCTCCCGTGCTTTTTAAAAAGAAAGGTCATCACCGAGTGAAGGTGGATGGCGCGAGGCATTGGGAGCAGCGACTGCGATGCCAGCAGATAGGCAAAGATGGAGAAGGCTGACTTCCGTTTTGTTAAACGTGCACTTGGATCGAATGAATGCTCAACAAGTAGATGGTTGATTCATAGTGTTTCTCTTGTTGGGATTTCTTTTTCTTTTGTTAATTTTTTTTTTTGTTGTTTTCAATCTCAAGTGTCTTCCTTGGATTGGACATTCAACGGACGTTTGCCGTTTGTTTCAGTTAGGAAAATATCTTTCTCTGACACTACAAAGAAATTTGCTAATTTGGATTGTTGTCCTTGTTCTTGGTTCTTCGAACACGAGAGAGGAAATCGCGGATATAAAACAAGGCGCTTGGAAGGAAACAGTCACAAAGACAGTCTTTGTAAGTTTCTGTTTTGTGTGAATTGCGACTGTCACAAAACAAAAAGATACAAATGAGCTGTCGTTGCAGAAGATTGTGAAACAATCTAGATACATCCATACGTATCTTTACGTAAGGATATGAATCTCTCTACATAGGGTTGGAAGTTTCTTAATTTCCTTCAATATTGCAAATAAAAGTAATTTTTTTTTTATTTTTAGTATATTTATGTGCATACATACATATGTATCTTGTTGTTAAAAATAATACTTTTTTGAACATTTTTTTTTGGCAATTGAGATACTCCCTCGTTACTTATAAAAAAATGCCTTGACTGTCACAGCTTCAAGTCATCAATTTCAACTCGTTTGTTTATTTGGTTGACAATGGAAACGGGGGATATTTTTTGAAAGATGATTTAGTTAACGAAAGTCGCAAATTAGCAAAGATTCTCTATCTAAATAAAGCTACAACTCATATCTATATATTCGCGTGTGCGGGTCTGATTTATGCGATCGCATTTTTAAGAACAAATAAATTTAGTTTTATTGTAATTTATAACTAAAAGATACAAATGTGTGGTTGGTCTTGGTTTTTAAAACTTCAAACTGACAAAAAAAAACTATAGTTAAATTTAATGTTTTTTTCGGTCTGTTTTTTGTATTTTTTTTTTATTGAATTTTGCGGATTTGGAATATAGCAAAACAAGCCATCAATCTGATCAACGATCCTGAAGACATTCTGGAGCAATTGAAAATGTACTTTAATGAATTGCTGAAAGGTCAGCTCACGGAGGAAATTGAGACTCCAATATTTGAAGAGAAAGGCCTGATGCTGCAGCCAATAAGCATTGAGGAAACACAAAAAAGGCATACCAATGGAGCTGATCAAACTTGGAGGGCCAACACTACATCAAGCAATCCATGAAATCATAGTACATATATGGAAACCCGAACAGTGGCGTAGCTAGGTGGATAAGGGCCCTGGTGCATCGACAGAAAATCGGGCCCACCCCCTCTTTTCAAGCAGCTTAAACTTAAATTAGCTTAAAATAGGAAAATAAGACATTCACTTCAAAAAATATTCCGACAAAGCTGAACTTTGGTGAAGAGCTTCATTTTTATATCCTAAACATTTCCTCAAGCGTGCCCTAAATTTGGAGCGAAGCAAAAAATTTTAGGGGAGGGTAAAGGGGGTATACACATTGTAGCTCATGTAAATAAATCTACACAAAAAAATTGTTAATATTTTTATCGTACAATTAATAGATTTTGAAGAAAAACCGTCACAAACATTGGGCTGTAGTACATTTAGTCAAATGAAAATGAGAATGAAAACATGAAATATTTATTATACAGATGAGATCATTACATGAAAAAAACAAAGATGCAAAATTCGCAGTCAATTTGACAATATCTTGCGAGCTTAAATTTTTGCAAATTTATCTCTATTACTTCACTCAAATCCAAGTTTGATGCCGCCTTGTTTTCTATCGCAATTAATGATAAATGTCGTTATCTATCATTGCTTTCTTCCACTTCCATAAGTATCTGGAATTGTGCGAAATAACATTGGTGTATACATATCCGATAAGTAAAAATGAAGCACTCCAAATTTCGATAAAATTCCTTTGCAAAGTTAGTGAATGGACGGTCAGCAGGATAAGATGGTACTCATTAGGTCCTATTATAATAGAATATTTCATTGAAACTGATCACATTTTGTGAATAAAGTTGTTCCATTCATACTGAACAAATTTTTTGGAATCAAAACCTAAGGTTTTACAAACTGCACTCCCACCGATAAAAGGTGAATTTAACTGCTGTGCTGCAACCAATTCCATACTTGACTTATCATGAGAAAAATTCTAAGCATAAATTAATTTCTAGCAGAATAAAGTACCAGAAGGATGGGTGTACGGAATAGAATACGTGGAAACTAGATGAAATATGGCTTTTGGTAGGAGAGGTGGTTACCTATAAACATTTTTGTTTCAATCGCAGAAAAATCTACTCATGAATATTATCGGTTGGTCGGTCCTAAGTAACGGGGGTTGCGGCCGAAATATACCAATATATTACTCGCCCTTTTAGCATTAACATCAACATCGATCTACGAAGAACACCAGCACCAAATATGACTAATCAAAATCACAAAACTGATTGACGACACATCTTGCCTTCATCATCGTCGCTCTAAATAGTGGTAATTGTGACCGGGAACGTACACTTACATTTATTTAGGTAGAAGAAAAGAAATATTAAAGGAACACAAACTTCATTTATCATTCTAAAAATAAGCTTGTAAGCAGGTTTGAAGTTTTCAAGCTTTTCCATCCCCCTTTTCAAATCTGAGGGGGCCCTTTGATCTACAGGGCCCTGTGTACTGCAACGCTTTGCCTATGAAAAGGCACCATATGTCCCATATATAAGAACGGATATAACACACTGTGTAGCAATTAAAATGATATAACATTGTTGAGTACATCCTATTACATATTCTTTTCTATCTTCATCCAGATCAAGGCCTTTGAAGTAGTGCAATGTTTAAACAGCCTTTGGGTCAAAAGTAGTAGCCGATAATATTATGGATAAGGAAATATGCGGACGAATGCTAAACCCACACAGAATCTACTTTATTGTGTCCAGGCTCTTCAAATCAAGAAATCTCACCATATAAACCAATATGCTGCTGTACCGCAGTACTTAAATAGGGGTCCGAGACTTGAGTGTAATCCGATCTCAAAACCGCGTTAGAGAGGAAAGTCTTACGAAGAGTTGTTGGCCTCGCGTGCGAGGGAGAACGATTCCGGAGAAGATACAATCATGAATTGTATGAAATCTACATCGAAACAGTTGTTGTGGAAAGAATAAAGCCCGGTAATGAATGAACGAAGAGAAACCAGCTCGGAAAGTCTTGCAGTTCATTTTATTTTAGAAGGCAACGTGGCTGGATGGCGTCGGCCAGCAATTACGTTGGAAGAGGTCTGGAAAACTAGTTTTAAAAGGGAGTATTCTGCTCCCTGCAACCTGGAGGTCACTATTTTCTTCCATGGAAAAGGTACTGAATTTTTATGGAGACTTTGTTGGCTTTTTTTGAAAAATAAAATACTCAACGTCCAGTCAGTAAAAAGGCCTTGTTCAGTTCATCTCTTCGTGCATCGCCTTCTTCTATTGCGGTCTCCTTTACTTTTCGAATTACAAGTTCATTTGAGTGATGAGTCCATACACTGGGTCCGAATTCTGTTGGAATGGAATTTGAGAAAAATCTCATTTTTCAGCGACTGATGTGATATTATTTTTTTTGTATATTTTCGAAAGATGGTGCAGTAGATAAGGCTTTTGCCTGCTTATCTCGACATTATGAGTTCGATTCTTAGGTTCGGTAGAAATATTTCAAACTCCCTTTGCTGCATGAAATGCTATTTTACGGGCCGTTCAAAAAAAGATGAGGTTAAAATTGTTTTAGGCGACTTTAAACTAAAATTAGGAAGAGAAAGAGTATCATTGTTAGAACAGTCTGAAAACACAGACTGCATGACAACACCTCTGATAACGGATTCTGGCTAATTGACTTTGCTGCGGGTGAAATATTGAAACAGCTAGAACGCAGTTTTGTAGTGCCCCGTGGCTTAGTGGTTAGTGTGTCGGACTGCCAAGCGAAAGAACCTGGGTTCAAATCCAGCTCATAGCCACCTTTTTTTTCTGGGGTACTGCCTCTTGCGAGGAACTGACAAAACCTCCAAGAGTAAAATTTGTCTCGAAAAAGTGCATCTCATGTAGCCGTTCGGACTCGGCGGTAAACTGTAGGTCCCTTCCATTCTTGCAGAGTAACAACACACACACAGGAATGGTTGAGAGTATAAGTCACTAGGCCTTGGCTCCTTAAGGAGCTGTCGCGCCAATAAATTTATTTAATTTATATAGAACGCAGTTTTCACACCTCAACAACATTCACAAAGAGATATGCAGGTTTCATGATCAATCAACTGTCAACCAGATTAACTACATTGCGATCGACGCAAGTATCATCGATGTCATGCATCAAATGTTAAGTACTAGTGGCAACATTGAAAAAATGCCATCCCTCGTGACCTCCCTTGCCTTTCACCACAACGAACACCCTAGTTTGAGGATAAGTGCCGGCAAGCACATGCAGGTAGCTAGAAGACAATAAGACAGCACTCCACAGGAGGACCCTAACTGATAGCGGGCTATATGAGTACAAAAAGAAAGAGGATATCAGGAAGAGACACCCAACATCATTACACAAAACATCACAATAGACAGCTATACAATTGAGATGGTTTAGGGACTTTGTTTAACTGGGCTCCGTTATTAACTCTGGGAACAACACCAAAGCTGATATCAAACGAAGAATAACTCTTAAAAAATTTCCTCGGGCTAAGAAGGTAATTGAACAGCTAGGCTCTCCCTCTTATCATCCAAGTTGAATTCTATGGTGCAGGCGCATGGACATTGTCAAAAGTGCACGAGGAAGCACGGAGGAGATACAACGAAGAACTCTATACGGGATGCACAGCGAATCAGACCTAGGCCGTAGAGTAAAATTAGTGACGGCGCAGTAGAGAAAGACTGAGTTTTAGGTGGGGCACGCAGTGGAAGAAGACCTAGACCACATGCAAATAAAAAAACTAGAGGCTTGCTAGGGCCCGAGCTGGCTGAAAAAGCTTTGTCATCAAAGTCAACCCAGACTCTAGCGCTACCTAAGATAAGATAGGGTTGGGGCCCTTCACTCTCTTCAACGTTTGTTTGCCAAATTTGAAACGTCCGGTTTGATAATCAATCAGTCAAATTCAAAGAAATGCAAAATTGACTGAGTTTCTTGAATCCAAGGCAGTCGATTCTTTGCCGTAAACAAGAACTCTCCTTTTGAAGACCTTAACTTGGCGTACACCCGCACAAGTTCCAACTTATCCAGGAGCTCAAAGTTCCTGACCATAGACCAGTGCCGTTTGAACGCTTACTGACCGTTAAGAAGAGGACTCCAATTTCGGCCAAAAAATCATTTTCAATGAAGAGGCGTATTTTATTAATGAATTGCTTTAACACAAGGCTCAACAGGTGTGGGTGCGTCCTCAAAAAATTACGGTTTGGTGTAGATTTTGGGCCTGCTGCGTCATTGGTCCGTACTTTTTCGAAGACCACGTTGGAGATGTGATCACCTTCAGTGGCGATCGCTACAAGACGGTTGGAATTCTCAATATTTAACTATCCCTATTAAAAAAAAACTCTATAGTAAATACACATGACTCAGTTTTGAAAAAACTTATTAAAAATAACTTTGATCGCCGTAAGCCTTTCCGCTTCTACGTTGTAATGCAATCACATTATCACATATCTATCAAATCGAAATCTTCAATTTCTATAACCAAAATATTTGGTTAGTATGTTTTCGAGAGTTTATAACCCAATAACACTTCTTGTGGTTAGCATTTATTCAATTTTAAATCCGAAACAAGGATCCATTAGTAACACTAAAGGACACAATGGAAGCAGACTAAGCTATCCTGTGTTCTCATAACGTAGAAATAGAAGAACGTTTTTAGTTTTGCTTTCGAAAGTCAGATTTCCAAAATGTGTTTAATTTTTCTTCTGACACAAAATGTTCCTGCTTGCACCATATGAAAACTGTTTATAATGGTTGTTGTTAATGGTCTTTAACGTGCACCAGAGTGGTATGTTCTGATGTACTCGTACAATATCCAAGGTTATCATACAAAAACACAGCATAAGGATGCCAAAGTATTGCAATTAAAGCAGACTTTACTTAAACAAAAAAAAAAAAAAAAACCTGACTCATTGTTCTTTTAACAGCTTATTTACTTCAAAAGTTTTTCATTGCTACACAAGAATAAGCAACAAAGTGCATTTCCCTGGCAGGACTTTACTTTGCTTCGAATGCAAGACCATTTTACAATTTTACACAAAAGGTCAATGAGAAGACAGTTTTTTTTCTTTGTTCCATTGCTTGAAAAGTATGGCCATAACTTTAAAGGGAAAGCTGTAGTGCTTACAAAGTTTGGGTTTTCATTTGACCCAAAAATAGAAATAGAAATAGAAATTAGAACTTCGTGGGCAAAAGGATATTCACGGACTTTAGCGTATAGCAAATACAAATACAAAAAAATCATTTGTTTTTGTTCCAAGTAGCAGCGAGGTTCCTTGCAACGCACATTTCTTTAATAAATTTTTAATAAACAAAAACATGCCGTTGGTCCTTTTTTCCTTGTCCATTTGATGTGATCCGGGTTCACAATATAGTACCTAATTAATTGAATTCGACGCAAAACCAAAATTTGTTTTCACTCGACTAAAGCAAATATTTACATTGAGGTTTCTATAACGCCGCTGATTTTAACCGCCAATGCAATTACCGGAAAATAATAAATTTCATTCTTCTGTTTGCTTTTAGATACAACCTGCCAGCCAGAACCACCATCGGCATCGTTCCCAAGGATTAATGAACTATTAAACATTTTCTTTGAGAGCCATAACGCCCTTGTCCTAGGGCAACACACTTCTGTTCCGAACCAACCGACGATGACTTTGTTTAAAATAGCTTTTCCAGCAAAATCGAAAATGCAACAAACAATACTTTGTTCCACCGGCGGTATACAAACAAAAAAAAAATATAAATTTAAACAAAAGTTAAAATGTATTTCAATAAATTTAAGAAAAAAAAAACACAATTTTTTTAATTTGGCAATTTGCTTTAACCACAATAGCCAACAAAATAAATGAAATGAAAGAATATTAAAAAAAAAAAAAAAAATCAAAAAGGAAAATCAACTTGATGTTTTCAAAATATATATATTTTCTCTTTTGTGATTTTGAACTTTTTTAATTTTTTAATTTTAGAACAAGCAATCGCCACTCTGGTTGGAAAACTACAATGACGACGCGATGGCACGGACAACAAACACACATTTTGTTATTTGAACAAAAAAAAAAAGTGAAAAAAACATACGAAGTACAAATTTTAAGAACGTATAATGGAGGAGGAAATTTTTCGTTGGAAAATGTGTGAGTGCTTTCCTTGAGGAACAAAAAGAGGGAAAGATTATTTTAGAAGAGATCGTGTTGTTTGAACATATGAGAGAATTTTGTTTGAAACTTTCGGGGAAATATAGTGTGTACTGCAAGAAACACATTATTTGTACATTATTTTTGTAAATGTAAATAAAAATGAAGTGTCTATTATTTTAAATCGAAATAACAGCTTTTTACTTGATGTATACGAAAGGAAATACAGTACACCATTTAAAAAATGTTTGTCTGTCTGTTTGTTCCGGGTAATCTCGGGAACGGCTGCACCGATTTTGACGGGACTTTCACCGGCAGGTAGCTGATATCCTAAGGAGTAGCTTGGCTGTGTTACTTATATCGGGTCTTTCAACAGGGATGCTACAAGAGTAGAGCGACAGGGACAGCAAACGACGCCATTTTTCTTGCCGCTCTTTTGACATTTCTCTTCAGTAAGGTTCGCAATTTCATGATGGAAAGAAATACGAGCCAACAACGACTCGAAATTATTAAAAGTTACTACCGAAATTCGGAGCCAGTGGTCTCAACGTTAAGAGCGCTACGTTCAATTTATGGTCGTCATAATCGTCCTAGCAGATCAACAATTGAATCAACATGTTCCCATGCCAGTGAGACAAAGAAGTGCCCGTAGTGTCGAGAATATTGCTGCCGCTGAGGCTTCAGTTGCAGAAAGCCCAAATGTGTCTCTCACACGTCGTTCTCAAGCGTTGGGCATCTCTGTGACGTCGTTGTGGCGAATTTTGCGAAAAGATCTTGGCCTACATCCTTGCAAGGTTAAATTGACGCAAGAACTGAAGCCGCTTGACTACCAGAAGCGTCGTATGTTCGTGAATTGGGCTGAGCAATAACTTGAAAATGATTCGGATTTTCATCGAAAAATCATCTTAAGCGATGAGGCTCATTTCTGGCTGAATGGCTTCGTCAATAAACAAAATATGCGGTATTGGTCAGGCAGCAATCCACACGTACTCCATGAGTCATCATTGCATCCCGAAAAAATTACGGTTTGGTGTGGTTTACGGGCCGGCGGCGTCATTGGGCCGTACTTCTTCCGTGATGGTCAAGACCGGCACGTTACTGTGAATGGGGATCGCTACCGTTCAATGATAACCGAATATTTTTGGCCCCAATTGGATGATATGGACTTAGAGGACATGTGGTTCCAACAGGACGCCGCCACAAGCCACACAGCGAATGTCATAATCAATTTATTGGAAACCAAGTTTTGAGAACGTGTTATCTCACGAAATGGTCCAGTCGCTTGGCCACCTCGGTCGTGCGATTTGACGCCGTTAGACTATTTCCTGTGGGGCTACGTCAAGTCTATGGTCTATGCAAACAAGCCAGCGACGATTGATGAACTTCGTACGAATATCGAACGGGAAATTGCAGCAGTATCGGCCGATTTATGCTTGAAAACCGTCGAAAATTTGGTTCAGCGTCTGGACTTCTGCAAGCGTGCCCTTGGTGGCCATGCAAAAGAAATTGAGTTCCATACATTATGGCATCGAACGTACTTTCACAGGAATAAAGAAAAAAATTTAAAAAAAACTTTTGTAGCGCTTTTATTAAAAAACCCTATATTACTCACTAGGTGGCGCTGGTGCGTTTTTTTGTCAAAAATTCTTATTTATGGACCGATTTTGGCGGGACTTTCACAGGCAGGGAGCTCATTTTGAAAGGAATAACTAAAGGTCCACCAAAAAATAACAAAATTATATAAATTACTTGATTGTTATATAAAAAGTTTACTTATCTCATTTATAATATTAATAGCTGAACAATCCCATATAACTTACGTTTTCTTGATTTCGGTAAGAACACCACATATCGGACCTTACTATGAATTAAAAACACCCAGATAACAATGATTATACACACAAAAAATTATCAAAAAAGGTCATGGATTATTGTTATCAAAATTTTGCATTTATATCTTCCAAGCTCCATCAAGCTCACCTTATTACCATAGGTGATGGCAACATAATGGGACCTGCACCTCAACCTACAAGATTCTCTTGAAGTCGGTCTATGTTCTGTGCCGTCCCTTTGGTTGGAGTTGAAGATTTTCCAGTCCGGAGCACTGGTGTCCATTCGCTCTATATGACCCAGCCATCTGAAACCGTGTCTATTAACCTTTTTGATAGGTGTGTGTCAATGTACAGCCCGTAGAGTTCTTCGTTGTATATGTATATTCTATATACACGGAACCAGGATTTTTCTGAAGCATCCTAAGCGTTCTCATCCATTTTTTGACAATACCTGCATGCGTCTGCACTAAACCCCATCTATATGATATAATTTTTCCACAGGCCTTCTTTTCTTAAAGTGTTTTGTGGTTTGAATTTGAGCGAAATCGGCCTGTAAATACAAATTTTATAAAAAATGCAATTCCAGCACCAGCACTCCGAAGAAAACCGCACCGACAGCGATCGCCTAGCAACATTATCTTCTGTTGCAGATATGTTTTTAGAGACAGTATTTTAAGGAACTATTAAATGGTAATTTTTCTAGGCCATATTTTCCAAAAGCTGGACTTAGCAACGTAGAAAACTACGACATGACATTTAAAAAAGTTAATGCTGTGGTGAAGAATCAGAATGAAAAATATGGAGTCTCTTAACTTGCACATTGTGTTGGCTGTTTTTGAAAAAAGTATTCGATATACAACTACGTGATTTCGTGATGAGATCCCCAGAGTTCTGTGCAGATTATCAAGGACTTGAAACTTCCTTATAGGCAACAACGCCCCGAAACTCAGTTTTCTCTAATGATTTTGACAGAAAAAGTTGCACCTCCTTTTATCATGCCCTGCACTATCAAGGAGACGTGTGATATGAGAAACATAGATATTATCAATCTTCATAGCTTTATTAAAGCTCAAACTGGTTAAACTAGTGAATAACTTCTCACAATATTATATGGTATCACATTCGGCCTATGGAGGCTTAATCGTGATGAGTAGGCTGTTTCCTCAGAGAGTTTTCTGGCAATGGTAATGAGACCCTTCGTTGGAGAGTTACAATCTATCGCTGTTTTATTATAAACAATACTTTGTCTAAAGATAACTTAGCATATACATATAATTAACTTTTATATATTTGATCAATTCAGTCATTTGAAAAAAACTTCAATTTTATTATTTTTTAAAGTCAAATAGAACAAAATTGTATTAATTTCATTCAAAAGAAAAGAAAAAAAATTGATGTTAAGTTCCTTTAAAATAAATGCTGAATATTTTAACAAACATGAAAGAAGGTTTCCAACGGAAAATGGTGTCTTTAGAAGGTTATTTAAGGTCTTATGAAAATTCTAGCAAGAACAACATTATAGCTAAAACCATGTCATATGGAGACTTTCAAAACCAGGTATTTAATAAATTTTATTCCTTTATGCATTGAGACACATTATTTAATATTTTTCAATTAACGTTTGCAACGAAAATATATAATTTTAAGTTATATACAAATGTATATTACATTAATATGTATCTATAATAATTGACCAGTTCACATTTCTTGAGATTTCAGAGTGCTCAAGAAGTTGTCTCAGTCACTTTTGAGCCGAACACAATTTCTCAGCAAACGCCAAAAAAACTTTGTATCTCTTTCCTTCTAAAGTCCCATTTAGACGTTCATTTCAGTTTTAGTGTCAGTTGAGCTATCAGTTAAGCTTTCAGTTAAACTTATGTCTAAATGCAAAAATTGAAGCGTTTAACTGAAAATGAAACTGTAACTGAAACGGATGGAATTCCCATAAGTTGTCAGTTCAGTTGTCAGTTAAAATGATGTGTAAATGCGTTTCTATTTCAGTTGTCATTTCAATTTTTTTTCAGTGCCAGAACTACAGCTTCTGCAAAATTATGATTTTATCGTCAATTATTCTCTTCTATATTTCAATTGTTTACGAGTAAAATGAAAGCTCAACCAACTGACATCTAAACGCCTGGTCAGACATCAGTTTAATTAAATGCTTAATTGATGGCTTAACTGCAACTGAAACTGAAATGATCGTCTAAATGGTGTTTAACAGAGTTCTCTTTGACATATCTACTAAAGTTGAGCCAGCGAATCCAACAATTGTTTGGATTCATTTTTTTGACAGCAAAGTTGAGATTTTTTTTTTTGAGGAATTGTGTTCACGTATCTGAGAAAACGGAAATCTCTGAGGGCTTAGAATAGAAACGTGAACTGGCTAAATAATAATTATGATCAATTTATTGACATTTAGACTATTACAAGTCTAATTCTATTAATTTTTGCCGAAATTTCTCTTAGAGTTATAACCCCAATCTTGCGTTAACTAATATTTGCAAAACACCAATAGATTGCTATATTAATTTTTATGGGTTTATATAAAACAAGGTTTTTTTGGTTTTAACCTTGTTAAGAATGTAGATGACCTTGTTTGACAGACTGTATTCTACCTATTCACTCAATGAAAACCAGAAAAAAACTTACAAAACACGACAAAGGAAAATCGGAAAAGTGAAAAATCAAATTTAGTATGGGAAAAGTTCAGGCCTTCTTAGAGATCACATCTCATAGAGCATCCGCACACAAGTTGTTTATTACACACCAACACTAAAATTCCACCACATATAAAAAAGTTTCTATGCATTTGCTTAGAAAAAGAGATACAATTTTTGAAAATACATCTTTTCCCAGCAATAAAATTGAGTATAGCTCGGACATAAAGAAAAAAAAAAATATAGACACAGTGTGCCGTTATTCGGAAAACTTCTATATGAGTGTGTTGGAAAAACACAAATACCATTTTCTGCGTGATCTTGCCATCTGATCAACTGACGAAGATCCTCTCCATCATCGTTATATTCATCCACGCCGTAGTCGTCGTCATTTTTGCAGCAAAATTACGTGCAATTAGATCGTAGATCGGCGAGCCGCGCGACTAATATTGTGCTCATAATAATTAAAAATTAAATATTTTTCAAAACGAATTTTCCAAGTGAATGCTTATTTGGATTTCGATGTGATCAGAAATTTGCATTTTCGAATCGAGAAGAAATTTTTGAAAGAAATTGAAAAAAAAACTTCAAGATTGTGTGCGTAAGCGAGAGGCTTTTTTTGATACATGTCTCCCACTTTTTACTAAACGTTTTTTTGGATAAAATATTTTAATATATTTTTTCGGAAAAAATTTGTTTTTTTTTTTTTGTAATCATTTAACTGCCCAAGTGTGCCAGAAAAATCCGTGTTTTGGAGATATTTTTATAAAATTCATTCAGAAAGTGCGAGTCACAGGAAGAGTGTGATATTGAAAGTGAAAATAAGTTGTGAGGGAAGGAGTACACAATAAAAGAAAATAACCTCTAAAAATTGTTTGCATAACCTACAAAAATCAAAAAAAAAATAAAGTGTCAGTTCCCGAGATTTTTAGTTTCACTAAGTGTTTTGTCGTTCTAACTTTGTGTATACGGTCGATC
Organism: Platycheirus rosarum; assembly: GCA_963971375.1. Lineage (NCBI taxonomy): Eukaryota > Metazoa > Arthropoda > Insecta > Diptera > Syrphidae > Platycheirus > Platycheirus rosarum. The sequence continues at coordinate 128,933,889 of OZ020509.1, read as the reverse complement.
GATTGGGAGTTTAAAAAAAAAAAATAAACAAAAACTAAATCAATATGGCCGATACTGATGTTTTTGGAGACACTTCCGCCGAGAAAATGTCCACCGAGGACCTAACCGAAGGTGCTCCCCAAGAGGATATTACCGAGGAGGAGCCACCCAAGGAGGTCAAGGAGGAATTGCTCAAGGAAGAAACGGAAGAACTCCAACCGGATAGTTCCGTTCAGGAGACCGTCGATGAGAACGGTGACGTTTTCGAAGAAACCACCCAGGTGACACGCAAGGTGGTAAAACGGACAATGAAAATCACTGAGGTGAGTTCTTACAAACGCCAACTGTCATTTCCAATTTATTTCCATCCATTAGTTGGTCGTTTTGAAAGATGTCTTCAATTCATTGATGCTATGGCACGTACTTCTTCAAACACGGTTAAACGAAAATGTCTTAAGATTTATTTTTAAATGTGTTTTAATTTTTCATCTCTGCCTCGAGATTGCCGCACCAATGAGCTGAACAGTTTCTAGGAAAAAAAAATTAACATATTTTTCGACAAAACAATATATAAATGAATGGATTGTGTATATATTTGCCAAGAAATATCATTATTTGTTTATGTGTGTGTTTGTTTATTTTTTTATGTAATCAAATTGAAAACTAAAAACATATAATTTTTTTTTTTTGGTTGGCAATTTTCTGCATAAATTTTGACCTGAAAATTCTTTAAAGAAATTTCTTATTTATTTTTAAATTAAACTAAACTAAATTGTTCTTTTTTGAAAAATTTTGAAGAAATTATTCTGATAGAAACAGAACAATTTGTTTCAAAGACACTATATTTCTTCTTCATATTTTATTTGACGTTTCAAGTTTTCTTAAAAAAAAATATGTTTCAACTTGACCTATGAAGTGAAAATTTCCACAAAAAGCATCACAAAAACATTATTTTTAACTTTTTTTCTTTGATATGGTGACAGCATCCTGTGTATATTATTTAAAATCACAAAAAAAATATTTTTTTTCAATTTGCCGTCTAATGTTCGAAATTGATTTGGTACTTACAGAATTTAGTTTATTTTTTTAATCCTGATATACAGACGTTTAACAGTTTTCAAATAAACACAAATGATATATTACTTCCTCATGCATTTATTATGGATTCTGATATTTCAATAGTCTTAATCTGGGGAGGTTTCGAAATGCGCACATTTTGGAGAATAATTTTGAGAAAAAAATCGTTTTCGAAAAAAAGTAGCTCTTTCTTGTTAAACTGTTGAACATTTATTATAAATGAAAAAGTTAGTAACTAAGTAGTTACTAGGAACATTAAAGCAAAAATTCAAGCTAATTTTTTTTGTCAGCTTCTTTGGTTGGAAATAAGTATGTATATGACCTGTTGAGAAGGAAGTAGTAATATTTTTATAATTTGTAAAAAAATATTAAAAAGTCCCCAACTTCTTCGGTTCCAACGCTCATCGCTAATTGCCAACCCTACTGTCTACTCTTCAGAGAAGGCAAAATAGCTCGCAGCCCATTTTGCTGCTAAATCTACATTGCTTCACAGCAGCGTTGTCCCTCCTGTACTTTATAATGTACATTTTTAAATGGGACTGTACCACTCGTACAGTACCAAGAGTTTTCAAAGATCTCGATATACAAAAATCCGCTCGCCCGGATGGTATACCCCCAATTCTTCTGAAAAGGTGTTCTTCCACACTGGCAAAGCCACTGCGTAAGCTTTTCCATCGCTCCTACTCTTCTGGAATATTCTCTAGAAGATGGAAAACAGTATTTGTCCAGCGTCTCCTTAAAAAAAGTTTACCCATCCTCCCCCTCCTTCTAACGACCCGTAGCACTGCCGTCCCTTCTTTCTAAGGTCATGGAAACGCTTCTCCATGACCGTCAGTTTGGCTTTCGTAGTAATCCTTCCACTGGTGATCTGATGGCATATCTAACCGAACAGTTAAACAAATCTCTACATCGCTTTGGTGAAAGTAAGATTACTGCGTTTGACATTTCCAAGGCATTTGAAAGAGTTTGGCCCTAAGATCTCTTATCGAAAATGCGTGCTTTTAGAATCGATGATATACTTGTTCGTTGGATTAGAAGCTATCTTCTGAACCGTTCAATACAAGTTGTATTGCACGGATTCAAGTCTGATTTCTATAAAATAAATGCTGGTGTGCCCCAGGGCTCCGTTCTGTCTCCGACTCTTTTCCTCAGTTTTATAAATGGTATTCTGTCTGTTACTGCTAATCTTAACTATTTTGCTCAGGACTCTACCCTCAGCTTTTCAAATTCGATCGATGATTCACGTCCTTCGCTTTCGACCATGCAATCGCAACGGTACCGTATGATAAGCTCATTAGACTCCGCTTTACACAGCATTGTCAAATGAGGTAATAGGAATGTTTCTGTCGTTAAAGCTAAAAAAAATGCCAAAAATGCCATTGTCCATGAAAGACACTTGTATCGAAGAAGCCGAAAAGCTTTCTGTACTAGGTGTTTGTATCAACGTCGACTTCCGTTGGAATGACCATATATTTGAGATCGCCAAATATGCTGCTAAGTACTTAGGTTTTCTGTATCGATGCAAGACGTTTTTTCCTCTTCTGATCTGGCTACAATTACCAAAGCGTTTATACGCCCAAAACTTGAGTATAACTCCCACCTCTGAGCAGGTGCTTCTCAAGCATCGCTACATCTGCTCGATAAAATACAAAACAGAGCCCTAAAATTAATAGGGCATAGAAATGTGTCTGAAACAACACTGGCGCAATGTTTCATGTCTTTATTTGTTCTATCGTTTCTTTTATAAGAAATGTTCAATCGAGGTAGCCAGCTATATTCCTCCCCTTAAAAATGTCACCCCGTCACAAAAGGAATGGTCATCAATTCACCCTTGAGCCTAATTTCGGACGTACCGTGAAATAAAAGGATTCTTTTTTTAACCGAACAACACGAATTTGAAAAATTTACCCGGCAAGATTTTTTCTGGCAATTACAATTTGAAAGCATTCAAGCCCAATGTTAATCAACACCTTTTATCCCTCCTTATCCCCTTGTGCGCGTGTAAAATACCTGTATATAACAAAAAAAAAATGATCAGAAGAAAGCATGCTCATTGAATGGAATCTCAGCATTGTTTGGCACATTCTTATGAAAGAAGACCCTCTGCGTCAACTAAAAAGGTTTCAGTCTTTTCAATATCAATATTCAAGAGCGAATGCCTAAGGGCATCTGTCTACAACCTAATTAGAAACTTCCTATCGGTACTATCACTTTTTCATTGACTTTAACGCCACGTCTGAGCATTTATAGAATTTATAGAGACGAGCTACATAGATGTGCAGAATGGTGATACGCACGCCCTCTTCAGAAGAGGGGGAGGTATACAATGGCTATAATGAAGGCTTCTTTTTTTTTATATATATCTAGAGTATCAAGTACGAACAGCACTGGGCTAAAAACACTTCCTTGTGGGACACCAGCTTTTATTTCTATAAATCCTGAATATTCTGTGTCTTGTTTTACTCGGAAAGTCAATTTTCAAGTTAAGATTTTAGAATTTAATAGGTTTGCTTCCGAAAAATCTGTCCTAATTTTAATCTTTAGCCATGGTGCCAACCCTTATCGAAAACTTGGGAAACATCAGGAAAGGCGTTAGAGCAAATCTTTTGCCCTCTTAGACCAAGAGCCGGCAGCAAATTTTGGGAGTGGAGTGATAACCAAAATTTATACACATGATTCATGAATATAAAAAAATTGAGATAACAATCAAACACGACATTACGATCATAGAGAAGCCTAAAAAAGTCATTGGGAAAAAATGTCCGTCTGTCTGTCTGTCTGTCCGGGTGTATATCTAGCTGCAGCCTAAGTAAGGCGATTGCCTTCAAATTTGGTATGTGTGATTCTCTTGGCTTTCCTCAGAGGGGAAATTGAAATTTTATTTTTAGGGCTTAAAATAACGGTACTTGCCATACGACCTTTTAGGAAAAGCTAATTTTTATCAAAAACGGCTTAAACGATTTTGAAGAAAAAACTTTGAGAATTTTTTTCTTGGTACTGGCTATCATTTGATCAGAACCACATATACGGGAAAAGTCTATTAACGGGACCTTTCATGTAACGATTTTTTTTAATTTTTGGCTTTCTCGGTAACGGCTCTATGGATTTCTGTCAAATTTTATATTTAAAAAGATCTAAATAATCAAATTATTTTTGCATTTCAAAATTTTGAATAACTTTTTTTTTCTAATTAAAACAAATTTTTTTCTTTTTTTTTTTGAAAAATCAATATTTTTAAAACTAATCAAAAAAAATAATTTTAAATTTTATAATCACATGTTTATTAATAAACTCTAAAATACTGCATACCAAAATTAAAAAAAAAAATTAAAAAAAAACTTAAAATAAAAAAACAGGATTTTATCAAAATCCGTCCTACAATTTTCTAAATACTTTTTTCATATATTTTTGTTATTTAAAACGTGTGGATGGTGTACTTCATTTTTACTAAAAACTGTTAAGTATTGTGGTCTTGATAGTTTTTATAAGTTCAAAACTGTGTTACTTTCAACGTAAATGTTATTTGTTTTTATCAAAGATCTTGCCTTCCAATGTAATTAGGCACATAAGAGCAAGTACGTGCGACCCAGTCGTACCCATTTTTCTACTAGGCTGCCTCTTTTGTGTACGGGTGTTTGTGATGCAGTATAGGAAACATATGTTCGCTTGTCAGCCCATAGATCGTGAGTTCGATACTCAAATTGGATAGCAATTTTTGAAACAACTAGTGCAAGCTCGATGTCATCCGAGGGTTTGAAGTGTGAAAATAGTCACCTAATTCTCGATCTCCTGCTCCGGAAAAATGCTTTCCTGTCTTTCTAATTCTCCTAACTTAACACTAGCTCTGTGTTAATTCATGATAAGGATATTATTAACCCCTTGAGTGCACGCTGTTACCGACAGGATAGTAATCCTGGTTGGAATCTCGATACGTTAGTACTGCCACTTGGGCTATAATATGATTCCATCCATATGATTCCAACCGATAAAAAAATCTGTAGTTTTCAACTGAGAAAATTAATTGTATATGAAATCAATAGTACTACTATGAGGCAGCTTTTAGTTTAGCGAGATACTGCCGTAATACCGCTACAGTTGCAGTAGTTCTTGTTATACATTTGTATGGGTTTTGGAGAGTAGAAAGAAAGAAGGTAATGAAAGGGTAGGTTGTAAGTTATATTTTCAGAAAATTATGAGTTAGAATGAATAAAAGCATTTGCAGGAATAATGAATAACAAGTATTTACCTCTTATATACTTTCTTATACCGAAATTAATTACCAAACTACCAATGTTGCCATATTCGGATTTTACTGTTTAAAGTTTTAATGTATATTGTTCAATTTCGAACGCTAGTTAAATATAAAACTGGTGCCGATCGGTACTATGTTGTTGGTACAAAAGTATTTTTGGTACTAGATTTTTAGTAATCAGTACTAGAATTTAGTACTATCGTAGTTTTGGTACTATATTTAGTACTATATTTAGTACTTAGTAGTAGATTTAAAAATAAAAATTTATTGGCGCAACAGCTCCTTAAGGAGCCAAGTTCTAGTGACTTATACTCTCAACCATTCCTGTGTGTGTGTTGTTAATCTGCAAGAATGGAAAGGACCTACAATTTACCGCCGAGTCCGAACGGCTAGATGAGATGCACTTTTTCGAGACAAATTTTACTCTTGGAGGTTTTGGCAGTACCAAATCAAATCATCAAACATGGTAACCATTCAAAATTATTAAAAAAAAAAACTAAACCAATAATCAAATTTCAGTAAAAATCGGTAAAACAGTAAATTCCATCATGTCGCCGTATCTATAAAAAAAATTCACAGTGTATTTTCAAGGCAGAAATGAAAACTCCTCACACCCTGTTTAAATTTCTCTCATTATCAGAAAATGTGAAAGAAATAACACGAGCAAGAAAACTAGCTTGAAAATTAGATGGCTGAAACCATGAGGGAGCACTTTTTTATGTTTTATGTGCAGATAAGTGAAAACTTTTTGATTTAAGTTAAAACAAATGTACACATATCTTCTTAATATAAAACCGTTCTATTAAACTTGATCTTATCCGTAATTTTGACATAATAGTAACGTAAAAGCTAAAATTCAAGACAAGGAAGGTATTTCTCCAGACCAACAGCGTTTGATTTTCGCTGAAAAGCAATTGGAAGATGGACGCACTTTGTCCGACTATAACATTCAGAAGGAATCCATTCTGCATTTGGTCCTGCGTCTTTGTGGTGGCATGCAGATCTTCGTTAAGACTTTAATCGGGAAGATCATCATAGCACCCTGAAAGTTTTATCAAAATTGTTAGAACTAATTTCTAGAAAATCAAACTTTTTATTAAAGATTGTATGGCAGGTATCGTTCTTTTTCGACCTAGAGCAAAAATTTAAAAAACACCCCCACATACTACCAAATAAATACTAAATACAAAGTTTGAATGAAATCGGCCCATCCGTTTAGGTTGTAGAGGTGCGAACAGACAGACAGACGGACGGAATTTCAGGACCCACATTTTTCGACTTCTATCATCGTAATGTCATGTTTGATTGTTAGAATTTTTTTCACGAATCCATAAATTGCCTTTTGACGAAATTTCGTCAACATAAAGGGACCTAAATTAACTGATTATTTTCATCAACATAAATATTTTTATTTTTGTCAATATGACCATACATTTTTCTATTTGAATAACGTACTAACTTAGACGGCAATTGAAGAAATCTTACTGATTTTGAAGAATAAATCTTCAATAATATGAAACATGAATATACATGAATATGAATCAACTGGAATAATTTTTTTTTTAAATGATTAACAAAATATTTTCGTCAATATCACCTACCGGATTTGGATCAGAGTAGTTATCATCGCCTGCTTATTTTGGCTCTAGATATTTGAAAAATTGCACTACTTCATATTCTTGCTCAATTACTCTGATTTTTGGAACAACACTTTTCGCAGACGAAACCAGCATATACTTTGTTTTTTTTCTTCATTGATTTGCAGCTCATGGTTTAATGCCGTCTGTTTGATCTGGATAAAGAACCATGAAGTGCATGTGGACTTCAACTGATAATGTCAATGTCGACTGCGTAAGCCACGTCTGGTTGGAAATGGATGCAAGCCAAATCATCCCCCTCTATGAGTTCATTAAAGGTGGCGATTAGTCTGGACAGTAATTCGAACCTTGGTTTTGGCACTACTAACTAAAAAGAGTTTGGAGTATCAGACATGTCAGTTTGTTCACCCTTGGATGTTTTCAAGTCTTGGAAGACTTAATAAATTATAGTCTTAGTCTTAATAAATTATACCCAGAGTATAAAAATCCGAATCAGAAGGATGAACGTTTGAGAGCGTATATGAGAGAGAGTTTTACATGAGGGAGACTATTATCATCAGCAAAAAGTTTAGTTTCAAATGCAACGAAGAAGAGATTCATCGATACCAAATTAGAGCTATTTCGATAACAGAGTTTTATGCTTCTATTAAATGCTTTTGAAAAATACAGTGCAATATTTTTATTTGTCTCAAAACGATCATTGCTACTCAAATTATTCTAAAAACAAAAATCACTATCAAAGTTCAAATATCAAATAAGTAATGGCATTGCAGTAACGCACCACAAAAGAAAGATTGGGTTTCAACATAATGTACCCATTGTGACATTAAATTTGCAGTTTCAACTTAAATTATTAAATTTAGCGTCATTGTCTTTATAATTAAATTAACCTAATCGCAGTCTCATTCTTCTTTTTTTTAATATCATTTTTTAAGAGCATACACTAACACCATTTTTTACTTGCGATTTAAAGGGACTATAAGGCAAGTTATGCATTCGAAAAAAAATTATAACAATCAAACATGACATTACGATGATAGAGAAGTCAAAAAAGTGGATCCGGAAATTCCGTCCGTCTGTCTGTCTGTCTGTCTGTCTGTCTGTCTGTCCGTATCGATATCTACAGCCTAAGCGGTTGGGCCGATTTGATTCAAACTTGGTATATAGTATTTTTAGAGTGCTCTACCCGACAGTTTTTCGAATTGGCGTTCTAGCTCCAAAACTAACGTTACCTGCCATATAACTTTTAATGAAAAACTTATTTTTCTCAAAAACCGCTCCTACGATTTTGATAAAACTTTCAGAATGATGTTTTCTATGCAAAATCTATCTTTTAGTTTTAATGGATTTTTCAGAAAAAGTTTTATAACGGTACCTCCCATATGACCGTTTTTTTAAAATCAGACCTTCTCGTTAATTAATTGACGGATTTTGATGAGATATGTATTGCTTTATTTAAATAATATTGCTTATTAAAATTTTCAAAAACAGCTTTTTTTAATGTTTAATAATTTTTTTTTTAAATATTTAGTTTTTTGAATATTTTGAAAACGGTTTTATAGATTTTTTTTTAAATTTTCTCCTAGTATAAGCTATAGATTTCTTTGAATTGACATACTCAAAAAAAATTTAAATATGTTTTAGAAAAGTTTTTCAAAAAAAACATTTTTTTGAAAAAACTGTTCAAACGACAATTTAATGAAAAATTCATAAAATAGAAAACAGCAAAAGAAATAAGATGGCTTACAACATTTTTTTCCAAAAAACGTTATGAATATTGTTTTTTTGATTTCATAAAATTTGTTCCCCCAAATTTTATTTCATATTGCTCGGCTAAGCCCTAGCCATTAGTCAAATAAAAGAAGCTGACAACCTACATACATACCTAAGTATCTTAAAGCATTTCATCATCATAAAAGCACACAGAATAAATAAGGAGCCTATGATAAACACATAAAAATAACTAACAAATAAAAAAACTCTTCGATTACTACTGAATGCAAAAATTTCAATCAAGAAAACAAAAGTTTACACCTTTCTATAAATAAACAAAGCCACTGTGTTAACTTTTAATATTGTCTCTATACCCACTCGATTAACAGTAGTTGGAATGTGTATATTAATTTTAGTACCCACCTTCCTTCCAACCTTATTATATGTAGAGGTAACTAATATCCTTAGTAAATTCCACCTACCCACACGATACGTTTATCGATCCATCAAACATAATTAAGCTATTCTAATTAATTTGATTTCAAAAAGTAAATTATTCTTATTGGGACCTATATAGGTCCCTATACCTAGCATTATTGCCCTACTGTTAATTCCCACGAATCTTTATGCCAGTTGTTCAAATGTTTCCAAACCAAAATGAAAATTAAACTGAATAAAGTCTTTCTATTAGCAAATTATATTATAAACAGTAAACAACAAGTGGAAAGATAATACACTAAAAAACTGCAAAAGCTTACAATCCTACATATTTATGTGTTTATCCCTTTATCGTGACGCATGTTCGTTCGAGCTTCAAACCACAACGATTTTAAGGAAGTTGCACGTCAAAAAAAAGCATTAAAATTAAATCTTTGTCAAAAAGACGCTTGTACCTAAAAATGATTAGCACACGGGAGCAAGTCGTGCCTTTTATTCTAATCCTTCTACGAAATTTCTACACGTACTCTGATACACTACTGGCAGTAAAAAAAAATAATGTTGCTTTAAAACCCCTGTTTGAGCTGAGTCAATCTACAAATCTAAAAACTTATTTCTGTTTCCTAACACATTGTTAAAGATGATTGCTAAAGATATCGTGTTTTTAATTAGAACATGGTTTTATTTTTATATTTCAATGATTTATTAATTAATTGCTGTTTTCCTTGTATCAAAATTAGAGGATCATACTGAAATCGTTTTCTAAAAACACATGTCACTCATTAGGATTTGATATTTATCAACACCAATAAGACTCGTCGTTTGCCAGAATTTCGCAGACAAGCCAATCCAAATATAGTACAACACATAACATCACAGAGGTCTTGAGTTGGTCGTAAAATCTAATTATTTTATCACCTCCGACCATAAAGAAAATATTTTATTAGAAAATTCAATGCTTATATGCACATTTGATTGCCACTCCCCGACAGAATGCATCATCAAAAACAACCCCTATAAATTAGTTTTTCCTTATTGCAGACAAAAACTATTACCAAAATGGAAAGGTCGCTTAAATATAATTTATTTACAGCGACTACGGCCCTGACTTTGACTTTGTGATGTTGAAATATTAAAATTTTCTGCTAAAAATAATAAGCGTATAGCCATAGATTCAGCAGCGGACGGCGCGGCGGCGGTGGCGTTTATTTTGCATTTCACGCTTTAATTGAGCATTTCACGGCTTTGTGCGTTCTACATGAAAGGTAATTAATTTATTGCGCTCGCAAATTCAATTGGGTTTTGTGTACGAATGCAACAAGGACTCTCAACAATGCGTCCACAAAATGGTGTATTCATCAACAAAACTCTGTCCTACTGACAAAGGATCGCCGAAAGCAATTCCATGATAAATTAATTGCTAATTTGTGCATTTTGTCAGACGTTTATTTATCGATGATATAAGTTTTGCTGGGTCCTGGTTCATGAAAAGTTTCCAACCAATAGAACCGGAGGAAGTTTTTCCTTCTCATAAAGTTTAATAAAGTATTTTTTTTATTAGAGCAACCAACAACCTGTGGTATGATGTGGCATAAATGAGCGCAAATCAACCTTTAAGTTTTGGGTCACATTATGAACTTACAAGACCCACACACACACACACACACACCAAAAAAGTTATTTATGTTTGCTTTCCGGCTTAGCTTTCATCTCTCCGAAATGACGAACTTACAGATGGTAGATACAAATTAATAATCGTAGTCCGTGATTAATGGATTCATAAAATAATAGAACAATTTCCTGTGGTACGTGCGCCATCTTGGCCACAGGAAACAGTCTTTTATCGACCGTATTGATTATGTCGGCAAATGAGTGTTTATGTTGTTAAGTAGTCGTTCGTGCTGTTTCGTTGGCCAAAAGGATGTTCATGTAAAAGTTATTATTTTAAATTCAAAATAGATTGATGCCAAATCAATATTAAGGGTTGTTCAGGCGTTCTAGGTATATGAAATTGATATTTCCCGGAGTCAATTCGAAATCACTTGACTTGCTTTTAGATTTCGTTTTTTTTTTAATTAAATTTCGAACATATACATGCACTAATGAATTCGTTTTCCATCATGGATGAATGAATTTGACTTTCACATATTAAATGTGCATTTCAACAATGACGGACACTTTTTCCATGGCAAATTTCATCACTGTCAGAAATTTCTTGTTGTTTTCAAAAAAAAAAAAAAAAAAAATGTTGAAAGAATTCCGTCAAAACAAATGCACAGTTGATCAAAAAATTTGTGTCGACAGATCTTTTAAAACATATGTATGTAAATAGATTTTTTGTTTGAAATGAAATGTCTGTCAAAGGATCATTTAAGATATGAAAAAAGTGTCTTTGAAATTATATTTAATGTGAGTAGTGAACATTGAAATGTAGTTCACGGATTATCAGATATAAAAATGAAAAATATATTAGTTCTGCTACACCAATTTGACATGCATTTGATTTAAAAAGTACTTTATTTGTCGATATAATTTTTTTTTAATGTTGAGAAGACGAGTATTCACGTTTTAAAAGCTAATAATTTGTTGTAAAAAATAAAATAAAAAAGAACCTTTTCTTATTTGTAATTTCAATTGATGGAAACTTAAATAAAATAAACCAACTTAAGACTATAAACTAAATACAGGCAATAAAATGCACACGCTCCCTTGCAAAAATATAATTTCTAAAATATTAATACATCCCAAATAAAATCAAATCTTATCCCCAAGGTATAAGACTAAATTTAACCATGGCGATCACAAAGCCAAATTAGTTGGGGAGTGATCCGGTATTCATGCACTACCTAGAATCCCATATTTGCATGAGAACACCAATGAACTTTTAGAGATGCCGAACATAGACTCTGATCACTATCTTGTTTGTATGATATTCCTAAGGCGGATTAACTCGAGAAGAAATATTCCATACGCTGCGCCACTCAGGATGAATCAACATGGCCACCCTACGCAACACCGATGAGGTAAGAAGTCCTAGGGACAAAGTATTGGGTTCACGCCTTAAGAACAAAGTCATTAATTACTGCTTAAAAAAAATAAATGATAAATTTATTTGCGTGACATTGACTTATACTTTCAATCATTCCTGTGTATGTGTTGTTAATCTGCAAGAATGGAAGGGACCTACAGTTAACCGCCGAATCCGAACGGCTACATGAGATGCACTTTTTTGAGACAAATTTTACTCTTGGAGGTTTTGTCAGTTCCTCGCAAGAGACAGTACCCCGGAAAATAAGGTGGCTATGAGCTGGATTCGAACCTAGGATCACTCGTTTAGCAGTCCGATACACTAACCACTAAGCCACGGGGCACTACAAGTACTAAGTACTGCTTACACAATCGAAGTTAATTGTCACAGAGATCAGAGCTACTGATGAAGTAAAAATGCTACTTAACGAGCAATGATAGCTTGAGAAAAAAACATTGGTATACAGAACTTCTACCAATCCATCCAAAATATGCCGGAGTAAACTACACACTATTTATTTATTTATTCTTTTCATCAATATGATGAACATACTGTACGGACGGAGAGGGAAATCTGATCCCCGATCCTGAAGACACTCTGGAGCGATATGAACATGAAATGTGTACTTAATAATATGTTTAACGGTCAGTTCACCAAGCGTTGATGATATACAAAAGGCAATTAATCGGTTCAAGGCCTTATGAGGCGATGCCACATCTGCCGAGCTGGTCAATCATGGAGAGCCAGCATCAAGCAGTTCGTAAATTTATAATAATATGAATGAAATACCAGAAGATGTGGTTCTAAACCACATCATATGTTCCGTAAATAACATGAGTATAATTTTATAAGAATTTCAACTCTATCCTATGAGAAGGGGTATCATTCCAACATTCATTGCAGACTCCAAACCCGCCAATAGAAGCATAGCCAGTATAGAATTTTATAAGGCCATGAGAGAATTAGGCATTCCAAATAAATTGACACGACTATGTTGGCTGACCAAAATTAGAAGCCAAATTAAACAGCCCGATTGCTGTCCAGACCGATCAACATCTTCAATAGATTTCGACAAAGAAATGTACCTCCCTGCACCTTCTTTAACCTGGAAATAAAGAAAACAATCCGTTGCACTGGCTCGCCACCAAGTCCAGTAGATACTGGCTTACGCAAACCAATCTAGAAAACCCTTAGTGAGTGATCTGACTTTTCTAGACACAAAGTGTTCTATTGTGACAGTCTTTTTGCTCTCCTGCAAAGTGAATGTGCAAAGTGTTCCACAAAGCATTTAATTATCTTTGCATTTCTGTCGCATCACTTTTCACTTTTTATACTTGGAAAATAGAAGTTGCAATTACTGAGTCACTAATGTCCAGTATTACTTGATTCGAGGTTTTGCGGTTTTCGAGGGTTGCTTTTATCGAGGGCGCACTGTATTACTATTTTCCTATTTATTATATTTGCTATTTTTTTTAATTATTTTTATTTCTAAATAAACAATAAGTGAATTTTATATTTTTACTTCTTGTATTATTTGTATTCTCTGAGATCTTAATCTCACACCCCAAAAATGCCCCCAAAAGAAACAACGCTTTTGCAGTGAAAAGGGGTTATAGCCAGAAAACCAATTTTATTTCAAAACAATTCTATAACAGTTAGTATAAGGAAAAGTATTGCAGCAGAAAAGTAAGCCTATCCATTCCACTCGCATGATCCATATAATTAAGGGCATCATTTTCTTCTACAGCAGATCCAATTCCTCGATTTCATTGTCAGCGTCTTCAGTGGGTTGCATGTTTTCACTACTCCTTCCGGTGCTAAAGGCAATGTTGTGTAAGATGGCACAAACAATAACTACCTTTCCTACAAATTCAGGCCTCAGTCGCAAATAATTTAGACACGGCAATCTTTCCTTAAGAATGCCAAAACTATTTTCAATTATGCGCCGTGTTTTTTTTGTGTCAACGATTGAAAGCCTCTTCAGCAGGGTTATCGGGATTTCGGCGTAATGGTAATATCAACCAGTTTTTCAGTCGCATATCATAATCACATTCAATGAGTGGTTTCCATGCTGGTCCACATATTCTTCCTCGTGTAACGTAGGCGCATCAATTTTAATGATTGTGCCATCCACGCAACCACACACACAAGGGAATCCACCCATCATAAAAAAAACTTTTCAGCAATACCACTGACGTCATCGGGCCACCGCACTGTGTTTTGAAATAAAACGTCTATTATAACGTCGACAACTCTATAGATAGTTCTGCAAACTGTTGATTTTGCAACACCATGCATAACTGCAACTCCATGGTACTGGCAACCATTTTCTAGCCAATACAAGCACAGAAGCAGTTGATTTTCAGCCGAGAAATCATGACTGCGCTGTGTATTGTGCTCCAATTTTTCTCCAATTTTATTTAAAAAGAAATCAAATTGAATTTGATTTACACGAAAGCACTCTTTAAAATTAAAGTTTTGTAGTACCGAAAAATTAATTCGGTCTCTATAATTTCTTGTTATAACCGCGTCTTTACTATCGTCGAAAAAAAACTCACGTCTTAACATTTTGAAAGCTTCACTAGTTATAAAAATATGAATTTGCAAAGCGATCGTTTACCTTGCAAACTTGCTTTTCAAAAATTCAATTTACAGTTTTTGTGGAACGAAACCGCATAAATATTTGCAAAGACTTTACAAATTACACTTATCAATTTCAACTTATCACTTATCAAATTGTATAGTTCTGAGGAACACAAAGTTTTGCAAATTGACGAAAAATTTGATAAGTGATAAGTTGAAATTGATAAGTGTAATTAGCAAAGTCTTTGCAAATATTTAAAGTTGATAAGTTGTTTTATGGAATAGGGCCCTGGTTCATAATTTTAACATCTTTTACTCCATGCCTGCTAGAAATTATTAATGAAAAAGTCTAAAAAGGTCGATTGTGGTTCCTGAACAAGTGCCAATTAGCTGTCAAAGGTAAAGGAATTATTAGAGTTGCCGTTTGGCCGGAATTTCGTTGAATTGGTTAAAATTAGTATTCCTTGAGTGAATAGTGGGAATGGAAATGGATTGTTTATAATTTAGTCGAGTCTGGTCTGAGGTCTGTCTGGTAAACTTGAACATATTTGCCAACTGATCTAGATTGTTTGGAATTTTTTTTTAATGATTGAAATTTTCTAATGCCCACTTACAACTCAATAGGCTTATTATTACCACTTTGTTGGTTGTCGCCCACAAATGGAATGTTTGTCAT
Source organism: Platycheirus rosarum (assembly GCA_963971375.1). Lineage (NCBI taxonomy): Eukaryota > Metazoa > Arthropoda > Insecta > Diptera > Syrphidae > Platycheirus > Platycheirus rosarum. The sequence goes on along the minus strand of OZ020509.1, from coordinate 128,918,545 downwards.
TTACATTTTAATAGAACAATTTAAATTAAAGCAATTTAAATCGTCTATGGACTTGCGGTCTAGTAATTTAGTTGATTAAGAGAAAGTTAGTTTATTTAGATTGGGTTTTAGTTTTGTGGCTTTAATACAAAAAAATGTGTTAGTCTAGTCTAGAGGAATACGATGATATTGTAAGCAATGGGTGCTTCGAGTTATTTTGTTTGTTCAATTTTGTTGATTTATGAATTATGTTTCTACTTTCAATTCGAAGGTATTAAAATGAAATAAAAACAAGTCTAGAGAAGAAACATCAACTCAGGAAACAAACTTTTCTGGCATAGCTTCAGCTAATTCTCTTACATACTTTTTCTTTTTTATTATTTTTGAGCTTAGAAAAAACTACGTTCTCCTGAAGCTATTGTTACTGGTTTTTGAGTTTAAAATGTGGAAGAAGATCTTCTATAGGCTTGAACTAAATACAAAATAATAACAAGTGCAAAAAGAGTATAAGAAATGAGATAACAAACAAACATGACATTACGATAACAGAAAAACGTATTTGAGCTAATGACAAAATTCTGTCTGTCTGTCGTCTTCAAATTTAGAACTGAATCGGTTTCAGTCAGAGTCAAGCAGTTTTACTTTGCAATTGAATTTAACCCATATACAAATAATAATAATAATAGCAATAATAATTATTATTATTAAATTATTTAACTATGAGTCTGTAAGGCACATTGCCTTTTTTAAAATGCAACTGGACGTTGAACTGCACTATTAAGAAAAAAATAGAAAGAAAGATTGCAATAGGGGTTAGAAAAATCGCTTCCCAACGTGATTATCGAACTAACGACCTCTGGGTTAGCCAACAATCACCTTATCTACTTCACCCCTCCCGTCCTATTCAAATTCAAATGCATAAGTTATAATTATTGTAACCAAACTGTATACGGGCAATTTTTGAGAATCTTTTGCCTCAAAAAAAAAAATGCACAGATTGGACCGGGTTATCAACATATGCACCGATCGCTTGAAGTACTGCCAGTGGATCCGAGGTTATCTGTAAGGAAGCCTCTTCAGTCCCGAACTTTTTAAATCAACTTTTCATCGACATGGTAATAACGTGAACGTGTACGTAGCGTATTCTTTCAAGAAGCTTTTAATATATAATATGATCAAGGAAAAGTGTTTCAAATAGCCTTTACTTGAATATTCTACTTATTCGGCCATACAGATATATTTCAGATATGTATTTGAATAGAATAAAAGTTTTCAAGTGGAAATATCCACTTAAGTTCTATGAAAAGAATCAGCATTTCTCAGAAGACCAAAATAAAAATTCAATAAAAGCATAGTGGTGTGGCACAATCCCGTTACTTATCCCCTGTATCCCTTTCCCCCAAAACTTCCATCACAAATGAATAAAATTATAATTTCTAAAATAAGAATCTAATACAAAGTGCATCAACAAGATCTGGAATTAACCTTCATTGCATTCATATTTCTTTTTAAGCCAAAACTCATTTTACGGTCTACGTACTCCTGTTGGCAAAACAAATGAATCAAAAAATTGAAAAGGTTTACAACATACTACATCCGTGTTTCTTTTTTCCAAATACATATTTCTTTGTACAAATAATGTTTTTACCTTACAAGTTTGATCGATATTATGTATCTAAATAAATGTACAAAATTAATCTTTTCAATTAATTTCCATCTGAATTGATTCCAGCAATCCTGTACTTCAGAAACCAATAATGTACACACCTCCACTTTGAGAGGTATTAGGGTTGCGCATCTTGCCTGTTGTGTAGATACATCTATAATATCTGATTTAACTATTTCCTATTTAATAGCTACAGATACTCTATGCACATTCAAGTGAAACGCTATAAATGTTCTTAAATTGATTTTCTATTTTTAAACATTTTACGACTGAATTTAACAGAAGACTTAAATTAATCTTGGAAGATTTTTTTAACGACTTTTGCCTCTTTAAACAGATTGCAAGGCATTTGGATGCATTAAAGACGTCATCCAGCTAGTTTTCTATTGTTTTTTAGTCTGATATATGAGTGGCAATAGATTTCAAATAGATGTTCTCAAAATAGACAAATTTTTGATCCGAAATAAAAAAAAAGACATTCCAGGTCGTGCCCCTGATATTCCCAAAAGATACACTCTTTCCTTGGGGTTCAGATTCAATTCAATATAAAGCTTGACATTTTTCAACCCCGCGGGAATTTAATTTTACGTTTCGAAAAAATATAGCTCCATTGCGTGCCTGAATAGGCTGTTCATTGGAGGACTGTGTTTATTGAACAAAAGCACGTTCACGTGACAAAGATCCAAGCAGAAGGCTCTTCCACTCCATCCAAACACACCAGGTTCAGGACACTCTCAACCGATGTTAAACATTTTTGAATTCTCCACAGATTCCCGAGTCCTATAGGAGTGTTTGCCTAAATTGTGATGCGCCTATAGATATTAAAATCTTTTGTGCGTGCCTCTTGTTATATTTCCGATTTATATACCTTTTGACAACATAGACACCTAGGTATTTGCCACAGTGCTGGGTATGCCGTATGTGGCACGTTTTGCCGGTAGACGCGATTTAACAATGTTTGGTTGCAGATGAAGAATTAAGATACAGATAGCCTAAACCTATTTGCACAGATTTTGATTTATGTTCGAAATTTGGAGGCGGAAGTGTTCTGTGCGGTGTTACGACTTCTATTATGCTGCTCACCTATTTGAACTTAGACCGCACTGACATCAAAAGATTAGATCTGCCTGAATACGAAATAAAAATATTTTATTATCTCAATAACAACATAAAATTAGGCCTTTGAAATGGAGGGATCTATAAGCAAATTGGTTTTTTTATTTAATTTTTCAGGCAAAACTGAGAAGAAAATCTAGAATTTTATTGAAGGATTTCATATAACAGGCATACATGCAAATATAAAAATTATTTGATGTTCGACCTAAAGTTCTTTGGAAAAATAAGTTAAAATTCTCTCTATTTTATTAATTTTCAATGCTACCATCGTGGTCCAAGAAAAGTCATTTTCCAGCCATGAAATCGATACTTTTCGATGGATCAATTTGTCGGAGTTAAGTTGGAGATATAATATATATAAAGGAACTTCTGGCAACAAAAGGACTTAAGTAAAAAAAAAAAACAGTAAAGCAAGTCGGCCTTATACGCTTTCCGAACCAGTTCAATCCAAACGGCACATCAAAATACACGTTTAAAGCACCAAACAATTTGTTTAATTTCTCTAAATAAAATTCTATCCACTAAAAAATATCAGTACAGGCCTCATGGGAGAGCTTTATTATTGCAAATAGTGCATGTTGCTGGTTTTACTACTACCATTGAAATTAAATCCGCGCCAATGAGTAACCCATGAGTTATATACGAATTGTTGATGCCATTTAAAAAAACCTGCTCGTATATATTGGAAACTTCTACATTAAAGCAAATCATAGTGGACTTTTCTTTCGATTTTGTTAAGGAGCTTTCACATTTGATGCTTTCTGAAAGCTTTTTAAGACCAATAATCTATGTATAATGTGCAATACGGAAACACTTTAAATATTGTGCTCTCTCACAGTTTAATGAGTTTTCACTGCAGTAAGAATGAGAAGTGAACGTCGAACTTTCATTTTTATTTTAAGTTTATTCTTTTTCACTTAAATTATATTAAAATTTCATTTGTTTATTATTTTTTTCTTTCTTCCACACATAATTCACCCGAATAGTTCTCTTATCTATTTATGAGCTCTTGCCAAAACTGCGATAAGAATTCTTCAGTAGGCTTCCCCCATATTGTATGAAGAGTTGAAAGCTCTTCTGAAAGTGGTCTTCCAGATATCTAAAAGAAGCATTTGTGTTGCTTGTGCCCTGTGCATTTTCTTTGGCATTGCGAGTAGAAGAAATGAGCACGACTGTGTCGCACGTACTTCCTCTTATGTGTCGTATCACATTGCAAAGCAAGATCTTTGACATAAACACGTAACATTTACGTAGAAAAATCACACGGTCTGAAAAGTGTCAAAACTACAACACATTTCGGTGTTTAGTAAAAATATAGTACGCCATTACTCGTCCCATATAATAATAACTTTATGAAAAAATTATTTTGATTTTTTTGAAAAAAAAAATTTCTTCGAGTTTTGTACAGTTACAGCTGATTATAAAATTTAAAATAGTTTTTTTTGATAAGTTTAACAAATATTGACTTTCAAAAAAAAAAAATAATTATAAGTAGAAACAAATAATTATTATTCAAATGTTGGTATGTAGAATTAGTTTAGTAAAGACATCTCTATGTTCGTAATGTCATTTTTGATTGTTATCTTATTTTTGTTTATATTCACAAATCCTTAACTTACCTTAATAGTAACTTTAATCGCAAGTATAAAGAAAGGAAACAAAAACATCAGTCAATCCGTTTTCTTAACCTGGACGAACAACAATGGCATATCAATTAACCACTTCCGAATAAGATTTATGGCAAATGCTTCCAAGTCACGTATGATTCTAGGTTAAGAAAACACAAATGATCCACAAGCCTCCTCGAAATTATTTAATAAATTGGTTTATCTGTCACAAATCAAGCCCAAGGAGAAATCAAAACAATGCAATCAACTTCAACTTTTCATTCATCCTAAAAACAAACTTCAGACACGCAATGTCCACTTTTATCACCCCCACCCTTCCCCTAACAAACAAAATAATTAACTTACACCCGTCTTACAACAGACATGTGTTCTGTATTACTAAATCGAACCAAACAAATTCGAACTCTTTACTATTTAATTACAACCCAGCTCTCTCTCTCTCTCTCTCTCTCCTACTGACGACGCTATTTTCGGGACACGGGGCGTATGCGTAACCTTTTCGCAGATACAAAATACATTGTATGGGAATGTTATAGTCGACTACGTCCGTTGTTGTCGGACTGGCATGTTCCCATAAAAACGCAACACTTGAGTGTTCCGGCTTTATATTTAATGCTCTAAGACATCACGTAAATAAACCCGAAAATGATTATCCTCTTTTGCCGGGTTCGCCCTTGCATAAATCATGTGGCACACGCAACTAAATGCAACAAAATCTTTTATAGGCCCACCGAGAGCGTTTCGGGTTGGTCTTGGTAGTCACCATCATCGCCACCGTCCCGTCGTTGTTGTCATCGACCATTAGATCAGATTCGTCTTAGAGTGATTTCTTGTGTGGAATCACTTGTTGTCGACATCTTGAAAGCAAAAGCTTTCTGTATAATTCTAATTCAGACACTGGATGTTGTTGTGGCAATATGGACGTTCTATTTATATGACTTTTGGTGGTGGTCAGCCAGAAGTAGCAGCAGCTACAAAACATCAAAACAGTGCCAACTCTGTGAACAAATGAGACAGCTTAATATTTTTTTGTTTTTTTTTTTTTAATTCGAAAATAAATTTTGAGAAAACAAATGAGATGACAATATTATATTTTTAAGATATTTTATCTTGAAATAACCATGCATATGAGATGTTTGTATTCATCTTGCAAAAGAACACATTCAAGCTGCACAGATACATTCGTTACAATAAAATCACATAAGTACAATCCAACAGATAAATTTTACAAAACGAACGAAAATAATAAAATTATTTAAATTCATTTATCGGAAATGGTTCAGAAAATGAATCTTTTAAATGCATTTCGATCGTCGCTCGAGAATGATTTTGGTCACGAGGGACGAAGGATAAAGTGGATTGCAACACATGACAGGACAAGGGCGATACTGAACATAGCAATCCAATTAAATTGATTTAAAAAATAAAATAAAAACCGTAGGGAAGGTGAAGTTGTACTAATTAAGATATTAATTCAGTTTCCACCGTCGTTTTCCATATGTCAATCCAATTATCCAGTTTTTTTGTGTGTCATGGTGGTTGGTTCTATGTCAAGCTTTCCATCAGTTGGGTTTGTAGATAATTAAGCAACAAATTGTTTGAAAATTTAAATTTTAGTGACCCTAAGGTTTTAAAGGTAGATTAATGTCAGTTATTAAACACATGAAGTTGTCGTTTTTTAGTCTTAAAAGGCAAAACGTTTTCTATGCGATTTTTCACATCAAAATACAGTCTTAATGGTTTCATCGATTTTCTTCATACTTTTTCATCGGAAAAAAAATTGAATTGATGTACAAAATGTTTGCTTGAGCACGAATTTTTTGTATAATAAGTCTAAACTAAAGGAATTCAGTTAATCCTTATAATGTTGATTAAGTGCAATATGAACGTTCGGTAAAATGCACATGCATTTTAAAAATCTACATTTTTAAACCGAAAGAAAAAGCAGAACTCAGAATTTTGACATTCGTGTGGCACACCTAATATTATGCACCTGGCTTTTTTGGGAGATCATAGTTTATAACATACATAACAAAAGGCAATAAACATTATAACGCACGTAGCTCAAGAGATGTAACCGTTTCGGATATTGTTTTATCGCTTATCATTTTAAATTTTTTTTATTTTTGAATTCTGTCTCAGAAAGTCAAGTCCGTTACCCTAACCGAATATAGAGATTGTACCCAGAGATCCGATTTTATATTTATAGATCAGATGAGGGGCAAATTTGTTGCACCTTTGGATTAGCAGTTTTAATCACAAAATCGTTGAATATAAGGAAAGAAGTAGGAGATAAAATGGAGCCCTGAGGTACTCCTGGGGATTCCATCTAACACAACTTTTAAATGAAATAATCTTACTTCCACTAAAACGATATAAAGATTGTTTCCGTTTTTCGGTCAGATATATTTATGACCCGTTTTTTCCAAAAATCTCTTGTAGGAAAGTCTGTTAGTGCCACCGCGTTAAAATCTAAGTGCGCTACAGTATAGTTGGTTTGGGTATCCATGTCTATATAATTTTCTATAATTTTATGACCATAATGGCCTTTATTCCAGTTGTTGGTATGTCTTTATCTTAGGGCACTTTTGGCGGCCAGCTCCTTTGGCCTGAAAATGGCAGTGTACATCCAATAAATGGTGTTTAGGCTAGGACCCCATCTCTTACCAAAAATTCAACTGCAGGTATAGAAATCCATTGAAGCTTTCCTTTCTCTTTCTTTGATATTTTCTTTCCAGTCTAGTTTACGGTTTTTACTTACCGTTCAACTTGCACCCAATTTTGTATTTTAATTTTTTTTTAATAATAAATTGGTAATCATCGTTCTGCAGTGCTCGCCATTGACGGTGATCGTCTCACTAACGTTGTTTTCAAAAAATACGGACCAATGGAAAATCTACACCAAACGGTAAGTTTTTGAGAATGCATTGTCACCTGGTAAACTTCGTATGGGTTGATGTCATCGTATCATATACGGCAATTTTGCTCCGTCGTGACGCTAAAAATAATTTTTTGGCCAAAATTGGGGTTCTCTATTAAAAGTTCTTAAGCCCAGCCAGCGAACAAATGGCGTTGTCTATGGTCATAAACTTTGAGCTCTTTGTTGATCTAAGTTCCGACACAAAATTGGCCAAGTTGAAATGAGCGAAAAGGCGAGTTATTGTACACGGCGAGAAATCGATTTTGAAGTATGAGTTTTGGCCGATTGAAGGGTTTACGAGTCGACTGTGAAGGGCTATTAAAATAATAAATTTGTTGGTGCAAGAGCTGATTAAAAACCCAAAACTTTGTGGACTGGACATATTCAAGACAAATTTTACATTAGGATGATTTAATCACTTCCTTGCAAACAAGTTGATTTAATTTTTACGTATTTATTTTCAATGTAGTTAATTTCATATTCAAAATCTAGTTTAAGCAAAACCATTTCAAAAGGAGTTAGGAAAATATTAATATACCTACATAATATGAAACCGCAAGTTTTTAAAAACCTTGTACATGCAGCGCTAGTATTTATTAAAAAAATGTTTCAAAAACTCTAGAACGCAGAAAACTACATTGAAATGAGGCTACACAAGTTAATTTGTTTAATTAAGATTCCTAACATTATTGAAAAGACCTAAGCCTCCTTGTTTTGTGTACAAGCTGTCGAAAATGTATCATCACCGAGATGCATTTTCAAAAAAAAAAAAAAAAAAAACACTCAAACATCCTACTTTATGTCACCGATTTGGGCCGGAAAAGCATAAATACTCGTACACACGAACACCATTGCATCGCCCACAGTCTCAATGCGCACGGAGCCGGTGCGCGCATCGCATCACTAATTGTCAAGTTCACCTGTCGCCTTAAATCTCGCCTCCCATAATTAAAGAACTTCCTTGTGTTCGCCGAACCGTACCAAAACGAACCGAACTGCACTCCCATGCTCGTCTCAGCTTTTAATTTCGCTAATTAATTCTTCTTCCAATAATAAATGCGGATAAATGTTTTATGACATCGAAATTAGAGCAAACATATCATGTACGATATAGCTCTACAGCGCAGAACAGCTGTATCTGAGAATGTATATAGTTTTCATCAGCGGAAATGCTGGGGATTTCAAAATTTGCATCTGAACTGAAGCCAGATGACTCACACAGAGCCATAGACGCAGGATGCAATTATTTTCCATTCAACTGGATGGCCAGAAATCCGAAATGCGTATTTCAAGCAAATAGACGTATCTTTTGGGTAATTTTCCAATATGACGTCAATATTGTTGGACGTTGTGCCTTATTTGCGCGGTGATTGGACTCGAAACGAACGAATCGAAAGATGAAGTTAAAAAAAAAAATTAAATAAACCAAACAAATCCCACAGCCAACAAAATGTCAGTGCGCTCGATCGAATTCTGTGTGTATTTTGTATTTTGTTGAATGTGAAATGATTATTTTAAAAATAAACTAAATGTCGACCAAAGAGCGAAACGAAATTTAGGCCGCCAATAGCTTTATGTACTGGCTTTTGCCAAATAAACAAATATAACCGCACACCATCATTAATGTATATCTGTGTATCTTGTATCTGTTGGATGTTTATTCGCGTGTTAATAGAACAGCGATTTGGTTGTAAAAGTTCCTGTTGCTTTAGCAACTTAAATTGAATTTCAAAGTTGCATTATAGAAATATAAATTGTTACAAGACATTTCATAGAATTAAGGATTTCCCTGTGCAATGGGATCAGAATTGGATGGGAATCTTAGCGAAACGCTTAAGGGTTGCTGAATCGGAAAGGGAGACTAAAAATTTGAACTATTTGTTTAAGTCTTCTATTAGTCAAAGTTTATTTTTTTTCCGAAGAGCGTACATCGAAACCAAAAACTGCATTACAAAAATTATTTGAATCACATTTGATGTTAACAATTACAACGAAACACAAACTTCAGAATTAAAACTGGTTGGTTAGTCATTGTCTGTCTATTTAATGGTTATTAAGTTCAATGATGAAGTAACTATAAAGGAAATGTATTTTTTTATACTTTTTTTCATACATAAATCTATTATGTATTAAAAAAAGAGTTGGTTGTCTGTAAAATTGATTTAAGGACGATGATTTTACGTGATAACGTCATAAGAAAACATTGATGGCAGTAACACCAACATACAGCCCGTTAACTCACACCTATAAACTCTCTCGTGAAATACACACGCACGCACTCCAATATCTATATCTACTTTCTACTTTAACAAAACTCCGCCTATTTCGTATTTCATTTTCTCTTCGTGTACATTTTGAATTTGAGTGTAAATATTTTGGGATTTTGCGCCTGTTCGTTTTCATGATCGCCTGGTGTTTGCGATGGATTTTGGTTGAAAGAAACACAGTATAGCAGAGTGCGTCACTTTCCTTAAGGAAACAATTTTTTTTTCAAAATCGTTTGACCATTTTTTTTTCGTAAAAAAGCGGTTTTTGTTTGAAAGATTTTTTCGAAAACATATTCCAAATTTTTTTGAGTATGCCAACATCAGCTGGTAGTTTTTATCAGAAAACAATTTTTATAAAAATTTTTAACAAACCGTTTTTGAAAAAAAAACAAAAATTAAAAGAAAAACTCAAAAATTTTTAATAAGTATGCAATAAAATTTGAAAACTAAATGTCTATCGAGGAAAAAAATATTGAAAATCGTTCGACCAGTTTTTTTAAATGTGGTTTTTTTGAAAAAAATATTAAAAAAATATATAATTTTTTTTTTAGTATGTCATTATAAATAAATCTGTAGTTTTCATCTGGGAAAATTATTTGAAAAAAAATTCAATCAACCGGTTTTCAAAATATTTCGAAAACCAATTTCTTTTTAGAAAATTTTAAAAAAATTAAAAAAAGTTTTTGAAAATTTTAAAATGCAATATTAAAATTATATTATTATTTTATTTTTAGGCCTAAAAATAACGGTACCTTCCATATAACCGTTTAAGTAAATCTTATTTGTCTCGAAAACGGCTCCAACAATTTTGTAAAATTTTTTGAGAGTTTTTTGTTGGTATTGGCTATAATTTGTTCAGAACCAAATTTACGGGAAAAGTCTTTTAACAGTACCTTTCATATAACGGTTCTTTATTTTTGACTTTTTCGGTAACGTCTCTTTGGATTTCTGTCAAATTTTATATTTGAGAAGATAATACATTTTTTAATTTAGTTTTTTTTTCTAAGCAGCTCGTTATACATACTGACAGACAGACATTTTTTTTAATAACTTTTTAGACATCTCTATGATCGTAATGCCATGTTTGAATTTTATCTCAATTTTTCTTGAATTCACGAAAATTAAAAAAAAAATTAAAAAAAAGGATGTTATCAAAATCCGTCCTATAATTAATGTTACGTTAATGTTACTTATTTTTTAAATTGTATTCGACGATGTGTCGATATGACTGCACATATGAGCAAGTACGTGCGATCCAGTCGCGCGATTTATTTCAAAACAAAATTCGTGTTCAAGACAAGCAAGCAAACAATTTTTCTTCGATAATTGAAAGAAGGAAGTAGTTATACTTTCTAGTAGAAAACCATCAATATTATTTTGTGTACCGATATTGTGATAATGTGATATTTAGGAGTTAGAAATGTTCAAGTCTTTCGAAAGTTGCAGGGATTTTTCAACAAATTTTCTCTGACCGATAAAAGTTTGATTTTGGTAGTTAGTGAACTGATGTGCATTGCTTTAAACTGCCTTAGCGCATAATTGCTATCGCATTTTTGTCGTACTTTTATTTTTTCCAATCAAAATCCTTGAATTGCCAGTAAGACATTTGCTTCCGCTGGAAAACGTTTTTCTGCTGTTTTTTGGATCGTTTTCCTAAGCAGCGTTCTTAGCATCATAGTAAATTTATTGACTTCTTCTTCTAATTCATGCAAAGTATACAATGAAAGTTCAAGAGTTAGAGTATCTTATCAATCTGCGGGAAATCTTTTCTAGTAGATAGTTCTGTTCTTTATTCAAAATGGATACATATGATGGCAGCACTTATTTTTAATGTAAACTGTTTTAAGCAAGTAAGTGTTTTTAACGCGTTTTATAAAGACCGTATCATATGTGTTTTTTTTTTCAGTTTTATATATAAATTACTTTCCTGCCATTTTTTCAAGGCTGAAGTAACATCATAATACTTTAGGCGTTAGTTTCTAAAAGTAGTTTGTTTTAAAATCTTAAAAAAAACGAATTAATTTGATTCACTGAATGAATAATTAACTATCTGCAGGATTTCATTTAATTCTAAGTCACTGGACAGCATTTAATGCTAATACAAGAGATTGTATCAATTAATCACATGTCTTGAGGCTGTCCTTTATTTCGTCCATACCTGTTGTTAGAAAAATAATGACAGAACCTTATTCAGGGCTAACAGTGACTTGCAATACAGACTAAAGAATCAAATACTAATTGGTTTTATTAAAGGAAATTTAATATTCCGTTAAAAACGCTAAAAACACTGATTTATGAATTCCTTAGTGCTAATCGAAGTATATTTTTTAACCCGCTTAACCTAAACTTATCAATACTTTCAAAAATGGTCTGAGTAAAAGTTGTAGCGTATTCATTTCCGCGTCCGTGGCCTAAATCAAGTTTTTTGGACTGCCCGCTACCAAATTACATTAGGTCAAAATTAGGCCTCCAGGAGCGGTTTGAAGGGTGGCGTGTCAGAAATTAAGTTTTTTCACTCAAACTTTAAGACGTCTGTATCTCGTTATGTCGAGGTCATAGGTAGATATGTTTTACATTGTTAGATAGCTATTGAGCCCAGCTACACAACTCTACTACTACTACTCTTTACATAAATAATTGCGTCTCCAGGAGCGCATTGAAGGGTGGCGTATCAGAAACTACATTTTTTAGCTCAAATCTTTCGATGCCCTTTTCAATGGGTAGAAATCTTTCATAAATATGTTTTACATTGTCAGATAAGTATTAAATCCAACTACTTAGTCTTGATACCACAAATTACTTCAAAGAATAATTGCGCCTCCAGGAGCGGATTGAAAGGTCGCATGTCCGAAAATACATTTTTCCACTTGAACCTTCACATGCCTATATCTCGTTATATACAGGACCTAGCTGAGTATATTTTGCATTGTCAGATAGGTATTGAGTTCAGCTACCTGATTCATATTCCTGAGTTTTCTTGAAAAGGTAACTGCGCCTCCAGGAGCGGATTGAAATGTCGCGTGGTAGAAAATGCATTTTTCACTCAAGCTTTCCACGCCTATATATCTTTATGTTGAGGTCATAGGTGAGTGGTTTTTGTACTGTTAAATTGGTATTTATTCCAGCTATCCGTGCATTAGCTTTTCCAAACCCCAGAAAAATAAGGCGAGGAAATATAATTATTGCACCACCAGGATTGAAATGATTGGAAGGTTTTTCGTTCGCCCCGACTCTCTCCATTTTAATTGCTAATAATTCCTCAGCCGTTGGTTCAATCGGAACCGGAATTACACCTAATGGCGTGCCTTGTGTGTCTTTCATTTTTAACTACACGGAATTCAACTCTTCAACTTTTTATGCACTTATTCTATGCAAAGAGTTTATTTACAAAGATATTTGAGAAAAAGAGAAAAATTTGAAAATTGGCCCAAATTTGAACTAATGTAGTTTGGTACTGGTCTCATTTCACGCGGAATTAAATACGCATACAAGCGAAAAACCACAAAAGTACCCGTTTTGGGGGTACCTTTTACCACCCCCTCCCTTTAGCACAGCTTTGCCGAGGGGGAACACTTAGGATACTCTTATTGGGCCACAAACAAAGCCATCACAACAAGAAATTATTTAGTTTGAATTATTTTTGATTTAAATGTTTAACGCTACTGGCCTATATAGATGCAGTTGGATATTGCTGGTGAAATTGCAAAGGAACCAAAATCATAGTTTTTATATACATTCAATAAACTCTTTAGAACTGAAACACTTAATACAGAAATAGCTTGAAGAATATTACAAAATTGTTTCAAATTGTTGGCAACTTTAAGCACATTTAATGCCAAATATCTTATCATCACTCTTCCTAAACCGTCATTCTTTTGTTTACATTTTTACTATAGTTTGTTAACTTGACGTAACAATTATTGGCACAAGAAAACAAAACAAATAAAAATAAATAAAAAGAGATATAAACGCATTTTAACAAATAATTTAAAATACAATCGAATTTTACCAATAACAATTGATCATGACCGATTAAATTCAGTTGAGTCCGGTGATTTATCACGAGGAAGTCGCTGAAGATTTTTTTTTTTCGTTTAAACAAAATAATAAAATTTAAACTAAATTTATCCAGTTTTGCGAGAAGATAATAATTGTATTCCATAAGAAATATTTGGGTCATATTTTGTTTCGTATACTGAGGACATTTTACTTTCGGATTTTATTTAAAAAGAATTAAAAGTGATTTATTCGAAAATTAAATCCTTAAATCAAGGTGTTTCTAAAAATTTAAATATTTTTTTGTAATTAAACTGAAATTAGGAAAGAAATTTAAAATTCCAAAAAAAAAATTAAAAAATAATTCAATTATTCAAAATAAATATTTATTTACCAAGGAAATAAGAATCAAGATAAATTATTTCCCAAAAAAATACATCGAAGTAGTGTTAATATTGTAAAGCAGACAAAATTCCTAATTAATTTATCCAACTTCTTGGATTATAAATTGAAACTCATCTGGGATGGCAATTCAAGATCAGGTGAGAAGGCTTCCAAACCTCTATCCCAATAAACAGTATTTATAAAAATAACGCAAAAAAAAACTTAATTATGCGTTAAATGGGATGGTTCTATATATAGTTTTAAAATTATCTCAAACAAGCAAAAATCACAAATAAAACAAAACACAAGACCTCAATAAATTAAATAATATTAATCAAAACGCCTCGTCCAGGGGGGTGGTTGTGGGTTGCAGAGTGTGAATTATAATTGGAGCACATCCCACAAGATTGCTAGACAAAAAAAAATTCTTCAATTTTATCGAGCTCAGTATAACAATCTGTATTTATGTTATCCTCTGCCAAAGAAGTATCTGCAGACATCCACACCATCAGACTTTGTGTTTTTATAAGCAAGTGACAAAAAAAATTCAATTATCGTTAATGTTTACAAAAGCTCATAAGTTTGTGTAGACTTTTCTCAGCCAACATTGTGCCTCGGGGCGCGGTGTTTGTCCTCCCAAAGAGCCAATAGCAGGGGCAGCCGTAGCACCCAGAGGCAAGAAGTAGTATTAAAGGTGTGCATAAAGGTGTCAATGGAAATGTTTCAAAGGTGTGTGGTTCAAGGTGAGAGTATCTCTCAACGCATCTTTCAATCAGCCAGCCATTGCCAAGGATTTATGTGCTCTAGACATTGTCGTTGTATTTTTTTTTTGTATTTTTTTTTGTCACTCTACTTAAGGGGGACGCGACAAAAAAAAATGATGAATTCTGACATTTTTCTTTCCACTAAACTATGACAAGAAAGATATAAAAAAAACATCAGAGTTTTTGATTACATCCTCATACCTGAAAGAAGAGTGTTTGTTTTGAATATTTTGTATCAATTTATGAATTTAATATTTTTGTCATTGTTTGAGGGGGGGATTTCCATTTCTTCCTCTGAAGGACTTAAGGAAGAAGTAAACAAATATTTTGCATATTTACTTATTATGTTGTTGAAACACTTAGGGGAAAACTGTATACAACAAGTTCCCTAGTTTTTATCGGTGTTTACGTTTACTGGTCCCAAAGGGACATCCTTGGTGTTTTTCAATTTATCGAAACAGCCAAATTTACGAAAATAATAAATTGAAAATTTTAAATTTGATTAAGAGTTTTTAGAGAAACAGAGTGAAAAATGTAAAATAAATTGGAAAAAGATTTTTTAAAGCATTCGGGAAAGAAAAATAAAATGAGTTAATAAAATAAACACATAAAGGGGAAAAAATAAAATTGGAAAATTAAGAAATTTAAGAGATTTGGCAACATCTATGTGCTTCTGTGAATCTTAGTTTCATTTTCAAAAATATTAGTTTTGGATTAATTCATTTATAAAATTAAAAAAAAATTGCTGCAGATTTTTTTTTTTTAAATGTTTAGAAAAATAAAATGTGTCTGAAGTTCGAAAATTTCAAAGTTTTCCACAAAGTTGTCTTCTTTGTTGCCTCATTTTCTTCTCACTTCACTGCAGCATCCTTGTTGCACCAGAAAAGATTTCTAATGGAACACTTACATCCTGTGAAACGAAATTATGCTCTTTGAGATGCCATTCGAAATCTCTCTGGTAATCTCCTACACCTTTGGAAAGGTGATCCTTGAGTTTCTTGTCAAAAATTTCTACCGCCCAACCTGTAAAAGCCTTAGTTTTTGTACAATGGAACTAAATAAATTGAATTGAATTGAATTAAAGTTCATCCTTATTCAGAAGGAAGTTCATGGGTGGCCAAATGTGATTAATTTTTTTTTATTATTGTGTGCATTAAGAAAGAAAGGAGTCTTGCATAGAAGGTGTTGGTTTGCATTGGTGTTGAATGTTTTCAAATTCTAGCCTTGTAGACTATTTGTGTTGTTCGGCTAAAAAAAAGAATCCCTGTATATTACGGTACGTCTGAAATCGGGCTCAAGCGTGAACTGAATAGAAAAACCAGTATTGCGGTTGAAATTTGTATAGTAGATAGTTTTTAAGAGAGGCAAATGTTTCAGAGATAGTTCTATTTATCATTCTATGCAATTTATAGTTCTATGCTATGCTAAATTTAACGCTCTGTTTTGGATTTTATCGAGCAGTTGTAGAGATGCTTCAGAACCCTCTGCCCAGGGGGGAGGGGGGGGGGGGGGGGTTGTTTTCAAATCTTGGGAAAATATAAACGCTTTATAAATTGTAGCCAAGTCAAAAAGGAGAAAACGTTTTGAATCGCTACAGGAAACCTTATGCCATATAGCAGCATTTTTGTCAGCCTCAAATATATGGTCGTTCCCGCGGAAGTCGTCGTTGACATTCTGACCAAGGCCGAGTACTAAAAGCTTTTCGGTTTCTTCAGATTCACGGACAACGGCATTGTGTGTATGTTTATGTTTAACGAAAAAAGACACACACCTATTCCTAATCTGCTCTATCCAAAAGTTTATTTTCATTTTTTAAATATCTATAAAAACTTTTGTAAAAACTTATTTCAAACTCAAAGCTTTTCGAGAAAATGTTTACTCTTGAAAATTTTGTCAGTTTCTCGCAAGAGGCATTACCCCGGAAAATGGGAGTCCAACCCAGGCTCTTCGCTTAGCAGTCCGAGACACTAACCACTAAGCCACGGGGCACTATGAGCCCTCCTACAACCCCCTGTCCCTAGTAAATAAATTGCACGACTGGATCGCACGTACTTGCTCATAAGTGCGGCCAAATTGCAGAATAAAATTAAAAATTAAAGAAAATTAAAGTGAACATCAAAGCATTTTTGTGAATAAAGTACGTTAAATTGTATTGGGTGAAATAATTTAAACGCCTTTTTTTTCTTTAGGAAATGTAAAAAATTGTGATTTTTTATCGTAGGAGCCGTTTTTAAATAAAACGGTTTTTTTCAACAACTTTTTTTAACAAATTAAAAGAAATAATTCAAGAATACAAACTCAAGCACAAAAATAACGTACATTTAAAAACAAAATAAAAAAAAAAATCACTAACCCGTTTTCAAAATATTGATTTTTCAAAAAAAAAAAAAAAATATTAAAAATACAAAAAAAAGTTTTTGAAAAAAAGTTAATGCAAAATTACTTAGACTGCCTACATCTACTTGAATATTAATTTTGATTGTAATCGGATCATCAGTTTTCGGGAAATTCGAAGAAGAAAAAAACGGTCCTATGGGAGGTACCCACCGTATTATTTTTTTTTTTACCAAAATATAATGCTTACCTACAGTAGTACACTGATTTTTTTTTCGTGGAAATTCTTGGAGCCGTTTTTGAGAAAAATAAGCTTTTACATAACGGTTATATGACAGGTACCGTTAATTTTTGAGGTAAAAAAAATTGAAAAAAACTCCTCTGTAGAATATCAAAGTAACCTTAAGTTCAAAATTTGATGACGACCGTTTAGGCTGCAGTCCAGAATACATCCGTACAGACAGACAGACAGACGGACAGAATTTTTCCAGTAACTCAAATATGTTTCTCTAACATCGTAATGTCATATTTGATTGTTATCTCAAATTTTTTAATGTACACGAATGCATAAATTGCATTATAGTACCTATAATCGCAAGTAAAAATGGGCACGACTTAGTTATACTAACAAATAGGTTGAATTTTATTGAAAATTTTATTAGTAACTATTAATTAATATATAATGACTAATTGCTACCTTAAATATTTTTTCTTATTTATAAGATACTTTTTATTTCGAATAACGACGTTCGTCGATCCGGTAATAGCAAAAGTTTGGAATATCAATATGGGTACCGATATTTATACCTATATGTTGGCGGACCTTGATAAAATCCTGTTTTTTTTATTTTTTGTTTTTTGAAATTTTGGTATGTAGTTTCTTAGAGTTTATTAATATAAATGTGATTATAAAATTTAAAATAATTTTTTTTTTCTGATTAGTTTTAAAAAATATTGATTAAAAAAAAAAATCAAAAATTAATTTTAATTAGGAAAAAAAAGTTATTCAAAATTTTGATATGCTGAATTAATTTGTCTACCTAGATTTTCTCATATAAGATTTGACAAAATTCCAAAGAGCCGTTACCGAGAAAGCCAAAAATTAAAAAAAACCGTTATATGAAAGTTACCGTTAATAGACTTTCACGTAAATTTGGTTCTGATCATATGATAGCCAATACCAACAAAAAATTCTCAAAAATGTTCATCAAAACCGTTGGAGCCGTTTTTTCCTAAACTGTAATATGGCAGGTACCGTTATTTTTGAGGGTTAAACATAAAATTTCAATTTCCGCCCTGGGGAATGCCAAAATAATCACACATACCAAATTTGGAAATAATCGCTTAAGCCGTTTAGGCTGCAGCTCGTTATACAAACTGACAGACAGACATTTTTGCCACTAATTTTTTAAGACTACTCTATGATCGCAATGTCATGTTTGATTGTTATCTCAGTTTTATTTATATTCACGGATTCTAAAATTGCCTTATAGTCCCTATGATCGCAAGTAAAAATGTTTGTTTAAGTCGTTCTATTAGAATTTGTTATTATTTTGCAGCACCAAAGTTATCGTACTCTTGCCAATGCTGCGAAAACGATAGTGTCGGTGATGATAAGGGTTTCGATCCGATTGCTGGCCGAATGATGCGACGCCATCTTTTTGGACAAAGCCAAAGCTTTGGGCATCCTGTTCTACGCCATCTTTCCCACGTAAGCAAAGTCTGCAACGTTGTTCTTTACCATAAAAAGAACTACAAAAGACTTTCCGAGCTAGTTCTTCTTCGGCTTATAGGTGCCCAGCCCACCGGAATCTACGACTTTCCTCTCGAATGCGGATAAGAGATCAGAGTGCCTTTTTTAGTTAGCAAACCAAAGTCTCGGATCCGTATATGAGTACTGGTAAGAACGCATAGTCTGCTAAACTTTTGAACAAAAGGTAGTTAGAGGACTGCATTTCTTCAAATTCATGTTCCACTACCTTGATAGTTGGACCAACACTTCTCGCAGACGTAGCAATCATGTACTTAGTTTTCCCTTCTATATCTAAATATCAGTGAGTCCACGACCTTAAAAATAAAACACGTAAGTGCCATGCGTTAGTTGCAGGAGGGGGAGGAGGGGTAACCTTTCTTAAGAACAGGCTGGACAAATGCTTTTTCCTATCTTCTAGGAAAGATTCCAAGAGAGTAAGAACGATGAAAAAGCTTACGTAATAGCTTTGTCAGTGTGGAAGAACAGCTCTCCACAAGATAAGGGTCTATACCATCTGGGCCAGAGGATGTGTGTATCATAAAATATTTAAGACATCTTGCTACTGTTTGATTAAATCTGTCCAATGGATGTTCTCAAGTACACCTAGCAGAGAAATGGGCGACTTGCCCATTAAATTCCGCTATTCGTGCTGGTAAGGTGGTGTAACCCAACGAAGATCATGACATACGTTTCTTCAGGTGTAAAGTATGATCTGACAAGGAAAATGGATTCAACTAAAATTGTGTACATTAAAATCGCCTGCAACAACGATTAGTGAAAGGTCAATGGAAAACAATTTTTGAAATGGAATAAGAAAGATCATCAAACTCGTCAATAGTCTAATTATGGTGGAGACTTTAAGAATATGCTTGCGGACACATGAAGTTAAAGTCGGTGTTGAATCAATGTTCGCGTTGGGGAAGGCGCTGGCAACTATGTAGAGCAAATTCTTATAAATCACCATTCACTCCAACCATAGTTTATTAGTGCCGAAACAGTTGGCCTGCATTGCCCAAAAGCATCCTTGATCTCAGTGGCAGTAAATTACATAATTTGACATTTTCACGTAAGCGCCTCCCTTTTCCTCCAAGAATCTACCATATCAATGGTGAACTTGTACCCGTGAATTGCTCTAGTGATTTAGGAGTCACTTGATAACTTCTCAACGCCGCATTGACAATAGTATCAATAAAGCTTATTTTACACTTGGCTTTATAGTGCCCCGTGGCTTAGTGGTTAGTGTGTCGGACTGCTAGGCGAAAGAACCCGGGTTCAAATCCAGCTCATAGCCACCTTTTTTTCTGGGGTACTGCCTCTTGCGAGGAACTGACAAAACCTCCAATAGTAAAATTTGTCTCAAAAAAGTGCATCTCATGTAGCCGTTCGGACCCGGCGGTAAACTGTAGGTCCCTTCCATTCTTGCAGATTAACAACACACACACAGGAATGGTTGAAAGTATAAGTCACTTGGCCTTGGCTCCTTAAGGAGCTGTCGCGCCAATAAATTTATTTATTTATAAAACACTGGTCAAAAAAGTTCTTTAATCCGTTAATGCTTAATCTCTTTCATTTTATTTGTCTAACTCATCCTTAAATTAATATGCGTCTCAGGTTCTGTCCATATATATATTTTGATTTGTAGAATTACCCGAGTTCTAAAGCCTTTTAATTTAAAACTATATTTAAAAAGTTAGACTGCGATTTACTGGATCCAAATGTAAAAGGTTTTAGAACTTTTGGATGAAATTGGCCTCAAGATTATCGCAGATACATACTTAACTAAATTGAATAAATTTGCTAAAAATACATTTTGAAACAAAAAAATTAAACTATCTTTATCTTAATATGTGTGATTAATTTAAGATGGTCTCCAATCGAATGTAGTTTCTGCTAATTACTTCAAAATCAATTAATTAAAATATATTCATTACGAACGCTGTCTATAAATGTCATCCAAAAACACAGGACCAGAAGTGAACCACAAACATCAAAGCCCGAGGAACAAATTTGTCTAACAAATCATCATAATCGACAATCCCTATCGGTCGCCCCGACACACTCACTCTGGCTTACATTAATATACCTCTAATACTGATTAATTGATTTGTGCCAAATCCCTGCCTGTACTCCAATTAGTTTGGCTTAATTACCAGAAATCATAATTACGCATTCGGTCGGTCATTTCTTATGTCTCTTCGTGATTTCCTAGTTGTTGTTCGAAAGAAGATACAAGCGAAGACTTTGCAATGGCACTGGCATGTGTATCTCAAATTGGCACAAAAAAAAGATAAAAAGATACTCAAGAGTCAAGACAACAAACTTTTGCTAACTCTGGCAGCACAAGCAAGTGTGGCAGCTACCGCCACCAATGTAACAAAAGCCAAAAAGACGTCAGACGGTTTGGCGAATTTGCAGAAAATTGCTTAGGACAGAGTGATGCACAACATAGTACATCCTAAATAATGAGGAAAAGTATAAAGAAAATGGGAAAAGTGTCACACTTTGTGTAACATTTTTTTGTTTCTTTTGGTGAACTTACTGAGCTGCACTGGGATGTTGGTTCGGAAAGTAAATATAGCGCGCTAATCTGGCGCGTTTATCTCATGTTCAGGCAATTAGGATCGAATTCCTGAGAAGTGCAAACGTTTCCGGGATTTTTGGGATAAGCCAATTGTCAGTTTGGTTTATGATGAATTTTTCAAGAATTTGAAGTTAAATGAATTTTTTAAGAACAAATCAAATAAAAATTAAGTCAATATACTGCCGATAGCATATAAGGATTGAGATTTCGAACTGAAGTTATAAAGAAAAAACGCAAGAAATAAAAACATTTTTTTTATTTGTTTAAAAGATTTTACTATGTAAATACTAAGACCGAGTTATGGATTCATGAATATGACTAAAATCGACAAAATAAACATAAAATTCCAATGAAGTCTTAAACGTTTAGTAACAAGACGTTACTATCTCTATATGAATCTAAAACTTGAACGGCTGAACCGTTTGCCTTCAATTTGTTTTTAGCATTTATTGGATTTTATAAATAAATATTTAAACAAATTTACTGGAGCGACAGCTCCTTAAGGAGCCAAGGCCTATTGACTTTTATACTCTCAAGCATTCCTGTGTGTCTGTTGTGAATCTTCAAGAATTGAAGGGACCTACAATTTATCGCCGAGTCCGAACGCGTATATGAGAGGCATATTTTCGAGACAAATTGTACTCTTGGAGGTTTTGTCAGTTTTATCGCCAGAGGCAGTACACCTAAAAAAGGTGGCTCTGACGGGGAGTCGAACCCCGACCCTTCGCTTAGCAGACCGACACACTTAACTTACTAAGCCACGGGGCACCTCATTGGATTTCTAAAAAACAAATTATGAAAGACTTGTCTTTCTTTAAACTAAAACAGGAAATTAATTGAGATATCTAGAAAAAAAATTGTGTACATGGTTTTACGTACATTCTGAAAGCAGTTTCACTCTAGCAGCTGACCAGTAAGGTGACATCGGGTCTCTAAAATGGTCAGGGACATTGCAAACTTATGTCTTAAAGACATACGACTAATTTAGTTAGTGTCTTTCATGTCAGGGCATTTCCAGTAGAGATTCTAGTTGAAAATCTTAGTGCCAGCAAATTGATTCGTCCAAAGAGTTTTCTAGTTGTTAAAAGCCGCACAGAGACCACAAGACTCCCACAGAGCCAACCACAATTTAAAAGGCAAATACTATAGGTACTGCGTAAGTCGAGTAATTTTCTGGGCTTCCTCTTAACCCGTGGTATCCAATACAACATGAATATTGCTTTTCGCTATAAGAGTTTCGGAAAACATTTTCCGCAGAAATAGCATGACCCAAGGGTGTGCTCCATTTTGCCGTAAAACAAATGTATAACAAGCTAACACCACTTTAACAGACTTTTACGGCCTATTTATCCTCGACTAAAAGCCGGCACCTATACTTATTAGTGATAAGATTCTGTAAATTCCTTTCTATCAGAGCGGGTGGCTTCGATGCTTAGATAAGATTTGGAAATAGCGACCCCAAGCAGCGGATTTTTTGGGAACTTTTGACTCTGCATCATTCTTAAGAACGTTGTTCGATCAACAGTTTTCGTAAGCTTGCGAAGAACACTTGACCGCTGGCGCTGGTCTAAGCGAAAATCTATCCAACAAATGAATTGCTGCAAATATTACTATTATTTTGAATTGTTAAGCGCAGCTCGCGCTAAAATTTAGCTCATATACGAAATTATCTCCAAAATTTATCTTAGCTAAAATTTAACCAAGGATTTTAGGCGAGTTGTACGCAGCTTTCTCTTTTTTTTGTTTCCTAATGTACTGTGAAAATTTAGCGGACAGATAAATTGATCCGCACATTTATTCGAGCAAATTTTTTAACAGACAGTAGTTAGAAGGGGGAGTCGTCGGGGTTTAATCCACGCCAAAAAAAAAAATTAAAGGAATATTACATGTTCTTTTGATTAGATACAAATATATGAAATATAATATATAATATTAATCATATAGATAAAAGAAATACTTAAAATCGTCGTTTTTTACAAGAATAATCCTAAACGACTTTGGCCTTATCACTCTCTTTAATTGTATGTGGCTACGTTCAGTTAAATAAGAAGAACAGCAGTTTTTTTCTCACAACGCTCGTCTGTCAAAATTTATCTGGAATTTTAGCTAACGTTTGTAGAGAAACATGTAAGCTAAATTTTAGCTCTTTTAGCTGCGTTTTATGCTTTAACATCAACTTGAACAGCATAACCACCAATGCTCTTCAAAGGAATGTTACCGACTGAAAATTTTTCTTCTTTTTCTTTAACCGAATATTTTGATGATCTCGACTGGGACACAACACAACTCTTCCACTTCTTGGCTTCGGCCAAAGGCATATATTCTAATGTTCGTGGCTAAAGAAAGAATTTCCTTCATGTGTACGTTTACACTGTTCAATACGGGCCAGCTGTTTTGGCATTAAGTGAAACTCAGGTTCGAGTAAATACTGATTTATCAGAATTGGCTCTTCAAGGGTAAAGCTTGGTGCCATTACTCTTTTCCCATCATGGTCTCGTGGTCTATGTTAAGAATGATATTGCTTGCCAGAGCCTTCCCCAATATGGGCAATGTTCCAACATGGACTTTAACTTCTTATGGCTCAAATTCACTGTCCGCAAGCATGTCATTCATTATTGTTTTATTTACAGGAGTCCAAATCTCGACAGTAATTCGACTTGTAACGAGTTTGATGCACTGTCTGATTCCATCTCGAAAATTGTTTCCTTTTATCCTCGTACTGAAATCGTTATTGCGGGCGATTTTAATGTACACAACTCCAATTGGCTCCGCTATTCTTGTCAGACAACACCCGAAGGAAGGTATGTCGAGCTCTTTGCCGGGTTACATCACCTTACCCAACTGATCGATGTGCCAACGCGTATACCGGATGTTGCTGGGCAAGCCGCCCATACTCTTGACTTGTTTCTTACTTCTCACCCTGATAAATATACCATTAGTGTAACTTCTTCATTTGGCACTTCAGGCTGAAATGATCATTCTTCTAGGGATGCATGCTTTTATTTCTAACAGAGTAAAAAGCATCAAGGCTAAAGAAAAGTCCTGGTTTAATTCTGAGTGTAAAGAAGCTATCAGGCTCAAAAAAGTAAGGTTCCGATCTTACAAAACCAACCCTACAGAGGAAAATCGAAAAAAGCACAAAAGAGCAAGGAACTCATGCAACTCCATTATTAAAAGAACCAAGTTTTTGCATGACCAAAAATTACCGCAAAAATTCTGCAATGTCCACTAGGCAGTATCATTTTTTGGTCATTGGTAAAAAAATATTAAAAACTCCTCAACATCTTCGGTTCCAACGCTCATCGACAGTAGCAAGAGCTCTCAAAGATCTCGATATACACAAATCCACTGGCCCGGATGGTATACCCCCGATTCTTCTGAAGAGGTGTTCTTCCACACTGGCAAAGCCACTGCGTAAGCTTTTCCATCACTCCTACTCTTCTGGAATTTTTCTTAAAAGATGGAAAATAGCATTTGTCCAGCCTATCCCCATCCATCCATCCTTCTACCGACCCATAGCACTCAAATCCCTTCTTTCTAAGGTCATGGAAACGGTGATTAACCGTCGGCTTAAGGAATATCTCGAAGATCGAAAGCTTCTCCATGACCGTCAGTATGGTTTCCGCAGCAACCGTTCCACTGGTGATCTGATGGCATATCTCACCGAATAGTGGAACAAATCTTTACATCGCTTGGTGAAAGTAAGATTGTTGCTCTTCATATCTACAAGGCATTTGATAGAGTTTGGCATGAAGCTCTCTTATCGAAAATGCGTGCTTTTGGGATCGATGATAATCTTGTTCGTTGGATTAGAAGCTATCTTCTGAACCGTTCAATACAAGTTGTTTTATACAATACAAGTTGTATTGGACGGATTTAAGTCTGATTCCCACAAAAAAGCCTCAGGCTGTGTTCTGTCTCCGATTCTTTTCCTCATTTTTATAAATGATCTTCTGTCTGTTACTTCTAATTCACTTAAATGTTTTGCTTTCGCGACTCTACCCTCAGCTTTTCATATTCGTTCAACAATTCACGTGCTTCGCCTTCGGACGTACAATTGCAACAGTGCCGTATGTCAAGCTTATTAAACTCCGATTTATACAGCATTGTCAAATGGGGTAATAGGAATCGTGTGGAGTTTAATGCTTCGAAAATTCAATGCTGTCTTCTGTCGTTAAAGCTAAACATACCCCCAATGCCATTGTCCATGAATGGCACTTACATCGAAGAAACCGAAAAGCTCTCAGTACTCGGTATGTGTGTCAACGACGAAATCCGTCGGAACGACCATGCATTTGAGATCGCTAAAAATTCTGTTGAGTGCTTAGGTTAGGTGCTTCACAAACATCGCTTCACCTGCTTGATAGAATACAAAATCGAGCGTTAAGATTGATAGGAAATAGAACTGCCGCTGAAACAATTGCCCCTCTCGAACACCGACGCAATGTTTCATGTCTTTCCTTATTTTATCGTTTCTTTTATAAAAAATGTTCACTCGAAGTAGCCAGCTGCGTTCCTCCCCCTAAAAGTTTCTCCCGTATTACTCGTCTCGCAAGGAATGCTCATCAGTTCACCCCCGAGCCCGATTTCTGACGTACCGTGAAACATAGGGATTCTTTTTTAGCCGAACAACACGAATTTGGAATAGTTTACCCGGCGAGATTTTCCCTCGGCAGTTTGATCTGCAAGCATTCAAAACCAATGACACCTCCTATCTTGCCCCTCCCTATCTTCCTAATGCCCACGCAGTGTGCTCTACATTAAAAGGGAAACAAATTGTCTCTTGTGCGCGCGTTAATTATAAAAAAAAGATACCACTTCATAGGCACTCAAAAAACTGTTTACAATATTCAAATAATCTCTCCACTTTGTGAAAGCGTTTGGAAATATGTAGACATTAAAATATTCTCCAATTTAATATTATCGAAGACACAAACCAATTACGATCTAAGCACACATACTAATTTATAAGTTTATTATGTAGATACAATTATTTTTGGCATTTTGTTTGATTATTTTTTTAATCTAAATGAAGCGACAACTTTTCTAAAAATAAAATCGAAAATTTATGTTTAGTTATCTGTTTATATTAGTTGAGATGAAAACACTTCGACCTCACTCGAGGCGAAATTATTTAAAATATGAACAAATATGATTTAGACTTTGAGGTACCTATTTGGGAACACAATTATTATTTTGTTTTAAATGCATATGATAAGGTGACGCTTTTTATTTAATATACTTTATAGGTTTTTTAACTTATTATTTTTGCTATGAAGGAGCTACACTTCAAAGCGAGTTTTTGTGCGTGCAAATTCAAAAAAAAAATTAAATAATAATCAAACAAGACATACAAAAAATGAAGAAATACAACTGAGTTTTAGGCAATGCAATTTGTCAAGCCAAGAAAGTCGAAAATTAAAAAACCGTCACATGAAAGGTACCCTTTATAGACTTTTCCTGCAGTTGGATGCAGTTGTATTTTGATGTGTCCGACAAGTATACATAAATACTTGTATTAAACTACACCTCAAATCACCAACCAAATCGTCTTGGAACGTCGGTAATTTAATTTTTACTTGCGATTATAGGTATTATTATACAAGTTATGGATTCGTGAAAAAAAAATCTAACAACCAAACATGACATTACGATGATAGAGAAGTCCTAAAAAAGTGGGTCCGCGAAATTCCAACCGTCTGTCTGTCTGTTCGCGCCTCTACAGCCTAGGCGGATGGGCCGATTTGCTTCAAACTTGGTATTTAGTATTAATTAGGTAATATCTCGGGGGCTGTTTTTCATTTTTCCTCTAGGTCAAAAAATAATGGTACATGCCATACAATTTTAAACAAAAAGTTTGATTTTCTCGAAAACGGCTCTAACGATTTGATAAAACTTTCAGGGTCCTATCCGAAATATTTTGAAAATGGTTCGATTGATTTTTTTTAAATATTTTTCCCAGATGAAAACTACAGCTTATCTACTACTAGAAAAAAAATTAAAATATTTTTTCGAAAAGTTTTTTAAAAAAAAAACAACTTTTTAAAAAAACTGGTCGAATGATTTTCAATATCAATAACTCTTAAACTAATTAAAAAAATGAAAGAATTTTCTAAAAAAAATTATTTTTTATTTTAATAGACGTGTGGTTTTCAATCTGGCAATACTTCTTTCGGAGTTGGTCTTATTGACAGCTGTCACTTGATTTATGCTCAGTTTAGTTTGCCATTGAATAGACTTACTCCTGAACAAGTTTGCAAATTGTGCAAATTTATTACCAAATTAATGGTTCATTTCGGTGGAGCAGAGTATCGAAGAAGACCCGAATGAGTCCATCCGCCATCACGCGCAACAATCGGAGATGTGCCCAACCACTTTATGGAAGATTTTGCGGAAGGATCTTGGTTTGCAGGCTTACAAAATCCAACTCGTGCAAGAATTAAAGCCGAACGACCATCAATCGCGTCACATGTTCGGTGAATGGGCCCAAAACGAGATGCCCACCGATCCCGATTTTCACAAAATTTTCACACAATATTTTTTGTATTTTTAATAATATATTTTTTTTTTGAAAATCAATATTTAAAAAACGGGTAGGATAATTTTTTTTAGATTTTGTTTTTAAATAAAAGTTATTTTTGTGCTTAATTTTGCATTCTTTAATTATATTTTTTTTTATTTTTTACCAACATTTTTAGATAAAAACTGTTTTATTTAAAAACCGTTCCTACGATTTAAAAAAATCATACTTTTTCACATTTTTTAAGGAAATAAAATGGCGTTTAATTTTTTACGTACTTTTTCGAACAAGCAAAAATCAAAAAAAAAATCGAATAAAAACTTTGAAGTTCCCTTAATATTTTTCAAATTTTATTCGACACTGTGAATCCACAAGAGCAAGTACTGCAATAAAAAAGATTCCTTCTACATAACGTTAAGTTTAAGTAACTTTCCTCGAAACTAATCCAAGAATTTATATAAATTAATATAAATACAATGAAATAAGTAAAAATCAATGAGTTGGTTGACAACCTATTAGAAACTATTTATTCACAAGCAAGTGATTAAGGCGGGATTAAAATACGGAGCACAACTTTGGGGTTAAGAAAAACTAAGTTTTAGACAAATAGAGATTTATACAGAGACTTTAGTGTTTTTTTTTTATTATACTTACTTATACATATAATAAAATATTTTAACTATGTGTCTGTAAAGCAGAATGCCTTTTAAAATAGAACTCCATGTTGCACGACATTAGTTAGAAGAATTAGAGAAATAGGAAAGAATTTTTTTTGGCGCAATAAATCTTGAATTAGGTGATTATTTTCTCACTTAAGATCCACGGACGGCTCTAGCTTGCACTAGGAGATAGACAAAATGCTTCCCAAACTGAGACTCGAGCTAATAATCTATCGCTTAGTAAGCAAACATCTTATCTACTGCACCACTGCCACCCGCAGTGAGTTTAAACTTTAATTTAATTTTTGTTGTTTTAAATATTATTGATTAATAAATAAATATTACTTGTTCATCAAAGAGACTAATTTTGATACAACTTTAACTATCCCCCGAACTTTTTGTTATGAGCCTACTAGTGTTTCCATCTTCCTGAATGTTCTATCCTTACGCGGAAATGCAGAAAATAGTTGACATTTCTGTTCACCAGACTTAATAGTAGTAAGTCATACTCTACGATGTTTTTAAAAAGCAGACACAGCCTCATTTTCAACCTCAATTTTAAGATTCTATATTTTCGTGTTATATTTCAAATCAAGTTCCTTCATCTTAAGTAATAAAAATCTTGTGCAAAACTCGGACAATAATGCATCAAAATTACATGATACTGATGATAACCCCTCCGCTTTACTGCTTCTGATTTATTTGTGAGTTTTGCAGATTTGTCCTGAGAAAAATCACCCACTTATCACTTTTGGATTTTTCCATTTTTGATAAATGTCTGAGCACCACTAGATCTGATATGGGTTGCCAAGGCAAAGTTACTGGAATCAATACAAATCAAAGTTGAAGTGCACCAGAGATGCGTCTTGAGACCTTTGATCTTCAATACAGTTTTTGACTTTCTGCTATATTGTAAGATGACTAAAACCCACAATTAATTTCTTTTCCACACAGGCCTGTTCTAGACATTCAATATTGAATTGAACAGTTCTCCCTATATGGAAGAAGTTTAAAATATTGGATCAACGACAAATAAGAAAAAATCGGGGTACATGACTTACTTACTTAGGCGGCGCTACAGTTCGGGACGAACCTGGGCCTCAACCAACATGCCTCTCCAGCCAGCTCTGTCTTTGGCTAGATGCCTCCAGTTTTGCACTCCATTTGGTTGAGGTCGTCCTCCACTTGAGCGCGCCACCTAAGGCAAGGTCTTCCTTGACTGCGTCTACCCTCTAGGATGGAATCGAAGATCCTGCGAGCCGGAGCATTGTTATCCATTCGCTCTACATGACCTAGCCATCTTAAAGGTGATATGCGTATTTTGTTGACCAGGTCAATGTCGCTGTACAGCTCGTATAGTTCTTGGTTGAACTTTCTCCTCCAAAGCCCGTTAACGAAGAATCTTACGCTCGAAACGACTAAGGATATCTTCATCCGCTTTAGATAGAGTCCATGCCTCGGCGTCATAGAGCAGGACTGGGATGATTAGGGTCTTATACAGAGTCTCATTTACCTTTCGAGAGAGGGCTTTGCTACTCAATTGCCTTCCTAGCCCATAGAAACAGCGATTGGCAAGAGTAATTCTTCGCTTTATTTCTGACGAGATGTTGTTGTCAGATGTTATAGCGGATCCGAGGTACCTCAAAGTTGTACCTGTCTATTGTGATGTTTTGTCCAATCCGCCGGTGTTGTGTGTCCCTTTTTGTGGACAGCATATACTTCCTTTTGGCATCATTGACTGCTAGTCCCATCTTAGCCGCTTCAGCTTCAATGCTAGCAAACGTTCCAGTGACAGCTCGCCGAGTTCTGCCAATGATGTCTATGTCGTCGGCGTATGCTAGCAATTGCACAGACTTCAAAAAAAATTTCCCACTACAATTGACTTGCGAGTTTCTTATAATTTATTCAAGTATTAAGTTGAAGAAATCGCACGATAGCGCATCACCTTGTCGGAATCCTTTTTTGACGTCAAAAGCTTCTGTGAGGTCATTACCAACCTTGACGGAGCAGCGAGAGTTCTCCATCGTTATCCTGCACAGTCGGACGAGTTTTGTGGGGATGCCAAAACCAGACATGGCTCTGTATAGCTCGTCTCTATAAATGCTATCGTACGCGGCCATAAAATTAATAAAGAGGTGGTGGGTATCGATTTGAAATTCTTGGCTAGTTTCCAGGATCTGCCGTAGCGTGAATATTTGATCGGGGTACATGAAATAGAGTAAATCTCTGCTATCTTTTGGAAGAAAGAGCAAGAAATTCCGAGGAAGCATTTAAATTATTAATACCATCTTATCTTGTACATGATCTAGAACTGCCATGTAAAAGAAGATGCCCCAGTTCGAAAGGCGACAGTACGCCACGTTCCAATAATGTCAAAAAAAGAAATCCTAAGCGCACACATTTTATGATCTAATAAATGCAACGACACTCAAATAAAGTTAACCTTTAAATTTAAACAATCCGAAACGGGGAGGCCTAATATACTTTTCAGGTTAACCCGTTAAATCCCATAGAATGGAGCCTTAAGGCGAAACGGTTAAGTGGGAGAATTATGATCAGAATTGTTACTGGGCTTTAAAATTTTAAATTGGATAACTAATGAGATTGTTGATGAGAACACAAAATCCTAAATACTTCTTTTTATTTCATTTCTTCGTTTTCAGTTTAAAGTAGTTATATTTTGTTATCAAATTAATGAAAAACTTTGCATAAAAAAATACAAAATTTTATATTTTCAAATTTATAAGAGGAAACCGGGCAAAATTTGATATCATTTAAAGGTTTAAATAAAATTAAATTTAATTAATATTTTTAAAAACCAAAGTATCGATCCATGTAATTCAATTCTTTCAACGTTCTCAAGAGGATATATTTTTTTAAGAGACTTTGGTTTATAAGAAATAATTTTTTTAACACAATTTACAAGATTCTTAATATAAATAAATGTTTTAAAGCCCTTTTTTTGTCTTTGCAGGTAAGATGCACTAACAAAACAGATTCATAGTAAGTTAAATATGCAATGCATACTCAAATTAAATCACCCAACACGGGGAACGTGTAATTGTTTAAAAAATATTTTAAGCGGAAAACATTCTTGAATTGCATTTACAACAACAAAAAACAATAAAAATTACTCGAAACATTCTTAAAGATAAATCGACCGAAGACACCACTTGTCTCCGAAATTTGTCTACAAATTAAATAAACTAAACAATGGTCGCACCTACTTAATATCTATTTTTGAAAAAAAAATCCAATCTTTTATGCAAAAAGCCATGAACTTTCATTATTTTCCGAGCAGGTACACTTCCAACGAAATATCTTTTCAAGGTTTCTTCATTTCATTCAAATTTCTTGCTAAATATCTACAATTCTTGTCATTTGCATCCTTTCTGTATGTAACTCAATTAATAATTGTTCATCGCCAAAAAACACCCACATTTTGTAATCCCGCAAATTGCACACATAAAGATGTCCACTTTTCGGTATTAAGATGGCAACTTTTCCCAAAGATACATCCAAATTCCTATTAACGTGATGACAAATCTATTCGATTAAGATTCAAAAAAATTAAAGATACAAATTTGCTTTATCGCAATTTTTGTGGACGAATTTCGTTGTTCGATCCGCGAGGTGCAAAGATGTTGCGGCTGTGTACTTGATTTGTTCCTTAATTCTGATCGAACTCGGAAAATTTTGTATCTTTGAGATCGGCAATCAGGAGAAAAGGAATTTTACAAACATACAGCCACAGCGACACATAAATGAAAAGAAAATCAAATCGACTGTGATTCCACACTCAAGATTGAAACAAAGAGAAAAGTGATTTTTATTTATGCACTTATTTTCTATATGTGATCGGCAGTGTTGTTTTTGTATCTTTTGTGTAAAACTCGACCGAATAAACCATTTTATCTATTTGAGTTCGAGATACAAGAGGACTATCCGCAATCCGCATCTACTCCGCGATCACTTCATTTCGCGATCATTGGACTGAGTGTAAACTTCCTCCTCGCGAAGAAGATACTTTTTTGTATCTTTAGAATCGTTCTCTTCCAGTTTTCTCTTAGTTTATAAATTATTTGAATTTCTTTTTCTAAAATCATCATTAAATTCATAAACTTTTCACCTTAAAGTAATTTTCATAAAATCAGAAAACGAACAAAAAAAACACATATCTCTGTGAATCTGAATTTGAATGTAGAGCACGATGATGACGAGCTTGCCAGTGAAGGCAGGCGGCAGTGCTTCTTCCACCGAGAATTTCGGTTCTTCATTTCGAAATCTTAAGTGCGGGTAGGAGTAGTCTGGTCTAACTAATTTGCGATATTTTCACAGAATCACCTCAGACCACTTGGTGTTCGGTGTGTGGATGGGATAAATCCATTCGGTACTTTTTCATACGAATCGACGAAAATGCTGAAAATCTATTGTAAATTCTAATCTGGAAAATATTTCTTGTAAATTCAGAAGAAAAAAACATTATTTGTTCACCAAAATATACACAAAAATCCAAAATACAAACACAAATACAAAAAATCAATAAATCAAAAAACAAAACCGTGAAAACACACATTAGTGACAAATTCAATACAAAAAATTAAATATCACACCTCTAGAGTGCATTAAATTATTTCATTAAATTAAAAAAAAAAAAGAAAATCATAATTTTATTTCCAATTCCATCAAATTTGGAAAATATTTTTTGAAAAAAATATTCACAACTCATTCTATTTCGTTCAAGATCAAGTGGAAATCTATTTTTAAAAAAAATTCTATTGTCTTGTTTTAAAAATACATTTTACCTTCCATTCCAACCATGGAAAAATCAATTTAATTTTAAATATATATTTTTTTGTTTTAAGAAAATTCCTTTGTTTAGTTTTCAGTTTTTTTGATGATTTTTCAATACGTTTCGAAATAAGAAAAATCCAATAATAATTGTTTAAGTGATTGTTATTCTTGATTTTGCAATAAGCAATTTATTTTTTTTTTTTTGAAAATCTTAAAAGTTTTGAAAACAAAAAGTGTTGAAAATAAACTCTGTTTAAATGCATAATAAATAAATAAAACAAAAAAAAAAAAACAGAAAATGAGATTGAAATAAAAATTCTAAAAATATTTTAAATTTTATTTCATTTTCATTCTCGTTCTGGTAAAATATAAAAACAAAAATAATAATAAATGGAAAATTAAAAATGAAAAACACCACTCAATACAGTTAATGTGAGGTTAAAATAATTAGAAAAACACATTTTACACTGGAATACACACGACTTTAAGGATTAATTTAGTTTTCTTTAAAAACACAAATCGGGATCAATATGGATGAAATAATGGAAACAGAGACTGAGACTGAAACGTCCAAATGGAAGCGAACCAGGACTACGGTTAAGGTTTGTAAACATACATACGTCTGTTTTGTTTAGTCATAGAACTATTTATTAGTAGAAAAAAATATCTCTGTTTTTAATAAACAAAAAATATATTTTCGAAAACAATATTTATGAGCTCTACCTATGTCAAGAACAAGTTAATTTTAAAACACACCTTTGTATCTTTTTTTTAATCAAATCATTATAATGTGATTTAAGATTATTTTCTGAATGAAAAAAACTGAGTTTTTGAAGGGCAAATTTTTGGGGACAGGCACGTTTTTTTTAATATTTACTATGAAAACTTAATCTCGATTCAAATATTTCTAATCATCCGCTTGTAATTTATTTTTTGTAGCATTTGATTTTTAGGTTTTTTTGGGCCTTAAACATTTATAAGTAAAACAATCGACAATTCGAGTTCAACTTATGGAGTTCAATAGGTTGACTTCAGAAAACGACGGCAGGGCTCCCGGATTTGGATTTTTCCATGTCTGAAGCTAACTAAATGCAGGTGTCTTTGCATTAGTTTGATGCAGAAATTAGTGCGCCTACCTTACTACCGCAAAAGTATTTTGAAGTGGGTTCTCATGGAATTTTCGCTGCCATGTAGGACTTGTTCTAATTTTGTATTTTCTTGATCCTTATTCGATCACGCTTTATAACTCCTGTTGTAAGTCAAAGCACCTTCTTTCAGATGACGTAAATATACTTCCATACGTGGTGTACACTGTCAAAATTGTGAAAGCAGTTGACGAACTACTGCCATATAAGACCTTATTTCAATCTTAGTATGTATTTTCCAATCACAGAAGATGGCAGAGTTTTCCCGGCACTCCATTCACCACACATTAAGGCGATGCCAAATATAGTCATAAAGAAATCCTTTGCTTTTATCACTGATCCAATATAAAAGTTTTTACTCTTGAGAAGAACTTTTTGATCCCAATATATTATGTATATCCGGAAAAGACTTATGTATGTCGATCGGATGGGCAGCATTAGTTCAATGTCTTTTTCGCGGTATCCATTTTTTTCCTCAGAACATATTTATAATCTTGCTCTATGGTGGCTCCAATTAATTGGTTTACTTTCATGTCCGTCGCCTAACCCTCTAACACAACATCAAGTTCTGTTATTAAGATTATGTGGGCGGCAGTGGTACAGAAGATACTCGTTGTTTATTTGCTTATCCAGAGATCGTGAGTTCGATTCTCAGACACGGTAGGAATTTTACAAACTGCGAGTGCAAGGTAGATGCCGATCGTGTGTTTTAATGGGATTTGGCCATTGATTTAATTGAACAGAATTCGAATGGTTTAATTTTAAGTGTGATGTCAAAGATCCGTTTTTGTTTGTCTGTTGACCTTAGACCTAATGTGCCAATGATTTCATCGGTGTTGAAAGCGGTTTTCGACATTTCGGTCGACGACATTTCTCAAGAACTTTTTTTTGACATAAAGTCATATCTTGTTAGTGCTTTTTGCTTACAGATTTCTTTGCTTAATTCTATACTGTCAAGAGACATACGCTGATTTCACTTGATCAGAAAACACGCCAAACCATAAGTTGTTGCGCAAGAACGCAATCGCCACGCAATAACGTTAAAGTCTCCTTGAACGAAACCTCATCGTTAGATAAGATTTGACGTAAAAACGTTCAGAATTGCAAACTTGTTTTAATTGCGCGTCCTACGAACGCAATATGGCCATTTAGAATTCTTAAAAGAGTTGGATCTATTAATTAGAAACTAAGTTTGCATTAAAAAAGGAATTTTT
This sequence comes from Platycheirus rosarum, assembly GCA_963971375.1. Taxonomy (NCBI): domain Eukaryota; kingdom Metazoa; phylum Arthropoda; class Insecta; order Diptera; family Syrphidae; genus Platycheirus; species Platycheirus rosarum. Next base: position 128,882,825 of record OZ020509.1, on the reverse strand, counting down.
GTTGGCAAGAATGCTCGCTGTGTTCACACTTAGCGATCACCAACTTGCTCCAGTTCTTTCTGGTATCCCTATAAGCTCTGGACTCTTATTGCTGTATGTTAACCTTCAACTTCCTGTTATTACGATATTGCTGAATCTTGTCGAATAAGTCACTCTGTAAGAAAGTTGATAACTTCAACTTTTTGATTAAATCTTTGACATGTTTAATTACATGAGGTAGGCTTCCAAGGAAATCGCTGAAGTAAAAACTTAAGACAATCGGCGAGTTCACCGCTCCCTGTTGCGTTTCAATTTTAATGAAAAATATTGCGGTGTAAGTCCCATTGCGACTCCTTAACAAACTTTCTATCTATAAACATGCCATAAAGCATATATAACAGTAGTTTACTAATGCTACATCTAGTAAGCTTCAGATAAAGACCTCCTTATCATACGGTGTCGAAAGCCTCTTCCAAATCAACCAGACCAGCACCCGTGCATTGATTTTTAGCATTGTTATATTGGACAGCATATACTATCTTAGACGCAGCATGAATGTTGTCATGTACCCCTTAAAGCCGAATTGTTTATGTGGACCGAGCTCTATTGAGAACTTTTTTCGAATACCATGTTTATACTTGGAAGAAGACTTATAGATCAGTGATTCGGCAGATTTTTCTTTGGTGATTAGTAAATGGTTTGGAGTTCCACCTTGAAGATGAGCAGAAAACAATGCCCGTTTTACTGGGCGATGATGGGGTTTTCCAAGTTTTCTTCTTTGAACCAAAATTCTCAAATTGTCATTGCGTGATTTGTTTTATGATTCTATACTTTTGAATCAGGTATCAATTGATCTCAGCGTTCGAAAGGTTCCTGTCATTTAAAGGCGAAATTTCATGCCTTGACACACTGGATTCCTTCCTCTGGGCATGTATATACACTGCCTATAGTGATATCATGAAGCATAATTTTTTTAGTTCTGAATCTAGTCGCAATGAGGCGTGCTGAAATTGCCAATTGGTGTGAATATAGAATAAGTACAGACAACAAAAGTGTATTAAATACTGGTAAAATATCGGTTAAGGTTCTCGTCTTCACTATTTAGAGTTAGTTTCTAATCAACCAGGAAGATGGCCAGACGAAAAATGGCCACCATGAGAGTACTATAGAAAATGTATATACAATGCTCTGGGTCGAAATCAAGTCCTAAGTCAACGCTTACTAGCCAGCCATTTTGGACAAGATCAATTCCAATATTTGAGACTCTTTCACCGGAATAACTCAGCGCATATTGAACCAAATTATTGAAAACTAGTTGCTTTCTAGTTTTTAACGTGATTACGTCTTATATATCGATGACAGGCTACACATACGAAATAACATGACTCATGCTATAAGAAGAAAAGTGACGGACGCTGTGATATTGTGGTTCTGTCAACCAAAATCGATAGCAAGCATCAGACGAACATGAAAAAGAACAGACATCCCAAAATAATTCCACTCAAATTCAAAAAGAACCCGAAGAGAAAAAGAAATACAAAATAGGCGGAGTTTTACTAAGGTAGAAAGTAGATGTACATAGATATTGGGGTGTGTGTGTAAATTTAACGAGAGGGTTTGTGGGTATGAGTTAACGGGCTGTATGCTGGTGTTGCGGCCATCAATGTTTTTTTATGACCTTATCACGTAAAATTATCGTCCGTAAGCCGACTTTACAGGCAACCAACTCTTTTTATATTTAAGTTTCCAATCTGGTCCAACTCTCTTTAACCTGGGCCTGACTTAATATGCCGCTTCAGCTGACTCGGTCCTTAGTCTGCTCCTGCGCCGTCTCTAACTGCGTACCATTTCCATAATTTAGTAAGACCCGAATGTTGAATGTTTTGTAAAGTGTTTCTTTGGTTCTTTTCGATAGGGATGTGGTGTAATATTCCATGTACCTTCCTGCACGTTATCACCTAAATGTAAATGTATCCATTTGCACGCAGCGTAGACCAGACACAGGTACCCGAAATCACTAATGCTTGCATTAGCAAAGTTTAAAAGGCTAATTACTCTAAATTTCGTGCAGAATAGTCGATCTTCTTTGTTGTTCGGGCAGATGGAACTGATATTCCAAAAATTATTTATTATTTTCCTCCGACCGCTTTATTCGTTTTTAGTCTGGCGATGACTACTTTGACCACATTATTGTCCGGGGGGATTTATCTCTTCGTTGTCGTCTAGTTTGATTGATACAGGTCATCGACATTCAACAACTTTTTGAAGTAGTCTAGTCTAGTCCATCAAGAGCAGAGCCCAGCGCTCAGGGCGGTTAGTGAATCCTCATGATGACTAGTTCTCTTCTAGAACCACGGACTATATATCACCATTTTGGCTTTGTTTGCCAGACCATATTCGGTTTTGAATCCGAGGTTCCTCGGTGGTGATGGTGGGAAGTACAACCCGATGATGGAGGCAAAGTCCGAAACGCGACTGCGAAAAAAACAATAAAGTGTTGTCTAAGAAATTTAAGTTAATTAAATAATTGCAATTATAAAGTAAAATTAAATATTTTTTGTTTAATTTTTGTTTTATATCTTTTCATTAAATACACCGAAAACATGGAGACAAAAATATTGAATCATTTCTTGCTAGTTTAAGGGATACCCAATCGGCATTGGTTCTGGCTTCCTATTGGTTGTTGATCACCTATAATAGCTTCCATGTATTTCCAGTTGGCACCAACTGGACATTGATCTGATGTTTTGCTCCTCGGAATCTATACGGACGTTCAAAATACTAAAGGAGTTTCTACCATCAATGCTGACATCACCGATTTGGTTGCAAGTTTGACTATCTGTAGACAGCCATGTTCCGTTATGTATGTAAAGACTCAAGACGAAGGCTTAACTCGTATCTGCAAAACATCTTTATTTTAGTTATCCGAGGAATATGCATCGTTTTTCATCACAATGGTTTTTTTACATAAGTTGCACGTGAGCCCTGTGCACCAGTATTTAGATCGTGCTTGGGATTAGATATTCGAGCTTTTTACTTGTGATTATGGGGACTATAAGGCAAGTTTAGGATTCGTGAATATAAAGAAATTTGAGATAACAATCAAACATGACATTACGATCATAGAGAAGCTTAAAAAAGTCATTGGCAAAAAATGTCCGCCTGTCTGTCTGTCTGTCCTTCAAATTTGGCATGTGTTTATCTTTTGGCATTCCTCAGAGGGGAAATTGAAATTTTATTTTTAGGGCTAAAAATTACGGTACGTGCCATGCGACCGTTTAGGAAAAGCTTATTTTTCTCGAAAACGGCTTAAACGATTTTGATAAAAAAAATTTGAGAATGTTTTTGTTAGTATTGGCTATCATTTGATCAGAACCACATATACGGGAAAAGACTCTTAACGGGAGCTTTTATATAAGGGTTTTTTTAATTTTTGGATTGCTCGGTAACGGTTCTATGGATTTCTGTCAAATTTTATATTTGAGAAGATCTAGATAGCCAAATTACTTTTTTTCTAATAAAAATTAATTTTTGAATTTTTTTTGAAAAATCAATATTTTTAAAACTAATCAAAAAAAAAATAACGTCTAATTTGATAACTACATGTATATTAATAAACTCTAAAAAACTGCATACCAAAATTTAAAAAAAAAATTAAAAAAACTAAAAATAAAAAAAAAAATTCGAAATACTTTTTTCATAAAATCTTTGTTATTTAAGACGTGTAATGGCGTACTTAATTTTCACTAAAAACCGTTAAGTTTTGTATGGTTTTGATAGTTTTTATTAGTTCAAACTGTGTTATTTTCAACGTAAATGTTATGTCAAAGATCTTGCCTCCCAATGTAATTAGACACATAAGAGCAAGTACGTGCGACCCAGTCGTGCCCATTTTTTTTTCTTCTGATCCTTGTTCATGAGAACGTAACTCAGATGCTTACAAGTGATGGATCCGATAGATCCAATGCTCGTCGTTGGTTTACCTTTCGGTTATCCAGCGAGCATTGCCGCGCGGTGGTGACGATTTGTGGTTCCATGTTTAGAAATGCGTATTTATACTATGATCTCATCTTGAAGGTGATACCTGATTTTTAAAACATCAACTGATGTCCCACCTTTTTCTTCATATGAGTAGGATTTTATTTCGTATTCTAAGTATTTGACTTCTTTTGTTCAATGAATTTCAGAAGCCTTCTTTAATAACCAACCTCAATGGCATTGATAAACCATTCGAGACGTCATTTACGACCAAAATTGCTACCATAGCCTGTCTTTCATGGTCGCCAATAATTATAACGGAATACAAATCAAAAAAATAAAAAAAACAAAAACAAATTATTCTAAAATAGACCATACAAAGGAAGGATTGACTAAACATTGCCATGAATAGCTGAACCAGAACTAAAAATAAAGCAAGACCATTTCGAATTACAAAAAAAAACTGTTTTTTTTTCGGTAGCTACACCAATAAAAGTTTATTGCGCTCCAAATTCAAATTAAAAACAAGCTTCGGCCTTGCAAACAATTTCAAAGACTACAATCATAAAACCAATATTTTTTACTTTGAATATGACAAGTCATAAACAATTTTAGCAATAAATTAATCTTCACTACAGCGGACATGATTTGCAATCGTTTTTGTAGTCCACATACGCACTGAGTCTGTACCACGCCCAATAAAATAGAAAAAAAAATCTACTATTTTCAAAAAAAATTAAAAGAAAAACATTAAACATTATATTCATTCCGAGCTATTTCATTTTTAAACTTAAATTAATCAAAAAACGAAAGAGTTTTCCACCCAAACCAACACCCCTCGGGATTGGGGGTAAACCATCGTGCTGCGCCGTTATGCCGGTTTCACCATAAGCTTGCTTTTGCACTCTAACAATAAATCCGATTCTCGGCGGCGCACATCTATTTATTCAGCCATTACTTTTCACACCCTGCATACATTTTCCTCGGGAGGATGTTCCTCAATCTTCCATTTTTTTTTATGTAAACCCACAATTATTATTATTGCTGTGTGAAAATCTGCATAAGTAACACACAAACGTACTAGATCGATTGTATTTTATTTATTTTTACCCGAATGTATCCAAAAATAAACTCACTGATTTCAGTATAACTGTAGTAACACGCACCCCTGCTGACGCCAACGCCCTCTATGGCGGGCGATATCAGCCGGTTGAACTAAATTTAAAAAATTGATTTTTCTATTTGGAGTTATCAATAAATCTTTCCTTTAATAATAATTATTTCCCGTTTAAATTGCTGCATTGTGTCAATGGATTGGATGCCATACAGATTGCAGGAGTTAACGTACAAGATTATTACAAATTTTGAGTGTTTCCCCATTGCCAGGGAGGACTATATCGATTTGTAAGGGGGGGCGCAAGTGGTGGAAGAATTTACTTGTGCTTATGAAGTTGTGGCAAGTGATTTATTTTGAACGTTTTTTAAGGATGTGCGGTACCTTTTGCTGTTTTTTTTTTTGTTTGCTTTATGGAAATTCCGTGACGACCTATTTATGGGCAGTTGTAACTTTTTCTGCTGTGCCCTAAAAAAAATGAAGGACTGTAAAAAACTGAAAAGTGAAAACTTGAAGGAGGGTTTTCGTTTAGTCATAGCAAAAGGCAGGGAGTGAAACAACTGGAGGTGGAAGTGAAAGCTAGAATCTATTTGGCTTTATTTTGCGTAATATTAACCATTACAAGTGTACCGATGTATAAATATATTGAGGTGGAAGTGAAATGATGTGAAAATAAGATTTGATAAGATGGTGTGCAGGGGGCAGGACAAAGCTGCTTATCTGGTCCAGTGGGTACTTAGCTAGGCATGGTGTGTTAAATATAAAGCGATAAAGGAAACTAAGTGTTTGACAGGTGTAGGTGTTGGTGTTGTGGAATTTTGTTTTTTAGTTAAGTAAATGGATGGAAGACTTTTGAGGGCTTACCTAACCCATTTAGAGAAATAATTTATTGAACAATTCAGGAGATATTGAGTTTGGGACGTTTATTTTTTGGGGTTTAAATGGAATTTCAGTAAAGAGAAACTGTTTGTGCTATGACAGGTGTCATATGAAGAATTCTTCCGTATCGGTCTTAAATTCAGAGCCAAATTTTCTTGTATCTTCGATCTAATGTCCCAAAATGATAATAATGATTCATAATTTTGATGCAGTAGTGAAAGAGCTTATATTTTATGAAAAGCCGATGATACCAGCTTTTAAGGTCTGATATATTCAACAAGGATTACATATTTGCTTAGCATGTTACCCTTTACGGCTGGACAAAAATGAAGCCGTAAGTTTAAGAAAAAAATTAAATTAATAAAGAATGTGCACTGTGCACCATTTTACTCTAAACTTTCATTAGCTTTCAATCAATTTAGTCAGCGGGAAAACATTTTAGCTATGTTTTTCCATTTTACAAAATGCCGTTTATCAAAATCACTAGTAACATAATCCCGAATTATGGATTCTCGTTTTACAAAATTTTGTGTACCTACCGAAATTCTGACGATGTACTTATTTGTATTACTATGTGAGCACGCTGCACAATTTTCTATTTTATATGAAGTTTGTTACATTGATTGATGAGAATCAACAAGAACAATTTCATGTGACGAGATTTCATGATTTCCTAATTTTTAGAAGCAACAAAGAGCAAATGCGAGCTTTTGACTTCGGGATGACGTTTCGTTGCCGACAGTTTATTTAAAAAGAAGTTCTGCTTAAGCCACTGTTTCGTATTTACTTTGGAGAATGAATTATCAATTGTTTTCAAGATTTACTTTAACTTGATTGAAATAATTGGCTATAGGTTAATTTGGTAGATTAAATACTTATTTGTACATAAGCAGGAAACTTGTTATAAAAAAAACAGTTACGTTAAGCTACAGACCCAGCAAACTATAATGGACAAGAGTTGATAGCCTTCTTAATTATTAAATATTTGTCTTTGAAAACGAGCTTATGTTATGAACCTAAGATGAGAAAAAGGTATGGATTTGTGAACAAGTAAAAATCCAGAAAATATGAAAGCGAAATTCAAGGGTAAATGTTTAAACTGCCATCTGTTTGTATATGAGATTTTCACCTTAACGGCTGAAACAAATGCCTTAAAATTCGTTGTTTATTTTGCTTAACATAACGGTACTTACCGTTAGCGTACTTCCGCTTTGCGCTGAAAATTATTTTTCTCGCATTAGGCTTTAAAGATTTTGATGAACATTTTTGAGAGTATTTTATTAGAATGCGGTCTATTATATATCAACATTAGATTGTTACCAAATTTTATATTTATAACCATCTAAATAGTCAAATAAATTCAGATTACCAGCACACATGAAAAATGTTGTTTTGGTCCTACAATGCGATTTAGGTACTAAAATGCAAGTTATGGATTCGTGCAAAAAAATATAACAATCAAACATGACATTACGATAATAGAGAAGTTGAAAAAAGTGAGTCCGCGAATTCCGTCCGTCTGTCTGTCTATCTGTCTGTCTGTTAGCGCCTCTACAGCCTAAACGGATGGGCCGATTTGCTTTAAACTTGGTATTTGGTATACATTAGGTAGGATCTCAGGGGGTGTTTTTCATTTTTGCTCTAGGTCGAAAAATAACCGTACCTGCCATACAATTTTTAACAAAAAGTTTGATTTTCTCAAAAACGGCTCTAACGATTTGATAAAACTTTCAGGGTGCTATTTTTTTACAATAATACATATTTCAGTTAGAACAAATTTGTTGAAATTTGGCCTATAACGGTACCTCTCATATAACCGTTATTTTTTTCAAATGCGGTTTTATCGTAAACTATTATCCCGATTTCAATAAAATTTTGCACACAGGAAGTCATTTATAATTCAATTAATATTGCATTTCAAAATTTTCAAAAAAAATTTTTTTCGATTTTTTTAAATTTTCTAAAAAAAATTTGGTTTTCGAAATATTTAGAAAATGGGTTGATTGATTTTTTTCAAATAATTTTCCCAGATGAAAAATACAGATTTCCTTACAATGACATACTAGAAAAAAAATAAAAATATTTTTTCGAAAAGTTTTTCAAAAAAACGACTTTTTAAAAAAACTGGTCGAACGATTTTCAATATTTTTTTTCCTCAATAGACATTTAGTTTTTAAATTTTATTGCATACTTAGTTTTTCCGATAAAACTCTTAAACTAATTAAAAAAAATTAAAGAATTTTCTAAAAAAAAAAATTATTTTTTTATTTTAATAGACGTGTGGTTTTCAATCTGGCAATACTTCTTTCGGAGTTGGCCTTTCCGACAGCTGTCACTTGATTTATGCTCAGTTTGGTCTGCCATTTCATAATAAATAGACTTACTCTCGAACAAGTTTGCAAATTGTGCAAATTTATTACCAAAATAATGGTTCGTTTCGGTGGAGCATAGAAGAAGACCCGAATGAGTCCATCCACCATCGCGCGCAACAATTGGAGATGTGCCCATCCAGGATCTTGGTTTGCAGGCTTAAAAAATCCAACTCGTGCAGGAATTGAAGCCGATAGATTATCAAGCGCGTTACACGTTCGGTGAATGGGCCCAAAACGAGATGGCCACCGATCCCGATTTTCAAAAAATTGGGCCTCGGCTTGAGGCCCAGCGCGGCGACCACTTCCCCGAAATCATTTTCAAAACATAATGCAAACCCTTATCTTTATAATCAAGTTAAATTCATTGCCATAACATTAAACGTTTTATTTCTTCTTGAAAAACACACGTCTAAAAAAACACCCTTTATTATCTAACATAAGAACAAGTTCGTGCGACCCAGTCGTGCATTTTTTTAAATTTATTCGACGATGTGACTGGACATATGAGCAAGTACGTTCGATCCAGTCGTGCAATTTATTTATCTACAAAAAGTTCACAATTTTACGATATAAAATACGATAAATTTATCTCAAGACAATAAAACTTGGACCTATATATCAATACCTTAATATGTTCTATTTCATTGAGAATATCACATATTTTATAAATTTAATCGAAAAAAATGCACCAACACATGTATACCTCACCGTGAATTCCTCAAACAAAGAAAAACCGTCCAATTATAGTTTTTTGACCTTTCAAACTGAATTTTTTAACAAATTTTTGCAAACGATTTTGTTTATTATTAATCTTCACCAGAAAAACGCCAACAGCTGTTTTTCTAATTTCTAAAACAATCTCTAGACAATTAATATTTTTAAAACTAAAAAGCGTTTCATAGCAAAACGTTTCTTCCTCTTTCCAAAAAAAAAAAAAAACAACAACAACATCAAATATGTATCTCACACGCCACCTGTCACGTGAAGAAAATTTTGATTGTTTTCTTTTTGAACGCACCACTGATTTTTCAAAAATCATTTATCTTAAATTGTTTTGGTACTTTTGACCAAAAAAAAGATATTTTCTAATATTTTCTTAAAAAAACAACAAATTTTCTTTTTAAAAAAAATTCTTTTTTTTTTCATTTTCACTACACATTTTCACCATTAAACACACAACATTCTCGCACTCACACACACTGGGTTGGTTATAAATAATTCTGGCGAAAAATCAGCATTTTTCCGATGATCTCCAAGTATAGAGCTTTGGATCACGGCCAAGAGTTAGGGGATGCGCAAATAAATATGCGCAATGGAAAATTCGCCTGCTTTTGCCATTTCTTCCGTTTCTATGATTTTCCATTTTCTTTGGATTTTCTTTTGATCGTTTGCTTCTTTCTATGATCGGTGTTTGTTGTTGTTGAGGTTGTTTCTTGCAACATTAGATTTTTTTCTCTGGTGGGGAGGTGGGTTGGAGTCGCAACAAGGGGTGGTTTTAGTGTTTAGCTTTTTTCTGAATAAATAGAAATGAAATGGAAATTCATGGATCAATCGTGGAAAGTAGTAATGTTTGCGGAAGCTGAATTATCCAGAGTTTACTTTTGATTTTTGGATATAATCATCTGTTTGGTTGGGAAATGTGTATATTTGCTTTGATTTGATTTTTGCTGAGGAAACATGCAATTAAAATTATTTGTTTATAAGAAATTAAAAGTGTTGTGCAACTTTTAATCTTACTTTGATGCCATATGGTTCTGGGATTTTAATAAAATTCTCTATAAGCCTGATGAGTAGTTCTTGAATATTAAATAACAGATGTCATTCAATTTGATTTTATTAAAAATTATTTTGCCAATGGGAAAACTATAAGCCATTTATAATCATTAAGAATTCATTAAGAATTTATTAATTTAATTTAAAATGCTTTATGGCGCATGTTGTCCTTGGCGAGTGGTGATAATTTATTTGGCACAACATTCGGTTGTATGCAGTGGTTTTGGTGTATTTTAAAGGTGTTAATTAGATTAGTTGGATGCAGTGGAGTAGATATGTTTTTTTTTTGTGTGCAGGACGAATCCTAGAATGTTATGTTGAGTATAATGTATTTAATGATAATTTAGGAATATATATTTTTTTTTTTGGTATTCTGTTTTATTGTTTTTTTTTTTAACTGAGCCAAGGTTTCCAGTAATTATTCATGTTTTTTTTAGGTTTTAAAGAGATTAAACGGTCTTTTTCTAAATTCATTTCGGTTAGAAAAAACCTTTAACTTCGTCTTACAGTTTTGTTTTAAATTTTTAAGGTTTCTCCTTCAAACATTATGCCCCGCATAAACCTTATTCATTCTCTTTAGCCGACGATTGTTATTACCTTTAGCGACTTGGACTACTCTTCTACTTCACTGCTCAATCTTAAGTCCCCACCTGTGGAGTTTGCGGGTTGACCTTAGAAAACGTCGGCGGGTCTCTTGGTTTTGGATTGTTTCAACTAATTACAAAATGCCCGGGTCTTTCATTGATGCATCCTTCTATGCTAGTTCCTTCTGAACAAAGTAGTTTCTCAGAACATCTTATTTTTGCATAGTAATGCCAACTAAGTTAGTGCCCTATTAATAATCCACCTCTACTACAAAACAGTATAAATATAAACCCAATTGTTGTACACACCATTCACAATGGATCAACAATTCTATGGGTCATATCAACAGTCTGATTTCATTCGATTTAATCCTAAGTCACTGTGTGACTACACCACCCTGTGGGATGCAGAGAAAATGTTTAACCCAGAAACTTTCCAAGGAAGAAACTACAACACCAATCAGACCTCATGAGGTAAAGTTTGTATAATCATGGATTCATGATCATGAATGTTACAGTAAGATGCCATGAAGAAAACAAACTAATATCGATTCAAAATAGTTTTTTACGGCATTTAAGTCTATCAAAAAATTGGCGTTTCGTCCCGGTTGCTCACTTCAAATCGTTAGTTGACATTGACAGTGAGTACCTTGTCAAGACGCATCTTTTGATTTGTTCAAGTTCAACACAATATGAAGTATTTCCCAAAACCCTACTGTGAACTTTAATCAACAAAGATAGGAAGATAGGGAGGGGAGAGATAGGAGGTGTCGATTAACATTGGTTTTTAATCTCGCCGGGTAAACTATTCCAAGTTCGTGTTGTTCGGCTAAAAAAAGAATCCCTATATTTCACGATACGTCCGAAATTGGGTTAAAAAGAGCCCAAGAAAGAAATTTAGCTCGTGGCTAGACTTGGTTAAATAAATTGAAGGTTTGAATACAAACTCTAATATACCTATGTAAAAAACTTTAAATTTAAAAACAACTAAGTAGAAGACTCAGGACTAAATTTTACTTGCGATTATAGAAACTATAAGGCAAGTTATGCATTCGTAAACAAAATTCTGACAATTCAAGTGAAAAAGTGGGTCGGACAATTTTGTCTGTCTGTCTGTCCGTCTCTCTGTCTGTCTGTATCGAAAAGCATTTAATGATAAAAACAGCAAACCAAATAAATGTTTCGGACGCCTATAATACTATAACACTTAGACGAAGGAGAACACCATGGATAAAAACAACTGTGCGATTTGAATAATTAATTCAGAAATTGCAATAAAAAAAAATTAAAAATTTATTTAGCTGCACGTAAACTAATAAATTTAAATTTTAGGTCCAATGCACAAGGAGTAACTAAAAAAAAACAGCGATTCACAAACGAGTTTTCAATCAGTAGCGTCGTGTGTATCGTCCCAATTGATTACACACGGTATGACTCAAAGCAAACTAGTTGCCAATTCGTATTTCTGAATTGTCTGCAAACGTCTGCAAAAGTGCAAATTATAAACATTTTCTACCAAAATTCGGAATCGGTGACCGCAACCTTATGTGTGTTAACTCCAATTTTCGGTCCTAATTCTCGCCATAGTAGACAGCCAATAACAAGTTTAGTGCAAAAATTTGGGTCTACATACTCGTTGTGTGATGTGATATTTGATCCCACTCTGTCCTTATTTGTTCCTTAAATCGGTGCAATTCGAAGACTTTCGCTTTCTTATCTCCCGATCTACAAGATCCCATACATTTTCAATCGCATTGAAGTTGGAGATTGTGCTGGCCAGTCCAAAACATCAACTCCCTCCACTTCTTAAAACTGTCTTACCAACCGGCTGGTGTGTTTTGGATCATTATCTAGTTGGAATAAGCTGTTTTCAGGCAAATTCGACCTCAAATATGGAAGCATTTGATCTTCCAAAATGCCCTTATACATATGGGCATTCATCCGGCCGCTAACTTAACATAACTGATCCACTCCTCGACGAGAAAATGAGCCTGATCCTCCGCCATATTTAATTGTCGGAACTTGATACCTAGTGTTGTACTTTTGTCCCGGATGTTTTCGCACATATTGAATTCCATCTGTCGATAATAGGTTGAACTTGCTCACATCGCTCCATAAAACGTTTGCCCATTGCTCGCTTGTCGAATGCAAATGGCGCTTTGCGAAATCGAGCCGTTTCTTCCTATTGATGGAAGTGATGCATGTTTTTTTAGCTGGTCATCTTGCAAACAGTTCCGCATCCACTAATCGTCGCTTAACTGTATGTACCCCTACGTTAACATCGAAATATTCATTCACGTACTCAGTAACTTTCACTGCAGTTTTCAGGGGATGGGCTTTTACTTGCCTTATGATCTTACGATCCAGTCTGGAAGATTTCCTCGATAGTGACATTGATGCCAACGCTGAAATGATCACAAATGTAATTCTTCTACGGATGCGTGCTTTTATTCCTAACAGAGTAAAAAGTATCAAACCCAAAGAAAAGTCCTGGTTTAACTTAAACTCTTAGTGTAAAGAAGCTATCAGGCTGAAAGAAGCCAACCCCAGAGAGGAAAATCGGAAAAAGAACAAACAAGCAAGGAACTCATGCAACTCGGTTATTGAAAGAACCAAATTTGTGCATGACCAAAAATTACGGCAAAAATTTCTACAATGTCCCGGAAGTAAAAATTTTTGGTAATTTGTAAGAAATATTAAAAACTCCCCAACATCTTCGGTTCCAACGCTCATCGCTAAACACAAATCTATTTTCTATTCTTCAGAGAAGGCAAACTTGTTCGCCGCCCATTTCGCTGCCAGCTCCACACTGTCTCACAGCAACGTTGCCCCTCCTGTACTTGAGAATGTAAATTTTTCCATGGGACAGATTTTTTTCCGCACTCGTACAGTCGCAAGAGTTCTCAAAGATCTCGATATACACAAATCCGTACAAAGTTGTTCTTCCACTGCGTAAGCTTTTCCATCGCTCCTACTCTTCTGGAATCTTTCCCAGAAGATGGAAAACGGCATTTGTCCAGGATGTCCCTAAGAAACATGACCCATCCTCCCCCTCCTCCTAACGACCCATAGCACTAACATCCCTACTTTTTAATGTTATGGAAACGCTGATTAACCGTCAGCTTAAGGAATATCTCGAAGATCGAAAGCTTCTCGATGACCAATAGTATTGCTTCCGCAGCAACCGTGATGACATATGTCACTGAACAGTGGGACAATTCTTTATATTGCTTTCGTGAAAGTAGTTCTCTTATCGAAAATGCGTGCTTTTGGGATCGATGATACTCTTGTTCGTTGGATTAGAAGCTATCTTCTGGACTGTTCAATACAAGTTGTATTGGACGGATTCAAATCTGATTCACCCTTGAGCCTAATTTCGGACGTACCGTGAACAACACGAATTTGGAATAGTTTACCCGGCGAGATTTTTTCATGCCATTTTGATCAGCAAGCATTCAAAACTAATCTTAATCGACACCTCCTATCCTATTCTCCCTATCCATCCAAAGCCCAAGCAGTGTGCTCTACATTAAAAGGGAAACAAATAGTCACTTGTGCTCGCGTTAATTATAAAAAAAAAGATGTTTTGCAAGGACGCCCACTTCCAACTTTGTGATTGATATCCCCTTGTTCCCCATATCGGGACTTAATTCGCGATATTGTTGATGTTGCTACACCAAACTCTAAAGCGACATCCTGCATAAATCTTCAATTGTTAATAGCGTTAATAATTGCGTTTTTGCATCCAGTCGATAGTTGCTTTCGTAAAATTGCATATTTCAATTGATTTAAACTAATTTAATACTTTCGTAGTCATAATCCTCCTTTGCATTTTTTTGCTCTTACTAAAAAAATTGTTTACTAAAATAATTTTAAATTTGCAAACACTAGACAACAAATAAATAATGCTGCTAAAAATCGAATGCCTATGACTTTAGTTTATTTATAAACTTATTTCCGTTGATGTGCACGTTTTGACAATGAACGCTGGATTGAAACCATATTTTCACAAATTGACCAACATGTTCCTTTTTCTATATTTTCAAACAACTATAGAAGAGTACTTTTCCATCATAAACGTATTTCCTTAAGAATCTTACTTGTCTCCATAATAATAATGAAATTCTTTCCAAGTTACCCAAAAAATATACATTTTTCCGTTCTGGAAAACCTCTATCCCCAATTCTGATAAAGCGTCTCTTCAATCCACATTTGTATCCTTTTTTTTTGCAGCTTCGATTTTTTGTGTTAATTGAATTGAAAATTCAGCAAAAGCTTATACGGTGACGAAGAAAATGTTGACACTTTTTTAGATAGATAGATAGATAGATAGATATAATTTTATTTCCATTAAAAGGTATAACAAAAACATTGTTTATGCTGGTATAAAATTATTTTTGACAATAACATAAAGTTGCCTGTCAGGTTAAAAAAAGTTACTATAAAAAATTAAGCTTAGTGAGTTCATAAGCTAAGAATATTCGCTTAAAATGAGATTTCGATATTTAAGAGAAGCTTTCAAAAAGTTATAGAGATTTGAGTAGCAGCTGCCATTTAATACATTGAAAAATTGTGTGCGGGAGAGTTCGTTATTACCGAGGAATATTCGTCTATATCTTTTAAAGATCGGGCAAACTCCAACAAAGTGAAAAGTATTCTCAGAGGCATCTAAGTTGGAGAGTGTACATAAACCGTTTGTGTTTCTTTGGAAGGCTCTACCATTCAGATTGAGAAGTCCACATCGCGTTTTTAATATAAGGCAGATCATATCGCGGGGGTTTGCGTCTTTAAAGTAGTTTGGAACTTCAGAGTAGAGCACATTGCAGTATTCATCGTGAAATTGGGATTGCTTGGCATTACTGACAAATCCGTTCCAATGTTTTTCCTTAAGCTTTGACAGTAGTATGTTATGCAATCCTTTCCACTCGTGTAAATGTATGGTGAACGCAAAATCAATTGGTGATTCGTGGAAAAGATCAAGCCAATCCTTAGCCCAGAAGATTTTCTTTCTAATAATTGTTTCAGACAGTATTCTTGGTAGCCTACTGTTGGAAAGATGCAGTGTTTTCCGTATATAAGAAAAATGCAACTCTAGGGTTGTTAGAAACGCTTTAGGAAGACCAGTCTCGATATGCAAGGCATGGTTGGGCGTTGTATCTGGTAGGAGAAAACATCTTTTAATAAAAAATCGTTGTAACTTTTCAACTTGTATATGTTCACTATATCCCCATACATGAGCACAGTACAACATGATAGATCGCGTAGCAGCATCGTGAATTTTAAATTTTGCTGAGTGTTGAACTGATTTATTACTAAGCAGCTTGGACCAAGTAGCGTTTATGGAGTTTTTTGAAGATGCAAGCCTATTATTTAAATGTTCGTTCCAAGACATGTTGTAGTTGAACACAACACCCAGATATTTATAATGGTTCGATACTGTTACTTCTGTGTCATTGTAAAACCATTTCTCGCAAGCAGCTCTGCGTCCTCCGTTTCGAAAAATGACTATTTCGGATTTGCCAAGATTGACTAAAAGATTCCACAATATACTATAAAGCTGTCAATGATCTCTTGTAACTTCGAAGAGCTATCAGATAGCAATACAATGTCATCGGCATACAGGAGGGCATTGATTGCAGTTCCATCTATAGTTAATCCATGTGGTAGATTGTCGTTCAGATCATTTAAATAAAGAACGAATAGCAGTGCACTCAAGACACATCCTTGTTTGACACCTTTTTTGGTGTCCAAGAAATCAGACAAGTCTTTCCCATCCCAGACAGCGGCCGAAGTATCCATGTAAAGTGCTTTGATAATAGTAACCATTTTCGTAGAGATTCCCAATGTTTTTTTATAAAAGTACATAAAAAAGTTGTCCTGACATATTCAAAGATGATTTTTCTGTTGAAATCAAATCTGAATGGCTAATTGCAAAGTGAACATTTTCGTAGAAATTACAAATTGTTCAATAAAAATTGATGGAATAATTACAATTTTTCCAAAAAGAAAAAATACTTCTACTGAGAAAAATATTTAATTAAAACAATGACTTTAATGTGGAAATACGTTGTTAAACTCAAAAATATATCCATCCGATAATTTTTTTTGACACAAACGACCTCATCAACCAACCGCCCGCTCTTGCCCTCGTTAATTATTTTTTTGTAAATTTCTGCGAATTTATCTTTTTCATCTTCAAGGACTGCAATTTGTTGACTTTTCAATATCATTTATGGGTTATTAATTTGTTGTTTCATATTTTTCTTTTTTTTTAACGTATTTAAATACATATTTGCTGCAGACAATGTGTCAGGTTGCATACTGCTTTAAGTCTTTACTTGATGAGAAAGAAAAAAACACTCAAAACCAAAATGAATCAACACCCCACCCACATCCACTCACATGGTGAAGTGAAATTTGCTTACAAGAAGATTGAGTGGTAAAACGCTGGTCTCTTGGCAAGGAAAACAAAAATGTTTACATCTTAAGTGTACATTTGCATCCCCATTATAAACAAGGATATTAGGAAATGCGTGTCCCATGTTTGAATATAATTTATTGGCTTGTTGCCCAATTTGTTTTTGGGAGTTATTTTTATCTGTTTATGTTTTTACTTGTGAAATATAAATGAACATATAGGAACAACTAATTGAACGTACAAGTTTTATATTAAAAAAAAAAAACTCAAGAAAATAATGAAATATCCTCAATGATAATAGGAAGGATAGCCAAACTTTAAAAATTTCACCTCTGTCTAGTCGGATAGATTGAATCGTTTTTTTTTTTAATCATTTTTAAAGATTTTATTCTGGACTAAAGGGATTTTGACAACTCTTTTAATGTTGATTGAAAAGAGGGGGAATGTTAAGAAAATAAGGGGATTTCATTAAGCGCTTCCTAACCTAAAATTTAAATAAAACAAAGTGGTTGCAAAATATTATCGAATTTTTTTATTAATTTAAAAGGCCTATTGATGCCATAATGTTAAGAATATAACATCGTTTAAATGTCTGCAGCGGCTTCTGTTGATGGCGCGCATCCGAAGTGTCCAATTTTCCATGACTCTTCTTCTTATGAGTTCTTGTGAGCGACGCGAAATCGATTGCCTCGGATTCTCCTGCACACTCTCACGGACGGTGGCGATGTTTTCGGTAGATCTTGCGTTTAGTCGACGAACGGGTGGTTGATTACTGAGCCAGTTCCAGTGGACTCAAATTTAAAAAAAAAGTATTTCGAAAATTGTAAGAAAGATTTTGATAAAATCATGTTTTTTAATTTTATTTTTTTTTTAATTTTGGTATGCAGTGTTTAAGAGTTAATTAATATATATTAATTTATTTAAATTAAAATTTAAAATCTTTTGGATTAGTTTTAAAAAAATATTAATTTTTCAAAAAAAAAAAATCAAAAATTAATTTTAATTAGAAAAAAAACTTATTCAAAATTTTTATAAGCAGAATTAATTTGGCTACTTACATCTTTTTAAAATATAAAATTTGACAGAAATCGAAAGAGCCGTTACCCATAATGTTAAAAATTAAAAAAACCGTCATATGAAAGGTACCGTTACAGACTTTTCCCCCGTAAATTTGATTCTGATCAAATGATAGCCAATATGAACAAAAAAAATTCTTAAAAAATTTCATCAAAATCATTGCAGCCGTTTTCGAGAAAAATAAGCTTTTCCTAAATGGTCATATAGAAGGTAGCGTTATTTTTAGGCCAAAAAATAAAACTTCAAAAACTACATGTTTTTTTTTTCTTTGTTAATTGTAAACGAGATTCATAAGGAGTTTAAATTTTGATTTTCGTATTCCTAGGTTCCTTGCGTTGGCCGCCATCTTGAATTTAAGGTAAATTGATTTTTGTTAAATAACTCCCTTGTTACTTTCAACTTTTGACGAAAAATGCACACAACTTTTTGCAAGCGCATTTTTCGGCAAAAGTCGAAAATAAGAGAGTTATTTAACAAAAATCAATTTATCTTAAATTCAAGATGGCGACCAACCCCTTACGACTAAAAAAGAAAAAAAATCCTATCTATTTTTTTCTTGTACATTCCGAATGGACTATAAGTCCTCTCGGTAGGACGATTATGGCGACCGTATGGGCGAAACCTTGCTCGGACAGAACACTCATTTTGATGAAACAATTCTATCATTTGCATGTGTTGTTGAACGTCATATCCGTGCATGGTGATTTGGCAAAACAGACTGAATAAATGACAGCCAATTTGACAGATGTAGCTTCAATAAGATGGCCGCTATCAACTGTCAAAGTTTAGAAGTCTCTACCCTATAGAAACGATGTAAAAGAAGGTACCGATGCATATTCTTTTAAAAGTTTTGCATTTAAAAATTTGAGGAAAAAAGAGCGCCCGGCAAGACATTCCTTATTCGTGGGGTTCGGCTAAAGATAGAATCTCTGTATTTGACTGTATGCCCGAAGTTTAGTTCAAGGGTTAAATGATAGGCATTTTCTTGTTATGATTGAATCATTTCAGGAGAGGAAGGCATGTGTCTGTCTTACAAGAACATTTTTCTATAGATAGAGCTAAAGAACATAACAAGGACATGAGGCATTACGACGGAACTCAGTGTAAATGTTTCTGATATTATTCGGTCATCTGTAATTTTTAAATCTCCCGTGTATGGGAGTTATACTCAATTTTTAGGCAAATACAAGCTTTATAGGCTTATGGCAAATCCAACAAGCTGAACAATTTCCTGCATCGTCAAACAAAAATAAATAAATAATAAAAAAAATAAAAAAAAATATGAACTTCGCACCAATGGGGTCATTCTACAGAAGGTGGTCTGTAATTAATATTCCAAGGACTGAAAGTTGGTAAATTTCTTAAATTCAAGTGACACTCAAGGATAGTGGCATTAGCTGATGAGGTATGTTTCCTTTTGACGAAGACGAAGAAAAAAGCAACATTGAGTTTATGAAGCATTTAATACAAAGGGATTTCTTATTCCCCCCTGAATAATGCTGTAAATACCAGAATTTAATGAGCTCATCATTTTACTTCTGTGGAAACGATTGAAGCAAAACAATTTAATGGATTAGTGTATAAAAAAAAAATATTGGAGACAAAACTGATCCTTGGGGCACACCAGCATTAATTTTATGAAAATCGAACTTGAATCCGTCCAACACAATTTGTATTATTAGATTTTAAAGGTAGTTGCTAATCGGAAAAAGAAGAGTGTCATCGAGTACAAATGCACACGTTTTCGATAAAAGACCAAAGAGTAATTGAAGCCAAACTCTTTCAACTGCTTAAGTTTATTAAGTGCACTTGTCTCACTTTCTCTTAAACGATGTAAGGATTGATTCCACTTTTCGGTGAGATATACCACTAGATCTTCGGAATATTTCTGAAGCTGAAAATTAACCAGTGTTTTCATGACCTAGGAAAGAAGAAAATTTTGTGCAATTGAGCGATAGTTTGAGGGTGAGTAAGATTCGGATTTTTTGGAGACCAACTACACAAATGTTGTTTTCAATCAACTCAAAAAGAGACCAGGGTAATATAATAATATAGATGAAAAGGCTTTGGCAGTGGTTTTTAAGCTTAAAAAAACATATCTTCAGACCAAGAGTAGGAATGCTTACCGGTTGATCGGTTGTATATATTTTTTTTAAATCTTTTAATACTCTTGCGGCTGAATGGGTGATTGATTGGTTCAATAAAATCATAAACGCCTTTAAGCTGCCAGCAAATTCGCTTTATTTTTGAAACCCGATAGCAGGAGTATCGTTAATGGCGAACCTAGGAACCAATTACGACGATTAATACGACCATCCGTTTTTTATAAATGGCCAACATTGCTCTCTCTTCGACATTACAGTATTGTTATATCTGAAATTCCGATTGGGTCTTTACGAAGTGAGTTAGTCAGCCAAACAGTTTTTAGGAAATAGATATTTTTTGTAACAGCTACAATCTATGATCTAATCCAGCGTTTCCCAATTGGTGTTCCGCGGAACTCTTGGGTCAAAGTGGTTCCAAAATTCATACAGCCAGTCATCCGCGAAAAAAATACAAAAGGTGTTTAATGTTGGGAAATATGACACAAGGGTACAGCTGTCGTCAAAATAATATTATCAATTAATTATTATTAAAAATAAAATATAAAAAATTATTATTAAAAATAAAATATAAAAAAATAAAAATAATAAAATAAAAATAATAAAATAATAAATTTTAATAAAAATTATTAAAAAATGAACAAACAAAAACTTTTTGATTTAATTAAATAATGTTTTTTATCTTCTTGAAAGTTAGAAACTTTAGTAACAAAAACCTTAACAAAACAACGAGGCTTAAAAAACTTACATCTGTCTTGAAAACGGGCATTCAAAATAATAGTAGTGTGGCTAGATATAGCCAACTTCTTTAATATTACTGACAACCTACTAAAACATTAATATTTGTATGTGTGTTGCGTGCATTTTGTTTATCAGGGGTATAGAGGCGTTGCATAGAATCAATCCGTTTTTGGCATCTTTCTACGGATATGGATGCCCAAGCAGCCCAAAACTACCTTAAGGAGCAAGTTATTTGTTGGTTTGGCTCGGTTGGTAATTTTTTAACGAGGCTATTCTAACACGTTGAAGCTGTTATTCTCAATCCACTCTTTGGCCACCTTGCTGGTGTGTTTGATCCAAATCAAGGACGTTTCTTCATTGGTAAATGGAAACACAAAGTCTTGACAGTAAAAAAAAATGTCTCCATTTCTCAATAGACAACTTCAAATGTTCTTTCGGAGCAAAAGACTTGTCTTTTGGCTAATTTTTTTTTTGACGAAAACGGTAATTTTCTTGGACTGCCAGGAGGCAGGTGCTTTTCCTACAAATGTCTGCGAACCATTTCAATGCTCTAATAAAAATTTCGCTTTAAATTCAACCGCTGTGTTTTGTGCTGAATATCTGGCCAGCCATTTAATTCTTTTAAAGAGGACGAGTTCCTCAGGTTTCAAGATGGAAAGCAAACTTTAATGCATTTCGTATCATCAAGAACACAGCTTCTGAAATCAGTTTTGTTATCAAGAGCACCCCTTACAGCGGTACAGTGCTTTCAGCGACTCATAATTGACCAAAACTAAATAAATGTTTTATCGCAAAATGAAATAGATTTAATTGAATTGATTTCATATACATATTTACTTGATATTTAGAAGCCTTTTGTTGCTCTTTAACAAAAAGTTCAACTGCTAAAGAAAAGGAACGAGAAAAGTAGATAGACAATAAGAGACCTTAAACATATTTAGTAGGTGAACTATTATTTTGACCGCAACTGTACTTTTACTTTTATACATGGTAGGTGTTGGACATAAAGCCTAATTTTAAGGATATTTTAAGTAAATATGTAAAAAAAAATCATTCTTCACATTAAAAAGTTACAAAGAAATTTTTGTTGCAGAATAAATGTTTTATAAGACTTAAAATGCATCTTATTTTTATATAATTTTTTTTCTTGACAAACACAAAAATATCCAAACCACACCTTAATGACACCGATGTTTTTTTTATTATAAGTAGGGGGTCCGCCAAAAAAGTTATAATAATTTATGGTTCCGTGGCCCAAAGAAATTGGGAACCTGTGATCAAATCAATCTATGATTTTTGTTTCCTTTTAAATAATTTCAACACCACAAATAGAGTCAATAATTCGTGCCTAAAGAAATTTATCCATAGAGTGGCAGTTTAGGCAACAGAGAAAAAAAAGAAGACAAAAATGCACGAATTTTGAAATCTTTAGTACCACTTGTCCAACTGAACACTAAACACACACAAAAGTGTCATTACTGGCTTGGCATTTTTCGTCTGGCCATCTTCCTGGTTGATTCGAAACTAACTCTTGATAGTGGAGACGAGAACCTTATTTTACTAGTAGTTAATACACTTTTGTTGTCTGTACTTATTCTTTATTCACACCAATTGGCAATTTCAGCACGTCTCATTGCGACTTGGCTCAGAACTAAAAAATGATGCTTCATGATAGTACTATAGGCAGTACCATGTAATAAGACCGTTTCAAAAATGACTATTTATCATTTATAGGCCCCAGAGTTTGCTAACCCAGTTTGTTTGATATCCAATTTGGTAGTTGATGGAATCTTAGTTGCTAAAACAGTCAACGTTATCAACATGCGTCAAACAAATTTATTGTTCAGTGTGCTTTAGGTGCTGTAAAAATCTGTAGAACAAAATGATTCAATATATAACAAAATACCAAGCCCGTGTTGATGTTCAAGCCCCTAAATAATTTATGTCCTAAAAGGTAGGTTAGTCATAGTTTTCGAAAGATAAAACAAAAATCCTTAATAAGCATAAAATATTAATTTGTTTTGTCAATATTTGCTTCCGTATATTTTCCACAAAAAATTCACATTCACACTTAAGTATCAATCATTAATAATTACTACAGTTCATTTAATATAATGTGTATATTACGCATGTATAACTAATATTTAATTATTTTGTTCGCTAACTACAATAAAGAATTTCTTTTATTTCTAAATAATAATTATGTTTTTCTTGATACTTTAACATAATTCTAAAATATTATTGTTTGGTTCAAAACATTTAGTTATATATAAATAAATTTAAAATGCTAGTTATGTGTATACATGTTACATTGTTAAATTTTAATTTTAATATTGATATTGACTTTTGATTAATTTTAACGTACAACGTACATACATACATGTTCTATGTGTTAGTTTTTTTGGTTGAGTTTTATAACTATTGGTTAAGGTTTTTGTCTTGACTAGAAATTCGATTTATTCGAGTGGGTCAAATGTTTGCAAACTTAAGTCAAATTCAAATTCTAAAACAAGAGAATTAACCCAAATAAGTGATTATTCTTGACAGTTAGGATATGACTTTATTTTTATTTCGAGAACAAAAAACTTCCACAAAAAAGATTACAGTTGGATGATATTAATGAAAAAATTATTAATTTAAATTAATTAAATTATTAATTAAAATACTTAAAAATTGCTTGCATTTTGATTTTATTTACGCGTAATTTCTATAATTGCGAAAAACGTTACACTTTCCTCGAAACTAAATAAAATTCGAATAACTTATCCTATTCCGTTTGTAAGAATGGGCTTTCGAGTGAGTTTCGAAAATTAAAATAATATTTTTTTTCATAAATGAATTTTATTATTAAAGTTTATTTACTAAATGTCCAAATTGCAAGTATCCGAATTTCAGAAGCCAATTTTACAAAAAAACCGGAGTGAACTAAAAATGACCAACCTTCATAAAATTTAAAACAATTTTCTTTCTTTCTTTTTTTGTAAAAATAAAATAAGAAAAAAACATCGAACAACTCTTTTTAAACAGAAGCCTGGAGACTGCTATATATTCATCAAATTAAATAACATTAATTTATGATGCACGATTTCATGAGAATCACCAAGAACAAAATAAATTCCTTTTTTTTGCACTAAGAAAGTACAAAGGTTAAAGTAGATGGAAAAGTGTTATTTAAAATAATTGTCAGTGCATTTAACATTTATTTCCGATTTTGTTATTATTTCTCGTTAACTGGGCAATTTTTATCCGATCATTTTAAATCGGCCGGTTTTGATTTGCATAGTTGGCTCTTATTTCCCTCAATGTAAGCATCATTTATGTGTCCATTGTTATTTTGAAACAAAAATATCAAAACATATTTTTTTGTCGATATTAAAATGTAATTCTAAAATTCATTTATAAACCACGCGACGGTCCCTATCAGCAGATCATACAAAATCAATGAAAACGTTTGTAATATAAGCTCACCTAAAAGCTTGCAATTTCAATATAACTGATTAAAAAAAAAAAAACTGCAAATTTTATTAATTTTAAGTTGCATCACATTTTTTAAATTTCTTACGTATTTTTTTTTTAATAAAAAAAATAAGACCAGTTTTTATGATACATAATTAAATTTTTTTAATTATTGTGCATAAGTCCAATTTGTTCAATTTGTCAAATTGTTTTGCGGTTCTTATATGTTTTTTTTTCGATTTATATTAACCATTTTTAAAGTTGAATTAAAAAAATCACTTTAAAATGATTAAATATTCTTACCTATTTATGTTTTTTTCATGATTTTGTTTTCAATTTAATCAAATAAGAAATAAACACTCAATAAAAATAAAATAAAAAATGCAGATGAATAATATTTAGATATTTTAATATTCGTTGAAACAATCCTTAATTAAAGTTAACTTAATTTTATTCGATGCAAATAACACAATAATTAACAATTTAGAGTTCACAAAATTCCTTGACTTTATTTTGACTTCTGATAAGTACAACCCATTTTGGATCTCTTTTCTCCAAATTAATTAAAATATTTAATATTTATGCGTTTATGGAAGACAAATTTCTAATGTCTATATTTTTTATTTGCATTAATATGCCTCATCATGGCAATGAATATGTAAAATTCTTATTATCATATGTTTTTTTTTTATCGTCCACTTTATTAATAAAAAAAAATAAAACCATTAAAACTTAAAAAAGTAAAAATAAAAAAATATTATCGCACAAAATAAATATCACATGTCATAAACTTCAATCACCCCTAAACGCTTCAACTGAAACTCCCTCGGCAAAAGTTTCACATCCTTCGGGCAATAATTGATTCCCATATTTTTGCAAAAAGTCGTTCCCAATAAAAAACAAAGGAATAACTTAAAAAAGTATTTTAAGATACTTCAGCTTTCTTGTAGCATTAAAATTTCTCATTTTCCTCTCCAAGAATAACGTAGCGCTTCCAATGATGTCGAGTTGAATTTGATGACTGCCACCCAAAGAACCACCCATCCAGTTATGTATAGAAAACAATTAAAGCAGCCTCCTCGCCAACAAGTTTAAGGTCCTTCATTCGCGTTCCTTTTTACTCGGGCTCACCCTCTGCTTCCATGTTTGAAAACAATCTACAATAGTGTATCCGGTATCCGGTGTTATGGCTTGGCTTTTTAAAAACGACGTTCTTTATTCCTCATTAGTGCACGGAGTGCAGCTTTTGAATTGCAAAGGAACTCGAATGCTCATTGTAATGCTGGAATAAAAGGACTTGGCGTTTATTTTTTTGTTTATTAAACAAAAATCACTGTGCGTGACTTTGGTGGCGGTTGCCTTTGAAAGGCGTAAACGTTGACAATTAATTGGGCCAGGAAGATCACACCAAACAGGATAATTAGCACCATATACAGAAAGATATCTCGCATCATCTTGACGAATAAAAGGGTCAGGAGGATTTCCCAACAAAAGGATTTGAGTGCTCGAAGTCCTGTCAATGATAGAAAAGAAAGGATTTAAGATTTTAATCGAAAAAGAAAAATGTATTGATGAACACTCATTCAAATATCATTTCTCAAATATAATCCCTTCGTTATTAAAAAAAAGGATCCTTTATATCAGGATTGAGGAGCACAAAAAAAGGAACTATAACCCTAACTCACAAAAAAAATATGAAGAATCAACCGGCGATGGCAACAGCATTCAAATGCGCTCTGCTTTCAGTCATGTTGAAGAAAAAGGATTCCTAGCAAACTTCTCATGTGGAGGATAATTTTTTTCTTCTATTTATGTTTCCTAGTTACTTCCTTTCAAGCGTCCTGGTTGCACAAACAAACGAAAACATTCACATCAGGTATATGAAACGAGGATAAGAGCGCGACAGGTAGGACACAAGAATAAATAAATCACAACAACAATAGCAACAAATATATCCGCGAAGGAAAAAAGGACGAAGGAGAAAGATCTGCCGTCCGACTATGTAACTGTAACTGCCGGTTTGTCGGTTCGACTTGTACTGGCAGCTAGTGGTTGGTCTATGATAGATAAGAGCCACGGCAGCAGTGAACAGTGATAGCAGAATGTTATCAACATGGGGCATAGGGGTTGTCTTGTAATTGTATCTGGGAAAATTGTTCAACATGAGTCATCCATTTGCCAGTTCTCATACAATAGGTTAGAACAGTTTTCCTTAATGTCTGTATGGCAGTTGCTATTTTTAGCGGTGCCACTTGTAAGAAATAAATTTATTGATTTTCCCTTAAAATGTGTGCAGGGTGGTGTATATCTTTCTAAAATATTGTGGACATCTGTCGAGGAAAAATAGGTTAAACAGTACCGAATACTCAAGGGATAAAAATCGAAAAAGACATTACTGTTCAAAAACTTTTCTAAAGAATGCACTTACAACTATTCTTGTATCAATAATGAATGTTCCAAACAGGGAGCTGGTCATAATTCAGTTTTTCAAAATTCTGCTTATGCCCCGCTCGCTCCAAACAAAATGAAAAACCGTCGACAATAAATTTTTGTTTTTTTTTTTTTTTATCAGAAAAGCCTTACTTAACTTACCAATTCGGTTTGTTTTCTGCTGCAGTGCAGTTAAAAAAAAAATCTCATACCTTTAATTATTTGCCAATAGTGAGAATGTCGAAAATTCAAAATTCGGTACTGCAGCAGCAGTTACGTCTTAGAACACGTCCTAATTCTTCGATTTCTTCAACTTTCAACATTTCGTTTTCATTGGTATCTTTCTTTAACATCTTAAGCTAAGAATGTTTCCATTATTCAAAATTATTTGTATACCTAGTTTTTTTAACTTCGTATTGATATAAATAGAAACGATAACATAATTTTGGATCATTGCAAAATTTTCAATACTATAGCTATGAAACAAAAAAACATTTCTTTCAATTCTCCGAAGCTCAGTAAGCGTTTTCTAGGGTCATCAATTTTGAGTTACTAGATCATTTGGATGTTTTATTGTACGGGTGTAGGTGTAGGCCCAAGTCCTGAAAAAAAATTCACCAAGTTGAAGTCTATGAAAGGCAGAATTCTTGTACACAGCGAGAAATCCACTAAAATTTAGTGAATTTAATAAAAAATAATTGTTTAGGTAAATTTCTTTCAATTTTTGATTCAATTAGTCATTTCAAATTTCTAAGATTCGAGGTCTCGATTTTCCAAGTAACTTGAACACAATAACGATTTCTCAAAAAAAAAAAAAAAAATTGGAATTTGGTTGCAAAAAACAAAAAAATCACAATTTTTGTTGGTATCGCTTGGTTTATGGCTCGGTTTTAGTTTGTCAAAGACAACTCTGAAGGAGATAAAATAAGTTAGTTCAGGTTTCTAAAGATTCCTACATTTGAAATAACAGTATAACATGTATAGTGCAAAAGGAGATCAATAATTGTTTCTCAGAATTTTTTTTACTTGCGATTATACTTAGGTACTATAATGCAAGTTATGCATTCGTACAGATTAAAATTTTGAGATAACAATCAAACATGACATTACGATGATAGAGAAACATATTTAAGCTACTGGCAAAATTTTGTCCGTCTAGCTGTCTGTCTTTCTGTCTGTCTGCCCGAACGGATGTATTTTGGACTGCAGCCTAAACGGTTGCGCCAATCGTCTTCAAATTTTGAACTTAAGGTTATTTTGACATTCTACAGAGGAATTTTTTCAATTTTTTTTAGCTCACAAATTAACGGTACCTATCATATAACCGTTATGTAAAAGCTTATTTTTTTCTCGAAAACGACTCCAAGAATTTTTATAAAACAAAAATCAGTGTACTACTGTAAGTATGCATTATATTTTGTAGAAAAAAAATTTAATATGGTGGGCTAAAAACGGTACATCCCATAGGACCGGTTTTTTTTTCTTCGACTTTTTCAAAAATTAGTGATCC
This sequence comes from Platycheirus rosarum, assembly GCA_963971375.1. NCBI lineage: Eukaryota > Metazoa > Arthropoda > Insecta > Diptera > Syrphidae > Platycheirus > Platycheirus rosarum. The sequence goes on along the minus strand of OZ020509.1, from coordinate 128,854,412 downwards.
GATTACAATTAAAATTGATATTAAAGAAGATGTAGGTAATTTTGCATTAATTTTTTTTCGAAAACTTTTTTTTTTGTATTTTTAATAATTTTTTTAATTTTTTTTTTTTTTTTGAAAAATCAATATTTTGAAAACGGGTAAGTGCATTTTTTTTAATTTCGTTTTTAAATGTACTTTATTTTTGTGCTTAAGTTTGTATTCTTGAATTACTTTTTTTTTTATTTTTTAAAAAAAAAAGTTGTTAAAAAACCGTTTTATTTAAAAACGGCTCTAACGATTTTGAAAAAAAAATTCACACTTTTTCACATTTTTTAAATACATACATAAAATGGCATTTAAATTTTTCCGCTGAAAACTATTTTACGTACTTTTTTCAAACAATCAAAGGTCAGAAAAATCGAATATAATCTGAAGTTCCCTTTATATTTTTCAAATTTTTTTGTTATATGTTTTCTGTTTTTCCGTCCTCTCTCTATCTTCTGTTCTGTCCTGTATCAATGTCGTCTTGTGTGTTGTCTTTGTAATTGTCTGAGCCGATGGCCTCAGTAGCCAGTGCTCGTAAATGTGTCTACTACGTAGATTTATCTACGGAGGTAGATTAAAATGTAATGTAATGTTTTTCCAAGCTGTGACCGCACATAAGAGCAAGTACGTGCGATCCAGTCGTGCAATTCATTTATAAGAAACTGAACCTTATTCTAATTTTAATGGTTCGGTTGAGATTGGAGATGGCCATTGGATTTTTTAAATGGTAGTGTGTAGGAGATACATGCAGTAATTTATCTATATTAGACATAAGATGAAATTCTGGGAGTACCTACCACAAGGATTTGTATAGGATCCGCCTTAGATTTTTTGTTTATTAATTATTTCCTGAATTGGATGGAGTTATCCAGTGAACGCTAGTGCGGCAGTTGGGATCATAACAATCTTCAGTTGAAAAAGAAGATAAATCTCGTATATTCTTTTTTTTAATAAAAACTTTCGCAGATAATGTACTTTTTACTTGCGATTTATAGGGACTATAAGGCAAGTTATGCATTCGTAAAAAAAAAAAAAATTCTAACAATCAAACATGCCATTACGATGATAGAGAAGTCAAAAAAAGTGGGTCCGGAAATTCCGCCCGTCTGTCTGTCTGTCTGTCTGTCTGTCTGTCTGTCTGTCCGTATCGATATCTACAGCCCAAACGGTTGGGCCGATTTGATTCAAACTTGGTATATAGTATTTTTAGAGTGCTCTACCCGACCGTTTTGGAATTGGCATTCTAGCTCCAAAACTAACGGTACCTGCCATATAACTTTTAATGAAAAACTTATTTTTCTCGAAAACGGCTCCTACGATTTTGATAAAACTTTCAGAATGATGTTTTCTGTGCAAAATCTATCTTTTAATTATAATGGATTTTTCAGAAAAAGTTTTATAACGGTACCTCCCATATGACCGGTTTTTTAAAATCAGACTTTCTCGTTAATTAATTAACGGATTTTGATGAAATTTTCAAAATATGTAGAGCTTTATGATTTAAATAATATTGTATTTTAAAATTTTCAAAAACATTTTTTTTTAATTTTTAATAATTTTTTTTAAAAAAATATTTTGTTTTTTGAATATTTTGAAAACGGTTTAATAGATTTTTTTTTAAATTTTTCTCCTAGTATAAGCTTTAGATTTCTTTGAATTGACATACTCAAAAAAAATTTAAAATATGTTTTCGAAAAGTTTTTCAAAAAAAACATTTTTTTGGAAAAACTGGTCGAACGATTTTGAAATGAAAAATTCATAAAATATAAAACAGCAAAAGACATAAGATGGTTTACAACATTTTTTTCCAAAAAACGTTATGAATAGTGTTTTTTTGATTTCATACAAATTTTTCCCCCAAATTTTATTTCATATTGCTCGGCTAAGCCCAAGCCATTAGTCAAATAAATGAAGGTGACAACCTACATACATACCTACGTATTTTAAAGAATTTCATCATCATAAAAGCACACAGCACAGAATAAATAATGAGCCTATGATAAACACACAAAAACAACTAACAAATAAAAAGAATTATTCGATTACTACTGAATGCAAAAATTTCAATCGAGAAAACAAAAGTTTACACCTTCCTATAAATAAACAAAACCACTGTGTTAACTTTTAATATTGTCGCTTTACATACTCGCTTAACAGTAGTTGGAACATGTATCTTATATTTAGTACCTACCTTCCTTCCAATCTTATTATAGGTAAATAATATCCTTAATAAATTCCATTAATACCTATCCACATCATACGTTTATCGATCCATCAAACATAATTCAGCTATTTTAATTAATTTGATTTCAAAAAGTAAATTATTGTTATTGGGACCTATATAGGTCCCTATACCTAGCATTATTGCCCTACTGCTGATTCCCACGAATCTTTATGCCAGTTGTTCAATTTTTTCCATACCAAAACGAAAATTAAACTGAAAAAAGTCCTTTATATCTTCCTATTAGCAAATTATATTATAAGCACTAAACAACAAGTGGAAAGATAATACACTAAAAAACTGCAAAAGCTAACAATCCTATATATTTATGTGTTTATCTCTGTCGTGACGCATGTTCGTTCGAGCTTCAAACCACAACGATTCTAAAGAAGTTGCACGTCAAAAAAAAAAACCTTAAAATTAAATCTTTGTCCAAAAGACGCCTGCACTTAAAATGGAAAAGCATATAGGAGCAAGTACGTGCGACCCAGTCGTGCCTTTTATTTTTTAATCCATCGATCGGGCAGAGATATCAGATAAATAAGAGCTGAAAAATTTGTTTCCATTATTCTTAAGGCAGTGAAGAACAGTAGGGGGAATTAAGTAACAAACGTTTTTAGATTTGTTTAAGGTAAGGTAATATTAAAATACCGTTGAGTTCGTGTTTAAATAAGTTACACGACTGGATCGCAAGTACTTGCTCTTTTGTGCCGTCTGCGGTCACAGCCTCGAATAAAATTTGAAATGTTTTAAGGGAACTTCAAAGTTTTAATTCGATTTTTGTGACTTTTGATTGTTCAAAAATGCATGCAAAATAGTTCCAGTGGAATAATTTAAATGCCATTTTATTTCCTTAAGAAATGTGAAAAATTGTATTTTTTTAGATTCGTAGGAACGGTTTTTAAGTAAAACGTTTTTTTCAACTGTTTCAAACAAAAAAAAAAAAATAATTCAAAAAAAAAATTTATATAAAAAAAATTGTGCCATGGCTCCGTATCCGAATAGGTACTCTTTATAAGTGTATCATGTATCACCATTTAGCGCAACTGCTAAGTTGATGCTTCAACGCATCGCTGCTTTACACATGATTATTGAAATTACGAATGATAAAATACAAGATTACACCGTTGAGAATGCGCCATTGTGTAATTTTTTTTTTGACAGCTATGACGTAGGCAGAGACTTTGTGAAATAACAAATATTTCGTTGTCGCAGTAGAAATGAATTGTTCTTTGTTTATTTATATATTTGAACAAATTATTTGTGTGTTCATCTGAAACAAATAAAAAAAAAATAAGGAAACAAAAGAAAATATGGCGCAAATCCGTTTCACCTTGAGTTTTTTTATTTTATCACTTTGTTCATTCACTGAGTTTGATTTTGATTTTGAAGAAACATATAAATATATTTAAAAAAAAACTCCGAAAGATCGTTGCTGGAATCGTGAGCTCATACTGCTCATTAAGAACGGTCTTGAAGGATTTATTTATAACAGTTCCAGTTGATGTTCATCTCTCAAAGGGAGGGTGTATCGGACATCGGTGTATGACTTAAGTTCTTTTCGAATCGTGTTTTCTATCAAGTGCCAGTTCCTGTTAGTATCTAGAAGCTGTAATTTTTATTGAAGATCAGTTAAGATTTTCAAACAAATATTAAGCTTCAAATCACTTCAATGTGGCTAACTGGTTGAATACATTTTCATATTGTTGCGTGTTTAGTTTTTCGGTCACAATTCCTTAAAAGACTTTTGCACTCGATTATTGAGTTGAAATAGAAGTTTTTCTCAGCGAAAATCTAATAATGAACCTTTCGGATTCGAATATGAGTTAAGTTATAGAATCAATTCTTGAAAATCTTTAAAAATTAATACGAAAGCACGATTAGTTTGTGGCCATCTTCTCGGCTGTGCAGTAACTAACTCTTAAGACGAAAACATTTACCGACATTTAAAATACTTTTGTGCTATGATGTTCTTATTCTTTATTCACACCAATTGGCGATTTCACTGCCACTCATTGCGTCTTGTGCAGCAATTAAAAAATGCTGCTTCATGACAGTACTAAAGACTGTGTATATACACTGGTATATATGTATATTAGTTTCCATTTAATCTAGTTACTTTGTTAAACAACAGAAATAATTGAAAGAAACGATTTTAAGCCTTAAACATGAAATACATTGTATTTATTTGAACAAAGGATTTCGGCTTTATACTCTGGGATCTGCTTCACAACTGTCAGGTGTCGGACGATACTGTTTGTTTTCAAATGTATTTTCTCGATAGAACGATGAATTTGATTGGACGATAGAACGAGGCCTCCCATTAGTCGGATATTGTAGTATGAAATCTCGAGACGATCGCCCAAAATAATAGAACTGAGCAGTTACACGTGTTAATTTTACGTTTTTATATACTTATTGTATTACAACTTTTTTTATTTTTTTCTAATTAAATTAAAAAAGATTTATTTATTACTTTAATTGTGGAAAAAACAAAAAACAAACACGAATTCCAAATGAAATCCAAAACAACAGCATTTGTTTGTTAGGTTTAACTTATAAAAATTAAACAGTTACACATACATATACACATTTCGAAATTCCTAAGGAATAAATAGTTAACAGCATTTATTTATTTTTGTTAAAATTCTTACCAAGCAAACTAGCCGATGTTTTGTTATATATTTGCTTTTTGTTTCACTGCGTTAGCAACACAACTAAGCATTTTATTAGAATCAATGAAACCTTACCTGGTCCCAAGCAGTTACTCAATCAATAAAATTATTGAAGTAAATAAATTTAATATTTTGGAAAACAATTTACTAGGTTTTTTTATTTAAAAAAATTCATTCAAAAGAATTCTATTTAAACAAAGAGGTATTTTCTAACCAAATGCATAATATTTAACAAATGCATAAATATATTTCAACAGTTTTTCTCTGAATTTTGATTGTTTTTAAATTGTAAGAAGAATGATGACTCGAAAAACACTCAACTCATCACCCTGTTAAAAATTCAGCTGTTTTATGACATCTGTCAAATTGACAGCAGAAACAGTTATACACGCAATTCCCTACTCAATTTCCCCACCTTTTAAGTCACTGTTAAAACTTCCTATTCTCTCTCAACTTCGATTTACCCACTAAAATGCTGGTATGATTTTGTTCCCTCAGCGCCAACAGCGGTGAAAGATAGTAATGTTATTGGCGTTTATGTATCTACACATCCATTCGGTTTGTGCATTGACAGTTCGAAGCTCGGTTTTATTAAACGCCAAGTAGATATTTTGTTGGATGTTATTTTTCGTTTTGCCAGATTGTATTCTCAATTGTGTTATTAATTGACAAATTACATGAATTCTCTGTTGTGAATTCAATTGTTTCATAGAAGATTGAAATACCTAAGTGTGATAGTGTAAACTCCATCACTGCCTGAAAGAAAACTCCAAAGCAGATAACGCCCTGGAAAAATATATCTTTTGTTGTATTTCCCTCGCAATTTTGCTCAAATAAGTGTCAAAAAGTAAAATTATAATTCATATTCTTGTTTAAAAGAAATAAAAGTGTTCAAAAGTGACGTGAGGATTAATAGAAAAACATCAATAAATTCGCCATCAAAGAATATAATGGAGGTTAGTTTCACTTTTTGACGAAATGTATCTTTTTCTATTTATTTCTTGTTCTTTATTTTTGCTTTTAACAATTATTGCTCCCATCTGACATTCGAGGGCTAAAAATATCTTTTATCACAATCCACAATGAAAAAGGTGTATTTTTCTTTCCCCACACTCGTATCTTTCGGATGCTAATTGCGGGTGTGACTCAAGTGGGAGCCGTTTTCTTTTTCGTTACTTTTGCATCTAATTAATTATGGCATTTGACCATAACCTTTATCTTGAAGATAATGAAGGAAGAATTAAAAAGAAAAAAATTCTATAACAACACTTCTTCATAAAATCTGTCAGCATTTTGAGTGACTTCAAGAGTTGCCTGCTAGTTGGGTTTGGGTGGAAAAATCATTATACAATGACGGCAGCACCACGATTACGTCAGTTTCTTCTTTCCTCAACTGTCACACGATAAGTGCCAAAGTGTACCAATGTTTTGTCTCGCTCTCTCTTGGTTAGAATTCTAGCAAAATGGCATTTGTTCTTCCCGTTCCCGTCAATGAAACAACCAACCTAATTTTATTTATTTTCCACTCGCCATTATAAACATAATTTTTCTAAATTCAATTTGCTAAAAATGAAGTCATAGTGGCTGTGGACATGGTTATGTCATCGATTGGATTTTGTATCTTTTATTTGTTTACATTTATCTCGGTCTTTTCACCGGTGAAATTAATTAACCCGCACCTTCGTCTCATTATATACCTGGTTGAATGCTTCTCAGGTGCAATGCACTGTAATTGTGCAGGCACATCATTAAACTAAATAAATTGTTAAAAATAGTAACAAAGAAAGAATGAATGAAATTAGAAATTATTTGCGCTAGGAAATTAGTGTGAGCACACCCTAGAAGTTTTTATAGGTTCGGTTGAGTTCCGTTTAGATTTAGACGGTGACAGCGCCGGAAAGTCGTTGTACTATGTAAGGCCACGGTTTTACTATTTTTATTCCTGGCCTGCGGATTACGTAGGCGCAGGCAAATCGAGAAAGGAAATTGAACCGATATTGATTTTTACACTGTCAATTTGGTGTATCGAAATGGGGAGACAGATTTGCTAATCTGGATTTAATGGAAGGAAATTACAATCTAATAGCAGGAGTGATTTTATGTGCATGCCATTCCATAGGTACCTACCCATCAGCAAATAGGATTAAGAGAAGAATTTGCTAAATCTGGGGAAAGGTTTTGGTATGATAACGTGTGAAACACTTGGTGAGGAGGTAGGCTGGTTGAAGTTTATTCACCTTTTTTATTCTAGGGGATTACAATAGCGGAATTAATTGAGTCTGATTTTATAGGATATGCACTTCAGGGAAAAAGTGATGTTTGAAGCAGAAGCTGTTCGGATAAGTAATTAGAAAATGCTGTTAATGACAGGTTGGAGTCAATAATGTTCAGTTGACATATACTTGGTATTGAGTTATGGATAAGAATTAGAACATGAGGATTTGGGATATTGATGTTGTCAGTATCGTGAAATGCAATAGAAATAACTGGAACAAATGATTACAGAAGGTTCGGAAGACTAACAGTACTCGTACTCGAAATTCGAAAACTATGCAAGTATTCAGTTGGAATTATTTCAATAAACAAGTCATCGCATTTTATTTGCAAATTTAATATTTTCAATGAAAGGATAGTGAAAAAAATAAGGGTTTGGCGCTGGAAAAGAAATTAGTGTCATAGGAAAGTACTGTTAGTAAGAAATAACTTTTACTATAAGAGTTACGTTGGATTTCATTTGGAAAAAACGATATTTTAGTATATCTACCTAAAAATCTGGGGTGGAATCGGCTAAGGTGATAGTTGATTGTTGATATAAAAAATAATGCTTTTGCTCCACGTAAGGTGATTCTCAAATTGACCATCACCTTTTTTTTTGGTTTGCTGGTGACAGCTATTCAGTTGTCACCTTCATACATTTTATGCATACAATTTGTGAAAAAAATAAGTTTTGATGAAAAATAGTGGAAAAAGATCAAACCTTAAGCACGAGAAAGGAAGAACACATTTTTAAAAATATTTTGGAACAATCGCATTCATTGATGCTTTTTAGATGTTCATCCAGAGCTTGAAAAGCATTGTATTTCTGGACCATTTGTGGCTACTAAATCAGGTGATGAAGGGCTTCATTCAAGAGTCTAATGCTTGTTTACATAAGCCCGGGACTTCATGTTACCAAACTACAATATGCATCAAAGTAGGAATTTGTTGTTCCTGACTACCGTTAATAGACTTTTCCCGGAAATTTGATTCTGATCAAATAAAAATACCAACAAAAAACTCTCAAAAATGTTCATCAAAATCGTTGGAGCCGTTTTCGAAAAAATAAGCTTTTCCTAAACGGTCACGGTAAACGGTACTCACCATACCGTTATTTTTAGGCCTAAAAATAAAATTTCAATTTCCCCTTTGGGGAATGCCAAAATAATCACACACCCCAAATTTGAAGATAACCGTTTAAACCGATTACATAGGCTATTATACATACTGACAGACAGACAGACATTTTTTGCCAATAACTTTTTTAGATCGTATGTCGTACGTATGATGATCGTAATATCATGTTTGATTGTTATCTCAATATTTTTTTATATTCACGAATCCGAAACTTGCCTTATAGTCCCTACAATCGCAAGTTAAAACGCAGCGAAGTTTGATAACATACAAACTCTAACCCTTTGATCAAACAAAAGAATCGAAATAGTTTTGGAAGGTGACCAAAGAAATCAATGGCACAAATTTAATCATAGCTACAGAAGTATCTGTTGAAGTTCTTTCGATCATCTTCAAAAATCTACTCTATGGAAAACCTAGTCTACTCTTTGCTTATGCTGATCCTCTTTCTACTGACGAAATCCTAGATAATGATTTAATACTGGATGAGGTACAAGCTATAATCATTACTTCGAAGGACGGTAAAGCACCTGATGATATGGAATTCCATACGAATTTTTCAAAAATGCTTCTCCGGCGTTTATATCTCAACTCAAATTCAATAAAAAAAAACGTATTCACAACCGAAAGCACCAATCTGCTTATTATAAAATAATAAGTGATGTTGTTGTTAAATTTACACTCTGCTATGCGTAGTTGGTAGTTCAAGACCTAAATGTGACAGAAAAGTTCCATATTTTTTTTTTGAAAAAGCTGTTAAACCTTCCACTTAAAATACAAAAACTTTGCGTTATATCTGTAAACGGGACCTACTAAACTTTACACATTACCCCTAAGTCGTAGACGGACTACATCGTTAAGTACAGCCCGAACGTTTTACCAAAAAAAAAATCATCTGCATGAAGTTCATTAAAGCCCAAGATGTTTTTTAATAATAATATTTTAACTATGTGTCTGTAAGGCACATTACTTTTTAGAATGCAACATGACGTTGCACGACACTATTTAGAAGAATTAGAAAGATAGGAATGAATTTTTTTTCGGCGCAGTAGCCTATTTTCTCACTTAAAACCCACGGACGGCTCCAGCTTGCACTAGGAGTTAGAAAAAACTCTTCTAAACCTCTTCTTCTCTTTAAAAACGGCAAAACACAATAAAAATCGATTTCGGTAGATGTTTCCCTCATTATTTCTGCCGGAAAATTTGTAAAAAAAAGTCAATGCAACACTGCTAATCAAACAAGGCAGTTTCCGCAACAAGAATTTTCTAAACGTCTTTTATGAAAAAAAGTGGCGACATTGTCCGCCTAGCCTGAACTTCAGATTTGAAGCCCACGGACTTCTTTTGTATGGTTGATTGAAAAGCAATGTAGAAGCCAGTAAAAGTAAGCCTTAAAGCATTGACCTGATAAGAATAAAAGTTTGTCCTGAAATCATCGAAAGAACGAATAGTTGATAAATTTTTTGTGACCAAAGCTCAAACCAAGTAATTTGAATTCAAGAATATGCAGATTTATCTTATCGAAGTTTAGATCTCATTTCCGTTCATAATTTATTTCAGCTTTCTTACTATTGGTACTGACTCCCCTTGTATTTCGTTGATTTACAATCAATTTAATACTGCTTTACATTTACAGAGCGATGTTAAATATGCTATTTTACATTCTCGAGTGAACGATTAAACATTTTTATTTTCACAAGTGATCCAAACTATGCTAAGAATCTTTCACAAACTACTAGAAATATATAAAAATTCCATGGAAATCCGTTTAGTGCTTCAGACAAACAATGTTTTTAAGTCTGACTAGTCCAATTTTCTCAAAATTAATAAAAATTTCAAATAATTAATATCACCTTTGTTTTGTTTTAACCTATATTAATCCTTTCAAATACAGGACACATTCTCTTAGATAATGTTGAATCCGCTCTTATTTCCCGGTGTTTTTTTAAGTAAAGGAAGTGTAAGTATTGGTTCAGGGCTTTGCAAACAATGATCCACTATATCTTTCTTTAGTTTGAATACCTTCGAACATATTTATGCCTCAAACCTCAAGCTTCAACTCTCTTAACCATTATAAAATAATCAAAGTGTTTAAAAGAAAATATTTTCCAAAAAATCTTTCATCCCTACCTTCCTATTTCCTCAACATTTTTCTTCGTTAACACAGTTTTATTTCTACAAAATACATCCTAATTTTGCAAACAATATGACCAACTAGGCCGTAGGTAGGCATTTCTAGTTAGTCCTTACATCATATTCATATACATTCATGGGTTTAAAGCACATCCTATTTCCAACATGGAATCCCACAACGAAAGTAAAAAAAAAAAGGAAAACCGAGAAAAATAATTTATATTTTCATAGCCAAACTCTCATACCCAGTGAAAAGCTTAACTCTATCATCTCTGATGTCCCTGTGGGCGAAAATTCCTTTTTGCAAGTTTTATAGTGTGTGTGAACTGTTTGCTAAATTACTCCCACATGAATGAAATTCTCAAATAGTCTCACGTGCATGCACACAACATTATTATTATACCTTATTTTCCTTAACTCTACTTAGGCCATATAAAGATAAACATATGTACACATACGTGTGTGTCGTAGTCGTTTGTATGATCCTTATCCTTTTTTCTGAGGATTGTGATGATGAATTTATGGATGATTTCTTGTATTATTTTAATTTTGAAATATCTTTGGGGATTTGACCTTTTGATGGAGCAAAATAAAAAAAAAACTATGTGGGTAGATCATGGATGAGTATCAGAGAACTACATAACTAGTGGCTCAATGGAAAATCGGGATACGAATAACTTAAATCCACAAAAGGAAGAGGACATAAATTATCACGTAGAGAACTTCGTAAATAGTAGGAGAAAAAAACACTCAATTTGGAAGGACTAAGAATTCCGGTCGCATATTTTGATCCAGCATCACTTATCTTTGGAACTTCCTTCCGCTGCTTTACACTCTTTAGTTAGAATTTAACTTTTTGATTGACTTCCTTTTTATTTTATCCTTTACTACTACTTAAACTCATAACTTGGTACAAAAATCAAACTTAGTTTGGGAAAATAAGGATTCAACTCTCTCTAACTGGAAATATGCATTTTTCCGAAACTCATGCATCTACAGTTTCATCAAAATTCGTTGAGTCATTAGGGCGTGATTGCAGAACAAACAAACAAACATTGGAAATTATGTCTTTTAGCTTAAAACTCGAGAGGGGTGACCTTGACATATATCATTTTTGGGGTCATTCTGAGCATGTCTATGTAATTTTTAAGGGGTTCTTGCGGTTAGAAAGAGTGGAATACTAATTTTCCCAAACTAAGTTTGATTTTTGTAACAAGTTATAAGTTTAAGTAGTAGTTAAGAATAATATGAAAAAGAAGTCAATTAAAAAGTTAAATTCTAACTACTGTATTGTTTCTTTCGAAAAAAAATAAAAATAATTTAGTGGGTTTTGATGGTATTAACCAGTGCTTATATAATTTTCAAAAAGCTGAACTTAAATTGCATCGAGCACAATACACGATCAAACAATAGGAGCAACTGTGGTTTGAGGGCCATAATAAATTCGGGCTATTGAGGTTGTAATTCCAGAGTCGCTGTATGAATGAACAAATATGAATTGGCTATTCATAAGATAATTCCTTCCATAACTGAATTGTTTTCATGACTTCCCATTTACAACTCAAAATTGGTTAAACTGTTTTTTGAGGGCCAAAAGTTTCGTTATTGGCTATCAGACTTGCCAGACTTGAACATTATCGAAAATGCTATGAGACTTCTTGTTCTTATTAATTCCCATCAGCATTAAGCCTGATCCTTCTCCCAGGGAAGGAAAGTGTCCCTTTATAAGACCTTCATCATCGCAATTCTGCTCTATGGTGCATACGCATGGAAATTGTCAAAGTTCGATGAAAACGCGTTGGGCTAATTCGAGAGACAAAATATCCTCGCAGCTTTAGTATGTGTTCAGCATAAAACTCCAACGTCTCAGAATATGTTTGGGTTACATAGAGTCCTGACCAATAAAGCGATATCTGATTTGACGGGGCCCGGTTTAACCAAAAATGAGCTTCATTGCTAAAGATGATTTTGCGATGAAATTTGTCATCTTTTTCCAACATTCTTATAGTTCAGTCCGAGAACATACGCCAGCCGCTCCAAATAATTAAATGGGCTTAGTTCTTCAGTGAACTTCTCCTCATAAAAATTCAGGTCAATATCGAAGTTGTACCATTTAGGCACATAAGCCAGTGGATACATTTAACCCACGTTCAATAATACCCATCGGCGAAAAGTCGAAAAAAATCGACAAAATATTATCGAGAAATTTAAATCATATCATCAAGAAAAAAAAAATTAATTATGATGAAAATACAAATATCATTTTACGCCAACTGGGACGGACTGAATATTTTTTTTCCGAAACTTTAACTGGTCACTATGCTTCCCCGATAGTGACATTGATGCCAGTGCTGAAATGATCACAAATATGATTCTTCTTGGGATGCGTGCTTTTAGTCCTAAGAGAGTAAAAAGCATTAAGCCTAAAGAAAAGTCCTGGCTTACCTCTGAGTGTAAAGAAGCTATCAGGCTCAAAGAAGTAAGTTTCCGATCCTATAAAACCAACCCTACAGTACAGAGGAAAATCGGAATCCTCAACATCTTCGGTTCCAACGCTCATCGACAATAACAAACCAATTGTTTACTCTTCAGAGAAGGCAAACTTGCTCGCCGCCCATTTCGCTAACAGCTCTACACTGCCTCACAGCAACGTTGCCCCTCCTGTACTTGAGAATGTAAATTTTTCCATGGGACAGATTTTTTCCGCATTCGTACAGTAGCAATAGCAAGAGCTCTCAAAGATATCGATATACACAAATCCGCTGGCCCGGATGGTATACCCCCGATTCTTCTGAAGAGGTGTTCTTCCACACTGGCAAAGCCACTGCGTAAGCTTTTCCATCGCTCCTACTCTTCTGGAATCTTTCCTAGAAGATGGAAAACAGCATTTTTCCTAAGAAAGGTGACCCATACTTCCCCTTCTCCTACCGACCCAAAGCACTAACATCCCTTCTTTCTAAGGTCATGGAAACGCTGATTAAACGTCAGCTTAAGGAATATCTCGAAGATCGAAAGCTTCTCCATGACCGTCAGTATTGCTTCCGCAGCAACCGTTCCACTGGTGATCTAATGGCATATCTCACCGAACAGTGGAACAAATCTTTACATCGCTTTGGTGAAAGTAAGATTATTGCTCTTTGATAGAGTTTGGCATGAAGCTCTCTTATCGAAAATGCGTGCTTTTGGGATCGATGATACTCTTGTTTGTTAGAAGCTATCTTCTGGACCGTTGAATACAAGTTGTATTGGACGGATTCAAGTCTGATTCCCACAAAATAAATGCTGGTGTGCCCCAGGGCTCTGTCCTGTCTCCGATTCTTTTTCTGTCTGTTACTTCTAATCCACTTAACTGTTTTGCTGACGACTCTACACTCAGGTTTTCATATTCGTTTGATGATTCATGTCCTTCGCCTTCGGACGTACAATTGCAACGGTACCGTAGGTCAAGCTCATTAAACTCCGATTTATACAGGATTGTCAAAAGGGGTAATAGGAATCGTGTGGAGTTAAATGCTTCGAAAACTCAATGCTGTCTTCTGTCGTTAAAGCTAAACATACCCCCAATGCCATTGTCCATGAATGGCACCGCTCTCAGTAATCGGTATGTGTGTCAACGACGACCTCCTTTGGAACGACCATATATTTGAGATCGCTAAGAATGGTGCTAAGTGCTTAGCTTTTCTGTATCGGTGTATGAAGTATTTTTCCCCTTCTGATCTGGCTACAATTTATAAAGTGTTTATACGCCCTAAACTCGAGTATAACTCCCACCTCTGGGCATCGCTTCACCTGCTTGATAGAATACAAAATCGAGCGTTAAGATTGATAGGAAATAGAACTGCTGCTATTTTATCGTTTCTTTTATAAAAATGTTCACTCGAAGTAGCCAGCTGCATTCCTCCCCTTAAACGTTTCTCTCGTAATACTCGTCTCGAAAGGAATGCTCATCAGTTCACCCCCGAGCCCGATTTCGGACGTACCGTGAAACATAGGGATTCTTCTTTTAGCCGAACAACACGAATTTGGAATAGTTTAGCCGGCGGGATTTTCCCTTGCCATTTTGATCTACAAGCATTCAAAACCAATTTTAATCGACACCTCCTATCTTTCCCCTCCCTATCTTCCTAATGCCCGCGCAGTGTGTTCTGCATTAAAAGGGAAACAAATGGTCCCTTGTGCGCCCGTTAATTATAAAAAAAATCTCCTTAAATTTTATGTGCATATGCATGTATGTATGTATTTAGTATGTTTATAATATCATAACTTCCACAAGATATTTCTGAGTGGTTTTTTTTAATTGCCATTGATACCTCCATAAACTGTAATTAATCATCATGATTTGGCAACACTACAAAAAATCCATCCAAATCTTCAATCTTGATAAAATTTAGTTTTTCTTAACTTAAGTTACTGCATAACATAAAAAGATACACGAAATCTTATATCTTGCAAAGAGCACAGGTGCGCTAATGCGCATAATAACGATCAAGGTGAGGTAATTACTCATATAGCATACCTACCAACTATACACACATATAACTAACACATCAATCTCCAGATTGGCAAACCCAACTGGTGGCTGCTAATTACGCACTAAATCATCCTCTCCTCCAGCTTTCTTCAAGTTACAACACCGTTCGGTACAGCCAACCGAAGCAACGGAGGAATAGGTAACGAGTAATTGTGTTATGCTGATAATTTCCGCAAAATGAATTGTTAAAATGAAGTTAAATCCTGTTAGCCATGATTTACGTGAAGCTTGTGTATCTTTAACCGATGCTATGGTGGTTTTCGTTTGCACCTGAACATTTCCTACCTCACCCTCTCTCCACCTAACTGGGTGTCCTTAGATACTTTCTTAGAGATAATTAAGTCAAGTCAATAACAAAAGATAAGCTGCAAAATCTCAACGATAAAGCTTTAACTCAAAGATACATCCTTGAGATGCTTTTGCAAGTTTTTTTTTTTATAATAAGATTTATTTAAAATTTTATATGGCAGAGATTAAGATACTCAATGTAGACTTCCTGAAAATGAATTCTCAACAAGATGGTGAAACTAATTGAAATCAATTAGCAAATTTTTGGCAACGTCGAGATTAATTTTGTCATCAAATTAAGTAAAATGTTGTCTCGGTGAAGGGTATAGAGATGATGGAAAATCTGACAAAATTACCATATTTTCTAAATTATTTTAAATTAATATTAATTTTATTTCAAGAAGAAAATTGTACTAAAATTTTATTTTATTTATCTTTTGCAGGTAAGAATCAAGTGAAAAACTTAAAATGGGGAAAAAACATGGATGGTGTAAAATATGCTTCCAAAGGTTTGATTACATATCTTAAGGCTTATATCTGGTACGTGAGTAGAACACTAAATGTAGACAACTTGTGAGATTTCTTTCTGCAGAAATACAAATTAGCAAATTAAAATTACCACAGAAGGAAATGAATATAAAATTTCTTCAGACAACAGGGTGTCTACTTTTGTAAAGCTTACTGCAGGCTTGAGTATTATAATTTGTCGAATGAACAATCAAATGTCTGACATTATGGATGTAGGTATATATGTGTACGTGATGTAATCCCATTAGTGTAATTACTTCTTAACTTAATTGTAGAAATTCAAACATCATGTTGTCTATCCTCATTAGGCTTAATAGCTCAAAACAAGTTAACAGTTTTTTTCTTTTGTAGGTTTTTATGAGTTCGTCTGATTTTATGGGAAATTTGTGGAGGTATTTAATGAAAGCCGGAGGCAACTTTACGGCATTTACTTCCAATGAAGACCCTTAAATTCTGCATATGCGTACCTATATAAAAAAAAATTGTTTTTACTGATGAATTCTTTAAAACACAGATTAACTTCTTGTTAATGGGAAAAAATTAAGTTTTACATAAAAACGTTATGTGTAGGTTCTTATACCCGACAGAGTCACCTAGGTTTTCGTTCCGGTATGCTAACTCTTGTGAGGGAATGACAAATTTTCCAAAAAATAAACCGTATGTATTTTAGAGCAGAAGAAGAATTGTGCTAAGAAATTAGGGTCTCCACAATTCTTGCAGTTTCATAACAGACATCAGGGGCCTAGAACATAGAACAAAAAGTCAACTAGTCAACAACCGCTTGTTAAGAAGTGAAAATATTTTCTGGTAAATAACAAACAATAACAATTATCAATAAAAAAAATTTCCTTCACTTGTTGAATCAGTTTAAAAAGTCAAGCTACAAAAATTAGTCGTAAATTTTCCAAAGAAAAATAAATTGCACGACTGTATTGCACGTACTTGCTCATATGTAAAATTAGAGTTAACACATCAAAGCATTTATTGGATTTTTGTGACTTTTCATTATTCGAATAAAGTACGTTAAATTGTATTGAGTGAAATAATTAAAACGCCATTTTATTTCTACAAGAAATGTTAAAAAGTGTGATATTTTTTTTCAAAATCTCTGGAGCGGTTTTTAAAGAAAACGGTTTTTTTAACAACTTTTTTTAAAATATTAAAAAAATAATTAAAAACATGCAAACTTTAGCACAAAATTGATACACATTTAAAAAACAAAATTAAAAAAAAAATAACTTACCCGTTTTCAAAATATTGATGTTTCAAAAAAAAAATTTTTTTAATTATTACAAATTCAAAAAAAAAAAAGGCACGACTGGGTCGCACGTACTTGCTCCCGTGTGCTAATCCTTTTTAGGTACAGGCGTCTTTTTGACAAAGATTTAATTTTAATGTTTTTTTGACGTGCAACTTCTTTAGAATCGTTGTGGTTTGAAGCTCGAACGAACATGCGTCACGATAAAGGGATAAACACATAAATATATAGGATTGTTAGCTTTTCAGTTTTTTAGTGTATTATCTTTCCACTTGTTGTTTAGTGCTTATAATATAATTTGCTAATAGAAAGATATAAAGGAATTTTTTCAGTTTAATTTTCGTTTTGGTATGGAAAAAATTGAACAACTGGCATAAAGATTCGTGGGAATCAGCAGTAGGGCAATAATGCTAGGTATAGGGACCTATATAGGTCCCAATAACAATAATTTACTTTTTGAAATCAAATTAATTAAAATAGCTGAATTATGTTTGATGGATCGATAAACGTATGATGTGGATAGGTATTAATGGAATTTATTAAGGATATTATTTACCTATAATAAGGTTGGAAGGGAGGTAGGTATTAAATATAAGGTAAAGCGACAATATTAAAAGTTAACACAGTGGTTTTGTTTATTTATAGGAAGGTGTAAACTTTTGTTTTCTCGATTGAAATTTTTGCATTCAGTAGTAATCGAATAATTCTTTTTATTTGTTAGTTGTTTTTGTGTGTTTATCATAGGCTCATTATTTATTCTGTGTGCTTTTATGATGATGAAATGCTTTAAAATACGTAAGTATGTATGTAGGTTGTCACCTTTTTTTATTTGACTAATGGCTAGGGCTTAGCCGAGCAAATAAAATTTGGGGGAAAAATTTTTATGAAATCAAAAAAACACTATTCATAACGTTTTTTGGAAAAAATGTTGTAAGCCATCTTATGTCTTTTGCTGTTTTATATTTTATGAATTTTTCATTTCAAAATCGTTCGACCAGTTTTTTCAAAAAAATGTTTTTTTTGTAAAACTTTTCGAAAACATATTTTAAATTTTTTTTGAGTATGTCAATTCAAAGAAATCTAAAGCTTATACTAGGAGAAAAAATTTAAAAAAAAACTATTAAACCGTTTTCAAAATATTCAAAAAACAAAATATTTTTTTAAAAAAATTATTAAAAATTAAAAAAAAATGTTTTTGAAAATTTTAATAAACAATATTATTTAAATCATAAAACACTACATATTTTGAAAATTTCATCAAAATCCGTCAATTAGTTAACGAGAAAGTCTGATTTTAAAAAACCGGTCATATGGGAGGTACCGTTATAAAACTTTTTCTGAAAAATCCATTATAATTAAAAGATAGACTTTGCACAGAAAACATCATTCTGAAAGTTTTATCAAAATCGTAGGAGCCGTTTTCGAGAAAAATAAGTTTTTCATTAAAAGTTATATGGCAGGTACCGTTAGTTTTGGAGCTAGAATGCCAATTCCAAAAACTGTCGGGTAGAGCACTCTAAAAATACTATATACCAAGTTTGAATCAAATAGGCCCAACCGTTTGGGCTGTAGATATCGATACGGACAGACAGACAGACAGACAGACAGACAGACAGACAGACAGACAGACAGACAGACAGACGGACGGAATTTCCGGACCCACTTTTTTTGACTTCTCTATCATCGTAATGGCATGTTTGATTGTTAGAATTTTTTTTTTTTTTTTTACGAATGCATAACTTGCCTTATAGTCCCTATAATCGCAAGTAAAAAGGTTTCGAAAAAAAATTAATGCAAAATTACTGCATCTTCTTGAATATCAATTTTGATAGTAATCGGATCACCAATTTTCGAGAAAGTCAAAGAAAAAAACCGGTCCTATAGGAGGTACCGTTTTAAGCCCACCACATAAATTTTTTTCACCAAAATATAATGCATACCTACAGTAAGTAGTACACTGATTTTTTTTATAAAAATTCTTAGAGCCGTTTTCGAGAAAAATAAGCTTTTACAAAACGGTAATATGACAGGTACCGTTAATTTTTGAGCTAAAAAAAAAAATTGAAAAAATTCCTCTGTATAAAATGTCAAAATAACCTTAAGTTCTAAATTTGAAGACGATTGGCCCTACCGTTTAGCTGCAGTCCAATATACATCCGTACAGATAGACAGACAAACAGACAGACAGAATTTTGCCAATAACTCAAATATGATTCTATAGCATCGTAATGTCATGTTTGATTGTTATATCAACATTTCTAATCTGCACGAATGCATAACTTGCAGTTCCTATAATCGCAAGTAAAAATAATCATTTTGTCCAAAATTAGAGAAAACAAACATAATTTTTAGGTACTATTTCTGATTCATTAACTAAAACAGAAAAAAGTTGATAAGTATCAGGAGATATTTTCGTTGTCAAAGAGTTTAAACATAGTTAGTTCCTGCAGGAAAAAAAATGGATATAAATTAGATGTTTTTTGACAAAATTGTAAGATAGCCCTGTGACTTAGTAAAATCTTAGGTCTGGTCCACATACTGCCACATAGTTAAGCGAATGTTTACCACGCCGATCCACACGAGCGGCTTTATTGTTTGAAGGTACATCAATATAAATCAAAATACAATAGATAGCGCCTCAAACTTGGGGAACGTAATTGATGATAGAGATTTTCGGTAAGGTAATCAGCAATTTCTTCGGCCTCACGAAATTTTTCAATAAACACATCGGGTTCTATTACAAAGTTAATTCATTCTTTAAACAGTTTTTTCTGTCTCTGGTCCTCAACATAAATGTCCTATTACAAGAAAAAAAAAACATTTTTGTTTAATAAAACTCTTGATCACTAAATGAATTCAGAACGATCTTTCTTGATTGATAATTGATAAAAACTACTGCTTATTCTAACAAGTCCCTGACCGTTGGTTGAAATTTATCATCAATTCAACAAGTTTATTCTCTTTTTTTCTAAAAACTTGTTGTTTTCAGTTACAAAAACTATGAAATTGTGAAATTTCCCATACTTGTTGAAAGAAGCCGTAATAATTGTTATAGTTCTCCTAGACTTATTATTCCGTGTTACCCAAATTTTACAAAGTGGTTGAATTTCACTTATTCAACAAGCATTTTATGTATTGTGTTATAGACCCCAGGAATTGTCGTGTATGTATGTCATTAAGTCTTGACTTAAGATGGGTCCGAAGGTTTCCTGACCTGTTTTCTTGTGGAGATCTTCGTTGGATATTGGAATGGGCAAGAAAATTCAATGACAGTAAGGATTCTATGATAGAGTGAAACAGTCGTAGCTTTTTACTTAAGCTGAAAGTGTTATCCCTCTAAATATTTTTTAGCATACCGAAAGCAGCCTTTGCTTTACCGGCTGCGGATGTCTTCTTCGGTTCTGACTTCGGTTTAAATGATCCTACTCTGTACGTTTTTACCGGTTGTTGAGAAATATTTATTTGAATGATCATCTTCATTTTGGCGGTATTGATTTTCAACGCACGATTTCTTTGTCATTTGATAAAGATCCATGATCTAGTATAAGCGAGTGAGCATACTTCTTCTACATAATTAAAATGTTTCAGGTAGAAAGTTAGAGTCCATCCAATCTCTCTGTTTCCTGTCAAGATTGCGCGCAGAACATCGCTTTCCACAAAAAAAAACAGTATTGGCGACAATATGCAGCCCTGTCCGACTCCACCATGAACATGAAACTTATCCGTCAACCTACCTTCGAGCAAAACATGATATTTGGATCCATCATATGTTGCTTTAACTTTATCCTATTAATTTATTTTTGATGCCTCTACTGCTCGACAAAGATTAGGTGTAGCGTTTATTGTAATTCAACTCACTCTCAACTATGATACTTAAGATTTTGATATGATCAATGCAACAATGAAACGCAAATTCCCTCCAGTTTTCGCGCTTTGTTAAATCTACTTTTTTCGGGAGCTTGAGAATGATTGCATTCTCGTATTACACTAGTCACGTCGGTCGCGGGAATGGGAATGCTGAGCAGCAGATAATGAAAACGAAAATAAAAACAAAAAAAGTAATTTATTTTCATCTCATTTAATACTAGCTGACATACCCGACGTTGCCCAGGTTTACCTTCGATTTCTGAATCGCAATAAAAGTACTTCCTACCACATCCAAGTATATCTTAAATCTACCAAGCTAAGCATGTTAATGCAACAAAAAAAATTTAAATCGGCCCAGCCATTTAAATACCTAATATATATATATAAATCGTTCTAAAAATAAGAAGTTTCGTAAAAGACCCCAGTGCCACCTAAGGGGTAATTAAATTAGCCTAAGTTACTCCTTATAACGCCAGCTGTCTGCTAAACAGGTGTAGTGATATCTGAGATAAGCTGGAACAAACATCCAGACACTAAAAGTGACTTTTTCGATTTGCAAAAATAAATCAACACAACAAATTTTAAATGAAATTTTTGTCGTTTCAAAAAAATAAGTTAAACGAAGTAGAAATAAGTTACTACGTAGCAGATGCATACAAATAAATTAATGAAGCAGATCTACTACATATGAAGTAGATTGGCAGCCCTGGTCGGTCGTCGGGGAAACCTTCGGAAACCATATGGCCGTCTCTATGAGTGGATGAAGGAGTTCGCTGGATGTCGTTGGCGCTGATTGTAAAAGCTATGCGGAAATGCCGTCAATTCCTACCGCTTTGTCCTTTTCAGTGCCTTGATTGCGGTAGAAATCTTATCTCTCTTGAAGGGTACAGTGCGAATTCGGGAGTTTGTTACTTCGGGAAGCTCAGCACAGTATGGGTTGCACATTTATATCATTCAATGGACTTAATACTGCAGCAAAGTCAAGTCAAGCAGTTTTCTTTCTTATCCTATCGCAGCTGCTGTGCAAGCCTTTAGTTCTTTACGTTAATTGATTCATACCCAAGTTTCCCCAGAAAGGCAGGAATTATTTCTTCCCTGCTCTCCACTGACTTATTTTTTCAACACATGGCATGAATGAAAACATTTTTTACATCACTCCAGCTGTTTTCGATGGAATCGGGTTCTGCGCTTGTTCTCATTCCGTGAGATAGGTGATCACTGAATTGTTAGTGTTACGCGGTCGTTTAGTCTATCGATGTCAAACTTGGATACTCGGATGATTCAATTGGATCTCCGAACTACCTGTACGAACGTCTTATGAAAGTTACCATTATATGGTGGTCTCAGGTATAGGCTTCATGTTGGCGCATTTTCTGTTCCTAATATCCAGAAGACTGCTTTTAAAACGTCGGCGCTAATCGTGAAGTTTGGTTTGATTGAAAAATGCGTCTTTGTCCATCGACACCCAATCGTTTTTTATTACCAACCTTAGCATTCGAGTCTGACACATAACCCTAATAATATTTCCAAGCGGTGTTGTTATAGGCGGCACCTAGCCGAATCTCAAAACAATCTTTCTCTTCCGCAGATACAAGCTCTGTTGGGGCCTTTATAATTCTTTCTGCAAAGAGCTCCTGACAGTTGTTTTGGCTAGCAGCAGCTGAACACTAGATTCTCAAATAGAGCAGCTCAGTGATACGTGTTGGTGATACTTTTCATTTGTGCAACGTCGAACCACAATGCCTTATGTGGTAATGGTGATAATAGGCAATATTTTGTCCACGTGAGGCTTTATTCCGCGAGCCCGCTCAGTTGCATCCAAGACCATTCAAATATCTTGGTAATGTCAAAACGAAGTCCTGATATTCTACGTTCTAACAAAAAAATTGTTTCTCATATTTTTTTTTATTTTTACTCACGATTATAGATACTAAAACGCAAGTTATGATTTCGTGCATTAAAAATTTTGAGATAACAATCAAACATGGCATTACGATGATAGAGGATCATATTAGAGTTACTGGCAAAATTTTGTCCGTCTGTCTGTCTGTCTATCTGTCTGTTCGTATGTATTTTAGACTACAGCCTGAACGCTTGGTCCAATCGGCTTCAAATTTAGAACTTAAGATTATTTTGACATTCTACAAAGGACTTATTTTAATTTTTTTTAGCTAAAATATTAATGGTACCTGTAACCTGTCATATACACATAAAGTAAGAGCTTATTTTTTATCGAAAAAGGTTCGAAGAATTTTTTATGAAAAAAATCAGTGTATTTTTGTTGGTGTGGTATATATTTTAGTGGAAACAAAATTTAGGTCGGTGGTCTAAAAACGGTGCCCCCATGGGACGTTTTTTTCGACTTTAGGAAACTGGTTAACCAAAATTAATATTTAGGAAGATGTAGGCAGCCTAAATAATTTCAATTTAAAATATTTTCAAAAACATTTTTTTGTACATATTTTTAATAATTAAAAAAAAATTTTAATCCATATTTTGAAAACGCGTAATTTATTTTATTTTAATTAAGGTTTTTTTTGTGTTTAAGTTTCCATTCTAAAAAATACTTTTTTTTATTTTTGAATTAAATTTTTCTCCTGAAAACTACTTTAAGTACTTTTTTCAAACAACCAAAAATCAGAAAAATCGAATAAAAATTTTGAAGTTCAATTACTATTTTTTAAATATTATTCTACGCTATGACCGTACATTAGAGCAAGTACGTGTGATCCATTAGTGCAATTTGTTTTTTTCCCGGACGTAGCGTAGGTACCTAAGATGTATTCGTTAAATTTATCAGTGACAAACTAGCACTGATCATTAGATAATCCTTTTTCCTATTAAATAAGCAGATTGCATTGTGGTCCCAACGTTTCATGCTTCACAATCATAAGAGTTAAAAGCTTATTCGCAGCTTAAATTGTTAAAAAAATCGACAGATGTTTTAACATAAGTATCTGTCATCCTTAAAATCCGTATCAATTGCTTTGATAATTCCCCAAACAAGATTTCCTTAGAATCGTCATTCAACCCTTACGCAAAGGCAAATTTAATTCCTCTTCATCCTGTGAAGCTTCGCAAATTATTTTGTCATTTTCATGAATACATTTTCCGACATTTTATTTCACAAAGCAGCTTATTGTCATAGTCACCACTTCTCCACTCAACGCCTCCTCTCAAAACATTAGCTCTTATTCGAAAGTTCTCAAATGCAAAATAAATTTCGCCTATTCTCATCAGAATGTTGGCTCTGCCACCCACTTGGTGGAACCTTATGAGTGGGTATCTGTGTATCCATCCGAAAACTTCACATAACAATAATGAAGTTCCACCACCTGTCACTTGAATATTTGCCATTTTGCCCCCTCAGATTGGTTGCGTATCTTCTCCGGTTCTTAGCAAACCTCCCATGAATTTAACTTGGCCTAAAGACAAACTACAGGGTGGGTTGGACAAAAATGTCTGATTAAATTACACAAATTGTCCAAAGCTAAGCCCGGCTCCTATTGAAGCTCTAGCTGTAGCTATTTTTATCTTTCACACTTTTTTTGAAAGATTTTTTTTGTGCTTTTTGGTGTTTTACTTGAATTAAATTCTTTACTTAGCATAATTCTTTGTAACGTTTTTTTTCTACATAATTGTGTTGTGCGTAAAAAAAGTTTGCACAAAATATACATTTTATACATAATTTTGTTATACAGAGGGTAAGGGGGTTTGGGTTTGGGTAAATGAATGTTTAAAAGATTTGTTCGGGCGGATATTATTTTATGCTAAGTGAGTTTCTTGGAAAGTTAGGTTTCGCGGCATGTAGCTGATTGCGTGTCAAGCTGTTGAAAGTTGGCTCCGGTTTTTCAAACAGACTTACTTGATACACTTTTCCTTGTCGAAAAGTTTTCCATTTTCCGTACCGTGTTGCGGTGTCGAATAGGTTGGCAGGTTGGTAGGTCGGTATGGTACTTGGTAGGTACGCATTTAAATGCAGTTGAAAGCGAATAGAAAATTCATGGATTTTTTTTTAGATTAGTTCGTGCTTTGTTTGGAGTTAACGTTGTAAAAATGTAAGCCACGGATTGTTGGATCACTTTGAAGTCACGTTTTAGGTTTATTTGGTTTTGGATTGAATTTTAAATTGATTGTGCATTGTTTATGGTTCGTGACTGCAGGATTGCTTAGTTTATTGTTTAGCTGTTTTGGATTTATTTCAAAAAAGAAAAAAAAAAATCGTTAAAATAGTTAAGGGTGGATTTGTATACTTAAAACAAAAAAACAAGAATTGTTTCATCAAATGCCATATATGTTTTCGAAAATTATAAGAACTCCTTCGATTTATATTGACGTAAGTCGGTCTCCACTTCTCTAAACGCAAAGAGTAAACAAAGTTAGGTTAGCTATATACCTAATTGATCTAGTTACCGTCAATCAATGTAGATCCAGTATGATGGCCTAACTTATAAGATACTGAAGTTTGGAGAGGCTTTGAAAATAGACAAATTTTATAGAACGTTTTTCTAGTATCCTGGTCCTTAACTAATAAAGTGATAGTTAGTGGCATAGAATAGGTACGGATCTTCGTGCATCCTTCTTCAAAAGCCGTACAAGAGAAAGAAGGAAATAAGGGTGGGGAACGGTAAGGAATATAGTTGAGAATAAGGCGTGGAATGACTCCTTAAACATTTTTAAATAAGGGATGAATTTAAGGATGTTTTTAAGTGAATTTTTTGAAACATCGGTTTGAAACCCGGTTCCTTGAATAGTATTCTCCGAAGGCTGATTTCCTTATCAAGGCTAGGCTAGGTTAGAGAATGTATTCTGTATTTTTCTATGATACATTCGACCAAAGACTTCTGGAAATGCGATAGTTGTGAATTGTTAACCATTTATCGTTTGCAACTTTGTGGAATTTTTGGTAAATTATGTTCTTCTCTTTGTCCAATTGGCCATAACCCATGGTAAGATCTAGCTCGGTTCCACGATTAAATCGTTTTTGGTCAGTTAATCTACCATGTCATTCCCGTAAATATCACAGTGAACGAGGATCCATCGAAGTTAATAGTGTGATCAGTAAGAATTGCACCAGCGAACATCGGTTTGGACTTGAAGACAAAAATTAGGGATAGGGCCTTGATTACCGCCTGTATATTTATGAAAATTTCAAAATTCTTATTTGCCAGATTACTTCAGAGATGGTGCTTTGCAGATTCGCCTACTGCAAGCAATTTTGTTTTGAAAAGGGACTAAAGTTTGGAAGTTTTATTGATTTACTTATTGGTGGGTTTTCTGTGAAGATAAGTGTCAAAACCACAGCACTTAACTGTTTAAGTAACAACGAAGTACGCCATCATACGTCTTTATTAACAAAGAATTTATTTAAAAAGTATTTCGAGAATTGTAGAACGGATTTTGATAAATTCCTGTTTTTTTTTTTTTTTTGATTATGATATCCAGTTTATTTATATACAGTTCATCATACAATTTGAAATAACTTGTTATGATTAGTGTTTTCAATTTTCCCCTCGAGACAAATTTTACTCATGGAGGTTTTGTCAGTTCCTCTTAAGAAACAGTACCCCGGAAAAGAAGATGGCTATGGGCGGGATTCAAACCTAGGCTCATTCGCTTAGCAGTCCGACACACTAACCACTAAGCCACGGGGCAATACGGCCACCAGTGCCCCCATATCCATCTCACTCTTTATATACCGTATAAACCTTTACACCATATTGCGTAAGTTTATATTTAAAATGATTATATTTGGGGACTTATGTCTAAGCTTTCCTAAATAAAAATTTATTTTTATTTCATCAATAAAATTTCATAATAATTGACTTGTCTTACTTCTTCTTTAAACCACGACTTTTTTGGGAAAAAATTCCCACCCTACATGGGAACTAAGTCCAATTTTAATAAAATATAGTGGGAACTAAATACCTCGGTGGAGTTAGTTCCGGGGACTTATTTCCATGCAACCAACCGCCGAGTCCGAACGGCTACAGAGATGCACTTTTTTTTAAACAAATTTTACTCTAGAAGATTTTTTCAGTTCCTCGCAAAAGGCAGTAACACGGAAAAAAGGTGGCTCTGACGGGTAGTCGTACCCCGAAACTTCGCTTAGCAGTCCTTTTAATGATAACTTTTGATAATTTGATAATACTTGGCCGTAGGTGTTTTATAATATTTTTCATTGCCACGAAGACCTTGGCAGCCTAAAATAGATTATTTTTAAGGGAAAAATGTTAGGAGATTTAGGAATAAAAAATAAAAAAGTTTATTTTTTGTTTGTTTATTTTTTATAGTGTTGAAATTTTATTTCATTATTTGTATTGAATTTTTTAGCTATATTTCCCCAGTACTCTACTATACAAAACCAATTCGCGGCTATCAAAAATAGCATCAAACTTCGATAAAATAAATATTAATTTTGTTTGTATAGGGCTTGTTTAATAAGCCTTACATAAGTTGTTTACATTGACTTGTTGTGCAGAGCCTTATAGTAGCTATTATTTTTTCTTTATTTTTAGTAAATATCTTTGTATGCCTTATACAGGCCATTATAAACCTTTATTTACAAGCCTTGTATAGAGCTTGCAAAATTTGCTCTTAAAGGCCTTATAGGAATAATTTGTTTAGTTGTCAAAATTTGAAATACATATGTGGGTTGCAAAAGTTTCGCTTATACAAACTATTACTTGCTAATATCGAAAAATTGGACTTTATAAAAGCTAAATGTTATAAACACCGCCTGTGTATTATAGGAAAGATATTTCTGGAGAATAAATCTTGGCAAAAAATATCAGTGGCATGGTATAGGTGGAAAGCAGGTCCTTGGTAATAATGCATGAGCTAGTCTGTATTATTTCAAGAAAGTTTTTGTTGGGGTAAAAATTCCCATTTTATTCGATGATGTTGTTTTGCATAAGGAATATTCCAACTTGACTTATTGTCTCATGAGAATAATTCCCCAAACCATTTTTTTCTTTTAGTTTGTAGCTAAGGTACACCAGTTAACACAAGGATATTATATTTTATTAGTCGAGGAATGTACCTACATACACTTTTTTCTTTGCTTTCCTGCCAGTATCATCTACCATTTTCATTAAACTTCATCATAGTTTTCCCAACTCAGTAGTATAGCAGTACACCCTTGACAATTAACACACACATCCTACTCGTATTTATCGTATTTCTTTTATAAAGTTTATCTGATTGGGATTGATTTTATATTAATAAAAGATACAACTTAAATTGTTAGAAATTATTGTAATAGATACTCTATTTGAAGAAAATCCTATTCGATACCTATAATTCATTCCTAGAAATGCACACATTCAAATATTTAATGAACAACCAGGAAAAAAACGCTACCAAGAATGGGTGACCTTATAGACGTATTTATGTAGGTACATAGAAGAACCTTATCGAAAAAAACTTTGTTTGAAGATGAGTATTGTGAGCCTTAAAGGTCCACTGTCTTCCAGCTTTTTCCAGAACTCTGTGTCTCGTGTGGCTCAAACACTTTTTCTTTTTTCGGTTTTCTGCTGCACTAACTTCTTCGATTGTATTTGAAGAATGAATTATGGTTATCTGCAAGCTATTGGAAAGAATGGCCTATTGTTCATTTAAAAGTATCTGAAAATAGTGTTGCCATTTGTGAAGAACTTTTTCATCATTCAGAAGAAATTCTTAAATAATGACTAATTGAAAACGAATTTCCTCAGCATGTTAACTTCTTCAAGAGACAATTTAACAATTATTTGCACCTTTTTTTATGGTGGCAAGTTGTAGATTCTAAAGATTGATTTGCGTTTGCAGTCGCTGCAGGGATATTTCTAATAACATGTCTTCCAACAGGGACTTGACAACTTTGAATTTAATATGTGAACGCACCCTTTCACTAATCATCGAACTATCTTTGTCAATTTTTTCAGTAAACTCAACATTTTTATCATGGTAAAGTACACGAGCGAGCAACATCTGCAAATTATAAAAAATTTCTACCGAAATGCGGAGTCGGTGAAATTTTTGGCTCAATTGGTTCGTCAATAAGCAAAATATGCGTTATTTGTCGACTGAAAATCCATATTTGCTTCATGAATCACTACTTCATCCACAAAAAATAACTGTTTTTTTTTCATCCACGATAACTATCATCACGTTATTGTGAATGGCCAGCGTTATAGCGCCATGATTACCGATTATTTTTGGCCTGAATTGGAAGATATGGACTTGGACGACATGTGGTTTCAACAGGATGTTACCTAAAGCCAACGTTAAGACCAGAGTGATAATTTATATGTATTCAAATTGGAACAGTTTAGAAGTTCTCTTTTCTTAAGGATCTGGCAGAAAATCATAAGATTCTATTATGAGTTGTTGCATCCTTCTAATGAACTCAAGGTTCAGGCAGGTTTTCCTATAACGCGAAAAAAGAGCTTTAGAATTGAGACGTGCCAAAAAATAACAGTTGCTTTCACATCCCTTAAGAACCGTGGTAATGTATCATGTCTTTTTGGCCAGTCACATTCCTCTTTTAAAACAAAGTTTTCGTAATATTCGCACTGCAAAGAATGCCCATCAAGTATCCCTGTACAGGAATTCTTTCATTAGCCGAACCAGTTGAATGTGGAATGTTTTGCGGGAGTATGTTCTTGGCACACAGTTTGCAAGTTCAGATCTCTTAAGCCAGTTAGCATTGGTAACTCCTTTAACAAACACACTTTAAAACAAATCTAAACATTTTCCATTTTATCACGATAAAAAATTATGCTTCATCTAAAAGAATCTTTAAGCGATGTTTCAATAACATCAGCTTGATTTAAACCCCTAAACTGTACTAAATATTCCTAACATCGGATTTGTCTACTTAAAAGTACAAATATTTTTTCATTAAATCTCTTTTTAATTTTATAAAGCAGCTTAAGCTTTATATTTTCGAAGATTACTCAAGTGAACGCCATGTTTTTTAAAACAAAATCCCTTACTTCAGCTCTTGGCTGGCGCCACTGTCGTCATCCTTTAGGGACAGACCATTACTGGGGTTCTTGTCAAAAGTTATATGACTTTACTTTTTTTTAATAAAATTATTTTCATTTTTTTTTTTTTGCTAACACATAATGTAACTACTTAGCACAGCAATTACTTGAAAAGTTTCATTTTGACATATTTCATGTGTCAATGTCAAGCTGTCATAAAGAGGGTGGACTTATGATAGCAAGATTTAATATATGACGAGTCGGGGATATTAAGTATTTTATTTTTATTCTTCTAAGTCCTTAGCTGTCAGCAGTGTTTTTTCTTAAGTTGTTTTCGAAGAAATTTAACTGAATTTTTAACTGTGTGGATGGAATAGCAATAATTGTTAATTTCATTGGAATAAAAAAGATTTTTTTTTTTATTTTTTGAAATGGGATTTTTTTCAGATAAGGATATAAATAAAAATAAACCTTCATCGTTTGATAAGTTTAATCGTTGGTGAAAGAAAAATATGATTTAGTTGGAAAAATATAAATAAAAACATTATCGATTGATATCAGTGAAGACCAAATATCAGATAAAATCTAAAATGAATAAATATATATAAATGCAAGCAAAAAGCCGTTTGAATAAATAATTTTCTACATTTTGGAAAACAATTTTTTTTTCGATTTTTGTTAGGAAAATATCACATAAAAAATGAAATCTGACTGCGTTCTATAAAATTTCATGAGTGTATGTCATTTTCGAGGAGATTATGCTAATTTTATTTGACAGACAGTGAAAGTCAAATTTTGAATTTATTAATTTGAAAACTAAAAGTTATTTTTATATTTTTCTTGTTTTCTTGTTGGAAAAAAATATTAATTCTTTTGAAGCTCATAGCATTATGTGTGTATTTTTGTGTAAGGAATATTAAAAGTTCATGGGCATCGTGCCAGGTAGAAGACGTTATGTTTACTTTTTTTTTTGGAAATAATCATTATTAATATTCATTAAATACATCTCAAGAGAGCTTGAACTGACCTCGTGTAAGGCCTTACTAGAAATGACTTGAAGTCATGAGAAAGTCCATTAATCAATTGAAAATTTTGATGCTGTGGATAAGAAAAAAATTGTTTAACAATAGCGTATCGCATTTCAAAGAGCGTGTTGGCGTCATATGGATTTTTTGAGAGAAAGTTGATTTTCAAAACATTAATAATATTATGGGACTGCATAAGCTTTTCTTTTAGTCGCTTTCAATAGCAGCGTCTTCTATTAAGATAATCAGCCAATTAATTTCTAATTTTAATAGGTATTAAGTTATGAGGTTTCTTGTAATCTGGTTCAGCCAAACTGACAGATACACAGGTAAAATTTGTCTGCCTGCAACATCTAGTTCATGTTACTTAGTTCTTAATTCTACCTGATTTAAAATTTAATATTAGTATTCTTTTGCTACATCCATTGTTCCACAAGGTTGCCACTTAGGTCCCCATTTTTTATTCTTAGCGTCTGCATTGCCATTGAAATGGTCATTAAAAGCTCTTAACATTGCGTAAGCGCATCAAATCGTTACTGCTTCTCTATCTTCTTCACAATCAACGCATTTCTACTGTTCACCTATTTGTGACATTTTGTCATTATATAAGATCGGGAGTTGAATTTTCGCTTACATATTGACGGTATAATTCTCAAAGATTCATGAAACAATGTTCCAAAGTGATTTCTGACCTCGACGTAAACCGATCCGTTTGAATAACATTTGTTCGTCCATTCCATGAACACGTGTGTGTGATCCCCTTGCCTTAACTATGTTTTTTTTTGGATTGAACTCTACATCTGCTGAAACTTTCGCTGTTTCTTGTTTTCGAAATCATAGTACATTTTAAGGATTCCTCAGACACCTTAGAGTAGAGTGTGCAACTAGTCCACCTATCTCCACCTTATATTCAAATTCAACAGCTCCAAGCTCATCTTTCTTGTTTTGTTTCACTAGATGGTTTGTTTTTATCGCACTCATATTTGTCCCTTCTTAAATGGTATTTCATATCCATTTGTCCGAACGACATGCACGCCACCTACTGCAAGTTTATTGCACAATGCGTTAAAGCTGTTTTTGCTCTGGTGAACTAGAAAACAAAATTATTTCGGAATTTCTTACCAATGTAAAATAAATCTATCAAGTTAATATGCTGCAGCGCCATCTGGTGTCGTGTTAGGACACATTTTATAACATAAGAATCTTATTCATCAAGAAATACATTCATGGTGATCAACGACCGATTGCTTTGAATAGAAACATTGTACTTTAAGATTTTTTATATATACAAACATTTTAATGTATTGTAGCGCCACCTATCGGGAGTTGTTCAAACTAAGCAAAGAACATTTTTTATTATGTGAGATAGATTCTTTTTCTTCTCATTCCTGTACTTTGTTATTGCTCTGTTTATTTCAGCGCCACCTGCTGTAAACTTTTTGCATTATGACAATAACCCGACGTGGATCGGGTACACCAGAAATGATTTCTAGGTTTGTTCAATTCAAACATTAGATAGCAATGTTTATATACAACTGTTAAAGCACTGTATCATTTAAATTCATCATTTGAATTGCAGCGAGAGGCGAGTTATAACATAGAGTAAAAAGCATACAAAACCTTTTATATGAAATAATACTTAATGTGCCAACTGACTTTCAATGTAATTGACCAATTAAATTTCGAGTTCAGTGAAGAGAAATATACACAGTTGGAGTTTGTATATATGAAATATACTTATATATTAGCGCCACCTATCTGGCATTGTTCAAACTATACAAAGAACCTTAACTATGGTGTGAGAAAGATTCATTTCCTTCTCATTTTTATAGAAATTCATTCATTTGGATTTTATTTAATTGCTCTTTCACGAAGAGCGCCACCTGCTGCAACCTAGTTGCAACTAAACTTATGCGTCAACTAACGATACTAACCCAAACTTTAAAATATTTTTCCAATCCATCTAGTTATTATGCAACGCCATCCAGTGGCGAGTTTTAACTAAATTTACTTAAACTAGCGCCCTGCCTCGTCTTCGAACGGGAAGCACTTATAATGTATAACCACATTTTCTGGTGCATATGTGAGTTGCTCATGTGACGAAAACGAAAATAAACGTCTAAACATTCAGTGTCTTTCTAAGCATATGAAAAATATAAACTGAAATTGAAGATTACCAGAAATGGTCATTAAAATCAGTCATGTCGTTTCGGACTTCACACACAAACATATTGACCTTTATGTTAATAAATTATGTCTGACCTGGTGTTATTCAAATACACCATGTATCATCGGGATCCTGATAACAGCGTCATCTATCGGGTACAACTAAAGCTGAAAACCACCAAGTTGACCATTTTAATACACAAAAAATGTCTTCAAAATCGATAAAGCAATTAAATTTTATTCTGTATATATCAAATATTTTTTAAAGGAAGACTACATACTCCTAAATGCCTTCACGCTAGCGCCACCTATCGGATGCAAACTTTACGGAATCACCATTTTTCTATAAACTCGACCACGTGGTTTTTGAGTCTTTAGCTAACCCCATACTCACATACATTTTTATATATAAGAAGAAGATAATATTTTTACTTCCGATTATAGGTACTATAATGCAAGTTATGCATTCGTGCAGATTAAAAATGTTGAGATAACAATCAAACATGACATTACGATGATAGAGAAACATATTTGAGTTACTGGCAAAATTCTGTCTGTCTGTCTGTCTGTCTGTCTGTCTGCATGTACGGATGTATTTTGGACTGCAGCCTAAACGGTTGGGCCAATCGTCTTCAAATTTTGAACCTAAAGTTCTTTTGAAATTCTGCAGAAGACTTTTTTCAATTTTTTTTAGCTCAAAAAATAACGGTACCTGTCATATAACCGTTATGTAAAAGCTTATTTTTCTCGAAAACGGCTCCAAGAATTTTTATAAAAAAATCAGTGTACTACTGTAGGTATGCATTATATTTTGGTGAACAAAAATTAATATGGTGGGCTAAGAACGGTACCTCCCATAGGACCGGTTTTTTTTCTTCGACTTTTTCGAAAACTGGTGATCTGATTACAATCAAAATTGATATTCAAGAAGATGTAGGTAGCCTGAGTAATTTTGCATTAATTTTTTTTCGAAAACTTTTTTTTTGTATTATTAATAATTTAATTTTTTTTTTTTTGAAAAATTATTATTTTGTGAATTTTTTTTTAAATTTTGTTTTTGTACGTTATTTTTGTGCTTAAGTTTGTATTCTTGAATTATTTTTTAATTTTTTTAAAAAAAGTTCTTAAAAAAAAACGTTTTACTTAAAAACGGCTCTAACGATTTTGGAAAAAAAATTTCACTTTTTCACATTTTTTTAAAGAAATAAAATGGCGTGTAAATTTTTCCGCTGAAAATTATTTTACGTACTTTTTTCAAATAATCAAAAGTCAGAAAAATCGAATATAATCTTTGAAGTTCCTTTAATATTTTTCAAATTTTATTCCAAGCTGTGACCGCACATAAGAGCAAGTACGTGCGATCCAGTCGTGCAATTTATTTTGTAGCGCCCACCTATCGGATATCTCTTAAACCATTCTAAGAACCTTACTTTTGGTGTAAGATAGATTCATATTTCAATCATTGTTATAAAAATTCATGTGTTTCCACATGTCTTGCTCTTTCAAAAACATTTACGTTTCGTATCTGAAACGTATCCCATCTGCTGCAAGTTTATTTAACTTTATTTATTACCTTGCGGTAAGTGCAGACAAAATTGCTGACAAAGTTGTATCACTTACATTAGATTTAAAAGCAATTCGCCCACCACAATTTGTCTTTTCAAGACACTATAAATTACCTACAAAAGTTAAGATTCGACAATCACAACTCTTTAGTTAGATACTAGAAAACACACCAGATATAGCCACATGCTCCTGGACAAAATTCTCTCAGAAAACATTGATGAGACCTGGTAACACTTCTCCGTAATTAAAACATTTAAGAAAGAAAGAATCGTGTGGTCCTTCCGAGTTTTCAAAGCTAATTAAAACGTTTTCTTGACCTTTTTTTTGCATTTAAAAAAATGTATTTAAATTTAATGAAACATTTTTCTTTTTGAATTAAATATAACCTTCCATAATAAAATGGCATTGTTTCCTGTGGCATTGTTTGGACCTTAATTTCAAATTCCAAAGAGACCAAAGAAAAAAATTCAACGGAAACCAACAAAGATATTCCATTAAGAATACCACTTTGACAGCAGACTTGAAGTTGGCTAAGAGCCTGCCAGGCGACCATCACTCCTTTTCTCATATAAAACTAGCTCTTAGCTCCCAACGACGCAAAGTTGGATCCCACCCCCGGGGTATTCTCAACTCCATTATAAACGCACATAGATGTCAATTCTAAGAGGGAAAACTCCGTTTTCATTCTTTAACCCTTCCGTAGAAAGTTTCATTTTGAAAATAAAATGATTTTGTAAAGTTTGCGAGACTAAAAGCTTTGTATCTGTCAAAACGAAATAAAATATCTCACATGCATTCTAAAGATGCACATCTTCAGTTGACATCTAATTTGCATTCAAAAGCGCCCACAGTCTGGATCATCAAAGAAAACGCAAGCACAATCCCCTTTCGCATACAAAATTCAATTCATCCAAACGTGGCTGGACTTTTTAATGAGATTTGATTAATACAAAATGTATCTGTGAATTGTATTTTAATTTTAAGAAAAATTTATCTTTTTGTATCTTTCTTGTTTTTGTATCATTCTGCTCTTGTTTAGTTTGAATTGTTGGATATTGTGTGACAAGATGAATAGAAAACAACAATTAAATCCCAACTGCGAGCCTTTTTATGTTAATTTCACGACTTAATGGCGAACAATTTCACTGTGGATGAAATGAAAGTTCACAGCGTGAAAAAGTCACTTAAAAAGATTGATGTGCGTTGACTGCGGAGGGAGTTTGTTGAACTGGCCCAAGGGAATAGGGATTAAAATGTATGAAAAGGTTTGGTGTTAAAGCTTGGATGTTGAGTTTTTATTTTAGTCGATTTTTAACATCCATCCGCCTCCCCTTTTTTTCACCGCATAATATGTGAAATGTCACTTTGGGGTGATGCTTTTAATCGCCTTCGACGGTCGGAAATAATTAAAGTTAATTGAAGTTTGAAAAAAGGTTGAACCCTAATTTGATAAGACAGGGTGATTATTTTTCATTATGTCGGCAGAAAGTGCTGACGGCTGACCGAGGATTTTGTGTATTTTTTTTTTCTTTAATGAGGAAAGGTCATGTTTTAAATGGAGTTTTCAAGCGTGTCAAATTAATAATCATGGAACGTTTTCCACAATGGCCTGTTTTTAAGTATCATTTACCTAACTTTTTAAAGGAAAAAGTTGCCTTAAAAATATGAATAAGGATCGCATCACTTACGACGGTTTATTGCTTTTTAGTGCAATTGAAGGTTCATAAGCAGGAGGATTACAAATCATCTTCTAGCCATAAATTTGTTTAAATTTGGTCATAAATAAATGTAATGAATAAAAACACATTTATATCTTCAGTACATAAGATCGCAAAGGACAAAGGAAAATTTCTTGTATTAAATAAGAAACAAGACAGGTCCAAGATTACTACCTTGTGGAACTAATTAC
This sequence comes from Platycheirus rosarum, assembly GCA_963971375.1. Taxonomy (NCBI): domain Eukaryota; kingdom Metazoa; phylum Arthropoda; class Insecta; order Diptera; family Syrphidae; genus Platycheirus; species Platycheirus rosarum. The sequence goes on along the minus strand of OZ020509.1, from coordinate 128,817,862 downwards.
ATGCCTTCAATGGGTTCTGAACGAATGTTGTTTATTCGAGAGTAGTTAATTCTATTTTTGTTCGATGAACCTCATACGTAGTTGAATAGAATGAAGCATCAATGTGGGAAGGTAGATATACCTGGTCAGAAAATGAAGAAGTAGTAGTAATTGGTATAGTAAAATGATTTCAAATCATTTCAGTTAATTAAAATTAAGTTCTTTTGTTTTACTTCGAAAACTAATATTAAATGAATTTTTAAATTTATAACTTTTAAAAAGTCAATAGTAAAATCACATTTAACGCTGTTCAAGAGGTGCTTACCTATTATAATATAAAACCCTAAGATTCCTTAAAGTAAATCTTCAACTAATAAAACAATGTTTAGAGGAAGATATTAATTCTCCTTAAAGGTTAACTAGGGTTATTCTGTTGCATTGGCCCGTGTAGATTTTGGCGAAATGTTGACATAACACAAATTATTTAAAGTTGAACCAATTTAGCACAGGCAGTGCTTTTCGCTCTTTATCCAATTATTGGAGGTGTGGATTACCCATTCTGAAAAAAAAACAGCATTGAGTTAGCTATTGCAATTCCTCATAACTGTCCGTAAAACATAGAAGGAGCCAAGTGCCGTGCACTGCAGAACAAATGTAACAAGTTAACTCCACTCAGTACTTAACAGCTTTGATGACAGGCGCATCCAGAGCTGATACCCGAATGTTCCAAAGCGCAATTCTTTAAGTTTTTTTTATGTAGCAGGACTAATTCTTGCATACGCCGAGTATTTTTCTTCAAATTTCAAGTAGCCATAAAGGTTCCCTGGAAACTTTGTATTTCTTTGAAGTACATGGTATTGCGTTCACTGAAATTTCCAACTCAAATTTGTAATTATTTATTTCACCAGCAGTATTGCTGACAAATTATTAAAAACAAATGTGGCCCTTTAATTGACTGTGAACAAAAAGAAAAAAAGAAGTACTGTTGTAAGACGATTTCTTATTCTAATTAATAACTCGTTATAATTTCGTTTTGCCAATTTCATCAGAGGAAATAAAAAGAACGTCCGAACAGTTTCAATGACATACATCAATTGAACTGCTTTTATTATATTTAATGAAATTTCCTCTTCCTAACCGGCCGTCTCCCTTTCTTCTTTCTTATTAGCCCAATTTGTTATTTTCTTGGAATCATGGTTTGCTTATAATTATATTTATATGAACTCTAGAACGGAGACTTCCATTAAATATTCCAAAAGGTGATTCTGTGAAATAATTATTTTTATATTAATTTTTTTTTATTATTGTGTGTGAATTTACCTGGTTTTCTAGCTGGATTTAAATTATATTTGAATCCAAAAGGTGGCGCTGATGTTGAGATCATGAAGTTTCCTATGTTGATCTCAATATGTGTTACATTTTTGTTTATATAATTGGCCCGCGCAAAAGGAATTTTGGCTACCCTTATAATGTTGATTAAACACAGCGGAAGCATTAGGAAAATAGGAAGGGGTATCGATGCACATTTGTTTTAAAGTTCGGCAAGTCATAATGGGTTAGAAAAAACAGAGTCTGGCAAGGCATTCCACATTCGCGTGGTACGGCTAAAGAAAGAATCTCTGTATTTGACTGTACGTCAGAAGTTGCGCTCAAGGGTTAATTTATGGGCATTCCTAGCAGCGCGAGTATTACGGTTGAATTGTTTTAGGGGAGGAATGTAGAATGTATAGGAATGTAGAAATAACGGTAAAATAACGAAATGCACGAAACATTCCGATGGTGACCAAGAGATGTAAATGTTTCTGTTATTGTTCTTTCTTTATTGCTCTTTTTTGTATTCTGTCTAAGAAACTCAAGTGTGTTATTACAGCACCTGCCCAAATATGGGTATTATACTCAAGTTTTGGACAAATATAGATACGCTTTATAGAACGTTACCAGATCAGAAGAGGTGAACAATTTTTTGCATCTTCGAAGAAAACCTAGATACCTGGCAGCATTTTTAGCGACGTCGAATATGTGGTCGTTCCACAGAAGATGGTCTGTAATGCACATACCGAGAACTGATAGGTGTTCTGTTTCTTCGATACATGTGCCACTCATCGATAGTGGCATTGGGGGTATAATTCAGAATCAGAATTTAATGAACTAATCATACGCTGCCGTTGCAGTTCCACATCCGAAGCACATGGATGAGAGTTTGGACACGAATACAAAAACCTAATAATCAAATAATTAAAGCCATCGATTTCTCAATTTGTATTTATAATCTTTTTTATGCGATAACCAATTCTTACTGCTTTAACAAAAAGCAATTCATTTGTGTGCGTTCATTTGTTATATTTATTGTTTCATTCTAAGTTCCACGAAGTTTCTATAGCCGAATAAGAATAATTTATAATTTTTGTAATTCCTTGGAAACGTTTCTTTAAAGGCTTATTATGTGCAATTTTGAAAATTCCACAAATTTTCAAAATTCTAACAGATATCCATTAATAAGGCACATATAAAATGCCTAGAACATAATATTTTGTTAAATGCAATTATTGTACTTCTTTTCTTATCAAGTTTTTATCAATATTTCAAAATATATTTCTTGTTTGTTTATTACTTTTAACAGTTAAATATTAATTAATATATTATATCTTATCGGATAACTATCAGTGAGACATTTCAAAATATGCGATTAAAACTCGTCAAAACACTTATATGATAATCTTAACGATATACACTTGCACATATATCTATACTTATCGATGTTTTGTAAGGTAAATCAGTTCTTAATATAGGGTTGCCGTCTAGAGCTTGTACACAATAAGCACAAATTAATATAAAGCTAAAATTCGTCATGCATATATAAGTATATACATGTACTTTACAATCTAATATTTGAATTCGACATTTAAAATAAAACTCCAGCTACTAAAATCCACGTTGCCACATTATTACAATTAAAGCAGATTTACTTCAAATAATAAAGTACTTTCTATTTCACTCTGCAACAAAATTGCTATACTACTAATTTTTTAAATCTTTATCTTATTTTTAATTAAAATTCATAAGAACTGTTTGATTCTAATTTGATTTAAAACTTTTTATTTTTTTTTTTTTATTAATTTGGAAACTGAAATTCAGCACAATAAGAGAAATGGGAAGACAAAAATTATAAGTTATAATAAAAAAAAAATCCTTAAAACGAATATTATTATATATTATATATTATACAAAAATTATATAAAAAAAAAAAAAATAACCAACTGGATAGACTTTGTCCTGTTTAAATATCAATCGGCTTCTTTTTCCTCGTTAGTAGATTTTTTGAAGGCTGAATCGAAGTTTCTTCCTTTGAAAAAGTAGGACCTTTTTGATATTCGCCACTAAAATAGTAATCCAAATTAGGCAAGCATACTTGAGGACGAGATAGATCAGCTACGTTTTCATCAGGAGTTAAGTCCTCCTGCTCAGGCTGTTTCTCTTCCTTAGAAGCGGGTGGACCAATTGTAGAGATAAGCTAAATCTCTTAAGCATAGCGAACCATGTTTGTTGAATTAGAATCGCTTAGTTAAATTCACTCCAAGATGTTTTGGTGTTTGTCTTTTATCACAGTACCTTGCACCTTGATTCTTGATATTAGTGTTATCATTAACATGATGCAAAACCTCTTTGATTTGAGTTTGAAGCAATAGTACACTGCTCCACACCCTTGTCAGTGCGGCGCCGGTGTAAACGAAGTTGCTTATGTTATCATCGGCATTCCTCGTTCTCATAGATGAGATGTTGGTGGGCCTAGTAAGCTGTTGAAAAGTATAGGGCCTAACTTAGAGCCTTGTGGAACTCCAACGCTGATTTTTGTTCTTGTCGAAAATTCCTTGCTAATCTTGTGCATACAAAATCTATGAGTTAAAATATGTCTGGTTATTCTTACAAAGGTTCCGATGGTCTTAGACTTCACAGTTTAAATGCAAGTCCTTTCATTCTTTCTACAATTAAAGAAAGGATGGATGGTGAAGTATCATATACAGAATTCAGGTAAGAATTGTTTTACTTGGCAAAATGTTAAATGCTTCATTAAAAGCTCCTCCATTATTTTGCTGACATAGAAGAAATTGGCCACTATGTCTCGACACTCGCCCGTTTGGTTTTTTTCGGCGCGGCTACCATTTCGGTGTTTCGGAGATGTAGCTGTTGTCAGGCATTTGTTGAAAAACTGGAAGATGGCGTGATTTAATATTTTTTCGATGACTCGGCCACATATTTCGGCCGAAACGGCCTCTATTTCGCCTTCAATGTTGGCTCTGAGCTCTTTCAACGTCGCGTCGTCAGCTTGTTGGCATAAACCAAAGACTTAACGCAGCTCCAAGGAAACTAGTCTAGAGGCGTTAAATCTCACGAACGAGGCGGCCAATCGACTGGCCCATTTCTTGAGATAACACGCTCATCAAACTTACTCTTCAATAAATCGATTGTGAGGTGTACTGTGTGGCTTGTGGCACCATCCTGTTGAAACCACTTGTTGTTCAGGTTCATATCTTCCAATTAGGGCCAAAAATAATCGGTAATCATAGCGCGATAACCGTGGCCATTCACAGTAACATAACGATAGTTATGGTCGAAGAAAAAATATGGCCCAATAACGCCGCCGGCATGCAAACCACACCAAACAGTTATTTTTTGAGAATGAAGCAAATACGGATTTTCACCCGCCTAATAACGCATATTTTGCTTATTGACGAACCCATTGAGCCAAAAATGAGTTTCGTCACTGAAGATACAATTCAACAATTCAACGCTCTTAAAGTTGCTGTCACCGACTCCGAATTTCGTTCAAAAATGTTTATAATTTGCAGACGTTGCTTGCTCGTATACTTTACCATGATAAAAATGTTGAGTTTACTGAAAAAATTGACAATGACAATTCGATGATTAGTGAAAGGGTCCTTTCACAAATTAAATTCAAAGTTGTCAAGTCCCTATTGGAAAACCCGATATATCCTCATTTTTGGTTGGGCCTGGCAAACCGAAAACGCTGCTATCTTGCTATATGTTTTCCGAACTCAGCAGTAGTAGGTACTTTTCTGGTAATTCGCCAGTTTAGATTATTTTCTTATAGTCGGACCCTCCGGGAGCCATTTGAGGGTAACTTCATTTAAATAAAAAAACAAGAGCAAACTCTTAACGCCGTAATGTAAAAAAATATTCAATAGAAAAACACTTTTCCTCACTTTCACAAGAAACCTACACATGCCCAATGTCAACATTGAAGAAGAAAAAAATCAAACAAATAACATTCCAACAACTTGAATCTAGCTTCTTTTAATAGCCTAGCTACCTACCAAATCATTAGAGCCGCTCCCGATCTGAAATACGAACCATCTTCATTAACCTTCATATCTTACTTTCTCTCTTTAAAAAGCAAAAGAAAGAAAAAACCAGGTGAGCCCATGCGTTGACAAAGGAAGTTATAAAAAAAAAAATATTAAAATATTATAATATTATAAAAATGAAGATTGAAGCAAAAATGTCGGAGAAATTGCCCATAAAAGTAACCTTCTTCCATAAAAAAGTTGAAAAAAATCCACAAATGCGTCCCATACCAAATAGGTATAAGGTATCACAATGGAGCATCAACAAGTTTAGACTTCATCATCAAGAGTGGCTCACCTAATTCGATGGAAGAAAAAAAGAACTGGTTGGCCACAAATGTCACCTGTCCTGCGGTTGCCAGTGGAATTTTAAATATCGATCTTTAGCCAAGGCACACAAAGATACACCAGAATCACCATGTCATCACTATGGACCACCAATAAAGACACTTGCGGCATTGTGGGGAGAAAGGTGTCTGTTTGTACAACAAACTGTTCCATCATCCGTTCTGGCGGCCTGGGGATTGTCAATTTTCTCTTCATTTCGCTAATGACCATACTTTTTAGGAAAATCGATTGAGTAATCGCCATTAAGTGCGGTCTTCTGCCATTCCACAGACATCACCATGGATGGCAATGTAAACAGTTTAACGGTTTTCTCATTTCAAGTATTTAGTTACACGTACACCGACAGACCAACCGGCCGACTGACTGACGGGACTTTGACAGTCATTAAGCGATGGCGAGGCGTTTTCCTCTTCTTTTATTATTTCCCGCTTGTTTATGGCTTTTTCCCAAACCCCGATGAGGTGTTGACGTTAATTATGGAAATTTCAATGAAATGAAAATACAAAATCGACTTTTGAAGTTTATTAAGGAAGTCGAAAGCCATTTTGGCCGCAGGGGTGGTTGGACATTGGACATAACTGGTGTTTTCTGCTAGTTCAGCAAAACCGTTTATTAAAACTTGAAAATGTTGTACTGAATCAGGAAAACAGACAAATTATCGACGTGAAAACAGCGAAAGTAACAATTAATTTTGTGTCGATGGTTATATACATATCCACACCTACCCACTTCATTGTATGTGGATGCGGCTTAGCTTTTAAACGAAGGGGCTTAACAAAAAAAGGAGCAAACTATCAATTTCCCGGATCTGGAAAACTGTTTCCTGTGTTATCCTGGTTTTTATTTTTTTTATTGCTATTATAGGTACCTATACGCTGAGCTGATGTTATTTTTTCTGTACGAAGGATTTCCTTTAACCCTTTTAGAGCTTTGAAATGCAATTCATTTCGGACAATTGTAAAATGGCTTTCTAAGCGGTCTTAACAAATTTATTTGGGTCAGGCAATTTCATTAAGTCCTACTAGTATCCCTTTATGGCTTGGCTTTATTTTGCATAAAGGATTAGGATATAATATGGTTGTTGTCTGTTGGCTTTATTGGATGTTTAGTTCGGCAAAGTAAATTGAACCATTCATCAGTGATTTTTTGTGACTATCTTTTGAAAAAGAAGATTTATATATTCAAAAAAAAAAAAGGATATTAAATTAGGGGTAGTGTAAACAGTATCCAAAATTCAAATTAAATTTCTCTTTTTTTTTGGAGATTCGCATACTTGAAAAGTTAGAAGTTTATTATCTATAGTTTCGGTCAAGACAAAAACTGTTACTAAGAAGATGTCAATTTTTGTCAATTTCTGCAAATAAAAAAAACTCTTAAAACATTGCAAGAGGCAAAGTCGGGGTTCCTAATATAACAAACACACAAATCTGGCAAATTGGCCATATATGTTCTTTAATAAAAAGAACTATGTCATATAAAAATTCCAGATATACTAAAATGGTTTGATTTTTTTGATTAAAATTGGCAAGAGATTGCCAATGCCTAAACTGTCTGTCAATTTATATTTATATTGCTCAAGACATATATAACATTATGACAAAAAATAAACCCTTCTTAAATGATTTTAATATTAGTGATTTACCCCTCACAAACACTGAACCAAAAACGGTGGTCATATTGATAATTTTGTACATCGAATTGATGAAAAAAGTTGTTATTTTTCAACCAACGTCCGCGGTTATCAAAATGAAAATTTGCGATCATCAATTTTGAAGTGAAAAACTGTTGTCATTATATGGACAACCTCGATCATCGTATTGACTACCGCGATAATATTGACAATTGTGATCAACGTATTGACAACTGCAAATATCATATTGACAACCGCGATTGTCGCGTTAATCACCGAGATTGCCAAAGCTATAATTGCGGTTGTCGCAGTTTTCAATACGATAATCACTGTTGTCAAAACGATGATCGCAGTTATCAACACGATGATTGTGATTGTCAATACGATGATCACAGTTCTCGATACGATAATTGCGGCTGTCAGTACGATAATCAGGTTTGTCAATACTATGATCTCAATTGTCATATTAACAACCACGATTATCATATCGACAATCACGATTTTCATATTGAGAACGGCGATTTTCAATTTGATGACTTTAATACCTATTAAAATTGAAAACCACTTGCAACAATCAAAAGTTGAACTAAATACTTATTTTTTAACATTTTAATTGAACCAATAAATCAAGTAGCGAGAATAACTTTTGCTGAACAGGTTTCTTTATGTTATGCTGAATAGTTTCCCCACGATTTTTAAGGAATTTATTGTGATCCTCCACATGTTGAATGCTTTCTCCCTATAAGAGAAAAGACATCTGTGAGTCCCTGATTGTGTACTTCGAAAAGTAGTTGTTTTTGTTATTATTCCTTTTTCTTCGTTTTTAATAATTACTTACCTCTTTAACTCGATACACTATTAATTACACCACGACGTCACTTCTTGAACTTTTTCAAATCGTATGAAGCCCTTTACTTGAAATAATTGTTAAAAACAGGATAAGATTTAATTTTTTTTAATTTTTCTTTTTACTCATAATTATGTTTTTGATCTTCATATTGATGATCGTTATTGTAAATACAACAACCGCAGAGAAGCGATCATCATATTGACAATCGGAGTTGTTATGAAAACTTTTATAACGGAACTATTTTTGTCTTAAGGTCTACCGATTTTCTTTGGTCTCATATTTTGTCTTGGCTTTTTGACAATCGCTATTGTTAATAAGACAACTTCTAAACAGGCGATCATCAAATTGACAGTCGCGATTGTCCGTATGATAACCGCAAAGAAGCGATTATCAATCAATGTTGTTTATACGAAAACTTGTATAACGAGTTTTTTTTGCATTTAGATTTACGGTTTTTCTTTTTTGTTTTGATGATACGACAATTTCTAAAAATACGATCACTATATTGACAATAACAATCATTATATTGACAATCGCAAATTGATAACCAAAAATGACGTTCACGATCATCAAATTCGAAAAACAAGGTATCATATTGATGATTTAATACTCAATACGTCAAATTTCTTATTTGTTTTTGTATGCGCCAGAAGGTGAGAAATCTTCATGGTTTCGTACTAAAATAGTCTTATCAACTTGTTTATCGACGGGCCCTACAAATACACCATTATCAAGAGGATTAACGTTAAATTATGCTAAGTCGAATTGTCTCGCTCTTCTCATCCCGCGGCTAAGGTTTGTCTCTTCCTTTTTGAAACTTGATACCAAATTTTGGTATTTTTTCTTCGACAGTTTTTGCGCGCAAGTCTCTTTTAATCGCTGTTTCGTATGAATTATAGATCATTTACCATTGGTTTGGAGGCTTTGTTTAGTACTATTTCAAATGTGTATTCCGTCCGTACATACTGATTTGAGCACTTGCTTCCAGATAAGGAGCCTGTTTCAGTTTATTAGATTTGAGCATTTCCTATTATGCTAGCTCAATTATTGTAATCTAATATCGAGTTCTTGTCATTCCTTTTTAACCGGTGTCTTTATATTGCTTTACCATCTAGAGTCATGCCTAGATTATTTAGTTTGTAAGCAAATAGTTTTAATATAGAGTCAATAAAGATGAGCAGATTAATAACAATTTAAAATTTACTGTATGTTTTTCTAGATAGCTTCTTAAATGACTTTTTATTCAATCATCTTTGTCTTATAGTTTGAATGGATTTTGCAAAGAAATTTCAAGCAAAATTGTTTGATGGCAATCTGCTAGTTCTATTGTTTGTTAGATGTGGTGTGATTTTCTTTATAAGTAGGGTCAGCAAAACTGGTAAGTGATCAGTAGGAAGCTTGCCGCCATCTTGACTTTTTATTTAATGCCTTTGCGATGAAAACGTCAAATATCTCGAGTTTTAGCTGGACCTGTAAGATAGAAAATTGATTTTCCTGTCGAGAAAAAGTCAAGACAGAATATGCAAACAAGGTCTAAGAAGTTAACTTTCTCTTGTTGATATGCATCTTGATTCATAAAAATAATTTTTCAAATTAAAATCACCGACTTTAATGAAATTGGAATGGAGATCTTCAAAAATATTTAAAAAATCAGTTTTATCTATCTTGCTTCTGGGAAGGCAAATTATTGATGAAATGCTATAGATTAACAGTCTATATTTTATATTGACTGCACAGTACAGAAATATACATTGTCTCAAGTTCGATTGTTAACTCTAGGGAATAATTGATATGTTATCTTATAAATAGAGAAAATCAACTACTTGCTGAACCTGTAATGCATTCGTTAGAACAAATATCTACATGAATAAGAAATTCGGAAAAAAATGCTGCAATGTCCCAATGGCAGTAAATATGTTTGGTAATTTGTGACAAAACGTTCGAAATTCTTCGTTGTCATTGGGTTATGCTCATCTTCAACGATACTTCTGCTGCCACTTCTTGCAAATAGTTTTGCTTGATGCACAATTCCTGACAAACTTAACGCTTAATATATACATATCCACTGGCTCGGACAATATCCCCGATGTTGTTCTTGAGAGGTGTTCTTCAATGCTGGCAAAATCTCTGCGTAAGCTTTTCCATCGGTCCTCTTCCTCTGGGCTGATTCCGATATGATTGAAAACAGCATTTTCCAGCCTGTTCCTAAAAAAAGGGAATCTTCTTCACCCCTAAACTTTTATGGCTCTTCTTTCCAGGGACACTCTATATTAATGTTCAGCTTAAGAAATATCTGGAAAATCGAAAGCTTCTTAATGACCGTATTGCTTTTGTAGGAAAGATCCACTGGTGATCTGATGATATATCTCACCGAAAAATGGAAGTTATCTTTCTTTTGCTGAGATATTATTGCGCTCGATATTCGAAAGACATTTGATAAAATTTAACACCTTTGGCAAGCCCTTTTATCGGACTCAATGAAGCTCTTCTTTGTTGGATTCAAACCTTTCGAACCGCTTAATTTAATTTGTGTTGCACAGGTCAAGTCAGAAATTTAAAAAATAAATACTGGTGTGCTTCAAGGCTCTGTCTTGTCCCCGACACTATTTTTAATGTTCAGTAAAGACATCTTGTCCGAAGCAATTATTGGGTATAAAAAACATAGTGTGTATTTGACCAAATTGTGATTGTAACTCCCATAATTGGTCAGGTACTTCTATAACAAACTTGATTTTTGTCAATCCAAAAAAGCTTTAAAATTAATAACAGAAAAATTACTGATTCAATTGAATTTCTCGTGAACCGCCGTAATGTAACGTGACTTTCATTTTTTCCATCGTTATTTTCACATTGTATTCCTCCCCTGAAAGAATTTTACCGTAATACTTGCACTGGAAGGAATACACATCAGGTAACCCTTGAGCCCAACACCAGACGTTCTGCTAAGTACAGAGATTCTATCCTTAGTCGCAACACACGAATGGAGAATGCTCTGCCTGGCGACATTGTGGACAATCCAAGTTGGAACGTGTTTCCTCGTTTGACAGCTAATACGGATCCAGATCCGTATTCCAGCTCCGTTTTTCCATTTTGTTCACACAGTAATTTTTATACCTACCAATGTACTTTTAGAAAGGAGAATGCAGTAGGTGATGGGGATGTCGAGTTAGGCGACGTCATCAAATTTAAATTTCAACAAAAAGGCAAAACCTGACGTTAAAATTCTTCTATATATACTTTAATATTAAGTATGTTTTACAAAGCACCTTATGGATACCTACTCTTCAAAATGCTAACCACACACTATGATTTTATCAAAGTTTTCGCTTGGAAAAGATTTAACGTCAAACATAAGAGTTCTCTTCTTTTTAGCGGAAATAATATGCTGCTGGTATACCTTCCTAGCTTCAGAACATGGACGAGGCCAACAAGGTGTAAGGAATTCAGCTCCATTAATTTGCTTTGAATTATTTATAACATTTTCAAGAGCACTTCCCTTGAAAACCTCAAGTAGAAAAGGTTAACTTTTCAAAAAGGAACATTTCAGATTAGTGGAATTTTCACGAGGAATGTCTTGGATGGCAGAGGAACCCTAATTTTAAAGTTTTGCCGGAAAGATATACATATATGGACGATGTGTTGATATAAGCTGATGTAAGCGATAAATTCTGCAAGAGGAATTTCAAGAGTTATTTTAATCAATTTATCACAAAAGAAGAGTTGGAACCTATGTGATGAAATAAGTTATCATGGCTGTTATGAATTTTGGGTAAGGAAGTTTGTTGTTTTTCGCTTGGCAGTTTTTCTCCAAGCAGGGATAATCCTGTTGGAGCAAAAAAAAAACTCCAAAAAGCTTGGTCTCCATATAATTATTTTTTTCTAATTTTGTTATGGTTTGATAGTCTGCCAAATTCTTGTTTTTATTCATCCGATGATGCCAAATCACCTGACAATCTAGGCTTTTAAGGTCCATTCACCAACTTCTCTAATAACTGCACGTAAAAAAAACATCCCTTAAAGTTTGTGGGAGAGCGCGAGGCAGTCGATTCCTCTTCGTGCACCAGAGTTGGGTTTGAACCTAAAACTGGTTCAAGATCAAGTTGACCTCGGTCAGGCTATTGACCACAGAGAACCCAGTTTTTTCGTTGATTTAGCTTAGCGCATTTTGGAGGAGGGTTCCACATTTTTTCCAAAAAATGATATTCTTCTTCCAAACACAGCCAGATAATTTTCATCCGCCTGGGCAGGTATCCCTGCTTTTGCACCACATATCAGGGCCGGGATGATGAGTATTTTGTTTGGTTTGTAGTGGTTTGTGCATTTCGCTATAGGCAATGACACATTTTTACTTGCGATTATAGGGACTGTAAGGCTAAAAATAACGGTACTTGCCATAAGACCGTTTAGGAAAAGCTTATTTATCTCGAAAACGGCTCCAACGATTTTGATGAATTTTTTTGAGAATTTTTTGTTGGTATTGGTTATCATTTGGTTAGAACCAAATATAAGGGAAAAGTCTATTAACGGGACCTTTCATATAACGGTTTTTTTAATATTTTGCTTGCTCGGTAACGCCTCTATGGATTTCTGTCAAATTTTATATTTGAGAAGATCTAAGTAGCCAAATTAATTCTGCATATCAAAATTTTGAATAACTTTGTTTTTTCTGTTAAAAATTAATTTTTGAAATTTATTTTTGAAAAATAAATATTTTTAAAACTAACCAAAAAAAATAATTTTAAATTTTATAATCACACGTATACTAATAAACTCTAAAAAACTACATACCAAAATTAAAAAAAAATTCAAAAAACTAAAAATAAAAAACAGGATTTTATCAAAATCCGTCCTACAATTTTCGAAATACTTTTTTCATAAATTCTTTGTTATTTAGGACGTTTGATGGCGTACCTCATTTTTACTAAAAACCGAAAGTATGGTGGTTTTGATAGTTCTTATAAGTTCAAACTGTGTTATTTGTTTTTGTCAAAGATCTTGCCGTCCAATGTTATTAGGCACTTACGTGCGACCCAGTCGTGCCCATTTTTTATCTTTATTTCAATTTTTCAAAATTCACTTATCAATTAAAAAGAGCAAAACATTATTAAGTCATTAATTTGTGCAAAACAATGACAGTGGCACATTCTTTTCAAAATCGGAACTGCGCCTGATAAATGTTTATGGTAAGGAATATAAATTCATTTCTAATTGTGACTTAGTGATCCAAACAGGTAAAAATGCCATGGAACAACAAAGTTAAAAACTCAATTAATTCCAATCACCTTAGCCCACAATTCACACCTTCTTCATGCTAATACCTAAGCAGAGAGCGGTATTTATTACCACTTTACTGACCCGACATGAAAAATAATTGAATCACCTTGCAATACTGTTAAATGCGCCAGTACATTATGTCCAGCACAAAACACTCGTTATGGTTCACCGCGCAATAACTCGAACGAACGAAAGTTGCCATTCTAGAATCTTTATCTTTGGACACAAAAAAAGAATAAAAACGCATAGAACAACAACAACAACAACACAATATTCTCGATCGGAATTGAGTTCATGGTTCTTGTTTGGATTGCGAAACGCAGTTACTACAAGTTAACCAACGTTCAACTAGTTTGACCTCAGTTTGAATGTTTACTTTCAACTCAAACAGCAGTGCCACAGAACTTCGAATATTTTCCAATATTTTCCGAAACACAGTAGCAGAACTTACGTTGCAGTGGCATACTACACACTCGCTTAAAGGTAAAAAGAGTTTGACTTCTAGTTGAGGAACTCCTCATCCGATACTGGTTTTTGCTTTTGTGTTCCATAATGAGCGCATATAGGAGCACCTAGATCTTTGGAACGTCGTCGTTGTCGTTATCGTTCTAATTGTGCTTCCATCGTGAGCAATTAAAAGCATAAAATGTATCCAACATAACCTCAAGGGGGGCTCCCTAACGATTGCTGGAGCTGATGTTGCTACCTACGTAACTATTTGTTTCTTTTATGGATCTGCTGTCGCGCAACTAACTGGATTTTCTACTTAGATGACCTAATTCCTTGTTTGATTCTACTTTAGATTTGCTTTTTGTTTTTGCAAAAAATGCATAAAAAGTGAAATAATAATAAATTGATGTGGATTTGTAAGAGGTGCTTCGGAATGGGAAGCCCATAGATGGAGGCTTGGAACGGTTGCAGTATTGATGTCAAATATATTTTGATAAATTACTGAAAGTAATGGAGGAATTGCCTATCGTGTTCAGGGATTAAAGTTTGGATTTTGTTTGATAAATGAAGGCGGAGTGATCAATGGGTTTGAGGAATGGATGTCATTGCAAATGGATTATCCGGAAGATATGAGATGGAATCTTGAAGTTCACAAGGATGTAGCAGTAGGCAAGGAAGTATTTTATCGCGAAATAAACTCTTATTAATGGATGCTTTGTTTGATGGGAAATAAAGCTTTTCTAATATCAATCCAAGTTTTCAAAAAGAGTGTTAATGACAGGAGCTGTTTGTTTTGAACTTTTGCTGGCACAAAAATGCAAATACGAAAGCGTGAATTAAAATGTGATGTTTTCTTGTTGTAATAGAACAAAAATTGAAAACTTATAATCGAATTCAAAAGTTAGTAAATGGTATTTAAAACAGCCTATTATATTGACAGAAAACTAAGGGAACAAAATCCACGAAGTCACTTACAATCATATAAAGCAAGACTTTCCAAAATGTCTTTTGGTATACAAATAAAATCAAAAATTGCAAGAAAATAAAAGCTACTAAAATTTCTGTTCGGTAAGAGAAACTTTAAGGTTGTACACTATAACTTTTGATCCTTATTTTCATCGCAGTAGAGAATCAGGTGAATCAATTTGAGTCTTATGACCGACTAATTCAGTTTAATTATTAATGTCATTGTTGATCAATGGCCGTTTCAAGAAATATATAACGTCGCATTTAACTGATCGTCGCATCTTCGTGACTTTTTTTTTGTTTCGAAGATGGAACAAAATTAATTTTTTGTCGAAATGCCTCCAAAGGAGACTTATTCGAAGATCACGAATCCTGTGAAGAGAAAGTTATTACATAAATACGTTAAGAGTTTTCAGTTTAAAAATAAATATTTAATTGAAAAATTATTATTTAAATTTTGAGGCCTTATTCCGCGGAGTCTTCCCGTATCAGCATTTGATTCATTTCATTTCATTTTAGTTTTATTGAGACATTAATAACTTTTATAATCTATAATTACAATATTAAGATTCATGATAACCGACTTCAATATTTAATCTGGTTAGGCGAAGTTAATAAATAGAATAAATCTTTACAATAAGACATTTATACACATGAGCATTTTTAATTTTAATTATATAATTCTATTTTGTTTTTATTTCATATGTTTGCTCCCGACATATGTTCACTTTATGGCTCACATGGCCAAAATTAAATGTATGACTAGACAACTTATAAACTAAAAATATAAATACCAACTGGTCTTATTGAAAACAAGATATATAATAATTTAGGAGCATCAGCGAAATACATTAACATCTACTTAGTTAGGTATATAATTATTTTTATATAATAACAAGAAGAATGTCTTATTTAAATTTAGCTGAGCTATAAGTTATATAAGATTTCAAAAAGGAAAACAAAAGTCTTTTTGTATTTGGTTAATTTTGAGTTCATTTGAAATCATTATCCTCTAAGAGCAGGTAAAGTAGCCCTTTCGTAAAATGGTAGTTTTAGGTTAGAATTGTGAGTTGTTTCAAATAGTGATTGTAATCTTGGGTTCAATATATTGACAGGAGATAAGTAAAAATGGCTATCTAGCACACTTTCGTTTATATTTCTGTCCCAAATATCTTTTATAATAGGGTTGGGATGATTGGCAAAAGATTGTAATTTGTTTTTCAATAGGCTTACCATATATACAAAAAGAGGTTCAATATTATTTTCTCTATATATTGTTGAGTTTGAATACCATTTTTTATTCGACCTCCGGTATTTTCCGCAACAAAATCTTAAAAGTTTTCGTTCAAAGTTTTCCAACTCATTTGTTACTGTTGGTGAAATACTAAACCAACAACCAAATCCATAAGTAATTATAGGCCTTATGAGAGTTTTATAAATAAGTAGTTTTGTTTTCTTTGAAGTGAATCGCGATGATAGAAGTTGTTTTAGCAGACCCGAAGTTATTTTGGCTTTATTAAGCACTTCCCTGGCATGTTTGTTAAATTTAAATTTATTATTGTAGCGTTATTATTGTGGGATCGGGACATTATCGATTTCTAGTGAGAGCGTTTTACTCTCCTTAACTGCTTTACGATGTCCTTTTCCATAAACGTTTCTAAAACATGTTATGATACTTTTCTCTGCGTTTAAAACTAATCTCAAGACCTAAGATACGATGTTAATGTGGGCACGAAATGTTTTAGTTTGCTAAGTGCTTCAGTGGGCCTAACTGCGCTTGTTAATATCTTAGTATCATCTGCATATAAAAAGGCTTCAGGCTCATTTTCTTGGCCGTTTGTAGGAAAATCATAGAGATATACGTTGAAAAGTTTTGGACCAAGTAAGGATCCCTGAGCAACACTCATAGAGATTGAGAACTCATCTGAGTCTTCAGAAGCAATAGAAACCGTTCCTGTCCTAGAACTCAAAAAACTCATAATCATTCGAATAAAAGCCTCAGAGAATTCCAGCGTAATGAGTTTAAAAATCAGTCCATTGTGCCATATAGAGTCAAAAGCGGCCTGCAAATCTAAATCAAGGACAACAGATCACTTTTTTTTTCTAAGGTTTTGAACGATTCTATCATTTAGCACCAATAAAGAGTGTTCGGTCGAATGATTTTTCCTGAAGCCGAATTGCTTATTCGGAATTATATTTTTTTCATCACAGAAACTGTCTAGGTACTCAGCCAAAACTTTTTCAAATAGCTTCCCAACGTTAGATAATAAAGATATAGGACGAAAGTCTCTAATTTGTTTCGCATTCTTCTTTTTTGATATAGGAATAAGTTTCGATATTTTCCATATTGAAGGATAGTACCCATTATTTATGCAATGGTTGAAAATACAAGAGAGTGTTACATCAAGCGTATAAGGGCATTTTCGCAAAATATAATTAGACATTTTACCTACACCATGCGATTTCTTGTTGTTAAGGATTCTATGGGCATTTACTTTATCTGGGGATGTAAAAGGGAGAGGTAAATTATCTGAAGTGATGTGAGGTAATTGAAAAGTGGTCAAGTATCAGCGTGGCAACGTGGCCGACATATTAAAACTCAATTCAATGAACGAACCCCCTGGCTAAGTGTGCCCTTTATATCTCTTAATCTATATATCTCTACATCTCTAAACCTCTATTTCTCTATATTTTTTTTTTTTTTTTTTTTTTTTTTATTGGCGCGACAGCTCCTTAAGTAGCCAAGGCCTAGTGACTTATACTCTCAACCATTCCTGTGTGTGTGTTGTTAATCTGCAAGAATGGAAGGGACCTACAGTTTACCGCCGAGTCCAAACGGCTACATGAGATGCACTTTTTCTAGACAAATTTTACTCTTGGGGGTTTTGTCATTTCCTCACAAGAGGCAATACCCCGGAAAAAAGGTGGCTATGAGCTGGATTCGAACCCAGGCTCATTCGCTTAGCAGTCCGACACACTAACCACTAAGCCACGGAGCACTACCTTTATATAATTATACCTCCCTAACTCCATATTTCTTTATGGTATAGTTAATCCTGTATCCGTCAACTAAACTTCACAAATTCGTGCAGTTGTTAAGGCATAGAAGCATATGAACAAAACTTAAATCAATACTGTATTTCACATTTAAGCCTCTCGCAAAGGAGCCGAGGATAAAAAGTAGCCTATGTCTCAATCCAGCGCATTATCCATCTACTTACCAAATTTCATCCAAGTCCGTTAAGCCGTTGAGGCCTGATTGGGGAACAAACATCTTAATATACTAACATTCATGTTTATGTATAATAAAGGCTGTTTTTTTAGAGGTAGAGAACTTTGAAATGGTAGAAAACAAATTTTGATTTTTACTTGCGTCTAAAAAAGTTAGTGGCAAAAAATGTCTGTCTGTCTATCTGTCAATATGTATAACGAGCTGCAGCCTAAACGGCTTAAGCGATTATCTTCAAATTTAGTGTGTGTGATTCTTTTCTAAAAAATAACGGTACCTGCCATATGACCGTTTAGGAAAAGCTTTTTTTTTTCGAAAACGGCTCCAACAATTTTGATGAACATTTTTGAGGATTTTGTTGTTGGTATTAGCTACCATATAAAGAGAACCAAATTTTGCGGAAAAGTCTATTAACG
This sequence comes from Platycheirus rosarum, assembly GCA_963971375.1. NCBI lineage: Eukaryota > Metazoa > Arthropoda > Insecta > Diptera > Syrphidae > Platycheirus > Platycheirus rosarum. The sequence continues at coordinate 128,799,357 of OZ020509.1, read as the reverse complement.
GTAACGGCTCAATGGATTTCAATAAAATCTTATATTTGGAAAAATCTAAGTAGCCAAATTAATTCTGCATACCAAAATTTTGAACAATGATTTTGTTCTATTAAATAATTTTTTGAATTTTTTTGTTTGAATATTTTAAATTTTAAAATCTGGTGTAAATTAATTAACTCTTAAAAACTGTATACTGAATTTTCCAAAAAAAAAATTTTAAAGTCGCAAGTACGTGCGACCCAGTCGTGCGCATTGTTTTAAATTTTAATATGATTTCTGGGATATGATGTAGTCTAATCTGGAGCTCGGCCAATGTTGTCCTCCAAGTGGTCACTCGTTTTGGCGTAGACTAGCGACTTCACATATCCCCACAGAAATATCCCAAGCGGCGTTAAATCGCACGATCTTGGAGGCCAATTCACGGATCCTTTTCGTGAAACTATGAGGTTACCAAATGTTTCCTTCAATAAATCAATTGTGGCACGAGCTGTGTGACATGTTGCGCCGTCTTGTTTAAACCACAGCTCCTGCACATCATGGTTGTTCAATTGATGAACGAAAAAGTCAGTAATCATGGCTCTATAGCTCTATAGCTCTATATGAAAATTGGAATCAACGGCAATCTTGTTTTGGGCCCATTCACCGAACCTATGCCTTGCTAGGTGATCCTGTAGCTTCAATTCTTGCATGAGTTAAATTTTGTAAGCACGCAAACCAAGATATTTCCGCAAAATCTTCCATAAAGTGGATGGACATTGGACATGTACACATATCCAATTCCTGTGCACGATGGCAGATAGACTGATTCGGGTCTTCCTTTACGCTACGCTCTACAGCAGCTATGACTTCTTTTGTACGCACTGTACGACATCTTTGTGGATGCGTTTTATCATTTAGAGTGAGCGTGGTGCGAAAACGTTCCAAAGTTAATCGAATTAATTGCTCTGATGGACGATTTGTTGACCGTAAAATGGACGTAGTGCGCCATACGTATATAATTTGCACAATTTGCAAGCGTTGTTTAGGCGTCAGTCTATTCGTGTTGAAATGCCAAACCAAACTAAAAAGAATTCACTTGACAGCTGACTTGGCCGCCAGTTAAAATAGTGTTGCCAATTTAAAGTTATATACCTCTAAAAAAACACAATTTATAATGTATTACCAATAAATTGCTTAACTCGACACACCATATTACGGTTACGGTTTTTTAAACAACTATTTTTCTAAGTATATGTACATATGTATTAAAAAAAAAAATATCAAGAATGCAAAATTAAACACCACTTTGACCTGCATTTCGTATTTATAAATAACTAGCTGACCCACCCGGTGTTGCTCGAATGAACCATCCATTTTTCTGGACCCCGAAAACAATATCAAATATTGGGTTCAACAGTTCAAAAACACACCAACGTTATCGAGTTAATATAAAATATAGTATAACAATATCAGCTATCTGCCTGTGAAAGTCCCGTATCTATCCATAAATAAGAATTTTGAACTGAACTAAAAAAAGAAACGTGCGCCCCTGTTGAGAATTTTTTTGATTTTTCTTTTTTCTGAACCTTTGCGTAACAATTACGAACAAAGCCGTAGAACAAATTATCCTATTTAGTCCAATCGTTTTCAAATTTTAAGCATCCGAACAAAATACGATCCATTTTTATATCCTAATTATCCACTAATAAAGGGTCCGCCAAATAACTTCTTTTTTTTTTTTGAAAATGCTTCATCAACATCGAGTGTAGCTTGAGCTGTGTGGCACGTAGCACCGTCCTGTTGAAACTAAATGTTGCCAATATCTTCCTCTTCAATTTTTGTGAACAAAAATTCGTTTAACATGGCCCGATAACGATCGCCTGACTGTAACGGCCACTCCTTGCTCATTTTCGAAAAATTGCCCAATTATGCCTCTGGACCAAAATCCGCACCAAACAGTGACTCGTTTTGGGTGTATCGGCTTTTCAATGTATGCGTGCGGGTTTTCTGTGCCCCAAAATGCGACAATTTTACTTTAAACCCGCCAAGATCAAAATGAGCTTCATCTGAAAAGATGATTTTTTTGGAAAAATCGGCATCTTCTCTAAGTCGATCGCAGACAATATTCCCCAGCGTTGTTCAAGCGTATACACAACCATATTTGTTTAGCGGACGGATAAAACTAATTATCTGTCAAATCAGACATGAGCTAAGTGTTACGATTCACGAAATAAGCATTAGTTGAAAAAAAAAACGTTAGATGGCGGACCCGTTATTATAAATTTGAAAAGTTGAATGTTTGGATATTTGTTTCACAATCACGCTTCAAGAACTAGATGGATTTGGATGAAATTTGACACGTAGATAAATGAGTGGCTGGATTAAAAAATAGACTACTTTGTATCTTGGAAAATGTATGACCTAAAAGGTGGTGTGGAAGAAAGTACACATATTTGGAATCTCAACGAAACTTTTAAGTGCTATAACTTATTTAAAACGGTTACTTTTATAAATAAACTTTCAAGGATGTTTTTGAACAAAACTATTTCAGTTATGTGAGATTTTAGGAAGTCTTATAAATAATTTTAGTAGAAAGCACCATTAAAAGTAAATTGCACGACTGGATCGCACGTATTTGCTCATATGTGCGGTCACATTGTAGAATAAAATTAAAGTGAACATCAACGCATTAATTAGATTTTTGTGACTTTTGATTGTTCGAATAAAGAACGTTAAATTGTGTTCGGTAAAATAATTTAAACGCCATTTTATTTCTTTAGGAAATGTAAAAAAGTGTGAATCGTAGGAGAAAAATAATTAAAGAATACAAACTTAAGCACAAAAATAATGTACATTTAAAAACAAAATTTAAAAAAAAATCAATTACCCGTTTTCAAAATATTGATTTTTCAAAAAATAAAAATTAAAAAAATTTATAAAAATACAAAAAAAAAGTTTTCGAAAAAAAATTAATGCAAAATTACTTAAGCTGCCTACATCTTCTTGAATATCAATTTTAATTGTAATCGGATCAACAGTTTTCAAAAAAGTCGAAGAACAAAAAACCAGTCCTATGGGAGGTACTGTTTTTGGCTCACCATATTAAATTTTTTTTTTCACTAAAATATAATGTATACCTACAGTAGTAGGTATGATTTCTTATAAGAATTCTGCAAAAAATGCATACATATGTAAGGTAAGGTAAAAGTTTGTAAAACTGTTGTTGAAATAAAAGCGAAAAGCCCATTCGGTCCATGACGACCTAACGTCCATGGGAACGTTTGAGATCTTTCTTAGATTGTAAACCACATCAAAACTAACCTGTATACCAAAAATTAGCCTATAACTATTTTTCTTTGACAATTTTTTTGTTTATTCTAACTGGTCAGAGCTCGCAAAAGCCATGCTAAACTGATGTTTTAAAAAGTACTCCAACCAAAATAGAACAAATAAATTTCATTTTTTTTTTTTTAAGTATTTGTTTATGATACATAATTTTTGGAAAAAATGTTATCTTTTGCAAATTTCCCTTCAATTGTTTGCTATCTCTAACTAATTTATTATTCTCTTTAGATTCGTTCAATGAATGTATGCAATTTATATTTCAGAATTATTCGAATCAATTGATTAATTAAAAAATTAAATATTCATATATTTTAGAAAAGAAAACAGTATTCAATTAATTGTATTTTTTTTTTTTCAATTAAAAACAGGTTGTCAATTCATTATATTGTTCATTTCATCTAATTGCAAAAATGTTTGTTGGTTATTTTTAAATCGTGTTTATCAAACCTAATGGAACACCTTGTTATTGAATAAAATAATCTAATCTATTCAGATAAAGATACAAAGCAAAACAAAAATCCATGTCAGTAAAGAATAATTTATTTATGACTTGATATTTGTTTGGAAAAAATAAAAACAATTTCGAAGATACATACACAGCACACCTGTTGGAGCTTCTCAGATGGTCATTTGTAAAAATCAGTTTGCAATGCACTTGAATAACTGACAACCAAGAGAAGAAAATACAACTCATAATCCATAAGCGGCAAATTTATTCAGAATTTGAAATTCATTAATATATCTCATAGATACATTGTTCAAATGGGACAAATAACACCGATCCGGAAACAAACAAAATTCTTTGTTTACAAAGACGTCAGTTCAAAATGTGTGTATAATAAATAATTTTGGACACTTGTTTCATTCCATCTTTTTCTAATTTGGACTCAAAATAGATTCAAAATTTCCATATACCCAGCGATTTATAATAGCAAGCCGGAGGTCATCAAAAATGGCATCATTTTCATTGCTCGAGTGTATCTATGCACTGGCAATCTGTATCTTTATATGCTAATTTATATTTTCAACTAAATGTAAATGACATTGAGTTCAATTGAGGAAGAACGACCGAACATCCTCACGCAGACAAATACACACATGTGATGGTGAAATTTTAATTGAAAGCATTTAATGAAATTTATGTGAAATAGATCAAACGATTGTGCGGTAATTTTGGTCGCTGAAAAACGACATTTCGAAATTCATATTGAAGGCTGCTAGGCTAGAAGACAAAAGCATTTCTCGAATTAAATCGGTGGTCCTTTGATGATGATTCAATGGTCGCGATGTCCTTTGAATGGCGAGTTTTATTACAATGGAAAGGACAATTTTCACAGCTGCAAACCGATTATCATGCAGTTGGCTTGGCATTGATTCCTGGTACCCGTATGGGCTTTGTCTTTTAATTAAATTTCATGCTTGAAGAATCACATACATGAAGCTGTTGTCTGTTTGCTTTTCAAAAAAAGAAAAAATCGCTCGGTTGTCCTTTTGAATTGGAAATCACACTTTAACACCTTTAAATAAGCAAGTTTTTTAGAGTAGTTAATGTCATTTTAACTCTTTAAATCATTTCTTAATCTAAGCTACTAACTAGGAAGCCGTATGATGATCTCATAACGAGTGTTGAGTGTGGTTTGCTGAAAGGAAGACTTGGGCTAAGGGTCTTGAGCTTCCGCGATGTATCAGAGAGAGTAAACACAATCGATATCAAGGCGAAATTCCACCGTTCCACTTAGCCTTAAAATGTACATATCCCTACAAAAGCGAAAGACGACACTACTAAAGAATGATTCTACGTGCTCCTTGCAAAAACATATGAGTAATGTTCAAAACATGACGTTCATCATAATCATAATCATCGAAGTGAAAACCGGGATTCTTCTATATATTCTAGTTTCTTCCCAACGCAACACCTTCCAGTTTCACACCTCAAAGTAGAGCAAAGCCTGTCAGATTACCTTCTACGTTTTACCATAAAAAGAGCGGCAAAAAACTTTAAGAGCTGGTTTCTCCTCACTCTTACGAGCTAGGTACCCAGCCACCTCCACAATATCTGGTTTTTCGAATGGTAAGGAGATCTGAATGCCTTAATTTCCCTCTTGTTAACGTGCCAGAGTCACGGATTTGCTTTTCCAAGACCAGGCTTAGGAGGATGCAAGCCAGGCCATTCCCTTGTCGGAGTCCAGCAAACCGATGATGACGAATTCTCTCTTTGCCTTATAAGGTTCTATTGGATAGACAACCACGAGATCTGATATGGGTTGCTCTAAGGCAGCGCATGTCAAAAAAAAGATAAGATGTTCTCCAAGATTCACCGAAGAGTTCTCATTCGCTGTTACTGTGCAACTAAGAGGCGTCTTACGACCTTTGACTTAAAATGTCTTGACTTGACCTTGATCCTTGATTTTCTGATAGAGAATAAGATGACGGACCCGAAAATTAATGATTAATTGATGATTCTTTAACCTTGCGGATGATGACGCATGATAGCAGGAGTGACAAAGCGTGATCTAATAAGAAGCAAGAATATCTGCTGAAACCTTCCAATCAAGAATACTACCTATCTTTGAGAAAATATACCAACAGCAACTTACCAATTGGGTACTGCCATAAAGACAGAAGATGCCCCAAGAACCCAGTTAAATAAATTGCACGACTAGATCGCACGTACTTGCTCCTATGTGCGGTCACATTGTAGAATAAAATTTAAGAAAATTAAAGTGAACATCAAAGCATTTATTCGATTTTTAAGACTTTTGATTGTTCGAATAAAGTACGTTAAATTGTATCAGGTGAAATAATTTAAACGCCCTTTTATTTCTTTAGGAAATGTAAAAAGTGTGAATTTTTTTCAAAATTGTAGGAGCCGTTTTTAAATAAAACGGGTTTAATTAACAACTTTTTTTTAAAAAAAATTAAAAAAATAATTCAAGAATACAAACTTAAGCACAAAAATAACGTTTATTTAAAAACAAAATTTTAAAAAAAATTCACTTACCCGTTAACAAAACAGTGATTTTTCAAAAAAAAAAATTAAAACAATTATTTAAAATACAAAAAAAAAATAAGTTTTCGAAAAAAAATAAATGCAAAATTACTAAAGCTACCTACATCTTCTTGAATATCAATTTTGATTGTAATCCGATCACCAGTTTTCGCGAAAGTCGAAGAAAAAAAACCGGTCCTATGGGAGGTACCGTTTTTAGCTCAGTATATTAATTTTTTTTTCCAAAATATAATGCATACCTACTGTAGTACTCTAATTTTTTTTTTAATTCTTGGAGCCGTTTTGGAGAAAAATAAGCTTTTACATAACGGTTATATGACAGGCACCATTAATTTTTTGATTTTCATTTTCAAAGGCCTACTGTTTCATTAGTCTTCTTTGAAAACGACGTTGGTTATTTTCTAATGAAACGCGTTCATCTCTCTTCATCAGTGCTTCCTTAAGGTTCAGTTCAGTGCATAAATTTGTCATATCAACTTATGTGTATCGGCTTTCCATCTTCCTTTACAAGTCCCTGGTTCCACATATATTTGTATCTACCTTCATGTAAGAGATTAACAAAGTCAATCCATAGAACAAAAAATCCCAAAGTCACCATAGCGTGGGTGATAGAAATCCAAACATTATGCCAACAAAAGCCACTAAGTCAGTCAAATCCTCAATAATATTGCCCATGTAGCAGCTTATTTGATTCAGATTGTGTGATTAGAGTCTATCGAACCAAAATCCAGAACTAAAAATCATATATTCCCTCCACTCCTGCCCTGTAAATTGGAATTATTGATATGAAAATTCCATTCGAATCATTCAAGCGGCAAATATTCGATTAAGTTGATCCAATTTTCCACACGCAATTCATATCGTCGTCATAACCGCTATACTATTGACCCTTTTGTTGTCATGGCCACGCAGGGAAAACCAAATGGAAAAAGATGAACAGTCTGCACAATGATTGCGTGCCTGCCTTATAATCACCTTTGTGGAAAACGAAACAAAAAAGAAAAGCCTGACTCTTGTACCATCCGGGGTATAAGTGATTTAACTGCGATATCTACAGAGCACCTTTCCTTTCTCTTGGCTGTAATCTGGGAGTCCAAGATGCAACCAGTCAACCATTCTAATCATTTCTTAACCCCGCATGACCATCACATCTTCTTCTGTCCGTGTTCCACTTCAACAGTTACACGGGAGTATAGGACTGGAACTGGACGCAGATGAAGAGCAGCAGCAGTAAACAAAGCTGAAGTGAATCCCAAGCCCACGACCAAGACTACCACAACCGACAATCCCAGTACCAAGTTAATCGAAGTGTGTCTGTTCGGTTCGAGATAAGAATATAGATCTCTGCGGCTCCTACCCTGCGTCACAACCATAATCTGGAACGCGGGCATGGATTTTTTCTTTGTTGTTCTTGTTCTTGTTTTCTTATCTTCCAAAACCAAACGGAAATATGGTAATTTCGATTATGCGGGGAGCTGGAAACAGCTTTGTTCTATCTCTTACAGGGTGGTCTATACTTACTATTTTGTGTGGGCGGGCAGTGAATGGGCGTTAGTTAAGTGGAATTAAATGTTTGTCTTATGTATGAGCTCCAGCATCAGTCGTTCCAAATGAATTTCAATGCTTCCAACTGGATGGCATAGAGAACGAGCTTTAGGGCTGATTAAGAGATGAAGCTGGAAAAAATCAATTTAGTTGAAAACTTTCAATTTAACTAAAAGCCGGTGTGCATGTCGCTTGATTACAGGAGTTTGAGGGGGGATATGGAGATTGACTTGATTTGTATGGAAATTGATTGATTTTCTGTGTGCAATGTAACGAATGTGCCATGTCCCTATCCATTGGATGTTATAGTGTTTTTTCCTTTTTTACTGATTCAAATTGTTCCTTTGCGATTAGGTTCTGAAAATTGTTTTTTTTTTTTAATAGAAAATGAAATTGAAACAGGAAACAGGATACAGGCAAACTCGCACTTTCAATTTGGTATGTGTCGAAACTTTTTAGTAAAGAATTATTTTTTGCTGGAAGGACTTGCCACTGGCAGAAGAAGTTGCAACATTTTCATTTTATCGGACATTGCTTCAGCTGCGCCACTAAAAAATCAGGATACGTACTTTGTATGATGTCAAAACTTATATTTAGTTTAGTTATGCATTGAAGAATGCACATATTGATTATTTAACTTTAAAATAATATTATCGGGCAAAGAGTACTAAACAGAAAAAAACCTTTCGAACAATTTTTTATAAATTTTTTTTTTGACAGAGTTAATTAAACTCGAAACTATCTTTCCAAACGGTTTCAAGTAAAAAATAGAGTATGCCGTCATATGCCTTTGATAAATAAGCATTAGTTAATGGAAACAGTGTTTCAAAAATTGTAGGACCAGTTTTGATAAAGTCGTATTTTTTATTTTATTTAAAAAAACATATTGGTTTACGATTTATTTATTTTACGAGAGCGTTTTGTTTTTTACAAACAGTACTACAGTGAAATCAGTGCTGACATTTCTCCTGGCAGGAGTCTCCTGTTGTTTTGATCGAAAAAGGCCCATTCTACTGTCTCCTGTGGTCACAACATTTTAAACCCGATTCTCTTGTTATTTTCTTCTTATAAATAATCATTTTTAAAAGAAATATTCCGTGTATTGTAGTTTTTTGATTTTTTTTTAAATTATTTAAGTGTTAAAATTACCTAAGCAACAACGCCCTCTCTGATTTGAATTGCATAACTTTTCTCTGTTTCAAGCACATCCCTGGTTTGTTTTGACGTTTCCACGGGAATTTAACAATTAGGCTGTCTGTCAATTGCGTTAAAATGTTGGCTAAATTTGATCCAATACATTTTGAGAGGTTAAATATTAGCCAGTCGGATAAATGTTGACGTCTTGCATTGCTTGACTCGGTGTAAAAGACGACGATAAATATGAATTTGTTGTTCCTGTCATTCGATCAAGATAAATTTTGTTCTCTAGAAAAAATGTAATACCTATTTGAGAAAAAAGGGCTAATAGTGGGTTAAAAATATCCTTTTGAATCCAATTATATGTAGAAAAAAGCTAAAAGTGTGTCCATTTCGATGCAAACGTCAAAAATTAGCCAGGGGGCTAAATTAAGCCAGCATTTTAACGCATTTGTGGTAGAAATTGTAGCAACTTGTTTTTTGTTTGAACAAAAAAAATAAGTTTTTGCTTTTGAGTCAAATAGCCAGCTGCATTCCTCCCTGAAACAATTCAACCATATAATACTCACAATGCTAAGAATGGCCTTCAGTTTACCCTTCAGCCCATCTTCGGATTCTTTCATTAGTCGCACCGCACGAATGAGTGCGCCTTGCCTGGCGCGGTTTTTTTTCCTCCCATTTTGATATGCAGAATTTCAAAACTTATGTGCATCGACATCTCCTCTTACATCCTTCTCATTTGGCCTAATGCACGCAGGAAGTTTTATCATTTTAAGTGTAGAAAAATAACCTCTTGCGCGTGCTTATTATAAAAAACCCGAATAATTTTGCATTTAAATATTTTCTATAATAATAAGAAAATAATATTTAACTTAAATTTATATTTAAATTTTAATTTTTATGTTTTAATAACAATTGCAATATATATATATTTTAAATTATTTTTTCTTTGTTTAAAACAGTTTTCCAAAACTCGGGTCTAAAATTTTAATAAAAAGTCATTCTTATTAATATTAATTTTTGTCTCTGTTCTTAATATTTTGTTTTATTTTTTTTTTATAATCGGCTCTCACTCAAAGGGTTATTATTATTATCCTAATTATGCATTAACACAGTGCAAGCATAAGTTTTAGAAGAATAAGAAAGACAGGAAAGAATTTTTTTCGGCGCAGTAGATGGAGAATTAGATAACTATTTTCTCACTTTAAACCCACTGACCCAGCAATTTTACAAAAACTCATATTGTAAACTAGATGCTTACAATATGAGTTTTTGAAAAATTGCTGCACAGCCTTGGATTCGAACTTAAGATTTTACACAAAATTGCTGAAAACACCATTCAAAAAAACTGAGCTATAAATTTGTAGAACATTTTTTTCTCTCAATTTGTTCCTTTCTTTGAAATTTGTTTTTTATTCTTGCTGAGCTAGTTAATGCTGTTTTACATTACATTACATTACATTTTTAATCTACCTCCGTAGATAAATCTACGAAGTAGACACATTTACGAGCACTGGCTACTGAGGCCATCGGCTCAGACAATTACAAAGACAACACACAAGACGACATTGATACAGGACAGAACAGAAGATAGAGAGAGGACGGAAAAACAGAAAACATATAACACATGTCAACAGCACGCAGTTGGTTTCGAGACGGTCCCCCATCTTTCCACTAACCACGCGCAACGATGCTTAATTGCTGTTTTAATTTTTAAATATTCCAATAAAATTGTGAAAATGACCTAAAAAAAATTATTTTTTTTAAGAAAAGCTACGTGTGATGTAGTCTGAGGACTTTTTTTCAACGAAAGTTTCATATTTTTTCATAAAACAAAATTTAAAAACATTTTTTACTCGGATACAAATTAAAATCAAAATGAATTCTTAAAAAAAAAATTGTTATACGTTTCTTTTTTGCTGTCAGAATTGACAGCAATCGCTCGCATTTCAATAGAAAGTTGACAGCGAAAAACGGTAATTTAAGCCAGTTGAGGTTTCTTCGGATACCAGAGCGTTGACTGACGTAATCAATCAGATTTTGTGTAACCAGTTTAATTGCAATATCTGTGTAAAAAACGTAATATCATTTCATGATCAATTGGAATAAGATTTGACGTTTTCTAAAAAATCTTTTATTTGCAATCTGTCAAACTGTTAAATGGCAACATTTTTGATTTTATTTGTGGGCAGATCTATAATCAATAATCTACTATACAATAATTTTACAGCAGATATAAAAATAACTGTTTGCTCCGGATAATCTCGGGAACGGCTGCTCCGATTTTGACGGGACTTTTACTGCCAGATTGCTGATGATCTAGGGAGTAACTTAGGCTATTTAATAACCCACTTTGAAAATTCTTCTTTATGCCCCGAATTTAATGGACTTTTACAGGCAGTTAGCTCATATTTTGAGGAGTAACAAAGGCTATTTTAATCACCCTTTGGTGCCGCTGAGGTTGTTTCACAAGCAGATAGCTAATTTTGTAAGAAGTAACTGAATCTATTTTGATAACTAGGTGGTACCTCACCAGGCCGCGCAGAGGTCGTGTTTTCGAAAAATGTACGCCGGGTGGGTAAGCTAGTTTCAAATAATTTTTTGCAAAAGGGCGTAGCTCCAAGTGTCGGAGGAAAGGTGTTTAAGGGTATTAAATATTTAAGATATATTATAAATATTGAAATTCAAAATCCTAATTTCCCATTTAGTTTCAATTCTACTTATGCTGTAGCTGACTTTCCATGCCGTATCTACGATAATAGACCGAGTTTCTTGCATCTAAAAGTGGTCAAGCTAAATTTTTGGGACTAATTTAAAAACTTCTGAAAAAAAATCTAATATTTGGTTCCGATACCTGATTTACGAAACTGTATTCTAGATTATTTTATTACGAAACAAGAAAAATATTAAACGCACTCTATTCTCTCAAAAAAGGAAAAGCCCCTGGCTCGGACTGTTTTACAAAAGTCTATAAGTATGCAGCAGACTTATTGCCCGAAAAGCTAAAATTTTTTTACAAAAAGGAAAAATTAACAGATGCGATGAATTGTAGGGGAATACACATTTCAAATACCTACTTATATCCTACAAGATATTGACTGCAGTGTTAAAAAATCATTTGAAGAAATGGATAAATGCAGGTAACCCATGCAGGGTACCTTCACGAAGATAAATGAATTAAAAAAAAAAACGTAGGAAATCTCTATGGAAGCATACATTTTAAATAAAAATATTAAAATCAATTGATATTTTCCTTATAAAAAGAAATAATTTTCTATGAAATTAAATACGCTTAAAAAACTAGTTCTTTTTTATATATTCTGAGCGAAATGATTTTAATAAACATTTTGAACACCCTGTATAAACCGAAGCCTACGTTACATACGCCTAAGGTCTGATAACCAATCTTCACATAACCCAGAAGCCAACAAAAAAAACAAAGGAGAAGAAACCAGCAACCACTGAGGTCAGAATCGCCCTTTCGATTCAACTTTCATTGTCTGGCGTCTCCCCCGTAGTTCTTCTTGGTCTTCTTTGAAGCAAAACAAAATATCAACACAAAAACCCTGCTCGCAAACAAAGTTCAACTTCGGCTTTAACTAACCCAAGACGAATCCTTCGATTGCCAAGATTGGCTAAGCCAAACGTTTTTTTATGTAATTTTTGTATAAACTTTTTTTCTTGAGTCACCATTGTTGGCTTCTTTGTGCGCCACTCGTTTCTCCTTTGCAATAAAAAGATTCCAAAGTTCAAAACGAAATGGAGGCAACATAATGGGCTAATGCCGCGTAGGTACTTTTTGCTTCTTCCCCAGATAAGGGAACGGTTCACAATTTTCAGCGCTATTAATTTTCTGAGTCACGACCGGCAGCACTCACGTCTTTCGAGGAAGGTTTTCAGTCTTTTTGACTTTAGTTTTTTTTTTTTTTAGTTTTTGATTCCATACGTCATTTTGTTTGGTCTTCTTTGAATCTTCCTCCAGCACTCCGATGTAATTTGAAGAAACTTCAGGCATATTGTTGTTGATTTTTCTGTTATTGTTTTTATTTTGGTTATGAAACATCGCGTCTTCTTCTTTTTGGCCCGATTCTATGGGTTTGTTAACATTGGTCGTCATCCGCTTTTGCATAATTCAAATAATTTTTTTTTTGTTTTTCGAATTATTTATAGTTTGGCGTTCGGTGGGTAAAACAGTCAGTTGTTACGCTTCAGCCTGCTTGGGTAACGAACTTAAGAAGCTCAAGTCCGACGTACATAGTTAATAGAAATACTAATAAAAAATAAGCTAAAAAAAAATACAATTCTGCATAATTTTTGTCTTTCTAATGGGATAATTGGATTGAGCTTTGTGGTTGGTGGGAACAAAGAGTGTTTTCTAGGAATCGTTGGACCTTTGTGACATTTAGTCGTGATTTAAGATTTATTTGAAGAGGTAGCTTGGGAATGATTCTATTTTTTCCAGACTTAGTGAATTCATGTAAAGAATTGTTTGTTTTTCTTTTCTTCAGACATCATCTACAACAAAGACAACTACCATGACAACTCCAGCCAAATTGTACGGCAAGGATTTGAGTGAATACGATGAGGTTGATGTAGATGCATTGTTGGCGCAGTTATCGCCGGAGGAGATTAACATTTTGGCCAAAGAAGTTGATCCTGATGTAAGTATTTATGAATAAGTAAACCAAAAATTATTTTGTTTTTAACATGGTGATCCAAATACATATATATATAGAGAAGTTAACTTCAGCGAATTTTTAAATTTAATTCAAATACAAAATAATTGTTAAAGAAAAACCTATCGTCAAATTGTTAACTAGACTATGAATTGCTTATTTACTTCGAGGAGAACTATAACCAAAAATTGACGTAAAAGCTTTAAATATTTGTGCCACAAAATCCAAATGGTGATAATCAATTTTAAAAGAAGCAAACAATTTTGAAAAAAGCTAAAATTGATAAAAGTTAATTAAAAAAAAATATATTTTTTTTTTAGATGTGAATTTAACGATTTCAAAAATTATACTTCAAAGTCTTGTTTTGAGTCAATCTTGAAGGTTCCAAGAAACTATCTGCGTTCTTGGCTTAGATATTATGACATCTTTTTTTAAATTGTGGATAATCAGCTCGACTTCGCTGGCAGTGCTTTAAGCGAATTTTGGTCATAAAAAAGCCATACCTATCCAGAGTTTTGCAGGTGTGGTAGATAAGCGGAACCGCCAACCAATCTTATATCAGCCCTCGACTGTCTAAAAAGAAAAATATTTAAGGGTAAAGTAAACTACTATTAAGATATTAAGCCCCGATAATCTGGCCATTAATCTAGGCCATCACTTTCGTTATTTGACCTCAAATAAGCTTGATGGAAAAGTTATCGACGCTTTTCATGTTAGCCCCGTTTTTAAGGACCTCTTTAAAGTATTTCTTTGGTACGATTATAGTGTTCCCTGTAATCCAAGACAGATCCTAAGATCCTAAGATCTATCTTCTATTACGAAGTTGAGCTATCCACCCATAAACCAAAGATATCATTTTGGGTCCGAGCAAACTCACGCAATTAGCTGGCTAATTCTGTAAGCCCGTGTTAGCCGATTTAAAGCCGGGGTCAATCTCTCTAAATACAGATATTAGAAGCGAACTTGTTGATCAATTGCATAAAATCGACGTCGAAACTGAGAAAATCTCATAGCTGCCCAACACAGGCACAAGAATATTGTTAGGTCGTACACCGTTTATTAGAAACTACATGCATTGCCGTGACTATACTTAATACTCGGAAGCCTGTAAATTCCGGCACGCCATAGGACTATTCTGCTCCTGACCTAAGGGAAGAATTGCTTAAAAGCCTCTTACTGCAAGTGCACCCAAACATAGGCCAATTTTGCCACCGGTCGTATATCAGGGCAAAATCTGCACTAGATTCCAATACAAACATCACAATATCGCTGCATTTTTCCGAGTCCCGCTGTAAAATAATTTTTATGACTTCAACTGTTGGACCTATTCTGTTCGCGATTAAATCTTCCACATGACCACATGCGAGATCTCTTCTTCTTAGTTGTCTGAAGTGATCGTGGTCCTCCACCTAAGTCTCGGCACTCGGCCTGCCTCTACTGCGCCGCGCCGCCGTCCCTCTAGGGCGGAATTGAAAATTTTACGGGACCAAATATGACCCTGAGAATATTTCTCACTATTCTGCTCAGAGGGAGGAATTTGCCAATCCCCAAACTACGCATTGTTTTATATTACTTGTCTTTAAATGCTGTATGCGGCATCGAAATCGACGAAAGGTAATGGGCATTGATTTGAAGTTCTTGTTTTTTTTCCAAAATCTGCCATATTGTAAATATTTCGCTTTTTTGACATAAAACCGGACCGATATGAATCTAAACGGTTGTTACCAAATTGCTTTAGACATTGAAAAACTACATAAGAAAAGATTTTGCAGGCAATGTTGAGAACACTGATGCCTCTGTAGTTGGCGCAGTACAGAGCTCACTTATCTTGGATATCTTGCTTATAAGCTGGTTCATACTTCTAGTTGAGCTGCTGGTTCTTCTGCAGCTAGACAACCGACCCCGGCCCCTTAATTGCTCTTAAGCTTAGATATGGCTTATACCGGTGTAAATACCTTCCAAGCATACGGTGTTGAAAACCTTCTCTAAATCCACCAGAAAAGCACCGATACGTTGACTCTTGGCATTATTCCATTGGAAAACTCGTGGAAAGGCTTAACGTGAGCACCGGTCTTTACGACTCAATCTCACGGTGAGCCTTCCCACTTTGGAGTCACATTGAGGCGCAACAAAGTCCCTAAAGCAGTTAAGCCAAATCTAGTTGCCGATAAAAATTTTTGTATGGCAAATCCATCCCCCTTGCTGAGGAGCAGGGACCATCTGTACCCCTAGTATGAAGATTAAATAAGACAATGTACACTACTTCTTTCGAAACCTGCCATCGTCCTAAAAACGAGAGATAACTCTTCGCTTCGGCATTTGGAATAACCACAGACACCACGATTTTCCACTAGGAGGCCTACCGCAATTTTAACAAGCAGCTGCTACCGAGCTAAGCTCACGTAACCCGTGGTAACTATTTAAATCCTAGGTCCTAGGATCGACTCCATGGTTCGCTGGCCACCAATTAATTGAAAGAGCAGCAGTTCCGAATTTTGTTAATCGCGATGAAAACCCGGATTCCTCATCGCCAATTCTTATTCCGAACCTCAAGGGGTGGGAGCTTTGAGCAGCCTTTTACTGCTGGCGCTTCCCTTACCATAGGTCAATTCCTAACCCGAACATATAGGGTAGGATATTTTGGCAGGCTCTTACTGCAGGTATATCCATACCGTTGGCCTATTCTTACCCCGAACCCACAAGGGATATTTCATTAAACACCAGAAACTAACTCTGACGCGGCATTTACGGTATCATGCCCGCCTAAACCCAAACTTTTTTGTTTAGAATTATTCTTTTAACATCCGCGCTTTTGGGCAGACGTCTATTGAAAACTTTTTGAATATCTTTCTGATACTTGGAGGAAGCGAGAAGATGCACAAAAATTGTCTTCTAACTCACCGGGCACGTTGTTGAATACATTTCTGTTGCATCGTAAGGGAAATGTCGCAGTACTATGTTGGGTTTACCTTATTTCTTTAAAGATTCGAATGTGATTTTGAATTCTTCATTCGAAATGAGCAAGAACCGTTTTGTTCAGATGTTTGCCATCATCACGTCCATCCACTACCGTTCGTCTTCTCTTTAGGATCTTCGATCTGTAAGAAATCGTTATCCATCCGTTATCCACTATCCGTGTGATGTTATTTCAGCAAAATTATCTCGAATGTGTATCTCAAGGACTTGCCTCGGATGGTGTCAAGTTCCATGAGCGCTTCAGCAAACTGATGAAAGCTAGCAGTTCAAACGTTGCTTCACTTGCATGGCATATAACATCACCTTGTTAGAACCACAGCTCAGATGTATCGATGATGAAATAAGGTTACCAAATGATTTCTGCTATAAACCACAAAAAACAGTCAATTTTTATGGGTGCATTCATGCTTGGTTGAACACTTGTAGATTCTGTTCGCTCTAACTATGGCAATTGACAAATCCCCTTTACTTCACCCGAATAAATTATTATTTTGCCACATTCCGCTTTTTAAAAAAAAAATTCTAACGTGAGTTCAAGGTATTATCTATAGTTTTCCGGCTTCAATTTTTGCCTTAGCGCCGCAACTGTAAAATAATCCTCTGGTGATGGCCAATTCAGCGGATTGGCAGCGTACCAATATTTCTGGGTCTTCTTCGTAACTGGCTGCTAAGGCAGCTTCACACTTTAATTTTGCACCAATTACTGTAAGTTTCATTGCTTTGGGTCTTAAAGAATGTGCTTATGACATACCTTTTCCAATATGCGACAATGTGCGCCCTGAAGCCGAGGTAAAACTGACCTCTTAGACGAAACTTACTGAGCCGTAATATTTTCCAACAAAAATGTTTAACTAGCGTAAGAAAATGCATTTTGAAATAGCAAACATTACTGAATAATTTAATACCTGCCACCCTTTGGAACCAACCTGGCGAAACAATATCCAACTAAATATGTGGGAAGGCTCACTTGTCATATTTTTTGATCGTCTACTACTGACGAAGATGTTCTTATAAAAATGTTTTAAGAAGCTTCTCTATTTCAACTTTTGTTCTGTTTATATACTATCTAGGACAATTTCCTGCCACCAAATCAACGTTGCAGCTATGAATGCACCAAAGACCCCACAGGACCATTAAACAGGAAGAAGCTGATCGAACACATCAACAAAGAGGCCCTCGAAACGCCCGATCTACCCGAAATAGAACCTTTCGTGAAAGGTACAGTTCGTGGCAAAAAATGGGTCCCTCCACCACGGGATGATCGAGAAATTGCAGCCGACGAACAAATTGCCATCGATATGGGCGAAGAGTATGAACATGCTTTAAGTGATGCCACACAAGAGGAGATTATTGACTTGGCTGGTAAAAAGAAATCAAAAAATACAAAAATTCTTAAAAAAATAACTTTTTAAAAAAATGTCTTCCCCCTTTCAGCTATTCTCGGTTTCCATTCGATGATGAATCAGGACCAATACCATGCCTCACTTCTTAACAAGGGTCAACCCATTGGAATGGGCTGGGATGGCATTACAAAATCTACAACACAAAAATTATATCCAATGGATCCGCCAAATAATACAGATGTCGAAGAATCTGTTAAGCGGGTCAAAGAAGATGATCCAAAATTGATTGAACTGAATTTGAATAATATTAAGGTAAGTGTAAAGAGTCTCCTGTGTCCTCTGACTAAGTCCTCATTGATTTTTTTTAAAGAATATATCCGATGAGAAATTCGAGCAATTGTTCAACGTACTGCCCCAAAATGAACACTTGGAAGTTCTTTCCCTAACAAATGTCGGTCTAACCGATAAGACAGCTCTCTTATTGGCAGAAGCTATCGAGAAAAGCAAAACCCTGAGAGTATTAAATGTCGAAACAAACTTCATTAGTCCACCGGTGATCGTGACTTTGGTTAAGTCGTTACTCAAAGCCCGTACCATTGAAGAGTTTAGAGCCTCAAATCAGGTTAACTGGCAATAATTTTTCCAAATCCTTCTTCAATAAAAAAAATATATTTAAATCCTTAGCGATCAACAGTTCTTGGTAATAAAATCGAGATGGAGATAACAGATTTAGTAGAAAAGAACACATCCCTTCTCAGATTGGGTCTCCATTTGGAATTCAATGATGCCCGTCACAGAGTTGCCGCCCATCTGCAGCGCAATATCGACAGGAGTAAGTTTTTGTTAAAAATACTAACATTAACATTATTAAGATATTTTAGGAGAACAGGAAACATTTTTATTCTTCTTTTAAGAAAACTTTCAGTTTTGGATTCGATCATCGTTGGTAACCATGGATTCCGCAATTTTTCTTTAGTTTTAAGAATCATTTTATTCATTTTAAGTCACTTTAAATTAAAACAAAAATATTGGTCACATTCCTTCATATTTATTGTACTTATTTAGATGAGCATGAATTAAAAAAAGGTAATTCATTGTCACCTTTACCGAAAGCTGCATCGCCAATTAGCCGAGGCAACGACTTGCTGTCAATGCAAAAAGCTAAATCACCTAAACCAGTTCATCTAGTATTAACCCCGCAAGAGAGAATCGATTCCAAATCGGAGTTAATAGCATCATTGGTAAATCAGAAACAAAGTGATCGAGTTAAGGGTGAGATTTCACTAGCAGTTCCACCAAGTCGGGAAGATGTATCGCTTTCGAAAGAGGCTACACGTATCTCTCCTGTCAAAAAGGAGGAACCATCTAGACGAACAGAAGAAAATAAATCAGAAGTCGCAGCTATCAAAGATATTCCTCCAAAGACCTTAGCTGGAGAAAAGACGCGCTCTGTTAGAAATAGTGTTTCTCCAGTCAAAATTAAACCACTGAAAGAAATTCCGCCAACTCCTTTTCAATCTCTTGAAGAATCTTCATTGAAAGACGATGAATCTCTTAAAATGGTTGCAATAAACAAGACTGAAGCAATGCCTTCGTTCGAAAAGAAAGTTTCTCCATCGCGTAAGCCGAAGCTAAGTGAACTTCGCCATAGTAATCTCTCTCGAGCTTTTGATGAAGATTCACTTGAGCAATTTCCCCAACCAGAAAAAAACCCCAAGGCAACTGAAGAATTGCCTCAAAAGTCTATAGAAACCAAAAGAATTGTTCTTGGCAATGTTGAAACCGAAACCCTTCCTGACAAAAGCCCAATCAAAACACCTGATCAAGAACTCACGGATGATTTATCCGAAAATAAAAACGGTTTATCTGAAACTGGCTCTCCAAACGGCAATATAGACGACAAAATGACACTTCTTCGAGCTAAAATTGATAGTTTTGCTGAAGTTGCAGACGAAAAGCTGGCCAGTCTGCGATCGAAGCTCTATGATATTGCCCGAGAACCTCGATCTCCATCCCCTGAAATTTCAAGGCCACCTTCGGAAAGTCAAAGACCTTCTCGAATGTTACGTCCACTAGAGGCTTTGACGAACATCTCTCAAGATTCGAAAGATCAGCCAACTTCTCTTCCACCAAAACTTCCCAGCAAGACGGTCAAAGTTCCAAGCTTGCCCTTGGTTCAGACACCAAACTCGGTTGGAATAACGTTAATTTACCAAAAACAAATATTTTCGCCAAATCCCTTTTCTTCTGGTGCTGACAAATCAATTAAATTAATAACTAATCCAAAAGAGAAAGTGGAAACAACTCCTGAGAGATTGCTTCCAAAATCTCCTCCTCCTAGTGAGGCAAGTATCAAGACGCCCTCAAAAGAAAAAAGCCCCACAATTGCTAAAGACATTTCTGAAAACGTCGGTGAAACTTCTAAAATTGTTGATCGGAAACTGTTATCAGACAATGTTTCGGTAGAACCTGAAAAAGTCATTAAACCAGAAGTACTAAATCCCACTTCTGACAATGTTTCTTTATTTGATAAAAGTCTCAAAACCAAAAATAATGATTTAACTTTTCCAACCCCAAGGCAGAAAATGGAAACAGCTTCTGAGAAATTGCTTCTAAAATCTCCCCTTCTTAGTGAGGAAAGTATCAAGATGCCCTTAAAAGAAAAAAGCATCACAGTTGTTAAAGAAATTTCTGAAAACGTCGGCAAAACTTCTAAAATTGTTGATCGAAAACTGATATCAGACAATGTTTGGGTAGAACCTGTTAAGCTCATTGAACGAGAAGTTCTAAATACCACTTCTGAAAATATTGCTTCATGTGACAAAAGCCTTCAAACCAAAAATATTGATTCAACCTGTCCAAATCCAAAGCCTGATAGTATAACTTCAGAAGAAGTTACAAAAACTACATTGGCTCCAGAAAAAGCAACTACTCTTGACATTAGTGCTACGAATCCAAAGACTGATAATATTGAGCTAAAAACTGAGACACCTACAATTATTAGGCCTCCGGAAGTTCCATTATCACTAAAAGATCTCGAACCTTTTATAAGTGATAACCCACTCCTAGAAGACAAACCTCAAACAGAAATTCGTCCTTCACTTGAGAATCCCTCAGAACTTATCGGTCCCGAAACTCCGAAGGTCAACCAACGGGCAATCGCTTTTTCTCGTTTAACCTTCAAAAAAGGTGATTCACTAGTTATAAATCCTACCAAGACAATTGAAGCTGGAACCCAATCCTTACCTAAGCATTCTCCCCTACTTAAATTATCTGTTAAAAAAGGCGATTCCCAAAAGATCGATCCTATTAAGATGACAGAAGTTGCAACTCAATCCATAGCCAAACCAAATCCCATGTCTCTTCTTTCTATCAAAAAAGGCAAAATTATGACCATTGAGCCGATTGACAAATCAGAAGTATCTACTCAGTTTACTTTTAAGAAGCATGAAGCTGATGCAGCTTCACAGACTCTCGATGAAGAACCGATAGAAAAATTAGAAGACTCAACTCAGACTCCTCTGATTTTCTCATCTCTTGAGCATGATTACATCTTCCCAGGTCTCCGGCGTGTGCCATTCCTGCCCCGTCCTAAGACCATAAACATTGGAAGTGGTGATCGTGTGATCATCAAGCCATCTTCAAAACCAATCAATGAGATACTCATGTTACTCTACCCAGTACTTCATGGTTATAGCAAGCCGAAACCTATTGGTCTTAAAGAGGATTTAGTCAAATTCACTGAACCTGATAACACAATAAGAGATCTTGAGGAAACTATCAAGAAAGCTACTAAAATATCTGAAGCAATCTTAGATACTAAACCAAAACCTACCGAAGA
Organism: Platycheirus rosarum; assembly: GCA_963971375.1. Lineage (NCBI taxonomy): Eukaryota > Metazoa > Arthropoda > Insecta > Diptera > Syrphidae > Platycheirus > Platycheirus rosarum. The sequence goes on along the minus strand of OZ020509.1, from coordinate 128,777,514 downwards.
ACCTGAAACCGAAACAAAAGCTTCGTTGCGAACTGAAATAGAGATTCCTTTAGCGGAAGAACACAAATCTAATGTATCGGCTATATCAGTGGAAGATCGTTCCCAAGTTGCATCCGAAGCTCGATATGAAACCAAATTCACGACTGTGGAAAAAGTTTCAGCAAGAACTCTGACCACAATCGAGAGTGAAGAACACGTTAAAGTGATCGATAAAGCTTATAAATCTCTTGCTGAAGTTTCCACTTCAGAGAGGGAAGCAGTTTCTAATACTTCCATTAAATCAGCAAACATGTGGCAATCTTTGTCTAGCAATCTTATCAAAGCTTCTGAACAGACATTGCTAGATATTCCAAAAGCCGCTGATATTGGAGACGGACCTAATCGAACTAAAATCGGAAAAGTTTCTGTATATTCTTCAATTGAAGATCTATCAAGATCAAGGTTTTCTGATCGCCATTTAGGCACCCTCATCAAGACAGTAGAAACTACATCTGTTTACTCGTCCATGGAAGATATTCCATATACAAAATACTCGGATCGCTACAAAGACGGCCAAGTAGTGAGCACAGCTTCTGTTTATTCTTCTACAGAGGATCTTCCACAGTCCTCAAGTTCGAAATATAATATTGATCTTCCTAAATCAATTACAAAGGTGTCGAATTATTCATCTAACGAAGATATTTCTGATGCTTCGTATACAAAATATTCTACTCGCCATTCGGATATCAAGCCCTCACATTATACTATTGAGTTGCCAACCGAAAAACCTAAGGAAATGTTAGCAGTGCTTCCCCGAAGCAAGTTTTCTGATCGCCATCACAAGTCAACTGATTCCCATCAATTAATACATCCAAAATTTTCAGTTTCTCATGACTTTCCCGAAGCTGGAGCGAGGATCGATAAATCTTACTACAAATCTGCAATTTTGGCAGATCATTCACCCTCTCGGTCCCATTATAAGTCCACCGAAGAACTTCTCCATCGATCCAAGATCGATAACCGTGCTACACATGAAACATACAAATCCCATGATACGTCATTACAGACCTCTGTTCAATCGGCAATTTCTCGAAATCAGTCAGCTTTAAAGCGATACACATACGTGCCATCATCGGCACACACTGACCTTTCCATTGACCATGTCCGAACTAGACCATCATCACCTTCAACTCATACTTCCACCCTACAGTTGAACATTACACCATCTGGAATCAGTGAACTGCCATCAGTACGACCCTCTAGATACTCCAAAAGGGACAACATCGATAAGCCAATTATTAAAATCTCTCGAGTAAGAGATGATAGCAGCTCTTTCCGAGCTATTTCTTCCATCGATAGAAGAATCCAACCATCAAGAAATCTCCTCTCACCTTATCACCAAGTTTCTGACCAAACCAATGACGACGAATCATCCATCGAATCATCTCAACCAACGCTTGATATTTCATCCGCTTCCGCTGCTGATAATACCACATCAACGACTCCGAAAAAACGACCCAATATCATGGACACAATAAAAATGTTAAAGAATCGAGTTCGTGATGTCATAACCACTGAAGATCGTTTCACCGAAAGTCATCGCTTGCCGTCATCTTCATCCAACACACCATTATCAACTACCACCAGACGAGGGTCACGAATTGGCGGCGCTGCCAGAACAAAAATTCCATATGACTACGATGAGAAAGAAATTTAAAGCAAAAATTGACGAAATTTTCCTTCTAAGTTTCTAATTTGTTACACAAAATTTCTTTCTCCGGCTGAGTTCATTTCATTTCAAACAAACAAAACAAAAGTCGAAAGTTAGTGGTGGAAAAGGTAAAAGTGGGAACCCTGATTGAACTATAGCCCGACCCTTGTCATGTTGTCGAAATGTGTTCTGTCTCTCGAGAGTGTCAATTATGTTGTCGATTTCTGTTGTGTTGTGTTTGTTAAATTTTTTAATGCTTCGAAAACTTGGAAAATAACGTTGAGTGTTAAAAGTTGGATTTTTACTAGAGGAAAAGATCTTAAACAAATTAGTCTTTAACAAGACCTTTGTTCTTCTTAGATTTTGAATATAGGACTGTTCGTAGATAGCTTTCCATAGTTCATCTAAAATTTTTTGACAGCATAACAAAGTCAAAAAATAATAATAAGTCTAAATTCATCGTGGAAAAATCTTATACCTAATTCAAGCTTAGAGAATTTCAGGAGGCCCCAAATTCTAAACAAAAGCTAACCTACTTATACTTATTAGTTTTTAAAACGAGCTTACAGTCTTCAACACTTGTAAAGCTTTTTTTTTTAATTTGAATTTGAATTGTAGTCGTTTCTTGGATTCTTGATTTATGGACCACAACTTTCTAAAACATGAAAAGTCTGAGCTTTCTGAACTTTCAGCCTTATTTTCAAATAAAAAATCGATTCGAATAAACTTTGTGTATTCATCCGAATAAATAATGCTAAGCTGAATCTTACACGGTTTGTTATGGCATTTTAAGAAACTAGAGTCAACAAGGGTTAAGTCTAAGCTTCCATAATCTTGAATTTGAAATCCCTTAGACTTTTGGAAGTTCTTCTAACGAAGCTGTTTGTGGTATAGATCAATCATCTAATTGAGTTTTTAATAAGTCGATTGTAACACCCGCTGTGGGCATTATAGCACCATCTTATTACAGCCACAAATCCTAAATGCCTTGTCCATGCAATGGTTCCAAAATTATCTATCTAAGCCGCCAAATTTTAGAACTATGTTCGGTATAACACGTTCACCAAATCGAGTTTTCAATAGTTAAACTCGCTGTTTTGTTCTGCCACTGCTTTGTTGAAACCAAATAACAAAAACAGCTTGTTCTTGTGATTCACAAAAATTACAATCCAAGCGGCAAGTCTTAGAAAGTCCTGATTCATTTCCTGTCTTCACATTACGTTTATAAAACAAAATAGTTAATCAAATCACATTCTTCTTAAAAGCTTCTAAACTGAAGTTGCTTACATAGGTCTTATGAAAACTTAACTTAACTTAACATCGTATGGATAACGATCTAGGCAGAACAGAAAACAATTTCTATTCTTTTTGTCAGGCAAAATTTAATAGAAGTCTTTAATCACTCTTCTTTCCTAAAAAACTTTTTACCGAACTTTATTACAAGTTCATTCAAATATTCGTTTCTATTTTCATCCAGCACTAAGGATGATGATGATCATTATAAAAGTCCAGGTTTTCAAAAACCTGCTTGAGTTCTTATAGAGGTTGAATGGAGATTATATAGAAGCTTTTTAGAAGCTACAACACTTTTAAACTGGTTACGTTAACAGTTTAAATGTGAAAGAATTAGTTTTGAAATTGAACAATAACTATTGGTGGGCACGAAGTATGTTCCCATAATATCTTCAGTTAAATTAAAAATGTTGATTTATTCTTATTCAATATTATACACCATTTTACACGACACCACAAAATCAAAACTTCACCTACAAGTACCACCTAAATGTCCGTGCTTTAAAGCTGTCCATAATAATTTTCCTAATTAACAGACACTGAAAACTTAATGTTTTTTCACCTTTTTCAAAACAAGCAATTTATTTTCTAAAATCACTTTTTCATTAAAGCATTATTAACATGTGTAAATATGTAATTATATGTTGTATATTTAATTAAAATTAGGTATTCTTAACTTATTTAATTAACCTTTCCATCATCCTAAATGTGTCAAAAAAAAAACAATTTCTCATCAAAAAGTTACATTATTTATGTATATTTGTTTCATTTGAAAGTTATGTATATCCTTACTTAAATTTAAATATAAATTTGTTGTATAAAAACAAAAACATAATGTTTGTGCGCGTATAGTTGTACGTGTTCAGAAATTGAAGCCAAAACTACCATTGTTAATATTACCCGAGGGCAATGTCGAATTGCAACCAAACGACGAGATTGACAGAAGGTTCGCCATGTCGTCTCCATCTCCGTCACCATCCCCATCGCCCCAACCACGACCGGATTATGATGTGGAAATTGATCCCGATAACATTGTAATTCGGGGTGGTGATGTTGTTCCCGATGACGACGACAATGACAACGAAAATGCTGATGATGAGGATGAAAATATTTTAGCAACGTCGTCGTCGTCACCACAAGAACCACCGCCATCGCTCGACGATAACATCAAAACCCATATGTGAGTTCATTTTAGAGAAGACACAGAAGATGTCAAAATTACACAAAAAAAAAGACACACAAAGGACACAATTGTAAATACATTGTATATATAGTACCTTCCTATACCCAGTTTTAAGGACTTTCAAAAACAAACACAACGCTCTTCGTTCTTCCACACTATGTTTCAAAAATAATATTATTCTCCCTTACATGTGATAGGAATATTGCGTTCACACGAAGAAAGTGTATATAGAACTGTCAAAACTCATCATCCCTCGGGAACCGCCATGCCAGCTTGTTGCCTTTTGTTACACGTCATCCGTTTGGATTTGTGGTTTTTGATTGCTTCCTGTTTTTGTTGGAGAAGGCATTTTTTGTTTACTCTGCTGAAGGCTTTATGCAGTTTGATTACAACAGTTTGTGCTTGTACAGAATTACTTAGCCGATTTTTTATTTTTTTTTTTGTGTCCCAGAGGACTTGTCATAGTTAATAACAATTTTTAGTTTAAAAATATCAAATAAAAATATTTAATTAATATTTTGTTTGTTCTTTAATTGCAATTTTTGATTAACTTTGTGTAAAAAAAATCAGTTTAGAAATTATTCTCTGATTAAAATATCAAAATGTTTATGTTTATACAGGGTGGTCCAAATAGTAACAGCCAACCAACACGAATAATTTCTTACTTGCGATTATAGGTACTATAATGCAAGTTATGCATTCGTGCAGATTAAAAATGTTGAGATAACAATCAAACATGACATTACGATGATAGAGAAACATATTTGAGTTACTGGTAAAATTCTGTCTGTCCGTCTGTCTGCCTGTTCGTATGCATGCCTAAACGGTTGGGCCAATCGTCTTCAAATTTAGAACTTAAGGTTATTTTGACATTCTACAGGGCTTTCGTAAATTTTTGTTAGATCAAATATTAACGGTACCTGTCATATAACCGTTAAGTAAAAGGTTCGTATATTTGAAAACGGCTCTTTTTAGTAAAAAATGTGCTCTTTTGTAGGTGTGGTTTATTTTTTGGTGCAAAAAAAATTAAGTTGGTGGGCTAAAAACGGTACCTCCCATAGGACCGTTTTTTTTTATTCGACTTTCTCGAGAACTGGTTACAGATGTACGTACGTTACTTAGCCAACGTAATTTAACATACAAAAATTTCAGAATATTTTTATTATTATTAATAATTTTTTATTTTTTTTTTTTTTTTTTGAAAATTTGTACTTAATTTTGTATAGTTTTCTTTTTTAATTTTTTTTTTTAAGTTGTTAAATAACAACGTTCCTACGATTTTCTTAAAAAAAATTTCACTTTTTCACATTTTTTAAAGAAATAAAATGTAGTTTAATTTTTTTCGCTAAAAACTATTTTACGTACATGTTTCGAACAACCAAAAAAGTCTGAAAAATCTTAATATTTTTGAAATTTTATTCGACGCTGTGACCGCACATAAGAGCAATTTCGTACGATCCAGTCGTGCAATTTATTTTTGTGTGGCAGTCCATATCTCTTTCTAGTTTTGATTCAACGAAAACTCGAGAAAAAGCTGGATTAAAAACGCCAACGAACACCAACATTCAAAAGCAAATCAAAATCAGCCAAACTTCTGAATTTTTTGAGTTTTTTTTCAAAGTGCCAAAAAAATTGTCACCTAATGTTCACATTATGAAAGTAAAATATGTACTTTCAGAAACCAAAAGGTTTTTTGAAAGCAAAACTTTCAAAGTGTGACAACATGAAAAGTACTTCACTGAAAACGTTCTCTGAAATCGATTTGATGTTTTCCGGAAAACGCTTTCACAAAAACACTCAAGGAACAAATCATTTTCTACAAACGAGGTTTTATAATACTATTCCCTGATGCATTTCACCAATTATCGCTTGAGAGGAAATGATTGACCAAATTTTTACCTAGCCCCCGAACTATTACAGTTTTCTTAAAAAAGTGGTTCCGTACATGGTTTTAAAAGGACTCGAAAATTCTCTCGGCGGCCCCGGCCTTACTCAATTTGCAGCTTGAAAAGATTTTGCTCCAATATTGTCATAAATAAATTTTTAATCGGTATTGACAGAGCCATCAAAACCACACTGATTTTTCAGCACCAAATTCGTTCGCACTCAAATATTTGATCTACGATTAGCCGCATTTTGTTCTATTACATGCTGTGAAATCCGAAAGACGATTTCTATAACAGTTAATTGTCAGAAATCCAATAATTTTTCCTTGCAACAAATTTCCTCAGCGAACTCCATTTTGCCGCCTAGTCCAGAGTGGCAAATCCACAGTCCGTACCAGTTTACACACAAAATACTTCAAAAAGCGCTTTCAGAAAACATTTTCGCTTTCATAGTGTGACGACCCGAAAAGTACTTTCAGATATTTTGCTTTCTGGAAAGTATAAAGTCGCTTTCAGAAATTAGGCATTTTCATTTCATAGTGTGACTGCTTTCTGAAAGTATTTTCAAGAAAATTTTTAAATTGGAAATTTTTGAAAGGTTTTCTGTAAGTACTTTCCTTTCATTGTGTGACGACAACTTAACGGTTATTGTGAAGTTATTACCAAGTGATAAGTGAATTGCTATTATGTAATAGCGCTATTCCAACTCTTAAAGAAAATGGATAAAATGTATAAAAAGTAATAAAAAAGAAAACGACCTTTTAGTAAAGTATTGAGGTTGGCACAGATAAATGTAGAATTCATTTATTTTTTCTGGTTTCTACTCTTTAATTTGGCTATTTTCACAGTCAATAAGTTCCAAATTCCACTTGAACTTACTCCCATGGTAAGAATTATTATATCGTATACTTTACGGATTAAAAAAAAAACATACTCAAGTGAACGAGATCCAGTAAAAGTAGAAGCCCCTAGGCCTAGAACCTTTAGCAATACCAGAAAGCCAACTGGGACGATATGAATAATTTATTCAGTACCATCAACAGGTCACATTGTTTTATTGATTACTGGCGTAGGTATATGACCTAATATTATTCTTCTAGTAGTGAGAAATTTCGTCCCAATAGGTCAAAAAGTATCAAACCTTAAAACAACTCATTATTTAATTCGAGCTGTCAAGAGGTTATCACTTTTCTTTTAAAGAGAGTTTCGATTCCGTTCAAGATCTATTGCAAAATTTCAATGGCAGTAAAAATGTCGAATTTGCGGCAAAGTCAAAGCTACCAATACGGATAGTATTTACGCTTTTGTTTCCAAGAGGTTTTCTTTAATGCTTTGCCCTCGGTGAAACTTGTCTTCGTTGAATTAGTAATTATCTTTGAAGCCACAAACCACTCAATACAAATAGTATTGGAGAGATTCCAGATGGATAATGGCGTACCTCAGGGCTCTGTTTAGTCCCCGACACTTTTTCTAATACTTATCAAATACCTCTTGTTTGTTTCGCCGAAGACAGTAGGTACTTTCAGCTAGTTATATTTGTTTCTAAACTCACCACGTATCCTTAGTTCATTAAATTCAGGTTTAAAGGATAGTCCATTCAATTAAATATATAAAAGTAATAATGATTTTTTTTCTGAAATTTTTGAAATGTTGAATTCGAACTATAGACCCGGAAAATAAGGCAATGCCTTGCTCCAAGATCTTCGAGGACTTGTAGATCCATAATCTAAAGTTATTTTGATCTATAGTATTAGCTTATAGGGCAGCATAATTTTTTGTAAAAAAAATTCTTATAAATATTTTATTTTTTGCATGCCTTCAAAATTTATTGATTTTTAAGCACCGAAGCATTCATATACAGTTTTAACATCATACATTTAATGCATTGTTTTGGATTTTCAAACAAAATTTCCAGGATTACTAACATTTCTTATCAAGATTCCCCTATAAATTTCTTTGTTTCAGGTGTCTGTTGTTGTATATAAATTTACTGTGTCATTTTTAATATTTTGTTAAGTCCTCTATAAACCATGTGATGGCAACACATGACACAACATCATCAATATTATGCACTTCTTCTCTATAAAATGACTGAGATTCTCTGTAATGTTCTCTTATTTGTACACATTTTTCTCTTCACAGATTTATCAAACTTTCTTCTATTGTTTCTAATTTCTAAAACATTGTCAAACATTATTTATTTTTTATTTAACACAAATTTTAATAAAATATATATCACAAAATCACTTATCATCATTATTTATGTTCTCATTTTTATTTCTGTTTTTTCTTCGTTTTTTTTTTGTTTCTTGTATGTTTACAGTAAGAAAAGATCTTGAGTTACGTCTGAAGTTCAGATTTTTCAATAATATGCATAGGAAGTCAGCAAGAATTCAATGAGTTAATAAACAAATACATAAAATAAAACAATAATTAATAACCGAAAAAATAAAAAAAAAAAAATTAAGTGAAATACAATATCCTCTTTTTTATAAAATGATTTATTAAAAAAAAAGAAGATATTTATCACTATAATAAAAAAATATAAAAATTTATATAAACTCATGTAAAATAATAACTTAAACACATTTAATTAACAAAAAGTGACTTTAGGGCTTTGATACACCAAAAGTCAAATTTTAAATCAAATTATCGCTTAGGATGTAAAGGTATCTATTGAAAATTATGAATTTTCAAATTGATTTGATTAACATTTTTTCTAAAGAATTTTCTAATTGCAAAATTGTAGTTTTGCGTTTTTCGCTAAAGCATTGCTGATAGTTCTTTTTTAAAGAATTTTTGTTAAATTAAATTACAGCATTAAATAAAAATAAATAAATTAAATTTTTCAATATTTTTGTTTTGACAGTGGATAATTTAATCGCTTGATATACTTAGAAAAAACATGATAAATCACATAGTAAAAAGGACTCATCGCGGAGCCTTAAGGCTTACGGAGAATACAAAAAACACATACAAATACAATCTTCTAACAATTTCAAAATATTCCTTTTCTTTTTAACATTGAAATATTGGAACGTTATTTAAGTTCCTTATAAAACTTTTTTTTCAATCTCAATTTGCATAACAATGACATTTTTTCCTTTCTACTAAAATAACAACATAATGAATTAAAAATTTAATTCCAACCATTTTTTAAATTTACAAACACCTCAAAGCTTAAAAAAAAAAACAAAATTGTAAGAAACCAACAATATGATAAACCAACCCTATCAAGCGATTAATAGTCTACATTGAGTATTAGAACCGAAATGTTCCTTAATTTTAATACAAATCAATAAAATCAATTAAAAAATATGTATTTATAGCTTAAATGCAACTAAAAGCTAAGCACGAGCGTATTGTGATAAAATACTAACCCCTCACCCTGTGTGATAAAACTTATATATAACAAAACTCCTTCCAACAGTCACTATACAAACAAATATTTTTTTTTAATTAATTTAAAATTATTCACAAATCATATTCTAATAAGAAAAATTATTTTTTTAGGAAATAAACTCCGATGTAAAATATAAAACCAAAATCATATCCGATCCAAAAAAAAATCGTCTATAATTTTTGTAATCAAAGTAAACATAAAACTGTATTTTAAAAAATCTCAAAAAGGATGTTGAAAATGTTCGTAAATTTTTCATGTTTTTATTTCTGTTTAAACGTTATAAGGAATTTTCGTAAAGTACTACAAAGAAAATCTTCAAAAAAATGTGATATAGTGACAATCACGTTAAAATTACCAAAACAAAATCTCCAATCTTCCCAACTAACAAATTTTGAGTGAAACTACTAAAAATTATTTGAGTGTCTTGCTTTTAAAAATAAAATTTTAAATCCTTTAAAAAAACTTTGTTTTTTCAGTAAAGTGTGTCAACAAAATGCTAAAATTGGGAAAAAATGCTGCATTTGATTTTTTTCCACAAACCAAAAGTGTATCTCTGTTCTGTAAAAAAAAAATTAATAATAATTTAAAAATCTAATATTGTTGTTGTATTGTTTTTCATTTTTTTTTTAAATAATATAAAATTAATCCTTTGCTCATCCTTATAATTGTTTTATGTAATTTATGACTAATCAATATTGTTTTCTCTCCTTTTATATTTGTTTCTTCCAGTACGTGTTTCCCGCCTGAACCAGCGCAAATAAGCGAGCATCTTGTTGTCTTCAAACTTTAAACAACAACAAAAACAAAACAAATTTTTAAATCACACCTTAAAACCAATATACCTTTATATAATTTTTTTAAAAAATATAACACGTTAAAGCAATCAATTTTTTTCAAAATAATTAAACAAATTCAAAAATATCCCAAAATCCGATCGAACGAAAAACAGTACGTATAAACAACTTACTATAATTATACAATGTATTGCTTTTTCAGTTATTATAATTAATGCTTAATTTGGTGATCTGGGTATTTTTTTTTATATTTTTTTAGTTGCAATATTGTATATAGCATTTATATAGTTTGTATATTAAACATAATAAAATATTAATTGTTCTTATTAGTTTGTGCTTCATACAAAATCATTAATATTTACCAGTTGAGTTTTGTTCTCCGGATTTCTTAAACTCTATATAAATTTTTCAAATCTTTTTTTTAAAAAAAGTGTCCGAAACAAAAATTAACACTAAATATCATAATTTCTTATTAATTTTTGTTTTTATCTATTTTCTTGAAAAATAATCCGTATGCGGAAAGGAGAAAGAAATATTTTCTAGCCTCTATACAAAAAAATCAAATCAGAAAGATTTTGCCCGTAAAGTTTCTTCTGAACTCAACAACCTCTTTGGCTCTAACTTTGTTGTGTGCCAACACAACAAAGTCTTTATTAAGTTTGTTGAAATTTCTCAGTGTGTAGCTGCAAAGAAATATGTATGAAAAAACTGAAGTATTTTGAAAAAACCCTATTAAAGACGCATAAGCAGAAAGAGACAATCAACAACGTTACTTAATATTGGATACCATCTTTATCTTCTTCTCTTTCGCCGTCTTATTCTTGTACTTTTCACTTTGGCATTCCCCAGAGGGGAATTTGAAATTTTATTTGTAGGAGTAAAAATAACGGTACCTGCCATATGACCGTTTAGGAAAAGCTTATTTTTCCCAAAACAGCTCCAACGATTTTGATTAAAATTTTTGAGAATTTTCTTGTTGGTATTGGCGGCTATCATTTGATTAGAACCAAATTTACGGGAAAAGTCTATTAACGGTACCTTTCATATAACGGTTTTTTTTTTAATTTTTGGCTCTCTCGGTAACGGCTCTTTCGATTTCTGTCAAATTTAATATTTGAGCCAAATTAATTCTGCATATCAAAATTTTGAATAACTTTTTTTTTCTAAATAAAATTAATGTTTGATTTTTTTTTCAAAAATCAATATTTTGAAAACTAATCAAACAAAATTATTTTGAATTTTATAATCACATGTATATTAATACATTCTAAAAAACTGCATACCAAAATTAAAAAAAAAAATTAAATAAAATATTTTTCCTTGTGATTTAAGACGTATGATGGCGTAATTCATATTTACTAAAAACCGTTAAGTATTGTGTTTTTTAATACTTTTTATAAGTTCAAACTGTGTTATTTTCAACGTAAATGTTACTTGTTTCTGTCAAAGATCTTGCTTTCCAATGAAATTCGGCACATAAGAGCAAGTACGTGCGACCCAGTCGTGCCCATTTTTTATTTTTATTTGAATATTCACCGTGATTTTCTTATTGTTTGCGTGAAAAAAGTCAATCGGTAGAATGCTTAAAATTTCGAATCAGAAAGTTCTAATTGTTTAGCAGCAACAAACGGTTTCTAAAAATTGTTTTTAAGGTTTGGGATGGGTGTACCCTAAACCTTCTTACTATTATTATCCTCTTCGTGAGAAGTAATTCAACATGATAGTTTTATCATCGCCCGAGTCTTCCGAAGACATTTCACACCCGATATCCATGAGTCATCAACGAACTAGAGATTTTGATTAGTGAAGAGTTTTCTCGTTTGTAGAGTTAAGTCACCACCAGTGCTGCCAACCTATGGATGATTAAGCGCAGTAGATTGCAATATACCGCAGTAAATCTTACAATATACAATTTTTTTGTATAATTCACGCGCACTCAAGGGGTTTAGAAAGGTACCCTTATTATGCCAGTGACACAGTGCGAGAATTAAGTAACGCGGAGGGAAAGAAAAAGCTGCGTAAAGCATTCCACATTCGTGTAGTACGGCTAAAGAACGAATCTCTATACTTAACAGTACGACCGAAAATGGCCTAAGAGGTAGGTATTTTGATTGAGGACTGACCGCAGATATTAGGCACTGCAAAAAACGAGAGACAAGAGACTTTACGTCGGTGTTACAGTCAAGAAAATGTATCTGTAAAGTTCCTGTCTCCAATCATTTTAAAATTTAAAGGCTCATCTTTGAATGTTAATACCAGAACCTTAAGTAAGCTTTCAGATGCGACTAATTTTAACTAACCACAAAAAAAAACGCGTTTTCGGCGGCGTCCGTCAGGGGCTTGGCGGCCTACAAGACGTCTGGCACATACATTTTCGCACTCAAGGAATCGAGTGCGTTGGGGAATGATGCATTTGAAAATTTGAAATTTTCAGAAAAATGGTGCTTCTAACCCACCATTAATGTAATGCTGCCTCTATTGGGCTGGCGGCGATTGATGGCGTTATCACCTTGAGGGGGCCTGTATGTAACATCAATATCATTTGGTTTCCTCTCACGCAAAAAATCTGTTGCTAGCTCTCGGTCTACCTGCCTAGTGAAGATCAGAGCAGTTAGAGCAGTCTGAGTGAACAGACATAATTTGAAATACTCGGTGAATGCATCCAGACTGAACATGGATATGCTTATAAAATTCTCGATAGACGCGTTTAAAGTTATCTTTGGATAGTTATCAACATTTTTAAAAGAGGAGTTGAATCATTTTTACTGCACAGAAGATTTTCGTTTGGAACTAAACGCAGTAGATCTACTGCTGTAGGAGTAGGGTGGCAGCACTGGTCACCATTGAGTCCGTAACTGGTCTGTAACCCGAGTTGCCAACCAGTTTAGTTTATTTCCAGTTGCTCCGTTTGCATTCGGCCTTACATTAAGGGGACACAAATCTTGTTTCCTCAAAATGTTTACATTAAATGAATCCACAACTTAAACTTAATGCATATTCTTAGTCATCCCTACCCAACCTCTCAACTGTCATTATGTGGACCGCAATTCTGCGTTTTTATTTACTCTTTTAGTTCATTATACTTATTTATACTCATTTGGAAGTGTTGCCACAATAGCTTGTTCTTAATTCACTTCGATAAAATGCTTTTAGGTCAGTCTAGACATTTATTACGATTTTTTTAAATAAAAAATCTATGAAATCATATATATGAGTAATAAGATAACTTTTAATGCGTAACAATTATTTAATATATCAACGGTGAGTATAAAATGTAAATGTTTCAATAATCATGTAAAATGTTTAAATTTTAGTCTCAATTGTATCGTATATCGTCAACAACTGTCGAGTCAAATCAATTCCAATTTCCAATCTGTTAATAAATTTCTCATAAGCATAAGTCACTATCATAGTTCCATTAAATAAAACTCAATATATTTAAGAAATTTTTTTCGCTGCGATTTTTAATTTAACAATGCGATAAATAAGGTGGTGGCTTTTGTATTTAATAATTTTATTTCCTCTTTTTTTTTAATTAAATTGTTGGTGCTTTGTTATATTTTTATTTTTCGTAAAAAAAAGAAAAAAAACAATTTAATATTATATGTTACTAATTTTCTTTATAAAACTCTTTCAGGTGGCCGCCAAAGACGAATGGGACATTTCTCAAGAAATTACACAGTTGGTCATATGAAATAAACAAAATTCAAAATCAATATTCGAAAACAACAAAATTTATTCGTATTTATTATTATTATTAACAAAATTGTTTTAAGATAATTTGTTCTGCAATATAAAAAAAAGAAAATATTTTTTTGAAGCTTTGCATGCACATATTGTATAAGATGAGAAAAAAACATAAAAGCCTTATATGTATTTTGATTAATAATGTTTAATAAATCACAGTGTTTTCGTCTCGATGCTTATTATCCGATAAACATTTGTTATATAAAATTTAATTTATTTATCAATCAATCAAATTTAAATTATTTTTTTTTTTTTGAAAGTAATTCAGCAATTTATTTCCTAAGAATTCAGAGTAAAAATCAAAATCTGTATAAGAAAAATTATTTCAACAAAAATATATTTTTTCACACAATTGATTTTCGTAAATTTGTATAAAAAAAATGCTTTTTTCTGTTTAGGTACTTTCAAATTGCTAGAATAAGATTAAAAAAATTGTACACAAAATGCTTAGAAAATTTCTATAAACTTTTATAAAAATATATACAACAAAGCTCACATACATGTTTCTAAATCATTTAAATAAAATTGTTCTTGAAAAATTTAAATTAAATAATATAAGTCGTGTTTACCTTTAAATATTTGTTCTTTGTAAAAATGTCTTAACCAGAAAATATCCAACAAAATATGCTTAAAAAATATATAACCGAATAAACTATATTATTGTAAAGTTTTTTTGGATGATGAAAAAAGACAAAAGATAATGATGCTAATAAGTAGGCTTAAGTATCGCTGGGAATGGCAAACAATAAAACTTTTACTTTTATATAATTTTTTTTTATTTCATAATGGTTTCTTAAAATATTATATGTAAAAACGAAATACTGTATTTAATGCTTTTGATTAAAATAATAATAAAAAAAAAGAAATTATTATGTAAAAAAAAAATAATATTTTTATTTAAAATTTTTTTTTTACATTTTGTTGAAATAAAATTTGAGAGACTTTGGAAAAGCTTTTTACAATATTACAATTAATCACATTTGCTTAAACAATAAGAAAAAAAAAAAACAAAACAAACAATTGTGTATAAAAATCATGTGTTTTTTTTTATTAATTTTTAAAAAAGCAAGATGATTTAATCGCAGATTTAGATTTTAATAAATTTTAAATGATTTTAAGAGAAATATAAAATAAAACAAAACAAAAAAACTTAACAAGAGAAAGAGTTTAGTGTAACAATAATGTAGAAGGAAGAAAATATTTAAATGTAACGTAGCAAGATGACATTATGATCGAGAGTAAAGAAATTCACATACACATACACAGCAGAACACACACAGAAATGATTTATTATAATAAAGAGAGAGAAAATTAATTCTTTTGCTGGCGTTTTATTTACAAACCTAAAGGTTAATAAATAAGTATTAAATAGCATTAGGGTTTTAGGGTTCGATATTCAATTCCCCGCTAGAGACATCTTGTATTTCTCTTGCGTGGGTTCGACAAATCCTCTTAAAATAAAGGTTTAAACTTAAGACTCTTTTTCATTGTAATGAAGAATAAGTTGAAAGATTAGTTCTATTAAGATGGTGGAAAATGTTATCTAACTAAAATGCATATGCCTAAACCTGGGGCTAAACCAACAAAAAATTATCTTCATCTTCAAACTGTTGGCTCCACCTGGAAGCCAGGTTTGCTCTCACTACGTCTTCTGAAATGAAATTAAAGTTTTTTGGGGATCCTTATTGTCCTTTGGCTCTTTATATGCAGCGATCTAACGTGTGATAAGTGGTTTCCTAGATCAAAGTTTTGTCGACGATCCAGGATGCGAGTAAATTTATCGAGGATATATTGTGGATCAATTCCAAGGCAATTCTTCTCGCATTGGAGTCAATCATGCATAATCAGTGCCCTAGGGTAACATTCTACTCTAGTAGCAATTTCAAAATATATACCGCATTATCAGGTATCCGTTTGGCACGGAAAAGGGTACACAATCGGAGACTCAAATCACATTCGCGGTTTCCGGAATTAAACAATTTAAATTCGAAGATGAATTTTTGATTCTGATAGAGATGTAAGAAATAAATCGGTTTATATTTATATTTATAACACGATTCATGCATGTTATTTATTAAGAGTAATATAATGTGCCTTATGACAAAGAAGTTTGGCAATTTGCTGCGTAAAGTATACTCAAGCGCTGAATAGAAACTTATTTTCGATGTATAATTATCCGCTCCCGAAGTATATCGAATAGTAAAATTAATATAACATCACATATATATAGTATTTGTTATACCGACATTTCAAAAATAAAAAAATAAATTTTAAATAAAAAAATATAAATATATAACATAAAACGAGAAGAGGACCAGGAATACAAGGAAGTTGCACCAAGCTTAATTTGTAAGTCAGCTGTTATAGGAACAAAAATAGTTAAACACTTCTTCCAATAAATTTAATAAGCAAAAATAACAAATACAATAAAACAGTAGTATGTAGGTAAATAAAATAATGATTAATAAATTTTGAATAAACTTTCTGCAAATTATGCTCAACTTCAGCAACTAATTTCTGTAACCAGAGGAAAAAACTGGGCACGACTGGGTGGCACGTACTTGCTCTTATGTGCCTATTTACATTGGAAAGCAAGATGTAACGGCGGGATGACATAACTTCCACGGGCATAACGTCCATGGACATTATGACCAATTGGAAATAGTCATAAGGTCCATGGACATTATATCTTTTTAAAAGTGGACATAATGACTAAGTTGACATTTTTTTTTTCATTTTCAGTATGATGCAGGTATAGAGGGGCATGCTGCCCCCTGCAATCCCCCCTGGTTGGGATCACTATAGGATTTGGATTTATGCAAAGGTTCTTTAAATCAAAAAGAAACGTTGCACATACCCACCTTCTCCAAATTCTATGGTGAGCCCAAGCGGGGGGCTTGCAGGGGCATACCTAACTCATACTGACAAAAGAAAAAAATATTCAATTCAGACATTAGGTCGATGGACATTATGACTATTTCCAATATTGGCCATAAAGTCCATGGACATTTTGCCTATTTAAAACAGATATAATATCCATGGACATTATGTCCGTGGACCTTATGTCATATCCCGCCGAAAATAACAGAGTTTGAACTTATAAAGGGTATCAAAACCACAATATTAAACGGTTTTTAGTAAAAATGAAGAATGTCATCACACGTCTTAAATGACAAAGAATTTAAGAAAAAAGTATTTCGAAAATTTTAGGACCGGTTTTGATAAAATCCTGATTTTTATTTTTAGTTTTTTTGAAAAAAAAATATGTTTGCTTGTAATTTTGTTATGCATATTTTTAGAATTTATTAATTTACATCTTATTTTAAAATTTTAAATATATTTTTTTTTGATAAGTTTTAAAAATATTGAATTTTCAAAAAAAAAATCTAAAATTAATTAAAAATTAAAAAAAATAATTATTCAAAATTTTTGTATGTAGAATTAATTTGGATACTTAAATATTTTCAAATATAAAATTCAAAAACCAAATTCGAGCGCAATCGCTTAACCCGTTTAGGCTGCAGATCGAAAAACACCCGGACAGACAGACGGACATTTTTGTCAATGACTTTTTTAGGCTTTTTTATGATCGTAATGTCATGTTTGATTGTTTATCTTAATTTTTTTATATTCACGAATCCTAAACTTGCCTTATAGTCCCTATAATCGCAAATAAAAAACATAAAGCTGTGAAAAAATTTATTCAAAGACGTACATGCTTCATCGCACTGCAGTGCAGAGCGCCGGTGTCGGAGTAATACTCCGAAACACTATTCAGAAGAATATTTCGAAACATAATTCCTCCGATTCGTAAGTGATCGAAGAATTTTTTGTTCTGACGAATACCTCGACAGGGCCTATGTTATTTTACCCATCGCTAAGGAAGAAGCCTGCCAAAACACCAATTGCATCAAGTTTAAATAAAGCGATTGAATAAAACTTCTCAAACGAAATTGAGAAGTTACTCCGCTATTGGGGGTAACGGGCAGATACTAACGAGTAAACTCACTTATCAGTTGAGCTATGATATTTTTGTAAACCTTAATAGTTTCGTAACCGATTTAAAGCAAGATCTGGGTTTTTCTTGCGCTATTGAAAAAGACAAAATTGTAGACTGGAACGCTAAAGTCAATGCCCCACCAGCCATAATAAGTAACAATAGTTCCAGAATTCCAATAGAGCCGTGATACTGGAAAACAACATAACTTATGATTTAGTTGCAACTATCTGCGCTCCGAATAGTGTATTAAAAGTAATGTCTGGCCGTGCATACTCCAGAGTGGTCTGAGCCTCTGAGCTCACTAACTAACAAATCAAGCTTTGGCCCGATTCATAATAGACACAATTTATTTTATTGACAGTCTTTATAGTTTCTTAGCTCAATTTTATTTTTATTTATCGAACGGTTTTACTTTTTCCACTTTACTGTAAAATGATGGCTGGGCATATGACAACCTTCTTTGAGGCTGAAGGAACAATTTTTGATCAACCAACAAAAACCAACTAATAAAACACAACAATGATAAAAGTACTCAGGTCACATTTAATTTCATAAAAAACAATAAATCCCATATTCCCCAAATGAATTATCTGTCTTTAGCCAATTCAACCTCAAGCTCCGACTTACTATAACTTATGATTAAATTCGTACTAACACCTTCAAAAACTTGTGAAACACTCGGCTTCAAGTTGTAAAATATGATTTTTTGATTTCTTGACTCAAAATCTTTTACCATCATAGCCACTGCTTTGGCAGCCGTATAATCGGCTCCATAAACATAAGTACAGTCAACAACTACTGGCACACTTGTCTTCATTCCAGATTTGTTTATGACATTCCTAACGAATCCAACCGAAGGGAATATCAAGCAGCGATCTGGTGTAAGCATCAAGAAAGTTTGGCCGCTAGAAGTCTGAAAGAAAAAAATCACCATGAGGTTTTTTAAAAAAATATTAACTGATCGGAACTCACTTCCAAAGCCTTGAGACTGACTTTCGGTCGGGCTGAATAGTATAATATAAACACCATGTTGACACCGATTCCCACAAGTATTCCGATTTGTAGGGGCAACACTAAACATGCCACAAACGCCACAAATCCAGGTATCAAATCGATCTCTATATAAGAAAATATAAGCTGTTAGGTAGGATCTACTCAATGATGACAGAAAGAATAGAAAATCCTTACTTTTACTTCGCCACATTGGAACAATCACATTGTATTGGATCGTGAAAATGACAGCTCCTATAATAGTAGCCGCTAAAGTTGCTTGTGGAATGTAATAGAAATACGGTGTCAAGTAAATCAATGCCAATATCACAACAGATCCGATGTAGAAATTCGAAAATGGGGTCCGACAACCACTAGCATTATTGACAGCTGATCTGGCTAATCCTCCATTGGCTCGATACCCCTGAAAGAATGAGTTTCCAATATTCGAGCAGCCCATAGCAAAAAGTTCCTGGGTGGCATCTATTGGCTTGCCCTTAGCTGAAAGGAGATAAGTTGCAATTGACATTTATCACCAAAGCTATCACTTACCAAAAGCTTTACAAACCGAAATATTCTCCAACAGTGCAATCAATGGAACCACTATCAGTCCCGAGCTTATGTGACCAATCATCTCGGTAAAAGTTTCTCCATGTTGAACTATGATTTCCTCCCCATTAGTACCATTTATTCGAACTTCCGGAATGGAAAACGGTGGTAAAGCAATATTTGGAATACCCTCTGGAACGAAACCAACCAAATGGAACTGTTGATTTCCGATACATTCCAAGTACCATCCAAACAGGGCAGACACAATAACAAGTACACCATTTCTGGAAATTCCCATGATCCACAGACACTTGTTTATAAATCTTTGAGTGGAAGTCCGATTTTTATCATCCTTTGGACCGACTTCTAGTCCTCCAATCCATCGAAATACCAATAGAAAGGTGATGCATCCTAGACCAAGAGCTGTATCAGGTATGTGGGCATTGTTGATGTTCTTTATGACCGAAGTCCACATCTCTACAAAAGATCGCCCACTTGTCTCAACGTTGAGCAAATTTTTCATTTGTGATGTCACAATAATAAGGGCAACAGCACTTGTGAAGCCTGCATTAACTGGTCCCGACACAAAGTCCACCAGGAAGCCGAGGCGTAGAATAGCCATTCCGATTTCGATGAGACCAGTCAAAAAAGTTAGCAGAACAGCTCTTTGCCAAACACCTCCTGATGATTGTCCAACTAGTAATGATGCCACAGCAGTTGATCCTATTGTACTGTCCTTACAGGATCCTAACACTACATATACCAAACAGCCAACAAACGATCCATAAAGACCAAACTGTAATAAAATTCCACAATCAGTTCAAAAATTATGGAAAATTATATTCGAACTCACCTGGGCTGGTAATCCAACGACACTTGAGTAGGCAAGTCCCTGAGGAATCACTGTCATTCCAACTGTCAATCCAGCAATGAGATCGCCAATTGCATCAGAAAAAGAGTACTTTGGTAACCAAGTCAAGATCGGGAAGCGTCTGTAAATCATTTTCATGCGACACATGTGACAGCAGCCAGACCTTGCGTCATGATCGCTATCTGCCAAAATGAAATCTGTTGATCCATTGAACTGTGTATCTACGGGGATTTCAATTGATGAAATTGGCTTTTTGTTGGAATTTTCCGACATCTTTTGGAAGAGTTTTTTTGTTTTTGTTATTTTGTTTATTATATCGTCAGTGATAGAGGAGAACTTCTTCTGAACTTAGATTCTGCGGAAATATGCTTGATATTCATCTTGAAAATTGGATAAGATAAAAGGATGAAAGTCTTTAGATAAGATTAAGAAATACGAATGTTGCAAACTATCTAACTGATATTAGAAAGATTTTAGGGGGAGAATGAAGCACATTTTAGTTTTTTTTGTATTGTAAAATTTAAAAAGGTTATTATAAAAGATGGACAGTGATAGAAACTAAAACAATTGCGGATGGACTGTTCTGACTAGGGTTTATTATAAAAAACGTTAATAAGACACACCAGTATTAGCATTAATTCACCAAGCTGGTGACACTGTCTTAAATTGATTCTTAAACCATTCATATTTTCATAAGCATCACATAGAAAGTTTAAAAACCGCGTTCAAAAGCAATTGTTATAGAAGAAATTATAACAATGTAATACCAATTCCCCTCTTTAGTCGATTTCGAAAAAAAGCACCATAGAATGGTTTTTGATAGAAAGAAACACGAAAGAAGTTTGCCAACTTCAAGCAGAAAGTATGGAGAAGTTAGAAGAAATATATGCAATGGCTGCTAATACAAGCCTTACTACTCAGGAACTGCAAAAAACTTAAAATAAAATATGAGCTCGTGAGATTCATACCAAAATTCATTAACAATACTTAACACCAACAACCGTTATAACAATTAAAGATGTTAGTGATGCTGCATTGAAAATCTCCAAAAAGGAAATAGAGGTTGTGCTAGATATTCCTTCAGAATTCTGTAAAAATGATGGAGGTTATCGTACTAAGATTGCTCAAGACCACTCTCTCCAAACGGTGATCAAATACCTAAGCTTTAGGGAAAGTTATCTTCTCTTAATCTATAAGTTGAAGTGTGATAGAGTAACGAAAATTCATTCAACCTGATGTTACACAGCAACATCATGAATATTGTTTAGCTGGCATTGGATGGCCGTTTGGAAAAAGTAATATGGTTATCAAATGACAAATCATAAAATCAACTATAAATCCAAGCCAGAATATGAGAATCAGAATAAAAATATATCGGAATTCTTTAAGAGTTTTGGATGTTTTGTTGATCGATTTTGAAAAGGAATTCAATATTGACAATCAGGAGATCTTATATTGGTTGGCCTTAGGCAACACGGAGTTTCAAAAATCCATAGGTGAAAGTGTGGTCACAGACCTTGCTAACGCTTTAGCTGTTGCTAACGATGAAGCAAGTAAAGGAAAAGTTATCGAGAACAAAGTTGGTTTTTTTGCACGACGGAATCATCTTGACTCTTGAGTTCTTTATAGTCTGCATGAATATGCTGCTATTTTCTGATCCACAGAGGTCTATTCCGAATACTTATTTGAATGGAACAGCTCTTCACAAAAGTTTAAAAATTGTTTCGATCTATGGTTATCGTCTGTTCAGTAAAAACTGTCAGTACAGGGCTTATGGGCGAGCTTTTTTCAAAACAGTGTCGCCGGTGTATATTATCACTTCACTGCATTGAGAAAACTTCTACTGGAAAAGATACAAAGCCATTGACAAACGTACATAAATTCTGTGTATCTCTTTAAAAAAAAAAACTCTCACTCCACCACCGATCACCATCAACGATGATGGAATAATGAATAATGATCGTTTAGCGTTTACTCAATTCTACCTACACTTTCTGTGTGAATTGGAAAAAAGGTGTTGCACCATCAGAGTTACCTTTGCCAATTGAAAACACTGCTCTTTCATTGGTTTTTATCATAATGGGTTTTCGGTTCTGGAGCTTTAGAGAACAAATTTTCGTTTGAGAGGGTAGGTAAAATAAGGAAAAGTATTTTGTCGTGATATTGTGTTTTAATAATAGTGATGTGGTATAGTTATTAAAAAAAATAAATATATATTATAATTAAATCCAGTGAATTGAAATTGGTTTAAATCATTTTTGAACTGTGAAGTGCTAATATTTTTTAATAGAAAGTTAATTTATTTTTTTGTAACTAATATTAAATGTATTGTATTGTAATCAGCCAGTGGTAACCCTACGCACACCTACGGAAACCCTGTTAGAGCTTTTCTTGAAACAGAAATATAGAAGCCAACTCTACCTCTACTAAAATTTTTTGTTGAACAAACTACAGTAATGAGTAATCTTTTCAAATATTGCGTTAGTGAAAAATGAATGCAGTGGCGGGAAATTTTTGCCATCTTTAGACTGAACACGGGAATTGATTTTTCAAGACATATTAAAGTATGTACGACAGCCGGACAGATCAGCTTAAAAAAGATTCTCTGTATTTCACGGTTCGTCCGGAAAAGCGTGAACTGATGAGCATTCCTAGCGAAACGAATATTAGGGGTAAAATTTGTATCTGACTTTCTCTAATAAGCATTTTCTTATGATTGAAACGAAGGACATAAATCATTGCTCCGGTTTTTCGGAGAAGCCCTATTTCCTATTTATTTTAACGCTCTATATTTTGTTTTCTATCGAGCAGGTGTCACCTTTCATTCTGGGAAAATTCCAGAAAAGTAAGAGCGATGCAGAAGCAGTGAATTTGCCAGTACGGAAGAACGCCTTTTGAGAAGAATGGGATTTTTTATATGAAGATCGTTTAAGACACTTGTCATTTTACGAGTGCGGGAAAATCCGTCCGATGGGCAAATTTTTTTTCCCAAATGCAGGAGTGGCAAGGGCTGTGAGGCAACGAACACTAAACAAGAAGATGATGAAGAGTTTTTTATTGTTTTTGTACAAAAATTATCAAAAAAATTAACTGGCTTTGGGACATTACAAATTTTTTTTGCCGTAATATTTGGTCATGTAAGAATTTGGTTTTATTAATACGGAGTTGCATGCTTTACTGACTTGTTTGGGCATTTCCGATTTCCCTGTTGAGATAAACCTTTTGGTTTGATACTTTCTTACTCTGTTAGGAATAAAAGCACGCATCCCTATAAAAATCACATTTCAGCACTGGCATTAAATTCACACACACTCCGGGTCCCGGGTGGGATATGAATAGTTGGTATCCTACTCAGTCGTATTCGAAAGTACGAGTACATCCCAAACTTTCGACTACACCTGATGATGGAATTTATTCCGAAACGCGTTGCATTATAAACATTATAAACAATTTTTTTTTATTTTTTTATTAATAACAACATTAAAAATTATTTTGTTTTTATAATTAAAAATAAACATTTTTCTACTGTGGGAAACTATGTAAAATCCATTCAATCGTTAAGGTTAAAAATCATTTTAGACACATTCTCTCCCAAAAAACAAAGAACTTCCTCTTACACTTGAACTTTTCACGATTTACCAAAATGTTGCCTATGATAGGAATTAATTTATTTCCGTTATTAATTGTTATTCATTTCTATTACAAATAACTAAGTTAAAGTTGTTCTATATATTTACCTAAAATTTACACAACAAATTTCAAAGTCATGATAAACTGCTACTGTTTTTGTTTTCCTTAGATAAAACCGTGAAGAAATTAAAAAAAAAAAAAAAAAAAAACTTGCCTAGAATAATGTTGATTCATTAATAAAACGGATAGGAAACGGAGTAAGAAATCTTTATGAAGCACATTATTCGAATAATATGTTGCCAACAAAAAACTGTGTTTAGAAAATATTTATTGCTTTTATTTGCTTAACTCTATGTTAGGAATTAACCTAACATACTCACCAAAAAGATTATTTTTGTTAGTTGATCTCCATCATAACGAACTGCCATGTGAATTTAAATGTTTTTAAAATTTTTTTTTACTCCGATATCTTAGATAGTCTTCTTTGCAATTTTTTTAAAACACCTGAGTAAAACAAATGAGACCTAGATATACATAAATTCGTATAATAAAGTCAGATTTGCGTATAAATTATTTAACTTTTGGGAGGAAAACAAGTATATCCGCCAGTTTGAATCAAATTAAAATTCAGTAAATTTTCTTAATATTTGACGATTTAGGAATCTTTAGCTTTATAGACTAAATAGCCTGATTAAGCATTGTAAATATAGAATAATACTCTCAATTTTCTTAGTAACCGTGTTTTATTCAAACTGGAAGTAATTAAAATATCGCGTTAAAGAAGAAGAAAATCTGAACTTTAATTAACAATTGGATAGGCTAAATTTCGAATTAAAATCGTCGTTAATATAACAAAATCTTATACGACGTTCACGCTGCAAAAACGTCCACTATACTCTAACCATTGGCTACTAAGAAATATTTTGCTGTATTCAGGTTCCTCTTGTGCAATATTTAATATTATTAAATGCACCAATGAGTCGTATGAACTTGCTCCGATGTGATAAAGCATTTCGACTTGGTGTAGGAAAACTCTCTTGGGCTTTATGAAAAGGACATTAAAAATTATATTTTAATTGAAAAGTTATTTGCCTCTAGTTGAAAACCCTGGGTTGCGACGGTGAACCACTTGCACTTCAAAAGCTTTCAGACCTCAGGCTGACAAAAATCTTTTCACTAGTTAATAGTTAGTTAAGGGTAACGTCTAAGTCTAATAAGGAGAAAAGAGTCAAGTAAGCCTCGGATAAAACATTTTATAAACAAAGCAAAGTCCAGCATCCAGCGGTGCTCTCCGCATTTCATTATCCATTATCCTAAAAGCTGCCCACATCCCACTCTTCTTTTTCCAATTGGATCAGTAATTCTATAGTTCATACCAACATTCGAAGCTCATTCAGTTCAATCAGTGAATTGATTTTAAATTGAGTCAGTCTGACTAGACCAACTCACTGTTGATGGACATTGTGAGGGATATTTCACAGATTCTGTCAATATTGTCAATTATCTATCTTGAAGATTTCATAATAGTTTCTAAATTCGATAAAACTGTTAAGCTGAAAATTCGCATTATTCAAATGGTCAAGAAAATATTTTGTAAAAAACTTCGTTAGCAAAATCATTGAATCTGCAATATTTCATATATGTATGTATGTGTATTAGGTTTAAGAAAAAGCTTAACCTAAGTAACTATCAGCCTATACTTTATCATTCGTCTTAAATGGTCTACTCTAGAAGTACCTACTTACGTCTATTCAACTTTATATAGATAATTGTATTTTGTAATTTGTCTGAAACCAATACTAGCCCTTCAGACTTAGCAAAAAGGAGAAACAACTTCAACTTGAAATACATCTTTCTATAAGATACCAACAACGACATGATCAAATTATGCTTGAAAACAAGAAATTGGCTAGAGTTACGTTTTTTTCCACGCAGGATTGTTCAATGCCATTAAAGTTCCTTTTCACTATAATGCAGTTCAAGTTCATTGGCTTAAAAACTATTAAATATAATTAAACATTACCTGAAATCATTTTGATTGATTATTATTATGGTAGGTAGACAAAATTAAATCACAAATGCATGGCCAAAGGACGTGTCTAAATATTTAGTTAAATCTTTATAATTTTTTTTATTTCATCACTTTAGGAATTAGCATTAGAGAATTTTTAAATTAATATCCAAATTAAAATAATAAATTTAGCATGTTCATCAATTTAAATAAAAAAAAAAACAATTTCAGAAAATAATGGAAACAAATATTTTAACTTTATTTGTTTGTTTTGCTTTTCTGCTTCATAGTCGTTATTAAAATGTTCCCAAAACTTATTATAAACCCGATCTGTGACTGAGATATTCTCAATTCGCACTAAACGGATGATATAACAGAAAATATTCCAAATTTCCTATAGCAGTGCTTCCGACTCTTACATATCTTTGTGTATCTATAATAATTAGTATTAAAAATACTTTTATCATTCAAAAATAAATTAAATATTGTTGAAAAGAAAAACTAACAAAAAGTTAGTAGCAGTTAGTAGTAATAATTTTCTTTTTACTGAAAAATGCATACATATATGTAGTTTTCATCGGCTGCTTTTGTAATTATTCGTTTAATATCAGATCTTGAGAAAGTGGAACATCTAAATGTGTTTTTTTCTAATTCTAATTCAAATAGTTCTTCCATTAGTGGCTGCCTTGATGTAAACCTTATCTACTTAGTAACAGCTTCCAAAATCAGTTTTTAGATTAATAAAATAAATTGCTCGACTGGTTCGCACGTACTTGCTCATAAGTGCGGTCACATTGTAGAATACCATTTAAGAAAATTAAAGTGAACATCAAAGGATTTATTCGATTTTTGTGACTTTTGATGGTTCGAATAAATTACGGTAAATTGTATTAAGTGAAATAATTTAAACGCCATTTTATTTCTTTAAGAAATGTTAGAAAAGTGTAATTTTTTTTTTCAAAATGGTAGGAGCGGTCTTAGTGCCCCGTGGCTTTGTGGTTAGTGTGTCGGACTGCTAAGCGAATGAGCCTGGGTTCGAATCCAGCTTATAGCCACCTTTGTTTCCGGGGTACTGCCTCTTGCGAGGAACTGACAAAACCTCCAAGAGTAAAATTTGTCTCGAAAAAGTGCATCTCATGTAGCCGTTCGGACTCGGGGGTAAACTGTAGGTCCCTTTCCATTCTAGCAGCTTATCAACACACACACAGGAATGGTTGAGAGTATAAATCACTAGGCCTTGGCTCGTTCAGGAGCTGTCGCGCCAATAAATTTATTTATTTATTTAGGAGCGGTTTTTAAATAAAACGGTTTTTTTAACAACTTTTTTTTTTTAAGAATACAAACTTAAGCACAAAAATAACATACAATTCGCTTACCTGTTTTCAAAATATTGATTTTTCAAAAAACATTTTTTTTAATTATTAAAAACAAAAAAAGGTT
The DNA here is from genome assembly GCA_963971375.1 of Platycheirus rosarum. NCBI lineage: Eukaryota > Metazoa > Arthropoda > Insecta > Diptera > Syrphidae > Platycheirus > Platycheirus rosarum. Next base: position 128,750,027 of record OZ020509.1, on the reverse strand, counting down.
TCGAAAAAAAATAATGCGAAATTACTAAGGCTTCCTACATCTTCTTGAATATCAATTTTGATAGTAATCGGATCATCAGTTTTCGAGAAAGTTAAAGAAAAAAAAAACCGGTTCTATGTTAGGTACCGTCTTTAGCTCACGATATTAATTTTTTTTTACCAAAATATAAAAATTGCCTAGAGTAGAACACTGATTTTTTTTATAAAAATTCTTGGAGCCGTTTTCGAGAAAAATACGCTTTTACATAGCGGTTATATGACAGGTAACGTTAATTTTTGAGCTAAAAAAAAAATTGAGAAAAACTTCTCTATAGAATGTCAATATAACCTTAAGTTTTAAGTTTGGAGACGATTGGCCCAACCGCAGAACTGGCGAAGTAAGAGATGAATTGTTGAGATTTCACAATAGCGAAGTACCAGCTCCATTAAGATTTACTGAGAGATTGAAAGCGGACGAACTTACAACTGAACGGACAGACAACTATTTTACAACATTAGACGAATTAACATGATGTCAAGTGGTTTGGATAACATTCCTTACATCGCTTTTAAACATATCCCAATTGAAATCATACGGTTGTACTGTGTTATCTTTAATAATCTTTTAAACAACTACTATTTCCCGAGTTATTGGAAAATATCGAAGGTATATCCAATAATAAAAAAAGAAAGATCCTTCTGATCTTTCTAGCTATAGGCACATCAGTCTCCTGCCTAATATCGGGAAGATTTTTGAAGTAGTTATTAGTAAATCAATTTTATACGAATGCGAAAATAAGGAGACCATACCGCGAAACCAGTTTGGGTTCAAAAGAAACCACTCGGCAATGCATGCTATTACAAAATTGGTCTCAGAAACGCCAAGAGAAATACAGCTGCCTGTCTAGTGGATATCGAAAAAGCCTTCGACACGGTTTGGATCGACGTGATAATTTAAAAACTCATACGATATGCATTCCCTCCTCACCTTATAAAGATGGTCATGGCAATGATATATGACAAAAGAATTGTTGTAACAGATAGAAAATACACGACGACCAAAGTTTTTAAGGTCATAAATGGTCTTCTGTAGGGCACGGTAACTACACCGCACCTTTTTAATATTTTTATATCTGACATACTCGGGGAACTGGATGACTCGATAGCGTTTGCTGACGACGTTACACTGTATGCAAGCGGGCCAAAAATCGAGGAAATACAAAACAAACTTCAAGGTAAGTTTGACAGGTTCCAAGAATTTTGTTCCGAATGGAAACTTAGAATTAATTATACAAAATGTGAAACAATACTGTTCCGCACCCCAATAAGACGCGGAAATTCAGATTTGAGATATAGCTGGAAAGATTTCAAAATCATTTTTTTTTTTATAATTAACGCGCGCACAAGGGACTACTTGTTTCCCTTTTAATGTAATGCCAATTTCAAATTCGTGTCGTTCGGCTAAAAAAAGAATCCCTATATTTCACGGTACGTCTGAAATTGGGCTCAAGGGTGAACTGATGAACATTCCTTGCGAGACGAGTATTACGGGCGAAACTTTTAAGGGGAGAAATGCAACTGGCTACTTCGAGTGAAAATTTTTTGTAAAAGAAACGATAAAATAAGGAAAGACATGAAACATTGCGTCTGTGTTCGAGAGGGGCAATTGATTCAGTGGCAGTTCTATTTCCTATCAATCTCAACGCTCGATTTTGTATTCTATCAAGCAAGTGAAGCGACGTTTGTGCCCAGAGGTGGGAGTTATACTCGAGTTTAGGGCATATAAACGCTTTATAAATTGTAGCCAGATCAGATGGTGAAAAATACTTCTTACACCGATACAGAAAACCTAAGCACTTAGCCGCATTCTTAGCGATTTCAAATAAATGGTCGTTCCAACGGAGGTCGTCGTTGACACACGTACAGAGTACTGACTGAGAGCTTTTCGGTTTCTTCGATGTAAGTGCCATTCATGGACAATGGCATTGGGGGTATGTTTAGGTTTAACGACAGAAGACAGCATTGAGTTTTCTTAGCATTAAACTCCACACGATTCCTATTACCCCATTTGACAATGCTGTATAAATCGGAGTTTAATGAGCTTGACATATGGTACCGTTGCAATTGTACGTCCGAAGGCGAAGGACGTGAATTATCGAACGAATATGAAAAGCTGAGGGTAGAGTCGTCAGCAAAACAGTTAAGTGGATTGGAAGTAACAGACAGAAGATCATTTATAAAAATGAGGAAAAGAGTTGGAGACAAAACAGAGCTCTGGGGCACACCAGCATTTATTTTATGGGAATCAGACTTGAATCCGTCCAATACAAGAGTATTATCGATCCCAAAAGCACGCATTTTCGATAAGAGAGCTTCATGCCAAACTCTATCAAATGCCTTGGAGATATCAAGAGCAATAATCTTAGTTTCACCAAAGCGATGTAAAGATTTGTTCCACTGTTCGGTGAGATATGCCATCAGATCACCAGTTGAACGGTTGCTGCAGAAGCCATACTGACGGTCATGGAGAAGCTTTCGATCTTCGAGATATTCCTTAAGCTGACGGTTAATCAGTGTTTCCATGACCTTAGAAAGAAGGGATGTCAGTGCTATGGGTCGGTAGGAGGAGGGGGAGGATGGGTCACCTTTCTTAGGGACAGGCTGGACAAATGCTGTTTTCCATCTTCTAGGAAAGATTCCACAAGCGTAGGAGCGATGGAAAAGCTACGCAGTGGCTTTGCCAGTGCGGAAGAACACCTCTTCAGAAGAATCGGGGGTATACCATCCGGGCCAGCGGACTTGTGTATATCGAGATCTTTGAGAACTCTTGCTATTGTACGAGTGCGGAAAAAATCTGTCCCATGGAAAAATTTACATTCTCAAGTACAGGAGGGGCAACATTTCTGTGAGGCTGCGTAGAGCTGGCAGCGAAATGGGCGGCGAGCAAGTTTGCCTTCTCTGAAGAGTAAACAATTGGTTTGTCATCGATGAGCGTTGGAACCGAAGATGTTGAGTTTTTAATATTTTTTACAAATGACCAAACATTTTTACTGCCTGTGGGACACTGCAGAATTTTTTGCCGTAATTTTTGGTCATGCAAAAATTTGGTTCTTTCAATAACGGAGTTGCATGAGTTCCTTGCTGTTTGTGCTTTTTCCGATTTTCCTCTGTAGGGTTGGCTTTTTAGGATCGGAAACTTACTTCTTTGAGCCTGATAGCTCAGTCTCCACATCGAGTTTAAGACTGTTGTGAAGTATTTGGGTGTTCATTTGGACTAGTTTTAGCTTTCCACTCACAGCGGCAAGTTTCAAATATTTCTTGAGAAATTGAGCGAATTTTTGGACATCATTTGTAGGTAGCAGTAGGAGCAATGTACTTCTGGCGACATCCATCATTTTCTGGGTGGGGAGAAAGATGATTTGAAGTTAATTTCGGTTTTTTTGAGCCACTTACAACAACTTGTAAGGTTTTTTTCTGAAAAATTACAGGCGATGCAACAACAGATTGTAATTGTTTTTAATATTTTTTTAATAAATGACATCTCCATGACAAATTTGGGTATGTTCGAAAAAATATTTTTATTACATGTCAGCTTTCTTACTTTGAACAATTCAAGCCTATAGATATAGATATCATACATCATATACTTGACAGAACTACACCTTTTGTTATGAGAGCTTTCTAAAAACTGGTGGACAGGTTTGAGATTCGACAGTTTATTAAACAGGAAAAACAAAACTAAATAGTAATATTAAATATTATATTAACATTTGTGAGTCATTAACCTTGAGGCATCAGCAACGTATTTTTCAAACTTAGTAGAATCTTGGTAAGTTATTTTGCTTTCAGAAACACTTGACATTTTGAATATGGATATGGTAATATTAATCAAAAAGAAATATTGTTTTAAATTACTATTATTCGCCTAACTATTATATACTAAGTACCAGAAAATGTTATATATTTTGCGTGATTTAATAACCCATTTATAGTCAAAATAATTAATTAATAAATAAGTATTACATAATAATCTTTTAATGCTTAACATTAATCAAATTGTATGTTAAAAGGAAATATATTTTGTATTAATTAATAAAATTATAAGAGATATTTCGAGAAACACCTTTATATGACATAAAAATAAAAAATTATTAAAACTTTCTATATTTTTATATTTTAACTATTTATTTATTAAAAACGTGCAATTGTTTCGGCATCGGCACGATACCATCATTAGCGATTTGATTCGACTATTTAAATGTAAAAACAAAATGTGTGAGTAGGTCAAGTCATTAATTACATGCTTAAGAGTAATAAGAAAAAGAAAAAAAACAGTAAGCAACAGTTCCTTAAATCAAAATAAAGTTAGAAAGAGACAAAAATTATATTTTGAAAATAAAATAATATAATGATTTTTAAAGTGCGTTAAAAAGAGGTGAATTGACTGAACGAGCATCTCTATTGACGTTTTCTTGTTGCAGGTAAATGTGAATAGACTCCAATACATTCAAGCGACGTCTTTGGGCTCACATTCAATAAGTTTTAAGTTTGAACTAAAGGTCTCAAAATGCCAAGCCAAAAACATAAGCTAGTAAACGTACCTTTCTTCCGCCTTTATCTATTTATTTATTTATTTATTTATTTATTTATTTATCTGTTGATTACTTTAACAAAGTTTTATATACAATTTATTACAATTATTAATTAACATTAAAAATTCTCAAAATATACATATAGTTTAAAAATATTTCTATTCATTTGAAGGTGGACTTCACAAATAATAGAATTCACTGGTCCGCAAAAATTTTTTTTTTAATTTTTTTAGTAGTTATAATTTTTTCTGGTGATGGAATTTATTTTTATTTTTTTTTTATGTTAGTTAAATTAGTTTTATTTTATCTTAGGTTTGGTTATGTTAGTTTTTAATAATAAAAAAATGCAATTTACTTACTTGTGTTTTCCTTTGGATATTGTCAAGATCCTCGAGTTTGTGTATTCATGTCCTTACCTTTTAGAGTAGAATTATCTTTCTCCTTATCCTTCCCTTTACCTCTCCGTATTTTTTATAACACTTTGGCACGATTAATTTTGTTTGCCGAACAGGAGGGAACAGTGGAAGCGGCAAGAACCACCCCCAATCCGTCGAGGCTAGCCGTTCGACAAGCGTGCCGCCGCCCTTCTACTGCCCCAAAGAAATTCCCCCCTGGAAACCTGCTTCGCAACAATGGTAATTTGAAAAATAAAATAAACTTAAAAATCCATTCAATAACTTTACATATGAAAATTTTACTAAGTAGTTTTCTTTCTTTTCATTTTTCCATTGGCGTTTCACGATAAATTTACCAGCAAAAATCTGCCAGAATTGCTTCTGACCATTTCCCGTTATATCTTCTTCCTATATGTATCATATATTGATGAAACCTTTCACCATGTTCATCTGATACCGCACCAAGGTTAACCGGGAAAAAATCTAAATGGGAGTCCAAAAAATGGATTTTAAGGGACACGTTGAATTTAAGAGCCTTATAAGAGCCAAGCAATTCTTCGATGATTTCTCTATAATTTTCACTTCTCTTATTTCCAAGAAAATTGTTACACACCTCTACAAAAGGGTTCCATGCCCTTTTTTCGGTCTCAGTAAGCTTAGCTTTGAAAATTGGGTCCTTAAAAATTTCTCGTATTTGGGGTCCTACAAATATTCCCTCGTTTATTTACAATATCTTTGAAATTAGAACGAATTTAAAAAAAGATTTAAAATGATAGAAAGATAAAATGCCGTTCTTTTAGACCTCATTTGCAGTTTTGTAAAAAAATGTTTACCGGTTGAGAAATTTGACGTCAAATGTACTAAAAAAACGTGTTTTTGACCTGTTTATATTGAAATACCTCAAAAACGTGACGTGTTAGAGCAATTTTAACTTCGGATTCGGAATCAACATCCCAAAAACCTATAGAAAAGTATTGTTTGGTGTAAAGGCGATTTGCGTTGCAGACCAGTAAACGTTAACGAACGAGTTAAAGGTTCATTCAGTCCATAGTTTGTCCTGTGACTGGGAACGAGAAAGAGAACGTCTCTGTTTCTAAGATATCTTTGTGGAACATAAAAAGCTATAAGATTTAATAACTCAGATGAATTTATTCTTCCAATAGCAACATCTTTTACAAAAAGTGTACAGTGTTTCTCTACAGCTTTTCAAAGATTTAAGATCTATTAAGGAGCACCTTGACTTATAAGAGGGTAAACCTTTTGGCCAACATAAGTTTCTTAATGCAAACCTTGTAAATCGTTTTTGAATGTTTGCGATCCTACTAGAAGAATTTTTTATAAAAGGGAGAACATATAACACAGCAATATTCAAGTATAGGTACAATTAAAGAAGTATAAATAACCTTAAATATCAGTGTTTCGCTTTAAAAAAAACAAGAAGTTAATTTGCCTTGGATACAATGAAATTTATATAGGGTTTTTCAACAGGGACGCTACAAAACTAGAGCGACAGGGACAACAAACAACGCCATATTTCTTGCCGCTCTTTTGACATTTCTCTTCAGTAAGGTTTGCCATTTTATGATAGAAAGATAACAACGAGTCGAAATTATTAAAATTAACTACCGAACGTCGGAGTCAGTGGCCACAACGTAAAGAGCGCTACGTCCAATTTATGGTCGTCATAATCGTCCTCGCAGATCAACAATTGAGCGTCTAGTGGAAAAATTTGAATCAACATGTTCCCATGCCAGTGAGACAAAGAAGTGCCTGTAGTGTCGAGAATATTGCTGCCGCTGAGGCTTCAGTTGCATAAAGCCCAAATGTGTCTCCCACACGTCGTTCTCAAGCGTTGGGCATCTCTGTGACGTCGTTGTGGCGAATTTTGCGAAAAGATCTTGGCATACATCCTATGTTCGTGAATTGGGCTGAGCAACAACTCGAAAATGATTCGGATTTTCATCGAAAAATCATCTTCAGCGATGAGGCTCATTTCTGGTTGAATGGCTTCGTCAATAAACAAAATATGCGGTATTGGTCAGACAGCAATCCACACGTACTCCAGGAGTCATCATTGCATCCCGAAAAAATTACGGTTTGCTGTGGTTTATGGGCCGGCGGCGTCATTGGGCCGTACTTCTTCCGTGATGATCAAGACCGGCACGGTACTGTGAATGGGGATCGCTACCGTTCAATGATAACCGAATATTTTTGGCCCCAATTAGATGATATGGACTTAGAGGACATGTGGATCCAACAGGACGGCGCCACGAGCCACACAGCGAATGTCACAATCAATTTATTGGAAACCAAGTTTGGAGAACGTGTTATCTCACGAAATGGTCCAGTCGCTTGGCCGCCTCGGTCGTGCGATTTAACGCCGTTATACTATTTCCTGTGGGGCTATGCTATGGTCTATGGTCTATGCCGAAAAGCCAGCGACGATTGATGAACTTCGTACGAATATCGAACGTGAAATTGCAGCAGTATCGGCCGATTTACATATGCTTGAAAACCGTCGAAAATTGGGTTCAGCGTCTGGACTCCTGCAAGCGTGCCCGTGGTGGCCATGCAAAAGAAATCGAGTCCCATACATAATGGCATCGAACGTGCTTTCACAGGAATAAAGAATTTCATCGATATTCAAAACCGTTTTTGTTTTATTTAAAATTTATTATTATTTTGTAACGCTCTTATTGAAAAAACCCGATATGTGACGCAAAAAACAATTTGGAAATAACTCCAAGGTCCTTAATTTCGCTTACAGTGAATAAAATTTCGTTACCAAGTCTATAATTATAAATCACTCTTGGTGTTGAGCGAAAGGCTCTAAAAATTTTACATTTCGAGATATTTAAATCAAGATGACAAATTTACACCACTGAAATGATTCGTCAATTTCTTTTTCAAAATTCTCTTATATTGTATGCGTTCAAGTACCATTAGTTGACTGTCTTTCCGATCTTAGAGAAATCTGTAACAATGAGTCAGAGCCAGATTTATGTAGATTAGATACCCAATATTTGGTTTTATTAAACGCTGGCCCAGAGAATTTTCTGTTCCTTAACCGATGAAATCTCTGTACTTAACTTTTGCTTGACCCTTCTTTACTACACTAGCCAAGTCTGGTCTCCACATTTCCTTTCACACTCCCGCACCAGTGCCTGCTTCCATACGAAAGTCGTCTTCATTGATATACATTCTCTTGGACTAGACGTCCATCCATCTTCATACATCATATTATTATATGTGCCTCGATCTTTCCCTCCCTTCAAAATAAATGTTTGATTTCATCAAACTTTCGGCTCTTCCTTTCAAAGCTCTGCAAATTTCTTAGAAAAAATTATTTTTCTTTCTACCACTGTTTTAGTAATTTTTTTAGGTTCTCGACTTCGGTCGATAACCTTTTTAAAGCAGACAGTCATTTATCAGGAGTGTCCCATAACAACCTTCTTTTTTATTTTGTTAACACGCATAAATGAATTTATCGAATTCTTGATAAGTGCATTACATCAGTCAAGATATAATGAGGTTAAGGATTGAGGTAGATCAGTATCGCAATGTAAAGAAATGATAAGCAGGGAAGGTTGTATCAATAAAAAAGAATGAGCAATTCAAATTTTAGTATCGAAAACCCCAATTCTGTGAAGTTACAGCATCATTTTATTGCCCTTTTATTATAAAGATCTCATTTTTTTAATCAGAATTTATATTTTGCTTACCAAATAACTAGAGTGAATCATTAAAGAAGATACAAGATACATTTATTAAATAAAGATTTATGGTTTTGATTTTGAAAGACATACATATAAGGAAAATGTTGTTCTTTTTAAATGAAAAATGAAAAACAGTGATTTCGACACATTTTCAAACCAAACTACAGAATCGTTTTTGATTAAATAATACTTTTTGATTTATTAGCTTATTTGTTTATTTTACATTTGTTTTTTATTTTCTGTATATAAAACTATACAATAATTAATTTTCTTAGTTAAGAATTACATGAAATTGAAGTAAACAAATAAATTATATTTAAATAATAAGTAAATAAACATTCTTATCAACTATTTGCATGTGTATAGGTCTTAGATTCGCAATCTAATTAAATACAATTTTAATATTAAGTTCTTTTGGCACATTTTACAACAAAAAAAATTCTTATAAATATTTATTTTTGTTATTTCATCTCGAAATAAACTTCACTTAGACATGTTTACCTTCTGTCACAATAGTAATTCGAACCTCAAAACTAAGAAAAAGTCATTTATCTTCGAAGATATTTTATCTTGTTGTTGTTGTGTTATTGCATTTTGCAATCCAAATAGTTATTGAAGCTAATTCAAAGTCAACATTTGGCTTATGACGGAACTCATTTCGTTCCTGAATTACAGTTTTAAGTAAATAAATAAAAAAAAATATATGAATTAAAGTTAGTGTAATATTCGTTGGCAATATAGCTCAAGCTGAAGACTCTTCAGCTTTGATTGTGACTCAGGCTCACGTTATAACTTCTGGTTTCTTTCCTGATAGTTCTGTCTCTAAAGCACCCATTTCGTAGAAGACCACCAAGTTTGTATTTAAACCTTCGAATACGGCAGCAACTCTTGGTCGAAGATTAAAGAAGCAAAGCTTCTGATCTCTCGCCTGAAATTCAGCGATCATAGTTGAGACGACCTTAGCAGCTGTATAGTCGGCGCCATAAATATGTGTGCAATCTATCACAACCGGTAATGTTGATTTGAGACCTTGTTTGTTAACAACGTTACGAACAAATTCCACAGAGGGGAAGATTAAGCAACGATCTGGAGTAAGCATGATGTAGTTCGTACCGCAAGATGTCTGTAAACAGGAAATGCATTTTTAATGGATTCTCATTTTTGATCGAATGAGGTTGAACTTACGATAAGGTTTTCCACTCTGAGCTTTGGACGGGCGGCATGGTATAAAATGAAGACGACATTGATTCCAATACCAACAAGGATTCCAATTTGAAGCTCAAGCACCAAACAAGCAACAAAGGTTGCGATTCCGGGAATTAGGTCGGTTTCTGGAAAAAAACGGAGGGAAGACATTAGTATTCCATGATTTAAAAATAAATGCAAGTTTCACTTACTTTTGCTCCTCCACATTGGCTTGATGACTCGATATTGTACCATGAATATAACTGCAGCCACAATAATGGCAGCCAAAGCCGCTTTCGGAATAAAGAAGAAGAACGGAGTCATATACAGCAAAGCAATAATCACAAGAGTTCCAGTGTAGAGATTCGTCAGAGGGGTCCTTACTCCGCTGGCATTGCAGACAGCTCCACGAGCTAGTCCCCCATTTCCTCGGAAGCCTTGGAAAAATGAGTTGGCTACGTTGCAAACACCAACAGCGATCAATTCCTGAGTAGCATCAGCAGGTTTTCCATTTGCTAAGAAAAAGAACAAAAACAAAGTTACAAACACTTCTTCAAAGAAAACCATGTTATCTAAGCTTACCAAAAGCCTGAACTACAGCCATATTTTCGAGCAACGAAATTAAAGGCACCACGATCAATCCAGAACCCATTTTCGACACCATAGAACTAAATGACTCATGCACCTCAATTACCTCCCCAGAAGTGGTATTCATTGTTGTTGAGTATGAGAATGGTGGAGCTTGGAATGCTGGAAGTCCTGGAGGAACATAGCCCACAGTCTTAAACCACTGAACACCAGATTCATAGAGATAAGCTCCAATAGCTCCACAAGCAACAACCAAAACTGCATTTCTCGATGTTCCAATCAACCAGCAAGTGCTGTTTATGAATTTTTGCCATGGCTTCTTCTTATCATCATCATCTGGTCCAATTTTGAAACTGGCCATAGCTCTCATTGACAAAAGAACCACAATGCAACCAATCCCTAGGAGCGTATCAGCAAAACTGATATTATGAATGTCTTGGAAGATTGTTATCCACATATCTAAGAATGTGGATCCAGCAGTTTTAACTCCAAGTATATCCTTTAGTTGCGAAGTGAAGATGATTAATGCTACAGCACTCGTGAAACCAGCACTCACTGGCCCAGAGACGAAATCGATTAGGAAACCAAGTTGAAAGACACCCATGCCGATTTCTATTAGTCCTGTGAGGAATGTTAGGAGCACAGCTATTTGCCAGTTACCCTGAGCTGTTTGGAATGTAAGCAAGGCTGATATGGCTGTTGGTCCAACTGGGACATCTTTGCTGGAACCGAGGAAAATGTATATAAAACAACCGACAAAGCATCCATATAAACCGTACTGCAAAAAAGGATATTTTTTATGAGAAAAAGTATTAAACACGGGTAATTCAAATAGATTCCACATATGATCCACAAATTATTAAAAAAACTCAGATACAGGTTATGTACTTAGAAAGCTGGATTATTAAAATTAAATATTAAAAATGAAAAACACATTGAAATGGAAACAATAATTTGAGTAAAAAAGTGCAACATTCGTTAGGTGCAGCTAAAAAACTAACCTACATATAACGGCTTTCTTAGAAAAAGCTCAATGGCTAATGGGAACTTGTATTTCCTTATAAGTAATGTTGCCAAGACCCTTCTTTGCTTAAAGAATAACCACAACAGTACCACGTTTAAATATGGCATCAAAAAATTAATAAATTTAATTAGTGTATTTAAAAAATTCTGGAAAAAAACTAATAGAAACTGAAACATCAGTCTTTTTTAATAAAATTGTTAGGTTACGTTATAGTACGTTACATTACGTTTGATGACATTATATTACGTCACATTGCATTACATTACGTTACGTTAAACAATAAACCTATTTATAAGGAAACAAATAGAGTGTAGTAAACATAAAATAAGAACAAAACTTATGTTTTTCCAACAAAACTTATTTAGGGTTTAAAATGCTGCTTTATTCATTCAGCAGCATTATGATTTGGAAGTAATACGTAGTTCGTATTAAAAAAATTGATGCAAACTCGAAAACAAATATGACTATTTTAAAAGAAGAAATTAAAAATTCTTGCACCTGGGATTCACTTAAAAGGATTAGAGAGATTAATTGCTCATTAATAAAATTATGAATATTGATTTAATGGAATAATGATAATATTCAAATATTATTATTTGTGAGAAGCAGGTTACAGTGAGCTTGCGCTAACGATTAACTGCTTGATTTTGTGGACTTTGGATGAGAATTCTTTTCGTCATAAATTAACCCAAAAGCGATAATCTCATTTTGGGTTAATTTATGACGAATTAGGTTTCTGGCGGCAATCTTTAGAAAACATAAAAATGCTTTAAACAGTGGCATTATTTGTAACAATGAAGGGAAGTGGCTGGGTACCATCGCGAGAGCTTAGTCAATCTTTTTTTCGAAAACTTAAAAAGTTCACTCAAGAGTCATTTGTAAAAAAAGAGGTTTCCTTTCGTCCTTCGGTTACAACAAATTTAATAATTGATGATAAGCTTAAGGATTCCAAAAAAAAACAGGTTTCATGAACTACCTTTAAGTTTATTTCAGCCTTTGATCTTTAACATTCATTAGGTTTGGCACTTCTTAGTACTCAAAAGTAATGACAAAAATAAAGCAAGTCAAAGTATTTTACATTCCTGTGGTGGAGCTAAAGAAGTACTAATATTATAGTGCTAAGGATCACATTTGAATTGATTACGATACTTATAGTGCGAGTATAAACGGGTATAAACGGGATCCAGCTGACTATCTCACTAGAGACTAGAGTACTTTGTAGATTTTTATTATCATGAATGAGACCAACTCTCTCACTTCACGGCTATGCCCTTAGGCTCCACTTCAGGAAATATCGCCAAAACTCTCAGTTTTGGATTGTTTCATGTCTGCGGCGAAATAAATGAATGTGTTTTGAATTTCTTTGATCCCGGATTCTTGACACCTGCCTTGCTTTTGAACTGCGTTCTAAAGGTATCTACTTTCTCTCTGATAAAAGAAATCAAGGTGTATTTTGCCCAAGATGGTATTTTTGAAGTAAAGACTTTCTTGGATTTTCTTGTTGAAAGCAGATGGCAAAATTTTCCTTCCACTCAATTCAACCTACACTTATGTTATATTTTACGTTTCTATCACGAGAACCTGCGTTATTGATCAAAGATCAACAATATTTCAACGTTTTGTACTTGAGAAGAACGGCATATTTATATAAATCTTCAGAATGTATTTCTACATATCAGAAAATAGGCAGAACAGTTATTTAGTCCTTTTCGAAATTTAGCCGTAAACTTTCTATTGCCTATAGTCTATCTTAATAAAGCTATTTCTTTTGATCTAATGAAAACCACGCAGGATCACTTTCCTTTATATGTAATTGTATTGGAAATAATATTCAAGCCTAACCTGGATTTATAAGCTTTCCAAGTTTGTTGATTGCAAACATATTAGACTGGAAAAGGCTGCTAAGACTAGTATCTTATGGACCATATGGATCTGGAAATGAAGTCAGTATCCTGCATCCACTTTAACTCCACGAAACCCCGAAATAATAATATAAAGCATATGAAAACCCTAAGAACCCTGTTGTTAGTTAAACCATTCCTATAGATTAGTGTTGTGAATATGAGAAAGAGAAGCGTAGACAAAACGGAACCTTAAGGCACATCAGCATTTATTGTGTCAAATACTAGGAATCTTCTATCTAATACTATTTAAATTGAACGCTTCGAGAAAAATTCATATTTACCCATCCGACGATGAAAAGATTCGTCTATATCGAATTCCAATTATCAAAAATCTTTCGTTCTTACTACTTTTTCTAAATTAATAGTTACAGTGGAATCTCCATAAGTCGAACTCTCCCTTAGTCGAATTTCTATCTAACTCTAAATTTGTCGCGATATTTTAGCATTCCCCTCAGTTTTCCGTACAAAACCCATTTTCTAAGTCGAACTCCCTCTAAGTCGAAACTCACTCTAACTCGAACACATTCTCTCAATTCATGACCTTTATTTTCATTCCATTCCGTCGAATTTAGACGGAATCGTGGCTACCGAATTAACTGACAATGAGTTTGTTTTGGAGGAAATAATGAATGCTGAAAATAAAGCAAACGAAAGTGAAGCTGAAGAAGGAAAAACTGAAATTGAGAACGTGGCTGGAATCCGGCAATCTGCAATATAATTAAATGATCTAGTACCAACTATGAAGTTCAAAACTATCTTTTTAACTTTTCTGACCCCTTTGAGATTTTCTTTTAAGAACTACTGCTTTACATCCACTATAGAGAAATAAGTTTTTAGAGAATCGCCTATAAAATCCTGTTCAGCGTTTTATGTGGTCGTTTAAAGCCGTTTGCTGACGGAATAATAGGTCCTTATCAAAGTAGTTTTAGATCTGGAAAATCTATGATCGGCCCGATACTGACGAAAACCCAAAAAATTAACAATACAATCGATACTCACCACCTATTCATCAATTTTATGGCAGCCTAAGACAGTGTCATCAGGGATTATTTATACCGAACCTTGTTAAGCTTTGGAATTCCTGGAAAACTGTTACGTCTTATCGGAATGATGTTGGAGAATGCCCGCTTCACCGTCATAACCGGTAAGGATACTACAGAGACTTTACACTATAAAAGGGTTACGGCAAAGTGACGCACTATCGTGCAACTGTTTCCGGCGTTTTCACTTCCATGGAGTCAGCGGCAAGCAAAATTAATCTGGGTCTAGTTGAACTGTTATTTTAACATAAGTTCCTTTTTATTTTTTTTCCGTGTAGATTTTAAAGCAAAAGACAAATATAAAGATACTGGCTCACCGACCGATCGGACGAATCACATATTGACAACAGCGCCAACTAATTAGCTCTAATTTTGGTTTAATTCTTTTTAACTGAAACTTTACATAGAATTTATTTCAGCCAAATCGACACATAAATCAATATTAAACACGAATACAGCGCCACCTAGAGGGGTCTAAATCAAACAAAAAAAAAATACACAGCACCACACGAAAATATGATAGAATATGAGGTTGATAAGTTCACTATATTATTATATGAAAAGAACAATTCCCACAAAAAGAGGCAAAACTTTTACTTTTTTTCTAAAATTCAGTAAAAAAAATTCTTTAACATTCGACTGCTAGTATTTAAAAATTAACTATAATAAGTATTTTTCAAGAAATATTTAAAAACTAATTTTAGTTTCAATTAAACTGAAAAAGACATACTTTAATATTTGAACTCAGAATGATAAAATAATCAGTAAAAAATGTGGATCACAATGATTAATTTAGCTTAAAAAACTCACTTTAAGATGCAACAAATAATAAAAATACTTACAGCAAGTGGCAATCCAGCGATTCCAGCATAAGCCAAACCCTGTGGAATCACCGTCAATCCAACAGTTATACCAGAAACTAAATCCCCAATAAAGTCTTCCTTATTGTACTTTGGCAGCCAAGTTAGGATCGGCAAACGTTTGTAGAGAGTCTTCTTGCAGAACACTTTTGCCGAAGTCTGTTGACACCAATCGCCTATACCCTGACAGCATCCAGTTTCCTTGTCATCGGGCATAATGCAATCACTCGATCCTGAATACAATCCATTCGGTGGTATGTCCAATGAGACATCTGATCCATTTCTTCCACCGCCGGAAGCGTGTATATGACGCATTTCAATTTTTTCAAATTTTACACACTTTTCTCACTTGTTAATCCGACAACTTTCCAAGATGTATCTTTAAGTGTTTCTATCAATCCAATTTCTATAATATGAAGAAGAAAAAAAAAGAAAACACAAGATAAATATTAAACTGATCCACTCAAAGTCCGGCACACGACTCAACGACAACGAGAATGAAGTGAGTGTATCTTCCAGTCGATGTGTCTGAGCCAGAGCCATAGATTTGGATTCTATATAAGTTGGTGTAGGCTTCAAACAGAAGCTAAAGCTTGTTTTGAAAAGTTACAAACGCGTTCACTGAACTTGAAATACACGTGCTACTTCGATGTAGTTTTGTTGACAAAGTATAGAAAAAGATACGCGATCCAATCCAAAACTAGTATTGGATAAGGCGAGAGTAAAAAATGGATTTGTGATTCACTTCACCAAGAAATTCTGGGGAATTTTTTTTCCATTAAAAAATGTACGCAGATATCACGTTTTGGTTATAAAAATAAAATAAATTTATATGTTACTTTGATACGCATGATTAAACTTTGAATAAATATACAATTTTTTTTTTGCAATTTTTTGTTCTGTCGCGCATGACTGAGGGGCGTGCGAATTGTGTTTATTTAATTGTTTATAATATATTTATTTACAGAAATTCTTTAAATGCAAATAAATCAAATTTCATTAACATGAAAATAAAATAAATTAATTATGTAAGTGCATCCGATCATTAATCCAAAACGTGATTCCTTGGGTGTTGCACAACAATATTGGTCTTGTAACTTATACGAGAAATTTGTCATTTTAACGATAGTTTTATTGTAATATTTTATACGGAATAATGGGAATTACAATGTAACAAGTGGTTTTAACATTTGAATTTGTCTAGTGAATATTCCTGAAACATCAACCCTAAATATATTTCTAATATACATTTTTGTAATGATAAAACAATCTATTAGCAGTTAGCAGGTACTCGTTATTAATCTTAAAGAATTAATTATAATTAATAACTAGGTCTGAAAAATATGCCTTTTTTAATAAGTTACAAATAACTTCATATCTGTGGTTAAGTAAAGAACACCCTATACAGTATAGACAGATGTATCAAGACAAAAGAAATGCTTTGAGTTTATCCTGTTTTGGTCAACAACTTTTTTTAACTGGCATTTGTAACAACAAATTGATGGATGATGCAAATATTTTCTTGGAACGTTTGATGATGTTGAATGGGTTGGAAAGAGAAAGTTTAAGGCTTAAGAAAAAACAACAAATAATCTGTAAGTTGAAATATTTAATGAAGGTAAGAAAATAACTAATTTGCTTTAGAAATTTAGTCAATTGAGTAAAATCTTCACATCTAAAATGTGAATAGATTTGAAAATTCTACTCAATTCACTGAAATTTTTAAGAGTTGTGAATACTGTATTGAAATTCAAATTATACATTTTTGAATTAAAAAAAATCGCGTACACTCAACCACGCAGCTACTTTTAAATCATATAATGATCACAAGCAGGGATTACAGCGGAGCAATATGCATCATCTACTTATTGTACTGTTTAACCGCCTAGAAGTTTCAATTTTACGAGAAATTTTTCTGAAATCTTGTAAATTTTCATACATTGGTATACCAACATTAAAGTTATACTCCTCCTGTCTCTAGAGCTGTCTTCTTAACAATAAAAAAGTAAAAAAAATGTGTTCTTGTTGATTCTCATCAATTAGTGTAAGTAAATTCATATAAAAAGAAAATTATGCAGAACTATCGCATTGTTATAATAAATTGCACGACTGGATCGCACGAACTTGCTCATATGTGCGGTCATATCGTCGAATAAAATTAAAAAAAAGTGACATTAACGTAGAAAAATAACGATATGTGAACTTATAAAAAAGTGTCAAAACCACAACACTTAACGGTTTTTATTAAAAATGGAATACGCCACCACACGTCTTGTATAATAACAAATTTATGAAAAAAGTATTTCGATAATTGTAGGTCGGATTTTGATAAAATCCTGTTTTTTTTATTTTTAGGTTTAGATTTTGGTATGCAGTTTTTTTTTTCACTTCAGATTCTTTGATGTAGTAAGCTTAAAGCAAGCTTATTTCTACAATCAGAGGCTCATCATAAGTGCATGTGTTAGACGTTAGTAAAAACTAAAATAAAATAAAATAAGACACAGCTAGCCTAACACATGCACAAAGTATAAAATAAATCATGCGAATTATATACATAATTAAAATATAAAACAAAACAATCACGACAATGGAGCTGGTTCGAAATAAGGATTTTAATCCCACTTTACTTAAGTTAAAATCCATTTGTGAAGCGCTAAGATTAAAAAGTCTGCTCATACGGTTTAGAGCTTCGTATTTGCCATAGTTTGTTTTATGAAAGTCAACATGCAGAGTTTCCGATCCACGCAGGTGATAAGATCTTCCACGGTAATTTAACCCAATACAGGCTAATAAAAAAGGAGCATCAATTTCGCCCTTTATAAGTCGAAGAAGAAATATTAAATCGTTATTAACACGCCTTTGGTGAAGGGTTTGCATCTGAAGAAGCTGGATTCAATGCTCATAAGGTGGAAGATTAAAAGGAACATTCCAAGGGCAAAACGAATAAAATTATGTTAGATTGCTTCAATTCGGTTCTTATGAATTTTGTAATAAGGAGTCCATACCTGTGAAGCATATTCAAGGTGAGGGTGTACGTAGCAATTGTACAAGGAAAGAGTCACATATGGATCATTAAATTCCTTTGCCCAGCGTTTTGTGAATCTAAGCATAGAGCTAGCTTTATTCACTATAAAGTTAACGTGTTGAGTAAATTCTAAGTTGGAGCTAAAATGGACACCCAAATCCTTAAAACTGAAGACGCGGCAGAGTTTGTGCTGCGAAACATGATAATCGAATGTACTTACGATACGTTTTCTAGAAAATGGTAATCGTCTGGCATCTTACAGGGTTAAGGGAAATACCACTTTTTCTGCACCAAATACTAAAGTTATCAATATCTGCCTGCAGAAGAATACGGTCATCGCTAGACTTTATTATCTTGAAAATCTTCATGTCATCAGCAAATATGAGAATGTCACTTGACTGAATGCATGATGTAACATCATTTATAGCCAAAATGAATAATAATGGACCAAGGTGGTTTCCTTGAGGTACTCCAGAGTGAGCCACGAAGGGATCTGAAAGACAATTTCTAAATTTTACCTGGTAGGATCTATTCTCAAGGTATGATTTGATTCAAGCTTAGATACAGGGATCTAGTTTCTTAGAGTTAATTTATATACACCTGATCATAAAATTTAAAATAATTATTTTTGTATAATTTTAAAAACACTGAATTTTGGAAAAAAGGTTTTGAATTAATTTTAAATATAAAAATTAAATTATTCAAAATATTGGTATGTAGAATTAATTTGACTGCATAGGTCTTTTCAAATATAAAATTTTATTGAAATCCAATGAACCGTTATTGAGAAAGTCTAAAATTAAAAAAACCGTTATATAAAAGGTACCGTTAATGGACTTTTAACGTAAATTTGGTATTGATAAAATGAATCGTTTTGGCCGTTTTCGAGAAAAATAAGTTTTTTTACCTAAGTTAATATGTCAGATACAGTTATTTTTATCCTTAAAAATAAAATTTCAATTTCCCCTTTGAGGAATACTAAAAAAATCACATATACTTAATTTGAAGGTAAGCGCTTAATCCGTTTAGGCTTCAGCTTGTTACTGACTGACTGACCGACAGACAGACAAAAAATATTGTCGATCACTTTTTTAGGCTTCTCTATGATCTTAATGTCATATTTGATTGTTAGAATTTTATTTACGAATGCATAACTTGCCTTATAGTCCTTATAATCGGAAGTAATCAAGATTTTAAAATGGTACAACACTTACTATTTGCTACTTCTTGTTTGTGGCCTATTAGCATAGACCTGCGAGTTAAGAAAACCCCGTTAACCTTCAGCTCCTAGCTTAGTTGAAGTAACGGGTGCAGGCTCCAGTCAAGGCTAAAAATTCGCCAAGTTGTAGTCTGCGAAAGGCCGAGTTTTGTGAGCTACGCGAAATCGACTGCCTCGGATTCTCCTGCATACTCTCACGGACGGTGGCGGTGTTTTCAGCGGATCTTGCGTTTCGTCGACGAACGGGTGTTGGTTGATTGTTTACTGAACCAATGGACTCAAATTTATCCACCACACTGCGAATGGTCCTCTCGGTAGGACAATTATGTCGACTGTACAATGGGCGAAGCGAATAGAAAAACAATTTCATCATATGCTGTGTTGTTGTTGAACGTTTTATCCGTCCATGGTGATTTCGCAAAACAGATTGAATAAATGACAGCCAATTTTACAGATGTAGCTTCAACAATATAGCCACTATCAACTGTCAAAGTTCAGAAGTCCCTATATTGAAAGACCCTTTACTATCAATATTATAAATTGTTTTCGAGCATTTAAAATTCTGACTACAAAAATTAGAAATTGTGATATAATACTCGGCAAGAGTTCGATAACTTTGGCACCGAAACATAATAACGAATTCCTGCAGAGGGACTAAAAACACTACCTCCACCATTTAGGCAGGAGTAGCAATTTTCTAAAAAAAAAAACACTTGCATTGGAAAATATATATTTAAAAATAACGGCATACAAATAAAAAAAATAAATTTGACTGTTACAAGCATTTTTAGAAATCGAGAATTTTTCGAATAAAAAATACTTTTGATCCACTGTTTCACTGTTTGTATTTTTAACCTTTTAAATGAAGACACAACTTTCACAAACAAATCAAAAAGTTTTTAGAATCAATATGCTATTGTATTTTGTCAACATTTGTTGTATTTATAAATAAATACAATTTTCAAAACTTGTTAAGTGAAAAAATCTACTCCCCAAAAATTAAAGACGTCATAACAATGTTAATTCAGCTACCTAAATATATACATAAAAGAGTATTAACCGAATTTAAAATATGCAGCTCATTTTTGGTATTAATAATTATATTGACGTAAATTTACAATATATTATTAATTTATTCAGTGGAAGCGAATAGGCAATAAGCCATATCATATAATAATGAATTCTAAATGATAATCAGACATCAGACACGCGGATTAACACGATTAGAGAGCACGCGTTTTGCGTGACCTATCCATCTGGAATTGATTAGGTAAATTGTTTTGCATATGTGAGTGTTTTTTGATCTTAAAAAATGTTTATTTAGTTGTTTTTTTTTTTAATTTTATTGAATCAAATTACAGGTGTTAAACGTTTGGTATTAATAGTTGAAATTCTGGTAATTAACATTTTTTTCCAATAAGCGTTTATTTGTTAAGAAATTACACACATATACAGTCACAAGCAAAATTATTTGCACAATGTATTTTCTTGGTAGAACTTCTCACAAAAATAGTTGTACCTTTCAGAACACCCTTTATCTGGTTTATTTGTTTAATTAATCAATAATTACAACAATTTTTGAAAAACTTAACACAAAAAAATTATCAAACTTCATATAAATAACGGTTAAATTCGTAATTTAAAAAAGTAGCATAATTATTGTCACACCCAACAAAGCTGGCAAAACTATTTGCTCAAGGGCAATTGACGTGGTTTACAACCTCCTAAAGCCATAAAAAAGTACATTAAAGTAAACCAAAGTAATGGGGTATCTTAAGCGAAGCATTACCTAGTATTTTGTGTTTCCTCCTTTGGCAGCAATAACCTCTGCGAGGCGTCTTGAAACAAAGTCAATAAAATGTGGAATTTGTTCTGCTGGAATAGAACTCAAAGCCGTTATAAAAGCTTTCCATGTTTCATCTGCAGACGGCCCAATACTAAGTAGAATTTTAGATTTCGCAATATGCTAAACATTTTCTAAAACCCTTAAGTCAGGACTTTACGGAGACCAATTCAAAACTGCTTGCTATACTTCTGATAGATACTTTTTGATAGTCCAACCCGTGTATTGGTGCATTGTCATGTTGAAGTACAAAGTCGGTTCCGATTAACCTTGATCCTGCTAGCAGTGCAACATCATTTAGAATCTCTAAGTAATGAGACTGATTCATACGATCTGAGCACCTCAGAAGTGGTCCTCTACCACTATAGGATATGCATCCCCATATCAATACTTTGCCCCCATGTTATTGCCCTTGTGGGTCGCGTGGTGGATTTTTTGCTTTGGGTTTTGGATTGGAATAAAAAAATCTTCGTCCATGAGTGCCATCTAGAGAATAAGCAGTCTCATCGGTTCAAAGAAATTTTCTCCAAAAATCTGCTGTTTTATTTATGTGATCCCGTGCAAATTTTAATCCTGCTTTTCTGTTTTTCTTTGGGAAACGTAAGCTTTAACTTGGTTTTCTTTCAACCTTCGTCACAGTGTTCTTTCACTAATATTGGTCTCACGATTTTTGTTAATGTTATAGCACACTTTGGGCTTTTCAAGAAGGGTTACATTTAAAATGTCGTACGATAAGTTTGTCTTCCCGACTCTTTGTTATTCTTTTTCTTCCTCTTCCGATTTGATTTTTGAAACTGTTAATTTTTTCTTCTTTATCTATCAGATAATAAATCGAGCGCCGACAGCTGTGATATTTTTCAGAGATATTTTCAGCCGAAATACTGAGTTTAAATTCTGCAACAATCGCCGCACGTGTTTCTAACGCAATTTCCCTAGTTTTACCCATTTAAAACAAGTTACCTTGATGGAGAATGACGCTAGACTACTACAATAGCAGCACGCATCACTTCACATTGATTGAGTTGAACATTAACTAACGGTTTTCTCTCCCAAGTCATCGATTGCCCTTATGCAAATAATTTTGCCAGCTTTGTTGGGTGTGATAATAACTATGCCACTTTTTAAATTACGAATTTAACCGTTATTTATGAAGTTTGATAATTTTGTTTGTGTTAAGTTTTCCAAAAATTGTTGTCATTATTGATTAATAAAACAAATAAACCAGATAAAGGGTGTTCTGAAAGGTACAACTATTTTTGTGAGAAGTTCTACCAAGAAAATAAATTGTGCAAATAATTTTGCTTTTGACTGTATGTTTTTTCATTAATATTGTTTTAGTGGGGAAAATATGTTTCTCAAAAATTCCTTGCAGTCTTCATATTTATACTTAAAAGGAAATGTCCTGTAGCAATGGTTTTAATACAATCTTACACTTTTGTAAGGATTGTCCAATTCAAAAAATAGGTGAATCAAGGAATCCAGGATCAAACAAAATGCCAGAACTAAAAGTGGTTAGATCGTACCGATATCGGCACGATTCAAGTCGGTACGATGGTTGTATCGTGTCTTTCCTGCACTATGGATCTACCTTTGGGATAGGTCGCCTTGAGCGACTTCAGAAAACGTCATTCTTCGTCTTCATTTGTTTTATTTATGACGACACTTGATGTTGGTTCTTATCAGTTTGCGTTTTTCGAGAAGTGACAAATGACGTTTTTGAGGTTATTTTTGAATTTTTTTACCAGTCGTAAGACGCGTGGGTAAACATTACTCCGGAAATGTCAACACCTCCAAATATTATATATTGTAATGAACATTCTTTGGTAATCTAAGCTAACTTGGATCCCATAGAATAGACTTATCTATGTTTAGATATATGTTTTCTGAGATAGCTTTTTATGAAGGTAACAACTTGTATAGTAAATTACAAATTCTCTTGTTTTTGTTCTGAAATTGCTTCATCTTAAAATTCATAAAATATTGCAAACATTTTTATAATTTTTTTTATTATCTATGAATGAAATGTAATATTATTATTTGAACCACACGCCAAGATGAGATAATAACATTTATTAAATAAATATTTGCCATGAGTTCACGAAGTAAGTTAATGGAAGTTGCGTAATATCACTTGCACTACCATAACGATACATGTGTAATGAACAGTAGAATTAATTACAAAGAAAATTGTCTGATAAATGTCGCTTTTCAGTTGTTGTTCTTTCAATCAAGAAAATTCTAATTCTAAGTTATTCTTGGTTGTTGGCTTTAAGCTTTAAGGTATGCGCACGTGTGGCAAGCGACGGACGATACGACGAAGCAATAATTACAATAAGACAATGTTGAGTAATCTGCCCACTTCATGAAGAAATATTTTAATGAGATTAATAGTTTTAACATGGTTCAAGGGTTGAAGTTGTGTCTATTAATATTCAGTAAACACAAACATCTGGTTACCCAAACTTGTTTTCTAGGTCTAGAGGGTTTTCAGACTACCTTCAATATCTACAAGTTCTTTGGATTTTAGGATTTTTGAACTTTCCAGTATCAGTATTTCATAAACAGCAAAAATCCCTAAAAATATCTAGGAATTCACACTAACGTAAGGTTTCATCTTTGGCTCTTTTGATGTCTAAATTTCCCACTTGCTGAAAAACAGGTTTTCATCTTAAATTTTCCAATAATACATGCATCGATATTATAGATCATTCTACGTAGACCTAGAATAATAAAAGACATGAAGTGTTTTTATTTTTAAAGAACATTTCACTATATGTATATAGGTGGCGCTAAAGTCTGAGGTAAACGAAACCTAAGCCTCCTCCTTTTGTTGGTTCGCTTCTTGTTAGTAGAAGAGTTCTTTCAATTGTACACCAAAGTATCCACAGGGGTGGAAAGAGGTGGGGCCCATTTGCTGATTCGGAACATAATTCTAATGCATAGCTAAGTTCCGCATAAATTCTATATGATACTTAAATGTAAGTAGGTTGCACGTAAAATAAGTATGTTAAACATAGTAAGCGACCACTTTTGAATTAAAGCTAACTTCAAATCGGTTTGCGCAAACGTCAAACTAAATTTTTGTTCTGGTTTGTATTTGTGTTTAAACGAATTTTACAGTTATTTATCGTTTAAAATGTCTGAGCGTGGTAAAAAAGAAACCCAATTTTTTCGCAAAATGAAAAAAACGTTTCTGCTTCATTGTGCTTTTAAAGAAAAAGAAGTGATCGAAAACAAAAATAAATTGCACGACTGGGTCGCACAAACTTGTTTTTATGATAATTGCTTAGTGGCTGTACATGTATGTATATAAAGGGTGTTTTTTTAGACGTGTGGTTTTCAAAAAGAAATAAAACGCATATAGTTTAATGTTATGGCCAAGAATCTAGCATTATTATAAAGATAAGGGTTTGCATTATGTTCTAAAGATGATTTCGGGGAAGTGGCCGCCGTGGCTGGCTCGAATAAATTGCAGCCGAGGCCCAATTTTCCCAATTTTGTGAAAATCGGGATCAGTGGTCATTTCGTTTTGGGCCCATTCACCGAACGTGTGACGCGCTTGATGGGCGTTCGGCTTTAATTCTTGAACGAGTTGGATTTTGTAAGCCTGCAAGCCAAGATCCTTCCGCGCGCGATGGCAGATGGACTCATTTGGGTCTTCTTAGATACTCTGCTCCGCCGAAACGAACCATTATTTTGGTAATAAATTTGAACAATTTGCAAACTTTGTGCAGGAGTAAGTCTATTCATTACGAAATCGCAAACCAAACTGAGCATAAATCAAGAGACAGCTGTCAAAAAGAACAACTCCGAAAAAAGTATTGCCAGTTTGAAAACCACACGTCTATTAAAATAAAAAAAAAATATTTTTTTAGAAAATTCTTTATTTTTTTTTTTAATTAGCTTAAGAGTTTTCTTGGAAAAACTAAATGTAAAAAATCATAATTAGAAAAGAAAAAGTTTTTTAAAATTTTGAAATGCGATTTTAATTGAATTATAAATGACTTCCTTTGTGCATTTTATTGAAATCGGGATAATAGTTTACGATAAAACCGCATTTGAAAAAACCGGTTATATGAGAGGTACCGTTATAGAACACATTTCGAAAAATTTATTCTAACTGAAAAATGTATTATTGTAAAAACTTAGCACCCTAACGATGGTGCAACTTGGAAAGACAAAAAAAATTCTTGGAATTGCATAGAAAACAAATTTAACACCCAGTCGGGATCATGCTTTATAAATAGCGAGTCGCTAAAGAGATTTTATAACAAATACAAAGCTGAAATTCCATCATCCGGCAGTGCAAAATGCATTTGTATTTAATTTTGTAATTATATTATTTATTAAAGTTTAGTATCTTCACAATCGAGTAGCAGAATCTTCACAATGACAAATAAGTCAAAAACAATATTAAAAATAAAATAAATGCCTAACATAAACATCTTAAGTACTACTTTTTCTTCCACCTAAGTTATGTTCAACTTAAGGACTTTTATTTTTGAGTTTACGTTTGGTGCAATGCAATAAGTGGTTTATGTGAAACATAAGTATTTATGTTCCTTATCAGCAAACGGGCCTTAATAACGCAAGATAGGGTGATCAACGCCCGGGCGGACAAAAAGCGGGACTCAAACAACAGAAGTATTGACTCATTTTTTCAACCAGTCAATAAAAGACCAGCTTGTAATAAAACCTTAGATTCTGAAAAGTAAAGTGGTTCCCTATGACTTTTTTAAATAAACAAATTGATGACTTCACGAAACATTAACTTCTGTCGAATACTTGGCAGCCAAAAGACGACAACAACTTCCATTTACTTCGCACTTGCTCAAAGGTAAGGTGGTCAAACGGTATTTTGGCCATAAATATCCTTGGCTTGTGTTTTCATCACCGATACATGGTTTGTTTTGTGAATACTGTCCTTTATTCGTGACTTACAGTATTGAATGTGGTAGATTTGGAAAACCATGCTAAAAACACACGAACGAACTGTTGAGGCCGCGACTGCGTTCTTCCAACTAATAATATATGTAACCCAATATGGAACTCGTTAAATGAGTAAATCAAAAGCGTGTCAAAAAGAAATGAGAAAACAGGGAACCGCTTCGTTTACATAGTAGAAACCATCCTTTTGACGGCAAAATTAAGTATTTAGTCGTCATAGCTCAAGCTATACTTCAAGACACAAATATTTCAAAACAATCTGACCTGACCGTGAAAACTTCTAAAGTTTCGAGTATCTGCTAGAGATAAGAAATAAAAGCAACATTTGCAGTCAAGTTTTTCTTATGCTACTTATGGAGCAAGACAACAGAACAACGAGAGAGGTTTTTGATCCAATATTGAGTGACGTTCGGGCATCAAGATATTATTCAATACTTTTTGATGAGACAAACGATGTATCTCACCATTCCCAGCAGAGTGTTATCTCACGATACGTGCATGAAGGTAATATTCGTGAGGATATTGTGGTTTCCGTAGATATATTTGAGGAAATAGCTTATTCCAGAACTGACGAAGAGTAGTACCTGCCATTCGAGATGCTGCTGTGGAAGAGGTTGTCAATTGCCTTCTTCAAATCTTTTCCAAAACGGAAAACTGTCCTTATGAGCACATAGGGTAGAAAAACATGAAGGTTTTCTTTAGACTTCATCAAAATTATGGAAACACTGGAAACGATTTCGTAGTAGCATGACCCAAGTACAGCTAGCAAGGCTTCTTCACTTGTAGCAACTTTATGTAATGCACAGTTTATTCCATCAGTATTGTGTTTAAGTGATGTCTTTAACACAGTCCCTGAGCAAGTTGCTACAAACAACATCTCTTGACCTTAATAGCATTGCAATGCTGGTCAGCAGAGGAGTAGACAGAATATCTATATATGCATCACCTTTACTTGACTTTATCCTAGCCGATTTCCGGGAAAGTTTTCAACCCAAAGCTTAAAATGTGTTTAAACTAACGATTTTCATCCCGGAAAATACAGTCAGATATAATAATGATTGGTTTGATGCAACTTTTAAGTCTCTATTGGATCACTTTGGACAACTCTAGATTTAATTAAAAAACGTTATAAGGATTTGTTTGGTATAATACATACATAGTTTTCTTCTTATTCTTAAAATATATCTGGTTACAAATTCTTCTGCGGTGAGGTCTTCAAATTCCACGGTCACCAGCCAAAAGCCTTGTAGCTAGTGCTGTAGTTTTTAAGAATTTATAATCATGTAACATTTATGTCGTGGTTAATAAATAATAATAATAATAATAAAAATTTCACGGTCTGGCACTCATGTGCATTAACAGACAAATCCCAATCGATGTTGAAAGAGTAATTACTAGGTTTTCTAAAACCGGCCCCACTAAAAGATTACAATTAAGTAGATAAGTGTTTGTGTATATCATGTACATATAAACGTTATTATGTACCTTATTTTATTTAAATTAATTTATTTGTTTAATATGCTTTAAGTACACAGATCATTACTTAAAAATGTTATATAAAATAGTTTATAATATTATATTATCATATTTAATATTTTTAAGAAGACATACGAAGAATCGTTAAGGTTTACGTATTCAGTGAATGATTTTTTTTAAAGTTAGGCAAAATTACAAGAAAATTGCCCCTCCCCCTTCCCCCGATAGAAATCATGGATCTTCCATCTGTAAGTATCAGTATTCAATGCCACCATTTTTTAGGGAAGGATTTTTCGGACCGCAGCATTATTGTCCATCCATCCAAAAGCCTTTTTGGTAAGTTCGGTACAGTTGTAAATGCTGGACCATTTATCGTTGTATACTTAGATAATGAGTTTAATTTTCTGGGTTAAAGGCCGTTAACTTCCATGTCTTTCCTTATTTTATCGTTTCTTTTATAAAAAATAATCACTCGAGGTAGCCAGCTGTATTCATCCCCTTAAAAGTTTCGCCCGTAATACTCGTCTTGCTAGGAATGCCCATCAGTTCACCCTTGAGCCCAATTTCAGACGTACCGTGAAATATAGAGATTCTTTTTTTAGCCGTACAACACGACTATGGAATGGTTTACTCGGCGAGATTTTCCCTTGCCGTTTCAATTTGCAAGCATTCAAAACCAATGTTAATCGACACCTCCTATCTCTCCCCTCCCTATTTTCCTAATGCCCGCGCAGTGTGTTACAATAAAAGGGAAACAAATAGTACCCTGTGCGCGCGTTAATTATAAAAAAAATGTAGTTCCATGCAAAGATTTTGTCCCTCATGATGTTTTTCTTGATGACGGCTTATTTGGTTTTGCTATCATTGTCTGCTTAACAGATCTTCTTCTTTCAAATCATGTTTAAGAGAAATGTCGATTACTATACTGTGTTCAATTTATATTTTCAGTACAGGGAAGATAGGATATTGCCCTTTCACTCTTACTGTTGTGGATTTCAATTAGCTATCTCCATGTTAAAGCTCTCAAATGGTTGCCATGCTGGGCATTATAAATTGGTATAATTTTCACACAGATGTAGGTATGGTTACCAACTGTTTAATAAAATTTTATTAAAACAGAAACATGTAGACCGTAAATTAAATCTAAGAAAATTTAATTAAATTAAATCTATCTCTTTCCACACTACCAAGAGGTAAAATAGTTTTTAAGAGTTCCCCAGAAGGCTTTATCTCTTTTAACTAAACTAAACTAAAAAACTAAAAACTAAAAAGACATTA
The DNA here is from genome assembly GCA_963971375.1 of Platycheirus rosarum. Lineage (NCBI taxonomy): Eukaryota > Metazoa > Arthropoda > Insecta > Diptera > Syrphidae > Platycheirus > Platycheirus rosarum. The sequence goes on along the minus strand of OZ020509.1, from coordinate 128,720,957 downwards.
TTCACAAAAAACAATAAATAAAATTAAATTTAAGACAATCGGCTGTAGTTCAGGCTGTAGACCAAAATACATATGTACAGACAGACAAAAATAATTTTCCAGTAACTCAAATACGTTTCTCAATCGTAATGTCATGTTTGATTATTATCTCAATTTATTTTTGTGTACATGCATAACTTGCATAAAAGTACCTATAATCGTAAGTAAAAAGTTTCTTCGATCATTTCTGAACATATACAATAGTTTCTATCTTACAAGTCTAGAGCTCGACTTCATATATATGCGAAGAGTGATAATACTCTAATCTGGAAGCAAATTAATAAAACCATGTTCACACATTTGTAAAAGTTTTTTTCATATAATTTGTTACAAATTTCACAACTGGGATTATTACAAAAGTTTCTATCACAGCTTATAAATAGGAAATTCTAAAGAAGAACATCTAGCACTTAAAAAAAATATTAATGAATTAACAAACTCTAAATAAATTAAAAATAATATGATTCAACTGCACTAAAGTGTCACTGGAATTTTGCTAACACTTAATTGATTTAAAAAACCGCAAAAAAGCTATTGACTCAAAAAAAAACTCCCGCAAAAAGTAACTACCTACCACTAATTTGTATTCAGTATCCAACCTTGATTCAGAAAACTTATTCTTTGTTTTCATATAAAAAATAAAAACAGTCATAAAATGACTGGTGTATCATTTTATAGAATCACTCAAATTATTCCATTAGCAGGTGGAATTACAAAGTAAACAATTTTGAAATGTTTTATTTACTTGCTTGAATTAACCTATCTAACCAAATTAACCGAAGAGAGTAAGTAAAAGCTCTATACATCAATAAAAAAATAAAAACAAAATCATTGACTTTGTTTGGAACCGCAATTATATTTACCGCAGATGTTTTTGAATCATGAAAATCTGTTTTTTTTTTTAAGGTTTAAAAGAATTTATTGAATTTGATATATGTATTTTGTTCTGATTTTTTATTTACTATGACGTTGACTAAAATTCTGGGAAGAATATGTATGAGTGTCATGGTTTTTCTTTTAAAAATATTAAATACATATTACTGTCAATATATTAAATTTTTTTTTTAAATTATGTAGTTGTTTTTCACTAACATACCAATAAACATATTTTCAAATACAACAACAAACTCTTTAACGTAGGTTTCTCCATCAATGTTGAATAAAGTAGTTAAGTATACAGTTTAGCATCTTACATTTGCGTTCAAAGTTATTAACTTCCATTTTAAATCCAGGGAAGTACTCAACATCCTAAACATCGTTTTTTTTTTGATAATTTAAAGCAAAACTCTTAAAGTTAAGTAAGGTCGGTTTAATAGAATAAACAATATTTTATGATCTAATTAATTTTCAATAAAAAATCAATATACATATCTAACAAAGAACTCGTTAATTATTCCAGCCAATATTGGCATACAGTTTTTTTTTTGGAATCTGTAATGTAAGATGTGTAAATAATATCACTCGATATTGTTTACTTAGATAAAATTACAAAGCGTGGCACATTTAGCATCTGTAAGCAGCTTAATCAATAACATTTTGTGTTAAGAAAAATAATTAAAAAATTAAACAAATAATTAGTGTCAATATTATATTTCCGATGACAAAGTTTACTTAACAAAGTTTACTAACATTACTGCAGTCATGATCGGTTTTTGTATATAATTGTTAAGGAAGGGAACAAATTAGGGTGCTGGCATTTTTAGTAATTTATTTATTTAAATTGAATGATGAAGATCTAAGTTTATTTGACAGTATGAAAAAACAAATTACTATATCTTTTATTTAAAATTAATCATACTTATATTATAAACTAGCAAACCCACCCGGCGCTGGTCGGCTTAACATACATTTTCTGGATCCCAACAACAGCGCTACCTATCGCACCCAAGTATACCTGGAAACTACCAGCTAACCACATATATACATACAATGATTTTTTTTTTAATTGGTCTTTATTTTAATTTAATATTGTTGTTATAAAAAATTGTAAGGGTACAGGGAAAAAAGAGATCCCAACGGCACTTAGGTGTTATTAAAATAGTCTTACTTACTCCTTGAAACACCAGATATCTGCCCTTAAAAGTCCCGTGAAAATCGATTAATAAATAAGAATTAAAAAAAAAACGACCTCAGCGCCACCAAGTAAATAAATAAATAAATTTATTGGAGCGACAGCTCCTTAAGGAGCCAAGGCCTAGTGACTTATACTCTCAACCATTCCTGTGTGTGTGTTGTTAATCTGCAAGAATGGAAGGGACCTACAGTTTACCGCCGAACGGCTACATGAGATACAAATTTTACTCTTGGAGGTTTTGTCAGTTCCTCGCAAGAGGCAGTACCCCGAAAAAAGGTGGCTATGAGCTGGGTTTGAACCTAGGCTCATTCCCTTAGCAGTCCGACACACTAACCACTAAGCCACGGGGCGCCACCAAGTGGTTAGTTAAAATGTCCTTAGTAACTCCTTATAACATCAGCTATCCGTCTGTAAAAGTAATATCAAAATCGGTTAAACCGTTACCGAGATTAGCCGCAACAAGCAGACAGACAATTTCTTTAAAAATTATGTTTTTGCTTTAATTTTGATATTAAAAACAGAAACTTAAATTTTTTTCATATGTGTAGATGTGAATATTTTTTATGTTTCAACGTTTGTTTTCCAATCACACTTTAATGACTCAACGGATTTGGATCAAAATTTGGTAGGTAGATTGATAATGTGTTCGATTAAAATATACACGGTTCCTGCGGGAGATATCTGAATAATTGTTTTTATTCTTTAACGTGTTTTCAATTAAATAATAAAAATCTTTGAATCTATGTCTAACCTTTAGTTTACGCAGAAGAAGCTCGGCGGATTTCTAAGAATAATTGTTTGATATCCATATTTTGCTTCAAATGCTTATATTATTGATTCAAAAACGCTTTTTACGGATTTTAATACAACAAAAGTATGTGTGGTTGTTTTGGCGTACTGTACATGGTATATAAAGTGCAAAGCAAATCTTATTTTTTTCTTGAAAACGGCATTAACGATTTTAATGAACATTTTTGAGAATATTTTGGTAGGTATGGTATTATTTTTTTGGCGATTTATAGGGACTATAAGGCAAGCATTCGTTAAAAAAAATAATTCTAACAATAAGACATGACATAACGATGACAGAGAAACATATTTGAGTTACTGGAAAAATTCTGTCTGTCTTTTAGTCCGTTTGTACGGATGTATATTGATCTACAGCCTTAACGGTTTTGCCAATCGTCTTTAAATTTGGATCATTAGGTTATTTTGACATTCTACAGAGAACTTTTTGAATTTTTTTTTAGCTCAAATATTAACGATACCTATCATATAACCGTTAAGTAAAAGCTTAGCTCGGATTTCTTATGACAAAAAATCATTGTACTATTGTAGGTGTAGCTTATGTTTTTGTGAAACAAAAATCAAGATTGTGGACTAAAAACGGTACCTCCCATAGAACCTTTTTTTTTTCTTTGACTTTCTCGAAAACTGTTTATCCGATTTCAATCAAAATTGATATTTAGGAAGATTGTTGGTAGGCTAATGAATTTTATGTTAAAATATTTTCGAAAACCTTTTTTTTGTATTTGTAATAATTTTCTTAATTTTTTTTCAAAAATCAATATTTTGAAAACCGGTAGATGGATTTTTTTTATTTTGTTTTTAAATGTGTAATTTTTGTGTTTAAGTTTGCATTCTTGAATTATTTTTTATTTTATTTTTTTTAATTTTTAAAAAAAGTTACATAAAAACAGTTATATTTAAAAACCGTTCCTAAGATTAAAAAAAAGCACGCTTTTCACATTTTCTAAAGAAATAAAATGGCGTTTAAATTTTTCCGCTGAAAACTTTTTTTTTTATTTTAAAAGTCAGAAAAATCGAATGAAAACTTTGAATTTACTTTATTATTTTTCAAATTTTATTCGAAGCTGTGACCGCACATAAGAGCAAGTACGTGCGATCCAGTTATTTTTATTTATTTATTTTTTTATTTAATGGTCAGCAGTAAATCCAATTAATAAACGTTTTTCCTCATATAGTTCCGTCACATTGTGGAAAAAAACGAACTATATTGAGGGTATTTCAAAATGTTTTATTTGATTTTTGTGACTTTGATGTTCGAAAAAAGTACATAAAATTTTATTTGTTTAAAAATTGTGTAAAAGCATTGTTTTTTTGAGGTGATAACGTCTTATATATCGATGACAGGCTGAACATACGAAATAACATGGCTCGTACTGATAAGACACTCATGGTGATAATGCTGGTAAGAAAAATGACACACTCTGCCATTCTGTGGTTCTTTCAAGCAAAATCGATCGCAAGCACCAGGCGAACATGAAAAATAACAGGCGCAAATTCCCAAAATAATTCCATTCAAATTCAAAAAGAACATGAAGAGAAAAAGAAATACAAAATAGGCGGAGTTTTGTTAAAGTAGAAAGTAGATGTAGATAATGGGGTGTGTTTGTGTGTGTGGATTTAACGAGAGGGTTTGTGGGTGTGAGTTAAGGGGCTGAATGTTGGTGTTTCTGCCATCAATGTTTTCTTATGGCGTTATGACGTAAAATTATCGTCCGTAAACGGACTTTACAGACAACCAACTCTTTTTTTAATTATGGCACGGGTAGAACAAAAAAACTGCTTTTAAAAAAATGTATTTAAGAATGTTAAGCACATCATTGAATATCGACTAATTTTTTTTTTATTATTAAAAATAGAAAAAATCGTTATTCTAAAATAATGGAATGCGAAATAAATTTGGCCTCATCCATATATCTTATTTTAATTTTTTTTTTTTTTTAATTTTAAATTCGAAAAAGTGGAAGAAAATTAACTGTTCTATGGGATGTACCGTTTCTACCCCCACTATCTTATTTTAATTTGTTTTTTAGCCTCCATGGTGTGTGTATATAATATTAATTCATTCATCAACAAAATTAAAAACACTATCTTATTTTTTTAATCAAAACAAAATATACACCTACTACAAAAGTACACAGATTTTTTTTCCATAAAAATCCCTGAATTCGTTTCCGAAAAAATAAACTTTTGAAGACGATTGACTCAACCGTTCAGGCTGTAGTTCAAAATATTTACATCCGTTTAGGCAGACAGATAAACAGGCAAAAATTTGGCACTTACTCAAATATCCTTCTCTATCGTCTTAATGTCATGTTTGATTTGATTCAATTTTTTTAAGCTGTACAAATTAAACTTGCCTTAAAGTACCTAAATAATCGCAAGTAAAAATTGAGATATCAATCAAGCATGATCTTTTATGTATTATTTGAGTTTTTACTGAAATTCTTTCGGGGCTCCTAGCCGATGCTAGCTTCTAACCAGCCACTGAAATTTTACATTTTTTTAAATTATGTAATGAAATAATGAAGTTTTTACTATTTCTTGACAATATACCAATATTTTTATCGCAGAAAAAATCATTGTGATTTGTTAAGGATGTTTAATACTAAAATGGAGATTTTATTTAAACGACGAAGAATTTTATTTAAGAAATGAAAAACTCCGTTCTTACCGAATTTAAGTAGGTTTGAAATAAAGTTAAATTTGTTTGTCTGTAAGCAAAATATAAACAAACAACATTTGCCAAAAATGTGTCTTTTTAAATGTGATTTGATTATCATCTCTAGAATCGACATGCTTGTGGGCTCTAAAAATATTATTTTTGCAAACGTGCTTTCGCAAATTTAAAGCTTCCAGAAATAGTTTAGTAGTATAAATATAAATGTTATATTTTTTAATTAGCGACTATTTTTTTCCAAAGGCAAGTAGCGTATGACTTTAGCTTAACATAACTTTTGGCAATAAATCCAGTACACGATATTATAAGATACTTACTGAAATTGCAACATATAACAAAATTAACATAAATTGATTATTAGATGATTCATGTTTTGTATAATCTCATTTCAAAATTTAATTTGTAATCTATTGTTACAAAAATATGTAAATAAAACTATACGTAAACTTCGTCTTTTTCTACTTCAAGCTAACAATTTTATAATAACAAAAACACATCACTTATTTTTGCAAACTAGCAATTATCAAAGACACGATAAATTATAAATCAATCAATAAAAAATGTATTTAAAAAATGTGTTGGCTTATTGTTAATCAATGGCGATCTTTCGTTCTGATTGCTGGCATGAAGTCAAAATTTAAGAAAAATAGGATATTTCAGTTTGCAGTCAAATATATAAGCACATAATATATGGCACATAAATTATCCCAACAAAAATATTTAAAAATCAAAAACAATGTGATTATAATAATTTACAATTGTTAATGACCTGATAACAATTGCCAGATAAAAATAATTCTTTAAGACAAACTAATTCTTATAATTTAGAAAATTTCTAAACAACTTACTTTTTGTTTAAGTTCATGGAAATCTTATTACATTGTTTACTTTTAATTTTGACACAACTCAAACCACGCGGAACTCTTCTATTCGATGGGAAATAAATGCGCTATAACGTTGTAAATTGTAAAACTGCATTTATTTATGTTTACCTCGAAGGCTTCAATTACGTTACAAATGTAAATCTCGAGGTAAAACCTTAAATATTACAACCAAACGCCACATCAACAAGGTAACAAAGTGCTACCTTACAATAAATAACCACGTAACCACGATGATGTCCCAAAACTTAGTAAACAACCGATAACCTTGCCAATCGCCGTCAGACTAATATATTCCCATTCGGTTCAAAGAAGACCGACCGACCAACTGAGAAGCCAAACTACTTTAAACTTTACCATTGTGATTGTGATTCTTCGTCAAGACCTCATGGACAGGCCAAAGTCGAACGGAGAGAAAGAACCTTATCACTCCAAAAACAAAAACCGATCGCTGATCGGAAACACTGCGTAAATGCACCACGAATTTTAATTTTAACTACCAAAGTTGCTACACCATTCAGTAAATATAGTTTTTCTTTTTAGGTTTTAAAGTTTACTATTTATATCGACTTTTTTGAAACGGTATTGACATTTGGCTTACAACGTACGAAGATTGTTTTACGTGAACTGGGGATAGCTATTTAATCGAGACTTGCGATGCTTATCTAGAAATTAATTATTCCATGCGAATAATGTACCTAACCTAACTACTTGTGGTAGATCGCACGCCGAGTTTAACGAATTGATGTCTTTAATGAATAATTTGTTGCACAGTGCGAACATGGTCACACAGGGCTGGACTTCCTTCTTGTATAAAAACAAATTATAGTTGAAGTAAATTTGTAAGGAAAGTAACTTAAGTATAAATTTTATCCGAACATTGCTGTTTTAAGATGAGACTTACACCTAACTTGGACTTATTTCTTTTTTTCGATTGTCAGAAAAAGTAGTTTTGTTCTGAGCAAATAAAATTTTGGAGTTTTAACTCACATAAGTGGTTCAAAATCCTACGAAAGATTCCTGTGAAGACGTGAAATGATTAAAAAAAAATATCAACTGTTTTTCATCTTATCACTTCACGGACACACTGAACCAGTCGAAAATTTACACTGCCGTAGGTAATTTCTGTTGAATGTCCCTTGGACAAATGTCTTTTTATTGACAGCTATATTGACAATAGAGTCTTGTCAAAATCACATGTGCTTATGACCTTATAAAGAGTTGGTTGTCTGTAAAGTCGTTTTACGGAGATAATTTTACGTGATAACGTCATAAGAAAACATTGATGGTAGCATAACACAGATATACAGCCCGTTAACACAAACCCTCTCGTTAAATCCACACACACACATCCCATTATTATATCTATTTTACTTTCTACTTTAACAAAACTCCGCCTATTTTGTATTTCTTTTTCTCTTCTTGTACTTTTTGAATTTGAGTGGAATTATTTTGGGAATTTGCGCTCGATTTTGGTTGAAAGAACCACAGTATCACAGCGTGCGTCACTTTTCTTATCAACATTAACAGCATGAGTCTTTTCAACATGATTCTTTTCTTATCAGCATGAGTCATGTTATTTCGTACGTGTAGCCTGTCATCGATTTATAAGACATTATCACCTCAAAAACACATTCATATGTCATTGACTACAATAAGAATAAGCACATGATCCTCTCGTTAAATTTCGTTGAGCAAAAAAAAAAAAACAAAAGTTAATTTGACTTGACGGCATTTGGTATTTGGCCGTCATTGTTTTAGTATACAGCAATAAGTTTTTTGTTAGCTGAACACAACAAAATGGCGGTGTTAAAACAAAATGACAAGAAAAGAGAAACATGGAGAGTCAAATCATTTCATCTCCGATGTGAAATCTTGAAAAAATGTCAAATTTTAAAATGTGAATGTTTGTTTATATGTTTGGATGTTTGTTCCACAATTACGCCTCACGGGTTCAATGGATTTGGATGAAATTTAATGGTTAGGCGGATGATGTGCTGGATTGAAATATGGGCTACTTTTTATCGCGTAAAAATTAATGATTCCTGGGGAGAGGCTTATATGTATGGCTGGATGTTTTTTTCTTATGTCCCATTGTCCACATGAATTTGTGTAGTTTGGTAGATAATTAGAGTTACAAAATTCACTATATTACTACAAATACTAATTTAATTCTGAAAAAACCACGGTTCCTGCGGGAGGAATCTGAATATTTTCTTTAACGGGTTTGGTAAATAAATGGCTAACAATAATGGACGGAAGCAAATGGAAATTAATGTCAAAACCGAAAGCAACGTTGCCTTCTTATCTGTCGAAATGCCACGGAAATATCTGTCAAATTATCATTACTATAAACACCATCAGAAAATAGTCGCTAAATTTTCTTCCGTAAAATTCGGCCGTGAACGCAAATTTTTAAAAAAAATAATTTCTTAAATTGTAGGACCGATTTTAATTAATTAAATTAAATTAAATTAAATTAAACAAAAATTGAGATTTTAATTTATTAATATACTGATCACAAAATTTAAATTAATATTGACAATTCAAAAAAATATATCAAAAATTAATTGTAAATAAAAAAATATATGTACAATTTTTTCAAATATAAAAATTGATAGAAATCTACTAAGCCGTTACCTATTTTTATTTAGCAAAAATAGTCAATTAACTTTTATTAAATGAAAAATGGCTACGTATTTACTTATAAAGATTAAAAATTAGATACTTTATCTGTTTCCAAAACTTCACGAAATATTAACACGTGCAAGCAGATATTTTGATGCATAAGACCTTCTTTCAAAGTTAAACGAACTGTTTCGTCATGTTTCTAAAAAAGTAATGAATAAATAGTATAAACATGGCTATCTGATCTGTCAATTTTTGTTTTGGAAGGATCTGCAAGAATGGAAGGGACATACAATTTATCGTCTAGTACGAAATGCTAAATGAGATGCACTTTTTCCGGACAAGGAGGCAAGAAGCAGCACCCCGGAAAAAAACCGTGGCTCTGACGGAGAGTCGAAGCGCGAACCTATGCTTAGCAGTCCGACACACCAATAACCCACGGGGCACTGTATCAATTGAATACCATTTTAAAATCTTAATATCCCGTCCTTAAGATCTTAAAGTTCATTTCGAACATAGTCTGAAAACCCAAATATTATTAGCATTACCAAGTTTTGCATTCTGCCAAGATTGGACGAACTGATCCCTTATGTTTTTAAAAACATGACGAATAACTATAATGAACATGATTAGATATCTGTCAAATTTTCTACTGCGGAATCCCAAAGCTGTCAAATGTGCATCTGTCAGAAAAAAATCAAAATAAAATATCTCATTCTTAACGAAACTTATCGAACGGCGCATGTGTCCATTACAGCCAACGTCATATAACCTTGTCTTTGGGGTCATTAACACAATATGGCCTTTTCACAATAGGAAAGCCAAGTCCAAGTCCCGCCCTGAGACTCAGTTCACAGTAAATGGTCACTCAAAGTCGCTGGCTGAGGGGATTTTCCAGCAAATGCAGTTAAAACATAATCGCGCCAATACGAGTTTCCAATAACCACAAGACCGTTACCAAGAATTTGAACTGGTTTTTTGACTAATTACCATATTTATATAGTTTACAAGAAGATTGTGACGTCAAAGGTAAAACACACCGTGCTGCGTAGTGATTTAAAATTATTCAAATTATAAGAACATGCAACATATTTTTTTATATCGTTTTTCTGGGAAATGAGTCATTTCTTGAATTGATAGCTACTTCATTCAAACGGAGGGATGGACGCCTGGGGTTATGGTTATGGGCTTTTTCTGAAGAAATTAAAATAAACATGTTTGTATTTGAAGCTTTAATGGGAAATGAGAAAAATAATACCTCGTCGTTGGATCTAGTTAATGTCGGGGTTTTTTCTTTACACTGAATTTACGTTTTGGTCGGGACTAATGATTCCAAACCCCAGGAGGTGATTTTCTTATTTCTTTGGCAAAATGACTGATGCTTTGAGTGGATTTTTTTTTCATTTTTTCTCCAAATTTAATTTATTTCGAATATGGATAACGATTTAAAAATTACATATTAATTTCACAGAGAAATATTTACGGACGTTTTTGAAATGTCGTTTCTTTTATAATTCAGTTAATTTTACTTTGAAATTTTATGTTGCGTGTGGATTTTGTTCTAATCTTCTTTTTCTTAAACCTAAGGTACAATTATTCATAATGAGTCTAAAAAAGATACAATTTTAAGACGTAGCAAATAGATTGGTGTCGTAAATTGCAAATAAAGAAGTATATACATAAGGTACTTACAACAAGAACTTTTAATAAGACAATGTTATTAAAATTTACTGCGCATTTTCAGTTTCAAATTAAATAATCATTAATATTATAAAAATTGGTTCTCATGGATTGCCACTGAGCTAAACATAACCTAATGATTTTTTGATTATTTTTTTTTTTATTTCAGACTCAACAAATGCAAAGATATAAACTAAAAACTTATATTTATATATTTTTATATTCTTTGAAATAATTGATAAAAATCATTTTCTAATTTATTTCTCTATATCAATATAACCGTTAATTTCATTGAATTCCTTAACTAATCTTGACATTGGTTGATTCATACCATACTTTGTCCTATATTTAGGCTGAAAAAGAAAATGTGTCTCTCTCTCTTAATGGGGTACTATTTTTTTCTTTTTTTTTATAACTAACGCACGCACAAGGGACTACTTGTTTCCCTTTCAATGTAACACACTGCGTGGGCATTAGGAAGATAGGGAGGGGACATATAGGAGGTGTCGATTAACATTCGTTCTGAATGTTTGCAGATCAAAATGGCAAGGGAAAATCTCGCCGGGTAAACTATTCCAAATTCGTGTCGTTCGGCTAAAAAAGAATCCCTATATATCACGGTACGTCCGAAATTGGGCTCAATGGTGAAATGGTGAACATTCCTTGCGAGACGAGTATTGCGGGAGAAACTTTTAAGGGGAGGGATGCAAATGTCCACTTCGAGTGAACTTTTTTGTACAATAAACGATAAAATAAGGAAAGACATGAAACATTGCGTCTGTGTTCGAGAGGGGCAATTGATTCAGTGGCAGTTCTATTTCCTATCAATCTCAACGCTCGATTTTGTATTCTATGAAGCAAGTGAAGCGACGTTTGTGCCCAGAGGTGGGAGTTATACTCGAGTTTAGGGCGTATAAACGCTTTATAAATTGTAGCCAGATCAAGATGGGGGAAAATACTTCTTACACCGATCCAGAAAACCTAAGCACCTAGCAGCATTCTTAGCGATCTCAAATATATGGTTGTTCCAACGGAGTTCGTCGTTGACGCACATACCGAGTACTGAGAGCTTTTCGGTTTCTTCGATGTAAGTGCCATTCATGGACAATGGCATTGGGGGTATGTTTAGGTTTAACGACTGAAGACAGCATTGAGTTTTCGAAGCATTAAACTCCACATGATTCCTATTACCCCATTTAACAATGCTGTATAAATCGGAGTTTAATGAGCTTCACATACGGTACCGTTGCAACTGTACGTCCGAAGGCGAAGGACGTGAATTGTTGAACGAATATGAAAAGTAGAGTCGTCAGCAAAACAGTTAAGTGGATTAAAAGTAACAGACAGAAGATCATTTATAAAAATGAGGAAAAGAGTCGGAGACAGAACAGAGCCCTGGGGCACACCAGCATTTATTTTGTGGGAATCAGACTTGAATCAGTCCAATACAACTTGTATTGAACGGTCCAGAAAATAGCTTCTAATCCAACGAACAAGAGTATTATCGATTCCAAAAGCACGCATTTTCGATAAGAGAGCTTCATGCCAAACTCTATCAAATGCCTTGGAGATATCAAGAGCAATAATCTTACTTTCACCTAAGCGATGTAAAGATTTGTTCCATTGTTCGGTGAGATATGCCATCAGATCACCAGTGGAACGGTTGCTGCGGAAGCCATACTGACAAATATTATATCGTGAATAGTTCTTCGGGATTTGAGAGATTTCAAACCCAGAAGATTATGTCGAGCTTGAGCATCTGTACAAAAATTCCATAGCATTTTAAAAAACACAAACCTTGTGAAACCATTTTGAACTTTTGAACTTTCTCTTTTCTATTCGAAAACGTTTGTTGGTAAGGGTTCCAGATGACATCAGCATACTCAAGGAATGATCTTACTAGGGGTCAGAGTAGTCACTTGAATTTCTTTAAATGAAACCAATTATTATGTTGGCTTTTGCAACAATTGCATCAATATGCGGAGTAAATAAAAACTTGGAGTCAAAGGAAACACCCAAGTCCCTTACTTTACATTGTAGGAAATTTGAGTGAATCTCGAAACTTTCAAGTTTGTTAATCATTATCAGTATATTGTGGCAAACTGAGTCAAATGCCTTACTTAAATTCGTGTAGATAGCATTAATAAAATAATAGAATAATATAATAGAATAATAGAATTATTTTTATATGTTTAGGGTCGTCTTCAAATTTAGCTCAATATTAGAAATATGTATGTACATATGTATAATTTCTGTGCAAGAAATTGCTGAGAACAATGAATTCTTTACGAAGATTACAAAATACTCATTTGTCTTTTGTCATCTATTAAATGTGTTTGACATTTTATACTTAGCGAATGATTTAGTTTTTAAATTTTGTAAATGAGTCAACCTTCTATTCTACTATTCTTTTGTATCCTATAAGGCAATTTTTTTTAATTTTTTTTTATAATTAGCCCGCACTAAAGGGATTTAGGCTACCATTATAATTTTAATTTAACACAGCGAGGGCTTTAGGAAAATAGGGAAGGATGAGAAAGGAGGTAACAATGCACATTTGTTTTAAAGTTCTGCACTTCAGAGAGGGAGGGAAAAACAGAGTCTGGCACGGCATTCCACATTCGGGTGGTACGACTAAATAAAGAATCCCTGTACTTGACAATACGTCCGAAGTTGGCCTCAAGGATATATTGATGGGCATTCCTTGCAGTACGAGTATTACGGTTGAATCGTTTCAGGGGAGTAATGCAACTGGCTATTTCGATAGAACATTGTTTATGGAAGCAGCGATAAAATAATGAAAGGCAGGAGACATTACGTTTGTGCTCCAGAGATGTAAATGTTTCTGTTATTGTTCGATCGCCTATCATTTTTAAAGCTCTTTTGTATTATATCTAGAAAACTCAAGTGAGTTACAGGAGCACCTGCCCAAATGTGGGAATTATACACAAGCTTAGGGCGAATATATGCTGTAATGCACATACCGATAACTGAGGTGATCGGTTTCCTCAATGCAAGTGCCAGTCATCATAGTGGCATTTGAGGGTATATTTCACTTTAACGATAAAAGACAACATTGAGTTTTCGAAGCATTAAATTCTACGCGGTTTCTTATTCCCCATTGTACATCGAGTCCAAATGCACGCATTTTCGATAAAAGGGCTTGATGCCAAACTCTATCAAATACTTTAGAAATATCAAGTGCAATAATTTTTCTTTCCCCAAAACGATGTAGAGATTCATTCCACTTTTCGGTGAGATATACCATCAAATCACCAGTGGACCTGTTGCTACGAAAGCCGTACTGCCGGTCATTAAAAAGCTTTCGGTCCTCAAGTTATTTCTTTAGCTGAAAATTAATCAGCGTTTCCATGACCTTGGAAAGAAGGGACGTAAGTGCAATTGGTCGATAGTTTGAGGGAGAAGAAGATTCGCCTTTTTTTGGGATAGGCTGGACAAATGCTGTTTTCCATCCACTCGGAAAGAGACCAGAGGAATAGGACAGATGGAAAAGCTTACGCAATGGTTTTGCCAGCGTTGAAGAACACCTCTTCAGAATAATAGCCGGGATATTATCCGGGCCAGCTGATTTGTTGTTTTGTATGTTGAGATCTTTCAAGACTCTAGTGACTGCACGGGTGCGAAAGAAGATTGGTCCCATGAAATCATTTACGCTCTCGAGTACAGGAGGAGTTCTAACACCTGCTGGCAGCGTTGAGTTAGCAGCGAATTGGGCTGCAAGCAGATCTGCTTTTTCTTGAGAACTGACAAGAGGAGTATCATTGAAGACCAGCTTAGGAACCGATGATGACGAGGAGTTCTTTATGTTTTTAACAAATGACCAAAATATTTTACTGCCTTTAGGACATTGCAGTATTTTTTGCTCGATTTTTTGTTCATGTAAAAACTTAGTCTTGCGTATGTGAACATTACAGGCCTTTCTAGTTGAAACTTTTTTCGGTTTTCTTCGGTTTTGTTGGCTTTATAACATCGGAAACTTACCTCTTTCAACCTGATAACCTCTTTACAGCTCGAATCAAACTTTTTGGCCTATTCGGGACAAAATTTCTCATGCCTAAGAGGATAACATTTGTTCCCATAACTGCGCTGAAGTCAATGTCGCTACCCAGGAAGCAGAGCGACCAGTTAAATATCCTAAAAAAATTATTGAGACCGTCCTAGTTGGCTTTTTCGTATTGCCAAACGGTTCTCCTAGGGGGTTTCTCTTCAACTGAGTTTTGTTGGCACGAGAGATTTGCAGAAATGACACAATGATCTGATGTGCCTAGAGGCGAAAAAACACGAATTTTGTGTTTATCAGGATCGGAGGTAAAAAACAAGTCTAGTGTGTTGGCGGCTTGGCCTATAATGTCAGGAATTCGGGTTGGCTCATCAACAAGCTGGTTAAACTCAGCAAAGATTTCTTCTTTATTCTTCTTTCTGGCCAGAATAACGAATCCAACTTGAATTGTGTACATTGAAATCACCCGTAATAATGATTTCAGTGTCAGGATAATGGGCAACAATACTTTGTATGGAGTCTGACAAAGCATCAAATTCGTTGGAAATTGACATTCTGTCCAAATTAGGGCTTCTATAGATGAAACAAGTATGTATGATGCGCTTATTTACCGTGAATTTTAAACACATGAAGTTATTATTAGAATCTGTATTTGAACACAGACCATATTGTGGTAGAAGTTGGTACGCAACATCATTTCTCATATATATGGCGAGGCCGTGATAGACAAAGAATAATGGCACTACATTATACCCATGAAGGTTAAATTCCCCCGAGTGATCAGAATTTTCTCCTACTTCAGTTTCACTTAATTCCAAAACACATGGTTTGTTTAACGAAGTATAAACGTATGCAGCACAGAAATTTCAGAAGTTATCCAGTCAATAGTTGCAAGATAATCGTCAAGTTCAATGAATTTTGACTCTGAAAACTTAAATAATCTTGAATTGTTATAATTGGGTTTTAAATATACAATTGGATTTCAATATAAAATACTTTATGGTGGATTGAGTTGTTTAACCATTTATATGGAACGATAACCGTGATTGAAAAATTTAATTCATCTTGTGAAGGAAAAACTAAATCGAGAATTTTATCTAAATTATTAGCAATACTATTAATTTGATACGAGTTCAGATAAAAAAGATGATCTATAAGAGTTAATTCGAAATCTCTTATTAAATTACATGTAATAAGCATATTTTTACTGGAAGATTAAGACCAATTTATATCAGCTAAGTTGAAATCACCAAGAACAAATTTGTATGCAAGTTATTGCTTACAATATCAATAAAATCAATGTTTGCGAGATGTTTTTCATAAAGCTCAATATTACTTTTTGGAGGAATATAACGTACATTAAGATACAGGTTCAAGACTGATGGAAATACAAATTTGTTCAATATCAGCGATAGGTAGATTAATTAATAGAAATGACAAGTGTGCCCGAACAGCAACAAGAAGTCCTCCTCCAGGATCTTTTTTTTGGATTTAAATTTCTATTCCATCGAAAAAAGGTTGAAAATAATAAGTGGGAGATCTTAAGAAATTCCTTCAGTCACTTTGAAACGTCAGCAATATTAACCATTTTTTTATTTATTTTATTTATTTATGGTTAAAATTAATGGCCCTGTCATTATCATTTGTCAAAATGTCACACCAGCGCCACTTAAATAGCTGTGGCTCAAACTTCCAGGCAAATTATGCATATAATCACCAAAATTCTATAAAAATATGCCTCTCAATGTTCCATATTTAAGTCAACATTTCGTAGAATCGAGGATCAAAACAAGAAAACCGCAAAGAATACCCAACAATCATCACAATAAATGAATCTTTATTTGTATAACAACAAAAATAAAAGATATTTTAATAAAAGCAAAAGGACGCTTCGAAAAATAAAATTTTAAGTAGAATGATTTCCGGTTCTTAAACCAAAAAACCAGTCGAAGCCGGTGTACGGTGCCAAAAATGTTCTTACCGTATCCTACAAAATGTTTACATGGATAAATTTATTAGTTCATTTTGTTCAAGGAAATATGGTAATATGGTTATTATAAAGGCAATCCAGACAAGCACGAAGATCTGAAACTGGATGAAAGTAGATATAAGTAGTTCGACTTAAAAAAAATCATAAAAGTTGACTTAACCATTTCATTTACCAAAACAAAGCCAAAAAAAAGGTAAACAAAGTACCAACCACATAAGGAGAAACAGAGGATTCTACCTTTGTGGAAGCAGGTCACCGGTCCAGAGAACTCGAAAAAACTAAACTTACGTCAAAGGGGTGTTATTATGTGAGGAAATTCCTCAAAAAAGAGAAGCATTTATGTTAATATCTTAAACCTGATTTGAATTCGGGTTATAAATATACCAGCATCTGGTTTTTTTTTTAAGCAGCTCATGAGTGGGCTGAGCTAAGTAAAGCTTTAAATAAAAATTTAAAGAATTTCGTTTCAGTATATTTAATAACATTTTATGGAATTGAGAAAATGAATATCCAATGGCCTTTTAAGGATTTAACAGATTTATTTTTATCATTTGTGAAAGAATATTTTTTAGTTATTCGAAATTATGAGAATCACCAAGAACAAACCAGGTAAAAATGTAGAATAAGACTATAATTCGAATATTGCTTTGTTTTAATTTGATTCATGCGAAATTTCAAATTTAAAATCATCTTAAAATAACTGTTTCTTACTTTTGTGATACTTAAATTGCGACACAATGTGTAAGAATTAAAACTAAAACATTGAAGAAAGCTAAAGCAACAATAGTTTTTCAAACATAACTAAATCCACGCACGTCTGCCATTAAACAAACATCATTACAATGGTATTAATAAGAAAGCTAGTGCGATTTAACTTCAAACTATACTTTATAATTAAATAACAACTTCAGGTGTAAGCTATTATGTTATTAATGATCATTTAA
The DNA here is from genome assembly GCA_963971375.1 of Platycheirus rosarum. Lineage (NCBI taxonomy): Eukaryota > Metazoa > Arthropoda > Insecta > Diptera > Syrphidae > Platycheirus > Platycheirus rosarum. The sequence continues at coordinate 128,703,213 of OZ020509.1, read as the reverse complement.
TTGTTGTGGCACTTGTGACCCAAAGGCTAGAAAACAATGATAAATAAAACTCATTCTTTGAATTCCATTAATTTTTCATTTAAGCTTATTCAAAACGATATAATGTTCATTAGAGAAATAGATTTTATTAAAAGCATGGAGTGTTTTAAAAACATGTTGAGGATATTTTCTTCATTAAAATCAAAGACAGGTAATTGAAAATTCAATTCAAAAAGTAAGATAACACAACAGATATTTTTTTCGAGCTCTTGAACTCAAAATATATCAGTGCCCTAGCTATCACATTAAAATGTGTCAAGTTGGCTTGGACCCTGAAATGGGGGTTGTCTTTGGTGGTACAGTCGGAAAACACAACACAACACAATTGATTCAAGCTAATTAACTTTGCTGCGAGGCAAATTATCGTATTAGGTAGTAACCAGTTCCCACATTCTAACATTCAAAAAGGGACATGGAGATCTCGTGATCTATCAATTATCAACCAGATTGACCAAATTGCAATCAACGCAAGGCACTCCTCCAGTATCATGGATGTTCGAACTTTCCAAGGGGCAAACATTGATTCGTACCAGTACCTCGCTGTGGCCAAGGTACGGCTGCGGATATTCCGACCAAAGGTAAGAAAAGATATTGTGAGGAAGTTTGACGTAGGACGGCTATAATCCCAAAGATATTGCTAGGTCCTTTTCTGATCGAGTCTGTAAAAACCTCCAAACCACCAGCATCATGTATTGAGAACCAGTAGCAACATTGACAATATTCCAGCAGGGAAGACGTGAAATGCTGGTTTTACACGGGAAGCACAAAGAAACCCCTGCCTACAAGGCATACTTCTCGCCGGCAGAGGAAAGAGCAGCATCGGCTTTCTGAGAAAGAAACAAGGGAACATGAAAAGTGCGCGATTAAGGAAATGGAGAGCTCTTACTGCGGAAATTAAGTAAAAAAGTTTTACCAAAAGGTAAAAAGAAACTGTCAAAGCTAGAACTGATGCTTGTTACTATAATCAATGGAACATCTTAGAATCGAAGTCGATGCTGAAAATATGGAAAAAACATTTCTACGAACTAAATTACCCCGATGACGAAACGAATTCCACTGATAGGCAGAATAAACCAAACTGTCTGGTCGAAGAACAACAACAATTCCGTCCCGACATCTTTCACATCAAAAAAGGGACCCGAAATGGCAATGCGCTGTCTTGTGACTTCTTCAACATCATACTTGAAAGAAAAGTGTATAACTCTCACGCTAATACTAAATGCACGTTATTTCAAAAATTCCATCTAATTATTCACATACGCCGACGATATTGACGAAGACGAAGTGGTGTTAAGTAAAATGTAACTAAAAACTTATTGTATCGCTTAATTAATAATTTTTTTTTTTGTAAATAATAGATCATTAAAATTTATAGGTGTAGAACGACAAATAAAGATCAATTTACTGCAATAATTTCTGCAACGAAATTAAATCCAGATATTGCAAAAAATAACGCCTTCAAGTAAATTGAAAGGAAAAGGGAAGGGTTTGGGTATTGGATATCGGGGACTTTGTATTGGTTTTGGTTTCGATATTGGCTTGGGATAATGTTCCACCCGATAAATAGCAAAAATCGAATTTAGGATTCACGTGAATAGCAGAATATGGCTGAGGCACCTCAACATTTTCCTTTAGAATTTTTGATTTAAATCCTTTCAGCGTTTTTAGGAATATACAAAATTAAATAATTTTTATTTGCACGACAGCTCCTTCCTATATTCTCAACCTTTATTGTAAAGGATTTGTCATTTCATAGCAAGAGGAAAAAAGAGTTGAGTCTAATTATTAGGAATCCATTCCCAACACTTTTAAAGAGCAATCCGACGCAATAACACTACTTTTTCGATGTCTAGAAGAATATTCGGTCATTTTAACAATAAGACTTAAAAAATTCAGAATTTAGAATAATGCAACTGATTTGTATTAAAATGTCTGAAAAAGGTATTTTAATTCTGAAAGTAGATACAGAATTTGCAATATTGTTTTAAATACATGGAAGCACAAACATTGTAAAAAAAACCATTTACAAAACAAAACATCTGTTCAAATGCTGGTTATAATTTCCATCAATGTAATGACAGTTTTCTTTGTATAAACTCTTGTAACCCACGTAGTTCAAGGTTGGAAAAACACCAAACTGAACCGAACCTCCATCCACAAAAGCCTTTTTAGTATTCAGCAACTAACTTGATATCACAACCGCACACCCCATATATACAACTTATTCACACTATCTTCCTGTATTATTATTGGATACAACTTGGAATAATTTATACAAAAAAAAATTGTTTAAAATTTAATATGCAAGATTTAACTTAAATATTTTGATAGTGTCCGTTGTCTGCTTTTTTTGATTTTTTCTACAAACCGGCTGTGGTAACCGCGCACATGTTTAAACATTAGACTACACCAAATGATCGGTTTTCAAAAAAAAAAAAAAAAAAAAATTGTGTTTGTTTATAAAACAATAGATTATTTCTTTGTTTTCCATTGACAAACATTCCGTATCACATGACAGAAAATTATCCTTTGTTTACCTCGTTTAATATTTACATTTGATCACAATGAAAATACGTTTATTATCATGTGATAGAGTTATTATTAATTTTCTTAATACCAGATTTTTTTTATTTGAATTATCTTTCACTAAACTAGAACTCACATGATTTGAATTTTAACTCCAGACAACCGTCAAGAAAAGAAATACAGAAATATCACCTGCCCACCACTTTTTTTTTTAATTACACCGTTTAATTCAATCGGTTTTATTTTTCAAATAATTCGATACTCGCGAGAGTTTGGCGGGAGATCCTTACGCGGCAACGGCTAAGCTCATAAAACATCCAACCAAGCGGCAGTGAGTCTCATTTATAATCACAATCAGGCAATCAGCATCACTGAATGAATGAATTGCTATATCACCATCACGATCACCTGCGTCGATCAGAACGTTCGTCGGGCGCTGAATCATCACGTAGTGAAGTACGAAAACGCTTTAAGAGAAACAAGAACCTGAACAACCCCTGGCGCGTTTTCTCATTTCAGAGCTTTTACACGTCACAAACGCTAGAATGCGGCAAAAAGAAGAAGAAAAGTTTGATATGCTTGTGATAAACATACCGCTATTTACATTGTTTATTACACCGTGAAATATTGTGGTAACAGCTTAATGCATGGCAAATTGATTTCTATTTTTAGAAACCTGAGGTCAAGATCATCATTCAGCGAAACCCTTGTTGAAGTCCTTTTTCGGTGAAGAAGTAGCCTGAACGCTAAGCGGCTGTCATGTGATTGTGATTGTGACGTTTCTTTTGGCGGGAATGTCTTTTGATAAAGAAGTCATTTTTAAATTTAATCACGTAATTTTAAGAACGAGCCGATGAAACTAAAAGCGGAACAGTTTTTTTCTTGTGAGGGTATTTCCGGATTTACATTTGTTTATTTTTAAAGACGAACGTTATGGATTTAAGTGTTTCCAAAAATACCATAAAGTTATCGATAACAGGTCTTAATTAAGTTGGTATTACAAAAAATAGATCATAATAATTGAGTCCATATTTGGACCGCATACTACGAACTTAACTTGATAAGCTTTAAGATTGATCTATGGTTAGGTGGGTGGATTAAACGTATTTTTTTTTTATTGTATAATATTTTGCAAGTGCATAAATTAAACAGATTCGTTAATTCTCGGAGAAAGCTCAAAAACTATATGGATATGGGTATAAGTTTCGTAATATTTTTTGCTGGTTTTTCGAATAAAAAATATTTTTGTTTACTTGATACTTACTATAGCCTTGATGAAAGTTATCGACTTCAGAGTGCAAATCAGGAAGACTACTTAGCAATGACATCTTTGCAATAAAAATGTTTTAATGAAGTTCCTTACTTGGCTTGTGGGGAGCGGACAACATTCATGCTGGGCATTGTGTTCATTCAGTCCATTCACGTGGGACAATATCATTTGCATTTTTTCGGTGGTTTTTTAATCATGAAGTTATGTACACAAAAAAAGATGGCTTGGTATGTTGATGACAAGGCCTTGGCAGATAGTAAAATTTTGCAATGGGAATATTTTGGTGTTGGCCTATTTCCCCCCAATCACAGTTTTCCGAGTTGTACCTTTTAAGTAAGTTATACATAACATTTATCGCGGATTAGTCGAGACTTTTTTTTAACAATAATTAGGAAATATGCCCTTAAGATTGCGACTGGATGTTGCACGACTCAAATTAGAAGAATTAGAGATATAGAAAGATTTTTTTCGATGCAGTAGATTGAGAATTAGGTGACTATTTTCTCACTTAAAACCCACCGGCGGCTCTCGCTTGCACTAGGAGTTAGAAAAATTGCTTCCCAAACTGAGAGTCGAACTTAGGATCTCTCGCTTATCAAGCAAAGAGCTTATATGCTGCACCACTGGCGCCCGTGTTTGTAAGAGTTCCCATATGCGATTAGCAGTGGTGGAACAATCTAACGGAGAACTGATTTGTAGACCTAGGACTAGGTGCTTGGTAATTCCTCCGGCATTCAATCAATTTTTTTTTTTTTTGAAATTATAATATTATGTTTATGTATATGAACTATCAGTATCAAATAACGATTGCATTTGAGTGTCATGTGTGGATTACTTTTATATTATCCCTGGAGTTAAATATTCCTGCAGTGCCTCCCCGCCATTCGAAAATACACGACTTAAGTAGAATTCACATCTAGACAATGAAAACCAAGGTGAGCCTACATTTTAACACTTTGAAACTTCCCATCACATGCTTACAAATTCCTGTGTTAAAACTAATGTAGATTACAGTTATTTTAATAAAAAATCATGCACTTGTCGAAATATTAACCTAAAAAAATGCTTTTCGATTTTTTTTCGATTCTTTTTTCTGAGGTCAACATGACGAATCTACGATTGTAGCTGGGCAAAGCAATGAGCTGGGAAAATGGTAATCCTTTTTAAACCACGCTTAAAGAAGAAGAAACTGCGTATTCGTATAAGATAAATGAAAAAGAAAAAAAAAAGACCAACAAAAAAGTTTAAGTTTCTTTCGCCGATTTTTACTTCCAATGTTGTTATGTCTGCTTAAATTTAGAATGTCTAGAACAAGTATATTCTAGTCCAGATCCAATAACTATCAATACCTCTACCTTATTTTAAGTTGCATTACGGGGTGGAGGTGGGCCTCTTTTTGGAGGAAGAGCCATCTTGGTCTAGTTGGAACAAGCTTCTCCAGCCAAATTTGGTCGAAGTCTTTTTTCACTTGCGAGCGCCACCTAAGTCGGTCTATCTCTACTGCACCGTCACTTCGGGGTCGAATCTAACATTTTGAGGGCCGGAGCATTGTTGTCCATATGCTCTTAATGACCCAGCCATCTAAAATGTTAGACTTCTACTATTCTGGCTAGGTCTGTGTTGCTGTACAGCCCGTCCAGTTCTGGTCTTATTTCCTTCTTCATTCACCGTTTATGCATACGGGACCAAAACTTTTCTTCCGAAGCAACCTAATGCTTCATCATACACTTTGACAATGTCCATGCCTTTCCTACTCAATCTGAATTTGCCAATTCGGATGCTGAGTTCCAACGGAAATATAAAGAAGCCTTCAACACTGTAACTAGTTTTGTCTTTAACTTTCGCAGGTAAGACCTCGTCTCACCAAATGAAAATATGTCTACACTTGACACATATCTGAAATTCTAAACGTTGAAGCTAGGTACTCGTCAAATTTATTCAAAAGAAGACTCTTGAGTAGTATCTCTGTATATCTATCTTCCTCGCGATCAATACGTGATTTGACAATCATACCAAATGCATTTACATTCCTGATTTCGTCCAGCCAATTCTTCGCCCACTCTATATCCCATTTTCCATTAGGCGAAAATAAGAACATCGAGACTTTTATGAGTTGATAACGGAGCCCAGATAGACAAAGTTCCTAACTACTTGAAAGTTTTAGCTGTCAATCGTTGTTGTTTCTTTTTTTCAAAATCTGCCTTTATGTGAATATTTGGTCGATAGTAAACTTTATCTGGCCTAAAACCGCTGTTAATGAAAGGCGTTGGGCTCTCACCCTGATTAGAAGTACTTGGCTTGTTTTTTCAGCAATTTTTACGACTCTACTATAGAATTTTTATAGGGGACCACTAGTCCATATTGTTCTGGCCCAAAGTGGTCCATATTGGCCACATTATAATGTTTAACATAAAACTATTTTAAAATGCCGCGATAATGCTAAAAATATTTTTCTTCCTACACAATCAATGTTGTATTTAAAAAAGGAATACCTAAAAAAACTACTGTTTGCTGCCCAAAAAATAAAAACACTTATCAAAAAATGGGCACGACTGGGTCGCACGTACTTGCTCTTATGTGCCTTATTACATTGGACGGCAAGATCTTTGACAAAAACAAATAACATTTACGTTGAAAATAACACAGTTTGAACTTATAAAAACTATAAAAACCACAAAACTTAATGGTTTTTAGTAAAAATGAAGTACGCCATCACACGTCTTAAATAACAAAGAATTTAGGAAAAAAGTATTTCGAAAATTGTAGGACGGATTTTGATAAAATCCTGTTTTTTATTTTTAGTTTTTTGAAAATTTTTTTTTTTAAATTTTGGTATGCAGTTTTTTTAGAGTTTATTAATATACATGTGATTATAAAATTGAAAATAATTTGTTTTGATTAGTTTTAAAAATATTGATTTTTCAAAAAAAAATTTCAAAAAGTAATTTTAATTAGAAAAAAAGTTATTCAAAATTTTGATATGCAGAATTAATTTGGCTATCTAGATCTCCTCAAATATAAGATTTGACATAAATCCATAGAGCCGCTACCGAGCAAGCCAAAAATTAAAAAAACCGTTATATAAAAGGTCCCGTTAATAGACTTTTCCCGTATAAGTGGTTCTAATTAAATTATAACCAATACCAACACAAAAATTCTCATAATTTTCACCAAAATCGTTGGAGCCGTTTTCGAGAAAAATAAGCTTTTCTTAAACGGTCGTATGGCAAGTACCTTTATTTTTAGCCCTACAAATAAAATTTCAATTTCCCTCTGAGGAATGCCAAAAGATAAACTCATACCAAATTTGAAGGCAATCGCTTAACCCGTTTAGGTTGCAGCTCGATATACACCCGGACAGACAGACAGACAGACGGACATTTTTTGCCAATGACTTTTTTAGGCTTCTCTATGATTACATTAAAAAAAAATAGAACAGAGTACTTAGCCCTGCGAAACCGCAGAACTAATTTCGGATTAACAGAATCCGTTCAACACTACTTTTAAAGGGCGGTCAATGAAGTTTCCAAGAGTCTTAATGTAGACATTTTCGATGTAACGACTTGGTGCCAAACTCTTTCAAATGCTTTCGAAATATCAATTGCAATAATCCTGACTCCAAAATGATGAAGAGATTGGTTCTTCTTCTCGGTGAGATATACCACCAGATCACAAGTTGACCTATTCATTGCTGCGATGGCCCCACGGCAAGTCATTAAGAATTTTTTGATCTTGAAGATATTTTTTAAGCTGAAACACATTGAAAAGAATGGCGGTTAGTGCAATTGTTTAATAGTTTAAGGATTAAGAAGGTTTGCGGTTTTTGGGGACAGATTGGACAAATCCAGTTTTCCACCCACTCTAAAGGAGACTAGAATAATAGGACAGATGAAAAAGCTTACACAGATGTGTTATTAGCATCGAAGAACACTTCTTAGAAAATATAACCGGGATACTATCCGGGCCAACGGATTTGTGTACGTTAAGATCCTTCAAGAATTTGTCACTCAAAAAAGTGCGAAAGAAGATTGGTCCCATTAAATCATTTAACTTTTTCAAGTAAGTAAAGGAGGAGTTAAAATACCCGGTTAAAAATATCTAAAGCTACATTAATCATTTCGGCGGAAATTCCATTACATTAAAACATTTTGAGCAAGACCGCGTCGTCATATACTCATCAACATCGATAACCCGACAAATATTTTTGCGTCGATAAAAAGCTTTTTTCAAATTTTCTACGGCTGGTTTTAAATTACGCCCGTAACTCTTCCCTTGTTCCAATGAACCATCTCCGAAACATACCAATACCTTATCACCAAGCTTATTTTTACCAATAACTTATTAACTAAAATATCCTGAGCCCGACGATTACAAATATAGGAATCAAATTTTAACCGACAATATTTGTTTTGTGCGTATATACCCTGACTCTTCATTAAATTTTAACCTATACTTAGTAAAATCATTATTGTAATCTATTAAACATTTAGAAGAAATGTTATTAGTTGTTCTATACTCTAACAATTCTTTTTCGTGTCTACCTGCTTTTCTTTTTCTTTTTCTTCGACGGACTCTTTCCTTTCCCATTTGTTGTTTAAATGTGGCCGCTTTTAAAACAAAATTTGTTTCAGTCTTTTTGGTCTTATCCAACAACGCATGGATCAATACCTAAGAAATACTTATAACCTGAATAATCATCCTGCTGTTGTGGTCCCGTTGATTTCCTTGTCTTCTTCGATGCTGGTCCTGCTGGGGTTTTCTTCGTGTATTTGTTCATGGTGATTGAACAATCTACACCGTTCGTCGAAAATGTCATTCCAAACGATTTACCGTTTCTCGGTTCAATCTGATTTGTTGACTCATCCAGATTTCCATAACGCGAATGCTCCAAATTAAAATACTTCCACCGGTATTTTGGAGTCGACGCTGAGAACTCTGCAGGTTTAACTCTGGTTAATTTTCCTGCTCCACTAATTAGTTCTCTAAGCGCTAGGCAGCTGAAGCCCACCTTGACCTTCACCGTCCATGTTTCCACAATTGTACCATCGTCGGTATTGTGGAAACGCTTCTTCTGAGGTGGAATATAATTCACGCACTTTTTAGAAGAAGCACGGGAGTGGTCAGTGCCGTTACATGCTTTACATGGCATGATTGTTTTTTTATACACAGTCCAATATGAACCTGAACACCAAAATTGAATTAATTCTATATAAGTATATTAACTTAAAAACAAATACTTAAAATGTACCTAAATACTTATTTAAAAAATGTTAATAAAAACTAAAAATAAAGAAATTATTTATGAAATTTAAAAAAATTATAAAAATAAAATAGATATGAACTTATGGACTGCCAGGAGCTAACTTTAATTTGGTTCCTTATAGCGCTTGAAGGAAACCGATTGGGAGCGTATCGGAATACCGCTTTTTAAAATCCCGAAAAAAAAGTTTTAAAATCCCCAATGTCCATAGACATGGTGCCTATTTGAAGCAGACATAATGTCCATGGACATTATTTTGCAATCAAACCTAAAAAAAAGATAATAAGAAACGGGATTTTAAAAAAGCGGGATTTTAAAAAAAGCGTACATATAACAATAATTAACTTTTTTTAAATCAAAAGAAGATGGATCGTTATACATTTGGTGTGGGTAGGTATTTATGAAATTTATTTACGATATTAGGTACAATAAGGTTGGAAGGAAGGTTAGTACTAAAATTAAGATACGTAAATATCTTGCCTGATGAGAACACAACAAAATTCGATAGAAGAAGAAGCCCGAGGAAATTAATTATTATTATTAACAAAATTAAAATGGTACTTACTTTTTTAGATGTACATATGTTGTTTTTTTTTGTTCGACAAATTGTAACTCCGTAAAATGGAGAATCTTAATCCCAGTCGAGATCACAGTTGTGGGGAAGAACTATTTTTGTTTCTTAATAAAAAAACACCACTTTTGTTTAAAACTTTTGCAGATTTTAGATTTTTTAATTATAGTTAAAATCAGTCACAGCCAACTGTTTCAATTTGAAAAGCAAAAGCCAGACAAAGTTCTGGAATTACTAACAAAATCCGTTATGTATGAAAATCTCTTAAGCGTTAGCAGTGCCACCTCTGGTGTTTAAAAGATATATAAGGTGTGGTGGATTTGTTTGCTTTAAGGCTCTGTTCATATCGACTTATTTTTGCAGGTGTGTTAAATGGTAGAAAATCTGAAATATCTAAATTCACAACGTAAGGTAACGTAATGTAGTTAATTGCACAGGGAACCGTTAAACTCTGAAGATAAATTCAATTCGATTTCTTGAATGAATTCAAAAATTCGAAATAGTTTAACAGCACAACAGACTTAAATTCCAAAGTGCGTTTTAAGTTGCAGGTTGTAAGGGATAGTTACTATATAAATTTATGAGAATAATATAAAAATGTTAGATTTTGAGAAAAGTAAGTGACAAAAATACATAAAAACTGATTTAGAATCTACCTTTATTTAAACATATTAAAAGTTGTTATAATCGTAATATAAATTAATAATAATTATAACTTTAAAATCCAAAATCCATCCAAAATACTTAACTTTTGATGGTAAAACTTAAAAAGGGCGATACAAAAACTACGAATAACATTTTTGGTGTAATTTTCAAAGTGATAGTATTTTTTGTTTACATTTTGTATTTAGAACTTTTGTAGTTTTTTATTTATAAAAAATGTGTTCTTTTGCACTTCATGATAATTACAAAGTCTTATTTTCGAGTTCACCTTTTAATTCTTATTGTTCAAAATGCGCGTTCCACGCGCCACACACTTAAGTTCTTCAAGGTCTTAAGTTGGTTGGAAGATAGGTTAGTTGTTGATAGAAGACTTTTTAAAATCAATACTAGATGTATCAAAACTAAAAATATGTGCGGAAATTGAGCAAATAATTAACAAAAGAACTAATTAGTTTTTGAAGATATTTAAGGAAATGGTTGCCATTCAAATATAAATAAAAAAAAACAAACCAGACATTTACTCGAAATCCATCATATGACTGTAAAAAGAATAAAACAATGTAAACACTCAAATATATCGAAAAGTCTCGTGGTATTAATTAAGGGTATATTGTTTTAAGAATTTAAAAAACAATCCTTACCAAAGAATTATTGATTTATTTTTGTAATAGGCACAGGGTGGTTCCAAAACCAAACGGATTTTTAATAAATTTTGTGTGAGTGTTTCACCGATTGTGATAGTTGCCGCAAATCTAATTATTTATGAATAATATTATGAAAACGTGATAGACGTAATTTTTTCAGGCTTTTTAAACCATAAAATATGGGATTTAACATGGCTTAAAATACCTATAAGGTTTACAGTTTATTTTTGGATTTCCTGGTAAAAGTCAAGTAAAAAAAAACATCGTAAGCAAATGATTCTCAATCAAACGAGAAAACCACAAAATCATTTTGTCTGTAAACAGCAATCAACTGATTCTAAATTGTAATTGAAAAATAATTAAAATTAATTATAAAGTTCGTTGATAGCGCTGGCTGTATACCTGATAATCACATCAGGGTTCACGTGAAGTCATTTTCTCACGTTTTTCCCAGTCACACCTTTCTAAAACTCATCCGAACTATAAATTTACTGTTAAGGCAATCACTTAATATAAACTAACAATGACGTTATAGATATTTTAATAATTTATTAAGATTTAAAAAATAGCGTATCTTTTATATCGTTGGATACACTCCGAGTCACTAGTTTTAAGCTATAGTTTTTTTTAAGCTTTAATTATGTTTTTTTTTTTATATATGATTTTTTATTTGATTTTTCATCTTATAACTACTTTAATGCTAGACAAAAATCTTAAAACTAGCTAAAACTATCATATTAATTAACTTATTTGCCCTATGCGGACACTCTTAATTAAACTCTAACTTAATAAATTGCATTTCGGCCTAAAAATATCTTAAATTAATCTTAAGTCTAGCGGGTTTTATTTTTTACCCAGGAAAATTTAAAACTGGGTATTTCTTTGTCGATATTTTCTTAACCTATTTATTACTACCTAAATCTAACTTAAACAAAAAATAAAATAAAAATAAAATACTGAAATCTAGAACAGCCACAGCAAGATTTTTTTTTGGTGCCTTCGTAACTGCCCTATCTAGATTATAGACAGATTTCTTACAAATATATAAGCGATAGGCGATAAGTCGACTATACTTAACTATTTTGGCTTAGCCACCAAAATTGGTGTACCTGCTTAGCAACTTCCTTCAGAAGTAGGGCACTGCTCTACTAAACCGGAGACGCTCTGCTTTGCTCCCAGCGATTATGTCTCGTTCGTAAATGGTATATCGTCTGTTCTGCGGCCGACGTGGTAGATCAACGGAATAGCCGATCTATCCTGACTCAGACCTCGACTATCTAAGTATAGGAAAGCCTCGGGCGGAATAAAAGCACTCGAACTTGTACTTTTAAAATATTCATCTTTGTAGTAGTAGAAGATTTGTCCATTTGTTGAGGTCATTGCTCTGGCAACGCGAATGAACTTAATTTAAAAGTTATCTATCCTGTTTGTATTGACCCCGTTGTATAGGACCTCGTTGGAATAATAGTGTTTGTACTCCGACTCTCTGTTCTGTAAATACCGAGACAGGTACGAACACACTGTCTCTCAAACACCCGAATATTTTCCATAAAAGATGCTGCAACGTTGAACCACACAGGGCATCCGTAGGCAATCATCGGCCTGATGAGGGCCATGTAGCAAATCACCTTTACCCTGCTATCAAGACGGCTGCTATAAAACAACCGTTTTGTCAGGGCAAAAGCTCCCATAACCCTGGACAGAGCAATATCTACATGTCGATTGAAATATAGTTACTGATAGAACCAGATACTAAGGTCTTTTACCACATCTAGTCGCCAGTGGATGTCCATGTGGCCCAGCGATCACTAGCTTGCGTCAGTTATTTCTCGTATCCCTAAAGAAGCTCTTTATAAAGGACTTCTAAACAGGATAGTTTCACATTTCTGGAAGTTACCAATTTCAGCATCCAATCACTACAGTATTTTTGAAATTTATCGAAATCACATGACAAGATAATTCTGATAACGTCAACTTTTGGACCTGTTCTGTACGCAATTAAATCGTTGGCTTACGCAATTGTATGAGGTAGACTCCCAATGAGATAGCTGATGTAAATACTAAAGAGAAACGGTGCGGTGAGTTCACCGCTCCCTATTGCAGGCCACTTTTAATATCAAATGTTGTGGTAGAAGTGAAATTGCCACATTTGACAACAAACTTTCTACCATTAAGCATGCCGTAAAATATATAACAGTGGTTTACTTATAACCATACGGTATCGAAAGCCTTCTCCAAATCAACCAAATAGACACCCGTCCATTGCTTCTTAGCATTGTTCCATTGAACAACAGATACTAGCTTAGACGTGGCATGAATTGTGTCATGCCCCTTCTTAAAGCCGAACTGCGTGTCTGGAATTATATTATTGTCTCGGCCTAGTGTGATAGAGCTCTATTGAGAACTTTTCCGAATACATTGCTCATACTCGGAAAAAGACTTATTGGACGGAGATTTGCCGGATTGGAATTATCCTTTCCCCTTTTTCGGGAGAGGATGTACAACTTGCTTTTATGTCTTTTATTTTATTTTTTTACTAACTTCGTGAGGTAAAATTCTGATAGGCCTTAATCATCTCATGCAATTATGTATTAATTTCCGTTTTAACGAAATTTTGTGAGAAGTTTGAATTAAACAATGATACTGGTAAGTTTGATCTGGGCAAATTTACAACCTGTATACCGTTCTTCGTTTATCTGCTTTTCACTCTCCGTTTAAAAATGTAGGATCATAAAAATAACATCAAGAGCCTTATTTCATCCAGATCAAGTAGGAGGAATTCGTTTTCTATTTCATCTGGTTAATACTGTCTGACAGCGGAATTCGGTTCTTCATCGCCGACATACAACATGAACGAATAAAGTTGGGATTTTATAATTTCACTTCCCCCTACTTAAATAAGTGTCCTAACTTATAATACTTCGTCCAGTTTGATTTTTCTAATGAAGCTAAGGACCTGGGCTACGTTAAGGGAATTTCGCTCTTTTTCTTCTATGTAATATGATCGTAGGCGTTTCTTTCTTTGTTGTATGAGAGCTTTGCAGTCCCCAAGGGTACGATCTGGAGATTCTTCCTGTTCGTTACAGAATCTGCTTTGGTTTTATCTTTAAACTCTATTTTGAGATATTTCCTTAGCCTGCTCAAATTGATCAAGTTCATATACAACATACAGTAGTAGCTTTTCTTTACTCTCAGCATCGACACAGAGCCTACAATAATGTTCCCTTGATCGTCTTTGTAAGCTTCGTTTAGAGCTTTGCAAATTTTGAAAGTTTCTTTTTACATAGGAACCATAAGTATAGAGAAAGTAAAAACACCCGAATAAAATTTGAATTGAATTTTTTTTAGGTATTTATAAATTTATAATTTATAAAATTACACAAATTAGTTTGTAAAATGGGTTTATAATTGAAAAAAATAATAATTTATTAATTTAAACCCATTCCCATTTCTTTAAGAAACACAATGGAAGATATTCATTATTTTGCCATAAAGCAATTTTACATAGTTTTTTTTTAAAGAAGGAGTTAGAAGAGCAGCCTTAATCGGACGGCTCGCAGTGTATGTAATTGCAAATTTACACTAAGCACCTTGAGAAATCTCGTAAAAAGTGAAAGTAGAAAATATTAATTCTTTTGATTCTAGATAAGTTATGTAAAATTAGTTGCAGCCACTAAATAAATTTGCATGTAAAATTATTTTCACACAAATTTGCAAAAAAAACTGTGAGTCTCCCAAAATCAATCTTGAATAGCGCTTTATATATTTATTTTCAGACATAAACAACAATATTGTATGATAATGACGCTTTGAATTAAAATATTGGATAATAAATTTGAATTGGGCAGATTGGAGAATAAAATGCAAGCAAATGAGTCACAAAATATTTGTTTATGGTGTAAAAAATTCTTTTTAAATTCTTTAAGCATCTGAAAAGGGAATTCCATCATATACTTAATTTGGTCTTGTCTAGATATTGATTCACAACTTATAATATGTACCTCGATAGCAAACCGAGTTCCGATCGGAATTTACTTTCGTTTCGGAAATTTTCCCAACTAATACTTAAACAGAGCTGAGTTATAAAGGGTTTTTCAATAAGAGCGCTACAAAAGAAATTCTTTATTCCTGTGAAAGTACGTATGATGCCATTATGTACGGAACTCGATTTCTTTTGCATGGCCACCACGGGCACGCTTGCAGAAGTCCAGACGCTGAACCCAATTTTCGACGGTTTTCAAGCATAAATCGGCCGATATTGCTGCAATTTCACGTTCGATATTCGTACGAAGTTCATCAATCGTCGCTGGCTTGTTGGCATAGACCATAGACTAACGGCGTCAAATCGCACGACCGAGGCGGCCAAGCCACTAGACCATTTCGTGAGATAACACGTTCTCCAAACTTGGTTTCCAATAAATTGATTGTGACATTCGCTTTGTGGCTTGTGACACCGTCCTGTTGGAACCACATGTCCTCCAAGTCCATATCATCCAATTGGGGCTAAAAATATTCGGTTATCATTGAACGGTAGCGATTCGAATTTCGACTCATTATTGGCTCGTATATCTTTCCACCATGAAATGGCAAACCTTACTGAAGAGAAATGTCAAAAGAGCGGCAAGAAATATGGCGTCGTTTGCTGTCCCTGTTGCTCTACTTTTGTAGCGTCCCTGTCGAAAAACCCGATATTAAAGGAAATTAATGTGAAGCATCAGTCGAAAGTCAAAATGGATCAATCAAATCAGCCAATAAGGTCACGGAGTGTATGATTTATTAAACGAATTATTAAACCGAAATTGTAAGTAGAATCTTGATATGCATCTCATTGTGAACTGGTTCTTTATCGCAAAGAAGTAAGTGAGACCAAAAAAAAAACCAGGGAAGCCGGTACTGCATTTTGACGGGGTTTTTTGAAAAGTCTTAGCATTAAAGGAACAACTTTATGGGTATCCCAATTGTGATGTCCACTTAGTTCTTACCAACTCGTACCATATTCATACATCATAGCATTATACTACTTTTTGTTCTTTTTTCAGTTACCGGCCAACTGGAGGAGATAGAGGAAATCCAATGCATAATTCTTAACCATCATAAATATTTCTTCCATTATTGACCCCAGAAAACGTCGCGTCGCGTCGGCGGGCTTCCCGCATTTGGATGATTCCCTGTCTGCAGAAAACTAAATGATCCGGGAATAATAACGTCTACCTTTCTTATGGGATATAATTGGCATGTCGTGTGCATTGGCTTGATGACTGGGTTTCCTATGCATCTTTTCAAAAGAAATATTATGTCCAATATCGTGTTTACCGTGTTTTTAAGTTTCAGATTTGTTGTTGCTTCATTTTCTATCACGATTTGTTACTACTGACGTCTTACGGATTATCTTCATTTGGCCATTCCAAAGTCAGTTCAATCTTAGGCATTCTATGCTAAAATAGAAAGTTAAGAAAAATAAGGTTATTACTGTATCAAGGTCATTGGTTTTTGAGTTATATCTATATACACCTTAAAAATGTGTTGCAACATTTTTAAACAATTGCTACATCTAGTGCAAATTAAAAGTCAATTAAAATATTATCATAGTGTAAACCCCGCACCTTAATGTTTCCGACATTAGATATCACTTAACTAAAACTTAGACTTTTCATACATGAGTACTTTTGATAAAAGTGACTCAGTGGGAAAAAGATAAACATTCTGAACGAAAACATAAGTTTTGAAAAAGTTAGAGATTTCGATATTGTGTTCCACAACAAAGATGAATAATACCCTTTCAATGTCAGAATATAAGATAAAGACATCAGCTGGTTTATGGTATTGTTATTGTAGTTCCTGACTTTATTAAGAATGCAATTACCTGGTGATTTATTTAAACAAAGACTTGAATTACAGGCAATTGCAACATTATATTGAGATATTTTATTGCATCTACCTACATAATAAAAAAATTAATTTAATGCTGTAATCCTTTCATTGTGTTTGATAGAAAGAAGAACAATAAGATAAATTTGAATTTCTCATATATCATGGGTTTTCCAACAGGGACGCTACAAAAGTAGAGCAACAGGGATAGCAAACGACGCCATATTTCTTGCCGCACTTTTGACATTTCACTTCAGTAAGGTTTGCCATTTCATGGTGGAAAGATATACGAGCCAACAACGACTCGAAATTATTAAAGTTTACTACCGAAAGTCGGAGGCAGTGGCCTCAACGTTAAGAGCGCTACGTCCAATTTATGGTCGTCATAATCGTCCTAGCAGATCAACAATTGAGTGTCTAGTGGAAAAATTTTAATCCACAGGCACAGTACAAAGTGTTCCCGTGCCAGTGAGACAAAGAAGTGCCCGTAGTGTCGAGAATATTGCTGCCGCTGAGGCTTCTGTTGCAGAAAGCCCAAATGTGTCTCTCACACGTCGTTCTCAAGCGTTGGGCATCTCTGTGACGTCGTTGTGGCGAATTTTGCGAAAAGATCTTGGCCTACATCCTTACAAGATTAAATTGACGCAAGAACTGAAGCCGCTTGACCACCAGAAGCGTCGTATGTTCGTGAATTGGGCTGAGCAACAACTCGAAAATGATTCGGGTTTTCATCGAAAAATCATCTTCAGCGATGATGTTCATTTCTGGTTGAATGGCTTCGTCAATAAACAAAATATGCGATATTGGTCAGGCAGCAACCCACACGTACTCCATGAGTCATCATTGCATCCCGAAAAAATTAGGGTTTGGTGTGGTTTATGGGCCGGCGGCATCATTGGGCCGTAAATGCAACAATAAACAATTTGGTATTATTTAAAAATCGAGGTGTTTTAATAAGGTATTCGAGCTGAGTAAGGGTGTTGTATGTAAGATAACTTCCGCACTTTTTTTCATTTGCAAATTTATTTAGTTTTTAAAATCATTATCTAACTTTCCAATTAAACAAATCAAAGGTTTTTTTCAAGCAGGGTGTATCAAACGTCAAACAGGTTAAACGTTTTTTTTTACAAACTCGTGTTTAATTTACATACTACCACCTGCAGGCGGCAATGGTGATATTTTATGTTCAGCTAAATTCAACCGGTTAAGTTAAGGTATACATAATAATTTTACACTAAAATATTTTTTTAATGACGCACTAAGGCATTCTTTTCACATTTTTTAACATATTGAATAGGTAGTGGTTAATATAAAATACTACATAATTACTATATTAGCTATGACTGCCAAAGACAGATTTAATATTGCAATCTAGAAAATTCTTACAACTTAAAGCTTAACGCATGAATGTCTCTGTCATGTTGCACTGTAAGCTGACGTAAATGAGGGAAAGACATGTGTAATGACGATGTTGTATTTTTTGCGATTGATTATTAATATGTTCAATGTTGTTTTTTCAATTCATTTACATATTTTTATAATATTCAGATATTTTATTTTTTGTGTACATAAATATTTACTTTTTTTTAAAGATAGTTATACCTGGTGTCATGTAGACGTAGACCGTTAAACAATGGTTTTTGTTTAATGCTTAGTTCCTTAAAGCAGAATTACATCTACATAAGTCTTACAAACGACTTAGAAAATTAGGAAAAGTTCAACCAAAGAAAAAAACGTGTATTGGCCATTGAACGTATAAAGCGAACACTGGCTTTTAGTCAAAGTGATACTAGGACAAATAAATAAAAATAAATTTACTGGGGCGACATGACAACTCCTTAAGGACCCAAGGCCTAGTGACTTATACTCTCTAAGGGACCTACAGTTTACCGCCGAGTCCGAACGGCTACAATTGCACTTTTCAATACAGATTTTACTGTTGGAGGTTTTGTCAGTTCCTCGCAAGAGGCAGTACCCCGGAAAAGAAGGTGGCTATGAGCTGGATTCGAACCCAGGCTGATTCGCTTAGCAGTCCGACACACTAACCACTAAGCCACGGGCACAACCTTCCACATAATATACACAAAGAAGAAACTGCCTGATCAAAATTTTGCTATAAACTTTCTTTTTATTAATATTATTTAAATATTACATGAGTTTTGAGTCAAATCGGCCCATAAATAAGGATTTACGAATAATTCTTCATTTTAGCCAATGGCGTGTTTTCAGACATGTACATATGCAATTTTGACAGTAAGCCATGTTTGGCCGTAAGTCATGTCATATATAGTTGGACCTTAAGTCGGTCATAACGCGTGTATGCAATTAACCAATAATACTTATAAACCAATTCAAACTGACGAAACGAGGACGACGCAACGTCTCATTGCTTTCCTTGTGTGTCAAAATCTTTAACAGAAATAAGTGATATGAAGACAAAAAATAAACTCGATAATGGTTTGATTTTATTAGAAATAAATTGCACGACTGGATCGCACGTACTTGCGGTCACATCGTCGAATAAAATTTAAATAAAATGCACGACTGGGTCGCATGAACTAGTTCTTATGCTAGATAATTGCTTAGTGGCTGCATATGTATGTATATAAAAGAATCTAGCTTTATTATAAAGATAAGGGTTTGCATTATGTTCTAAAAATGATTTCGGGGTAGTGGCCGCCGTGGCTGGCAATTTTGTGAAAATCGGGATGGGTGGCCATTTCGTTTTGGGCCCATTCAATTTCAATTCTTAAAAGAGTCGGATTTTGTAAGCCTGCAAACCAAGATCCTTCCGCCCGCCATGGCGGTTGGCCTCATTTGCACAATTTGCAAACTTGTTCCGAAGTAAGTCTATTCAAAATGAAATGGCAAACCAAACTGAGCATAAATCAAGTGACAGATGTCAAAAAGACAAACTCCGAAAGAAGTATTGCCAGATTGAAAACCACACGTCTATTAAAATAAAAAAATATTTTTTTATTAGAAAATTCTTTAATTTTTTTAATTAGTTTAAGAGTTTTATCGAAAAACTAAGTATGCAATAAAATTTGAAAACTAAATGTCTATCGAAGAAAAAAAAAGTTTGAAAATCGTTCGACCAGTTTTTTAACTAGTCGTTGTTTTGAAAAACTTTTCGAAAAAATATTTTAAATTTTTTTTTAGTATGGCATTATAAGGCAATCTGTAGTTTTCACCTGGGAAAATTATTTTAAAAAAATCAATCCACCCATTTTCAAAATATTTCGAAAACCAATATTTTTTTTTAATTTAAAAAATCGAAAAAAAAAGTTTTTGAGCATTTTGAAATGCGATATTAATTGAACTATAAATGACTTCCTGTTTGCAAAATCTTATTGAAATCAGGATAATAGTTTACGATAAAACCGCATTTGAAAAAAACCGGTTATATGAGAGGTACCGTTATAGAACAAATCTCGAACAAATTATTTTAACTGAAATATGTATTGTTGTAAAAAAATAGCACCCTGAAAATTTTATCAAAATCGTTAGAGCCGTTTTCGAGATAATCAAACTTTTTGTTAAAAATTGTATAGCAGGTACCGTTATTTTTCGACCTAGAGCAAAAATGAAAAACACCCCCCGAGATACTACCTAATAAATAGTAACTACTAAGTTTGAAGCAAGTCGGCCCATCCGTTTAGGCTGTAGAGGCGCGAACAGACAGACAGACAGACGGACGGAATTTCCGGACCCACTTTTTTCAACTTCTCTATTATCGTAATGTCATGTCTGATTGTTAGATTTTTTTTGCACGAATCCATAACTTGCATTTTAGTACCTAAATCACAAGTAAAAAAACATTTAAAACTTCTTAATATTTATAAAATAATGTCTTATCATATACTTACCTGCATTAATACATATACTATTATTATTTGTAAGGTTTTAAGATTCGTAAGACATTGCACTCAGCTTAGAAATCTTTTTTCCAGTTTAGTCGTCACTTAAAATTACGCTTAAAATCTGATGGGATTTTTTTTATTAGGGGGAAATCTAAAGGTTTATCGTATAACCGTCAAGTCTTTGTCAAGCTGAGCTCTGACTAATTTTAAAACATTGAAACAATTCAATTAAGATAAACTTGTTTCTGGAGTATTAAAATTTAACAGAGTTGAGACAGGGCTTAATAATCAGGTAAATGTACATTACTCTTTGAAAGGCTTTGGATAATAAGCCAACATGCAGGCAAGCGGATCGACAAGACTTTAGTCAAGATGATGAAAGAACTAAGAACCTTCGTTTGTCTATATAGTGTGTAGGTGTAATTACTTATTTACAAGAAAAAATGACAAGTCAAAAAAATTAATTAAACTACATAGACTTGTGAAAACATTTATATTGACATTTTTTTTTTTATAAAAATAGCATTGATCATAAACCAAAAACTATTATTTTGCATTCGTTGACACTTTAATGCGTCTAGCTTTTACGATTCCGATGATGTAGGTATATTATGTATTTCTTTCAATTAATGTTCAAAAGGAAAATACATATGTATATATGTATCCCATGGATAGTACCAGCATCCTAAGATTTTTTTTAACGTGGGGGAAGAGTTTTACTTCTTAGGCACATTTTTTGCATTCAGGCTGCCCGGAGCGAAAAAAATAGTAAATAAATCTCACCGAACAATGGAACAAATCCTAAATCCACTTGATATTTCCAAGGCATTTGATTGAGTTTGGCATGAAGCTCTCATATCGAAAATGCGTGCTTTTGAGATTGATGATACTCTTGTTCGTTGGATTACAAATGGACCGTTTAATACAAGTTTTATTCGACGGTTTCAAGTCTGATTCCCATAAATAAATGCTGGTGTGTCCCAGGGCTCCGTTCTGTCTCCGACACTTTTCCTAATTTTTATAAATGATCTTCGGTCTGTTACTTCTAATCCATTTAACTGTTTTGCTGACGACTCAGCTTTCGCCTTCGGACGTACAATTGCAACGGTACCGCATGTCAAACTCATTAAACTCCGCTTTATATAGAATTGTCTAATGGGGTAATAGGAATCGTGTGGAGTTTAAGGCTTTTAAAACTCAATGCTATGTCTTCTGTGTTAAAGCTAAACATACCCGAAATGCTGATAATTGCTTAGGTTTTCTGTATCGATGTAAGAAGTTTTTTTCTGATCTGGCTACAATTTACAAAGCGTTTATACGCCCAAACCTTGAGTATAACTCCCACCTCTGAGCAGGTGCTTCTCAAGCGTCGCTTCATCTGCTCTATAGAATACCAAAAAGAGCGTTAAAATTAATAGGACATAGAAATGTGTCTGAAACAATTGCCCCTCTGGAACACTGACGAAATGTTGCATGTCTTTCCTTATTTTATCCGTTTCTTTACAAAAAATGGGTACAATTCGGTCGCACGTACTTGCTCTTATAAGCCCAATTAAATTGGGCTTGTCAGAAACAAGTAACATTTGCGTTAAAAATAACACAGTTTGAACTTATAAAAAGTATTAAAAACCACAATACTTAGCGGTTTTTAGTAAAAATGAAGAACACCATCACACGTCTTAAATTACAATGAATATATGAAAAATGTATTTCGAAAATTGTAGGACCGGTATTGATAAAATCCTGTTTTTTTATTTTTAGTTTTAAAAAAAAGCCGTTACCGAGAAGACAAAAAATAAAAAAAACCGTTATATGAAAGGTACCGTTAATAGACTATTCCTGTAAATTTGGTTCTAGTCAAATGATAGCCAATACCAACAAAAAATTCTCAAATTTTTTATCAAAATCGTTGGAGCCGTTTTCGAGAAAAATAAGCTTTTTCTAAGCGCTCATATGGCAGGTACCGTTATAGGTGGATGTAGTTACATGTGTTTCTCTACTCAATGCTCCAGGTTTTCTGGCAACATTAAGCAATTCATGGTAATGAATAAAAAAGGTTTTTCGTGGCAATAAACCGAGCAATAATCCTTATCGGAACACAACCACACACACCCATCATCAGCACACAGGTTTAATGTTATTTTTTTGTTCCTGGCGTCAGGAACGGGATGTGATGAAATGATTTTCGGTGAGATTCTCATCATTATCCTCGGCTCAGTGCCTCCAAAAATGTCAGGCTGTGCTGCCCGAACAGATACTGCAAATAAGGTTCACGCAGTTGAAAAATATTTCTCTGGCATAAGGTTTGCGGGAGGCTGTGCCAGCTAGCGTGCCGCGGCTGTGGCAGGGAAATGTGAAACATATTTGAGTTACTGGCAAAATTCTGTCCGTCTGTCTGTCTGTCTGTACGGATGTATTTTGGACTGCAGCCTAAACGGTTGCGCCAATCGTCTTCAAATTTTAAACTTAAGGTTCTTATGACATTCTACAGAGGATTTTTTTCAATTTTTTTTAGCTCAAAAATTAACGGTACCTGCCATATAACCGTTATGTAAAAGCTTATTTTTCTCGAAAACGGCTCAAAGAATTTTTATAAAAAAAATCAGTGTACTACTGTGTGCATTATATTTTGGTGAAAAAAAATTTAATATGGTGGGCTAAAAACGGTACCTCCCATAGGACCGGTCGACTTTTTCGAAAACTGGTGATCCGATTACAATCAAAATTGTTATTCAAGAAGGTGTATGTAGCTTGAGTAATTTTGCATTAATTTTTGTTCGAAACCTTTTTTTTGTATTTTTAATAACTTTTTAAATTTTTTTTTTGAAAAATCAATATTCTAAAATCGGGTAGGTGAACTTTTTTTTTAAATTTTGTTTTTAAATATACGTTATTTTTGTGTTTAAGTTTGTATTCTTGAATTATTTTTTTTCTTATTTTTTTAAAAAAAAGTTGTTAAAAAAACCGTTTTATTTAAAAACGGCTCTAACGATTTTGAAAAGAAATAATAATTTTTTAAAGAAATAAAATGGCGTTCAAAATTTTTCCGCTGAAAACTATTTTACGTACTTTTTTGAAACAATCAAAAGTCAGAAAAATCGAATATAATCTTTGAAGTTCCCTTAATATTTTTCAAATTTTATTTCAAGCTGTGACCGCACATAAGAGCAAGTACGTGCGATCCAGTCGTGCAATTTATAAACTTTTACAAAGACTCTTATAGTGATGCAGTTAAGCTGTTTTTTAACACTTTTTAATAAAATCATCAAATTTAGCACAGAGTTTAAATAACTTCTTTTTCCCTGTGACCAGTTTGGAGCAGTGAGGAACAGAATTTACACATACGTATAACCGAAGGTATTTACCATAGGAAATACAACTTGAATTGAGCGGTTCGAAAGGTAATCACTAATCCAACGAAGAAGAGATTCATCGAGTCCAAATGCACGCATTTTCGATAAAAGGGCTTGATGCCAAACTCTATCAAATGCCTTAGAAATATCAAGTGAAATAATTTTTCTTTCCCCAAAACGATGGAGAGATTCATTCCACTTTTCGGTGAGATATAACATAAAATCAGGGTGCAGAAAATTTGCCTTTATTAGGGATAGGCTGAACAAATGCTGTTTTCCATGCACTCGCAAAGAGTCCAGAGGAATAGGACCGATGGAAAAGGTTACGCAAAGGTTTTGCCAGCGTTGCCTCTTCAGAATATTGGAGTTTAACGGTTCCCTGTGCAATTAACTACATTACGTTACCTTACGTTGTGAATTTATATATTTCAGATTTTCTACCTTTTAACACACCTGCAAAAATAAGTCGATATGAACAGAGCTTTAAAGCAAACAAATCCACCACACCTTATATTTATATCTTTTAAGCACCAGAGGTGGCACTGCTAACGCTAAAGAAATTTTCATACATAAGGGATTTTGTTAGTAATTCCAGAACTTTGTCTGGCTTTTGCTTTTCAAATTGAAACAGTTGGCTGTGACTGATTTTAACTATAATTTAAAAATCTAAAATCTGCAAAAGTTTTAAACAAAAGTGGTGTTTTTTTTATTAAGAAATAAAAATAGTTCTTCCCGACAACTGCGATCTCGACTGGGATTAAGATTCTCCCATTTTACGGAGTTACAATTTGTCGAACAAAAAAAAACAACATATGTACATCTAAAAAAGTA
Source organism: Platycheirus rosarum (assembly GCA_963971375.1). Lineage (NCBI taxonomy): Eukaryota > Metazoa > Arthropoda > Insecta > Diptera > Syrphidae > Platycheirus > Platycheirus rosarum. Next base: position 128,678,325 of record OZ020509.1, on the reverse strand, counting down.
AGTACCATTTTAATTTTGTTAATAATAATAATTAATTTCTTCGGGCTTCTTCTTCTATCGAATTTTGTTTTGTTCTCATCAGGCAAGATATTTACGTATCTTAATTTTAGTACTTACCTTCCTTCCAACCTTATTGTACATAATATCCTAGATAAATTTCATAAATACATACCTACCCCACACCAAATGTTTAACGATCCATCTTCATTTGATTTAAAGTACCTATAGGTACCTATACCTAGCTTGTTATAATCTCGTTTCTTATTATCTCGCTTTTAGTTTTGATTGCAAAATAATGTCCATGGACATTATGTCTGCTTCAAATAGGCACCATGTCCATGGACATTGGGGATTTTAAAACTTTTTTTTCGGGATTTTAAAAAGCGGAATTCCGATACGCTCCCAATCGGTTTCCTTCAAGCGCTATAAGGAACCAAAGTGAAGGTGGCTCCTGGCAGTCCATGAGTTCATATCTATTAGGTCCATGATTGTGAACATGGTTCTAGCTTGCACTAAGAGTTAGAAAACTTAATTTCCACACTGAGTCTTTGTATATTAGAAGAATATTAAAGAAATATTAAATGAAAACATTACTCTAACGAAATCAACTATTCAAAGATTTGTCAATAGTGTTAAGTTTTGGTTATCAGTTTCAGAAATATTTCAGTAACTCAATAGAATACAAATCTTTGAAAAGTCAGATGAACGTCGTCGTTCAAATTGCTAAAAGACTAATCCTTAACTATGCCCATGGCCTTTAACTTTCCTCTATCAAAGTTGACAATCTAAGCCAACTATTAAGCCTATTTTTATAAATGATCTTTTTTCTGTTAATTCTAATCCATAATCCAATCAACTGTTGTGCTGACGGCTCTACCCTCAGCTTTTCATATTCGTTCGATGATTCACGTCCTTCGCCATCGGGCGTATGTACAATCGCAACGGTACCGTATAATAAGCTCCGTTCACCCAGAAAAAAATGTATTCCTTTAAGGTTTTCCCAACCTTCAAAAATGGCCGGAAACACGTTCGCTACAGCTGCCTAGCGCTTAGAGAACTACTTAGTGGAGCAGGAAAATTAACCGGAGTTAAACCTGCAGAGTTCTCAGCGTCGACATCAAAATACTGGTGGAAGTATTTTAATTTGGAGCATTCGCGTTATGGAAATCTGGATGAGTCAACAAATCAGATTGAACCGAGAAACGGAATCGTTTGGAATGACATTTTCGACGAACGGTGTAGATTGTTCAATCACCATTAACAAATACACGAAGAAAACCCCAGCAAGACCAGCATCGAAGAAGACAAGGAAACCAACGGGACCACAACAGCAGGATGATTATTCAGGTTATAAGTATTTTTTAGGTATTGATCCAGGCGTTGTTGGATAAAACCAAAAAGACTGAAACAAATGTTGTTTTAAAAGCGGCCACATTTAAACAACAAATGGGAAAGGAAAGAGCCCGTCGAAGAAAAAGAAAAAGAAAAGCGGGTAGACACGAAAAAGAATTGTTAGAGTATAGAACAACTAATAACATTTCTTCTAAATGTTTAATAGATTACAATAATGATTTTACTAAGTATAGGTTAAAATTTAATGAAGAGTCAGGGTATATACGCACAAAAAAATATTGTCGGTTAAAATTTGATTCCTATATTTGTAATCGTCGGGTTCAGGATATTTTAGTTAATAAGTTATTGGTAAAAAATAAGTCTGGTGATAAGGTATTGGTATGTTTCGGAGATGGTTCATTGGAACAAGGGAAGAGTTACGGGCGTAATTTAAAACCAGCCGTAGAAAATTTGAAAAAAAGCTTTTTATCGACGCAAAGATATTTGTCGGGTTATCGATGCTGATGAGTATATGACGACGCGGTCTTGCTCAAAATGTTTTAATGTAATGGAGTTTCCGCCGAAACATCCCAAAACTCAATCACCGCAATAGGAGCATAGGAAGCGTCGGCGTCACGACCATCGGTATCAAATTTGCAAAAAATTTGGAATTCGAAATATGATTAATGTAGCTTTAGGTATTTATAACTTTAGGAGTAAGGTTTTAAATGGGGGGGATCGTATAACTAATTCACAAATATATAATATGGAATTTAGTTATCCGAATCCAAAAGTAACAACCCCTGTGGTAACCACCATTGCCCAGAGTGAGAGGTGGGAGCAACAACAACAAAGGCAGAGCAACAAGGACGCAGAGGCAACAACGATGGAGGTAGATTCAACAACATCAAAATCAACAAATTAGTTAGGCAGTAAGGTAGTTAAGATTGACAAAAAAGAAGACTGATGCTCCATGGTGGAACAAAAGACTAAAAGTGCAAAGGAAGAGAGTAAGAAAACACTTCAACAGTGCAAAAAGAAATGTAAACTGACAAGCTTACCATGAAGAGCTCACAGCCTACAGCAAGGAGCTAAGGAAAGCAAAAAGGAGAAGTTTTGAGGGCTTTTGTGAAAACATAACCTCAACTCCAGTTGCAAGTAGACTGGATAAGGTTCTTTGAAGTGAGAAAGCTTACACTTCAATGCCCTTAAAGTATGAACACGGCAGCTATGAAGAACAAAGATCTCTGTTTCTATTAGTTATCGGAACCTGTATACAGAGCAGGTAAAGAAGACTGGAAGGCTGAAACATTAATATGCTCGAAAAAGAGGATGGAATGGGCAATAAACACATTTCTGTTCAACGGCATCATTAGAAGTCTTCTTTAACCTGACACCTCTGCACTTAATCATAGAAAGCACGGCAAAAACAAAATTTGCAAGGTTAAGGTCATACACAATCACTTAAAAACTTGTTAGCGAATGCTTAGACAATCACATACTGGCTAGCAGCAATAAAATAACAATATACTGGGTACCAGGAAATCTAAAAGGAAATGAACTGGCAAAAATAGGAGCACAAACCCCTCAAAGGCAACATTTCTGTGGCTTAACAGAAAACCACATCAAGAGGGAACTTAAAAAAGCAAAGAAATAAAACCGGGCAAAATACTAGAACGACTTCCTGAAATTGCGTCAATCCAAGCTCACTTGGTACGTTTGACAAAAAACGGTACTTCGTAGACTTGATCAATTTGAGCAGAAACAATATTAGAACTCTTGCGGGTTTCCTGACTGGACATTGCAGGCTAACACCTCAAAATACTAGGAGTTGAGAAAGAACAATGCAGATATTATAACGAACAGGAAGAATCTCCAGATCACATCCTCGGAGACTGCGAAGCTCTCATACACCAAAGAGAGAAACTCCTAGGCTCATACTACATAGAAGAAAAAGGGCTTAGTTCCCTTTACGTAGCCCAGATCCTTAGCTTCATTAAGGAAATCAAACTGGACGAAGTATTGTAAATTAAGGTGTTAGTCTTATTTAAGCAGGGGGAACAATAGATTTTTATGGTCGAAGTGCATTAAACAAAACCCCAATTTAATTCATTCAATCAAGAAATATATTTCCCAAATTCACGTGAAGGCTTTCAAGCCATTTCGGGCGGATATTGGACAGACTCACATGAGACAACCTTTAATCAGTCTGTTGTGTTATGTTATCTAAAACTCAAAATGGAACAGAATCGGCATGAGTAGATCAGAATAAGGACAGCACAATATTCTTGCTCATAACAATTCAATTATCAGTAAAACACATTACATTACATTACATATTGACACTTATGAGCACTGGCTACTGAGGCCATCGGCTCAGACAATTACAAGACAACACACAAGACGACATTGATACAGGACAGAACAGAAGAAAGAAAGAGGACGGAAAGACAGAAAACACATAACACATGTCAACAGCACGCAGTTGGTTTTCGGACGGTCCCCCATCTTTCCACTAACCACGCGCAACGATGCTTGATTTCACTGATCTCACGGGAAGCGATGCTTTATCGGAGCGAAGGCCGTTGACAAAAAACACATTTTGTGGTTAACCGACAATTACAAAATTAAGAGCAAATGACATAAAATCATTATTTTTAATAGCAATTTATTATTCATTTGTTTTTATTTATTTTATTTTTTTTACATTTCTACAAATATGTTTGATAGTTTGTTTCATTTTTCTTTAATACAATATTTAATGGTTCGAATAAAATATTAATACACAATTGTAATAATAATAAAATGTTACAATACAGGTAAACCATTATATGTAAGATCTGTTCATCTTTCTAAGGAAGAAAATTATTTCCTTCAATATCATTGACCCAAGCTCTTCCAGCAAACTTTAATTAATGATTTTAGGACACCAATTTTTTTATTGGCTTAGAAAATGTGTTTGATTGTTTTTTTTTTATCGTTTTTCATTTACAAAACTCATTTTCAACGATATATTCAAAAAGTACAAAATTGATTGTTTTACAAAAAGTTCACTGAACGGAATCGGATTTGAATGAACTGGTTTAAAAATGGTGCCCTTCATGGTTAGGGCAGTGCCGAAAACTCTTAAAATACAAAAAGAAAATATTTAACGTGCATGTTAGTTGTTTAAATAAGAAATTTTATAAAAAACAAAAAATGTAGGTAAGTTGAGCTTAGAGAAGTTATGGAGCTCACTCAAATAAAAGAACCATTCAATGGCATTCAGTTGGGGTTGGGGTTGATTAATCTTCCAGTGTAACATTTCGGAAGAGATATGACATCGACTCTTTGTTGTGGATTCTCCGAATGGCCTCGGCTATCAAAACGGAAATATCAATTGTTTTGATCTTATGACATTGCAGTTTTTGAATTTCATGTGGAATGGTATTCGTGACCACAACCTGAAATTAAAAAGCTCACTTGCATTTAATACCCAAAAATGGATTTCTAATCTCTTGCTTACCTCATCAATGGGTGATTCATCAATCAATCGGGGAGCATCGGAACTTAACAAACCATGTGTAGCGAGGACGTAGATTTTGCACGCTCCATTTTCCTTCAGTACTTCAGCAGCAGCAACAAACGATTGGACGTCATCTATAAGGTCATCCTATTGGGAGAATATAAAGATCAATCGATAGGTAAATCTACACTCGACGCTTGAATCTTTGAATCTTTTTCGGAAAAGCCATCAGATATTATAGAAACTTACCACCATAATGGCAATTCTTCCAGCAACATCACCAACAACATTGATTGGGGGCTTTTCCTTTGGTGGATGTCCAGGTACTCCAACTGACACGCTGATTGTGCGCTGCCGGCTACTACTTTAGAAAATAGTTTTTTTGCAAGAACGAAGCATGCAAAAAAAGAAATTTAAATATACATTTGGATTCTGGTTAAAGGAAATTTATGTTCTTCGTTGGATTCATACAAACCTACGAGTAGGGGTCGACGGAAAGCACATTTCAACTGAATTCCCTATTGTAGTGCTATATGTACTGTGTGACAGAAAATAGAATTTTGTTTTGTTTTTCGATTCTTTCTTCGTTTGATTTAAAACTTTTTTTTTGTAAATCAACCAAAATACAAAATTACAAGCAAAACAAAAGTTAGCCTTATTAAATGCAAAATGAAAAGGACTTAAGGAATGGAGGAAGGACATTCGTTTGTAGAAGGTTGGGGAATAGGATTTTGTATTCGTTTTAACAAAAAGGTGAATATGGAAGTTTTGGAAAGGGATTCGAGGTAAATGTGCGGTGCACCAATGCCTAGACACATTATTGTAATACCAATTGTTTAAGACCATTTCTATTTGTGATATATACTATTTATAAAAGGCGTTACAACAGATAAATATTCTAAAAGTGCAAAACATTAGCAGCCTTACACCTAGCCATGTTGACCTGTACTTTTAGACCAGTAGCTTACACATGAGTGGACATTTAATATTATGTTAATATGACGCAAACACAATCGCGGAAGAAACTTAGGAGCAACACTTTTGATATCAAACAAGTGCAACGAGAACGGCACTAGATAACGTTGTGGTTGTTGGAAAAATTCATGTCATAAGCCTGCCGACGTTATCTGAATTCAACTGGGGGAAACCCACCGATCATTTTGAAGATTCTTGTTTGGATTCAATCTTAAAAACTAAAGTTAATTGCAATAGCAGCTTCACAAATATGAAAATTAAGATTATTGAGACCCGTTTAGGAGCGTTGAAAAATGACGTTTCATCTTCATCATAACCGGAACAGAAAGTTGTTCGATTTCTTCGATGAAGTGTCTCGGGTTCAGATGGCTCATGATTCTAATATCTATGGGAAAAGTAATTTCCTCTCTTATCTTTTTCTAAGGGCAAAAGGGGTAGCCGACTAAAAGATTTAATAAGCTTTTCTATGGAAAGAGTGGGTAAGTCCACTTCAAATGCTGTCTAAGCATACTAAGGAATATAAAAAAAATTATTCGTGCACTTCGAAGACACTTACGCTTCAGACAATCCGAAATTTTAGAAACCATTGGCGGACATTCATGAACATGAATGCACAAGTGAGCAATGACCAAAGTAAGAATTGCTGCTAGGGTCATTGAAGAATTCTATGTTCTCTGTTCTCGATTGCACAATGTCTGTTTGAAGCAAAATGACGAACTCAAAAATGCATCATTTTTTTCTTGCAATCATGAGTGAGGATAATACATCTCTGCAATAAGCATTTGATGTAAAGGTGGATTTTTAGGATGGAAATGGCAACCGTATTTGACTACATATAGTTCTATCCCTGATATTCTTCTGATTGACTAAAAATCTTTGGAAAATGTAATTGATAACTTAACTAGGCATTTCACTAGATAGCAAACTTCTTCGGAACAAAAACAGGAGATAACTGTCTAAGGAGTTACAAAGGCTTTCATGATATGCAAGAGACTTCTAGGGCTGCAAACCAAAGATCCCCAGATAAAAGAAAGCCATGATGCTAAGAACCATTATTACATATTGGGTGATTGCGTGGCACAAAAGAAGGACATAATTAGAGTGTTCAAAAGTTCGCATGCAGATGCAGCACCTGAGCATTACAGGATTAAAAAATGTTTATCGTTTTGTCGTTGACACCTTCTTCTTACAGCTTTATTCCACGGCAGCTTAGTGCTGCGTTGCCGATCTAGTAGCGATTTATAAAGCGTGTTATAGCCATTATCATACCATAAATTATGATGCCACAATGGTCCTACAGCAAAATTTGTAAGTAAGTAAGATAATAATGCGTTAACCCGTGGTTACCATTTTCTAGCCACTGTAGGCCTCGCTCAGTCTGGAAAAAGAACCTTCAAAAGAATGTAATTAGCAAAAGAAATGGATAGACAAAAACTACACTTCATTTTTAAAGTAAATGCCATCAAGTGGTATACTGATGGATAGAGGAGGGTACTGCAATTTTTGGACCCAGAACCAAACTCTCCATAGCAATGGAAAAGTCTACTATCATTTTCCAGGAAGTAGTAATTGCCATAGGCAAGTTTGCAGAATGAAATCTCAAAAGACAATATGTAGAAAAAAAAAAAAAACATTGCCATCAAGTCGAATGGACGCACTAAGAGCATTGAGTATTAGCTTTGAACTGGTATGGGAATGTGTGGACAGGCTTAACAAACCACGTCGGCATACAGGCCAATAAAAAAGCAGACTTTTTCGCTAAGTAAAGAATAACAACACCTTTTTGGAAAAAATGGGGACAACTGTAATTAGAAACAAAATCACAACAAAAGAGAAGGTGACAAGATAAAAAAAAGAAAATTCTACTTGGGGGGTACAACTAATCCTGAATCAGCTTTAATTAATAAAAACACGAACAAAGTATTATAAAGAAGCTCATCATAGACCAACAAGCAAGCTAAAAAAAAGACACATACACAAATCTGCCCCATTTAGAATCTGCAATGCTTTTGAGGAGACGCCCGACTGAATTCTAGATAGATGTAGATGTCATTCACTAGTGTATCAAAGTTATAGGCTGTGGCATTTCACCAGTTAGAAGCAAGAGAAAAGCTCTCTAATAAAGTACACCAATAACTCAAATTTTGATGAGTGTTACCTCATCGAGCTTCAGAAAATGTTCAGTTGGAAAAAATATATCCATTCATCTCTGTTATTCTATAGTGTGTCTAAGCTTGATAAGTATAAATATTTAGGTTATAAAGAACAGAGAAGTAACTTTAGGATGGCAAAGTAAGGTTTCTTAATTTAAAGAGCCTTGACAGACTATAATAGGTTCTGTTGCCTTTTAGCAGCCGCCCGCGTTTTTCTTCCTCCATATTATTATTGGATGCTACTTTTGACCCAATGTAGTTAAAGGACTGCACTACTTCAGATTCAATTCCGCTATCTTGATAGTTGGACCAACACTTCTGGCAGACGTAGCCGCAATGTACTTCATTAATGTGCAGCCCCAGGTTTTGAGCCGCCTGCTCGATCTGGGTTAAGGAGTCTTGTACAGCTTGTTGGATTCTGCCGATGGTGTCGATGTGGTCTCCGTAAGCCAGTATCTGGATGGTCTTGGTGACGAGTCCCTCTTGTTGACGTGCCAGATGGTATGTTGGCATATTAAATTTCTGACTTTTTTCCATCACCCGCCTAATGGTGAAGATCTGATCAATTGTTGATTTATCTGGTATGTAACAACATTGATATTTGCCAATTATGGTTTTAGCGTATGGGGCTATCCGTTCTTATAGGATAGATAAGAATATCCTATAGGATGCACTCAACAATGGTATACCCCTATTATTGCTGCACTTTGTGATATCTCATGTATGGGACATATAATGCCTTTTCGCCAGTCTTCTGGCATTTCTTCGTGTTCTTATACGTATACTATAATTTCATGAATTGTTTGATGTAGTGTTGGCCCTTCATGTTTGATCAGCTCGACAGGTTTGTTGTCGGCTACCGAGGCCTTGTTATTTTTGAGCCGATTAATAGCCTTTTGTACATCTTCAAATCTTGTTGGCTGTAGCATGAGGTCTTCTTCTAGTTGTTGTTGGAGTCTCCATTTCTTCCGTGAGCTGACCTTTAAACAATTCATTAAAGTACACTTCCCATCGCTCCAGAATGCCTTCAGGATCGGTGATCACATTTCCCCCTCCGTTCTTAAAGTATGTGCAGCGTGGTGTATATTGCGACATGTTTCTGATGGATTGTTTCTGATTGGATTCAGCGCCTGGTGCGGACCTGTTTACATTTCACAGAGACAATGTTTTTGCCCCAGGCTGCTTTGTTTTTGTCTGTGAATTCTTTTCCTATTCTTCGTTCTATGACACTGCTGCATTGCTTGATATGCAGCATTCTTACGTTCAGACGCTAGTTTCTATTCATCATCAAACAAGTCGCTCCTATCTGTGCGACTACTGCCTAAGATGGTATCAGTACTAATGTCTTTGTTAAGGCGTGACTATTTGTCCTCTACGCCCGGCACTCTGTTCCCATGACTTACTCTTCCCTCATCGAGCTCTCCGAGGGCAAGCCTTTGTGCGCGACTATATGTATTGGTGTTGTTTTTATCGCGTAGGTCAGCCGTGTTGATACGAGCCTGAGCAATTTTGGCACCTCGATGCGTTCGAATCGTCATCAGACTCATGTAGTGGCGACAATCTATCAACACGTGGTCAGCCGATACCCAGGTGGCTTTGCAGATATCTTTACGCGGGAGACTGATACTCGCAACGACCAATTTCGTTGATGCTGAGATTTCTATGACTCGTAGTCCATTGTCATTAGTGTTCTAATGCAAACTATGGGATCCTATGTACTGCCTGAATACTGGCTCCCTACCTAATTTGGCGTTGAAATCACCAAGGATGATTTTAAAGTCATAAATTGGGCAGGCATTGAGAGTCCTTTCTCACAAGTTCGTAGTAGTAATCTTTTTCATCTTCTTCGGACTCCGCATTGCCATTTCACCATGAAATAAATTACGCCTGATCAAAGCTTACTAATTGTGAAAACTTATTTCCAAAATCAGTGCTCAGTTAAAAATTGTTACGTTACGGTTACGTTAAAAAGAACATTTCCCGTATTTCGCTGAAGAGCCAGAAGTAATCCAATAGCTACCAAAAATACACTTTTTCGTGCGGTTTATCAATAGGCGGCATCAATGGATCGTATTTCTTAAAAATGTGGAAGGAGCGCGTGCTACTGTCAATGGAGCAAAAAAGCAATGAACAATGAATTGTTTGTTGCCGAAAATTCATGATATTGGTGCAGTTGACTTGTGGTTTCAACAAGATGGCAATACAGCTATCGAATCTATTGCTTTATTCAAAGAAACGATCGAGGAAAAAATCTTCTCAAGAAATGGTCCTGTCAATTGGCCAACAAGATTTTGTAATTTCACACCATTGGATTTTATGAGAACCCCATCAAAGAAGCAACAACTACGTTTTGATTCTATTGAGGAAAAAATAAGAAGCAGCAACATAAGCATTATTTATGTTTAAGACAAGAAACAATAAAGATCCGGGGGCTTATTAAGCGACATTTTCTGTAATCAACCGAAGAATCCCACACACGGATAAGAATACAAAAGTAATTTTTTTTTAAGAATTCGCAGAACAGTAAGCTTATGTTCGTTTGTGCGAGAAAAAAAAATATTTTTAGTGCAGTGCAAATGTATATGTAAAATAACTTACTAAATAATGGGATTGCGTTAACGTTTAGTGCTGCAAGTTGAGGAGAATAAAGAAGAATGAAAAGTTTCTCCTGAACTGTAAAGCATATTATAAAATACTGATTGTTGAAGCCTAAGCAAGTTAATTTGAATCAAGAAAACTTCCCAGGAATTTTTCCGAGAAAAACAAATGATCCTTTTCTAAATTTCGCCCACACACTAACACAAACAAAATACATTTTCAAATTAATAGTTGAAATGTACTTAACAAAATTAAAAAGAAATCGCTTACTAGCTCTCTTACAGTTATGTGCAATTTCATTTTTAAATGGCAATTATATTACTGTGATGCATGAATTGCTTAGTCAATACTTAAATGACAAAGTACTTCACCATCACCTCTTATGAACCGCATGTCTAGCATACTGAACTAACATAAATTACCTGTAAGCACAACATTATATTCTTAAACACTACTAACCTTGCTGGTGGAGGGGAATATCTGCCATCAACTTCGTCACTTTCGGCCTCTTTTTGCTCTCCGTGTATGACAGCGATGCCAAGACGCAAACGCTCTGCATATGAGGTGGCTTTTTTAGCTGAGCCAGGATCACGGGCAACAATCACTGAATTTCTGTAATCGGGAATCTAGAATAGAAAAGAAGAACAATTAAAGATCCATTCTAGTTAAGGAAGGCTTTGAACAACTAATTAAGAAACTTCCTAGACATTTTGCAAGGAAACATAAGAAAACATACACTTTCTTGAATATATTGCAGCAAGAACGGTGATGCTCTTAGATTATCCACTGGAATATCAAAAAACCCTTGGATTTCCTTTTGATGCAAATCCATTGTAATTATGTGTGTGAGACCAGATTTGCACATCATCTTCAAAGAAAAAAAGTTCAATTAAAATTCGAAGAAGAAATAAATAACATTATCTCACTTTGGCCAGCAATTTGGTGACAATACAACCACGCTTCCTCATCTTGCACTGTTTTGAATACGGCAAATATGGAATCACTCCAACCACCGAACGAGCCGATGACGTCTTGCAAGCATAAGCCATAATAAGCAGTTCCATGATGTTATTATTTGCATCTCTTTGAAATAATTTATTTTAAAATACAATTGAAAACACAACATTTTGCTCAACAGACTTAGTTCCAGTTTGAATGATGTATATATCTTTACCACGAACAGAATCACCAATTTCCACCATGGTCTCCCGATTTGTTTTGTGGAAGACAGAACAACCGCCACTCTTTAGGCCCATTCGGTCGGCGACCATGTTGGCCAAATCGGGATGTGAGTTGCCATGAATAATGACAATTTCGGATGCTGATGATGCCTCCATTTCGCCTCGATAGCGTTTTGGTGGGCGAACACTTCCTAGTCTGTAAAAATGTTAAAACCGTTAACGTAACGACTTTTTGCTATATAAATAATGCTATTTTATGATTGAAATGTATAACAAATGCCAAGAAAGACAATGGAACTAGCATTTTAAAGCGGAACAAGTAACAACTTGACCGCACTATTTAACAAGGAGGAGCTAGGCGAATAGGTGCTCTAATTTAAGCTTTTTGTATAAATGTCTGTTAGTTGCAGGGGCAGGGTGGTTCTTAAGTATGAAAGCAGTTTAATTTTGTATGGAAGCTGTGTTTTAATGGCTTTTTCTTACTGGTGATTCATATGCTTGTGCTGCATGACCGTATGCAACGGATTTCTCGTTTATTATTTACAAAAACATCAATTCCAGAATTTGCTTTAATAATTGAAACAAAAGACTAAAAATAAATAAATTCTTTGGTGACAGGATCAACGGGCGAAACTTCTTAGAGCGGAACATCTTTTTAGGCTATAACACATTTCTAAACTAGAATTTACTTGAATCGACAAGGAAAGAGAATGTAGAGCAAATTGAAGGTTATAAATCCCTGCCACTGTAGCGTTTGTCAGCATTAAAACTGAAGGGTCTAGGATGGGTACACCAATATACAAAAAATGATACACGACGTCGAAAATTTGGTACCTTAGACAAGTACACTTTGAGGTAGGTTAACAAAACAAAAAATAAAACTAAGAATGAAGACATCAATGAAGGCTGCTTACACGACACAACGTCTGAAAACGGACTTAGGCTAATTGACTTCGCAGCGGCACATAACGTCACCATTGGAAGCACAAGGTTTCCTCATCTCAATATACACAAAGGGACTTGGCGACACCCAGATAAAAAAACCGTCAACCAGATTGATCACGTTGCGATCGATGCAAGACACGATTCCAGTATCCAGCCAAGGTAAGAATGCGATTATTCGCATTCGAACACCACACTACAGAGAAATACTGTGAATAAGTACGACGCCGGAAAGCTGCAATCGCAAAAAAAACACCAGAACCTATGCCGATCGAATATCTCGTAACCTCTCAAGAAATGCATTACCGCCAGCATCAAGTGCCGAAGACCAGTGGCAACACTGCCAACAAGCCACCAGAGATGCCGCATCTGATGTGCTAGGTTTCACCAGACCACTACAACGAAACCTCTGGTTCGATGACGAATGCAGGAAGGCCCATGCAGCCAAACAAGAGGCATATAAAGCGGCGCTGCAAAGAAGGACGAGAGCTGCTACGACCAGAAAAGACGGTAAGAACACCGGCTTCTCCAAAAGAAAAAGAGAAAGCATGAGAAGTGCGCGGGCGATCGAAGATATTGAGAGATGCTAATCCAGGAACAACGTGCGGAAGTTTTACCTACAGGTAAAAATAACGTGCCAAGGGAAAAAACTAAACTAAAAAACAACAAAGCTGCTGGCCCCGACGGACTACCCCCCGCCGAACTTTTTAAAGCGGCCGGAGATGACCTGGTGGAGTGCATACACCAACTCATCTCTAAAGTGTGGTCAGAAGAAAGTATGCCTGATGAATGGAACCTCAGCATCGTTTGCCCGATCCACAAGAAAGGAGACCCTCTAAACTGCGCCAACTATAGAAGAATAAGTCTACTGAATATCGCCTACAAGATCCTCTCTGCCGTACTATGTGAACGACTGAAACCATTCGTCAGCAACCTGATTGGCCCTATCAGTGTGGTTTCAGACCAGGAAAGTCCACAATCGATCAAATGTTCACGCTACGGCAGATCCTGGAAACTACCCAATAATTTCAAATCGATACCCACCACCTCTTTATCGATTTTAAGGCCGCGTACGATAGCACTTATAGAGACGAGCTATACAAAGCCATGTCTGGTTTTGGCATCCCCACAAAACGAAGTACCTGCTGTCCACAAAAAGGGACCCACAACACCGGCGGATTGGACAAAACATCACAATAGACAGGTACAACTTTCAGGTAGTTAGGGACTTTGTTTACCTCGGATCTGCTATAACATCTGACAAAACAACATCTCGTCAGAAATAAAGCGAAGAATTGCTCTTGCCAATCGCTGTTTCTATGGGCTAGGAAGGCAATTGGGTAGCAAAGCCCTCTCTCGATAGACAAAGGAGACTCTGGATAAGACCTTAATCATCCCAGTGCTGCTCTATGGCGCCGAGGCATGGACTCCATCAAAAGCGGATGAAGATATCTTTAGTCGTTTCGAGTGTAAGATTCTTCGGAAGATTTTCGGCCCTACCTGCGTTAACGGGCTTTGGAGGAGAAGGTTCAACCAAGAACTATACGAGCTGTACAGCGAAATTGATTTGGTCAAAAAAATACGCATATCACGTTTAAGACGCCTAGGTCATGTAGGCTTTGTTAGAAGGTAAACCTTCCCAAAAGCTGAAGTAGCATCTTTTTATGGCCGATGCCTTCCCCGTCTCTTCGGCTAAAGGTGACTTAAGAGAAATCACATCTAGGCACTGAACATGAAGGTTAGCCAAGCGAAACTTTAACACCTTTAAGCTTTCCCACAAGTGAACATAAAAATCCCTATATTTATAAGACCGGAGATCACTTTAAAAACAAAACAAAATTGGAGCATGTACGTGTCAAAAAATTAACTTGCGAACATTATCTCAGGGTAATGAGAAACGACATCTGCATTTATTTGGCATTAGATATGGAACAATCTAAAACAGGGGCGCTGCAGACGTTTTCTGAGATCAAACTGGCGAACCTTGCAGTTGGAGCCTTAGGGCGAAGAAGAGGAGCGGGACATTTGTGGTCCCAATCGAGATCATAACAAGCGATGTTAGAAGTAGAAGAAGAGAAGTTCTTTGTTGTTTGCAACATGTAGTGATCCTTTTCAAATTTGATCTTTTGGAATGTTGCGACTTCCGAAATACAAGAGGCATCTTGCGTCAATTGCATGACCATCTATTTGATAAAAGATGTCTTGATAAATATTCATACTTGGAAATCCTGTACTAGGTAGAATAACGTTTCAAATCTTGCATCAGCTTAAATAGAGACTCATTATCATCATTCCTCCGTGATCCGGATCATACATTGCTATTGCTGGACGACGCCATTTAAGTTAGGAATCCCAAGGCTTCGGACGTCATGGTCTATGTCATCCTTCCAACCTTAGCAAGGTCTGCCACGTGGTCTTCTACCATAAAAAGAACTGCAAGACTTTCCGAGTTTGTTCCTCTTCGCTCATACGAGCTGGGTGCCCAGCCCGCTAGAGTCTTATGAGCTTTATTTTCTGCTCTGAGATAGATTTTATACAACTCATGATTTTATCTTTTCAGGAATCTTGAAGGCGGATAAGAGATCCGAGTGCCTTTTAGTAAGCACCCAAGTCTTGGATCCGTATTTGTGTACTGGAGTACTTTTGAGTACCATAACAATAAGGTTTTTGGATTTAAAGAGCTTCGACAGACTATAGACGTTCCGTTGGGTTTTAGCGGCCGCGCGCGTATTTCTTCCTTCATTTTATTATCGGCAGCTACTTTTGACACAATGTAGTTAAGGGATTGCAGTACTTTAAATTCATGCTCCACTACACTTATAGTTGGACCAACACTTCTCTCAGACATAGCCATCATGTACTTGGTTTTCCTTCATTAATATGCTATCCCAGGTTTTGTGCCGCTTGCTCAATCTGGGTAAAGGAGTCTTGTATAGCTTGTGGGCTTCTGCCGATGATGTCGATGTCGTCTGCGTAAGAGGCTGCAAGCCAGACTATATGTACCTTGTCGTCATTAATGATGTTGATTGGTCTGAACAGCAGACCTGGTACTTTTACTTGGCTTGTAATGTTGATCGTGGACAGCCTACATAATCCTGTCAATTTTGTTGGGATGCCGAATTTTCTGACGGCCTTATAAAGTTCTACCCTGGTTATACCTATCTCAGCCGGGTTGAAAGTCTATTAACAGATGGTATATGGGAATGTTAAATTCCAGACTTCTTTCCATCTTCTGCCTATGGGTAAAGATCTGGTCAATTGTTAATTTGTCTGGTATGAAACAACATTGATAGTTGCCGATTATGGTATTTAGTGTATGGGGCTATCCGTTCCTACAGGATGGAGGAGAATATCTTATAGGATGTACTCAAAAATGGTATAGCCTTATTGCTGACACATATGATGCGTTTTCGCCAGTCTTCTGGCATTTCTTTATGTTCCCATACGTGTACTATGATTTCATGAATTGCTTGATGTGATGTTGGCCCTCCACATTTGATCAGCTCGGCAGGTATGCCATCGGCTCCCGAGGCCTCGTTAAGTTTGAAAACCTGCATCAACTTAAATGGAGCTTACAATAACAATTAAACTTCTTACAGGCCGATGAGTGCTAGGAAAACGCCTACACATTCTTGAAATTAAAAACACTGCTGCATGCAGATTTTGAAATCGTGATGAGGAAATACCTCCTGCTCATATTCTAGGTAGCTATGTATCAAAATTTAGGATCTGGAAATGCTTTGAATGATAATGATATCAGGGGTAAACAAAGCATGATACAGTTTGAAGTTCAACGATCTAAAGGAGCCTTCAAGTTAGAACCAGCATCTTTAGGAAAATAGAGCGCGACTGGTTCAGCTTTAGTTGTCTCAGTCACGGCGTTAAAATCACTTAAATGTCATTTTAAAGTGCCATTTCTGGCTTAGTTGAAGAGCTTGTGGAAACTTCCGAAGCGCTGCAAAGATTTATATTATTAAATTTGTTTATTTAGAAAAATCTCCTATTTTTAACTTGATATAGGATAACTATATTCTATTTCCCTAAGCTTCACTAAACATGTTCAGAAACATTTTTCAACACACAAAGCAATTTAATTTTACGACAAATTCATCGATTAAACGCACAAACACATGTGTCATGCGACATACATTATGCTTCTGGAACACAATTCACATTTCTAACTCACTCAACTGTTTTATACTTCCCCCAGGAACGTAGGTGCACAATGTTTGCAACTAATTGCTTTGCACTGCAGAAATTTGCATTTTTTTACCTCTGTTTTGCTCTAGTGAACTACATAAGTTTCCTATAAGTATGGCAACCATATAGGATGTGTAAGGTTATTGATCAAACATCCAATATCGAGAATTTCATTTAAAAATGCTGTTTACTTCAATTTTGTTGTCCTACTCAAAGTGTGTGTGTGAGAATTGATCTATTTCAAAGGAAATTAGAAAGAACACAAGTTAAACCTTAAAAAGGACGAACTTTAGAAAAGAAACAAAAGATTTCAATTTGCGATTACGATATCCTTTTGAAGTGTACTCAAGAGTGAGAGTGATTTGGCTGCGTGTGTTTGTGCAACTTTAAAGTATTCTTGAATCGTAAATTCCGAGACTAAAGTAAAAGTAACACGAGGCACGACATACAAGGAGACGTCGAACTAAGGAGGAATAAAGTGGTGAAATCCTTGGGCAGGTGAAGTTCCTTCGACGAATTTAACTGCGTCGAGTGGATTGAGTGAAGTAGATTGAAAACAATCCTCCTGCAGACACTTTGCGAAGAAGACGATGCATTAAAAGGGGACATTCTAAGTTTGGAGAATGGGTGACTCAGGTGAGTAGATTCTAGTATACGTAATGTAGGCAAGAAAAACTTTGTTAACCAAGTGTTGTGTCAAAGAAGCAAGGGTAGTACTAAGATAAATGTATTTTTATGTTTCGAACAAACTTTCAAATTTAAAGAGTGGAGGGAATGTGTGAAAACAATAATAACAGACAAAAATAAGATACTTGTTAGCTAGGTAAGTAATTGACTTCCTAAAAGTATGTCCATTTCTTAAGAAAAGGTAAACGAAATGGCCAAAAATCAGAATTAGGAGCCGTTTTTCCTAGGATTTGGCAATAGGAATCATTTCGATAAAAACATCTTGAGGATTTGCCTACCCAAATGCCTTTTTTTGACAGATTTTGTTATGGGTGTAGTGAGGGAAGCCACTACAAAAAAAAAAACTTCAAAATGAATTCATTTCGAATATGAGAAACTTTCCGTGACAAAATCAATATATTTTGATTTGAAATATGACAGTAATATGTCAAACTACGATTATAACCGCTCAACCATTCTGATATCACAGACCGTTTTGATCTCTGAATGAGAAGACTCCAGACCCCGGAAGTACATCCGGGACTTATATACCCTTTACAATCTTATGTACAAAGAGTAAGAGCATGCAAGTTAATTGTCGACGACTTTCTGATCTCAACTGGGATCACAATTCTCCCACTTTACTGCTTCACACTAATGTTCCACCTGTGGGGTTCGCCGGTTTGACCTCAGAAAACGTCGGCAAGCCTCCCGGTTTTGAATTGTTTCATGTCTGAGGTTAATCAAATGCTGGTGTTTTTTGCATTTGTTGATTGGGATTGGCTTTGTCTAGATATTTTAATATTCTTGCGAAGAAAAAAAACTTCTCCTATAAAATCATTTTATGTTTTTAGTTCAGAGTACAGGAGATGATTTCGAATCGGACCACATCATTGCTTTACCCAAACGCAGACCTCCTGGTTTTGATAAGATGTATATGCTAACCTAACGACATGAACGTGTCGTGTCGTTGCATTTGTTTGATCCAGAAGTTTTTGTGCCTGCCTCTCTTCCGCGATGGACTGTGTTCTCAACGAATGTTCTTTCATTATGGCAGTTCGAGTTAAGTTGGTCGAAGGATTTTCTTGCTTCTTATTCGATCACGCTTTCGTCACTCTAGTTGTCATGCGAAGCATCTTTATTTCAGTTGCCGTCAATTTAGGCCGCTCCCTCATTTGTCGTTGCGGTATCGGTAATCGGTATTTACCGCTTTACCGAATGCAAACCAATCTTATGTTCATCTCCTGACTTGTCGGTAAGCCTTCAGAATAGAATTATTCAAAACGTTAAATTCGAAGCAGTCTCGGATGTCATTTTCTTTCAAAAATTATTATTTTGTATCAACAAATATTTTCTTATATTTTTGTTTATACAAAACAAACTGTTGCCTAGACGACCGACGTCAAACACATATTCCTTGCGGTAAATATAGAAACAATACTGATACTCTATACCGATACTCGGTACACCGTTTTCTTACCATACCGATTCCGCACATACCGCCCAAATCGGTAGGTGTTCATTAAAATGTACGTATTCAGTGAATTATCGGTACCGAATGTGTACCGAGTAAACCGAGAGATACGATACCGCACCGACAAATGAGGAACCGGCCTTATTCTCATACATCAATTTACACTATTGTGAATCATAAGTTAGCGCTGGACATACAACTGCCGTATAGAGCCTTCCTTTCAGGAGGCCTCCCTACACGCTTTATTTCGTCACTTGTAGAATTTGTATCTTCCGCTTTTGATCTTAGGTTTTTGAAATGTTTGTCAAGGTTTTCGAAATGTAAATTAATGCCCTGGAAGGGCCCTTGTATATCAGAAAAGTGGTAGGTTAGGTATTCAGTTTTACGCGCCCATATGGTATCCAATTCCTACAGAACACCCATATATACATCAAGTTCACGTTGCAAGGATTATATATTATATTATATATATATATATATATGATTTTATAGTCAACAAAGACTATTTTTTTACGTATTTTTACTTGCGGCTATAGGTTATGTATATAATTGGTATAACAATCAAACATGACATTACGATGATAGAGAAACATATTAGATTTAGTGATCTGTCCGTCTGTCTATCTGTCTGTATGGATATATATTGAACTACAGCCGAAACGGTTGGGCCAACACCGTCTTCAAGGTTATTTTGACATTCTACAGAAACTCAAATATTCACCTGTCATATAACCGTTAAGTAAAAGCTTATTTTTTCTCGGAAACGGCTCCAAGAATTTTTATGAACAAAATCAGTGTATTATTGTAGGTGTGGGTTATGTTTTGGTGACAACGGTTCCTCCCATAGTACTTTCCTTCGACTTTCTCGCAAACTGGTTATCCGATTACTCTCAAGATTGATATTCAAAAATATGTAGGTAGCCTAAGTAATTTCGCATTAATTTATTTTCGATTTTTTTTTTGAAAAATCAATATTTTTAAAACGGGTAGGTGATTTTTTTAATTTTGTTATTTTTTGTGCTTAAGTTTGTATTCTTGAATTATTTTTTTTTTGAATTTTTTAAAAAAAGTTGTTAAAAAACCGTTTTATTTAAAAACCGTAAAAAACGATTTTGAAAAAAAATCACACTTTTTAGCATTTCTTAAATGAATAAAATGGCGTTTAAATTATTTTACTCAATACAATTTAACATACTTTTTTCAAACAATCAAAAGTCACAAAAATCGAATAGACTTCGAAGTTCTCTTAATAATTTTTGTTCAAATTTTATTCGTGGCTGTGACCGCACATAGGAGCAAGTACGTGCGCACTCAAGAATTTGAAATACCCTTAACATGCTAGAGACACAGTGCGAGCGCCATTAAGGACAAATAGGATGAAACAGGTGTTGGTGTACATTGGTTTTGAACCTTTGAATATGACAATGAGAGGGAAAGATAGGGCTGGGTATGGTATTCCGCATTCGTGTGGCACGGCTGAAGAAGAAATCGACCGAAATTGGGCTTGAGGGTAAACTGATGGTCATTCCTCGAAGCGCAAACGTTACGGCTGAAATTTTATCCAGCAGGATAGCCGCTGTGCCCCGTGGCTTAGTGGTTAGTGTATCGGACTGCTAAGCGAAGAGCCTGAGTTCGAGCCCCGCTCATAGCCACCTTCTTTTCCGGGGTACTGCCTTTTGCTAGGAACTGACAAAATCTTCAAGAGTAAAAATATTTCTCGAAAAAGTGCATCTCGTCTAGCCGTTCGGACTCGGCGGTAAACTGTAGGTCCCTTCCATTCTTGCAGATTAACAACACACACACAGGAATGGTTGAGAGTATAAGTCACTAGGCCTTGGCTCCTTAAGGAGCTGTCGCGCCAATAAATTTATTTATTTGTTATTTAGGGATGCAATTGAGTAGTAAAGCCCTATCTCGAAAAACAAAAGGAGACTCTTTATAAGACCTTGATCATCCCAGTCCCGCTCTATGGCGCCGAGCCATGGACTAAAGTGGATGAAGATATGCTTAGTCGTTTCGACGGTAAGATTCTTCGCAAGATATTCGGCCCTATCTGCTTTAACGGGCTTTGGAGGGGAAGGTTCAACCACGAACTATACGAGCTGTATAGCGACATTTATATATCACGTTTAAGATGACTGGGTCATGTAGAACGAATGGACAACAATGCTCCGGCTCGTAGGATCATCGATTCCATCACAGAGCCCAGAGGGTAGACGCAGTCAAGGAAGACCTCGCCTTAGGTGGCGCGCTCAAGTAGAAAATGACCTCAACCAACTTGAAGTGCAAAACTGGAGGAAGCTTGCCAAAGACCGAGCTGGCTGGAGAGGCATGTTGGTTGAAGCCCAGGTTCACCCCGAACTGTAGCGCCACATAAGTAAGTAAGTATGTTGTGGTTGGTTAAAAACGAAGTAAAATAAGGAAATCTCCTAACCGACGTAGGCTGAAAAGAAGATTTTCATCCATGAAAATGTTTATCTAAGTTTAAAGTAATCACAAGACATACATATGTAAAAATGTAGTTTGAAACGTCTTTTTTTGGTAAAGAAAATCTGTACTTATAGCTCCAGGAAATAAAAATACTGTAAGAGCTTTGGTCTGTGTCTTTAAAGAAATTTAAGAGAAATAGCTCTTTTCTATCCTTTCTCTTTTCTTTCATTTCCTTAAATGTAAACAAATAATTTATTTGAAAAAGGGCCATTAAATATAAAATATCTCTGGATCTTCCATAAAGTCATACAGTTAAATCCAGAACTGTCAATCCACCGAACACATGACAAATAAATGGGAATAGAAAATTGCATAGAGGAAGAGATTGATTGTGTCATCAGAACTGTTTCGATATTTAACGCAAGTATTTGTATTTGACGTCCAAGAAACAGTTTGTTTTGTACACAAAAGAAATAAGAAAATAATTCTTTTAAGGAAAATGACATCTTCTTTGGCCGCAAAAAAAAGTCGACAGAGTATATTATTTTCGATTAACGGATGTCGCCAATACTTCTTTCTTTTTTTTTTGAGTAAACGCGTAAAGAAATAACAAACAATTACATTAATTTCTTCTGAAGACGACATTCTATACAAACGTCTAAAACAGTTTTGAATAATTCTGTGCCGAAAGTTTACCGACAAGTGAGGAGATGAACAAGAGATCGGTATACATTCGGTAAAGCGGTAAATACCGATTACAGCTACAGCACCGACAAGTGAGGGAGCGGCCTTAGATTCACTTTTTTTTTTTTGCTTGATATATAAAAGTAGGGAACTCGAGTTTACATAATTTCTTCACGCATTTCAAGTGGAAGTTAAAAATATACACTAGACCTGCTGTCACAAAGCAATGTTACAATATACCCATCAAAACGAGAAGCAGAATTTTCAGACAAGACAGAGAATCAATTTACATCAACCCTCCACGTAAATCATCAGGAAATTGCCTTGTTAAAGCTTAACTGTGTGGCAATCAAAGTACCATGAATATAAAACACCCCAAGTGTTTGGTTCTTAAGGTGTTGGAATGGCACCTCCTTTGTGGCCATAAAAAAAATCTAAATCACGCATGCAATTCTGACACGAATTCATGCCCCTTCCACAACATTGTGCGATTTTTTACTTCTTCTTTCGAGTGCAAAATTGCGAGCAATACTAATCGATGGTGTTTGAACCTTAGTCACTTCATTTAGCGTATTCGATTAGACAGGTTCAGATATAGGAACGTATTGAAAAAAATTAAGTAAAATGATAGGAATGGCATGTGACCCTTTGCAGCATACGAGCATGTACCAAAGGCTCGAAGAGGGTACATTTTTCAGAATGACGTTTAATTCTAATAAGCAATTCTTTTTTTCTTTTTCAATTTAGACAGTGAAGATAGTGATGGAGAAGGCGGCCTTGGAAATGTAAGCAGAGTTATAATACGTCCTCCTGGCCAGAGTGGAAAAGCTAAACGTGGCCATCTTTGCTTTGATGCTGCCTTCGAGACGGGAAACCTGGGCAGAGCAGATCTGGTGGGAGAATTCGAATATGACTTGTTCCTGCGACCTGACACATGCAATCCCCGCTTTCGATTCTGGTTCAACTTTACCGTGGACAATGTTAAACAAGACCAACGAGTGATTTTCAACATAGTCAACATGAGTAAGATAAGGAATCTGTTCAACTGTGGTCTGACTCCTTTGGTAAAGTCTTCAAGTCGACCGAAATGGCAAAGGATTTCCAAAAAATACGTATTCTACTACAGATCTGTGTTACATCAAAATCATTACGTGCTTAGTTTTGCCTTTTCATTCGACAAGGAAGACGATGTCTTTCAATTTGCCCTGGCTCCTCCGTACAGTTATTCCAGACTGCAGTCCTTCTTGAATGTTATAGAAGCGAGATCGGTTGAAAAACGATTCACCAGAACTACAATGATCAAAACATTGGTAAGAAAGTTATTGTTTTTTTAAGATTTATTATACAAACCAATAGATTTTGACGTTTTGTATCTTTCCAGCAAAATAGAAATTTAGACCTTATAACTGTGGATCATGTGCCACGACAGCGCGGTGCTAGAATAAATAAGAATTTTATACGTGTAATTGTAATCTTAGCTAGGTCACATCCGGGAGAAGCACCAGCTTCGTATGTGTGCCAAGGATTTATTGAATTTCTTATCGGAAATCATCCAATTGCTGTGATCCTGAGAGAGAGTTTTGTCTTTAAGATTATACCAATGGTCAATCCGGATGGGGTGTTCTTGGGGAACAACAAATGCAATCTAATTGGACAGGATTTAAATCGAACATGGAATATAGCGACAGAGTTCTCCCATCCAACGTTGTTTGCCATTAAGAATATGCTTAAAGAACTGGACGGATCCGATGTAAGTGGTTTCCTTAAAATCATTTTAATAAAAAAAACAAAAACGTTTCTCTTCTTGTGTAGTTCTATCAAGTTGATTTTGTGATCGACCTTCATGCACACTCCAGCTTAAATGGGTCATTTATTTATGGAAATACCTACGAAGACGTCTATCGCTATGAAAGACATCTTGTGTTCCCCCGGTTGTTTGCCTCCAATGCTTACGACTACGTGACAGCGAATATGATGTTCAATGCAGATGAAAGGAAAGCAGGATGTGCAAGAAGATTTTGCTGCGAAAGATTGAGTGATACAGTGAATGCCTATACCTTGGAGGTGTCAATGGGTGGATATATTTTGAAAGATGGAAAGACTATGGCTTTATACACGGAGGATGGATGTGAGTATGATTTATTGAAAGGAATTTTCGATGATCTTCTTTAAACGTCTTTGGTTGACTTTCAGATTTTCGTCTGGGAAGAAATTTAGCGCGAACTTTTCTACAATACTACCGTTTCATTAATGTTCTTCCTGCCCCTTTGGTACCAGAAGTTCATGTGAAACGACGCAACCGGCCACGCACACATCATTCTCGCAGCAGATCCAAATCCCGGTACGACGTTCAACCACGACCCCGAACAACACGTTGCCATGCCCCAATAAGTTACACAAACCTATCGATTTGCTATGATAGTGCTTCATCAGAGGAAGGTTCACCAATGAGACAACCTAGTTGTCAATTTGCATATCGAAACCTGCGCAGGATGCCCAATACAGCCGGATCAGCGTTGGCGAATGATCAATTTTCATTGCTAACAATCAAGTCATCAAAATTCGACAACTTGGATTTTTCAAATGATCCGAGAAGTAGAAAAGCTCCCCCATCGGATAAATTATCAAGGATTGCACAGCCAGAAACTGTGAATGTCCCTCCTAAGCCATATTTGTCAATAATCGACTTGAATCAACTGACACGAAGTACTATGAAAGATGCATATGTTGGAAATAGATAGGCGAATGGGGATTTCGAAATCTTTTCAGCCATTTTTAGATATTTATAGCCTAAAAATCAATTCGTTCATCTTTTTCTCAATCGAGCATCTTTTTTGGTTCATTCACATTTTATAGTCAAGTGTTGCATTATGAAATCTTTTAATATTTTCAAATACAAAATCAAAGAAAAAAGAAGCGTATTTTGCATTTCTATTTCTGTTTGTTTGTTTATTCAAAACGAGGACGTTGGACAGCGTGCTTCTTTGGTGGGTCAGAATATACATATAGTTGGCCAATTGAAAGGGATTTGAAGTAGAAGTCATCAATTTATCAAATGGTGTAGTGGGTATTTCCAAATATTCTTTTTTTATCTAATCGAAGGAAAAGATTTTAAGCTCTATTGATCAATTTTTTGCTGAATTAATGTTTTCAAATTGAAATGGCAAGGGAAAACCACGCCGGATAAGCTAATTCTAATTCGTGTTGTTCGGGTAAAAAAAGAATCTCTGTATTTCACGGTACATCCGAAAGCGTCAAGCATGAATTGATGAGCATTCCTTGAAAGACGAGTATTACGGGTGAAATTTTTAAGGAGAGGATAGCAGCTGGCTACCTTGAGTTAATATATTTTATAAAAGAAGCGATAAAATAAGAGATGTTTCAGAAAAAGTTCTATTTCCGTTTAATGTTCACGCTCTATTTTTTACTCTATCGAGCAGGTGTACCGATGCTTGTGAAACACTGGTGCAGAGGTCGGAGTTATGCTCGATTTTTGGTCTAAAATATGTGATCGTTACAACGGAGATCTTCGTTCATATACACACCGAGTACTGAGGGCTTTTCGGTTTCTTCAATGCATTCATGGACAATGGCATTGTATTTATGTTTAGCTTTAACGACAGGAGACAGTATTGAGTTTTCGAAGCATTAAACTCCACACGATTTGTATTACCACATTTAACAATGCTGTGTAAATCGGAGTTCAATGAGCTTGACATACGGTACCGTTTGAATTGCACGTCCGAAGCTGAAGGACGTGAATCACTAAACGAATATGAAAAGCTGAGGGTACAGTCCTCAGCAAAACATTTAAGTGGATTACAAATAACAGGCAGATAATTTATAAAAATCAAGAAAAAAGTCAGACAGAACGGAGCCCTGAGGCACACAATAATTTATTTTGTGGGAATCAGACTTGAAACCGTCCAATATAAAATTGTATTGAAATATCCAGAAGATAGCTTCGAATCCAAGAACAAGAGTATCATCGATCCTATCGATCTGCATGCCGAATTCTATCAAATTCCTTGGAAATATCAAGCGGGATAATCTTACTGACCCGTGGCTTAGTGGTTAATGTGTCGGACTGCTAAGCGAAAGGTCGGAGTTCGACTCCGTCAGAGCCACCTTTTTTCCGGGGTACTGCCCTTTGCGAGGAACTGACATCCATTCCATTCTTGCAGATTCACAACACACACACAAGAATGGTTGAGAGTTTCACTGGGCCTTGGCTCCTTAAGGAGCTGTCGTGCTAGTAAAAAAATAATTTACAATAATTTTACATTCATCAAAACCATGTAAAGATTTGTTCCACTGTTCGGTGAGATATGCCATCTGATCAGCAGTGGAACGATTGCTGCCAAAGGCACCCTGTCCGTCATGAATAAGCTTTCGGTCTTCGAGATATTTCTTAAGCCGACGGTTAATCTGCGTTTCCGTGAACTTATTAAGAAGGGACGTTAGAGTTATGCTTCCCATCGAAATTCTCAAGTAATTGAGGGACAACATTTCTGTAAGGCAACGTGGAGATAGCAGCGAAGGTGCCAGCAAGTTTGCGATGAGCGTTGGGACTGAAGATGTTGAAGAATTTGTACGAAAAAAATCTAGTCAGCAGCGGAAGAATTCTTTAGATGAAATCATCTGTGGTGACTTCAGATCCGGTAAGGCTGTTCACTTCATAAAAAGGTGTTTATTTGGATCCTTGTCTTTTAAGTTTTAATAAGGATCCCATGATCAATGAATTGTCAACCAGATTAACCACATTGCGATCCACACCAGGCACATGTGTGAACTTTCCGAGGGGCAAACATCGATTCGGACATTACCTCACTGTAGCCATGGTGCGGCTAAGGATATCCCGACCAATATCAAGAAGAGGTAATACTCTGAGGAAGTTTGATGTCAGACGGCTTCAACCGCAATTGCCAGGTCCTCTTCTGATCGAGTTTCTAATAGAATTCAAAAATAACCTTTATCGTCAGAATCAAGTATACAGTGGCTACATTCCAAAAAGAAATGTTCAGAGAGGCCGCCTCTGAAAAGCTAGTTTTTACACCAACGCCACAACGAAACTGCTGGTTTGACGATAAGTGCCGGTAAAACAGCTAAAAGGAAATATACAAGGTAGCGTTGCACAGAAGGACCAGAACTGGAACGGGCTCAACGGGCAGAAGAGGTAAGAGGAACACCGGCTTTTCAGAACGGAAAAAAGAGAGATTGAGAAGCCCGCCATTGGGGAAATTGAAATCTGTTATTGCAGGAATGAATTCCGAAAGATTTAGCAAAAGGAACCAGAAAATGTCTAAGCTACAAGACTCGAACTGAAGCTTGCAAAAACTACTAAGAGAATATGGAAAAACCGCATCCGCCGACTGTATAACGGTGATTACGAAACAAATTACGCTGTCAGAAAGAAAGATCCATTCTTTCTGGGCGAAAACAACTCCGCCTACCCCATCTGCATGAAGTAAAGCTAATCATATCAAGCTTAAGAGCAATAAAGCCGCCGAAACGGATAGCCTCTGCTGAACTCTTCAAAGCTGCAGGCGATGACTTGATTAAAAGTATGCTCTAACTCATAAGCAAGATATGGTTAGAAGCATATCCGATGAAGGGAATCTCAGGATTATTTGCCCGATCCTTATAAAAGGACTCCTTCTGAACTGAGTAAACTACAGAGGTATAAGTCTCCTCAACATCGCCTACAAGTTTTTTTCTGTTGCATTGTGTGAACGCCTAGTCTTTCGTCAACAACCTGATAGGTTCATATCAGTGCGATTTTAGGCCAGAAAAGTCCACTATCGACAAATATTCACATTACGGCAGATCTTGGAAAAAACCCAAGAGCTTCAAATCGATATCCATCACACTTTCATTGATTACAAAGCATTTATAGAAGAGTTATATAGAGCATCCCTTTTTGTTGAGTGTTGAGGCGGAAGCAGCAGTCTTCAGTGCAGTCAACGAGGGCAAAAGGAGTTAAAGACACCCATCATCGACGTCTTGGAAAAAAACATCACGATAGACAGCTATATCTTAAGAGGTTGTTAGGCACTTGGTAGTCGCAGAGATTGGAGCGACTGGTTCGATTATGTATGTTAACTCGCGTCTCAATGTAAGAATGCGGGCACGCGAAGATGTGTATAAAAAAACTGAAAGGAAATAGATATCCAAGTCCGCAGCAGCTCCAACCCGTCAAAAACATGTAGCAATATACACAACGCTGTACACACTGTATGGACGGAGAGGGAAATCTAATCACTGATCATGGAGGATTAGTGATTAGATTATTGCATTAATTGTTGAACGGTCAGCTCACGGAAGAAATGGATACTTCAACATTTCAAGTAGACGACCTCATGCTGAAGCCAAAAAGCATTGAGGAGGAGGCATTATATGTCCCATACATAAGAAGGGAGATATCACAAAGTGCAGCAATTATAGTGGTATACCATTGTTGAGTACATTCTATAGGATATTCTCCTTTATCCTATAAGAACGGGTAGTGCCCCATGGCTTAGTGGTTAGTGTGTCGGACTGCTAAGCGAAAGAACCTGGGTTCAAATCCAGCTCATAACCACCTTTTTTCTGGGGTACTGCCTCTTGCGAGGAACTGACAAAACCTCCAAGAGTAAAATTTGTCTCGAAAAAGTGCATCTCATGTAGCCGTTCGGACTCGGCGGTAAACTGTAGGTCCCTTCCATTCTTGCAGATTAAAAACACACACAGAGGAATGGTTGAGAGTATAAGTCACTAGGCCTTGGCTCCTTAAGGAGCTGTCGCGCCAATAAATTTATTTATTTTATCCTATAAGAACGGATAGCCCCATACGCTTAAACCATAATTGGCAAATATAAATGTTAGGCAGGTGATGGAAAAAGGTCTGAAATTTAATATTCCAACACACCATCTGGCACGTCAACAAGAGCGACTCGTCACCAAGACCATCCAGATACTGGCTTACGGAGACGACATCGACACCATCGGCAGAATCCAACAAGCTGTACAAGAGTCTTTAACCCAGATCGAGCAAGCGGCTCAAACCTGGGGCTGCACATTAATGAAGTACATTGCGGCTACGTCTGCGAGAAGTGTTGGCCCCACAATCAGGATAGCGGAACATTTGAAGTAGTGCAGTCCTTTAACTACCTTGGGTCAAAAGTAGCAGCGGAGAAAGAAATACGCGGGCGGCTGCTTAAATCTAACAGAACCTACTATAGTATGTCAAGGTTCTTTAAATCCAGAAACATTACCATACAAACTAAGCTGCGGCTGTACAATACTATGGTCTTACCTCTTACCAGCACCAGGCGTAATAAGGGACTCACCTCCCTTAACTGCGTTCGAGAGGTAGGTCTTACGGACTTTGTTTGTTAGCCCTTGTATAAGAGAGGACTATTTGAATTGTATGAAATCTTCCTCGAAGCAGATGTTTTGGAAAAAATTAAGCTCCATAGACTCCGGTGGGCTGGGCACCCAGCTCGCATGAGCGAAGAGGAACCAGCTCGGAAAGTTTTTTGTAGTTTTTTTTTTATGACAAAAGACAATGTGGCAGACCTTGCTGGCGTTTGAAAGATGGAGTAGACCAGAAAACCTGAATTGCGACGGCAATCGGAATGTATGAAGAACTTGTTGAATGAGGTTCAGACCGGATTCCGGTTGTTGTTGATGATGAATTTATAAAAACTGGATGAAGGCTTTTGGTTGTTTTGAAAGGAAATTTCTGAAAAACCAAATGTTGCATTTTCTTAACGCTTGTTGTTTTAAGTGAAAACCCTATTAACATCAATTGCCTTTGCTTAAAACACAAAATATACATTCCAAGGTTTTTTTTTTTAACTTTGTGTTATCATTTATTTGCAAAGAACAAAGTTTTGTTCAAACAAATCATGATAACCTCATAATTTATTATCAAAAACAAAACCTGTAGGTATGACTGACCACTTAGTTTTGGCGAGAACATGCGAATGTCTTTATCTACAATTGTTTGCAACACGTTTTGTAAGAATTTTAGTCGCTCGCCCACGTTGCACGACTATGAAAATTCCACCAAAGTGTGTCTCTAGAATTAATTTTCCTAATTTAGATAAAATGTTGCACAATTGAGTGAAATTCAAGAAAATCCTCTTGTCTCCTATGTTCATGGTGGACTAATCGTTGGAGAAAACCTATGTGTATGTTCAGTTCATGAGTGTACCTACTCATTCCAACCTGGATTAAACTGTCTAAATGGAAGCATAGGTGCCTATCGATTGCAGCCATTCATTGATGGCGGTACCACTTTTTTCTCTTCTCAATTCCAAGTCAATCATGAACAGTTTTTAAAAATAGATTAGTTGTTTCTCTGGTTTGTTTGCTTCAGCAAGTAACAAGTGTCATTCCCTGCCGAACTAGTTGGACGAAAGTGAAAACAAAATACAAAACCACGTTTTCCGGTTGGCCAGCTGCCAGCAGATGGAAAAAGTTAATACAAAAATGTGATTCGTCTCTAAAAAGCTGCATAACAATCAAATCGAGTGGAACCCCATTCCACTTCGTCAACCCAAGGTATTCATAGATAGAACTTGTAACTAATATTCGTTATCTTATCAGCAGGCGTCAGGTATCTGGATTATTTATTAAAACCTTTACTGTGACTGATAGACAAACTACCTCCAAAAATCCACCCATGTGGTGGCAGGGTGACAATCAATTAAGACGCACGGGTGGGTACATAGAATACGAAATGAAGCCTTTCGTTTATGGGCATAGGCTCCCAGAGGGCGGTGGATATTGCACAATCAAGAGACGACACTTCTCGTGACCAAGAATTTTCAGTTAATTGAAAGAACCAGCACACTTCACCGAAAACGCAAACGAAAACAGAAAGACAACACGTAAACGGGGCAACAAAACCTAATTGGTTAATAACTCGTCCATCTAATCGGTGTCTACTTCCATCACTCACCTAGACGCATTGCAAATCAATAAATCTAATACGCAACAAACTATACAATTTCTTGGGGGAATATATTTACAAGAAAACTCAATTTTTCGATACAAAAACAAACAAAAAAGAAAATCCACTCTGATATTCTAAGAAATTGGTTATAATGTCAAGGAAAGGGGGTGGTAGAAATCATGTTAATTTGATAAATAAGCGAACTGAATGGAAAGAAAAGAAACGAGAACGATTTTTTTGTTATAAAATAAATAAACTACAGGCGAGAAAATTAATTCTTTACTTGTTTCGGCTGAGTAGCATTTTTTTTAGAAATTTAAAGATATTTCTTACTGAAAAGATATTCAAAATGGTAAATTTTCTTTTAATTTTAACGAGAAACACGAACTTTTGATTTTCTTTTCCTTGAAAGGACTTACGTCGGTTTTACCCAATAATAACTTTTTTTTTCTTTATAAATTAATACTTTGCGTGTTTATATATCTTTAATTTGGGCGTAAGACTTGTTGTTGTGTAATTTTATAACTCAATCACATGAGGAGACGAAATCAAAATATTTATTTCACCGCAAAAATGATTACAAATTGGAAAATTATGGACTTTTTCGCGCACACAACACACGGGCGATTGATACAGAAAAAGAAGCACACGAAAAACGGAGACGTTTTTTTTTTTGACACTGACAGCTGCTGATTGCAAGATAATGTAGTGTCGTGAACTACGTTATCGTGTGGATGGTTTGTGTATTTGCCAATACGCGTTGGCAAGCGTCGATAAAACTAAAAATACCAAAAAAAAAAATATGGTCGCTTTCAAAAGTGGTCGTTATTTTTTAACTGACAGTTGAGGAAACTCTCACAGTGACTCATAGTTTTTGAAGATGCAATTTCTTTTGAATTGTAAAATAAGCAACAACCTCATTTTCTAAATATGAAAGAACTGAGTCTTCGAAGTATCCCTTAATGCTGTTTTTCTTTGAGTCCCTTACAGCTTTATTAATAAAAAAAAAATTTTTACAACCGACTTTGACAATTTAAAAAAGTTAAAAAGTTCAAATATATAGAAATGTGGAAAGATAATCACAAAACCGCTTTTACTACAAACACTTTGTTTGACGTAAGTAAGGATAACGTAACAAAGCGAGTGATAAGCAAAACAGTTCGAATTGTCTGAACTTTTGCTCGCTTTCTGACATTTTACTCAATGAATACCTTTGAATCGGAAAAAACTAATATATTGTGATGTGGCCACAAGTTTAGATACATTTTGTAAATTAACGCCATCTGTTGGATTCATTGTGTACAACAACCAACATTTATTGTGTACAACAACCACCATTTATTGTGTACAACAACCATGCCCCTAGAAGTATGCTACATATTTGCAACATGTTTTAACTTAGTACTAAATCGAACTTGACGAAACAATTTGAGACTCGAATTAGTACCGAAAGCTTAGATTGTTCCAGAACCAGACAGAAGCTTCCAGAAGCTTTTAAAGTTGTATAAATACAAGAGTAGATTGCATTGACAGTTCAGTTTATTTTCGAAAGTGGAATTGTTAACAACTGGAAGCGTTAATAAAAAGTGATTGAATTGAGATTAAATAGAAAGTGTTGAATGATAAAAACGTATATGAATTGTGAATAAGTGGAATAAGTTAAATTGGTGTTATTTAAACTGAAAGACGTTGTGTTTAATAAAATAAAGGGATTTGTTGTATTAATTTGGAATTTTGATTGAGTTTTATTTGTCGAAACCCAGGCCAAAATATCACATTGGTGTCAGAAATTGGGGATAAAACTCAGTAAAGTGCTAGAAAATTCCATAGTGACATTTTCTAAAACAGTTTCGGTGACTCATTTAATTGTGAAAGTGGAATTTTCCAGAAACTATTGAACTGATTGTGCTATAAAACTGTGAATAGCGAGTATTTTTGTTAAAAATAGTGTTGGAAAAAGATCTTTCTAGAAGAGACATTAAAATAAAACTAACTGTGTTGCGAAAATAGTGTTTCAGTTACATAAAATGGGTCGCAAATTAGAACAATTGACAACAGCTGAGTTAAAAGAAGAATTAGGAAAACGAAATCTTCAGACTTCGGGGCTGAAAAAGGAACTATTGCTCCGACTTCAGAATGCTATCACTCAGGATGGTGGAGACCCCGATACCATGTTGTTCGATGTTGAAGAACAAGGGAGAGAATGCACAGTAAGTACAGCCGATGAAATGCCTGCTTTCATGAAGTTGCTTCTGTCGAAATTCGATGCTCTGGAAAGTTCCTCGAAAGAACAAAAGAACGTACTCGAAGAACAAAAGAATGAGCAGAAGAATTCGTTGGAAATTCTCCAGCAACAACTAAGCGAACAAAGGAACGTTCTCGAAAGTAAATTCGATGAACAAAAGAATTCATTAGAAACTCTCCAGAATCAACTAAGCGAAAGACTTCAAATAGTAGATAAGAAATTTGAAGCCAAAATAGAAAGCTTAGAAGAAAAGTTCGGAAAGCAAGTAGAAAGTGTAGAACAACAGTACGAACATCTGGCTAAGGAATTTGATTCTTTGAAGAAGCAGAAGGTTCGGGAATATTCGAGTGACGGTCCACGAAGAAAGGAAATGCAGCCCCCTGTCTTCGATGGTCAAACATCATGGCCAATTTATAAGAGGCAGTTCGAAGCTGCCGCCTTGACGAACAACTGGGACAACGAAGACAAATCAATTGCTCTTACGCTTGCGCTCAGAGGAACAGCTGCCGAATTGCTGCAGACCATTCCTGAAGACAAACATCATGATTATGATGCCATGGTCAAGGCAATCGAGATGAGGTTTGGCGACGACCACATGCAGCAAGTTTACCGAGTCCAGTTGCGCAGAAGGGTCCAGGCAAGAGGTGAAACGCTACAACAATTGCAAGCTGACATTGAGCGCTTGGCGAATTTGTCTTATCCCAATACCAGCAGGGAAATCATAAACGAACTGGCAACCGATGCGTTCACTAATGCCATTGCAGATGGAAAACTACAAATGGCTGTGAGAATGGCAGGTAAGGAAACGCTCGCTGAGGCTTTAGCATTTGCCCTGACAATGGAAGCAGCAGACCAAGCTTCGCAAGGTAGCCATCGCGTCAGGGAAATGGCTACGCTAGAGTGCTCATGTCAAAGTGTCGACATTGAAAGACAAAACCTGAACACTGCTCGAGGTCAAATGAGATGCTGGAATTGCAACAAGCTAGGACACCTACAGCGACAATGCAGATCTCCACAGGTAAGCTGCCCACATAGCGAGAGAAAAAGGCCTACTGACAGGGATATCGCTTACCCTACCGGGCATGATTTGGGGATACATCAGTGTGGAAAGCGCGTAAGAACCAACTTTGCAGAGCAGAAGTCGGTTGATGAAATGAACGCCCCCAGGACCATTATCCAAGTTGCGCAAACGAAACGCTGCAACCAGAGTTTAACGGTGGAGACCGTCATCGCCAACAGAAAATGTGTGGCCACTATCGATACGGGTGCCACGGCCTCCATAATTAGAAGAGGCCTTGTCCAGACGTCCTGGCTACACAACACCAGCTGGAACAGTCTGAAGGCAGCTACGGGAGAAGTAGCAAAAGTATACGGAGAGGTACTTCTGAAGATAGAACTGGCAGGGCTGACCTTCGCACATGCATTCTTGGTAGCTGACATATGCGACGACTGCATACTAGGTGTGGATTTTATGAAGGCGCATGAAGTAGTCCTAGACTTTCGAATGCAGGTGTTAAGGTATTCAATCGTCGAGATTCCAATGGTGTACGGAAACGAGAATGCTGTAAATCTTCGGACGATCATAGGCAGTGATGAAATTCTCCGGCCATCTTCAGAAAGAGCGCATCCTAGGTGTTTGAACGGTAAGAAGGACGAAAGTATTTCTGTTCAGAGACTAAGGGCTGAACCTGTAAAGGGTTGGACCGCGGAAGAACTTCGTAATGCACAAAAGGAAGATCCTGACATCGAGCCGATTCTTTTATGGAAGGAATCTATGGATAAGCCGAATGCAAGAGACATCTCCGACAGAAGTCCTACTTTAAAGGCATACTGGGCGCAGTGGGACTCTCTCCATGTAGAAGATGGTGTTTTGTGGAGAAAATGGGAAATGCCGAATGGAAGATCCTTTAAGATGCAGCTTGTGGTGCCACGGTCGAAAGTGCAGGAGATTTTAAGGGAAATGCACGATGAAGAATCCGGCGGGCACTTAGGAATCAACAAGACACGGAAAAAGGTACGGGTACGTTTTTATTGGTTAACTGTAAGAAAAGATGTCGAGAGATGGTGTCGAAAGTGCACCACGTGCAAAGCTAGTAAAGGACCCAAAGTCAAGGCAAGCGCTAAGATGTACCAGAACAAAGTGAGCGCCCCGATTAAAAGGATCAACGACACACACCAAAGAACCCAAAGCAATATAAACATTGCGAGTGACCGCATGAAGACCAGATACGATGCGAGAGCAACAGCACCTGAATTCAATGAGGGAGATCTGGTATGGCTTTATAACCCACATCGCAGAAAGGGAAAATCGCCCAAGCTTCAGCAGGACTGGGAAGGTCCCTACCAAATAGTTACGCGCATTAATGACGTCGTTTTCCGAATCCAACGAGGACCAAGAGCAAAAATGAAAATTGTCCATGTGGATCGACTGCATCGTTACCACGGAAACAATGATGATGTGCTTGTTCGGGACGAACAAAACTAAGAGGGGGACAATGTGATGTGGCCACAAGTTTAGATACATTTTGTAAATTAACGCCATCTGTTGGATTCATTGTGTACAACAACCAACATTTATTGTGTACAACAACCACCATTTATTGTGTACAACAACCATGCCCCTAGAAGTATGCTACATATTTGCAACATGTTTTAACTTAGTACTAAATCGAACTTGACGAAACAATTTGAGACTCGAATTAGTACCGAAAGCTTAGATTGTTCCAGAACCAGACAGAAGCTTCCAGAAGCTTTTAAAGTTGTATAAATACAAGAGTAGATTGCATTGACAGTTCAGTTTATTTTCGAAAGTGGAATTGTTAACAACTGGAAGCGTTAATAAAAAGTGATTGAATTGAGATTAAATAGAAAGTGTTGAATGATAAAAACGTATATGAATTGTGAATAAGTGGAATAAGTTAAATTGGTGTTATTTAAACTGAAAGACGTTGTGTTTAATAAAATAAAGGGATTTGTTGTATTAATTTGGAATTTTGATTGAGTTTTATTTGTCGAAACCCAGGCCAAAATATCACAATATTTTATTGTAGGTACTGAATATTTTCCCATTCACTATGACAGAACAGCGCTCTGAACTGAAGCTTTAAAAACGTAACGGGATGAAGTCGGTTGTAAAGCGTGTTTGTGTTTAAGCCATTATTCCAGGAGGTTTTAAAACATGGAATTAGACTAAAGACCTAACCATAATTTACTTAATAATTACATAATTTATCATGAGACGCCAAAAAATCTTAGCTCCAAG
The DNA here is from genome assembly GCA_963971375.1 of Platycheirus rosarum. NCBI lineage: Eukaryota > Metazoa > Arthropoda > Insecta > Diptera > Syrphidae > Platycheirus > Platycheirus rosarum. Next base: position 128,641,737 of record OZ020509.1, on the reverse strand, counting down.
AGCCGCTTGGAGCACTAGTGTAGGTACAATGTAGCAATGTATATACAATGCCCGAAATGACTTTGGTAAAGTTTCGTTCAGTTTGTTTCCGAATTTACGCTTTTGTATACATAAACTATACAAAAACACAAAATAGAGGCGAAACAATACTAACACGTATTTTAACTCACAATTCTTAAAAATAAACTTGTTTTAACGTAAGATGACGTTTGACAATGAACGGATAACTTATCTCGCCGATTATGGTGCTTAACGAGTGGATAACATACTGTGATGTGGCAACAAGTTTAGATACATTTTGTAAATTAACGCCATCTGTTGGATTCATTGTGTACAACAACCAACATTTATTGTGTACAACAACCACCATTTATTGTGTACAACAACCATGCCCCGAGAAGTATGCTACATATTTGCAACATGTTTTAACTTAGTACTAAATCGAACTTGACGAAACAATTCGAGACTCGAATTAGTACCGAAAGCTTAGATTGTGCCAGAACCAGACAGAAGCTTCCAGAAGCTTTTAAAGTTGTATAAATACAAGAGTAGATTGCATTGACAGTTCAGTTTATTTTCGAAAGTGGAATTGTTAACAACTGGAAGTATTAGTAAAAAGTGATTGAATTGAGATTAAATAAAAAGTGTTGAATTATAAAAACGTATTTGAATTGTGAATAAGTGAAATAAGTTAAATTGGTGTTATTTAAACTGAAAGACGTTGTGTTTTATAAAATAAAGAGATTTGTTTTATTATTGTGGAATTTTGATTGAGTTTTATTTGTCGAACCCCAGGCCAAAACTTCACATTGGTGTCAGAAGTGGGATAAAACTCAGTAAAGTGCTAGAAAATTCCATAGTGACATTTTCTAAAACAGTTTCGGTGACTCATTTAATTGTGAAAGTGGAATTTTCCAGAAACTATTGAACTGATTGTGCTATAAAACTGTGAATAGCGAGTATTTTTGTTAAAAATAGTGTTGGAAAAAGATCTTTCTAGAAGAGACATTAAAATAAAACGAAAATTGTGTTGCGAAAATAGTGTTTAAGTTACATAAAATGGGTCGCAAATTAGAACAATTGACAACAGCTGAGTTGAAAGAAGAATTAGGAAAACGAAATCTTCAGACTTCGGGGCTGAAAAAGGAACTATTGCTCCGACTTCAGAATGCTATCACTCAGGATGGTGGAGACCCCGATACCATGTTGTTCGATGTTGAAGAACAAGGGAGAGAATGCACAGTAAGTACAGCCGATGAAATGCCTGCTTTCATGAAGTTGCTTCTGTCGAAATTCGATGCTTTGGAAAGTTCCTCGAAAGAACAAAAGAACTTTCTCGAAAAACAACAGAACGTTCTCGAAGAACAAAAGAATGAGCAGAAGAATTCGTTGGAAATTCTCCAGCAGCAACTAAGCGACCAAAAGAACGTTCTCGAAAGCAAATTTGATGGTCTCGAAAACAAACTCGATGCACAGAATGTTCTCTTCGACAAAAGACTTCAAACAATCGATCAGAAATTCGAAGCCAAAATAGAAAAGTTGGAAGAAAAGTTCGTAAGTGTAGAGCAACAGTACGAACATCTGGCTAAGGAATTTGATTCTTTGAAAAAGCAGAAGGTTCGGGAATATTCGAGCGACGGTCCACGAAGAAAGGAAATGCAGCCCCCTGTCTTCGATGGTCAAACATCATGGCCAATTTATAAGAGGCAGTTCGAAGCTGCCGCCTTGACGAACAACTGGGATAACGAAGACAAATCAATTGCTCTTACGCTTGCTCTCAGAGGAACAGCTGCCGAATTGCTGCAGACCATTCCTGAAGACAAACATCAGGATTATGATGCCATGGTCAAGGCAATCGAGATGAGGTTTGGCGACGACCACATGCAGCAAGTTTACCGAGTCCAGTTGCGTCGAAGGGTCCAGACAAGAGGTGAAACGCTACAACAATTGCAAGCTGACATCGAGCGCTTGGCCAATTTGTCTTATCCCAATACCAGCAGGGAAATCATAAACGAACTGGCAACCGATGCGTTCACTAATGCCATTGCAGATGGAAAACTACAAATGGCTGTGAGAATGGCAGGTAAGAAAACGCTCGCTGAGGCTTTAGCATTTGCCCTGACAATGGAAGCAGCAGACCAAGCTTCGCAAGGTAGCCATCGCGTCAGGGAAATGGCTACACTAGAGTGCTCATGTCAACGTGTCGACATTGAAAGACAAAACCTGAACACTGCTCGAGGTCAAATGAGATGCTGGAATTGCAACAAGCTAGGACACCTACAGCGACAATGCAGATCTCCACAGGTAAGCTGCCCACATAGCGAGAGAAAAAGGCCTACTGACAGGGATATCGCTTACCCTACCGGGCATGATTTGGGGATACATCAGTGTGGAAAGCGCGTAAGAACCAACTTTGCAGAGCAGAAGTCGGTTGATGAAATTAACGCCCCCAGGACCATTATCCAAGTTGCGCAAACGAAACGCTGCAACCAGAGTTTGACGGTGGAGACCGTCATCGCCAACAGAAAATGTGTGGCCACTATCGATACGGATGCCACGGCCTCCATAATTAGAAGAGGCCTTGTCCAGACGTCCTGGTCACACAACACCAGCTGGAACAGTCTGAAGGCAGCTACGGGAGAAGTAGCAAAAGTATACGGAGAGGTACTTCTGAAGATAGAACTGGCAGGGCTGACCTTCGCACATGCATTCTTGGTAGCTGACATATGCGACGACTGCATACTAGGTGTGGATTTTATGAAGGCGCATGAAGTAGTCCTAGACTTTCGAATGCAGGTGTTAAGGTATTCAATCGTCGAGATTCCAATGGTGTACGGAAACGAGAATGCTGTAAATCTTCGGACGATCATAGGCAGTGATGAAATTCTCCGGCCATCTTCAGAAAAAGCGCATCCTAGGTGTTTGAACGGTAAGAAGGACGAAAGTATTTCTGTTCAGAGACTAAGGGCTGAACCTGTAAAGGGTTGGACCGCGGAAGAACTTCGTAATGCACAAAAGGAAGATCCTGACATCGAGCCGATTCTTGTATGGAAGGAATCTATGGATAAGCCGAATGCAAGAGACATCTCCGACAGAAGTCCTACTTTAAAGGCATACTGGGCGCAGTGGGACTCTCTCCATGTAGAAGATGGTGTTTTGTGGAGAAAATGGGAAATGCCGAATGGAAGATCCTTTAAGATGCAGCTTGTGGTGCCACGGTCGAAAGTGCAGGAGATTTTAAGGGAAATGCACGATGAAGAATCCGGCGGGCACTTAGGAATCAACAAGACACGGAAAAAGGTACGGGTACGTTTTTATTGGTTAACTGTAAGAAAAGATGTCGAGAGATGGTGTCGAAAGTGCACCACGTGCAAAGCTAGTAAAGGACCCAAAGTCAAGGCAAGCGCTAAGATGCACCAGAACAAAGTGAGCGCCCCGATTAAAAGGATCAACGACACACACCAAAGAACCCAAAGCAATATAAATATAAACATTGCGAGTGACCGCATGAAGACCAGATACGATGCGAGAGCAACAGCACCTGAATTCAATGAGGGAGATCTGGTATGGCTTTATAACCCACATCGCAGAAAGGGAAAATCGCCCAAGCTTCAGCAGGACTGGGAAGGTCCCTACGAAATAGTTAAGCGCATTAATGACGTCGTTTTCCGAATCCAACGAGGACCAAGAGCAAAAATGAAAATTGTCCATTTGGATCGACTGCATCGTTACCACGGAAACAATGATGATGTGCTTGTTCGGGACGAACAAAACTAAGAGGGGGACAATGTGATGTGGCAACAAGTTTAGATATTCGGAGGATACATTTTGTAAACTAACGACATCTGTTGGATTCATTGTGTACAACAACCACCATTTATTGTGTACAACAACCACCATTTATTGTGTACAACAACCATGCCCCTAGAAGTATGCTACATATTTGCCACATGTTTTAACTTAGTACTAAATCGAACTTGACGAAACAATTCGAGACTCGAATTAGTACCGAAAGCTTAGATTGTGCCAGAACCAGACAGAAGCTTCCAGAAGCTTTTAAAGTTGTATAAATACAAGAGTAGATTGCATTGACAGTTCAGTTTATTTTCGAAAGTGGAATTGTTAACAACTGGAAGTATTAGTAAAAAGTGATTGAATTGAGATTAAATAAAAAGTGTTGAATTATAAAAACGTATTTGAATTGTGAATAAGTGAAATAAGTTAAATTGGTGTTATTTAAACTGAAAGACGTTGTGTTTTATAAAATAAAGAGATTTGTTTTATTATTGTGGAATTTTGATTGAGTTTTATTTGTCGAACCCCAGGCCAAAACTTCACAATACAAATTGGATAATGTTAAAAAAAATGTCTTTATGAATAAACGTTGTTTACTTACTTTTTCTCGAGAAGTCCATTTTCTGTTCGTTTTTTGTTTATCGTATCCATTAAAAAACAAAACTAAAGAAATAACGATACCACTGTATATATGTATATTTAATTAAAAAAACTAACAAACAAATAACTTAAATGAAATGTCCGCCTTCAAAAATTTAAACCAGGAACATAATATTTATTACTTTCCAAGGAAGTTCTGTCAATTTGGCAATGCTATAAATTGAATAAGTAAAATGAAGATAAAACAAGTTTATTAATTTTTTGCTTTAGCAAACTGATAAGTCTAATATATATCCGTGTGTTAGATAAAACGTGTGTTATCGAGTAGATAGTGTATTTTAATTAATAGGGTTGATATACACTCTTATTTATGTCATTTTGCCTCTGGCCATCTTAATGGCTGATCCGTAACTAACTATAAACAGTGGAGACCGACTTGATCCGCAATTAAAAAATAATGCTTCATGATAGCACTATATACAGTGTTTATACAAAGTGTATGCTTGAAAACGTAAATGTTTTTATTTTTTTAAAGCTATTATGGTCAACTGATGCATTTGACAGGACGAAAAGAAACTTTTCGTTCAGTTTTGACACTAGCTTTCTATTTCTTTCGCGTATTGTGGTTGGGCCTTTAAAAACAAAATGTACGTGAAATAGTAATGTGACGTTTACCAAAAATTCTTTGAGATGATCTACTACAATAAGTAAGATGCCTATTCCAATAACCATTGTATATACATTTTTTCATTGTATATACATTTTCTATAGTACTCTCATGGTGGTCATTTTTCGTCTGGCCATCTTCCTGGTTGATTCAGAACTAACTCTAAATAGTGGAGACGAGAACCTTTACCGATATTTTACTAGTATTTAATAAACTTTTGTTATCTGTACTTATTCTATATTCACACCAATTGGCAATTTCAGCACGCCTCATTGCGACTTGATTCAGAACTAAAAAATGATGCTTCATGATAGTACTATATGCAGTGTATATACAAAGATTTTTTATAGTACTCTCATGGTGGTAATTTTTCGTCTGGCCATCTTCCTGAAACTAACTCTAAATAGTGAAGACGAGAACCTTAACCGATATTTTACCAGTATTTACTACACTTTTGTTGTCTGTACTTATTCTATATTCACACCAATTGGCAATTTCAGCACGCCTCATTGCGACTTGATTCAGAACTAAAAAAATTATGCTTCATGATAGTACTATAGGCAGTGTATATAAAATGACACAGATAACTTTGTATATACCCTGCATATAGTACCATCATGAAGCATCATTTTTTTAATTCTGAATCAAGTCGTAATGAGGCGCCCTGAAATCGCAAATTGGTGTGAAAATAGAATAAGTACAGACAACAAAAGTGTATTAAATACTGGTAAAATATCGGTTAAGGTTCTCGTCTTCACTATTTAGAGTTTCGAATCAACCAGGAAGATGGCCAGACGTAAAATGACCACCATGAGAGTACTTGAAGGATCTACTTAACGCCTACACCTGCTCATTCATCATTCAAAGAAAGGATGAACGAATTCTTAAGTTCTTTTCGAATCAAAAAAATCGAAACAAAACATTTCTGTACACCGAAAAGAAGACTGTCAAACTGAACCAAAAAAAAGCAATTGACATTTCACTATTTTAGTGCTGTCCGTATTACTGTAATTTTCTTCCTAAAGTCGTTTCACGTTTTGTGCACACCCCCAATCCTAAAAAATGTTATGTACAATTGCAACAGGCTTATTAAAGCCACATGATAAATGACAATTTATGAAAGCCAAAGGCTAAATCGTATTTCAAAAACCAAACTGAGCGCCCCAGAACGCATTTAGTTCAGAAAAGATAAAAGTATGCACTGACTCTGAAAAAATAACTATGTATGTTCAGACTAAGATTTCATTTTCAATTCCAAGTGAAAAGAGAAAATTACTCATGTTTATCCTTTTCTCTCTTATTTGTAGCCAGTTCATGTTTCTGTACCCTCCGAGATTTCTGTTTTTTCAGAAACTTGAACACGACTTCTCAGGAAACAAAAAAAATTTGGTCGATTTTAGTTTGTCAAAGAGAACTCTGTTAGAAGGAAAGAGACACAAAGTTTTTCTTGGCTGGAAAGTTGTGTCAGATTAATTTTGTAGATTCATCAAAAATTACTGAGGAAAATTCTTGAGAACTCCCGAAATCTAATAAATGTGGACTGGTTAATTAAAGTGCTAACTATAATGGTCGGAAGCAAACGGAAGCTAGTGTCAAAACTAATCGAAATTTTCAAATCTGTTTGTCAAATGAACACGTCTACTCATAATGGACGGAATGCCGCGGAAATATCTGTCAATTTTTCTTCATTACAAACACCATCAGAAGTAAGCTGTTGAATTTTCGTCCGTAAAATGCGGTCGTGAGCGCAGTTTACGTCCGTAACCAAAACTCATCGAAACTTGACGACCCAAAGCAATCCTCCATTTAGAGCGCAACATACGAATTACTTGTTCTCGCTCATTTATGAACGGGCCCATCCCCGCCATTCCAACCATTATAGTTCGGCCTTTAGTTGTTTTTAACAAATAAAAACAATGTTTGCTTAAGGTTTCTGTTAAGTTCGATTTGACAAACGAGGATTTCGGCTGAAATTCGAGATTTCGTTTTGGTGGGAATATATAATAAAGTCTCGATTATAATAGGCATGGAACATGGCTATCTGTCATCATTTTCTATTGGCCATAGCTGCCAAAGTCGCATGTGCCAAAGCGATTCAGAATGAAACATCTCATGCTTAACGAAACTTATCGAACGGCGTATGCATCTATTATTGCCAATGCCATTATGACTGTGTTGTTTTGGCCAATTATGTGGTTTTAACACTTTAGGCCCAACAATAAAGGTCCAACAATAATACGCGAAAGAAATAGGAAGTTAGTGTCGAAACCGAACGAAAAGTTTAATTCTTGTAATGTAGGCTTGAAAACGTACATTACGTACAGAAATAAAATTGGACGAAACTTTTTCAAAGTCATTTCGAATTGGTTATACAAATCATGTGTATTCGCACTGTTTCTTACGGCAACAAACGTTCCAATTTTTGAATTATGGTTGGGTATAAATACGCGAAAAAAATAGGTAGTTAGTGTCAAAACAGAACGAAAAGTTTCTTTCCGTTCTGTCAAATACATCAGTTGACCATAATAGCCATAAGAAAATACAAGCATTTATGAACTGAACGAAACTTTATCAAAGTTAGTAATTTCGGGTTGGTTATATAAATCACATGTATTCGCACTTTATCGTACGTGAAAGTACGTTCCAATTCTTCAATAATGGCCATGTTTTATCATGCGCTTATATATAGTAAGTAATATAAGTAGGACATGTGTAGTTTCAAATTTACGATACAATTCAAGGTAAGCCCGTTTGTAGTGAAACCGAAGGCTCTACTTCATTTAACCTATGAAATGTAAATCAAGGTTTGAAGCAGGGGCAGAAAAAAACTTCACCAAGCTCCAAATCCAGCGTCCTTGGATTTAAGATTTTCCACTCAAACGAAGGCTCTTAAATTTCAAGAAGTTCCACAAAATTAAAGTCATCATCATCATCTTCATCCTACACCGCCAATAGAAATCAATGGAAATACTTTTCAAAAGTTTCCCAAAGATTTTCTAATTTCAATAAAATCAAAGATATTCATCAAATCAATAGAGTAGTTGGTTGGGGTGGCTGTATAAGAAGGTGCGGGTTTGTGAAACTTTAACTTTTCTCGACAAACTTTCCAAAGAGAAATTCTTTCCTGCAAACAGCAATGCTTCGAAGAACATTAAAACTTTATCACCGGAAATCAGAACAAAAATTCCTAAGAATAAGAAACGCACGAGCGACTGGGACAGAAAAAAAAACATAACCAACAACAAAGATTATTTTCGTTCGGCCGGTCCTGACTCGGCTAGTGCAAGGAGATGACGTCTTCTTCAGGTTAGCCAGGTTATATACAGTCTGTTCGAGCTTGGGACGTGGGGCTTATGGATGATAAAGGACGTGATTCGGTTTGGCCTTCTAACGGAGGAAGTTAATTGAATTTAATTGCCCACTTAGTGGTTCAATGATTTCGGTCTAACGTGGGATGAAACAGAGCGTGCAGCAATGTTAAATGGCGATGGAGTCACCTTTTACCTTTTATAATGCACTCTGGCTCAAGATGGAGGATATGAAGTCTGTATAGTGTATGTGTTTGTGTTCGTACATTAATGTGTGTTTGGAAAAAGTTTTCCTTCTTCCGGTCATAATTCTTGTTTCTTGTGCACTTTTTCGAAGGAATTCCTTTGGCAATGTTAGGTGGAAATTGTGAAAACGACACTCGGATGGATGAAGCAAAATTAAGTGGATTGCAACGGGAAGAAGTGTCAAAAGGATTTATTATATATTTTTTTAATGATAAATCGACAGAATAAGGTAGTAGAATTCATAAGAGTTGAGATCCGAAAATAAATTATAAATTTTTAATAACTGAAGTTACTAGAATGTTATCACTGATTCTTATGATAACTTTGTCGGTAAGGAAGAGGAGGCCGTTGTACCATCATAATTCATAACGTGTTTCATAACAGTGTTTCCCAGTTAAAATAAATTGCACGACTGGATCACTCTTATGTGCGGTCACAGCTTGAAATAAAATTTGAAAAATATTATGGGAACTTCAAAGATTATATTCGATTTTTCTGACTTTTGATTGTTTGAAAAAAGTACGTAAAATAGTTTTCAGCGGAAAAAATTAAACGCCATTTTATTTCTTTAAAAAATGTGAAAAAATGTGAATTTTTTTTTCAAAATCATTAGAGCCATTTTTAAATAAAACGGTTTTCTTAACAACTTTTTTTAAAAAATTAAAAAAAATAATTCAAGTATACAAACTTAAACACAAAAATAACGTAAATTTAAAAACAAAATTTAAAAAAAATTTACTTACCAGTTTTCAAAATATTGATTTTTCAAAAAAAAAAAAAAAATTTTAATTATTAAAAATACAAAAAAAAGTTTTCGAAAAAAATTAATGCAAAATTACTCAAGCTACCTACATGTTATTGAATATCAATTTGGATTGTAATCGGATCACCAGTTTTCGAAAAAGTCAAAAAAAAAACCGGTCCTATGGGAGGTACCGTTTTTAGCCCACCATATTAAATTTTTTTTTCACCAAAATATAATGCATAATTACAGTAGTACACTGATTTCTTTTTTATAAAAATTCTTCCAATTTCGAGAAAAATAAGCTTTTACATAACGGTTATGTGGCAGGTACCGTTAATTTTTGAGCTAAAAAGAAATTGAAAAAAGTCCTCTGTAGAATGTCATAAGAACCTTAACTTAAGTTCAAAATTTGAAGACGATTGGCGCAACCGTTTAGGCTGCAGTCCAAAATACATCCGTACAGACAGACAGACAGACGGACAGAATTTTGCCAGTAACTCAAATATGTTTCTCTATCATCGTAATGTCATGTTTGATTGTTATCTCAAAATTTTTAATCTGCACGAATGCATAACTTGTATTATAGTACGTATTGTGATGTGGCAACAAGTTTAGATATTCGGAGGATACATTTTGTAAACTAACGACATCTGTTGGATTCATTGTGTACAACAACCACCATTTATTGTGTACAACAACCACCATTTATTGTGTACAACAACCATGCCCCTAGAAGTATGCTACATATTTGCCACATGTTTTAACTTAGTACTAAATCGAACTTGACGAAATAATTCGAGACTCGAATTAGTACCGAAAGCTTAGATTGTGCCAGAACCAGACAGAAGCTTCCAGAAGCTTTTAAACTTGTATAAATACAAGAGTAGATTGCATTGAAAGTTCAGTTTAGTTTCGAAAGTGGAATTGTTAACAACTGGAAGCATTAGTAAAAAGTGATTGAATTGAGATTAAATAAAAAGTGTTGAATTATAAAAACGTATTTGAATTGTGAATAAGTGAAATAAGTTAAATTGGTGTTATTTAAACTGAAAGACGTTGTGTTTTATAAAATAAAGAGAGTTGTTGTATTATTTTGGAATTTTGATTGAGTTTTATTTGTCGAACCCCAGGCCAAAATATCACATTGGTGTCAGAAATTGGGGATATAACTCAGTAAAGTGCTAGAAAATTCCATAGTGACATTTTCTAAAACAGTTTCGGTGACTCATTTAATTGTGAAAGTGGAATTTTCCAGAAACTATTGAACTGATTGTGCTATAAAACTGTGAATAGCGAGTATTTTTGTTAAAAATAGTGTTGGAAAAAGATCTTTCTAGAAGAGACATTAAAATAAAACTAACTGTGTTGCGAAAATAGTGTTTCAGTTACATAAAATGGGTCGCAAATTAGAACAATTGACAACAGCTGAGTTAAAAGAAGAATTAGGAAAACGAAATCTTCAGACTTCGGGGCTGAAAAAGGAACTATTGCTCCGACTTCAGAATGCTATCACTCAGGATGGTGGAGACCCCGATACCATGTTGTTCGATGTTGAAGAACAAGGGAGAGAATGCACAGTAAGTACAGCCGATGAAATGCCTGCTTTCATGAAGTTGCTTCTGTCGAAATTCGATGCTCTGGAAAGTTCCTCGAAAGAACAAAAGAACGTACTCGAAGAACAAAAGAATGAGCAGAAGAATTCGTTGAAAATTCTCCAGCAACAACTAAGCGAACAAAGGAACGTTCTCGAAAGTAAATTCGATGAACAAAAGAATTCATTAGAAACTCTCCAGAATCAACTAAGCGAAAGACTTCAAATAGTAGATAAGAAATTTGAAGCCAAAATAGAAAGCTTAGAAGAAAAGTTCGGAAAGCAAGTAGAAAGTGTAGAACAACAGTACGAACATCTGGCTAAGGAATTTGATTCTTTGAAAAAGCAGAAGGTTCGGGAATATTCGAGCGACGGTCCACGAAGAAAGGAAATGCAGCCCCCTGTCTTCGATGGTCAAACATCATGGCCAATTTATAAGAGGCAGTTCGAAGCTGCCGCCTTGACGAACAACTGGGACAACGAAGACAAATCAATTGCTCTTACGCTTGCGCTCAGAGGAACAGCTGCCGAATTGCTGCAGACCATTCCTGAAGACAAACATCATGATTATGATGCCATGGTCAAGGCAATCGAGATGAGGTTTGGCGACGACCACATGCAGCAAGTTTACCGAGTCCAGTTGCGCCGAAGGGTCCAGACAAGAGGTGAAACGCTACAACAATTGCAAGCTGACATCGAGCGCTTGGCCAATTTGTCTTATCCCAATACCAGCAGGGAAATCATAAACGAACTGGCAACCGATGCGTTCACTAATGCCATTGCAGATGGAAAACTACAAATGGCTGTAAGAATGGCAGGTAAGAAAACGCTCGCTGAGGCTTTAGCATTTGCCCTGACAATGGAAGCAGCAGACCAAGCTTCGCAAGGTAGCCATCGCGTCAGGGAAATGGCTACGCTAGAGTGCTCATGTCAACGTGTCGACATTGAAAGACAAAACCCGAGCACTGTTCGAGGTCAAATGAGATGCTGGAATTGCAACAAGCTAGGACACCTACAGCGACAATGCAGATCTCCACAGGTAAGCTGCCCACATAGCGCGAGAAAAAGGCCTACTGACAGGGATATCGCTTACCCTACCGGGCATGATTTGGGGATACATCAGTGTGGAAAGCGCGTAAGAACCAACTTTGCAGAGCAGAAGTCGGTTAATGAAATGAACGCCCCCAGGACCATTATCCAAGTTCCGCAAACGAAACGCTGCAACCAGAGTTTGACGGTGGAGACCGTCATCGCCAACAGAAAATGTGTGGCCACTATCGATACGGGTGCCACGGCCTCCATAATTAGAAGAGGCCTTGTCCAGACGTCCTGGCTACACAACACCAGCTGGAACAGTCTGAAGGCAGCTACGGGAGAAGTAGCAAAAGTATACGGAGAGGTACTTCTGAAGATAGAACTGGCAGGGCTGACCTTCGCACATACATTCTTGGTAGCTGACATATGCGACGACTGCATACTAGGTGTGGATTTTATGAAGGCACATGAAGTAGTCCTAGACTTTCGAATGCAGGTGTTAAGGTATTCAATCGTCGAGATTCCAATGGTGTACGGAAACGAGAATGCTGTAAATCTTCGGACGATCATAAGCAGTGATGAAATTCTCCGGCCATCTTCAGAAAGAGCGCATCCTAGGTGTTTGAACGGTAAGAAGGACGAAAGTATTTCTGTTCAGAGGCTAAGGGCTGAACCTGTAAAGGGTTGGACTGCGGAAGAATTTCGTAATGCACAAAAGGAAGATCCTGATATCGAGCCCATTCTTGTATGGAAAGAATTTATGGATAAGCCGAATGCAAGAGACATCTCCGACAGAAGTCCTACCTTAAAGGCATACTGGGCGCAGTGGGACTCTCTCCATGTAAAAGATGGTGTTTTGTGGAGAAAATGGGAAATGCCGAATGGAAGATCCCTTAAGATGCAGCTTGTGGTGCCACGGTCGAAAGTGCAGGAGATTTTAAGGGAAATGCACGATGAAGAATCCGGCGGGCACTTAGGAATCAACAAGACACGGAAAAAGGTACGGGTACGTTTTTATTGGTTAACTGTAAGAAAAGATGTCGAGAGATGGTGTCGAAAGTGCACCACGTGCAAAGCTGGTAGAGGACCCAAAGTCAAGGCAAGCGCTAAGATGCACCCGAACAAAGTGAGCGCCCCGATTAAAAGGATGAACGACACACACCAAAGAACCCAAAGCAATATAAACATTGCGAGAGACCGCCTGAGGACCAGATACGATGCGCGAGCAACAGCACCTGAATTCTATGAGGGAGATCTGGTATGGCTTTATAACCCACATCGCAGAAAGGGAAAATTGCCCAAGCTTCAGCAGGACTGGGAAGGTCCCTACCAAATAGTTACGCGCATTAATGACGTCGTTTTCCGAATCCAACGAGGACCAAGAGCAAAAATGAAAATTGTCCATTTGGATCGACTGCATCGTTACCACGGAAACAATGATGATGTGCTTGTTCGGGACGAACAAAACTAAGAGGGGGACAATGTGATGTGGCAACAAGTTTAGATATTCGGAGGATACATTTTGTAAACTAACGACATCTGTTGGATTCATTGTGTACAACAACCACCATTTATTGTGTACAACAACCACCATTTATTGTGTACAACAACCATGCCCCTAGAAGTATGCTACATATTTGCCACATGTTTTAACTTAGTACTAAATCGAACTTGACGAAACAATTCGAGACTCGAATTAGTACCGAAAGCTTAGATTGTGCCAGAACCAGACAGAAGCTTCCAGAAGCTTTTAAACTTGTATAAATACAAGAGTAGATTGCATTGAAAGTTCAGTTTAGTTTCGAAAGTGGAATTGTTAACAACTGGAAGCATTAGTAAAAAGTGATTGAATTGAGATTAAATAAAAAGTGTTGAATTATAAAAACGTATTTGAATTGTAAATAAGTTAAATTGGTGTTATTTAAACTGAAAGACGTTGTGTTTTATAAAATAAAGAGAGTTGTTGTATTATTTTGGAATTTTGATTGAGTTTTATTTGTCGAACCCCAGGCCAAAATATCACAGTATAATCGCAAGTAAAAAATCTTTATTCGACAATAGCAAAACAAAAGCTGTGATGAATGCATTAACCGCTGCCCAAGAAATTGTTTGGTTGTTTTAAATAGGATTATTTTTAATAATTATAACTAAATAGAAATAATGGATTTTGGTTTAAATATTTTGGGTTAAACCAATTTCTTGTCAGTTGAGCTTAGTTACAATTATGAGAAATTGAATTAAATTATTGATTCTTCCAGTATTTCCAATCTACTGCATTGATGAAGTAAAAAAATATCTACATTGCTTTTGTGAAACAGCAATAGGCGTATTTCTTTATTCGTTCAGAGCAGAGTCTGAGTTGTCAAAAAAGAAGTTGTGTTTCTTTTTTCGCTCAGAGCGGTCAGATCTTTAAAATTGTATTTCGTTTTTCGTTCAGAGAATGATCAGAGCGTGAGAAGGCTGTATGCGCTCAGAATAAATTGACTGAGCATTCTGAGAAAATGCTGAACGAAATTAACGTCACTTTAGAGTTGTTGGCTATTTCACTCTATCCCATGCACATTGCTTACACCACTCTTCGAAAAATAGATGCCGAAACGAAAAAGACAATAGTATTATGTGCAAGTGATAGAACGTGTTTCAAAATTATACCTGAGAGCTCAGAACACGCTCGGTTCAGAGAATTATCCGAGTATGCTCAGAATGCTCCGACTCTATTCAGAATCGCTAAGACCTTGTGTACATGATTCTTTTTTTCGGTTGTTTCTTCATTCTTTCTTTTTGACAATTGGGTTAGGGTTGTAGAAAAGTAGGGGGAATGAAGTAACGAATGGAATAATGAAAATTTAAAGTTTTTTTGTGGTTGAGCTTTCTCGTTTGAGAGAGAAAATGCTATGCACGGACTTAAAATAAGAACTTTTAAAATTGAAAACAATTCCCAATCATGTTATTTAGTGGTAATGGATGGTTTTTAATAGTTTTTTTTTTAGAATTTCGCAAATTTCTTTAGAATAAAACAGCACAGTTTGTAGGAAAGTATTGGATATATTCGGGGTAATCCAAATCAGTGTACACACCAACGTACGTGCCTGTCCAAAAAAAGAATGAAGAAACAACCGAAAAAAGGAATCATGTACACAAGGTCTAACACATGGAAATTTGACAGCTATGACATTTCAAAGTAGAACAAATGACAGATATCCTTGTTCACTATAGTTATTTCATGATACACAGAAAAACAAGGTATGCTCACTTCGGCTGATTAAGCGTGTGACGTCACATTCTTCTGATTTTTGTTCTTAGAGAGCGTAAATAAATGTGTTATTTTGCCGATTTTGTTATTGTTTTTTTTATGTTAATTGTTCTTATAATCATAAAAAATCGTTTAAACCTTCAGTTTAAAAAAATAATCTTCATTTAATAAATAAAATAATAATAAAAGAAGAATGTGACGTCATAAAATATCAAGATGGCGATTTGTATGCGTCTAGTGAGCATACCTTGTATTTCTGTGTATCATGAGTTATTCATCATGTTTTTAGAAACATGACGAAACTGTTCGTTTAATTTTGATAATGTTATGGTGTTCACAACAAAAAAAAAGTCACAATGTCAGCATTTGCAGTGAGTATGAAGGAGAGAACAATATCAGATGATGTAATCTGAGACTTCGGTCTAGTGAGATGAGAATATATGTAGTAATAGTACTATGTTACTTCAAAATGGTGATTCTCGCCAGTAAGAAGATATCACATGACAAAATTTGCAGGGAGTAGAAAAAAGAGGATAGTCTGAGATAATTTTTTGTTTTAGCTCCATTTTGTTGTATTTAGCGATAAGAAAAGACGATGATTGATACAGGACACGATTTGTTCGGCTTAAAATACTAGATTTGGGCGAAATTATTCATTTAAAAATCACAAAAAATATATGGAAAAATGCAGAGGTGTCATCCGAAAAGATTTCGGCTGAATTCCAACGAAATTCTAAAGATTCTGACACAGTCTGAATAGGCTAATAAAGAGTCCTGATTCCAGATCAGGCGGATTACTAGTGAGAAACAGTAAAATAAAATAGTTATAATACTGGAGACAATATTATAACATATATGTGAATGGGTGAGGGTTGACCTTTCTTCCATTGATTTTTTGTTGCTCATTAAACTATTTCATGAGCATGACTATCGGTTACCGGACACAACATGCTGCGCTTCCAAAGAAAAAGGATCAAAAACATTCGAGGAAACAGATGGCTTAAAAATCCCTTATAAATTTTGTTTCCTGCCTACCAAGTTGATGTGACGGTCCTGGATCTTTACCAACATCACGATGCTTCAAATACCGTGGTCCGTAGCTGCGTTTGGTTTCGCGGCAAAGTTAGTTGAGCTCTTATATGCACCACCTACATGTGTCTGTATTTTACTTGCGATTATAGATACTATAATACAAGTTATGCATTCGTGCAGATTAAAAATTTTGAGATAACAATCAAACATGACATTACGATGATAGAGAAACATATTTGAGTTACTGGCAAAATTCTGTCCGTCTGTCTGTCTGTCTGTCTGTCTGTCTGTCTGTTCGGATGTATTTTGGACTGCAGCCTAAACGGTTGCGCCAATCGTCTTAAAATTTTGAACTTAAGGTAAGGTAAAAGCTTATTTTTCTCGAAAACGGACCTAAGAATTTTTATAAAAAAAAAATCAGTGTGCTAATGTAGATATGCATTATATTTTGGTGAAAAAAATTTAATACGGTGGGCTAAAAACGGTACCTCCCATAGGACCGGTTTTAATTTTTTTTTTGAAAAATCAATATTTTGAAAACGGGTAAGTGAATTTTTTTTTAAATTTTGTTTTTAAATGTACGTTATTTTTGTGCTTAAGTTTTCATTATTGAATTATTTTTTTTTTATTTTTTAAAAAAGTTGTTAAAAAATAACCGTTTTATTTAAAAACGGCTCTAACGATTTTGAAAAAAAATCAAATATTTTCACATTTTTTTAAAGAAATAAAATGGCGTTTAAATTTTTCCGCTGAAAACTATTTTACGTACTCTTTTCAAACAATCAAAAGTCAGAAAAATCGAATATAATCTTTGAAGTTCCCTTGATATTTTTCAAATTTTATTCCAAGTTGTGACCGCACATAAGAGCAAGTACTCGCGATCTAGTCGTGCAATTTATTTTATCAGTGACAGGGACCTTGTGGCAGTTCAGCTATCCATTTCCTTCGACGCACCAATAATCTTAAAAATAGAACCACTAGAAAGCTCAATTAACTACATTCGATGTAGAAAGATTCTAAACGGAGATCAAAGACAATTGAATGCATTGAAAACAGAGAAATACATAAATAGCGAAAACGACGCTTGTTTCAGGAAATTGGAACAATCTGTACCTCATGCTTTGGATCCCCAATAACAGCTTAGATCATCAAGTGACAGTAGATTAGTAGATCTCTGGCGATTTTCAATTCAGCTGATCGATATGAATCGACATGACATTTCGGAGCGACGAAAATGGGCTTACCAGTCAATAGGTAAACTTTATAACAAAAATATGCAAGTCTCCAAATAAACGCCAACCCCATCCATCCTCTCAAAATAGAATCAAAAAATATCCCCCTAAGTCGGCTCAAACAAATTTCGTCAATTCAAATGGCTTGTGGGCGCCAACAAAATGGCCAAAATGTATTTCCTTAATCCCCATTGTATGGTTTTCAATAAAAGAATCAAAATCCTTTCACCTTGTTGCCCAAATGAAATTCGCATAAAAATCACATCCCACTTCTGATCCTTTTCTGCCTCCCAAGTTCCCATCATAGCAAATTTATAAATCATTGTTATAGTTCAACCAAACGCCGAGTCATGCAACGAAGGTAACTGCGCCAAAATAAGGATACAATACAGCGCCAAGGAAAGGATATACAAAACCCTTTTATTGCTCACTCAACCGTGTTGCTATTCTCACTTTTCATCTCAGTGTCAGTAGTTATGCTCGTCCTGGCTCCTGCCGCGTTGGCTGCTAGTGTTACAACAGCCAACAGGGAGCGGCGAAGGCGGCTTCCGCATCCGATAAACGTTTATGACACGGTGCACATTCAGGAAGACGATTTATTCCTGTCGTAGATTGAAAGAGGAAAAATCTCGAATCAAGGAAGCAATCTATTAATATTTTTTTTTTCATTTTTCAAATATATTATGCGTGCGACATCCTTTTATCAATTTTTTTACTCTTTGAGCCCCATTTTCAAAAACTATGTTCTATCAAGGGGGATGCGAGGCAATGGAAGCTAAAGGTAATGGAATGATGATGGTATCGCAGGAGCAGCAGAGTTCGGCTGATAGAGTCTTGGATGGAATTTTGTATAGAAAAATATTGTTTCCTTTATGTGCATCGTTTAGAGAATGGTGTACCTTTAACCGCTCACAGGAAGGATAAGGCTTCCGTATAGACACAGTAAAGCCCCAGCAGCGCGGGCAATTGATTTATGTTTTATTAAATCTATTGACTATGCAAAGTTTGTTGTGGCACAACAAGGTGGTAGTTTACGGAGAAGGCATCATCACCTAAGCCCTTGGTGTTGATTTTGAGATACAAAATTGAACTTTTGTTGAGAATCTGTTTTTAAATTGAATTGAATGGAGCTAGTTAGAGATTTACGCTGGGATAAATGATAGGTAAATGTATGTTTTAAAAGGAACTCTTTGTAAAAAAAAACCGTGCTTAAGTCCTGGGGTAAATGTGTATTTTTTTGATTGAGATTTAAGTTTATTTTTTTCTTAATTGTATATACACTGGCTCATCTGATTTAAACAGTTTGGAGGGCTTTTAAAGCCCGTATCAAGGCTACTGAGTTCGAACTGAGGCCTCTAAAGAAAAACAAGGCGACGTCGTAGTAGAATCAGCCCAAGCTAAGAATATGAAAACAACATTTCTGTTGACTATATGATGAAACGAGACCGTTTGTCCAGGCAGAATGAAGTATTTAATCTTGGTAGTACACCATAAAACCGCCCACCTGACCGGGATGAAGTTTAGCTTATCGAGCTGGCGATTATTTGCTTAAGAGAATGCAGCTACTCATATACAGTGTATGCTCGAAGGGTATCATGCTCGTCGAATGCAACCCAAACGTCAGACGTCATCAGTGACCCTTGATGACAGAATTAAATTCGGTTTTAGAAAAAAAAACTGCAGTAATTTAAGTTTCAATTGATGCAGGTTTTGTCTAATGTCTTTTTTGATTGATTTAATATACATTTTAAGTCAACTAACACTTTGGATTCTTTACAATTATTTTCCCAAATTTAGTCAATTTGGGTCACTGATGACGTCAAAATACAGGAAGGCGCTATCTTGTAATCTTGTATCATGATACTCAACGAACATATCCGTTGGGTGACATTTTTAAGATTTATCTCAACTTATTATATTCACTAATTTCACTAACCGTCAACGGCCTTGGCTCTGATAAAGCATCGCTTCCCGTAAACGATCTGGAGATTAGGACACTGAAGTCTTCAATCAAAAATATCAACTCGCTCATTAAACAAAACTATCGATTGTCTATTAACTCTTACTGGGATAACAGAATTCGAGCCGTTAATTCTAGCGACCCGAGTATGTTTCCCGAGATTAATAAAATCTTTAGAAAGAACCCTCAAAATGATCTTCCGTGTCTTAAGCTCCAAAGAACGACAGACAACGAAAACATACTCCTGACCGCAAGAGTAGATCTGAGGGACGCCGTCTTGGACGACGACTTCTTTGTGATCGAAGATCCATTGGAGAAGGTTGAGACAGTGGGTTCTGCTTTTCAGCAAATGTATAAGGTGAATGAGTCCATTCATCCAAATCACGACCTGGAGAACAGAGCTCTGCTGAATCACTTCTACCTGCGAAATAGCATCACGCAATGGCGATCTGAGAATCTTGGTTTTACCGGATTCAATGAAGACAATCTGGCAAACACCACCGTCGCCGAGCGAAATGGGCCAAGTTCCCTGCTCATCTCAAAGGTCGAACTACAAATGATCTTCGTATCATTAAAGAAAAAGAAGTCAGCAGGAGTCGATGGTATACCCAATGTTGTACTACGACATCTGCCTGAGGAAGCAATAAACATATACACAACACTGTTCAACAGCGCGCTGAATAATGCATATTATCCAGTGAGTTGGAAGACAGCAGTTGTACATCCTCTCCCCAAAAAGGGAAAGGACAATTCCAATCCGGCAAATCTCCGGTCGATAAGTCTTCTCCCGAATATCAGCAAGGTATTCGAAAAAGTTATCAATAGAGCTCTGTCCAAGTGGGCCGAGGACAAAAATATAATTCCAGACACCCAGTTCGGCTTTAAGGCGGGACATGACACAATTCATGCCGCGTCTAAGTTAGTATCTGCTGTCCACTGGACCAATGCTAAAAATCAATGCACGGGTGCCTGTCTGGTTGATTTGGAGAAGGCTTTTGACACCGTATGGTTAGAAGGTCTGTATCTGAAGCTAACCAGATGGGGCATAAGTAAACCACTGTTATATATGCTTTACGACATGCTCAATGGTAGAAAGTTTGTTGTCAAGAGTGGCAATGTAACATCTACCACAACGTTTGATATTAAAAACGGTCTGCAACAGGGAGCGGTGAACTCGCCGATTCTCTTTAGTATTTACACCAGCGATCTCATTGGGAGTCTACCTCATCCAATTGCGTATGCCGATGATTTAGTTGCGTACAGAACAGGTCCAAAAGTTGACGTCATCAGAATTCTCTTGCAACGTGATTTCGATAAAATTCAAAAGTACTGTAATGATTGGAAGCTGAAAATTAACTTCCAGAAATGTGAAACTATCCTGTTTAGAACCCCTTTGTCTGGGGCCTCTAGGGATACGAGAAAGAACTGGCGCAAGCTAGTGATCGCTGGGCCACATGGACATCCACTGGCGAGTAAAAGTGTAGTAAAGTACCTTGGCATCTGGTTGGACCAGTATCTATATTTCAATCGACATGTAGAGGCTGCTCTGGCCAGGGCTAGGGGAGCTTTTGCCCTGACAAGACGGTTGTTTTATAGCAGCCGCCTTGATAGCAGGGTGAAAGTGATTTGCTACATGGCCCTTATCAGGCCGATGATTGCCTACGGATGCCCTGTGTGGTTCAACGTTGCACCATCTCTAATGGAAAAGATTCGGGTGTTCGAGAGACAGTGCCTTCGCACTTGTCTCGGTCTTTATAGAACACCAGAGTCGGAGTACAAACACTATTATTCCAACGAGGTCCTATACAACGGGGCCAATATAAACAGGATAGATAACTTTTTAATTAAGCTCATTCGCGGACACATTGCAAGGGCGATGACCTCAACTAATGGACAAATCTTCGGGGCTTACTACCCCCAAGATGAATATTTTGAAAGCACACGTTCGAGTGGTTTTATCCCGCCCGAGGCTTTCCTATACCTTGATAGTCGAGGGCTGATTCAGGATAGATCGGCGATTCCGTTGATCTACCACGTCGGCCGCAGAGCCGTCGATAGGCGGCTCCTCTACGACCGAGACATAGTCGCTGGGAGCGAAGCAGAGCGCCTCCGTTTCAGTAGGGCCGTGCCCGACCGGGATCGGAAGGAAGCAGTAGATCAGGTCCACCAATTTTGGTGGCTTAACTAAAACCCGATAATTTTCAGTCGGCAAAGACGAAATATCGCCTATGGCCGACTACATATATCTATTGTAGCTTTAAGTTAGGTAGGGCAGTTGCGGCGGCACCAAAAAAAAAAAAAAAAAAAAAAAAAAAAAAAAAAAAAAAAAAGCTTGCTGTGGCTGTTCTAGATTTAAGTATTTTAGGTGTATTTTAAGTTATTTTAAGTTTATTTTTAGTTTATTTTTAGTTTAGTTTTAAGTTAGTTCTTAAGTAGTTTAAGACAGATTAATAAACTGATAAGATACCCAGTTTTTTTTTCTTGGTGAAAAATAAAAACCCATTATATATAAGATAAACTTAAGCTATTTTTAGGCCGAAAGGCAATTAAAATTAAATTAGAGTATAATTTAGAGCGCCCGCATAGGGCCAGTAAGTTAATTAAGATGATAGTTTTAGCTAGTTTTAAGATTTTTGTCTAGCATTTAAGTAGATATAAGTAAAAGAAAAAATAAAAATCAATTAAAAGTAAAAAAGTAAAAGCATCGCTTCCCGTGAGATCAGCGAAATTAAGCATCGTTGCACGTGGTTAGTAGAAAGATGGAGGACCGTCCGA
Organism: Platycheirus rosarum; assembly: GCA_963971375.1. Lineage (NCBI taxonomy): Eukaryota > Metazoa > Arthropoda > Insecta > Diptera > Syrphidae > Platycheirus > Platycheirus rosarum. The sequence goes on along the minus strand of OZ020509.1, from coordinate 128,619,498 downwards.
AAACCAACTGCGTGCTGTTGACATGTGTTATGTGTTTTCTGTTTTCCGTTCTCCTTCTGTCTTCTCTTCTGTCCTGTATCAATGTCGTCTTGTAAGTTGTCTTGTAATTGTCTGAGCCGATGGCCTCAGTAGCCAGTGCTCGTAAGTGTGTCTACTTCGTAGATTTATCTACGGAGTAGATTAAAAATGTAATGTAATGTAATGTAATTTCACTAACCTTATTATCGACAATTATTGTGTGTTGTTATTTGCCGTATAAAATTTTACTGCGCTGGATATACACTTACCAATAAAACACGGCTAAAATGAATGTTAATGTTTTTGTTTGGATTTTTTGATGTTTGGATGTTTGTTCCCTAATAACGCCTCAACGGCTAAACGGATTTGGATGAAATTTGGTATGCAGATGGATAATATGTTGGATTGAGACATAGGCTACTTTTTATCCCAACAAAATGTTCCTGGTTCCTGTGGTTGAGGTTTATATGTGAAATGATGTATGACTGAAGACTTGTTTGTTATGCTTTCGTTTCCCAACGAATGCATAAATTTATGAAGTTGGGTAAATGGAAGGTTGCATGATTCAATTTATTTAGACATAGTCTCCTGCGGGAGAGATCGAAATATTTTTTTCATTTCACACGTTACACGTCAACAGTATGCGGTTGTTTTTTTCGTTTGCATAGCAGCAGGTTTTTTTTGTACTTATTTTTTTTTCGTTACGGGTTTTTCTCCATTGTAACGGGTTTTTGCTATTTTAGTCGGAGCTTATTGCTTGGGCTTTACAATTCGGAATCATTGTTTTAGTGAAGTTTTAATTTTTTTTTTATTGTTTATAGATATGAATGCTTGCATTGATGTTCAGATGTTTGTTCCCCAATCACACATCAAAGGCTCAATGGATTTGAATGAAATTTGGTAGGTAGGTGGATATTGTGCTGAATTGAAACATAGGTTACTTTTTTAAATGAAAAATGCACGGTGAAATGTGAAATACTGCATTTTTGGAGATTTGATTTGAGATATACCTACTTCTGTGCCTTAACGAAATCATGAATTTGTGAAGTTTGGTAGACGGAAGAGTTACAAGATTCACTATACTATTAAGAGATATAGAGATATAGGGAAATAGAGTTGTAAGGATATAGAGATATAGAGATAGAGATACAGTGATATAGAGATATATGTAGATACATAGTGATATAGAGACATAAAGGTATAGACATAGACACAAAGGGACATATAGATATAGAGATATATAAGGATATGGAGATATAGAGATATAGATATATAGAGATATGATAATATGATTATCATATTAGAAATATGATAATACAAAAATATAGAAATATAATAGAGACATAGAAATATAGAAATATACACTTGTAGAGGAATATCAATTCGATTAAAGAAAAACGGTATTCACTATCTTAACAAAAATAAATTATAATTTGACGAAAAACCTAATTTAAGCAAAAAGTTAAATCTTAGAAGCTAGTACATACATAACGCCATGAATGCAGCTTCAAAATAAAGCCAAATTCTATTTTATACCACGCAAAATGTTTTTACTCAACTTAAAAACAGAAAACCGGATGATCAAATGTCTTGTACTTTTTGAGAAGTTTAAAAATAACGATAACCACTTTATTCTACGAAAAAGCTTATGCAACTCCAGGACTTACAGTCTCGGCATCTTTTAATGAGAGCTATGGTGAAATTCAATATAGGTTTCTATTTTATTTTTCTCTCTCACCTAAAACCCAAAAGCTTATGAATTTCTTAAGCTATATGGTTTTCAAATTTTCCAGATGTTGGCTTCTGAGATAGAACAGTGCTAGAAGATGTGAGAAAAAAGTTTACTGTCAGGATCTTCAGCCATCAGTTTTACCCCTTGAATTTTTTTTTTATATCCGTTCTTACTCCGTTCAATGTAATGAGAACTTTTCTTAGAAGAATTCGAAAGGATTTAGTAGTTTCTAAGAAATATTTTCACATTAAATGTTGAGGGCAGATTTGATCAGAAGAAACTTGGCATACTTCGTTGGATTTTGATAAAATAATTGTGGAAAGATCCTTAAACTCATATATTTCCTTGAACCTGAACAGAAGCGGTTAAACAGAAAATGTTTGTCAATGTTTCGATACCCGAGAATTGCCGTCACATTTTTTTGCAGAAACAATTCCACCTCAGATATGCAACCATTTACAACCCAGCCAAAACATGAGTAATTAAGAATATAAAAAAGGAGCTTATTAAAGAGAAAAGGGCTTCATAAAAACTTTTGCTTGGGAATTCTCTGGAAGTGTTCTCAATAAATATTCCGACTATAGTTCTGCTTAAATCCAGTGATGATCCATCCCAGCGTCCTTTCCTTTAAGACCTTGAATATCAGGAAATGATTCTTTCAATCTCTTTCTTTGTTAAGAAAATTGATATAGTTTCCAGATTACGAGTTCAAAGTTAGTTCCTTACAAGTAACAGGTCATATTAAAAACTAGCTTACCCATCCGGGCGGCATCGGCGGGTATACCATACATTTTCGAAAAAAACAAACCAGGCGTGGCGCCACCTAGTAATCAAAACAGCCTTAGATACTTCTTACAAAATCAGCAATCTGCTTATGAAGCGACCCCAGCGCCACCAACGGGTGATTAAAATAGCCTTAGTTACACCTTACAATATCAGCTTTCTGCCTGTCAAAATCCCGCCAAAATCGGTCCATAAATAAGAATTTTCCAAAAAAAAAAACAGCCCAGCGCGATCACTTGAGTAATTTTAATAGCCTAAGTTACTCCTTAGAACATCAACAATCTGTCAGCGAAAGTCCCGTCGAAATCGGAGCATCCGTTCCCGAAATTAGCCGAAACCAACAGACAGAGAAACAGGCAGAAAGACAGACAGACAGACAAAATTTTTAAAAATAGTTTTTTGTTATGAGTACAATGTATATTTTCATATATGCATCTTGTAAAAAGCGGTTATTTTGATATTAAAAACAGACACTTAATTTTTATTTAGGTATGATGTTAGTAAGGATCTCCAAACCGAAAGGTGTAGAAGTTGACTTAACCATGTTTAAGAATGATTTCTTGCTTAAGATTCTTAAAAGTTAAGCATTTTATGTTTTAGGGATAAAAATCTTTAATAAAATCCATTAAACGGAACCAGCTAAAGGTGAATTTGCCTTGTCATCACTCTGTTATCTAAATCTACAAAAAACTGTTCATAATGGTCATGTTAAATTAATAAAAAAAAAACAGGACTCCTTTCAGTTGTGAACAAAAATTGTCATTTTACCGCATCAATCATTCTTTAGCCTGTTTATGGCTTGAAAGAAACATAAAGAAGCAACTATAAAGAAACACAGAAAATCCCCCTTCCCCATCAAGGACATTTAAGGATAATTTTCTATCCCATAAAAGTGACATTAACCTGCACTATAAAGCGTTTCATCCGTGCAACAAACACACGCCAACCAAGACTAGACAAAAATCCGTCCAGGTTAACTGCTCTCGCTACCTCATGTTGTTAGCCCATAACAATGCTCATAACTTTTACGTAACATTTTTATCGGAAATTGCCAAACAGCATTCACCCACTTACATCCAGCACCTCGTCCTTCACCTACCATCCCATTCATATAGTATATATGAATTGGATAGGTACACATCAACGGAATTCACCCACAGGACACTGAGCAATTTCGTTACAGTTCATTAGACATCATCCGTCGTTGATGCTGCTCCTGCTTTACCAGCCGCTTGCTGGTTTGGAGGATGGATCCACATCCTTTTATGTGTTGCATTGGTCAAACACAGGATGTGTAGTTATGTGCTCCATATAGCTCCATTCTCTGGGCACGGGATGTGTGTACTTTAGTCCACCGGTTACCCTCACTCACCGCACAATGGACTAAAATGTTTTTCGATTGTTCGGTTTAATTCCCATGCAATTGCAAGTGTGTTAGTGTGTGCAAGGATAACCGACATAAATTTGGCCAAAATGCTTCTTTTTTCACGAGAATAGGTATACACTAACCAACCACGTCATCCATTTTCTGTTCCTTCATTCTTTCTATCTGGAACGTCTTCTCCATTAACTGTACAGGGAAGATATTAAGAAAAATATATCGGGTTAGGGGTGAGGAGGAGGCTTAAGGGTTCAGTGAATACCTTTCGGCCTGCTAGCGCAATATTTCGAGACGAGAATGCCCTCTTTTACGGTTTATAACCTCATTGTCCTTTTTTTTCTTTAATCATCATTATCTGAAACGTTGTCATCATCATCATCATTGTCGTCGTCGTTTTTGCCCTCCTCCGGGCTTTGCTCATCAATCGCAAGGCATCCTTAAAGCTCGCGTGGTGTACAGACTCCTTCGGACTCGATTAAAGGGATCATCGAGATTTGTCAGCAGAAACAGCAAAGCGCTTTAGGCACTTCTAAGATGGGCTGTAATGCCCACAAAGGTAGTATGACGATGATGGTGTGCACTCCAAGGATACTTTCTTGCTTCCTCTGGCCTAAGTGTATACACACCTACACGCAACCTCCTTTTTCCACATAGACATCACGGCTAACTAAGCAAACACATTAGGTGATGGAAGTCGGTGGCGGTACTCTATGTGTGTGTCCTGAATGCGAAGCAGCCTCTCAGCATCATCATCACCATCATTGAATCACTTTTGCAACATCAGAAAGGAAGAATGAGATCCTTTGGCCTATCTGCTTATAATTTCTTCAAGCATCTCGTTCATATCTGGGACAAGGTGTATACTACGCTCTTAAACCAAATCAAGTCCTTTATATATATATATATGGCGCACAGGACCAAGAAGTACTAAATTCAATATGGCAGTCTGCAAGGATAATACAATAATTCTCTATACTCTCGTATACACCTAACAAGGTAAACTTTTTCAACCACCCGGTTCGGTGCCGATATGCCATTGTCTGGGCCTTTGGAGAGCAATGAGGTGTATAACAATACACTTATGAGGAGCCCCCAAGGATTATGGCAGGCAATGAATGAATCGAAAAAATTCATATAGAAAGGATCCAACTTGAAAATCTGCTGTTTAAGTCCTTAACAAAGAAATTGCTTCATTGGCGCTTTTCATACGTTTCATGCCTGATGGAGGATGATGTTGATGTTGGGAGGGGGGGGATTGTAGAAAGGACTATGGATAAGAGGACGTAATCGATTGATTCAATAATCGAAATGAGGATAATGCCTGCCACGTTTATATTACTGCAGCACTTATTTGTTTGTGAAAGAGAAGAATGATGATTCACGCGCTGCGAACGTTCAACGCATCGTAAGGAAGCAAAGCGTTCCGCAGGTGGCAGGAGCTGTAGCATGACGATGCGATGTGAAAAGCTCCAGCTCAACTGCATCTGTTGCAGCAGCAAGGGCTGATAACTGCAGCGGAATAAATCTCAGTAATAACAATGAGGAATTATATTGATGGGTCCTGAGTCCTGATGGTTCGGATTGTTGCTTTTTTTTTTTATTTTGACAAGGAACTTGCCAATTGCAATTTTATGCTGAAATCCGCAAGTAAATTGAATTCCCTGAGAGTGATAATGAATTTCAGATGGAAAACATTAAAAAGATATGAGCGTATGTGCGGAGAAGACTTAAAGCAAGAGCTTATGCTAAGGAACTTTTGGGGGGATTATTAGATTATAACGAAGTCAGCGAGAATTACGACGATCCGTATCAAGGCCAAATTTCTACATTAAAGCCTTATTAAAACTCATGACCCTACAGAAGAGAAAAACGAACGAAATTTTCTACGAATTCATCGCCAAAACGTTCGAGCAGTGTCCCAAACATGGCATCGAAAATCTTTTGGGGGATTTTAAAGGAAAAATTCGGAAGGAGAACAATTTTGGTGGTTGGTGCCAAACTTCCTGTACCTGTACGGGTATCCATTGGAAGCTATTAGGTGATCAACAACCACGAAGAGGAAATTCAATGTTGACCGACTTCAATCGGAAGCGACCGCCACAGCCTATGCTGATCAGATCACATATCCATCGAGCTAGCGAGAAATCCTCCGACTGATAATATGAACCCGAAGACCAAATGCCGACTATGTCAACAAGCCACAAGACACGTAGCGCTAGAGGTGTTGGTATTCTTACAACCACTCCTGAGAAACCCGTGGTCTGACTCCGAATGCGCTGAGGTAAACAAAGCCGAATCGGAGACATACAGGTCGTGGATCCGCCAAAGAACTAGATCATGTCTTATAATCTCTCTGTTGAGCGAAGGAAGAATGAGAAACGCTTACTCAGGAAAAAGGAAAAAAGTAAAAAGATCACCAACAACGTTAAGTCGAGAGACGCAGATGATGTGTTTTAACAGGAAATAGGTGGGAAGCTTCTACAAAAGAGTGATGGAAACACGTTTGCAGCGGTCGATTCGTTGGCCCCCTATTTCGATGACTCGGCCACACATTTCTGCCGTAATGGCCGCTATTTCGCGTTCAATGTTGGTTCTCAGCTCTTCCAACATCGTCGGCTTATTGGCACAAACTAATGACTTAACTTAGCCCCAAAGAAAATAGTCTACAGGCGTTAAATCGCACGAACGAGGCGGCTAATCGACTGGCCCATTTCTTGAGATAACATGCTCATCAAACTTGCTCTTCAATAAATCGATAGTAAGGTGTGCTGTGTGGCTTGTGGCATCATCCTGTTGAAACCACATGTCATCCAAGTTCATATCTTACAATTCGGGTCAAAAATAATTGGTAATCATGGCGCGACAACGCTGGCCATTTACAGTAACGAGACGATCGTTATCGTCGACGAAAAAATATGGCCCAAAAACGCCGCCTGCATGCAAACTGCACCAAACAGTTATTTTTGGTGGATGAAGTGGTGATTCATGAAGCAAATGTGGATTTTCACCCGACCAATAATGCATATTTTGCTTATTGACGAACATATTGATCCAAAAATGAGCTTCGTCACTGAAGATGATTTTGCGATGAAATTCAACAATTAAACGCTCTTAAAGTTGCGGTCACCGAATCCGAATTTCGGTAGAAAATTTTTATAATTTGCAGATGTTGCTCGCTCGTCATCAACCATCATGAAAATGTTGAGTTTACTGAATAAATTTACAATGACAGTTGATTAGTGCGTTCACAAATTAAATTATAACTTGTCAAGTCCCTATTGGAAAATCCGATACATACATCATCCTGACAAAAATGAGGTCCAAGAAGCCATTGCTAGACTAAATGCGAACAATGCAAAAGCTGCCGATGGGCTCCAAGCGGAACTTTATAGACACGCTGAAGGTGACTTGGTCAGGTGGATACACCAAATTTACCTGCAAAATATGGTCGGAGGAAAGTATGCCCGATGATTGTATCAGTATCCGCCACACAATCCACTAAAAAGAAGATCGCCTGCTCTGCACCAGTAATATTTGTATAGGAATATATCAACGGCCTTGGCTCTGATAAAACATCGCTTCCCGTGAGATCAGCAAAATCAAGAATCGTCGCGCGTTGTTATTAGTCGGATGAGGGACCGTTTATTATAAGTAGATATGAAGAAATAAAAAAATTACCCATCAGTAGATGCTTTGATATTATTTGGCCATTCTTTGCAAATACTTTGACAGTGCTACATATTTCTTCTGGTTTCCAGCTTAGACCATTTTTCGGTAGAATATTTTGAATTCTAGAAGGGAGTTCTCGATGGTCAAGATGGTCTAGTCTTTAGTTGCATCGATAGATGGTCCAAAAAAGGAACAAATCTTGGCCGACGGAATAATTTTTTCTTCATACTTGTCACGGTTCTTTTGTTGTACAACATTCCGACATTAGTATTAATATCTACACATTTTGTTCTTTACCTCCAGTATATATGTGACCGAATCTTGGGAGTTTTGGCGTATTTCATTTACTTCCTCATGTACGACGTACGTAGTTTCCACATTCGATGCAGCATTCTTTTTTTGTAAAAATTCGGTTACATTTTTCATAAAGCTGAATAATTTATTTGATTGCGGTTGAGGATGTTCTAAATTGGGAAGTTTGTATAGCAGCAAGTAAGATATGAGGTTTCATTCGTTCGGTTTTCAATTTTTTTCTCATCCCGATAGTCTTATGAACCTCATAGAACAAATTGAGTGAATCCAAATGCTCAAAACCGAACGCGTTTCGCAAAATTTTAAAAGTCGCGTTTGTTTTGCTTTTGTGCTAGACGCAAAATAAACTAGAGTTGCTTTATTAGACAGTCGGATAAAATTAACAACTTTTTAAAACGGTTTCTATGCAATTTGCTATTGACGGTATGTTACAAGCGTGTGTAACTACCAAATTCAAATCAAGATTAGAGTAGTGGACATAAATAGCTTCTGGGTATAATTATCTAACTTTGGCAGCACAACCGTTAAAATTTTCGTTTATTGAACTATCATACTCTAAACACGTAATGTAATAAAATATAATGTCGATCTTAAGCTCATAGAGGCCGGATGTAAGGTCGAGGTGCGGGCATAAATAATTAAACAAAAGTCAAAAAAAAAAAAAATTATTGCGCATTGTTATCGCGAGTGTTAAAAAAAATAATATTACACACTCGTTTGAGAAATTGGCAAGAACCCCTCGCGTGTGCTGTAAAGAAAATAACAATATCCACTCGCGTCGTTGGCGATAAGATGCCCATTCGCGCTGTGGAAGAAAAAAAAATAATACACACTTGCATAACAAGTCAAATTATCCTCTAATCTGTCCCAACTCTTTGTGCTTAGCTTAACTGCCTCTTTCTTATCTACTGTAGGCATCGTATGCTTGCGGTAAATGGATAAGGGCATCTGAGTTTGTCCTATTGTGCTGAATATTTAAATTGATTTTTTGTATGCAAGCTGTCTTATGGGCATAACACCTAAGACAGTTTGTTTATTACAGAGATTAATTTGGATTTTCACTGCATGGTTCGACTTAGTCAGAATTGTGTTTTGTGTGTAAGTATTTTGAAATGGTAAGTGATTTTTGTGTCGTGTATTCCAATGTTCGTGGTATAAGAAAGAATTTCTTTCACCTGTACGTCTACACTGTTCAATACAGGCCAGCTGTTTTGGCATTAAGTGAAACCCAGGTTGGAGTAAATACTGATTTATCAGAGTTTGCTCTTCATGGGTATAGCTTGGTGCCATTACTCTTTTCCCATCATGGTCTCGTGGTCTATGTTAGGAATGATATTGCTTGCCAGAGCCTTCCCCAATATGGGCAATGTTCCAACACGGACTTTAACTTCTTGTGGCTCAAATTCACTGTCCGCAAGCATGTCATTCATTATTGTTTTATTTAGAGGAGTCCAAATCTCGACAGCAATTCCACTTGTAACGAGTTTGATGCGCTGTCTGATTCCATCTCAAAAATTGTTTCCCTTTGTCCTCGCACTGAAATCGTTATTACGGGCGATTTCAATGTACACAATTCCAATTGGCTCCGCTATTCTGGTCAGACAACACCCGAAGGAAGCTATGTCGAGCTCTTTGCCGGGTTACATCACCTTACCCAACTGATCGATGTGCCAACGCGTATACCGGATGTTGCTGGGCAAGCCGCCCATACTCTTGACTTGTTTCTTACTTCTCACCCTGATAAATATACCATTAGTGTAACTTCTCCATTTGGCACTTCAGACCATTGTGTCATTTCAGCTAATTTCTCATCCTCAACCCATCCAGTTAAAGAAAAACTTCCCACCAGGACCGTTTGGCAATACGAGAAAGCTAACTGGGACGGCCTGAATATTTTTTTCCGAAACTTTAACTGGTCACTAGGCTTCCTCGATAGTGACATTGATGCCAGTGCTGAAATGATCACAAATGTGATTCTTCTGGGGATGCGTGCTTTTATTCCTAACAGAGTAAAAAGCATCAAACCTAAAGAAAAGTCTTGGTTTAATTCTGAGTGTAAAGAAGCTATCAGGCTCAAAGAAGTAAGTTTCCGTTCTTACAAAGCCAACCCTACAGAGGAAAATCGGAAAAAACACAAACAAGCAAGAAACTCATGCAACTCCGTTATTGAAAGAACCAAATTTTTGCATGACCAAAAATTACGGCAAAAAATTCTGCAGTGTCCCAAAGGCAGTAAAAATTTTTGGTCATTTGTAAAAAATATTAAAAACTCCTCAACATCTTCGGTTCCAACGCTCATCGACAGTAACAAACCAATTGTTTACTCTTCAGAGAAGGCAAACTTGCTCGCCGCCCATTTCGCTGCCAGCTCTACACTGCCTCACAGCAACGTTGCCCCTCCTGTACTTGAGAATGTAAATTTTTCCATGGGACAGATTTTTTCCGCATTCGTACAGTAGCAAGAGTTCTCAAAGATATCGATATACACAAATCCGCTGGCCCGGATGGTATACCCCCGATTCTTCTGAAGAGGTGTTCTTCCACACTGGCAAAGCCACTGCGTAAGCTTTTCCATCGCTCCTACTCTTCTGGAATCTTTCCTAGAAGATGGAAAACAGCATTTGTCCAGCCTGTCCCTAAGAAAGGTGACCCATCCTCTCCCTCCTCCTACCGACCCATAGCACTGACATCCCTTCTTTCTAAGGTCATGGAAACACTGATTAACCGTCAGCTTAAGGAATATCTCGAAGATCGTAAGCTTCTCCATGACCGTCAGTAGAAGCTATCTTCTGGACCGTTCAATACAAGTTGTATTGGACGGATTCAAGTCTGATTCGCACAAAATAAATGCTGGTGGGCCCCAGGGCTCTGTTCTGTCTCCGACTCTTTTCTTGATTTTTATAAACGATCTTCTGTCTGTTACTTCTAATCCACTTAACTGTTTTGCTGACGACTCTACCCTCAGCTTTTCATATTCGTTCGATAATTCACGTCCTTCGCCTTCGGACGTACAATTGCAACGGTGCCGTATGTCAAGCTCATTAAACTCCGATGTATACAGCATTGTCAAATGGGGTAATAGGAATCATTGGAGTTTAATACTTCGAAAACTCAATGCTGTCTTCTGTCGTTAAAGCTAAACATTCCCCCAATGCCATTGTCCATGAATGGCACTTACATCGAAGAAACCGAAAAGCTCTCAGTACTCGGTATGTGTGTCAACGACGACCTCCGTTGGAACGACCATATATTTGAAATCGCTAAGAATGCTGCTAAGTGCTTAGGTTTTCTGTATCGGTGTAAGAAGTATTTTTCCCTATCTGATCTGGCTACAATTTATAAAGCGTTTATACGCCCTAAACTCGAGTATAACTCCCACCTGTGGGCAGGTGCTTCACAAACATCGCTTCACCTGCTTGATAGAATACAAAATCGAGCGTTAAGATTGATAGGAAATAGAACTGCCGCTGAAACAATTGCTCCTCTCGAACACCGACGCAATGTTTCATGTCTTTCCTTATTTTATCGTTTCTTTTATACTTTTTCACTCGAGGTAGCCAGCTGCATTCCTTCCTTAAAAGTTTCGCCCGTAATACTCGTCTTGCTAGGAATGCCCATCAGTTCACCCTTGAGCCCAATTTCGGACGTACCGTGAAATATAGGGATTCTTTTTTTAGCCGTACAACACGACTTTGGAATGGTTTACCCGGTGAGATTTTCCCTTGCCATTTCAATTTGCAAACATTCAAAACCAATGTTAATCGACACCTCCTATCTCTCCCCTCCCTATCTTCCTAATGCCCGCGCAGTGTGTTACATTAAAAGGGAAACAAATAGTCCCTTGTGCGCGCGTTAATTATAAAAAAAAAAAAAAAAAAAAAAAAAAAAAAATACTTAATCAGAGTTACAAACAGTTATATTTACATACATAAGTATTGCGAATTATTGACACTTACCCTGCCCTATAAGTTTAAGTTTAAGTTTAATTTTATTTCCCAAAAAGCTTACACAGATAATAAATTTTAAAAATTAGTGAAAGATTATAGATTTAAGTTAAAGTTAATATTTAAATAAAAAAGAATAAAAGCTTACAAAAATATTCAGACAAAGAAAAAAGTTTTAAATTCAATTAATTAACAAATTCATGTAAATTTTAAAGAAAAAATATCTCCTAATTATTAATATAAACGGAAGGAAAGAAAAAGTTTAAGAAGAAAGATAGAAATTAGTTGCTTTGTTCAGAGAAGAAACTGCAAAGACCATCCCGAAATCGTTGCATGTTGCCAAGCTCTCGCAAATAACCTGGAAGTGAATTCCACAGGCGACAAGCAGCTATAAAGAATTGTCTTTCAGAATTCAGACAAGAAAACCGAGGCAAATTAAAACTGTAGATCATATTAGCCAAATTTATTCCTATATCCTTCATCGCAGTCAGGAACGTACTTGCAAGTCCTGTTCCAGTAATGTCGTCCACAGGGATAAAACACAAAAAGTCTTCCCGAATTGAATATTTTTTGTCAATTGTGTTAACGTAATGAAAGCAATGTCACTAAAATCCTAACTTTTGTCAGCAATAACTGGAAAATCTACATACTTGTTGTTACGTTTCACAATATTCTTCGTAATAAGTTTATATGCAGCATCAATACATATGTATGTATGTGCGTTTGCATCGGAACTATTTAAATTACTGACCAAATTTTTTTTCACCCTTTCCATTGCGTAACGAAGTAACGTACTGAAATTTCCGTCGTTTTCTTCCGGCATGTTCAATGATAAAGAGCCCTCTCGTCCCAATGACCTCTCAACGCTAGAACTTGCCTACGACAAAAAAAAAAAAAAAAAAAAAACAGCTCGTATGATTGGAATTAACTTTTGTCTGTTTTCAAGTGGTTGTAAACAACTTGTGTCAATTTTGGTGACCACATTAAGTTTCTGACTTCGATTAGATTCGAATAGAAAAACAAATGATTGCTTATCAACTAATACTTCAATACCGTCTTGAACAAAAATTTCTTTGTGACCGAAGATCCCTTGACCCTACAGAACAGAGCTCTGTTGAGTAATGTTTACATTCGTAATATCTTGTTTAGAACTCTTTTGTCTAAGGCTTCTAGGAAGAAAATAAGGATGTGCAACAACTAAGCATAAAATATGGATATTCACTGGCGAGTAAAACCTTAGTACTTAGTATATGGCTGGATCAGTAATTAACAGGCGCAAAAACTCCTGTACCAAAAGTATGCAACGACATCTGAATTTAGTTGGCCTCAGATATGGAACAATTCAAAACGGGGATGCTTGCAAACATTATTCCACGTTCAGAAAGCCAGTGCGTAATCTTTACTATTGCTTCTAATCTTTTGGAATCGTTCCTTCATTAGTCTGTCCCTACAAAAGGTTACTCACCGACCCATAGCAATTCCCATCCAAATTCCTTCTTTCCAAAATATTAAGAAATATTAAGAAGACCGAAAGCTTTTTCATGACAGGAAGTATGGCCTTCGCAGCAATCGCTCCACTGGTGATCTGATGGCATATCCCACCGAGCAGTGAAACAAATCCTTGCATTGTTATACGGAAAGTATAGGAAAAGACTTAAGGAATATGGAATGTCAGAATATTACCTTCAGTTCTGTAAAATGTCAAAAGCTAAGAATATCTAAGGATTTTGACTAAGCTGATAATGCTAAAGGAATCTCCACCAACAAAAACACGTTTGAAAATACTTTATGACAATCGATCCGATATGAAAATGTCAAAGTTTTCAATAACTTGAACTAAGTTGCGATGTGTTCCATACCATTCCCCAGCGTACTTAAGTTAAAGGCCATCAAAACGAAAGTCTAAGCCATGATCCACTTTTTTTCTTCTATAAATAAATACAGAATAAGCTTTAATTTTTTACAATTTTAATTCAACAAATCTTCTTACCACTTTATATTTTCCAAGCAAAAAGTCTATTTTAGGGAAACAAAAACAACCATGAAAATTCCCAATAATCAAATTGGTACTACTTCACCGGATAATCCCCAATCCGGCCAAATCTCTGTCAATCCTCAAGTAAATCAACAGTTTCCGCCGCCACAAAAATACAAAAAAAAACCATAAATCTCCACCAACACCAAATTGTATATTTTATTATAATATAAGTTAAAACATTTCATCCGTCCACAAATTACCACATTATCCTTGTCAAATATTTCGAGGATTACTTAAGCAATCTTTTCGTTAAAAGAATATTCTTAACGCGTTTTTTCCGTCATCATCTACTTTTTGTAGAAAAAAAAATTATTCAAACACTCAACAGCAGATACTTTATATCCTTGAACACATCTCCATCTCCACCATTCTCCCCACCACAGGCACGTGGTTAAGGCAAACAGCAATAAGTCACAGTCCTTGTATTCCTCAAAAAATGTAAACACTTAATTCCCGGGCAAATACAAAATTCAAAAAAAAAAAAAAAAAAAAAACTAAACAACAAACAGGAGTAAGGAACGCATAATAATGCAAAATCATATTAAATTACGTGGATAGAAAATGACAAATAATACAGTGAGACGCGCTTCCGCAAGGACCTCACCACTGCCAGTCCAGAGGTGGGTGTTTAGTTCCGCGTGCCAGGATAATAAATGCGCTTTTTTTACGATTTTTCACTTCGCGCACATCCCGTGAAAAAAATTCTCATTTTAATTCTATTTGCCACGTATCTTCTCATCATCATATTTCCTTGATTTTCATCTTCATCTTCCTTTTTTTCAAATCAGGAACAAGATACCGAAAATCTGGATGAAAGAAAGCACCTACCATACGGTTGTGGGATAATTTTCATCACACTCTTCTCGAGGGGGAGGCCTGTGGATAGATTGAGGTGGTTTCTCAGAAGACACGGTAAGTGAAATGTTTACGACAATGAAAAACGGTGTGGTCGGCCGCCACATCCTTCTCCCGTTCCATTTTATTTTTTCGCTTCCTGGTTATGGGTAGATGGGGATATGGGGGTTGAATCACAATTTGTCAACATGCAAACAGGATATCAAATTTAAATTTTTTACACCGAATGACGTGGTTGTCGTGGGTGGGTGTGGCACCACGTCTTATCCTTTGTATACCTATTGAGCTACCTCATTGTAGATGCTATGGAAAGATAATAAGATGTAAGTTAAGGATTTCTCTTTTATTTTTGCAATCTGTTACGTTGGCATTAAATCTACCATCATCATCACTTAAGGAGATGGTTTTAGTGTCTCCATCTGCATGTGGTGGAGGCTTGTGTGCGGTTGGATGTGGAAATCTGTTGTCGCGCCAAGTGGTAAATGGATGAGGAGGTGGGGGTCTAGTCTAGTTTTATTCCCTCGAACAAGCTTCAATTTAGAGCATAATTGATTTGTTGCGAATCGATGAAGGATCATGTGGGTTAGGGTAAGTGATGTAGACGGATATCTTTTATGTGTGTTTAGTGGAATCCTAAATGAGAAGGATATGAGTTATAATGTGTGTTGCCTCGGAATCGATTTCATTTTAATTAATTTCACTCTGAAGATAAAACAGGCAAACCGTTTAATCTAGTCCAGTATTTCAATTGAAAAGCCTTAACTTTGAGGTAGTGAGTGACTTTATTTACCTGGACTCCGCTTTTAACTCAGAGAGCTGAGCTGAGATAAACCAAGAATAACTCGTGTCAATCGCTGCTTCTTCGCGTTAAGAAGGCAATTGCAGCAATGCCTTCTTCTGGTTTTATTATCACCAATAACCCATATGGTTCTTACTTACTTACTTAGGGGCGCTACAGTTCAGGATGAACCTGGGCCTCAACCAACACCACTCTCCTTGGTCTTTGGCTAGCTGCCTTGGTAAAGGTCGTCATCCACTTGAGCGCGCCACCTGAGGCGAGGTCTTCCTTGACTGCGTCTACCCTCTGTGATGGAATCGAAGATCCTGCGAGCCGGAGCATTGTTGTCCATTGGCTCTCATGACCTAGCCATCTTAAACGTGATATGCGTATTTTTTTGACCAGGTCAATGTCGCTATACAGCTCATGTAGTTCTTGGTTGAACCATCTCCTCCAAAGCCCGTTATAGCAGGAAGGGCCGAAAATCTTCCGAGGAATCTTACGCTCGAAACGACTAATTATATCTTCATCTGCTTTAGAAAGAGTCCATACCTCGGCGCCGTAAAGAAGGGCTGGGATGATTAAGGTCCTATACAGATTCTCTTTTGTCTTTCGAAAGAGGACTTTACTACTCAATTGTCTTCCTAGCCCATAGAAACAGCGATTGGCTTTATTTCTGACGAGATATTTTTGTCAGATGTTATAGCGGATTCGAGGTAAATAAAGTCCCCAACTACCTCAAAGCTGTACCTATCTATTGTGATGTTTTGTCCAATCCTCTGGTGTTGCGTGTCCCTTTTTGTGGACAGCAGGTACTTCGTTTTTGGCCTCATTGACTGCTACTCCCATCTTCGTCGGTTTAGCTTCAATGCAAACGCTCTAGTGACAGCTCGCCGAGTTCTGCAAAGATGTCTATATCGTCAGCGTAAGCTAGCAATTGCACAGACTTGAAAAAAATTGTCCCACTACAATTAACTTCCGAGTTTCTTTTATTTTTTTCAATTCTTAAGTTAAATCGCACGATAGCGCATCACTTTGCTGCAACTCTTTTTTGACATCAAAAGATTCTGTGAGGTCAGTATCAACCTCGACGGAGCAGCGAGAGTTCTCCATCGTCATCCTGCACAATCGGACGAGTTTTGTGGGGATGCCAGAACCAGACATGGCTCCTCTCTATAAATGCTATCGTACGCGGCCTAAAAATTGATAACGAGGTGGTAGGTATCGATTTGGAGTTCTTGGGTAGTTTTCAGGATCTGCCGTATCGTGAACATTTGATCGATTGTGGACTTTCCTGGTCTGAAAGCACACTAATAGAGGCCAATCAGGTTGCTTACGAAAGGTTTCAGGCGTTCGAATAGTACGGCAGAGAGGATCTTGTAGGCGATATTCAGGAGACTCATTCCTCTATAGTTGGCGCAGTTTAGAAGGTCTCCTTTCTTGTGGATCGGGCAAACGATGCTGAGGTTCATTCATCAGGCATACTTTCTTCTGATCAAACTTTAGAGATGAGTATGCACTCCACCAGGTCATCTCCGGCCGCTTTAAAAAGTTCGGCGGTTAGTCCGTCGGATCCAGCAGCTTTGTTGTTTTTTAGTTTAGTTTTTTCCCTTGGCACGTTCTTTTTACCTGTTGGTAAAACTTCCGCACGTTGTTCCTGGAGTAGCATCTCTCAATATCTTCCATCGCCCGCGCGCTTCTCATGCTCTCTCTTTTTTTTGGAGAAGCCGGTGTTCTTACCGTCTTTTCTGGTCGTAGCAGCTCTCGTCCTTCTTTGCAGCGCCGCTTTATATGCCTCTTGTTTGGCTGCATGGGCCTGCCTGCATTCGTCATCGAACCAGAGGTTTCGTGGTAATGGTCTAGTGAAACCTAGCACATCAGTTGCGGGATCTCTAATGGCTTGTTGGCAGTTCCATTGGTCTTCGGAACTTGATGCTGACGGTACTGGATTTCTTGAGAGGTTACGGGAAATTCGATCGGCATAGGTTCTGGCGGTTCCTTGCGATTGCAGCTTTCCGGCGTCATACTTCCTCACAGTATTACTCCGTTGTTGTGATGTTCGGGTTATTCGCGTTCTTACCTTTGCTGCAACAAGGTAGTGATCCGATTAGATGTTAGCTGCTCGGAAGGTGCGAACCTTTGTGTATATCGAGATGAGGAAACCGTGTGCTTGCAATGGTGACGTTATGTGCCGAAGTCAATTAGCCTTAGTCCGTTTTAAGACGTTGTGTCGCGTAGGCTATGTCTTCCGACAGTCCTACCAAAGATTTCCTTCTCTACCTATTTTGAAGTTAAAATCGCCTATTACGATCTTAACGTCGTATTTAGGGCATTGCTCATAGGTTTTGTCGAGGAGCTCGTAGAAGTCATCCTTGGTGGCGTCATCTTTGTCCTCTGTGGGGGCATGAGCTGATATTAGGCTAATGTTGGCGAATTTAGCCTTGATACGGATTGTTACAAGTCGCTCACTTACGTGTCGGAAGCCCAAGACTTTTTGCCTAAGTCTACCGCTTTTGACGAAACCGCACCCAAATCAACACTGTGGTCTTCTTCCACAATCACAATCACAATCACTGTAGTACACATCACAGTTTTTCATCCTCTTTTTGCCCGGCCCATCCCATCGCACTTCCTGGATGGCAGTAATTTCTGCTCTGTAGCAGTCTAGGGCCTCCGCTAGTTGTTTGGCTGCACGTTGTCTATTAAGAGTTTAAACATTCCACGTGCAGATCCAAAGGTCGTTGTCCTTAATTCGTTTCCCGGGTCGTCAACAGTTAGTCCGTCCTTTTCCGAGGCTATTGGTCGCTTCGTAACTTTTTTTTCCATGGCAGGGTTATTAACCCCACGCCTGTAGGGCCAGGTCCTTTGTTGGACGAAATGAACCGGGGAATTCGGAGTCAGTATCCCACTTCGGGGATATGAGCGCTGCCGTTGGCCCATTAAGGGTTCATCCGCCACCATCTCTATTTCAGTGCCCTGACTTGCATTGAATTGTCCCAATGACCTTATCTCTAAATACGTCGAAGTAGCTCATTAGGGCATCTGCTTCGTTGACTGTTGACGCCACCGTTGGTCCATATGTTTGGGCTCATCCGCCGTACGTCTTCTTTCTGAGGGGCTCATGCAAGACTCCTGCGAATCGATCAGAACAGTCATTAAAGCAGAGCATTAAAGTGTTGTTATTTTTTCTGTGTTCAACACTAGCGCTTATAAGCTTAGCAGGAATGTCCGGATGGACAGACCAGTATCCGGTGGTTACCGCGGGGAGGTAAAATAAGCACAATTGATGCGTATGAGATAGTTACAACACTATGCATCGCCTGGTTGACGCATTTCAGCGCCTACCCTATTTATACAGCACCCATGCCCCATCAGGACCGGAAGGAATTTTTTATGCAGATGCACAAGTTGTGGTAACTTTAAACGAGCCGATAGTTACGGTGCGAGTGCCACGTCAGACATTCTGGGTGAAATAATAATGGATAGGGTTATTTCTTCTGGATGTGAAGTAAATTCCCCACAACAAAATATAGGCCGTCCACTGCTCTTATTGAGTCGGATCTATGCAGCATAGTCATTTGACTTATAAAATTGTAAAATAGACGTTTAGATGAGGGCTTGAAAATGGATGCCTGAAATATAAAAAAATCCTTGCAGTGGATTGCGGTTTTCTTCAGGAAATAACTGTCTGTATTTTAAAACCTGTACGCCAATCTCAGTATACCTCCACCTTTTTACCTTTTTATGATACTAAAACACACAAATAAATTTTAAAGATATTACATAAATTTAATGGAGACAACACGGACAAATTTATTCCATCCATCGTCTTGGTTGAAAAAAAATTATAACCTCAACCTTGTGGACCATCACCATACCTTCCTATATTGCTGTTAAAATAACATCACCTTTTCAGTCACATTTATTCCCACAGGCTTCAGGCCAACAACGTTGCTTTCCCTCCAGTCTGTTGTCACTTCTTCCGTAAATATCAAAACTCCAACATTATGTTATAATGCCATCCACCTTTGTATTATCGTAGGTATTCGGCTTCACTTAAGAACAACGCACAAGTCATTTCAGCAATTCCCTGAGCCACTTCGCCAATGTTAGCTCCCGCCCCAGAAATTGCAATAGGGAGTTTGTCTCTAAAATGATTTCACGAGTTCCCCTGATAGCCATGAGTTCATTTTTGTTACATTCCTTGCTCCATATCCACACACATGAACTCAACGTGTGCTTCAAGGACTCTTGTCTTCACATATGACAAAGCGAAGCACAGGAGTACGACTTTACCGTCGTCAACTTTTCCTTTGGTTGTGATGTTGTTGTTGTCGTCAATCTAAATCTACAAGAGGACCAGGATAGACATTTCCCTCGGCAATACCCGTATGGAATTTTTTCGTTGTTGCCATATATATCTTTACTTAAGTTATCCTACCCAACCACGAGAATCCAAAAACTCCACACAGGAAAACGAAAAAGGACTCGAAGACTAAATGAACTTAATTGCTGCTCATTGAAAGTGCAATTGCAGGGAAGCAGAAGACAAAATAAACAAGTGAGCACTCCTGATTGCGGTTTTAATTACATGAGAACTTATTTTACCTTCACCTGCAGCAGCAGCAGGAGCTGGGCAATTATTTTGAGGACTTTGACGGGTATGATGGGGGGTCATGTCCTTATCCCTCGAGTGCAGAAGAAAAAATTAATTTCATTCTTGTTTTCCTATTTTTCTTCTTTTTTTTTTAATTTGTTTTTACACCTAAGATAATTGCCTGAGTGTCGGTGACACTTCCAAGGATATCGCAGGAGAGGGTGTGTTGGCTTTTTTTCATCCATCTCCTTGGTCGCCGGAGGTAATGTACTTCTGTTTGGCGTGAGATTTCTTCACCTCTCGTCGTGTTTGTTTGTAGTATTTTTTTCCGTCTTCCTCCTTAGTATCCACTTGGAAAGATGAAAACGTTAAAAGGACTTTTGGGCGAGGACTCGAAATTGGCTGGATGGAATTGAAAAATTGAAAAAATGCCCTGCAGTGGATCTGGATGGCGGTTTTCTTGAGAAAATAATAATTTTCCCAACCACTCACAAATTTCGCTTTGAACTCTTAAAATTAAATTTATAAATATTTACACGACAAAAAGAAGGACAAATAGAATCCAAAAAAAAGAAGCATAAAGCCACACGCGCCAACAAGGAAATGCCATTTTGATGGTCAATTAAGATCCAATATTGGAGTTGAACATGAAACGTGACAGCACAACGAGGACACACGGTCCCTCAATTATCAGAAACAATTAAAATTTTCAAAATCAAGTTTAATCTACCCATCAGATACTATTTCAATTAAATTAGATACAATTGCGTTTGCCAACGCACCCCACTGCAGAACAAAAAGTCTATCCAATCTCGTAAATTGTATCTTAATAAGAAATCCAATTAAATTTGTGCATCCTAATGCTGAAACGGTGTAGAAGTAGATCCATCTATTATCGGGAGGTATACCTGCACCTGCCGCAAGCAACGATGTGGTGCAATATGTATCTATAGAAGTGTTCCATTGCGGAGATTAAACAATTTGTTGGCACGTATGGGGGAAACGTTTGCGCTTTGTTTAGTCTTGGACGAGAGTGGCTGAAAAATGCGTGTCGAGTCTAAAAATAAGGCCAGACACAATGATGTAGACGAGGAGCTTCACAATGGGCTAGCAATAGAGAATAGAATTGGTGGCCAGTCGAAGATACATTCTCTATATTCCAAGGACTCCTTGCGTCCGTGCGCTAATGATAAAAATTCCGCGAATGATGCATAGGTGCAGCAGATGAGACACGCATCATGGAAGCAATGGGTTAACGCAGATGGGGAGCGAGAAAACGTGATTTAGTGTTTGGAAAGTTCCAAAAATAAATTAATTACAAGTGGGTTTGGGATATGGTTTATGGCTACAATTGTACTCTCACGGCGCGCTGAGCTGATGGTTTAAATATTTTATTCGCCAACTGTTTGGCCAGGAAAATGTTTCTTTTGTTTGAGTTCTACTAGTTTCAACGTCAGAAGTAAAAATTGTATTGTATAACTTGGGTTTTTCAGAAAATATAAGAAATTGATTTGTTTAACGCTTTTATTGTGGTTTCATTAGAAAGCAATTAATTTTTTTGGAAAACATTTTTCGCAAAATTTTCAGAGTATTGGGGTTTCAATTAAAGGCCTTCATTTGAAGCTAAGTAATAAATAAAATGAATGCTTTCTTGAGATAGCAGAACTCATGTTTTTGTGTTGTATTCCAACACAATATACGACATGGAATTGCTAACTAGCAATAAGCAGTAAGAGTCTTTTATTATTTTTTATTCAAGAACTGGGAAGAGTATTTCTACAGTTCTCTTCATTTGTCAATTGAAGGCGATTTGACATCTAAGCAATGAAAACCAAGGCGGGCCTTGCATCACTCGCCACTTTAACACTAACTCTCTTACAAGTATACCTTGAGGCAACAGCGATGTGTTTAAGGAACAAAGCATTTCGGTGTTTAAAAACAGAAGAACTTGAACGAGAAGCCATGATGATTTTAGCCATCTGCTAGAAGTTTCCATTCTAGAATTGTTAACAAAATTAGATGATAGAGTCTTTAGCATTTTTGCTTCTATGAGCCCCAATTTTGTTAATATTGCCATGTCGCAATCGTATCCGTTGGAATATATTTTTCTTCCAGCTCCCTGTAGATGATGCCTATATATTTTCTTAGTACATACTGCTTGAAATTGCAAGGTATGTAAACCATTCTAAGTAATTTTTTTTCTATATTAAGAGTGGACAGGGGAGCATATTGACCAAGCGTTTGAAAGCCAATTTTTCCTAGTTATCACTGCTTCGGCTTCTGTGGAACGAACACTATTTTGACTTTGAAAAAAAAATACTGCGAAATGTTTAGATTTTCTAAGACAATGCAAGAAATATTTTGGGTGTCGTATTGAATCCCCAAAAAAAAAAAAAAAAAACTCCACGGGATAATATCCCCAAACAAATTTAATCCAACTTGATATTATCCCCAGAGACGTAAGACAGATGGACAAAATCCCCAACTAAAAAAATTATTTTGCCAAAATCCCCATGAAATCTCCAAATCCCCAATATCCGTGCACATCTTCATTTATGAAGTTAGTTTTTAAAAAAATAGAAGTACTTTCTTTTGTGTAAATAAAACATTTAGAATTAACAGATACCTTTCTTTCATTTTTCCTTTTCGTTATATGTAAAACAATACGAGAAACCTTATTTTGTTCGCATTATTGTAACATAGTACGTTTATTATGAATTATGACTATTTATTTCGGGTGTCGTATTGAATCCCCAAAAAAAAGCCCCACGGGATAATATCCCCAAACTAATTTAATGCAACTTGATAATATCCCCAGAGACGTACGACAAATGGACAAAATCCCCAACTAAACAATTTATTTTGCCAAAATCCCCACGAAATCTCCAAATCCCCAGTATCCGTGCACACATTCATTTATGCATGTAGTTTTAAAAAAAATAGAAGTACATACTTTCTTTTGTGTACATAAAACATTTAGAATTAACAAATACTTTTCTTTCATTTTTCCTTTTCGTTATATGTAAAACAGTACGAGAATCCTTATTTTGTTAGCATTATTGTAACATAGTATATTTATTATGAATTATGACAATTTGTTTCATGTCTAAAAAAAAAAAACAATTATTTCAATAAACTCTACAAACATTATAAACATTGGTACATTAAATCTTTAGATTTCCATTTCCATGCAATATAAATGAAATCTAATATATCCAAAACAATTATATTCATGTAGTGAATCATGCGATTAAATCGCACGCCCCGGGTATTCTCTCTTTGAGAATTTTGCTGCTGGGGAATTCACTTTGGGGATTATTGACTTGGGGATTTTCCTTTGGGGATTACATCTTGGGGGAAATTATCACCAACCCATTTATTTATTTTCCAATTTTGAAAAAAACAATTATTTCAATAAACTCTACAAACATTATAAGCATTGGTATATTAAATCTTTGGATTGCATTTCATGCACTATAAATGAAATCTAATACATATATCCAAAACAATTATGTTCAAGTAGTGAATCATGCGGTTAAATCGCGCGCCCAATTTATTGGGAATATTCACTTGGAGATTTTCGCCGTGGGTATTCTCTCTTTGGGGATTTTGCTGCTGGGGCTTATGGATTTGGGGATTTTCCTTTGGGGATTACATCTTGGGGGAAATTATCACTAACCCCAATATTTTTCCCGTTAGCACTAAGCAACTTGCTCTAATCAAAAAGGAGTAGATCCATTTTTCCAAAGTTTTGGTGTTATGTCGGCGTTTCCTGAATAGAATCGAGAAGAATGCTTTACAAAATTAAACGGGATATACGCATAAAATAGACATATGTTACGCTTAAGCAACCCCGAAATATGTCCTGACTCTCTTTATAACTATCATCATCATCATCATCATCATCATCGGCGCAACAACCAGGATCCCGTCAGGGCCTCCTTCAACAAGTTCTTCCATACATCCCGATTGCTGAGTGACGCCATCCAATTGCGCAGCCCGAGTCTTCGTGGTCTACGCAATCCTTCCAACGAAAGAAAGGTCTACCACGTTGTCTTCTACCATAAAAAGAACTACACAAGACTTTCCAAGTTGGTTCCTTTTCGCTCATGCGAGCTAGGTGCCCAGCCCATCGGAGTCTACCGAGCTTTATTAATTTCACTACATCTGCTTCAAGGTTCTCCAACGCCTGTTCTGGACAGCAAAACGGATACTTTAACTTGGCTTGTAATGTTGGTCATGGTCAGCCTACATCTTCTTCTTCTTCTTAGTTTCTGGAAACTGCTGTAGGCAGCAACACTTTAACGCCTCCTGGAGCCTAGGGCGGCAACCAGATCTTTCCATCTCTCTCTGTTTTTAGCACGATACCTCAGCTGTGCCCACGACTGCAAATTCTGGGACTGAGCTTCCTTCATGACAGTTGACCTCCATATGTTTCCCTTGGCCTTCCAAAACGCCTACTAACTTGAGGATTCCATACAAAGTCTGCTTTGTTATGTTGTTGTCAGGTTTCCTCAATGTATGGCCAATCCATCGCCACTTTCTCTGCTTGATATCATCATCGACTAAAGTTTGTCCAGTCCTGAGCCACAATTCGTTGTTGGAGATGATTTGTGGCCACCGGATCTTTAGGATGTAACGCAGATAACGGTTGACAAATGTTTGCAATCTACTCGAGATGTTGTCAGAGCATTTCCACGTCTCGCAGGCATATAGCAGCATAGATATCACGTTGGATTCAAAGAGTTTCAATTTTGTACGAAGCGATATTTTTGTTGAGTTCCAAACTGGAGAAAGCATTCCAAAAGCACTACGAGCTTTATTTATTCTATTACTAACGTCCAGGTCTGTTCCACCATCGAGTGACAGACAACTACCAAGATGGTTAAACTGAGTGACCTCCTCCATTGTTTCCTGTCTCACAATAACCTGCTGTTATTGGTTTCGGCTGGTGTGCATTATTTTTGTCTTTTTGGCGTTAATCCTTAAGCCAGCTGCCTCTCCATTTTGTTGAAGCGTGTTACATATTTGGTTAAGAGCTCTGGCGCTATTTTCCAGCAGATGTCGTCAGCATAGTCCAAATGGCTTAATTTGTGATATAGGTCCCATTGGAAACCTAGTCAGTCGCTCTTTTTCACCCACCGTGGCAGTCATAACATCATCGATCGCAAGTTAGAATAGAATCAGTGACACTACATCACCCTGTCTCATTCCCTGCCGCACTTCAAATGCATCGGAAAGCTCTCCACTGTCAGCCTACATAGTCGTCATTATTTATTCAGTCTCGGGTAGTATGGGGACTATATATGAACACATCAATTTGGTCAGTTTGGCTACGAGTCAGTCCATCAGTTTATATCCAGGTGGGCCTATAGATATATCTTAACGCTGGAGCCTGGTACTCTCAATGATCAATTTCGTAGATTCTGCCATTTATACGACTACAGTCGTACATTAATGTTCTCATGCAAGTTATGTGGGCGCCCTGACTAAGTTGAAATCGGCAAAGATGAATTTGAATTCATAACTTGGTCAGGCATTAAGTGTCCTTTCTACAATTTCTTATGAGGTAAAAGATTTATGTTAAGACCGAGACTTTTATTTATAATATCGATTTACAACTGTTCCTATAACTGCTACCCAAACCTTTATAAGTTTAAACACTCAATTTATAAAAATCAAGTAAAATATATATTTTTTTAATGAGAAAAAGCAGGTCTGCAATAGATCTAGGTAACGAAAAGTTAGACACGTTTTGCTTATTATACAAAGCCGTCAATCAACGTCAGCAATAAAGCACACCTAAACTCGACAATTTGTTGCCGACACGTCAAATTAACAAAAAAGGATATCCGTTCAACCCTTTTCCACCCTCTGTTTTCACAGTATAGGCGAACAAAAAAAAACTTAAATTATGTACAAAAGCTGAAGAAATTAAAAGCGTATTACAAAACGGGTATTTTTTTTCGCCTCTTATTACAAAAATTCATCATAGAAAAACCCCACGAAATGAGCTACCGTTTCGTTGTCGTTACCTTTCTCAGCAATCGCCATATCCTTGTTGTTTCTGGCAATGTCTTGCTCCCTTCAAATGCCATAGGAAACTTCATCAATTCATCGTCCATTGGCCATCAATAACGTGCGCAAGAAACTGTATACAAGTCCCATTGAAGAATGGTTCCCTGACAGTTTTGTAAAAAGAGATATCCACCAGAGCTTAGAAGACAAGATACCTCTCCGACCATCATCGACATCGAGCAGGACGCAGTGCAAAAACTCTGATGAATAGGTGGCTCTGTTTCTATAAGAATACGCAGTAGAAATATCGGAATCGTTTATCATGGTCCTTCGTCATAATACCTTTATTTAATCTTAGAAACAAGCTCATTAAGCCCGCTTTTTCGCACAACCCATCAGATAAAATCGCGAAGAAGAAGAGAACATTGATTGGTGGGTGGAAGTGTGCTTTTCATTAGAGCTTCCTTTAAGGCGGTTCCAGGTTACTTTTCATTGAATGCCACTTTGTATATTCAATAGAAGGTCCTTAAGCGACATTTAATCCTTTGGCCATTCACCGATAGATGTTTGATGGGCACGTTTTTGGAGCAAACACAAAGAGAAAGTATTTTAGGGGAACACTTACATTGTTCCCAAGGACATTTTAAGACACCAATCTGTCAGGATAATTGATTGCCATCGATTTGGCTGAATAGGGGGATGGGAGTCTATGGTGGAAGAATAGTGCGTGATTGAGGTAAGGGTGTTTGCCCTAAGTAATCTTGGTAAACTAATTAGTGTATCTTGTGGGAGTTCATTACAGATACGAATTGTTTCAAGGGGTTAGATCAACAAAATTGTGGTTTCAGGATTGAGAAGGACCTAATAGTTTTTACTTAATTCAAAGGGACGGGAAATGCGATTTAAAATTGAATAATTTCGTGTGATTTGTTATTTAGCCGCGATTAGTTCGGAGAAGGCTTTATTTATAGAATTAAATGAGGTGCATTAGGATAAACCTCTCGAAAAGCTATTTAGCTACTTTTAAAAAGAGTTGTCAAATTTTACATTTGGTATTAATGGGAAGTCCTTAATCAGGAAATTATAGAATAAATTCATTCATGTAGAAGCATCTACCTCAGTTGTTAGAAATAATATTTTTAAGCATTGAATATCAAAAGAGAGGAAATAAACTACATTAAAGGTCTCGTCAAACAGAGCGCGTTTTGACGCGGCGTTGTAATATACATCCCATGTCACATGGAGCGCGTTAATTAAAAATTATTTTTTTTGACGCCGCATCAGAAGATTTTTTTTTTAAATTATTTTCTGCTTGGCGAATTATATATGTCATTTTTAATTTGTTGTAGAAATTTATAAACTACTTTGTTGACCTATTTTGTGTCTTTTAATATGGTTGTAAATGAAAAAAATAACCTAATTGGCATTTGGTGAGAAAATAAAAATTAAGATTCAATTGTTAAACGTACTGTGGTTAGTTCTCTGTCTGGCAATGTACTGAACGTACAAATATAACTTGATTTTAAATCTAGTACAATGTGAAAGAAACCATCCTTTAGATCAAGAACTGTGAACACTTTAATGTCCGTTAATAAGGATCTCAATTCTTCAAAAGTTGGGATAGGAAACTGTTCTACACCTAAAGCACAATTTAGATCTTTTGGGTCAAGACAAATACATGGCATTATTCGGTTTCTCCACTATAACAGAATTGGATGTCCATTCCACTGGTTCCTCAATTTTTTTATAATCCCCATTTTTTAGTCGATCCAATTCTTTTTTCTAAAGGTTTAATTAATTTTTGTGCAATTCTACGACCTGGCTTTGCAATGGGCTCAAACCCGTCTTCTATTTTCAACGAATATTCCTCAGCAATTTTTCCCACAACACTAAAAACACTTTCATATTTTCTTATCATTTTAACTTTCATATTCTTTTCTATTAAATCCATATTCTCTATTTCACCGACTCGCCTCAAGAAATTTAACTCCTCACAAGCTGCTCTTCCTAATAGTGGGATGATACCATCTCCGCCCTTCACAACTATGAACTTGTAAGACTTATTTAAATTATTAGCTTCACTCAGTAATTTAATTTCTCCTGCTACTTTTATTTCGGAACCACCAAAATCTTTTAATCTTATATTCGTTTGCTTAACTCTTTCTAGCATATTGAATTGCCTAACATTACTAATTGGAATAATGTTTTCATCCGCAACTGTGTCTATTTTAAATTGTAGGTTTTGTCCCGCTATATTATATATTTATATTACCATACAACGCTTCACACACTCCTCCACCAACAGCAGCAATAACATCAGAATAGTAAACACCATTCTCATCATCCGATGCATAACTGTCCGCTAATGTAACTTCATTTACTTTTTTAGAATAACGGTACTTGCAAGCAGCTACCAAAATAATTTGGTTTTTTACATATGTAACATATTTTATTATAAGCAGGGCATTTATGCATCGAATGACGAGTAAGGCATTTGTTGCAATTTATAAAACTAAAATTATTATGTGATTTGTTTGACTGTGATTTTTTAGCATTTAACTTATTTTTATTATAATCAGTATTGTAAGCATGCTTTTCTATTGTATTACTTTTGTTTGTTCCCTTGTTTACTTCAAACAGCTTGCACACCTCGATTCCTTTGCTGAGAGTTAGTTCACGATCAGCCAACAACTTTTCCTGCAGCTTTTTGTCAAAGATCCCCATTACTATACGGTCTCTCACGATTGATTCCTCTGCAGCACCATAGTCACATGACTTCACCAAATAACGTAAATCCTTCAGGGACAACTCGAATGATTCTCCCTGTTTTTGTATTCTGAAGTTGAAAACATAGCGTTCAAAAACCACGTTTTTCTTTGGGATACAATAGTCATCAAATTTAGTTAAAATTGAGTCTCACTGCAGTGAGATTGAGGACATTAAAAATCTCCACTCCACCTTCTCCGATCAAAAGCTTGAAGATTGCCACTTGAGACTCTGGACTGGACTTGCAATACCAGTTAATATGATGAAAATCTGGAAGTTTTGCTTAAACTTTTTCCAATTTTCAGCTAGATTTCCATTGGTGTTTAGTGGGCATGGAGTAGGCAGATTTGATGGCATCATTGTATTACAAAGCATACTTGAGGTGGCTTCATTTTTATCATCACTGTTTTTGCCCATTTTATGTATATTGCTTTATTTTTGTCTTTCACCAATTTCTTAATTGAATCTTAAGAAATAATTGAATTATAAATTCAACCACACGCGTGTTTAAAAAAAAATCTATTTTAAAATCAACTTGTATTGATTTTCTTTGTCTGCAGCGCCATGTAGTATAACCAAGAAAAGATGAGGCGATCACTTTGAGTTATCTCTATTAACTGAACTTAAAGTCTAGCTTACAATATAACAAAGGTTCTTATATACTAATATTTATTATGTACTATAAAAGAGAGATGCAGTTATCATTGATCATGAAAGATAATAGGGTGCTATACACACTCATAGTCACTACTGCTTACAGATAAAATCATTCAACGAACGAAAACGAAACCTTAGACTTCTATAAACTCATACAAAAAATGACAGAATTCGAGCCGTTAAATCTAGTGATCAAGTATGTTTCTTGAAATAAATAATATTTAGAAAGCACAATCAAAATGAGGTTCCATGCCTTAAATTTCAAAAAAACTAGAGAGAATGAAAGAATAATGCTGATTGCAGGAATAGATCCAAGTAATGCCTTCTTTAAAAAGGGCTTCTTTGTAATCAAAGTTCCTTTGGAGACGGTAAGTGTTTCAGCAAGTATAAAGTGAATAAGTTCTTTCGCCTGAATCACAACTGAACTCTGGTAAAAAATTACCTTCACAAAGGTGCGATCTTAAATTCTTCGTTTCACCGGGTTTAATGACGCGAAAACTTAGCCCACTTTATCATTGCTGAACAAAACGGGCACAGTTCCGTGTTCATTTCAAGTAGAACTCCAAAGCATCCTAGAAGTACTAAAGAAGAATACACAAAGGTATATACCAGCGGTTGTGCCTCCTCTTCCGGAAAAGGTTGGGATTATTCTAATCCGCCGAATCTATGGTCTAGAAGTCTTCTTCCGCAGTATCAGCAAGATATTCGAAAAAGCAGCAGGCTCAATTCAAAATTTCGGTCTGCGAAAAACCGTATACAAATATATTGTCCAAGTTTCTCCTTCATATCTGATCGAACATCGAAACGAAAGTCTCTAATTTAAGAATTTAAGAGCTAACGCGTTCTAACTAAAATGGACGCTATGTTTGCATTAACAAACACTAAATAATTTTTTTTTTATATAATTTACACGCGCGAAAGGGGTTTGTGTGTACCCTTAAAATGTTTAAACACCGCACGAGCATTAGGGAAATGAGGAGGGATAAAAGAGGAGATGCACATTAGTTTTAAGGTTCTGCATATCAAAATGGGAGGGAAAAACTGAGCCTGGCAAAGCATTCCACATTCGTGTGGTGCGACTAAAGAAAGAATCTCCATACTTAACAGTACGATCGAAGTTAGGCTCAATGGTAAACTGATGGGCATTCCTAGCAGTTCGAGTATTACGGTTGAATCGTTTCAGGGGAGGAATGCAGCTGGCAATTTCGCTAGAGCATTGTTTGTAAAAATAACGATAAAATAACGAAAGGCACGAAACATTTCGGCGGTGCTCAAGAGATGTAAACGTTTCTGTTATTGTTCGGTGGCCTATCCTTTTCAAAGCTCTTTTTTGAATTCTATCTAGAAAACTCAAGTGGGTTATAGGAGCACCTGCCCAAATATGGGAATTATACTCGAGTTTCGGTCGAATATATGCTTTATATACTGTAGCCAGATCAGACGGGGTGAAGAACTTCTTGCATCTTCGAAGGAAACCTAAACACCTCGCAGCATTCTTTGCGATGTCAAATATGTGGTCATTCCACAGAAGGTGGTCTGTAATGCACATACCGAGAACTGAGAGGTGTTCTGTTTCTTCAATGCAAGTGCCGCTCCTGGATAGTGGCATTGGAGGTTTGTTTTGCTTTAACGACAAAAGATAACATTGAGTTTTAGAAGCATTAAATTCTACGCGATTTCTTATTCCCCATTGTACAATGCTGTCAAGATCAGAATTGAATGAATTTATCATACGCTGCCGTTGCAGTTCAACATCCGAAGAACATTGGTGTGAATCTGGAAACGAATATGAAAAGCTGAGAGTACTGTCGTCAGCAAAACAATTGATTGGATTAGTTGTTTCAGATAATAAGTCATTGATGGGGCACACCAGCATTTATTTTGTGAATATTAAATTTGAAACCGTCCAATACAACTTGAGTTGAGCGGTTCGAAAGGTAATTACTAATCCAACGAAGAAGAGATTCATCGAGTCCAAATCCACACATTTTCGATAAAAGGGCTTGATGCCAAACTCTATCAAATGCCTTAGAAATATCAAGTGAAATAATTTTGCTTTCCCCAAAACGATGGAGAGATTGGTTCCACTTTTCGGTGAGATATACCATCAAATTACCAGTGGACGTGTTGCTACGAAAGCCGTACTGCCGGTCATTAAGAAGCTTTCGTTCTTCGAGATATTTCTTAAGCTGAAAATTAATCAGTGTTTCCATGACCTTAGAAAGAAGGGACGTTAGTGCAATTTGGTCGGTAGTTTGAGGTGCAGAAGATTCGCCTTTTTTAGGGATATGCTGGACAAATGCTGTTTTCCATGCACTCGGAAAGAGTCCAGAGGAATAGGACCGATGGAAAAGCTTACGCAAAGGTTTTGCCAGCGTTGAAGAACACCTCTTCAGAACAATAGCGGGGATACAATCTGGACCAGCGGACTTATTTATGTTGAGATCTTTCAATACTCTTGCGACTGAACGAGTGCGAAAGAAGATTGGTCCCATAAAATCATTTACGCTCTCGAGTACAGGAGAAGTTCTGACACCTGCGGCCAGTGTTGAGTTTGCCGCGAATTGGGCGGTAAGCTGATCTGCTTTTTTGTGAGAACTGACAGCAGGGAGTATCGTTGAAGATGAGCGTAGGAACTGATGATGACGAAGAATTCTTTACTTTGTTTGACAAATGATTTTTACTGCCTTTGGGACACAGCAGTATTTTTTGCCGAATTTTTTGCTCATGTAAAAATTAAAATTGAATTCCGTTTTAACGCACAGACCGAATTGTGGTTGAAGTTGATATGCAACATCATTCCTTATGTAAATAAATATAAAATTACTAATAAAACCTGATTTGACATACGACGGGATAACTACAACATGACTGACTATGTCAACATAGACCCTTCAATTTTGAAAAACCCTTTTTAAAGGTACTCTTCTTCCTATGAAGAACCCATAGGAAGAGGCGAAGAAATTTGTAAAATTATCATACATTCTTCAGAGGCTTACATTATGGTTTTGACCAGGTTAAACAATCGTTCTATTCTAATCTAATAATCATTTGTTTTTCAATTTACCTATTAAAAGAAAAGATTTTCTATAAGGATTGTCCACCTTTTATATCCACGGAATGACAATGAATTAAGCGCTTACAAAATAAACTCAATCCGTTTGGATCTGGATAGAAAGGACATTATGTTCCCCTATTTAAAATAAATAATCTCATTGTGTCCAATCAGAACTATTTAAATGATCAATCACAATTCACCCTTTTGTCATTTCAGTTGTTGCTGCCAATAGCTCATAAAGCCTCCAAGCCATATATTTCAGATTGAAATCACAACCGCCTTTCCAATAAGCTTACAGACAATTATGTTAGAATTACTCATTGTCCTCAATGCAATAAGCCAAATAAATCATCAACAACATCAAATTCAATAAATTCGAGAAAATTATTTCCCAATCTTTCACTTCTATAACCTTGCACATGCACATAGCTTCATACGGCTAACCATGCCCTAATGCAATTTGCCTTCAAATAAAATTCAAATGACTGCATCCCAAAACCGACCAAATAGCCATGAGCTCCATCCACTTCATCGTCAATTATTTGCACCCGGTAACGCCAATTTTATCCCTCAAACACAACAAATTTCTCTCTACCTGTACAAGGACCAAGGACCCCATATATAGACACAAAGATAAATGCAGCATCAGCATTCAATTTCCGCAAGGCCAACATTCAACTGAGCCCCTCCACAGTGTCCCCTTTGACCTAAAACACCGAAAGAGGGTGCCCGGCAATAAATTGCAATTGTACTTCCTGGCCGAGCGGCATTTTATGCACACAGGCTTTTCCAGCCATTAAGGATGGCAAAATATTTGATCCTGGACAGCATTTGATTTCCTTGTGACCACAGCACCGGGTGGACGTAACATGCACATCATAGTTGCATCAGAGTCCGGTTCACCTTTCATACCTTGTGCGCTGCTGTCCAGGCGTATTTATTGCCACCACCAACCGGTATGTTATATGTGGAGGTACTCCGGCAGAGAGCCAATCCTCCGTTCCTCCTCCGGAACAAACCAAAGATTGACATTTGATGGAAGTTTTTTCTTGTGTGTGTTGCTCGGTGGAAAAGTGCTAATGCCTTGTGGGTTGTGTTGTGTGGATGTTGTCTGTTTTTTTTCGTTCAAACACAGTTAATGGATCCTTAATGGGTGGTCATGAAAAAATGGCTTTTCTATGGAAGTTAATTGCTAGTTTTTTTCCAGGGAGTTACCCTTCGCGGAACATTGAATACCATGCATCCCCTTTGCAGTACTTAAAGATGAAATTTGACTAAAGGAATTTTTACAATGTACACACAAATGTATCCGGGCAGTGGAACACGTCAATTTGGAATGACTCTTGGAGGAGTCCTTAAATTTTATTCTATTTTCAATAAAATGTGTCCCTGGTGGTGTTTGCTTAGATTTTGACATTCTTTTCTTTTTTTTTTTTTTTGAATTTCAGGAACACACGGATGGTCATCGACTATGTAAGTGAGCAGACGCATTTCGTGAGTCAGTGTTCGTGTCATGTCAAAAGTTTTTGGGTACTTACGTTCTTCAATAGGAGAGTAGTGTCACTGGACATACTCGAGGGAAACTTTTAAGTTCAATATTTTTTCAACACTTGAAAATATCTACAGACGGTGTTTTTTAGAGTATCTAGGAGTGTGAAATACAACAACTTTGTCGTCCCATGAGTTCAGGCAAAAGTTTGTTTGCATTGAAGGTCAATCAATATGATGAATCGGTTTGGGGTGTAGATAGATTAAAGAAATTGAGGTTTTTTCGGGGTAATTCGGTAGGTGTTCTATTTTATGGTAAATTTAATCAAATACGGCACTTTGCCTTGTTTAACGTGGATTGTGTTCCATCAATTAAATAATTTCCTCATGTTTCACCTAAGAATGGATAGTAAGGATTTTAAAGATATTTTTAGGAATAACTTTTTCGGAAACTTTTTCCCAAAACACTTTGAAAAAGCCAGTTAAATGAAACAAGAAGAAATTATCTTGAAGAAGTGATAAGTTAACGAACTTATCAAAAATAATATTGAATCAAAACATCGATTTCCTTGGCAATTTTTTTTTATACAGTTAACGCGCTCACAAGGGACTCTTTGTTTCCCTTTTAATGTGCGAGCATCAGGATAATATGGAGGGGAAGGACAGAAGGTGTCGATTAACATTGGTTTTGAATGCTTGCAATTTCAAATGGCAAGCGAATATCTCGCCGGGTAAATTATACCAAATTCGTGTTGTTCGGCTAAAATAAGATTCCCTATATTTTACCGTACGTCCGAAATTAGGCTCAAATGTGATCTGATAAGCATTCTTTGCGCGATGAGTATTACGGGAGAAACTTTTAAGGAGAGGAACGCAGTGATCATTTTTTATAAAAGAACCAATAAAATAATGAAAGACATGAAACATTACGTTGGTGTTCGAGAGGGGCAATTGTTTCAGCGGCAGTTCTATTTCCTATTAATCTTAACGCTTGATTTTGTATTCTATCAAGCAGGTGAAGCGATGTTTGCGAAGCACCTGCCCACAGGTGGGAGTTATACTCGAGTTTAGGGCGTATAAACGCTTTATAGATTGTAGCCAGATCAGATGGGGAAAAATACTTCTTACACCAATACAGAAAACCTAAGGAAGCACTTAGGAGCATATTTGGCGATCTCAAATATATGGTCGTTCCAACGGAGGTCGTCGTTGACACACTTACCGAGTACTAAGAGCTTTCCGGTTTCTTCGATGTATGTGCCATTTATGGACAATGGCGTATTGGGGGCATGTTTTACTTTAAGGACAGAAGACAGCATTGAGTTTTCGAAGCATTAAACTCCACACGATTCTTATCACCCCATTTGACAATGCTGTATAAATCGGAGTTTAATGAGCTTCACATACGGGACCATTGCAATTGTACGTCCGAAGGCGAAGGACGTGAATTATGGAACGAGGGTAGAGTCGTCAGCAAAACAGTTAAGTGGATTTGAAGTAACAGACATAAGATCATTTATAAAAATGAGGAAAAGAGTCGGAGACAGAATGGAGCCCTGGGGCACACAAGCATTTATTTTGTGGAAATCAGACTTGAAACGATAGCTACTAATCCAGTATTATCGGTCCCAAAAGCTCGCATTTTCGATAAGAGTGCTTCATGCCAAACTCTATAAAATGCCTTGGAAATATCAAGCGCAGCAATCTTACTTTCACCAAAGCGATGTAAGGATTTGTTATACTGTTCGGTGAGATAAGCCATCAGATCACTTGTGGTACGATTACTGTGAAAGCCATACTGATGGTCATGGAGATGCTTTCGGTCTTCTAGATATTCCTTAATCTGACGGTTAATCAGCGTTTCCATGACGTTAGAAAGAAGGGATGTTAGAGCTATGGGTCGGTAGGAGGATGGGGGGAATGGGTCACCTTTCTTAGGGACAGGCTGGACAAATGCTGTTTTCCATCCAGATTCCAGAAGAGTAGGAGCGATGGTAAAGCTTACGCAGTGGCTTTGGCAGTGTGGAAGTACACCTCTTCAAAAGAATTGGGGGTATACCATCCGGGTATAGCGGATTTGTGTACATCTAGATCTTTGAGAACTACTGTACGAGTGCGGAAAAAAATCTGTCCCATGGAAAAATTTACATTCTCAAGTACAGGAAGGGCATAGTGGAGCTGACAGCAAATTGGGCGCCGAGCAACTTTGCCTTCTCTGAAGAGTAAACAATTGGTTTTTTACTGTCGATGAGCGTTGGAACCGAATGTGTTGGGGAGTTTTTAATATTTTTTACAAATGACCAAACTTTTTACTGCCTTTGGGATATTGCAGAATTTTTTGCCGTTATTTTTAGTCATGCAAACATTTGGTTCGTTCAATAACGGAGTTACATGTGTTCCTTGTTTGTTTGTGCTTGTGTTTTTTTTATCTAAAAATCGATAAGGCCCTATCGAAAGTGCTATAAGTAAATACCTTTCAAACTTATTAATCTTCCTCCACTCCGCTGTTCTGGTCAACCAACACCCAAAGGTAGATGGGTGGTGATCTTTGCTGGTCATCGATGAACCGACTCGAATGCCCGATATTGTTGGGTAGCCGCCCATACTCTTTACATGTTTTTCATGTCATTCATTACAACAAATTTCTCATGTTCCATTCATCCATTTTAACAAAAACTGGACCGTTTGACAATACAAGAAGCCAACTGCAGCTGCCTGAATTAATTCTTCATATAACTTTAACTAAAGCCTATTCAAAAATACAAAGCCACTGACTAACGTACATGAATTTTGTGTATGTATCCCTCTAAAAGGAACTCGAACACCTTACCATGACCGATCTCCACCAACGTTGATGCTTGATAGAATTATAGTCTTGTTCGTTAGATTAAAAGCTATCTTCTTGACCGTTCAATATAAGCTGTTTTGAATGGTTTGAAGTCAGATTCACACGAAAAAATGCTGGTGTTCCCCAAGGCTCCGTTCTGTCTCCAACTCTTTTCTTAGTTTTCAATAATGATCTTCTGTATTATTCACATTCTTTGGAACGTTAAGCTTATTAAACTGTGGCTTACACAGCATTGTCAAATGGGGCAATAGGAATCGTGTGCGTCAAGAACTCAATGCTGTTTTCTGTCGTTAAAGCTAAACATGCCATTTTCCATTTATGCATCGAAGAAACCGGAAAGCCTTCAGTACTCGGTATGTCAAAAACAATCTCCATTGGAAAGATCACTATGAAGAATTTTTCACCGATGATTCCAGTGATCTAGAATATAAAATCATTAATCTCCATCTTAATTGTATTATCAAGAGTTTCAACTGGTTTAATTAGTGAGACTTCTTTCAATCGCTTTTGTGGTATCACAATGGGCTAATAGTTGGCGTAAGATGTTTTCCTGCCAGCCAAATTACCCTAACCCAACCTACACATCCCCATCTCTTGAGCTTCAATCAGCCCCAATTGCAATAAATTGCAAACTACATATATTAAGATCCTTGCCTACACAATATGAGTACAATTTCTCATGAATTAAGGGACTGGCGACAATGTAGCTTTGAAAAGTTCATACTTAAGTTACCAAAATGTCGTATTTAAATAAGAAGCTTCAAAATCTTTGATATTCAAAACTAATTGCAAATGTTTTTTCTAAACTACCCACACCCACTCTCTTACCTTTCTCCATCGGCCACTGCAAAATATGACGCTCCATTTCCATTTCATGATACCAGAACAAGTTTCAGTATAGAAGCCCCATTCCTTCGCTTTTCTATGCACCATAAAGGAAATGTTAATTAAAAACTTTTCCATACTTATTCTCTCTAAACTATACCTTCGGTCCAAATCTCTTGCTAAGTGGTATTTCTCGTCATCCGGTATAACACCGAACGATAATCCCGCAGCTAAAGCGTTCCTTCTTCAATGTTTTTCCTTGTTCCATTCTTCCTTTTTTGCATATAACACCAAAGAGCTTTCCTATGGTTAATACCTTCGGTATATACGTATAAATTCTGTTCCTCACTGCTGCAAACTGGTCACAGGGAAAAAGAAGTTATTTTAAACTCGCGCATTCAAGCGTAAGATAAAAATGGATCAGGACTCAAGGCCCGGGACCAAATAAAAGAACTAAGCAACTTAAGTGCAACCTGAGAGATAATACCGCTTTTGCTTGCAAAAAAATTTATCCTTTTTCCATCGGATTTTGTTTTCCTGTTTGTTTTCTTATTTTTTTTTTTTTTGAATTTCTATTCGGCGACTACCTAAAAGTTTTATGACAAAAGTGTTTATCTGATCCTGTAGACAACGAAAGTTGAGGAGGGTTTAAGGTTTCTCTCCTGTCAGGTTTTACAAGAAGCAATTTTTTTTCCCTTAAGACTCAACAAAATAGCTCCAACACTCCCGATGCGTCGGAAGAAGGTGATTATGAGTTATTCTTCGTTTCACACTCTGTAAAAAAAATGGTGGCATGGGTGTCCTTAAAGGTACGCAATGCAGGGGAACTGATTTAATTAACGAGGTGATTAAGACTGGACGACCGTGAAGTTTTGTTGCCATCGTGGTGCCACCGCCCTGTGGAAGGAAACAATGAAATTATCCTGTGCAGCTGTGTGTCTTAAGCAAATATTTGGCGTCCATAGTCTTGTAAAGGTGGAGGGAACGAGGTGGAAACGATTTTATGGAAATTTGTTTAAGCGAGGAAAATTCAAATTTTCTTTTATACCTTCGGCGAACTCTGTTGCTTTTGGAACTTATGTAAGTTGGTGTTTTAATTTTTGGCGCCGGTATTTACAGTTTGCCTAAAGAAGCTTAAATTTAATTAAATCATATCTTGGAAGAGGTGGCATGAAAAACAATTGTTTTTG
The DNA here is from genome assembly GCA_963971375.1 of Platycheirus rosarum. Classification (NCBI taxonomy): domain Eukaryota; kingdom Metazoa; phylum Arthropoda; class Insecta; order Diptera; family Syrphidae; genus Platycheirus; species Platycheirus rosarum. Next base: position 128,580,541 of record OZ020509.1, on the reverse strand, counting down.
CTTTTATTATTCAAAACAAATTGACTGGTTTCAGGCAGGTCCTGAACAAGGATCAAGGAAATACAAAGTACGGCAATAATTAAATTATATATGGGCGTTATAAAGGTGTTTTCTAGCTGCGATTTAAAAGGATGAAGGAAGATAATTTTAATAGTGCAGCGAAAGACCTTATTGATAATACCAGAACGCACACTACGGTGCATGGACCAGAGGTTTCTAGGCTCATCGAAATCCCTCAGGAACGACATGATCATTGAACAAATTTTCTGTAAATATCAGATGCCAGGACCAGGATGGGAATCTGAACAAATTCTTTAAACACGAAAACCAAGCTTTGACTCCTGCTCTATCGAGCGGTGGTGACATACGAATTGGCGTAAAAAGGGGTCTTGTCACTGAATTTACCCATGGAATTCGCCAACTACAACCAACTTAACGAAATCAATAACAGTAACTGAAAATACTAGAATGTCCAATAAATTAGAATGTACCAGAATTCTCCCTCCAATGGAAAATTACCAAAAAGGGTATTTGCGAACTTTGTCCGTTTGTATAAATAGGCCGATAGGTGGCTCTAGGGGACACATTTGATTTTTATACGTTGAAGTGTGAAACTCGAAAGCGATGATAAACAGTGGTGGAATTGAGATGAAATAAAAACGCTAAAGAATAAAGAGTAGTTTTATTGTTGAAGAGTTCAAGTTATGCTAAATTAAACTAATTGAAGTTGTATTTTATTAAAAAAATAAAATTTTAAATTGAGTTTTATTTATCAAACCTAAGTCAAAAACCTTACAATCAAAATTTAATCAAGTTACACGACTAGACCTGGTGTAAGACGCACTATCCTACAATCAGGACCAGAGTTAACGAAAACAAGTCATCAGAGATGTTCATCTTTCTCTCTGACGCCCTCTTACGATTCAAGACCACTAAAGAAGATGATGCCTTGAGAAAGCCAACGCTTCTGGATACTTCAGCACAAAAAGAGACTAAACTTGTTACATACGCGTTACTTTTAAGTTTTTCTGAAACACCTTAATGGCATGTTGTTGAAAAATTTCGCTACTTTTACGAAAAAAATTAATTCATATGTAGTTACATAAGAGTTTCAATACAGCCCAACTAAGAACTGGTTATGCAACACATTGTATGAATGATAACGCAACTATTTAACAAATACTTCATTAATATATTTATAATTAAAGTCTTATCAGTAGGTATAACTTTTATAATTATAAGGTAGTCAATGTGTTGTAGGCAAACTTCTCTGAACGACTGACTGCTGTGCTGCTTAAACTTCATACGAAAGCAGCGATTGCAGGCATGTTGTGCAGAAGTGAGATTAAGAGAATGCAGCCTCTTATTTACTATAGGTTCATATGTATGCATTACTACACAATGTAACTGAAATTGATAAAGTTCAGTAACTACAACCACAGTTGTAACTTCTGACTGACTTAAGAGTATTATTATATTATTATGCTGACATGTTTCGGACAACTGGATCGTAACTCATATGAAACTAAAGAGAACTTACACTTTCAATACTTCATTGTAACTAAAAAGCGACAAAAGAGACAGACTCAGCCGCACAATAACAGTAAATATTTGCGCATGTAACTGAAATTAAAACATTTCAGTAACTTCCATCTGCTGTAACTTCTCAGTAACTCAAAAGTAACCTGATGTTGACATGTTTTGGAAAACTTTGATGTAACTTCACAGTAATTACTATTTTTCTTCTGCCAAACAGTGTTCGGTCACAGAGGTTGGCACGATATCTAAGGTTATATTTTTGTCACAAAACAGTCACGGAAAGGTTTCCATTGCTGAACCAATGAGAAAGAAAGCCTCGCATAATATCTATACATCTCAGGTAACATTTTTGTTTTAAAATAGTCACAAAAAGATGAATAGTTAGTTATACCGTAAAACTTCCCTATAGCGAATTTGCACTGCACCTTAAAATTACTTCGTTATATAGAAAATTCGTTATACAGGATTTTTGCGTTTAGTACTGAAGTCCTTGTCATCAACATTTTTTAAAATCATTGCATTGTTTTTTTTTTTATTTAATGATAAGCTACTGGGAGCAATTCCAAATTGCTTAGCAGTATCTGTTTTTTGAGTCAATCCTTTTTCAACTTTATTAATTATCAACAACTTTTCCTCAAGAGAAAGGCTACTTCGAGACATTTTCAATTATTTTACTGAAGCCAAAACATAGAATACTTGCACTTAAAGTGGTAAATCCCCTTATATAGGGTTTTTTACTTGCGATTATAGGGACTACTAGCTGTTACTCTCGACTTCGTCCGCCTGAAATTTATCAAACACTGTTTACTCAATTCGCAAAGTTAACAGAAAGTTCAGAAAGTTGTAGTTCTGTTCGAAAAATAAGTAAACTTAGCGCCACTAACGGGTAATTCAAATAGCTTAATTATTCCTTTCAAAATGAGCTCCCTGACTGTTAAAGTTCCGTCAAAATCATTCCATAAATAAGAATTTTCGAAAAAAAAACTACACCAGCGCCACCTAGTGAGTAATTAACATAGCTCCGTCAAAATCGGTGCAGCCGATTTCAAAAAAATTGAGATAACAATCAAATATGACATTACGATCATAGAGAAATCTAAAAAAAATAGTGGCAAAAAATGTCCGTCTGACTGTCTGTCTGTTTGTCTGTCTGTCAGCTTGTATATGTATAGCGAGCTGCAGCCTAAACAGCTTAATCCATTATCTTCAAATTTGGTGTGAGTAATTCTCTGGCAATCACCAGAGGGGAAATTGAAAATTATTTTTAGGCCAAAAAATAACGGCACCCTATGCCTGTTTAGGAAAAGCTTATTTTTCTCGAAGACCCCTCCAACGATGAACGTTTTTGAGAATTTTTGTTGGTATTGGCTATCATTTGATCAAAACCATATTTAACGGTTTTTTTAATTTTTGGCTTTCTCGGTAACGGCTCTTTAGATTTCTGTAAAATTTTATATTTGAGAAGATCTAAGTAGCCAAATTAATTGTGGTTATAAAAAAATTTAACTACTTTTTTTCTAATTAAAATATATTTTTGATTTTTTTTTTGAAAAATCAGTATTTTCAAAACTAATCAAAAAAAATTATTTTAAATTTAATAATTACATTTATATTAATAAACTATAAAAAACTGCATACCAAAATTTCAAAAAAAAAAAATAAATAAATAAATAAAAAACTAAAAATAAATATCAGGATTTTATCAAAATCCGTGCTACAATTTTCGAAATACTTTTTTCATAAATTCATTATTATACAAGACGTGTGATGGCGTTCCACATTTTTACCATAAACTGTTAAGTGTTGTGGTTTTGACACTTTTTTTAAGCTCAGATGTGTTATTTTTTACGTTAATATTACTTATTTTTTAAATTTGATTCGACGATGTGATCGCACATATGGGCAAGTATGTGCGACCCAGTCAATTTTCAATTTTCTTCATCGTATGGTGTTACATATTTTTAACAGAAAATTATTTGAAAAAAATCGTTGTACGTAGTAAAATAAAACTTATGAGATTTGGATTTCCAGCAACAAAATTTGTTTGTTATAGAGAAAAATTCGTTTTATGGAAATTCGTTATAAGGAAATTAAAACACACTAAAAAAGTAACGCAGAAGCTGTATATGTACTTGAAATCAATTCGTGCTAGAGAGGTCTTCGCTTTATAGAAGACCGTCATAGTGAAGTTTGACAGTAATAATTGTTTCAGTAAAGTTTTTTGAAACTCCAAAGTATATAACTCTGGGCAGTTTTCTGTATGCAAAAAAAATATTAAGGGAACTTCAAAGATTACATTCGATTTTTCTGACTTTTGATTGTTTGAAAAAAGTACGTAAGATAGTTTTCAGCGGAAAAAGCCATTTTATTTCTTTAAAAAAATGTGAAAAAATGTGAATTTTTTTTTTCAAAATCGTTAGAGCCGTTTAAATAAAACGGTTTTTTTTAACAACTTTTTGTAAAAAAAAAAAAATTCAAGGATACAAGCTTAAACACAAAAATAACGTACATTTAAAAACAACATTTAAAAAAAAGTTCACTTACCCGTTTTCAAAATATTGATTTTTCAAAATAAAAAAAAAATATTAAAAATCCAAAAAAAAAGTCTTCGAAAAAATATTAATGCAAAATTACTCAAGTTACCTACATCTTCTTGAATATCAATTTTGATTGTAATCGGATCACCAGTTTTCGAGAAAGTCGAAGAAAAAAAAAACGGTCCTATGGGAGGTACCGTTTTTAGCTCACCATATTAATTTTTTTTTCACCAAAATATAATGCACACCTACAGTAGTACACTGAGTTTTTTTTATAAAAATTCTTGGAGCCGTTTTCGAGAAAAATAAGCTTTTACATAACGATTATATGACAGGTACCGTTAATTTTTGAGCTAAAAAAAAATTGAAAAAAATCCTCTGTTGAATGTCAAAAGAACCTTAAATTCAAAGTTTGAAGACGATTGGCCCTACCGGTTAGGCTGCAGTCCAAAATACATCCGTACAGACAGACTGACAAACAGACGGATAGAATTTTGCCAGTAACTTAAATATGTTTCTCTATCATCGTAATGTCATGTTTGATTGTTATCTCAAAATTTTTAACTTGTATTATAGTACCTATAATCGCAAGTAAAAATGTTAGACCGAAGATTTTTTAAAGAACCTCGGTCAAATTTCTCAGGTTATTTTCATCTTTACCTATATTGAACCAATTTTTAAAGATCTATGTTAAGATTGCAACAAAAACTTAAGTAATACGTTTACTCTTTGTCCCTAATCCTGATGGAAGCCAAGCCTTACACTTTCAACTATATAAACCATCAACCTCCATAACCCAGTTCGACCTCGACTATACCCACTACCCACCTACCTATATAAGGTCGTAAAACTCCTGGAGTGTATCATCCTCTTCTCTTCCAACCGTTTGCACATTCAAACAATGAAGTGCAAAATGTCCTCCGGGGATAATAAATTACTTGCGCTTCTACCGCAGCATTTACTGTTCATTCCGCTTGAAATTATTTGCACGTTGCACCTGTAAAAACCATAAAAAATCATCAATCAGCTGACGTAATGGATTGGAAGTAATTTATGGGATTAATAGGTCCTGGCGCTAGGCTCGTAATGGAATTTATGCCGCTGTCGCCATCATCGATTGTCGCATGAATGCACCACGCACAGCACATTTCCCTGCCACAGCCACGGCACGCTAGCTGGCACAGCCTCCCGCAAACCTTATGCCAGAGAAATATTTTTCAACTGCGTGAACCTTATTTGCAGTATCTGTTCGGGCAGCACAGCCTGACATTTTTGGAGGCACTGAGCCGAGGATAATGATGAGAATCTCACCGAAAATCATTTCATCACATCCCGTTCCTGACGCCAGGAACAAAAAAATAACATCAAACCTGTGTGCCAGATGATGATGGGTGTGTGTGGTTGTGTTCTGATAAGGATTATTGCTCGGTTTATTGCCACGAAAAACCTTTTTTATTCATTACCATGAATTGCTTAATGTTGCAAGAAAACCTGGAGCATTGAGCAGAGAAACACATGTAACTACATCCACCTATGTCTCGAAAGGAAGAAGGAGCAAATCTTTGATCTCGATGCTGTACTTACACCTTCCGAAGAGGTGCTGGGGGGTTTTTTGATCTTTTTGCGGGTTAAATCAGCAAATTTTGCGTTATGTCTTTAATGAGTTTGTCGTTGTGGCACCTTGTTTGTCAGAAGAAGGAAGTTCCTTGTGGCAGTTTGCCTAATATTATAGGTTTCTTATCGGGCTCACACATGCTTGGATGCTTTCTCAAGCAATTTCACAGAGTGTGAATGGCTAGTAAACACCTTTGAAGTAATAAAGGTTGCTTTTGCTAAGTTGCACGACCTGATGGAGGAGGGAGCACACTATAATGCTGATGTTGTACGTGTAATGAAGGTGTAATGGTAGTTTTCGTTAGGGATATTCTTAGACAAGGTAAATGGTTTAGGTAATTGTGAAGCATGTTAACCTACTTACACCTTAAACTAAGGAGGCAAGTTCTTACTTACAGTGGCTGTGGCAAAACAATATATAAAGTGGATCAGCAAGCCACTGATGGTTCATTGGTTATAATTCTTGCATCATCTCAGCTTTATGGTTATTAAACCTTTTTGTAAAATATGTTGCCGATGTAAATGCTGCCCAAATCTTTCGATCGAACTGGAATAAGAGTTACCCCACCTTAAACTTGTCGAACAATTTCGGCAAAACTTAAACATTTTTTTAAAGAATTAATGAAAAAATAAAGGCAAAGAATAAATAGAAATGAATGAAATTAATGAAATGATTGAAATGAATGAAATGAATGAAATGAATAATATGAATGAAATGAATGAAATGAATGAAATGAATAAAATGAATGAAATAAATGAAATGAATGAAATGAATGAAATGAATGAAATGAATGAAATGAATGAAATGAATGAAATGAATGAAATGAATGAAATGAATGAAATGAATGAAATGAATGAAATGAATGAAATGAATGAAATTAATGAAATGAATGAAATGAATGAAATGAATGAAATGAATGAAATGAATGAAATGATTTAAATGATTGAAATGACTGAAATGAATGAAATGATTGAAATGAATGAAATGAATGAAATGAATGAAATGAACGAACTGAATGAAATGAATGAACTGAATGAAATCAATGAAATGAATAAAATGAATGAAATGAATGAAATCAATGAAATGAATGAAATGAATGAAATCAATGAAATGAATGAAATGAATGAAATCAATGAAATGAATGAAATGAATGAAATGAATGAAATGAATGAAATGAATGAAATGAATGAAATGAATGAAATGAATGAAATGAATGAAATGAATGAAATGAATGAAATGAATGAAATTAATGAAATGAATGAAATGAATGAAATGAATGAAATTAATGAAATAATGAAATGAACGAAATGAATGAAATGAATGAAATGCATGAAATGAACGAAATTAATGATAGAATGAAATTAATGAAATGAATGAAATGAATGGAATGAATGAAATGAATGAAATGAATGAAATGAATGAAATGAATGAATGAATGAAATGAATGAAATTAATGAAATGAATGAAATGAATGAATTGAATGAAATTAATGAAATAATGAAATGAACGAAATGAATGAAATGAACGAAATGAATGAAATGAATGAAATGCATGAAATGAACGAAATTAATGATATGAATGGAATTAATGAAATGAATGAAATGAATGAAATGAATGGAATGAATGAAATGAATGAAATGAATGAAATGAATGAAATGAATGAAATGAATGAAATTAATGAAATGAATGAAATGAATGAAATGAATGAAATGAATGAAATGAATGAAATGAATGAAATGAATGAAATGAATGAAATGAATGAAATTAATTAAATGTATGAAATTAATTAATTGATTTAAATGAATGAAATGAAGAAAATGTATGAAATGTATGAAATGTATGAAATGTATGAAATGATATTTCATGAATGAAATGAATGAAATTTATGAAATTAATGAAATGAATGAAATGAGTGAAATTTATGAAATGAATACCTTTATACGGTAAGTTGAGTAGATTCAACTCAAAGTTAGGACCTCAGGTGCTTGAATGAATATACTATTAAAATCAATTGCTGGTCAGCTTGATGAAATGAAAGCGATATTTCAATTTACAAGGCAAAAGTTAGTCTTTTTTTAAAAAAAAAAAAAAAAAACTATGTCCTATTTCTGATCAAACTTGCTTGCAATACCTCTAGAATGGATGGCTTTGGAGATGCCACATGTTTCATTTGAATAATCTTCATCCTAACATATCATAACATAAAGCATCCCAAAGAAAAACACACGTTGCGTGCAATTTCAAACGAAATCCATTAATCGATGTTATTGCAAATCCAACATTATGATTGATTTTATTTATTCAACCGAAATTAAGTGAAGCAATAGACCCATCAAGTCCAAATACCATCTGATCTTTATTTGTTTTCATTTTCAATTAATTTTCGGCAACACTAAAGTGATTCATGGACGTTGGACGTCCTTGAGTCTTTACTTCAATAAATATCTACCCTGAACTCGATTTATTTCTGACGTGGGACACACTCGCTCCCTCCCATGAAAATCCATTCACCTATTTTAAAATTCATTACGTTCAATTTCAATCCAAAAATAATAAAAAAAAAAAACAGGAAGAACAAAAAGTATGAGTATCTATATAAATGTTTATCACCGGAGTAGGTAAATGTTAAATGTATCTCTACAGATACAGATACTTTAGAATAGACGTGAATTATCGGATTTGTAGAACACAAACAAAATCACCATTAATCACTTACGAATTCATTAACCTATTCCGAGGAGAGGATGTGTTTTCGATCGGAGGCACTCGACATTGTTGGCATGCTTTTAATTGGATCCGATTCTTGGCGAGATGTGACTTTGAAGCTTATTCTTTAACGATGTAATTTCGAAACGTTCCCTACAGAGTGTCTATCTGTATGATGCCCGGTGTGTCTGTCTATAGACAGAAGATATTCGTCTGTTTACCTATCTATCTGTATCTATCTGTCTGCATATCTTTTGCACTCAATGAGAATTTCATTAATTTTAACCGAAAAACTCTTGCTTACCGACACCGAGCGCCACCGCATCTTTGTCCGCTACTGCATTCGTCTGGCCATAGCTCGGGCGGTACGCAAATAAATTCCCTCAATGATCCGAAAAGTAAGTACTTATGGTGGCGCATTGTGCTGTGCCTCGCAATCAATCTGTCAGAAGCAATAAGTTTAATTTTTCTTAAAGTGAGACAAAGCCAGTCTAAGATGAGATTTTTTTACTTTTTTTTCTGTATTTAGTATGTATTTATAAAAAATATAATGCATTTGATAGTTAAGACGTCTAATGGATAGCTGATAGACAAGTAAGATAAACTGATGAAATATTAATCAAAACCCAGAAAATCGACAGAAATTATTTGGCCCTTTTTAGTGCGACCCACTGTAGGATATTATAAGGTTTGCGGCAGTGAATGTCAGTTTACTTCCTAGTTTTGATTTGATTTGTATTTTAGATTTGAATATCCTTTTTGTGACTATCTAAAGTAAATAAAGGGATGTTGATTTTATTAAATGAGTTTCCATAGAATTAAAAAGTTTGGCATACAATTTCTCTTCGAATTAATTTTTACTCTGAAGTTTGAAGCAGCGCCATCTTTAAATTAATGTTAAGATAACATTTTTTAAAAAAAGCAAAAAATAAACAAAATTTGATTTTGTTTACGTCCATAGTAATGTTAAGCATAGGCCTGCGTGGATCAAAGATTGGAAGCATTAGTATTTTGTCTTTTCTTCTATTACCTATATTATTATCGAAAGGATCGAAGACATCAGTTCTTGATGGATTACGATTCTCAAAAGCAAACTTCTCAGCGCTGATCAAATCCCTGAAGAAAAGAGGAATGGTTGTACACGAATCTAGCTGATGTCGCAAACCATAAAGATCGTTCAGCGGGCATACAACCACGAGATCGGATGTGAGCTGCCCTGAGGAAGATTCGGGAAATGTACGGACGGAGGGTCATGGACGGATGTAAACAAAAAAGTTAAAGCAAGGAAAGTTTTTTATTATAATTTTTTTTTTATAATAAACGGAATATTTATTTCCCTTTTAATGTATGTAAGTACACTGCGTGAGCATTACGATGATAGGGAGGGGAGAGATAGGAGGTGTCGATTAACATTGGTTTTGAATGCTTGTACATCAAAATGACAACGGAAAATCTCGTCGGGTAAACTATTCCAAATTCGTGTTGTTCGGCTTAAAAAAAGAATCCCTATATTTCACGATACGATTGAAACTGAAAATTATATTGGAGCATTGGGCGTATAAAGGTTTTATAAATTGTAGCCAGATCAGAAGGGGAAAAATACTTCTTACACCGATACAGAAAACCTAAGCACTTAGCAGCATTTTTAGCGATCTTCTAATAAAACGAACAAGAGTATCATCGATCCCAAAAGCACGCATTTTCGGTAAGAGAGCTTCATTCTAAACTCTATCAAATGCCTCTGCAATAATCTTACTTTCACCAAAGCGATATAAGGATTTGTTCCACTGTTCGGTGAGATATGCCATTAGATCACCAGTAGAATGATTACTGCGAAAGCCATACCGGAGGTCATGGAGAAGCTTTCGATCTTCGAGACATTCCTTGAGCTGACAGTTAATCAGCGTTTCCATGACCTTAGAAAGAAGGGACGTAAGTGCTATGGATCCGTTGGAGGAGGTGGAGGTTGGGTCACCTTTCTTAGGGACAGGCTGGACAAATGCTGTTTTTCATTTTTTAGAAAAGATTCCAGAAGAGTAGGAGTGATGGAAAAGCTTACGCAGTGGCTGCGAGAAAGTTTGTCTTCTGTGTAAACAATTGGTTTGTTATTGTCGATACGCGTTCGAACCGAAGATGTCGAGGAGTTTTTATATTTTTTACAAATGACCAAAAATTTTTACTGCCTTTGTGACACTGCAACATTTTTTGACGTAATTTTTGGTCATGCAAAAATTTGGTTCTTTCAATAACGGAGTTGCATAAGTTCCTTGCTTGTTTGTGCTTTTTCCGATTTTCCTCTGCTTGCGGATAGTGAATTTTAGCCACAAGAAGTTAAATTCCGTGTTGGAACATTTCCCGTATTGGGGAAGGCTCTGGCAAGCAATATCATTCCTAACATAGATGACGAGTCCATGATGAGAACAAAGTATAGGCACCAAGCTATACCTATGAAGAACAAATTCTGATAAATCAGTATTTGCTCCAACCTGAGTTTCACTTAGTGCCGAAACAGCTGGCCTGTATTGCAAAGTATGGTGGACACGAAAGACATTTTTTTTAGCCCACTAACATTGGAATAGACGACATTAAAATCACTTACCAAATAAAAACACTTACACATAAAACACAACTCTGACTAAGTCGAACCGCGCAGTGAATGTCCAAATTAATTTCTTTAATAAACAAACTGTCTCAGGTGTTATGCCCATCAAACACACAGATTCTGAAGATGTTTAGATGCCGAACCTCCAAACAAAAACATCAAAGCAGATGGACTCTGTGGCATACATAATTCCAGCAGATTTTGCCGTAAAGGCTAGTATTACACTTCTGTTTATAAACGAAACCTATCCATGGAATAGGAAAGATGGAGTTATTGACAATTCACCATAAAAGGTGGTTTTTAGTTTTCTCAAAATGAAATGGGAATGGGCTTGATCTGACACTGATTTTCTTGATTTTAGCTCGTTTTTTTTTTATGAGTGAACTATTACTATAAATTTTTTTTTCAAACTTTGAAAAACATTTATTAAAACGTCCTCTTTTGGGAAAAAGTAATGAAATATTGTTATTAAACTCTGGTCACATTTTTCGCAGGAACCTTTCTCCATCATTCAAAATTTTGTTCCAGAAATTTTAAATACTGTCCATTCCACGAAAATGCATTTTACCTTTTATTCTTCACATGTCCACCACTTAAATATTCACTCCGATATCGATATGCCTGTCAATTATTCAAACCTCCCTTGCATATGCTTCCAGTGACTTTCACTTACCTTCTGGCTTCCACATATAGACTCTCCTCCGACTCTATCCGAAGTGACAACACAATATAACTCAGGAACACATGCTAACACAACCAGAACTTTCCAAGTCAAGTGCAAAGTTCACTGTCGACAACACGACCAAGTCTCTCATATAGCAGCTCCAGCAATAAGGCATCAGCTTGAGTTTGGATTGTGCCAAGAATAAATTTTTCCCGTTGCAAGTTCATTGATTTTCCCGCATCTTACTTTGGCTTTGGTTAGGTGGAAAGGTCACATACATTCCACATCCTCAATCCAACTCACATTCATGCCCTGGAGTCTGTTTTTTGGAAAAGCCAATTCTTAGATTCACCGTTTATTTTGGACAAAAAAAGAAACGAATACATACATGATAGATACTCTGCGCGCTGTGGAGTAAAAAAAGGACGATGACGACGCTTTCATCTGATTGTGTCGGACGAGCTATCTTCCCAATTGCCGATTCTTCGCACGTTGCCTATGGTGCTGCTTCTGCTCCAACAACGTTGTTCTTTGAAACACTGCAGGCAATCCAACTGGTGGATTCGATTTTGGAAAACGTTTTTACTTTTCCACTTCCGTCCGACTACAGTTCATTTCACCCTATATGTTAGGGGGGGTTGGGGGCAGTAAAATATGCGTATTCCTACTTGCAAGGAATAAATCATCTGTGAAGGTGTTACAGTTGTCTGGCTTTTTTAACACCTTAATTTCACGCTTACATGTGTGACGGCTTAAGCCAGAACTCAGCAGCGCCAGCCAGTCCCAGTCACCCGGCTGGCTGCAGTGGTTTTGCATGGCAGTCGTTATTTTGGTGTTCTTTACGAGTCCTTGTTGCAAACTGGGGTCCTGTTGCGTAAACAAATCGTGCGACTAACGTGCCTCTGTGTCATAAATCATCGGGCCTTGCGTTGGCCTTTCGCTTGTTGGTTGGGGGTGCTAAACATTTTGATTTGTAGATGCCTCATACTCGGTGGACATGGGTAAGCACATCGCACATGAAAGATCCTAACTTTTTGACGGTTACTTATGGCATTATCAGGGTAACGATTTTAAACCGCTTTTAGCCTTTGGTTGTGTTTTGGTATCCTGTCCACAACAACCGATGGTGTTGTCTTTTGTGACGTGTAGTTATGGTGCGTTATGCTTGGGCAGATTCTATGTGTATCTAACATATATCTAACGGTGATTGCTTTTTTTGGGAGGCAAATTGGAGATATCTTATGGATTTTACTGTCCAGGTCGTAACGTAAAGGTAAATGATGTTTGAGCTGGAAGTGAAAAACTAAACCAACTCAAGTGTCAAACATGTGGAGTATTGTTGGCGAAATATACTAGGCCACCATAAATCAATTGAAGATAAGGGAGCTGAAACGATACAAACATAATATGTAGGTGTATAAGTTCGGGAGGAATGTGGCGAAGGCGCAGCGTGGCGGTTCGGTGGATATGGACTTTGTGAAGTAATTTTATTGGGTTACAATAAAGGATTTGATGATGGTTAAAATGAAATGAATGAAATTTGTGTTATTTATTGGAGTTTTAAAAAAATGGTTGTTTCTCTTCGTCCCAGTTTTTTCAATGTTTTAGTCAGGTGCCTTGTATGTAGGTATGCTTGTTTTCATGGAAAAGTTTCTTGATTTATAATTGACACGCGTCCAAAGTTTAGGGAACCTTAAAATATTTTAACACAGTGAGGGAGTAAAGGATAGAGGGACGCTTCTTGAATATTATCGCGAAACAAAAACTCTTGGTTTAAACTAAATCGACGACACCTGCATAAGTTATTCTCAAACCTGGAATAATCCAAAACCGAAAGTATACTGTTATACGTTTTCTGAGGTGAAATTGATGAACTCTGTGGAGGAGGATGTTGGTCCCAGTCAAAATTCTTACGATTGTCAGTTAACGAAGAAGATGTGCAAATGTTCTGGATGTATTAATGGGAGTTATACTCATAATTTGCTCAGATATAAGCTTTATAAATAGTTGCCATATCGGAAGGAGAAAAAGTTGTCATATTGTCTTAGAAAAATTAGCCATGTTGCAGAATATTTAGTAACACCTGATGAGTTCCAGTTACTTTTGTTGTATAACGTTATTATATGTTAAAACGTTTACTTTTTTGATTTCCTTCAAACTGATAATTTCTTACTTATAACTTCAAATTCTAGCTTCTACTTGCTAACAACATATGTGGAAGAAGTCAACTGAGCTATGCGATACCATCAATTATGAACCAGCTGCCTGCAAATCAAAAAAAAAAAAAATCAAAAAATACTAACATAACGCAAAAATGTATCAAGTCATTCATTCTAAACAACTTTGAAGTTATCTTTTTGTATACTTGTTTAAAATATAAAACAGTATATAACTTATTCGTTAAAAATTCTTCTCCTAACTTCTTACTACTTAATTCTAACTTCTTATGTCTAACTTCGAACTTCTCTCTTCCAGGTTATAAATTTTACTTTCCAAGCCTTATTTACTTCTTACATCTGGCTTACAATTTCTAACTTTAATCTTACAACTTCCATTTGACTGCTTTTTTGTATCAACGAAACTGTTTGTTTGCATATCCCTGGGTTGACACAAAACGAGGCACGATAGTCTTAAAACAAAAGAAACAGCCCTAAAGGCTTTTTGCGCAAGAAGAACTCAGTCATGAAACAACTTAACTTAACTAACTAGATAGCCGAAGTTTCTGATGACCCTCAGGAAGAGAGGAATGATATTTCTTGATTCTTAAGATAACCTTATCAAAAAAAAATTAAAGAAAACAATGTTAGCAATAATGATCAGTAAATAGACCCTTGAGGAACTTCAATATATATGTTATCCGGCTGCAATGCAGCGCTTCAACTCCTTCTGGAGCATAGGGCAGCGCTCTCTAAAAGTACTGGAGAGCTCTAGGTAACGCCACTTCGGTGGCCCTAGGCTCAATGAAAGGAAAATCCCTATGTGCACCTCCTCGCGGTAGAGAGCGGGTAACGCTTACGCACAAGGGGACCGAACAGCTGCCGGAATAAGCAGCCAACCCAGCTTTGCTGGTTAGGGCACGGACTTGTCCTTGGGTTGAAGAAAGTCTCCCTAAAGGCGGAAGAACTGTAGATTGCGGTCAACGGCATGTTAGTCTGGTGGCGGATGAGCCTATTTAAAGTTGGCCAACGGTAGCAGCAAGTAGCGTCTGTACCTATAGTGGGCGTCTGTTTTCCCACAGTGGGCGGCCTTATTTTATGTATGTGTTCGACCATCCAAAGGGCTGGTGGTGCCTGTCGAACTCCTGGCTTGAGCGTGTTATTAACCTTATCCAGGAAAACACTAAGCGGCGGGACGAAAATATATTTTTGCATGAAAGATGACAACGAATGGAAATGATTCCCCAAGGGGTAACCATACTTTGGTGAATCCTCCTACGGCCCCGGCTGTAGTAAACCGCACATCGGATTTGGGGGTGCGGCAAATTTCATGTATAAATGACGATCGGGACGTCACAAATAACGAATCAGCAACAGGATCAGGAGGAACTTCAAGCTTAATAGTTAATAAAAGGTGTTTTTTTTAGAGGTGGAATTTGCTTTTTGGAAAGATAAGCTTCTGGATTTATAACTTAAATATGATTTATGGCATATGACCGCCACGGCTGGCTCCGACGTAGTCTAATCTGGAGGTCAAATTTTCGATGATTTTTTCTAACATTTTTGGACGTATACGCGGCGAATGTTGTCCTCCAAGTGGTCAATCGTTTCGGGCTTATAGGCGTAGGATAGCGACTTCACCAGTTCCCACAGAAAATAGTCAAGCGGCGTTAAATCGCACGATCTTGAAGGCCAATTCACGGGTCCGAGTTAAACTAAGCGGTTACCAAACGTTTCCTTCAAGACATCAAATGTGGCACGAGCTGTGTGACATGTTGTGCCTTTTTGTTGAAACCACAGCTCCTGCACATCATGGTTGTTTAACTTATGAACGAAAAAGTCAGTAATCATGGGTCTATAGCGCTCACCATTGACTGTAATGTTCTGGCAAGCATCGTTTTTACCAATTATTCCACCAACCCATAAATCACACAAAACAGTCAGTTTTTGTGGATGTAACGGTGTCTCAACTCAACATACACTTGAGGATTATCATCACTCCAAATACGGCAGTTTTGTTTATTGACGTAACCATTCAACCAAAAGTGGGCTTCAGCGCTAAACAAAATTCGCTTATGAAAATTGGGATCAACGGCAATCTTGTTTTGGGCCCATTCTGTGGCTTAAATTCTTGCATGAGTTGGATTTTGTAAGCACGCAAATCAAGATCTTTCCGCAAAATCTTCCATAAAGTGGATGGACACATATCCAATTCCTGTGCACGATGGCGGTATTTTGGGTATTGTGATTTGGGTATTCCTCTACGCTACGCTCTCCAGCAGGAATGACTTCTTCTGTACTCTCTGTACAACGCCTACGTCTCTGTGGATCATTTAAAGTAAACGTGGTGCGAAAACCTTCCATAGTTAATCGAATTAACTGCTCTGATGGACGATTATGTTGACCATGATTTTCAAAATAAATTTGCACAATTTCGGTCGGATGGATCTCCACCTTTAAATATATAAAAAAGATGAGGAAACTCCGCCTATATAGGACACATTCGCATGTGTCATGCTCTTGACCCTCCAATACAAGTAGTTGAATAACGCACTTTTTGCACTGCTGTGACACGGAGGGTCTAACCGTCGCGGCGACAATCTTTCCAACGTGGAGACTCCACTCCTGAGATTATGCGAGTAAGGATCATCTTCTACGATCTCTTTCTGGATCATAATCTGAATAGGACCTAGAAAAAACAGTGATGGAGGGTGGTCTGTCCAATAGCTGCTAAGATGGTGTAATTTCTACATATTAACCTCCGTCACTCTAAATTGGCTTCGGTATGCCTCCTTCCCGAACTGAGTGCAAGAAGGTAGATTTCGTCTTGATTTAGGAACTCTGGATAGTTTGATCCAACGTTCAGAGACTGAGGAATCCTGGATACTGCTTGTTCTATGGGTCAGATAAACGTGACCCCAGATTTTGCATATTAGTCAGAACTCTCTCGAGCACCGCCGTAATGTAAGGTGACTTTCACTATTCGTTCGCTATTTATACAAACACTGCTCCAATGAAATAGTCAGTTACATTCTTCCCTTGAAACAATTCAACCGTAATACTTAATCTTCTAGGAATGCCCATCAGTTTAACCTTGAGCCCAATTTTGGAAGTACTCTAAGATATAGAGATTCTTTTCTTAGTCGCACCACACGAATGTGGAACGCTTAGCATGGCTCAGTTTTTTCTCTCTCAAGGCTCTCAAGGCTAGAACTGATCAGGAAAAAACTGTAGGAAATGCTTTAACCGATGTAAATACCCCAAGAAGTCTAGATTGGGATTCATATGAATAATACCTGAGATATTATCGAATGGCCCCTTAATCACATAGACTCGCATTCATATTATATCGGGGCACCTTCAATAATGTTGGCACGCAATCACTGAAGCGCTGAAGAACCTGAATGTTGAGAGCTCACTGGGATTAAAAAGTAGAATCATTAATTCATAGGATCTGCTGGCAGATGTACACCTCAAGGCGGTGTCTTATCTTCTTTTCAAAACGTTCCTTTTAATAAAAGATTAAAAACAAAATGTGTAATATGACTCTTTTTGTTTTAATCAACATTGAGCACTCGACGGTGGAGCGGACATAGATGTTAACAATAGAATAAACAAACTCCAGCAAAATATCGTTACACACCAAATTAAAACTCTTCCAACGTTAAATCTGTGCTGTTATGAGTTTTTAAAACATAGAAATACTCTGCCGTCTGCCAACATCTCGAGCTACCAGATTACAGGCATTCGTTAACTGTTGTTGCGGTACATTCTTAAGATCCGGTGGCGCGAACCGTATCGAAGGTAGGACTGCGGAAAAGGACCGGGTTGAAAAAAAATTATGTAGACATCATGCAACGGAAGTATTGTTGGATAGGCGATACTCTGAGGAAACCTGAAAATAAAATTCGTGCAGAATCCTCAGTGATCTAAAGTAAAGTATAAAGATTTTAGATTTAAGAAAAAGGTGTTTTGCGACAGACTTAACAAACTTGAATATATTAGTAGGATTAATCTCTCTTCCCTGTTGCCTACAGTACTTGCTAACCTAATACCTAACGTTATCATCTCATCCCTGCACCTAATTAGCTAATGTCTACAAATCTTCCAAATAACAGTTACACTCTCATCTGCATAATCCATGATAACGATAACCGCACAAAATAAAGATAAAAAAGCGAAATTACCCTGTCCACCTAAAGATACAATATTCCCCTCACATACAAAAAAAAACCTCTAAGTGAATTCAAGAAGATGCCCTTAAACAAAATTACCTTACAAGTGTTCCATCCTAATTGAAGGAGATGAGCGGTGAAAAATTATCCTTTTTATTTTTTAATTAACTGAAAAGTGTTTTATCATTTTGTCTGTCCTGCTGCTGCTGTTGTTAACTTTGTTGTTATTCACCTCACCCTTGTCTTAATTTTAATACAAAAATATAAAAAAAAAATCCCAAAAAAAAACAAGAAAGCCACTGAAACCTTCGTCAGAAGTTTTGTGTCGACACCCGAACTTGTAATGAAAACCATCCACCGAAACACCTTTCCTGAACGACGACACTTGTGCTTAGTGTAATGAACCCAAGGAGAACTCTAAGGTCCTTCCACATTAAACAGAAGAAAACTAGAGGAAAAAAAGTGGACAACACCGGCATCTATTCCCATTAGTCACGGTCCCTGAAGATGAGCTTCTTTGCATCATCGTCCGGAAGAAATGGAACAAAAAATTAATAAGCAAATTCCTAGATATGGAAAAGTTTTTCTGGAAAAATACTCAAAAAAATTAGTGAAATGACAAAAAATTAAAGGAAAAACTTTTCCTGGATTTTCTTTTTTTTTTTTTATTCATTATAATAAAATTGAAAACTTTTTGTGTTTAAGGTTTTTTTCTTTTTTTTTTATCCTTCGTGAGTGCTTCTGTGTTAGTGCGACTGGCTATTTAGTGGACTCAAGGTGGGGGTTCTGAAGGCGGGGTGACGCACCGTCGAGCCGTGGTTAGCGACACAATGGAACCACTTTGAGAATTTGAATTTCGGATTTGGGATTTTTTTTGCCATTTGAAATAAGGTGAAAGTACTGACAAGAGACCTGATGGACTCGATTGGTTCTTATGATGTTCTGTCAGAAATTGAAAGACGGAAGAAGATGAAAATAACATGGAAAAACTTAGGAAGTGGGAAAAAAACGGAAAAGACTTCGTCTTAGAACTGGAAATTCAAAAAGGATAATAACATTAGGTTTCCCTTGAGTGGCTCGCGGGTGATGTGCTTTTTGGATCCGCTTTTATTTCTTCTCATTGTTTCCTGGATTTCTTTGATTCGGGGGGTGAGTATCCTTTTAGTTATGAAGAATGTACAAATGATATATCGATCACGAACAAAGGAATCATTTGGCCAGTCGATAGCAAAAATCAGTGCTTAAAGGTTTAAAAGTTGTGCTAGAATAAATAAAAAGTTCAAACATACAGAAGTTGGTGGAAACAGATATTTTGCGAGAAGAAGGAGAGCACAGTTTGGGGTAGATTCAGCATAATCAATAATATGCATCAATGACTCTCATAGTTCTTGGCATACCTAATACCTATTGCCCAAAGGTATCAAGTTGGTAAAAAATGTTTAAATTTTAAAGGCCACAGTTTAAAGTGATTGTTTTCCTACCTTAACAAAAGAAGAAGAAGAAGAAGGAGATGAAGATGGATTTAAGTTTCGAAATTCTGCGAGAAAAAAACAAGGCCATACAAAACGTTCCACATTCGTGTGGTGCGATCTAAAATGAACAGTACTTTTGGAAATTGGAAGTTGGCTCTAAAGTATTACAGTGAACTAGAAACCGAATCATCTCGCAGCATTTTTTCCCGAATATTTAGAAAATGGGTTATTATACGGAAGACAGTTTGTGTGGTATACACACCGATGCTGATATTTGAGAGTTGGCCCATTACTTCAAGGCAAATACCGTTAATGAATAGTGGTATACGGGGTTTTTTTACTTTCAGGACAAAAGACAGTATTAAATTCTGCGCGAGTTCTTATTTTTCATTGGACAATGCTGTCAAGATAAAAATGGAGTGAATTTATAAATACGCTGATTTTTCAGTTCCACATCCGAAATGAATCTGAAAATTAATATAAGAAGTTGATAGTAATATCGAAAGCAACATATTTAAATGCATAAGTATTTTTCGAAAGGTCGTGGATAAATATTAGAAAAAATGTCGATAAAAATAAGGAGCCCTGGCGTAAACCAGTATTTATTTTGTAAATTTCAGACTGGAATTTATCCAACACTATTTGTATTATCCAATCGAAAAGGTTATTGCTAATCCAACAAAGAAAATCTTCATCGAAATCACCCATTTTCGATAAAAGACCTTGATGTCCAACTTGATCAAACGCTTTCGAAATATCAAGTGCAATAATCGACTTTTCAGTGAGACATATCATCGGATCTCCGGTTGACCCATTCCAAGAAATGCCATACTACAGGTCATTAAGAAGCATTCGATCTTTCAGATATTTTTTAACGAATTAATGTAAACGTAATTGTTCGGTAGTTAAGAAGTGAAGAAGACTCACCTTTTTTAGGGCCACACTCTGAAAATAGCCGGAGGAATAGAAAATATGGAAAGCTAATACAGTAGTATTAGTACCGCTGAAAGACAACTCTTAAGAACAGTAGCAGGTATACTATCCTAATATTTACTAATACGGGGTATTAAACAATACCAGTTGATAACGTTGCTGATAATTAGGCTTCGAGTGAATCGGCTTTTTCACGGGAGTTAAAAGCAGGAGTATTGTTATAAGCAACCGTTGAAGCTGATGATAGTGAAGAATTTGGAAATTTCTTACAATTAAGATATTACTGCTTTTAGGATATTTCAGTATTTTTGCTGAGTTTATAGTTGTTTGCAAAAACTTTCTTCCTTTAACCTTATAACCCGTTGACAGCTTGAATCAAAGCATGATTTTTCCTTAAGTTTGATACTTGTTGATCTATTCAGAACAAAATTTCATAATAAAACTAACAACTTCGAGTCTTAGCAGGGTGTCATGACATCATAAAGGTAATTGATAGAGTCAAAAGGTAGAAAAGACAATAAATTAATATATTTTGGAAAAACTTAGACCCGCGTCATATTTCGACTCTTCATCTTACAAAGGTACAAACAATTATCTATTTGATGAGTTTAAATAATAATTTGCTGTTCTCTTCTTGTTTTCTTCTACTTTTCCTTAAACTGATTACCGTATCAACCTGAACCTGGTTATAATGGCGGTACACAATGATAGAAATCGCAAATTTAAATGACGATATTTCGCATTCATTATCATTAGTATAGCATACCATACTACTATCAACAAATTTGGAACAGCTTGGACGTAACCATTTCAAGCTTTTTAAAACACCCAATAATCTGAAATCTTTACATTTACGTTTTACTTAGGAAAGGGCTCCAATTAAATCAAATATTTAATGAAGCCAAAGTCACATAACTGATTCTGCGAAGGAATGGATCTGTTAGAATATAAATCCAAATTATATTGAATTCAGTAAATGTTTGTAATATTTTAGGTTATACTAGCTCCTACCCGCGACTACGTTTGCGTGAACTCCATATTTAACAATTTCTTTTATTTAAATAAAAAAAATCAATAAAAAAAACATTTAGATCTCTGCGCAAAAAAACATGCATTTTTACTTGTGATTATGGGTACTACATATGTATATAATGCAGATTAAAAAATTTGAGATGACAATCAAACATGACATTACGATGAAAGAGAAACATATTTGAGTTACTGGCAAAATTTTGTCTGTCTGTCTGTTCGTATGTAGTTTGAACAACAGCCTTAATGACTTGGTCAATCATCTTCAAATTTAGTATGTTGGGATATTTGGACATTCTACAGATTTTTTTAGCTAAAATATTAACGGTACCTGTCATATTATTGGTTAAGTAAAAGCTTATTTTTCTCAAAAATGGCTCGAAGAATTTTTATGAAAAAAAAATCAGTATACTTTTGTAGGTGCGGTTTATGTTTTGATGAAAAAAAATAAGATGGTGATCTAAAAACGGTACCCCCCATAGGACCGTTTTTTTTCTTGGACTTTCTCGAGAACTGGTCAACCAATTACAACCAAAATTAATATTCAGGAAGATGTAGGCAGCTTTAGTAATTTGTATTTTTAATAATTAAAAATTTTTTTTTTTGAAAAATCGATATTTTAAAAACGCGATAGTGAATTTATTTAAAATTAAATTTGTCAATGTTGGTCATTTTTGTGCTTAAGTTTGCATTCTTAAAATATTTTTTTTTGATTTTTGAAAAAGTTGTTAAATAAAAACCGTTTTTTTTTTAAACCCGTTCCTACGATTTTGAAAAAAATTCATACATTTTTACATTTTTTCAAAGAAATAAAATGTCGTTTAAAATTTTCCGCTGAAAACTCTTTTACGTACTTTTTCAAACAATCAAAACTTAGAAAAATCGAATAAAAACTTTGAATCCCTTAACATTATTCTAATTTTATTCGTTGCTGTGACCGCACATAAGAGCAAGTACGTGCGATCCAGTCGTGCAATCGTAATAAATGGAGTCTGTGTAGTAGTATCGTGATTCCTGTGGAGATCCTCCGCCTACCAAACTTCACAAATCCATGCAGTCGTTGAGTCATGGAAGCTAACAAACAAAACTTCAGCCATACTTTATTTCAGATATAAGCCACAAGAGCCGTGCATTTTTCCATTTTTTAACCTAGCACTTCATCCATTTAATTATCGAATTTCATCTAAAACCGTTCAGCCGTTGAGACGTGATTGAAACAAATATCCAAACTTGCAGAATTCCGAACATTTACATTTTATAATACAAATAGAATTACGAAACTTTCAAGTTAAAGTATACCGTTAAAAAAATATCTTCTCTTGCTTTTTATGTCGATTCCAAGTAGCTTTCCTAGTTTCATAAAAATCGGCATAAAAACAATCAATTTTATTGTTTAGTCTCATTTTATTACTTCAATTCGCCTGACCTGTCTATTATAAAAATGCTTGGGTTTTTAAAGGAAAACTTCAGGCATCTTCCGCTGACCTTTGTCTAGTAAGAAATAACCTTAGCCCAAAACTCATAAGGAACCGTGGATAACAACAACTGTTTCACACCTTACTTACTAAAATGAGACAAACTTTTATTGCTTTACAAAACTAGCTGACCCACCCGGCGTCGCTCGTGTTTACCAACAATACATTTTCTGAATGGCGATCAAAGCGCCACATATTGGGTCCCGTGCCGCTTACCCGCATATGATCGTCAATGCTGTAGTTGTCTGCATACAAGCGGGAATAAAGAGAAACTAAAATGAAGTGTGTGTATACATAACACATTATTTATACTACTAAAGCATTCATGACCATGTGAGTGATTTTTGGTCATAACTCCGGTTCTAAACACAGGACAGCAAACAGATTTCTTATATGCAATCTCCAAACAACAACAATGTCCCAAGATCTCCAGGCTCCATCCGCTGATCCTCAAATTATTTCTAACTTTTTCGCCTTTCACCTTGGCCAGGCATTCTATCCTAGTAACACAAAGAAGGCTTCAACATCGTTAGCATTTAGGAACCCCGATGGAAGCTTCTCAATATAAACAAAATGGTGGCTATAATTGGGATACAACATTAATCCACAAAGTTAACGAACTTGATCGATGACGAGGAAAATCATGAGTCTCAAGAAAAGGGACTCGATATTCAGATCTTCAGAATCAAATCTTCTTGACATTCGAAGAAGAAATTTCGTATAGAGCTTAGTAGCAAAAAACTTCAAACACTTACCTACACTCTTTAGGCAAATGACGATGAATCGAAAACGTTTCAAGTGACAGATGGATTGAAATTTTTGGGCCTAGACAGTCTAGTAGCATTTTCCAGGCCGAAGTAAATGCCATAGGTTAACGTAGTGCACCACTGCACATTCTTGGTCTGGAAAACAGTGCCACTGGCAGTTTCTGCAATGCTCACGAAAAGATGCCTGACCATATTCTAAGTACACACCTGTGCATCAAA
The DNA here is from genome assembly GCA_963971375.1 of Platycheirus rosarum. Lineage (NCBI taxonomy): Eukaryota > Metazoa > Arthropoda > Insecta > Diptera > Syrphidae > Platycheirus > Platycheirus rosarum. The sequence continues at coordinate 128,556,652 of OZ020509.1, read as the reverse complement.
GATATAGAAATTTACCAGTTAGTATAAGACTCAGACGAATGTGGCGATGATCTCTTTGATAATCTCTATGTAGAAAAATCATTACACATTACTTTTTTAAGGCCTCTGCAGGAATACTCGCCCCTTAGAATCATCTCCATTTTCAACCTATCAAAGTCAATAGAAGATTTATAAGATTGGCAAGGTCTTAAAGAAAAATCGGCATGATTTCTATACTCAAACCTTTGGGAGCCAAATGATGCATTTATCAGATTTTCCATTACATTTTATTTTTATGAAACAGTCACTTCAATTCAAAAGTGAATGTATTGAATGTATCATTGCTACTTTGCATTTCTTCTGCGTTTTACCTGATGAAGAAAAACTTTTCACATGAAAAAAGATTGAGAAAAAAACTTTCTCCAAACAAGAAAAAGTTCAAGAAGTCCTTGCCTTAGATGTGAAAAGCTATAAAAACGTTAAGCACAATTCAGGCCAATTCCACCTCAAATCTGTACTAAAAAATCCTAACAATATTCAAAAGAACCGTAACAATGGACACAAAAAAAAAATTCCCACTGTTAAAAATATTCATATATGCAAAAGTTTCACTGTACCACTTGAAGGTTTTTTTTCAGCCATCCCATCGTCCTGCCATCGTATGTCCTGTGCCGTGTACGGTGTTCAAGGATATCTTGAATTGTTATTGCATACCATGTTATGGTAGTATACCGTTTCATTATTAAAAAGCGTCCGTGCATTCATGTATGAATGCAAACAAACAGCAAACAAAGAAAATAGCAACAACAAACAACGGACAGATAAAAGGAAGAACTGAACTTAGAGGCTATCCTGTCAGATGGAGATCCTTCCTTTCGGGAAGCTTATCAATTTTTTTTTCTGTTTTGCTACTGAGCGATAATAATTCATATGTCCGAGGGAAGTGGACGAAAGCATGGTTTTTATTGTGGCCACTCTAAAGGTGCTTGGCTTATGGACACTGTTGATGGCTTTTTGGTTTTTGTGCTCAGCCAAAAGTCCTGGAAAAGATTTGCGAAAGGTGAATGGAACACTAAAACAAACAATGGCCATGATACTCGTCCGGGAGACACACACATGAAAAGGTGATGGAGACGCTTAAAATCGGTATGAATGCTATAATTGCCGGTTTGGAGATACTACTTCAAAGACTTCATATCCGTTATCCGTAGTTCAGCTGTCAGCTATGAATTTTTTGAATTATTTAACTGTATCTTGCTCCGTGTGCTTTTGTGAATCTAAAAGTTTTGCCTTTAAAATTTGTTCAGATGTCTCTTCGGCAGGATGTTGTTGATTTTTCTGTTTTAATTTTAAATAATGCATGAGATTCAAGGACCTCTGTGTCGCGTCGTCGTCCAACGTTTGAATATCTTGATTCTAACAGCATGCAAAGTCAAATTACCACAATTGCATTGGTAAGGTAAAAGTTCCGCTTTTGTCCAATACAATTGAATCCACTTTCGCGGTAGAATTCACTTGACAAAGTTTGGAGACAACGTTTTTTCTTGAGAACAAGTTCTTCTGTTTGGATTTAGAGGGGGTGGAGGACTATCAGGGATTGCAAATGAACACAATGGCATATAGTTGACCTTCTCATCCCTGTTGGAAGAGTATTTTAAGTGGTTTGTTGGAGAAGTTACCTTTTTAATGATTTGCATAATGTAAATTAAACATTTGTCGTTGGCTTGTTTGCTATGTCTTGTGATTCTTGGGGGAGGAAAAAATCTAGACAATGGATTGTGGTGCTTCAGTGGATCCTAAGGATTTATTGATTTAAAGAATTTAAGGAAGAGATCGATGATAAATGTTGTATTGAAGTAAAGCAAAGCTTTAATGTCCTCCTTAATGAATTTTGATTGGTAATTTTTAGAAGTGTTGTGGTGTGCGGAAAGCGACATGGAGCTCACCTGAAATTAAGTTTATTTTTGCGGTTCAAGAACTAATGAAAGGAATTTAAATAAAAAAAATAAAACTAATTTATTTCCAATTTTAAGAAAAATTTATCTTGTATGAAATAAATTCACTGTGGAGTATACTTAACTTTTTTTTAATAAAACATATTTTTACAGAAATTTTCGCCAATAGTATATTTTGTATAGATTTTTTTGTGAACGATCCCTATACACTCACACATGTTTAGGTAACTATGGTCCAAATAGCTTTGGGCTTCAATAATTACTTCCCTTAAATGTTTGAGTCTCTATTTCGTACAAGCATTAAAGATATTAGGAAGTGTGAAAAATAGGTTGCAGATGCACATCTGCAGAATGGAAGAAAAACCAGAGCCAGGTAAAGTGTTCCACATTCATGTGGTACGACTGAAGAAAAATCTCTGATTTTCAGTAGTACGTCAGAAGCTTATCTGGAGTCAAGGGAACACTGATGACTGATGGGCATTCCTAGCACTACGAGGACAGAAAGCAAGTTGGCTATTTACTGGAGCATTGTTAGTAAAAATAGCCAATCAAATGAAGGAGAGATATAAGTGTATTCCTAATTTCTATGTCATCTGTTATCATTTTTAAGCTCTTTTTTGATTCGATAAAAAAAACTCAAATGCCTTGCGAAAAAGAAGAACATCTTCCCAAACATGAGAGCTATAATCAATTTTTAGACAAGTTCATCCAATTTTAGAGAAAACTTAACATCTCAAAGCTTCTTTGGCAACGATAAATATCTGGCCGCATTCCAAATCAGGTGATTTGTGATGCACATATCCGGAACTGATAGTTGGTCCGTTTCTTTATTGCAACTGTTACTCACGGATATTCGAATTGGAGAATGTTTCGCTTAAGTCACATAAAAAGTATTGAGTTATTGAAGCATTGAGCTCCACAATATTTTTGAAATTAATGACGTTGCTGTTCCACATCTGGATGAGCAGAGCTGTGAATCAGTAATAATATGAGATCTTCTAAGTACTGCTATCATCTAAGATATTTAATGAAAGAAAAGTGGGAAAATATTAAAAAGAGTGTCATAGACAAAAAGGAGCTCTGAGGCAAGCGTCCAACATTATTTCTTAAACTGATCAGTCCGACAGTTGATTGCTGTTACAAAGAAGAATTGATTACTTGAAACCAATATTCCCCGAATTTTTTATAAGAGATCTTGATTATAATTTCTTTAAACTTTTTCAAAGTAAGTCCTTACTTTTCACAAAACGATTTGAAAATTTATTTCCTTTTTGGTAACATATAGAAACATATACACCGTCTGATCACCAGTGTGAACCTATAAGTATAAGCCCAGTAAATAAACGCCTTCGTTATTCGAGATATATCCTAATAAGTTAATAGTAAATCAACGTTGTTATTACCTTGGAATGAAATAAAGTATTTGAAATTGGTCGATAGATTGGATGTAAAGAAGATTAGGAAAAAGGCCAAGGGAATAACATAGACAGGAAAGCTTAAGCAGTAAGAGGTAAATATCTACTTTTGGGAAGTCAATCAGAGGATTAATGGATATTTTTTCACACATGTTAGATATTTAATGTTATGCGAACTTTGGATTTTTCTCCCTATTCAAAATTATTTCTCGTTTCAGAATATGATATCAAGTTAAGGAGTCAGTTATAGCTATAATTGAAACTCATGATTGGAATTTAAATTTTTTTATTCTAAGGCGCTTAAGAACTCAAATCAGTGATTATGTTGATATTAATTCATTGATCATTGAAATATTAAAAGTCATATTATGTATCCCATTGTGCTAGAACGAATATTTTGTTTGGTTCAGATAATAATTTAGGGCATAAGCTTTGCTTTTGCATCAGCATAATTACTGATTTGAGATTTTGACCGCCTAACAATTAAAAAATTAAACGTTCAACGATGAGTTTCAACGAAAACTATAGCTGGCTCCTAAGAACATGATTATAAAGTGTAAGATCTTTATTTCATTTAATTTTTTTTTTGTAATTTAAAATTTATTTAAAATATTTTGTTTTGTTTTCTATTCCAGGTCATTAATGTATTTATGCTGGCCCAAAAACCTTTTTTCCAAAAATACCATTATCATTCCCATTTTAAAATAAAATAAGGAAAAGCTTATTTTTTCGAAAACGGCTCCAATGATTTTAATGAAATCTTTTGAGTTTTTTGTCGTACATTTTTTTCTCATGCTGATAATGCTGATAAGAAAAGTGAAGCATGCTGTGATACTGTGTTTCTTTCAACCAAAATCGATCGCAAGCACCACGGGAACATGAAAAAGAACAGGCGCATATTCCTAAAATAATTCCACTCAAATTCAAAAAGTACAAGAAGAGAAATAAGAAAAAAAAAAATACAGAATAGGCGGAGTTTTATTAAAGTAGATGTAGATATTGGTGTTTGTGTGTGTGATTTAACGAGAGGGTTTGTGAGTGGAAGTTATCGGGCTGAATGTTGGTGTTGCTGCCATCATTAGTGGAACAATATTTCATCAAAATCGATCAAACGGTTAAGGGAAGTAAAGAAATATGAAAAATGGCACATTGAAATCAGCTGGGTAAATATTTATACTATTCTTCTCTTCTTTTTCTTATTAATATTGATGAAAAAAATTCTAAAAAAAAGAGGCGTGTAAAAAGTAAAATAGGTAAGAGGGGGTTGCCAACCCCTTTTCCATGGGTCACTATACAATTTGGAGTAGGTGCGAGGTCGGGGAATATGCAACTACTCCGAATGCAAATATGACCCCAAGCGGGATCCAAAATGCCACCAATACTTAATTCAACTCGTTATTACTTATAGTACGGGAGCCAGCGACAGATTTCCATGACCAAGTTCCTCTCAGACGATCAGGCTAAATGAAAATGATAATGGATATCTGAAAATTTTTTCTGCATGTTCAAGCGTGCAGCTGACTCATAATCCACCTTGTAACCGCCAGCTGACTTTCTTCAAAACAATGGATAAGCTATAGTTTGAAAAATTTTTCGTCGGGAGAAAATGACTAGACTTTCATCTGGACTGGTCATCCCACCAACGAAACCGCAGCTGACGTTCGCGAGGCTGTATAATACTATTCCCTTATGCGTTTCACCAATTATCGCTTGAGAGGAAATAATTGAGAAAGTTCTGGCTCCCGGACCATTATTAGTATAGTAAAAAGAGAATTTCATGAGATTTCTTTTGCTATGCCTATTAATCAGATATACACGGACACTGGGGATTTGGAATTTTTTTCGGTATTTTAGCAAAAAAGATTGTTTGGTTGAAGATTTTGTCCATGTATATTATGTCTGTGGGGATAATATCCATTTGAGTTCCAATTTTTTGGGGATTTTGTAAAATGTGAATTTCGTACGACACCCAAAATAATAGACCATACCTACCAAATACTCCTTAACATGTTCATTAAAATCGTTTGAACTGTTTTCGAATAAAATACGAGTTTCCTTAACGGTTACAAGGCGGGTATCGTTATTTTAAGTCATATAAAAAATTAAATTTCAAAAAACCCTCTGAGGAATGAGAAAAGAACCACACATACGAACTTTGAAGTGATCACTTTACTTTAACTGTTTAGGTTGCTGAGAGCTATGAATGTAGACGGACAGACAGGCAGAATAAATTTTTCCACTTTGCTATGTTTGGCTATTATCTCGATTTTTTTATGCGCAAATATGCTTAGACATAGGTATAAGAAATATTATCACAAAAACAGTTTTTAAGATAAATCCCAAAGATCCGATATTTTTGGTTCTTAGATTTTCTTATTAATGGCTCAATGAATTAGAACATCTCAGAGTCTTGAATCTTAATGCGCGGGAAATGTAATTATTATTGACTTTTTATAATAACTATAGCTTAATAGTGTCTTTGCGTTTATTGTTAAAAAAATTTATTTATTTGTTATATTTTTTCAAAAAATTACAACAATTATTTAGATTTAATAGAAGTTTATTATAATTAAATACAATTAAATGATAGGTAAATGTCATTATTGAAGTAATAATATAGATACATTGAATATAAAATATTTTAAATAAAAATGTCATGAAGAATCTTTTGACCATTAATCTAGCTACTATTTTGTATATAAAACAGTTTTTGCTTATATAACTATTGAAAATGGTTAAAGTTTTTATGAAAAGAATTATTGGTCTTTGAATTCTTTTCCAAAAAAAAAATACTAAGTATGGTTTTTTTGATTTACCATAGTAATGAGTATTTGATACTTTTCATTAACCACTGCCGAGAATGAGTCACTTATCAATAATAATTATAATCATAATAATTATAATTAGTCACAAATTACAATTAAAAAATCTAAACATTGCTGATTTTAAGAAACGCTTCTTACTGACATTAAAAAAGTTAACATTTTGAATTGTTTATTTGTACAAATTAATTGCTTAAGATTGACCTTTAGAGTATTTGCTATAACTTTATTTTAAATAAATTTAATGCACACTTTACTGGACTATTAAAAGCAGTTGAATAACTTATTAAGCCAAAAAACAAAGAACTCAACATGATTGATTATAAAACATAGTAAATACCTAAATTTCTCTATTATTTGCTGTTTTCAAGATTAATAGCAAACGACATGAAGATATAGTATCTAAGAATATACTTCTAAAATAAACATAAAAGCCAACGTTTCATGTAACTATGTAATTTCATTTCATTTTAATATGCCATCTTCCATAGGTACCTAACTATACTGCTACTACCTATGTTACTTGCCTTACATAGAAAACGAGAAAAAAAAAACAAAAAAAAAACAAGAACAACATTATCCTAGGACATGGCAAGTTGCGAGTATATAATTATAAATTTCATCTCCGAAACAACCACGTGTTAACAAAAAGCTTCATAGCTCATAATCTCCGAGTCTCCCACTTCTCCTTTTCGGAAATTCAATTCGTTACTCACAATCACAATGACCACGGCTCACGAGCAACTCTCCTTGTATAAGAGAAATATTCGAACTGAATTTTTGAAACGAAAATATGTTCGAATGTTTTTGAGCTTTTCTCTGAAAGCGAATTGGGGAAGCTTACGAAAAAACTTCTTATAAACAATTTAAAAAGTATAATAATATTTTCAATTTTGTCTTAAACATAATTAATAATTGAATTTTTTATATATTTGTTTGATTTAATAAAGTTTAAATTTTTGTATTAATCTTTTTCTTAAAAATTTGTTGAGTGTAATTTTATTTTTTTATATAACTGTTCACTTAAAAGAACAAAAAAAAAGTAAAAAATAAAAATAATGAAAAATATTTTTAATTTTTAATTTTATTTACCTCATAACAGGTATTTCCTATGAAGGAACCAATTTTATGAAAAATCTCCATTAAAATCATAGCACCATTCTAAATCCTAGGAATTCTCTGGTAAAGAACTCAAAATGCCGTCGGAAAAACGCAGTTATTTTTTAAGAAATCTTGGGAGCAGACAAAAACAACAACAACCCCAAAGCATCAACTCCTGAAAGAGCTTCATCATGAAATAGACGCACATTACATTACAGGTGTTTAGAGCGCATGCTAACTCCAGACCAGCCCCTCCAATTCATCACATTGTCGTGTACATAAAACCTCGCAAGGATATAAGGACGAAAAATAAAGAATCCAAAAAGGCATTCAACCAATCTACCTGCCGAAGAAAACCCCCTGCCCCATAGTCAGAGCCGACAACCCACCTTGAGGAATCCTTGGAATAGGTAGAAGGTATGGTTGGAAAAGGAGGGGTAGCTTATTGTGTGGCAGGTTAGCTTAGGTATACCTCTTGCTACACACGGAGAGCTTTTAAAGTTTATTGCGCTTTAATTGTATTGCTAGGTAGAGAGATAAATGACTGAATGAACGGAACAGTTATGTGTGTTGGCCCAGAGAATTGTTGTTGGTTCAAGCACAGCTGCTGCTGGTGCTGGTGTATAGTGCAGAAGGATTCTTTATTCTACAAATCAACAAGGATTCTCTCCCTCTCTCTTGCTCTTTGGCAAAGGATAATGCTTGCTACGTTGCTTGTGCGACGACGTGCGCGTACTTTTCGTGTTCACTTTCTTCAACCTGTAAGCTCCACCACCACCCCCCGGCGCCCTGGTGTACCTTTTGCATGGCAAAAGAAAGGTGGGCGACTACCGTAGACTCCACCTATTCAGGTGCTGGCCTAGGTACCTTCTCATACACGCTCAATGTAGGTTTTGTGTGAGTGATTTATTTCAGCCAATGGTTGATTATTTACCAACCGCAAACAAGGTGTGACACTTTTATTTAAAGCCCTACCTATACGACCAGAGAGGTACCGAACACGGGGCACCTATGTGTCATGTACTCTAGACTCCTTGTGCTATGTACTTTTTCATGGTACATGGCACATAAAAACTTTCTTAATAATCCTAGGAAGAAACGAAAAAAAAAATAAAAAAAAAAATAGATGAGAGGCAAAAGTTCAGTACCCTATTGGGGATGTTTATTTATGTGTGTGCTTTTTTTGTACTTGTGTATAGGTAGGTGCTACTATAGCTCCTCCAGGGATCTGGAGCGGGAATGGAAAGCGCGAAGGGATTTGTGTGCGATGGGGCCAGTGGGAAAGGCTTTTTTTATATTTTATGGATATTGAATGAATACAGCCACTGGGTACTCTGGGATGCTGGAGTCTTGAGTGTTGTGTAGGGGGTGGCCCTACAAAATGGCACTCCGTTGTGTTCTTAGAAAACAACGGATCGATATTGTTTAAGAAGAAATTTAATACGACCTTGCAGCGATATTATTATGTATGTTGAAATCGATATATACCAGAGCTAGAACTGGGGTGTGAAATGTGGGCCTGGACATTTAGATTTTTTTTCCTTCTCAACAGGTCCTGAAGTACATTTGCGTCAGATCAGCACATCTGGGAGTTGACCTTTATGTTCGATTTGTTTATAGTTCAAGTATTTTTGTCTGAATTGTTTTAATGGTGTATGTTTTGAGGAATCAAATACTTGCTTAATATTTTTGTTTAAAAATATTTAAGTTTTTCAATAATAACATGTGTTTTACTGTCTAAATCCTTGTAAGGAAGCATGGAAGCATAAGATTTAATATGCTGTTAAATTGAACTATTTCTTCGAAGTATACCTTACAATATAAATAGTTTACAAAAAGGAATAAACGATTAAGTAAATATATTCACAATATTGATCTTATACGTTTATCTTTTCTGTTTAGCAAATCCTTAAAAAAATGTAAATAATAAACAATATTTCTAACCAGGTAAACAGAAGTTCAAAAATGATCATTACATTGTCAAAAGGATATCTAACATAATTCAATTTGCAACTTAAATCATTTTATAAGCGATTAAAGTTTGGTGAATTTATTTCATCACTTTCCGTCGGGAATGTTTTTTATTCCACTTTTAACCTCTGCCTACCTATACCTACAAGAAATTAAATGGCTTACTTCTGATATTAATTTCAACATTGGAATTTCTGCTAGCTTCCGCTTCCATCTATTTTTTATTTATTTATTTCATAAAGAATTTTGAGAGGTTGTTGTGAGTACTTAGTTTAGAGTATTTTCCAAAAAGCCAGTTAAACTTTTTGTTCGCGATTATATTTTTAATATCAGAAAAAAAATGAAATATCAATTTGTTTAGCTTTAGCTTTTTTTTACATTATAATAACAATTTTTAATATCAAAACTACTATTTCCATTATTCATATCATTTCTACAGCAAGATTTAGGTTTTTTTATTTTTTATTTGATACAAAATATATAATTACTAGATTTTAAATTTTTTTAAATATTAAAACAACATTATTTTATAATCAGTTTGATCCAGAAAAATGTAAATATTATAGTTTTGATTTTGAATTATGAAAATAATATTAATATATCAATGTCATTTCGATAACAAAATTTATTAAATTTTTATTTCAAAACATGTTGTTTTGATATTATAGATATCAATTTTGATACTTTTATGTGACAGGATATGAAGTCAACACTTGTTGGTTTGGACTAGCTTAGAGCAATCCGACACGTTTTTGTCCAGCTCGTTATTTTACTAAGCTTTTTATGCATGGCTCTTCGGTTGATAATTTTATTGAGTTGTGATGAGCAAGCCGATCATGACAACTTCTTCTTTGGGCCTATTTCGACTACAAAATACAAACAGGTCTGGGCAGAAAAGACTGTCTGGTTGAACATCAGCTTTTTTTCATTAAATTCGGAAAATTCCGTTCCTTTTTGAGTTTGGATAGGCCTACTTTTTAAATTCAATTCTAGAATGTAACATTTCTGCTTCGGAAAATCGGTTTTAATATAAATCTTAAACTAGCAAAATCAGCAAGACCCTATCAATAACATGGGAAGCATCATCTATTACCAAATTCGTACTCTGGAATAATAATTGGAAGTTATTGGAAATAATGGCAATAGCAACCGTTCCACTGGGATCTGATGGCATATCTCAGTGAAACAAATCTTTACATCGCTTTGGTGAAAGTAAGATTATTGCTCTGGATATCTCCAAGACATTTGATAGAGTCTGGCATTAAGCTCTCTTATCGAAAATGCGTGCTTTTGGGATCGATGATACTCTTGTTCGTTGGATTAGAAGCTATCTTCTGCGCCGTTCAATACAAGTTGTATTGGATGGATTCAAGTCTGAATCCCACAAAATAAATGCTGGTATGCCCCAGGGCTCCGTGCCCCGACTCTTTTCTTGATTTTTATAAACGATCTTCTGTCTGTTACTTCTAATCCACTTAACTGTTTTGCTGACGACTCTACCCTCAGCTTTTCATATTCGTTTGATAATTCACGTCCTTCGCCTTCGGACGTACAATTGCAACGGTACCATATGTCAAGCTCATTAAACTCCGATTTATACAGCATTGTCAAATGGGGTAATAGGAATCGTGTGGAGTTTAATGCTAAGAAAACTCAATGCTGTCTTCTGTCGTTAAACCTAAACATACCCCCAATGCCATTGTCCATGAATGGCACTTACATCGAAGAAACCGAAAAGCTCTCAGTCAGTACTCTGTATGTGTGTCAACGACGACCTCCGTTGGAACGACCATATATTTGAAATCGCTAAGAAAGCTGCTAGGTGCTTAGGTTTTCTGTATCGGTGTAGGAAGTATTTTTTCCCCATCTGATCTGGCTACAATCTATAAAGCGTTTATGCGCCCTAAATTCAAGTATAACTCCTACCTCTGGGCAGGTGCTTTGCAAACATCGCTCCGCCTGATAGAATACAATATCGAGCGTAAGGATTGATAGGCAATAGAACTGCCACTGAAACAATTGCCCCTCTGGAACAACGACGCACTGTTTCATGTCTTTCCTTATTTTATCGTTTCTTTTATAAAAAATGTTCACTTGAGGTAGCCAGCTGCATTCCTCCCCTTAAAAGTTTCGTCCGTAATACTCGTCTCGAAAGGAATGCCCATCAATTCACCCTTGAGCTCAATTTCGGACGTACAGTGAAATATAAATATTCTTTTTTAACCGAACGACACGAATTTGGAATAGTTTACCCGGCGGGATTTTCCCTTTGCCATTTTGATCTGCAAGCATTCAAAATCAATGTTAATCGACACCTCCTATCTTCCAAATACCCGCGCAGTATTTTTTATATTAAAAGGGAAACAAATAGTCTCTTGTGCGCGCGTTAATTATATATATAAAAAAAAAATTAAATAATTCTTCATTAACTTTTTGATTTTTTTGACGCATTAAGAGTTTTGCAACATTTTTGGCTTTATGCAATCTCTTCAAGTAGATAAAATCATAACGCTTCTTATTAATCGATAGTTGGAAATTTTGTGCAACGCACTTGCTAAATCAAAGCTAAAGTGCTTTTAAGGTGTTTTTTATTATGTAAAAATGAAATCATAGTTGGAGTAAACTCTAAACATGGTATTTGAAAATTTAAAGCAGTTAATTCAGCTTTATATATTATCAATATCAAAGATACACAAATTCCTTATCAAAACAATGAAGTTGCAATAATATTTAAACGAAATGAATTTGCAAGCGGGACATTATGTAGTTATATTTCAAAAATGTGTTAGTTAGTTTTAGTTGATAAATTAAAGCTTGTATTAAGCTAAATAAATAAAGTTCTGAAGTTGTTCTTTTATTCTTTCTTGTTGATTCTCAGAATATCGTGTACATTCATTATGAGTTTTTTCCTTTGGTATTGAGTATACTCATTGTACTCAATATTTTGTAATTATAGGTACTATAACACAAGTTATGTATTCGTGTAAAAAAAATTGAGATAACAATCAAATATGACATTACGATTATAGAGAAACATATTTGAGTTACTGGCAAAATTCTGTCCGTCGGTCTGTCTGTCTGTATTTGGACTGCCTAAACAATTAGGCCAATCGTCTTAAAATTTAGAACTTAAGGTTATTTTGACATTTTACAGAATTGTTTTTTCACTTTTTTTTTAGCTCAGAAATTAATGGTACCTGTCATATAACCGTTACGTAAAAGCTTATTTTTGTCGAAAACCGCTCTAAGAATTTTTATGAAAAAATCAGTGTACTTCTGTAGGTAAGCATTATATTTTGGTGGAAAAACAAATTTAATATGGTGGGCTAAATACGGTACCTCCCATAGGACCGGTTTTTGTTTTCTTCGACTTTCTCGAAAACTGGTGATCCGATTACTTTCAAAATTGATATTCAAGAAGATTTAGGTAGCCCTAGTAATTTCGCATTATTTTTTTTTCGATTTTTTTTTGTATTTTGAATAATACATTTTTTTTTTGAAAAATCAATATTTTGAAAACGGGTAAGTGATTTTTTTTAAATGTATAACACTGTTTTTTTTTTAAGTTTTTACGATTTTGAAAAAAAAATCACAATTTTTAACATTTCTTAATGAAATAAAACGGCGTTTAAATTATTTCACTCAATACAATTTAACTTACTTTAATCGAACAATCAAAAGTCACAAAAATTAATTTTCTTAAATTTTGTTCTACAATGTGACTGCACATATGAGCGAGCACGTGCGATCCAGTCGTGCAATTTATTTTACTTCACCTTAAGGGGTTTAAGCCTGATGGGAAAACTGTTAATATGAAAAGTTCTATAATACTTCCACACATGTTTTCAAGATTTTCATAATAAATTAAGTTCTTTTGTGGCTGTTAAAACTTGTCACCATTAACCTCAACAATGCCCTAAAGCTCTGAATCGATTCTTAAAACCTTTCTAGTCTTTATTGATTTTTTGTGCAAGTTGAAAAAAATGGAAATCTTGCTAACTTATGCAGTCCTGCCTTAAAGCAAACATAAACCAAAGATGAAGCAAGAATATATTTATTGCCAAAAATTTTCTGGACAACTGTCCCATCATAATATCGATTTCCTTGCCCAATGCTCACCGTAGACCATTTACATTTTTATAGCAGTGTTCAATATGTTCCGAAGTTCTCGTTCGTCTGTAATCCAATACTTCGATCTCTGAATGATGACCGCTTTCTTTAAACGCCTCGATAGACTTGTGCCATAAATATATTTCTCTCCTGCATTTCTATATGAATAGTTATAATTTACGACTGTCCATAAAGTTTGGTCTGCCCGAGGACGCAACAAAAAAAAAAAAAACAACCCAATCCCTGTTTTGGTATATTTTTTTATAGTTTCCAATTTTTTTTTCTGCCGTTGGAACCTTATTTATATTTTTCTCGGATACCGCACCTCAAAGCTGTGGCTATTGAATGGAATGCGTAAAATATGGCTTGTCCCCTGAAGGATGCCAGGCAACCAAGATGGGTCGCATTGATAAGGGATGGCCTTTTTTTTTTCATTTCCATATTTCCAGTTTATGTTTTCACCTTTTTATGAGAATTTGTCGGTCGGCGCCACATAGTGGCTGTTGGCAAGGGGGTGGTTGCCAAGGATGAAGGGAAGATGGATAAAAGGTACGAAATTGCTGTTATTTCAGCAGTTTTTTCTTTCTTGGTTCGTTATTTTTATTATGTCGTCTCCTTATTGCTTATTATAGGGTGAGCTTTGATTTGTGCTTTCCACCCCTTTGGGCAATTTGAAATTTTGACAATTGGCAGTCATCTCTAAATAGAGGATCAAAGTAAATTGCCTTAACTAAGTTGAATTCAACGGAAACGGGCAAAAACACAGGTGTTCTGGAGTAGGTATTCCAGGATACACCACCGGAGAGGGTGGATGGGGTGAAAGTAATTGGCTTGATGGCAAGTCCTTAATTTAATCAAGACTGCCATTCTGATGAGAATTGTTGATTACTCCCCCGGGGTTGGTTTCCGTCGAAAGGTAAGAGATTTGGTTGAAGAAATGAATAAGAGTTTTCATAATAATTTGTTGTTGTTTGTTTTCGAATGGGGGCTGCGATGGAGGGGTGGTTTTTTGTTTAGGTGATTATTTGGTGGTGATGGGGTTTCTTTTCTTTCTTATGCAAAATGAAAGGAAATTATGTAAGAAATATAAACACTGAGGATAATGTAGTTTCTTGTCTTTGGTTTTATGAAACGAAGTGCTTCGAAGATTTTTTTTGTTAATTTTATAAAGGTAAATCAAACAGCATGGTTAACCCTTGCTTAAAAACTGTTTAATGCACAAATTATAAAAAAAAAAAACTTTTTTCTTTCTGTGATTAGGTTTTTTATGTAGAATCATGTGGGAATTATAGAGTAGACCAGACAATTAATAATTAATGTTTTTAATTAATTTTCATTAATTATGAAACGTTAACAAGCTTAAGAGCCAAATTTTTACTTCTCATTTAAAAATTCTATTTCCTTTTTGGACAATTTCCTCTAAGAATTTTCGTTTTGACACCATAATCCTGGTCCTCAAAATTTGCCGATTAACATTTAATAATGCTACGAAAATAAGATCCCAACTTGGTACATTCACACTGAGTCGCACGTACTTGCTCTTATGTACATATGTCCCTAGTCACATTGGAAGGCAAGATCTTTTACAGAAACAACTAAAATTTACGTAGAAAAATCAAACGGCCTATAAAAAGCGTCAAAACCTCAACACTTATCAGACGTGACGAATAACAGCTGATCATTAAATTTTAAATACTTTTCCTTATTAGTTTTAAAATTATTGAATATTTATAAAAAAAATTCAAGAATTAATTATAAATAGAAAAATAAATATTCAAAATTTTGGTTATTTTTAATTTGGTTATAATAAGACAATAAATTTGACAGAAATCCAAGGAACAGTTACCGAGAAAGTCAACAATTAAAAAAAGCCTTTTGAGGAATGGTAAAAGAATCATACATACCAAATTTAAAAGTAGTAGCTTTAGTTCTTTAGGCTGCAGTTCATTCTACATACTGATGGAGAGACAGACAGACATTTTTTGTCTATGATGGCAATGTCATATTTGATTGTTGTTTCAATTTTTGTATTTTCATGAATCCTAAACTTGCCTCAATGTAGTAGGTACCTGTAAACGTAAGAAAAATTAAAAAAAAGACGCACATAATAGTATATGTAGGTATACGAAGTTCTGAGAATCAACAAGAACGAACAAAAGGACATCAAATGAAATTAAGTTAAACATTTGTGTTTTTACATTTTCCTTGCTTCGAGATGCTGATTCCCGATTTGGGGAATTGAGGTTTCGTAACCATGAATAGACTTAGACCTATTGGCTGTTGGGTAAAATATTTTTTAATGTAATGGTCTGAAACTGAGAGTCAGGCTACATCTAATAAACGGGTATTTTTTTAGGAGATTTTATACCAACGTCCAGGGGATGACTGCAACCAATATTGGCCCCATTCCACTTTGACACATCGCGATCTAAAATGTGTATAGTTGGACTTTGTTCTTGAGGCCGCGGCAACACCAACGCCTGGATAGCCTCCACTAAACTATTTAATGTTTCTTGGTACATGGTTGTATAATTGGCCAGTATTTAAGGGTTTTGTCTATTTTCTTAATTTCAGTTCAGTTCAGTTCATTTATATTTGCAGTACAAAATTTACATTATTTCACATTGAGGTAAATTTTAGAGATTTAGAACAATATTCTTTACAACTATAATACAATTAATTTATAACAATTTTTAAATAAGAATAAACAATTATAAACAACATTTAAGGGAAAACACTACAAAAAAAAACCCTCATAATTTTGAACTGTTCAACGTTCAGTTTCTGAACAGAAAGAGAGAAAAAAAATCGCGTTTCCGTTTATATTTTTTGACGTAATGACGTCTTATAAATCGATGACTGGCTACACGTACAGAACAACATGACTCAAGCCGATAAGACTCATGACTGATGCTAACTGCGATACTGTGGTTCTTTCAACCAAAATCGATCGCAAGCAGCAGGAGAACATGAAAAAGAACACACGCAAATTCCCAAAATAATTCCACTCAAATTCAAAAAGTACAAGAAGAGAAAAAGAAATACAAAATAGGCGGAGTTTTGTTAAAGTAGAAAGTAGATGTGAGTTAACAGGCATCTTTAAGTGTATATATCTATACACACAAATAAAAATTAAGTGTCTGCTGTTAATATCAAAATAACAGCTTTTTACAAGATGCATATTAATGTACATACATATATACAGTACTTATAACAAAAACACAATTTTTAAAATGTTTTTCTCTCTGTTTGTTCTGGTACTCTCGGAAACGGCTGCACCGATTTTGACGGGACTTTCACTCATTGTGATTGCTTATTTTCAAGGAAGTAACATAGGTTGTTTAAATTACCCACTAGTTGGCGCTGGAAAATTATTATTTATGCCCCGATTAAGACGGGACTTTCACAGGCAGATAGCTGATATTGTAAGGTGTAGCTAAAGCTATTTGAATCATCCGTTGGTGCCGCTGAGGTCGTTTCAAAAGCAGTTAGCTTATTTAGTAAGAAGAAAATAAGGCTGTTTTGATTACAAGGTGACGATGGCGTGTTATTTTTTTCGAAAATGTATGGTATACCCGAAGAACGGAGATTGGATAAGCTAGTCATCACTAAAACCTTAGATATTTAAACTAAATCGTCAATGTATCGTATGCAGCCATACAAGTGAAAGAAAGTCTACATCAGAGAGGACCAGCAATACAAATCAGCGTCACTGATACCAAGATTTAAATTTGATAATTTTATCTCTTTACTGCCAGCATGTTTTGTAACGACCGCGTCTTACCAAAGTTGGGTTTTTTACCGAAATGTTTTTCCCAATCAGTGTTTTTTTTTCAATCGGTTCCTTTATTTTATGAGAAACAACAAGGCAGCCGAAACAGTCAATATAATGTACAGTCAAACATAAAAACTAGCTCGGATAATAGCAACTTCTGTCGTTAAATATATAAATTCCTACAAAATGTATTTTTTTTGTTTTTTTTTTTTAACTAAAATGTAATCTTGCTAATTTGGGTTTTGGAAGAGTTTGTAGTTTAACTGCTACCAATTATAGGAGTATGTGAAAAAGGATCCAATTACAACAGAAGATCTACACCTATGAAGCTCTCATTTACGGGAATTTTTGTTGTAAACACTATTCACCAAAAATACGCTTAGTCGCTAAAGATAATTTATTCGGCGAAAATCGGGGTCCTCTTCCAAACGCTCCGAAGCCCTTATTCAGCAAACAAACTGCGATGTCAATGAACATGAACTGTGAGTTCTGTTGGATCTTGTAATTCCCTACACATAACAAACAACAGATTTGACAGATGTCATAAAAACAACTTGGCCGCCACAAGCCGCCAAAATCTACCCCCGCCAATTAAACATTAATACATATAACTATAAGAATAAAATCGAGTATTTTTGTCTCAAATTGCAGAACTCTTAATTTCATTTAAATTTATTATTTGCATTCATATAACACAAACATGATACACTATATACGTTGTGAAGTAAAATTTCATCCCAAATTATGTTGATTGTTTTAAGGGCTGGTTTTAGTAGAAATTTACCCTTCAAGACTTCCCACTAGAAACTTTTTCAAACAAAAAAACAAGCATCACTTTACAAGATGCTACAACTCAAATATCAAAACTAATTCAAATATGTAAACTAATTAATACAAATATTTCCCAAATGCATTCAATTCTATATACATAAAGCCTACACCGCAGCCCCTTCTGTTTAACTTTCGTGTCCATGCATTTTCTTGGGTCTTTAATTAATTGAACACGAAGGGTCATTTTACCTTTGCCTTTAAAATCCTCATCTTCCTGACTATAAAGTTTTCTTATTCTTGACTTCATCCTCAAGCAAGCAGAACAAAAAAAACCGTTAGTCCATTATCCTTGCTGACCAATCCTTTGTTAACAATAAATTACATCAAAAAGTTGAGTGCTGCTGTGTGTACAGGAAGAGCATAACGACCTTACCCACTCCTCTCCACAAACCCCCCTCACGACTCGTACTTCCGATAAGTGAGCTTATAACTATAACTGATGGTCAACTCTCTCACATCTTTGGCTGAAGTATAGCCCTTCTGAAACTACCATCTTATATTACCGGTGCCAACACAGTAGACATTGATAAAATGTCCCTGCAGTCACAAAAATCCCACATCCGTATCCGCAGGAGGGAAACAAAAAATTCATATAAGAGGAGCAAAAGAAATCTTTTACTTAAACACTCTCGGACAACACAGGAAGGAACAACCTGAACCTTTGGTGGCCTTTGGGCAATGGAATACTGACGACGACAACCAGAACAAGGACGACTTTATACGACGCAACGGTAACAAAAGTATGCGGTTTTTCGCCCCTCACCACGGACTGGAAGGGGCTGCTTGGGAAACTGATTGTCTGGCGGTCATCTTATTCAACACACAGTTGCTGGCATAAAAAGCTTTCTATTTTCATTATGAGTACAAGTGCAAACACTAAGGATTGGATATGGACCTAAGTGCTCTGGATTTATACAAGGTAAACAGACATTTCACTCTCTGCTGTGGGATCTCTCTTAGCATCCCACACTAGTGCCAACAACCCCAACCTAAGCCCCATTCCGTCTTCAAACAGTCGGTGTTTGCTTAAGACTACAATTATGAAAGTTTCCTTCTGCTTTGACTGGGCGGCTGAGCAAAAAAAAGGAACAAAGGTGGACAAGTGGTTACAGATGACTCCCAAAGCAATAACCGTACCTTAAGCTCACATCTCACATATATTTTTGGTCTCTGGAAGGGTTGAGAATGTGCTAGAAACTTAATAGATGGTAGATGGTGTTCGGTAGAGGGGATGAAAAGACAATTAATATGTGGAATCCCTGAGGTATGCTCTTGTTCATAATAACTCGACTACGGGCCAGCGATTACGAAAGTTAAAGAAAGCATTTCACATTTATGAAAGTTATGATCAAACCTATATATGAGGTGACTGCGTCCTCAAATCCCAGGAGTTCTAAGGTGGGAGTTGTTATCTAAGGATGAACATTGAATGCATCTGGGCTTTGGGAAATATGGCCCCTTTTATTGTTTTTTTTTGTTCTTCAAAAAAAGAATTAAGGTGATATAAGTAAGCAGCCCTAGGGAAAATCAGGGCTTCTTTGTAGTTAAGCGCCAAATCTGGATTCAAAGAAAACGAGTTTAAAATTTTAATACTGAAAAACAAAATAAAAGAGTAACTTTAGCTTTCTCATCTACTTTTGGCAATGATTGGAACTTAACATTTTGGGTAGAACTAGGATATTATGAGGCTACTGAAAGGGGCACTTTAATTGTCCGAGAGAGTGATACCTAAGGCCTAGGTGGTTAAAGACCCTTATAGTTTTAGCTGTCGAAAGAGAAATCTTGTCAAAAACAACGATTTTGGTTGTCTTTTCTACCATAACTTTACTTGATTTTGACGTATATGAGTGCTAAGCTCATCTTCGCAGATTTCGTCAGTCTATCGAGGAAGTAGATCGTGGCTTTGATAGACACTTTCTGCGCATTTCCCGGAAGTATGATGTTGGAGAATTTGGTGGATAGAATCGTCTGATGGTTCTGACAAGTAAACCTGTGGGTCAATAGATAGTTGTAATTAAATCATAGCCTGAATGCTTATATGATCTTGAGGTTTAGGTCTTCAGCTCCAGCGGTTCAATGAAATTACTGTTAGATATAACTTCGTTCACTTTAGCAAGCTTAGGTGGTGGGAATCGTTGTAATTGAAATCAGTCCCGCAGGAGGCAATTATTGGTTTATAGTGGACACCTGCTTAGCACTTCTGAATTCTTGTGAACTTTGCAGCAAAGTATTCACACATGCATACCCACACTCTAGTAGAATTTGTATACAACATCTTATGACAGCTCCATTATGCCTTTAAATGACAGTGTTTGCTCTAACATTGCCAAAATGGCTATATTAAAGCTATTTTATATTGCCACGAGGTACTTGTTAGCCTACAATAGAATATTTTAAAGAAAAAAGTAAATTTTCAGCACAAAAAAGCCACTTTGAAATTCCTTATAGAAGCCATTTTAAATCTTAATCTACAAGCCTTGTTATAGCTTGCTGGACTCTTTTTTAAAGGTCTTATAGAAGCTTTTTGTATTTTAAAAGTTTGAATTGCGGAGCTTGTGAAAATTTGCTTTATGCAAGCTCTACCCAAACTATTACTTGTCAAATTGAAAAAAATTGGGAGAAATACATCATTAAATTTTCTATGAATATTTTTGAAAGTCCTTATACTATACAAACCTTGTATAGAACTTGCCAAACTAACTCTTAAAGACCCTATATCAGCAATTTTTTTAATTGTCATAGTTTGAAATGTGTGACGTGAAAAAGTTTATTTTATACAAGCTTTATACAAACTATTACCAGCCAATATCAAAAATTTGAACTTTAACAAGCTAAGTTGTTAGTTGGAAGGCCTATCAAACACCTCTTGCATCAATGCCTTGTCAAGACTTTCTACAAAACTTTGCGAACGAAAGTCAAGTCAGCATTTTCGATGCAAGATTATTTGTAACCACAGTACCTACGAAGCTTCCTCTAGGGGGTGTACCGCTCATGCTTGGGCTACTGGCTACTACTAGCTGGTCTATCTTGATCACCCGTGGTACCCGTTTTTCAGCCAGGACGGCATCGTTCGGTCTAAATTTCGTTACCAAATTTGTTGATAACAAAAGTTCCAAATATCCTGCAAAGTTGTATATTGTAATAGCACAGAGATGATAATGACACCGTTTTCAACATGTATTAGGCTGCGCATGCTTTCCAATTTAGATGTTTCTAATATTAGGCGAACCCATGCCATGGGCCAATTTTATCCTCGAACCCATATGAAAGCTCGTGTTCTAACTGAAAAGTGACGATGAAACAAGGTTAACACCTCTACTTGCTTTTTAACAGCCACTTACTTGTGGCGCACTAGAATTCCAGATTTCTTACATCAAGGTTCAAAAATTATTCAGCTACCGTCATGATTCGATGCCTGACCGAAATCCGGCATTCTGTAGTACAATTCTTCGGAGTCTCCGGCAGCATCAATCTCTGATTCTCTGCTAACAACCAAAATGGTTATTATCCTAAGATCTTAAATACCACTCACCGGTATCATCAACCTCAGATTTAGATCACCACGTTTCTATCAAGTCAAACTGGTGACATCTTTCCGTCAAAAAAACTACCAAACGCCATATCTCGGAGTTACCAACGACATCGGTTATCATCATCACCAGCATCGATGGACTACAAAATCCGGTCAATTATCACACAACAATTACCAGTTATTAGACCACTCGGTAACACCTTCTGTTGGAGCTTCCTTCCAAAACCCGGACTAACACAACGCTCTTTTTTAGCAGAAGACGATAGAAATTAATAAATTATCCGTTCAGCGACTTCGTTACCAGGGAAAATTGTGAGGATGAAGATAGTCGTTCCACACTCAGACTTGTAGTTATATTCCTCTTTTTTTTAGAACCCGGTGTTCTTTCCTTCTCTTCTGCTAGTAGAAACCTTGTTAGCTTTGCCAACTTCTATGCCTCCGATTTAAGATGCATAAACTTCCAAGCTATCTTCATAAAATCAGGGATTCCGTTGTAGTGGTCGCATAAAACGCCAAAAACATCATTAAAGCAATATTGCCAATGAATGATGGCGTCAAAGCACTTTATTGGAAGTTTAATGTCTTGGATAGGGCACTGCTTATATAATTTGTCTAATAACTGTCATCAACTTACTCTTGCTGTGGGCTTTGATATGAAGTTTCTTGATACTTAATGATTCCTGCTTAAGTCTCCTCCAAATCAATTGCACATCCAAGTAGGTGTTCTTGCGGTAGCAGTCGTTGCTTAGTATAATTGTTTTTCGCCTTTTATTCCCCCGGTTTTCTTGAAAGGTGGTGCTGTCTGAAATTCGTTGTTTTTCTGTCTCATCCATTCGAGGTTATAGAACTAATCCCAAGCTGACAAGCTAGGTCAGATATATTAAGCTTATGGAAAGAGTTTCGGAAAATTCGCAACCATTTACAAGGTGCTCACTAGGTATTCTGACTAGAACTGCAAAGCCACCGTTGTTTCTTTCTAGACTCCTTCCATTGCTACCCTTACGAACTCTTATTTGCTGCTCCAACAATCATCCAAAAAAGTTGGTTCCAATCCTCCAATTACCCGTTGAGATGCTAGACACTTGATATTAATTAAGAAAACAGGATATTAGGAGTTGAGAGAGTCTTAAAGCTGAGCTCACTTCTATGCTGTTTTGAATAATAATGGTTGAACGAATTTGTACTTTTCAATTTTATGTTAGAAAATACCAACTCTTCTACTAAATTGATATACAAAACGTTTTATTCAAAAGTTATGTTTGACCTATTTCGATCATCCAACGTGGACAAAAAACACCTTAAGTAAGTCATTCAACCTAAAGAAATTCACTGTGCATGTACCTTTATAAGAATTTCATCCAACAACCAACTCATCCAGTCATTTAAAAATTCAGAAATACATCGACTTCCTTATTTGAACGATACCACTTCTGAACCCACTAATTGTAGCATCAGATTTCACGTCACGTTCAAGTGCCAATACTAACCCGCCCGAGAAAAGGTGAGCCAAATGCTCTCGATAATCCCTGCTATATAGTAGTGAAGATAATGTTCCTGGAATTCCAGAGAATTTACCGTAAATTACAATGTAATTGAGTAAAGTGGTTGCAAGCGAACCCGAATCTCACACGACCGAACCGACGCCATGCTTCAGAAGCAATCCACTTGTTCCATCTTATCAGACATGTCGTCAGCTAAAATTCATTTAAGCACACACCACACCAAAGGAGAAGCCTCCACGGAAACGCAAAAATTTGAATATCAAATGAGATCACGTAACGGTGAAGGTAATCGTTAAGTGAGTAAACATAATATCCTCATCTAAGGATTAATGGAGAAATTGATGGGTGATTCCTGATGAAGAAGGCATCAAGGAACTGAAGTGTATAACGTGTTAAGTGGCAGGTATAGTCGGAGGTGTTCATTGTTCAAACACAGACAGGAAGGTGGTAATTCTGTACCTATATATCCATGGATAATTCATTTTTGAAATTTTCTTTTCCAGAGATTACAAACGTTCAACAACTCTTGCAGCTTTCAACTATTTTCCACTGCATCGTTACTGCAAATCCTTTAAAATTTTAAAACTCTTTTCTATTTTTCGAACCTTTCCATCACTGTCAACACGAGTATAGCTGTCAGTTATTTCGGAAAATTTACGGGCATTCCACAACAATTAAAGTATGTATGGTGTTAGAAACAAAAACAAGGCTAAGACCATCATGTTGAATTTTAGGTTTTTCTCAATGCGGCCCCTGAAAAAAGGACATTTTTTTGTACATATAGATCCTATGAGTTGAGTCTAAACGAGACAATGTCCAAATAATAGTAAAAACCTGGATGCAACGCTCAAAAGAAAGACAAATCACATCACAATGCAGGTTTACGTATTTTTACGTATGCAACCCATAAATTCTATGGGCAACAAAGTCGCTAGACATTTTGCTGCAATAAAAGTCCAATTTATTGCATCAGATACAAAATGTTTATGCTATATTCTGGAATAGCTGTGTAGAGGTATAAAAAAAATAGAAGTATCCTGATGCAGCACTTTTTTGTGTGTTTGCTGCTGTTTGGAGGATTTTTGTAACAGCAATAATAAATTACGGTGATTTCCTCAAACGATGACCTTAGAATGAATGCCTTTTGCAACGGTGAAGCTAAAGTGCTTTTAATGGTTGTATAGGCCATGCAACCATGGAGTTACATATAGAATATAGATACATTAACTAGATACGGAGACCACTTAATTTATCAAAATGATTTCCTTAAGATGTAGCTGTTGGTACTGGAACAGATATTTACGTGGATTATGAATTGTGATTTGGAATCATCTGGAAGGTACATAAATATGGATACATTTTGGTTGAGTATCGAATATCTTTGATTGTGTCATTTAAATATATAAATACCGCCGAAATAAACATATTGTAAGTTATATTATGGGCTGAGTGATCATTTGCGTACCTTTGTGTGGGATGGGATATATACAACAAAAAACAGGTTACAGATTCACTAAGAAATACGTACGAGGTACGACGAACAAGCACACCAGCACAAAGTTCCGTTTAGTTTAAACCGCCGAGTCGTAGCAATCACCTCGTTAGCAACAACTACACTCCTTTGTTGTTTAGAGTGTTGAACAAAAAAATTGTAGTTAAATCATTGTAACGTTTAATTTAAATGTTGTTTATTTATATAATCGAGCCAGAGAAAGGATTCTAAACAAAGATTTTACATTCAGCAAATAAAATTAAAACAAATATTTAATTTTTAAATTGAATTTTTAATCAAAGATTTTTAAATAATTTTGCAACAATAATTTTACATTTACATAGCGACGCGCGTTTTGGACATTGTGTTTATCATCGGGCTAACTTAAATAAATAAATAGTAAATAAATGTAAGTTTAATATTAAGTTTATAAATAATAATTGAACAATTTGGCTTCGTCATTTTAGCCTCAAGCAGAAAATCAAAATCTGTTATAAGGACTCTAGACGCTTCCCGTTGAACACTTTGAACTCTTTTGTAACTTATTCCGGATATCTTTGCACAATATATGCAAGTCCTTTAAGGAATCCCGAACCCCTATTTTTGTCCATTCTGTTTCTTTTATACTTGTTGTCAAAAAGCCGCATACCAACTCAACGACCTTCATTGTGTGTGACAATGACAACCTTCCCGTTGTAGAGTAGTAGATGGCCCAATGTTTTCAACCATTATGCAAGACTTTGAGAGCAACTCGTCTGGCCCATACGTTTTTCCTTTTGTATACATTTTCACAGCAACACAAACTTTTTCAACTGTAATGTTGACAGCTCTTGAAGGAACCAAACCCTAGTGACTTATATTCTCAACCAGTCCTGTGTGTGTGTTGTTAATTTCCAAGAATGGAAGGGACCTATAGTTTACCGCCGAGTTCGAAAAGCTACATGAGATGCACTTTTTCGAGACAAATTTTAAACTTGGAGGTTTTGTCAGTTCCTCGAAAGAGGCAGTACCACGGAAAAGAAGTTGCCTATGAGCGGGATTCGAACCCAGGCTCATTCGCTTAGCAGTCCGACACATTAACTACTGAGCCACGGGGCACTTCTTCTCTTGATATTAACCACAAAACCTTTGTCATCCTCAAAGAAAAACTGGCCTCTTTCACTCCACTAATGTCCTAATGTCCCAAGAAAGACACCAATCTCCAAGATGATTCAATTCCGCACTCGTACAGTAGCAAGAGTTCTTAAAGATCTCGACATACACAAATCCGCTGGCCCGGATCGTATACCGCCGATTCTTCGGAAGAGGTGTTCTTCCACACTGGCAATTTTCTATCGCTCATACTATTCTGGAATCTTTCCTAGAAGATGGAAAACAGCATTTGTCCAGCCTGTCCCTTAGAAAGGTGACCCCTCTAGAACACCGACGCAATGTTTCATGTCGTTCCTTATTTTATTATTTCTTTTATATAAAATGCCAGCTGTATTCCGCCCCTTAAAAGTTTCTCCCGTAATATTCGCCTCGCAAGGAATGCTCATCAGTTCAACCTTGAGCCCAATTTCGGACGTACCGTGAAATATAAGAATTCTTTTTTTAGCCGAACAACACGAATTTGGAAAAGTTTACCCGGCGAGATATTCCCTTGCCATTTTTTTCTGGAAGTATTAAAAACCAATGTTAATCGACACTTAATATCCTTCCCCTCCCTATCCTCCTAATGCCCGCGCAGTGTGCTCTACATTAAAAGGGAAAAAAATAGTCCGTTGTGCGCGTGTTAGTTATAAAAAAATAAACAGTAGCAAGTAGCAACAGAACCAGTTGTTTCGAACTTCTTCATTAGCCGCAGAACTGTAGACTTGTTGTGGTTTTCATTTCTTTCGAAAACCACACGAAGTAGTCTTGTTAGAGGCAGAAAGAGAACAGGAGTAACTCAATGCATATTTTGCTCACCCAGAGAATTTGCTTTAAAATCCCGATATTAAAATATTTAAAACAAGACTTAGTGTTTTCCAGTTCCACCTTCAGCAACTTGAGCGAAGGGGTCCAATTAAGGAAATCCTTATAAATCCTTTTGTTTTCCTAATCTCCACATTTACAATCAAACAAACAGCAAGACTTTTCCCTGGTCGTTAATTTTCGTACCCAAGACTTCACAGGTCTTACCCATCTACGGCACCATATGAATTATACTTGCATACAAGAGCTCCGCCTGTGCAGTGTCCCACGTCAAAATTAAAGGATATAGATTTCAAAATATAGTATAGAAAAGCTGCAACCGTACTGTCATCAGTCCTGGACGACAGACATTTCCCAGTTAAACTACGCTGAGGCAAAAACGAAAGGACGATAAACACCTCCCCTATGCTGTCCATAACAAAATATCTTCCCAGCTTCGGAACCATTTCATCATTGCCTTACTTCTAAACACTCTAATCCGTTTTGGTTCTGCTAAAAAAAAAATCCAGAACCGGTATATCCTGTCACATGAGAATGAAATGCTCTCACCACAGATTTAGTCCCATCACTCAATGGATCCTTATTTCCCTATACATGCGTGCATATATGAAATAAATAAAGTTGGTGTTTCGGATTGTTTCCTCTCTTAAAATTTAGAGTGACAGATGTCAGATGCATAAACTTTTAAAGCGGCTTTATAGTCACCAACACCGCCACCGCTTGAGTTCTCTAAAGAGTGGTTTGGTTTTTATTAAATAAAATTATGGGAATAACACATTACAATTCCAATGAATATCACCACAACCTGTCCTATATGCATATACTCCAAGGACATCCCAAAGGAAATAACCAACGACTATGCCGACATTAGATAGTATATTTAGTTTTCAACAAGAAAGAAGAAAATTAAAATAAATTGCTTTCATATCGCACCAGAGTGCGAGTATTGTAGAAGTAGTCCTTTGGAGTAAAAGCCAGGACTGCCTTCACCTGACGATGCGATGAGGCGAATGTTGCTGGGTAAACCGAATTCTCAATAAATCTTTTGAAAAATGATTCAAATTCTTGTGCCAACGAAGAAAGGTGCTGACATCCATTTATCTTGTTGAGTAATTTCACTTTGGGGACAATCCTTAGAGTTCCATATACCATCCTTTTTCAAGTTATGTTTAACAACGGTTTTGTGCTTTTTTGGTCGACAGACTTGGAGATATGGAGTCGTCTTCCAACGTAGATACATTTGTATGATGTAAGTATATAGCGTATTTGAATGTTTTTTTTTTATTGTGTCAGGTTACCTTCTCTGGATGAAATGAAACGACATTTTTTTGCAATTTACGCTTTAAATTTATACGGTTATCCCCGAAATGTCATTTGAAAATTAAAAGGTTTTTTAAAGTTTGAGACAGCTTGCAGTAAACTTCGCTAAATGAAATTACAGAAGGTAAGCAATGGTGTTGCTTGTAAAAAGCTTCGTTAGCACTTCATAAGTAGGCAATATCACTTATATCTCTGATTTAAAGCAGAATATACAAATGTTATTTTAGCTTCACACTTGTATCATTAGGTACATAATATTCCACATTACCAAGATCCTCTCGAGCATCGTCCACAATATACTGTACCTCATCGTCGTGGGTGTACACTACAAATCAAATCAACGAGCAACAATTCAGTGTTATAGAAAACAAATAATAATTTCCCAATCCTTTTTCATGCTTTTATCAACCACCTAACAGTAGATGGACCATTTTGCAACTACAACAGTCCTTATGCATCCCTTCGGAAGAAATACCGCGAGGCAAATGATTTTAACAGGTAAAATTTATCGAAAAGCACATTATGCCGTTAATGTTGTGCATAATGGACTCCCATTAAAGTGACTTATGACCGCAAAATGGCTGGTTACTCGGTAATGCAACACTCTGTTATGGTCTTGTACATGTAATAACAGCGTTGATTGCAACGTGGAATTTTTCTTATCTGAAATTGCATAATGAGGACAAGAGTGCATTATTTTCACGCAATTATATTGCCACACTGCAAAATGTTCGATTACAAGGTTGTATATTTTAAATGTACTTTAGAGGGCGAGTATTGTAATGTTGCACAGGACGACAGATGCTATATTTGTTCTGGAGTACATAATGGTGACTTTTACTAATTGCCTTCGATTAATAGCGGCCGATGTGAGACAATAATTTTAAAGTAAATGTATTGATTTGGCTTCAAAGGTGCGGGTTTATAAAGCAATTTAAAAATAATATTTCTGCAGTCCAAACGAGTTTAATGGTTTTTAAGATTAACTGCCAGAACCCCTGTATACAATGCAAAAACAGAACTGCATTACGGAGACGGAATACGGAGCAACTGTCAAGTTTTTCGTACGTACCAATTTCAGTCGGAACACAATGAACGTACAGTAACTTTGACATTTGAGTTTTAAAATGTACGAAAAACCTACAAGAAATGATAAAAGAGAGAATAAACTTATGTGCAACGAATTGAAATATCACCAAGAAGAATATGGAATCATCTGGTGTTATTTCAGTTATACAAAAAAAAAATAGTTTGTGAGGGACAGACGTAGGAACAATTATTCTCTCTTTCATAATTTCTCTCTGCATCAAAGAAATGTCAAATTTACTGTACGTAAAAGTAAAAAAAATTAACAAACCGAGCTCACAACCATTCCCCACCTGGTTAGGACTCTTCAATAATGGCCAACATTGACATACCACACATGATGAAAGCAAATGTGGCCATATGATTAACCCTTGGGGAAGTCCACGTATCAGGAAAAGTGATTTAGTTACTACTTTCTACTACCTGAGCGACACAACAGATTGCAATCAATCAGTTTTTTCTTTCAATAAAAAGTCCAAACAGTATTGTGTACAAGTCCACCATCATGTTATATTCGAGTGAAAAACATGATGCTTATAATACTTTTATGTAATTAAATGAAGAATTGAATTATAACCAATTCTATAAATTACCATCAATAGTCTGAACATGAAAAGGGATAACTATTGCTTCCGGCATGGCGAAACGCTGTCACACTTCTTTAACTATTTGTTTTTGCAATGAAGGCTTTTAAATTTCTTGTACATGTTTCGTTACTGAACTTTATGATTAAAAAGTTGTGATTACTGCCTCCATTTCAAAAATAGTACAAAGAAAACAGGAAATTCACCTCTCTTTCTGACTTTCTCTTCGCTGTGAGGGAGTGAAAATATTGAAGGGTTTCCTTAGTGCACATTATAGATTGGTTTTAAAAAAAACGCGAACTGAAAGTTTATAAACAAAATCCAAAGAAAAATCCACCATGATTTGAATTAACCAAGTTGAAGAAAATGTTTGTCGATATAGTATGGCAAATAATAAATATGGTTTAATATGGCAAATAACCATGCAAAGACTTACAACATAACAACGTTTAGAAATCGTGGAAATTTATTTCCAAAATTCTCGCTTTGTTCGCCAAACTTATAGTGCGCATAATAGTCCATCTGGGAACTAGGCTACGTATCGTGCGTACAGAAGAAGCCATTGCCGCTGTTGACGTTAGTGTGACATATGATCCCAATATATCGATCCACCGCGCCGCCGTTGAAAAAAATTTGAGGAAAGATCTTGGCCTCATTCATATAACATCCAAGAGGCGACAGAATAAAAGCCAGCGCCAGCTGACCAACAAATTCGTCTTTTGTTTGGTGAATTTGATGAGAGTCAATCATGATGAGGCTCATTTCTGGCTTTTAGAGTGAGATCCTCATGAGACTCTTGAGCCTCCATTACATTCCCAAAAATAATCACTGTTTGGTGCGGTTTACATGAAGGCGTCATCAGAGCGCCTATTTGTTTTGTATGGAATCAAGAGGGGGGGAGGGTAGTATTACTTGAATTATGAAAATGTTCTCTTTTTTTCTATTTAGATTATGGACCTCCCTAAAATCATCTAATGCGATGAATTAAAGATAGAATATGTCCAATTGGTCAGGCGGAAACCGTCATGTTCTACAAGAAACACCATTCCATTGATTAAAAATAACATCTTTTTCTTATTTTTTTAAAATACGTTACAACTTCATTACCACGTCTACTTCAGTCGGCTTTACAATTATAACTGACAACTGAGTTCATTTGCGTTCATCGCGAATACATAAAATAAAACATTGTATAACTAATAGGGTGGTGAAGCTACATACAACAAAAGCCAGGCATGCCGTTGTCACTTCGATCGGAGTGTTTCACTTCGTTTTGATGTCTACACTTCGACCAATTCCTCTGTTGTTAAAACGCTTTATTTTTCGTTAAACAATTTCCCAAAAGCGGAAATGTTGAAACTGAATTGTGAATTCGATGAAATAGACGTAAAAAACAAAGGCAACACAGTTAAGAATTCTTCAATATTCTGTGTCAGAAAATTCTTAAAAGAAGTAATTTTGAAGATCCCCTCTATCGCTGTTCAGATTTTAAACCCTCCTTCTTTGGGGAATGCCTTCTTAAACTATTCCGTATTTTTTCCGAATCTAGTAAAAGATGAGGATGTAGAAAACTAGAAGCCGAATGGAGATTTATAATTTTGGACGAATTTATATCCATAGGAGATAGTTTCGAAGTCTTTTTGGAATTCAGTCTTTCACCAAAAAAAATGGTTTGGGGGAATCAATGTACCCTCATTTAAAAGACTTTATAGGAGCTTTGTTATGCTTTCCCCATAGTGCAATAACTGAAAGATTCTAAATTGATTAAGAGTGCATGTCGAAACAAATTAAAAGTTAGGACTGTATATTCACTGATGCTTGTAAATCTGTTGCTCCAGATGGTTTTAAGAACTGGGCCTTCAGAATGGCTTGGTATGTGTGATTTGTTTGGCATTCCTCAGAGGGAAAATTAGAATTTTATTTGTTGAGGTAAAAATAACAGTACCTACCTTATAAACCATTAAGGAAAAGCTTATTTTTCTCGAAAACGCCTCCAACGATTTTGAAGAAAATTTTTGGAAGTAGACACTTTTACAGGTATTGGCTATCATTTGGTTTAAACCGAATTTACTGGAAAAATCTAATAAGGGTACCATTCATATAAACGAATTTTTTTTAAATTTTCGACTCTCGGTAACGGCTCGTTCTGTTAAAATTTACATTTGAGAAGATCTAGGTATCCAAATTAATTTTGCATATCAAAATCTTTTATTTTTTATCAACATCTACGCTTAGAATTTTCTAAATACTTTTTCCATTAAATTCATTATTATTTAAGACGTGGGCTGGTGTATTTCAGTTTTACTAAAAACTGTTAAGTATCGTCGTTTTGACACTTTTATGAGTTCAAATCATGCCTTAAAGTTTTAATTTGTCAAAGAAATTCGACTATGGAACACAACTATCTTTGTTTTTTTATATGAAAGGTATAATCATTCGCAATATGAATTTACTGTTTTTTTTTTTTTAAACTGCTTTGTTATAAATAGATATAGTCTTATCGTTGTAATAAGACTGACTCAAAATAAGTTTGTTTTTCTCATAAAATGCTATAATTTTCTGACGACACTTCGCTTTAGGGCAGGTTTTTTCAGCATTCTTTCCAAAATTCTTGTGAATATTTTCAAGCAAGTTAGAGGAATTTGGAGGAGGTGAACTCAATGTTGTGTTTTGACATTTCTAGATCCTGTGACGATATTTAAAAACAGGGGTTCTCAGGTAAGTATTATTACAACAAAAGTTTTATACCAGATTCTTAAGCAGGTTAGGTGCCCGAAGAATCGATCTCGTAGAAAATCAGTGCAAACTCTGTCTACTCTGGCTGCTACATCCTCCTGAAACCAGTTATTTTCCAGATCCATTTATTTTAGTTCGAGCAAGAAAAAGTCGACACCCTGCTGTCACCTTTCAGGATTCCTAGGATCAATGGTGGGTCTCATGGTGTTTCACCACAATTTAAGTAGCACATATTTTGCTAAATATCCACTGATATGAAAATAAAATAAACAAAATAAAAATAAAAATCACCTTACTTTGATTCTGATGAAAATTGAAGTGAAAATAGATATTTTTTGCACTTTGTTGAATAAAACGCGTTGAAATAGCAACGAAACCTACCTATGGACCTGCTTTAGAATGGAGCGTCTGAGAGATTGCTCAGGTACAGCTCGAACCCCCCCGCTATTTTCTAGGGTAGATATAGTTCTCGTAGAACCCATTTTTATTATGGATACATTTTTGCTACCCTGGAACGCACTAATGAACTAAAGAATACTATTACAATCGAGAACTTGACCGCGGCGACATTGAGCTGTAAGTTGAAGAAGGAGTGTGAAATAATAATCAAAGCTTAGCAAAAATCATCATCATAATCATCATCGGTGAAGAGACTGGACACTGGAAAGGTCAAGAGCTCATTCTACAAGTTCTTCCATACACAATTTCACTCCTGGTTTTTGCCATCAGGAATCGTCCGCCCTCACCTAATAACAACTCTGCGTAAGGCCTTACTTTCAAACGAACTACAAAAGTTACACAGTTTGCTAGGATTTGAAGAAGGAATACCCATGCAAACCATCACTTCAAAAACACAACATAATATTTACAATAGTCTTTAAGCTTCCGAAACAATCTTTCTGAATTTTAGGAACACACATTAATTAAAACAAGATTTTTTGAAATTGACAAGACTTTTTTTAGATCTCGAATACAAATCCAATTCAAACCATGATGATCATTCCCCCTGGAAAAAAATTCTGAATCCATTCATCCAGAACAAAAATCCATTCACAAAAGTCATTGGATGTTTCTCTTTCAAATAAAATCCACCAACACTCCTGATTCCTGCCATAATTAATGAAGCTCTGCCAACACGAAAAATTACAATCCACATAACATTCCACAAAAAAATACCTCTACAAAGTGGTTTTAGGTGGTCATGGTCACTGATGGCCCGATGGCTTGAAATTGGAAATGTTTTCCATGTTGTTCCTTCACAAGGTAGACCGACAAATAATTATTTTTTTTTTTTTGCTTGGCCAAACAAATTTTCGCGGCTATTCACCTATGGTCTACACTCTACACTATACCAACATGTAACCCATGCCTCAGCAAAACCAGACCATTTATAGTCTAGTCTGGGTGTACCCATATTAGTCCAAAGAAGACAGAGATTAAAGTGAGCAATGAGGCTCCCAAGGACGGTAAGGATGCGATAATTAATTTGAATTTCCTGCTGCAAATAAAGTTTTGCTATGGCAAAAAATTAATCAAGGAAAAGAGCATTTTTCAATTAACGCTTTTTCCTGTGCCACGTTCCAAAGGCTAGGTAGTTCGGCGGCTGGAGGTGGATTTCTGGAACAGAGATATTTTGTATCTAACGGTGTATGAGCGTGCAACCAGGGAAAGTGTTTACCGCAGAATGTCGGCTAACGTAATGCTGATGCAAATTATGTCCTTTCAGCAGAGTCCACCACGTGGATTTGGGTGATGGTGTTTGGTGTTTGGTGCTGGTGCTGGTGCTGGTGCCAGGGTTCTGGGCATTGGGCACCTTTTTTTTTAATTTTATTTCATAATCTTTTATTTTCTGTCAGAAGAGTCACGTTTCGGGATGCAGAATTATGATGGGTGTGTTTAATTCCTTTTGAAAAGTTGCTGGTTGGTTTGCGGGAATTTTATATTACAATTTGTAGCTGATGTACCGTAATTATATTTCATGATGTATAAGATGATTAAATTAATTTAAGGTTTCTATCTAATTAGGGAATACTGATGGTAATACCGATTTTTTTTTCAGAAATTCTGAGAAAAACCGGACGAATGGTAAAAATTGGATAAAAGGATTTGATTACTCATATTGAAGCATGGATAATAATGTGCCTGGCATAAATTTTTTACACAAAATACGGCTTGCTTTTGGATTGTAAAATTTATATTTCCCCACCTCCAGTAAGGAAATTGAATTTCATCCCGATTTTAAAATATTGAATTAATATTTGTAAACAAGTCCGATTTTTCTGACTCTGCTTTGACTTATGTTTTTGTGGTCATAAGAGCCAGAAATACTTTTACTTATGGAAACCACAGGACCTGTTTTAAACATTTTTTTTAAAAGTTTTTCTGGATATTGGGACTTTGATCTTAAACAGAAAACTCTTCGCCATATTTAAGAACATTATTGCAGAAATACAGATTAAATCAAAAGACCTCCCTGCTAATGGTGTTATTATTTGTCCATTTCCGCCCTCATACACAGAAGCATGCCCCATCAATTTTGAGGAATCCTTCAACAAGAAAAAGGTAAAGTTACACATGTGTCCATTACGTTCGAAATTACAAGTTAAACACGTTCGATTTGTAGCACCCGAATGCTACTTCAGCAATAAACGACCTCAAATTGCTTCCATATTGTCAGCTCTCATCACTTCCTCACTCCGCCGCCGAAGTCGCCATACACCTTAAAGGTTGGCACTGCTTCGTCCTTAGGTTCTGTCTACGTGGCATACAACAGTCATCTGTGAACAATCAATAATCGATTAGCAGCTGGACGACGACCAGGACCAGGACACAAAGTCCGGAGGAAAAAAAAGACAAATTTGAGACGCAGGAAAAAGTTTGCCATGTCGGTAAGTTGGGTAATAAATTAATAACCGGAACGAGCCAACAAGAAATACCGAACCTTCCATATCGAGATGATCACAGTTGGTCAAGGATGCCCGAATTGTTTTTTGTTCTGTTCCCTGAGTTTTCCTCGCCATTGCCTGCCATCAAAACACCTATAGATAGGGAAGAGTTTGTGAAATTGTTTTACCTCTCTGCCCTGTCTAAATGTCGGTACGGTAGTATGGATTAACAGGATATCCAAAAAGGACATATAGCTAGCAGCAGCAGCAGAACTCCTAGCATATTGATAAAGTTTGTATTGGATGAACAGTTTTTCAATATGCGGATGACATTGAAGGTAACACATGTGAACATGTTAAGCTATTTGTCATTCCGCATAGGGAAGTCCTTTCTGGAAGTACAGTCTAAGTAAGGGAAGTGTAATCGGTTAACAAATATTGATGTTCGGAAAGAACTAATAAACACCGAGTGTGAAGAATTAATCCTAGAATCCCTTTGGTTTAACGGACATGAGAATATGATGCTTGTTCTGTTATCGTTATAGGGTGTCACCTTCGTAGTCGGTCTTGCGGTGGGGGTAGGTGTTATAAATCTGTCGCCGGATAAATAATTTTGCATAGTCACTATTCTGATGCCACGCAGCTATTTGGTGGTGCGGAATCATCCCTTATTTGGCTGTGTATGCCTTTTTTTACTGGACACAGACACAGACAGAGCAACACCCTAAATTGGATTAAATTTACAATCGGCCAATATGCCTCAATAGACAAATAACGAAACAATTGAATAAAGCCTTTTAGTGACGACCACAGCCGGGCTTGAGACATATTGTTTGAAATTTGTTGGAAGGTGGAAAGATCCGGGATTAGGCAATTCTATTTTACAACTAAAATCTTTACTGGTATTCGATTATTTTTGATATTATTTATTATTTTATTTTATTAATATTATTAAAATAATTTATTATTTATTTGATAATTGATTTGTTGTTATTTTAATTTCAGGAATCGTTAAATGATATCGATATATCGATGATATTTTTATATTTCGGAATTAAATTAGTTGCTGTCATAATTGTGCAAAATGATACGAAGATATTAAAATTATATACATATGTGAGATGAAGCAAATCCATGGAGTTATCTTTAACACCACCACTAACAATGATGAATTACTGAATCATATAATTACATAGTCAGTCGCATGAGTAACAGACTTAACGCAAAAAGCATGCACATGCACACCTCTTTATTGTTTTTTCTTTGCTTTACATCATTCGATTTTCATTTCAAAATAAATAAAGCTTAGTTCAATTTCAGTTTGAAACTGACCGTCGCATCGTTCACCAACAACGCCACTACCATTAAATATTCTCTTTTAAATAATCAAAAAACTTGGCGTTAAAGAGTTGATTTATAAATAAATCGTTATTATATAAAAGTGTAATGATTTTTTACTTGCGATTATAGGTACTTTAATACAAGTTATGCATTCGTGCAGATTAAAAAAATTGATTTAACAATCAAACATGACATTACGATTATAGAGAAATATATTTGAGTTACTGACAAAATTCTGTCCGTCTGTCTGTCTGTACGGATGTATTTTGGACTTCAGCCTAAACGTCTTCAAATTTTAAACTTAAGGTTCTTTTGACAATCTACAGAGGACTTTTTTCAATTTTTTTTAGCTCAAAAATTAACAGTACCTGTCATATAACCGTTATGTAAAAGCTTATTTTTCTCGAAAACGGCTCCAAGAATTTTTATAAAAAAAAATCTGTGTACTACTGTAGGTATGCATTATATTTTGGTGAAACAAAATTTAATTGGTGGGCTAAAAACGGTACCTCCCATAGGACCGGTTTTTTTTCTTCGAATTTTTCGAAAACTGGTGATCCGATTACAATCAAAATTGATTTAAAAAAAGAGTAATTTTGCATAAATTTTTTTTTCGAAAACTTTTTTTTTTGTATTTTTAATAATTTTTGGAATTTTTTTTTTGAAAAATCAATATTTTGAAAACGGGTAAGTGAATGTTTTTTTTATTTTTGTTTTTAAATGTACGTTATTTTTGTGCTTAAGTTTATTTTCTTGAATTTTTTTTTCAATTTTTTAAAAAAGTTGTTAAAAAACCCGTTTTATTTAAAAACGGCTCTAACGATTTTGAAAAAAAAAAATTCACACTCTTTCACATTTTTTAAAGATATAAAATTGCGTTTAAATTTTTCCGCTGAAAACTATTTTACGTACTTTTTTTCAAACAATCAAAAGTCAGAAAAATCGAATATAATCTTTGAAGTTTCCTTAATATTTTTCAAATTTTATTCCAAGCTGTGATCGCACATAAGAGCAAGTACCTGCAATCCAGACGTGCAATTTATTTTCACCCCCATTGAGAAAGATTAAGAAGGTATACTTCATATTGTATATATTATTTATAAAGGGTGTTTTTTTTAAAGGTATAGAACTTTAAGTTGGCAACACTATTTTAACTGGCAGCCATTTTGTCAGCTCTCAAGTGATTTATTTTAAGTTTGGTTTGGTCTTTCAACATGAATAGACTAACGCCTGAACAACGCTTCCGTAGATTCGGTGAATGGACCCAAAACAAGATTTTCGTTGATCCCAATTTTCATAAGCAAATTTTTTTTAGCGCTGAAGCCCACTTTTGGTTGAATGGTTACGTCAATAAACAAAACTCCCGTATTTGGAGTGATGATAATCCTCAAGTGTATGTTGAGTTGAGACACCGTTACAACCACAAAAACTGACTGTTTTGTGTGATTTAAGGGTTGGTGAAATAATTGGTCCGTACTTATTTAAAAACGATTCTGGCCATAATGTTACAGTCAATGGTGACCGCTATAGAGCCATGATTACTGACTTTTTCATTCATCAATTGAACAACAATGATGTGCGGGAGCTGTGGTTTCAACAAAACGGCGCAACATGTTACACAGCTCATGCACAATTTTATTTACGTTACTGTCCCGTAAATTGGCTTCCAAGATCGTGCGATTTAACGCCGCTTGACTATTTTCTGTGGAGATATTCGAAGTCGCTGGTTTACGCCGATAAACCCGAAACGATTGACCACTTGGAGGTCAACATTCGCCGCGTTATTGCCGATATACAGCCAGAAATGTTCGAAAAAAGTCATCGAAAATTGGAGCTCAAGATTAGACTACGTCCGAGCCAGCTGTGGCGGTCATATGCCATAAATCATACATAAATTATAATGCCAGAAGATTATCTTTCGAATAAAGTAAATTTTATGTCAATTTAAAAAAAATGATTTTAATAAAAAACAACCTTTATTATCAAAATGGTAATTCAAACAAAATACTTTTTTTATAAAGACAAATTGGTAAAAAATAAAACTTTTTGGTTTAAAGAATATATTACAAAGGATTTTGTTGCCCTTTTAATGTTTAAATATACTGCGTGAGTAATGGAAAATTAAGGAGGGTATCGGTTAATTGATTTTTAATGCTTTGAAATTGAAAGGACAAAATCTCGCCGGTAGACCATTCCGAAGTCTTGTTATTCAGAAATTGGGCTCACAATAAGCTGGTGAGTATCCAAAGTGAACCAAGTATTCCAGATGATGAAAGCAGCTGGACCCTTCGAATGAACATTTTTAATAGAAAAAGTGATAAAATAAGAAAAGACTTGAAACATTTCATCGGTCGGTATACGAGAGTGGCAAATGTTTCAAAGATATTTCTATTTCCTATCAAATTAAATTGGCTTTGCGAGTGTGTAAAGATACTTCTTGAGAAGAATGAGACATGTTTAGATACTATAAAAAGATTGAATCGGGCTTCGAGCACACTTGCAATTTCTGAGAAGAAAACAATTGGTTCACCATTTTGCTCTGGAGCCTAAGATAATAATGACGCTTTAATATTTTTATACAATTGAATAACATTGTATAAACTCAGAGCACTCCAAACAAAGAATACCTTTTGTAAATCGATGTTTCTTCGGACTAAGAAGGCAATTGTTTAGTAAAGCCCTCTCTCTTGCATTTAAACTGTAACTTAATAAGACCCTCATCATTCAAGTCCTGCTCTATACTGCAGACGCATGGACATTGTCAAAAGTGGATGAGAACGGTTTAGGTTGCTTCGGAAGACAAAATTCTCTCGGTGATTTTTGGTCCCGTATGCATTAACGACGAGTGGAGAAGACGATATAACGAAGAATTCTACAGGCTGTACAGCAACACAGATCTAGCCAAAAGAGTCCAACGTCTTTGATGACTTGCTAATATAGAGACAATGGACATAAATATTCCAGGCCTGTAAATTTTTGAATCCGCTCAGAAGGGAAGGCGCAGTCGAGAAAGATCGAGACTTACCCGGCGCACGCAAGTGGAACAGAACATTATCCGGATTCACGTGCAAAACTGTAGGCAGTTGTCTAGGGACCAAGTTGGCTGCAGAAGCTTGTAAGATGAGGCCTTCGTGCAGGCCCACCGTCCAACCCAATACCTGATGTAAGATAAGGTTATCTCAATTTATTTTTACGACGAAATTATCTTGTCCTCATACCTCATAGTTCCAAGGCAGAATAAACAAAAAACAGGGTAAATAGGATTTGCTCGAACTGAACACATTCCAAACTTGACATATGTGACGTTGACAATCAAACAGAGCTTAAAAAATCTGAACTTGAAACTGAGAAAAAGGGCAAAAACCTATAACTTCTAAAATATTCTAGATAATTAAATAAAGTAAATTTTATTTAATATGTGAAAGTTCCCTCGGTTAGATTGATCAACAAAAGAAACAAAAAGGACCTTTGATTTTCGTCCTAGAATAAAATGATTTTTTTTGGTCGTTTTGCTTGTTAAAAATATATTTAGTGCATTTTGAAAATCAGTTTTCGAAATGGTACCGTTTTGATTCTGAAATTCATGTAAAATAAAAAAAATAGAAGTGAATGCACAATTAAATTTTATTCGACTCCATTGTAATTCATTTGGCGGTTATAAATAAAATATATACAAAATAAAGGGCTTAAACTTGAAATAATACTTTTCAGGAAGGAGGATGGCTTCTTCTTGTTGCACTTTTTTTTCTATGCCGGCGAAGACCCTGTCCGGTGGTTAAAAAGAATGGCCAACAATTAGAACAATTATTTCGAGTTGCTTGACTGAAGGATTGTTGTACAGCCAATATGAGGCCATTCCAATCAGTGTTGAATTTTTATTTTGGCCTGCGCAACCATCTGCGCATAGACGAACCACATTAGTACGCAGCTTGGTCTTCAACCTTAGGTAATACCATATTTTTTTAGCAATCGAACGAAATATTGAGAAGATCTGATCGACTTTCCTTAAGCAAATCGAAAAATGCTTTTGTTTGCCATTCGATAGAAGAACACAAGGCAAACAGAAAAGTGTCAAATTTTGACGCGCAAACTTAATTAGCCCATTTTTGGAAATAAATTCCATATATTTATTTTTTAAACAGAATATTTAGAACCGTTTTGAAAATAACTATCTTTGTATGAAATATAGGTCCGTTATGATTGTAAGAGTAAACATATTTAGCATCGTTTTGATCCTAAGCTCAAATTTAGAATGTTTTTAACTCCTTATATAGGTTGATTTGAAACAAAATTTTTCCATCCTCTGGTAGTTAGCTTTGATTTGCAAATTTTGGTGTATCACACTCCATATATTGAAAAAAGAGCCTTTAGAGTCGTTTTGATTGACAACATCTTTAAAAATAAATAAAATAAATTTTTATTAATAAAGTGAAATTTATTTATAATACAATTTTTTAAAATAAAATTTATTAAAGCTAAGAAATTTTTAATTAAAAACTAGGATTAGATACCCTATTATTTAAAATGTAATTTAATTTATTTGAGTAGTACTAGTTATATTCTTGAAATTTGAAAAATTTGGCGGTATTTTAGTCTATTCAGAGGAACTTGTTTTTTAATCGATAATCCATGATGTACCTTACTTAAAATTGTTATTCAATTTATATATATATATTTATAAATTTATATATATATTTTATAAGAATAATAATTTTCTATAATTTAAAATAAAATTAATATCAAATCAAGGTGTAGTTTACTTTTAAGTATAAATGAGTTACAATAAAATTTATTTTTATGGATTTAAATATGAAAAATTTAATGAAATTGGATTTGATAGTAAAATTATAAAGATTAATAATTTGATTTTAGCTCTAAAATATGTACATATCGCCCGTCACTCTTGTTATTAAAATAAGATAAGTCGTAACATAGTAGATGTACTGGAAAGTGTCTCTAGAATCAATTTAAAGCTTATAAAGAAAAGTTTACCCGGCGGGATTTTCCCTTGCCATTTTGATCTACAAACATTCAAAACCAATGTTAATCGGCACCTCCTATCTCTCCCTTCCATATCTTCGTAATGCCCGCGCAGTGTGTTCTACATTAAAAGGGAAACACATAATCCCTTGTGCGTGCGTTAATTATAAAAAAAAAAAAAAAAAAAATCACATATGTTTATTTACACAGAATAAGTATTTTCTATATCGGGTTTAAATGTCTCTTACTAAAAAAATATATTCAAAAATTGATTTAAATCACATGAGTCGAAAGTATAACAGAAACCATTTCTCATACATTCCCCATTTTCCATGATGTCCTTGAACTTTTCCCAAAATCTTTTTCCACTTCTAAATTACCTATCTGGCCTACCAAGGACTCGTGCAAAATGCACTTGTCATATCCGTTAATAAGAGAATGCATGTGAAATGCTGGAAATAGGATACACAGATGAGAATTTGGCTGCAGTTCTTTTGTGATGCAAGGACATTTTCCATCATCATTGTGTGGGCTTTCTTTGGTTGAATGCAACGTTCACACACATGCAGCAAGGTCGGCTGCCAGTTGACAAAATACAAGAGACAAATCAAAATCTGCGTATGACAGTGATTGAGAAAAAAAGAAAAATTCATTTCTGAGGTAAGCTTATGCCATTCAGAGGTCTAATAATGTGCATTATAATGGAATGTCGTAAGCATTGGCTGAGGAGATGCTTTCATAAAATGCACACAAAAGAGGTGCATTCAT
Source organism: Platycheirus rosarum (assembly GCA_963971375.1). Classification (NCBI taxonomy): domain Eukaryota; kingdom Metazoa; phylum Arthropoda; class Insecta; order Diptera; family Syrphidae; genus Platycheirus; species Platycheirus rosarum. The sequence goes on along the minus strand of OZ020509.1, from coordinate 128,514,511 downwards.
TATTTTTGTTGCGCTGGAAGTTGTTTTTTCTTACATTAAAATCAGCATGAATTGTATGATATTTTGCATTAAAATTCAAGAGAAGTAGTTTTAACGTATTTTTAGACTTTTGAGGATAATAAAAAGGATACGTGTCGCGGGCACCTGTTTTTATGGTTTTACATGCCAAAATCTGATTAAGGATTCCATGTATTGTTACGTGCGTGTCGCGATGGTCTAGCTGATTTAATTTTTTTTATCGCGTCCACCCAATTATCCAGAGAAAAAATATCCTTTCGGAGTACTTTGGTGTTGCAAGTATAATTATGGTGGATATCCTTGAAACCTTAACACAGTCATAAAGAAGAATTATTTATGTTGGCTACCTTTTTGTGACATAAAGCGTTCTACAGCAGGATTGTGAACTTTTAATAGGAATTAACCGCGAATACTAATAAGAAGTCGTGGAAAAAGGATAATTATAAATCATTTTTATTATTTCGTTTTTTTTTTGTTCGCTGTTTCTCTTGACCAGGTTATGTATTGGCAAGAACGTGACATTATGTTAATGCAAAATGAAAAAAAGAATAAATATAACTTGATACAAGAAAGACAGAAGCCCACTGAGGTAGATTAGGTATTAGAGTCACTTGGGAATTTTATAATTCAAAAGACTGAATAGGGCTTTAACTTTTTTGTATGTTCATGGCTGGAATGCAAATTGGTTGAGTAACTACATTATGAAATTTAAAATCAATTTAATTGTATGACTATCCATGTAAAGTCTTTGGTTTTTGGTGATTCCAGAGATATTCTTAACAAAAATAAAGAGAAAAGGACTCAATAAAACATATTTCTTGAAGTGTTTTCCACTAAATCAAACTAGATACCAAAACTTCTACATTTTTTAACATTTTGCTTAACATTATTGAGATAAAAATTCAACATTTTCGTTCAACCACCGTTGTAGACATATTTTATTTCTTTTAATTAAGCTCATTGTATGACAATCCCGCTGAGCACCCACAAACTCCACAATAAATATATATTTATCTGTTTCCACGTATAAAAGTCTATTGCTTGACACCCGTTTATTCATCTGGCTAGAATGATTACCACAAACACACAGGCATACCTACCAATATTGTTGTAAATTCCTTGTTATTCTATGATTATGATCCTGTGGTACTCATCGTAATTACTGTCATTGTCTGGCACTTAATCAACAGTGTATTCCGCATGCTGTTCCTGGAACATCCCAAAGGATGAAAACACATTCGGCTGGATAAACATACTCCTCTCAGGTCTATGATTACAATCTTCTTATAGACGTCTAAGCACGTGTAAAAATAATTACCTCCAGCAATGCCTAAGCCACCGAACCACCAAGCTACCGCCGCCACTTTTAATTACTCCGCGAACAAGTTTGTTAGAGAGGAAACGTATTCTTGTTGGAATATCCTTTTATTTTACCCCCGAGGAAGATTTTCCTTATTGTAAGACAAGATAATCTGCTCCTAGACGTAAGGGGGGCGTGGGAAAGACAAATATAGAAACACACATTCATATGCATTCATCCCGATTAAGACGTGTTTGGTGAAGTGTTTGATGGAATAAAGAAGGATATGAATGGTGTTTTTGGTTTAGTGGTTTAAAGTTGAGTTGACTAATACCGTTGGATAACTTGTATCTGATGATTAACTTTATTAAATGCTTTTGAAAAATATGTTTAGCATGTGTACAAGGACATGTACAACAAGGTTTCTGAAAACAGTTTGGGTATGTTTTCCCGATACTCATTTTTCCATGTAACATTTTCTCGTAGCTCTTTTTCTTAAAATCAATATACTGTGGCTCGTTTATAGTTTTTGGGCCGATATCTACCTTTTTGTTGTAGCGCGACAATGCAGGAGTAATTTTCTTTTAATATAGAATATGTTACACAAATTTATGAGAATCAACAAGAACAATTTTTTTTTCAGTATTTTGTATTTTTTTTAGAAAACAGCGCTCTTTTGGTTATTTCGTCGTATTATAACTTGTGAACCAACGAGAAGGAAGCTTACAAGAAGTATGCGAATCATAACATTTAAATTCATTTGTTTTGAACAAAATTAAGAGTCTGTAATCGAATTTTTAAGCTACATCAGCTCGAAAACAAAAATAAAATTATTGATACTTTTTAATTTTTTGATGAAAGTAAATTTTTGGTACATGAAAAGTTCAAATTTTGGATACAAAGTAGATTTGTTTATATTCCCATTTCGTAATTCAGTCGCACTTGCCCCACATTTCCACACATTCATGCTCCTAAAATCATTTCAAGACTCTTCTAAAAGAAATTGCACGACTGGATCGCACGTACTGGCTCTTATGTGCGGTCACATTGTAGTTAGAATAAAATTAAAAAAAATTAAAGTGAACATCAAAGCATTTATTCGATTTTTATGACTTTTGATTGTTCGATTAAAGAACCTTAAATTATATTGGGTGAAATAATTTAAACGCCATTTTATTTCTTTAGGAAATGTAAAAAAGTGTGAATTTTTTTTCAAAATTGTAGGAGCCGTTTTTAAATAAAACGGGTTTTTTTAACAACTTTTTTTTAAAAAATTAAAAAAAATAATTCAAGAATTCAAACTTAAGCACAAAAATAACGTACATTTAAAAACAAAATTTAAAAAAAAATTCACTTACCTGTTTTCAAAATATTGATTTTTCAAAAAAAAAAATTAAAAAAATTATTCAAAAATACAAAAAAAATTTTTTCGAAAAAAGGTAATGCGAAATTACTAAGGCTACCTACATCTTCTTAAATATCAATTTTGATTGTAATCGCATTACCAGTTTTCGAAAAAGTCGAAGAAAAAAAACCGGTCCTATGGGAGGTACCGGTTTTGGCCCACCATATTAATTTTTTTTTCACTTAAATATAATGCATACCTACAGTAGTACACTGATTTTTTTAAATAAAAATTCTTGGAGCCGTTTTCGAGAAAAATAAGCTTTTACATAACGGTTATATGACAGGTACCGTTACTTTTTGAGCTTAAAAAAAAATTTAAAAACTCCTCTGTAGAATTTCAAAATAACCTTAAGTTCAAAATTTGAAGACGATTGGCCTAACCGTTTAGGCTGCAGTCCAATATACATCCGTACAGACAGACAGACAGACAGACAGACAGACGGACAGAATTTTGCCAGTAACTCAAATATGTTTCTCTATCATCTTAATGTCATGTTTGATTGTTATCTCAAAATTTTTCATCTGCACGAATGCATAACTTGTATTATAGTACCTATAATCGCAAGTAAAAAATGAGCACGACTGGGTCGCACGTACTTGCTCTTATGTGCCTAATTACATTGGAAGGCAAGATCTTTGACAAAAACAAGTAACATTTACGTTGAAATTAATACAGTTGGAACTTATAAAAACTATCAAAATAACAAAGTATTTATGAAAAAAGTATTTCGAAAATTGTAGGACGGATTTTAATAAAATCCTGTTTTTAATTTTTAGTTTTTTGATTTTTTTTTTAATTTTGATGTGCAGTTTTTTTATAGTTTATTAATTAAAATTTAAAATATTTTTTTTGGTTAGTTTTAAAAATATTGATTTTCAAAAAAAAAATCAAAAATGTATTTTAATTAGAAAAAAACAATTATTCAAAATTTTGATAAGCAGAATTAATTTAGCTATCTAGATCTTTTCAAATATAAAATTTGACAGAAATCCATATAGCAGTTACCGAGAGGGCCAAAAATAAAAAAAAAACTGTTATATGAAAGGTCCCATTAATAGACTTTTCCCGTATATGTGGCTCTGATAAAATAATAGCCAATACCAACAAAAAAATTCTCAAACATTTTCATCAAAATCGTTGGAGCCGTTTTCGAGAAAAATAAACTCTTCCTATAGAAGAGTCGTATAGCAAGTACCATTATTTTTAGCCCTTAAAATACAATTTCAAATTCCTTTCCGAGGAATTCCAAGAGATAAGTTTGAAGGCAATCGCTTAACCCGTTTAGGCTGCAGCTCGATATACACCCGGACAGACAGACAGAAAGACAAACAGACAGGCAGTCAGACAGACGGACATTTTTTTGCCAATGACTTTTTTAAGCTTCTCTATGGTCATAATGTCTTTGATTGTTATCTCAATGTTTTTTATATTCACGAATCCTAAACTTGCCTTATAGTCCATATAATCGCAAGTAAAAATGATTTTTAAATGACTTCTTTAAAAATATTATTTGTGTGCCTGAACGACGAAAATTTTCCTTTTTGTAAATATTTTAATTCAAAGCTCAAAATTGCCCAACAAATTCATTTACTAAAATGTAGACGAATCGAAAGTATCTTATTTATAAGCGATTCTAAGTGATGAGAATCACTAAGAACTAATAAACAATTTTTCGTCATTTGAAAAAGTATTAAAACAATTTACTTAGGAACTTTAAGCAAACATACGTATTTAAATCAATTCACATAATGCTTATTGTTAAACTATCAAAGTGCGCTGTTTTATTTTAAACATTTATCTCCAGAAAAATAAGGTAGATATTTCTATTTCTGTTCTTTTGTCTACTTCCTTTGTTGCAAAGGATAAATAGAAAAATTGGCTACTTTCCAGGACATAACTTAGTGTCGGTCAAGCCAAGAATAAATGTTGGCATGGTAACAAAAACCGAAACCCATTGGAGTAAGGTAACGTAAAACTGAAGATGTACATTTCAGAAAAATAATAAAACAATAAAGGTTAAGCAAGAAAAAATAACTATGAAGTAAACAGCTCCAAAGTATTTCCAGGAATGGTGATTTTTTTGTGTTTTTTACTCCAGTATATCTACTTAAAGTTGCAAATTCGACCTCTTGTGGTTTTCACCACAGGACGATACAATCTTGAATAAAATTTCAATTAATTTTAAGGCTATACCAGCAATTAAGATTCATGCCCCCCAAGTCCAATGTGTATCCTTTTTTGTAATCCTACCTAACAACGTATTTATAGCACGTTAAGATAACACCCTATACCTATCCTTGACCACACATCCTTGTGCTGTTCATACTCAATTTGGAATCAATTTTAAGTGAAGTTTTATATGTAATTACCTCTTAACATGTCCGTTATCTCCTGCTACCGTTTTTAAAGGAATCTATGGTTTAGTTTAGTTTTGATGGTATGACCTGTGCGTCATCCCCAAACCTAAAAAACCTGAAAAGTGATGTTGATAACTTTCCTTAGATGGAATCGCTCTACTAACTCCAATCCCCTGCGCTATCTCGACTGCCCATCTGCTGACCTTTCACTTTCACTTGAATCAACTCCCCCGGAATATTGATCCCTGCTATAACGAGGGGTTTGAGTTACTTTGGATGGAAACAAATTGCTTAACATCAAAGATTAAATGTGGCATGTATTTTGTATGAAGTGGTTTCTTTATGCAACTATAGGAGTGTGTTAGAAGTGAATGTTAATTGCTATGATTTTACACAAATTTTAGCAAATTAATTGAATTTAATTGAAAATCATTCAGACCAGGTCACGTGTCAGTTGTTTTGGATCGAATTGATTTTGAAGATATGTAAGTTATGTGGGCCAACGATATAACTTCGAAATTTGGTTTCATTTTTCGAAAATCTGTTAAATGTTGTCAAAGTTTTAGCAAAACTTAAACTTGAGCTTTTAAATTCACACCATTTTACGAAAGCCTTTACGTCTTTGCTTTTAAGACGTCCAGTTCTTACGCAGATAATTTATTAAAAGTTTTTTTTTATGAAATAATTTATTATTTTCTTTGTTTCTTACTGAACCCACACTTTTGGATTAAAAGCAAACATAAATAATGAAATCTTAGAGTAACGACTTCACTTCCTATAGGAGGTCCTTAGCCCGTTTTGTCTCTATAAATGATGATCCTGTTCTATCAAACGTTTTGTTTATGATTAATGCATCACATTTCATAGCATCACTTAGCAAAACAATTAGGCTCATTAACAGTGCACTTTAATTTCAAAAAAGACACGATGACAACCCCTATATACGAGTCCTTTTCATCCCCAGAAAGGACATTGAATTACCCCTTTTCAAAAGAGATCCTATTACCTTTTCGTCCAAAATGAAATGAAAACAAATTCGCGCCAATTCTGTTTTCATTTAAACAGAAGAAAAATCTTCTTTTTTTTCCTAAAAAAAAAAAACAAAACAAGCCAATATTCTCCCAACATTCTCCATCAGATCCTTGATGGATATAATGGCGACTTGTCCGTTCAACTCTCCTTTTTTTTGTCTTATTTTTAATACCCAAAGATTCTGCGAGCTTAAAAGAAAATTAATTTAGAAAACTTCTAAGGAAAAGTGTTATTCCTTTTGCTGCTGCAACAGGAACAGCACCACTACCACGTCCCCCACCGGCCGCCAACCTTAAAACTACGACGCGGCATAGGAAGCAAAGTATCCCAAAGGAGACCCGACTCGACTGATGTGATTTAATAATAAAATGAAAACAATTTTGAAATTAAAGAAAAATAATTCGGGATAATCTAATTGGTTATTGTCGAGCTTTGAGAATTTTTAAATGAACATTTTATAGGAAAAGTGAAGAAAAAGGGTTGAGTTTGAGTTCCATGAATCTTTTTCTATCCGTCTTGAAACACGTTGAATGAATTAATTATTTTGGGGTTCGTTTCGTTGAACTTAGATAGCCCTTTAGCGAGAAAACACAAAAATTCCACCCGAGTGATTTCCGCATTTTGATAGATTGGCATCGGCAATCACCTCGGAAGGGATATCTATCCTGAACACATTTTCCGGGATATTTTCTATCATATTAGATAAATTTTTTCCGTGATTAGGATCGTCTTTCACTCAAGTTTTTTAAAAACTTGGAAGGACATGCCCGTAAATTAATGTAAGTAACAACATTTTTTTCTAATTTTAGATTTATTTAGTAAAATTGTAACATTCACGTTAAAAAAGTTTTTTTTTTTTAGTTTCTTCCCTTGTTTTCGAGAACCGTTTTAAAAGTGTTAATGTTAATGTAAAATGTTATAATTGAGACGTGGAAAATGGTGTTATAGCCCACATTAAAACCGACACAAACTTCTGGACAGAGCTCTGTTCAGAACTTTTTCGAATATCTGACACTGGGAAGAAGACGGATTGGAAATATCCTTTCCATTTTTTTAGGAGACGATGTACAACAGTTTTCTTCCACCTTACTGGATAATATGCATCTTTGGGGAGATTCCGTAGTACAATATTGAGTATACGGACGGCATACCATTGACTCCTGCTGACTTCTTTTTCTTTTGTGATTGCAAGATCATTTGGGCTTGAAGTTCCATGTTCGAAATATAAAGTTAATTAGGTCCGTTTTGCTCGGTGCCAAGTTTTCGTCATTGAATCCGGTAAAACCAAGATTCTCAGATTTTACATTTAGACCAAGAGCCAACGACAAATAAATCAAGTCATTTGTTTAATGATGTAAGGCATGGCAAAAGAAAGCTTTTAAGGAGTTAGACAAGAATCAGTTTATCTGGCAGCATTTCGATGCGACCAACATTTGAAAAAGTTTACACAAAGTGTAAAAAAATGAAAAAGTCAACTGATTTGGTTAATTTTTGTAACTTTAATTCCTAAAATAGGGTTATTTGCATAATAAATTTTGACGCAATTTGTAACAATATACACCCAAAAATGTTAGTGCAAAAGTTAGACCGAAACCGAATTTCAACCGACAACTTTAAATGATGAAAATCCTAATTTTTTTTCAAGAATATTCAGTTGTTTCTCATGTTTTTGGATAAAACTGTAACCGGAAGTGATTAATATATTATACGTTATTTGTAACATGACGGTTTTATAACAATTAAACATGACATAACGATCATAGCCTAAAAAAGAAGCCTACAAACGTTATTTACAAAAAAATGTCTGTATGTCTGTCAGTCTCTCTGTCGGTCTTTGGCGATTACTTTCAAATATGGTATTTTTGATTCTTTTGACATTCCTCAGAGGGGAAATTGAAATTTTAATGTTAGGTCTAAAAATAACACTACCTGCCATATAACCGTAAAGGAAAAGCAAATTTTCCTCGAAACACCTCCACGATTTTGATCAACATTTTTGAGATTTTGTTTGAAGGTATTAGATATCATTTTATTAAAACCAAATTTACGGGAAAAGTCTATTAACGCTGCCTTTCATTTAACGTTTTTTTTTTTAATTTTCGCCGTTCTCGGTAACGGCTCATTGGATTTCAATAAAATTTTATATTTGAAAAGATCTAAATAGCCAAATTAATTCTACCAATATTTTGAATAACTAATCTAATTTTTGTATATAAAATTAATATATTTTTTTATTCAATGTTTTTAAGACTATTTAAAAAAAATTATTGGAAATATTATCAGCTGTATACTAATAAACTCTTAAAACTGCATACCAAAAAAAAAAATTCAAAAAACTAAAAATAAAAAACTGGATTTTATCAAAATCCGTCCAACAGTTTTCGAAATACTTTTTTTTCATAAATTCAATAATATTAAAGAAATACTCCATTTATACTAAAAACGTTAATTGTTGTAGTTTTGGCATTTTTTATAGGTTCACACCGTGTTATTTTTCTATATATAAATGTTACTTGTTTCTGATTAATATCTTGCCCTCCAATGTGATTAGGCACATAAGAGCAAGTAAGTACGACCCAGTCGTGCCAATTTTTTATTGTATTTTCAACATAATACCCCTAAAAATGTCAGCGCAAAACATAGACCAAAATCTTTTGGCAGACCACTTTAATGTTGACAATTCGACATATTTTGACTAAGGTGTAGAGTTTGTGAAGTTAGATCTTGTAGAGTTATGGCGTGTAAAGTTAGCGTAGAGCCTTATGGTCTCGTCCTGGCAACAATTTACATAAAAATATTTTTGATAGGATTTCACAATATTTTTTTTTTATTTTTTTGTTGTTTATAAAGGGTTACATTATTTTTGTAATATTATATAACAAGGCATCCATTTTCAGACCTCTAGCGTCAAAATTTGCGGAATTCTCATGCAAACTTCCTTTCCCTAGTACCTAGTTTAAGGGGTTGGGGCATAAGTTTTGAATTTTTTGTTTTGTTTGTGTACTCATACTAGCTACATAGCTTTGAAAAAAGGTATATTTTTTTTTATTTCTCAAAAATGCAGAATTCCACTTTATTTCTTCTGTCAAACCCAAATTATGATAAAATGAAGTATTGATATTAGTTACTTTTCTGATAGAAATCCCCTTTTCACCAATTAATACATAAATATCCCAGAGAGGGTAAAAAATAATTTGAACGTCTGGATCGCTCGTAATTGGTGCTGTGAAAGCTTCGAATAAAATTTGAAAAATATTAAGGGAGTTTCAAAGCTTTTATTTGATTTTTGTAAATATTGGTTGTTCAAAAAAAGTACGTAAAATAGTTTTCAGCGGAATAGCTTAAATGCCATTTTATTTCATACAAAAATGTTAAAAAGAGTAAATTTTTTTTTTCAAAATCGTAGGAACGGCTTTTAAATAAAACTGCACATCCGGTGCAGCATTTCTTGTTTCTGTCAGAAAAGTAACTAATAACAGAATCGGATACGACAGGCTAGAGATCCAGCCGGCTAGATAAGCAAATTAAGCCAGGTTCAAAAGCACCACGTTATATAGCGCTACCAAAAGTAAAAAGTTACTTAGTATTTTTTGTTCCCGACAAAAATTTGATTCTATATGAATGTGAACATTATTGGTCTATCTAGTTTGCCGAAACATTTTCCGGTCTTCTTTCGTTCGTTGAAGAATTAAATTAATGATCATATCTGTGCTCGAGTCCACATCACTATCGAGGAAGCATATAAACCATTTAAGATTCATTAACAAAATATTGAGAGTGTCTTTCTGGTTTATCGTTACAACTTGCTATTACAAAGTTTATGGATTTTATTAAAAAAAGGTTTTCAAGAATACAATTAAAAAAAAATTAATAAACGCTTAATAAATTTATCATATTTATCAATATGTACTGAACACTCAATCGTGTATTGCATTTGGTTCGAAAGCTTTTTGGACTTTTTTAAATAGCAAAAAAGATGTGTTAGTTTGCAACAAAATATGGAATATAATGGACAATCGGCTGATGATTTATAGGGTTCAAGTGAAATTTTTACTAAATTCTTTGAAACAGTTTATATAGACCATTCTTCTTTAATTATCCCTCAAGCAGACTTCAAACCATTAGAAAATACGTGTTTGTCAGGCTTAGTTTTTTCTAAACTCGATATTTTTAATGGCATTGCTAAAAACAAATCTAGCCTGATTCCTGATGCTCCTGATGGAATTCCTGCGTTCAGTTTAAGGCAATTTCAATTAAAAATAACACGTCCACTTCAAATACTTTTAAACCTTTCTTTGTCTACAGGGGTATTCCACAAAGCTGAACCAAAAAAGTTTCTAAAATATCTGCATTTCCAAAGTTATTTGAACTTACTGTATTACTTGTATTTCACATCAAAGAACACATTTGTGATCAGAAGAATGGCTTTATGCCTGGTAGATCCGCTACAGCAAATCTCATGCTCTTTTCCTTGAATCAAAGTATGTACCAGGTTGGTACAATCTATACAGATTTTATAAAGGCATTTGATAATATCTACCATTCCATTCTTCTAACTGAATTGCAATCTTTTGGAATTCATGTATGCTTTTGAAGTGGTTATCCAGCTATCTTACTGGTAGGACACAGTGTGTTAGACTTGGAAGTAAAACTTCTGAAACAATAAAAGTTCTTTCTGGGGTACCACAAGGTAGCCTCCTAGGTCCATTCCTTTTTAATATTTTTATAAATGAGATCCCAGTCCTGCTTAAAAGTGCTTCTTGCTTAATTTATGCAGATGATATCAAACTGTTTATGTGTATTAAAAATGTATCTGATTCTCGTAATTTTCAAAGTGATTTAAATTTAGTAGTTGAATGGTGTAAAAAAAACTTGCTGCCATTGAGCATGAGGAAGTGTTATGTTTTTACTGCTCATCGTATATTAACTCCAGTAACGTACAACTATAAATTTGTTTCTGGATCGCAAATCTGAGATTCGTGATCTTGGAGTCATTTTTGATTCAAAGTTGTCATTTTCGTTACATATTGATTATGTCATTGCAAAAGCAAACTCTATACTTTTGTCAAGCGGAACTGCAGTGAGTTTAAAAGCCCATATGCTTTAAAATCAGTGTTCATCCATAGTTCGTCCAATTCTTGAATACTGTTCAATTGTTTGGTGTCCCTTATCTTCCATTGGTATTTGTCGAATTGAAAGAGTTCAGAGAGCTTCCAGCAGATTTGTGATAAAGCAACTTAAGTGGAAAATTGATACTCATTTGTATATTTTAAGATGTGCTTTGATTGGCCTTGACTCTTTAGAAAAAAAGGGGTTCTGTATAGTGTTTGTTGATTGTTAATGTAGTTTTTTTTTTCAACCGAATAAAATGTCCAGCAATTGTTCGAATCCTTGAATTATAAGTCCCGGAAAGAAGAATTCGTCAACGTCATCTTTTGAGTTACGCTAGACAAAGATATTATAATTATGATTGAAATGAATCTTTCACTAGATGTATTAAACTTTTTAATACTTTTTGTAATGAAATTGACTTGTCTATGAATCGAATTAAATATAAATCTAAATTGTTATATTTATTTAATTAATTTATTTAATTTTAATATTGTCATTAGTCTGTAAGATATGAAATCTGTAGATGAAAGAACAAAGAACATTCAAAGAAATTCTTTCTACGCCACAAATGTTGGCGTTATCAACTTCAAAACAAAAGTATTTTCAATCATCGAGCTCATAATTATCCTGAGAGAAACTGGAGTCGCAACGATGTCTTTTAATTTAAATTCTATTAAGTTAGAAACAATTCTGAATAAATAATATTGAAAACATCGAACAGAAAACTGAAAAAAATTCTTTAAAACTTTACAAGACCTTCAAAGCTATCCCCACATCCATTTGGACATTTTCCATTCACAATTCACATCACGTACCAACTGAAGGAAATTGTCAATTTAAGGTGGACTTACTGTCCCTTGACTATTAAGTACCTATAAAAACTCTTAAAGATATATCTACATTCCTCGCAACACAAATGTCATTCTTTCCTGACAAATTCTCTTAACATTTTCCTATAATATAATTCTGGCCATGTTTTTCCAAGAAAATTCCTAAGTCAAATACAATTGGTCTTGCGTAGCGGAAGGATATGTGAAAATTGCATGCATTTATCCTTACAGTATATCCCTCCTGAATTCACCACAAAGATATGTGGATTCAGAGGTATTCTTGGATTTATTTAGCATTAGGAGTTTGGTACATCGTGAATCCTTTGTTTCATTCCTAAATTATTTTCTTTTGTCGGTCAGCCAAGTGTGACTGAATGGTCTTTTGGTGTTCGGGAAGGATACAAAATCGTTTGTAAAAAAGCAAGAAAAAAACTTCCTCCAGGACGAAGGTAAAACAAGAAAAATGACTGCAGTAGTCCTCGAGTTGAGTAATGATGTTTTCGGGTAAACATAATTTGGCAATTTTCTACCGCATTTATTTTGTGTATGTGACATTTTTTGTTTACATTACTTCTAGTGGGCCACTTCATTTTGAGTCACAAAAAAAATGTTCACGTGATTCACCAGAGAACTGAATTTTAATGTAAATTCGTCTTTTAAATGCTGTAATATCACGTATTTGGACCAGTTTCAGGGATCTAGAATGAAGAAAACCTTTCCACCAGACTTATTGATTTAACCGTAGCTTAACATTTATTCCATCGAACAAAATTGACAATAAAAAAAAACTTTTCTTTTTCGCATTCTAATCCTTGCTAAAAACAAGAGGAAACTATTTAAACATTTCCGCGCCTTCGCTTCCCCAAAAATTCTTTATGTTTCCTCAACAAACAAATATATGTATATAAATATTTATTTTTATTGCCACTCTCATAACAAATTGTTCATAGTTGCATATTCATACTACACCACCTACCCTCGGAAAAATTATCAAATCACAGTTTTCAATCCCCCTGTTCGACATACAGCAGAGGTACGAAAACTTGAAGAGAGTGTCCTGAACTTTTTCTGTATTATCCTTGTTGTTGTTGTTTCGATTGTTCCAAGTTCCGACATCAGCAATAACAACAAAAAAAAATTTGCATTTTATGGTACAATGGAACCAATTTTAAGAGAAGTTATGACATTTTTGCACTTCGTTTAGTCATAATGGAAGGGGAAATCAAACAGTCCTGGGAGTGGTAGTCCTTATATCGTCTGCGACTTTATCATGCAAAAGAACAAGAATTCGTCATGCATGAGTGATGTTATGGTTGAGTGTTGAGATAATTTTTTTTTTCAAACTCGAAATCTTAAGGATTCAATGCAATTATGCAAATTTTCTAAATTTGCAACGATGATAGTCATCTAGAGTCGTCTAGTTAGCTAGAGGACTAGAATGCTTGGTGTTGGTGATACGTTTCGTAAATAAAATTCAGAACTGGGTTCAGCATCCATTTGGTTTTATGTCTATCCATCTTTCAATATAAAATGTACACTTTCTCTAATAGAATTTAGAAAATAACTTAATATGTTTTTTTTGGAACGTTTTGGAAACGGAATAGAATTGCAAAAGCTAAAAGGAATTTGAATATGAATAGGAATAGGAATAGGCAAAGGAATAGGAATAGGAATAGGAATAGGAATAGGAATAGGAATAGGAATATGAATATGAATAGGAAAAGGAATAGGAATATGAATAGGAGTAGGAGTAGGAAAAGGAAAAGGAACAGGAACAGGAATAGGAATAGTAATAGGAATAGGAACAGGAATAGGAATAGGAAGGGGATAAGAGTAGGAATAGGAATAGGAATAGGAAAAGAATCAAAAAATGTCAACTCTTTCAATAGACAGAACTATAGATTGTCTATTAACTCATAGTAGAACAATAGATTTAATTCTCGTGACCCAAATATGTTTTTGATATAAATTCAATCTTTAGAAAAACAATCAAAATTAGCTTCTATATCTTAAGCTTAAAAAATCACAGAGAACGAAAACATACTATTGACCGCAGGAATAGATATAATAAAGAATGCCGTTTTGGACGACGATTTCTTTGCCACCGAAGATCTTTTGGATGAGGGGAAGACGGTAGGAACTGCTTTTCAGTAAGTGTATATATATGAATGAGTGTATTTGCTCGAATGAAGAACTAGAAAACAAAGCTCTACTGAATTATATTTACCTTCAAAACATCATCATGCAGTCGCGATCTGAGAATCCTGGTTTTACCGAACTCAATAACGAAAAATTTAGTAGGGCTGATCGGGACCGGAGGATCAGTTGCACCAGTTTTAGTGGCTTAATAATGGATAATTGCAATCAACTTTTATTGGCTGGTGGTCGGTATACTTATGGAGGAACTGAAACGAAAATAAGAATGAGAATAGGAATGAAAACGAAAATGTGAATTAGAAAGAGAATGAGAATAAGATAAGAACGAAAATGAGAACGAGAATGAGAATGAGAATGAGAACGAGAAACAGAATCAGAATGAGAATTTGAATAGGAATAAGCATTGCAATGGGAGTAACATTGTAGCATTCTCTTTAGTACTCTCATGGTATCCTTTTTCCCCTGGCCATCTTCCTGCTTATTCCGTAACTAACTCAAAATAGTGGAGAGGAGAACATTTACCGACATTTTACCAGTATTGAAAACACTTTTGTTGTTTATTCTTATTTTATATCCACAAAAATTGGCGATTTCAGCGCCACTCATTGCGACTTGATTCACAATTAAAAAATGATGCTTCGTGATAGTACTATAGGCAGTGTATATACAAAGGGAGTAAATTGGAGTTGGAATGGCAATGGAAATGAAAATGTTTTATGAGAATAGTAATGAGAATATAAATTGAATGATTATAAAAAATCTTTTTTATTAATCATTTCTTTCAATTATTTAATATATGTAATTCCGGTATTCAATGTTTTAATCTAAAATCTAAAGTTTTATGGAACGATGTTTTATTATCTGAATTAGTTCCTTTTTAAGTCACCCTCTTCTTCTAAAATTTTAAGTCTTCTTTCTTTAAGAACCGAAAACGTTTACTCAACATCCCATGTCTTCTCAAATTACATCTCTCAATTGAGCAAAAAAAAAAAACACAAACCATTCCTCTTTGAAAACAGCCCCAGCATTTAATTTGAAATAAATTCCCGGAGGCAAACTTAACTAAAAGACGAACAACTCCTTCCAAGAAAAGTCAGGAATCACATAGCTTCTGGCTTATAATTGCAGGCAGCACCTTCTGCATCTGTGAGCGATTCGAAACAAGGGTACGCTATGGTGGTCCTTGGAACAAACGTATCTACAACTCAGGTATTAGCCAGCTGCTGTTAAATTTCTTTTTAAAGAAGTGAAAGAAGTTCATTTTTATTGAGGGTGGTGTAACACTACCAAAACAACGAAAGCAACAAAAATGAAAAAGAAAAACCAAATATCTTAGTACGGTCAATTAAAATTCATTGCACGTTCTCCGGAGTTTTTTGACGGCAACTTGGCCAGAAGCCAATTGCGAGGAAAAGTTGATTTTTCCACCTTTGCTGCAATACGTCAGTTGTTAAAATTGGAGGACGTTCTTGTGGATGGAGTGGAGTGTATTTATATAGAGATAGTCTCATTTTAATGATGTGAGACTTCTTAAAGAATGTTTTATAAATAATTCGTAAGATACAAATGAAATGCTGTTGGTGTGTTGCTTGACTGCGTATTTTTTGGATTCAATGCCATTTACCGGACTTACTATTAATTATTAATCTTTAAATTTAAAATGTGTCAAAACAAGGATTTCGATTATTGGATTAAAGGCAACATTATGCGTTGCTTTTCCATAAACTAGGCGGTTCCAAATCTATGGATTTCAAAATTATGTCACACTGGAATTTGAATTTTCGGTAACTTTCTATACTTCCACTTCGACTATCGCCCGTTTTTAAACTTACAAATGCTAAAGCTCGACAAGAAAATAGATAAAAAACTTTACTTTTTGAATTTGCAGGCAATCTCTATCTCGATTTTTTTTATTTAAATGAAACATTATAGGCATATCAACGCAATTTAAAGGTTACCCTTGAACGCTTTCCCAATGGCGCCACATTGTTTTACAGCTTAAAAAAGGATAACTTGGAAAATCTCAAAAAAACTAAAATATTCCTCTTAACACTACTGTATCTTTGGCCTCAAGGCAAAGGCTAGCAATCATATCCTTTTTATATCACGAGACCATCCATTGAACGTCAAGTGAATTACCTACTTTCTGAGATCTCAACTTATCTGATTCGAACTGGACAAATTGCTCACAGAACAAAAACTTCAATCGTAAAATTAAATTATTGAGATACAAGAACAAAAAAAAGATAGTTTTTCCCAAGTTCAAGTTGAGCGGAAGAAAGTTTAACGACACACTGTCTATGCTCTCGTCGAAAGAGAAAGGTCTTCATTTGCCGGTTGTCCTTCCATTTGGTTGAAGCGTTGAATGATGCTGCAACAGGCCCGCACCATAATATCTGTCTCCTATGTGTGTTTTTGCCATTTTGCCGGTGAGGTTGGAAATTATAAATTATCCTTTATCTAGACAGTAATAAGGGATACTGATCTTGTTCGCATTCGTTTTTGAATAGGAGGGAGGATGGCGACGATGCCAGAATAGACACATAAGAATAGAAGATAGCAAAAAAAAAAGATACAAGATACTCAGGGGGAGATAGTAGAAAAGTTGGTTTTTAGTTTTTCAAAGTTCATAAGATACATTTGGATGGGGGACACAATTTGCCAGGATATCCGTGAGCGAAGTGTAGTACAGATTATACACTGGACATGACACACCAGAACGAACGTAACACGCCTGAATACACCTAAGGTTTGTTAGCTTTTGGAATAAAGAGAGGAAGGTAATGTCTTATTTTGTATTTGTATTCGGAATATGAGCTGTCCGAAGCAGGACTTTGATAAATTGATTCGGTGTAAGAAGTTCAAAAGGTGTCTAACGAATGAGGACTCTAAATGTGAGATAGAGTGAGTTTCCATGTTGATTAATGTAAATAAAATTAAAATTAATATTAAATTTCTGCAAAATTTTTGATTTTTTTATAAGTAATGTCGGAATTAGTTATTTTTTACGGGCATTTATAGAACACAAGGTTAAAAAATTTAAATTTGCCTGTTTTCATTTATTTGTTTTTATTTGGATTTATTAAGAAGCAAAGTCTTAAGAATTCAGCTTGAATTAAGAACTTCCCACATGGATAAGTAAGACGTATCGACGAAATCTGAAAGTTAGTGGTTTTGACACTTTTTATAGGTTCCAGACCGTATCGTTTTTCTGCGTTAACGCCACTTATTTCTTTCAAAGATCTAGCCTTCCCATGTGATTAGTTTGCCAAGCACATAAGAGCAAGTACGTGCGACCCAGTCGTGCCCATTTTTACTTGCGAGTATAGGTACTATAATACAAGTTATGGATTCGAGCTAAAAAAAAAATCTAACAATCAAACATGACATTACTATGATAGAGAAGTCGAAAAAAGTGGGTCCAGAAATTCCGTCCGTCTGTCTGTCTGTTCGCACCTCTACAGCCTAAACGGATGGACCGATTTCCAAACTTAGTATTTAGTATTTGTTTGGTAGTATCTCGGGGGTGTTTTTCATTTTTGCTCTAGGTCGAAAAAATACCGGTACCTACACTTTTATAACAAAAAGTTTGAGTTTCTCGAAAACGGCTCTAACGATTTTGTGAAATTTTCGGGGTGCTATTTTTTTACAACAATACATCTTTCAGTTAGAATGAATTTTTTCAAAATTTGTTCTATAACGGTACCTCTCATAGAACCGGTTTTATCAAATGCGGTTTTATCGTAAACCATTGCTCCCGATTTCAATAATTTTTTTCACACAGGAAGTCATTTATACTTCAAATAACTTTGCATTTAAAAATTTTCAAAAACTTTTGTTTTCGATTTTTTTAAATTTTCTAAAAAAATTGGTTTTCGAAATATTTTGAAAACGGGTTGTTTGATTTTTTTAAATAATTTTCCCAGATGAAAACTACAGATTTTCTTATAATGACATAGCTAGAAAAAAAATTAAAATATTTTATATAATAATATTTTTATTTTTATATAATAATATTAAAATAGTTTTTCAAAAAAAGAACTCTAAAAAATATGGTCGAACGATTTTCAATATTTTTTTTCTCGATAGATATTTAGTTTTCAAATTCTATTGCATTCTCTTAAACGTTAAAAAAATTAAAGAATTTTCAAAAAAAAAATTAATTTTTTATTTTAAAAAGAGTGCTTTTTTAGACGTGTGGTTTTCAATCTGGCAATACTTTTTTCAGAGTTGGTCCTTGTGCTGTCAGCTGTCACTTGATTTATGCTTAGTTTGGTTTGCCATTTTATAATAAATAGATTTATTTTTGAACAGCGTTTGCAAATTATGCAAATTTATTACCAAAACAATTGTTCGGTTCGGTGGAGCAGAGTATCGAAAAAAACCCGAATGAGTCCATCCGCCATCGCGCGAAACAATTGGAGCTGTGCCCATCCACTTAATGGAAAATTTTGCGGAAGGATCTTGGTTTGCAGGCTTGCAAAATCCAAATCGTGCAAGAATTGAAGCCGAACGACTATCAAGCGCGTCGCACGTTCGGTAGATGGGCCCAAAACGAGATGGCCACCGATTCCGATTTTCACGAATTTGGGCCTCTCGGCTGGAATTTATCAGAGCCATCCACGGCGGCCACATGCCCGAAATTATTTACATACGTGCGATCCAGTAGTGCAATTTATTTTAATTGTTTTTATTTTGAAAGCCCTTGTTCTCGAACATTTGTTAAGAAGGAGGTTCTGATGTAAGAACTTGACCTAGACTAGTATAGTAACTGGTAATTAGTTGGGAGGAAATGGGTCAGTTTATTTATAAACCATTAAATTTGCTAAAGCACAATACCAATTGAGGTTTTGCAGATTAAAGGAAGAAATATAACGGTTTAAGACCCAGTTCAACGCCTGCTGTCAAAATCCCATCTATTATTAACCAAAAAACACAATCATATGGCATTGGGTAAAATATGCACACATTCGCCTTTCGGTTTTGTTAAACACACACACTCTGACACGTGTAATTTTGATATACTGTAGAACATGTATCGGCTCATATATGCGGTCACATCGTCCAATTAAATTTAAAAAATAAGTAACATTAACATAGAAAACAACACTATGCGAACTTATAAAAAGTGTCAAAACCAAAACACTAAATTGTTAAAAAAAAGTATTTCGAAAATAACCTTTTCTTAGCTTTTTTAGCACTAAAAATTAAATTTCAATAAGGTATTGCCCATTATAGTTAGGCATTTAGAAACAAACTTACAAACAGATTTTCTATGTTCGGTAACTGTAGACTGCGATGTTAAGTAAAACATTATCGATATGTGTTTACAATTGATTTTGTTTCGAATGGAAGCTTCTAAAACTTGGATATTGTAGCTTAAATATCAAAAGTGAACAAAATTCTCCTAAATTTGCTTGAAATTCGATATAAAGTCGCTTCTGATTACGCTCCAGTCAATAGTTCCATTGAATTTAACATTCCAACATACCATCTTTTTATAGACTCTATATTCGCCTATAATAGCGAGGATAGAACTTTATGAGAGCATGAGAGCATTTGACATCAGAAATAAATTTAGGTTGACCATGGCCAACATTACAAGCCAAGTAAAAGAGTAAAAGTTGGCGTTTTGGGGGCCAGACCAATAAATATCTTAAATGAACTCCAGCAAGGGTATGGTCTCCATTCGATTCAATGTGGGAGTACTAGAAGACGGATCCGAGAATTAAGTGTTTACTAAAGGCACTCTGATCTCTTAACCGAGTTTGAGAGGAAAGTATTATGGCCCCGTGTTCGAAGGTGGACGATTCCGGAAAAGACACAATCATGAATTGTATGAAATTTAGCTCGAAGCAGATATTGTAGACAAAATAAAGCTTGATGTACTCCGGTGAAATGGGCACTTAGCTCGAATGAACGAAGAGGAAGCAGCTCGGGAAGTCCTTAGCATTTCTTCCTATGGTCAGAATGGCCAGGAACAGGACGCCCAAAGCCATAGGATACGAAACTGAATCGCGTCGGCCAGCAATCGTGAACTTGTTGCATGCACCGCGAACCGCCTTCTTTCCATCGCACTTATGACAGAAAGAGTTTCAGATTCAATATTTGTTAATATTGTAGAAAAGCACTCCCCGAGAATTGAATCAAACATCGCTCATGGTTGGTATCTTCAAATAAAAATATAAAAACATAATTGACTCTGAGAGTACATCAAGGAATTACTTGATTTTTATGACAATCAAAATACTCCTTCCACCTTGTGTTTTAACTATTTGTGAGCAATTATTTGTCTTCGAAATGAAAATGATTGTGATAAGCTTCCACTTTTTCTTCTATTATATTAGCAGTTGCTCTTTCATCAGGCTCCCCCCACAACTCCTTCACACAAAATCAGCAATTCACATAATCTTTATTCAACCTGTAGGATAATCAACCATAAAACTTTACAAGCTCATAAAGACTCCCATTAAAACAAACAAGGATAATCTAAGGAATAACTTCAAAGGTGATAACAGAACCCTAAGATAGTCTTATTTAAATTTCGTCTTCGAAGAAGAAACAGAATAACTGAGTGACAGAGGGATTCACGGTAAACATGCCTCAAGCCGTTTCAGTGATGTCGCTGCAAGGAAAACATTATGTCTACTCACTTAATTATCATACCTTTAAAGTGTTCTGTTTTTGAGTGTCTAAACCACATTTATTACAATGCTCATCATCAAAAGGGGAAATAATTTGTGGCAAAATTTAAGGATCTAAATAAATGGAAATTTTATCTCTTCTAATAGTCTCCTTGAAACAGGTACCTTTAAACATAGAAATAATTTACCCGACGCCACATGGACACCAGCTCCTATGGTGGAAAATAATAAAACAAAACTTTTGGCATCAAACTCAAATAAAATATGAAAAATAAATAAATTCCCTTGCACATCATAAACAATGACCTGCGACATTGTATAATAAAAGGTTCCAGGTCTGTGCAGATACAAACACTTTTATTTAGTTTTTAGTGCCAATTTTTCCGTGAGGTAAATTTACTGTAAAGCTGTTTATTGCGGCATAAAGCCTGCCCTTTCGCACAGTTGACAATTCGTTGGGAACATCGTATCAAGCGGTGCACAGTTTTTTTTTTTTTTTGAATTCATCCAAGCATTTAGGGATTTGGCTTATAAGGATATTTAGCCCGCCTAAAAGTATGCAATCTAAAATTTATTGTGTTCTTATTCCATTTGTTTCGAAAAAACTAAGTTAAATTTATTCAAACTAATAACAGGCTTTTACCCGCTTACCTTTCATATTCCGAGGAACAAAAAATCTCAGCCTTAAGTGGTATTCATAAGTTGTCGCACCCTGAACATTGAACCAGTCAGTTTTTGTGTTCCATAAATATCCTTATAACATTTTAAGATAAAACATTGAGTGGATATAAACTTTCCCATGTTTGTAAAAAAAGGATTTCCTGGAAGATTTTGTGTGGCGTTTTTTTTTTTTTTTTTTTTTTTTTTTTGTAGCGCCCCTCTTTTTTACGTTGCCTATTGTTCTTCGTGTAAAATAATCTTGTTTTTTGTTCGGAAGGCAGAAAGTTTGGAAAAAAAGATTCCAAAGTTTCTTACATATTTTTAGTCTTCTTTTTTTTAACAAACGGTGTATGAGTGCAGAAGGAAAATTAATAAATCCACTTTTTAAAAATGAGATTCATATCGTTGCGCAGGATTTATTATACCCATTCATGACCTTTAAGCAAAACGAAGTTTTGTGAGTTTGTTTTTGAAGAACTAAGCTTGGAAAGAGACATTATTTAAAGTTTGTTTTTACAAGCTTTGTTAACTAATTTGGAACATTTATTATAAATAGCAAACAAACAATGTCAGCATAAGAATTAAGAAACATACTCACATAGTGATTTTTTCTTCTTTGGATAGTTTAGTTGAATTTTCCGTTCGGAAACCTACGATAGTAACAGGATTTTCAAAAATGTTAAGTTTCTTGTTTTCTTCTTAAATCATCTACCTTATCAGACCAACATTTGGCAAAATGTAGAGTTATTTTTGGTTTGATTTCTACTTGGGTGTTGTTACTGCGGAACCGTGTAGCTGCCAACGGAAACAACGTTCAATAATTTATTTTTTTCAGTTCACAAGAAATCCTGTGTTGACCTAATTTTTTGTCCAAAAAACCAATTGACACCACAAAATAGTAGAAATTAATTTTCTAGTGAGAAAACCGATTTATTTAGAAATCTAATAACATATTGTGATATTTTGGCCTGGGGTTCGACAAATAAAACTCAATCGAAATTCCAAAATAATAAAACAAATCTCTTTATTTTATGAAACACAACGTCTGTCAGTTTAAATAACACCAAATTTAACTTATTTCACTTATTCACAATTCAAATACGTTTTTATAATTCAACACTTTTTATTCAATCTCAATTCAATCACTTTTTACTAACGTTTCCAGTTGTTAACAATTCCACTTTCGAAAATAAACTGAACTCTCAATACAATCTACTCTTGTATTTATACAAGTTTACAAGCTTCTGGAAGCTTCTGTCTGGTTCTGGCACAATCTAAGCTTTTGGTACTAATTCGAGACTCGAATTAGTACTTCAAGTTCGATTTAGTACTCAGTTAAAACATATTGCAAATATGTAGCATACTTTTAGGCGCTCACAATGAATGTTGGTTGTTGTACACAATGAATCCAACAGATGTCGTTAATTTACAAAATGTATCCTCCGAATATCTAAACTTGTTGCCACATCACAATATATTCGACAAAAGAAATGTGGCGGAAATTCCACGGTCCTCAACAAAAAATTCTTTGAATCACCTATTCGGAAAACTCAAAAATGCATTCAGAGACTGAATGAAAATCGCGAGATTTCAACTTATCTAGAAGAAATATCCCAAAAAAAAAAAATCACTCACTGCGGAAGACTATTGCAGGGTGCCGTGAAACAAGGCCAAACGAAATAAGGCCATATTTAGAAATATTTAGAAATATGGTAATATTTCACTTCCCAATAGTGAAATAAGGCCATATTCCAACATTATATCCTTATTGCGCTTTTAGTTCAGTTGGCCTTATGTATTTTAGTTTGAGGGAGTGAAAAAAAATCTAATGTGGGTGACTTTCCTGAAAGTACCTACAAAGTAAAATAAAAGTTAACTAAATTCGCCTTAGGCTAAACTAGTCTTGCCTAGGCATTTCTTGAGATTTTATCTCCCAATCAGTATGAGGTAGGTATGAGAGCTGCCCCCCTGCAACTCGACTGCTTGGGCTCACTATAGGATTTGGAGTATGTGCGAGATTGGGCTTATGCAAAAGTTCTTTAAATCAAAAAGAAACGTTGCACATACCCAACCTTGCACCTTCTCAAAATCCTATAGTGAGCCTAAGCAGGGGGCCATATTTGGTCTTATTTTACAAACAAATTTGGGCTTATTTTCACTTTAACAAAGTGAAATAAGGCCAAATGTTAGAATATGGCCTTATTTCACTATTGGGAAATGAGATTATAGTCTGGGAGGCGGCCGTAGGAGCACCTTCCTCATCGAGTCAATGGATAATTTAAAATAAAATAAATTTATTGGTGCGACAGTTCCTTAAGGAGCCAAGGCCTAGTGACTTATACTCTCAACCATTCCTGTGGTTGTGTTGTTAATCTGCAAGAATGGAAGGGACGTACAGTTTACCGCCGAGTCCGAACGGCTACATGAGATAAAATTTTTCGAGACAAATTTTACTCTTGGAGGTTTTGTCAGTTCCTCGCAAGAGGCGGTACCCCGGAAAAGAAGATGGCTATGAGCTGGATTTGAACCCAGGCTCATTCGCTTAGCAGTCCGAGAAACTAACCACTAAGCCACGGGGCACTACATGGATAATTTAGTCATTAATAAATGGCAAATTACATACAAATTACAAAACTGTCGGACCAACGTTTTCTTGTCCCTTTGGCGGTAAAATAGACACTTCCGGTTTAGTGTTGGCTTACCTCATCAGAACAAATAACAAAAAGGTTATGAAATGAAAGCTTAGACAGCCTTCATTAAGAATCTGCTGGTCGGACAAACTTAACATTGGCCAAAGGCAAACATGCGCCCGACCTCGTTTTTAAAATATTATTATTTTTTTTTTTAATGTTGATATTGACTTTACAAAATTTAAAGAAATTTAAAGTAATTTTTTTGTTGGAAAAACTGGTCGGACGCATGTTTGGCCCATGTTAAGTTTGTCCGACCAACAGATTTTTAATGTAGACGGTCTAAGCTTTCGTTTGATACCCCATTTGTTCATTGACTGAATTCTAATGAGCATCCAGCATCAAAAACGCAACCGGAAGTGGCCATTTTACCGCCAAAGGGAGAAGAAAAGCTCCGTCCGCCCAGTGGTTTTGTACATTTTATGTAATTTGCCATTAATTAATGGATTAATATTCCATTGGCCCGATGAGGTAGATGTTCCTACAGTCGCCTCCTCTACTGTTAAAGAATCACCAAGAAAATCAATTACTAAAATTTAAAATCTGATAAATGCTATACACATTTAGGCCAGCATTATGTTCCACGTCAATGGAAAATAGCAGAATTAAGTTTCGTTTAAAGACGGAGAAATCCACTTAATGAATAAATAACGAAGTGTGTTACATATCAACGGGAATGTTACCAATAATTTCCAAGTTCTTCGAGAAATTATTACTTCCAATAATTATTGTAGAAGAAAAATGGCTTATTCCTGAAAACCAATTTGGTTTTAAAAATATTCGCTCAACTTAAAGCATTGTGTACGTACACTGTAGAGAAAAAGCAGTATAGCTCTACTGAAAAAAAATAATTCTCTAAGACGATTGTTTACATTACAAACTTCTCTATAGAAAAATTTCTCTACGTAGAGCGCGTCTAGAGAAATTTTCGCTAGAGTTCTAGCGAGTTCTCTACTTGATGTTTACGTTGAAAGTAGGTAGAGATGTTCTGTAGAGCCCTCGAAAATATATTTATTTTATTCAAATTATTTGTGCAAGTTTTTTCAAAAAGTTGAAAGACAAAACTTGAAGAAAAGATGCTGTTCCGTGTGTATAGAAATAAAAAAGGATCGCAAATTTTGGGTACGTTAATGGATTGGAATCTATCTTCAATTCTTGAAATTAAAATTGAGGACCAAATTGCATTCCAAAACTTCTTGCGAATGTTGTTGCCCGATTTCAAAAGGCTATTAGTAAAAAGTGACACTATACATAGAAAAACAAGATGCACAACTCCGAAAATCAATTCCTGCTGGTGAAAGATTAGCGGTGAACTTAAGCGACAGACAGTGGCAACGGAATATTGCGAGAATTTCTCATAAATTAGTTAGTAGCACTTCTGTTTATACATTTACTTTTCTGAAAAACAAATCACAATATGAAAAAAAATAATACTTTTGGGACTTACAGTTTGAATTGACAGTTGTTGTCATTTTTTAACATGAATAATTCCAATTAGAATGGGATAAAAAGTATCCTATGTCCGTCTCCTGGTTCTTAGCTACCTCGCCACCAATTTTCAGCCAAATCGGTTCAGCCGTTCTTGAGTTATAAAAATCAACAACATAAAATTTGAGTGGCTTGACTTGAAATTTGGCAGCGATCAAAATATTTTTATTTCATGGCGAATTCGATTCATATTGTTAATAGCGCAGGGTGGAAATATTACCGAATATATATATATTTTCATACGAAGAACATTTAATTTGATAGGCTTGACGGATTTTGAAAACATTTTCTATGTATGTATACTAACATGATAACGTTTGCGGTTTTTAGCTATTATTGGATCTGATATGTGGCGCTTTGATCGGTAATTATTAAAACACAGTTTTGTTAACATTTGAATACGATTTTTTATTTTTACAAATTCTCATAACTCCATTCATTATTCGAGATATTTGAAGTATTAGAAGACGTTGGTAACACAGCCGATGGTATCGATCCTCAAGATCAGCAATGTGCCGTTGAAATATAAGCTTCAAAAGCTTTCGTTTCCTTTTGATCATTCCACGCATTTCATCTGCAATTCAAGGTCTCCTTATCAATTCGAAATACCAAAAAATTCATTTTTATATTGCAACTACCGATTACACATAACGTTTTTCAGTCATAACGTTTGTCAGTACACTTTTTGTGTAGATCTCTACTCTGCTCGGAAAAACTAAGTATGCAATAAAATTTAAAACATAATATTCTATCGAGACATCGTTCGACCAGTTTTTTTAAAGAGTCGTTTTTTTTTTTTGAAAAACTTTTCGAAAAAATATTAATTTTTGAATTGAAATTATTTAAAAAAAATTCAATTAACCCGTTTTCAAAATATTTCCAATGTTTTTTTTTTGAAATGCAATATTAATCGAATTATAAATGACTTCCTGTGTGCAAAATTTTATTGAAACCGCTATAATTGTTTACGATAAAACCGCATTTAAAAAATATAAATATAGCCCCCTGAAAGTTTTATCAAAATCGTTAGAGCCGTTTTCGAGAAAATCAAACTTTTTGCTAACGATTGTATCGCAGGTACCGTTATTTTTCGAACACACCCCGAGATACTACCAAACAAATACTAAATACCAAGTTTGAAGCAAATCGGCTCATCCGTTTAGGCTGCAGAGGTGCGAACTGACAGACGGACAGAATTTCCGGACCCACTTTTTTCAACTTCTCTATCACAGTAATGTCATGTTTGATTGTTAGATTTTTTTTTGCACGAATCCATAACTTGTCTTATAGTACCTATAATCGCAAGTAAAAATGTTGATATTGACTTAAGACAATTTGAAGACATAGTAATTTTTCTTTTGAAAAAAGTGGTCAAGCGCATGTTTGCCCCATGTTTAGTTTGTCCGACCAGCATATTCTTAGCTGTCTAAACTTTTATTTGATACGCCATTTGTTCATTGACTTGATTCCAATGAGGTAGACCAGCACCAAATAAATTGCACGAATGGATCGCACGTACTTGCTCTTATGTGCGGTCACATTTTGGAATAAAATTTGAAAAATATTAAGGGAACTTCAAAGATTATATTCGATTTTTCTGACTTTTGATTGTTTGAAAAAAGTACGTAAAATAGTTTTCAGCGGAAAAATTTAAACGCCATTTTATTTCTTTAAAAAAATGTGAAAAAGTGTGAATTTTTTTTTCAAAATCGTTAGAGCCGTTTTTAAATAAAACGATTTTTTAACAACTTTTTTTAAAAAATTGAAAAAAATAATTAAAGAATACAAACAGCACAAAATAACGTACATTTAAAAACAGAATTTAAAAAAAATTCACTTACCCGTTTTCAAAATATTGATTTTTCAAAAAAAAAAATTATCAAAAATACAAAAAAAAAGTTTTCGAAAAAAAATGTATGCAAAATTACTCAGGCTGCCTACATCTTCTTGAATATCAATTTTGATTGTAATAGGATCACCAGTTTTCGAAAAAGTCGAAGAAAAAAAAACCGGTCCTATGTGAGGTACCGTTTTTAGCCCACCATATTATTTTTTTTTTCACCAAAATATAATGTATACCTACAGTAGTACACAGATTTTTTTTATAAAAATTCTTGGAGCCGTTTTTGAGAAAAATAAGCTTTTACATAACGGTTATATGACAGGTACCGTTAATTTTTGAGCTAGAAAAAAGTGTTCTGTAGAATGTCAAAAGAACCTTAAGTTCAAAAATTGAAGACTATTGGCCCAACCGTTTAGGCTGCAGTCCAAAATACATCCGTACAGACAGACAGACAGACAGACAAACGGACAGAATTTTGCCAGTAACTCAAATATGTTTCTCTATCATCGTAATGTCATGTTTGATTGTTATCTCAAAATTTTTAATCTGCACGAATGCATAACTTGTATTATAGTACCTATAATCGCAAGTAAAAAATGGTAACTGGAAGTGGCCATTTTGCCGCCAAACGGACAAGACAATTTTTTTCCGACCAGCGGTTTTGTACATTTTATGTAATTTGGCATTTATATATGGCTACATTTTCCACTGACTCGATGAAGTATGTGTTTCTACAGCCGCCTCCCCTACTAATAAATAGGTCCGGCGAAAAACGTTAATCATGAATAAGCAACAAAAATACCTTTGGCAAAATGACTTACTAAAATATGCTGCGTGGGTAGTATATATTATTAAACTAAAAAAAAATAAAAAAGTTTGTCCATTTTCAAAAAGGATAAGCTAACCAAAAAGAGAAGCATGTACGTATGTATATAATGTACATGTACATATTTTGCTATTGAATGCATTAAATTTTGATGCATTCCCTTCAGTCTTTATTAAATTCCATCCACGTATGGCTCGTCATTTTGTATATAAATGTACTTCCCATCTTCCTTTTCTCTCAAGGGACTCAACATTCCTTTAAGCTCAAAAGTTTTTCCAAATTGACCACAAGACTATATGAGAAAAGAAGTGTGTGAATTTGCAAGAAAATCGAATGCACAAGGATACTCGTATAACTAGGTGCCTTGGTTGGTATTACGGACACACGAATGGTATCCATTGGAAAACTTTCTATTGTCAATGCATGAGTATTCAAGTCTGAAATATTTTTTGTTTTGTTGCAGGATATTTGTATATTCTTGGAAAATTCTTTTGACTCTTTTGAAGGAGACTTCATTTCCTATTTTTCCACAGGCATCATCCGTTCGCAGTTGGAGTTTCAAATTGAGTTCGAAGTCCTTTCACACAAAACTCTTTGTGAGGTGCCTTAGACTCTTGGACTTGGACATATGACAGAGGTTGCAAAATGATGATCAATGAAGTTGCTTATTCAGTTTATTTTCCTTTGCACATCCTTCAATAGCTGTTCCATTTTTTTTTTTGTGTTGGTATATAGTGCATTGGATAAGTAGTAGTAGATGATGTTTCGAACCACCTTTATGCAAATTGAATGTCAGTTATTCAAAGAGCTTTTGTATAACTGGAACTAATGAGTTGCAAATCAACAATGACAGTCGCAGCAAGTACGTGTGTAGATGTAAACACCACAAAACAAGCTCTGGAATAAAAGTCCTTTTTTTTCGAATTTAAAAAAAAAAAACGAGAGCAATTTTCACAAAGCTCGTCGTGCTACAGAATGCAGCAAGGTGAAACTAAACAGCCCTCGGGAATTTGTTCTATCCAACCCTTGTGTTGCTCTGTGGTATGATAGAAAATCTTTCAAACAAAACATTAAAAAAAAAAACACAAAACAACAATGCGAAATTATAGGTGGAAATTAGATGTCATTGCGGTGTCATCAGCAACGCCACACTTTTTTCCTCTGACATGGCAGACCTATTGTTCCCTAACATCATGCCAAATAAAGGAAAAATGAGTGTTGAATTGGAAACCACAATAATTCTTGATTACTTGTGCAGGAGAATCGCCTTCGCCAATCTACCCTCGAGGTGGGAAACGGTATTTTCAATATTGTGCTGCAGTTTATGGTGGCAGAATATATATATATATATTATAAGTGTTATTTGTATTTGAAAATAACCTTACAAGAAATCTGCTGGTATTATTTTTGATCATATTTAAATTAAAGAGAGACTTGTAATGATTTTCTTTTATTGTAATAAAATGACTTTCTCAGGAGCTTCGAAAACCAAAAAGGTTTTTACTTCAATAAAGGGTGTTTGGTTTTCAATCTGGCAATACTTTTTTTCGGAGTTGGTGTTTTTGACAGCTGTCACTTGGTTTATGCTCAATTTGGCTTGCCATTTCAAAATAAATAGACTAACTCCTAAACAACGTTTGCAAATCGTGCAAATTTATTACCAAAATAATGGTTCGGTTCACGCGACGCATCACGCGCTGCGTCCAATATTCGGTCGACATAATCGTCCAGCAGAGTCGGTAATTCGAGCAACCATGGATCAGTTTCGCAGCACGTTTAATCTAGTTGATGACGCTATTGCTGATGTGGAGCAGAGTATCGAAGAAGACCCGAATGAGTCCATCCGCCATCGCGCGCAACAATTGGAGCTGTGCCCATCCACTTAAGGGAACGACCATCAAGCGCTTCGCACGTACGGTGAATGGGCCCAAAACGAGATGGTCACCTATCCCGATTTTCACAAGAAAATGTTGTTCAGCGATGAAGCTCACTTTTGGTTGAATGGGCACGTTAATAAGCAAAATTGTCATATTTGAAGTGATTATAATCCACAAGCCATTGTTGAGACGCCGTTGCATGCTCAAAAACTCACTTTTTTTTGTGCTCTATGGGCAGAAGGAATTATTGGTCAATATTTCTTCAAAAATTAAGCCCGAAAGTCAATGAGGAACGCTATAGAGTCCTGATTAATGACTTTTACGTGCCTGAATTGGAGGATGTTGATGTGGACGACTTTTGGTTCGAACAAGACGGCGCTACATGCCATACAGCCAACGAAACAATCAATTTATTAAAGGAAACTTTAGGTGAGCGCATTATCTCGCGTCGTGGGCGTGTGGCGTGGCTTCCAAGATTGTGTGATTGAACACCGCTAGACTATTTTTGTGGGGTTATGTGAAGTCGCTTGACTATACAGATAAGCCCGAGACGATTGACGCCTTGGAAGAGAATATTCGGCTTCACGGCTGGAATTTATTCGAGCCAGCCGGGGCAGCAACTTACCCAAAATCATGTTTAAAACATAATGGCAGACCCTTATCTTTATAATAAAGCTAAATTCTTGGCCATTACATTAAACTATATGCATTTTATTACTTGCGATTATAGGGAATATAAGGCAAGTTATGCATTCGTAAAAAAAAAAAAAAATTCTAACAATCAAACATGATATTACGATGATAGAGAAGTCAAAAAAAGTGGGTCCGGAAATTCCGTCCGTCTGTCTGTCTGTCTGTCTGTCCGTATCGATATCTACAGCCCAAACGGTTGGGCCGATTTGATTCAAACTTGGTATATAGTATTTTTAGAGTGCTCTACCCGACTGTTTTTGGAATTGGCATTCTAGCTCCAAAACTAACGGTACCTGCCATATAACTTTTATTAAAAAACTTATTTTTCTCGAAAACGGCTCCTACGATTTTGGTTAAACTTTCAGAATGATGTTTTCTGTGCAAAATCTATCTTTTAATTTTAATGGATTTTTCAGAAAAAGTTTTATAACGGTACCTCTCATATGACCGGTTTTTAAAATCAGACTTTCTCGTTAACTAATTGACGGATTTTGATGAAATTTTCAAAATATGTAGTGTTTTATGATTTAAATAATATTGCTTATCAACATTTTCAAAAACATTTTTTTTTAAATTTTAATAATTTTTTTAAAAAAATATTTTGTTTTTTGAATATTTTGAAAACGGATCTATAGATTTTTTTTTTAAATTTTTCTCCTAGTATAAACTATAGATTTCTTAAAATTGACATACTAAAAAAAATTTTAAAATATGTTTTCGAAAAGTTTTTTCAAAAAAAACATTTTTTTGAAAAAACTGGTCGAACGATTTTGAAATGAAAAATTCATAAAATAGAAAACAGCAAAAGAAATAAGATGGCTTACAACATTTTTTCCAAAAAACGTTATGAGTAGTGTTTTTTTGAATACATAAATTTTTTTCCCCAACATTTTATTTCATATTGCTCGGCTAAGCCCTAGCCAAGCCATTAGTCAAATAAAAGAAAGTGACAACCTATATTACATACATACTTACGTATTTTAAAGTATTTTTCATCATCATAAAAGCACAGAATAAATAAGGAAGCCTTTGATAAACACACAAAAACAACTAACAAATAAAAAAAACTATTCGATTACTACTGAATGCAAAAATTTCAATCGAGAAAACAAAAGTTTACACCTTCCTATAAATAAACAAAACCACTGTGTTAACTTTTAATATTGTCTCTATATCTACTGGCTGAACAGTAGTTGGAACACGTATCTTAATTTTAGTACCTACCTTCCTTCCAACCTTATTATAGGTACCTAAATCCTTTATAAATTCCATTGGTCCCATATTGGGACGTATAAAGGTCCCTTTACCTAGCATTATTGCCATACTGCTGATTCCGACGAATCTTTATGCCAGTTGTTCAAATGTTTCCATACCAAAATGAAAATTTAACTGAAAAAAGTCCTTTGTATCTTTCTATTAGCAAATTATATTATAAACAGTAAGCAGCAAGTGGAAAGATAATACTACACTAAAAAACTGCAAAAGCTAACAATCCTATATATTTATGTGTTTATCCCTTTGTCGTGACGCATGTTCGTTCGAGCTTCACCCCAAAACGATTCTAAGGAAGTTGCACGTCATACAAAAAATATTAAAATAAAATCTTTGTCAAAAAGACGCCTGCACTTAAAAAGAATTAGCACATAAGAGCAAGTACGTGCGACCCAGTCGTGCCTTTTATTTTTTCTTGAAAACCACACGTCTAAAAAAAAACATCCTTTAATTCTAAAAATACTGCCGCTGATATGGCTTCTTAGTTAACTAACTGGTGAGCTTAGGACATGAATTATCAGTAGTGCCAGCATGCTGGAATTAATTACTCGTATTTAAGCTATTGACTATAATTATTACAATTTTATTTTGTTTTTTTCATTTCCAAACTGTCGATTATCAACATAGCTCCTGGAATATTGGGGTTTATCCAAAGAAGACTGGCTGTGATGTTTTTTCTGATTTTATACTTTCCAAACAATTTAATTTCAAATTTGGTCAGCGGATATACACCTCCTTTCGCTTAGTCAGACGTTCTCGTTTCCTGGCTTCAGCGTAAAAGTTTCATCTCATTAATAACCTGTTTGCTTCTAAAGGGTCCGCCATCTAACTTTTTTTTTTAACTAGTGCTTATTTCGTGAATGGTAACACTTAGCTTATATCTGATTCGACAGATAATTAGTTTTATCCTTCCGCTGAACGAATATGGTTATGTATACGCTTGAACAACGCTAAGAAATATTGCGACAATACTGCCTGCGATCGATGCCGATTTTGACAAAAAAATCATCTTTTCAGATGAAGCCCATTTTGATCTTGGCGGGTATGTAAACAAGCAAAATTGTCGCATTTGGGGCACAGAAAACCCGTACGCATACATTGAAAAGCCGATACACCCAAAACGAGTCACTGTTTGGTGCGGATTTTGGTCCAGAAGCATAATTGGGCCATTTTTCGAAAACGAGCAAGGAGTGGCCATGTTGAACAAATTTTTGTTCACAAAAATTAAAGAGGAGGATATTGACAACATTTGGTGACAACAGGACGGTGCTACATGCCACACAGCCGAAGCTAAACTCGATGTTGATGAAGCATTTTCAAAAAAAAAAATTATTTGGCGGACCCGTTATTACAACCTTGTGCAAATTTTTTTTGTAGGTTATTAGCATTATTTTATTTCTTCTTTGACAAATTCTATATAAAAGTAAAAATTGCTCTGAGGGCAGATCTGATATAACTGAAATGCTATATATTTCGTACGTCCACACCGATTTAAGCACTTGCTTGTAAATAAGCATAATTATTTTGTTATCGTCACTCTCGTATTTTATTAGTTTTAGTACTAAGTATTTTCTGTTTATTTGTTTTAAAAATAGTATAGTTTTTTAACATAATTAACAATTTATTAAAGTAAAGCTTATTAAAGAAAACTTATGTAAAAAAACAGCTGGATTAAATTTTTTTTAATTCTTCTTCTATAAACTAATGCAGTTTTACAAAGTTTTAAGTATAACCTTTTCACGGTGGAACTTTAACAATAGTCTCTTCCGAATACATTGTCTTCTTATTATGAGTACGGGAAATCACTCAACAAAACGAAAAATGTCTTTTTTTTTGCGCCATATTACATTGTTTTCTTTTTCAGTTAATTAGGCATGTTAAAAATTCTAATGATCCACCTTAAGAGTCTTGATAAAAAAGGGGAAATTCCGGCTTCTAACATAATCATATATTTGAGAATGTTTGAAAGGAGTTGCAAATATACGTTTTACATAGTTTTTGCCTCCCCAAACTTGGCCACACATTGGCATACAATAAGGTAGACTCCGACAGCGATTCAAAAACTTTGTATTTGATAGTATGCGCTATGTGACATTGGAAATAATGAACTTTGAAATCTGTGATTATTGAACACCAATTACCCCTAAAACGCTGTAATCAATGACGTGGAATTACTTTCTTTTTCAACAAATGTGTACTCTCCTAGTTTATAATCTTCAATGGTACCATTAAGAATTCGAAATGCCAAAGAGTTGCACGTTACGCTTACGCACATCTAATAACTAATTTCTTTAGTTATGTGGGAAATTTATCGACCGAACCTAGCTGTGAGTCGACTTGTAACCGATGTGTAAGGGTAGAACGAGTAACCATATATAATAGCTACTTTTTAATGAGATTACTGGGTCTGAAATTTTAACCACCATCTACTTGCTAAAAAACTCAAAATCCTTTCGGAAACAATGACATTTCGAATGTTATTCTAAGGAAAATTGCCCCCAATTGAGTTGATATTCTTGCATATCTATTCAATTTAATCCCTGACAAACTTAAATGTGTTAATGTACTACTTATCTTTAAGAAAGGAAATCGAACACAACTACAGGCCCATTTCCTTGCTTTCTTCAAAAAGAAAGTTTTTGAAAAAAGCTATAAAGAAACAAATGTATGCGCATCTGGTAAGAATTAATTTTTTTAGTCCAATGCAGTTTGGATTCAGAAAAGGCTGTTCCACTGAGGATGCTATTTTAAAATTTTGCTCTTTTATTAACCAAAGATTGGATGAAAGCAAGTTTTGTGCTGGCCTCTTTGTTGATATTACAAAAGCTTTTGACACCGTTGTTCATGGACATTCTTTTCGATAAATTATATGACGCAGGATTTCGCGGATTTATCCATAATTGTAATATATGGATAAATTGTAAATAGTAACCCTCAGGTACTGAACGTTGGTGTTCCCCAAGGGTCCGTTTTGGGACCTATACTATTTTTGGTATTTATAAACTCGCTGTTTTCACTGCCTTTTGCAGGTAAAGTCACGGATTTTGCAGATGATCTTGGCTCGCATATGGTTCAACGAGCCCCCCGAATCTGTTAGGTGAACTTAATCATGACATTCACTTGCTGAGAATATGGTTTTCAACACACAGGTTAATTGTAAATAGGAAAACCAAACTAATGAATCTTCCATTCAAAATTACAATATGAAATTATTTGTTGGGGGGGGAGGGGGGTCCATACCTGACCAATCTTAAGCCACTTCTCGTTTTACAAAAGTGTGCCATTAGAAGAATTTGTAATTCACATTGGCTCGCTCATACCATGGGTTTATTTAAGTCTCTGGATATAATTCCAGTAAGACATTTGTTCTTTTTTAATGTCTCGTAATATATTTTGTGAGAGCTGGCTATATGCAAATTCCAATTTTTTTCATTCGCGTTACTAGAGTAGCTTAAATCGCCATGTTGGTGAAATTTCAGTTTTTCACACTACTTATTACAGAAATTCCTACCCAGTTGTATTTTTTTAAATTTTTAATCGTCTTTCTCTTGAAATAAGAATACTAAGAAAGCAAAATAAAATCATAAACAAAGTTAAAGCATTTCTACTTGATTTTGATCACAACAACATCGAAGTTTTGCTCACCTACCTTGCATAAAAATTGTGTATCAAATAATTTTGATCAATTAAATAAATGTTTGGCTATGTTTAATTTGTTTTTCTTTTTTACGAAGTGACATCTAACACTATTTATGGCTTTTATAAGCAAAATAAAAATTGTCACTTACTAATCTCTATTGTATAATATGTAAACTTCCAATGTAAATTATTGTAACTATGTATTTTTGTAATAACTCTTATCTTCTGATATTCTTTGTGGAATGCTTAGTGATTATGTCCTTCACGTTCATTTTCCAAACCTTGCTCTGTTCCCAATCTGGCATTTGAGTCACCAACAGCTAACAGCGTTCCTCTTCCATTGGGTGCGCCATGTGAATCCTGGAGCGAACGAACATTAATGAAGTTAAAAAAAATGGGCATGACTGTGTCGCACGTACTTGCTCTTATGTGCCTATTTAAATTGGAAAGCCAGATCTTTGGCAGAAACTAGTAACATTTGCGTTGAAAATAACATAGTTTGAAATTATAAAAAGTTTTAAAAACCACAATACTAAACGGTTTTTAGTAAAAATGAGGTATGCCATCACACGTCTTAAATAACAAGGAATTTATGAAAAATGTATTTCGAAAGTGTTAGGACCGGTTTTGATAAAATCCCGTTTTTTAAAATGTTGGTATGCAGTTTTTTAGAATTTATTAAAATACATTTGATTATAAAATTTTAAATAATTTCTTTTGATTAGTTTTCAAAATATTGATTTAAAAAAAAAACATTCAAAAAATTAATAGAAAAAAAGTTATTCAAAATTTTGATAAGCAGAATAAATGTGGCTACTTAGATCTTATTAAATATAAAATTTGACAGAAAGCCAAAGAGCCGTAACCGAGAAAGACACAAATTAAAAAAAAACGTTATATGAAAGGTCCCGTTAATAGACTTTTCCCGTTATGTGGTTCTAATCAAATGATAGCCAATACCAAAAAAATTCTCAAAATTTTTCATTATTACATTGTTATGGTTTTGACTGCGATCACAACTCTCTTGGCATTTAGGCTTCCACTCAATGATTCAACAGGTTGATCTGAGAAAACCTCGACATTCCGGTTTGGGATTGTTCCATGTCTGACAGCAACTAATTGAGCTACATTACATTACATTAGATTTTAATCTACTCCGTAGATAAACCTAAAGTGAACACACTTACGCGCACTGGCTACTGAGGCCATCGGCTCAGATAATTACAAGACAACCCACAAGACGACACTGATACAGTACAGAACAGAAGATAGAGAGAGACTTCCTTTATCTATTTAAAATAAATTAAAAATAAACTTAAAATAACTAAAAATACTTAACTCTAAAACAGCCACAACAGCGTTTTTATTTGCGGTTTATAGCGACTATAAAGCAAGTTATACATTTGTAAAAAAAATTCTAGCAATCAGACATGACATTAGGATCATAGAGAAACATTTTTGAGTTACGGGCAAAATTCTGTCGGTCTGTCTGTCTGTTCGTCTGTACGGATGTATATTGAACTACAGCAATTTGAAGACGATTGGCAAACCGCTTGGGCAATCGTCTTCAAATTTGGAATTATTTTGACATTCTACATAGGAATTTTTTTTTAATTTTTTTTTTTAGCTCAAATATTAACGGTACTTGTCATATAACCGATAAGTAAAAGTTTATTTTTTCTCTTTTTGGTAAAAAAAATCAAAATGGTGGGCTAAAAACGGTACCTCTCACAGAACCTTTTTTTCTTCGACTACATCGAAAACTGGTCATCCGATTTCAATCAAAAATGATATTCAGGAAGATGTTAATAGCCTAAGTAATTTTATTTTAAAATATTATCGAATTTTTTTTTGTATTTTGAATACTTTGTTTCTTCTAAACCAATATTTTAAAAACGGGTAGATGGATTTTTTTTTTATTTTGTTTTTAAATGTTAGTAATTTTGTGTTTAAGTTTGCATAATTGAATTTATTTTTGTTTAATTTTCTAAAAAAAGGTGGCAAATTAAACACTTATTTAATTAAAAAAATGTTCAACCGATTTAAAAACAAAAAATTACATTTTTATCACATTTACTTACTTTTTCCAAACAATCAAAAGTCAGAAAAATCGAATAAAAACTTTGAAGTTCCTTTAATATTTCTCAAATTTTATTCGAAGCTTTGACCGCATATAAGAGCAAGTACGTGCGATCCAGTCGTGCAATTAATTTTTTGTTTATTATGTTTTATATTTTTTTTAATTTTTTGCTGTCTCAGCTGCCCACCCCTAAATAGCTTAAGTCTGCCTTAAAACTATGTAAGCCGACCAAAGGCAATATAAAGGTCGATTGCATTACCGATTTTCGTTCAACCACCAAAAATGGTGCACCAGATAAAAATATTCCCCCTGTTCCCCCCATCAATGTCTCGGTCGTAAGGGAGCCACCTATTCACAGTTTTTCGACGCAACGAGGTAGAACAAACAAATCTTGTGGTAGATCAACCGAGTTAAACCAACTTGGCCAATTTTGCTCAGCGATGGTGGCGTTTGCAAAATTGTTTTCATTGAACCCGGTAAAACCTTACCTTTTCTTTTACTGTGTAGCTTGCATTTATGTTCATGATCATTTTACCCTGTCTCAGGACAATCGAAAACTCTTGGTTGTTTCTATGGGATCAACATACACAATGTTCAAGAACATCTTTTTTTCCTCCTTGATGAAACGAGCTGAACAATTTGCAATTATTGCCCATCGATATTTTCTGAAATCATTTTTTTAGAATCACAAAAATTCTTAGATTTTTAACCTAAGAGAAAACTGAATTTGTAAACAAAAAATTAATGCGTTAATTGAATTTTAAAAATTTATTTATTTACTATATTTGTTTATGTACAATGCTTAAATTTGTTCCTAAATGAATACCATTATTCAACCCGTTCAAGTAACATATCCAACAACGACTTCAAATAATGAATAGATCTGATAGATTCTTCGATAATCTTACTATTTAAGTGGGTTCTCTGACGATACTGGTCTTCCAAAACCATTCCAGCAAGCTTACTTACTCTTCGACTTAAGCGACAGGCTTCTGTGTTAAGATTGCGTTTGAATTGCTCATATTCGGTTCGAACCTTTTCCGGATAATGTCTTACCATTTTGTCATGATATTTACAAATATCTGACAATTTACTTGGATCAAGTGGATGGAGTCCTGTTTCGGTTTTTACGTGAAACATTCCGTTGGTAACTAAAATCGCACCAGGAAACTTCGCTGGACATTCTTTAACACCCATCCTGGCTCGCTTGCTATTTGGCGAATCAGCCGAAGAAAACGATTGCCGACGTTTAGCGGACAAACGTTCGCTCTCAATTTGTGCTAGAACATTTTGGCGGGCTTCATCTAGATAGTTCTTTTTGATCTTAGGCGAAGAATCTCCTTGTAATTTCTTACGTTTGAATAATAAAGTAGGTCCTGTTTGAATTTTGCGTGTAGTCTTAGCTTTTCGGGGAATGGTTCTGGGTGTAAAAAATAGTTTTCGTCTAGCAGCTTCAGCTTCACATGGTAATCGCTTCTGAGCTTCGAGGATATCATCGATCAATTGGCAGATCATATCTTTATTGAAATATCCATTTGTTGGTGGTGGTATCACGTTGCAGTCGTGCATTATGTGTAGTTCTCGAATTTCGTTGCTTAAATTCACTCTTCTCCATTTTATGCGAAATCTTTCTTGGGTGTCGGGAATAATCTTTTTGCAGTATCCATGTGGATCCGAGTGGTCATATTGGTCGGCTCTTACAATATCCATTTTCCTTAAATAATTTAAGTTGTCGATTTAATATATAAATACTTTTATAAAAAACAAAATTTGCACTGTTATCTGAATAGCACGAAGGACACTTAGTTTGTGAAATTATCAGCCAGGATATTTTGCTTTTATACAAAATTTCTACACAAGTAGGATCAGGTAAATAAATATTAATATTATTTTTATTGCATGTTTAATAATTATCAGTCGTGGAGATGGGTTTACTCTAATTACGTTCAATTTATATTTAATGAGTTTATGACACAAACAAAAAATATACCTGAGAGCATACACCCACATTTTGGAATCGCCTGGATCATTAAGGACCTAGGGTGATTAGCATGAGTTTAAAAAGGTAGAAGTGTTGTATAAGGATTTTAATCCCTTAAAATTAATGGCTGTCATTAACCGGTGATTGAAGCAGACAAACTTGTAAAATGCGAAGTAGAAGATTAGGAAGAAGACAGAATTTGGCACATTAGCGCATTAGATTGGGAAAAACAAAATTTTAACTTCTTTAAATTTTTATGATTTTCTGAGACATACAATAAATATTATCAAAATAATACAGAAAATTCAGATGAAAAAGAATTCACACAACCATTAAATTATTTTCAAATAACGCGTTATTATGTTTTAATAATTTCTAAGAAAAGTTTGCACCAACATTTTGAAAAAGGTTTATTTATTATTTTTTACATGCGATTATAAGTACTATAATACAATTTATGCATTCGTGCAGATTAAAAAATTTGAGATAACAATCAAACATGACATTACGATGATAGAGAAACATATTTGACTTACTGGCAAAATTCTGTCCGTCTGTCTGTCTGTCTGTACGGATGTATATTGTACTGCAGCCTAAACGATTTATCCAATCGTCTTCAAATTTTGAACTTAAGGTTATTTTGACATTCTACGGAGGAATTTTAAAATTTTTTTTTAGCTCAAAAACTATACCTGTCATATAACCGTTATGTAAAAGTTTATTTTTCTCGAAAACGGCTCCAAGAATTTTTATAAAAAAAATCAGTGTACTATTGTAGGTCTGCATTATATTTTGGTGAAAAATTAATATGGTGGGCTAAAAACGGTACCTCCCATAGGACCGGTATTTTTTTCTTCGACTTTCTCGAAAACTGGTGATCCGATTACAATCAAAATTGATACTCAAGAAGATGTAGGAAGCTTGAGTAATTTTGCATTAATTTTTTTTCGAAATATTTTTTTTTTTGTATTTTTAATAATTTAATTTTTTTTTCAAAAATCAATATTTTGAAAACGAGTTAGTGAATTTTTTTTTTAATTTTGTTTTTAAATGTACGCTATTTTTGTACTTAAGATTGTATTTTAGAATTATTTTTTTTTAATTGTTTAAAAAAACCATTTTATTTAAAAACCACCTACAATTTTGAAAACAAAATTCACACTTTTTAATTTTTCCTAAAGAAATAAAATGGCGTTTAAATTATTTCACCCAATACAATTTAACGTTCTTTATTCGAACAATCAAAAGTCACAAAAATCGAGTAAATGCTTTGATGTTCACTTTAATTTTCTTTAATTTTATTCTACAATGTGACCGCACATATGAGCAAGTACGTGCGATCCAGTCGTGCAATTAATTTTTTTAGTATATGTAGTTTAAAA
The DNA here is from genome assembly GCA_963971375.1 of Platycheirus rosarum. Classification (NCBI taxonomy): domain Eukaryota; kingdom Metazoa; phylum Arthropoda; class Insecta; order Diptera; family Syrphidae; genus Platycheirus; species Platycheirus rosarum. The sequence continues at coordinate 128,473,222 of OZ020509.1, read as the reverse complement.
ATGCGCTTCGTTATGCCTTTTCAAAATTTTCTCATTAAATTTTTAATGAAAATTGTTAATGAATAAACCAATTTTTGTGAGATTCAATCCTGGAAATTTTTTTTTGTTAATTATCTGCTTGTTAGTTGTTACTAATTTGCTCAATCTATAATTGTCGTCCGCACTCGGCTGTAAACTGTAGGTCCCTTCCATTCTTGCAGATTAACAACACACACAGGAATGATTGAGAGTTTAAGTCACTAGGCCTTGACTCCAAGGAGCTGTCGCGCCAATAAATTTGATGCCTTTTTTCGGCACCATTTCTTAAAACTTAACGAACTTCAACAGAAATCCTTTTTCTGAGTGAGAATGTTCTAAGGGAAATATGAGTTCAAAAATATTAAAAAACAGAAAGAAAAGGATAGTGGCAAAGGATGCAATTCTGTAAGATTCTGGTACAGTAACAAAGAAGAAAAGATCTCACCATCCAGTTATATCATCTAAATGTTCAACAAAGCAGTTGCATTGCTTTAAAAAGTTTGCTAAACTGCTTTGAACTGCCCAATGCAAATGCATGCTCTTCATTGCGAATTTGCAGTTTGACTTAATAAGTATGCCAACATAAATTTATTTCCTCAAAATCTATGTATTTCTTCCCAAATTTAAATTTTATTATATGGTTAGCATCGTGCAGTCATACCGCGCACACAACGAGCGGAAGAAATAATTTTAAATAATTAAATTTCAACCCACCAAAAAACGGACCCACACAGGTATACCTGTGGGCTACCCTAAGTAAAAAGTAATTAAACTTTTAATCCGGATTAATGTGCGCGAATAGTTTTTTTTTAAATAAGTCGTGTAGTTAAATTCGGATGTAAGATGTAATAAAAATACAATTAACAGTAAAAAAAACTAAATAATAATTGCTTGGGAACCCCATTATGGGTAAATCCGAGAAATTAAATAGTGATGTGAAAAAGGCCTATGGAGCCTTCCAGAGCCAAATAAAGGCAGGCATGAAGATTCACGGGAAGGAATTATTGGTATCTATGCACGCTAAACTGAGCGACATTGGCTAGTTATACGAAAAAGAAGAGGACATGGACATCTACGATGAAAAAATTAATAGTGATGAAGAAGAGGAAGTCACCGACGATGAAGAAGAGCCAATTTTCCAAAAAGTCATAAACAATGAAAACATGGTCGACCTTAACTCCGACTATGAACAAAATTGTGTGATGGTTCAACGTAAGAAGTGGAAACCTTCACCAGCAACATCACCAAAAAAGTAACCTTTATCCAAGAAGATAGCCAGGACGGAAATAATTCTCCTAAAGAAAAGGAGAAGGACACCAATAATAAGGAAGAAGATGAAACCCGTCAATCTGCCAGCAACAGCGCCTCAACCACTGTATAAGCACGCCCCACCTTGATGCCACCAATTGTATGTTTTGGACTCAACGTAGCCAAAACTAACAAGATCCTTAAAGAACAAGGAGTTGCTTTTAGGATTCATAACATTAATATGAACAAAATCATCACAACAAAGACGAAAGATAACCATCAAAAAATTCGTAAAATGCTGGAAAGGAAGCACGGAGTTTAATACCTTCAGCAGCTTCTTTTTGTCTTGGCTGTGTAAAGAAGACAAAAAGAAGCAGCTAGTTCCTAAAGGTATTCATTATAGCCACGATGCCAGTGAAGTCAAAGAAGAACTATTAAAGGAAGGAATACCTGCTTTGACAACAAGCCCGTACAAGTCAATAAAAAATGCAACAGCTTTGTGGTTAAAGTGGACAAGACACTGGATATCCCTTCCATATATAGTAAAACTCTCCTTATGAACCAAAAGGTTTACTGGGAGAAATTCAAAAGTACCAGCATATCTCAGTGCAAGAATTGCCAAAAGTTCGGTCATGTAGCTAGCAACTGTGGAATGAAGTACAGGTGCGTCAAGTGCAAAGATGACCATTTACCAGGACAATGCACAAGAACCACCTACGGGATAACGGACGACAAAGTTTACTGCGTAAACTGCGAGCAGACATGAACCCCAGCAAGCTACAATTGATGCCCAATGAGAAAGAAGAAACTTTGCCGAGAAGCTAAAATCTGCAGCCCAAAACCAAGAGAAACACGCTTTTGCATACCTACGAAATCAGCTCAAAAGCCAGGAAAAAAGCTCTCACCACAACTCCCAACACAAACCTTACAGAAGCCAACGGCATCAAAAGCAAATCATCATCAAAGACCATCAACAACGAACAATCAGATGCCGAAAGGATCAACGTCATTCAACATCTTCGAGTATACCGAAAGACTGTTTGATCTCTTCTCCCTACTCTATAGCGATTCCAACCATCTGACTGTAGAAGTGAGGGTAAGACCTAATCAAAGGATATTCTGCGAACAACCAGAACCAGAGTTCCACATCAGGTATAACAGTGTGAACTGGAGAACATTCCGTACCGAAATTGAAAGAGATCTCCCGGAAGTCCTAACCAGAAGTAATCTCTCAAACAGCGAAATTGATAGTGCCATACTCCAATTCGAGACAACAGTTAACAACGCCTTGGAAAACCTTAAGACTGCAAAAACCAGCAGAGACATATGCGAATATGCCCGAACATATACAGGCCACATATGCTAACAGGCAAAAACTCCGCAAAGAGCTTCAACGGATATACCACAGGTTGTTTAACAGAGAGAATGAGGCATATACTCCGAACTCCAATGCACCAACACCATGTTCAACCAGGCAGTGAAACATCACCAGGAGGATAAATTCAGGAAAAGACTTGCGAACATCAAACCGGGACCCGATGCCTGCAAGAGAATTAACCAGCTCGTTGGGAAAAAGAGCTCGATGCCAGATACAATAATGCACGGGCAACATTCTGCAACAATACCAACCGAAAAAGCAGAAGCCCTCGCTAAGCATTTTGAAGGAGACCTTCAAGGATCGCTCGCGCAGTCACCTTCCTGAATTCATCGAAGAAGTTGAAAACAAGTTTGAAGAAGTAGCAGCCTCTAATACTTCAGTCACCAACTTTAATGAGGACAATCCTGCACTTGGACCAACTGGAGATGCTTTTACTTCCATCGAGAAAGTAACTGACATAATCCACGGAGGAAATTCTAAGAAGTCAGCAGGAAATTATGGGATTTCTAACTTTGTGCTTAAAAAGCTACCAAATCTCGCCATCCTACTGCTGACGATCATCTTCAATAACTGCCTGAATAACAGCTACTTCCGCGAAATATGGAAAATGGCAAAAGTGGTGCCCGTTCCGAAGAAAACCAACAGGACTAGCGTCGAGGGATATCGGCCAATTTCGCTTCTATGTTGTGTCAGAAAAATCCTGGAGGGACTTATCCTAAGAAAGCTTTATCATTTCTCCAAGGAAAGGGAAATCATACCTGAATGTCAGTATGGTTTCCGAGCACGACTCTCTACCATCCATCCGCTTCTTGGACTGCACTCCGACGTGACACACGGACTCAACAAGAAAGAGATGACAGTCGCCTGTATGTTGGACATCGAAAAGGCCTTCGACACAGTTTGGATAAAAGGACTAATATTCAAACTGTCAAGTCTAGAACTACCTGAACACTTGTTAAGATTAATCAAAAATTTTCTAACCTATAGATCCTTTTATATACAGGTAAACAAAGAATAAAGAAAGACGATCAGCGCTAGAGTTCCACGAGGTTCCAAGTTGGGCCTCATACTTTTCAATCTTTATACAGCTGACCAGCCTACCAACATCCCAGAGAAGAAAAAGAATATAAACGGTTTTTCAAAAAGAGCGCTACAAAAGTTTTTTTTAAATAAAAAAAAAACGGTTTTGGATATCAATGAAATTCTTTATTTTTTGTGAAAGTACGTTTGATACCATTATGAATGAAACTCGATTTCTTTTGCATGGCTACCACGGGCACCCTTGCAGAAGTCCAGACGCTGAACCCAATTTTCGACGGTTTTCAAGCATAAATCGGCCGATATTGCTGCAATTTCACGTTCGATATTCGTACGAAGTTCATCAATCGTCGCTGGCTTGTTGGCTTAGACCATAGACTAACGGCGTCAAATCGCACGACCGAGGCGGCCAAGCCACTAGACCATTTCGTGAGACAACACGTTCTCCAAACTTGGTTTCCAATAAATTGATTGTGAAATTCGCTGTGTGGCTTGTGGCGCCGTCCTGTTGGAACCACATGTCCTCCAAGTCCATATCATTCAATTAGGGCCAAAAATATTCGGTTATCATTGAACGGTAGCGATCCCCATTCACAGTAACGTGCCGGTCTTCATCATCACGGAAGAAGTACGGCCCAATGACGCCGCCGGCTCATAAACCACACCAAACCGTATTTTTTTCGGAATGCAATGATGACTCATGGAGTACGTGTGGATTGCTGCCTGACCAATACCGCATATTTTGTTTATTGACGAAGCCATTCAGCCAGAAATGAGCCTGATCGCTGAAGATGATTTTTCGATGAAAATTCGAATCATTTTCAAGTTGTTGCTCAGCCCAATTCACGAACATACGACGCTTCTGGGGGATCAAGCGGTTTCAGTTCTTCCCTCAATTTAATTTTGTAAGGATGCAGGCCAAGATCTTTTCGCAAAATTCGCCACAACGACGTCACAGAGATGTCCAACGCTTGAGAACGACGTGTGAGAGACATTTGGGCTTTCTGCAAATGAAGCCTCAGCGGCAGCAATATTCTCGACACTACGGGCACTTCTTTGTGTCACTGGCACGGAAACATTTTGTACTGTGCCTGTGGATTCAAATTTTTCCACTAGACGCTCAATTGTTGATCTGCTAGGACGATTATGACGACCATAAATTGGACGTAGCGCTCTTAACGTTGAGCCAACTGACTCCGAGTTTCGGTAGTAAATTTTAATAATTTCGACTCGTTGTTGGCTTATATATCTTTCCATCATAAAATGGGAAACCTTACTGAAGAGAAATGTCAAGAAATATGGCGTCGTTTGCTGTCGCTCTACTTTTGTAGCGTCCCTGTTATTTTTTTTTTATAAAAATGCAAGTAAAGCAAGCAAGCAAGCAAAATAAGTAGCACTTATTTGGCCTTATGTGTGGTCACGGTCAGAGCTTGGAATAACATTTGAAAAATATTAAGGGAACTTCAAAGTTTTTATTCGATTTTTTTTTCAGCGGATAAATTTAAACGTCATTTATATTCTTTATAAAATGTAAAAAAATGTGATATTTTTTTATCGTAGGAGCGGTTTTTAAATAAAGCGACTTTATTTTAGAAAACTTTTTGAAAAATTAAAAATAAATAAAATAAATAAAAAATAAAATAAAAAATAATATAAGAATGTAAACTTAAACAAAATAATAATGTTCATTTGAAAATAATATTAAAAAAAAAACCATTTACCCGTTTTCAAAATATTGATTTTTGAAAAAAAAAATTAAGAAAATTATTAAAAATACAAAAAAAATGTTTTCGAAAATATTTTAAAATAAAACTACTTAGGCTACCAACATCTTCCTGAATATTAATTTTGACTGAAATCAGATGACCACTTTTCGAGAAAGTCGAAGAAAAAAAAACCGTTCTATGAGCTGTACCGTTTTCAGCCCACAATCTTTAGTTTTTTTTCACCAATGCATAAACTACACTACACTGATTCTTCGAGCCGTTTCCGAGGAATATAAACTTTTACTTAATGGTTATATGACAGGTACCGTTATTATTTTTGAGCTAAAAAAAAAATTAAAAAAGACCTCTGTAATATGTCAAAATAACCTTATGTCCCAAATTTGAAGACGATTGGCCAAACCGTTTAGGCTGTATATACATCCGTACAAACGGACAGACAGACAGACCGAATTTTGCCAGTAACTCAAATTTTTGTTTCTCTATACTCGTAATGTCATGTCTGATTGTTAGATTTTTTTTACGAATACATAACTTGCCTTATAAATCGCAAGTAAAAACAAATTATATAGACCTGTGATATAAAACCGTCAAATCATCATGTGCGCGCTCGTATTCAAGGCGAGATTTTAAAAGTTTTTTATGTTCCTTTGGCACCAGGCACCTGTAAATTGGCCGCCGCGCGCCGGTAACAGGTATGCATATCACACTACTGTGTACGACACATTTTGTTTCTCAAAAAATAAGTATCGTCTGGCGGCCCTGGGATCTTGCTCTATAATTTTTGCAAACGGTCGTTTAAAACTTTGGACTTACTTCAAAAAAAACATTAAGGAAAGTTACTCGGCCCCAAATATAGTATCACTACCTTTAATTTTGTAAAATGGAATTTTATGATTATCAATATCGGGAGTCGTCCAATAAACGCTGGTTGTTCAGACAGCCAATCATCCAAAAATGTGCCCGGCTAAAGATTTTTTTATTTTTCAGAAAATAGTGGACAATATTGGAGTCATCTTCCAAAAGCTCCAAAGCACAGTCAGCGAATCTACAGCGTTTGTGGGTGCCTATTGTTTCGATTTTTTTAATTTTGATTTCTTTTATTTCGTTTTTCACAAAATTATTTTTGTTCACTTCAATTTCACTGTTTTGGTTTTTTGTATACTTAGTTTTTCAATCATTTCGCCCCGCTGTTGATTGTTTTTTTCTTATGACGTTTTTTACATGTTTCGTATTTCCGTTACAAGTGCAATGAGTTATCTAGTTCAAGCTTATCTCGATTACGGTTATTTCGTTTTTTGTGAACCTTGGCTTTGGGTTCTTTTGTCAGTATAATTAGAATCATTGGACAAAACACACGTCACACGAATTATATTTTTATAAAAAACATTATAAGAAAATGGAGAAAAATTCTATTTGCACTACTTTTAAATCGATTAGAAACAAAGACAAACTAAATTGTGACGGATTTTCTTTTGATTTTATAAAAATTAACAGTGATAATAAATACAAATGGGGTTGTGAATTAAAAAAAAATAAAAGCTATAAATGTAAAGTGCTTTTGGATACTAAAAGGGAGAATGACAATCATATAATAGACTCGATATTTGGAAATCATAACCATGAACCAAATTCTTTAAGAAAGCCAGTAGCAGATGTCTTTACAAAAATAAAAAAGTGCGCTAAGAGAAGTGCGCACAAGAGTAGCACCATCATACAAGACGCTGTTGCTAGCTGCAGTCGCGAAGTAAACGTTGGTCTTCCATCTAAGTCAACTCTTCAACAACAAATAAAAAGAGAGAGGAAGAAAGCTTTGCAGCCGTTTGTTGAGCCAAGTACGATAGATTTCGTTGTACCCGATGACGTGAAGTACTAAGATGAAGAGCTTTTTATTGTGGACGACATTATAAAAGGCAAAAACAGAATAATTTTAATGACCAATTTAAACAATGTCAGGCTTTTGGAGAAGAGTCAGCTTTGGATGATGGATGGTACTTTTAAGATCGTACCCACATTGTTTTATCAATTGTATACAATTCACTGCAGTATTGATGATAGGCTTAAGGTTTTCCCAATGGTTTATGCACTTATGACAGGTAAAACCACAAAATTGTACGATCTGTTGTTTAAAAGCTTAAATAATTACGCTCTAAAAAATAAAATTCATTTGAATCCTAAACTTTGTGTCATGGACTTTGAAAAAGCTGCGATAAATAGTATTCGTAACTGTTTTGTGGAATGTTCTCCAAAGGGGTGCAGTTTCCATTTATTTCAATCCATTTACCGCCACATTCAAAAGTCAGGATTGCAAATAAAGTACGGGTTTGATCCGGAATTTTCCATGAAAATTCGGCAGATAGGCGCACTTTCATTTTTGCCTCCAGACCGCATTTCTTTAGCATTTAATGAATTAAAGCAAGTGATGCCACGGGAAGCAAAACCAATTATTGATTGGTTTGACGAATACTACGTTAACGGTAAAGATGGAAAGCCACCAACCTACCTCCCATTATTTTGGAGCATTTCTGATCAATTTGAACTAAATATGCCTACAACACAAAATTATGCTGAAGCTTTTCATAGGCATATAAATGCTGTCATAGGTGCATCAAACATCGGGGTGTACAAAATCATTTTTGAACTTAAAAAAGAAACAAAAAATGTGGAGGCTGCTATCAAAAAAATATTAAGAGGAGATCCTGTCCCTCCCAAAAAAAGAAAGTTTGTTGATAAGGATTGCAGAATTAGAAATATCCTCGCAAAACAAGATGATTATTCCGAAATTGGTTTATTAAAAGCACTGGCTTCGAATATTAAACTATATTAGCTCAATCGTATCAATAATAAATTTGAATTTATAATTTTTTGTTCCTTGTAAAAAATATCAGTTTTAATAAGTATTAACAGTATTAATAATTATTATTAAAAATTGAAACACATTTTTTTATGTTTAATTTAATAAAATGATATTTGTATGACATTTTCTTTCCTTTATAATTCTTTGTTGTCGTTTCTGATCATGGTTATGATTTGAAAGTATATTCAATAAAGGTAGTCAAAATTAATATGGTTTACATTCTGTTTCAATTCATCATCATTTCGTTTTTGTTCACTTCGATTATTTCATCATCGTTTGATGATGATGATGATGAAATAATCGAAGTGAACAAAAACGAAACAAAAATAAACGAAGTTATCTTAAGTCCAGATAATTGAAAAGCTAAACAACTCAAAAATAAAATAATGAATAACGAAATAAACAAAAACTAAATAACGAAAAATCAAAGTAAAAATTAATCGTTGTAAAGAAAAACTAAATAAACGAAAAATTAAATAACCAAAAGGCGAAACAACTAAAAGTCGAAATGTCTTTGGCGAAATAAGCAAAAAACGAAATAAAAAAAACCAAACGAACCATACCCAGCGTTTGTTTATGTCCATGAACTTAGAACTCCTGGGTGAGTCGGGTATTTTGTACAGGTATAAGGTGCAAATCCCGACGCGAAATTCAAGTCGAAGAAACAATTTGCTTGAGGAATGTTTTGGAAAAACCTTACATCAAGATAAGATTCAAATATTTATATATCGTCTTACATACAATACACTTCTCCTCTTCAAACTTTTGACAACATTTAGGGTAAAACTCATTACCGCACCCGACTTATTGTTATTTAATGACCGAACGCAATTAACTTTGATTTATTTTCCAGCTTTGCAATAAATATGACCATCTTGGCAAATGGTCCTATACCACTGCGTGTGTTTCTAACCATAAGTTTTCCAAGTGCATCGCTCTTTTAAAAAGAAATAAACAAGAAAGCAATAAGCCTCACCAAGCCAAAAAAACTGACTTTGCAGTCAATTTTTCCACATCAACGCGGTACAATGCGATTTGAACTTTCTTTGGCGTTTCAAGGGTTTAAGAAGGCAATAAAATATTATTTATGAACACCAACATATTCAAAATTAAGTGTTGCATTTTGCCAAAAAGTAAATTGCCTCTTCGTAGAAAATTTGATTTAGGAGCTTGAAACAATGAATCCGTCTTTATGACTTTTTCTTCTATTGTCTTATACGCGTCAACCCTTAGACAAGAATTTTCTTCTTTTCAAGAAAAGTGGTTATTGACAAAACTGTAACATCATAATTCTTAGAAGAAAAATAAAAAAAAAATTCAAAGAAGGGTGATAGACTGTAGCTTATTATTTCAGCGACATTCCAACAAATCACTCGAATATCTTTGGTTTGATAAGTGGGTTTTGGAAAGCCAAATACACCCCTGATATGATAAATCTGCACGAAAAACAACCTTGGCACTCCATCCAGTCCTGAAATGGCCATGTGTTTGTGTATGGAGCACAAACAAGGCACTTAACGCGATATCGAAGGTGCCTTCCTATATGATCCGCCCAATAATCCCCTTCGAACTAACTCCGTTATAAATGTCGCCATTACTTACTTTGATAGCTACTTTTTGACATTTATTTGAGATTATTGGATGTTTATATATGTAATTTAGTGTAGGTGAAGTCATGAATGACGACACAGGATTCGGGACGCATGGTAAGATGTTTGTTTGAGTGGAGCAAACAAACAAGGAAAAGTTATGCGCTAAGTTTGTCCGGCTTTTGAAGAAGTTTCGACAAGGAATGTACTACTTTTGGTATTGGAAGTTGGGCTAAGTAATCTATTATGTGCGAGGGAGTCATGATTGTTAGTGTGATTTTCTATTTGAATGTGATACTTTGATTAGCAGTTGGATTATACGGAAGATATCGACACATATTTTTCGATTATAATTATGAGAATAAAACAAAGAAAAGATTCCTACATAATCTCTACCAAATATCAACACTTTGGAGTGAGAACAGGTCAAGGATTTTGGTCTTTTAGGTGAAAGTGTTTTGTCATAAAGATTCAAGCTCTTGGAGAAGGCATAGCTGTGCCATAACCAAAATATTGAATTTTTTCTAACAGTCCTTAACCCCAAATTAAGATGAATTAGGATTTCTGGTGATGAGGTCGGTAAGAATAGCTCACAATGCAAAACCTTGATTATTTGAAGGTGATCAATTTTACTGCGGGCTGATAGATTTCTGTGGGTAGTGCGCAGTTCCCACTTCTGAATATTCAATGAAATACGGTGGTAACTTGTCAATACATTTTTAAAAAGATTTCCCGGTTTGCGATCGACGGAAAAGAATACTCCAGTATCATGGAAGTACAGACGTTATGGCATAATTGGCTTTGAACGCTACTAAGTTTCGAATGCGTATTACGACCAACGTAATACTTTTGAGAAGAAACCTCCAGGTTCTTCTCCGACAAAGTCTCTAATGACATCCAAAGAAATGATTTAGTTAGAAGTAAAGCTAGATATAGCCAAAGGTCTAGCCTGATTAATATAACTTAAGCATGGCTTGACCGATTCGATGGAAAGGTGACCAAGATCGCATATAAGATCTATTTTACTCTTATGTTTGAGTGTCTGAGGTCAACAAATTGAAATGTTCAGTCAGATCAGTTTCCGGCTTTATTTGAAAGAATAATTTGCAGACCTCTCTCGCTGAAATTCGGATATGTAATATTAAGATAATAAGAAGAACAACGCGTGAATTCAATAACGTCTTTGAAGTTAATGGAGGCGAACTTTTCTAGATCATGTGATTCAATATCTCTAACCGTTTATTTTGAAGCTTCGTGTGCAAAATATGTCGGCCGAGTCATCGAATATAATTCAAAAACGTCTGTATACTTATCGTAGTGGACATATGATTGATATTGAATTCCATACATATGTGTTTGATTTTACTTTAAGCCAATAAGTATATATCTTAAATGATTCGGATTTTATTTAAAGAAAAACCTTCTTCAATTCCTAAATTAAGGACCCGATATATGTTCTCTCATGAGTAATTATAATTATAATTATTTCTTCATAGGATTCTACTTTCTAAAGTAATTAAAGAATTTCACTCCTTGAAATTCGGTGATCCAATACCATGACTTTTTGAATTTATATGCTTGTAGGTAGCTTTAAGGTTTAAAAAAGATATATAGTGTGTTTGAATGTTACTTTCCAGACTTTTTCATCACCTGCTGAGAAGTAAAAGTCTGATCAACTCTTAAATTGATTGGTACACAAAAAACATTAATAGATACCGCTTATGGGAATGGGACTATCCGTTGATCTGAAGTAGAAGAATATTTCTCAGAGGATGTACTTAAAAATGTTATTCCCCGATAATTTTGATAGTCCATTCTAATTTTCATGACATATGATGCATTTTCGCTAATTATTCAATATTTTTTTCAAGTATTAATGATACGTGTTCATTAATTTTCAAAATTGCTACTTAGTTGTTCGCCCACAATATTTGATCAGCTCAGTACGTATAGGAGACGACATTATTTAGGTCTGTATGTTTACTTTTTGGGCAAATTTGGGTAAACTGCCAGAGTGAAGAGTGGGGATGAAAATCTCTTTGAGAATGTTGAAACTGCAAAAAGTAAAGTAACACGTTGAATAACAAATTTACCAACTTTTCAACAAAAATATGTTAAAATAATGTTAAAGAAAACTAAATTATCCGATTTTTGATTTTGTGAAGTAAGTAATGAAAACTGCAATTCATTTTTTTTCGTTCCATTGTTGTTTTTGTACTATTGTTACATTTTTTGAAACTTTTCATAAATATGTATGTACAAAATAAAATGATTTTTTTTTCATTTTGTTATGACAAATGTGACTTTTGACAGATTTCCCATTTCTGCCCAAAGAAATTTCTTGGCCTAATTCCAGCAGGAAGGGGAAATATTTTACTCTCTCGTGAGCTCTCTGTTCTGCCCAAAACTACCCAATTTTTGTGTAAGTAAACAGGATTTAGGTAAAAATGGCTAAATTTGGTAGAAATTCGAAGTTTTGGACAGCAAACATACAGACCTTTTATTACGTTTGAGCCGTCTTTTGTCTGCCCTTAATGTTTGGTGGCTTCGGTATGTCCTCTTCTTCTTGAAATGATGCAGTCTCCGTTTTCTGCGTAAGCTGACCGTTAAACATTTCATTAAAGCAAATTTGTTTTCACAACACTCTAAAATTCCTTCAGGATCGTCTTTTCTTTATATTTCTTCGCTCCTTTTATATACCTTCGCATAGCTTGGTTCTATAAAATTGCTTCAAGCAATTTAGGCATGCGCCTAAAGGTTTGCTTTTGTTTTCATCGCATTGAGCAGCACGGTTGAATTCAATTTGAACGGCGGGTGTAATCCTTTTCCGCAAAGCTCGAACTCGATACCAACAACCAAACAGGCTCGACCGATTTTGCGGAACTTGCCATTTCGGATTTCTATCGCTAGTAGTCTATTGCAATTACCTAGTGTACCCATGTAAACTATAGAAGATTAGATATGCACTTAGTGAATACTGGCTTCCTTCCTAATTTGGCATTGAAGTCACTAAGGATGGTTTTAACGTCACATCTTGGGCAGGGCAAGTTTTAATTGTTATCTCTAAAAGTTCCTAATAGAAATCCTGTTCGTCTTCATCGGACTCTTCAGTAGGTGCGTGAACATTTATGAAACTGAATTTTTCAAGAACATTATTTAGCTATCATTTGGGCTAATATTTTGTACTTAAAACAGTTTCTACTCATTGTTATATCAAATAAGTCGCAATACTTATCAAACGCTCTCGAGCACCGATTGAAAGATTCGTGAGATGAATAATTAGTCTTAGAATTTCTCCCATTTAAAAAATTGATATGTCTCAAGACTCGAAGTATTTGGTTAACTGACATTTTGACAGATAAACTGATTCAATATTACCTTTCAATAGATCAAACGCAAATAAAGCCTCCGATAACTCTCTAAGATTAGCAAGGCTACACATATTGACAAGCTTCAGGGAATAACGAGGTAACACAAAAGTGTCTGTGTTCCATGCAAGACCTCTTAAAGCGAACAACAGAAATTGCTTTTGGACGGATTCAAGTTTTTTTACATGGAGACCAAATGACACAACGAACGCACCAATGAACAATTACTTGCCTTTGTAATATAAGGCTCGTTAAATTCCTTTGGCCTTCTTTTTACAAAACCTAGCATACCAAGACTTTTAGAGTGTATTTTGTCGATGTGATGTTTAAAAGTAAGCTTTTTGTCAATTATAACTCCTAAGTCTTTAACAGCGTCAATTCTAATTAGCTTTTGCGCATCAATGAAGGAGTCAACAGTTATATATATATTTATATAGAAGCGGGCCATTATGGCTACCTTGGGCCACTCCAGACGTTACATTTATTTTACCCGAATTGTCATCACAAAACGACCAAAAAGTTTCGGTATAGCCGATAAAATTGCAACACCCGGTATTTTTTTTATATTGGACCTATCACGATTTTAAGATATGAGCGTCAAAAAAGAATTTCGCCAGCTATTATGCAAAATAACACAAACAAGCGATTGATTAAAAAGTTTAAGCAGGGGCTTCGCTATGTAATTGGCGGTTCTCTTCGAAAATAACATGGAATACCATCGGGAACACTGTTTTTGAAGGTTTCAACATTTGCCGAGTTGTATATGGCGAATCTCACGTCCTATGAAAAAATTCGACAGCTATATCTAAAGCTTAAGCCAATTCAATCCGCTAAAGCCTATGATCTGAGCCGCTCAGCAACTAAGAGTTGTAAGCGAAAAGTATTCTTACTTACTTACTTAGCTGGCGCTACAGTTCGGGACGAACCTGGGCCTCAACCAACATGCCTCTCCAGCCAACTCGGCCTTTGGCTAGCTGCCTCCAGTTTTGCACTCCAAGTTGGTTGAGGTCGTCCTCCACTTGAGCGCGCCACCTAAGGCGAGGTCTTCCTTGACTGCGTCTACCCTCTGGGATGGAATCGAAGATCCTGCGAGCCGGAGCATTGTTGTCCATTCGCTCTACATGACCTAGCCATCTTAAACGTGATATGCGTATTTTTTTGACCAGGTCAATGTCGCTGTACAGCTCGTATAGTTCTTGATTGAACCTTCTCCTCCAAAGCCCGTTAACGCAGATAGGGCCAAAAATCTTCCGAAGAATCTTACGCTCGAAACGACTAAGGATATCTTCATCCGCTTTAGATTGAGTCCATGCCTCAGCGCCATAGAGCAGGACTGGGATGATTAGGGTCTTATACAGAGTCTCCTTTGTCTTTCGAGAGAGGGCTTTGCTACTCAATTGCCTTCCTAGCCCATAGAAACAGCGATTGGCAAGAGTAATTCTTCGCTTTATTTCTGACGAGATGTTGTTGTCAGATGTTATAGCGGATCCGAGGTACACAAAGTCCCTAACTACCTCAAAGTTGTACTTGTCTATTGTGATATTTTGTCCAATCCGCCGGTGTTGTGTGTCCCTTTTTGTGGACAGCAGGTACTTCGTTTTGGCCTCATTGACTGCTAGTCCCATCTTAGCCGCTTCAGCTTCAATCCTAGCAAACGTTCCACTGACAGCTCGCCGAGTTCTGCCAATGATGTCTATGTCGTCAGCGTATGCTAGCAATTGCACAGACTTGAAAAAAATTGTCCCACTACAATTGACTTGCGAGTTTCTTATAATTTTTTCAAGTATTAAGTTGAAGAAATCGCACGATAGCGCATCACCTTGTCGGAATTCTTTTTTGACGTCAAAAGCTTCTGTGAGGTCAGAACCAACCTTGACGGAGCAGCGAGAGTTCTCCATCGTCATCCTGCACAGTCGGACGAGTTTTGTGGGGATGCCAAAACCTGACATGGCTCTGTATAGCTCGTCTCTATAAATGCTATCGTACGCGGCCTTAAAATCGATAAAGAGGTGGTGGGTATCGATTTGGAATTCTTGGGTGGTTTCCAGGATCTGCCGTAGAGTGAACATTTGATCGATTGTGGACTTTCCTGGTCTGAAACCACACTGATAGGGGCCAATCAGGTTGCTGACGAAAGGTTTCAGGCGTTCACATAGTACGGCAGAGAGGATCTTGTAAGCGAAAAGTATTCACCAAAGCGTAATGGTCAGAGGAAATATTAGCTGACCAATAGAACTCCAGCATATTGTTTGCCCGTTCAAAGAAAGGAGACCGTATAACCTGCGTCAAATTATGGGGCATCTGTTTTGCAAAGACCGTCTTCATTTCTTTTCTGTTGTATGTGCTCCAAAACCAACAAAATTATTAGGCTAACGCTAGAGTGTTCACTTCACATAAGAAAGTGACATAAGAAAGTTGAGGCATCAGCTAGTTTGACAGTAATTTGGCTTTAGAAGACCCGGCTTTTATAAAACCGTCAAGATGTTATAATATATATATACAAATATGCATGAAACAGTCAAAAGATAGTTTCATCGCAGTCTTTTGCATTAATTTCGAAACTACATTTCAATCCCTGTTTTGGATTGCAACTGAAACTTTCTTTCGTTGATTTTTATGTCATAAATATGATAACATTTTTAATAGAAAAGTTTAACTTATTACCTAATCAACAGTTAAACTTTAGCCTTGACTTACAACACATTTTCAGTTTGGTTTATGAAGCTATTAAATAAGAATCCAAAAAGTAAAAACTAGAAATATATTTTCAAAAATGCAGTTTTATTTCAGTTTACGTGTTTAACATGATGACTTATGAAAACTAGACCAATTGCTTAGTACCTACTCTCGTGGGAGCACTAAACACTTTGAACAAATAAAATCTGAGAAAACTTTTGCCATAAAAATTCCTATCCCACCTTCCTGGCATAAAACTATCATCGTCGCACAATTCCAGCTCCAACTGGGTATGTGCTTGTAATGGCGCCAACCACAAAAGAACCACACAGTTGTTGACTTAAAACTTTAACACACTAAAAAATGAAATGTAAAAAAAAAAAAACTTTTAACTATGCAAATGAAAATTTTGAGTTTTTGATTAGCCTCAGAAGTTGAATTGGTTTCACAATAAAAGTTCTTCTAAGCAAAAGTGTTAAACTGCTATATTGTCGGTTTGGTGCAGTTTGATGGCGATGCGATGGTCTGGTCTGGAGACATCGATTTGATGTAAAACAGTTTCTGAATTTGACTGAACTTAAGGATTAGGTGCGATGAGTTTTTGAATTTAATGGTTAAAAGATTTGTTCAGCCTTGATGAACATCTTCCATTTTGGATTTTATATAACCTGCGACAAAGTCGCCTTATTAATAAAAAAAACGCTTATTCCACCTTTATTCCACGAGATAACTAAACCATGGAATAAGTATAAGACTTAATCTACGGACTAAATTTTCTTATTAATAAAAACAAAATATAGGAGAAATAGTAAAATGACGTTTACCAAAAATCCCTTAAAAAAATCTATTACAATAAGCAAGATGCCTGTTCAGTAACATGAAATTTTCCCCAAATTTTTCAAACTTAGATTTTTTTGTATGAAAAAAACAATAATAAAACTCATATTATTGAACGCACCTAATACTTCAATTCAGAACAAATTTGACACATCTGATTCTTATTCCTTCGCTAATCCACCTTCTTTAGTGGACTTACTTAGGAAACGTCGATTAGTGAATTTTTGTTTTATTAATAACATTTTTCATTTAGTCCACGGAACAAGGCCTAACCCCTCGCTATTCCAGGTTTATTAATAATGCCTGTGAAAGTCTAAAATTGAGAGGAGATATTATAAGAGCAAGAAGTATTATAAACCCTCTTCTTTCTATATCTATTTTAAAAACACGTTATTAGAGCACATCAGTGCGTCTAACGTCAAAGCTCAATGCCAATTTTATATTGCCTTTCTTCTCTCTACCTATAAAGGAATCCTTCGTGGTTCTCCTTTCTAAATTATGTCCCCACAGGACCAACTATCCTTGTGTGTTTCATTCTTGAAATGCCAACACGTTAAGTCCTGGCGCCAGACAGTCGGTGTTATTAATAAGGTAAGAGAAAGGATGTTTCCATGCTCTGGCCCCATTGCTATTTCTATGCGTTTGCGTCTCATATTCAAACACCCATTACAGCGAAACAGAAAGGATTTCTTCTTAGGAGTTATATGATTACTATTTAGATAAAAAGAAATTGAAGGTGGGTTAGAAATTTCCATACAAAACTTGAACTTTTGTCTTCCGAACTAATTGCCCAAGAAGAACAAGAGGCATAGTAACACCACCAATTGGAGTTATTATGTCAATGGCTCACGTATGACCCAATTCAACTTCATTTATATTCATGCGGAGCAGTGGTTTGTCAAAGTACTTTGGTTCTGCTCAAAGTATATGCCTCAATCCCAAACCAAGAATGAAGTAATCCTCTGGAAGACATGATGCTTTAGTTGACCAATGTAATGGCCTCATATAGGCTGATAGGCCAAAATAAATTGCAAACTCAAATGAATTTAGTCTCTTTAGTCCAAGGCACGCACTTGGAAAGGATGTGGCGGAGTAGCGATATTTTATGCAAAGGATGTGGCGCCAAACTCAAGATTACGTAAATTGAAGCAAATTTTCATTGAATTGCTTCCATATATGAATTGAATACAAATTCAAAAATTAAAAGGACATAATTTTTCTCTTGAAATATGTTTCAAGAGTATTGAGTGGGATTGAAAACGAGAGATAATGGTTGTTGTTTATTGGAGGGGAGAGCTGGAATATAGGAATCGTATTAATTAGGTATGATAGGTATAGGATTCTAAAATGTATCTTTTACAACTTGACAAAACTGAAAGGGATTTTGACTACCCTTATAATGCTAATTAAACACAGCGAGGGCTTTAGGAAAATACGGAAGGATGTGAAAGGAGGTAACGATGCACATTTGTTTTAAGGTTCTGCACTTCAAAGTGGGAGGGAAAAACAGAGTCTGGCAAGGAATTCCACATTCGCGTGGTACGACTAAAGAAAGAAACCCTGTAGTTGACAGTACGTCCGAAGTTGGGCTCAAGGTTATACTGATGGGCATTCCTTGCAGTGCGAGTATTACGGTTGAATCATTTTAGGGGAGGAATGCAACTGGCTATTTCGCTAGAGCATTGTTTATGGAAGTAGCGATAAAACAAAGGCAGGAGACATTATGTCTGTGCTCCAGAGATGTAAATGTTTCTGTTATTGTTTGATCGCCTATCATTTTTAAAGCTCTTTTTTGTATTTTCTATCTAGAAAACTGGATTACAGGAGCACCTGCCCAAATGTGGGAACTATACTCAAATTAAGGGCGAATATATGCTTTATATACTGTAGCCAGATCAGACGGTATGAAGAGCTTCTTGCATCTTCGAAGGAAACCTAAAAATCTCGCAGCATTTTTGACAACGTCAAATATGTGGTCATTCCACAGAAGGCGGTCTGTAATGCACATATCGAGAACTCAGAGGTGATCGGTTTCCTCTACGCAAGTGCCACTCATGGATAGTGGCATTTGGGCTATATTTCGCTTTAACGACAAAAGACAACATTGAGTTTTCGGAGCATTAAATTCTACGCGATTTCTTATTCCCCATTGTACAATGCTGTGAAGATTAGAATTTAATGAAGTTTCATACGCTGCCGAGAGTGGAAACGAATGTGAAATTTAAGATGAGGAATGCAGCTGGTTACTTCGAGTCAACATTTTTACTTGTTATTTATAGGGACTATAAGGCAAGTTATGCATTCGTGCAGAATAAAAAATTTGAGATAACAATCAAACATGACATTACGATGATAGAGAAACATATTTGAGTTACTGGCAAAATTCTGTCCGTCTGTCTGTCTGTCTGTCTGTCTGTCTGTACGGATGTATTTTGGACTATAGCCTAAACGGTTGGGCCAATCGTCTTCAAATTTAGAACTTAAGATTAATTTGACATTCTACAGAGGAGTTTTTTTCATTTTTTTATAACCGTTATGTAAAAGCTTATTTTTCTCGAAAACGGCTCCAAGATTTTTTATGAAAAAAATCAGTGTACTACTGTAGGTAAGCATTATATTTTGGTGAAAAAAAATTAATATGGTGGACTAAAAACGGTACCTCCCATAGGACCTGTTTTTTTTCTTCGACTTTCTCAAAAACTGGTGATCCGATTACTATCAAAATTGATATTCAAGAAGATTTAAGTAGCCTTAGAAATTTCGCATTACCTTTTTTCGAAAACTTTGAAAACTTTTTTTTTTGTATTTTTAATAATTTTTTTAATTTTTTTTTGAAAAATATTTTGAAAACGGGTAACTGAATTAATTAATTTTGTTTTTAAATTAACGTTATTTTTGTGCTCAATTCTTGAATTGTTTTTTTTTTATTTTTTTAAAAAAAGTTGTTAAAAAAACCGTTTTATTTAAAAACCTCTCCTACGATTTTGAAAAAAAAATCACAATTTTTGTACATTTCCTAAAGAAATAAAATGGCGTTTAAATTATTTCACCCAATACAATTTAACGTGATTTATCGAACAATCAAAAGTCACAAAAATCGAATAAATGCTTTGATTTATTTTGCAAGGTGTTGGCCATATTCCATCTAAGGAATTATTATTGAACATTTTTACAATCCTTTCAAGGAAAGACTTGATAATATTTTGGTGAATTACCAAACAATTTCACTGCCTTTGGTCATTCAAAAATTTGGACTTCCTGACTTGCTTTTGCTTTTTGCGATTTTCCCTGTAGGATTCGCTTTGTAGGATCGGAGACACATACCTACATATTTGATCCTACAAAAAATTAGCAAGATTTTTCAAAAAAAAGCATTAGGGTCAACTAAATGAACCTGAACCACTGAAGTTGGTGAACGTAGAATTATCTCTGTGGATGCATGTTGCCAATTAAGAAAAAAAAAAAAACTAAATGTCAAACTTTCCTGCGTTTGTGTTGTGAGCCTGCAAGGGCGGAGGGGACCTTCTATTTACCGCCCAGTCCGAAAAGCTACATGATATGCACTTTTTCGATACAAATTTTAATAATAATAATAATATTTTAATTATGTGTCAGTAAGGCACATTGCCTTTTAGAATGCAACATGACGTTGCACAACAATACTTATATGAATAAATTAGGCTAAACACAAACTAAAGCTGCGAGGATAGCGGTGATGCGAGATTCGAGGACAGCGGCGAAGATGGAGAGAGTTGACCAACGATTAGGTAGCACATACTGAAGAGGTGATAGTCGAGTCTCAGAATAAGAGCTGCAAACATACATTCCTTCTTAACAGAAAGTTCGTCTTTATAAATGTGGTATTCATTAAAATAAATTGCACGACTGGATTGCACGTACTTGCTCTGTGCGGTCACAGCTTGAAATAAAATTTGAAAAATATTAAGGGAACTTCAAAGATTAAATTCGATTTTTCTGACTTTTGATTGTTTGAAAAAAGTACGAAAATAGTTTTCAGCGGAAAAAATTAAATGCCATTTTATTTCTTTAAAAAAATGTGAAAAAGTGTGATTTTTTTCAAAATCGTTAGAGCCGTTTTTAAATAAAACGTTTTTTAACAACTTTTTTTAAAAAATTGAAGAAAATAATTCAGGAATACAAACTTAAACACAAAAATAACGTAAATTTAAAAACAAAATTAAAAAAAAAAATCACTCACCCGTTTTCAAAATATTGATTTTTCAAAAAAAAAAAAAAAATTTAAATTATTAAAAAATACAAAAAAAAGTTTTCGAAAAAAAATTAATGCAAAATTACTCAAACTACCTACATCTTCTTGAATATAAATTTTGATTGTAATCGGATCACCAGTTTTCGAAAAAGTCGAAGAAAAAAAACCGGTCCTATGGGGGGTACCGTTTTTAACCCTCCATATTAAATTTTTTTTTCACCAAAATATAATGCATACCTACAGTAGTACACAGATTTTATAAAAATTCTTGGAGCCGTTTTCGAGAAAAATAAGCTTTTACATAACGGTTATATGACGTTAATTTTTGAGCTAAAAAAAAAATTGAAAAAAGTCCTCTGTAGAATGTCAAAAGAACATCTTCAAAATTTGAAGACGATTGGACAAACCGTTTAGGCTGCAGTCCAAAATACATCCGAACAGACAGACAGACAGACGGACAGAATTTTGCCAGTAACTCAAATATGTTTCTCTATCATCGTAATGTCATGTTTGATTGTTATCTCAAAATTTTTAATCTGCACGAATGCATAACTTGTATTATAGTACCTATAATCGCAAGTAAAAAATATAATCGTTTTTTTTTAACAGAATTGAAAGCATTGTTTTTTATTATATTAAAAGATTCACAATAAAAACTGTTTTCCAAAGTAACCTATTGAAATTCTCAAAGCATCAAACCACACAACCTTGTACCGATTTCTCCCGGTGAATTCGTTAAAAAAATGATTTATAGCCCACGAGTGAATCACGTCTAGCATATTTCAAATAAACGCTACAATGAATCCGCAAACAATTTGTGGCAAACATTTTCGAAACATGCTTAAGTATAAAATCTACGCAGGCATCGCGGACATAGAACTTCGTTGATGTTAAGTGATGGCGAAGGACGGCGGGCGGCGCGGCGTTATTTCAAAGATTTCCCGGGTGTGTACCTTCATACGGAGTAAATAACAATTTTCCAACCGAATTACGCAAACAATCTTTAAATTCTCATAAATTATCCCCACAATAATCATTAACCTGCTTGCTAAGGATAAAGAACACTGATGTTGGAAACAGTTGTTTATTTTCAAAATTGAAATGCGTACCATTTAATCATTTTTTGGCTCCCCTTCCGCCGGAAACTGCCATCCAACGGTGACAGGAAGTAAACTCAAAAAAGATGTTCGCCATTTAATCAAGTCGTCCTTTCACTCATAAACATCCTTATACGGTGCAAACTAAGTTAAAAGATTTTTTTTTTATATTTTTGAAAATCAGCCAAAAAGTGAGTAAAAAAATGTTACTTTTTACTGTAACTGTACAACCGCAAACGGTCAATAAAATTGAAATTCAATCGCTGCTGGTGCTGTAGCCAGGATGGTGGTGCTGAAGGATAATCACGTATTCATGGCGATATTCGTTCACCGTTATTCCTTGCCTAACACACACATGAGGGTCGTCGGTATATCCTTCTCGAGTTGTTGGCATTTTAACAAGCTCCCCGGGGAGCTGTACGAGAAGATAAAATTCAAATCCCAGCCAATATCGATAAGAAGGTGTGGTATTCACCATAATCACCTTTGTGCGGAATAATAAATTCAATTCTTCGGATTTCAGGCTCCGGACTCTTTGCGAGACTGTTATATTGACTCGGTATATGTTTGAAGGACGAAAACGGATCATTCCTATTGGGGATACCCGAACTTGGTTCAGTAATGGAGTCAAGCACGAGGAAGCCAAGCTGAGTGCCAATGGATGTGTCGGGTTCGGGTCGGTGTGTTATTAATTTTTTATGTTGTATTCATTGGGATTTTTATGTTACACGTTTTTATTTCATTTTAAGTATCTGCACCGGTGAATGTGTAACAATTTTGTTTGGAGGATGTTTTCTGTTTTGTGATGAATCTGCTACTTTCAGAAGGGTTAACTCATAAATATGTACGTTCTTGGAGTATAAAACTACGTTAAGAAGGCTATTGTATCTGATGGAAAGAACACTCTTTTAGGTGGATAAGGATGAGCTCATGAATTTTAATAACCTTACCTTCTGCTTACAATATGTGTTCAATTTTATTGTAAAAAGTAATGATCCCTTGGAACAATCGTCTTCACCTTAAAAACAAAAGCAATGAACCTAATCACAACATCGAGATTGCTTGTCTTACAAACAACGTATGAGCTATGAAATGCAAATGTCTTCCAGGAAGCTCCAACTTATTGGGGAAATTTTGCCCCAAGTGTGAGGTTGATATATAAATTTACCAAAGGCATCCCAGACGCCAAAAGGTATACTTCCACAACTCATTGTCTCATCTTTGCCCTCGAATAGTCTAGTCATTTTAGCTTTTTGGCTTTTTGCAATGCAATGACTTCATTTCAAGAGTACCAAGTCCTATTTCATAGTGAAGAACGACAGTGAGGCGGCTACGGCTACGGCTCTAGAACCACCTATTTCCATTTGAAATATGCGGTCGATTTGGTAAAATGGATAATTTTTCTCCTGGCGCATTCCAAGGAAGCCAGAAGAAGCTGAAAATTTATTTGCACTTCGAGTAGAAATGTGTTGGGAAGACGATATGGTTTCCCTTATCCTTGACTGAAACCACCAAGAAAGCGGTAACGAGAATTTTAGAATGAAAGTAAAAAGGACCAAGGACCTTTTACATGTACTAGGTAGAGATGACAACTAGCGTATGTGCTGCTCCAAGAGGATTGCGTAAGTGCATAGATTGGTGTGATGTTGTCGGGAAGGGGGGGACGAAATTCATAAATGTGAAAATGAGATTTTTCGTTTCATTTCGAAGTGGCTTTGGTTTGGATGGGAACATAAAAGCGTTGCGAAGAATAGTGACTTTGGCAAGGTCGAGTGACAGTTCTTCTGAAGATGACTTTAGAGGGTATTTTTTTGCGACAAAGCAAAGGTTATAAATGGCTCCAGGTTGTCGCGAACATTGCGGTGTAATGTCATATGAATTCTTTTGTGTGGTTTTCAAGGCGTTGCGATGTGTTTAAATTAAATTTAAATTAAAGATTTTTGCTTTGGGGAGGTATGAGATATTAATGATAAAAAGAAGAGTTAAGTCCATGTACGTATGTACTTTCTCTGTGATTCCGACATGACATGTTAGCATAATAACTTGGCTTTAAAGAAGCACATCTTACTCGACAACACCTCCGAAAAGGGACTCATGCTTTAAAACATCGTTGTTAGCAGCATGCGACACCATCGTCTCGACATCCACAATGGCACACGTCGGACGGTCACCAGATCTGTCTTTTTTTTTGTCCATCCTCCTCCATTCTTTGTTCGAATTGGTGCTGATTGTAACTTGGGTTTTTAAACATCTTTAATAGCCTTACACAAAGAGTAATTCGTACTTTTCGAGATAAGTAGAAATGTTTTTTTCAATCTCTATTGGCATTTTTCTGTTTCCCGGAGAGGTGATTCAAAATAGTTTTGTGTTAAGAAGCACGGGAATCCTGCCATTTCTTACGTGCTTTTCTTTTTTTTCGGAAAGAAGTTCCTTAATTGCAAATGAAACATTTTGCTCGCTGAGAATTGAATTTCTGCTGTTTTGCGGAGTGTAATAGCCTCTTCGCAATCTTCACAAAACCTTACCCAATTTGTTTTGTTGTTTCTTAAATAC
The DNA here is from genome assembly GCA_963971375.1 of Platycheirus rosarum. Lineage (NCBI taxonomy): Eukaryota > Metazoa > Arthropoda > Insecta > Diptera > Syrphidae > Platycheirus > Platycheirus rosarum. The sequence continues at coordinate 128,448,608 of OZ020509.1, read as the reverse complement.
GGCGTTCTTTCCTTCATTAGTTGGCTTCTTGGCTTCCGCTTATTGTCAACATGACATGGTTAGTGATCAGTGAAATATAAAGCACAATAATCTTACCTTCTCTAAAACGATGTAAGGATTGTTGCCACTGTTCCATTAGAATTTTTTTTTTTTTTTTTTTTTTTTTTTATAATTAGCCCGCACAAAAGGGATTTTGACTACCCTTATAATGTTAAATAAACACAGCGAGGGATTTAGGAAAATAGGGAAGGATGTGAAAAGAGGTAACGATGCACATTTGTTTTAAAGTTCTGAAAAACAGAGTCTGGCAAGGCATTCCACATTCGCGTGGTACGACTAAAGGAAGAATCCCTGTACTTGACAGTACGTCCGAAGTTGGGCTCAAGGGTATAATGATGTGCATTCCTTGCAGTGCGAGTATTACGGTTAAAGCGTTTCAGGGGAAGAATGCAACTGGCTATTTCGCTAGAGCATTGTTTATGGAAGTAGCGATAGAATAATGAAAGGCAGGAAACATTACGTCTGTGCCCCAGAGACGTAAATGTTTCTGTTATTGTTCGATCGCCTATCATTTTTAAAGCTCTTTTTTGTATTCTATCTAGAAAACTCAAGTGGGTTACAGGAGCAACTGCCCAAATGTGGGAGTTATACTCAAGTTTAGGGCGAATATATGCTTTGTATACTGTAGCCAGATCAGACGGGGTAAAGAACTTCTTGCATCTTCGAAGGAAACCTAAACATCTCGCGGCATTTTTGGCAACGTCAAATATGTGGTCATTCCACAGAAGGTGGTCTGTAATGCACATACCGAGAACTGAGAGGTGGTTGGTTTCCTCTATGCAAGTGCCACTCATGGATAGTGGCATTAGGGGTATATTTCGCTTTAACGACAAAAGACAACATTGTGTTTTCGAAGCATTAAATTCTACGCGATTTCTTATTCCCCATTGTACAATGCTGTCAAGATCAGAATTTAATGAACTTATCATACGCTGCCGTTGCAGTTCCACATCCGAAGAACGAGGATGTGAATCTGGAAACGAATATGAGAAGCTGAGAGTACTGTCGTCTGCGAAACAATTGATAGGATTAGTTGTTTCAGATAATAAGTCGTTGATAAAAATAAGAAAGAGAGTCGGAGACAAAACAGAGCCCTGGGGCACGCCAGCGTTTATTTTGTGAGAATCAGACTTGAATCCGTCCAATACAACTTGTATTGAGCGTTTCGAAAGGTAATTACTAATCCAACGAAGAAGAGATTTGTCGAGTCCAAATGCACGCATTTTCGATAAAAGAGCTTGATGCCAAACTCTATCAAATGCCTTAGAAATATCAAGTGCAATAATTTTGCTTTCCCCAAAACGATGAAGAGATTGGTTCCACTTTTCGGTGAGATATACCATCAAATCACCAGTGGACCTGTTGCTACGAAAGCCGTACTGCCGGTCATTAAGAAGCTTTCGATCCTCAAGATATTTCTTAAGCTGAAAATTAATCAACGTTTCCATGACCTTGGAAAGAAGGGACGTAAGTGCAATTGGTCGATAGTTTGAGGGAGAAGAAGATTCGCCTTTCTTAGGGATTGGCTGGACAAATGCTGTTTTCCATCCACTCGGAAAGAGACCAGAGGAATAGGACAGATGGAAAAGCTTACGCAATGGTTTTGCCAGCGTAGAAGAACACCTCTTCAGAACAATAGCGGGGATTTTATCCGGGCCAGCGGATTTGTTTATGTTAAGATCTTTTAATACTCTTGCGACTGTACGAGTGCGAAAGAAGATAGGTCGCATGAAATCATTTACGCTCTCGAGTACAGGAGGAGTACAAACACCTGCTGGCAGCGTTGAGTTAGCAGCGAATTGGGCTACAAGCAGATCTGCTTTTTCTTGTGAAAAAATACTTTCGTATCACCACCGTAAAGCCGATCATTCAGAAGTTTCTGTTTCTCAAAATATTTCTTTATCTGACAGCTTATCAGCGTTTCAATGACATCGGAAAAAAGCGATTTTAGTGCAATTGGTCGGTAGTTTGAGGGGAATGAAAAGAACATACGAATTTTTTAAGGTATCGTCTTAACAAATAGTGTTTTCCATCCACTCGGATGGATATGTAGAATTGGACAGATCAATAGCTTCCTTCAACTCTATAGGTGATTGGTGTCAGCCCAGTAGCACATGTTCTTTTTGTTCATGCATTCACCCAATCGATGCACTAAAATAAAAGCTATCTAGATGGCTCTTAATATGCGATCTGATGGGGCATGTGACTCTGGTTCTAATCTTGTCATTTTCGCATTTAACTTCCGTTCCGTCACAAGGCAAAATGTGGTTACAGCAATAATGAAACGATTTTGAAAATAGTACAAAATATCCGAATAGCTGGTCTCGACAGTAAAAAAACGTTCTTCCTGTTCTAATGCCTGAAAGCAAATTATTTTAAAGAGCAAATTGGGGGAAACGGCGTTGTATGCTTTGAATGTAGTGCCCCGTGGCTTAGTGGTTAGTGTGTCGGACTGCTAAGCGAAAGAACCTGGGTTCAAATCCAGCTCATAGCCACCTTTTTTTCTGGGGTACTGCCTCTTGCGAGGAACTGACAAAACCTCCAAGAGTAAAATTTGTCTCGAAAAAGTGCATCTCATGTAGCCGTTCGGACTCGGCGGTAAACTGTAGGTCCCTTCCATTCTTGCAGAGTAACATCACACACACAGGAATGGTTGAGAGTATAAGTCACTAGGCCCTGGCTCCTTAAGGAGCTGTCGCGCCAATAAATTTATTTATTTATGCTTTGAATTCTGGCAATATGCACTTGTTGGTAGAGCGACCAGACTTGACAAGCATATTTGAAGAAGCGGACGAACAAAGTATATGTAAAGAGATCGGGTAACCTGGGGGTCTGAAAATTCCTTGGACCATGGTTTTACGAAGCCAAGTGCTGAATTTGCTTTCAGAATAATATCATCAGAATAATATCAAATGCCAAAGTCACGGATATCCTGAACACCAAATTAAAAAATTGTCTTAATCTTGTTGGAAATGAGAAGAGTCTTCATTTGAAGAAATGGTCTTATAAAACTTGGTATTATCCGCGTACAATGAGATGCAGGAATGTTTGACGACCATTTCAATATCGTTAATGGTAAGAATGAAAAGGAGGGGGCCTTAATGGCTGCCTTGGGGAACATCGGATGTTGCTAAAAACCGGCTTAATTAGACGGATCTGAACCGAACATTATAAAAATGGTTTTCTAAATAAGAAGAAATCCAAGTGAACAGAATGGGTTCAAAGCCGAGGGTGGATAGTTTAAAAAAAAAAGTTTGTGGGAGATTTTATCGAAAGCTTTACTAAAATCAATAAAACGTTTTTGTGTCCTTTACTCCAAAATGTGAGTTTCGCCCAAGCATGAATGGTGGGCTCATCAGTTAGAGCGTTCATGCTCTTTTAAAACGCACAAAATAGGTCGATGATTATCGACTCTTCATAAAACCCACTGAAGAAAGCAATAGTGAATTATATTTCTTTAGGGAACTTTGTGCATCTTAGAAAACCATGAACGGTCTAACTGATGAGCCCACCGTTCATGCTTCGGCGAAACGCACATTTTGGAGTAAAGGAGACAAAAACCTTTTATTGAATTTAATTCAACAAAAACTGCACAAGAAAACAACAACTAATAATAGTTTTTGTTGTTGCAATATATTTGTATTTACTAAAATCAGTTAAAATAACATCGACCTCCTTTCCATTCTCCAATGCTGAGAGGGAAAATGACACAAAATCAACGAGTTTTGTTGTTGTAGAAATGAGGAATTTCCAATGAAAACTCAAATGTTTCGAAAACTTTCAGTATATGTGATAGGTTAGCAATGGGACGATAGTTTTTGACTTCGCACTGTGGACCTTTTTTGTGTATGGTAGTTATAAAGGCGGTTTTCAATACTTGAGGAAATACTTCTTGGGATATGGATAAGCTAAAAAGATTGAGGGGGAAAGAGAAAGTGTCGAGCAACATTAGTATTAATTATTATTATTATTATTAATAATAATAATGTCCGATAAATACTATTTCTATACCGTAACAGCATTTAAAAAAAAAGAACATTGCATCCTGGCATAAAACAATTAGTTTCTAAATAAAATATTTAATATTTTGTGTTTTTTTAATAAACTGTTTTTTCTTCTTCTCTTGGCTGAACATTATGTTCTCATCAACTCATAAAAATCTCACATCACTTGATCCCTCCCCTTCCAATATCATAAGCGCCCTGCATTCCGCATCAAACTTATATAAGAAATGTCCTGCGATATTCTTGATTGCTTCTACTTTATTCCCGTCAATAAATGTTGTACATCTTCACTTATCGTCATATCATCCTTTCGAAAACTCAATTTCCTCTTGTGGTCGGAAATGGCCGAACATAAATGTAAGGTGAATTCAAAATAACAGTTCCGTAACACTTTACCCAACAAATCCTTCTTCCTTAAGGTCATTTACCTCTACATGCGTATTTATTCGAATGGGTTCAATCATCCACTGACTGTCAACGAATAGATACTATGTACTGAAGATGTACCTTCACAACATATGTGGACATAAAGGACAACCTTGTCATAAATTTCCCTTCACCTTAGATTTTACCACCAAAAATGAAAAGGAGGAATAGATTCCAGGACCAAGAAAAAAATAAAAAAAATTGTTAATAATAAATTCAAATAGTTACGAGTCCTGCAGACGAATGCATATCAATGTCTTTTCCGTTCAATTTTTATTGCGGTCAGTTCAATATGTTTTGCCGAAGTTGCTGAACTGAAATCCAATATTTCTCTTCCACAGGATAACAGACGAATCCGGTCTCTCATATTCATATACATTATGAGAGATGGGCCCTTATTTCTGTTGAGCATAAGGATGGATTGGATACCTATACGGCTATTCCTAGATATAATTTATGGCTTGAAATAAACCTGTATTTATTTAAGGGTGGTTTGGTCCTTTTTTAAATTATGGAATCTGGAATAAAAAAAATCTTTGCTTTGCTTAGACCTTGGACTGTTTGGACATGACAAAGGGTGAACCTGGACATTGAAGAATCCATTCACAGTGCGGAGTCTATACGGTTATTTGCACCTTTTTTCGTCAATTTATTCTATTCTGGAACGTTATGGTCATTTCTTTCATCATTTTACAAAATAAGGGATGTCTGGAGGACGACACGTGTTTTTTGTTGTTGATAATAATATTTCGATGAATGAGGTCGAAAGTTGTCATGTGTGGAATTAGAAGGGAGATTAGATGAATGATTCTTTTTTTTTTTGGATCTACAATCATGGAGAATTACTGTGATTATAACCCTTTTGACAAGTCAACAATTGTCAACAGAGATCAAAAGGAATTGCCTTAATTAAGTCCTATTCAACTGAATAGCTATAAACAGGTGCTTTCGAGGGATGATAATTAGGATGAAAAGTAAGCCTTTAATTAAGGTAGTACATTCTTTGTGATTTCTGGACAAGTAGCTCAGAAAGCGTCCAACACTTTAGATTATTTAGATTGGTTTAATGTACAAATTATTATGCATCGTTTGATATTTTTTACGTTTGATGTTTCCATTATCCGCGTAGGTAAGTACTATATGTTATACCTATTTCGCAAAAAAAATATTCTAAAACTGAGCAATAATTTAAGTTAAACCTGTATGAACTGTGGTTTTCAAAATATTTAAGAAACGTTTTATTTGAAAGGAAATTGCCAACGATACCTGGCGGTGAAAGAATGATGCTCCGGTAGCGATTGGTGAGGCGCAAATTGCTTTACCAAATTCGTCAAAAAGTACCTCACATATAAATTGATATGAAATAGTAGGTTTCAAAATGGACTTCAGAAGTTGCAGCAAAGTAGAAGTCTGACCAACTTTATATCAATAAATCTACGAATGAAGAAGTCGTGTATAGAAGAAGAAATGTCAATGCCACAGCCTCAAGAGTACAATTTTTCCAATACATAGTTCAATAACAATTAATAATGCTCTAGCAGTGCTTATTTCGAATGATGAGATGGAGTTATAATATTTTTTTTTTATATATTTTTAACTAAGTGTCTGTAATAAATGTTTGTTTTTGTGACCTTTATATTCATCAATTTAGAAAAGATTAGTGGGCTATAGGTCACCTATAGCCCACTAATCTTTTCTAAATTAAGTGTCTGTAAGGCACATTGCCTTTTAGAATACAACATGACGTTGCACGACATTAGTTAAAAGAATAAGAAAGATAGGAAAGAATTTAATTAGATCGATAATAAGGCACCATTTTCTGACTTAAAACTCACGGACGGCTTTATCTTGCACTAGGCGATAGAAAAATTTCTTCCCAACCTGAGTATCAAACTCACGACCTCCGGATCAGAAGCAAACATCTTATCTACTCGAGAATACCTAAATTAAAAGTTTACCTGCGAGTTTTTCAGCCAGTATTTGGTAATGCTGTCAAAAACTCCAAGGAGACAAAGTAGTTTGAACAGATGTAATTCTTTACAAAGTCTCGGAAAAAGATGGGCCAGGGGTTATGGACTTGAGTAGAACACAAATAGGTGAAAGTTCTGATTGAATCTTCGGGAATGAGACTCGAACGACCTTGCAGTCAGAAACGATTTGGGTATGGATTGTTAACCATAAGCAAAAGGTTTTGGGTCTTGATTGGCTTGTTCATACGGAAAAGATCGCGGTGTCTTCTCAGCAGGTTGAGAGTTTGGTTTCGTCGAATTTATCAAGAAGAACTAAATGAGCGGTACTTCAAGCGATTGCCAGGATGTAAGATCCCTTGGGAATATTTGGACCAGTCGTCGTTAAGCTAAAGATTTTATTCCAGTTCATTTGGAGAAATAAGCTGTCCTGGGATAAAACTCTACCTGCCAAGCTTATTAGTCTACTTCAGTTGAAAGAATAGATTTTGACCAGTCTTGGCATCTTCAACTCATAAAATCAATCTTTGCTGATGCAAGCGTGAAGGCATACGCCATACGGCACATTCACCTACATCAAATACAGCCACGCATCAGGTGAAATCAAAACATCATTTTTGTGCGTCAAGAGTCATGTGGCACCTCTAAAACAATATGAATTTGAATAGTTGACATTGTTCGAAACTGGAGCCCACCGCGGCATTGATGGCGGCAAGTCTAAACTCCTACCTAAAGCGCTCTCTGAAGATCTCTGTTTACAAGTTTTACCGGATGGATTTCAAAATAACAATAAACTGGATACAAGGAGAAGTCGACAAATGGAACTGTATAGATGTGAATTTGCCTAAATACGAAGCCTCACAGCAATACCAAACTTGAATAATTGCGCAGGATAGGATAATCCGGCATATATTGCTGACAAAAAGTATCAGTGCAGATGTTTTAAAGACATTTCTTTGTGGGTTCAAGGACAAATTTGGCTCAAATGTAAAAAACTACATCTATTTACTACCCGCTCTCAGAACTTGAAACCATAACTTCCTTAATATTGCCAACGGAAACATCTACTCTAACTGCCCATTCTCTGTTTTCAACCCTTTGGTACCCTGGAAACGGTTGCTTAAAATTACGGCCAGACTTGTGCGTTTCATTAATCTTGCAAGACGAAAGTTAGGCCTGCGTCCAACTACTTATCGGCTGAGGAACTCAATGCCGCTGAGACATATTGGCTGAGGTACATTCATCTCAATAAATTTATAAATTTGTCTTTTGCAGAAAGAAAAGCCTATACCAAAAAAAAATTTGGCAGTTGTCCCCGTTCTTAGATGAAAGGGTATGTTGAGGTTGCGTGGGCGCTTCCAAGCTTTGATTAAATCGGCAGACTTCAAGCATCCCATTATACATCCTAATAATTCGTAAATAAAATATCTCATAGCAAACGAATATCAAAAGAACGTTACATAGTGGATTAATGTAGTTTTATCTCAGCTTCGAGAAAAGTTTTGGACATTGCTAACTTCGAAGCCTTTTTGCACTTATTCCTGTTCAGAGACTATCGTTGACCAGACCGTCGACTTCACATGTCCTGTTCATTGATTTGATCACAATAACAAATGAGCAAAGCATAACTCATTTGAAATTTTTGTTTAAATTTTAATTTTTTTCGGCTCTTTTGGTCTATAATTCTTTGAATCAGAATAAAAACAAATTCATTCTATCTTTTTTCCCAACGTTTCGTGAGTTTTTCTACTTCTTCTTTAATTTATTTGCGCCATTGCTCGAGCTGTCCATTTAGAGTTAGTTGGAAACATAACAACCGAAACCTATTTGATGAGCTTTAGACGTTTTATGGCTCACGGTGACATACCTCCCTTATCTTTTCGGATAATGCGAAAACCTTCCGAATAGCAGCTTTGGAACTACAAGGGATAACATTAGAAGAAGAGGCACTAAAAGAATTCCTAGTCCATCGCCGCATACGATGGAAGCTTATCGTTGAAAGAGCCCAGTGGTGAGGCGAATTTTTGGAGTGCCTAATTCGCTCAATAAAAAACTTCCTAAAAATATTTATTGAGAAAGCAAAGCTAACACGCAAACATCTTGGAACTATCCTGGTAGAAGCTGATGCTATGATCCATGCGCAACCATTTACGTATATAAGCAGCGATCCGGGAGACATCGATTCTTTAACGCCAGCGAAATTTGTATTGGCTCAGCCCGGCAGCTCGAACAAGTGTGGGAGGGTCCCAGACTTTTTAGAAATTCAACATCTTTGGAACCATGCTCTGGGATCGTTGAAGATTGGAATACATGCAACTACTGAGGTCTTTTCATCATAGCAAGAGTGTTTTCTCTGGACAGCTGAAAGCAAAGATGTCGTCCTCGTCTTTGACTCCGAAAAGCCAAGAATTACCTGGAAACTGGCTGAAACCGAGGTAACCAATAATGGCCGATGGTATACAAACCAGAAGCACCTTTCGAGATGCTGTACCTACATTAGAACTTCCTCAAACTTCCCTACCCGGAGGATGTTAAAAATTATGCAGAGTGGCAACACTTTTTTTGTAACTCTTTAAATGCTATTCATATAATGTTCATCATACTAAGTTTGTCATCAAGTCTGTCTCTGTCTTTTAATTTTAAAAGGAACTGTCTATTTGTTCAGGTTTTTTAACACTAATCAACACTCATTACATGTAAAGAATTGGTGAGATAGCAAGGGTAACCGTTATTATCCAATTTTACCCTATAAAAGATGTACAAATTCATCTACCGTATAAAAAAGAGTTCTAATAACAAAAAATTGCTTTAAATTCTATAGTAAAAGAGTATTTATCCTGGCCTTGATTACATTTTACTCAAAATCTAAAAGGAATGAGCATTTCTCATTAAATATCACTTAAAGCTTTCTTGTATACAAAAACTTCCAAAACCGCCAACAAAACATTTAAAATCCTTTTGGAACTTTCTCGAACACATTAAAACACTATCAATATAGACTCTTACAAATTTTCAGGTCGTGAATATTTATAGAAGCTGTGTTCCTACGTAAATATTTATCATCCCTAATTCACGCTGACATGAACTTTGTTCGGCACTAATTTATCAAAGCTTATAGCGTATATCTACAAGTAGACCCTCCATTTTATACCCAAAGTGAGAATATAATACCTGAAAGCGTGTTTAATGATGTAAGGCCAAGGTGAGGGATTAACTTTAATGCCATGTAATTGACACCATGTATCATTAATAAGGATTTAAGGAGCAATGGGGTGTCAATGTGTTTTAATGAAGGTGAATTTACTACATTCGGCAGAAATTAAATTAAATGTATGGGAGATTCCATATAAGGAAAATACTTGGATTAACTTTCTGTTAAGGATTTTGTATAAGAACTGAAAAAAATTGTGACCGAAATATCAAAACAAATTCGGATTTGGAAGATTGAGGGATGATGGATAGCTGCGCATCAGCTCGAAAGCCACCAAGGACTTTGTTTACCTCTTAAAACTCTCCGTGATGTCATCAAACTTTAAGAAAATAATTACACCTACTAAAAAATCTAATGCTTGATTTTCACAAAATAAAAAAAGAGACTTATCATCTGCCGCCACCATCCTATTCTCAAACACTCCAAGGAAATGTATTCCACAGCCTTATACCTCAAAATCCTAAACATGAATTCTGTTGAAAATTTTCACAATTACTCCCGAGTATTATAAAACTCCATTGTGAACCGAAAAACTGACCGGTATAGACCGATCCCATAAATCCACCTTCACAATATGCAAACCACATGAGAAATAAAAGGTCCTTCTGCCTACCCCCGATTCCAGAGGCCATAGTGAGGAGAGTATTTGCCCTTCTTGTGTCATCATCATCATCATCGTCGTCTCCAACCTTTCACTCTATGTTGGCGCCACATAATGACCGTCCAGGAGATTATCAAATGAACCCGGCTATTATGTTGGATTTGACCTGCTGCAGAAGACCCCCAACTGGATTACGTTTTTAAACGTAAAAAATCTTATCGCTGGAAGAGGATTTAATTGTGTCCTGGAAATTCCTGGACAGGAATCTCTTAATTGCAATGCAAAAACATAGGTTCAGTAGTTTGTTGGGAGTTAACATATATTTTCAAATTCTGTTATCGAGCACATTTTTCACGCAATTCCAAAGGACTCCTCAATGGGAGAAATGTATGGGAATGTGTGTGTGTATGTGTGTGAATGAAGTTAATGCCCTTTGTGCAAATGATTTTAACAGGTAAAATATATCGAAAAGCACATTATGTCGTTAATGTTCCAGCGTAATGGACTCCCATTACTGTGACTTATGGGCTGAGTGCCTGTGTTATTGAACAGTAAAGCAGTGTAAACGCAGTTTGGCGGGAAAATGTTTCTTATCGACTATCGACAAAATGCATAATGAGTACATAAGAGAGCATTGTTGCACGAGGGACATTCGAAGGACGTTGCAGCTTTCCAAAACGGTAGCTGATCAATATTCAATTTTTGTGCCTTTACACATATGAAAACTGTGTGGCGTATTCTGCAGGAATAAAGGAATAAAATAAATGATATTCCTTTAGGATCAAAAGGACTATTACTTCAAAATAACAAAATAATAATAAATAATTAAACTCTCTTTTCGAATCACGAATGTGTTACAATAAACGGAAACGTTAAGCAGAGGAAGAGGAAAAAGAACCCTAGAAAAGACTCTCTTAAAATGGGCTTTTGAGTATTTTCCCGCAAACTCCCTCAAAAACTTAGGAAAAATGGGCACGACTGGGTCGCACGTACTTGCTCTTATGTGCATAATTTCATTGGAAAGCAAGATCTTTGGCAGAAACAAGTAACATTTGCGTTGAAAATAACACAGTTTGAACTTATAAAATGTATTAAAAACCACAATACTTAACGGTTTTTAGTAAAAATAAAGTATGTCATCACACGTCTTGAATAACAAGGAATTTATGAAAAATGTATTTCAAAAATTGTAGGACCGGTTTTGATAAAATCCTGTTTTTTTATTTTTAGTTTAAAAAAAAATATTTTTTAAATTCTGGTATGCAGTTTTTTAGAATTTATTAATATACATATGATTATAAAATTTAAAATAATTTTTTTTGATAAGTTTTCAAAATATTGATTTTTGAAAAAAAAACAAAAATTAATTTTAATTTAAGAAAAAAGTTATTCAAAATTTTAATATGCAGAATTAATTCGGCTACCTAGATCTTCCTAAATATAAAATTTGGCAGAAATCCAAAGAGCCGTAACCGAGAAAGCCAAAAACTAAAAAAATCGTTATATGAAAAGTTCCTTTAAAAGATTTTTCCCGTAAATGTGGTTCTAATCAAATGATAGCCAATACCAACAAAAAAATTCTGAAAAATTTTCATTAAAATCGTTGGAGCCGTTTTCGAGAAAAATAAGATTTTCCTAAACGGTCATATGGCAGGTACCGTTATTTTTAGGGCTAAAAATAAAATTTTACTTTCCCCTCTGCCAAAAGAATCACACACACCGAGTTTGAAGATAATCGCTTAAGCCGTTTAGGCTGCAGCTCGTTATACATACTGACAGACAGACAGACAGACACACAGACAGACAGATAGACAGACATTTTTTTCTCGATCACTTTTTGGACTTCTCTATGATCTAAATGTCATGTTTGATTGTTATCTCAATTTTTTTAATATTCACGAATCCTAAACTTGCCTTATAGTCCCTATAATCGCAAGTAAAAACTACGTTACCTACATATTAGGTAACATTTTTTTCTTATAAAGGACTCAAAACTCACAGCCCATTAAAGAGTCCTTTAAACTTCTGTATTTCTATTTAAAGTGTCCTAACGCAATTAATTGGTATTTTTCGTCACACAGCAAACAATCCAAGGCAACATTATTTAAATTGTCGCCCTCAGTGTGTGTCAACAAATCAACAGGTTGCCGTTTACATTTCGCCGCCAACGCCGAACCACGGCAAGCAAAATGTCTGTTTTTTTTTTTTTTTTGTATTTAAACATCCGTTGTGGAATTTCTACATATCCACCGCCATCTGCATATCAAACCTGCTGAACCCCCCCAACACAACACATATTTTACACATCAACCGACTACAATGGCCATACAAATTGTCGATACTTTTTCGAGGCCAAATTCAATTTGCCAAAAGTGGTGGTATTCTATTTGTGTGGGTGGGAGTGGAGCATAGTGAAAGAAATGCCACCCTGTATGTGTAACGGCGGTTGAGCTATATCCTATTATTATTTCCTTTTTTTTGTAATTTTTTTAACTCTCACAGGAATTATTTTTCAATTATTGTGTAATTGCTAGCGTGTGCTCTGGAAAAAGAGGAATGCAAATTGAGTGCTGGTATTATTCCTTTTTTTTTGTTGCTGGGTGTGTGATCCTGTGTGAATAAAATTCGATTAGAAGTGAGTTTCGTGTAGGGAGATGCTACAAAGTGGCATTTGAGTGAATACGGCGCGGTGAAATGTATAAATAATTGCTACCGATTGTGTACAGCTTATGAAAGTTTAAACTTCCAACTCATACACCTTTTTTGGGTGTTTTTTGTTTTACAAAGCGAAGTTGAAAAATCCATCCGTAATAATCAAATGTTATCGAAATACATATCTGAAGGATTAATTGCTTTTATTTTGTTGATTTGGACAGCAAATTGTTGCAAATTATTATACTAAACAATTCAACGTGTGCTCTGGAAAAAGAGGAATGCAAATTGAGTGCTGGTATTATTCCTTTTTTTTTGTTGCTGGGTGTGTGATCCTGTGTGAATAAAATTCGATTAGAAGTGAGTTTCGTGTAGGGAGATGCTACAAAGTGGCATTTGAGTGAATACGGCGCGGTGAAATGTATAAATAATTGCTACCGATTGTGTACAGCTTATGAAAGTTTAAACTTCCAACTCATACACCTTTTTTGGGTGTTTTTTGTTTTACAAAGCGAAGTTGAAAAATCCATCCGTAATAATCAAATGTTATCGAAATACATATCTGAAGGATTAATTGCTTTTATTTTGTTGATTTGGACAGCAAATTGTTGCAAATTATTATACTAAACAATTCAACGGAATGATTTTAGGATTATGTATGTATTTTAAAAACGACGTCAATTGAACCATCATTAGCTACAGATTAATAACAAAAACTATAAAAAATTATTTCCGCATTTAATAAAACCAACAAAAAATTCCTAGGCTTCTAACGGTGCAGACGTATTCAATGGTTTTATATTCAAACTTCATTTGGGAGTAAGACCGATAAGATCGCAAAGATTTTACGATATATGGGAAGAAATATTGATTTGAGAGGATTGAGGCAAAAGTGATTATTTTTAGAGCATTGTAGAATGCGGTGAAAGACGATAGGGCCGAGTATTGAATCCTGAGGTACTCTAGCAAAACTTGCTACAAGCAAATTAAAGCAAAAGTTTAACGAACTTAGATTGCATTAAACGTAGGCCTGTAACATTCGAGAGAGTTCTTGATACCAGTTGGTTCCACTTTACTAAGTAAATCGATAGATGAAATAATATTGAGGAATGTGTTGCAAAGTCGAAATCTGTATTGAAAGAATCAGCAACAATATCGTCAGGTCGTCGATTATATAATTTTTAATTAAATTATATAATTTATAAATTTTTAAATTAAAGGACCAAGTTTGTATTCGTAACACTATCTTTGTTTATCATTCCTACTATTACAAGGACTAGATTGTGTAGTCTGGAATATTTAGTTTTAGTTTTACTGACTTTTTATTACACTGTATAGTAACAAAATATTAAATATTTTACAATATATTTTTTTGGGGATAGTACGATAACTTGGCCGACAAGATTTGATAACAGGTTTATGTAGAGGGTCAAAAACAAGCACTTTTTACTATGGGAGAGGGGTCTATCTCCCCCCGTTTAGGAGGTAGGGGCACTTTTAGAAAAAATGGTTTAAATTGAAAAAAAAAATATTAAAAACAATGGCAACACTTACAAAAAAGTGCGGTTGTGTTCGATTAAGAACTGATAGTTACATCAAAAACATATAAGTTGATTTACAATTTCATTTCACAATTTTGAAAACAATCCGTCTAAATTTTTTTTTCACGGTTTTTATCAAAATTTGGATTTTAAATGCGAATTTCTCAAAAACAATTGACATGAGTTATTTAATTTAAATGCAGGATTATAGAACAAACTTCTGGCTTTCAAATGCAGTATAGCACTTTATTGTAAGTGTTGCCGTTGTTTTTTAATATATTTTTTTTTAATTTAAACCATTTTTTCTAAAAGTGCCCCTACCTCCTAAACGGAGGGTGATGGACCCCCTCCCCCCTTCCCGTAGTAAAAAGTGCTTGTTTTTGACAACTCTACAAAAAACCCGTTATCAAATCTTGTCGGCCAAGTTATCGTACTCGTGCCTTTTTTTTTTAGGTTTGGCAATAAGCCGTCTACCAGACGTTTTTGTATTGTTTAACTAAATTAAAAATAAGAATTTGATTGCAAAGAATAATAAGTCAATTTAAGTTAAAAAAGATAATTGAGATACATTTTTGTTTTACAAATTTGTGAATATTTTCAAAAATCACCATCTCTGATTCATTTCCTTTAATCTAGAGCACTTGTAGAGTATCTATATAGAATATTCCATCCATAGTCACCATTAAAAATACTTATCACATCCTCTTTTTGAAGTGACCTCATTCCAAAATACATCCTTCGGATTTAATTTAAAACAGGACACACTCCAATAAAATGATAGACTTCCTCCCTCCCTTCACGGTTGCCGATATCACATAAAATCGGGATTCGGGAGGTCAGGTCGATGTGGCATGTAATTTAAATTAATTAATTCACCTCTTTACATGAAAATAATTCTTATCATCTCCGTTTTGTTTCCATCGAGAAAGTATGTGTAACCATTAAGATTATAGTTGACTTTACTATAATACAATCTGTGTAATGACGATTGAGCATAATTTTTATTGTAGAAAAACGAACCAGATTTTTTTATTATGTTCTCAAATTTTCTTCTTAGAGTAGTAACTCCATCATTACGATCGAGACTTAAGACACATTCACAGCAATCTGCTATTTCTTGCCATTCCTTGGACAATTTTCGGCAAGCGTTTCTCTTTCATTTCCATGACTTTAATTACATAGTCAAAGTGTATTTTTAAAGTTCGCTGGATAAGGGGTGGACATCCTGTTTCCAGATGGATCATATAGTTTGGAGTATTATTAGGCAACCTAAATATGAGTTTCATGCAGTAACGTTGGAACTTTTCCACGGAGTCAAAATTACCATATCCCCATACTTGTACCGCATAAAGAAGGATGGTCGGCGCAGTCGCTTCGATTACTTTTTGCTTTGAGCTATGCGCTAAAAGTTTACAATTTATGCAATTACTCCAGACTGAATTTATGGCTCGTTTCGTTTCTGCTTATTTTATTTTCAAGTGTTTTTCCAAGTTAAGATTATACGTCATCATGAAACCCAGGTACTTGTACTCTCTTACTACTTCAATAGGATCGGTGCAGTAAGTCCACGATTCGTTTCTCGAGAATCGACCTCCTCCATTTCTTAATACAAGAATGTTCGTCTTTTCTAGATTCACCGATAGATTCCAAGTTTCGCAGTATTTTTCGAGTCTGTTGATTTTAAGCTGCATACTACTTACTGTGTCGGTGAGAAAGACAATATCGTCAGCATACATTAGGCCCGGAATTGTAACCTGATTGATTTCCACACCTCCTTCAATATCTTCAATTATATCATTAATGAACAAGATGAACAGCAGCGTGCTCAGAATGCAGCCTTGTTTCACACCCATTGTCCATCCCATACCAAAGTTATATTATTCTCATACAGGGCCCTTATGACGTTAACTATTTTACTACTTATACCCATCCTATAAAGCTTGTAAAAAAGTGCTTCACGGGGTATAGAATCGAAGGCTGATTTGAAATCTACAAATAGTGCGTAACATAACTTGCTTATAAAGGGTCCGCCATCTAACGTTTTTTTTCAACTAGTGCTTATTTCGTGAATGGTAACACTTAGCTCGTGTCTGATTTGACAGATAATTAGTTTTGTCCTTCCGCTAAACGAATCTGGTTGTGTATACGCTTGAACAACGCTGGGAAATATTGCGACATTACTTTGAAAATCATGGTAATGTTGCAGAATTTGTGGAAAATTGCGTACGTATTGTGATATTTTGGCCTGGGGTTCGACAAATAAAACTCAATCGAAATTCCAAAATAATAAAACAAATCTCTTTATTTTATGAAACACAACGTCTTTCAGTTTAAATAACAAAAATTTAACTTATTTCACTTATTCACAATTCAAATACGTTTTTATAATTCAACACTTTTTATTTAATCCCAATTCAATTCTTTTTTTACTAACGTTTTCAGTTGTTCACAATTCCACTTTCGAAAATAAACTGACTCTCAATGCAATCTACTCTTGTATTTATACAAGTTTACAAGCTTCTGGAAGCTTCTGTCTGGTTCTGGCACAATCTAAGCTTTCGGTACTAATTCGAGTCTCGAATTGTTTCGTCAAGTTCGATTTAGTACTAAGTTAAAACATGTTGCAAATATGTAGCATACTTTTAGGCGCATGGTCGTTGTACACAATGAATGTTGGTTGTTGTACACAATGAATCCAACAGATGGCGTTAATTTACAAAATGTATCCTCCGAATATCTAAACTTGTTGCCACATCACATTGTCCCCCTCTTAGTTTTGTTCGTCCCGAACAAGCACATCATCATTGTTTCCGTGGTAACGATGCAGTCGATCCACATGGACAATTTTCATTTTTGCTCTTGGTCCTCGTTGGATTCGGAAAACGACGTCATTAATGCGCGTAACTACTTGGTAGGCACCTTCCCAGTCCTGCTGAAGCTTGGGCTATTTTCCTTTTCTTCGATGTGGGTTGTAAAGCCATACCAGATCTCCCTGATTGAATTCAGGTGCTGTTGCTTGCGCATCGTATCTGGTCCTCAGGCGGTCTCTCGCAATGTTTATATTGCTTTGGGTTCTTTGGTGTGTGTCGTTGATCCTTTTAATCGGGGCGCTCACTTTGTTCTGGTGCATTTTAGCGCTTGCCTTGACTTTGGGTCCTTTACTAGCTTTGCACGTGGTACACTTTCGACACCATCTCTCGACATCTTTTCTTACAGTTAACCAATAAAAACGTACCCTTACCTTTTTCCGTGTCTTGTTGATTCCTAAGTGCCCGCAGGATTCTTCATCGTGCATTTCCCTTAAAATCTCCTGCACTTTCGACCGTGGCACCACAAGCTGCATCTTAAAGGATCTTCGATTCGGCATTTCCCATTTTCTCCACAAAACACCATCTCTTACATGGGGAGAGTCCCACTGCGCCCAGTATGCCTTTAAGGTAGGACTTCTGTTGGAGATGTCTCTTGCATTCGGCTTATCCATAGATTCCTTCCATACAAGAATCGACTCGATGTCAGGATCTTCCTTTTGTGCATTACGAAGTTCTTCCGCAGTCCAACCCTTTACAGGTTCAGCCCTTAGTCCCTGAACAGAAATACTTTCGTCCTTCTTAACGTTCAAACACTTACACAGGCAGCTTACCTGTGGAGATCTGCATTGTCGCTGTAGGTGTCCTAGCTTGTTGCAATTCCAGCATCTCATTTGACCTCGAGCAGTGTTCGGGTTTTGTCTTTCAATGTCGACACGTTGACATGAGCACTCTAGCGTAGCCATTTCCCTGACGCGATGGGTATCTTGCGAAGCTTGGTCTGCTGCTTCGATTGTCAGGGCAAATGCTAAAGCCTCAGCGAGCGTTTTCTTACCTGCCATTCTCACAGCCATTTGTAGTTTTCCATCTGCAATGGCATTAGTGAACGCATCGGTTGTCAGTTCGTTTATGATTTCCCAATTTCGCCAAGCGCTCAATGTCAGCTTGCAATTGTTGTAGCGTTTCACCTCTTGTCTGGACCCTTTGGCGCAACTGGACTCAGTAAACTTGCTGCATGTGGTCGTCGCCAAACCTCATCTCGATTGCCTTGACCATGGCATCATAATCATGATGTTTGTCTTCAGGAATGGTCTGCAGCAATTCGGCAGCTGTTCCTCTAAGCGCAAGCGTAAGAGCAATTGATTTGTTTTCGTTGTCCCAGTTGTTCGTCAAGGCGGCAGCTTCGAACTGCCTCTTATAAATTGGCCATGATGTTTGACCATCGAAGATAGGGGGTTGCATTTCCTTTCTTCGTGGACTGTCGCTCGAATATTCCCGAACCTTCTGCTTTTTTAAAGAATCAAATTCCTTAGCCAGATGTTCGTATTGTTGCTCTACACTTCCGAACTTTTCTTCCAAGTTTTCTATTTTGGCTTCGAAATTCTGATCGACTGTTTGAAGTCTTTTGTCGTAGAAAACATTCAGTGCATCGAGTTTGTTTTCGAGACCATCAAACTTGCTTTCGAGAACGTTCTTTTTGTCGCTTAGTTGCTGCTGGAGAATTTCCAACGAATTCTTCTGCTCATTCTTTTGTTCTTGGATAACGTTCTGTTGTTTTTCGAGAACGTTCTTTTGTTCTTCGAATTTCGACAGAAGCAACTTCATGAAAGCAGGCATTTCATCGGCTGTACTTACTGTGCATTCTCTTCCTTGTTCTCCAACATCGAACAACATGGGATCGGGGTCTCCACCATCCTGAGTGATAGTATTCTGAAGTCGGAGCAATAGTTCCTTTTTCAGCCCCGAAGTCTGAAGATTTCGTTTTCCTAATTCTTCTTTCAACTCAGCTGTTGTCAATTGTTCTAATTTGCGACCCATTTTATGTAACTGAAACACTATTTTCGCAACACAGTCAGTTTTATTTTAATGTCTCTTCTAGAAAGATCTTTTTCCAACACTATTTTTAACAACAAATATTCGCTATTCACAGTTTTATAGCACAATCAGTTCAATAGTTTCTGGAAAATTACACTTTCACAATTATATGAGTCTCCGAAACTGTTTTAGAAAATGTCACTATGGAATTTTCTAGCACTTTACTTAGTTTTATCCCCAATTTCTGACACCAGTGTGATATTTTGGCCTGGGCTTCGACAAATAAAACTCAATCGAAATTCCAAAATAATAAAACAAATCTCTTTATTTTATGAAACACAACGTCTTTCAGTTTAAATAACACCAAATTTAACTTATTTCACTTATTCACAATTCAAATACGTTTTTATAATTCAACACTTTTTATTTAATCTCAATTCAATTCTTTTTTTTACTAACGTTTCCAGTTGTTAATAATTCCGCTTTCGAAAATAAACTGACTCTCAATGCAATTCGAGTCTCGAATTAGTACTTCATGTTCGATTTAGTACTCAGTTAAAACATATTGCAAATATGTAGCATACTTTTAGGGGCATGGTTGTTGTACATACTAAATGTTGGTTGTCGTACACAATGAATCCAACAGATGTCCTTAATTTACAAAAATGTATCCTCCGATACATTTGGGGCACAGAAAACCCGCAAGCATACATTGAAAAACCGATACACCCAAAACGAGTTACTGTTTGGTGCAGATTTTGGTCCAGAGGCATAATTGGGCCATTTTTCTTCGAAAATGAACAAGGAGTGGATGTTTCGAATCCAAAAACATCGATGTACCGATGTTATTTGGAGCGATGTTTTAACATCGATGTTTTTTTTTTTTTTTTTGTCACAGAATTTTTATTGTCTGGTTTTGAACGCGGAGTTTGTGTTGCTTGGCTTGTGATTACAGCCAAAAACTTGTTTTTGCAGTGAATGCGTCCATTTATTCTTCCCCAAACCCCAAGATAGTTGACACTGACAGCTGACAATGTCATTAAGAAAGCGGGAAAGAAAAGAACAAAGAACCAAAAACAAAGAACTAATTACTTTTCTAATTCTAATTGAAAGTTGTATTTTGTTGATTGTGGTATAGTTTTGTTTGACAGGAAAAAGGTTGTCCAAGTTGTTATTTTTAAATTCTGTTTTGAATAAATAAAGTACATATTTCCTTATTTCTAAATGTCTGCTTATTTTTTTTTACTTTTGGGTAGAACTTCGGCACTTTATAGCTACTTTTTAGACGACTCTAAAAAATTAAAGAAAAGGGAGATGAAAAGTCCTTAGCTTTACTTTTAGGGCTTTTCAAAAAACATCGATGTTTTTTAAGCCGATGTTTTTAACATCGATGTATTTTTTTTGGAAAAATCGATGCATCGAACCATCGATGTTTTTTTACGATGTTTGCATCCCTAAGTCTTGTGTGTTGTCTTGTAATTGTCTGAGCCGATGGCCTCAGTACCCAGTGCAATGTAATGTAATGTAATGTATATTCTGTTGCTCACTCTCTAACTTTTTATCATTACAGATATTTTTAAATTCTCGTAAAGCTTTAGCATAAAGGCTTTTAAGAATATCGATGTTGTATCTTCTTAGCAATTTAAGTAAGGTGAAAGACTTGATTCTTGCTTTCATGCAATCCTTGTCGAAGCACTTTTGCTTACTTTTCCAATTTTGTCCTCTAAAATTCGGTGGAATTGGTGCGGCTTTTTTTTTATTAAATCGGTCAGGTGGTAAATATTCGGGTTAGTTTCCAGTAAATACAGATGGCGGAGTTCAAAAGTGAGGTTATTTTGATAAGTGCTTGTCATTTTTTCGTTCCAATGTAATTTTGGTAAGAGGTTAAGTTGGTTTATGTTCGAGAAATGTCCATTAATTGCCACTTCAAAATTAACCTTTAATGGCATATGGTCCGAGAAAATCTGCTCTCCAATTCGAAAATCCGAAATTAAGTCATGCCAGTCTCCAGTCACGAAGCAGTAGTATATAACGGAGCACGATGTTCCTCTTAGAAAAGTATACTCTACACGTAAATCTCCTTCACAACTTCCATTCAATACTTGAGTCTGGAATAAGATTTGTGAAAGTGCTCCAGTTTATATGGTTTCTGTTGACTATAGGTGGCATATCGACGTAATTGTGCATTATGGCACCAACATATATTTGTATTCCCTTCAAATAACCGACTAATTTCACTTACATATCTTCTTTCCAGGATCAAGGAAACGTTGATAAAATATCAGATCAAGAAATATCTTTAAAAAAAGAAGTTTCTTAATGAGCGGCAATAACGTTTTTGGTACAGCAAAAAGGTGGCAGGTGATATTAACTTTTTTCTGTAGAAAATAAGATTATTGCGCTTGATATTTCAAAAGCGTTTGAAAGATTTGCCATCATGCTCTCTCATCGAAAATGCATGCATTCGGTATAGACAAACCCATTATTCGATTACTATTTATAACAAATTCATTTCGGACAGTTCAATTTGCCATCAGCTTCCGTTCTATCAACAATCTTCCTCATTTTTGTCAATGACACTTTGTGTAAGACTTTTAATGCACTAAATAGTTTAACTGACGATTAGATTAAGGTATGTGAAGGCTTGAGTGAAAAAATACAAAATTACAATCACTCATGCCTCCACATACCTAAATCCCATTATGCAGAAGTCTTATCTGAAAATTGTTTCCATTGTCAGAGAGGTACTGAGTCTGCTACTTGATTGATGTACCAGAATTTTTTTTTAAATAACTGCGCCTCCAGGAGTGGATTGAAAGGTCGCGTGTCAGGCATCCGGTCAATAAACCGTAAATCCACCCAGCTCGATCTCACACTAGCTTTAATTTAATGAACAAGGCGAATGCTTTGAAAAAAGTATTTCATCTTATAAGGATCATTTAAAGTGGCCAACCCGCTCTTTTTTAATGCTAGACCTGCTAGACCTGTAAAAGCTAATATCAAGGCAGAAATGTTCAACTCTCTATATGATCCCAATATTCGAATTCTATGGATTAAACCTCATTTGTATCTTAAACCAATTTAACCAAACTCTACCATAGGTATCCCCATGCATTCAAAAAGGTGCCCAGGAGAGGCCTAACCGGGCATCCTTTCAACACATAAACATATAATGAACAAGACCAGGAAAGGTTAGATCAGGAAATTAATTTTTTGGTTTGGCTAAGCGAACATTCGCGGCTGTTCACCTTACTCACGGTCTTGTTCCATTTCTTCTCTTGTGGACTAACAACATTCACGTTGTTACGTTGGTTTGTTGGAGGTACCCCTAACGTAAGAATAAAAGCGAGCAAGGATGTTAGACCAGAGTGGTATGAACTGGATAATTAATTGAAACTTCCTAGAGCAAGTAAAACAACATCTAAAAAAACGGCACTCTGGCAAAAAATTAATCAAGGATAACAGAGTATTTTCAATTAATGTCCTCGACCATCCGAGGGTCAGCTGTGTGAGCTTTTATAGAGACATGTGGGTTACAGGAAAGAAAAAGTTTCATAGAAACCGCAGAATGTTGGCTGCTGGCTTACGAATTTGAATGCAAATTATTTTCTTTCACTAACGTTAACCACATAAGGGTGTTTTCCTGGAGTATGAGTTTGAACTTTGAGTAACCTTTAATGTCATCATTGCGTATTAATTTAAATTGAGAAGAAGGTATATTAAACAAAATGAGTGATTAACTGAAAAAAAACAGGATATTTAGAATTTACAATTTAAAGGTGGTTATATCCTTATCGGAAAGACGAACATCAATTCATTAAAACTCAATTAACAATTTATCTTGCATAAGGTCCAATTCTTTGAAATTGGAAAGTGCTTGTAAAAGGCAAACATTTGCAATTCACATATTTCAAAATTTGGCAATGAAAAACATAGCTGCGAAAGTGCCTTTAAAGCTGATTTTGGCAAGCTCTAGACAAGACTTGTAGATAATGAAAGGTTTCAAAATGTTTAACTCAAAATTTGAAGAAAAATAAATGCTGACTCTCTGACAAGTCAATGCAAGCAAATTGTATAAAACTCGCCTAAAGGTCTTATACTAATAAAATAGACATTCACTTGTCGACATAAGCAAAACTTACGTTTGTAAAAATCTTTATATGCGAGCGTATGGTGTACCATACCATATAAAAGTGACGTGAAGTATCATAGGATTTTATTTGTCTCAGCTAACAATTAAGCTTGATTGATAAGGCCCAATTTCTCGTATTTGGCAAGTAATAGATTGTAATGAGCTAGTATAATGCAAACCTTAGAAACATAGCTGCTTTAAGGCCTTAAAAAGTGAATTTGGCTACCTCTATACAAGGCTTGTAAATAAAGTGTCAAACTAGGCTGTATAAGGCCTTCCAAAGATGTTTACCTATAAAATTACGAAAATAATTACTGCTATAAGGCTATCCACGACGATAAGTAAATTCAAACAACTTGTATAAGACTTGCCTGTAAACAAACTAATAATATATTTTGTCGATGTTTGAATAGTTTTTTTCTCAACCGCGAATTGGTGTAGTTGTAGAGAGCTGAGGTGTTCAAAGCTCACTTAAATAAAAAATTTTCATTTTTATAATTGAAATAAAATTTCAACCCTTACAGTAAGCAGCAGAAAGTCTGCTTTTTGTCCTGAACGTTAACCTTTTTTCCGTAAAGATATTCTATTGTAGACCAGAAAGTACTTCGTGGCAAGACAAAATAGCGTTTATATAATCATGCACGGCAAGATCTTAGCAAAAGCTGCTGTTAAAAGACTTGGGTAAGGCATTTCGCATATCGAATTTGCAGATCTTCATAAATGTTGGGGAAAAGATCAGTAGGTTGATACTGTCATTGTGTTCGAGCGTGAATGAGTTCTTGCCGTCATTGAGATTTATGAACAGTCTTTAACTACGAAAGGAGCATCATCTTCCGATATCGGTGGTCAGCGGCCCACTTGATATTTGGATTAATATTGTAGCATACATAGTTTTTTGTACGTTCCGTAATTTATCCGACTGACTGAAGTCTCCATAGCCTCCTGTAGACGACCACTGGTAACAGTATTAATTCTTAATCGAAAAATTAAAAATATTTGGAGGTCTAGTCCCTCAGGGCTGGTAAAAGGCTCATTTCCTGTATCTTAAAAAAGAAACTCAGAACTCGACAAATAAGCCGCGGAAACAACAAGGATATACATTATACAGTGATGAAACAGACAACGAAAACGGATGAACGACTTACAGATTTTCTAACGGGACGTAAAATCGCTCTATGGAGCTCAAGCTGCACATCAGCTACCGATGGAGAAAGCAATCCTTGACTCTGCCACGTCAACAAAAAGGACTATCGTCACCAAGTCCAGCCAGATAATTGACTTACGCAGACGATATCGACATTATCAGCAGAAGTCAACAAGCTGTACAAGACTTTCATCCATATCGAGCAGGCGGTAAAAAATCTGGGGCGGCATATTAATGAAGGAGAAATCTAGTAAATGGTGCTATCGTTTGCGGAAAGTGTTGGTCCAGTGATCAGGCTAGTGGCGGAAGAATTTTAAGTAGTACAATCCTCTAACTACCTTGGTCAAAAGAAGCAGCTGATAATATTACGGAGGAACAAACAATTACCGGGAGCTGCTGCTAAAATCCAAAAGAACTTTCTATAGTCTGCCTAGGCTCCTCAAATCCAGAAATCTTACCGAACAAAGTAAGTTGCTTCTGTATCTGTACAAACGATTATGATCTTACCAGAACTCACATGCAGGTCCGAGACTTGCGTGCTTACTAAAAGGCACTCTGGCTCTGACCTCTTAACCGCTTCTAAGAGTCAAGTCTTATAAGCAGAACTGTTGGCAGCCTGTGCGACCGAGGACGATTCCCGAGAAGCTCAAATCCCTGTATGAAATCTTTCTCGAAAAATATGTTGTGGACAAAATAAAGCTCAGAATACTCCGGTCAACTGGGCACCTAGCTCAGAAACTCGTTTGCGGTACTTTTTTATGATAGAATGCAACGTGATAATCCCTAATTATTTTGGAAGGATGGATAAACCAGGACCACCGAAGAGTTAAGTTTTTTTTATTAGAAAACTCAAAAATCTCATGAAATTATGAACCTGATTTTCCCCCGAAAATCGATACTTAAGGAAGACAACCCCTCTTTTCAAATTAATTGGCCCTCAGCAACAAGCAATTCAATTGCTGTTAGTAGGTTGTTGTTTAGATTAAGAACGCATTTTGGTTAGCCCTATACAATGCGGTCGTTTAAGCCCTGCTCCTCGTGGTACTAATAGACCGAATCCTAAGAGAAAGGGAAAGTTTACGAACAATAGGTATGGTTGCGTGTATAAATGTTTTCACAATCTCTTACTAAACAACCTATATTACAATGCACCACTATACCAGATACCATAAGGATTACGGTTAATGTGTGTGTATCTATTTAATTGTCATTTAGTCATTGCTTTGTGTATGCACATGGCTGCAATCGAAGCATCATAACAACAAGTTCATTAACGACTTCGGGGCAATAAGGCACACAAATAGCCACAATGCCCGCCACAAGAGTGTACTTAAAGACCCGAATCACATTTAGAATCCCATGCAGATGCAAAGAGTCGAAAGGACGACGACGACGAAGTCGAGCAACAGAGATCGTTTCTTTCGATATACAAACTTGACCTAGGAGAGAGGCACAGTGCAAAATTTACCGATTGTAATTGCATTACAGGATGAAAGGTCCTTTCCTCAATTCCTCTTGTTATATACAGAGATATAAAGCTATTACCGAAGTATAATTTGAAAACGATGAGATTGAGAAAATTAACTGCTCCTTGGAGAGTTACCCCTAATTGCGCTGCTATTGGCCGGTAGTTAGTGAATAAACTGCCAGAGTTTTGGGCTCGGGGAAGGACTTTTGCGTTGGAATTATTTTGTTTAAAGATTGTTTTTATGATAATTTTTGTGGAGTTAATTAACTGATGGAAACAAAAGTTTTGCACAAATTGATGGTCCAAAGGTTTAGGTTAATTGTTTTTGGTCAAAATTAATGCATTGCCCTTCTATAACACTGCGGATAAAATTTCAAAACTTTCTGTTTTTTTTTTACAAAATGGCAAATTCAGCATAGACATTCATAAAAAAAGTCCAGCATTTTCCACCAACAAGAGACATTAAATGTCAATAAACCATACAGGCAAGGATCATCCCTTTTGTATGAACACTTTTAATCACCTGTAATATTTCATTCAACAGCAGATATTAATTTAAAATTATTGTTGCATTAGTTATTGTCGGTTTAATTTACGATTATAACAAATTTTACAAAGCCATAACATTAACCTTACAATCCTTTCCTATTCCGCAATGGAAAATCTACATAAAGTCCCTGACCTATTATTAATAAATCAACTTTCCGCGCACCTGTTTTTTAGTGTTTTTTATCCTCCCCAGATGCAAAATATCAGAATCAGCGGCAATAACAATATTTCAGGAATTGCCGCCGCTCTGCCACGGCAAAATTTATATCCCGTAAATCCTGTTCAGGGGGGTTTGGGAAAATTATGAATTCGTCGTGTGCTCCAGGTGTGGGGAACAAGGTAAAACATTACACACAAAAGCATAACCCAAACATAACCAACTTCGCCAACAGTCAAACCTGCAATTAATGCCAGAAATGATGATACCCCATATCGTTGGGGATTTTGACTTGTGTCGGGAATGTCGCGTACACAGTTGTATAGGCAGTCACCTGGAAATGAGTTGTTTAAAGTCAACCAGGAAGACATTATCTGCGAGTGCACGGGTGCTTTAGCAACTGTCAACTTATTTACATGGCTGCTTAGCAAAGTGCAACCAAGCAGTGCGTGGCAGGGCTGTCTTCCAGGAATCATGCCGCCAAATTAAATAGGCGAAGCGTTTGTCGTCTCCTCTTAAATCAAAATAACAATACTCATTGTCACTTGCAACACAAACCGTCCACGTAAAATATAATAAAAAAAACAAAGTTTTAAATATCCCGAGTTGATTTATTACATTAATTTTTTTTAATTCATGGACCATTTAGTCACCGCCCGAGTTATATCTAAATATTCATCTAAATTCTATTTTTGTTGATATCTTTGCTGTCATGGGTGCGGAGAGGTGGTGGCGTTAAAGAAACAATCGGGTCGTAATTAAAATCTGCCACTGAAGGCCGTGTGCGGAGACATAAGTCACGCATCATTTCGACGAACTGCAACGCATAGGTGTCGTTAGGGGAAAAGGCTTGTTCGTCTAGGGATTTCTGGTGAAATAAGTGGGATGCCGAGATTAATAAATAATAACATCTAGCCCCACTAATAGTGAAGATGGCAGGGAATGTTTACAACCTAAACATTCCCCTCCAAGATTTATTTGAGAATAAAAATAAAAATAAAAAATTTTTTGAAGTTCTGAGTAAATGGGAGCAAAATAGAAAGCCACAGAGAGCAATCAATATTCGTGCAGTGCGGCTAAAAAGGTATCTTCAAACATGTCAACAGTTATTGTGAGTAACTTTTAAGTGAACAATTTCCAAGGCTGTAGAGGTGAGAGTCCTCAGGGTAAATGTAGCGAGAAGGTCCTCAGGATCGTATGTGGGACATAAGTCAAACCACAACAATCAACAACTGGAGTTTCGCTGCTTTGCTTTATTCTCAACTGCGATCGGGTTTTAATAAGACTACATCGAACTGACCTCGCTCTTTGTTCCCTTACGTTGTATGCTTTAAAATACGTAGGTATGTATGTAGGTTGTCACCTGCTTTTATTTGACTAATGGAGCAATAAGAAATAAAATTTTGGGGAAAATATTAAACAAATAAAATTTGTATGATATCAAAAAAAAAACACTATTCATAACGTTTTTTAAAAAAAAGTTTTGTCTGCCATCTTATTTCTTTTGCTGTTTTCTATTTCATGAATTTTCCATTTCAAAATCCTTCGACCAGTTTTTTCAAAAAACAAATTTTTTTTTTTGAAAAACTTTTCGAAAACATATTTTAAATTTTTTAAAAATATATAATATATAATTTGAAAAAATCTATAGTTTATACAAGGAGAAATTTAAAAAAAAAATTATAGATTCGTTTTCAAAATATTCAAAAAACAAAATAAGTTTTTTAAAAAATTAATAATAATTAAAAAAATGTTTTTGAAAATTTTAATAAGCAATATTATTTAAATCATAAAAAACTACAAATTAGTTAACGAGAAAGTCTGATTTAAAAAAAACCGGTCGTATTGGAGGTACCGTTATAAAACTCTTTCTGAAAAATCCATTATAATTAAAAGATAGATTTTGCATAGAAAACACCATTCAGAAAGTTTTATCAAAATCGTAGGAGCCATTTTCGACAAAAATAAGTTTTTCATTAAAAGTTATATAGCAGGTACCGTTAGTTTTGGAGCTAGAATGCCAATTCGAAAAAAATATTCAGGTAGAGTACTCTAAAAATACTACATGCCAGGTTTGAATCAAATCGGCCTAACCGTTTAGGCTGTATGAATCGATACCGACAGACAGACAGACAGACTGACGGAATTTCCGGACCCACTTTTTTTGACTTTCCATCGTATCATCATCGTAATGTCATGTTTGATTGTTTGAATTTTTTTTTACGAATGCATAATTTGCCTTATAGTCCCTATAAATCGCAAGTAAAAATGTCACTGCTGACAGAAATAACTCCCGGGTTCAGAAATAACCCTACAGATATCTTTGATATCCACACGTTATTACCCATTTTCTTAAACCGACTTAAACTTAGTCTAGTGACATTCGCTTTCAACAAACTCCTTCCATACTCTACCATATATTGTGTCCTGCGTTCCCCATCAGACTTTCATGACAGACAACCATTTGCAATTCATCATTATATTGCTAATGTTGCGAAGTTTAGCCAAACACCCGACCAGTCTACACATCACATCCAAAATGTTACACTTAGAAGGTGATTTCGGTTTAATAGATGTTTTTTGTGTGTTTCAACCCCAGGAAAGGCGCACTATTTACACAATAAGGCACGTCACGTGATGCTGCCACAGATAGTGTTTTTCATCCGTGTAGAGCTTTTTCTCGATAATGTTGCTCCATAAAGCACATGCCATACCCGAAAAGTCATTTATCATCTTTTTTGCTACTTTCCGTAAACTATACTACCTACCTACATAGTTGTTGGCTTCCTGTCTTTTAAGTTGAAAGGGCGTGGTATGCATCCTTTCTTGTAACATATTTGGAGTAATTACTTCCATGCACATGATAAGTTCTTATAGAACTTACCTTTGGAAAAGGGGATTGCGAGTCACAACGAGTTGCAACCTCTTTGTTATAAGGGTTACTCAAAAACAGTTTTACTTTAATTTTGCTATTATTAAAGTTTCGGTTTTATTTTACTTTATGCTTGTTTTAAGAACGAAAATTAACACTGAAAGTATACAATTTTCCAAAGAATTTACAAATTTGAATTGAAATCTGTTCAATAGGCCAATTGCGTATGCTACTGCCTTAAACGTGTCACATCAAAGAATAATTGGAAACATATTTGATGAATATCTGTTAAATTGCATTTTATCCTTCAACCCTCAAAATACGTGTCCTTATGACAGAAACACACACCTACATCCCGAATTCCATGCTGCTGAAGAACAGATGCAAAAAACGATGGACTACAATGTTTCCAAAAGGACACACAGAAATCAGATAAAAATTTCATTTCAATTTCACATTACTGACACACTACACCGCCACCAACGTTACATCGAAAAAGGCGAAAGGGTTCCAAATCCCTCCAACTCTTTGAATCAAACTATAAACGGAACCACTGACCGAACGAATGACCGAAAAAATTATCGACACATTGACATCGGACACACGTTCAACTGATTGTTATCCTTTTGCGGAATTGGTACCACAATGAAGGATTCCGGATTTTGATCCCCAAGCTCTTGTTAAGGATACAACGAATACCTTATCTTCTCATTTCTTTCGTTCGAAAGGTATTCTTAAGATGTTTCCTTTGACAGAATTAAAAGGGTTTTTGCTCTTTCATCACATATCACGCCTTCTCAATCAAAATGAGGATTTAATCCAATCAATTGCGGTCAATACTTTTTTTTATTTTGCAAAATGGATATTTCAATATGGTTGCCTGATTTGGTTTTTTTTTTCAAAAGTACAATAAGATTTTGATTTGAGTTTGCTTATGATTACACAAAGTGTCCATCAGGAACATGTGTCGGTGATCAGTTTAAGCAAATACGCACAACAACCAGAGAGCAATGGTGATGGCAAAATTATATTGAAAGCAATTTGATTTGATGGCGATGCGATGCGATGTGGAAATAGTCACATCAAAATGAGAACTTTTGTGGCTTATTTGAAGTCGAAAAAAACAATATTTGGTCAGAAAATAAAATGTTATTAGACAGAAACGCAAGTGTGAAGAATTGGTCAATAAATGCGAAAAGAAATGATTCCTTTTTGAATTGACTTCTGCCAAACAGTATCTTTTTGGGTATAATTTGGTATTTAAATGAAAATATTAAGCCATGTGTCACAGTTAAAGGACTAAGGCAGTATCTACTTTCAAAATAAAAAATAAAAAATAAAAAAACAACATTAAACTTTATGTTTCTAACTGAGGGTTCGGTTGTAAATAATTATGTTGTAAGACCTGATGAATGTTAAGTCTGTAATTTGAAGATATGGAGACATTTATATTGCTGTCAGGATTTATTTTTAAATTTCATCATTTTTAGTGAGAAAATTGTTCTGAAATATATCTATTAAAAGATCCAATTTATTTTTAGAAATAAATAAAGAACGGATACCTTCTGACCTGAAAGAAGGAGCAAACTCCCGAATTCCCACCGAATCCCCAGTAGGGATGAGATTTGTATAGCAATCAAAGCACAAGGCATTCCCGTAGATCTCTTCCAACTGGTGCCAAAAGAACATCGAGCGAACTCCTGAATCCACTCATATAGACGGCCTGGGTCTCCGAAGGTTTCCCCAACGCGACGACGGAAAAAAGGGAAAAATCGTCAAGCTCCTAAAAAAATGAGATTTAACAAAGTGTGAAAACTTGAGGGGACTTGAATTCTTCCTTCTGCTTCCACTTGCCAAAGTAGTAACAAAGATTGTTCTGGAACACATAAGAGAACTTCAAGAAGCCATACTAGATTCTAAACAAGCCGGATCCTAATCCTAATTTCTATTATTAAAGCAACTTATATGAAGGATCCAAATGTCACGTTTGGATGAGTTCGAAGTCCACAGTGAAGTCAAACAGGGCTGCACATTGAAGCCGATACTTTTTGTGTTGGTAATTAGCGTTGTTCTGCGCGCAGCCTTGATAGGAAATGTAGGATTTCGGTGGACTCTGATATCTTTCCAGAAACAACTTTGTAATGAGAACACCGTATGCTTACTCTCTCATTGGATTATGGATTTCCATCAAATGACGACAATGGTGGTGACAGAAGTCGAATTGATTTTCAAACAAGCACAAAGTTGATCAGCCTTAGGACTCAGTCATCCTCTCTCATAAATATTTCTCAACAGCCGGTATAGATTGGGATTGAGATCATACTCCCATCTCTACCAATGGCGAAATAGAAAAAGATACCAACAGCCGTATCGGGAGAGCGAAGATGTGTTTTTTTTTTATGAAGGAATAACTCTCTGAGCTTAAGGACTATGCTACGACTTTTTTGATCCAAATAAGAATCAGTGCTGCTTTTAGGACACATCACTCTGAAAGTTGAATCAGCTGCCACGAAAAAGGTTTATAGATGTTTATGTCTATCCTTAGAATTTTCTGGACAGACTCATTCGGATATCAAACGAAGATCTCCTCTGGAGAATGGGTCAGGTATCCATCGACTCTATTAAAAGACGGCGAAAATGGCAGTGCATTGGACATACGCTTTCAAAAGCTTACGACCGTATTGCAAATTAAACAAGGCAGTGAAATCCGCTCACACAAGAAGGAAGAATAGTTGGGCGACCGAAAAGCATATTATGTAGAGCATTCGAGTAGAAATCATCACAACTCGACAAGAGTTGGAAGGGGATGAAATACCTTTCCAAAAATCGCACATAATGATGTGATGTGCTTAAATACTGCAGATAAAAAATCAGCAATAAAAGCTCAAAACAAAAACTATATAACAAACCCAAAATAAAAGTTTAATGTCTTTTTAGATTTGCCCGAAAAATCTTCGATTCCACCCAGAGGAACCATGCAGTAGAGGAAAACCGAGATTTAGGTGGTGGCTCAGGTCCACAGCTAGCCTAGGGACCGAGCTAGCTTGTTGGTTGAGGCCCAGGTTCACTCTGGACTAAAGCGCCACCTATAAGGTAAGGCAAGGTTTTCGTAGATAATCTTTGTAATGCTTTCAATCTGACCCGCGGTGGCATAGAACTTTGTTACCGAAACACAGAATTGAAAGTTCTCTTTGTCACCCTTAGAGAAGTAAGTAGCGAGTAACAAAATAAAAAAACGATTCTTTTTCCTATACACTGAGTAGTATCTGTGGTATTTACCAAAAATCTATTTCACGTGTCACCTTTTTCTTTAATCCATAAGAACAAGGTAACTTTCCTTTCGGTGGTTGGGTGCTGTATGAATAGGGTAGGCACTGAAAGGCATCAAACTGGTGATGCACAGTCGCTGCAACTATATCGTACACATCAATTGTGCTTATTTTACCTCCCCGCGGTAACCACCGGGTACTGGTCTGTCCATCCGGACATTCCTGCTAAACTTATAAGCGCGAGTGTTGAACACAGAAAAAATAGCAACACTATAATGCTCTGCTTTAATGACTGTTCTGATCGATTCGCAGAAGTCTTGCACGAGCCCCTCAGAAAGAGGACGTACGGCGGATGAGCCCAACCAATTGGACCAACGGTGGCGTCAACAGTCAACGAAGCAGACGCCCTAATGAGCTACTTCGACGTATTTGGAGATAAGGTCATTAGGACAATTCAATGCAAGTCAGGGCATTGAAATAGAGATGGTGGCGGATGAATCCTTAATGGGCCAACGGCAGCGCTCATATCCCCGAAGTGGGTTACTGACTCCGGATTCTCCGGTTCCTTTTGTCCAAGGAATCCAACAAAGGACCTGGCCCTCCAGGTTGGGGGTTGTGCGTGGGGTTAACAACCCTGCCACGGAAAAAAGAAAAAGTTGCGAAGCGACCAATAGCCTCGGAAAAGGACGGATTTACTGTTGACGACCCGGAAAAACGAATCAAGGACAACGACCTTCGGATCTGCACGTGGAATGTTAGAACTCTTAACAGACCACGTGCATCCAAACAACTAGCGGAGGCCCTAGACTGCTACAGAGCAGGAATTACTGCCATCCAGGAAGTGCGATGGAATGGGCCGGGCAAAAGGAGGATGAAAAACTGTGACGTGTACTACGGTGATTGCGCAAGAAGACCACAGCGTTTATTTGGGTGCGGATTCGTCATAAGCGGTAGACTGAGGCAAGAAGTCTTGGGCTTTCGACACGTAAGTGAGCGACTTGTGACAATCCGTATCAAGGCTAAATTCGCCAACATTAGCCTAATATGCGCTCATGCCCCCACAGAGGACAAAGATGACGCCACCAAGGATGACTTCTATGAGCTCCTCGAAAAAACCTATGAGCAATGCCCTAAATACGACGTTAAGATCGTACTAGGCGATTTTAATGCCAAAATAGGTAAAGAGGAAATCTTTGGTAGGACTGTCGGAAAACATAGCCTACACGACACAACGTCTGAAAACGGACTTAGGCTAATTGACTTCGCAGCGGCACATAACGTCACCATTGCAAGCACACGGTTTCCTCATCTCGATATACACAAAGGGACTTGGCGACACCCAGATCAAAGAACCGTCAATCAGATTGATCATGTTGCGATCGATGCAAGACACGCCTCCAGTATCTTGGATGTTCGCACCTTCCGAGCAGCTAACATCGACTCGGATCACTACCTTGTTGCAGCAAAGGTAAGAATGCGAATAACCCGAACTCCACAACAACGGAGTAATACTGTGAGGAAGTATGACGTCGGAAAGCTGCAATCGCAAGAAACCGCCAGAACCTATGCCGATCGAATATCCCGTAACCTCTCAAGAAATCCAGTACCGCCAGCATCAAGTGCCGAAGATCAGTGGCAACACTGCCAACAAGCCATCAGAGATGCCGCAACTGATGTGCTAGGTTTCACCAGACCACCACCACGAAACCTCTGGTTTGATGACGAATGCAGGCAGGCCCATGCAGCCAAACAAGAGGCATATAAAGCGACGCTGCAAAGAAAGACGAGAGCTGCTCGCGAGCTTTACGAGCAGAAAAGACGGGAAGAACACCGGCTTCTCCAAAAGAAAAAAAGAGAGCATGAGAAGCGCGCGATCGAAGATATTGAGAGATGCTACTCCAGGAACAACGTGCGGAAGTTTTACCAACAGGTAAAAAGAACATGCCAAGGAAAAAAATCCCGCACAGAAGCCTGTAGAGATAGGAATGGAAACCTCGTAGTAGAGTCACAGTCGGTGCTGAGTACATGGAAGGACCATTTCTGCAGACTGTTAAACGGCGATGAAGGCCAAAATCCCGCTGTCAGGCAGAATGAACCATTCAACATGGATGATGACAGACAAAACTTCCGTCCACCTGACCAAAATGAAGTAAGGATAGCAATATCTAAACTAAAAAACAACAAAGCTGCTGGACCCGACGGATTACCCGCCGAACTTTTTAAAGCGGCCGGAGATGACCTGGTGGAGTGCATACACCAACTCATCTCTAAAGTTTGGTCAGAAGAAAGTATGCCTGATGAATGGAACCTCAGCATCGTTTGCCCGATTCACAAGAAAGGAGACCCTCTAAACTGCGCCAACTATAGAGGAATAAGTCTCCTGAATATCGCCTACAAGATCCTCTCTGCCGTACTATGTGAACGCCTGAAACCTTTCGTCAGCAACCTGATTGGCCCCTATCAGTGTGGTTTCAGACCAGGAAAGTCCACAATCGATCAAATGTTCACGCTACGGCAGATCCTGGAAACCACCCAAGAATTCCAAATCGATACCCACCACCTCTTTATCGATTTTAAGGCCGCGTACGATAGCATTTATAGAGACGAGCTATACAGAGCCATGTCTGGTTTTGGCATTCCCACAAAACTCGTCCGACTGTGCAGGATGACGATGGAGAACTCTCGCTGCTCCGTCAAGGTTGGTTCCGACCTCACAGAAGCTTTTGACGTCAAAAAAGGATTCCGACAAGGTGATGCGCTATCGTACGATTTCTTCAACTTAATACTTGAAAAAATTATAAGAAACTCGCAAGTCAATTGTAGTGGGACAATTTTTTTCAAGTCTGTGCAATTGCTAGCATACGCTGACGACATAGACATCATTGGCAGAACTCGGCGAGCTGTCACTGGAACGTTTGCTAGCATTGAAGCTGAAGCGGCTAAGATGGGACTAGCAGTCAATGAGGCCAAAACGAAGTACCTGCTGTCCACAAAAAGGGACACACAACACCGGCGGATTGGACAAAACATCACAATAGACAGGTACAACTTTGAGGTAGTTAGGGACTTTGTGTACCTCGGATCCGCTATAACATCTGACAACAACATCTCGTCAGAAATAAAGCGAAGAATTACTCTTGCCAATCGCTGTTTCTATGGGCTAGGAAGGCAATTGAGTAGCAAAGCCCTCTCTCGAAAGACAAAGGAGACTCTGTATAAGACCCTAATCATCCCAGTCCTGCTCTATGGCGCTGAGGCATGGACTCAATCTAAAGCGGATGAAGATATCCTTAGTCGTTTCGAGCGTAAGATTCTTCGGAAGATTTTTGGCCCTATCTGCGTTAACGGGCTTTGGAGGAGAAGGTTCAACCAAGAACTATACGAGCTGTACAGCGACATTGACCTGGTCAAAAAAATACGCATATCACGTTTAAGGTGGCTAGGTCATGTAGAGCGAATGGACAACAATGCTCCGGCTCGCAGGATCTTCGATTCCATCCCAGAGGGTAGACGCAGTCAAAGAAGACCTCGCCTTAGGTGGCGCGCTCAAGTGGAGGACGACCTCAACCAACTTGGAGTGCAAAACTGGAGGCAGCTAGCCAAAGACCGAGTTGGCTGGAGAGGCATGTTGGTTGAGGCCCAGGTTCGTCCCGAACTGTAGCGCCACCTAAGTAAGTTAGTAAGTAACTTTCCTTTCACTGAATAAGTATTTGGTCACAGAGTTAAGAGATAAGAATAGTGAGCCTTCTAGAGCCGATGTCTACCATCTTTTTCCATAACTCTGGGGGTATCTCAACTGGTCTAACCATTTTTCGAATTTTTGGAGTTTTTCAACTATGATGACGGGGACTTCTTCTTTCATTGGTGAATTGTTCACAATATTTTCGCCATCTTTGAAGACTTTCGTTTTCATTTACAAAAAGTTGATATTCAGCTTTATCAATGAATATTGGTGAACGAATCTCCTGAATATTATTCCTTCTATGAGCGGCAATATTATGAAATGTTTATATTGGAACCTTATTCACATCAGTATGTAGCGCTTCTTGAAAAAACCTGGTTTGCATCAATGGCCATTACAGGTATTTCTACAAGCTCACGATACATGTTCTTCAAACACTCTTCTTGCTAAGCTTGCTTCCTGCCACGTCTGTAAACGACTTCGAGGCGTGCATCTGTATTATTAGAAGCCATATGTTTTTTTACTCAATCTTCAGGATGTTCTTAAGATGTTCGTTTATTTAGCCTACAGTGTTCTTTTTTAAGAAATCTTTTTCAAAGACAGTTAATATTAGCTTTTTTGAATTCTACTAATTTTCCTTACATGTGTTTTCATAAATGAAAATTTGTGTGTAATTGCAACTCCAAGGTAATTAAAATCCTTCGCCCGTTACAGTTCCAGTATTCTCAGGGCCATATCTTCTCTCTAGCCTATAGCTCTATTTCATTTCAGAAGATTGTTATTTTGGACTTTCAAGGATACCAGTAACGGTAGAATGTTATGATCATCATTTGCGTCTCTTTTAAAGTGTTCGAAAGGATAATTCAGCCATGTTAAAAATATGGTTATATGCGATAATTGACTCTTTGATACAATTTTTAGAAGCATTAATGAAGAGGAACTCTATTATTTCCTGGTGACCTATTAAACTTGCATCAGAGTATGATTTTTATAATTTGTTGAACTGAAAAAAATTATCAAAACTTAAATTTTTAATATGTGGACCAGGACAGGCTTACATAATTTGATTTCGTGCTATCGACGGGGTTAGTTGGTTTTCAAAATCTTCAGCCAGTAAGCGATTATGATAGCTTTTGCAAAAGGAATATAATCTAGTGAAGACGTAAGCTTCCTGGTCTTATTTCTGAAAACTTCTATATTAAGTTACCGGACTACTATTTATATAAGGTTTTTATACCATTTATTGCCTTTTTTGGTAAATTTCTTTAGTGTAATTTAAATTTGTTGGCTTAGTTATCTCAGAAACTTAAAATATTTTTTTCGTAGCAGCATAAGAATCCGAATCCAGTTCCTTCCATTTCTGCCTTTTCTAGGACAGAAAAGTCTGTGTATTGGTTTGAGTTCATATGGCTAGTATTGAGTGATTCAAACCACTTTTTCTAAGTTCACTTCGTAATGCTTAACAACCACGGACATGGTTTTTGTGAACTGTAACTTCAAAGTTTTCACGGAGCAGCTGGTTGAATTTAAATTTTGCAGATGAAATCTTTGAATTCCTCTTGTTTGTAAAAAAAAAAAATGAAAAAAGAACTCAAAGAACTGCACATTGCCTTACATCATAATTTGACAGCAAAAGCCTTACAATAATATTAATTCATTACTTTTTCAAAGCCACACCGTACTGATTCTTAAAAAACTTATAAGCCAAAAAACATAACAATAATACATAATGTTCATATATGTTTTTATAGCACTGAGACCGAATGCTAAATTAACCAAAAACCAACCCATATTTGCAATTCAAATCAAGTTTCCACAGTTTAACTTCAAAAAGTCGACAAAACTCTGGAAACAAAAACATACGAAAACTAATAACTTTTTTCAGTGCCGTTCCGGTGTAAGCTTTTTATTTTCTACCTTATGCGTTTGGGTCAAGACTTCCGCTACCTTTGCCAAGTTTTGTTCTTCACTTGACCGGAACTAAGTTATTTGTTGGAACATATCCAAATCCGGTGATATTTCTTCTCTCCTGGAAAACTTTCTATACAAGGAAAATACAGACATGGAAATGGGAATTGCTGTATAAAGTAATTTCACAATTCCGCACCGTATGCTTAAGGTTTTGAATAAATTGAAGCACTAAGCCGTAAGTAATACCTCATCTTTCAACCATAATGATTACAAAACACCATTTGCCCTTTTTTACAACAAATCACTCTAAACCTCATCAATAATCATCTTCTGAAAATAATACGTATTTCTAATTGCTGACCCCCATCATCTAGGCCAATAATGCCCATGGCAGGACTTTACTTTTCCAATTAATTAATTACCAATTAATCATCTCCAAGGATTTCTTTCCGATTTTATTCCAATCAATCCCTATAGGCTTTCGCTTGTCATCCAACAGGGATGTCCTTTTTTGCGAAACGATACCCTTAGATATTTGTTTGAAAAGTATGCCGTCACCTGTCATGGTACACACGGGCATTATGGGGTGTTCTTACGCTTCAACACGGATCCCATGCCCGTATTCAAATTCAGCTCCTGATTAGCCCCATACACCTTCAGGTCAAAAGGCACTCTTACAATGTTTAAGTTTCAGTTTCCCGATTCAACCTTAACTGCGTCCAATCGATATTTCCAAACAGATGTTTGAATTACAGTTGTAAAATCCAACGTTGGCGACACCTTAGGGAAAATGTAAGTTCTTCCTTCGCAAATCCCACAGAGGCATTGGAAAAGGTCCAGGAGCTTTTTACAAAAAGGTATTCGAAAGGATCAATGATGGTTAGAACTGGCACGTAACTTGATTGTGTCCTTTTCTTCGAGGACAACGAAGCCCTCAGGTTTTCCTGCATTCCTAATTTGCGAACCGTGGATGAGTTAGGAAGGTGTGGCACATCAAGACGAAATTCCATTTTCTCTTTCAATTAGACTCCTTCCTGGGAGGAGTGGGGTAGGAAAAAGTCCAACAAAAAGAAGTTTACTTTCTTATTACCCCCTTAAGTCCTTTTGTCGTGCCAGAGCGGCGTAAAATCTTATTCAGCCCGGTGCGGTGTGGTGCGGTAGAACGTCCTTTGGTTCTATTTTTTTTTTTTATCAAGAAAGGTTCTTCCATCGAGACTTGAGGTGGTACTTCTTGTAATTGAAATACTTCTGTAAGGACTCATTGTTCCTTATGTTGCAAAATTCAAGTGGCAAATTGAGGTAATTTCTACTTCTCTGCTAGCACCTGATGGTGGCTATTGAGGGAAGTGAATGCTTGAGGAAATCGATGAACAAATGGGGATCCTTTGCATAGAAGGTGTAATTTCATCAGGAGTAAGGCTCATTAAATTATATTTTACTCTGCAGCGCAGAAAAATTTGTTCTTCGTTACACATCGCAGGTACCGTAAAACACCACCATGCTTGAGGGGTGACACAGTACACTGCGTAGCGTAGCTGTAGATACTTTTATATTCTTCCCCGTCTTCTGTCTGGTCAATTAAAATACATTGCACGTTCCTTGACTGCAAATTGGCCCGCTTCCAATGTTGTTGGCGAAGAAATGTTTATTTTTCCACCTTTTGGTGCAGTGCATCAATCTTTAAGGGGGAATAACAACAAGGGGATTGGTTAAAGGTAAACTGGCTAGAGAAATACTCTTTCATGTTTGCAATGGAATCTTTAGATAAATCAACATCCAGGAGATAGTTTTTCCATAATGTAGAATTGTAGATACCTGTTAGATGTGAGATGTGACAGATGTCAGTTTAGCATCATGTGATGCACTAGCGTGTCTTTATAGTGTCGGATTGGTATGATAAATTATGAAATTAAATTCGCAAGTGTGTTAGCTGGCGACACCAGCTCTTTGATTAATAGCTTGGAGTGAAGGCGTTGCAAATGGATGCATGTAAATGCACTTAGCAGGTGTATCTTTTGACATAAGCAAGTCGTTTTTTGTTGGGAGACTTGGATATTTATAACTCTTACGTGTGGATGAAGGTGTTTTAAAGATAAAGTAAGAATTATTTTAATAACAAATTGAGTTTATAAACAGTAGGTTATGCGATTGTAAGATTGGTGATCTGAGAACATAATGGCCTTGGAAGGTTTAAATTCAGTCAGAAATCAGTCTTCGTTGAAAGAAATAAATTAAGTTAGGTACATGCTCGTTTTAAATATAAGGTAGATCTTCGAAATATCTCTGATTTGGAGCTTACGACGCCGTATGGGTCGGATATTTTATTTCATATTGCGAGATTGGTGTATGTATCACACTTTTGTGATACATATTGTATAAAATTTGCAGCTAAAGTTTATGGAACATTTTCGGGACTTACCACCTCCAAAACGAATATTTTGAGAATTTGGTGTAAGCAATTTGAATACCGCCTGCAGCATTACTTTATTTTAAATTCAATGTCTAATAGGGAGTGCAGCATTGATTCCGCGGTGTGAGAGTTGGTCAACTGCAGTAGAAATTGCTAACTAAATTATAGGATTTACAAATTTTTTAGCATAATATAAGTATCAAGTTAGTATTCTTTAAAATTCAGCGGTAAATTGTAGATCCCTTCTAGTATTCTTTAAGTCTCATTACTCAAAACACAAAAATTTCCATTCTTTCCAAATGTATGGAAAAACACCCGAAGCTAGCCAAATCCTTCAACGTTGCCCAAGTTCTGGATAGGCAATCCAACGACAGCTATTTGAAAAATTGGCTAAAACTTATAATATCAATGGACCGTCACTAAAAACTATTGTTAAGAGGAAACGAGTAATTATATAAAGGATATGTGGGGAAATATTAATATTTTATCTAAAAACTAGGTTTGGACGCTTCGGAATTATAATACAAAAAATGGACACGACTGGGTCGCATGTAGTTACTTGCTCTTATGTGCCCAATTACATCTTTGATAGAATCAATAAACATTTACGTTCAAAATAACACAGTTTGAACTTCTAAAAAAACCACAATACTTAACGGTTTTTAGTTAAAATGAAGTATGCCATCGCACGTCTTAAATAACAAAGAATTTAAGAAAAAAGTATTTCGAAAATTGTAAGACCGGTTTTGATAAAATCTTGTTTTTTATTTTTAGTTTTTTTGAAAAAAATATTTTTGTTTTAATTTTGCTATGCAGTTTTTAGAATTTATTAATTTACACCTGATTTTAAAATTTAAAAAAAATTGTTGATAAGTTTTGAAGTATTTAATTTTCAAAAAAAAAAAAATCAATTAAAAATAGAAAAAAAATAATTATTAAGTTTTTTTTATGTAGAATTATTTGCATTTGGATCTTTAAAAATATAAAATTTTATTGAAATCCATTGAGCCGTTACTGAGAAAGTCGAAAATTAAAAAAACCGTTATATGGAAGGTACCGTTAATAGACTTTTCCAGTAATTTTGGTTCTAATTAGCTGAAAGCTACTACCAACAAAAAAACTGCATACCATCCATTGAGCCGTTACTGAGAAAGTCGAAAATTAAAAAAACCGTTATATGGAAGGTACCGTTAATAGACTTTTCCGGTAATTTTGGTTCTAATTAGCTGATAGCTACTACCAACAAAAAAACTGCATACCAAAATTTAAAAAACAAAAAATTTCAAAAAGTTAAAAATAAAAAACAGGATTTTATCAAAAGTCGTCTACAATTTTCGAAATACTTTTTTTTTATAAATTCGTTATTATTCGAGACGTGAGATGAAGTACTCCATTTTAATAAAAAACCGTTAAGTGTTGTGGTTTTGACACTTTTTTAAGTTCAAATTGTGTTATTTTTCTATGTTAATGTTACTTATTTTCAAAATTTTATTCGACGATGTTACCGCACATATGAGGAAGTGCGTGCGACCCAGTTATGCAATTTATTTATTTGTTATTTTGGTTTTGTGTCTGATTAAGTTTGTTGTTTTTAATTAATTTATAAACTATTTAAGTATATATACATACATATGTATTATGTATATATACACATATAATATACATAAATTACTACTCAAAGTCTAAATG
Source organism: Platycheirus rosarum (assembly GCA_963971375.1). NCBI lineage: Eukaryota > Metazoa > Arthropoda > Insecta > Diptera > Syrphidae > Platycheirus > Platycheirus rosarum. Next base: position 128,406,022 of record OZ020509.1, on the reverse strand, counting down.
CGTCCTTGCAGAATTTTAAATGAGCATAAGCAACTATGTTTAATCTAAATTGTATCCACCGAGTATTTTAGAACATTCTCTTCCGGGTTGCGGTTCATGTTCATATGTAGTTTTAAAAATTTAACTGTACCCGGTAGGTTAATCGCTTGCTACAATGAGGTTTAGGGAAAAAAATGGGAAAATTCTGCACAGGCAGCTCTGTAGGTGTACATTTCGAATTAAAATTCCTTATTATGGACCGATTTGGACGGAATTTTCACAGGCAGATAGCTGATGTTGTAGGAAGTTACTTGAAATATGATAATTATCGATAGCTGGCGCCTGATCGCTTTTTTCGAAAATTCATATTTATGATTCAATTTGATTCAAAATCACACTATATAATAATATTTATAATATTCATATGAAAATAATTAAAAGAAACCCTTTGTCAAAATGTTGATAAGTGGAGCTGAGGTGGAAATATAAACGAAAATATAATTTTTCCTATACTTGATTAGTTACTGTCAAGATTAAAAAATGTATGGTAAGCCTGAACAACGCTGAACGGGTCAGCTAGTATTTATATGTACATATATTTTTATTTTTATTCAAAGATCTACTGCGGTATATTGCAGTCTACTGCATTTTTTTCTCATAAATATTTAATCTTCTATATGGTGGCAGCACTGGTTATATTATGGATTTATGGGAAAATATCAATATAAAATCTAAAAATTAGGTTTGGATGCTTGAAAATATATATAGTACAAAAACGAAGCTCACCTACAACAGAAGATCATTGAAGCAAACCTTTTGTGGTCCATGTGGTATGAAGCCTTTATACCAACAAAATAGGCAATATTTTTAATGCGAGTAGTTTTAGTAGAAGCAACCGTAAGCGGTGTTGAAGGGGACTTGAGTTTTAATAGCGGTGCGAAAGGTAATATTTGCTTGTTTCCTCAGTAGGTATGCCAAGATCGCTGCATATGTTTTTCAATGCAGCACAGACGCTAATAATTTCATTAACTCTTATTCAGTAATATCTACACTTTCTTTCCACAAGAATCATACGCCAAAAACCTAAACAAGTTAATAATTTATTCACATAAAAAGCTGTTAAATTTTTAGATGGCCTATGCATAGTTTTGCAATCTACAACACTTCTGGTGGCCTTTGAATGGCCTTGATTTAAGTGAAGGTGGCAAGGATTTTCATAAGCATTTCTATACGGTGTCAAGGGAATGGGTTCCAGAGGATAGCCGCTATGTTAACCAGTAATTAATGTACTTTCGTCGCATATCTGCCAGGACAATTTTAAAATTATTTCTATATATTATAATCTGTAAAAACTCACAATTATTGAGGTATCTACCTTTTCGGTTGAAAAACCTTGTTTTCATTTTCTTTTGGTCGTAGGATAATAATATGACTTGCGACAATTCAGCCTATAACTTATGAAGGAAAATACTACGCTTAACATTAAATTAATATGTTATGTGTATATTTACTCCAGGAATCGTAAACTTTTCGAAAAAATTTAGCATTTAGTTGGCATCAAACATGGAGTAATCTAGGACCGGAAGGCTTTCCCAAGGTTTTCTAAGGTCACTCCCAAACATCACAAAAATTAGAAAAGTGTGGTCCCATTCAAGATCACAACATTCATCGTTTAAAGAACAAGACATTCCATTTTTCCCAGTTTATGTGTACTAATAATAACTTGTTAAAAAAACCTTACCGAACCCACTTTTTTAAGTTAAGTGATTTTAAGCATTAAAATCATGGCTTATCACACATCTTACTGATCTTGAAACAATGTCAAGGTTTATTGCAGCTAGCATGCCTAGATTAAGTGCAAACAAGTATCTACTATCTGTCATCGTAATTCCGGAAACAAAACAAAAATTAGGTATTAGACGGAAGTTCTAGAAAAACTTTATATGCTAACCACAAGGTTCAGGGGAAATATAAGAAACCTATACTCGAACTTTGGCCTTTAAGCTAGTTGGTGTTTCAAAGAGATAATGTAAACTTAAATAGGATACAAGATAAGAAACGAAATCTGATGCTGATCTTCCATCGTATATAAGATGTGCAAGTAAGAAAATTTCATCAAACAGTTTCTTTTGCCATATAATATTCAAAATAAGCTAAACTAGTCATGAACTTCCAAGTATTATTTTTCTTCCTTTTCGTGTGCCTGATGTGCCTTGTTCCGCAGTCAGAAGGATTCTTGTGGAAGAGATGCAAATTCTTTCCATACAGGTGCACAACAACTACAACGACAACAACGACAACAACAACAGCCGCTCCTTGAACGTATATGTATTAACTTCATTGGATTCTATATATAAGTTAAAAAAAAAAAAAACATTTTTATACACAAATTTGTTAAGAAAAAAAATTTAAAAATAAAATTAATTAAATCAATTATACTTATGTAAGTTGTGTTTCACATAGTAAAAAATAAAACCAGAATTAAAAAATATCACCTGTTTCAATAAAAGGTCGGAAGCATTGCTGTTTTGACTGAAATATTTAAATTGGCTTAGATTCTATAATGAGTTTCGTTTTAGGCTGGGTTAATAAAACTAGTTTTGGCCAAAATATTCTAAAGCAATAAAAAACATGAAATACATAATTGCCGAAGCTGATTGACAAAGGGATCCTAACGCATAACCTAGCATGGCCTACTGTCAAAATCGCCTGAGTTAATTACCCAAAACACACAGTCTAATGGCATTGGCATATGCTCATAAATGGATATCGTGAAAATATCCCAGAACCCAGGACAAAGTTTTCGCTATTTCTGTCACCCTATGGTGACTAAGTTGGATATTATGCTATAACTGACCGAAAAGTTTAAACAACATTAAAATCTTGTTAAAATAAATTGCATGCGTCGAATAAAATTTGGAAAATATTAAGTGAACTTCGAAGTTCTTATTCGATTTCCCAGCTTTTGATTGATCGAAAAATGTACATAAAATAAATATCAGCCGAATAATTTGAACGCCATTCTATTACTTTAAAAAAATTTAAAATTGGGATTTTTTTTTTATTCAACAACTTTTTTAAAAAATAAAAAAAAATCCAAGAATGCAAAATTAAGCACACACATAACTTTCATTTAACTTTTTTTTTTTAATCCACTTACCCGTTTTTAAAATATGAATTGATTTTTCAAAACAAAAAAAAATTTTGATAGAATAAAAAAAAAATTCGAAAATTTACTTTGGCTAAGTACATCTTCTTGAATATCAAATTTGATTGTAATTGGGTAATCCGTTCTCGAGAAAGTCGAAGATAAAAAATGGTCCATTTGGGGGGTACCGTGTTTAGCCCACCAACCTAATTTTTTTCCAACAAAATATATACTACACCTACAAAAGTACACTGATTTTTTTTCATAAAAAATCTGCGGGCGGTTTTCGAGAAAAATAATTTTTTACTTAACGGTTATATGATAGGTACCGTTAATATTTGAGCTAAAAAAATTAAAATAAAGTCCTGTAGAATGTCAAAATAACATTAAGTTCTAAATTTGAACACGATTGGCCAAACTGTTTAGGTTGTAGTACAAAATACATAAGAACAGACAGACAGACGGACAGGCAGAATTCTGCCAGTAAGTCAAATATGTTTCTCTTTCATCGTAATGCCATGTTTGATTGTTATCTGTATAATCGAGAGTAAAAAATGGGCACGACGGAGTCGCACGTACTTGCTCTTATGTGCCTACTTCCTAATCACATTGGAGGCAATGGCTTTGATAGAAATAAGTTACATACAAAAATCACACGGCCTGAAACTATGAAAAGTGTCAAAACCACAACACTTAACTGTTTTTATTAAAAATGAAGTAAGCCATCATACGTCTTAAGTAATAAATAATAAATAATAATTTTGAAAATTGTAGGGCGGATTTTCATAACAAAAAAATTGGTTGAGATTTTCGTATGCAGTTTTCTTAAAGTTTATTTATATACAGGTGATACTATTATTTAAAATATTTTTTCTGAATAGTATTAAAATTATTAAATAAAAAAAATGCAAAAATTAATTTTATATAAAAAAATTTAAATATTCAAAATATGGGTATGCAGAATTAATTTGGTTACTTAGATCTTTTCAAATATAACATTTAATTGAAATTCAATGAGCCGTTACCGAAAACGGCGAAAATTAAAAAAAAAAACACTATATGAAAGGTCGTGAATATATTTTCGTACATATGTACATATTTTCGCTAGCAAAAATATTGCTATAGCAAATATAAATTTAAGATTATGACTTAAGCACACATCGCATTGAACTTGAAACTATAAGTCGAGGTAAATTGCAGCTAATATACCCAGACTAAGTGTAAACAAATATTTACTATCCGACATTGTACTTCCGGAAACAAAAATCTTAGGTTTAAGACGGAAGCTTTAGTAAAACAAGAAATTTGTGTGCTAACTATGACATTTAATGGAAAACATAATTATTAACCTAACTATCTCTTTGGCCTCTAAGATTGTTGATATTCCAAAGAGATAATGTAAAACTTATTTAGATAAAAGATAAGAAACAACATTTTCTACAGTGATCTTTCTTAATATATATAATGTGTTCGTAGAACAAAATTTCATCAAACAGTTACTTTTGGCATGTAAAATAAGTTAAACTAGTCACGAACTTTAAAGCATTATTTTTCTTCCTTTTCTTATGCCTGATGTGCCTTGTTCCTCACTCGGAAGGATTCTTGTGGAAGAGATGCAAGTTCTTTCCATACAGGTGCACATACAGTTCCTTGAAACTTTATTTTTACTTAATGTAACATTAAATTTACTTCTTAATAAAAATAGGTTTTTATATTAAATGTTAGAAAATTATAGTTTATAAATAAAATCAAGATAAGATCTTATATTCCTATCATCTCTATCACTGACTTTATATATGTAATAAAACTGAAGCAGTTTCGCCCTGTGTGCGCATAACGCCAGAACGGCGGAATGAATTTCAACAAATCTTTTTTAAATTAATACGATATTTAATCAAGAAACATATAGAATACATTTTTAAATTAAAATAAGTAAAACTTTGGTTAATTGGCCAAAAAAAAACATTTTTACCACATAACGCGAAATGACAGAATATACGTATGATATTGGTTATTTTTTTACATCCAATAATGTATTGTGTTGCTGCGTACTTCAACTGTAAAACAGATGGCGTAAGTATTGTAAGACTTAAAATTTTTTTCTGTATGTCTTTCTGTCTGTTTGTTCGGGGTAATCTCGGGGATGGCTGCACTGAATTTGACGGAACTTTCACTGGCAGATTGCTGATGTTCAAGATAGTATCTTAGGTTATTTAAATTGGAATTTTTTTATTTATCGATCGATTTTGACTTGATTTTACAGGAAGAAAACTGATATATGAAGGATGAAGTAAAGCAATTTTATTTAGTCCAAGGTGGCGCTGGAGGCGTTTTTTTTTTTAATTTTTATTTATGCTCCGATTTTGAGAGGACTTTTACAGGCTGATATTGTAACTCAGGCTATTTTAATCACCCGTTGGTGCCGCTGGGGTCGTATTACAAACAGAAAGCTTATTTTGTAAAAATTAACTAAGGTTTGTTTTGATTACTAAGTGGCGTCACGCCTGGTTAATTTTTTCGAAAATGTATGGCATACTCGAGCAACGCCGGGTGGGTAAGCTATTAGAGAAAAGATGAAATACAAGTTATGCTGGTATGATGCATACAAATCGCCATCTTATTATTTCCCGACGTCACTATCATCTTTTATTATTATTTTATTTCTTAAGTGAAGACTTTATCTTAAAATTGAAGATTAAATTAAAGGAATTTCACGTATGTTTAAAAAAAAATATAAAAAGCGGTTTCGTATCCGAGGGTAACGAAAAACCGCGGGCACAGCTTGTAGTTAAATATACTTTCTTAATTAGATACTATCGCTGCTACTGATTCTTATGCAGCTGGTGGTGTGGGAATTATATATCTTATAAGTATGTATAATTATCTTATAACATTATTTTTTTTTATTATTTATAACATTAAGGAGTTCCCAATCCCGATATAAGTTTTCAGACCTCTACCGTCTAAATTTGCGGAAGTTTCATACAAACTTTTATCCCCTAATTTAAGAGGTTGGGGATAACATTTTCAAGTTTTACAATTTAGTTGTTGTTTGTGTACTAATACTAGCTTACATACTAAATTTCAGCTTTCTAGGCCAGCAGGAAATACTCTAAGAATTTTTATGATAAAATTAAGGTTTCTTAGATATCAATAAATAAAGTTTAAGAGTTATGCAATTAAAACTTTAATTATATAATAATTCCGCTATTGAAAACATATCCCGATAATTACGTAAGCTAAACTCAAGTTATGAGGGCTCAAAAAAAATACGAAGCGCTTGGAGAAAAGGAAGGTAGTGTCCTTGCGCTTCGCTTGGCTCGTTTTCGTCTTGTCGGGAGAGGGGTGGGGGGGGGGTGCTCACAGATAAAATATCTTCTAAGAAAAAATATTTCTCACCAAATAAAAGTAAAACAAAATCCGTTTATAGCCTAATCGTTGGGCATAGACGTCCCTTGTAAGTCTCTGAAAGTCACAATTATAAAATAAGACCCAAACAAACTATTCAACCAATCGATGTTCAAAACGCTATCCTATCATGTTATCCTTCCGCTTCAGTTATATTTCTTAATTACGGTACATCATTTTGCGTGTGGCACAACCGCTCCTCCTGGATTTCTATACCAGGAATATAACTTTGCGTTGTATCATTAAGCAATGGAAAGGAAGAAATTGTAGGACAATGATAACAGACATCAGTGCCAAAGAGGGAACAGCAACAGCAACCAGCTAGAAGGTGTAGTTGGAGAAGAGGAATCACCAAATGTCAACTTCCTGGAAGTGCTTCTGAAGCAAGAAATTATAAATTTCCGTTATAATAACGTGTAACTGCTTCAGCTGGGGAATTTGTATAGAAGGATAACGAACAAGTCCAGGCATAGGACACACTTCAGATTTGGTTATTTAATTCAATTGAGCCTTTCATGCCACACGGTAATCGTCATAGGATCTGTTTCTAAAACCATTTACACTACCAAAGGACACATTAGTACAACGGTAAGGACACACAGGGTCGGAGATAGTGTGCTCGCAAAGTTTTAGTTTTAAGATACCCATTCTACTACAAGCACCTATACATTGTATATATATGTATATCTAACGAAGGGTATAGTGTAGAAACAAACCAACTGGAATGCAACAAGAGAGCAGGAGATAAAGCTGGATATGACATATAAGAGGATTCCACTTGCCTGCTATCTGCTTCATAGTCGTTCACCTAACCTAAAACATGTATATCTACTGTGTCGAGCTTAGATGTCATTGAATCTGGGGGCTGATGGTGGGCTATCGTGCCGATATGCTTAGACATCCAGCATGTTAGCTGTCGGAAGCAGAAGTAACAGTTTGGCAAATTGCTAGATTTTCCAGAATCAAAATGCCATGAAAAATGTAAACGGACAGCGATACAACAAATGTTACGTGAAGAGTACCGTCCTTGATTGGTGTCTCTGATAATTTAAATGTCTGAAGGTATGGGCTATGGGGTGTAAGAAAATAAGAAAACAGGAAGTTCTTTCAATTTATCTTAGTCGGGAGTTTTTATTTGTCCAGTTTCCTGTATTATTTAACTTGAACATTCGATTTTTTTAGCATCGCCAAAGCTATATCAAACGGCTGTGGTGTTCAGAGGAAAGAACTATTTCGGGTATCTATAGCTCGGAGTGACTATTGAAAATTGAAGTCATGTCAACTTACGTCTTTCACAAAGGATCTACAAGACAGACAACCAAAAGTATATTCCAATACATGCATCTATTATGCATGCAAAGAATCTCTTAAAGACACATTTATTTAAGCTTTTTAAGAAAATCCTTCTTTCAAATTCATGCACAAGGCTCAAACGATTCACCTCATTAAATCTCACCTCTAATTTAATCCTTATCTCAGAGCACATCGTTAGGGGAGCATTTGCCTAAATCTGTTTGCCTCTTCGGCAGGCATCCAAAAAAAGCCTAAGCTTTACAATCTGACGAACTAATTAGGGAGAAGTGTATTCGTCCTTGCTGCCCCATTTCGAGTACGGTGGTGGGTTGTTGTCTGCCAAAAACACTTAAAGAACATTTCACTTTTATCGTGTCCTACCTACTGCCGTGTTGGCGGTATATGGAGGTATGTAAAGCACGGAAACGGAACCCAACCGCAGCCACTTTGAGGTAGTTAAAAATTGTCGCTGTAATATTCTCTTTTAAGTTTTTCCTTTTTACCCCAAAATGGAAAAAAAAGAAATTGGTGGCCATTAAAGTTAACTTCTAAGATAATCTTCTTTTTTTTTTTTTCTTCTTGGAGATAGAACCTTTATTAAGTTATAATGTTGAGTTGATTGTGGAATGAGGCTGATACAGAATTTTTAAGAGGGGGGTGAAAACAGAGCAACTTGTAGATTGGGGTGAGCACTCTTTGAGCAACATGGAGGTAGGGGGTGAGGCAATTAGTTTGTTATTAAAATCGGAAGATATCTACTTGTAAAAAAATTTTAACTTGACTTTGTTTAAGTAAAGCGTTTTCCCTAAGTTCATTCATTTTGAATGTTTCCGAAATGTCGATAACAAAACTTTACGACCATCAAGCCAACTCAGAATTGCCCGCATGATATGTGGGATACTGTTCTCTTTCACATACTACATCGTTATAAATTAGAGAGAACGAACATTTGACTGTTAAGAGAAACAACGATTTGCAAGAAATACGTTTTTTTATTATCTCAACAATTCAAATATCATCATCATCATATATTTTTCACTGCGATAAAATACTTGGCTTATGGAATAGAGTACAATGTAGGTTTGCACAAATAAATCCGCAATCCTCCACATCATTTACTGTTAACCTGTTGATAATCCGTCATCAAAACCTATTTATATAAGTTATCAAATTTTCTAATTTTTCTTCTATAATATCCATCTCAACAACTGTCTCTACTACCAACTTTTTTGACCGCAAAAAAGAAAATTGCAGAAGCTATGTTGGTTCTAATAAGGACGAAGACATAAATGTGGTCTTTTGTTTTGAGAGATATGTACACTATAGATGCAGTATTGCTAAGAGAGGGAACTTTTTATTATCATGATCTGCTTCTAACAGAAGGAAGGAACTCATGCAACTCCGTTATTGAAAGAACCAAATTTTTGGATGACCAAAAATTACGGCAAAAAATTCTGCAGTGTCCCAAAGGCAGTAAAAATTTTTGGTCATTTGTAAAAAATATAAAAAACTTCTCGACATCTTCGGTTCCAACGCTCATCGACAGTAACAAACCAATTGTTTACTCTTCAGAGAAGGCAAACTTGCTCGCCGCCCATTTCGCTGCCAGCTCCACGCTGCCTCAAAGCAATGTTGCCCCTCCTGTACTTGAGAATGTAAATTTTTCCATGGGACAGATTTTTTCCGCACTCGTACAGTAGCAAGAGTTCTCAAAGATCTCGATATACACAAATCCGCTGGCCCGGATGGTATACCCCCGATTCTTCTGAAGAGGTGTTCTTCCACACTGGCAAAGCCACTGCGTAAGCTTTTCCATCGCTCCTACTCTTCTGGAATCTTTCCTAGAAGATGGAATACAGCATTTGTCCAGCCTGTCCCTAAGAAAGGTGACCCATCCTCCCCCTCCTCCTACCGACCCATAGCACTGACATCCCTTCTTTCTAAGGTCATGGAAACACTGATTAACCGTCAGCTTACGGAATATCTCGAAGATTGAAAGCTTCTCCATGACCGTCAGTACGGCTTGCGCAGCAACCGTTCCACTGGTGATCTGATGGCATATCTCACCGAACAGTGGAACAAATCTTTACATCGCTTTGGTGAAAGTAAGATTATTGCTCTTGATATCTCCAAGGCATTTGACAGAGTTTGGCATGAAGCTCTTTTATCGAAAATGCGTGCTTTTGGGATCGATGATACACTTGTTCGTTAGATTAGAAGCTATCTTCTGGACCGTTCAATACAAGTTGTATTGGACGGATTCAAGTCTGATTCGCACAAAATAAATGCTGGTGTGCCCCAGGGCTCTGTTCTGTCTCCGACTCTTTTCTTGATTTTTATAAACGATCTTCTGTCTGTTACTTCTAATCCACTTAACTGTTTTGCTGACGACTCTACCCTCAGCTTTTCATATTCGTTCGATAATTCACGTCCTTCGCCTTCGGACGTACAATTGCAACGGTACCATATGTCAAGCTCATTAAACTCCGATTTATACAGCATTGTCAAATGGGGTAACAGAAATCGTGTGGAGTTTAATTCTTCGAAAACTCAGTGCTGTCTTCTGTCGTTAAAGCTAAACATTCCCCCAATGCCATTGTCCATGAATGGCACTTACATCGAAGAAACCGAAAAGCTCTCAGTACTCGGTATGTGTGTCAACGATGACCTCCGTTACGACCATATATTTGAGATCGGTAAGAATGCTGCAAAGTGCTTAGGTTTTCTGTATCGGTGTAAGAAGTATTTTTCCCCATCTGATCTGGCTACAATTTATAAAGCGTTTATACGCCCTAAACTCGAGTATAACTCCCACCTCTCGGCAGGTGCTGCGCAAACATCGCTTCACCTGCTTGATAGAATACAAAATCGAGCGTTAAGATTGATAGGAAATAGAACTGCCACTGAAACAATTGCCCCACTCGAACACCGACGCAATGTTTCAAGTCTTTCCTTATTTTATCGTTTCTTTTACAAAAAATGTTCACTCGAAGTAGCCAGTTGCATTACATTACAAACTTTCGGGAGCCTCCTGATAAAATAGAAATTTAAAGGAGCTCTCAGAATTCGAACTATCTATCTACTTAGTTATGTACTAGTGAACAAACGTTTGTAAACAATTAGACAAATTATTTGCACTGAAGTTCCAAGAGGTTCTTAACATGGCCGTTACTTTTAAACATGTGTATGTAAGCTGAAGAACAAATTGCCAGTACACTTTTGATAGTGAAGGAATTCTATACGTTACTCTACGTTTTCTTCGAATCTTTCCTATCTCTCTAATTTTTCTAACTAGTGTCGTGCAACATCAGGTTGCATTCTAAAAGTTATAGTGTCTGACAGACACATAGTTAAAATATTAAAGGTGGATAGTGGCACTGGGGATATGTTTCGTTTTAACGACAAAAGACAAAGTATTTGAATCATTACATTCTAAGCGGTTTCTTATTCCGCATTGTATAATGCTGTCAAGTTCAGAATTTAATGAAGTAATCATACGCTGCCGTTGCAGTTCCACAATCCACATCCGAAGCACATGGATGAGGGTCTGCTGTCTTCAGCAAAACAATTTATGAGATTAGTAGTTTCAGATAATAACTTATTATTATTAATATTATTATTATTAATAAGTTGTTGATAAATATAAGAAGGAGAGTCGGAAACAAAACAGAGCCCCAGCGCGTACTAGCATTTATTTTGTGAACATCAAACTTGAATCCGTCCAACAAAACTTGTATTGAGCGGTTCGAAATTAAATTACTAATCCAACGAAGAAGAGTATCTTTGAGTTCAAATGCATGCATTTTCGGTAAAATAGCTTGCAGCGAAACTTTATGAAATGATTTAGAAATATCAAATGCAATAATCTTACTTTCACCAAAACGATGAAGAGATTGATTCCACTTTTCGGTGAAATATACCATTAGTGGACCTATTGCTGTAAAAGTATTCGATGGGTTATCAGTTGAGTTCTTCAATATACATAGTCATGGAGCATACATTTCACAAAACAGGTGAAAATCTGAAAGTAAAAGACACTATCATAAACAGATCTGCTCAACTGCTTGGCAACGCGCTGGACATTGACATCATAGGCCATTCCCAAAAAGATGTACTAAAAGAGCTGATAATGAATTTGCGAAACTCGTAGATCTTGAAGTAAATAAGCACAACCATAGGGCAAGGGGAGGCAAGTGACCATCATGCCTCACGGCTGGGTCATGTAACGCATTTTTATTGGATTTGCAATTTCAGATACTCAAAATCCGTCTGTTTTGTGAACCAAGTTTAAGGCAAATTTAGGATTCTTGAATATAAAAAAAATTAAGATAACATCAAACATGGCATTATGATCATAGAGGAACCTAAAAAAGTTTGTTACAAAAAATGTCTGTCCGTCTAGATGTGATTACCTTTGAATTTGGTTTGTGTGGTTCTATTAGCATTCCTCAGAGGGTTTTTCCAATTTTATTTATAGCGCTAAATTTTTACGGTATACATTCCCTCTGCCATAAAACTTCTCAACAATGGCGGCAATGAATTTGATAAAAATGTAAGATTATTTTGCTACGTAATGGCTATCATTTTATCAAAAACTATTTTAGCAGAAAAGTCTAATATATTTCATATATTTTTTTTTATTTTTCGGCTTCCGGTAACGGCTAATTGGATTTATATCAAATTTTATATTTGAAATGAAATAGGTAGTCTAATTAATTCTACATACTTACATTTTTAATGTTTTTTTTTCTATTTATAACATTAATTTTTGATCATGTTGTTTTGAAGTTTCAATATTTTTTAAATTAAAAAAGAATAAAATTCAAAAAACTAAGCATTGAAAAAAGGATTTTATGAAAATCGGTCCTACAATTTTCGAAATGTTTTTTTATGAATTTATTATCATTTGAAACGTGTGATGGCGTGTTGCATATTTACTAAATATTTTTAAGTATTTTAGTTTTGACACTTTATTGGTTTAGGAACGCTATTTTACTAAGTAACTGTTACTTTTTTTTGTCTCAAAGAACAAAGATCTTATCTTCCAAATGTGATTAGGCAAATACGTGCGACCCAGTCGTGTCCATGTTGTTTCCTAGTTTCATTTCGCGGCCACTTTAATAATAGTTGTGAAAACCAAAAACAAAACAAGGCTAAGCATTTAGAGAGAGGGTGTTGTACAAACTTCTCCGCGCCTATTTTTAAATAATTAAGCTTGTGAGAAAAAATTTAATACAAACAACTGCCTCCCCCTAGGAAATTTTATGCGGGCGCCTATGAACACAACACAAATTACCTGCTGCCAACAAATTAAGCTTCACATATCCATTGCCTCGGTCCTAGAACATAATCTTTCTGGTGCTGGTGGTAGCAGTCATTTAGTGGTGGTCAAGGAGTTCACCTACCTCGGAACAAACATCAATTCAACAAACGACACTTTAGTGTAAATCTAACAAAATAACCTAGCAAACAGCAATCCGTTTTTACCTAAATGTATGGGTTTCGCTAAGTGCTTAGCCTGGTCGACGCAGTACAGACGTACACAGCACAAACATTCTTCCTATGCCCACGAAAGTCTAGCAAAAACAATGACATGATGAATTATCAGAGCATCTTCGGTTTGATATCATAAATCTGTAATAGCCTTTATATGACCGAGATAAACTTCTACAGCCCTATTAATAAAAAAACGCATATTTCACCTTTATTCCACGAGATAACTAAACCATGGAATAAGATTCAATCTACGGACTAAAATTTCTCATTAATAAAAAACAAAATGTACGAGAAATAGTAAAATGACGTTTTCCAAAAATCTCTTAAGAAAATCTACTACAATAAGCAAGATGCCTGTTCAGTTTCTTAAACTTAGATTTTTTTTTATGAAAAAAACAATAATAAAGCTCATATTATTGAACGCACCTAATAATCCATATCAGAATAAATCTGACACATCTGATTCTTATTCTTTCGCTAATCCACCTTCTCCGGTGGACTAGCTTAGGATACGTCGATTAGTGGAATTTAGTTTTATTAATAATATTTTGCATTTAGTCCACGGAATAAGGCCTAACCTTTCGCTGTTCTACGTTTATTAATATGCCTGCCACACAATAACATTTGACATTTGATGCGAATTGCTATGGTTTTCCTAAAACTGCAACAATTTTAAAACGGTTCATTCACCACAGTTGGAATATTATTCTACAATGCTTGCAGGTGTTCAGGTGTTCATATAAACCTTTTACTTTTTAACTAATAAATAACTAACACTAAATTTTCTATGTCTTTAATTTTATATCGCAAGTTTTATAAAATAAAAGGCACGACTGGGTCGCACGTACTTGCTCTTATGTGCTAATCCTTTTTAAGTGCAGGCGTCTTTTTGACAAAGATTTTATTTTAATATTTTTTGTATGACGTGCAACTTCCTTAGAATCGTTTTGGGGTGAAGCTCGAACGAACATGCGTCACGACAAAGGGATAAACACATAAATATATAGGATTGTTAGCTTTTGCAGTTTTTTAGTGTAGTATTATCTTTCCACTTGCTGCTTACTGTTTATAATATAATTTGCTAATAGAAAGATACAAAGGACTTTTTTCAGTTAAATTTTCATTTTGGTATGGAAAAATTTGAACAACTGGCATAAAGATTCGTCGGAATCAGCAGTATGGCAATAATGCTAGGTAAAGGGACCGTTATACGTCCCAAAATGGGACCAATGGAATTTATAAAGGATTTAGGTACCTATAATAAGGTTGGAAGGAAGGTAGGTACTAAAATTAAGATACGCGTTCCAACTACTGTTAAGCGAGTAGGTATAGAGACAATATTAAAAGTTAACACAGTGGTTTTGTTTGTTTATAGGAAGGTGTAAACTTTTGTTTTCTCGATTGAAATTTTTGCATTCAGTAGTAATCGAATAGTTTTTTTTATTTGTTAGTTGTTTTTGTGTGTTTATCAAAGGCTTCCTTATTTATTCTGTGCTTTTATGATGATGAAAAATACTTTAAAATACGTAAGTATGTATGTAATGTAGGTTGTCACTTTCTTTTATTTGACTAATGGCTTGGCTAGGGCTTAGCCGAGCAATATGAAATAAAATGTTGGGGAAAAAAATTTATGAATTCAAAAAAACACTACTCATAACGTTTTTTGGAAAAAATGTTGTAAGCCATCTTATTTCTTTTGCTGTTTTCTATTTTATAAATTTTTCATTTCAAAATCGTTCGACCAGTTTTTTCAAAAAAATGTTTTTTTTTAAAAACTTTTCGAAAACATATTTTAAATTTTTTTTTAGTATGTCAATTTTAAGAAATCTATAGTTTATACTAGGAGAAAAATTTTAAAAAAAATCTATAGATCCGTTTTCAAAATATTCAAAAAAGAAAATATTTTTTTAAAAAAATTATTAAAATTTAAAAAAAAATGTTTTTGAAAATTTTGATAAGCAATATTATTTAAATCATAAAACACTACATATTTTGAAAATTTCATCAAAATCCGTCAATTAGTTAACGAGAAAGTCTGATTTTAAAAAACCGGTCATATGGGAGGTACCGTTATAAAACTTTTTCTGAAAAATCCATTAAAATTAAAAGATAGATTTTGCACAGAAAACATCATTCTGAAAGTTTTATCAAAATCGTAGGAGCCGTTTTCGAGAAAAATAAGTTTTTCATTAAAAGTTATATGGCAGGTACCGTTAGTTTTGGAGCTAGAATGCCAATTCCAAAAACAGTCGGGTAGAGCACTCTAAAAATACTATATACCAAGTTTGAATCAAATCGGCCCAACCGTTTGGGCTGTAGATATCGATACGGACAGACAGACAGACAGACAGACAGACAGACAGACAGACAGACAGACAGACAGACAGACAGACAGACAGACAGACAGACGGACGGAATTTCCGGACCCACTTTTTTTGACTTCTCTATCATCGTAATGGCATGTTTGATTGTTAGAATTTTTTTTTTTTTTTTTACGAATGCATAACTTGCCTTATAGTCCCTATAATCGCAAGTAAAAAAACAATACTCTAGTGAAATACCAATCGCAGTTGACTTCTAAGCCAATCTAATATTGATTTTTTTTTCAAATACCTTGTCTCGATAAAATAAATCACCATTACCCCCTTCACTTTGTTTCTTCCAATATCATCTTACGTTCCCAATCTCTCTATTAATACAACACAAACAAAGCTCACTTCTTCGTTGCAAATCCTCTAAAGATTGATTGCCATTTAATAGGCTCTTGTCTTGTGAATTATTTATTACAATCAAAGTTGAACTGAAATAAAATGGCCAACCATTGCAAACAACACTAAAGTAACAATGTTTCACCTAATAGGTGAGCTTAATTACGCTTAAATGAGCTTATATTCGAGTGATTTGTAGCCAATTGGACTTCGGGGACTTGTCCTTGCTGCACATGCCGGACTTTTTCCCCTTTTTTACGCTTTTGCTCTGATATAGTTTTCCAATTGTACCTGATTGTGTTTCTGAGTATTCGAATCGAAGATGAATCTTCCTCGAACCCTGCCATGACAGCAATAAATTTCTATGGCTTTATGAAAAAGGTATTTCATGGAACACGACTTTTGTTGGCAATAATCGTTGTTTATTATAGCAGAATATTAATTGATTTCGATCGATATTGGAAGGATTTTGATTCTGAAAATAAATCAATTTTGGGGAAGGGGCATTATAAAGTTAGACCAAAGCTTGTTGTTTCAAAATATTATCGAACAACCCACCAATGCCGACTTAAATAATTGATTTAATCTCATTTAATTGGAATCATCAACTCAGCCTCCAGAGTCTATGGTTAGTTAATTTATTCCTTATTTTCTTCCTTAAGGTATTTGCATTAATTAACCTTTAGTCGAAAGTCAACCCTCGCGGAATTTCGCCAATCTTTTTATCAATTGTGGTTTCATCACCGAATGGAGTAAAAAAGTTCGTGTTTATTTTATCGCAAAAAATGTCTTCAACTTAATTACAATCCTGTGAATAACCGCGAATCCTTGGATTGCCTTCTTCTGCACGGATCCTTGTACAGTCTCATGGTGCATAAGCAATTGAAATTCACCGGCGAAGTTTTTCAATTCGCTAAACCAAACTCAATTAAAGACGTTCATGAAAAGAAGTAAGCAAAGGCAACAATCCGAATTCAGTCAGTCTATCTACTTGTTTCTGGAATTTAGGGGCTGTCAAGGATGGGAAGGCACTCTATTCTGTGGAGGACTCAGGAGTTACTTTTGTTTGTTTACCTTTAAATTAAAATGCAAATTAAAATAAGTTGTTCGTTTTGGAGCTTGAAAGGCAAAAAGGGGTACGTGCAATGGGAATGGGATTGAGCTTAGAGGCTTGAGTGCAAATTCACAGAGAAGCAGTATTTTGTTAGAAATATTTTATTATGTTCTTCTATAAGAGGAAGATATGGATTTTTCGATTTTTTTATACAGAGTGATCGGTATAAGGTGCACCAAAAAGCT
Source organism: Platycheirus rosarum (assembly GCA_963971375.1). Lineage (NCBI taxonomy): Eukaryota > Metazoa > Arthropoda > Insecta > Diptera > Syrphidae > Platycheirus > Platycheirus rosarum. The sequence goes on along the minus strand of OZ020509.1, from coordinate 128,388,691 downwards.
AGAGCGAATAGGCTGGGTTAAGACAAGAAAAAAATGTCTATTTCGCTCCGTTTAACGCCAATTTTCTAACAAATTGACTTAAAACTGAAAAAAAAAATATTGAGAAACAACTTGCAATCCCATGGTATACATTTTTGGAAATCCAGAAATCTCTTTTTAAATTTTGTTGTGTTAGTGAATAGTTTTTGAAAAATAATCGAAATTTTGAAAAAAAATTCAAACTAATTTTTTTCAAAATTTTATGTAATTAAATATAGCTTTTGTTTTCAAAATTCAATGCTTCTTATTAATTTTCAATAAAAACAGAAAACTGGTTTCTAAAATGTATTTTAGTTTTTGAGAAATAAAAAAAAAAATAAAAGTACTTTTTTTCTTTGGGGATTGCTGTTGTTGTTGTCCTACTCTCAAATTATATAACTGCGCTTGCTGATAAATTTATTGGGAATAACTATGCTTATGTTCTTATTCGATTCTTAAAACCTCGTAATGATAATGTTGGTTTGGTCATGATCTTACTCTCTTTGACTTTGTTCCTCTCCATCCCAACCATTCCCATTTTTCGATTTTCGATGAATGTAAATAGGCCGTCGAAAGAATGGAATGCTAAACGCTCATCCCCAATTCCCCAAATCTGCACAAAGGTGCAACGAAAAGTAGTTTCGTTCGCGATATTGGTTTTGGTTTGCTTATTTTCCTCCTAGCTTCTTTCCACCAAAATAAATGACTAAGCACCAACAGAAACTATGTTCTTTCTTCGACTTCCTTGTAAAATGATATGTATTTAGGTTAGAGTAACTGGGAGAATGCCCAGAGGATTGATTTTAAGCTTTTTCGTTAAGTTTTTGTTCTTTTTGGTTTTATTTCTGCAGATGTATTCTTCTACCCTAGCAAAATCACTCCTTCTCCTCGCAAAACATCGATCTATTTTAATTCCTTCTTCCCAAGGTCATGGATTCGTAATCAGTTGAAGACATATTTGCTTTCGAAACAGTAGGTTGTAGGTCCACTGTTTACCTCACCAAAAAGTATAAAAAATCCTCACATCGTGTACAAAATATCGACTACGTCTGATGATGGAATATACTTCCGAAACGCGTTGCACTTAAATTATTAAAAAACTGTGTTAAATTTGTTTTTTTTTTTTAATTTTTAATTAAATAATAAAAAAATTAAAAATTATTTGTTTTTTTTTAAATAAAAATAAATATTGCATTAAGTATTAGAGTTGATATTTAAAGCATATTATAAAGCATTTGATACTCTGGCACCTAGCTCCCTTATTGAAAATGTGTGTTTTGGAAACCGATGTTTTTCTTGTTCGCTGGATGAGAAATTACATTTTGAAATGTCCCGAATGAATTTTTTTTTGGTGATAAGCTCAAGTAAACTACTCAAAAAAATAATGATGTGCATAAGGGCTCCGCCCTTTGATTCTAATTTTAATTAATAGTCTTATGATTGTATTAAATTATAGATTTCAATAAAAAAAATTCACCTAAGGAAGTTGGACATACCCAAGGAAGCATTGGGAGCATTTAAAATAATGAATTATTTTTTGAAACCGATCAAAACAAGCCCAATTCAAAAATTAAATTACAAATACATATTTGATCAATTCTCTCTTACTTAATATCTCTCTTACTTAATTATCCACTAAACTGAAAATCTTATAGCTAAAGTCACACCTGCTCTTCCGATGTGGATCTTCCTGTTAAGCTCATTGTATTCTGACCTTGATAGCATTATCAAATGGGGAATAAGAAATATTGTGGAATTTAATTGCACGAAAAAACACAAAACCATTTTCTCTCAGCAAGTCGAATGTACAGATTTACAAATATCCAGCAGTGGCACATCTTTGAAACCGTCATCTTGAAATCATCGGTATGAGAGTCATGAACACCACTTTTCGCCAAAAATACAGCAAGATGTTTGGGCGTCCGCATCTAATTTAGCTACCATCTACAAAACGCATATCCGTGATGGTGAGCTCCATCAACTCCTTTGAGTCTTTTGAATAGTACTTAAAGAGAGCATTCAACATTTCTACCGATATTTCTAATGTCAATATCCTAGAGAAATAGCCTGGTTGCACTACCCCTATCTGGATTAATACAACTATAGTGTTTTATCACCTCTAGGCAAATCTGACCATTCTATCAGGGGAACAGTTTGGCAATACAAGAAAGCCAATTTTACAGTCTGTACAGTCTGAGTACTATGTTTCCTTGATAGTTTTTTTTTTTTATAATCAACGCGCGCACAAGGGACTACTTGTTTCCCTTTTAATGTTACACACTGCGCGGGCATTAGGAAGATAGGGAGGGGAGAGTAAGGAGGTGTCGATTAACATTGGGTTTAAATGTTTGCAGATCAAAATGCCAAGGGAAAATCTCGCCGGATAAACTATACCAAATTCGTGTTGTTAGGCTAAAAAATAATCCCTATATTTCACGGTACGTCCGAAATTGGGCTCAAGAGTGAACTGATGGGCATTCCTTGTGAGACGAGTATTACGGTAGAAACTTTTAAGAGGAGGAATGCAACTGGCTACTTCGAGTGAACATTTTTTGTAAAAGAAACGATAAAATAAGGAAAGACATGAAACATTGCGTCGGTGTTCGAGAGGGCCAATTGTTTCAGCGGCAGTTCTATTTGCTATCAATCTTAACGCTCGATTTTGTATTCTATCAAGCAGGTGAAACGATGTTTGGGAAGCACCTGCCGAGAGGTGGGAGTTATACTCGAGTTTAGGGCGTATAAACGCTTTATAGATTGTAGCCAGATCAGAAGGGGAAAAATACTTCTTACACCAATACAGAAAACCTAAGCACTTACCAGCATTCTTAGTGAATTCAAATAAATGGTCGTTCCAACGGAGATCGTCGTTGACACACATACAGAGTACTGACTGAGAGCTTTTCGGTGTTTCTTCGATGTAAGTGCCATTCATGGACAATGGCATTGGGGGTATGTTTTGCTTCAATTGCAGAAGACAGCATTGAGTTTTCGAAGCATTAAACTCCACACGATTCCTATTACCACATTCGACAATGCTGTATAAATCGGAGTTTAATGAGCTTGACATACGGCACCGTTGCAATTGTACGTCCGAAGGCAGGAGACGTGAATTATCGAACGAATATGAAAAGCTGAGGGTAGAGTCGTCAGCAAAACAGTTAAGTGGATTAGAAGTAACAGACAGAAGATCGTTTATAAAAATCAAGAAAAGAGTCGGAGACAGAACAGAGCCCTGGGGCACACCAGCATTTATTTTGTGCGAATCAGACTTGAATCCGTCCAATACAACTTGTATTGAATGGTTCAGAAGATAGCTTCTAATCCAACGAAAAAGAGTATTATCGATCCCAAAAGCACGCATTTTCGATAAGAGAGCTTCATGCCAAACTCTATCAAATGCCTTGGAGATATCAAGAGCAATAATCTTGCTTTCACCAAAGCGATGTAAAGATTTGTTCCACTGTTCGGTGAGATATGCCATCAGATCACCAGTAGAACGGTTGCTGCGGAAGTCATACTGACGGTCATGGAGAAGCTTTCGATCTTCGAGATATTCCTTAAGCTGACGGTTAATCAGTATTTCCATGACCTTAGAAAGAAGGGATGTCAGTGCTATGGGTCGGTAGGAGGAGGAGGAAAGATTCCAGAAGAGTAAGAGCGATGGAAAAGCTTACGCAGTGGCTTTGCCAGTGTGGAAGAACACCTCTTCAGAAGAATCGGGGGTATACCATCCGGGCCAGCGGATTTGTGTATATCGAGATCTTTGAGAACTCTTGCTACTGTACGAGTGCGGAAAAAAATCTGTCCCATGGAAAAATTTACATTCTCAAGTACAGGAGGGACAATGTTGCTATGCGGCAGCGTGGAGCTGGCAGCGAAATTGGCGGCGAGCAAGTTTGCTTTCTATGAAGAGTAAACAATTGATTTGTTATTGTCGATAAGTTTTGCAACCGAAGATGTTGAGGAATTTTTTAATATTTTTTACAAATGACCAAAAATTTTTACTGTCTTTGGGACACTGCAGAATTTTTTGCCGTAATTTTTGGTCATGCAAAAATTTGGTTCTTTCAATAACGGAGTTGCATGAGTTGCGTAAAGTCCAGCGCACAAATATTATTCTTTTAAAATTGAGAAATTTTGTCCCGAGTGTGTCAAAAAATATAAAACCTATAGATAACTCATGCTTCGATTAAAGCTGTAAAGAGTTTATAGAAGCAAGCTTCCATTGTTATAATGCTTTAACAATCGAGGACGACGGTTAAAATTATCATGAGCAAGAAATATCTGTAATGATCTAAAATCGTACGTATGTCTGTATACATTTTCACAGTGGTGCAGTAGATAAGATGTTTCCTTGTAATTCCAGAGATCATGAGTTCGAATCTCAGATTGGGTTGCAATTTTTCAAACTCCTAGTGCAAGATAGATACTGCCCGTGGGTTTTAAGTGAGAAAACAACCATCCCTATCTACTGCGCCAAAAAAAAATCTTTCCTATCTTTCTAATCCTTCTAGGCCTTACAGACACAGAGTTAAAGGTTATTATTATTACATTTTATTATTATGATTATTATTATTATTATTATAAAGAATGTTTGGTCATTTGTAAAAAACGTTGGAGATTCTTCATTGTCATAGGTTTCTAGGTTCGTCTGCAACGAAACTTCCGTTTAACACATTTTCATTACATCCAAAACCCCGCATTATTTCGTCCTAGATTTCAATCTGTACCTTATTTTCTGTTACAATTAATTACCATCATTCCAAACTCGCCAAAAGTAATTGAAAAATCCTCCTCAAGTCAAAAGGTTCTGTTAATCAATTTAAAAGTTGTTCACCTTATCGTGAAATAGAAACCCCTCCAACAAAAAAAAAAAAAAAACGTGTAGAATCCACCTACCACCATTCGAATCTCGTTCTCTCTTATTTTCCATTCAATTTGCCAACAAAGGACCAAAAAGGAAGTGATCTGTGATTATCACTTTCTATCCTAACGTTGCTGGAAGCTTCGGGTGGTTTTCCTTCATTTTTATAGTCCTTGAGGGTGCAAATACCTTTGAAATAATTATCAGCAGGCGACCTTTTCACTTCTTTATTCCGATTATGGTCCTTTTTGTCCTTTTTCCTTTGGCTTTTTTCGTAATTGAATTAAATCTATGGCCACTTCACACGGCCAAAATTATTGAAGTATAATTGCACTAAACGAGATTAAGGAATTCCATTGGTAGCCAATGAATTTGAATAAAACATTTGAGATTCATTTTGATTAAATTGAAAGGCCAATGATTTCAAAAGTTTTTTATTTAAAATATTTTATACAAAACATTCTTATTTTTTATTAATTTTTTGATGCAAGAAATTGGCAAAGATACGGTTTCGAAGTATAGTTTTTATTGAGATTTAAGTATAAAATATTCAAATAAATTAAAAATTTGATTGTGTTAAATATAATCCAGACGGTAATTTTTTGCAAAAATAATGGCGCAAAATTATAGACATTTTAACTTAGCACTATCATAAATTTAGGGTGAAACTAGCTCATATTTTAATATAAATTTTAGCCCATTGTGACTTTCAGTATCGAGTTAAATGGTTATAAAGGGTCCGCCATCTAAGGTTTTTTTTTTCAACTAGTGCTTATTTCGTGAATGGTAACACTTAGCTCATGTCTGATTTGACAGATAATTAGTTTTATCCTTCCGCTAAACGAATATGGTTGTGTATACGCTTGAACAACGCTGGTAGGCGACATTACTGCCTACGATCGATGCCGATTTTGCCAAAAAAATCATCTTTTCAGATGAAGCTCATTTTGATCTTGGCGGGTATGTAAACAAACAAAATTGTCGCATTTGGGGCACATAAAACCCGCACGCATACATTGAAAAGCCGATCACCCAAAACGAGTTACTGTTTGGTGCGGATTTTGGTCCAGAGGCATAATTGGGCCATTTTTCGAAAATGAGCAAGGAGTGGCCTTTACAGTCAATGGCGATCGTTATCGGGCCATGTTGAACGAATTTTTGTTCACAAAAATTGAAGATGAGGATATTGGCAACATTTGGTTTCAACAGGACGGTGCTACGTGCCACCAATGAAGCATTTTCAAAAAAAAAAAAGAAAGTTATTTGGCGGACCCGTTATTATATATTATATTATAATTATTATATTATATTAGCTCTACTTTTCGGGAAAATTTCTTGATTGTAGGTATTTAAGCTGCTGCTCCTGATGTTTTAAATCTTTGGAACTGCCAATCGGTCCTGTTTCTCCTGAGGCTCTTGGGCTGAACAAAAGAGTCGAGTTATTACAATTTAAGAGTATTTTATCGAAGTCACTATGGCAAAATGTGTTCTTATGCCATCGAGTTTTTAAGAGTTTTGTAAGCGGTAAGGCTATCTGAGTACAAAATTGTATGAGCTTACCATAATGGTGGTGTAAATGCTAAAAACAAATCGTGGAGCACTACACTCCATGTTAAATAACATATTAAAAGTCATGTAGTAAAAATGACCTAAGTTCGTTTGAGTTCGACTATTGATGATTCACCTTGAGGTTTGTTTTTCAATAGACTTTTTTTGACAGATCACGCGTCACTTCTATCAAAGTGCTTTGTCATTTTTTCCAGAATCTTTTGGCAACTCATCATGAAAAGACTTACACCACAAGAGCGTCTCCAAATTGAACAGCTATATGACGAAAATCAGCGTTTTGTGAGAAATGTTTTTCGTGCGGTTCGAGTAATTTACGGGGCGCATAATCGACCTCCTGAAATCACTATTGCCCATACCATACGTAAATTTAAGTCCCAGTTTACTTTAGTTTAATGGTTGATACTTGACCGGTTAGACTACATCCAGCACGTAGTGGTGAGACTATGGCAGCTGTAGCTGAGAGTGTACGCGAAGGCCGTGACAAATCCATTCGTCGTCGTACCACTCTTTATATTATTGAGCTCATGGGAGACCAGCTTACCAGAACAATCAGAATTCCTGGCGGGCAACACCGGCTTCTCAGAAGGGAAAAAAGGAATATACAAAGAATGCGATTAACGGAACAGAGAGCAGTTACTTCAGTAATGATGTATGAAAGTTTTACCTCGGGTAAAATGAAACTGTCAAGGCTACAAAGCCCGAATCGATATTTGCAAAGACCATCAAGGGAACATCATAGTAGAATGGGAGTCGATATACTGAGAAAAACTACAAACTTTACAGACTGTAAAGCGCCTTCGATGTCAGGCACGATGGACCATTCTATTTGGGCGAAATAGAACATCAATTCGGCTCACCAGGTGAAGCTGTAAATATATAAGCTTTAGGCGAATAAATCGCCAGAGCTGCAAAACTCATCAAAACTCCAGGCAATGACTTAGTTAGTAAAATAAAGTCCAAAGAAAACATGTCCTATGAATATTCAGCTTTGTTGGACCGAAACTTAAAAATAAGAACCCTTCCAATCTGCGCCAAGTACAGACCCACCAGTTTTCTTAGCATCACCGCTTAAATGATCTTTTCTGCTATAGTCTAGTATAATCTATCTATTTATACATTCTTCAAAAGCCTGGAAATGTTCAAAACGCAGACTGTTCCGTCAAGGTCAGTAAAGACATCTTTGATCTTAAAACATCGTACCAGAAAAAACGCTATATAGAGAGCTCTCAAGCCAAAATCAGGCATAACCGGTCTTAAGCCATCAAGCAAGCAAAGATTGCTGTGAAATGGCGAGATTGGTGTGAAATGATGACAACGTAGCCATCCAGGAACAACCAAATTACCGAAATACATCAGAAGCTTAGGTATGGCATGGCGATCTCATTGGACCTTATTTTCCGCGAAGTTAGGCCTAATGCACACGGAGCAACTAGAACAAAAAAACTAAACCGGTTGGCACTCGGGTTACAGACCAGTTACGTACCCAGCGGTGACTTGACTCCACACACGAGGAAACTCATTACCAATCCAAATCTCTAGTTCATTCAGTGTTTCAGGGTTGTTTTTCAACCTTCCCCACCAGCAACAGGTTGGTCTGACGTTTGGTTACAAACTGGTTTTTGTGAATCGCAAACGAGTTTTCAACAAGTAGCTTCATGTGCATTGTCCCATTTGATTACACCAGGTATTGGCTCAAAGCTCCGCTCCGTGTGCATTGTGCCTTAGAAATGAGACGCAGTGATCGTCCTTGTTGTCGAATACAGAGCTCGAGTTTGTTAACATATATTACATATACAATAGGTGAAGGAGAAATTTGGGGACTGGGTCTTCTCATGACAAGTGTTTATCAATTAACCGTAACAATCTTGTAATCAGTAGATGATTTCCTCCGGGGCTATACGTTAAGTTAATTTTCTATCGTAACCACTTTGGAAGAGCTCACGGCCAACACATTAAACGCTAAGCTAAACATGCGAAGGAATGCCAGAAAAGCTAAGGCAGCCTAATAGTCAATGTACTATTCCATACAAAATGGCATACATACAGCTTAAAAATAAAGCCAGAATTGTTCTTCTCTGTAGATGGTTATTCAATACAACACAAAATAAATGACGAGCCAAGGCTGTTTAGCTTAAGAACAAGACCCTCTAACCACACATTTTCGGAAGCTTAATTCACCAGAAAAGCTCCTAGTTTGTACTAAAAGTTGTTCTACTAAATATCAGAAAGGAGTCTAGATGCACCATGAACTGTGTATATTCTATCTTGAAGCCTAAATTAGTATCGGAATAATATGGTTGTTTTCAACATATGCTATATTGGTAATTTGTTGATACTTGGAACACAACTTATCCACTTTAGAATCGATGGATTGCAGTTGGATGTACCATAATTCTCTCTCATTGAATTGAAGATGATCTGGAGCTTCACCTTATAAATTAACAGAAAACTAAATCCATTCTGTCTAACAATAATGAAGTTACCAAATGATATTCATTGAACTTGGTGAAACCTTGATTCTCTGAAATGTGAAATATAATAAAATATGGTTCGTACGATTTACGGGTGGATCCAGAGCGGAATATTTATGGAGAGAGCTCTACGATAGCATTGCTGGGGTAGAACGTTATAAAGCCTTGAGAAAATTCGGCATTCGAAATAAATCGACAGCCTTTCTAGGCTTTCCATAACTAACATTACAAGCCAAGTAATAGTAGCCGGTTTGCTGTCCAGACTAATCAATATCTTTAATGAACTTGCATTGTCTTAAACCTGGCGTTGGAGAAAGTAATCCGTGACTTTCGAATGTCAAAAAGAGGGACTATGGTCAAGTCCGTCAGCCAGATATTAGCTTACGCAGACCTAATCGACATTATCGGCAGAAGTGAACAGGCTGTACAAGAATCCTTCATCCATGTATGGAAGACTATTTGAATTGAGGCCCGGAAAAGAGGCCTTCTTGGATTTCTTCCTGTTGAAAAAAGTCCTGAAGTTTAAGGAACTGATTATTATTTGGATCTTTTATGTGATCTTATGGGACCATATTTAAACCTTAGAAGCCCAAAAGACATCGATATTTGTCCGTGAATATTCGTTGATATTTTCGTTTGACGACATCAACGGAATGTTGTACATATGAGTTCCGAGCTACGTCTTTAACATTTAATATCACTACCTTTAAGGCCACTAAACGCGGTCCAATTATAAATAAATAATTTAAATAAATTTATTGGCGCGACAGCTCCTTAAGGAGCCAAGGCTTAGTGACTTATACTCTTAACCATTCCTGTGTGTGTGCAAGAGTCGGCCGAGTCCGAACGGCTACATGGGTTGCACTTTTTCGAGACAAATTTTACTCTTGGAGGTTTTTTCAGTTCCCCGGAAAAGAAGATGGCTATGAGCTAGATTCGAACCCAGGCTCATTCGCTTAGCAGACCGACACACTAACCACTAAGCCACGGGGCACCATGCGGTCCAATGCTCTTCCTTAAGTTAATCCTCCAAGGAATATCCGTTTTATAATATTATTTTGTATTAATTTTACGGAAGAACTCCAATTTGATAACCTGAACTAGCTCTGGATTACTAACACTCTTCATTTTACATATATTTTTTTTCAGGAACAGGTAAGCTCATCGCTCCCTCCTTTAATACCAACCAAAGTGGATAATAGCATTATTATATTTTTTTTCTCTCAAGCTCAATCCGCGAAGGAAATCCCCAATCTACTTAAGAGCGTCGAAAGTGATTGCTCACAAGAGGATAACATGAAACTCATTTCATTATTTACCTTAGCCACAAAATGGATTACCAACTGTTGGCTTGGCTTGGTTCAACTTCGCTGGCTTACACCGAGAATCGCATTCCAGAATGAAGTTGTTCAAAATAGAAAAGGATACATAGAAGAAAAAAATATATTTAAATATTCACAGAGAGCATAAGGTAAACACAGGAACAAACTTCCCAAAGGAGCATCGCATAAAAAGGAGTCCTGCTCGCAAGGATGCTTCATTCTTCTGTTTGTTTTTCTTGTTCTATCTTATTTTTTCTTTCAACAGTAACTCTACTATTTGGGTTTGTAAAAGTATATAAAGGAAAGGAGGGCTTTAATTTGCATTTTAATTTAATACTGGCAAACAATTTGTCAATGATGAGGATGAGAGATAAAAATTATGCAGTACCTAGCTAGGTTTAGAATAAAGTGATTCCTTAGATGGCACTCTTCCTATAACCTTTTCGTAAGTCAATGATATCGTCTACAGGCTTAGGTAGTTTTTTGGCGTCTAACTTTAAAAAGAATATACTGAGAACAAAAAGGCTATAAGTAATAAGTTAGATATTTCTGAAGCACGTTCGAAAACAATCACCTCCTTGCTATCACCACATCCATAGACAATGACTTCCAGAAAAAGTCTATGATTAATCACGATTAAGGTTCTGCTGGTGATATTGAATACAACAACAATAATAATAATTTCTCAACAGCTTTACCTTGGAGGAATATGTGACACGTCACGTCATCGTCTGAAGATTATCTTTTTAACCTTAGGCTTGGTGGGTAAAGTTTCATAAAGCTCTGCCATTGTGGTTGAACATATGAGTGAACGAAGATACACTTCATCCATATGCCAGGGGGTTGCAACATAAAAGAGGTAAAATTGTCATAAACAGGAGCCACCAGGAGACAAAATTAAAGTCTGATGAAGATTGGAGTAAGTGCGTACACAAGTCAGGATGAGTATTACCTTTCTGACATCTGGTTGACATCATAAATCATCCAGAAAATACGCAGAGGTAAGTAACTTTTTCTCGGCCTACACATGTTGTCGAGAGAGGTGGGGAGAGGAGGTGCGCAAAAATTAATCATACAACTTTATGCCGGAGGATAACTACAATATACATACGTGTAGGACGCAGTGTGTGGGTTTCATTATAACCTTTATTGATTTTTTGAAAGTTATCCTCGTCTTGGTAAAGAAGGTGTGCTGGGGATAAAATGTCGAATTTGAGAATTCAACAAGAAATGAAGTATTACATCTTGTGAGCTGGTATTTAGTTTAAGAAACAAAACCTTATCTGTTCAAGATTGTATTAAGAGCTTCTGAATCATGTTGATAAAAAAATGCTTCAAATTTGGTTTCGACACTTCAGATTTTAATGGTGTGAGTTTTGAAAGTTTTAGCAATGATTATTCAACGTTCTTCGACAATTTGTCACAATGATTGCAAAAAACATACAATTACTGTTTTCAACAACCGCCATGGTATAAGCCATAGCTTGTCTAGGGTGGCCTAGAAGCCTTTCCTCCATTGTAAAGGAGCCGCCTATCCACAGCTTTACGGCTGACGTGGTAGCTTTGCGGTATGGCCAATCCATCCTGTATCAACCCTCGACTGTATAAAAAGAGAAATGCTTCGGGCGGAATGAAGCCACTTAGACGCACACTTTAAAAATATTCATCTTTTGGGTAGTAAGCCCCGAAAATGTGGCCATTAATCGAGGTCATCGCTCTTGCAATGTGACCCCGAATCAGCTTAATTAAAAAGTTATCTATCCTGTTTATATTGGCCCGTTGTATAGAACCTGGTTGGGATAGTAATGTTTGTACTCCGACTCTTGTGTTTTGTGTAGTTCAAGCCAGGTACGTAGACACTGCCTCTCAAACGCCCGAATCTTTTCCATTTGAGATGGTGCAACGTTGAACCACACAGGGCATCCATAGGCAATCATCGGCCTAATGAGGGCCATGTAGCAAATCACATTTACCCTGCTATCAAGGCGGCTGCTATAAAACAGCCGATTTTTCAGGGCAAAAGCTCCCCTAGCTCTGGCCAGAGCAGCCTCTACATGTCGGTTGAAACATAGAAACTGATCCAGCCAGATGCCTAGGTACTTTACTACACTTTTACTCGCCAGTGGATGTCCATGTGGCCCAGCGATCACTAGCTTGCGCCAGTTCTTTCTCGTATCCGTAGAAGCCCTAGACAAAGGGGTTCTAAACAGGATAGTTTCACATTTTTGGAAGTTAATATTCAGCATCCAGTCATCACAATATATCTGAATCTGGTCGAAATCACACTGCAAGAGAGTTTTGATAACGTCGACTGTTGGACCTGTTCTGTACGCGATTAAATCGTCGGCATACGCAATTGCTTGCGTAAGACTACCTATGGTGTAAATGTTGAATAGAATCGGCGAGTTCACCGCTCCCTGTTGCAGACCATTTTTTATATTAAATATTGTGGTAGAAGTCAATTTGCCACTCTTGACAACAAACTTTCTACCATTAAGCATGTCATTAAGCATATATAACAGTGGTTTACTTATGCCCCATCTGGTTAGTTTCAGATAAAGACCTTCTTACCATACGGTGTCGAAAGCCTTCTCCAAATCAACCAGACAAGCACCCGTGCATTGATTCTTAGCATTGTTCCATTGCACATCCCGAATCTGTATATCCAAATATATGTGTAAATTGTTACTTACATACCGCTTTATTCTTCCGTTTATATCAATATTGTACGCTTTTGCGAGGAACAAGGCGGACTTTTGAAAGATCGTGTCTTTGGTGTTAGCCTAAAAGCTTTACCTTATTCTTCTAAGTTTGATGTTGAAAAAGTTGCATGATAGCGAATCTCCTTTTCGATATACTTTTTTGACATCAAAATAAAGTGTGTGATCGTAAGCCACTTTGAAAGAACAGAATGCGTTATTGTCATTTTGTACTAACGGATGAGTTTGACATCAGGAATGCCAGCACTATCGACATTGTTCTATAGCTCATCATAAGAATTTTTCAATTTAGACTTGAAAATTTTTAACTCTCAATATAAACGAACCCTTAAGCCTATAACCAATTATGAATTTTTATCATGGTAGGGCTCGCAAATGAAGAACGTTTACAAGTATTAAAACTTAAATACCAGACTCTAGAGAGCTAATTTGAATCTGACTTTTTGCTGCTAGATAATTAGATAATCCCAAGCCAGTTGGGAAACTCGTAATCCGCGTGAAGTTTCCACTATATTGTTGCTCTTCAAGCATCCGCTGCAAACAACTAGGCAGGTGCTTTACAAAAATCGCTTCACCTGCTTGATACAAAATCGAGCGTTAAGATTGATAGGATAAATCGGGTTTTTCAACAGGGACGCTACAAGAGTAGAGCGACAGGGACAGCAAACGACGCCATATTTCTTGCCGCTCTTTAGTTGCAGAAAGCCCAAATGTGTCTCTCACACGTCGCTCTCAAGCGTTGGGCATCTCTGTGACGTCGTTGTGGCGAATTTCGCGAAAATATCTTGGCCTACATCCTTACAAGATTAAATTGACGCAAGAACTGAAGCCGCTTGACCACCAGAAGCGTCGTATGTTCGTGGATTGGGCTGAGCAGTAACTTGAAAATGATACGGATTTTCTCGAAAAATCATCTTCAGCGATGAGGCTCATTTCTGGCTGAATGGCTTCGTCAATAAACAAAATATGCGGTATTGGTCAGGCAGTAATCCAAACGTACTCCATGAGTCATCATTGCATCCCGAAAAAATTACGGTTTGGTGTTGTTTATGGGCCGGCGGCGTCATTGGGCCGTACTTCTTCCGTGATGATGAAGACCGACACGTTACTGTGAATGGGGATCGCTACCGTTCAATGATAACCGAATATTTTTGGCCCCAATTGGATGATATGGACTTGGAGGACATGTGGTTCCGACAGGACGGCGCCACAAGCCACACAGCGAATTTCACAATCAATTTATTGGAATCCAAGTTTGGAGAACGTGTTATCTCACGAAATGGTCTAGTCGCTTGGCCGCCTTATTATATACAAAACCGTTTTTGTTTTATTTAAAAAAAATTTGTAGCGCTCTTATTGAAAAACCCTTTAGAACTGCTGCTGAAACAATTGCCCCTCTCGAACAATGACGCAATGTTTCATGTCTTTCCTTATTTTATCGTTTCTTTTATAAAAAAATGTTCACTTGAAGTAGCCAGCTGCATTCCTCCCCTTAGAGGTTTCCCCCGTAATATTCGACTCGCAAGGAATGCCCATCAGTTCACCCTTGAGCCCAATTTCGGACGTACCGTGAAATATAGGTATTCTTTTTTTAGCCGAACAACACGAATTTGGAATAGTTTACCTGGCGAGATTTTCCCATGCCATTTTGATCTGCAAACATTCAAAACCAATGTTAATCGATACCTCTTATCGCTCCCCTCCCTATCTTCTTAAGGCCCGCGCAGTGTGTTACATTAAAAGGGAAACAAATAGTCCCTTGTGCGCGCGTTAATTATAAAAAAAAAACAGAAAAGTCGATTTTAATGCGTTCTGAAGAATTTTAAGAAGGACCATCCATAAAAGATTACAATAAATCAAGAACTTATGCTGCTCGATCATACGAAAGGTAAGTTCATCCTTTGGGCTCAAGAAATGTTCGAAAAAGATGACCAATTTCATCTCGTAATCATCTTCAGAGATGAAACGTATCTTTCGATAAACTGTTTTGTCAACAAACCGACTAAGTATGCTTAATTGGTCAGTTGAAATCTCAATGCGCTTCAAGAATACCAACTCATCCCAAAAAATAACAGCATTCCCGGCAAAAATTCTTCTGAAGGTTCAGAATTTGTTCACAAAAAATTAATAAAAATATTTGTTACGTGAAGGAATTATAAATGTGCCACAAATCAAACGCTTATTCTCGTCAAAAGATTATAGAAATGGTTTGATAGAAGCTTCCTAGCAGCAAAGTGTTCACACTTATCATTTAAGGCCAAATCTTGTAAATCAACCTATGTACATAATATACTTTGAGGTGGGGTACGAGCATCAAAACTTAAATACTTCGATTCAACCCCCATACGAAAATCGCAATCAAAGTCAAATTTTATTGTTACATTGTTGTGTGAGTCGCAACAAGCGGCATTATTATACAGAAACAATGCATAACACCTCGTCATTGTCCTTTTGCGCACAATAAAACATATTACAATGGCGAAACCATTTGCAATGAGAATCACACAACTGTTTTCATTAAGCATCGTGCATCAGCAATATCACAATCGGCACACTTCGCCGCAGCACGAGAGCAAAGCTCGTCTAATATCCTTACTCACCTTAACCGTGCACACCAAATCGCCCTTTTCATCTTCCCCTCACCCATATAAATTATCACGGGACGGTCTTTTGTGCACACTTCACAAAACCACCTTCGGAATATATCCCTGCATTATAATCTGCGTGGTTCCTTTAATTCTGGGATGGAAAAGTCAGATTTATGACAAATTTATTGTGAAGCGTCTACCCAAGGGGTTGTGATCCTTTTTTTTTATGCGAAACATTTCCCCCTAAATAAAATCGCAGCTGAATATTGAACTAAAAGCTGCCAGCAAGCCCCTGCGGATGTCATATTTTTGTATCTGCATGCTGCAGCAGATAGATATAGCTAGATACCTTTTTCAGACACGAATTAGTTACACCTTTCTGGCTCGGACGCAACAGCGGCATAATAGTAATGTAAGGATAAAGTGGATGCACGGAAGGGTTGTAATAAATTATTTTTGATTTTTTTTTTGTATTTATTGCAATGTGCTAGCTAAGTAACCAAAAGCAATCCTTTGCCAATGTCCAGGTCTGGACATAATCCACCGATGATGTCAGATAATAAGTCATTTTCAATAAACAAAGTTTGGGGAGCATTGGCGGCAAGGAAGTTTTGTAATTAGAAATTTGTTTGCCAAATGTCGTGGTATAGGTGGTATGAATATTTGTGTTGTTCTTTGAGATCAAAAGTTAGACGATGGGGATGAATGTGCTGTAGACTAGGCAGAGGCACCCTTAATATGTCAGTATTGCGCAATAACATCTAGAATCGGTTAGAAAAATAACATTGGAATACACCTTCAAACGTCAGATTGGCCGAGCGGTCTAAGGCGCCAGATTTAAGCTCTGGTTCCCGAGAGGGAGCGTGGGTTCGAACCCCACATCTGACAAATGTCCTTTTTTTCTAAACGAGAATTTATTTTTTTTCTAATTCCTACGAAAACATCGATATATGAATCCAGAGCTTGAAAAAGAATAAAGTAAACCAATACAGCTGGCTTCTATTTATATTCTTAAAAGTATTAAAAGCTACTTTAATTTATTTTCAACTCGCTTGGTTTAGATTTTAGGGCAATATTTAGGAAAATAATGAAAATCGATTCCCACAGGCCACATTTTTCGGTACGGTTGTCATAAATTTTCAAATTTTTACGTGTTTTATTTTTATACGTAATCCATAATAATCAGACTATTGATCGCAAATAAAAATCCCAAAATACATATTGTAAGTTTCGTAGGAAAAAAAAAATTCGCTGAGTTATAGTTCAAAAAAGTTCTAACTTTGAAACTTCATATTTAAAAAAAAATGTACCGCACTACCCTCGGCAAGTTATTGAAAAAATTGGCCCATTTTATCAAGATTTGAAAATGGTGCAGCACTTGCTACTTGCTACTTCCATACAAATATTATCAATATTATAATCCGTTTCAGAAAATCAAAATTCTGACTAAAAAAATTGGAAATTCTGATATTTCACTCGGCAAGAGTAAGACTTTGACGCCGCAAAAAAAAAATCATTTAGAGCGACTAAATACAAACATTTTTTACTCTGGAAGTGAGGAGTCTATCTCCCCCGATTAGGCAGGAGGGGCAGGTAGCAAGTGTTGCACCATTTTGAAATCTTGATAAAATGGGCAAATTTTTACTTGTGATTATAGGTACTAAAATGCAAGTTATGCATTCGTGCAGATTACAAATTTTGAGATAACAATCAAACATGACATTACGATGATAGAGAATCATATTTGAGTTACTAGCAAAATTCTGTCCGTCTGTCTGTCTGTCTGTCTGTCTGTCTGTTCGGATGTATTTTGGACTGCAGCCTAAACGGATTGTCCAATCTTCTTCAAATGTTGAACTTAAGGTTATTTTAACATTCTACAGAGGAGTTTTTTCAATTTTTTTTAGCTCAACAATTAACGGTACCAGCCATATAACCGTTATGTACAAACTTATTTTTCTCGAAAATAGCTCCAAGAATTTTTATAAAAAAAAAAATCAGTGAATCACCAATTATATATTGGTGAAAAAATGTAATATGGTGGGCTGAAAACGGTACCTCCCATAGGACCGGTTTTTTTTCTTCGATTTTTTCGAAAACTGGTGATCCGATTACAATTATAATTGATTTTCAAGAAGAGTAATGTAATGAGTCTGAGTAATTTTGCATTAATATTTTTTCGAAAACTTTTTTTTTTGTATTTTTAATAATTTTTAATTTTTTTTTTTTTTTTTGAAAAATCAATATTTAAAAAAATTGTAATTGATTTTTTTTAATTTTTTTTTTAAATGTACGTTATTTTTGTGCTTAAGTTTGTATTCTTGAATTACTTTTTTTATTTTATTAAAAAAAGTTGGTAAAAAACAGTTTTATTTAAAAACGGCTTCTACGATTTTGAAAAAAAATTAATACTTTTTTACATTTCCTAAAGAAATAAAATTGCGTTTAAATTATTTCACCCAATACAATTTAACATACTTTATTCGAACAATCAAAAGTCACAAAAATAGAATAAATGCTTTGAT
Organism: Platycheirus rosarum; assembly: GCA_963971375.1. Classification (NCBI taxonomy): domain Eukaryota; kingdom Metazoa; phylum Arthropoda; class Insecta; order Diptera; family Syrphidae; genus Platycheirus; species Platycheirus rosarum. Next base: position 128,370,611 of record OZ020509.1, on the reverse strand, counting down.
GTTCACTTTAATTTTCTTTAATTTTATTCTGCAATGTGACCGCACATATGTGCAAGTACGTGCGATCCTGACGTGCAATTTATTTCAATAACTTGCCGAGGGTAGTGCGGTTCGGTATTACTTTTCCCAGTACATATATAACCTCCTCTTTCCACCGTTTCCCGCTCGACGTTGACTTACGGGACACCCTGTATGTTTGTAAGTATAAAGGGTTTTTCATTAAAGGCGGTAGATGTTAAAGTGAAATTAAACAAAATGTATCTAAATTATGTGGTATGTAGGGTAAAACTACACAAAACGCCCCAGTTTATAAAAATCCCCAGTTTATAAAACGCCCCAGTGCCAGTACCAGTAGTCTGACACCCACACAGATGTTGTTATGCTATCACATCACGACGAAATCTGTTCAAACAAGTTTCAGTCGCTGTGAGTGATCTGTCGCGAGAAAAAACTCAATAAAGATTTCTGCTGTAAAAACACATTGCGGAAATTACAGTAAAAGTTTAATTTTTTTTTTAGAAACTATGCACTATATAAAAATAATAATATACAATATACATACGTTAAGAAAATAGAATAAATTGGCTTTATCGTTCGTTTTTGTTTACTTTGTTAAATCAGTTTGGGTTTTTATATTTGCTGTGGCGTTTTGGACTCCGAAATACCTATACAAAATTCCCCAACAAAACAATTGTATCTAATACTATCCAGTAATCATCGCTATTTTGTTTGCCAATTCTTTTTAGAAATTCTAAGAAATTACACAAGGACGACATTGCGCTAATCCTGGTCCGTAAAAGACATGATTGAAGCAATAGGTAGAAAATAAAACTTTAGGAGTTAATGAAGCAAGTAGGCTGTTCAACATACCATCCCAAACCCTGGGAAGACACATTTTAAAAAAGCAAGTCAAATAAATCACTTGGGCAATCAACTGATCTATCTTTGGGCTTTGGGGCAAGACTGTTTTACTCACTTTCTAAGGAAACATGCAGAAATAAAAAATTATGGCTTAAAATAAGAAAATTAAAGAACAAGCTTACTTACTTACTTATGTTGGCTCAACTAGAGCGTGGTGCTCCTAGGCCTTGCTCAATACGCCCCTCCAGCTGGCTCGATCCCTTGCCTGCTGTCTCCAATTTCGCACTCCAAGTTGGCGGAGGTCTCCTTCTACCTGGTCGCTCCATCGAAGATGAGGTCTACCTTGGCTTCTGACTCCCTCTGGTTTGGCTTTGAAGACTTTACTCGCTGGAGCGTTGGTGTCCATTCGCTCTACATGGCCCAGCCATCTTAGTCGTTGGACTCTAATTTTTCTGGCTAAGCTTATGTCGCTGTACAGCTCGTATAGTTCGTCGTTGTATCTTCGTCGCCAAATGTTGTCTTCTCGGTTTACGCAAATAGGACCATAGATCGTACGCAGAACTTTTCTCTCGAAGACTCCAAGTGACTTTTCATCCGATTGGGAGAGGGTCAATGCTTCTGCACCATATAGCAGGACCGGGATGATGAGTGTTTTATATAGTGTCTCCTTGGTTCTTCTCGATAGGGCTTTATTTATCAATTGCTTATTCAGCCCAAAGAAACAGCGATTAGCAAGAGTTAGTCTGCGTTTGATTTCAGCGCTGATGTTGTTGACCGAGTTTACAGCAGTACCCAGGTAGACAAATTGACTGACTACCTCGAAGTTATACATATCAATGGTCACATTTTGACCAAGCCGGTGGTGGGATTGGGCTTTTGTTGATGAAAGCATATACTTCGTCTTGTCCTCGTTTATTTTCAGCCCCATTCTGCTTGCTGCTGACTCCATAGTAGTGAAAGCACCGGTTACTGCTCGCTTTGTTCTTCCTATCACGTCTATGTCGTCTGCAAACCCAAGTAATTGTGTCGATTTATTGAAAATGGTGCCCGATGTACTGGCATGGGTGCTCCGTATTACATTTTCAAGCACAATGTTAAAACAGCTGGATGACAGCGCGTCTCCTTGTCTAAGCCCTCTGGTGGTTTCGAAGGTTTCAGTAGAGTCTCTACCAACCTTGACGGAACAGCGAGCATTCTCCAACGTCATCCTGATAAGGCGTATCAGTTTAGCAGGGATTCCAAAGTTAGACATAGCACGATACATTTCAACTCTATTAACACTATCGTACGCTGCTTTAAAGTCGACGAACAGGTGGTGGGTGTCGATGTTATATTCTTGGGTTTTCTCCAGGATCTGGCGTAATGTGAATATTTGGTCGGTGGTAGATTTTCCAGGTCTGAAGCCGCATTGATAAGGACCTATTAGATCATCAGCAAACGGCTTGAGACGTTCACATAAAACGCTTGACAGGATCTTATAGGCGATGTTTAGAAGACTAATGCCTCTATAGTTGGCGCAGAGTAGGCGGTCTCCTTTTTTGTGGATCGGGCAGATGGTACTGAGGTTCCACTCATCGGGCATACTTTCCTCCGACCATATTTTGCAGATGAGTTGGTGTATGCTCCTGACCAGTTCATCTCCAGCGTGTTTAAAAAGCTCCGCTTGTAGACCATCGTATCCAGCTGCTTTGTTCATCTTTAGCCTGGTGATGGCTACTTTGATCTCATTTTGGTCGGGCGGGTGCAGTTCGTGGTCGTCATCTAGATTAACTGGTACAAGTTGATATTGGGCGGGATCTTGGCTGTCATCGCCATTTAACAACTGGTTAAAGTAGTCTCTCCAGATGGCTAACATCGCCTGTGTTTCCACGATGGTGTTTCCATCCTGATCTTTGCAGGGCCCTTGTGAGACCTGATGTAGACTGTTTCACTCTTCTGTAAAAGTTTCGCACCTCTTTTCTGCCAAAACATCTCTGCATCTCCTCGACTTCGCGTTGCTGGTGTACTTTTTTCTTCCTCCTGAGTATGCGTTTCTCATCCTTCCTTCGCTCAACATAGAGATTTCTGGTGGCTCTCGTATCTCTCTGGAGCCACGACTTGTATGCCTCCGTTTTAGCTTTGTTTGCCTGAGCACATTCGGAGTCGAACCAAGGGTTTCTAGGGGGAGGCTGAGAGAAACCTAATACCTCTGACGCAGCATTTCTTATGGCTTGTTGACATAGCTGCCATTGGTCTTCCGTGTTCATATCCTCAGTCGAAGGATTTCTCGCAAGCTCAAGGGATACGCGGTCTGCATAGGCAGCGGCGGTCTCTTCCGATTGAAGTTTTCCAACATTGAATTTCTTCGGCGTAGTTGGTGTTCGCCTGAGAGCTACCATTGAGATCCGTACTCTAAGCTTTGCACCGACTAGGTAGTGGTCCGAATCGATGTTTGCTCTTCGGAATGTACGGACATTCAAAATGCTGGAGGAGTGTCTTCCGTCAATCGCAACATGGTCAATTTGGTTGCAGGTTCGACCATCTGGGGATCGCCATGTGCCTTTATGGATGTCGGGACGTGGGAAACGCGTGCTACTCAGCACCATGTTTTTTTCTCGCTGCAAAATCGATGAGCCTGAGTCCGTTATCGGAAGTGGTGTCGTGCAGGCTGTGTTTTCCGATCGTCATACCAAAGATGTCCTCCCTCCCAATTTTGGCATTAAAGTCTCCTAAAAGGATTTTAATGTCATTTTTGGGGCATTGCTCATAAGTTTTGGCGAGGAGCTCGTAGAAACTTTCTTTGGTAGCGTCGTCTTTCTCTTCTGTAGGGGCATGGGCGCTTATGAGGCTCAGGTGGTGGAATTTGGCCTTAATGCGGATCGTTGTCACTCTCTCGCTGACTTCGCGAAAGCTCAAGACTTTTTGCCTTAGTCTTCCTCTGACAGCGAATCCGCATCCAAACAAGCGCGATCTCCCATCAAGATAGCATTTCCCATAGTAGAAGTTACAGTCTTCTGTTTTTCTCAGGCCTGGTCCATCCCATCGCATCTCCTGGAGGGCTGTTACATCAGCTTGGAACCTGGCGAGGGTCTCGGCTAGCTGCTCGGCCTTGCGCGGCCTGTTCAACGTACGCACGTTCCAAGTGCATATACGTAAATCGTTGTCCGTTTTTCGTTTGCGGGGGGGGTCGTCAACATTGTTGGTTTGGTCATCCGAGGCATATCTTGCATTTTTCATCACAATAAATTTTCCCTTTCATGACCGGCTTGTGAGGCCTGTGCATGACGTGTAGATCGTGTTGGTGGTTGGATGTTCAGAGCGTATCTTTCGTCCTGCTCCTAGTTCCTGAGAAGAGAACTCAGGTATCTACAACCAATGGATCCGATGGATCCAACGCTCGTCGTTAGTTCACCTTTCGGCTATCCAGCGAGCACCGCAGGGAGGTGACGATGCGATTTTGCCCACCTAAAGAACAAGCAAAGAACCAGAAATTAGAACGAAAGAAAAAAGCTGAAACAAAAATGAAAAGAGGAAAGAATACAAAATTTCCTTCTGATAGTAGAGAGTATAGATGAAATTTCAGATAAAGGTAGAAGTAATAAGTGAATTCAGTGTACTGAAAATTATTAAAAGATCGTTTCTTCTGAAGACTGGAATCATTGCAATTTTGCCAAAGTTGGTTGCACACATTTTTTTTACTATGTACAGCTGCGGTCGCAAAGCGGAGCGACAGGCCGTATTACAAAACAATTAACGAAATATTAACATAATTTCTAATATTTATTTATACTTTTTTCTTAGGGGAGTTTTGTCCCAATTGTGGGGTTTTTATCCGACAACCGAGTTACGAAACGCTCCACCTAAATATTTTTTTTGTTTATATATTTAAAATATACATATGCTAAGAGGTTTTTGTACGATTTTAATTGCAAAACCAATGAACTGTTATTTTTGTTTAATTTTTTGTTTTATTAAAGATTCTAAAAAGTAGTGCGTATTGTATAGTTTCACCCTATTAGCAAAGTTCTTCTTTTATTTGAAAGATCAATATGTATGAGTCCGAGTGGTCTAATTTTCACACTTATCGGCATAAATCCGGCTTAGCAATGGACTGTGTTCTGTTCACCTTAAGGGCAACGTTCGATTGTGGATTGTGGCGGCCAATTCACGTCATTTCTGCGAGAGATTACCTTAACCTCAAATCGTTTAGGTATGCAGAATGCCAGTCCACTGTGTGGTCCTACAGCAAAAGCCGAGGTGTAGCGCTTTAAAAACATAATTTTTCAAATTTTACGTATAGATGCCAAAAAATCCAGAATTCTCCTTATTTCTTCTACTGTACCTGAATTATAATGAAATATTGTTGCAATTATGGTTCCTAGCTAGAATCACCAACTTTCGACAACACCCGACTAACCCTTGCCACCATCACTACTGACACATTTAAGGATCCAGCTTCTGTAAGCACCCGGCGCGGCGGTGGTCCAAAATTACAATATTCGATATCTTCAACGCGTGTTTTATTTGTGAGGAAGCTATCACTGATGATTTTCGCAATACTTCGGTCAAAGTTACCAAAATTGCTAACAATAAAATAAATTTTGAAAGAGAATGTGTGAAGACGAGTGGGGGAAGAAAATAGAAGAGAACATTAGTCAGTTATCTAATTTGAACACTGATTTAGTCGCCGTCAATGCTCTCTTGCAAGTTTTTACTATCCGCCAAGGTCAGCGCTAAAGAGAGGATTTCGTGTCCACACATCATCGCAGAGTATTGACGAGGATAAATTTAGGATAAATTAATGTTATTTTTAGGCCGAAAGGCAATTAAAATTAAGTTAGAGATTAATTTAGAGCGCCCGCATAGGGCCAGTAAGTTAATTAAAGTGATTTTAGCTAGTTTTAATATTTTTGTCTAGCATTTAACTAGATATAAGTTAAAGTTTAATAAAAATTTAAAATAAATAAATAAATAAAGTTTAAAAAAAAAAGTAGTAAAGAAAGAAGTAGTGAGGCCATGCAGGTGATATTTTTATACATCGACGAGAATTATGATGTATGCTAATTTTCCATTCAACAGCTGGTTGAGCAGGACAGTCGACCACATAGAAAAACGGTGAAAAGTTACCGTCGGACGAAATATGTTGACCAAATCAATATTTCTGAATCAACGATGTCAGTCCGAAGATGGTTGATGGCAAAACTCTTTGCGATAACTGGCACAAAGCCGACAACTTAAGAGACGTAGAGAAAGAAAAACATCAAATTGTGAAGGCAGTTGGAAAAATAATCTAGGGGGACATCCGCTCCAGAGTGTTCAACAGAGTTGAGTATCCTCCGATAACCGATTTACAACTTCTTAGGTCGTGCGTGTACTGCGGTTCTAGACTGCTTCTTTTACTCCAATACTTGATTTATTTCCATCCTCCTTCATCATGACCATAACTACTGTTTCTATTTTTGCTGTCCAGAATGACACCCTTCAGAGTGTTTCCTGCAAGCGCAACAAAGGCTGTAGCACCAGAGCTGCAAGAAACTAGGTCTCAGCAATGTTCAAGCCCTGCACGCACATATCAAAATCAATCTAATGATATTTATATTTGTTTCAGCACTTTTTGTTTTCAAACTCCAAAATGTTTATACCTGCTCTTTATAAAAGAGCGAGGATTCAGATTAATCATAGAGATTAATTTGAGTTTTTTTCACATCTTTCGTGAACAACTGGTTCAAAATGGGATAAGTTGGGAAACAACAATCAAAAAATGAGAACGACTGGGTCGCACGTATTTGCTCTTATGTGCATAATTACATTGGAAAGCAAGATCTTTGACAGAAACAAGTAACATTTGCGTTGAAAATAACACAGTTTGAATTTATAAAAAGTTTTGAAAACCACAATACTTAATGGTTTTTAGTAAAAATGAAGTATGCCTTCATACGTCTTAAATAACAAGGAATTTATGAAAAATGTATTCCGGAAATTGTAGGACCGGTAGTTTTTTAGAATTTATTAAAATACATGTGATTATAAAATTTAAAATATTTTTTTTGATTAGTTTCCAAATTTTGATTTTTCCAAAAACAAAAATTCAAAAATTAATTTTAATTAGAAAAAAAAGTTATTCAAAATTTTTATATGCAGAATTAACTTGGCTACCTAGATCTTCCCAAATATAAAACTTGATTGGAATCCAAAGAGCCGTAACCGAGAAAGCCAAAAATTAAAAAAACCCGTTATATGATAGGTCCCGTTAATAGACTTTTCCCTATATGCGGTTCTTATCAAATGATAGCCAATAGCAACAAAAAAATTCTCAAAAAATTTCATTAAAATCGTTAGAGCCGTTTTCGAGAAAAATAAGATTTTCCTAAACGGTCATATGGCAGGTACCGTTATTTTTAGGGCTAAAAATATAATTTCAATTTCCCCTCTGTGGAATGCCAAAATAATCACACACACCAAGTTTGAAGATAATCGCTTAAGCCGTTTAGGCTGCAGCTCGTTATACATACTGACAGACAAACAGACAGACAGACATTTTTTCTCGATCACTTTTTTAGACTTCTCTATGATCGTAGTGTCATGTTTGATTGTTATCTCAATTTTTTATATTCACGAATCCTAAACTTGCAAATCGCAAGTAAAAATCGACTATTTGAAGTCATAGAGATTAATCTGACTTTTTTCACATCTTTTGTGAAAATGGGAAATGTTGGGAAACAACAATCAAAAAAAATAATAATAAAGCAATCATAACTTTTATTAATGAGGGCAAATCGCAGCCGGAGGTTTCTTCGCTGTTGAAGAAATCAAATAACTATGTTCTTATCAATATGAAATCTTAGATTTTTGCCGAGATGTAAAAAAGTTCTCGAAATTATGTTTAGTTTAGACCAATAAGATGATTTATCTTAAAACTTGCAGGGAGCATGAAAGAAAAAACATTCTGAGATAATATGAGATAATTTTATAGGCGCAGGGATATAAGTCCAAACTTTTAGTTTTGGGACTTATATCCCAAATTCTAATTTGTTACTTATAACCAACCTTGGTGAGACATCAATCCCAGAAACGTACAACTGGGACTTATACTCCGGGACTTATGTCCCTGTGCCGATTTTACTGTCCTTGTTCCTTATTATAGTATTCAGCGACAACTAAATTCATTGCGGAATATAAAAAAGTTTGATTTCACAATTTTGGTTAACCAATAAGATAAGATGTCAACAAGATTTCGGCGAAATCTCGGATTTCGAAATCCCAAAAACATACGACGAAATGTATGCTTTTTAATGATTTCGGCTGAAATCCATATGTTTGATTCCGTGGGAACATAGCCAAAAGGCTGCTTTTAACGTATTCAGCGGGCAGACTCAAAGCTGACTTTTTAGGAATAAACTACAGTGAGCACGGCCTAGGTAACTAAACACGAGGGTTTACTAAAGAAAACTACAGTGAACTATCATACTATTCTTGCTGTTCATGAAAAAGTAAATGGTTTTCTATTTTGAATTCAGAGAGAAAGAACTTGTCCTTAGTTATTGATAAATACCATTTATTTCATTCTTAATTCAAAATAGAAAACCATTTAAATATATAGAAATAAATAATCGAGCTAAACCCGAGTAGCACAGACGGGTTTTGATTTGGTAGATATAACCCCAGTGAAACATTCAAGTTGTTGACCAAGTATTTCAGGAACATATTCTGATACAATTTTGCAACCCTAATAGCCGCATTTACCCTCTTTATTTGCAACAAATTTGTAGTAATTATGTTTTATACTGGTTAAATTTTGTCCTTTTTCGGTTTTATTTAGGTTGTTTGAACTATATAATGTTGCAAGTAACTAAAATTAACAAGTCAGAAACTATAGTTGAACTCGATGATGAGCCTTACTAATGTTGTAGAAATGTTTGTTCAAGGATTTTTTTGCGCATATAACATGACTAAAACGAGAAATAAAAGTTTATAATAAATTATAATAGCTTGAAAGATGTTTCTGTTAAGTTTCTTTTACTGTCACTTTATTTATTTTTGTTCTAATATGTTATAATTATAATAAAAAACATGTTTCTGAAAACATTTTAAAAGTTTCTGAAAAGTTATTATTCACAGTCTTTTAAAATATTTATACCTTAGCTATATTATATAAAAGAAAACATTCAAAGTATTAAATAAAAACAATACGTCTAATATTGTGATTGAAAATAAGATTTTTAGTTACAAATGAAGGGAAAATCTTAAACGAACGCTATTTTTATCATGAATATTGATGTTTCACCTCCATAAAACTCACGCGCCACCCAAAAAAATAAATTAGGGGGGAACTTGAAAAAAATTAATTATATTCGTATTTGGTTTTAGGCATTAAAGTTGCAAATAAATTATTAATTCACAATAGGAAATAATAGCTATATTTATTTATTGCCGTGGAAATTTTCTGTGGAGAAATAGATAAGAATTAGAAAAATATGAGCTTGAAAATTTCGCAAATAAAATTAAATTCTTAAAATGTGTCATAAAATGGTGGTCAATAGGCGCTTGTTACAGGAAACATCAATAAAACATAAAGCTTTAACAATAGTATAGTACAAACTATGTACGTACATGGTGTAATGAAATCCTCTTTTCAAGCCAGAGTTACCGCATTTCAATTTTTGTTTATATTTTTAAAACATTAAACATCTAAATTTTTAGCTTTTAATGTTATTATTATTATAACGTAAAACTTTTATTATGAAAAGCCATTAAAATTTAAATTCTTTAAAAAAAGCCATAGAAAAAAAAACTCTAAAAACATAACATGTTGTTGCCTTTTTACTTTGTTGCTTCATTAAAGATTGATTTATAGGCAATCTGTTAAAATTTGCAACAAAATATTCATGAAGCGTGAAAATATGGTTTGTCTTATATAAGTCAAGCCATCAAATGTCAAATTCTATCAAAGGATGGCTCCGATTATAATAGAATAAAAAACCTCCAAAAGTTTATTTTTTTCGAATTTCTTAAATGCTTCATTAGAGACCGATTTATAGGCAGAGTATTGACATTTGCGAAAAAATATTTATGAAACGTCAAAAAATGGATTATCTTCAATACGTCAAGCCGTCAAATGTCAAATTCCATTAAAGGATGGCTCCGATAATAATCGATGAAAAAACTCTTTAAAGCTAATTTTTTCGAATTTCTTAAATGCTTTTTTAGAGACCGATTTATAGGCAGTGTGATGACATTTGCAACAAAATATTCATGAAACTTGAAAATATGGTTTGCCTACTATACGTCAACCAGTCATATGTCAAATTCCAAACGTCAAAATACGGTTTGTCTTCTTTAAGTCAAGCCATCAAAAATCAAATTCTATCAAAGGATTGCTCCGATTACAATGGATTAAAAAAACCTCTTAAAGATTTTTTTTCGAATTTATTAAATTCTTCATTAGAGACCTATTTATAGGCAGTGTGTTGAGATTTGGATCAGCATATTTAAATATTTTAAAAATATACAAAGTTAATTTATTTTTGACTTTCTGAAATGCTTCATTGGAGATCGATTTGTTGGCAGTCTGTTGACATTTGCAACAAAATATTCATGAAAAGTGAAAATATGGTTTGCCTTCTATACGTCAATCAGGCAAATGTCAAATTCCATCAGAGGATGGCTCCGATTACAATGTATTAAAAAACCTCTGAAAAGATGATTTTTTTCGAATTTTTGAACGCTTCATTAGAAACCGATTTATAGACAGTGTGTTTACATTTGCAACCAAATATTCATGAAACGTTATAATATGGATTGTCTTTAAACCATCAAATGTCAAATTCCATTAAAGGATGACTCCGATTACAATGGATTAAAAAACTTCTGAAAAGTTAATTTTTTTTGAATTCCCTTAATAATGCTTCATTAGAGATTGATTTATAGGCAGTGTGTTGACATTCGCAACAAAATATTCATGGAACGTCAAAATAGGGTTTGTGTTCTATATGCTTAAAGTTTCTAATGTTAAATAGAAATCTACCATTTTTGTATTCTGACGTGTAGAAATTCATCATTTAACGAGCGGCAACTCTACCCCATAGTAATTTTTGTTCTAATTTCTCAATGTTTTTTCTTTCATAGTTAATTTAAAGAAACTTATTAAAAATACCTCAAAAACATTATTGTAACACATCATTGTAACTTGTTACAACCCTGTGATCTGTAATGTTATTTCAATGTTATTGTAACCTTGTCCCAACTTAACTTGATTTCGATTTAACTTTTTCATAATAACTTAACAGTTATTTGAAGAAGACTTTTCTGATTTAGAATCGAAGGCAAAATTTAAATCAACACAAGACCTGGAAGAATTTGAGCGATTGCTGGAAGACAAATCCTACCAAGTTCGGTTTATTCGGTTCTTAAAAACAAAGTTTAAAATGAACTCTCACGAAAATGGTCAAACGTTTTTTACTATGGTTATCCGACTTTTAACAGAACCATCTCTTTTCCTTCCATACTCCTGGAAAGGTTTAAACCGCAAAGATACTCATAACATGAGCTTTGAAGGAAATCATAAGATTTTCACTTCATTCATGTTTCGTATTGTACGCATAGCTGATCACACAAAAGTCCAGGCTGATGTTGACAAAATGTTTGAAAACTTGCTGCGGTTTAAAAAAATCAACAATTTTCGTGAAGTACTTCGAACAAAGCCTTCCAAAAAACCCTCTTCTCGCAGTCGTCCAAAAGGAGTTAAGTACCAGGCTGAAATTGAAGTCGAAAAAACTCACGATGAAGCTGAGTAAGAGGATACAATTTTTTTTCAAAGAATCTTTTTTTGTTTTTTATTTTGTAAATTATGTTTATTTTACAGAACTTTAATAAAATTAAAAATTAAAATATTTGTGCGTTTATTGTTTTTTTTTTTAATAGTATGAAGTAATGGAATGAAGACTGATTTTTCTGTGTTATATACGATTTTTACAAGTTTACAGCAAATATCAGATAAAGAAACAAAAATAGGTGGTTCCATTCGACAATCAGATTCGTATATATTGAGTTCAGAAGAACGAATAGGATATTCAAAATAGTCTCTGATATTTGATAATGGTGAAGCATAGAAATATAGATCAGGGCTTTCAGCAAATGTTTTTATAATATACTTCACACATAGTACTTTAAACGATGTACTCAAAAACCACCTATTTTCATTTTGGTAAGAATTCAATTCAAATGTTGGCAAATGAACATGCCTGTATATAGTTGCTTTTTGCGCTAGTAAAAATGAAATCAGTGATGAATCACTTTGGTCAAAGTTTTTAATTGGATCTTTAACTTGAAAAGGAACTTTTATTTTTGAAGTCTTCATGTTTAACATACCTGAACTTTGACGCTCGGAAATTCGTCGGGCTACTTGGCTTAAAGGAGTTCTTCCCATACGAAGCAATCTTTTTATATAATATAATTTTGATTCAAATGCGTATGCAGAAAATGTGTCAAGTGGTCCAAATCTCCGAACGTCATTCACAACATGACATAAATTATGCAAATTACTCGAAAAGTGATCTATTCCATATAATGCTTTAAAATTAATCAAAAAATACTTTAACATGGATTCCGCTACATTATAATTTTCATCGCACTGATCGTGTCTCATACAAATAACAACTGCACAGTAAAAAAGCAGGAAATGTTGATTAATTTTTGGATCGTCGAAAAATTTTCGAACAACGACAATGCTGAGATATAATAAAAAAGTCCTATATTCAGTTCCCTTCCAATGCGCCAAATCACTCAAACCTCGAGTTGCTCTATCAAATTCTTTCGGCAACTTGCATGATTCAATAAAGGAAGAAACTTCATTTGATTGTTGAATGCTCCAGCGGGCTTTGTGATTATTTAGATTTCCAGTTTTCCATCCAATTAAAAAACGTTTTGTGATACCTGTTGGGCAAACAATAGTCAATATAATAAAGTATTTATATTCAGGATTAAAATACTTCTTCATTACCTAAATCTAGTAAATGTAGGCTATCTGCAATAGGAAAATCTCCGATCAAGTCAATAGGCAGCTCTCTTAAAACAGTATTCACTTTGCAATGATCGTTGTAAACTCCGGAACGAAATTTTTCATCTGTTCGCAAAATAGCATTTATATCTGTATATATCATTGTTTTGGCATTGTGGGAGTATTTCCCTTTTGTTTCACACTTCAAGCATCCGAAATAACCATTGCTACCTATCACACCTGGATTGACAACAAAATATAGTACGAAGAAAATTTAATTATTTAATTTCAATTATGTTTACCTTTTAAGTAATGACGGGCTGGTGTGTCACATATAAAGCACCGGATTTTCACTTAAACTTTTTTTCCGTTTATGTCTAGCCCATTTTTGTCTTTAATTGAAAGGAATTCATCCACAAAAGGTTTCATGAACCAATTAACGTTCTTGGGTTTGCCTAGAACGTAAAATGGTTTTTTTTAATACTATTCCAACTATTCCAAAAAATAAATGTTTTCATAAATGTTACCCTTTCCATAATAAATTCCAACAACCATGGGTGCAATTTCGGTTTTTTTATGAATATTTACAAGAATGGGCCAGAATTCGAATCTTGAACTTTTGAAAAGGGGTAATCCATCTACGTTAATGTTTATTTGTACCTGCATGTCGTTTTCAACATTTTCTAGACAACTACGAAGGGCTTTTTCCAACCCATAGTGCCAATACGATCCGCCAAATTCATCCGTATCTATATCTATTTTTTTTCTTGGAGTAGCCATGACTGTTCTTGAGTCCTTTGGCAGAGCAAGCTCTGGTAAGTCCTTGTTCAGTAATGCAAGAAGAGCACTCAATGCGTTTTGTTTAATTAAATATAAAGCACTCCATTCTCGCAAGTCCTGAATTATAGATATTCTATTTTCTTCTGCTTTGATCTCCTTTTCTAGTTCTGGAAAGCTGGTTTCATCAAGTTCTTCGTTCCAGATATTATTCTCGTTATCCAAAACGTGATTGTGAAAACTAATGCTTTCTTCGAGAGGTGGACTATTTAATTGTTGATTATTTTGATTTTCATTATTTTGAGCGAGGTTGGAAAATAGCATGACCTTGTTGAGAGGACTTACTAAACAAGTTGACATCATGGCGTTTACCAGTTCTCTCCTTTTTCTTCGGTCATTTCCGTTCGATTTAACTTTTTTCCATGAAGCGAAATTTAAAAAATTACATTTTGAAGTGTTTCCCTTCTCCATAATAAATAATTTGTATTTTTTTATTCACAAAACTAACACCACACTTATCAAGTTTATAACTAGAATGAATGCCTGTCAAAATTTCAATTCAGCATTAATATCCAAAGCTATAGAAACTTAACTATAACATCACTTGAATGCTGTACAATGTTGCAATTTTCTTTCAAGTACAAACAAAACACTTTTTCTATATTAATTCTATTACTGTGGTTACATGTATGTTTTAATCTCGTAGCAGTTTTTGTTTCAAATTTGCAAATAACAAACATTAGAAACCAAAACATAACAAAGCTTTCAACCAAACAAAATATAAGACAGTTAGTTATATTCATTTTACATAAACATCTTAGGTGGAATAATGTTACAAAAACGTTTTTGGTATTTAATTATCTGTAATTAATTATAAATTGTATATCAGTTACAGAAAAGTTATAGCAGATTGCTGCAAAAAAGTTATTTTAACATTTGAGTCTGAAGGTAACAAAACAGAAATTCAATAAAAGTAACTGAAACTTCTTATCAACCTTCAACTTTTTGACTTGTATATAACTTTTTAACAATAATTTCGTTTTTTTTGAAACATGTTAAAACTTTTATGAAACTGGTTTTTAGCATTTCAGTTGACAAAGTTGTAATTTTTTTTCAATGAACAAATGAAAAACTGAGTAACAACTCATGTTGTTGCAGATAACTCTAATAAAACAGAAGTACAACCTAATTCTTGTTATAAATCGAATTCTGTGCTACTCGGGAAGCCATCACCATATATTTAACTAACGCAATAAACCACTTACAATTAATCTTCATAGTTTATACTTTTTCAAATCATTCCCTATCAAGGTGCCAACATAAATGAAGTCAACGAAACAAAACCTTTTATGACGAAATCACTGTCGTTATCCTTATAGCTATGAACGTTATTCGTTCTTAAGGTTAAAACAGAATAGAGTCAGACTCATAAACAATATGAACAAAGATGGAAGAAGACGTCTACAGTCTAAACACGCAACTACTGCTGCGGCAAAAAAATAGAAGATACAATAATACAATATTTAGGGGGAAAAGAACATTTGTAACTACCAAGCAGTACAACAAGGAGGTGACTTGATGGGGCTTAAGTTGGATGACTTTTGATGTCTTTTTCTACGTGGAAGGTGGAAAATTCTACCCCAACGCAAAGGAGTGACTAGCATGTGGCTCCAGACTGGCGGACGTGCATTATATCCTTTCTGTGTCTTCTGGAGGTATTTATACAAGACGTAGATTGATGAAAGAGTTTTATTTTTGTGTCGGGTGCAGTAATTAAAAATGTAGCTCTTGACAGAGCTCATGGTTTAATGTCTTCGACGTTGATGAACATAATGCCCCTTGTGTACAGAAATTCTAAATTGAAGTACTTGAAGATACTTTGTATTAAGATTTAATAATGTTGGTTCATAAAGGTATTAACATCTTACTATAAAAAAAGTTATTTCTAGTTATTTCACAATAAAATTTTAAAAAGAATCTTGAAAAACATGTAAAACAATATCGTTTCATTTGTTTCTCTGATGGAAATGGTTCAATTACTCCTAATATTAGATATTTGTTGATTCAAATTGAAGTAAATTAATCAAATTTAAATTGTCAAGTGAAAAAGCATTCAGACTTTATTTGTACAAGCTTTATACCAAACATAAGCCCATATCACTATGATGATTATCATTTTAACTGAGTTAACATTTAACAGCTGTTTTTTGAAATGTAGATATTAAACATAAACAATGCGATATTGAGCGTCATTTGACTCATGATTTATTTATCTGTTTTTTTTATTTTATATCATGTGTTCATGGCTTAAATGCCTTTATTTTTTTAATTGTGTCGTTCAAATTTCGTCCGTCGAGTTACAAACACTGTTCGCCACATGCTACAATTAGGCGAATCTTCTGCACCTTCAAACTACCGACCAATTGCACTAACGTCCCTTCTTTCTAAGGTCATGGAAACGCTAAATAATTTTCAGCTTAAGAAATATCTCGAAGAACGAAAGCTTTTTAATGACCGGCAATACGGCTTTCGTAGCAGCAGGTCCACTGGTGATTTGATAGTATATCTCACAGAAAAGTGGAACCAATCTCTTCATCGTTTTGGGGAAAGCAAAATTATTGCACTTGATATTTCTAAGGCATTTGATAGAGTTTGGCATCAAGCTCTTTTATCGAAAATGCGTGCATTTGGACTCGATGAATCTCTTCTTCGTTGGATTAGTAATTACCTTTCGAACCGCTCAATTCAAGTTGTATTGGACGGTTTCAAATCTGATATTCACAGAATAAATGCTGGTGTGCCCCAGGGCTCTGTTTTGTCTCCGACTCTTTTCCTTATAGTTATCAATGACTTATTATCTGAAACAACTAATCCAATCAATTGTTTTGCTGACGGCAGTACTCTCAGCTTTTCATATTCGTTTCCAGATTCACATCCATGTTCTTCGGATGTTGAACTGCAACGGCAGCGTATGATAAGTTCATTAAATACTGATCTTGACAGCATTGTACAATGGAGAATAAGAAATCGCGTAGAATTTAATGCTTCTAAAACTCAATGTTGTCTTTTGTCGTTAAAGCAAAACATACCTCCAATGCCACTACCCATGAGCGGCACTTGCATTGAAGAAACAGAACACCTCTTAGTTCTCGGTATGCGCATTACAGACCACCTTCTGTGGAATGACCACATATTTGACATCGCAAAGAATGCTGCGAGGTGTTTAGGTTTCCTTCGAAGATGCAAGAAGTTCTTCACCCCGTCTGATCTGGCTACAGTATATAAAGCATATATTCGACCGAAACTGGAGTATAATTCCCATATTTGGGCAGGTGCTCCTATAACCCACTTGAGTTTTCTAGATAGAATTCAAAAAAGAGCTTTGAAAATGATAGGCGATCGAACAATAACAGAAACATTTACATCTCTTGAGCACCGCCGTAATGTTTCGTGCCTTTTCGTTATTTTATCGTTATTTTTATAAAACAAGCTCTAGCGAAATAGCCATCTGCATTCTTCCCCTGAAACGATTCAACCGTAATACTCGAACTGCTAGGAATGCCCATTAGTTTACCCTTGAGCCTAACTTCGGACGTAATGTCAAGTACAGGGATTCTTTCTTTAGTCGTACCACGCGAATGTGGAATGCCTTGCCAGACTCTGTTTTTCCCTCCCACTTTGAAGTGCAGAACTTTAAAACAAATGTGCATCGTTACCTCCTTTCACATCCTTCCCTATTTTCCTAAAGCCCTCGCTGTGTTTAATTTACATTATAAGGGTAGTCAAAATCCCTTTAGTGCGGGCTAATTATATAAAAAAAAAGGTGATGAACCTGCGCATATCTCCGATTTTCGATGATTTATAATGATAAGTACGGAAACACTGTTAGAAACTTTACTTGAAACAGAAATATGCAAGCCAATGCAACCAGACTGAGAGGCAAACGTGCCTCAGACTCTAGTAGTGTAATATTTATTGCATATGTAAAAAAAAATGTATTAAAGCCTCTTATCTTACTCGTTCTTAAGCTTCTTATTATCCCGCTTTTTTTGCTCAACTTTTTAATATGGTAACTAAAAATTGAACTTCAAAATAAGTCAAGGATAATTGTAGCAACTAAGAACTAGCAAGTATCTCATATCTGACATTGTACTTCCGGAAGCAAAAAGACTTGTGTATTAGACGGAAGCTAAATAGTCTTGTCATGGCCTTAAAGTAATATTTACACCTTAACTGGCATTTGAACCATCTTTTTGGCCTCTAGGATTGTTGATATTTCAAAGATATAGATAAATAATCAACTTCTAGATAAGAAACAAAATCTTATACTCATCTTCCATCATATATAAAGTGTTCATGTCAGATAATTTCATAAAACAGTTACTTTTGCCATATAACATATTCAAATTATTTAAAACTAGTCATGAACTTCAATGTAATATTTTTCTTCCTTTTCGTGTTCCTGATGTGCCTTATTCCTCAGTCGGAAGGAATCTTGTGGAAGAGATGCAAATTCTTTCCATACAGGTGCACAACAACTACAACAACAACAACAACAACAGCCGCTCCTTGAACATGAATAAATTAACTTCATTGATTTTTTGACATAGTTTTAAAACAACCCCAATTTTTATTCACAAAAGTATTAAAAAAAAATCATATTTCTAAAATAAAATTCATTAAAATAATTATGTATAAAATAAATTTTGTTTCTTTAACGCATAGTACAAAATAAAATCGGTAGCAAATAATGTCACCTGTTTTAATGGAAAGTCGCACGCACTTGATGGTTGGCTATGACATATTTAAACTGGTTTATATTTAGTTACTAGCATAAGTTAAGAATTGTAAAGCTCGTTTAATAAAATAAGTTCTTGCTGAAATACTCCTTCAACAATTACAATAAAACATCTTAATATACATATATGTATAATTCTTCTGTACGTGTGCTTGTCACCTAACTCCTCCTAAACGGCTGGACCGATTTTCCTTAAATTTTGTGTGTATATTTCAATGGGTTCCTGGATGGTTCGAAAAGACTATTAGAACCATTAGGTGGCTTTCGAAATCTGACCAAATTTGAATTTCATTGACAACATCACATAATTTTGAGCGGTAATTTTTTATTGCCATAGACAATCAAAAATTACCCGTATTTTGTTTTTATTCATGAAAGATATCATTTTGCTTGCTAAAAATATGTTCATTTAAATTGTTGCTTAAATGAAAAGATTAGAAGTTACACGTAGACGTTATTCAACCAATATTGTATTGCTAATGTCAAACCTAATGTAAGCCGAATAAACAGTGAGGTGCTAACGATCGCTGGTTCTTATCTACTTCTTTGCTTGCTTAAAATATGTTCATTTAAATTGTTAATTAAATGAAAAGATTAGAAGTTACACGTAGACGTTATTCAACCAATATTGTATTGCTAATGTCAAACCTAATGTAAGCCGAATAAACAGTGAGGTGCTAACGATCGCTGGTTCTTATCTACAACTTTGATATTTATGGTAAATAATTTGCATTAAAATAAAAATTCCAATTAAATTTTGAATGTTTTCTAGAACCAAACAAGCGGTAGAAAAACATTGCCACAGTTGTGGACAATGGATGCCAGGACGAGCTTTTCAAAAAATGTTTTTGTGAGCATAGCAATAAAAAATAAATTGCACGACTGGATCGCACGTACTTGCTCTTATGTGCGGTCACATCGTCGAATAAATTCACACGAATTGTGACACGGGTCACACGAACTTGTTCTTATGTTAGATAATTGCTTAGTGGCTGCATATGCATGTATTTCACGAAGAAATAAAATGCATATAATTTAACGTTATGCCAAGACTTTAGCTTTATTATAAAGATAAGAGTTTTCCATTATGTCTTAAAAATGATTTCGGGCAAGTGGCCGCCGATGCTCTGATAAATTCCAGCCGAGAGACCCAAATTTCTGAAAATCGGGATCGGTGGCCATCTCGTTTTGGGCCCATTCATTTCATTCATTCACCGAACGTGCGAAGAGCTTAATAGCCGTTCGGCTTCAATTCTTGCACGAGTTGGATTTTGTAAGCCCGTGACACCAAGATCCAAGATCTTTCATTAAGTGGATATGCCCACCTCCAATTGTTGCGCGCGATGGCGGATGGACTCATTCGGGTCTTCTTCGATACTCTGCTCCACCGAACCGAACAATATTTTGGTAATAAATTTGCACAATTTGCAAACTCTGTTCAGGAGTAAATCTATTCATTATACAATGGCAAACCAAACTGAGCATAAACCAAGTGACAGGTGTCAAAAAGACCAACTCCAAAAAAAGTGTTGCCAAATTGAAAACCACACGTTTAAAAAACACCTTTTTTAAAATAAAAACAAATTATTTTTTTTTCGAAAATTCTTTAATTTTTTTAATGTTTTAGAGTTTTTTCGGAAAAACTAAGTATGCAATAAAAAAAAAACTAAATGTCTATCAAGAAAATAAAATATTGAAAATCGTTCAACCAGTTTTTTTTAAAAAGTCGTTTTTTTGAAAAAACTTTTCGAAAAAATATTTTTAATTTTTTTCTAGTACATATGTCATTATAAGGAAATATGTATTTTCATCTGGGAAAATTATTTAAAACAAATTCAAACAACCCGTTTTCAAAATATTTCGAAAACCATTTTTTTAGAAAATTTGAAAAAATCTAAAACAAAAGTTTTATTGTTATTATATATATATATATATATAAATGACTTTATTGAAATCGGGATAATGGTTTACGATAAAACCGGATTTGAAAAAACCGGTTCTATGAGAGGTACCGTTATAGAACAACTTTCGAAAAAATCATTCTAACTGAGAGATGTATTGTAAAAAATAGCACCCCGAAAATTTTATCAAAATCGTTAGAGCCATTTTCGAGAAAATCAAACTTTTTGTTAAGATTTGTATAACAGGTACCGTTATTTTTCGACCTAGAGCAAAAATGAAAATGACTAAATAAATACTACATACCAAGCTTGAAGCAAATCGGCCCATCCGTTTAGGCTGTAGAGGTGCGAACAGACAGACAGACAGATGGACGGAATTTCCGGACCCACTTTTTTCGAATTCTGTGTCATCGTAATGTAATGTTTGATAGAAAAAACATTTTTTTGCACGAATCCATAACTTGTATTATAGTTTCTATAATCGCAAGTAAAAATAACACTATGATTTAATTCGGCAAATAACATTAACAATCGTTGCATTGAATGCGACTCTATTATTATGATATCCCACAACTTCAATCATCGTGAAATTTGTGTCTTTGAAACGACACCTTATACAGAACGCAAAAAACGCATCGAAAGGGCTAGGCTAGCAGCGCCTGCTGAACGCAAGTTTGTGCAAAACGTTCGTGAGACTGGTATGCTAGTGGACAACACTCATAGTCCCCGTCGTCGTACGACTGCTGCAGCGGAGAGCGTGAGACTTAATTTACGAACATCAACTCGCCATCGATCTCAACAGGACAATATTTCACGCACTATTCTGAGGAGAACTTTGCACAAGGATCTAGGATTATTCCCTTACAAGGCACGACCGTCACTATTGGGCCTTAGAGCAGCTTGAATAGGAAAACGATTTTGGTTGAAAAATCAACTTTTCTGAGAGACTGAAAATTACCGCATTTGGGGCTCGGAAAACCTGCACGTTATTGTCGAGTAGGTAATGCATCCACCGAGAGTGACAGTTTGGTGATCATTTTGGAGTGGTGGCATCATTGGACCATCTTTCTTAGAAAATGTGGCTGGAATAACGTTTCCGTCATCATTGGGGGTTACAGGGCCACATTAACCGACCTTTTTTACTCGCGATTTGGGTACTAAAATGCAAGTTATGGATTCGTGCAAAAAAAAATCTAACAATCAAACATGACATTACGATTACAGAGAAGTTGAAAAAAGTGGGTCCGGAAATTCCGTCCGTCTGTCTGTCTGTCTGTTCGCACCTCTACAGCTTAAACGGATGGGCCGATTTGCTTCAAACTTGGTATTTAGTATTTGTTAGGTAGTATCTTGGGGAGTGTTTTTTCATTTTTGCTCTAAGTCGAAAAATAACGGTACCTGCCATACATTTTTTAAGAAAAAGTTTGATTTTCTCAAAAACGGCTCTAACGATTTTGATAAAACTTTCAGGGTGCTATTTTTTTACAACAATACATATTTCAGTTAGAACGAATTTTTTTAAATTTGCTCTATAACGGCACCTCTCATATAACCGGTTTTTTCAAATGCGGTTTTATCGTAAACTATTATCCCAGTTTCAATTAAATTTTGCACACAGTAAGTCATTTATAAGTCAATTAATATTGCATTTCAAAATTTTCAAAAACTTTTTTTTTCGATATTTTAAAATTTTCTAAAAAAAAATTTGATTTTCGAAATATTTTGAAAATGGGTTGATTGAAATTTTTTAAATAATTTTCCCAGATAATGACATACTAGAAAAAAAAATTTAATATTTTTTCGAAAAGTTTTTCAAAAAAAAACTACTTTTTTTTCCTCGATAGACATTTAGTTTTCATATTTTATTGCATACCTAGTTTTTCGGAAAAAAAATAATTTAAAGCTAATTAAAAAAATGAAAGAAGAATAGACCTGTGGTTTTCAATCTGGCAATACTTCTTTTGGAGTTGGTCTTTTTGACAGCTTTCATTTGATTTATGCTTAGTTTGGTTTGCCATTTCATAATGAATAGACTTACTCCCGAACAAGTTTGCAAATCGTGCAAATTTATTACCAAAATAATGGTTCGTTTCGGTGGAGCAGAGCATCGAAGAAGACCCGAATGAGTCCATCCGCCATCGCGCGCAACAATTGGGGATGTGCCCATCCACTTTATGGAAGATTTTGCGGAAGAATCTTGGTTTACAGGCTTACAAAATCCAACTCGTTCAAGAATTGAAGCCGAACGACCATCAAGCGCGTCACACATTCGGTGAATGGGCCTCGGCTAGAATTTATTCGAGCCAGCTTTCGGGCCACTTCCCCGAAATCATTTTTAAAACATAATGCAAGCCCTTATCTTTATAATCAAGCTAAATTCTTGGCCATAACATTAAACTATATGCGTTTTATTTCTTCTTGAAAACCACACGTCTAAAAAAACACCCTTTATATATATACATTATGCAGCCACTTAACAATTATCTAACATAAGAACAAGGTCGTGCAACCCAGTCGTGCATTTTTTTAAATTTCTTCGACGATGTGACTGCACATATGAGCAAGTACGTGCGATCCAGTCGTGCAATTTATTTTAACTGAAATTGAATTCATGGATTTGGGCGAAATCTAGTTCATGCAGGATGGCGTGCCATGCCACACAATCCATGCCACAATCGATCTTTAGAGCACCAAATTCCCAAATCGTGATATCAGCTGTAATTCGACTCCCTTGGACATTTTTTGTGGGAAACCGTGAAGGACCGATGTTATGCTAACAATCCGGAAACGATTCAAGCACTTAAGTCAAAATCATTGAATCAATCCGTCAGCTACAGCTACAGCCCGAAACCATCAACAAGGTCTTGGAAAATTGGAGTGACAGAAAGCGCTTCTGCAAAGCCATCCTTATATTCGGCCCACCTTGTATGAATATTTTGTGATTACACAATTTTTTTGATATTTGGACATGACAACGATTGTTAATTCATCTAATTCTCTTATAAAAATTAAAAAAATAGGAAACTTATGATTTTTTAAAATAAAAAAACATTGTTTTAGATATGTTTCTAAAATATTTCTTTTATTATAAAGTGTTGCTGATAACTTTTTTGTAATTTATGACAATTTTTGTAGAAGATGAATGGAATAAAATTAAGGATATAGTTCCAATATTAGACTATGGAGCAGCTGTTGTTGTTGTTGTTGTTGTTGTTGACGTGGTAGTTGTTGTGCACCTGTATGGAAAGAATTTGCATCTCTTCCACAAGAATCCTTCCGACTGAGGAACAAGGCAAATCAGGCACACGAAAAGAAAGAAAAATAATACTTTGAAGTTCATGACTAGCTTAGCTTATTTTGAATATGATATGGCAAAAGAAACTGTTTGATAAAACTTTCTTAAATGAACGCACTATATATATGATAGAAGTGTATAAAATTTTGTTTCTTATCTTGTATCGCATTAGTTTGAATTATCAACAAACCTAGAGGCCAAAGATATAGTTCGAGTGTAGGTTAATATGCTTTCTCCTAGACCGTTTTTCTAGATCTTCCGTCTTATACCTATGTAAGTCTTTTTTGTTTCCGGAATTACAATGCGGATGGTAGATAATTTGTTTGCACTAAGTGTAGGTTTATTAGCTGCAATCAACCTTAACTTAGTTTCAAGTTCAATAAGATAAGGGATAAGTCATCATTTTAAATAATACATACAATACAATACATGTATTTCAGTGAAATAATGTAGGTACACGGTTTTACTTCCGATATACAAGTTTAGGATTCGTGAATACAACAAAAAATTGAGAGAGCAATCAAACATGACGTTACGATCATAGAGATTCCTAAAAAAGTTACTGGCAAAATATGTCTGTCCGTCTGTATTTGTGAAGATCTTTCCTGTATCAATGTCGTCTTGTGTGTAGTCTTGTAATTGTCTGCACCGATGGCCTTAGTAGCCAGTGTGACTACTTCGAAGATTTATCTACGGAGTAGATTAAAACGTAATGTAATGTAAATTTTGGGAGTATTTTGGTTTTTTGCTATCATTTTATTAAAAACAAATTTGTAGAAAAAGTCTATTGACGGTACCTAACATGTAACGGTTATTTTAATTTTCGACCATCTCGGACAAATTTTATAATTGAAAAGATCTACATATGTACACACATTTATTCTGCATATCAAAATTTTGAAAAAAAAATTTGTTTCATTTTTATTGTCAATGTTTTTATAACTTATCAAGAAATTTTATTTAATATTTCCTGTTATGCCGTCTATATTAATAAATTCTAAAAAACTCGAATTTTTTTTCGAAATCTATAAATAAAATCAGGATTTTATCAAAATCGGTATACAATTTTCGAAATAATTTGTTTAATTCTCCATTATTATATGAGACATGTGATAGCGTACTCTATTTTTACTAAATAGCGTTAGATGTTGTTGTTTCGATACATTTTTAAATGCAGACCATGCTATTTTTATTCGTAAATGTTACTTTCAATTTCATTAGGCACCTAAAAGCAAGAACGTGCGACACAGTCGTGCCCAAATCTTAATACGATTTGTACTTTGCGTATCCTTTTTCGGTTAGATATACCATAAGATCAGATCAGGGGTCAAAAGGGGACTAAGATGATTCCGTTCTTGGAGATATCTGTAATGGTGTCCACACCAAAGAAACATTTGTTTAAAAAACATTTCCATTTGTTTAAAATACATTTCAGAAATGTTTCTGAAATGTTTTTTATCTTTTCAGAAACATTTCTGAAATGTTTATTTATTTTAAATTTTATGTATCCAGTTTTGTACTTCAAGATGGATTGTAAAAAAGTAGCAGTCATGCGTTACGTTTTGTTATCATGAACAAAATACAAACAAAAAAAAAACTGTCAACTAGATTAAAATGCTTGAAAAGTAAAGAAAGTTTTCCGTTCGGAAGGGGAAACAGAGAAACATTCCAGAAATGTTTCGCGAAGCGTCCAAACCTAAATAAACATTTTAGAAACATTTAAAAACATTTCAGAAATGTTTCTTTTTTTCTGAAAGGTTTTTTATTGTTTCTGAAATGGGAGCGGTTCATAATTCCGGTTGTCAAAATTCTGTATGACCGGAATTCAGTTTTTTTATTT
The DNA here is from genome assembly GCA_963971375.1 of Platycheirus rosarum. NCBI lineage: Eukaryota > Metazoa > Arthropoda > Insecta > Diptera > Syrphidae > Platycheirus > Platycheirus rosarum. The sequence goes on along the minus strand of OZ020509.1, from coordinate 128,345,165 downwards.
TTTGAAAATATTGTACGTACGTACGTTGTAACACAGAATTTTCTCCATACAGAATTATATGTAACCAGAATTTTGAAATACAGTATTTTGAAATAAAGTATTTTGAAATGTTTACAAAAAATGGTTCTCTGGGTTGGACACACCTTAAAATATCCATTTATTACGTTTCTAAGACCTTGGAAAGTAGAAATGCAAAACCATCGCTAAACTATTATATAAAGCATGGTTTAGCAAGGTCTACTGTAAACCTAAATGAAATGTTTCTCCACATTTTTAAGAAACTTGATGATTATGTATAATGAAAATGAATATTTGTCAAATGTACATAGATGTGTCAGAGAAATTCTGAATGCAAAATGTCATGCTAAACGAAACTTTTCGAACGTCTATTGTGTTCATTAGTCTGCTATTAGACGATGAAACCAGATGCATGCACCTTGTTCGAATTCTTCGAACATAGTAAGTGCAAAAGGAAGAAAAAATTCGAAAAGATGAGACAGGAAAAAAGCTGTCGTGTGTCGCACGGATAGCATGTTCGAAGAATCTTTTCTCTTATTCGCTTTCTTTAATTCTTTATCACTGGGTTTCGTTGTGCTCAGAGTAAACTTCTGATAAGATTCAAAGTAAAGGAAAAAAAATGAGTGAAAATGAAGTGGAATGTAAATTTTTGTGGTTTAAGGTACCTAATTTGGACATCTTATGTCTTTATGATTCCAGGAAAAATGTGTATTGGGTTGAACATAGTCATTACATCTATAGGGTTAAAAGAGTAGATTCATTGCAAATGGTTATGGAAAATGAAAATTAAAGAGAACTGTCAAACTCGTTTCATGAAACTCAATTCATCGTGTAATGGCACTTGCGACAGAGATGAAACAACAAAGAAGAATTCGAACAAGGTGCATGCATCTAGTTTCATCGTCTAATAGCAGACTTGCCACTGCCATATAACTGCGTGTTTAAAGTCATAAACACATGCAATTTTGACAGTAGGCCATGCCTACCATGATAATTGGGCCTCAAGAAGCGTAGATTATTTCTTCTTGTTGAGGAGTTTTTTGCCCAAAATAATATTATTTTTTTATATATTCATTAGAGCCTAAGACTTCAATTTTAAAACAAAATATAAGCAAATTACTATATTTCAAGCAGGTCGTGCCAATTTACTGTTTCCACCTATTTTCTTATGACATTTTCTTGCTTCCGAATTCATTTTGTGCTATCGTTAAGGAAACATATTTTATAATACATAATTATTTTAATTGATTTTATTTAAATATATGATTTTTTTTACAATTGTGTGTATAAAAATTGGGTTTGTTTTAAAATGTTTGTTTTAAATTGTAATGTCCAATGAAGTTAATATATTCATGTTCAAGGAGCGGCTGTTGTTGTTGTCGTTGTAGTTGTTGTGCACCTGTATGGAAAGAATTTGCATCTTTTCCACAAGAATCCTTCCGACTGAGGAACAAAGCACATCAGGAAGACGAAAAGGAAGAAAAATAATACTTGGAAGTTCATGACTAGCTTAGCTTATTTTGTATATGAAGTAGCGAAAGAAACTGTTTAATTAAATTTTTTTACATGACACCCTTTTATATGATGGAATATCAGTTAAAGATTTTGTTTTTAATCTTAATTCTTATTTAAGTTTACATTATCTCTTTGAAATATCAACAACTCTATAAAGGCCAACGAGATAGTTCAAATGTAGGTTGATATGTTTTCCCCTAACGCCGTGGTTAGTCTTTATTGTTTTTCCTGGTCTTCTGTCTTATACCTAAATCTTTTTGTGGTAACCCTGCCAGATGATATCTTATTGATATAACATCATATAATGCACGTGTAACGTGTATATTAATTAATTAATTTATTTACAGGTGTGGTTCCGATCACCACAAAAAAGACTCTGCCCCAGAGCAGCTGCACAAGGTAATTAGTTGCAAATGAACGACTGGTTGTTATGCAGGCTGCAGCTGTAAAATCGCTGATCTGTTGTGCTCTGCAGCATGCAAATACTGCGTGGGCACAGCATGCGGAAATTATCCTCAGCCTGATCCCAAGGATCATGCACTTCTGAGGTGCATGAGGACATTGTCCGACTATGACGACGACAAAGATGAGGAAGGTCCGGCAGCCTCCAAGCGCTACAAGATTTTCGCAGCCTCAAACAATCTGCCTGCAATCAACTACAGATAAATTACTGTACATACCGACTTATTATTAAACGGTTTTCCAATAAGGACTTGACAATTTTTTTTAAATAAAACGCAAACTATTTGAGATATTTCAAAAACTTTATTATCGGCTTAAACGAAACGAAACGGCCGCTTTTTCGCGTTCAATGTTGGCTCTGAGCTTTTCCAACTTGTTGGCATAAGCAATGACTTAAGGTAGCCCTAAAGAAAATGGTCTAGAGTCGTTAAATCGCACGAACGAGGCGGTAATCATGGCCATTCACAGTAACGTGATGATCGTTATCGTCGACGAAAAAATATGGCCCAATAACGCCGCCGCGCCGGCATGTAAACCGCACCAAACAGTTATTTTTTTGTGGATGAGTGGTGACTGGTGATTCATGAAGCTAATGTGGACTTTAACCCGACCAATAACGCATATTTTGCTTACTGACGAACCCATTGAGCCAAAAATGAGCTTCGTCACTGAAGATGATTTTGCGATGAAATTCATGAAATTCAACGCTCTTAGAGTTGCGGTCACCGACTCCGAATTTCGAATTTAAAGTTCTTGTGTACTTGTTTTAGTTCTGTTACTTATCTCTTGTCTTCCAATGTGATTAGGGCCCTAAGAGCAGGAGACATAATCGTGCCTATATTTTGATATTCGAACTTTGCCTACATTTTTCATATATACCATAAGATCAGATCATCATCATCAGATTATCATATGTAAGAGCATAACCCACTCAAATCCAAAAGCATCGTCATATTTTGAAACTATTATTTAACTCTAATATTTTCTTTGATGAGCTCTTTATGTACTCTTATTTAGCGTTTAATCAGATCTTTTAAACACACTTTGGTCTTATCTCCTAATAAATAAAATTATTTGGAACAACAGTTAGTAGGCTATAGTAAATATTCGACAAAATTTGAAAAATTCCTTCTACATTTTTAAACTACCGGAAACAGGAAGTATTTTTTAATAGCAGAATGTATCTTTGTTTGTAAGACTAATCTTGTATATTGGATATGTTTTTTCTTCTTATCTTACTTCAGAACGACACATTTTAATCAAACAATCTGTGTAACCTCTAAGTATTCTGAGACTCTAAATAATAACCGGAAGTACCTTGTATTTCAATGTCTACCTATTTAAAATAGGTATATAAATGCTCCTTACTTCGGGAGATCTACTATTCAGTCTTCATTCATCGCTCAAATAAATCATCATGAACTTCAAACTTATATTTTTCTTCCTTTTTGTGTGCCTAATGTGTCTTGCTCCACAGTCGGAAGGATTCTTGTGGAAGAGATGCAAATTCTTTCCATATAGGTGCACAACAACAACAACATCCACAACGACAACAACGGCAGCTCCTTAGTGAAAATACTGGACCGAAATTAAATTACATACATATATCACAAAAATTGCCACCTCTTAAAAAGAAGTCATCACTAATTTAAAATACAAACAAAATTTTATTTTTTCATAACCAAAAACGTTTTTTTAATAATTAAAAACAAATATTATTTTTTTTTTGGAGAAATGTAATTTTGGTAAGTGTGTAGAAGTAAATTTAACAAATTTAGTTAAATATTGCAACTTCGATTAAAATCAAGCTGTTTTACTCGATTTTAAAACCACTTCCAGGAATTGAAGTATAAAATATATAAATTATACATCAATATTTTTTTTCATATTTTTTATTGTAATAATATATTTTTAAAGTAAAAAATATTTATAAAATAAATTTAATAAATGGATAATTTTAAATCAAAACAGACGTCAGGAGGGTCAGCTAGTATAGCTGAAACATTTTTTCTCAGTTTTTTTTTTTTTATAAAAGCACACAACTTAAGATATTAACTGAATCATAAATCAATAGTAAGTCATCTAAATCTGTATGAAATTTTATATTGTACATCTACATTTCCTACTTCTGAGGTAACCTAAGTAATATAAAAATTCATAAGGCCAACATTGTAATAGCGGAATATAATATGGAATAACAGCTAATTAAAAATAAGTTATTGTCAGATGTGGGGTTCGAACCCACGCTCCCTCTCGGGAACCAGAGCTTAAATCTGGCGCCTTAGACCGCTCGGCCAATCTGACCACTTCCATTCTTCTGTTTAATATATTTATTAAACATATTATTGATAATCAAGGATTATTTTTTTGGGCATGTGCTTTTCTTAGAAGTAGATAAGATACCTATACCTAAAACAAGTATAGTGTAATATGACTGTAATTTAACTGCGCTTTTTAAATAAATATTTAAATTAAAAGTAACCAAAACCTTTCGTAAAGCTTATATAAGAGGTAATATGTGGACCATGCGACTGATAGGGACCACCACGCCAATGCAATTGAGGTGAGAATCTGAGAAACGCTTGCATTTGTGCTTAAACTCTCTCAGCTTAAATCAGTGTCAGTGTATTTCTCTAGCAGTCAAGGAGGACGCGTCGACGAGCAGTGCAGAAAAGAGTAAAATTAAGTATTAAGATTATTAATTTTTTGATAAGTGTTTTTATTTTTTCGTCAGCAAACCATTAGTTTTTTAGACATTTCTTTTATTTTTTGAATAAAAAAAGTGAACATTTTCTGTTGATTATATATTAAGACATAAAAACGGTCTGCAACAGGGAGCGGTGAACTCGCCGATTCTCTTTAGTATTTACACCAGCGATCTCATTGGGAGTCTACTTCATGCAATTGCGTATGCCGATGATTTAGTTACGTACAGAACTGGAAGCTGAAAATTATCTTCCAGAAATGTGAAACTATCCTGTTTAGAACCCCTTTGCCTGGGGCCTCTAGGGATACGAGAAAGAACTGGCGCAAGCTAGTGATCGCTGGGCCACATGGACATCCACTGGCGAGTAAAAATGTAGTAAAGTACCTTGGCATCTGGTTGGATCAGTATCTATATTTCAATCGACATGTAGAGGCTGCTCTGGCCAGGGCCAGGGGAGCTTTTGCCCTGACAAGACGGTTGTTTTATAGCAGCCGCCTTGATAGCAGGGTGAAAGTGATTTGCTACATGGCCCTTATCAGGCCGATGATTGCCTACGGATGCCCTGTGTGGTTCAACGTTGCACCATCTCTAATGGAAAAGATTCGGGTGTTCGAGAGACAGTGCCTTCGCACTTGTCTCGGTCTTTTTAAAACACCAGAGTCGGAGTACAAACACTATTATTCTAACGAGGTCCTATACAACGGGGCCAATACAAACAGGATAGATAACTTTTTAATTAAGGTCATTCGCGGACACATTGCAAGGGCGATGACCTCAACTAATGGACAAATCTTCGGGGCCTACTACCCCCAAGATGAATATTTTGAAAGCACACGTTCGAGTGGTTTTATCCCGCCCGAGGCTTTCCTATACCTTGATAGTCGAGGGCTGATTCAGGATAGATCGGCGATTCCGTTGATCTACCACGTCGGCCGCAGAACAGTCGATAGGCGGCTCCTCTACGACCGAGACATAGTCGTTGGGAGCGAAGCAGAGCGCCTCCGTTTCAGTAGGGCCGTGCCCGACCGGGATCGGAAGGAAGCCTCAGATCAGGTCCACCAATTGGTGGCTTACCTAGAACCCGATAAGTTTCAGTCGCCTATGGCCGACTAGATGTATCTATTTTATCTTTAAATTAGGTAGGGCAGTTGCGGCGGCACCAAAAAAAAAAAAAAAAAAAAAAAAAAATCTATAAAAAAAGCTTCCTGTGGCTGTTCTAGATTTAAGTATTTTAGGTTTATTTTAGTTTAGTTTATTTTTTAGTTTATTTAAGTTAGTTTTAATTAGTCTAAGATAGGTTAAGCAAAAAAGCTCAGATACGCAGTTTAATTTTTCTGGGCGAAAAATAAAACCCTTCATTGATAAGATAAATTTAAGTTATTTTTAGGCCCAAAAGGCAATTAAATTTAAGTTAAAGATTAATTTAGAGCGCCCGCATAGGGCCAGTAAGTTAATTAAGTTGATAGTTTTAGCTAGTTTTAAGATTTTTGTCCAGCATTTAAGGAGATATAAGAAAAAGTTAAATAAAAATCAATTTAAAACGTAAAAAAATATATTAAGACACTTATTGTCTTCGTTTCCTTTTTCATTTCATTTCATTTCATTTATTTATTCAATGGCTTTTACAATGGGCGGTGAAGCCTATACAATAGTTAGTAAAACTTAAAAAGAGTATTTATTTCGTTAAATTTAAATTCAAGTTAAATTTTATATAAATTAAGTTTGAAAAATGACAAGAAAGACAGGAATTTTGCATTGAATTTAAAATGACCCATCGTTCTTTGTTTCTTTTTTTCATTTGAAATACATATGTACTTTATTTTCAATTTTATATATTTTTAATTTAATTTCCTGCCAAGTATCTGAATAAAGCCGCATGAAATTGCGTCGTGCCGCGAAGTCTTCTAATGACATAGGGTAAACTATTCCACTGCCTGATCACAACAACAAAAAAACTGACGTTCAGAGTTACGGCAAGTAAATCTGGGTTGCAATAACATAAATGATCGAGATGAGTTCACAAAGTGTATTTTTTCAAAAAGATATGCCGGCTGTTTTTAAGGGGAAAATATCTAAAATATGTGTAGAGACCACAGCCAAGGATGTTGTTTGTATAGTTTGATACATGGTCATATCTCCGGAGATTGTATTCGTAACGTGTAATATTATTGAACGCTACTGTCAAGTTTCGTTTCGTTTCAGAGTTATGGGTACTTACAAATTGACATCCATATGTTATAATCGGAAGGATTAAGATGCTTTGAAAGAGCACTGCGTAAGAAGCAGTATACTTTTCCGATAACTATTTGAATATGATCAACTCAAGTAAGAGTGCGATTAAACAAAATACCCAGATTTTTAGCTTTCTCGACATACTCGAGTTGTTGATTAGCAAGATACAATTTGGGAAAATAGCTGTAATCAAGTTTATTTTTGTATACGACTAAGCATTTCGATTTTCTTGGGTTAAGATGTAGTTTTTTTGTCTCAGACCAAGTTAAAATACTACTTAGATCACCGTTTAACTTTTTAGCCCCATCTTCAATCATACCAAGCTTGCAGCTAAGACGAACTTGAGCATCATCAGCATATAAATCTAAAGAGGAGTAATTCACTTGTAGCGGGAGATCATTTATTAAAATTGAGAACAGCAGGGGACCAAGAATTGACCCCTGTGGAACTCCTGATAAGAGATTTATAGACGTGATATTTTTTCACCCATAACTACAGCTTGACTTCTTCCACTGAGATATGAAAAAATCATATCTGCTGCTGTGTTCGAAAACATAAACGGTTCTTTTAGCTTTGATATGAGCAATCTATGGTTGACTGTATCAAAGGCTTTTGAGAAATCCAACAGCACGATAGATCAATATCCATTGCCGTTTTTATATCGTCTGAAACTTTAATAATTGCTGATATGCAGCTATGGTTTGTTATAAAACCCCATTGTTGCTTGCTCAAAAGCTTATTGACGTTTAAGAAAAATGAGATTTGGTTGTGCAGGATTTTTTCTAATACTTTTGATAAAAAGGGTAAAATTTATCTTGGTCTGAACTCTGGATCAGACATGCGGGTAGCAGGTTTTTTTTTAAACTGGTATTATTTTCGCTACTTTCCAAAGGGATGGAAAATTGATGTCATTATAATAGTGTTGAATATATGGGCAAGGGCAGGTAGAATGTGGGGTAGAATCGTTTTTATGAAAAGTGGATGTATTTCGTCAAATCTCATGGCGCAAGATTTAATTTTCAGTATTGCACTCAAGACATCAGCATCATCCACCCCTTGAAATTGAAAGTAATTTGCACTATCGGGGTCAACAACCCAATAGGCTTCGTTTGTTTCATCAGTGTCTATCCTAGGGTCAAAAACCTGAGATGTGCTTAACCCATCCACATTTAACAAGTCTTCACTTTGAAATTGTTCATTTTCGGGGTCAACCACCCGAACGGTTTCACTTAATGGAACATTTTGAATTTTCGCAAATTCTTCATTCAAATGGTCCGGAAATATATCAGTGAAACAATATTCTTTTTGGGATCCAACTCCAAGCTCACGGATATTGTTCCACAGAATTTTAGATGGTAAGTTTTTGTTAAAGCTTTGTGAGTAGAGTCTGCTTTTGGCATCCCTGATTTTTTTACTGACGATATTTCTTAAAAAACGAAAAATAGAGTACATTTCAGGAAGATGAAACCGTTTCCAACGCTTATACGTATAGGCTTGATCTCTTTGATCAATAGAATTTAAAATATCTGCCAAAAACCAAGGCTTTCTTACAGCATGAATAGTTAGCCTTGAGTCTAAGGATTTTATTCCTAACAATTGGCATCTGGCTTTATAATCTGGACTAGGGTACCAACGTATTTGGGAAAAATATAAATTTAGTAAATTGTCTTCGGATCCTTACCAATCGATCAGAATGCATAATAAAAGCAGAGCTCCAGAAAACATCAGCGTACTCCAAAATCGATCTCACAAGAGAAGTATATAACGTCAAAAGGACATAGGGTTCTTCTCGAAGCTAAACATCGAGTTTGCTTTCGGAACCAAGTTTTTTCGGAAATGGTTTTTAAATGATAGAGGGGGATCAAGTATGATCAAGTATAATGCCTAAGTCTTTAATATTAGTGACTCTACTCTATATGGTAATCAAATAGTTGACAATGTTTTTTCCTTAAAAAAGAAATTGAATTACACTTACTAATATTTAGATTAAGGCCATTATAAGAGCACCAATTTGACAGTGAATTGAGTTCAGATTGAATCAACAGACAATCATTTAAATTACCAATTTTTAAAAACAACTTCAGATCATTAGTGTATAACAAACATTTAGAATATTTGAAAACAGAGATATTATTATCAATAAATATTATAAATAAAAGAGGGCCTATATGGTTGCCTCGTGGAACACCCGATAAGCACATGAATTCTTTAGAAATAGTCCTACCAACTAGACCTTTTGTGATCTCCCAATCAGATACGATGATAACCAACTGAGCAGCTTAGAATGAAAACCGAATATGTCGAGCTTTCTTATTAAGGTTTCATGGTTTACTGAGTCGTAAGCCTTGCTGAAATCAATACATACTGTGTCAACTTTTTGACGTGATAATGTCTTATAAATCGATGACACATGACTGATGCTCACATTACGTTCCGCGGAACAGCTTAAGTACAATATATTGTCTGTGTATTGAATACTTTTTATAACAATTGACAGAGGATTTGATAAATGTACACGAGACTTTGTACATATTCCAACAGATGGCATTATATTTTGTATTTAATGCAACAACCTTTTTAAAAATCTAGCATTTTATTATTGTTAGGTGGAGTCTTTGTATATACACTGAATATAGTTTGTTGAATTTGCTTTTGAGGTGGTTGATCATCGTCGAAATGGAATGTCTTGTAATTACCAAACGTATAATGTGTGTATGGAGTGAAGTAAGTGGAATTGTATATGGTGTAAGTTACCGGGCTGTATGTTGGACTTTGTGTTGGTATTATCAGTGTTTTTTTATGACGTCGTCACGTAAAGTTATAGTCCGTAAACCGACTTTACAGACAACCAACATTTGTTTAAGGGAATTGATATTTTCATTATTAATTATAGATAAGAATGATCTTATGTTTTTGTTTAAATAAATATCTATGTTAAAAATTTAAATTTATTTGTTGAACCATTGTATATACACTGCCTATAGTACTATCATGAAGCATCATTTTTTAGTTCTGAATCAAGTCGCAATGAGGCGTGCTGAAATTGCCAATTGGTGTGAATATAGAATAAGTACAGACAACAAAAGTGTATTAAATACTGGTAAAATATCGGTAAAGGTTCTCGTCTCCACTTTTAGAGTTAGTTTCGAATCAACCAGGAAGATGGCCAGACGAAAAATGACCACCATGAGATAACTATAGAGAATGTATATACTGTACTAGAAAAAATATGATTGGTGGTCCATATTCGCCAAATATACTTTACAGTTATTGAATATACATGAATATCCACCCAGCCTAGTTTTTTAAACCTTTCTGAAAAAAAAAACTGAAAAAAATTATTTGAGATGATAATCTTTAAATTTATGAATCAATTATTTAGATTAAGAGCATCGCTTATAGCCAGTAATCTAGTTAAATTAATGTGTATAACTAGCTTATTGATGTTGGTTTAAACTGAAGTTTGTAAAAATGAATCTGGAGCTGGCTATTTCTCAAGAGAATTATTTATAGAAATAGCGATAAAATAATGAAAAGCAAGAAACATTACAACGGTGGCAAAGGGACTTAATTTTATAACTTTTTAGACTTTCGCGGTTGTTTTTTTATATAATGATAAAAATATTTTGTTGGATTATTTCACGTTATTAAATTTAAAATTATTTGTCAGTTCAACTTTGTTCTCACCCCGAACGATTTCTAACAAATTACATTGCGAGTAGTCACCGGGATACAAAGATTTCCATTTAAAAGTTTATGGCGTTGCTATAGCTTTACCTTTCTCTTGACTTATGGCTGACTTTTGGATTGAGAATTGAATAGTTTTGAAGGAAACCCTAAAATCTGGCTCAGGATGGATGGCAACATACTGTGCAATTGAAACTTCTATAATTGAGAGTTTCTTGGAACATCTAAGCTCACAGCATGCAAAAATACTATTTACAATGGGAAAATAAAGAGATATGTCCATTTCATTTTTTGACCTAATATTCTGACCCAGAGTATTCCAGAATTTCAGCAAAATATTTTCCTAATTTTTAAGACAGGAGATCCTCTGAACTGCGCCATTCTTCCATTCTCTCCTTTCTCGGATAATATGACAAGGTTTTTTCTTGTAGCTTTTCCTTCAACTCCTATATTTTAATGAAATTAAAAATGTTATTATTTTTCAGTAGTAAGGTAGAGTTATACCATATCTCTGTAAATTGTGCAATATAGCCTTAAGGAAAAAAAATGTAAATAATTTTATCTACAATAAAATAATTTCAATAAAAAAAAATATGGAGGTCTCCTCAAAATGACCCTCAAGATATTTTCTGCTGTAAGGTTTGAGCGTCTTCGAAAACATCCTGATAGGTTCATATCAGGGCGGTCTTAGCCATAAAATCCACCATCAAATAGACCAAATATATACATCTTGGAAAAAAACCAAAACTTAAAATCGGTATCATGCGACTTCTTCAAAATTATACTTGAAAGAATAGTGGAGAACTTTCATGCCAAGACCAGACCAGAGGCACGATCTTTCAAAATTCCGTCCAATAACTCGCACCGATGATACTGACATAATTAGAAGAACACAGCCCACATGGAAGCAGCGGAGATGTGTTTAGAAGTCAATGAGGGCAAGACCAATATGCTGTCATCAAGAAAAGACATCTCCTGTCTTGGACAAAACATCACGAGGTAGTTAGGGACTTTGTCTTCCTTTAACTAAGAGATAAACACCAGCGCTGAGGTCAAACAACGATTAATAACCCTTCCCAATCTCTGCTTCTTGGTGGTGACGTGCAAAACTGGAAGCAACTCGCTAGGGACCTAGATGGCTGGAGAAACTTGTTGGTTGAGGCCCAGGTACACTCCGGTCTAAAACGCCACCTAAAAAAAAGGTAAGTTAAGGTAAGGTAAGAATAAAGCTTCAGATCTTTCATACACCTGCGAGTATAAGTATAAGTATAAGTCTGTGGAAAGACGGAACAGAACAACGAAAATGATTTATTTATAGGCTAGTAACTCAAAAGGTATGGACATTAGAAAAAAAGTTTAAGACAAAAGTTGTAGAAAATAAACTGATCTTTAAAATGGTTAGATGCATTTTATCGATTAATCCAATATTTCAAGAGTTATTGGGCAAGATAGAAAAAACGGTTCATTAAATGCGGCCATAAATCCTGAAAGGTTAGTTCTACAAAAGAGTTTATTGGGATTAAAAGATGCCCTTAAGTGCATAGTTTCTGAGATATCGGCAAAATTTTTTTTTCAAGATAGCGCCTAAAACTCCACCTGGATCTGTTCGCATTTTGTGATTTTATACTAAGTTAGTGATCCCAAATCTTATAAAAAAATAAAAAAATTGGATCGGAATTTTTTTTTTCTATTTTTACTGGCCTATGAATTTGTCTATAATTATTTTTTCATTGGCATCCTAAAACCCAACATACAAATTCCAGCCTTACATTAAAATGTACACCATAAAGGCAAAAGAATACTATAATATAGAATTATTTAACTAAAAATTAATAACAAATTGCGACTTTTTCCCGCCTTTTTGCTTACACAGCTATCGTCTTTAATAGTTAAAACCTATTTCCTTTTCATTAGACTTCGTGCCAAGGACACAACTTTTACTGTTTAGTTAAGTTTTGTAATCACTCCCAAAAGGCTGCCGAAGAAACTTTCCTACTTCGGTAATATTTCTCATAATTTGAAAACTTGTGTATTTGCCCTTAATGCCATTGAGAATGTTTTGAAGGTAGCCCATGAAGAAATCTTGACATGAAGTACAATTTATTCTATATATTCGTTCAGTACAACCGAAAGTTAGGACTTTGGTTTACCTTTCAACATTGCAAAGTTAAATTTGAGATTTATAGCGAATTTTACAAATTTTCAGGTCCTTGGTTATTATGAAGATATTGAAATCGTAAACAACCATTAGAGAATTGTTTCAAAGTTTATCGTTTCTTCTTTGAGTAAAACTAACTGGGTTTTCAAACGTACATTGTGTTCTTCAGAAGTTCGGAATATTTTAAGGAATAAATAGCATAGGTGATGAATCCTTCTCTTTAACTGGCACCATCTTTGCTTTACCTAGCAGTCTCAATTAAAATACCATTTTTTTCAAACTTAAATGAACCCCATACTTAATTCATATGGAAAAAGTAAGAATAAAAAACATAAATCAAGAAAATATGAATTTTTAACTTTCATTCTGCCGGAAGACCCCCAACCCGACTCCCCCATTGTATAATTTTATTGACCAATTGTCCGAGATAAAAGCCATATTTCACCTATACGAAGATCCCGTGTGGGCCTAACAACAACTGCAGCACTCTCAATGAATTCATCGTCCTGCTGCAAAAAAAGAAAGCCTCTCACTCCGCCAGGAAAAAAAGCACACATCCTGAAATTGGTCAAAAGCCATACAATTAACGCGGAAACAATGGAGCACCAATATTGGTTGATGAAGCACAAAACGGATTATTACACAATATAAATTAATCGCTTCTGAGATAAAGCGGATCCTCTGCTGCTGCCATTGAAGTCCTCACATGCATTTTTGCCAAGTAACGCTCGAGCGGAAGTACAATTTACTTTTTAGTTCGCAAAAAAGTTCGAAAAAATGCAAAATGTTTCCCTAGTGCCCTTCACATTTATTATTGTTTTTGGTTTTAACTCTTACTCTTAATCCTTTTTTTTTTATTTTTTTTGAACATTGTTCAAGGACTCTTGTATGCCAACTCAATATATTGACCATTTTATTTTCAATTGAATCGGTGTGCATTGTGTTGCAGTGGACGACCATAGTGTTGCTGAATGGAGGACTCTTTGCATTGTTGTATCCTGAATGATTTATCGGACTTCAGGTTGAGAGTCTGGGGATGTGATAATTTTATATTTTTTCAGGAACTCTTTTAACAAAAAAAAAGTTTGGTTTAAATGAATTTGTTATTGTATTTATTACTTTTAATTTGTAGCTTGAAAATGTGTGGAACTACCTTTTGAAAGGACTTGGAAGAATTCGATTGGTGTTAAGGACCGTTGGATAAAAAAAGGTTAGTCGAATTAAGAACGTACAGGAATACTGAAAAGTAAATAACGAGAAGCTAGATCAGGAATAGTGGAAACAAGTTTAAATAAATTGCACGACTGAATCGCACATACTTGCTCATATGTGCGGTCACATAGTAAATTTAATAAAATCCACAACTGGGTTGCGGAACTTGTCCTTATGCAAGATAATTGCTTTGTGGCTGCATATGTATTTATATGTAACCCGCAAAACTGTTTTTCAGGTAAAACCAGGTTTGCCTAAGTGCACCCGGTACCATAAAAAACGTAGATGGTAATAAGACCGATTCATCGTCGATTCATCGACTTTATTTAATTCGAAGTGGAAATACGACAGATCATACGTATAAGCCTCAAACAAACAAACCAAAAAATTCCCCACTTTGAACAATGTTAGTAAGAAGAAGGTATGGGGGGCATGCTGCCCCCTGCAAGCCCCCTGCTTGGGTTTACTATAGGTTTTGTAGAAGGTGCAAGGTTGGGTATAAAGCAGCGTTTCTTTTTGATATAAAGAACCTTTGCATAAACCCAATCTCGCACCTACTCCAAATCCTATAGTGAGCCTTAGCACGGGGGTTGTAGGCGGGCAGCATGTCCCCCTCATACCAACCTCATGATGATTGGGAGATAAAATCTAAAGAAATTTTTTGGCACACTGATTCGGTAATAACGCCGATCGACATTATTACCATTTTTGTTGGAAATAGAATCGACTTGAAATTAAACCGAAGTTCGCCTTTATTTCGCTTTTTTTAAAGAAATAAGATTGAATCGACCTTTTGCCATTTACCTGATTTCACGGCCATGTTCATCCTTGCCTAGGCAGAACTAGTTCAACCGAACGCCCATAGGCAGAACTAGTTTTCCCTAAAACACAGTTTTGCCGGTAATGTATTAAAATAAAAAAAATAGTTTTTGAAAATTCTTTCATTTATTTTAACTAGTGTAAGAGTTTTCTGGGATTTTTTTTAAATACGTTTTTTTTTAAACTTTTCGAAAAAAATATTAAATTTTTTTTTAGTATGTCATTATAAGAAAATCTGTAGTTTTCATCTGGGAAAATTATTTAAAAAATATTCAATCAACCCGTTTTCAAAATATTTCGAAAACCATTTATTTTTTTAATTTTAAAAAAACCGAAAAAAAGTTTTTGAACATTTTGAAATGCAATATTAATTGAATTATAAATGACTTCCTTTGTGCAAAATTTTATTGAAGTCGATATAATAGTTTACGATAAAACCGCATTTGAAAAAACCATCCTATGGGAGGTACCGTTTTTCGAAAAATTCATTCTCACTGAAAGATGTACTCTTGTAAAAAAAATAACACCCTGAAAGTTGTATCCAAAGCGACCTAAAGCAAAAATGAAAAACGAGATACTACCAATTAAATACAAAATACCAAGTTTGAGGCAAATCGCCCATCCGTTTAGGTTGTAGAGGTGCGAACAGACAGGCAGACGGCTTTCTTCAACTTCTCTATAATCGTAATGTCATGTTTGATTGTTGGAATTTTTTTGCACGAATCCATAACTTGCATTATAGTAATATTATAATCGCAAGTAAAAAAGGAGGGAGGGTTGTGATTTTGTCGGCAATTCGTTGAACTTTCATTTAAAATGCAGACAAAATCATTGTATGCTGGATAAAATGGAGAATATTGGTTTTAAGGTTCTATTGAGATGGAAAAACTGTTTGTGGATTATTCGTGTTGTACGGCTGAAGAACAAATTTCTGTATCTTACAGTACCTACGACTGAAATGGGGTACATTGTTGTGCATTCCTGAAAGCGCAAGTATTACGGAGAAATTGTTTATTGGCCATTTTTCTAGACTCTAGACTAGAGCATAGACAAAAGAAAAGATATAGACATTTTGTAGATGCAGATCAGAATGGGGAAAAGAGCTTTTACATCGTTGGAGAAAGCTTTAACATGTTGCGGCATTTTTGGCGATCGTTCCACAAAAAGAGGGTGGGATGAAAACATGGAAAAAAATTAAGAATTTAATGAGTCTGACATACTTTGCTCTTGAAGATGCACATCCAAAAGGCAGCGATACAAATCCAAAAACAAATATGAAAAGCTATGTGCAGTGAGTGGTCAGCAAAATAGTTTAGTGGACAGGAGAGTATTTAAAAAAAATGGGCACGACGGGCAGACAGACAGACAGCCTTAGAAAAACCTCAATTTTCCCATAAAAAAACCATAACAAATGCAGTTTCATCGAAGACAAGCGTAAGAATCGAGGAGGAATTCTTAATTAACTACTACCTTTTTGGGACATTATAGCATTTTTGCTTTAGTTTGTGATCATTTAAAGTATAAAGTTTGGCTTTATAATAACCTCTATAAAGTCACCGTGATATCCCATCGTGAAGAGGGACCATCAAAGACAACACTTTTTGCAGCTTCCAGAATATCGAGAACAAATGACTGCTAGACTTTTCCTTTGAGAAGAAAAAATCACCCTGTATCGGCTCGAAACGTTAATCAGGCAATATCAACAATACTTGGTATACTACATTTAAATTATTATTAATGGGAAACAAGATGTTGTTCGAGTTAGTAACGTTGGGTTTAATAATGAACAATTCTTAGCCTTATGGGCAAAGAAAATAATAAAACTTTAGTTAATTGTTCAACAACTAAATTGGAAAAATATACTATCAATGAGACGATCCAGCTGAAGGGCATGCATTTCTTCAGTTCCATTACTATAACATTGCAAATTATCCGTTCAATTCTGGTGAATTCACAAACCCAATCTGTTTAAAGTCATTAAAGCCACAAGCACTTCATTGATAAATGACACCATAGTAAACAAAAATCAATAGTAAACATTACCATGCTTTGTTATTAAATTTCTTGAAGGCCCAAATTGTTGATACTTGCTGTCGATGTCGATGCTGTCGATGCATTTTGATATTATATAATTTTAAAGTGACACAATTTGTTTTGTGTTACACTACTCCAACCATTCAAAAAGATTGAGTCATATTGTAATGGACTCAATAGAAATGCAAAAATAATTGTATTGCATATTGAATTGCATTTCTATATGCTAAGTAGGGGTAGCCCAAATTACTGTATTTGAATGTAAGAATTATAAATATCTGTTAGAATTGAAGAAAAAATAATTAATAATAAGGTATCTCAACTTGATAGTTCAATTAAACAGCGGCACTTTTGCCATTTGTAATTAGCGAGCTGCGCCAAACTAACAAAGAAGGCCTTAGCATCATCGGTGGAAGAATTCAAAAGTAAAGATCGTGTCACGAGTAGGTCAACTGCATTAATAAACGCTTTTGATTAGAAGAGGACTCTTCCGGAACTGGTTATTGAACGTTTTTTTTCTAATTCGTTTTTTTTTTACTTTTTTTGTTTAAATAGAACAGTGACCTAATCTCAATATTAACCTTCATCCAAGCACTGCAAATTTTCAATTATACAGTACCGATAGTCTACTTGAAAGAAGGAAGAGGATGAAAGTGACACGTAAGTTAATAAAAAAATATGAAGTTGATCCGACGTTTTCATGCGCTACACTGCTACAGGATAGAGCAAACGAAATTCAACGTATACTTATAGGCATTGAAGTCGAGTTATGAGTATTGCATACCTTTAGGAGTGTTCGAAAATTAGTGTACATACATAATGCATTGCTGGGCAATTTGAGAGGTACACACATATGCATATTGTTTCCTACATTTTTACTTGCGATTATAGGGACTATAAGGCAAGTTTAGGATTCGTGAATATAAAAAATGAGATAACAATCAAACATGACATTACGATCTAAAAAAAGTGATCGACGAAAAATTTCTGTCTTTCTGTCTGTCAGTATGTATAACGAGCTGCAGCCTAAATGGCTTAAGCGATTATCTTCAAATTTGATGTGTGTGATTCTTTAGACATTCCCCCGAGGGGAAATTGAAATTTTATTTTTAGGACCAAAATTTGCGGCACCTGTCATATTACCATTCAGGAAAAGCTTATTGTTCTCAAAAACGGCTCCAACGATTTTGATGACATTTTTTGAGATTTTTTTTTTTTTTGGTATTGGCTATCATTTGATCAGAACCAAATTTACGTCTATTAACGGTATGGTTCATATAACGGCTTTTTGAATTTATATCAAATTTTATATTTCTTCACATCAAAATTTAATAACTTTTTTTTCTAATTAAAAAAAAATCAATACTTTTAAAGGTAATCAAAAAAAATATTTTAAATTCTAAAACACTGCATGCCAAATTAAAACTAAAAATAAAAAAACAGGATTTTATCAAAATCCGTCCTACAATTTTCGAAATATTTGTTTCATATATTTGTTATTATACAAGACGTGTGAGGGCATACTCCATTTTCACTAAAAACCGATAAGGGTTGTGGCTTTGACACTATTTATAAGATCAGAACGTGATATTCTTGTACGTAAATATTACTTGTTTCTATCAAAGATCTTGCCTTCCAGTATGATTAAGCACATATGTATGTAAAAGCAAGTACGTGCAACTCAGTCGTGCCCAATTTTTTGCGGTTGCGATAACTGGTACTATAAAATTTAAAAAAAAATTCTGTTAGCAGTTTTCAAAATATTGATTTTTCAAAAAAAAAATAAAAAAAAATATTAAAAATAAAAAAAAAGTTTTCGAAAAAAACTAATGCGAAATTACTTAGGGTGCTTAGATCTTCTTAAATATCAATTTTTATAGTAATCGGATCTCCCGTTTTCGAGAAAGTCGAAGAAAAAAAACGGTCCTTTTGGAGGTACCATTTTTAGCCCACCATGTTATTTTTTTTTTCATAAAAATATAAAGCTTACCTAAAGAGTAGTACACTGATTTTTTTTTATTAAAATTCTTGGAGCCGTTTTCGAGAAAAATAAACATTTACATAACGGTTATACGACAGGTACCTTTAATATTTGGGCAAAAAAAAATTAAAAACTCTTTGTAGAATGTCAAAAAAAAACTTAAGTTCTAATTTTTTTCTTTATCACTCAAGCATTTCTTGCGAAAGAAGAACATAAAATTCGGATATTCCTTTCCGAATCTCGGATTCCTGAGCATCAGTTATCCATTTTAAAACAATTTCGTATTTCTGAGTAGGGCCCCAGGACCCCCGAAGCTTTGGCCTACACAACTGGACATCGCGCAGTCGGCCAGCAATCGGGATGTATGGAAGAACTTGTTGACCGCGGCCCGTTCTTTCGCCGATGATGATGATAATTTGAAATTTTTCCATCTTCCGTAAAATGTTAACTGCCATTTGTAAGAAAAACTTAATCAAAAATTTCAAATATTCAAACATCAATAAACTTTCTTTCATTTATCTAACTACTGCATACTGACTGATATGTTTTGTGTGATTGTATATACCATAAAACAGGACCTTTGTATTTATACTCAGTAGTCTTTATGTATGGTTCTTTAATATTAATCTCTTTGAGTGGTTCGACTTCATTTCCTATATTTCTCGAGGCCATTTTCATTTACTGTAACCGAATATGCAATCACAAACTTCAAAAATATATGCATGTCCACTATCCAGTCAAAGGACTTCTTGGAAACATTATTATAAATGCCCTGACACATCGTCTTTCATGCATCGTCACTTTGGCTTTTTGCACTTTGCCAAAATAGAGAATGAACCAGGAAAAAAAAGGAACGAAAATAAACAAAACCATAGAAATCTTTTGGGGCAAACCGAACATCTTAAGATGGACATCTCAAAGGAAAAACACACATACCAAGAAGCACACATTTTGCAAAAAGGATATATGAAGTCTTCGTATGGCGCATATTATATTGTTAATTTTAAATGTCCATCCAACATATAACAATAGGAAATGGGTTCACTGCCTGTGGCCATGTAAATTCTATTTGAAGGAGCAGAGGTTACTCCAAATTGAATTTCGTTCAAAAGCATTTCTCTAATTACTATGGCCAGAGAGACATTTTGGAATTTAATTTAAGACGAATTTCTGGATCACTTCCTGTATTTTCGGATTTGGCCCTTAAGATGTAAGGATGTAATAGTGTTTCTTTGGAAAGAAATGGAGTTGAAGATATTGTCAAAGTAATACGTGGACAACAATAAATATTTATTCAAACTAAGCAAACATCGGGCAATGTTAAAGTTAAAATTACAAATATTTCATTAAATAGCAGTATAAGGAATTGGTTTACTCTTCAGAGAAGGCAAACTTGCTCGCCGCCTATTTCGCTCCAAGCTCCACGCTGCCGCATAGCAACGTTGCCCCTCCTGTACTTGAGAATGTAATTTTTTTCATGGGACAGATTTTTTCCGCACTCGTACAGTAGCAAGAGTTCTCAAAGATCTCGATATACACAAATCTGCTGGCCCAGATGGTATACCCCCGATTCTTCTGAAGAGGTGTTCTTCCACACTAGCAAAGCCAATGCGTAAGCTTTTCCATCGCTCCTACTCTTCTGGAATCTTTCCTAGAAAATGGAAAACAGCATTTGTCCAGCCTGTCCTTAAGAAAGGTAACCCATCCTCCCCCTCCTCCTACCGACCCATAGCACTGACATCCCTTAAGTGCGTTTTGAAAAAATGTTTAAGAATAGGAGTGAGTTCTTAGCCTATTTTAAGATATTCGGAATGAGGAATTTGGTTGTTTTTTAGTGGTTTCATCTCCTTCCACAAGTTAGGATACAATATCTTCTGCCAAAGGAGACTATGTCAATTATTTTGAAAATTTATAAAGATACATTTTTTAGAAAAATAAATAAAGTATCCTTTGTATCACCAGTTGTTTAGAGTTCCATTTGGTTCAACAAATAAAAAACTTATCAAAACTAAGTGGCTTCTAAAACCAAAAAAAGCTTTAAATAAACAATTTCATCTTCTCTTCAAAAAAAAAAAAAACGCAATATATTTTAACTATTTTGATAGTTAAATTATACCATAAAGATTTAAGTGGATAATTTTCATAAAAACTTACAATTTGCTTAACGAAGTCAGACAAGCTTTAAATCTTTTTTTCTGTATTTGGGCTGGAAAAATATTTTACAATTCACAAGACAAATATTTGAATAAACCTTCATGTTTGCTAATCATAATCTTCACACAGATTTCCAACTATGCTCTTCAACTATTATTTCTTTTAAAAAAATGGGTATAAAAGCTCAAGTTCAGGGACATCAAATCATTCAGTTTTTCTTAAACATTCGACTCAGCTTAACCATGAAATTCAGTCCATTTGTATTCTTGTTCGTGACTTGCCTTCTGTGCATTGTTCTTCCATCAGAAGGAACATGGTGGTATCCCAAACAAGAAGGCAATGCTATCTGCAAATTTATGCCATATCATTACAAATGCCAACAGAAATCTACAACTACTACTTCAACAACTACTCCTTCAACAACCACTTCTTCAACAACTACTCCTTCTACAACTTCAACAACAACTTCAACGACAACTTCGTCAACAACTCCATCAACTACCTCTTCAACTTCATCTACAACCTCTTCTACAACAACTTCAACAACAACAGCACCTTAAGCAGTTTTGACCTACGGATTGGTCTTTTCAAAAACCGTTATTTTAGGACCTGAACTGTTAAAACAAAATAAAAGTATTATTAGAAAACATTATGCAATTTTTTTTACTTATTTTTGTCTAAGTTGCATAAAAATAGAATTTACTGTTAATTTTTTTTTTAAATATGAAACATTGTTTATGAGGGAAGTTACAAGCTGGCCAATAACAGTTTTTTTATTCTAAAAAACTCTTTAATGTAAACCAATTCCTTTTTTTTTCTTATAATTAACTCGCGCACAAGGGACTATTTGTTTCCCTTTTAATGTAGCACACTGCGCGGGCATTAGGAAGATAGGGAGGGGAGAGATAGGAGGTGTCGATTAACATTGGTTTTGAATGTTTGCAAATCAAAATGGCAAGGGAAAATCTCGCCGGGTTAACTATTCCAAATTCGTGTTGTTCGGCTAAAAAATTAATCCCTATATTTCACGGTACGTCCGAAATTGGGTTCAAGTGTAAACTGATGAGCATTCCTTGCGAGACGAGTATTACGGGAGAAACTTTTAAGGGGAGGAATGCAACTGGCTACTTCGAGTGAAATTTTTGTATAAAAGAACCGATAAAATAAGGAAAGAATAATACTGGATAATACTGTAGTTTATTTAAAATAGATGATGTTGATGAAAAAAAATTGGTTGTCTGTGAAGTCGGTTTACGACGATACTTTTACGTGATAACGTCATAAGAAAACATTGTGCTTAGGCCGATCATGCCTCTCTTTCGCTTGTTCCACGCTCTCGCTTGCACGCTCGTCTCAGGCGGAAGGTGAAAATAAGGCATGCTTTTTCGTGCGTGCAGCCGGCGTTCATCGATTTATTAGACGTTATCACGTCCAAATTCAATATTGGGAATTACATAAGTTTATGTTGAATTAAACATTTTTTGTAAAAGAAACGATAAAATAAGGAAAGACATGAAACATTGCGTCGGTGTTTGAGTGGGGCAATTGTTTCAGCGGCAGTTCTATTTCCTTTCAATCTTAACGCTCGATTTTGTATTCTATCAAGCAGGTGAAGCGATGTTTGCGCAGCACCTGCCCAGAGGTGGGAGTTATACTCGAGTTTAGGGCGTATAAACGCTTTATAAATTGTAGCCAGATCAGATGGGGAAAAATACTTCTTACACCAATACAGAAAACCTAAGCACTTTGCAGCATTCTTAGCGATCTCAAATATCGTTCCAACTGAGGTCGTCGTTGACACACATACCGAGTACTGAGAGCTTTTCGTTTTCTTCGATGTAAGTGCCATTCATGGACGATGGCATTGGTGGAATGTTTAGCTTTAATGACAGAAGACAGCATTGAGTTTTCGAAGCATTAAACTCCACACGATTTCTATTACCCCATTTGACAATGCTGTATAAATCGGAGGTTAATGAGCTTGACATACGGCACCGTTGCAATTGTACGTCCGAAGGCGAAGGACGTGAATTATCGAACGAATATGAAAAGCTGAGGGTAGAGTCGTCCGCAACACAGTTAAGTGGATTAGAAGTAACAGACAGAAGATCATTTATAAAAATGAGGAAAAGAGTCGGAGACAGAACAGAGCCCTGGGCACACCAGCATTTATTTTGTGGGAATCAGACTTGAATCTGTCCAATACAACTTGTATTGAACGGTCCAGAAGATAGCTTCTAATCCAACGAACAAGAGTATTATCGATCCCAAAAGCACGCATTTTCGATAAGAGAGCTTCATGCCAAACTCTATCAAATGCCTTGGAGATATCAAGAGCAATAATCTTACTTTCACCAAAGCGATGTAAAGATTTGTTCCATTGTTCGGTGAGATATGCCATCAGATCACCAGTGGAACGGTTGCTGCGGAAGCCATACTGACGGTCATGGAGAAGCTTTCAATCTTCGAGATATTCCTTAATCAGTGTTTCCATGACCTTAGAAAGAAGGGATGTCAGTGCTATGGGTCGGTAGGAGGAGGGGGAGGATGGGTCACCTTTCTTATGGACAGGCTGGACAAATGCTGTTTTCCATCTTCTAGGAAAGATTCCAGAAGAGTAGGAGCGATGGAAAAGCCTACACAGTGGCTTTGCTAGTGTGGAAGAATACCTCTTCAGAAGCATCGGGGGTATACTATCCGGGCCAGCGGATTTGTGTATATCGAGATCTTTGAGAACTCTTGCTACTGTACGTTGCTATGCGCCAGCGTTGCCCCTCCTGTACTTGAGAATGTAAATTTTTCCATGGGACAGATTTTTTTTCCGCACTCGTACAGTAGCAAGAGTTCTCAAAGATCTCGATATACACAAATCCGCTGGCCCGGATGGTATACCCCCAATTTCGGACGTACCGTGAAATATAGGGATTCATTTTTTAGCCGAACAACACGAATTTGGAATAGCTTACTCGGCGAGATTTTCCCTTTCCATTTTGATTTGCAAACATTCAAAACCAATGTTAATCGACACCTCCTATCTCTCCCCTCCCTATCTTCCTAATGCCCGCGCAGTGTGTTACATTAAAAGGGAAACAAATAGTCCCTTGTGCGCGCGTTAATTATAAGAAAAAAAACAGGAATTGGTTTACATAAAAGAGTTTTTTAGAATAAAAAACTCTTATTGGCGAGTTTGTAACTTCCCTCATAAACAATGTTTCATATTTAAAAAAAAATTAACAGTAAATTCTATTTTTATGCAACTTAGACAAAAATAAGTATAAAAAATTGCATAATGTTTTCTAATAATACTTTTATTTTGTTTTAACAGTTCAGGTCCTAAAATAACGGTTTTTGGTCAAAACTGCTTAAGGTGCTGTTGTTGTTGAAGTTGTTGTTGAAGAGGTTGTAGATGAAGTTGAAGAAGTAGTTGATGGAGTTGTTGACGAAGTTGTTGTTGACGTTGTTGTTGAAGTTGTAGAAGGAGTAGTTGTTGAAGAAGTGGTTGTTGAAGGAGTAGTTGTTGAAGTAGTAGTTGTAGATTTCTGTTGGCATTTGTAATGATATGGCATAAATTTGCAGATAGCATTGCCTTCTTGTTTGGGATACCACCATGTTCCTTCTGATGGAAGAACAATGCACAGAAGGCAAGTCACGAACAAGAATACAAATGGACTGAATTTCATGGTTAAGCTGAGTCGAATGTTTAAGAAAAACTGAATGATTTGATGTCCCTGAACTTGAGCTTTTATACCCATTTTTTTAAAAGAAATAATAGTTGAAGAGCATAGTTGGATATCTGTGTGAAGATTATGATTGATTATGAGAACATGAAGGTTTATTCAAATATTTGTCTTGTGAATTGTAAAATATTTTTCCAGTCCAAATACAAAAAAAAAAGATTTAAAGCTTGTCTGACGTACTTCGTTAAGCAAATTGTAAGTTTTTTATGAAAATTATCCACTTAAATCTTTATGGTATAATTTAACTATCAAAATAGTTAAAATATATTGCGTTTTTTTTTTGAAGAGAAGATGAAATTATTTATTTAAAGCTTTTGTTGTTTTTAGAAGCCACTTAGTTTTGATAAGTTTTTTATTTGTTGAACCAAATGGAACTCTAAACAACTGGTGATACAAAGAATACTTTATTTATTTTTTTCTAAAAAATGTATTTTTATAAATTTTCAAAATAATTGACATAGTCTCCTTTGACAGAAGATATTGTATCCTAACTTGTGGAAGGAGATGAAACCACTAAAAAACAACCACATTCCTCATTCCGAATATCTTAAAATAGGCTAAGAACTCACTCCTATTCTTATACATTTTTTCAAAACGCACTTTTTAATTATGGCGATACAAGAAGATACATTTTTTGGCTATCAAGATCCCTGATATACAAACCAACCCTAACACTCCTTGTCTATTCAAAAATCCAAGCGAAAAAATCAGGTTTATAGAAGTTGACAATTAATGTCTATCCTTTCCTTACTGATTTTGCTGGACAAATTACGCGATGGTTATTAGCATCCGCGGTTTATTGCATGCAAAAGGGTTTTGCTTACATCTCCACCCACTGATTGCCGGCCATTGTGCCCCGACAGTCTGCTGCTTTTGCCGGTGTTCCGGTGTCCATAGACAAACAAGGTTTACCGCCATCAAAAGGTATAATACAAGAACATAATTCTATTTTATGACCACTGTATGACTGGAATAGAAAACCGACCATAGTCCCATAAATCCACGGCCAACCATTTTGCATAAATACAATCCCGCGGATACGGAAGAGCAATGCACCATGCGATCACGTAGCAATCGGGCAAAAATGGCGAGAACAGGACCAGCAGCGGAGAAAGTATAGCAGGATTCGTGTCTAGCAGAACCATAAAAACAGGTGTCGGCGAAATTTATTTAGAGCTTTATGCGACATCCGTTGCAAGGAATACCAAGTAGCATCGTCGAGTCGGTGGGTTGGTGGCAATGTTCGTATTATCCGTATAAGAGCACGAAACCTAGAATTTTTTAATGTAGTGTAAAATTTGCCACAGCAACACCTCAATGCACATAAAACTACGAGCTGCAGGATGGCACATAAATCTGTTGGCAACGAAGTGCAAAATCTGCTACGAGAAAGTTGACTTTTACCACCCAATGAAATATAATCCTAATGGCGTTCTCGAATTCCGTCAGTTCTTATCATGCGGTGACGGTGAAAAAGGAGAATGGAGTGTCGCTTGATGCACACAAGGTGCATCCGTGAAGTTGAGCAAATCCACTTAGTGTGCATGTTGACGATGGCGATGGATGATATACTTTTATCGGATCATCAAGTAAATCCCAGGAGCAGTAGTCATTACTTTGTGAAGATTTACATTGAAGGAATCGGGTTATGCTTCGTTGTGCGAATAAAGCATAAACGATAGAATCAACAGAGTATTTTAAAGAAGAAACTATGCTGTTTGTTATTCACATTTTATTTTATTTAAGTAAATCTTAGCATTTATTTTAAGTTTTTTTTTTATATATTTTTAACGTAGAAGTAAGATTACCATTTTACACTAGATGCTGTTAACGATTAAAAAACAAATTGCAAAAAAAGCTAAATGCTATTTTATTTCTTTAATAACACGAAAAACGATGTGTTTGTTTTTTTAAATCATAAATCATATTCTTAAACAACTTTTTTTCAAAAAATTGAAAAAAAATTATTTAAGAAGGCAAACTTAAGCATAAAACAATTCAGCTATATATAACATGTTCAAATGTTCAAAATATTGATTTTCAAAAAAAAAATTGCACCACTGATCTTCAAAGCTTTTATTCGATTTTTCTAACTTTTGATAGTCGAAAAAAGTACCAACGTAATATAATTTTCAGCGGAACGCCATTATATTTTTTTTTTAAATTTGAAAAAGAAGGATTTTTTTCAAAATCGTTAAAACGGTTTTTAAAGAAAACGGTTTTTATTTAACAAACTTTAAAAAAAATTATAGAATGCAAACTTAAGGACAAAAGTAACCTTTATTTTTAAAAAGAAAACTTAAAAAACAATCACTAATCCGAAGTTAAAATAAAGTTTTTTCAAAAAACAAAACAATTTTTTTTAACAATACAAAAAATATTATTATTTGAAAATATTTGTATTTTAAATTACTTTGGCTACCTACATCTTCTTTAATATGAATTTTTTCTGTAATCGGTTTAACAGTTCTCGAAAAAGTCGAACAAAATAAAAACGTTCCAATGCCCACCAACTTGAATATTATTTTCACCAAAACATATACTACACGTATAATAGTAGGTTTACGAAAAAAAATCCAAAAACTTTTAAAATAAGAAGAATTTCGGGAGAGCGTGAGTTATTGGAGGGATAAAATGTAATATTTCGTGGTACAACTGCGAGCGTTTTGAAATTTCAGCTAAAAGAAAAAAGAAAGCTGAAAATCAGATAATTAAGTTTGGAAACTAATATCACGAAGAATCTTTGGTACTTGAAAATATAAGTGTATGTAAATACATGTTTGATTTACTACTCAAAATGGTACTACTTTGGAATATTTGTTTTTCTTGTTTTATATTTGTTACATATATAAATATTTTGAAAAAAAAGTATTAAAAAGTGAGACAGCAAAAACTTGACTGTAACTCTTTGATAAGTTACTGTTAAGTCAAAAGAAACCTTAAGATAACTTCTCTAATTGGTTACAATTTAGATACAAGAAACTATAAAATAACTATTTAAAGTCATTTCAGACAAGTTACACAGGAATTTCCTAGTAATTAGAATTTATTAACAAAACCAAACCTTATTTTGCGCTTTTTTGGTTGCATAGAAGTCGTGGTGACTTATTTGTCACTTCAATGTTACCATCACTTTATTACAGTTACAAATGAACAAATCTTTACATTGCCTTACAGAAAGTAGGATCATTGCATTCGATATTTCAAAGCCGTCTGTTAAAATCTATGGCTCTAGCTCTATTATCGAAAATGCGTGCATATGGAACGATATCAGACTGGACTGGAAAAATGCCGAGGCTTCCACCGAAGATACATATGTACCTATAAGTAATTTTTACGTCTCCTTATGATCTGGCTATATATACGTAATATACGTCCAAGGCTTGAGTATAACTCTCATCTTCGGGCTGATACTCCAGTAGCCTTTAAAATTAGGACAGGAACACAATAGATACTTTTTCGTGACTGGAACACTACCGCATCTAATGTTTCTTGTCTCTCAATTCAATTCAATCGTTACTAGGAATGTTAATCAGTTAGGACAGAAAATGTGCTCAAGTGTAAACTGATGAGCATTTCTAAAAGCGCAAGTCTTACAGTTGAACTGTTTAAGGGAAGAATGCAGATGGCTATTTCACAAGTCAGGTAAAGAGATTTGTTCTGCTGAAGACCATTTACGTAAATTTTTCAAAAAATCAAAAGCCAGGAAAATCGAATAAAAACTATGAAATTCTTTTAATATTTTTCAAATTTTATTCGAAGCTGTGACTGCACATAAGAGCAAGTTCATGCGATCCAGTCGTGCAATTTTTGATTTTAAAGAAGTTTGACCTAAATTTGGCGTCAAATCAGACCTAAAGACAAAAAATTATTATTTTTTTTTTTTTTTAAGTTTGAAACTGGCCTAATTTCAGTAATTCTTTGCCTTTTTTCAATGCAGGCCCAAGACTGCCCAAATGTACAGGTACAGACTCATATCTTCCATTTTTATTTGTACCTTTCTTAAATTATTTTTTGATCTATCATACACAGCCTTGCCATGAATAATGCTGACGCTGACATAATCTAGATGAAACTCCATGATGTTCCAAGAACAGAGGACATTTGCTGACCACCCTCGAGTTCCGCCAATTTTTGGCTCTAAGTTTGATAAATACATTGTTTCAATATTTTTTTTAAATAAAAAAAAATTAAACTAAATTATTTTTAAAATTGTTTTTAAAATGTTTCCGAAATTCTCATAACAATTCTATGCCAAAAACTTAAGGCGGATTTCAGTTTTAAGTGAGAAAATAGTCACTTAATTCTCGATCTACTTATTTTTTCCTACCTTTCTAATTCTTCTAACTAGTGTGGTGCAACATCCAGTTGCATTCTAAAAGGCATTGTGCCTTACAGATACATAGTTAAAATATTATTATTATTAACTGATTTCTTCGTATATTTCTATGTAAAATTTATTCCAGGTATTATTTCTTTATTTGCACATCACGAATATGAGCCGCCTTTGTAGTCTCTTACATTTTAATAAACGGAACAAACTCCTTTTGCATTTCTCCCGTCTTCTATATTGATTTTAAGTTGTTCATAGATTTTAATAAATAAATCATTCACAGGTCTTAATAAGAAAACATTAAAAAAAGTTTTAACAATCCCCTGATTTATTTAAAATATAATCTTTGGGTGCCTTTCTTTTTCTTTTTAAACTGTGTTTTTTGTATGAAATCAATTTAATAAAAAAGTGTTTCAACAATTAAACAAAAATTAAAAACAAAACTAATAACTATCTTTTATTAATCAAAAATTACTCTTATTCCAGGCAAAAAGAAATAACAATGGCTTGAAGAAATACCCATTATTTCGACAAAACATGGATATTTTTTTAATTAATATTCATTTAGAAATACAAATTTCTTTTCAAGCATAGGACTCATAACGAAAAAACATAAAGCTTTGATCATATAACTCTCTACAAAAACGTATGTTGGCCGCCGCATAATGCTTCTGCAAATATAAAATCGATGATATTTACTTTTGCTAAATTAGCTCTATTTACACAAATGTTAAGTACGAAGTACTAATTAGAAATTTCTGTAAGAGTCATAAAGTATAAAAGCTAACTTTAAGCTTGGTTCAGTATCCAGTTTTCTAACAACTTTGCTCAACCATGAACTTCAAGGTATTTTTCTTATTCTTCTTCCTGGGGCTGTTCAGTGTTGTTCCCCGAACAGAAGGATTTTTCTTGCATCATGGAGGACATAAACCTGTGGGTATATGCCATTTTAAGCCATACCTTCCAATGTGTCAGACAACGACGTCATCAACGACAACCTCAACAACCACATCAACAACCACTTCAACAACTACAGCAGCTCCTTCTGGTTAATTTGAATAAAATATATTGTATAATAAAACGTCTTATAACTTAAAAAAATTGTTTTTTTATTTTGTGTTAAGGCATTTTTCAAATTTATTTATTTATATTTGCGATTATAGGGACTATATGGCAAGTTTAGGATTCGTGAATATAAAAAAATCGAGATAACAATCAAACATGACATAAGGATCATGGAGAAGTCATAAAAAATTAGTGGCAAACAATGTCTGTCTGTCTGTCTGTATGGCAGTATGTAAAACGAGCTGCAGTCTAAACGGCTCAAGCGATTATATTCAAATTTGGTGTGTGTGATTCTTTTGGCATTCCCCAGAGAGTTATTTTATTTTTATTTTATAAGCCTAAGAATAACGTTACCTGCGATATGACCGTTTCGGAAAAAAAATATTTTTCTCGAAAACGGTTACAACGATTTTGATGAACATTTTTGAGAATTTTTTTGTTGGTATTGGCAAATTTACGAGAAAAGTCTATTAACGGTACCTTTCATGTAACGGTTTTCTTAATTTTTTGCTTTCTCAGTAACGGCTCTATGGATTTTTGTCAAATTTTATATTTGAGAATATCTAGGTGTCGAAATTAATTCTGTATATCAATAATAACTCTTTTTTTCTAATTCAAATTAATTTTTTAATTTCTTTCTTGAAAAATCAATATTTTTAAAACTAATAAAAAAATTATTTTAAATTTAATAATCACATGTATATTAATAAAACAAACTGGACGAGAAAATGGTGCATTGTTCTAAACGAGTCCAAATCAACACATGTTAACCTTACTTACAAGAATATTAACAATCTACCCATCTTTATGTGAACCGTCAAATACCGTATGCTAACGAAGCAAAGTAGGCATGACTCTTGATGGAAGGCGCACGTTAAAAAAAAGAGACGAACTCGATATTAAGTTACGAGAGCTTAACTGGCTAATTGGAAAATATTCCAATCTAAGTAATTATAACAAAATACTTATCTAGAAGCAAGTGCTAAAACCTGTGTGGACTTAGAAATACAACTTTGGAGTTGTGCCAAACCAAGCCATATACAAAAATTTCAAAACGAAGTCCTCAGAGCAATTGTTGGTGCTTCATGGTGCTCATGGTACATACTGTAAACGACGAAATTAAAAAATCTGCCACCAAGTTTAAAACACGTTAACAAGGCCACTGTAATAGAAACATACAACGGGCCTTTGAAGAGACAAATCTTGTACGCCGACTTCGGAGAACGAGACCGTTCGACCTAGCGTATCAAGACATATAACTGTGTGATAATGCGGTATTGCAGGTCCCCTCGATGGAAAGCTCCCTGCCAAACGTGATTAATGAAAACTTAATAAGGCAACTTAGTTGTAGTCGAATAAACAAATGAAGGTTTTTTTAAGTGAGTAAGAATCTCACACAACCATATAGGTACGGGCCTATGGTGTCTATGAATCTTTCGCCGTAGAAAAAAAACATGTATTAATACCAAAAAAATAACAAAAAAAAAATTGAAAAAAATGCTAAAGGAACATCAATATTCTTATTTAACTTATGTGACTTTGATTGTTCGAAGAAAGTATGTAAAATAATTTAAACGCCATTTTTTTCTTTTAAAAAAATGTTAAAAAGTATGAAACAGTTTTCTTCCAACATTTGTTTGTATTAAAAAAAATAAATCAAGAATGAAAACTTAAGCACAAAAACAACTTACCTTTTTTAAAAGGAATATTTAAAAAATAAAAATTCACTTACCCGTTTCAAAATATTGAAAAAAAGATGTTATTATTAAATCAGATTTTTGTTTTCGAAAACATTTTAATTTAAAATTAATTTGGCTACATACTTCTTCTTGAACATTGAATTTGATTGTAATCATCGGTTAACCAGTTTTCGAGAAATTGGAATAAAAACAAACGGTCGTATTTTAAATGTGCTTATGTTTGCTTTTTAGAATTTTTGAAAAAAAAAATTGTTTAAAAAAACGTTTTTTTAAACCGTTCCTACGATTTTGAAAAAAAATCATAGTTTTTCACATTCTTAAAAGAAATAAAAAGGCGTTTAAATTTTTTTTTTGTAAAACAATTTTGCGTATTTTATTCGAACAATCTAAGCTCATAAAAATCGAATAAAAAACTTTGAAATGTTCTTAATATATTTCTTATTTTATTTGACGATGTGACCGCACATAAAATCAAGTACGTGTGATCCAGTCGTGCAATTTTTTTTTAAATTGTTTATCGACGAATGAAAACTGATTAAAATAATCTTAAGACCCACAATCTTTAAATTAAATTTTAATTTAAATTTTCTTTTCTTCCTTACACAGCGTTTCGTCGTTTTTTAGTTCGACCCAAAAGCTGATATATTAACATAATAATTAGAAAGATGTTAAAATGTGCAAAATTGCATCTAAATGTTACAGAAATTTCACTTTTGTATAATTTTATTCAGTGATAGAATTAAAAAAATATTTTGTGGATTACATTTAGGTTATATAAAATGATTATTTTTTGTAAGACCAAAAGTGCAGTCAGTAGATTTTGTTTAAAGGTCGTAGATTTATTTTTCGAAGAAAAATGCAGAAAATCTACTGCAATTGCAGTAAAGTCACAACCCTGGCACTGTGTCTCTGGCAAAATTGAGTCTTCTTCAGCCAAACCGGTCCCTATCTAGCTGCCTCAAATTTTGCACGTAAAATTGTTCGAAGTCCACTTGCGTATGTCAGTTAAAGCTCTCCAGCATAAAATGCAAGATTTTTCGGACTGGAATAGTCTAGTAAAGAAATACTTTAATTAAGAAGAGAAACTTATACTTTTAAAATATTTTTCATCAAATTTGTCTATGATTCTATAATTTCTGTGATAAGCTTCAGTCTTATTATATTTTTAACTTCCCGAATAGTTTCAAGTTAAAATCCTATTTTTTAACATCTGTTTCCAAATATTTGCTCTCATAAAACAATGTTTTTAAATTATGTTCTTAGTAAATTGTCAAAAAAAAAAAAGATTATTACTTGTGTTTGCTCATAGCAAATATGTCTGTCTAATGAAATTTTGTTTTTCAAACTTTTTTTTTTTTTTGAAAAGAACAAATTATCAATTAAGACGGAAAGCCCTTGAACTTGACATTTCAAAAACACATAATTAAATGCCAAACCAGTAAGTAGACAAGATATGTTGTACAATTTAAACGTATGTGTGTATGTAGATTAAGAACATTGATAAGACAGTTGTCAGAAATTCAACCTAAAAACAAAGTTTTCAGTATTGGGCATAACCTTTGGGTTACAACTTTGTTTTTTTTGAATTGCTAACCATGTGGTAGCAAACATGGTTAACAACCGAAAAATGTGGCTCATGTAGTCAAAGTAATAAACATGTGCTGATGGAGCCGAAAGTTTCCATAAGCTATTGTTAACTTAGGCAGTAATGATGTAACATGTTGATTAAATGGGAACATTTAAACGCATGCCTCATTGTTGCATGTCGCGGACAAGAAGCAATATGAAATGCTGTGCTATTTGTGCACAAAGAGTCTTAAACTCTTCTAAAATAATCTCAAATGTTTTAACCAATTTATGAGTTATTCGCCCACTTGGGAGGAATCGTCTGATACTCATGTGTGTCCTTGTGCATACAACGTTTTCTTATATTTCATTGATATTTATTCACTATCAATTGAATTCCAATTGCCTAGGTCACCCAGAGCACCTCTACGAAGTTAGTTGTCCGACATCAATTGACCATTATTTTCATTACATTCCTCAATTCCTTCCTTCCTGTGACTTCGGTCATTTATTGGTTTCAAAAGTTGCTGTAATTTTCTTAATGGAAGGGATATAAGATTTTATATCGATCATTACCGTTAATCTGTAATTTATTGCTGAAATTCTTTTTCCAGCCGACATAGACGGTAATTGATTATGCTTTTTCGAAAGTAGTTAAAATACCTATAAAAGTGTCCTTTGTGCCGTTTCATTCAAATGTGTTTCTTAATGGAGCTTATTAACTGAAATTTCATCCATTTGGAGATGCTTATGAATGTTTTATTACCTTTAATGAGTATTTGATCATAGTTCTATGAAACAGTTAATGAGGTATTAGGAAGGCTTTTTGTCCAAGGAAATTATTGAGAATTTAATTTTCAAGCTGAAAAATATAAAATTTAGTTTTCAAACGTTTCTCTATTCAGAGGACCATCAAATCTACATAACTAAAATAATTCTATTGTACGAACCTACCTTTCGACATCATTGCATATTATCATAACTCAATTCCGCTTGCAGGACACAAAACACCAGATACAACCTGGAGGCCAAAAACCAGTGGGAGTCCTCGGTGTCCCCCTTTAAGAAGTGTTATTGTGCTTGCCGTAATCATTCCCACAAAAGGTCATATTTTCCTGTGTGCGTCTTTGTGTGATTTTTCCTTTTTAACATCAAAAACTATAGATACAATGCAAGAATATTATTAGAACCGAACACACTCTTGGAAAATGGAAATGAACATCCTTTGGGTGGCGCCAGACAGTCGGACTCGCTTACCAATGCGAAACGTGTTATAGGTAAGCAAAGGAGCAACGTCGGCATGGCATGGTGGCGACGACGACGATGATGAGATGATGCTTCATCTTTTTGCAGATAAAAACGGGAGCAAGAATGAAGTTATGGATGTCTATTTAATTTTTTGTAGGTACGGAGTACGGTACATATCTGGTAACAAAGGGAACGATATAAGGAGTCGCTTTTTTCTAGTTTTGGGATAAAATATTAACTTACAGTCCCGAGTTGAATTATTGCTTTTATGGTGAATAATTAAAAGCATTCTCAGTTCAGGAACATGGAAAAATATTCCTCTTGCGATCGTAAGAATATACTCTAGATTCTAGAATAAATCACATCTAGGCAGTAAAGACACAGGTGAGCTAACAATGACATGGTCTTTCGACAAGGAACAATAAGAACACAGGAGTTTTGCTGACATTTTCTGAGGTCGAGATGATGAACACTACATGCGACCAAGTAAGGATAAGGTGAAGCAGTGAATTGGTAGATAGATAACAAGCCATCAACCATCTGAAATCCCTCCCCTCAAGAAAAATGGCCAACCTACTGATATTCAAAACGAGCTATCTATTGTAAGGAAAATGTGATTTAACTTTAAAATATCTTTTTATACAATCTTACTTCAAAACGACATGTGAATGTATCTAGCTTCATGTAATTGCCTATTACTCCACCTGTTAAAGTGGAATTGGATTGTATTATGTAGAAGGATATGTACATGCATTTCAAAGTCAAACAGGAATTTTATTGTTGTATTTTCTTCAATCATACCTGGACGCATCTGCTAAAAAACATTTGGACGGAATGTATCTTGAAACAATGAAGATAACACATGTTGTCATTGTCACCGCCACTCAAGGTGTTGTAACCTGCATTCTATACAAACTACAAAGTCGTTCATTTAAACGACAAAAATTGAAGCATGTAGTGGGACCTTTTTCTCTGTAAAATCATTTGAAGTGAATTTACATAATTATTTTTTAATAACTTATTCGATAAATTTTTTTGAAAAATTATTGCAATAATCATATAAATATTAGACTTAATTAACAAATTTCGGAAAAAGTCCTCAATTTTGTTTTTATGTTATTTAACTCATAACTCAGTTTCTTAGTTTTTTTACTTGATTGTTTGACTACTTTTTGCACAACTGTGTTTGCCAGTCTCAGCAACTTAGGTCTTGAAATTACGACTCAAGATTCACAATTTTCTAAGCCTGATATTTTAAATCCCTTCCGCTGTCGATTAGATTACTGTTTACTTAAATTTTTTACACAACATTTTCATTAGAAATTGTTCTTTTGTTTGTTCTTGTTGATTCTCAGGAAATCGTATACCTTTACTCTAGTTTAATTTTCTTGTTTTTTTTTTTATATTGTCTTGGACTTTACGTATCATACGCATTCAATATAATTTTTTTACTTGCGAGTATAGGGACTAAGACAAGTTTAGGATTCGTGATTATAAAAAAAAATTGAGATAACAATCAAACATGACATTACGTTCATAGAGAAGTCTATAAAAGTTATCGAGAAAAAATGTTTTTGTCTGTCTGTCAGTATGTATAACGAGCTGCAGCCTAAACGGCTTAAGCGATTATCTTCAAACTTGGTGTGTGTGATTATTTTGGCATTCCCCAGAGGGGAAATTGAAATTTTATTTTAAGGGCCAAAAATAACGGCACCTGTCATATGACCTTTAGGAAAAGCTTATTTTTCTCGAAAACGGCTCCAACGATTTTGATGAAATTTTTTTAAATTTTTTTTTTCAACCTCTTATGGAAGCTGGGAAAGATTATAAGACTCGAAGTGCTATGGCGACATCGCGACATGTGATGACACTACTGACCAAGACCCACCAAGCACTATTAAGATTCCTCTCAGCTACCTCTCTCTCTCTGGGTCGCACTTACTTGCTCTTATATAATTAATAATATTATATAATTATAAAGATTTACTTTGAAAATAATACGGTTTGAAATTATAAAAAAGTATAAAAACCACAATACTTAACGGTCTTTAATAAAAATGGAGTACACCATCATACGTCTTAAGTAATAATGAATTAAAAAAAATAATTAAAAATGAATTATAAATAGACAAAAATAATTATTCAAAATGTTTGTATGCAGAATTTATTCGGCTACTTTAATTTTTTTAAATATAAAATTTGACTGAAATCTATTGAGAGCCGTTACTAATAAAGTAGAAATTTAAAAAAAAACCTTATGTGAAAGATACCGATGATAGACTTTTTCGGTAATTTTAGTCTCAAACATTTTCATCAAAATGGTTGGAGCCGTTCTCGAGAAAAATAAGCTTTTTGCATTTTTAGCTTGTTTAGGTTGCAGCTCGTTATAAATATACACAGCCAGACAGATATTCAGCCCTATCGCCAATTTAATGGGAACTTTTTTGTCTCGAAAAAAAATTTTACCCCGGAAGAGAAGTTTCCCATCGTGAATCTCCCAAGAACGAACGAATCATACCAACCTATAAATGTCTTAATCATTTTCGAAGTCATTTTGACAGCACCAAATTTTGTTAGTTTTAATAAAAAAAATTGTTTTTACGCCTTAAAAAGAAGTAATTTCAGAAATACTGAACATTTTTGAGACATTTTGAAATGACAAATGAACAGAAGCGTAGTACAATATTAAAGTTTTATGGAAAAACCAATATATATATGTATGTACCTGGTGGTAGTAGGTTACATCGATGTTACTCACGTTGCGTTGTTCCTAAAGAAAATACCTGCATTAAAACAAAAAGGATATTTTAGTTTAAATGTTCTGCTTGTAATAAAGTAATGATTGTGGTAATATCATTTTTATTTGCGTTAAATACTACACAAAATTTCATATGTATGTTTTGCAGTGATCATTAAAATTAGATTCGGTACTTCCCACCTTGGAGCCTGCCACGTCTATGGAGAGAGTGGTTTCTAGCTACTTGGTTGTGTTAACTTCCTGGTCCTTAAGAACAGAAGGAGTGCTTACGTTTTTGCTAGCTGGTTGTCACTCGGAGATGTCAGCTTTGGTTTTCTGAAACAGGAAAGCAGTTCAAAACGTTTGCAATCAACCTATTAATTGATTGCATAAAGTCGAATGATTCCTTCTTGCAAATCCGAGAACTTATGTAGGTATACTATTGGCTGGGGCCGCTACGCGACTTATTGAACTTTTTGATTTAACGTTTTCTGACATTTTCTTCCTAATGTATATCTTTTTGTCACTACAAACCTATGAAACACATAAAACAACACATTTAACTATGTTTATATAGATCTTCATGGTTTTTAAATATTTAATCTTTACCCCACAAAACTAGATTTTTTTGGAGGCCCAATGGAATTCATTTCATATTTTCGATTTTTTACTTGCAATTATAGGTACTATAATGCAAGTTATGCATTCGTGCAGATTAAAAAATTTGAGATAATAATCAAACATGATATTACGATGATAGAGAAATATATTTGAGTTACTGGCAAAATTCTGTCTGTACTACTGTAGGTAAGCATTGTATTTTAGTGAAAAAAGAATTAATATGGTGGGCTAAAAACGGTATCTCCCATAAGACCGTTTTTTTTCTTCGACTTTCTCGAAAACTGGTGATCCGATTCATATACTTTTGTGCTAAGGTTTGTATTCTTAAATATTTTTTTATTAAGTTTTAAAAAAAAAGTTGTTAAAAAACCTGTTTTATTTAAATCGTTCGTATGGTTTAAAAAAATCACTGTTCTTAACCATGTCTTAAGGAAATAAAATGGCGTTTAAATTATTTCATTTCATTA
The DNA here is from genome assembly GCA_963971375.1 of Platycheirus rosarum. Classification (NCBI taxonomy): domain Eukaryota; kingdom Metazoa; phylum Arthropoda; class Insecta; order Diptera; family Syrphidae; genus Platycheirus; species Platycheirus rosarum. The sequence goes on along the minus strand of OZ020509.1, from coordinate 128,306,712 downwards.
TAGACTCGGTGTTTTTTCTAACGATATTTGCAGAAGTTGCTTGCTAGAAGAGAAAAAAAAACAATTCCTAATCTTCTGAGTTCATGGCATGCTTTCTCGAAAGCCCGACTCCCAAAAACTCTATTTTTCCAATGCCGATTAAAAAAACATAACATTCTAAATTTTGATAATTGCATACACGACTTTTCAATATATTTTCATATGTTCAATAAAATGTTCGTTCTTGTTGATTCTCAGAATATATTGTACTCTTACTATGGGTCAATTTTGTTTTTTTTTTCTTATAAAGAGTTAATATTCTGCTTTATAATTATTTTTTTTTGTTTTTATGATTTACTCTGTATTTTGGGTGGCCAGTTACGGGGGATCAAAGGATTTTAACTCTTACATTTTTACTTGCGATTTAGGTACTAAAATGCAAGTTATGGATTCGTGTAAAAAAAAAATTACAATCAAACATGACATTACTCTAATAGAGAAGTTGAAAAAAGTGGGTCCGTCCGTCTGTCTGTCTGTCTGTTCGCGCCTCTACAGCCTAAACGGATGGGCCGATTTTGCTTCAAACTTGGTATTTAATATTAATTAGGTAGTATCTCGATGGGTGTTTTTCATTTATGCTCTAGGTCGAAAAATAACGGTACCTGCCATACAATTTTTAACAAAAAGTTTGATTTTCTCAAAAACGGCTCTAACGATTTTGATAAAACTTTCAGGGTGCTATTTTTTTTTAAAACAATACATATTTCAGTTAGAACGAATTTTTTTTGAAATTTGTTCTATAACGGTACCTCGCATATAACCATTTTTTTCAAATGCGGTTTTATCGTAAAAAAATTAAAATATTTTTTCTAAAACTTTTTCAAAAAAAAACTACTTTTTAAAAAAGCTGGTCGAACATTTTTCAATATTTTTTTTCCTCGATAGACATTTAGTTTTCAAATTTTATTGCTTTTAAGCTAATTAAATAAATGAAAGAATTTTCTAAAAAAGAATAATTTTTTATTTTAATAGACGTGTGGTTGGTTTTCAATCTGGCAATACTTCTTTCGGAGTTAGTCTTTTTGACAGCTGTCACTTTATTTATGCTCAGTTTGGTTTGCAATTTCATAATTAATAGACTTACTCCCAAACAAGTTTGCAAGTTGTGCAAATTTATTACCAAAATAATGGTTCGTTTCGGTGGAGCAGAGCATCGAAGAAGACCCGAATGAGTCCATCCGCCATCGCGCGCAACAATTGGAGATGTGCCCATTCACTTTATGGAAGATTTTGTGGAAGGACAATGAATTGATCAAGAATTGAAGCCGAACGACCATCAAGCGTGTCACACGTTCGTGAATCGGCCCAAAACGAGATGGTCACCGATCCCGATTTTCACAAAATTGGGCCTCGGCTTGAATTTATTCGAGCCAGCCGCGGCGGCCACTTTCCCGAAATCATTTTTTAAACATAATGCAAACCCTTATCTTTATAATCAAGCTAAATTCTTGGCCATAATTAAATATAAGCAATTATCTAACATAAGAACAAGTTTGTGCGACCCATTCGTGCATTTTTTTAAATTTATTCGACGACGTGACCGCACATATAAGCAAGTACGGGCGATCCAGTCGTGCAGTTTATTTATTCTTGCAATACGTCCAGCTTTTTTTCACTCGAATTTGACAGTTTCAGCTTTGAGTTATCAACTCGAGAGTTAATAAACTTCTGGATTTCTAAGCTTCCCAAAATAGTAGAAGTTGAGGAGGAAACTTTGTGATTTGTTTAATTTTGGTAAGGAAAAGTAGGAGGAATGAAAAATTTAAGATTTTTAGAAGATTTTTTAGTTTCAACATTCCTCGTTTGAAAAGAAAATGCTTTTTACAGACTAAAAATAAGAACTTTTGAAAATAAAATATTCCTGAACGGTTAAACTTAAACGCTAGCAGAAGCAGCTCGAATCTTCGGAAAATAAAGTTTTTTTTATTAAATATATGAATTTTATGTTGATTTGAACAATTACCAGTAAAAAACATAATTGGGAATTGTTTTCAATTTCAAAAAAGTTCTGTGTATAGCATTTTCTTTCTCAAACCTAAGAAAATCTTGAATTATTCATTCTTTCATTCGTTACTTCATTCCTTCTACTTTTCTCACCCCTTACCATTTTTGTCAAAAAATATTGTAAATAGGAATCATGTAAACAAGGCCCAAAAAAACACCAATCCCAAAGTTAAGTTTGACATATTAGGTGTCATCTGTCACAAATATCCCAGGGAATTTTTTCAAACTGCAAGTTGGCCAACTTGAGACCAATTAAGGTGAGAAGTTCAAATATTGAACAAAACCAATTTTCGACTACCGTTCAAATCTTCGAGTTGAGATCAATTTCTGAGTTGACTAACTTTGGATTTTTCCGCCAGTTGAACAATAGTGAACAAAACGGCCCTTAGGTCAAACGGTCAATATAAGTGTGACCTCAGACCACTAAAATTCTCCATTGGTCAAAAATGTATTTTATATCTTAAACCTGAAAACAAAACCAGCAACAAACTGCAAACTGATCAATTTGAAGGACGTGTATGAAAACACATTTTAAGAATGATACTTCTCTTTTAGGAACATCTCAGAAGAATTAAAATTTTAAATTTGATTGATAAAATAATTATAAAATAAAAATGTAAATTTAAATAAAAAATAAAATAAAATGTTTTGACTCAAAATAAAAAAAAACTATTTTTTCAAGTTATTAGACGATTTATTATACAATATATTCAATCAAATTAACCAGATGGAGCTGCTGTAGTTGTTGATGTGGTTGTTGATGTGGTTGTTGATGAGGTTGTTGAGGTTGTCGTTGAGGTTGTTGTCGTTTGACAGATTGGAAGGTATGGCTTAAAATGACATAAAACCACAGGTTTTTGCTCTCCATGATGCAAGAAAAATCCTTCTGTTTGGGGAACAGCACTGAACAGCCCCAGGATTAAGAATAAGAAAAATACCTTGAAGTTCATGGTTGAGCTAAGTTGTTAGAAAACTGGATACTGAACTATGCTAAAAGTTAGCTTTTATACTTTATGACTCTTACAGAAATTTCTAATTAGTACTTCGTACTTGACATTTGTGTAAATATAACTAATTTGGCAGAAGTCAATATTATCGATTTTATATTTGCAGAAGCATTATGCGGCGGCCAACATCCGTCTTTGTACAGAGTTACATCATCAAAGCTTTATGTTTTTCGTCATAAATCTTATGCTAGAAAAGAAATTTGTATTTTCGAAATGAATATTAACTAATTGGATATCAATGTTTTGTCTAAATAATAAGGTATTTCCTTAAGCCATTGTTATTTCTTTTTGTCTTAAATAAGAGGCACTTTTGATTAATAAGTAAGTTGTTAGTTTTGTTCTTAATTTTTGTTTAATTGTTGAAACACTTTTTTAGAAAATTGATTTCATAACAAAAACACAATTTAAAAAGAAAAAGGAAGGCACGCAAGGATTATATTTAAAAGAAAATCAGGAGCTGGTTAAAACTGTTTTTAATGTTTTCTTATTAAGACCTGAAAATGATTATATTGCCACCCATTAAAATATTTGAACATTCGTGTTGTGCAACTAAAAAATAATACCTGGACTAAATATTACCCAATACCCACTTTTATGAAGAGCGTAATCAGTTGTTATTAATAAAATAAAGTGATATTTATGGTAATTTAAGCACAGTTAGTTTATTGAATGCTTGGGAAATTTAAATGATAAAAGCAGGGTTTATCTTCTGATCCTTATAATTGCTTCGATATCTTAAAAACTTCAAGAGATTTAAGCATCTGCCTTAAGTTTTTGGCAGAGAATTTGTCGTGTCTTCATTGTCGTAGCTACTGAAGATGTTGTAACCCGTATTCTACCAAGTCGTTCAATTAAGCGACAAAATTTGAACTATACACGGTTAACTTATTCTCAACTTAAGAATAAATTAACATTTGTAAAAGGATTTGAACTCAATCATTCATATAAAAACTTATTGACTTTATTAGATGAAGTTTTTAAAAAAAATCATTTAGATTATGAATTATAATTTGGATTTATTTTACAAATTTTGGAAAAAATCCTCGATTTCGTTTTTATGTTATTTAACTCATAGGACAAAGCTCTACAAAGTTGAAGTTCAAAAGTTAATTCTTTCAGTTTCTTATTTTTTTACTTGATTGTTTGACTTTGCTTTTTGTTTAAACTAGTACGGAAAGCCGGACTCAGAAACCTAAGTCTTGAAATTACGACTCGAGAATTAGAACTTTCTTAATCTGATATTCTAAATCTCTATACCTGCCAACTTTTATTTAATTTTTTCCAATACATTTTTATTTAAAATTGTTCAATTGTTCGTTCTTGTTGATTCTTAGAAAATCATATACCTTTTCTAAATAGTTTAATTTTTGTGATTGTAATAAATATTCAAACTTTCGAAACGAACTCTAGCAATAAAACATTGAACCTAAACTAAAATGTCGAATGGAAATCTACGTTCAAAAATCAACAATGTCACACCTGCAAGCGATGGTTTGGTTTCTAAGTGGAATAAGTCTCGACAGTTTTTAGTCATTTTAAAAAAGAGAAAGGCTGTAAGATTGAAGAGCCAACTTCATTTCTTGGAGCGAAGAACAAGTCGATCAGGAGATGTAGATTGAATTACAGGCCTGCTACGCTTTTGCTAGCTGGGAAGTTGTTGACCCTCCCGGTAGATAGTATTAAAATCTGGTTGGAACTGCCATGAGCGGTTTTGTCGGTGCTCTGACACTCAGCCATTTTGCGGCCGAACATGGTCTGATTGACATTGTCCAGCGAGGAGGATAAAACATATTATTGATGAAGCAGAGTCGCGATTTGTGGCTCTACCTCACTTATAATTTCGGTAGGTATAAAAACTCTTACAAGCACTGAGAAACTTGATAAGATTCGCTATCACGACATGTGGTGGTACTATTCTGGTCAAAGACTCTCCAAGCACTATGGAGATTCCTTTCATCGTTGGAAATATAGTTGAACTGCTTCTACCGGAGAGGTTACAAAAAGCCAACAGTTAAGACGAAGCGGGAGGCATAGAGGATATTGAAAATCATCAGTGAGCTACCGACGTCTGATCGAAACTCAAAGCAATTCATCAAACTCACTAAGGAAAAAGATCCTTGCCTAAAACCAGACCGGCGGTGACTTTAGGTCAAAATGACAAACGTCTTTCGGGATACCATCCCGAAATCCACAAGACGGTAAGTGCATAATACAAGCACTCCTTTCGAAAAACACAAGATATATATCCTTGATATATCGGTGAACAGTGATCGTGTGATCTATTAAAACTGGCTGTTAACAAGATTGAGTGGTTATGCCCTGTGCAAGAATTGAAGTTGTGGCCAGGGAAGATTCCTTGCAGATCTAGGGCTCGCATAATCCAGCTCGCCCTTACTGATATGCTCTCGTATAGTTATCAACAAGGACTCGCTGACTCCACTTACGGCGAAGAAAAGTATGACTAGATGGATGAATTTCAATAGCTCTTCAAATAATATAAAAAAAAAGATAGGCAAAATGCGAGAATCATAGCTCCACCCACATCCGCAATGGAAAAACTGCCAGTAGATGCACCACGCACATTTTTCATTACAGTACCAAAAAAAAATCTGCCTTTTCACATGTAGATGCCAACCATCGACAGTCTTTCGAACATGGTAACCGTAGACACAACTTTAGAAGTTCTGCAGAGAGAACAATTCTCTAGGATATCCTTCTGGATCGAAGTATATAGATGATTTAGCCGAGAACAGTGATTTAAAAGCTGGACGATCTTATTTTAGCCAATATGAGTAAATTACTATAGATCAACCTAAAATACCAAAATTCTAAATATTTGTTCTCTCTAAGCAGATAGATAGATATCATCACTAGATACTGCATTATAGGAATACTTGCCATGATACTCGCTGCATTTTTTAAAGTTTTTGAAGAAGTTGGATTGAAGAAAAGGAAACCAAAAACCAATCGAAAGCCTGACACTTAAAAACCCGATTTTTGAAATCCCGACTTAAATAAATTGGACGTACTTGCTCTTTTGTGCGGTCACAGCGTCGAATAAAATTGAAAACATTTTAACGCCATTTTATTTCGTTAAAGTGTAATTATTATTTTTTTTTAAATCGTAGGAACAGTTTTTTAATATAACGTTTTTTTTAACAATTTTTTTGTAACTTAAAAAATAATTCAAACTTAAACAAAAAAATAACCAACATTTAAAAAAATTCACCAAAATTGTTAAAAATGCAAAGAAAGCTTACATCTTCAATATCAATTTTGGTTGTAATCGGTACTTTGGGAGGTACCGTTTTTAGAAAACCATTTTCATTTTTTTTTTTACCAAAGCCTTCCAAAACATAATGCTTACCTACAATAGCACACAGATTTTTTTTCATAAAAAAATCTTGAAACAGTTTTCGATAAAAATAAGCTTTTACATAACAGTTATATGATATGTACTGTTCATTTTTGAGGTAAACAAAAAATTGAGAAAAAACCGCTGTAGAATGTCAAAATAACCTTGTTTCAAATTTGAAACATAATGTTGCAACAACATAAGGTCAGAACTGCTGAACCATATGAAAGAAAATCACCAGTTCTGACTTCTTACTGCTAACAAAAAAACCATCAATCCGCCTTCACGATGTTCATGCTTTTCCTATTGAAAGATTTAGGGCACTACATCAACAACCTCATAAGGTCAATATCAGTGTGACCTCAGACCACGAAAATTCTCCATTGGTCAAATATTAATTTTATATCTTAAGCCTAGAAACAAAACCAGGAACTAAACGCATATTAATCAATTTGAAAGCCATGTATGGAAAAACATTTTTAGAAGGATACTTCTCTTTCAGGAACATCTCAGGAGAATTAAAAATATAAATTTAAATAAAATATAAAATGTCAAAATAAAAAAGACTATTTTTTCAAGTTATTAGACGATTTATTATACAATACATATATTCAATCAAATTAACCAGATGGAGCTGCTGTAGTTGTTGATGTGGTTGTTGATGTGGTTGTTGATGAGGTTGTTGAGGTTGTCGTTGAGGTTGTTGTCGTTTGACAGATTGGAAGGTATGGCTTAAAATGGCATAAAACAACAGGTTTTTGTCCTCCATGATGCAAGAAAAATCCTTCTGTTTGGGGAACAGCACTGAACAGCCCCAGGATTAAGAATACGAAAAATACCTTGAAGTTCATGGTTGAGCTAAGTTGTTAGAAAACTGGATACTGAACCAAGCTTAAGGTTAGCTTTTATACTTTATGACTCTTACAGAAATTTCTAATTAGTACTTCGTACTTAACATTTGTGTAAATAGAGCTGATTTAGCAAAAGTAAATGTCATCGATTTTATATTATGCGGGGACCATAATAATATAACTCTCTTTAGAGAGAGTTACATCATCAAAGATTTATGTTTTTCGTCATAAGTTTTATGTTAGAAATTTTTTTTTATTTTCTTAATGAATATTAACTAATTGGATATCAATGTTTTGCCCAAATAATAGAGTATTTCTTCAAGCCATTTTTATTTTTTTTGTCTTGAATAAGATTAATTTTTGATTTATAAGTTAGTTGTTAGTTTTGTTCTTAATTTTTGTTTAATTGTTGAAACACTTTTTTAGAAAATTGATTTCATAACAAAAATACAATTTAAAAAGAAAATAATTGCCTCAAAAGTATCTCAAAACGTTCAACAGATATAGCACCCGGTTTAAATTTTTGGCATTGAATTGTTATGAGAATTTCGGGAACAAAATAGCAAACATTTTGAAAATCATCCAGTTTAATTTTTTTTTTCAAAGTTTTGATAATAAGATTTTTTTAAAAATATAAAAACAATGATACTGTTTATGAACCAATTATTAGCGGAACTTGTCTCTCAGTCAGTAAATGCCTCTGTTCGTTGAACATCATACCGTTTTACGCAGATTTTATCAGCATTATTCATAGCTTTGTCTGACCTTATCGAAAAGTCAAATTAAAAAAAGATGAAAAAAGAAGATGAAAGCATCATTTAGAGTTAATAAGAGTACCTGCTGAAGTTCTACAGGGATGTATTATCGGTCCTATACTGTTTTCATTATGTTAATAAATTCCTCATATAAAAAATTATATACATGTTGAATTAATTTGTTTAATGAGAAATGATGGGTAGTACCAAGTATTCTGTAATGCCTACTGGGTACTCAAATACAATCTTTTACTAAATCCAGGTAAATCGAAGACTGCATTCATTTGCTTAAAAAAGGAACTTCCTCGTTTCCAACAATAAATTTAGGAAAAAAAATCTTTCGAATGCATTGCGTCTTCTTCATCTTCTTCTTTAATCGACGATTTGTACGATTTTGATTAGGTTCAAGAATCTCCTACTTAATTGCTTCGCATTAAGGCTTATCTTTGGGTTTTGCCGGTTTTAGAGTGTTCCATAACCGTGGTCTTACTAAATGTAGGGGTCGTTGAGTTTGTTTGATTGAGGTGGAGTTTAATTTTCTTTGCGACAAAGTCTATCTAAGGTTCCGAATTAAAAGATTGTCTTCAACAATACTCTCAACTTGACAGATCACGCTAGAGCGGTATGGCACGTACCGTTATTTTTCGACCTAGAGCAAAAATGAAAAACACGCCCCGAAATACTACTAAATAAATACTAACCTAAGTTTGAAGTTTGAAATCGGCCCATCCGTTTAGCTTGTTGAGGTGCGATCAGACAGACAGACGGAATTTCCGGACCCACTTTTTTTCGACTTCTCTATCATCGTAATGTTTGATTGTTAGATAATTTTTTTCACGAATCCATAACTTGCATTATAGTAACTATAATCGCAAGTAAAAATGAAGATGGTGGGTAAATCTATTCGATTAAAGCTAATTCGACTAAAGTGTTTTTTATTGGAACATCAATAAAGTCAAAACAACTCTCAAGAATAACTTAACCTATTCATACAAAATTTAAATAACAAAAGCCAATTTTACCAAAATAATTTCACAATAAAAGAAGTTTTGTTAAAAGTTGTTTTTATTATTTTTTAACATATTCTTATTCATGTCCATAGGTAACCATTTCCAACAACATCATTTTCATGAGATATAGTTGCGGGCTTAGTTAAGGTGCTAGTGTAGTTGAAGTGGTTGAAGAAGTAGTTGATGGAGTTGTGGAAGAAGTTTTTGAAGTGGTTGTTGAAGGAGTAGTACTCGAAGTGGTAGTAAAAGTTGTCGAAGTTGTAGATTTGCACCTATACAAAAATGGCATCTTTTTGCAGATTTCAAATTCTATTACTTTGCCTCTTATGGGTTGGGGTTGATGACCAAACCATGTTCCCTCTGATGGTAGAATAACGCACAAAAGACAATTTTTTTTTAAAGGAACGAAAACATTTGACTTATATTTCAAGTTCTAACATTTATGATCAGCAAACATAAAAGTTTAGAGAAATATTTGTCTTTGTGGATTGTAAGAACTTTTTGCAGTAAAAGCTTAAGAAGTTTATGATAAGCTTGTCAAACATTGTTAATAATAATAATTACGGTGTTCATTTAAAATGTTAACTTGATAAAGAAATTTTATACATTTTAATTCAAATATGTACATTTGTCTGCAAAATGAGTTTACTTACATATGTTTTTAAGAATTTTGTAGGTATACAAAAATCACATGATGGTAACGACATACGAATAACGTCAGGTGTCATTTTATTTCGCTTGTTGACAATGAGACTGATACCTATCACCATAAGGAAGATGCTTATACCTTGTGACGTAAGAGAAATAAAATGCACGACTAAATCGCACGTACCTGCTCATATGTGCGGTCACGTTGTAGAATAAAATTTAAGAAAACTAAACTAAAGAACATCAAAGCATTTATTCAATTTTTGTGACTTTGATTGTTCGAATGAAGTACGTTAAATTGTATTGGGTAAAATAATTTTCACGCCATTTTAAAAAGTTTGATTTTTTTTTCAAAATCGTAGAGGCCGTTTTTAAATAAAACGGTTTTATTTTGACAAAAATTTAAAAAAAAAAATAATTCAAGAATACAAATTTAATCACAAAAATAACGTACATTTAAAATCAAAATTTAATTAAAAATTCACTTGCCCGTTATTGATTTTTCAAAAAAAAAAAAAAAAAAAAACAATAAAAAAAAATTATTAAAAAATAAAAAAGTTTTCAAAAAAAAATTAATGCAAATTACTTAGGCTACCTACAGCTTCTTGAATATCAATTTTGATTGTAATCTGATCACCAGTTTACGAGAAACTCGAAGAAAAAAAACCGGTCCTATGGGAGGTACCGTTTTTAGCCCACCATTATATTTTTTTCACCAAAATATAATGCATATCTACAGTAATACACAGATTTTTTTTTTATAAAAATTCTTGGAGCCGTTTTCGAGAAAAATAAGCTTTAACATAACGGTTATATGACAGGTACCGTTAATTTTTGAGCTAACAAAAATTGAAATGTCAAAATAACCTTCAGCTCAAAATTTGAAGACGATTGACCCAACCGTTTAGGTTGCAGTCCAAAATACATCCGTAGAGACAGACAGACAGACAGTTAGACATACAGACGGACAGATTTTGCCAGTAACTCAAATATGTTTCTCTATCATCGTAATGTCATGTTTGATTGTTATCTCAAAATTTTTAATCTGCACGAATGCATATCTTGCATTATAGTACCTATAATCGCAAGTAAAAATGGGCACGACTGGGTCGCACGTACTTGCTCTTATGTGCTTAATCATATTGGAAGGCAAGATTTTTGATCGAAACAAGTAACATTAACGTACAAAAATAACACGTTCTGAACTTAAAAATAGTGTCAAAACCACAACCCTTAACGGTTTTTAGAAAAAATGGAGTATGCCATCACACGTCTAAAATAACTAGGAATGTACGAAAAATGTATTTCGAAAATTGTAGGACCGGTTTTGATAAAATCCTGTTTTTTATTTTTAGTTTTTTTTTTTAATTTTTTTTTTGTTTTGAAATTTTGATATGCAGTTTTTTAGAATTTATTAATATGCATCTGATTTTTAATTTAAAAAAGAATTTTTATTAGTTTTCAAAACATTGATTTTTCAAAAAAAAAAAAATCAAAAAGTTATTTTATTTAGAAGAAAAAAGTTATTCAAAATGTTAATATGCAGAATAAATTTGGCTGCTTAGGTCTTTTCAAATATAAAATTTGACAGAAATCCAAAAAGCCCCAAAATTTAAAAAAAACGTTACACGGAAGGAACCGTTAATAGACTTTTTCCGTGAGTTTGGTTCTTATCAGATGATAGCCAATACTGACAAAAAATATCAAACATTTTCATCATAATCGTTGGACCCGTTTTCGAGAAAAATAAGCTTTTCCTTAACGGTCATATGGCAAGTACTGTTATTTTTAGGCCTAAAAATAAAATTTCAATTTCCCTTCTGGGGAATGCCAAAAGAATCACACACACCAAATTTGATGATAATCGCTTAAGCCGTTTAGGCTGCAGCTCATTATACACACTGACAGACTGACAGACTGACAGACAGACAAACATTTTTTTATCGATCACTTTTTTAGACTTCTCTATGATTGCAATGTCATGTTTCATTGTTATCTCGTTTTTTTTATATTCACGAATCCTAAACTTGCCTTATAGTCCCTATAATCGCGTAAAAAGGGAACTTCAAAGCTAAAGCTGATTAAAAAGAATACAATTTCAGGTATTTAGTTAGAAATTATCACATGTTGGCCTTTTCATAAAAATAAAAAACTAACTTCAAAAACACATCAAAAATATTTAAAACACTATTACAACCAAGTCCTCCAATTTAGAATCACCAACCGAAGGGACATCATTATAGTCCGCTCTCAAGGCATAGCCGCGAGAAATTAATTCATTCAGTTGTGGACTGTTGACACCAGTGAAATACAATGTTTCGCGACGCATAAATCATGTCTTCTTAATAGTACCTCATCCGTGAATGAAAAACTGCAACATTGTTGTAGGTCTTAAAACTTATGCTGGTGTTTGCCATTTCGGGCGGGGCCAGTATCTTATTTGTGTGTATACAAAACAAAATTAAAACACTGGTTTATTTTAGGAAAATTTGACGGTGAGTATATTGCTTGGCAGAAACCATCGTATTTACTTGTTGGAACTGTCAAAGTTGAAAAGTCTCTTCAGTTGTACTTTAGACACAAACACATATATGTACTAGTAAAACAAAAAAAAAAAATCTGTTTGAATGACTTAATTTTCGAATGCATGAGTTTATTAAAATATATTCGTACCTTGACTTAGACTTTTATAAACAAATTAAGTATTCCTTTCAGAAGTAGCCTGAAACAAAAATACCTCTTAATTTCAAAGTAAATATAAAAAGACAAAAAAAAATAACTCAAACGCAATCTCACAAGTCTTTCTATACAATGCGTTCGTTAAGTAAATAAATTAAAAATTCACAAAAGAACAAAATTAAACAGTGAACTTCTTAATATTCCTTTGGAATTTTAAGTCGTTTGACTTTCGGAAGTTCCAAACAAAGAAATATTGTGCTGTCACGTGAAAAAGTCTTTAGAAGAAAAAAAGCACAATTTTGTGAGCATAAATCTTGGAAATTCCTTAAGAATATGAAGGCCCTGCCCTTTTTATTTGACTTTTCTTCAGCCCTCCAGCTCACCGTGTAAGAAAGATACCTTATTTATAAATAGATGAAGCAGGTTAATAAACTAAAGTTCTAAAGGTTGTAAAAGTATTAACACAGGTTTCTGAAGAGAAGCTGGAAGGAGTATGAGTTTTGGAATGAAAGGATATTCTGGATGTCATTTTTCTGTTTGAAGTTTAAAAACCAAAAGGGAGGTAATAGATATTGATGCCTAAAATGTGCTTTTTCCGAAATTTAAGAGCTACTTTCATTTTCATCCAAGTAAGAAACTACATGAACCTTATTTATCATAATCAATTGGGCAACAAACGGGACCCGGTTCATGCCTCGTTCAACAAGTTTTTCTACAATATTCCGATTACTGACCGACGCCATGCACTTTCTCACGTCTTCAGGCGTCCTGGTCCTTTCCAACGCGGTTAAGAGATCACAGTGCTTTCAAGTTTTGTTTGTGAACTTTCCGTATGGCAATTCAGTAAACTAGAAAACTATTTCACCGAGGCTACAGCAGATACAATACATTTCCAGAAAGTCTCAAAAAAATCTTTCGGCCACAGGCACCCTTCACTGAAGCCAAAACTTAGTTCTTTACATGGAACTCTAAATTTTCACCCGGAATGCACATACCTAGCACCCGGTGGCAGGTTCGCTGATTATTTGTTTTTCCTATGGATCACACGTTACACCAACAAATAGCGCAATTCTCTGTTGTCTATTCACTCGTCCTTTAAAATTGACTCATATCCTGCGATAGCTTTTTGCAATTCACATATGTTTCAAATCCTGCACACATACACACCTACAGGGCAAAACTCGGGAGGTTTCAAAGATGTGGACCCGCGATTGTAAAGTTAAACTGACTTACAGCTTGCTTACAGTCACGTTCAACTGATTGTGCTCCTGGCCACTTCTATACATTGGGAATTCCCAGCACGGTGGAATGTTTTTTTTTTTGTGTTTTGTCTGCGTAACAAAGAATAAAGGAACACAAATGCTGCAATAGTCCTTCCTCCAGGACATCCAACTGGTGGATTCGATTTTTCATTTTTTTTTTTTTACTTGTACCGTTCGATTCACGTCCTTACACCTTAGTTAAATCGGCTAAATCGAGGTGGCTTAGGAGTGGAGAGAGAATTGGTCAATGGGAGGCTTTCGTAAAGGGTTTAAAAAATTATTTTTTTGCATTTTTTTCTTTTGGAATTATTTTCACTTGACATCATTCAATTTAACCAAAAATATGCTGACTGGAGCTAATATTTTGTATATCAGCCATTTTTCTTAATTTGTCATCGAAAAGATGGAACCAAACTAATTTCCTTGAATTTTCCGTTCGAACTATTTTCAATTTTATTTACGACCAATCATCCTGGTAAGGACTAAGGACTGCGATTTATTTGTCTTGTCTTGGCATAGGAACAATAATTGACTTGGAAATATGTTTGTAGTGTGGGATGTATTTGGCTTTTGTTTATTCGATGCGAGCACAATAATTCAAGAAAATTGACTCGAGCTTAATAAGTCTGGACGAGATTTATTATTTCTGGTTGCTTGGGAAGTCCCAATTCTCTCTGTTTTGGCGTGAATGCGAAGACGAAAATTATATGAGAGATTTTCCAGCCAATATTTAAAATTGTGGAACGCAAAATTTAGAAGAATGGCGCCAATAGCATTTTTTTTAAATGATATTCATAATTTAAAGACTATAACTTGGAGCTGTCCTTTCAATGTTAGTTTTTTCAAGCCTGTAAAGCTATATTTATTATTAATTTATATTATATTAGTGTTAATCATCATATAAATAAATAAAAAGATTTGATGATAGCCGAATTTTTTGTTGGAAAAACAGAAACAGCAATTTAAATTAAATGGAAGCTACCTACTCACCAGGATATTCTATTCAATGATCAATGCGGATCTGTTAATGATAAACCCATATATGTGATTCAAAGTAATGGATTATTCTTTCCATTGTTTGTTTTATGATTCTATCCAACCGGGAAAAATGGTATCCTTGGTGGTGCAGTCGGAAAACACAGACTGCACGACACCAACTCCGATAACGAATTCAAGCTTGTTGACTTTGACAGCTAGTTAGCAGTTATCATGCCTCAGCATTCAGAGAAGAGATGGAGTGTTCTTGATCAATCTACTGTCAACCCTATTGAACATTGCGATTGACGCAAGGCATTGTTTCAGTATCATGGATATCTACAAATTTCCGAGGGGCAAGGATTTGATTTCGACCAGTACTTCGTTGGTACAAGGAACCGCTGCGGTAAACCGATGGAATGCCAAGAAGAGTTACTTAATACTGTCAAGAAGTTTAACTTCAGGTGGCTGCAATCGCAAGAAATTAACAAGTCTTTTTCCGATCGTGTCTATGATAACAACCAAATAGGGTACTTTACCGCCAGCATCAAATATTGGGAATCAGTGGCAACTGCCAATATTGCCAAGATGGCATCTGGGAGCTAAACATGAAGTATATAAGCCCGTGCTCCACAGAAGGGCCAGAACTGCACTCAGGATCTATACTGTGCTAATGTGTGGGGAAGGGGTAGGGGGTAAAAGGTACCCCCAAAAGGGGTAATTTTGCGGTTTCTCGCTTGTCTGTTCTAAACTTATCAATATTTTCTAAAATGGACGGAATAAACGTTGTAGAGCATTTAATTCCACGTCAAATGAGATGAAAACCATATATTTTGGACTACCCACTACCAAACTAAATTAGGTCAAAATTTGGGCCAATTTTCCAATATCAAATCAATACAAATATCTTTGTAAATAAAATCTTTATCTTGCACATAAAAGTCGTAGAATTTAATTCTGCATTGTTGGAAATGGAAGCTAGGAAGCCGGCTCGTCGTAAGGTGCAACTCCGGTGCCGATAGCACCGATAACTGAGGAGCTATTAGCAATTAAAAGGGTGAGAGTCGTGGCGAATTGAGAACCCTCCTCTGATTTCACTCCTGGTGGTGCAATAATTATTTTTTTTTCACTTTATTTCTTGTGTACGGGTAGCTGGATTTAATACCTATGGAAGTGCAAGAACCACTCGACAAAAAACTTCGAAATAACGAGATGTAAGCTAGGAAGGCATGAGTGAAAAATGTATTTTCTGGCACGCGACTTTTCAATCCGCTCCTGGAGACGCAGTTTTTTTTTTAAAGAATTTTCGTAGATTCAATTCCTATATTTTTTTCACTCAATTTTGTCATGCCTATATCTCGTTACGAAGAGGTCAAAGCAGATAGGTATTGAATCTAGCTACCAGATCATTACACCTCAAGTAACTTGAAATAAATTGCACGACTGGTTCGCATGTACTTGCTCATATGTGCGGTCACATCGTCGAATAAAATTTAAATAAAATGCACAACTGGGTCGCATGAACTAGTTATTATGCTAGATAATTGCTAAGTGGCTGCATATGTTTGTATATAAAGGGTGTTTTTTTTAGACGTGTGGTTTTCAAGAAGAAATAAGACGCATATAGTTTAATGTTATGGCCAATAATCTAGCTTTATTATAAAGATAAGGGTTTGCATTATGTTCTAAAAATTTTCGGGGAAGTAGCCGCTGTGGCTGGCTCGAATAAATTCCAGCTGAGGCCCAATTTTCCCAATTTTGTGAAAATCGGGATCGGTGGCCATTTCGTTTTGGGCCCATTCACCGAACGTGTGACGCGCTTGATGGGCGTTCGGCTTCAATTCTTCAACGAGTTGGATTTTGTAAGCCTGCAAACCAAGATCCTTCCGTGCGTGTTGGCGGATGGACTCATTTGGGTCTTCTTCGATACTCTGCTCCACCGAAACGAGCCATTATTTTGGTAATAGATTTGCACAATTTGCAAACTTTGTTCAGGAGTTAGTCTATTCATTACAAAATCGCAAACCAAACTGAGCATAAATCAAGAGATAGCTGTCAAAAACACTAATTTCGAAATAAGTATTGCCAGATTGAAAACACCACGTCTATTTAAATAAAAAATATATTTTTTTAGAAAGTTCTTTATTTTTTTTAAATTAGTTTAAGAGTTTTCCTGGAAAAACTAAATATGCAATAAAATTTGAAAATAACTAATAAATGTCTATCGAAGAAAAAAAAAATTTTAAAATCGTTCGACCAGTTTTTTTAAAAAACTTTTCGAAAAAATATTTGAAATTTTTTTCTAGTATGCCATTGTTAGGCAATCTGAGTTTTCATCTGGGAAAATTATTTAAAAAAATTCAATCCACCCATTTTCAAAATATTTCGAAAACCAAATTTTTTTTTAAGGATTTTTAAAAAATCGAAAAAAAGTTTTTGAAAATTTTGAAATGCGATATTAATTGAATTATAAATGACTTTCTGTGTGCAAAATGTTATTGAAATCGGGATAATAGTTTACGATAAAACCGCATTTGAAAAAAACCGGTTATATGAGAGGTACCGCTATAGAACATATTTCGAAAAATTTGTTCTAACTGAAAGATGTATTATTGTAAAAAATTAGTACCCTGAAAGTTTTATCAAAATCGTTCGAGCCGTTTTTGAGAAAATCTAACTTTTTGTTCAAAATTTTATGGCAGGTAACGTTATTCTTCGACCTAGAGCATAAATGAAAAGCACCCCCTGAGATACTACCTAATAAATATTAAATACCAAGTTTGAAGCAAAATCGGCCCATCCGTTGAGGCTGTAGAGGCGCGAACAGGCAGACAGACAGACGGACGGAATTTCCGGACCCACTTTTTTCAACTTCTCTATTATCTTAATGTCATGTTTGATTGTTAGTTTTTTTTTGCACGAATCCATAACATGCATTTTAGTACCTAAATCGCAAGTAAAAATTACTGCGCCTCCAGAAGCGGATTGAAGGGTCGCGTGTCAGAAAATACACTTTTTCACTTAAGCAAAAATAAATTCTTTTGTCTGAATTATTTCCGATGTTTGTGATCTTTATGTCTAACGCTACTGGCCTATAATAGACCACGGCCATTTTTGGCAGATCTTGCGTTACATTGTGAGCGATTGTTTAGAAAAGTGACTGTTGAGTCGATTTGCTTCAAACGTTATGCTGGCAATGAAGCTATAATAAGTGAAGATCCTACATCCTTGGGTGAATTTTCCAATATTTCGTAAATAAATTAAAAAAAAAATAATTTTTCCAAAATCATCATTAATGATAATGACATACATATATCCATTTCTGGCTCAGTTTTTTTTTTAATGTTTTAAATGTTTGCATAGTACTGGGTGTATGTTGAGCTGCATGGGAAGTTCCTAAGGTTGTTGTCTATGGTTTGACAGTTAAGAATGTGTTGACATTTCTGTTCAGAAAGGTTTGGCAATTTATCATGAATCATTTAACGCCAGAACAAAGTTTCCAAATTATTGAAATTAATCAGCTAAACATCGACTACATTTGGTTCCAACAAGCCGGCGCAACTTGCCATAACCCGCGCTTAACCATCAATTTATAAATTTGGTGACAACTTTATTTTCAGAAGTGGTCCTGATAACTGGCCCCCTCGTTCGTGTGATGTAACGCCTCTGGATTACTTTTTCTGAGGCTTTGTTAAGTCATTGATTTATGCCAACATTAGAAGCCAATATTCAAGCCAATATTAACGCCATACGGCCAGATTTATTGGAAAAAGTAGTGAAACATTGGACTATGAAACCGTAACCAAATACCCGAAAATTATCTACTAGATTACAATAATACAAAATTCATTTCAGAAATATATTTGTCTTGTATTATTATTTAAAATTCTCAAACTCTTAAGAAAACACTCGATACATAGGAATTCCTCGTCAGGTTCTTCATTCTCTACGGAATTCAGAAGAGGTTTCGGAATGTGCTTCTTAATGGTGTTTTTCTAAGTTAGACCACTGAAATAAAACACAGACAAATTTTCTAAATAATTGTATTGCGTATCAACTAATATTTTAAATGCGTAAAACGCCAAAAAGTATACTTTGAATAATATTATTTGCCTGCTGTTATATTTTCTATGGGGCATATGTAAGGGATATGAAGCCATTGGTTAAAATGTATGCAATGTTTTAATATTCTTTCTAGTACGAAGCCAGCGCGTAATCTGAAGTTTAGGGCAGGTTAAATTTGGTAATACTGTCTCTGTACTTTGCTAACTTTGAAATCAACTCTCATGTTACGCTTAACAAATTCTTGAATGTACACACTAACAATTTAAGGTAACATAGCTCGGCCATATAGAAGGTATGAACCTCAAACCTCCAGCGCGCAAAGTTAAGCCAAGGTAGACCTCTTTTCCGATGGAGCGAGTGGTAGAGGGAGAATTCTCACTGATTGGGTTTCGAGGGGCAGGTTGGAGGAGAGCATATTAAAACTAGGCCCAGGAGTACCACTCTATGTAACGCAAAAGAAAAATTAAAGTAGCCACTTCATTATGGCCAAGAGGAGTGAATCGGCACACCGCGATAAATGATGATTTTCTGCAAAAAATCAGCAGAAGTATAACAGCTCTAAAAGGCTAATCTTCTAATTCATTTAACATAAAATGAACATTAAAAGGTCTTTGAATGAAGAACAACAACTTGTGTATACTACCACCAAATTCATATTAGGCTAGACTTATAGCTATTTCAGGCGACATCCGAGCAAAATAATTATTCCTAGAAAATTCTGTAAAATTTTCTATTCGTTCGGATTTAGTGATACCAAACTCCGAATTTCTGATACCTTTTTTCGAGTATGTAAAAAGCGGATATGCGTTCCTAGTCCATATCATCACCGATGTAAGACCAAGTTCCGACACCAAAACCATTTATCATGTTTAAGGTAACCGAATGCAAGCCCTCTATTTACTTCCTATAATGGCAAAAACGAAAGCACAAATCAATCATATTTTATCGAAAACCAAAACTCCCTTCATCGATGGACTTGACAAAAAGCAAACATGTCAACGTATCGTTTAACTTAAACGTCATAAGCACGAAACAAGGACACCAATGACGACAGCAATTTATTTTATTTTATATTCTTCGCCTACCCTTACTTCCTTCCCAACAAAATTCCACAGTTTGTTCACCTAAGCAAACTTAATTGTTGTGCCACATCCTTGAAATGGCACACATTCTGAAATTTGAAACGTCAAGTCTTTGTGGTATGTCAAGTGCAGTATCAATCAAAACCTCCCTTGGACCTACATTTATATTGAGGATTCGAGGGAAAAAAATGTATGAACTAGGTATAGGTATAATTACATTACATACTACCTATGGCAACGAGGGAAAAAAATGAACAACCTTTCTCGATAAAATGTGGTTTTCGGCCCATTACTCGGTGTTTGCTTTTTAGATTTGATTCCAATCTTAAAATTGGGGGAGTCCTTAAAGTTGAAAACAGGAAAACCTCTCAGAGAAAGTCTTCAGAGCAAATATTTGTTTTTACTTTGTCAAAACAGGGGAAAGGACATTCAATAATAGTTGGTTTCCTACTAAAACGTTGGCTATTCATTTGGTTTCTTGAGGTGTTATTTTCTAACGAATAGTTTTTAAGCTTTTGTTGATTTAAGTTTTTGAAGAAATATACCACAGGACTCCATCTTCCCAGTATTTATTTTTATGGCGATGATACTGGAATTTTTTCGTATTCTTTTAATTTAATTCTCATCCTAAGAAGTTATATATTTTTTTTTATTAAAATATCCTTAATAGGTTATGCGAAAGCACTTAAGCAGTATATGCATGCACACCACGTCCTGGAAGGAACTCTCACTTAAACAAAATCGCAAAGGTATGCAAATTTAATTTTTATGATTATCCCTGTAATATGCCATTAACGGTGTTCCTCAAGTAATAAAAATAAAAGTAATGAAGAACAAATATTTTTATGACCACAAAAAAAAACTAGGCAAATGTCTTAATATACACACACACACACAATTACACTTTAACACTTGGTCCTTGCGCTTATGGTGGTAAAACTATTTAAGTAAATGACTATAGTGCAACGTCACGAAAAAGTAATAAACTTTTAGTGAGATTGACATTCTTGACAAGAAGGACTTGCATTTTCGTTTGAAATTGATGTCTTCTGCTTTAAGTTTTCTGTTTTCATTCTGTCATGAAGGGTGGCATGTGAATGGGAGGGGTTGCGCAAAATGTTTGTCAAGTGCGAGTACTTAATTTGATTGGGAATTTTGAAGTTTTTTCAGAAATAGTAATAAAATGGTGGAATATTGAGTTTCTTAGGATTCGAATGAATTATTTTAAATATTAAAAAAGGGAAGCTTTAGTTATGAGTGTATTTTCGACTTGAATTCTTCGAATCAACTTCATGGCTCGATTCTAGACTTTTTTAGGAAGCAAGAATACCTTAGACCTCTTGTCTAAGTCTGTTTCTAACGACGAATCGACATGCATATACGTAAGCTATGTTTTTGTATCTGTAGCAGTTGTCGTATTGAGATTTTTATTTTTGTTTTGCGTGCCCATTTGCGATGGAATGGGCACGCAAAACAAAAATAAATTCTTCAATGACGGATATATCTGGTGATGCTGGTACCATCTGGAGAACACATGTGTAGTCTTTGAACATCCTTCTGCTGACAATGTTTTAGAGAAATAGCCATATGAACATTTCTCGACTTTTACATTTTGCGCTTCCAGGAATGCCCATTTATTCACTCTCGAGTCCAAATTATGTTACACTTTTAAGTACCGAAATTCGTACTTCTATTTCTATTTCTCCATTCCATTATTATGATCACAAGTTTCAAACCAATATGCATTTGGATCTCCCTGAATACCCCCTATTTTTACTTGCGATTATAGAGACTATAAGGCAAGTTTAAGGATTCGTGAATATAAAAATGTAATCAACAATCAAACATGGCATTACGATCATAGAGAAGTCTAAAAAAGTTAGTGGCAAACAATGTCTGTCTGTCAGTATGTGTAACGAGCTGCAACCTAAACGACTTGAGCGATTATCTTCAAATTTGGTGATTTTGTGATATTCTTTTGGCATTCCCCACAGGGAAAACTGAAATTTTATTTTTAGGTCATATGACCGTTAAGGAACAGCTTATTTTTTTCCGAAAAGGCTCCAACGATTTTGATGAAATTTAAGATACCATGATAACGTTTTTTTTTTCGACTCGCTCGCTAACGACTCAATAGATTTCAATCAAAGTTTTTATTTGAAAAGACCTGGATAGCTAAAAAAATTTTGCATACCAATATTTTCAAAAATTATTTGTTTCTATTTATAATTAATTTTTAATTTTTTTTAATTCAATATTTTTTTAAAACTTATCCTACAATTTTCGAAATACTTATTTCATAAATTCTCTGTTATTTAAGACGTGTGATGGCGTACTTTATTTGTACTAAAAGCCGTTAAGTATTTTGGTTTTGATTGCTTTTATAAGTTCAAACTGTGTTACTTTCAACGTAAAAAGCTATTTTGAATCAATAATTCAACAAAGTCCAAAATAAGTGCTGAGTCTTCTACCAAAGATAATATAACAAGTATACTTGTTATAATATCTTTGCTTCTACTTAGTTGTTTTTTTAATTTAATTTTCTTACAACGTAGTATTTAGAGTTTGTATTAAAACCTTCAATTCGTAAATGTTATTTGTTTTTGTCAAAGATCTTGCCTTCCAATGTAATTTTGTACATAAACATAAAAGCAAGTACGTGCGACCCAGTCGTGCCCATTTTTTACTTGCGATAATAGAGACTATAAGGCAAGTAATCCATTCGTAAGAAAAAATTCTAACAATCATACATGACATTATGATGATAGAGAAACATATTTGACGTACTGGCAAAATTCTGTCTGTCGGTTCGTCTATACGGATGTATATTGAACTACAGCCTAAACGGTTTGGCCAATCGTCTTTAAATTTGGAACATAAGGTTATTTTGACATTCTACAGATAAGTTAAAGCTTATTTTTCTCGGAAACGGCTCCAAGAATTTTCATGAAAAAAATCAGTGTACTATTGAAGGTGTAGGTTATGTTTTGGTGAAAAAATAAATTGCACGACTGGATCGCACGAGCTTGTTCTTATGTTAGGTAATTGCTTAGTGGCTGCATAAGTATGTATATAAAGGGTGTTTTTTTAAGACGTGTGGTTTTCAAGAAGAAATAAGACGCATATAGTTTAATGTTATGGAGAAGAATTTAGCTTTATTATAAAGATAAGGGTTTGCAATATGTTTTAAAAATGATTTCGGTGAAGTGACCGCAGCGGCTGGCTCGAAAAAATTCCAGCTGAGGCCTAATTTTCCCAATTTTGTGAAAATCGGGATCGGATTTTGTAAGCCTGCAAACCAAGATCCTTCCGCAAAATCTTCCATAAAGTGGACCTCCAATTGTTGCGCGCGATGGCGGATGGCCTCATTAGGGTCTTCTTCGATACTTTGCTCTACCGAAACGAACCATTATTATGTAATATATTTGCCCAATTTGCAAACTTGTTCAGGAGTAAGTCTATTCATTATGAAATGGCAAACCAAACTCAGCATAAATCAAGTGACTGTCAAAAAGACCAATTCCGAAAAAACTATTGGCAGATTGAAAACCACACTTCTATTAAAATAAATAAAAATAATTTTTTTAGAAAATTCTTTAATTTTTTTAATTAGTTTAAGAGTTTTCTCGGAAAAAACTAAATGTCTATCGAAAAATTTTTTTTTAAATTGTTCGACCACTTTTTTTTAAAAAGATTTAAAAAATCGGAAAAAAAATTTGAAAATTTTGAATGGCAAATATTTATTGAAATCGGGGTAGTACGATAAAACCGCATTTGAATGGCAGGTACCATTATTATTCGACTTAGAGAAAAAATGAAAAACATCCCCTGAGATACTAGCTAATAAGTACTAAATTCCAAGTTTGAAGCAAATCGGCTTATTCGTTTAGACTGTAGAGGCGCGAACAGACAGACAGACAGACAGACAGATGGACGGGATTTCCGGACCCACTTTTTTAAACTTCTCTATTATCGTAATGTCATGTTTGATTGTTAGTTTTTTTTGCACGAATTTATAACTTGCATTACAGTACATACATATAATCGCAAGTAAAAAATTCAAGATGGTGGGCTAAAAACGGTACCTCCAATAGAACCGTTTTTTTTCTTCGACTTTTTCGAAAACTGGTCATCCGATTTCAATAAACACTGATATCCAGGAAGATGTTGGTAGCCTAAGTAATTTTATTTTAAAATATTTTCGAAAACTTTTTTTTTGTAATTTTAATAATTTTCTTAATTTTTTTTTTTTTGAAAAATCAATATTTTGAAGGAATTTTTTTTATTTTGTTCTTAAATGTATATTATCTTTTTGCTTAAGTTTGCATTCTTAGTTTTTTTTTTATTTAAAAAATTTATTATTAAAATAAAATCGTTTTATTTAAAAATCTTCTACGATTTTGAAAAAAAAAATCACACTTTTTCAAATTTTTAAATAAATAAAATGGGGTTTAAATTTTTCCGCTGAAACCTATTTTGCGTACTTTTTACAAACAATCAAAAGTCAGAAAAATCGAATAAAAACTTTGAAGTTCCCTTAATATTTTTAAAATTTTATTCCAAGCTGTGACCGCACATAAGAGCAAGTACGTGCGATCCAGTCGTGTAATTTATTTCCTAAGCTCGCCATTTGCTTACCCTTAAGCGTATGTTGATTATGAAATAAAATGGCAGATATGAAAAAGAACGTATGTAAGAAATGGAATACCAACTTATTGGCACAACGAGACACTGCCGCGGATAAAACTGTCCAAATGATAACTTTTGACTTTGGTTAAGTTTCCGTACATCCCAAGATGCCAATAAGCGAAAAAGCCCCAATCAACGGGTGCCTTGAAAGTCATCACAGCAACCTAAATTTAAACTGATATCTATACTAATATCAAATCCTAATATCAAATGTAATAGAAAATTGGACCTGTTGGATGCACGGTAGTCACAGCGTTCCTCAAAATGGCTTTATCACTGTTTTAACTTACTCCATCAACCATAATACACCGCAATATCTAACACACCCCACACACACTTCAAAAAGCTACTCTCTTCATTAGCAAACTCAATTAAAAACTTAAAAATATACTAGGTACCTCTACCTCAAGGACTTCCTATTCTCCATCCGAGTTTCGTTAAGCAAATTTATTTACTTCTGTATTAAAATGCAAATTAAGAAGTTCCTTCTCTTCCAGAATAAAATATTCAAAAAACTCCAAAGTATACCTCTTTCGGATGTGTAAATACCCCGAATAGCTTTAGACAAACATACGTAGAAAAGTAACTCCATTTTTTTAAAAGACTAAAAGGATGGGCTGGAACTCGAACAAAAAAGGGTTAAAACTTGGAAATTAAAAGAAATTTCCCTTTCTCATCTGCACTTGACGTTGTTTGAAAAAGTGGCTTATTTACAAAAATACACAATTGGATTAAGGATATACCATTGACTGGGAATGTTCTAAGAGAATTCTTAAATGGAAAAAAGAAATTTTGTGCACCAAAGCTTCAAAGTTTCATCTCAACCAGGATGAATGTCATGTAGAATACTTTATGTTCTGTTCAGTTGGAATGACTTCTATCCCTGATGGGAAAAAATAATTAAATATCACATAAAAATATTTATTGTATTCGATTTTTATCAATTTTTAGTTTAAGCATAACTTTGTTCAATTTTAAAGTTTAATAACATAAATCAAATAATTTTGCACATTTGTCGCTGACAGTTTTATGACGTGGTAACTTTCTACGTGTGGTAATTAATATTAGGCTTACCTAACCTACAACCTCTACACGGCTACTTAATGAGATTCTAAGCACTAAATGCATTTAATATGAGGTGATAGTGAAAATTGTATCTAACCGAGAAGGCAGGTGCATGCGATAAATTTCAACCGAAATTGCATGATAAGTCCATTATTTGCACGTTGCCAAGCCAAATGGGTTAATTAACGCTTTCGAAAATTGGCGCCATTATGTGACACATCCGGTGGTTAAGAGGCGGAAATCTAATGGAAATTGGAAGTGAGAAGTGATATTGTGATACAGTAATTGACTGTTTTGGTAAGTGTTGTTATAAGTTCAGAGTTAATAAATGTGAATGTATGTGAGCTGTGCAGGGAAGATTAGAACAGTCGGGCATCGCCTCCTAAATTGCAGTCAAAAGCGAATAATGGTGAATAGTGACTTTAAGCCTGTCGAATTTTGACACTGCGGTGCAAATGTGCTGATATCATTATTTTGTTTGGTGTTCATGTTCACTTCTCACATTTTCTTTCTGCCTTCTCTTCAATTGTTTATTCTTTCTACTATCATTCCGTTATGTTGGCTGTACTTCAAGGTGTGATGAGTTTTATTTCTTATCTATTGACCAATGGGTATTCTCATTCTGAAGATGCCGATATCCACTCAAAATGTCTGCCTGTCTGTCAGTATGTATAAAGAGGTGCATCCGAAACTGCTTAAGCGATTATCTTAAAATTTGGTGTGTGTGATTCTTTTGGAATCCCCCAGGAGGGGAAACTGTAATTTTATTTTTCGGCGTAAGAATAACGGTACCTGCCATATTTCCGTTTAGGAAAAGCTTTTTTTTCTCGAAAACGGCTAAAACGATTTTGATTAAAATTGTTGAGAATTTTTTTGTTGTTTGATCAGAACCACATGTACAGGAAAAGTCTATTAACGGGACCTTTCATATAACGGTTTTTTTAATGTTTGGCTTTCTCGGTAACCCTATGGATTTCTGTCAAATTTTATATTTGAGAAGATCTAAGTAGCCAAATTAATTAGGCATTTCAAAATTTTTAATGACTTTTTTTTCTAATTAAAATTATTTTAATTTTTTTTTGAAAAATCATTATTTTAAAAATAATCAACAAAAATTATTTTAAATTTTATAATCACAAGTATATTAATAAACTCTAAAAAACTACAAAAGCAAAATTTAAAAAAAAATTCATAAAACTAAAAATAAAAAACAGGATTTTATCAAAATCCTTCCTATAATTTTCGAAATACTTTTTCATAAATTCGTTACTATACAAGACGTGTGATGACATACTCCATTTTTACTAAAAACCGTTAAGGGTTGTGGTTTTAACACTATTTATAAGTTCAGAACGTGTTATTTTTATACGTTAATGTTACTTGTTTTGATCAAAGATCTTGCCTCTCAATATGATTAAGCAACGATTAAACGCACCCTTTCACTGATCATCGTCAATTGTCATTGTCAATTTATTCAGTAAACTCAACATTTGGTACAGTACAAGAGCGAGCAACGTCTGCAAATTATAAAAAAAGTCTATTGAAATTCGGAGTCGGTGACAACAACCTTAAGAGCGTTGAATTATTGAATTTCATCGCAAAATCAACTTCAGTGACGAAGCTCATTTTTGGCTCAATGGGTTCGCCAATAAGCAAAATATGTGTTACTGGTCGGGTGAAAAACCACATTTGCTTCATGAATCACCACTTTATCCACAAAAAATAACTGTTTGGTGCGGTTTGCATGACGGCGTCGTTTTTGGGCCATATTTTTTCGTCGACGATAACGATCATCACGTTACTGTGAATGGCCAGCGTTATCGCCCCATGATTACCGATTATTTTTGGCCCGAATTGGAAGATATGGACTTGGACGATATGTGGTTTCAACAGAATGGTGCCACAAGCCACACAGCACACCTTACAATTGATTTATTAAAGAGTAAGTTTGATGAGCGTATATGTTATCTCAAGAAATGGGCTAGTCGATTGGCCGCCTCGTTCGTACGATTTAACGCCTCTAGACCATTTTCTTTAGGGCTACGTTAAGTCATTGGCTTATGCCAACAAGCCGACGACGTTAGAGGTGCTCAGAGCCAACATTGAACGCGAAATAGCGGCTGTTTCGGCCGATTCATCGATAATTGGGCCCAGCGAATCGACCGCTGCAAACGTGCCCGCGGTGTGACCATATGAACGAAGTCGAGTTCCATTCATACATTTTTTGATTGTACTTCAAGCCGATAATAAGGTTTTTGAAATATCTCAAATGGTTTGCGTTTTATTTTAAAAAAAAGTTGTCAAGTCCGTATTCGAAAACTCTTTATATACCGTTCTAAGGGAAATTTTTCGTTGAACAAGTAAGTACATGACAGAATTTCAGATATATTTAACAGATTTTAAGTTATATAGCAAAATGTCTCAAAAAATCAAAATAAAAAAAAAATTAAGCAAAGTTTCCAATATTTATGGTACCATGATCCTAAATGGTGTTGTCAAATATACCACTGGCAAGCTTCACGAACAATATAGGTAAACATAAAAACCCAAGGCCGAGTTATATAGAAAAATCTAAAATTGTGTCAAAAAATTGGCCGCCATATTGATTACGTCATCAATGCCGATAAAGGGCCAACAAATTTATATCCCGGTCTTTTTAGGGTCATCTACCCATGTACTATCTAAATCCAAAAGGACGCATTGGTTGCCAAATGTGAACATTTTTTCAGCTTGTTGACCCCACTGTTTTAGTTACTCTTATAAAATGACCCGGAAGTTCTTTACATTTTGTTTAAGTAATATGTATTTACCATAAATGGCTTTTTTATCATAACGTAAAAAAACCCTCCCTTAAACCATTAAATTGATTTAATTGTTAACAAAAAAAATAAAAACCTTTCCCTTTTTTCGAAATATTGCAAGGCTAAAACCCAGATGTTTTTTTTTATTTATTCGTTAATAACATTAAAGTGCAACTGACATCCGCCAAACAAACTTTCAAACGCCTTGAACCTTAAGTATTATTTTTACGAACTCTGAATACCTCCGGGGAATACAATTATTATAATAACATTCAATCAGGACTCAGGACATGGCTAAGAGCAGGGTTGCACTTTATGAAAACAAACATTTTTTTATGATTTATTTCGAAGCATTTCACGGATTAATTACACTTTGGCACGTGTCAATTTCATCACAGGTCGATGCTGAAGTGTGTAGACCGTGAGTACTGAGAACATTAAAATGGAAATTAGATGAGATTCCTAATGCGAAGGACATGTCCATTTTCACGCTCCTCGGGGATGTTGTTATTATTTTTCTACACAGACACACTTAGTTTGAGTTTGAAAATTGATTCTAAATTTATGAAATTGAATTATAAAATGAAGTTTTTTTTTTTATAATTAACGCGCGCACAAGGGACTACTTGTTTCCCTTTTAATGTAACACACTGCGCGGGCATTAGGAAGATAGGGAGGGGAGAGATAGGAGGTGTCGATTAACATTGGTTTTGAATGTTTGCAGATCAAAATGGCAAGGGAAAATTTCGCCGGGTAAGCTATTCCAAATTCGTGTTGTTCGGCTAAAAAATTAATCCCTATATTTCACGGTACGTCCGAAATTGGGCCAGCGGATTTGTGTATATCGAGATCTTTGAGAACTCTTGCTACTGTACGAGTGCGGAAAAAATATGTCCAATTGAAAAATTTATATTCTCAAGTACAGGAAGGGCAACGTTGCTATGTTTTTTTTTTATATAATTAACGCGCGCACAAGGGACTACTTGTTTCCCTTTTAAGGTAACACACTGCGCGGGCATTAGGAAGATAGGGAGGGGAGAGATAGGAGGTGTCGATTAACATTGGTTTTGAATGTTTGCAGATCAAAATGGCAAGGGAAAATCTCGCCGGGGAAGCTATTCCAAATTCGTGTTGTTCGGCTAAAAAAAGAATCCCTATATTTCACGGTACTTCCGAAATTGGGCTCAAGGGTGAACTGATGAGCATTCCTTGCGAGACGAGTATTACGGGAGAAACTTTTAAAGGGAGGAATGCAACTGGCTACTTCGAGTGAACATTTTTTGTAAAAGAAACGATAAAATAAGGAAAGACACTTTTAATGAATTTATTTTATAAGGTAGACATAAGAACCTGGAAAGTTTTTTATTTAGTTTGTTTTGCGTTGTATTTCAACTATTTTTCCGATCATTCAAACTTACTTCTTGGAACGTTCGGGGAGCAAAGACTTTTTTTATTCTTGAAGGTATCCCTTCCATCTAGCAAGGATACACTTTTTCTTGTTCAAACTCCACAATAATTTGTCCAATCAATAAAGATAAAAGAGAAATAAAATAAGTATCTTTCTTGAAAGTGTAATAAAATAGGACGATAGATAGTGTGTTCCCCCCTCGTGGAAGTTACGTTGTAATTTTAAAGGCAATTTCAAGATTTCCAGGCCCCTTCTTTGGATTATGTCAATTGGGGGCTGAGTGTGGGTTGGGTTGGTTATAGGCTTTGAGTTTGGTTGGTGTGCGGAACAATGTGGCGCCATTTGAAATACTTTGCCTAGGAATTTTTAAATTGCGTGTCTGCGCGTATCACCTCGGTGTGGTGTATGAAAAGAAGTTTTCCACAAATGCGTCCTTGAGGACGAAAAAAGTTTTTTTTTTATTTTAAATTTATACTTGCAGGTCTTCTACTACTACTAGTTTTTATCGGAAAAGGAATGTGTTTCACAATTTTATTTCTTGATTGTAGAAGTTGGTTGTATGGGATTTATGGGAATTGCTTTAACCCAGATTAAAATTCAGGAGCACTTTACTTTACATTTCTTGTGAGGAAGCAACTGGGGTGAGGGAAGAGATAGATAGTTTAAAATGAATGTGATCGAGATGATATAAAGGGATGTTAGCATTTAAGTCTCCCGTAACTCTGATTTATGTATTTTGATATAAAAAAATTATCGAGGGAATTTATACTAAATCAATTTAAACTATTTGGAATGGAACGTTAAGCATTGCTGATAAAGATAAATTGGTACTTCTGTATTATCTCATTTATTTTCAGTATACGAATTTTAAGATTGTGTTTCAGAACATGTGTTTTGTTGGTTTGTATCTTTTCAATTTATGTGATTTTATTATTTATTTAACAAACGTTATTCCTGTTGTTGTTCTACTTTTTTCTTTAAAATATGATATTGATGATCTTGACTAAGACCACAACTCCCCCATTTCTTTGCCACGCCCTTAGATTCCATA
Source organism: Platycheirus rosarum (assembly GCA_963971375.1). Taxonomy (NCBI): domain Eukaryota; kingdom Metazoa; phylum Arthropoda; class Insecta; order Diptera; family Syrphidae; genus Platycheirus; species Platycheirus rosarum. Next base: position 128,275,966 of record OZ020509.1, on the reverse strand, counting down.
TGTGGGGTTCACCAGGTTGACCTACAGAAAACGTCGACAGTACTGACGGTGTATGTGTCGTTGCATTTGTTTGATCATAAGTTTTTAAGTCGCTTTTCCTCAGTTTAAATTTCTGCAGGTTAATTGTTTCGACACATGCATGTTCCATTTTTATTTGTGTTTGATCTTTCTTTAACTGGGTGATCTACAATTGTGTCAACCCAGGGATTTACCTGCACACCTATTTCCAGAGTTATGGAAATAGAGTATAGATTCAAGACTTTCACGTTCAAAACTTATCAGCGGTTCTCAAATGCTTTATAAGTGAAGGAAATGTGACCTTCTCGCAATTTACAAGATGAAAGTTGATACAAGAAATTGCGATAGATACTGTTCAATCAACTTTCTGCAATAGGGTAATGTGTACCTTCATCCTTGATGGAAGTGCTAATGTTCTGGACAGAAATAGGTATTGCATTAGCTAAAAAAAGATTGAATATGATGACCATTTGCTGATCCACAACGCCCTTTTCTGGATGTTTATTTTGAAAAGAATAATGCTTCTTGAGTGCAACAAACTAGGATGTATGATCAAGTTGCCAGATAGCGCAGCACTGCCCTCATGTATTTCAGAAGTTAGAAGGTTAACCATTTTCTAAGGACTGGTATATTCCCGCACTCGTTTAGTTGCAAGGGCCCTTCGGGTCTTGCTGGAAATAAACTGGCTGGTCTTGATGGTGAATAACATACTAATAAGTACTCTTTCTCGCTGGTAAAATGTTGATAAATCTTCAGACTGTAAAACGACTTTCGCAGTATTCGTTCCACTGGTAATCTGATGGCATATCTCACCGCAGAGTGCAACATTGTTTTGTAGAAAATAAGATTATTGCGATTGATATTTCTTCAAACTCCTTCTCAAATCCAATTCCTTCGGATTTAGAATTACAACAGTACGGTATTACAACTTCAGTAAACACCGTTCTTTACAGTATAATTATATCGAGGTATAAACTAGAGTATAATGCATATCTTAGGACAGATGTGTCTCAAACCTCACTGCACTTACTGGATAGAAGCGTTAAAACTGGTTGGAAATAAAAATTATAACTAATAGAATTATTCCCAAGCTAGTGAAAATCGACGTCCAAAGTTCTTTCATTATCTTACATATTATTTTTTGATAATAAATGCTTTTTCTAGCCAAGTGCATTTTATAGAATCTACTCCGTGATATCCGTATTGATGAAAATGCTTATCAATTCATCCATGAGCCCAATTGCGGGCGAACCATGGAATATAGGGATTTATATTCTTGCCGCACAAAACGAATATGTAATTGTTAAGAAAACAATTTTAATAAGATATAGATGACGAAAACTTGCAAAATTCCAGTACTTTAAATAAGGTATTAAACACTAACGTTTTCACATAAAATGGTTAAAAGAAAGTCATTGGTCATCGAAATATACATATATCAAGAGGGGATATACATACATAATTACGTAAGTTCCGATTGTCAACTTGAAAGGATCAACTAACTAAGAGAGATAAACGGAAAAAAGGCAAACATGCTAGTTTTAAGTTCTCTATTTTATCATTGAAACATCTTAATTTGAGACTACCGATTCGGAAATTAATCAAACAACATTTTCCTCAAAGAAACGCAAGATCGGCCAAGAAAATCGCCGCGGACCGCCATAAGTGTAAAGCAGAACCCAAGTTAATTGAATCCTCGCCGTGCACAAGAACTCGGCTTTCCGCAGATTTCAACTTGGCGAATTTTACGTCGGGACTTGGGCTTACTTGTGTATAAGACCCAGGAGCTCAAAATGGTAATATTAATCAACTGGGCCCTCTTTTATGGATTCCTGGTATAAATTCTGACAAAAGGGAATTATCTTGCTTTCAAAATCCTTTTTTATCGTGACAAAGCATTTTCAAGATATGCCTTAAATATGCCATTCAGAGCAGCAGAGGCTATTATAATCAACACAGTAGGTGACGGGGAACGCCGCCAGGTCATATGGAATATAGAAACAGGAAATACTGTATTCTCGACAAAACTCCAAGGATAATATTGAACTAGTGAATCAACGTCAAAAAATAGCAGAAAATAAATGCATATCCTGAAACTTGATAAGGAAATCTGTTTTTCTATTATTAAAAATCTTTTATCTCTATTTTTAATAATTCCGAATGTAAACATTTTTTTCCAAAATCTTCCTTCCCGTTTCAGGATCATATCCTATGGAGAGTTTGTTATTGATCAACACGTTTCCCTTCCTCGTATGCATACTTTTGTTATGGCTACGTTCACGCCATTAAGAATTCAGGACTACGATGTTGAAGGGCACACAAATTATTAAATTTAACTTAACTTCAACTTCAATCTTTATGTCTGCTCCAAGAAATGGTTTCTTTTGTTCATCCTGTTTTTCTTCAAAACTAAACTAATTTAAGATGGTTGTTTGAAACGCAATATAAGGTACAGGGTACCTACCACTAAACTATAAATTTCTTATATTATCATAATGAAGAGAATTTGATGTTTCTTTCAAAAAATATGCCAATTTTTTCTACATTATGTTAAAAAAATACGGCTAAGAAGGATACAAAAAATTTAAATGCATAATAAATTTATATAAGAACAAGAACATAAATCCTTGAATCCTACTTATTTTCTAACAAATCCGTTGCACCACAATTTCTGTTAACAGAATACGGAAGCTCATACACAAATACATATCGGAAACAATCTGTCATGATTGAGTAGATTAATGTCATAATCCGAAAGTAGCTAGCAAAAAGAATCCAACAGATATATCTACTATCTACAGATGCTGAACTTTCTCGCTATACATCCTATTTTTCGTGTAAAACAACGAAAACCACTCTGTCACACCTTTAATCGGATTTTTCAATGGCTGCAAAATAATCCTGCCAGTCGAATCGGAATCCGAATCCATTGTTTAAAAGAGACAATCTCCCTCCTCATAGCACCGTCAAATAAATTATTTCACAATTCTACAGGAATACCGGTGTACAGAGACTATCCAGAATCCAGACCACGAACGACCAGAGAGCTATCGTCAGTGGGTAGTACTATATTGTCCTTTTTTACGGACACACAGACACAGCGCAATGGGAATCACAATTGGATTAAATTTACAATTGGCCAATATGCCTGAATGAACAAATAACAAAACAATTGAAAATTGAATAAAGCTTTTTACTGACCACCGCAGAACGAACGGTGGACATACCCATACATGGAGAACAGAGCGTAACCGGCCGGTTCAGTTCGGTTCGATTCGATACGGTTTGGTGGTTTTGGTTACTCTGCTTTCACCAAAAATGGAAGGTGGATAAATCTGGTGACTGAATCCTCCAAATAAAATCCAAAATAAATAGAGACAAATTTATTTTAGCCATCATTATTTATGTGGCTTTCACATGTAGACAATGTTGAAGCGATTTGTGGCGCAAAGGAAATTGTGGTAAATCAATGTGAACGGCGAGATAATCGGTTTTTTTATAAGTTTTTATTTTTTCAAAATTGAATATTTAAGTCCGATCAAATGTGATTACATGGGATGTGGGAGAGTCTTAATTGGTAAACATCGAATTCGAAACAAAAAGCTGGCCAAATCTAAACTATTTATATAATTCTTAAATATAATATAATATACATATACTAGGATCTTAGCTTTGATATAAAAAAAATACTATATCAAAAATTAGGCTTAAGGATTTTCATTCAGGAAGTAGACTAAGCTTGCTTATTTCATCAAACAAACTTCTTAAAAAAGTTAAGAAAGTTCAATAACTAGCAGAATCGCTTTATCGGATACATTGTTTATTCGGATATCACCAAAACCACTAAACTTTTTCACCATCGCCGAAAAGAATTGTTCAAACTCCCTGCTCATTTCGAGGAGAGAACTCCTAATGATCTTCTAATCACTAAAGGAAAAGGACTCAGCAGTAGACGAAGATTTTTTAACTACGACATCTGCCCGTTGATTTAATAGAAATATACAGCCCCGATACCGATATACCGACACTTTATGGTTAGAGGGTCTTAAGACGGGGCATAAGCTAATCACTGTTATAACTGTATGCTTAATGATATGCTTAAAGGTAGGAAGTTTGTTGTTAAAAGTGGCAATGTGACTTCTACCACAATATTTGATATTAACTCGCCGATTTACAATAGTGATCTCATTGATAGCCATAGGCCTTACGTTATGCAATTGCATATGCCGATGATTTATTGGCTTCCGCAACAGTTCCAGAAGTTGAGGTTATCGGAATTATCAGACCTGGAAAAAAATTAACATTATTTTAATGATGTCTACTTCTAGAAATGTAAAACTGTCCCTATGTCTGGGGCTTCTTAGGACACGAGGCAGAGCTAGCCGAAGCTAGTGATCGCTAGGCCATATGGACAGACACTGTCCAATAAAATTACCTTGGTGTCTGGCTAAATCGGTATTTCAATCGAAATATGGATGTTCCTTTACGACCGAGACATCGTCGCGTCGCAGGGAGCGAAGCAGAGCGCCTACGGTTTAAAGCATTGCCCTTCAGGAATCGAAAGGAAGTTATTAGTCAAGGCCACCAATTCTGCTGACTCAACGAAAATTGATAGTTGCATTAATTTGATGATATTGGCTTTAAGTGTATGAATCGTTTCCTGATTGTTGGCATAACATCAGTCCTTCACGGTTTCCCAAAAAAAAGGTCCAAATGGGTCAAATTATACTTCTGAACCTGACAATTGACATCACCAAGGCGGCTGATAACACGATTTGGAATTTGATGCGCAAAAGATCGATTGTTGCATGGGCTATGTGGCACCGCGTTCCATTCTGCATCTGCATGAGAACCAGAGGTCGTCCAAATCCATGTCTTCAATTTCAGTTTTCAGAAACGTTGTTTCCAGGCTCGCTTTCGAAGAAAAATTACCCAATGATGCCACCACTCCACAATATTCACCAAACTGTTACTCTTTGTGGATGCAATGATGCATTGGCTTCTCGACAATAACGCGCGGGTTTTTTTAGCTCCACATGCGGCAATTTCGTTTGTTAATGTAGCTGCCGAGATAAAAATGCACCTCGTCAGAAAAGATGATTTTTCGCCTAAAATCGTTGCCCAATTCAAGCTGATTAAAGGCTTAAACTGCGAAGCGATAACAAAGCGGATGGTCGTGCCTTGTAAGCAAATAAGATCTTTGTTCAAAATTTTCCTCAGGATAGTAGGTGAACAATGAGTATTGTCCACTGGCATACCAGTCTCAAGGCATTTTTGCACAACCCTGCAGAGAGCAAGCGCGGTGGGCGCTTCATTCCGAAGAAAACTACTTTCAAAAAACGCACTGTTTGGGCTACACAGCACTCAATTTGGAAACAGGTTTTCAATATTTCCCAAAATATTTCAATGGTAAAATGATTTATTTCGTTCCGCGGCATGATACTGACTGTCTGTCAAGATTTCGAGCGGGTAACAGCTGTCAATGAAAAAACGGGTTGCGCGCCATTAAGGGAAGTCGCTGCTCAAAAATTGTTCGCGCGACCGTTCTGACTCCATATTGGTCACTGGCGTTCGTGTGTACTGTTTCATTGGTTCGTGTGGCATTAGTCTTATTCGTATCCAAGATTTCTTAGAAAGTCAGGTACTATTGCTTTGCTGCGCTCTACCTACTATTTTTTCAGCACCTGATATGAAAACATTATCAAAGGTTTTTCCAGTGGTTTTCCATGAAGTCAGTTTTTGTACTGATGATTGTTCTCATTCGGGATCTATTAGTCTATTGACAAAGTCTTTCGGAAGCTACTATTAGATGGTGGTTTCGGACACGCCTCATGTCGGTACCTTTTCTGTTTCTAACATCTATGAGACTGCTCCTAACCACAACTTTTTTGTAACATACTAAAACTTCACATTTCTTCCATTGATGTTGGAAACACCAGAATACCATTCCTTGCCTCCTATCATGTCGGGTTTATATAATTTACTGTGTGAATCTTCATCAAACACTTACTGTTTACGACTTTTTTGCTAATAATTCAAAAATTGCACAAATCACACTGACAATCTATCTCGTCGGTTTATACCCAAGAACCTTCTGCTGGTTATCTCATCTGCACCTTGGAGTTCACTCCCAATCCATCATATTTCATCTGGAAACATCATGCGGTCCACGTCTTCCGCCATCGCCACGTTCGCATTTATCTTCGGCTTCCTTATCTCTAATTGATTTATGATATCCTAGTAAATTTTGCGAACAAAAACTTCGTGCGTGTCACTTTACAAAGTTCCCTGGTTCTGTAGAATCCTCCAGACATTATTCACCTTTACAGTCGTAGCTTCTGATGGTCTGGAGCTTATACAATTATTCGCCTACCAACTTTCCTGGATAGCTACTTTTCCTGCTAGGCATGTTGATGAGCGAAGGGAGTACGAGTGAAAAAAAAGAATTCCACCGCATGTATGGAACAATGATCCTGGGGATACTACTGGAAGGCGGTTTAAAATTGCTACGCAGATAATGTCATAAGTAACCGTTGAAAATCTAAATTCGTCGTCGTCGTCGTCGTTGATGGCTGTGACATTGCTGTAGCTGTGTACTGTATGTAACTTCCACCAATCTGTCTGTGGGTTTGCCACACAGCAGTTGATGCTTTTTGCAGCTGAGATGTAGGAAGCTTGAGTATCAACAAATCAAAGCAGTTAACACCCCACGGGGCTAACCAAATTCCCAGTGATTTATGACAAGGACATGTTAGTTTTACAATTCGTTGGAGCAACAGGATTGTGGCTCCAAGTCGAATGGCGATAAAAAGAATTCTTAAATTAAAAAAAAGAACAAGATTTGTTTGGCGTTGTCGAAGAAGAGTTTTTTTAATATTAATAGTGTAATTAAGTTAAAATTAACAATAATTTTATTTTAATATCAAACACAATCCGTCTACATTACTAATATTGCAACAAGTTTAATATCCTATAGATATATCTAATAAAACGACTATACCCAGGCTCAAGCTAAAATGTCCTCCACCAAAGGACATTCAAAACCAACCTATAACATATCTTCCCGCATTTATTGGTCCAAAATAAGCTTTATTTTCGCAGCCATTTATGCAAACAACACAAAACCATATTTCCAATCCTGCACTTAAAATTATATTTCTATTAACAGCATTAAAAGGATATTATTCATTGGAGTCCCTTTTTCTCTACATTAACCAAGGTAAGCCCCAAAATCCCCTCCTCACAGCAACCCCAATAGGTATAACAACAATTTTAACATTTTCATTTATTATTATGGATATAAAAACCGTTAATTATCCTTGACGTCCGCATATTGTCAGAACATTTGAATCTAATAAAAATATTCATTAGAACGAATTATTATGACTATATATAGGCACTTTAGCAAAAAGGCATAAGGCACGGTTTCATTGTGTGATTAAAGTTGTAAATATTGCCAGCTATATCGTAATTCTTGGATAAACACAGTAAACTTCACGCAGTGTGTCTACGATAAGTCTGGGCATTATATAGGAGGTAAAAATCATAATAGAAAAGCTAATATTGCTTAACGCGTGAGTTTGGATTACAAAACAACAACAACAAAGAATATTATATAAATGTTTCCGTGAATTCAGGCTGAAGTGCCATGTTTAATTTCGTAATGGAAATATATAAAAATATTCACGGGTTCCTATGAAGTGGTTTTGTTTGTCCTTTAATTGAGAGTTATAGCTTATAGTAACGTTATAGCAGAAAAATTAAGTCTCAGGCAATAAAATAAAAATTATAAAGTTTACCTTAATTTATTTATTTTTAAGCGATTTTTTTCTCATAGAAACAATGCCGAGAAGTGTTCGTGTGGTGCGGCTAAGAAAAGAATCCCTTTACTTAATAGGAAATTGAAGTTAAGATGAATGTATTTTAATGGGCATTCCTACCAATCCGAGAAAACGTCAAACTCTTCCTAGTTTGAAAGTTACTTATCTGGTCATTATGCAGTAAGTTGTTTATAATCATTCACATACCAAGAGGTGTTCGATTTCTTAGATGCAAGTACTACCAATGACAAAAAAATCGTAATTATTAATAAAGCAATTCTATGGATTAAAATTTATAGACAAGTTGTTATTGATGAATTAAATACTTTACAAAGTTTTCACTTAAAATGGAGCCCTGTGGCACACCAGCATTTATTTATTACTGAGCGATTCGAAAAGGTTGAGCACCTGCAGTATGGATGAATTTTCGAAAGAGTAATGGATACGACATAAGTTTAAAAAAACCGAACACCTATACTAACAGTTTTCTGGTCAACTTTCCTTTCCCAAATATAAAATAATTAAATATCATGAATCAATGATCAATAGTAAAGGATCTTTTGATAACGACTTCAAGCAACACTTAAGTGAAGGGAAGATTATAAGATCAGCAAAACTTGGCCAACTTTCGTGGTCCACAAAAGACCTTGAATCTGAAAGGACAACTTCTTAACAAGAGTTGTTTAACCGGGAGTACACAATGTTCGACAAGCACAAGACGTATGAGAGTAAATTGACATCTGATAATTGCAGATGTAAGGTACGGCACAGCCGAACTGGCAAAAAATGATCAAATAAAGAGCAAGCACATACGAAGAAGTATATAAACCATTTTATTTTTTTTTTTTTTTTCAAAATACAGCATCATTACCAAATCAGCTGGTACTGGAAATTGGCAATGTACTTAGAAAATACATTAAGAAGCCAGAAGCCACCATCCATCACTATTGCGAAAGAAAGGCAGTCGCACAAACTGCTGGATGAAAACCAATGCAAGGACACCTGAGCATAAAGTTGGGCATAGGCATGGAACATTTTTCTGAAGTTATAAAAGGTGTTTTTTTTAGAGGTATACAACTTTAAAATGAAATAAAGAAAAAATAGTTTTCTCAAATTGACATAATATTTACTTTGTTCTAAAGATAATCTTTTGGCATTATAATTTAAATATGATTTCTGACATATGACTGCCACGGTTGGCTCAGACGTAGTCGATGACTTTTTCCAACATTTGTGGCCGTATATCAGCAATAACGTAGCGAATGTTGTTCTCCAAGTGATCAATCGTTTCGGGTTTATCGGCTTATACTAGCGACTTCACATATTCCACAGAAAATAGTCAAGCGGCGTTAAATCGCACGATCTTGGAGGACAATTCAAGGGTCAATAATTCAATTGTGGGACGAGCTGTGTGACATGTTGCGCCGTCTTGTTAAAACCAGAGCTCCTGCACATCATGGTTGTTCAATTCATGAACGAAAAGTCAGTAATCATGGCTCTATAACGGTCATCATTGATTGTAACTTTCTAGCCAGCATCGTTCTTAAAGAATTACGGACCATTTATTCCACCAACCCATAAAGCACAAACAAACTTGAATTGTTATAATATGGGTTCCGAATTATGCTGCCAGTTTTGGAGTAAACTGGCTGAACTTACGAGAAAATTATATAATGACTTTCACGTATAGGGATCCGAGTTTTGGATTTTATTTCATTTTTGATAGTCCAATAAGAAGTAAAAAAGGTATGGGGGGGGGGGCAGCATGCCCACTGCTTGGGGTCACTATAGGACTTGAAGGAGGTGCCAGGTTGGGTATATAGATTTCTTAATATCCGAAAGAATCATTAAATACAAAGGTAATATTACATATAACCAACCTCGTACACGTACTCCAAATCATATAGTTACCCCAAGCAGGGGTTGATTTTGCATACCTATCTCACTTTTTAAACAGCGTATAAAAAATTGTCGAATTTTTGGTTTGTTTTTTTAATTTTTTCAATCTTTATTTGAATGTCTATATATTAAAATAAATTAAGCGGTCACAACGTCGAAAAAAAAATTGAAAAATACTAAGGGAAATTCAAAGTTTATATTCGATTTTTTTGACTTTCGATTGTTCGAAAAAAGTATCAACGTAAAATAGTTTTTAGCGGAATAATTTAAACGCTATTTTATTTCTAAAAATAATGTGAAAAAAAGTGTGAATTTTTTTTCAAAACCTAAGAATAAAAGCAAACTTAGGCTCAAAAATAACCTACGTTTATAAACAAAATTAAAAAAAATTATCAAAAATTTTTTTTGTAATTATCTATCAAAAATGCAAAAAAAAATGTTCGAATATATTTTAATGTTAAACTACTTTATCCTGCTATTCCAAAAAATCAATTTCAATCGTAATCGGTTGACCAGTCCCGGTCTTTTGGGAGGTACCGTTTTTAGCCCACCACCATCTTTATTTTTTTTTTCACCAAAACAAAACCCAAACTTGCAATAGCATTTATTTATTTACATAAAAAATCGAGAAAAATAACCTTTTACTTTTTATCTAAAAAAAAAAATTAAGGAAGCCCTCTGTAGAATGTCAAAATAACCTTAACTTCCAAATTTGAAGACGATTGGCCCAGCCGTTCATGCTATAGATCAAAACACATCAAAATACAAACAGACAGACAGACGGACAGGCGGACAGACGGACAGACGGACAGACAGACAGAATTTTGCAAGTATCTCAAAAAAATGTTTCTCTTGCATCATAATGTCATATATGAATATATATTATATCATTTTTACTTGCAATAATAGGTAAGGCAAGTTAAGGATTCGTGAATATAAAAAAATTGATATAACAATCAAACATGACATAACGATCATAGAGAAGCCTAAAAAAGTCATTGGCAAAAAATGTCCGTCTGTCTGTCTGTCTGTGTGTCTGTCCGGGTGGGTGTATATCGAGCTGCAGCCTAAACGGGTTAAGCGATTGCCTTCAAATTTGGTATGTGTTTATCTTTTGGCATTCCTCGGAGGGGAAATTGGATTTTTTAATTTTAGGGCTAAAAATAACGGTACTTGCCCTATGACCGTTTAGGTCATAGGAAAAGCTTATGAACATTTTTGAGATTGTTTTTGTTGGTATTGGCTATCATTTGATTAGAACCACTTATACGGGAAAAGTCTATCAACGGGACCTTTCATATATCGGTTTTTTTTTAATTTTTGGCTTTTTCACGGTAACGGCTCTATGGATTTCTGTCAAATTTTATGTGTGAACAGATCTAAATAGCCAAATTAAAATATAAATACATACATAAAAAAATACATAAAATTAACTTTTAATATTTTTTTTTTGAAAAATCAATATTCTTAAACTAATCAAAAAAAATTATTTTAAATTTAATAATCACATGTATATTAATAAACTCTAAAAAACTGCATTCCAAAACTTAACAAAAAATTTCAAAAAACTAAAAATGTGCCTTCCAATGTAATTAAGCACATAAGAGCAATTACGTGCGACCGAATGCATAACTTGCAATAAAGTGCCTATAATCGCAAGTAAAAATTATAAATAAACTGAGTGTCCAAGCACTTTATTGCACTTTTGAAATTGGGATAGTAAAAATGAGGTTAGTTTGAGTTTCAACTAGGTATTGGAGATTAGTGGATCGAAAACGAAGAAAACGTTCCCAGCACTTAGGTATCTCACTTTTCTTATCCTAAAGAACGCAACAACCGATTTAACTGAGTTCTGGAAGAAAATGAATTTATCTCTATAAAATGTGCCAATATGAAGCCATGGAAATAGACAGAAAAACAGGTGGATGGTAGTGGTCGATCGTAAAAAGAGAAGGGTACTAGTGTTGCACTAGAATTAAATTGGTCTGATGAGAAAATTAGATCGAATTGTCAGCCTCGAGGCTTTATTGGAAATGAGATATCCTGTTTGAATGAATTTTACGACGCGAAAGAAAAGAGATCATATTCTACTTCTACAATAGAGCAAGGTAAAGGTAAAGTTTTAGTTTAGTTTCTCGTAGAATCAGATGAAGATATTTTTGAGATCTAAAGTACTAGTCGTACATCCACACTTCTAAATGCTATATCTGAATGTCCCTTCTATTGCCAGCTGCCTTCCAAACGTGATTAATACACGTAGTACAAACTACTTGAAAAGCCCTATATAGTGTCTACCTTCTGGCACAAAAAAAAATATGTAGATAATGTTGAAATAGAAAAAAGTCCTAAATCATTTTCATAACTTTTATTATATCAAAAGTCAGCAAAAGTTTTTTTAAAATCTGTTCTCCCCAGAAAAAAACAAATGCCCCCTGAGTCCTTTCAAAATAATGTACCTGGCTACATCAAGTTGTATCCTCCTAGCTTACCATTTAAGAACAACTCAGCCACAATTCCCATTCACACGTATACGACACCCACACTTGGTGTGTGGTGTATCATATGGCTGATGCTGCAAATTGAATGCGATGTCTTCCTGAACCTCCTGTGGGACTGCTGCGGTAAGCTACTGTGAGCTCCTGCTATGCTGGATAGATAAAGTAGCAACTTTGCAAGGTAAAAAGGTACATACCTATGATGAAAGTTTTGGTTACATTTGCTCCTGATGGTGTGCGCTTCCAGAGTTGTTGCAAACTTTTTATTAACAAAACAAATAAGGGTCAAAATGTGCCTTTTCCTTGTGCTAAAGTCATTAAGTGATAAAAGCATAGGTGAAAGGACCAAATTAAATTATATCAACGATACGATTGCTTTATTGAGGGAACACTACCGTGTGTGGTTGTCTAGTTTAGTCATTTATTCGTTTTTAAAAACTTAAATGGTTTGGGAGTTTTGCCTTCGGTTTTTTGGCCAAATTGAGATAAGTAAGGACAGTTTAATGAATTAAGGGCGAAAGTTTTCAAGGATACCTAAATTGATTTTTGACGGAGTATCTTTCACTTTTGGAGAGCTAGAATTGAAGCTTATCGTCATTCGAGCATTCACTTCTCAAAGTGCTTAGTTCGCTCACTAGAAAACACCTATACCTTTCGGATTGTCTCTTTTTTCTAAAATATCCGTTTTTAACATCCCTTTTTATAGATAAAATTCAATAGACCAAATAATTTATATCCCTTTCCATTGCCAATTTAAGCCTCACCGTATGCCCAGCAAATCCAAAAACTCACCAAACAATTGATAGAAAATTGTGCTGACCATGTTTTTATCTGTTTCAGCCATGAATGATTTCACAAAAGGGTTTTCCGCACCTATACACACACTTCGGCTGGCATAATACAACACACGGCAAAAGTGTCAAGGCATTGTGCCCACTCATAAATTACTACCAAACCAAACGGTGAACGTCGAACGGACGGACAGACATATTGGAATATACTATAGCCAACGTACAGTTAAAGTAAATGACAACAATTTCAGAGATGAACGCACCTGCTACCTTTTACCAATGAACCGACTTCAACGACGGACGACGACGGTAAAGAGGTAGAGAGTTAGTGTGGACCTTTATCATGGGGACTTTTCGCCAACCAAGCAGAAAATCTGCATTGACACTTTAACCCCTAGTCCGATGCCGCCCGCTGCCTGACCGACCATCACACATTCTGTGCTTTTTGAGGAGGAAGTTGGAGGATAATAGTTTAGGGATTCGGATTTAGAAATAGAATTTGATTCGTTTTGCTTTTCAAGGACAATGACAACAAAGGATATTACACCTATTCGAATGAGATCAATAAAACCAATTGATTGGGATGGTATCGATTGAAAAAAGGACATTCAAGGATGCAAGTTCCAAATATATTTTTTTATTTTGTTTTCAAAATTGTCACACTTATGCTTTTGTAATATTTTTTCGGTCATGGATTCCTTGAAAAATAACGACTCATGCATCTTTACAATATATTTCAACTCCTTCGCGTTGTTCTTGTTAGTAGCAGAGGTAGAATCTTTCTACAGGATCTACAGTTGGAATCTGAAGGATGCATTGTTGGCAAGCTCGAGCAGATGATAAAACGATCTTCTTAAGATTAGAGTCTCCGATTAAAGCTTTAGTTAATGGACAGAAATGTCGGTGCTGAAGGTAAAGGAAGAACACTCCTGCTAATTACTAATTATTGTCACGAAATTCGAAATATTCGATTTTGACGTGGATGGCAAAATGTAGATGTAAATGTTTCAGTTGTTTTATTGTTCGGTCCCATATTATTATTAAAACTAATCGTACGCTCCCGTTAAAGTTCCATATATCTGAAGGACATGGTGGGTGAATCTGGACACGAATATGAAAAGCTAAGAGTAGATACAGTTATCGGCAAGTCAATTTATTGAAGTTAGACTGTAGTTATTGTAGAGTAGTCTGTGGTGCAGTTCTTTGATAAATAAAATAAAAGGCACGACTGGGTCGCACGTACTTGCTCTTATGTGCTAATCCTTTTTAAGTGCAGGCGTCTTTTTGACAAAAATTTTATTTTAATATTTTTTGTATGACGTGCAACTTTCTTAGAATCGTTTTGGGGTGAAGCTCGAACGAACATGCGTCACGACAAAGGGATAAACAAATAAATAAATAGGATTGTTAGCTTTTGCAGTTTTTTAGTGTAGTATTATCTTTCCACTTGCTGCTTACTGTTTATAATATAATTTGCTAATAGAAAGATACAAAGGACTTTTTTCAGTTAAATTTTCATTTTGGTATGGAAAAATTTGAACAACTGGCATAAAGATTCGTCGGAATCAGCAGTATGGCAATAATGCCAGGTAAAGGGACCTTTATACGTCCCAATATGGGACCAATGGAATTTATAAAGGATTTAGGTAGATGATGACGAAAAATACTTTAAAATACGTAAGTATGTATGTAATGTAGGTTGTCACTTTCTTTTATTTGACTTATGGCTTGGCCTAGGGCTTAGCCGAGCAATATGAAATAAAATGTTGGGGAAAAAAATTTATGAATTCAAAAAAACACTACTCATAACGTTTTTTGGAAAAAATGTTGTAGGCCATCTTATTTCTTTTGCTGTTTTCTATTTTATAAATTTTTCATTTCAAAATCGTTCGACCAGTTTTTTCAAAAAAATGTTTTTTTTGATAAACTTTTCGAAAACATATTTTAAATTTTTTTTTAGTATGTCAATTTTAAGAAACCTATAGTTTATACTAGGAGAAAAATTTAAAAAAAAATCTATAGATCCGTTTTCAAAATATTCAAAAAACAAAATATTTTTTAAAAAAAAATATTAAAATTTAAAAAAAAATGTTTTTGAAAATTTTGATAAGCAATATTATTTAAATCATAAAACACTACATATTTTGAAAATTTCATCAAAATCCGTCAATTAGTTAACGAGAAAGTCTGATTTTAAAAAACCGGTCATATGGGAGGTACCGTTATAAAACTTTTTCTGAAAAATCCATTAAAATTAAAAGATAGATTTTGCACAGAAAACATCATTCTGAAAGTTTAATCAAAATCGTAGGAGCCGTTTTCGAGAAAAATAAGTTTTTTAATAAAAGTTATATGGCAGGTACCGTTAGTTTTGGAGCTAGAATGCCAATTCCAAAAACTGTCGGGTAGAGCACTCTAAAAATACTATATACCAAGTTTGAATCAAATCGGCTTAACCGTTTAGGCTGTAGATATCGATACGGACAGACAGACAGACAGACAGACAGACAGACAGACAGACAGACAGACAGACGGACGGAATTTCCGGACCCACTTTTTTAGACTTCTCTATCATCGTAATGGCATGTTTGATTGTTGGAATTTTTTTTTTTTTTTACGAATGCATAACTTGCCTTATAGTCCCTATAATCGCAAGTAAAAAGAAGAGTGGGAAACAAGATGGAGCCCTGAGGCTCTCCAGCGTTTATTTTATAAATACCAGACTTGAATCCCTTCAACACAACTTGTAATGAACAATTCGGGGGGAAATTACTAATCCAACGAAATAGAGTTTTAGCGAATCCAAATGCACGCACGCATTTTCAAAATTAGGATTTGGTAACAAACTCTATCCAATACCTTTGAATATCAAATGCAATAATCTTACTTTCAACAAACGATGAAGAGATTGCCACTTTCCGCGGAGATATACATATCATCAGATAACCGAACTTCCGATCGTTAAGAACTTCTCAGCCTTGAAGATGTTTCTTAAAATGAAACTTAATAAGCGTTTTCATGACCTTAAAAAGAAGGGACGTAAGTGCAAAATGAGAGTGAGGAAGATTCGTCTTTTCTGGACAGGTGCTGTTTTCCATTCACTCAGAAAGAGAGCAGAGGAACACGGTAGATGGAAAAGTTTACGCAGAAGTTTTTAAAACCTCTTTAGAATAATGGCGTTGGTACTAAGTAAATTAATAACGGATCCGGCAAATAACTTTTTTTTTTTTTTTGAAAATGCTTCATCAACATCGAGTGTAGCTTCGGTTGTGTGGCACGTAGCGCCGTCCTGTTGAAACCAAATGTTGCCAATATCCTCCTCTTCAATTGACTGTAACGGCCACTCCTTGCTCATTTCCGAAAAATGGCCCAATTATTCCTCTGGACCAAAATCGGCACCAAACAGTGACTCGTTTTGGGTATATCGGCTTTTCAATGTATGCGTGCGGATTTTCTGTGCCCCCAATGCGACAATTTTGCTTGTTTACATACCCGCCAAGATCAAAATGAGCTTCATCTGAAAAAATGATTTTTTTGGTAAAATCGGCATCTTCTCTAAGTCGATCGCAGGCAGTAATGTCTCAATATTTCCCAGTGTATACACAACTATATTCATTTAGCTGAGTGTTACCATTCATGAAATAAGCACTAGTTAAAAAAAAAAGCTTAGATGGCGGACCCTTTATATTTAAAAAAAATTTGCAACTGATCGATTGTGAAATAAGATTTGATCTATAAAACCGTTTACGCTCTGAGGAGTTATAACGCACCTAATGATACCTTTGAATTCGAAACTGTGGCAAATTAATCTGTATCCCACGGAGTAGAATATGCAGATTCTATTTCAGATGATCTCTTCAAATCAGGTACTTAGAAGCAATGTGTTAGAGAGAAAACAAGACTGTAATCTTAGGATCGAGTACCCTATCCTTGACTACACCAACTATAGAACAAGTGGTGCTATTTGATTTATTTTTTCTGTTTCACCGGAAGGTTAACTACTGCATGACAGCCTCTTATGGGAATTTCCTAGATTTTGCTTTATGAAACATTGAACAAAGCCGCTGTAGTTGTTCCACAAATTTTGCTAGAGGGTCAAGTTCCCTTCTACTTTTGTTCATGTTTCTTATCCGATGACTGGTATAATCGGACGACAACTCTCCAAATTCACAACAGCTTTGCTTTAAGGCTACACCGGTAAAGTGTGTCGATTGCCGCAGAAAACTTTAAAAGGTCTGAGGAAACTCAATGTAGGTATCGATTTATTTGTTTACTCAACAATGATAGTGTTGAAATGTGCTTTATATGGGTTCTCATGAGTTGGTAATGTTGTATTTTATCGAAGATGATAGTCTGAATGCGAGGTTATCGTTGGATTTTTTGCTTTTATTGGAGCACGCTTTGTTAAACCTGCTCTTAGGCGAAGCATCTTCGTTTTACCTGCTTCAATTCCTTCACATACAAAAGTCTTGTATATTGCAAAGCGTATATATGTAAAGGAACAAAAATGATGTGGAGTATTTTTTTAGCTTGGTAAGTATTTTTCAATCACAAGAGATAGCTAAGTTTTTCTTCCACTTGATATACCCTCATCATCACAACATCATCGGTGCAACAACATGGATCCGGTCCTGGCCTTGTTCAAGAAGTTCATCTATTCATACCAATTACTGGCCTGGCCGACGCGACGCAACCCAGTTGCGTACCCCAAGGCTTCCGGTATCCTGGCCTAAGCCATCCTTCCAAAGTAAGCAACATCTGCCACGTAGTCTTCTGCCACTAAAAGACTGCAAAAGACTTTTTTAACTAGTTCCTCTTTCCACCCCACTGGAGTCTAACCAGCTTTATTTTTTCCACAACAACCGTTTCGAATATAGATTATATTCAATTCATGATTGTATCTTCTCCGGAATTGTTTTCCCTCGCACACGAGGCCAACAATCATCGGTAAGACTTTCCTCTCGAACGCGGTTTAGAGATCAGAGTTTCTTTTAGTAAGCACCCAAGTCTCGAAATTCTATGATAGTACTGGTAGGACCTATTCTTGTACAGAAGCAATTTTATTTTATTGTAAGGTTTCTGGATGTGAAGAGCCTAGACAGACTAGTAGGTTATGGATTTTAGAACTCACCGCTTATTTTTCCTCCAAAGTATTATCGGATACTACTTTTGACTCAAGATAGTTGAAGAATTAAACTACTTCAAATTCATGCTTGCCTGATTGTTGGACCAACACATCTCGCAGGCGTAGCTACCATGTTCTTGGTTTTCTCTTCATTAATTATGCAGCCAAAGGTTTTGTGCCGCTTGCTTGATCCGCATGAAGAAGTCTTGTAAAGTCCCTTTGATCATTGATTATTTAAACTTTTCCCTGTAACGAAAGGACCTCTTTTCCATTCAATTATATATATCATATATATATAGTCTTTGTATGGATCAGAGAATGGACAACATAGGTATTCATTTTTATTTGTACCAATGCGCTATCCATTTCCAGAACATCCACTCGTAGGTAAGGTACTCATTGGAATAATGTAAGATTCTCACTTATAACATCATCATCAGAAAGAATTATTGATTCCCGCCGTGGTCCAATTCAAGTATTGAAATAAAGTGCAAAGGATCAAAGCAACTTCCCTTGTCCAAAACATCTTACATGCTCGTGTATGTCCATGATGACCAACATAATAAATGTGGAAATCTCTTTAAGAATCACAATATTTTCCAATTTTTATTCTTATAACCTGAATTGTATCTGGAGTTAAATAACCCAAAACAAAATAAATTTCACAAGCTTCCATCTGATACCTGCTGACCGTTAAATTTAGTGTATCACCTTTCTCTTATTATAGGTTGGGATAAGTTAACCTTCCCACTATTTCTTAGGAATTGGATGGCACCTGAAAAGCTTTTAAATAAGAAACTTTGAGAAAATCTCGTCTGGCCCAATTCTTTTTTTTCCTTTCACGGCAGCACTTATTTCTTCAATTGCGATGTTGAGAACTTCTTGGTTGGTGGTTGGAGCTATTGGAATTTAACGTACTGTTCAGTTAAATGCCCTTCACTTCACAATACTGTCTATCTGTGAAGATTTTTTTTCCTTTTGTCATCAACAAGAAGTTTGCCTTGAACACTGTTAATGAACGAATCTCGTGAGGTCTTTCCCTTTGAGCCGCCATCTAAAAAAAAATTATGCTCTTTTTCATATTAGCAAGTCGCAGTTCATGGATTGATGGCATCAGCAGCCGGAGCAGATATTTCTTCTAGCTCCCGATACATGCCCTCCGTGTTCTTTGCTTGAAGTTGCGCCTTCCTCTTCGTGGGTTCTGTTTTTGTAGCTTATGAAACCACCCTAAGCCGTTTAAATTATTGGCCAAGCTTTACAAGCCTATATTTCCTAATTTTTACAGATTTCTTTTAGCATTCCACCACTTTCTTTCTTTGATGAATTGGTAGTGTCCTTTGGAAGTTCCAAGCTGTGATTTAGCTTTCTGTAGATAAGCTCGTTGCAAAGATTACTGCAACCTGCTCGTCTGTATTGTATGACAGAAATAATTTTTTCATATAGGAGTTAAAGCTTCACAATTTTCTTAATCAGATTAAACCACATGATAACTCCTCGTCTCCCTTCATCAACTTCACAGAAATCTCAAACTTTCCTTTTATTTGCGTATCGAATTCAAATTTATTCAAAAATCTACTGACTCTTTATTTTTCTGAATTGTGATCCAAATCTACCTTGATTTCATTTATCACATTTGTTCCCCCTCCTATGACACTCTCTTTGCCGATGTTATTCCAAACATCAATAAATCTCTCACTCCAATTATTTAAATCCAAATTGAAAATAACTTCTCGCATTCTTCGTATTCAAATTCCCGTGTTCAATAAACACCAAACAACGTACAACAAACACCAATTCTTGCCGTTTTATTGGTTTAGCAAAACAGTTTTCTGTTCCTGGTGCTCCTGTAAAATTTAACTTCTAACGTGTGTGTAGCAAGCTTTTCGAACTACGATATATAGCTAAACCAAGAAAAAGACATCCTTGCAATGGATTTCAATAAACACCTCGTCGCAGTCTAAGTCGACCTTAATGGCCAATAAAAGAGGAATCTATGCACAATTTTCTTCGGATAATCCTTTCGATTTTAAAATATTTTTCAATTTCAACCCTCGGGAGACCGTAAAAAGGATTTTCTGTTTGGTTAAACGTGCATGTTTATGTGTTTTGGTAACAAATCCTTCGCCATTTTGCACTTAAATCGAATTCCACGAATTGTGACAAATTTGTTTATTTTGTTGAATTTTTTTGTTGTACGTATCTTTTGGATTGTTTAGGGGTGACACATAATTTTTTGTAAAATATATATTTGCTTAGGGATGAGGTTTTTTAAGGTTTGTAGTCCTTTAAAAAAATATCAGAGGTTTTAACGCCTTTTTGCTAATTTTCGCAGGTTTAAAAATAATATTATTATTATTATATATTAATATTACTTATATCCATCCAATTTTAAATAAAATCCAGTTGTTTAAATTTAAAAAAAATATATTAAAAATTAAATTTATTCTGAAATAGGTTAATGATTTCTACACGAAACTAAAATTGACCGAAGTTTCCAGCCGTTTAAAAATAAACCTTAGTTGCAATCCACTTGAATCCTTGCACCTCTGTCAGTTAAACCAAAAACTCAATTCCTGGCAGACACATCCTGGTTATTCGACAATTTCATTAAATTTAACTCAAATGCTGTGTGCGTAAGGATGTGTGGTTGGATATGCGTTTAACATGATGTTACTTAATTGGTTTAACGATAAATTCAATTATGAAATTCATTGAGACAGAAAATTGATATTGCCACGTGCATAAGCATATGAACACATGATTTGTGTGGACAACAACGCAATGCAGATACCTGTGCACATTTGGGCTCATATTTTATCAAAGAGGATACACGCATTAAGGTTTAAAAATAAAAAAATAATCAAAACCTAATACATATCCTTGAATCATATAAATTGTAAATTATTTTTATTATTTGAATCTCTACCAATATTATTTTGCATAACTCAAAGACAAATAAGAATCGTGTGTTCGTGACGTTTCCAAAGAAATACTTAAATTCAAATTATTTCCTTTGATCTGTGAACTCAGTGCAAGATACTTACTTTAACGATGCATTCAAGTTAATCTTTTGATTTAATGTTCCTTTGAGGAACGAATCCTTTTAGACTGTTGTGAATTATTGCCTTAAATAGGAATAAATCATGATACCGGAATGGAAGAGCATGGTAGCACTTTTGTTCGTCAACCAAAAATTGAGTTACTATATCTATTTCCTTCAAAGTTGAAATATATTTTCAATATTTAATAATTCTCTTGTAGACAGATGATATCTACATATGGAGGTGGGAAGATCCTCCAAGGATATTTAAGCCAATTAGCTCAGTAAGCTGGTATTATTGTCCTACAAAAGGTGGTCGAGATACGCTTTACGCCAGCACCTGGCTATTAAGCCTTAATCTGGCGGTGAGCATACTTACCAAAACTCAAAAATTCATAACACCATATCAATATGGTCGGCTATGTGAATGCAGGTTCAAATACCACGGCTATGGGTTAACCGAACCTACCACGACGATCCCACTAGGGGACCTACCTCATATACTCAGGCAGCTGCTACCGAGCATATGTTCGTGTAATCAACTAGGCTGTCCTGGTATCCTGTGGTACCCCACATTTATTCAGCAATCGGGTATGACCTCCGAAGATTTTCACTTATAGGTTCGAGCTCCAAAAAAGTCAGGGAAACCATCATCCCTAAGTTGTCGCAAGAGTTCGTGAAACCAGCGCTGAGTTAGGACACGGGAAACCTTAGGATTGCCCGCCCAGCTCGTTTTAGTCCTAAGGAGGTACTACGAAACTGCACTTGTTGATTTTAGTTCGATCTAAGGTTTAACCAACCCCGCCCGATTCAGAGGATTGGCCCCGAATCTGGACTATTCTCACTCTTATCCAAAGATCTACTAAACGAAAACTCGTTAACTCCTTTCGAGTCTTTGCTTTCGAGGGCACCACGTGGAGGTGATAAGAATTTATTTTGCACCCTACAAATGGTGGAGTAGAAAATGTTTTAATTTGTATTTTTTAAACATAGGCTAGTTAAGACAGATGTAAGTTTTCGACCTCGAAGGGTCACAGCGTTACCCGCAGCTTTTTGCATAAAGTCAAATATTGAAGCATTATGTAGAAAATAACAAAATTTGGCCCTTTCAATTCAAGATGGCGGCTAACGCTGTGACGCCTCGAGGTCGAAAACTTACACCTGTCTTCACTAGCCTATACTTAAGAAATAAAAATTAAAACATTTTCTACGCCACCTTTTCTAGGGCATAGCCCCTTTTTTATCATTACTGATTGGATTAAATACAGCCTTAAAATTAAGAAACATACATTTCGCCCTAAATAAATTGATGAAGATATAATAACTTACTGATTCTATATTCGCTATATTCGCTGTTAATAGATTAAAAGGGTCATTCCAAAGAAGTTTCATAAGGGCAAACCGTATCAAATTGTGTTGGATTACTTCAAAATTAATAGTAAAGGGCAAAAGAGGCTTCCTTGAGGTACACCAGCTCTAGAACGAGCCACTAAAACTCCAAAAGACAGTTGTTTTTTTTTTTTTTTTTTTTTTTGGTAGGATCAATTCTCAAGGTTCATAGGATTTGTCCCACAAGCAAAGAAAACGAAAGGAAAACCAAAAGCTTTTAACTTAAACACAGACAGATTGTTTCGTGATTTAATTGGCTTTTGAGAATTTAGTGAAAATACAGTCAACTTCCTTTGAATACTGGAGTTAGAAAAGACGTTTTCCTTAAATAAAGGGTGTTTTTAGACGTGTGGTTTTCAAGAAAAAATAATGTTATGGCCAAGAACTTAGCTTTATTATAAAGATAAGGGTTTGCCATTATGTTTTAAAAATGATTTCGGGCAAGTAGCTTCCGTGGCTGGCTCGAATGAATTACAGCCAGGAGGCTCAATTTTCCCAATTTTGTGAAAATCGGGATCAGTGGCCATCTCGAGCATTTACCGAACGTGCGACGCCTTGACGGTCGTTCGGCTTCAATTCTATTACGAGTTGGATTTTGTAAGCCCGCAAACCAAAATCCTTCCGCAAAATCTTTAATAAAGTGGATGGGCACAGCTCCAATTGTTACGCAAGATGGCGGGTGGACTCATTCGGGTCTTCTTCGATACTCTGCTCCACCGAACCGAACCATTATTTTGGTAATAAATTTTCACGATTTGCAAACGTTGTTCAGGATTAAGTCTACTTATTATGAAATGGCAAACCAAACTGAGCATAAATCAAGTGACAGCTATAAAAAAGGCCAACTCCAAAAAAAGTATTGCCAGATTGAAAACCACACGTATTTCAGACGTTTCTATTTTCTATTAATCTAAACGTTCTTCTCTGTATTCTTTCGAGGAGATAAACTCGAATCTTGGCCGTTTAAACGCTTTATAAATTGTAGATAGATCAGAAGGGGAAAACATTTCTTGCATCGACACAGGAAACCTAAGCACTTAGCAGCATTTTTGGCGATCTCAAATATATGGTCGTTCCTACGGAGATCGTCATTGACACGCATACCGAGTACTGATAGCTTTTCGGTTTCTCCGATGCAAGTACCATTCCTACATATTGGCATTGGGAGTATGTTTAGCTTTAACGACAGAAGACAGTATTGAGTTTTCGAAGCATTAAACTACCATTTACCTCATTAATCAGAGTTAAATGAGCTTATCATACGGTATCGTTGTGATTGTACGTCCGATGCCGAAGGGCGTGAACCGTCGAACGAATATGAAAAGCTGAAGGTAGAGTCGTCAGCAAAACAGTTAATTGGATTAGAAGTAAGAGACAGAAGATCGTTTATACAAATGAGGAAAAGAGTCGGAGACAGAACGGAGCCCTGGATCACACCTGCATTTATTTTGTGGGAATCACACTTAAATCTGTCCAATATAACTTGTATTGAATGGTCCACAAGAAAGCTTCTCATTCAACGAACAAGAGTATCATCGATCCCAAAAAAACGTATTTTCGATAAGAGAGATTCATACCAAACTCTATCAAATGCCTTGGAAATATCAATCGCATTAATCTTACGTTCACCAAAGCGATGTAAGGATTTGTTCCACTGTTCGATAAGATATGGCATCAGATGACCAGTGGAATGCTTACTGCGAAAGCCATTTAGTATTTGGTTGCTTCAAAATAAATAATAAAGGTCCAAATTTGCTTCGCTGGGGGACACCAGCATAAGACCGATCCACCAAAACGTCTGAAAGACAATTTTAACCTGTTTGGATCTATTTTCAAGGAATGATTTGATCCAAGCTAAAAAAGGAAGGACAACCAAAAGCTTTTAACTTGAGAACAATTAATTCGTGAATAAGTTTACAAAATGCGTTTGAAAAGTGGGTGTAGGTAGCGCCAACTTCATAAACTTTTTCTCACGCATTTGAACATTTTCGTCACAAAATTTTTTTGTTTTTTGTTTACAAACGAATTTCTCGCCACACACTTTCGTAGACTACTTGTAAAAATATTTGCTGCAAATTGGATGATAAATATCTAATTAGTGACTCCAGATTAAGAATCAAGAATGAGTTAACTCATACCGTCAGAGGAAAATATTAAATTGAAATTTCGATTTTGTAAGTTTTTTTTAAAACAGCTGAGGCTTCTAGCTGGTATGAGTCATTTTAATAAGGAATCCAACCAATGTTTTTTAAATTTAAATCACCTTGAAGTTTAATATTGCGGTCAGAACAGGAAAATCAATAATGGAATCAATTGTCATGGACAGTTCACTATAAACGATAATGAAATGCATATGTTTAAAATGTACATAGTTTCTGCACGTCCAATTTGCATTACACATGCTAATTCAATTGATGGTTTCGAATGAACAACAATATTGTGCTATGATACTATTAGAAGAACAATACTTTTCAAACCAGATAAAAATGGCTATTTGAACAAAGCGAAATTAAAGACGACCGATACTTAATGAGGACCAATTGTAAGAGGAACTTCAAATATTTTTTTAAGTTCTGCACGGACGGAAAACTGAACAAAGCGACTTAAAAAAAATCCTGCATCGTTAAAGAAAACCTAAGCATGTTGCATCCATTCCACAGAAGGCGGTTTGTCAGGCGCGAACATAGATTTGATCCATTTCTTCAATGCAAGTGCCACTCATGGATCGTGACATAGACATAGAAGGAATCTTTGGCTGTAAGGACAAAAGACAGCATTGATTATTTGGTTCTATGTATATGAGCGACGATGCTTGACTAGTCCTAGTCCTGAATCTTTTTTTCGATTATCCTCAGTTGCGCGGCGTTCATTTTATAGCAATGTAATAAAATCTCTTTACCTGATAACTTTTTTTACAGCCCAAACCAAACTATGAATTTGATAATTTTTGACTTATTCGCGACAAAATGTTTCGTAAGTGAATTATATTTGTAAATGTCCTGAAAAAGTTATTGAGAGTGATGGGTTTCTCGAATTGCCAAACGCTGGCCCTCCTCCGGTTTTCCTCTTTGATTGTATGTTGTTCACATGGCAAATTTGCAAAGATGACCCAATGGTCAGGTATTCAGAGAGGCGATGTTAACTCAACAAGTCTTATTAAGAATATTGTGATGTGCCTACAAAATGATTAGATATTCGGAGAATACATTTTTGTAACGACATCTGTGGGATTAATTTTGTACAACAACCAATATTTATTATGTACAACAACCATAACCCTAAAAGTATGCTACATATTTACAATATGTTTTGACTGAGTACTAAATCGAACTTAAAATACTAATTCGAGACTCGAATTAGTACTCACAGTTTAGATTGTGCCAGAACCAGACGGAAGCTTCCAGAAGCTTGCAAATTTGTATAAATACAAAAAATTCAATGGCATTGAAAATTCAGTTTATTTTCTAAAGTGGAATTGTTAACAATTAACTGGAAGCGTTAGTAAAATGTGAATGAATTGAGATTAAATAAAAAGTGTTGAATTATAAAAACGTATTTGAATTGTAAATTAGTGGAATAAGTTAAATTTGGTGTTATTTAAACTGAAAGACGTTGTGTTTCATAAAATAAAGAGATTTGTTGTATTATTTTGGAATTTTGATTGAGTTTTATTTTTCGAACCCCAGGCCAAAACTTCACAATATTATAAAGAAGTATTAGATTTTAAATTTTATCCCTTGGTCCCTTAAGAGACTTGATGTCCTTCCCGATTTAATTTGAAAAACAAATGTCAAAATTTAATTTTAAATAACTGTTCAAGTGTTCATTTGGCATTGCTCATTCAGAGCAGGAAAAAGGTGAAATCGTTTGCAATTAAGCCGCACATGATATTAATTTCGTTTATTTCCTTTTGTATCCTTTTCATACCGCATTTACTCTTACCTCTCCAAAATGTAATAATGCACACAACACAGCCATTTCTACCTTGCTTTAGCTCCATGTGTATACTTTCCGTTCGGCTACATAAAAGAGTACGGTAGACAATCAAAATTCAGATTTTATTGGCCTGGCCATGTGGGTCAAGGGGATACAGGATACACCTACGTTTGTGAACGGCCCTTGTAGTCCATAACGGCCAGATGTTGTTTCCTGTATATAAGCATATAAGCAACCCTGCAATAAATACTCTTTCCTTTTTGTTTGTGTATCTTATTGTGTTGTATAGTGGAGTCTCCAAAGGAAGGATATTATACTTTCTACTTCTATATCTGTATGATGTACAAATTCGGAAAGGAATATAAGGTGTTTGGTCTATTCTTAGGCAAGTAAGCTATAAATTCTATTCTAGGTGATCCGGATGACGCAGATTTAGAAGACTGAGAAAACCAGGAGGATGTTTGTATATATGAGTAGGTATATATCCGAAAACATCAAGAAAAACGTTCCGGGTCCAGTTGCAACTCATCACATAAATTAACGTGGAAAAGTGTGTGAGGATGTGAATGTTTCAACGTTAAAGTAAGAATGGTGATGGTGAGACATCAGCTTGTGGCTGATGAGATGACATCTGGTGTGCAGTGAATTGGGTGGAATTTTCCCCGGAAATTAAGCTAAAGGAGTTTTTAGCAAAGGATTTTTTTTTAAATTGGAGCTTAAAGTGTTGATTGACCAATGATTTTACGAAGTTTAATACATTCCGTTTTCTTAAAATTTACAAACTTAATGGAAACATTTCAACTTTCAACCAAAATGAAAGTCTCACATGAGTTGTTAAAGCAAGGGTGGTTTTCCTCCGTGAAAAATCACTTAAATACTATCCAAACCATCAAAAGAGACAAGGGCCTCTAAAACCTCTTTCATAAAAATCAATTGTTTGAAATCCATTACGATTAATAACAATAACAATAAATAAAAACTACATACAACAAGGGTGCAATGCAAGCACATCATAGTGAAGAAACTCCACCTAAAATAGGGTAGGTAATGTAGCTTGTACGTTTACGGTGAGCTAAAATTTTCGATTTGCACAAATTGTACCCTTTGAACAAAAAAAAACATTGTTCAATGATTGCTCATCTGGAAATCAAAGGCTTCCTTCGCCGCACCAGATAAACCTCATCCACTTGAGAAAGCGAAACACTGGCACGTGTCAAAACTCACTTTATGCAATGACAAACGATGACAATTTTTTATACTTTTATGTCAAAATTCATTTGAAGCGGAACCAGAGCCAGTTGCACGATATCTGCTGCATCATTATCCTTGCCACGGGTAACATTGTATTTATGACAATGGTTACCTTTTTTGCGTGCAAAAGTGCTCAATTGATTTCGGGAAATGTGTGTGTGTCGTGTGTGACAATAATGCCGTCGCATCACGCAGGAAAACGGATGTGATGACTTGCTGGAAATTGCCTGCTTCCGGTAGCGTGTGTGTTAATTTATTTTGCTTATCGATAACTAAAAGAAAATGAAAACTTCCTTGCTTTTTATATTAAAACTAATGATTAATATTATCAACGGCATGCAGTACCACAAAAGGACATTTTTTTCAAAGCGACCCTCCCAATTCTTAAATAAAATGTCAATCAGGTAAATGTCTACCTTTATCCTTTTTGCGAAACAAGCTGTTAACTCCAAAGTTTATATTAACATGCCCAGCCAATTGTAAGTCCGACAATATGCAAATACTTAACCATATAATCTTCTCAATATCCATGATAATTCGTCCATCACATGAAAAAGGATATTCAAAATCGTAAAGATGTGCCCAGAAAATCCCATGTTATCCTTGCCTTGACTTTTGCTATTCATGTTGCAGGAAAAAAGGACAACAAGTTCAGTTAAAAAGTTCTTCACGTAGCAGACATAAATCAAAATTTAACATCTTTTGGTATAAATAAATAAGAAAATCCTTTTAGGTTGTCAAAATACAAGTTGAACAAAAATCCCCTGGAAAGACACGTTGGACAAGACACACAGCATGGCATGGTAGGAGGATGGGAAGAAGGAATCCTTCTTCTTTTCGCCACAAAACGGATATTCCCGTCTATACACAAGAATATAATGAGAACTTTTGTGTAAGCTTGGCAAAGGAAGGTGGGAGGATGTGGGTGCCCGGCTTAACTGGGCAAAATTTGACAAAGGAACATCATCCCTCTTACCACCGGAATACTATAAATTCATATTTAGAGATTTTTTTCTTCTTCTTTCATTTTGATTGTGGTGATGTGATGATTTATATATTTATCATGCACAGCATTCCAAAGTGACTGGGACAAAATGAAGGATGTTTCATCTGAGCGAGGATTTGCTTGACCGAAAGGTAAGCATCAGACTATAACAGGGATCTAATAAGATTTGGGGATTCCTTTTGTTGTATTTTATTGAGGTGTAGGAATTTTTTTGTAACATCAAAACACTCTTGAGTAAACATTTTTTGTTTATAAATTTGCCCTCTCCCCCATATCCTTAGCAAAGAATACAAATATCCTAGCAGAATTCTACAGGTTTAAGATTCTATCGAGTAAATACCAAAAATGGAAATTCCTTGGCTGAACTTCCCCTAAAAACCACACCCTGAACGAAATTATGATCGAATATTGTCTTACCTCGGGGTATTTGAGAAAAGATTGTAATAACCTTTTGTCTTCCGCTCAAATGGGATTATCTATTCATCCGTGTGTAATAAATTGGAGTCTCAGGCACTCAAGTCGATGATATTAAATCATAAATAGGTAAATCCGTTTTATGTATATCGTTATAGACTTTTTCCTATTAAGGAGTAGAATAATGTCGATATTGCTTTAGCTGGTTAGGTAAGACTTTTGCATGGGTGTGTATGTGTTTTGTCCTGACATTGATTTTCCGTTGTTTCCTAAGGTTTTCGAAAGTTTTCAGACTTTTATGGAGTTTTGTAACTTTTTTAATGTTATATCTTTATAAATGCGAGAAAAATCGCATCGTCAATGGAGAGAATACTTTAACTAAATTTGTTGATGACAAGCAATATCCTGCAAATGATTAACCTGAATCCATTCAATCAAAATATGAAAACCAAGAATTACATTCACTCGGCTCAAAAGAAATCAAAATAACCATATTCAGAACTGAGAAGCAATTAAAGATTTCATCTTCGATGGAGCTACCAGGTATACAGAGATATCTCCGATTGCTTGAAATACCTTACCTTACCTTACCTTAGGTGGCGCTATAGGACGGGGTGGACCTGGGCCTCAACCAACAAGCTTCTCCAGCCAGCTCGGTCCCTAGCTATCTGCCTCCAGTTGCACACGTGAAGTGGTTTGAGGTCCTCTTCCACTTGTGTGCGCCACCTGATTGTCGGTCTTCCTCTACTTCGCCGCTGGCCCTCTGTTGTGGAATCGAAGATTTTCCGGGCCGGATGGCGATCCGCTTTATATGACCCAGCCATCTCATTTTTTTACTCTTTTGGCTAGGTCTATGTCGCTGTGAAGCCGGTACAGTTCTTCGTTTTGTCATCTTCTCTACTCTCCGTTAATGCATACGGGACCAAAAATCACCCGGAGAATCTTCCTTTCCAAGAAGCAACCTAAAAAAAACCGTCTTTGAAAGATTCACTTTGAGTTTCTTTTTACTTTTTGGTAAGGCTTTCGAACTTCATTCCTGCAGTAAGAGCTCTCTGTTTCCTCGATCACACGCTTCTCATGATCCTTTTTTTTCTTTCTGAGAAGCAGGTGTTCTTTCCTCTTCTGCTCGTAGAGCGCACAGGCAGTTTTGGTGTTTCTTTGCAGTGCCGCCCGCCTTGTATACTTCTTGTTAAGTTGCGTGTGCTGCCCGACACTCATCATCAAATCAGGGGTTTCGTTGTAGTGGCCATGTAAAATCCAGTACTTCAGAGGCGGCAACCCTGATGCACTTTTGGCAATTTTGCCACTGGTTCTCAATATCTGATGCTGGTGGTAAAGGATTTCTTTGGAGGTTATTTGATACTCGATCGGATAAGGGTCTAGAGATTTCTTGCGATTGCAGCTGTGCGACGCGATGTTAAACTTCGTCACAGTATTACCTCTTCTTGGCGCTGGTGCGGATATACTCAGTCATACTTTGACTACAACGAGGTAGTGGTCCCTCGGAAAGTTCGGACATCCATCATACTGGAGTAGTGCCTTGCATTGATCGCAATGTGGTCAACCTGGTTGACAGTTGATTGATCAGGGGATCACCATTTCCTTTTGTAAGTGTTGGGGTGTGGGAACTTGGTACTAGCTATTACTATATTAGCCTGAATCTGTTATCGGAGGTGGTGTCATGCAAGCTGTGTTTTCCGATTGTACCACCACATCCATCTTCTCTCCCCAGCTTGACTTTTAAGTCACCCAGGACAATTTTAATGTCATACATAGGGCACTGTTCATATTTGTATCTCAAAACCTCTAGACTTCCTCCAACAACGAATCCACATCCACATATCTGCCTTACAGCAGTCATGGGCCTCCGCTAGTTGTTCGGCTGCATGTGGTCTGTTAAGGGACCTAACATTCCACGTACATATCCAAAATTCGTTGTACTTATTTCGCTTGCAAGGTTCGTAATCAGTGAATCCGTCCGTATCCGAGGGTTGTGGTTGCTTCGCAACTAATTGTTTTTTACATGGCCGGGAAGTTACCCCTACGCGACGGCACAAATCCCAGCCTGGAGAACCAGGTTCTTAATTTGACTCCAAGGACGAAGAGCCGGATAAGCCGCTCCTTATAGGCCTGAGCTCCGAAAACGTCGTATTTAAGGTGTTCACTAAGTACTTCAGTCTCATTGCAACTGTAGACGACACCGTTCATTCCATCTAGACAATTCTTCCGCTGCCACCTGGATGCAAGGAGTAGTGCCTTAGTGGTAACATATTCCTCCCCCCTATCTAGTTTGGGACCGCCAACAACCATCCAAAGGGGTTAGAACCCAATCTCAAGTTGAGGAACTATGCAACCGATATTCACCACGTGGTGACAGTAGGAGTTGATAGACAGGGGGGGAATTGTGGATGCTTAAATCAGTATTCGCTCCTATCTGAATTTTACATAGTGGCAAAACAGGTTACGGGGAACCATACGCAAACATAAAGACGAAAAATTTCTTAATTCAAAAACATGTTAACAAACGACGAGAAAATTACATACCAGTAAAAACGCAACTCCGACTAAATAGAATTGCGCAATGTAGGCCTAAATTTACTTCGTAATAAACAAACTGTACTTTTGTGCCCATCAGACACACATATCACATCGTTGAAAGCCAAAACCAAAGAAAAATTGTAACTTAATTTAAACAGAGCGTATAGAGAAAACAAAAATTAATGTCTGCCCAAACAACTAGTATAAACCAGCTGTTGTATTAAGGTAGTGCCCCGTGGCTTAGTGGTTAGTGTGTCGGACTACTAAGCGAAGAACCTAGGTTCGAGTCCAGCTCATAGCCACCTTCTTTTCCAGGGTACTGCCTCTTGCCAGGAACTGATAAGAGTAAAAAAAATTCTCGAAAAAGTACAAGTCATGTAGCCGTTCGGACTCTGTGCTAAATTGTAGGTTCCTTCCATTCTTGCAGATTAACAACTCACACACAGGAATGGTTGAGAGTATAATTCATTAGACCTTGGCTCCTTAAGGAGCTGTCGCGCCAATAAATTTATTTATTTATTTGTTATATTAAGGGACTGTGCCAAACGAACAATGGCGCAAATATTTTCAAAATGACCGCTGAAAGAGGGATACATGCTGAGGAGATTCCTGTACCAACATTCATTTATCAATGCCCAAAGCCAACTTCTTGGGGATGAAAGCAATGATGGCAGTATTTTCGGAATAACCAAGTTCCTGACATCACAATTGAAGAAGTTAGTGCTGCAGTGAAAAACTCCAAAAGTAAAAAGCGATTGGGCTAGTCGAGAAATTCTCAGATTTCTGGAAAAAGGTGAGAAACATCGGATCGGATCTATATGGCTCACTATACTCATATCCAAGTTTTTCGACGTTGATTATATGCCGGATCGGTGGATGGTAAATTTTCTTTTCTTAAATTACAGGGGAAAGGGTGATACACAAAAAATCCATTGGTAGGCTTTCAGTAGTAGAAAGTAGTTACGTAATGCTTCGAACAAATTCATTCGTATCTTTCTCATTTTTCTAGCAAGTGTCATGCAGCATCTAGTTGCATTTTAAAAGGCAATGTGCTTTACAGACATGTAGTTAAATTATTATTGAAAAAAACTATCTATGCACCATAGAAACATTTTCAGTCTTTTGCTCCTTATAGCAATTCTTGACTTTTCTTCTATGAGGTAAGAAAACAGACCCGAAAGTAAATCAATTAAAAATACCCTGCCCATCTTATAATTCGCCAGGTCTGACTCGGTTATTTATTTGAAATGTATGAAAGGACAGGTATTGCGTTAGTGTAAAGTGGTAATTATTCCACCAGCGCTTTCATAATAAGGTTCACAATGTTGAATACTGTAAGGAAATATCTGTAAACTGGTGGCAACTGATATGAAGATTGTTTTAGCATCAGGAGTGACAATGCAAGATACAATAAGGATTAAGGAGCAAGAAAATCCGAAGAGCACTACAAAGATGGATATTTTGCATCAACTATTTGAAAAAAAAAGTTTCTTCTTGATGACGTGCTATAAATAAACCTTAAGATCGTCCGATTCGACACTGTTTTTCCCTTCATTCTAAAATCTACTTTTTACATATGCTAATAAGCTGCAATCAATCGATGTCTTCCCATCTCTGGAATACAGAGTATGTGTAGCAAGGTCATTGAACATTATGGATTTTTCGAAATCGGTGCAACCGTTTGAATGCGCAGCAGACAATCTTTTAATTATATCCATACATATAGTGGTAGACGTGAGCCTTTCAAAAAAAAAAGGCTTTCGTTTATATCTCGCAAACAGGTTTATTACATTTCAGAATTGATGATACTGAAATGATGTGGCTTCATAGTCAAAAAAATTGGGCTCAAGCTTAAAAGTACAAAAGCATTCACCGACACTCGGTTTCTTCAACATTTTCATTACCTCACGCGTACAACAACAACCTCTCTTTTAAAAAACTCTGATGCCTTTTATCCCACTTCAACCTTGTCCACACAAACCATTCAGAGAATAGATACTTTCTAGTCGCACCATCTGGTGCCCTTTGTCATGCAGCATGTCTTTTTGTGGCATTAAACCACTGTTCCGATACTCCACCACTTACCTATGTCACTTCGCATGTCAACCTTCCTGCAAGCTTTTACCTACTGTTGACACGTCTACAATATAATCTTCTGCAATTTCGAATTCCTCGTTTCAAATTTTGATTTTGTGTTCTTTTCCACACTTTACGAACCCAAAACACCTTGTCCTCGTTCTTCCAACCCTGGCAGACGACGACATTCAAATTCCAACCCGAAAAGGATGAGAATTTGTTAAACAAGATGCACGCCGCACCTGTGTCCAAAATGGGATTTGCATTCAGGTTTTTGCAGAGGAGCAGGCAAGGTGACATCATGTGCGGTTGGTTCGGATGAAATTTATATCTTTGAAAACGTCTTCCAAGGACGAGACGAGTTCATGGCACAAAAACATCCTATATAAGGTTGTCACTTGTTACATAGTTCCTTGTGAGAGTGGGAGGGTTACATAAATTGCTAAAGTTAATTGAAAAGTTCACTCCTGAGTCCTGGCAAAGGAATATGAATTTAAGGCCAGCTTAACTACGATTTTTATGTGAATCCTAAGCCTTTTGGGAGTAAAATCATTGTTTCTTTTAAGTAATTGGACTGACATTGAGGATTGCCATTCCATCTACTGTCACATTCAAGGATATTCCTTCGGCAGAGATTTGACAAATTGTGTAAGTACTTTAGTTCTAGTGAAAAATCCACTGTGCGCTGAATATGAATTGGAAGAATATCCGACCGAAACGACGACGTGTGACTTAATCTTGAGTGTAGAGGCTTAAGGGTTTAAAGAAGGCGTAGGCGTTTTGTAAGGTATTGCTTCCCTATTGTGGTAAACTGTTGGTTCGGATTCGGAATTGAAGGAAGAATGTCCTTATGGTGGTTGATAATGGAATTGTTTTTAATAAATTGCAAATATTGCGATGGGCTTGCGATATGAATAAAAATGAAAAAGTTTTATGAAAGTATTAGTGATATTTATATTTATCTGGAAATGTTTGTGATGTGATGTTTTGTTATTGAGATTCTTTCAGTTGGTTTTATTTGTTGTACGTGAGATACTCAGACTGAGCTGTTTTCAGAGGTTTTTCAATAATGAAAAATAGAGTCGACTTTTAGGCGCCACAATGCTAAGACCGATGCGATAGAAGACATTTCGGAAGTTCGTATCTTTTACAGTAAAATACCTCTTCTAATAAAATATTCAGTTCCTCGTTTAATGGTGGTTATTTTGTTGAACTCTATGCCGAAAAACCTCCTAACTAAGTCTCAATTCCTGCATATTCACAAAGCTTTATTTTTAAAAATTTGATCAGGTACATTAAATTTATGTGTTTTTATTAGGCATTCCATCATTGCATGTAAAAATCAGAGAATTCTTTGGACCAAATACTAAGTATTTTTTTTTATAGAGGTATCTACATATGACCGCTTACGATAGCATTTATAGAGACGAGCTATACAGAGCCATGTCAGGTTTTGGCATCCGCACAAAACTCGTCCGACTGTGCAGGATGACGATGGAGAACTCTAGCTGCTCCGTCAAGGTTGGTACTGACCTCACAGAAGCTTTTGACGTCAAAAAAGGAGATTCCGACAAGGTGATGCGCTATCGTGCGATTTCTTCAACTTAATACTTGAAAAAAATATAAGAAACTCGCAAGTCAATTGTAGTGGGACAATTTTTTTTCAAGTCTGTGCAATTGCTAGCATACGCTGACGACATAGACATCATTGGCAGAACTCGGCGAGCTGTCACTGGAACGTTTGCTGGCATTAAAGCTGAAGCGGCTAAGATGAGGCCAAAACGAAGTACCTGCTGTCCACAAAAAGGGACACACAACGGATGAAGATATCCTTAGTCGTTTCGAGCGTAAGATTCTTAGGAGGATTTTTGGCCCTATCTGCGTTAACGGGATTTGGAGGAGAAGGTTCAACCAAGAACTATACGAGCTGTACAGCGACATTGACCTGGTCAAAAAAATACGCATATCACGTTTAAGATGGCTAGGTCATGTAGAATGTGAATGGACAACAATGCTCCGGCTCGCAGGATCTTCGATTCCATCCCAGAGGGTAGACACAATCAAGGAAGACCTCGCATTAGGTGGCGCGCTCAAGTGGAGGACGACCTCAACCAACTTGGAGTGCAAAACTGGAGGCAGCTAGCCAAAGACCGAGCTGGCTGGAGAGGCATGTCGGTTGAGGCCCAGGTTCGTCCCGAACTGTAGCGCCCCCTAAGTAAGTAAGTATCTACATATGTATGTGTAGCTCCGAAAACTGCGCTCTTTTTCACAGGCAACTCCAAGATCGAAAATACAATTCACTATATGTACTTGAATGCTTTTTATAACATACGATTTTGTCGGAAGAGGTGTACGCCTACGAGAATAGGTGATAGCTTGTAATTTTGATACATTTAGTTCTAGGAAGATTTTTACAACCAGATTAATCATTTGTCATCCGCATTTATTTATTTAAAATTTTTGAATCTTGAATGACACATTTAACAACACTAATGTGGAGAATAACACTTAATAGACCAAGGTGGCTGCCCTGCGGGACTTCAGATGTTCTATGAAAAAAGATTGAATACAACTAAGATTAACTCCATGATTGCGGCTGAAAATCAAGAGCATTTAATATGAAAACAAGAGCGTGATAATTTTTGCAAAAGCTTTACTTAAGTCAGTCGAAATAATGTCAACTGTATTACCATTTTTTAGACCAACATCAACATAAAATTTCAGAGACAAATTCCACTAGGTTAGGTGTTTCCATGAGAAAACTATTTTGGTTTGGGGAAATAATCCGTTTACAATAAAGTCTCATAAGCATTGCTTTCAAAGAGTTTTGGAATGCAGGAGATCTTAGCGATGCGATAAAACGATAATTGAAAATTTCTTTTTTGGTCTCTTTTTTATTTGGGATTATAGGTACTATAATGCAAGTTATGGATTCGTGCCATGACTAAGCCCATCGAGTTTATGGTTTAAACTAGTCCCAAACTAAAGGGCTCGACGAGATAGAACAAAAAACATAAGGCTGCCTTATTAAAAATGAGCCGGAGGGGTTAATGGTTCAAAAAAATACCAAATTCAAGGTTTGACTGTACTGTTTATGAAAATATAGGCTTGCCATACTTAAAATGGTCCGAAGCACTTGCCAGCCCTGTTATAATGAAAAAGGTGCAGAAAACGCATTTTGCTTTATAATTTAAGAATTTGGTTGAGTTGTTCATGCACTTTATATCAAATGAAAGCTAAGAATCTGTAAACAATTAATAAAATAATTTTGCGTTTTTCAAAATCTTTAAAGTGGTAAGAAAATTTAGTTTCATTGCAACTTTTGATATTTTACGTTAGTTTTTTAACAAAAACAATTACTTTCCCAAAGACGTTAGTTAAAAACTTGCCATCAAATGAAAGCTGGGACTGTAACTATTCTTAAAACATTGGCACGTTCATATGACTTATTTTTAAAATTTTATTCGACCAAGTGACCGCATATGAGCAAGTACGTGCGATCCAGTCGTACAATTTTGTTCCTTATGTTTGCAATTTATTTAATAGTTCACACCTACAGATTTTTTTTCCTTGGCTGGTTTGTACACACTACACATGTAGTAATAAAAATACAAAATGAATTCAATGTTTCACTCTCTTTGCCCCTCTTCGTCATACGAAGGGAAAATCAGACCATTGTGAATAAACTGAGTTATTTTCACAATTCCTGTCACTAGAATGCAACCTAAGCTTAAGCTTTCCATTTTATCATCTCACAGGAATGCAATGAATAGTTACTTCACTATTCACCCAAATAGCTCCTGTTAATCCGAAGAAATCCAATTTTCCTGTTCAAACAGCTTCCCATCGCATCGTTCTTTCCCATCCCAAGCCACACACACTAACCGCTAATTATGTTTGCCACTTAATTTAATTGAGGCGCACATTACACGTCATCTTATTACGTTAGCAACAGAATGTATAAACAAGGATACGCCACTATACAGCTCGAGCTCACAGAAGCTAAGTTAAGTTGAATAGGATTAAATCCACAATATATTTTATGAATCATTTCCTAAGCTCTCTCTGCCACATCTTAACCTCTTCGCTAGAACTTTTCACCCTGATAGAGTGTATCCGTGTCCGTATATATATCCTGTGGATCCACCTCTGTATCTATACGCGGGTATCCACTTCCTATTTCTTATTGTCTCCTTAGCTAGCAAGCAAACTAAATCCCTGTCGGCGGTAATATCCCACGTATACCATCCCAGTATGTATCCTTAATTAAGCTGTATCAATTAGAGTAATAAGCAATATGCTCCATCATTCCATATAGTTCCTACCTAAGGACAAACAGCGCGTGTTAAGGCTAAAGACCCAACGATATTTATGAATGGCATTCCTTCGCAAAGAAAAGAAAACATAATAATTAATTTAATTCTTTCTCATTTGCTGGATGATTCTTTGCATCTTCACTCCGTATTTTCCTCATATCCTTAATCAATTTATAAATCCAAAGGTACGGAATGTCGAAAAGGTCGGATGAAAGGAAAAAAAAACCAGGACGAACTAAATTAAGTTATCGCTTATAAAGTAATTCCGATGTACTTCACACATAACAAAGGTATGGCTTTGTTTAGGGTTCCTCGTCGGTTGTGGGGATCGGTATTGATTTCCCGGGTTAGGGAAAAGTTTTTTTTTCCAGCCACTTTATCGTTTGACTTTACCACCACAGGACAAGTATTTTTAATTTGTATCTTTATCTTGGATACTAAAAGGGAATCTATCTCAAGAGAATAAATTGTGGAGCTGGAGTATTGGAATTTTAGTGGTCATGAGAATTATTCAATTTTCCAGTCGCTTCAGGGGAGGATTCATTTAATTATGTTTTGGCGAAAAAATGTGGAAAATTGGAGATTTTTAACTTTAAGAGATAAATCTGGAAGCATAAAACTATTTTTTAAGAATTAATATAATTAATGTAGTACAAGAATTGGGTTCAAAAGTAGGTAGAAGGTATGCAATCAGCAATAACTTACAAGTCAAAAGAGTTAAACAAGCGTTGTGACAATTAGGGTAGCTTCCACTTCCACATTGGAACTACCCCTCAAAACCCTGTTTACAAATCCCTGTGAGAGAAATCGAGTTAAAGGGGTGTTGTAACCAGGTTTTAAATTTAGTTTACCTTCGACGTGACGCGAGAGGAATCATATACAAATAAAAATTGCATTAGGTACTATTCACAATAATTCTTAAGTGAAAACCTTTTCTGGATATTTTTAAATAGGGGTTGCTATATGGCTTGCATACCTTTTAAGTCCATAATGCAATTAGAAAACATTGTTTGATTGTACGTTGGAAATCCGCAAAGGCACCACGTCGCGCCGGTTCTGAACTTATCGGATTAATTTTACGTTATTGAAAAAATTCTGTATATTTGTTAATCTGCTTAGCTAGTGCACAGAGAATTACATAACATTCAGCATATTACATTATATTTGAATTTCTCATTTCAGTCTTCATTGATGAAAGGTGCCAACGCGTACTTAACATATGTATACTCTTTCCTTTCCTTTTCAAATAGGCAGGGTGATGCAATATCCTGAACACGTGCAAATAAATTTCTAATTTAAATGCTTTATGTAAATAATGTAAAAAGTATATGCATTATACAAAAGTTTATATTAATTGGTTTAAAAGAAATTGAATAAAGGTCCTGATTGTACAATCTCTAGCACATGTTGAATTTTTTTTCCTAGCCAAATAGAAATGAGGCATGTCAGGTAAATACTACAGCGGTCGCTCAAAATAATGTTTTACCGGTGGTGTAGGCTTCCTGGTCGGCCATAAAATGAAAGCTACCATCATCGGCTTAATTTTTTTTTTTATAATAAACGCGCTCACAAGGGACTATTTGTTTGTTCAATGTAGAACACACTGCGCGGGCATTAGGAAGATAGGGAGGGGAGAGATAGGAGGTGTCGATTAACATTGGTTTTGAATGTTTGCAAGTCAAAATGGTGAGGGAAAATCCCGCCGGGTAAACTATTCCAAATTCGTGCTGTTCGGCTAAAAAAAGAATGCAATAAAATAAAGCTTTGGCAACCTTCGCTGGCGAAGCAAGTCTTACAACCCTCAATGACTTTTAAGTCATAGCCTGGCATAAGGTGGGAGCCGATTCTCAGGCAGTTATAAGTATAGGTAGCTCCTATAGTTAGCATGAGAAAATTAATGAAAAGGGAATGGTTGAAATCACACACGATGCAAACAAAAGCAACACCTATAGTCACGCAAGGACTCGCCCTTGGAAATCTCGACGAGGGAGTCCTGAAGACAGAGTGTCGGACTTAGGTGACAAATTGTGGGCACAAGGGAATTGTTTTGACTTTTAAGATACCTTATTTAGCGTGTGGTTTTCAAGTTGAAATAAAACAAATATAATTTAATGCTATGGCCAAGAATTTAACTTTATTACAAAGCCTTATTTTCCCAATTTTGCGAAAATCAGGATAGGTGGCCTTCTCGTTTTGGGCCCATTCACCGAACTTGCTACGCGCTTGATGGTCGTTCGACTTCAATTCTAGCACGAGTTGGATTTTGTAAGCCCGCAAACCAAAATCCTTCCGCAAAATCTTCCATAAGTGGATGGGCATAGCTCCATTTGTTGCGCGCGATGGCGGATGGACTCATTCGGGTCTTCTTACTTTGGTAATAATTTGCACGATTTGCAAACGTTGTTTAATAGTAAGTCTATTTATTATGAA
Organism: Platycheirus rosarum; assembly: GCA_963971375.1. Classification (NCBI taxonomy): domain Eukaryota; kingdom Metazoa; phylum Arthropoda; class Insecta; order Diptera; family Syrphidae; genus Platycheirus; species Platycheirus rosarum. The sequence continues at coordinate 128,235,422 of OZ020509.1, read as the reverse complement.
ATGGCAAACCAAACTTAGCGTAAATCAAGTGACAGCCCTTGAACCCACTTTCGGTCGTACAGTCAAGTACAGAGATTAATTCTTCAGCCGTAAAACTCGAATGTGGAATCTATTGCCTAACTCTGTTTTCCCCACCTATTATGATGTTCAGAAGTTTAAAACCAATTTGCATCGGCAACTCCTATTAAACCCTCTCCTTCTTTCCTAAGCTAGCGCTGTGTTCACCGACATCAAAAGGGTAGCCCAAATCCCTTTAGCGTGTGCAAATTATAAAAAAAAGCTGTCAAAAAGACCTACTCCGAAAAAAGTATTGCCAGATTGAAAACCACACGTCTAAAAAAAAAAGAAAAAAAATGGAACAGTTCTTTACAAATACGAAAAGTTTAAGTATTTTGGATCTACATACATTACATATATTCAATATATAAGGACTTTGTGATGGAAAATGTTAATGAAGGATTGAGTTTATTGATCAAGAAAGATTTAGTAATAGGAAAGCGAATGAAAATAACACAGTAAGGCCGCTCCCTCACTTGTCGATGCGGTATTGTATCTCTCGGTTTCCTCGGTACACATTCGGTACCGATTTTTCACTGAATACATACATTTCTATGAACACCTACTGATTTGTGCGGTATGTGGGTAATCGGTACAGTAAGAAAGCAGTGTACCGAGTGTCGGTATAGAGTACCACTATTGTTTCGATATTTACTGCAAAAATTTGTATTTGACGTCTGTCGTCTAAGCAATAGTTTGTTTTGTATAAATAAAAATATAAGAAAATATTTGAAAGAAAATGACATCCGAGACTGCTTCGAATTTAAAGTTTTGAATAATTCTACGCCGAAAGCTTACGGACAAGTCAGGAGATGAACATGAGATCGGTATACATTCGGTAAAGTGGTAAATACCGATTACAGTTAACGCACCGACAAATGAGGGAGCGGCCTAGTCTATCGAAAAATTCGAAGAGTACTTCACCAATACGGATGTGTGTATAGTAGTTGAAATCATTAGAAACAAATTGCACGACTGGTTAGCAAAATTTGACAAATGTCAAAAGGAACTGCAAAGTTTTAATTCGATTTTTCGAAAAAATACGTAAAATTGTTTTCAACGGAATAATTTGAACGCCATTTTAATTCTTTAAAAAAATGCGAAAAAGTGTGAATGTTTTTATTAATCGTAGGAACGTTTTGTTGGCACCTACAGTAGTACACTGACTTTTTTCATAAAAATTCTTGGAGCCGTTTTCGAGAAAAATAAGCTTTTTCTTTACAATTGAGTTAAACAAAAAAAATCCTCAGTTCCAAATTTGAAGACGATTGACCAAACCTATTAGGGTGTATTCCAAAATACATCTCTACAGACAGACAGACAACCAGACATAATTTTTCCAGTAACTAAAATATGTTTCTCTATTATCGTAATGTCATGTTTGATTGTTTTCTCAATTTGTTTAACTTGAAAGAATGCGTATGTCCCACATTGGTGGAACATAAGTCCCGAAAACTACTTTGGGACTTATAACACACCTCGTTGGGACATAAGTTCCAACTTTTGTTTGTCAAAGATGGGACAAAAATCCCAAATTTTATATTTATTTTTATATTATTATATAATACTATACATATTATTATTTTGTTTAATAAGCAACTAAAGCCATCACTTAAATGTGGGCTCTGTGAAATAAGGCCCCAGGAAATAAGAACCCAAACCAAAATATGAAATAAGGCCTCAAAACTGGATTTTCATGTTCTTCCTCGGATTCTTGACCTTAAAATCGACACATATCTAATTTTTTTTAAATCACAAAAGCTAAGAAATGTAAGGCCTTCTTCTAAAATAATCAGCGAATTTTGAGTTTCAAGTAAATTAAGCAAAATGAAAAAGGCCCCAAATTGTTTTTAAAAACATAAATAAAATTTGGCCCCAAAATTATATTATTGGGGCCACTATAGGATTTGGAGTAGGTTTGAAGTTGGGTATATGCAAAGTTCCTTTATACCCAAAAGATTCCTTAAATACAAAAGTCATTTTCTTAAAAGTCAAAATCTTAAAACACCATACAAAAGACTAAAAGACATTACCCCAATCAACCTAAACCCTAAACCGGGATTCGTCATCTCGTGTAGTCGTTGGTCGAATCGAAATTAAGTTATATACAAAGAAGACAAGTGGTGTCAAGGAATCAAGGTACATGCTTCTGATAAATAACTCCAACTAGGAATAAGAAACAATGACAAGGCTCCCCTTTTAGGAAATATTTAAACCACATAATATCACGATCGGTTAACCCCGCACAACATGATGCAATGAACCGTATGACTTCAAAAATTCTTCAACACTTTATGTAGTTCTAACCCACTTGTATGAGCACTTGAACGTCGTTTTCATGTCCAATCACATGTGCTGTCAAAAATCTTTAAAATCAACAAGTTCATCGCATGAACTGCAACTGACAGCCGATGGATGTGGTGTCATCGAACACCAAATCCAGCGAAAACCATGTCTCAAAAACCATTCATCAAGAACTACGTATGCTCCAATCCAAAGGGGAACAAGACCTCAAGTTCTGTTCGTTGTTAAAATAAAACATGTGTTTATTGTTGTTGTTGCTGCCTCATGTCTCCAATTGAATTTCTCAACATTGCTCTACTATTTTGTTTATTTAACAAGACGAACAGTCGGTTTTCCCATCAACCTTCTGAGTGATGATCTAATTTGAATTCTTTTCTTTCCTCTTGGAACTCGTCTTATGGTGTGGCAGTTTTAGTGGATTTGTAAATATAAAAGTTCCTACTATCAACCATTTGCTCAATTCGTCACTCATTCCGTGAGAAGTACTTGAAGAACGGTAATAAATCCTTAAGCGCTCATGCATCGAATAAAAATGACAAAGAAACGACTGGGAAACAAAGAGTCAACGGGGGACTTAAGAATGAGGAATCTTCATTAATTCTGATCGATGACCGTGAAACCTTTGGCGGATGTCTTTGGAAGACTTGTGGACTTCGTTCTTGAAAAAAGGATGCGGGAGACGATGTCTGTTAATTTAGTTTTTTTTTATAAAAGGATTTCTCATAAATGTCTCTATGTGGAGTCAGATAAAATTCAAAACAAGAATAAAAAAAATATATTTAATTTATTATTTGGCGCCCAATGTGGGGTGCGATTGCCATGTTTTACTTTAAACACGATTTTGTGATATTTGTGCATTGCTTCTGAGCAATTTAACAAAATTAAAGTTCCATATCAAGAATGTAATGGCTTTAACGATACGGAAACATCGAATAGACCAAACACCGACCACGCGTTTATATGCCACGCGTGTAAGCACGTTTTGAATTTTGTTTTTATTAATATTCAAGTGCAAATGACACCCGAAGGAGTACCAAACACAAGTCCAGATAGTTAACAGTCAGATAGAATAAATAAGAATCATTTACTTACCGAAAAAAAATATGGCTAAAACCAAACGACCACAAGGATGTAACTTCGAGAGAGTGTTAGGTTCACCTGGTTCACCAAATTGTCAGCCCGTATTTGTAAGGACTGTGGCACGTGGCATCCATTTGTAGAAACGCCATGGCGTGGCGTCGGGTCGGTAGGTCTAAGAGAAACAAGTTTAAGAATTATTAATAATGTATGAATATATGTTTGCGAAAGTGTTAAGATTTCTAGAATAATAAGCCTTTGGGAATTAAGTGATGAACACACTTTAAGAACACAAAATAAATCTTTATTCCTAAGACTCTGAGTTTGTGGTTAAACTGAATTAATAAAAAAAACCTTGTTGAAGTTAAAAATATGTATAAAGAACTAAGGATAATACGTTTTGCTTGCGTGTTCTTAAAAAATGAGAGTTACGGAAATATTTGCTGATCTGTAGACAATAGTGAAGACATTAGAAAAAGTAGGAATGAAAGAACTTTTTGAAGTCAGTTTTGTGAGTTGGGTACTAAAGCCTTGAAAAATAAATTGCCTTTATAATTAAAACGATGAAGTGATTCTTTGTTTAATTAATTTTAAGTCGAATTCATGCATATTTTCATCCCTTTTTTAGTCTGCGAAATATGGGACTGACTGCAGGAATCATTTAATGCTTCATGTCTCATGGCGTTGGTTGGTAACAAACTTTTCTTAATAAATTTAAGAAGATCTGCCTCTCAGACGTTCACGCACCTACTGAGTACGAACTAGTAGAAAGGATCTGAAGGCTTGCCGAGGTACAAACTTATGTCGTATAAATAATCTTTGGCGATTTCAACGTCAACCAAAGTAGGTATAACGACAATAGACTACGAGTCAAAGAAATGGCAACATTCTCGAACTTAGTCGATGCCAGTACCAACTTCCTGCTTAAAGATATCTACAAACAACAAAGCCCCTAGGGTATCACCATCTGTTGATAGATCATCGCCATTACTCGAGCCCGATGATGATAGAAACATATAGAGGTGCAAACATTGACTGGAATTATTATCTCGTTGGTATGCTGCTCCGAAAGCTGATTGCTTTGTGAAATTTTGAATTTTTTTTTTAAATAAAACACAACAAACCATTCCATTAGAATGATTAAAATGTTGGCTCTATTAGCCACAAATTTCATGGCAGTTAATGTTTAAAAATAATTTATGCCATTTGGTCTCCGCCACTGCGCCTTATGAACGCCAACCTGTCGCTTTAATTTTGCACCACTTTTTCGAGCATACCCGGTCTTATTTCGTCAACAGTACGTCAAATGTTGGCTCCTAAATGATCAATGGTTGTTGGTAGTACAAAGGTGTCGAATCACATGAACGTGGTGGCCAATTTACAGTCCATTTCTTGAGATGGTTCGGTCACCAAACGTTTGGCTCAACAAAGTGATGTATGGCATGTGGCGCCGCGACGTCTTGTTAGAACCATTTCTCATTTAAATGATTTCAAATGATATGGGGAATGAAAAAAGCACGAATTATTTGGCTATAGCGTTTGCCATTGACGGTAATGTTGGCACCGGTTTTCTATTTAAAGAAAAAGAGCCGAAGACGCTTTCGGCATGTAAACCGCACCAAACAGTAATTTTTTCATGAGGATTGTGCTCACTCCAAAAACGACAATTCTACTAATTTACATACTTGTTAAGCCAAGAATGAGCCTCATCGCTGAAGATGATCTAGTGTTAAAAATCAGGGTCAACTTCCAGTTGATTGTCCATTTACAGAGCATACGAAGCAATTGATGGTCCGCTGCGCTTTTATTCTTGAACCAGTTAGATCTTATAAGGATGTAGGCCAAGATATTTCCTCAAAATTTTCAAAGTAGTGGACGTGCAGAGGCGGAATTGCTGACAACGACGCCGATCAATACATTCGGATCCTCTGTCACACTCACGTCTATGGTGGTGATGGCTTTTTCTGTACGCACGGTAAGGGCTCGATTTGGATGTATATTATCCAAAGGAGTAAATGCAGTCATGAATCGATACATAGTATCTATTCAGTGTTATTTGCTCAGAACTCAGATGGACGAAGACGATTAAACTCGACGAAGTGTTCTATAAGTTTGGCGAACAGAGCGTAAACGATTTTCTGGTGTAAGTCTTTAAGTGGTGATTTGTTAAAGTATACTGAAAAAAAAAACAAAAACACTTTACTAGTATGACAGCTACTTTGACAGTTATCCCTATCGGAAATACTAGACGTCAAAAAAAAAACAGTTATAAGCAAATCTCGCATTTTAAGAACAGAATAATTGCTACTGCCGACGCCGACAGGAAACCTGCCACGGCGTCCAACATTGTTTCGCAAACGTTTTACTTCTTGATTATTAGACAGAATTTTGTTTATTTCGCAAATTTTTATTCCTCAATTTTTACTTGGCCAAACTTTTTCGCAATTTTTTTTATTTCGCTTATTTTTACATTGCAATTTGTTGTTGGTGAAAAAAAAAAAATACTTCGCACATACCCAAACCTCGCACCTACTTCAAATCCTATAGTAACCCTAAGCAGGGAGTCCCATCATACATTTTATACTCTGTTCAATTTATATTTTCAATAAAGGGAAGATAGGATATTTGCTTTCACTCTTACTGTTATGGATTTAAATAAGATATCTCCATTTTAAAGCTCTCAACTGGTTGCCATACCGGGCATTATAAATTGGTATAATTCTCACACAATAGTAGGTATGGTTACCAACTATTATTAAATTTTTATGAAAACAGAAACATGTAGACCGTGTTTAGCCCACCAACTTATATTTTTTTTTCACCAAAATATAAACCACACCTCCAAAAGTACACAGCTTTTTTTCAAACAAATCCTTGGAGCCGTTTTCGAGAAAATAAGTTTTAACGTAACGGTTGTATGACAGGTACCGTTAATATTTGAACTAAAAAAATTAAAATAAGGCCTCTGTAGAATGTCAAAATAATCTTATGTTATAAATTTGAAGACGATCGACCAAGCCCTGCAGGCTCTATTCCAAAATACATCCGTAACAGACAGAAAAACATAATTTTCCAGTAACTCAAATACGTTTCTCAATCGTAATGTCATGTTTGATTATTATCTCAATTTATTTTTGTGTATGAATGCATAACTTGCATTAAAGTACCTATAATTGCAAGTAAAAAAAATTTTCAACAAATATTGCCATTTTGTTTCTTTCTTTTAACGGTTTTTTTTTTAAAGAAAAATAAAAACGAAAAGATGTAAGCAACAAAAACATAGCGACAACACCTTCTTTTTTAAACTTAAAATATGCTCTCATTTGCTCTAAGAAAGCTTCAATTCTGGAACTTTCATAACAAAAACCAAAGAAAAAGGTATTATAATTTCAATTAATGGCGAATGGTAACTCTGCAGTAGTGCTTTCTTTAAAAAATAAACACAATAAGCGAGAGGCAAATTGATAATCAGTCTCCTCTCTCCTCGCAGCCGGGGAGCAGACAGGTCTTTGTGTAGTGTACGTATGTTAAATGAAATATTACAACAACAATTTAAATGTATTTCAAAGTTTTCTTTTATATTTATGTGGCAATTTCTTATATTGAGTGCGATGGAAACACTTGCAGGTACCAGTGTTTTTGAAAGCTCTCTTCCATAAGGTCTGTACTGAAAATATAAATTGAACAAAGTATAGTTTATTCATTAGCATTTTCTTCATACATGTAAAAATGACATAATGCAAAATGACAATAGCGAGCTAAACAAAAAATTGCGAACATTTTTTTTACAAAAAATGGCGAAATTCTCTTGGTGAAAATTAGCGAAACGTTTATGGCCAAGTGACCCCTACCCATTTTTGTAGAATAATATTATCCTTATGTTTATTAATCTCAGAATGGTTTTTAATATATCATATATATTACAAACTTTAACTAAAATTATCAGGTTTTAGTAAAAAAAAAACAACATTAAATAATACTGCTCTCTTAAAATGCTTAGTTCGTGTATTTGTACGAAAGCACACATAAACATCCGTCTTTATACTGTAATTCCTCACACATTTTTTCTCACGCACCGTCTTACGGTGACACCACATGTACACTATGTACATTGTACAGTATGTTGTAATACGGGGATTATGTTATTTTAATTAAGGGTAGAGTTAAATTTATTGTCTCTAAGCACTCCAGCACTCAAAAAAAGGGCGACAGATTCTGGTCATGTGCACTTTATCTTGAAGTGATCTATTTCGGAAGAATTAAAAGTGCTTGTTTGTGGGAATCAAAGAAGATCGGATAGCAAACTATACTTTGTTCCTATAAAAGTATCTTTTACCGAGGGAACTCTCTGAATTTATAAATAACGGAACTGAAAAAAGCACTTGCACATTGAGAAGGGATTGAATCACCGAATGCACATGTCGTGTTCATTTTGAATCAAACAGTTGGTGATCTTCCCAGCTCCCAGAGGAATATATCTACATTTGTCACGTTGTAGTTGTAGAATATTAATTTATAGGCTTTATTTCTTAAAAGAAGAAGAAATAAAAATCACAAAGTTCGAGTTGAAAGTCTGAATATTTAATTAGACAATCAAAAAATAGTATTATCCGTAATAAACATCTGTATTTGTAATTAGGACTTAACTTGCCGAACAACAGCCGTATAGAGCCTGTTTAAGGTTTGAAATTGTCAACTGTCAACTGAAAAATCTTTTATATCCTAAACCCATTTTGAAAAATTGGTGACTTATACTATACAAAATATTTTAAATAGGAAGATTTGTAATTAAAGAGAATTAATTTTTTTTTGTAATTTTAATCAATACAGACTTATGAAAAATAGTCATTTCATTTCATCCCTAAATATGAAGTTCGACATAAAATCGGCTTTGGCAGGTGTCAATCTGTTGCTTGAGTTCGATTAAGTTCTTCCCTCCTCAGCACTCATCTGAAATAAGCAACAATTTTTACGACATCTCAAAGTTACTGCAAAGGCCATTAAAACTCGGCAGTTTATTGATTGCTTTACGAAAAATATCGACTATCTGGCATAATAAAACTGTCGTCCACCATAAGCACACGCGCCATCATCGCCATGCATAGTCACTTCCAATTTAAAAATGAGAAAAATCCCATTAAAATCCGCCGACCCACTTGCCCTAGTTGCTTATAAAGAATAGGTACATACATCGTCGCACATCAAGTGCTATTCTATGTATACCGTTATCCATGCACATGAATGGCTGCTTTCGATATAATTAATTGACTTGGTTAATTTTATGGCTTCCTAAATTTCAATTTGAAGAGCGGCGGAAGATGCGAGTATTATAATGTCCACCAGAAGTGGCGAGAATGAGCTCGGGTTTTACGATACCTCTTTAGGGGTACTTACATAACTAATATAAACTCTATAGATTTTCATGTAACTTAACCCCGTTTTTCTTACTCCAGCTTGCTTATGGGACTCCAAGCAAGATTCTTTAGGGTTTTACGATAGCTTGGCGTCATTTTAGAAGTCGATATAGGATGAAGTGGAGTTCATAAAGTTGTTTCTTCATTTTCATGCCAATCGATTAATTATATGTTTTTTTTTTTACTGGTTATGATATACATTAACCAATCAGGTAATAATAACTAATTTAATGACATTTTGCTTTTGATTTAATAGGTATATTCATTTATGTCACTTCGTTAAAGCCTGCTTAAGAAATGGGTGAAAGGCGAGAGTATTTCAATTCAATTATCTCAAAAACGATGGTTTTTCACAAATCTTAAAAGGTGCATTACAACAAGAAAAACAGAATACAGATGATTTGCATAAGGTGAAAAAAAACTTAGAGCGTGTGTGTTTGGTCAAAGCAAAAACAAAATTGTTTTTAAAATGTTGTGCTTGAAAACGCTGTTACCGTCCTTTACGTTTTGTCTGTCTTAAGTGTTTTTTTTTTTTTTTTTTTTAGAAAATCGTAACTTTTTCTTAACGGACTACCAACTTTTTCGTAAATCCAACCTTATGGTGTGATGACGATTCTCGTCCATGCAACATGAAATACAATATGACCAGGAAATTAATTTTCAAAATTCGCGTTCTGTTCCCAAAATTTATAAAGCACTTCGCCAAGTTGTTGGTGCACGTGATCATCTATCTAAGTAGCGAATACGCACTATTATGGATCGATTCATTATCACATTTACTCTGTTCGATAATATTCATCCAAATCGAGCCCGAACCATACGTACAGAAGAAGCCATCGCTTCTGTAGAGCTGAGTGTGACGGAGGAACCGAATTTATCGATCCAAAGCCATTATAAGCAACTCGGTCTCTGCGCATCCACTACTTTTATAACGTCTTATAAATCGATGACAGGCTACACGTACGAAATAACATGACCCATGCTGATAAGGCTCATAACTCATGCTAACCGCGATATTGTTGTGCTTTCAACCAAAATCTATAATTCCACTCAAATTCAAAAAGTACAAGAAGAGAAAAAGAAATACAAAATAGGCGGAGTTGTCTGTCTGGAAAACGGCTCCCACGATTTTAATAAAAAATTTTGAGAATTTTTTTGTTCCCCACATATACGGGAAAAGTCTATTAACGGGATCTTTCATATAACGTTTTTTTTTTTAATTTTTGGCTTTCTCGGTTACGGCTCTTTGGATTTCACATAAGAGCAAGTACGTGTGACCCAGCCGTGTCCATTTTATATATACGTATATAACTGCATGCATACAATGGATTAGTTTAGTTGACCTTATAATGTTAAACGCACTGCAAGGCATTGGAAGGGAAGGAAGGGAAGGACAGAAGATGCCGATTAATATTGGTGTTGAATTCTTCCAAATTGAAATGGCAAGGGAAAACCTTGCCGGTTAAAATTCAAAATTCGTGTTGTTCGTCTAAAAAAAGAATATCTATATTTCACGGTACGTCCGAAATTAGGCTCAAGGGTGAACTAATGAGCATTCCTCAAGGGACGAGAATTAAGGGTGAAACTATAAAGGGGAGGAATGTAGCTGGCTGCTTCGAGTGAAATTTTTTTTATAAAAGAAACGATAAAATGAAGAAAGACATGAAACATTGCGTGGATGATCAAGAGGGGCATTTGTTTTAAAGACAGTTCTATTATCTATCAATCTTAACGCTTTTTTTTTGTATTCTAACGATGTTCGATGCAAGTGCAAGTTCATGGACAATTGCATGGGGAGTATATTAAGCTTTAAAAAGACAGAAGACAGCTTTGAGTTTTCGAAGCATTAAACTCCACACGATTTTTATTACCCCATTTCACAATGCTGTGTAAATCGGAGTTTATTAATTTAATCGCGTCATTGTGCTAGGTGAATTAGTTGAGCATCAGCTGCAAGTTGAACCAGATTTGTATCGTTAAATCATATTCACACCGTAAACCTAACATCTCTCCAGAATACCTTCAGAATCGGTGATCAGATTTTCAACTCCGTCCTTACAGTATGTGAATCGAATTCTATGTAAAACTGCTATATTGCTCAGTATGCACCGGCCATGTTATTTTAGTGAGCTCTGTCAAATATGTTGTTTATTATTCAGCTTCTGATGCGATATCACTATGGCAAGTAAAACGATTGAAAAATAGGTTCAAATGTTGAAGAGTGTTCGTTATTGCAAACGTTCCGCGCGTGGAGCGGAAGTATAATAGACTTGGTGGCCCTTGAGATGACCAGTTCTTAATTTTTTTTTTATTTTAATTTTGCGGCGGGACTACACCGGTAAAAGCTCCAATGACCCCTGAAACTTAAACTTCATGACTATAGACAAAGCCGATTCTTCGTTGACTTGGAACTGATAGCCGGATCTACAGCGTTTGGAAAAGAACCCCAATTTTGGCCGAAAAATCAAGTTTTAGCATCATCAACATTTTTACTTCCAAAATTAAATTAAGTGAATCGTAACGATTATAGAAAGATTAAATTGCTCATTTCCAAAACGAGCATTTCGGATCACCCAAAGTATGCATTTTTTTCCGAAAACTGCAGTGCATGGACAAAACTTATCAAGGTCTGATTTTCAATTGGGATGGTAAGACATGACCTTGGTCAAAAATGCGATTTGTCTATATCGAATCATAACCGCTATTAAGCAATGGCTGCTTTTTAAAATTTCAAAATACCTGTACTTTGGTCACCCTTGCCCAAAATACCTTAGTCACTTACAATGCACTGCTTCTGTTCTTTAACAATCATTCTACTTGAAAAATAAAATGACGTTTACATACGTCTGAATATTGGAATCGATGGAAATCAGTCTAGCCCACGTTAACTAATTATTATCTAAAGCTCTAAAGGTAGCTTAACAGCTATCAGACCTTATATTTCAAAAATCAAAACACCAAATGATTTAAGGCATCACCCAACATTTGCTCTATCTTCTTTCTACCTAATGATAAGGTTAAACGTATCCGAATTTCTTGCTTGCATCTTACAGATACCTATTTAGACACAATTGGCTGTGAACTAGATTCTCCAATCGAACTGACGCCAATTTCTTTGGGGTCAAAAGGTTGCGCCGCGCCTAGGTATTTTAGCGCGTCTTCGGTGGAAGCCTCGAGTGCTTGAACTAAATTCTAGAACGTCAGTCGTGTGGTTGGCCGTAAGAAAGTATCTATCTCTTCTCAGTGTATACAGTTAGTACGTGCGGGCGTAAGATTCGATTTGTTGTGATTGCCGAATACCCAACATGACACGCGGTGGAAGCGCGATGAAAGATTCACAGCACGTAGGCGGGTGATTGATGTGTCGGCATAAGTAATTGATAGACAAATGTGTTGCAAAGAATGCGTTTCGCAAGAATCTTGGCGCTAGGGGTAGGCGTGTTAGACGTGATTAGCTGACCTGGTGAGCCGTGACAGCGATATTTGGCATATCATTCGAAGGTTTTTCAACCTCGTTGGAGGTTGGTGGTGTGTTTGAATGACAGGTAAGCAATTGAAAAAATAAATCTTTAAGTAGAGGATATTATATAGTATATAAAGTTTTTTGGTCTGCTTAGGTAAACAGATGTATCTATGAAACTACATTGATCTTGATTTTGATACATTACGCTGGATACATTTTAGTTTCGAAAAAAAAAATTGTTTCCCCCACATGGTATGGATTAGAAACAAATGTCCCCTCTTTTTCGTCCTACTTGTTTCGATTCGACGACTGAGGTCTGTCGGTGAGTTTCAACATTTCAATAAATTAGATTGCTACAGATGCTATGTCACTTAATCTTGCCAAATGGGTGAAGACTCTGAAGAGTAAAGACACACATTATTCTTTGAATGAGAAATATTTTTATTTTGTTACAAGTGTATAATGTTACCATGAACTTAAAATATTGTAGATGGATTGTTTCACAAGGGGATTTATATTTTTGGTACGGGTGGGACGCTCGGGCTAACTTGGTTTAGATAAGATTTTTTTAAAACAATTTTGATGCACTTCGCTAAAGATTGTTTTTTTTTGTAATCTATTAAGTCAAACTTAGTTCTTTTTTATATGACACCTCCTCCGAAACTCGCATTAAAGATTTTGTAACGTTAAACAAAAAGTCGGTTAAAGAATCTAGTGCTGTGGTAAAATAAATCCAAAAATATAAAGCGATTGGCAAGACGAGATAGAACTGAGGTTCTGGAAAAAAGTTGGGAAATATTGGGTCTAGATGGTTTATATCCAAACTTATAAGCGGTGATCAAGTGACTTGTCTGCTACTGTCCAATCAGATAAAACTTTCTTAAGAGCAGTGTTAGTTCGTTTAAAGTATATTTCTGAATATCATGTATTACGGATGTTCTTTCTTCCCATTTCTTGAATGTCGATCAAAAGCTTTTGCATGCTTGAAATAAATTTTGTAGGTAAATTATCTTATGGACCTAGGACAGTTTGCTTTTTTACAAGTTCGCAGTTCGACTTAGTTAGAATTGTAAGAGTAAATATTTTTTTAAATGGTAAGTAATTTTCTCGTTATGGGTTAAAATTAATGAATTTTATAAATAAATAAATTTATTGGCGCGACAGCTCCTTAAGGAGCCAAGGCCTAGTGACTTATACTCTCAACCATTCCTATGTCTATTCTGTGCAATGCAGGCCAGCTGTTTTAGCTTTAAGTGAAATTCAGGTTAGAACCAATACTGATTTATCATTTGTGACTCAAATTCAATCTCCGCAAGCATATCATTCATTGTTTTATTTATAAGAACTTAAATCTCTACAGTAAATCGATTTTTAACGAGTTTGATGCGCTGTCCGAAAATTCTTCTTTCCCCTTATCTTCGTACAAAAAAAAAAACAAACAAGTTAGGACTCATTAAACTCCGTTATTGATAGAACCAAATTTTTGCATGACCAAATGTAGCGGCAAAAAATTGTTCAATGTTCCAAAGGCAGAACGAATGTTTGGTTATTTTGGTCATTTCTACAAATTTTAAGAACTCTTCATCATCTTTGTTTTCAACGCTCATCGCCAATGACCTTGTCTTCAGAGAAGGTAAACTTGCTCACAACCGATGTAAATTTTTCCATGGGATAGTTTTTTTCGGACTCGTACAGTAACAAGAGTTCTTAAAGTTCTTGATATACACAAATATTTTTCTGAAGAAGTGTTCTTCCACACTGGTAAGGCCACTGAGTAGGCTCTTGAATCGCTCCTTTTGGAATCTTTTCTATATAGAAGATGGAAAACAGCGTTAATCCAGCCTGTCCCAAGGAACAGTGACCACCCTTCACACTCCTCCTACCGGATTAGTCTTTTGGGATCGAAGATACTCTTGTTCGTTGGACTAGAAGCTATCTTCTGGATAGTTCAATACAACGACGACCTTCGTTGGAACGACCATATACTTAGATGACGATAGTCGTCAGTGCGATTATACTGAACGATAACGCGAAAAATTTGCTTCACATAACAATGCAGATATCGCGTCGTCTATCGCTCTCTTTGCCGCAAGTTTGAGAGCGATTAAAAACTGAATTTGGATTGTCAAATGGACTTATGCGATGCCATTTGCGATGATTTTGGGTGATGATGGCCCTGATATCGCCAAAAAGCTAAGTGCTTGGGTTTTCTGTATCGTTGCAAAAAGTTTTTTTTTGTATTCTTTGCTCCATGCATCGAGCACTTAATGCATCTGGGATGGGGGTATGTGTTAAAAGAAAATTAATACACACACATGCACATTACGGACATTTATTTGATATTTGAATGGAACAATTCCTCCAAGTACGAACTATTTTAATATCACCAATCTTTAAACAATAACGCAGAACATTGTGATGACGACCGTCAAAGCATTACGCTATTGTATAGATTTAATTGTTTGGCGGGAAAACTGTGTTCTCTTCTGTGCTCAACAAATGCCCCTTGAGCTGGAAGAAAGCTTTGAGTTGAGTTGACATGACTAGAGAGATCACCGGCGTCGTTAAATAAAGATCAAATACAAACATAAAATGGGGCATACATGGAATGGGAGGGTCTTCATTAAGATGGCTTCAGATATGGAACAATCCGAAACAGTGAGGACTTTTTACGTTTTCTTAGTTCAACCTGGCGATCTCTAGAACGAAGCAGAGATGTGGGAGAGTTGTGGTCCCAATCGAGATCATAGCAATGACGTGTAAAAAGAAGAAGATAGAGCCATCAGTCTTCTTGACTTCATACTTACAACATTTTTTTGATTTATTGTGTGAACGTCTAACCTATTCGTCAATAGCCTGATATATATCAGTTCCCTCTCAGATTCCTCTCATGTTCCAACCATCGACATTCACATAAACGTAGAAACTTCGAATCGATTTCATCACTTGTAGAGTGGAGTGATAAAGAGCAATGTCTAGTAGCATTATAGCCAAACATCTTCTGTTCAGAACGACGATGAGAAACGCACGCTGTTATGTCAAAGTAATAAAGACCTCAACAACACCTTTGTTAGGCAAGGTGATACGCTACCATGCGACTTCTTTTCAACATCACTCTTGAAGAATTTCTCTAATTATCTGGACGAGGTAACCATTATACCCATTACATGGGCTTCATTTACCTAGGCTTCAAACGAAGAATACACTGGAAGCTGCTCCTTAAGCTTTTATGTTTTGAGAGGAACGAGAGGTGAGTTCAGACGAAGATAAAAGATGAAATTTAAAGGTCTGTACAGCGGCACGGAACAAGCCAAAATAATACAATTTAGTGAACACAAATAGAAGAGAGATCTCACTGGAGAAACTCTTTGGTTGAGGGTCAAATTTTCGTTATTTTAGGCCTGAATGAGTCAATTGCAAAAACTATGATCCATTCGATAACTGTTAGCTAGTCTATACAAAGAAAATCAATTACCCCAAGGACTGTAAACCCTTTGAAAATATAATCTATGACCGAGAGATAAATCTTGGTTTGAAGTCTTAATAAGTAAGTATTTGTGAATTAACCTCATCTAGCTGATCAAAGCTTTCATCATATAAATGAGCAACTGGCTAACTGCATTATTTAACCCTATCCTTCTTAAAATCTTTTCAATTCTCTTCTTCGAATTTACGACTGTCCATTTGAATTAAAGACATTTTGAATTAATTTTACGGCCATTCCATTGAATTGAAAGATTCTATCAGCCATCTTAAAAAAACAACAACAATAACAACTACCCCCAACGCAGGATAACAAACACAATGACAATGACGATGCTGATGGTCCAACAGAAGCCATGCAAGCATTCTTCTCTATACGTTAACCCCAACGATTGGTATTCAGATGAAAACAGGAAATACTTTCAGGAAACTCATGGAGGCGCGTGCCTCTACTGAAAACCCTGCTTTGGGTCATAATTATAATAAAACTGCGTCTGTCCGTTATCCGGATGCAAGTGTCCGAAATACAGGAAATGTTTTCCATTACTATGTCCAGCGGAAAGAGCAACACCGAAAGAGCGACCAGTGTATACAAAATTCATCAAAATGAATGTTTTCTTCTTCCACTGTACTGGTGTTCCTCAGTTCTTCAGTTCCTCCATTCAAAATGGCCAACAACATTTTTAATGAATTCCTAAAGTTAAAGCTCAAATTCCAACAACTATATACGAGTGTACACCTCCTATACAAAGTCGGCAGAGGACACAGTCGAGTTGGCCAAACAATGCGGGGTTAACGAAAAGTATATGGAAAGCATTAATTCATCCCCTGGCGTGACGAAACCATAAACTTTTATTTTTTTTTTATTTTTTTATATTCAAGTTGATTTTGTTGTTGTTGGTGGATGACATCTTTTCGGGCGCAATGTTTTCATTACACCAGTCTGAGGAAAAAGTTTAATAATGTACATTAACGCAATAACCTGCGATTATAAGGAGGAAGGTGCTTGTAATCCTGCGAATTGCCTCTGGAGAAGAAAGTTTTTTCATGTCCTGGGCTTTATTGAAAATGACCTCTCCTCCGCGTTGGTTTCCGTTATGGATATAATAATTTCTTTTGCCATTTCCAGAGGTAATATGGGGGCTTAGGGCATTTTGGGAATTAGAAGCATCAAGGTGGATGCTGCTTCGCCACAGGGGTGGGTGTTTGAAGACCGTCGTTCGACTTCCGTGGGTTAATCTTAAGTGGTTATTGTGTTGAATTGAAAAATTCTCAATGGGAATTACCTAATGAAAAAAAAAATATGGAATAACTTTGAGGTTCACTTTTGATGAGTTTTTTTTCCGCACAGAACTGAAAAGTACTTTTTTGAAAGGAGTGTCTTCATACAAATTAAATTGTACATCCACCATCTCTGATGCATGCTCCTTCATATATCTTTCCATCTTGAACTATCAACTTGGAGCATCTTATCCCAGAAATATCTATGACACAAACAACACAACAACAAGCTATGTGAAGAATTTCCAATCAATTCTAATTGGTATCGCATCACTAGAGCAGTGATTTCAGTCAAATGGCACGTGTGGGGCGATCATTCAATTGGACTTTTAGTAGCTTGTATCCCAAATGTGAATATTTAAATAGATACTTTCTATCTTCTGCACAAAGGCTCTGCGAGGGACATTGGTAATAAATTATTTTAAATTGTCCTTGGGTTTGGGTGTACATATACCGTTTGAGTATCTAAGAGTGGAAAGTATGTGTTTGATCTAGCGTGGGGGTGTGTTTGAAAAGTGCGACTTTATTATGCGGATGATGTCATTGGGTAGCTAAAAGATTTATGTCCACACATGGAAATCTGAAGTTTTTTTTTCATTTAAGTCAAAATAAAATTGATGTTATGGTGAAGGAATGTCATATCATAAGTCATCTGTTCATATGGGTGTTCCTACATATGATTTCTGGCAGTTGACAGTGATGAAACGTAAACAAAATATTAATTCATTGACTAAAGTTTTAAGTTGGGGGTATAAACATAATGTGTAACGATTCTTTTATTACATATAATTTTTTTCGAGGAGGAACGCAAGTGGCTTTTTCACTGGAGCACTGTTTGTTAAGAAACAATTAAATACCTATTAATTTTATAGTTTATAGCACCTGTCAAAGTATGGGAATTATACTTTAGATCAGTCGATGTACAAAATATCTTCATACTTCGAACGGGAAGCTAAATATCTCGAAGAAATTTCTGTGAAGTCGATTTTGTAGTCATTCTGCACGAAGTGGTCCCTGAAGCACGTACCTAAAACTACGAGTTGGTCGATGCAAGTGCCACTCTTCGATAGTAGAGGGCTAAATTAGCCTTTTAGACAAAAGACGGCATTGGGGAATAAGAAATCGCGTAGAATTTAATGCTTCTAAAACTCAATGTTGTCTTTTGTCATTAAAGCAAAACATACCTCCAATGCCACTATCCATGACCGGCACTTGCATTGAAGAAACAGAACATCTCTCAGTTCTCGGTATGTGCATTACAGACCATCTTCTGTGGAATGACCTCATATTTGACATCGCAAAGAATGCTGCGAGGTGTTTAGGTTTCCTTTGAAGATGCAAGAAGTTCTTCACCCCGTCTGATTTGGCTATAGTATACAAAGCATATATTCGACCGAAACTCGAGTATAATTCCGATATTTGGGCAGATGCTCCTATAACCCACTTGAGTTTTCTAGATAGAATTCAAAAAAGAGCTTTGAAAATGATAGGTGATCGAACAATAACAGAAACATTTACATCTCTTGAGCACCGCCGTATTGTTTCGTGCCTTTCGTTATTCTATCGTTATTTTTACAAACAATGTTCCCCTGAAACGATTCAACCGTAATACTCGAACTGCTGGGAATGCCCATCAGTTTACCCTTGAGCCTAACTTCGGACGTACTGTTAAGTATAGAGATTCTTTCTTTAGTCGTACCACACGAATGTGGAATGCTTTGCCAGGCTCTGTGTTTCCCTCCCATTTTAATATGCAGAACTTTAAAACTAATGTGCATCGGTGTCTCATTTTATCCCTCCTCATTTCCCAAATGCTCGTGCGGTGTTTAAACATTTTAAGGGTACACACAAACCCATTTCGCGCGTGTAAATTATTAAAAAAAAAAAAAAAAAAAAGTGCAAAATTCTTCTTAATTTGTATGATGTCAGGATTAGAATTTAATGAACTAATCAAATGTTGCCATTGCTAATCCGGTTTACCATTTTAATTGATTAGTTGTTTCAGACAAGAGATCATTGAAAAAAATAAGAAAGAGAATATAGGAGACAAAAGAGAGCCCTGTGGCACATCGGCAATTATTTAGTGAAAATCAGAGTTGAATCTGTCCAACACAACTTATATTGTTCAGTTCGAAAAGTATTAACTAATTCAGATTCTATGATGAATTTCACCGGGTCCAAATGCACGCGTTTTTGATAAATGATGGAGATATTGGTTTCCGCACTTTTCGATTGAGATAGACCATCAGATCAACAGGGGATCCACTATAGGTGTGACAGCCGTACTTCCGGTCATTAAGAATTTGATCCTTTAGCCGTGCGTTAATCAATGTTTCCATAACCTTGGCGAGACGGGACAAATTCTGCTTACCAATCACTTAGAAAAAGACAAGAAGAATAGGACAGAATGCAACAAAGTTTATTGTAAACAATTTCCTCTTATGACTTCATTCCGAAAAGTTCTAAGGCAGCTAGCTAGTTAATTAGCAATTTAACTAGTGTTTCTTGTTATGGAATAACAAATAGCTATATTTGATTTCCACAAGGAATAAGATCTTATCTCATGACTTAAGCCATTACAAGAAAATAATATAAGCCGTTTTACGAATGAATTTTATATCCACATGAACATAAGCTGTTTTGATTTTTACTTGCAATTATGGGTACTATATTGCATGTTATGCAATCGTGCAAAAAAAAATTTGAGATAACAATCAAACATGACATTACGATGATAAAGAAACATATTTGAGCTACTGGTAAAATTCTGTCCGACTGTCTGTCTGTCTGTCTGTCTGTACGGATGTATTTTGGACTGTAGCCTAAAAGGTTGGGCCAATCGTCTTCAAATTTAGAACTTAAGGTTATTTTGAAGTTCTACAGAGAAATTTTTTGAAAAGAATTTTTATAAAAAAATCAGTGTACTACTGTAGGTATGCATTATATTTTGGTGTACGCTACCTCCCATAGGACCGGTTTTTTTCTTCGACTTTCTCGAAAACTGGTGATCCGATTTCTATCAAAATTGACATTGAAGGAGATGTAGGTAGCTTAAGTAATTTTGCATTAATTTTTTTTTATCGAAAACTTTTTTGTTTGTATTTTTAATATTTTTTTTTTTTAATTTATATGTAACGGGAATGTGATTTTTTTTTACTTTTGTTATTAAATGAACGTTATTTTTGTGCTTAAGTTCGTATTATTTAATTATTTTTTTTAAGTTTTTGAAAAAAAGTTGTTTAAAAAACCGTTTTATTTAAAAACAGTTCCTACGATTTTGAAAAAAAAATCAAGCTTTTTAACATTACTTTAAGAAATAAAATGGCGTTTAAATTATTTCACTCAATATAATTTAAGAGACCTTATTCGAACAATCAAAAGTCACAAAAATCGAATAAATGCTCTGATGTTCACTTTAATTTTCTTAAATTTTATTCTACAATGTGACCACACATTGTGAGAGGGCACGTATGCGATCCAGTCTTGCAATTTATTTTATATTGAACGGCTGTTATTTGTGTAGAGCAATGGGACCCAGACTCAAAGTAAACTTAAAAGAACGATTTTCACCTATTTCGACTTGAGCTCTTTCAACTTATTACCATTAAAATATAAGTTTTGAAATAACTGAAATTAATATTTTAGTTCCTTTTTAAATAAAAAAAATTACCCAAAAATACTAATTTCTTAATATTTCTTTAAATCTTTATATTTAAATTCATAAAGTTTTCAGTTTGGACTTTTATTAAAAAACATTAATTGTGTTCACAAAAGACTTTTACTTATGAAAGAAAAACATCTAAGTGCTGTATACCAAACAAAGAAAAATAATAAGAAGCCATAATATTGTATCCAAAACAAAATATACAATTCAAAATAACATCGAAATGAGTGAAATTGAACAAAGATTGAACCAAAGTATCTATTAAGCAATGAGTGAGAATTATGTTGGGGATACAACTAACAAGTAACAACACATTGATACAACTTATCCCCCTCAAATAGTCTACAGAGTTGTTGGGAAAGTGTTTCTTTGAGAGAGGAAAATAAGGGAAAATTGCTCACGAAAATCAAACACTTATACGCAGTAGAGGAGCTTTTCCCCAACACTAAGCCTTACTCACTCATTCTGGTGGAAGAATTTCCCCCCAACAAAAAACTGAGTATTTTTACCTATTTTCAAAAACACACAGATACTAAATACTCAAGCAGAGAGGATTCTTTAGAAAATAAACAAAATTAGAAACTCAGTATTAAGTAGATTTTTTTCAGCTCAATTTTCACCATCACGTTAGTAGAACTTCGTATGTTTTCAAAGAATCATCAATTAAATAAGCGGAACTAGTATTAAGAAAGCAACAAAAAAAAATTCAAAATTGTATTCAAATTTGATGCTTTATTATGATTTTATGCACTCAAACCATTTTCGACGATGTTGTTTGTTTTGGAAAGTGTTCAATCAAAAATTGCTTTTAAAAAAATCAACACAAGTGATATTTATAGAAGAGTGTTTGTTGGGTTTTAAATTTATCAAAGCAAGTGAAAAATAAATAAAAAAAAAAGTAATATACTTTTAAAATTTGGTTTTATTGAAATAGTTCAGATTTAAAAAAATATTATCTTAACATTGGCCTATTTTGAATATTTACATGTTTTTATGATATTTTTGTTAATGCTTTCTTCTAAGTTGTTAAAAATAAAATCTTAAATTCACATTGTTCTATGAATAATTTGTTTTTTATAATAAAATTCAAAAGGAAATTTACCGAATGTTAAAAAATTAATATTGAAATAAAGCGAATGTGAATGCTACGACTGTTTTTTTTTAATTCCTTTTCTTCGACAATCATTCAAAAAGGGAAATAATAATTTATGTTTAAAATATTGAAAAATATAATAATTGAATTTATGGAACATGCATATATCAAAAATTATGTTTTGAACAGTGCAGTAGATAAGATGTTTGCTTCTGACCCGGAGGTCGTCAGTTCGATACTCAGGTTGAGAAGAAATTTTCCTAACTCCTAGCGCAAGCTAAAGCCGCCCGTGAGTTTTAAGTGAGAAAATAGTCACCTAATTCTCGATCTACTGCGCCCGACAAATAAATTCTTTCCTATCTTTCTAATCCTTCTAACTAGTGTCGTGCAACGTCATGTTGCATTCTAAAAAGGCAATGTGCCTTACAGACAGTTAAAAAAAAATTAAAAGTATTTTACAAATAATTAATCAGTTAATTCAGATATCTATTTAAATAAGGTAGTATTCAGGGCAAACCTATCTATAATTACGTCTGAAAAAATTAAATGTTTTTTTTTTTATTTATTTTATATTCATTTATATCTGAGTAATAAGGTTGCAGGAAATAAAAAAATATATAAAATAAAAATTTAAATAAATTAATAACTGTGTTGAACATACCGTTACCTAAAGAGCCAAACCTAGTGATTTATAATACAATTATACTTCCAATTATTCACATGTATTTGAGTTGTGAATTTGCAGGAGTGATGTGAACCTACAATTGGCCCGTCAAATTCGATTGATTGATCGATCCTCTTTGATCTACCTGAAGATGGTCAGCATGATCGTTCTGCATGGAGATTTTTTTTGGGTCGACAATCAAAAAACTTTAACGCTTAGGGTTGGAGACAAAATTTGGTCCGCAGAAGAAATACCTTCTTTTATTGGCCATTTACTTCAACAACTTTTCTCAAACCGATCTTCTACAAGTTTTTAAAACTATACCTACGGCCGACATTACATTTCTAGTGAAGAGCTACGCTCCGGTGTACGATATTCTGCTTTCAGACGATCAATTAGATGCTAGACAATTTTATACAATCACAGAATTTTTGAAGAATCAAACTTAGTTTTTACAATCTTCTAGTTCTAGTCAGCTTTTTTAAGATTTTACAAAACGGCAGGTGACAATGGTTAGATAAGGTAACATTTTTTCAAACTTCTTGTGTAACGTAGACACCACCGTGTTAAAAGTAAGAAATTCATCAAGTTCTCTATCTACTCCACCAAAAAATATCAAAAGTAAATAGTAATTCGTATAGAGCCCTTTTGCTTTCAAAACGCCACAGCTTCAGCCACGACTCAAGACAGAACGAGTAGTAAGAAGAAAAAGAGAGGTTCGAAAGATTTTTTCCGTGTAGTAGATCGAAAATTAAGTGACTATTTTCTTACTTAAAACACACGGACGACGCGAAGTCTAATATGAACTAGAAGTTTGAAAAAAATACTCCCTAACGTTATAGGATGGACGCGATATGCGAGGCCTTAAAAAAGGATTCAATTTTAATATAAGCCAAATAACTAAAAAATCAGATGAAAAGACAACAGGGGGTTACAGCTCATTGGAAGTTCACATGGGGAGCAAGCATCTATAAGCACAATAATCTGTGTAAAGGATGCAACAACCATAATGCAGATTCTGTAAAAGACTTTAAGAGCCACGAGAAAAGCAATTCTAGGAGAGTTTTTCTTCTATGTATAGGACAGAATCCTTAAAAGTTACTTGAGGATATACCACATGCCACACATTTCTTTTTAGGTGAAATAACTTATTCCTTTTTTCCACCATTGCCTACGTTTGTTTAATGGAGAACACAAAAAGATCCCGGTGATATTGAGTGAGTTTCTTCGGATCACCAACAAATTAAACTAAAACTGTCAATGGCCTTGGCTCTGATAAAACATCACTTCCCGTGAGATCAGCGAAATCAAGCATCGTTGAGCGTGGTTGGTAGTCCGATGGGGACCGTCCGAAAAACATTCTAACCTTACGCCAAACTTATGTTATTTTATTGACCAAAAATCCTAGATAAGAAATCTTTGAAATCTTTGGAAATCTTATCATGTATCATGTCGGGCAGTGAAAACCCGTTCAACGCTGTTCTTTAACCGATGATTATTATGATCGCGACTGAGACCACAATTAAGCGGGTCCAAGGGTCCAACTGTTAGCTTCGCAAGGTTGACCTTAGAAAACGTTAAAAGGCGTCTGTATAGAATTGGCATCTTTTTGATAATAGCCAATATAAGCTCGCAAAAACCTTTTTTTCGCATTACTAGGTAAGTAGCTCTTCTTTACGTTTTTTTTTTTAATTGAAGTATATAATGCTTTTCTTAATGTCCTTAAACTTGACTTACTTCTCCATTTTCGTTGAATTTTTGTTTTTATTTTAATTATTTTGAAAAACTTCCGTGCGTTTAAGTTTAATAATTTTTTTCTTCAAACAAATTTATTTGCTGAAATATTCGACTTGGTATAAGAAACAACTCTTCTTTAAGATACATCCATCATTTTTCTAATTTCAAACAAGGAAAACTCTGTTAATTACAAAGTTTTTACATAACGCGGTACAAGAAATTAGGAGGTTCTTATACAAGATTCTTTGTATACAGGGCTTTCACACAAAGAAAGTTTCAGAAAAGTTTATTTTCTTTAGGATATACTGATTTACATAAACATAGATACCTTTAAGTTGCCTTTTAACTTCTATCAAACAGGTACATTATGTATACATCCGTTCTGCTATGCGCTCTGCGCAAAAACACTTTTCTTTTTTTTTATTTTACTCTCCCAATTTCCCCATCCCAATGAAATATACATAATATATTTACTTGGGAATAAAATTGGAAAGGTAGAAGGCTCCACCTGTTTTGAGGTGCTCAAACAGGTACCTACCTATGTATACCTTTATTTTTACCTAAGGTAAATGTGTATTTGGAAGTTTATGTGGATTCCTTCCTTTCGACCAATGACGGGTTATTTCCGGAGAGTACATAAAGACGAGAATTTCTTATGTATTTTGTACGCATCTTAACTTAATTAAAGGTTTAAAAAATATTGTTGTATACAATGCGCACAAGAAGAATTAACCTTTCTGAGGTATGTATATAGGCAAGGAAAATTGTTGGTGGACTCAAGGCTGACATTTTAGTAGCATTTAGTAGTAGTAGGAATGTTTATTATCTCAGTAATTTAATAGAAGAGGATACTTATGTACAAGTGTAATAAGATTATTTTTTAGAAAAAGCCATTATAAAAACCCAGAAAGCGATCAGCATTTTGTAAGAAAAATTAAATAAAAAGTTTATTTTTTTTAATAAATGATTTCATAAGGAATTCCTTTCCTGTGCGTAAATTATAAACATAATAAAAATTCTAAATACTTTTATAATTCAAGTGCACGAAATGAATTCCTTTCTGGAACTAAGGTATTTGAACCACCCGAAAGCATGGTAAATATTAGAAACATTGCACATTCGTTTTGAAAATCTGCATATAAGAACGGGAGAGAAGAAGAGAGCCAGATAGAGCATTCCATTCGTGTGGTGCAACTACAAAAAGACCGTCTGTGTACTTAACAGTGTGTTAAGTTGGTGTGTAAGCTAATGGCTATATTGCTGGCAATCCGATTATTATAGTATAAGTCCTTGAAATGACGTACATATACTCTATTCAATAGAGCTTACAAAAAATAAGACAACATTTCCACAAAGACGATGAGACCATGAAAAAACAAAAACGGGACCATCTTTGTCCATTACTTTGTAATATTTTTGGTTAAACGAATTTTAGCAGCAAAAATGTCGTATTGTTGAAATGCCGCGCCGGCGCCGTTGAAGATCTATTAATTTCTCGGTTATATGGAAAATTCATCGAAGTGTATTTGGATCTTAGGCAATATGTTATTATGAATAATATTTTTTATATATCTCAATTTTTTGATATTTTGACAGGTGTCAAAAAAAGGGAATCTATATTTCCTGAAAATAAAGAGGAAAAGAGAAAAAAGAAAAAATACAGAAGAAAGAAGAAAGAAGAAAAAAGAAAGAAGAAAGAAGAAGAAGAAAGAAGAAAGAAAAGAAATTTCTTTAATATTCCTTTTTACATGCGATTATAGGTACTATTAGACAAGTTATGGATTCGTGCAAAAAAAAGTCTAACAATCAAAAATGACATTACGATGAAAGAGAAGTCGACAAAAGTGGGTCCGGAAATTCCGTACGTCTGTCTGTCTGTCTGTTTGCACCTCTACAGCCTAAACAGATGGGCCGATTTGCTTTAAACTTAGTATTTAATTGGTATATTATCTCGAGGGTTGTTTTACATTTTTTGCTCTAGGTTGAAAAATAACGCTACCTGCATTACAATCTTTAACAAAAAAGTTAGATTTTCTCGAAAATGGCTATAACGATTTTGATAAAATTTATAGGGCGCTATTTTGTTACAACAGTACATCTTTAAATTAAAATGATTTTTTCGAAATTTATTCTCTCCTAGAACCGGTTTTTTACAAATGCGGTTTTATCGTAAACCATTATCCCGACCTCAATAAAATTTTGCACACAGCAAGTCATTTATAATTCAAATAATATTGCATTTCAAAATTTTCAAAAACTTTTTTTTTCGAACTTTAAAAACTTTCTAAAAAAATGGTTTTTGGAATATTTTGAAAATGGGTTGATTTAATTACAGAAAATTACAGATTTTCTTATAATGACATACTAAAAAAATTCAAATATATTTTCGAAAAGTTTTTCAAAAAAAAAAAGAATTTAAAAAAAAACTGGTCGAACGATTTTCAATATTTTTTTTTTCGATAGACATTTAGTTTTCAAATTTTATTGCATACCTATTTTTTCCGAGAAAACTCTTAAACTAATGAAAAATGAAACAATTTTCGAAAAAAAAAATTGCCGTCACTAAGTAATTAACTAGCATGAAGACAAGTTATTGCGACCCAGTCGTGGAATTTATTAAATTTTATTCGATTTGCACATATGAGCTAGTACGTGCGATCCAGTCTTGCAATTTCTTTTTAATGAAAATATCTTCAATTAATCTTAACTTTAGTTTGTTTTATTTTTTACACAGAAAATAAAAAAAACTGGGTTAATCGGTATCTGTTTTAAACTAACCGTTTTAATACTATCATTGTACCTATATACATTTTCTATAGTACTCTCATGGTGGTCATTTTTCGTCTGGCAATCTTCCTGGTTGATTCGAAACTAGCTCTAAATAGTGAAGACGAGAACCTTAACCGATATTTTACCAGTATTGAATACACTTTTGTTGTCTGTACTAATTCTATATTCACACCAATTGGCAATTCCAGCACGCCTCATTACGACTTGATTCAGAACTAAAAAATGATGCTTCATGATAGTACTATAGGCAATGTATATACAATGATACTACTTAAAACTAGCTTAAAATATTCTTGAAATAAATCTAAAATAAATTAAAATAATACTGAAATACTTAAATCTAGAACACCCACAGAAAACTTTTTTAATTTTTTGTGTGTGTTTTTTATATATGTTTTTTTTTGTATTTTTTATGTTTTTACAGTTTTTTGTGCCGCCGCAATTGCCCTACCTAACTTTAAGATACCCTAGATATAATTAAGTCGACCATAGGCGATATTATGTCGACTGAAATTAACTACTTTCTTTAAGCCAACAAAACTAGTGGACTTGCAAATGGCTTCCTTCTGATCCCGGTCGGGCACGGCCCTACTGAACCGGAGGCGACTATGTCTCGGTCGTAAAGGTGCAGACTATCAACTATTCTACGGCCGACGTGATAAATCTTATTTCATTTTTTTAACTAAATGTACTTCTCCCCAATGTTTTATACCGTTTTTCTCTAAATCTATTAATTGTACGTATGATAAGAAGTGTAATAATCTTTTTTCAAAAGAACCTAAAGTTTTCGAGTAATTTCGAAAAAATCCATTTACCCTCCCCCCTAAAATTTGACGATCCTCACCAAATTTAGGGTACTTTTAAAGGAAATGTTTAGGACGTAAAAATGAAGCTCTCCACCAAAATTAAGCTTTGTCAGATTTTTTTTCGAAGTGAATGTCTTATTTTCCTGGACTAATCGTTACAACTTCTTCTTCTGGAGAATAGGGAGCGGAATATTCAGAATTTAAAGAACAGTGAACTATCATTGTCACAGTTTTTATCGTGCTTTATATCTCAAGAAAAAGATGTGAGGATAGCCACATTTGCTGATGATGGGCATATTTAAATCATCCAGGTCAATCGAAAAAGCAACGAAAAAGCAACTGAAAATGATGGATAACGAGTCGCATGTTTACTTCACTTACAAGAATATTAATATTCTATCCATCTTTATCAACTCTCTACAGTCTACAAATACTATATGCTAACGAATCAAAAGTATCTATTAGACGTAGATTATGATGCTATCAGCTTAAATAGAAGAAGCACTTTTAAAAAGATACGAAAAAAACTCGATATTAAATTAAGAAATTTGAACAATCTAACTGCTTATCTACAAGCAAGTGCTTAAACCGGTTTAGACGAACGGAGTACAATTTTAGTAAGACACCGCAATCATATCAAAACATAGCCCCCAGAGCAATGGTTAAAGGTTCATGGTACATAAGAAGCAGCAATTAACACAGCAATTGCCTTGCCGGACTCTGTTTTTCCCCCCTCTTTGAAGTGCAGAACTTTAAAATAAATGTGCATCGTTACCTCCTTTCACATCCTTCCCTATTTTCCTAAAGCCCTCGCTGTGTTTAATTGAACATTATAAGGGTAGTCAAAATCCCTTTATAAAAAAAAAAAAACTGTCAAAGAAAAATACAAAAATTATATCAAGTTTAAAACAAGTTCCCAAGGGTATTGTAATAGAATCATTCAGCATACTCTTGACTAGAGAAACCTTACTAATACACATTAAATACTTTTTCTAGTTCCATAAATGTCCACTGATAAGTGGTGTCTCAAAATGCATTTTGTTCCTTATACTCACATCTTAAAGCTGTCCAGTTCACCGTAACTTAAACAAAAGTTGCAAAACTGTTTTGTTATTTAAAACAGAGAGCGAGTATGTAGGATATACACATCTTTAAGATAAAAGAATAACAATAAAAAAAAGTAAAATAACAAAATCCTTGCGAAAACTAACACATGATGTGAATTTAGTGTATCGTGTTTACGGCTTTATCCTTTTATGCATTATACACTTTGCTCCTTACTTCCGAGTTCCGATATACAGTTGATGCCGGTAAATTCTCCATTAGGATTTCGTATCGCATTCCTTTTTCTTCCCTTACAAAGGTAAACTAAGAACCAGGAGAGAATTCACGTACCTATATGAACATATACTCAGACACATCATAGAGTGGACCTGGACATGGATATTTACTCTAGCATATCACAATAAACGTGTTCTTACTCAAGCAGACAAATTTTCTCCCCCCAAAGGAACAAAGTAGCATCCGAAAAACTTTCAAGTCGAGACGCAGTCAATAAAAATGCTGAAGTGGATTCCTTACGTTGTCTTATAACAAACGTGTTCGCTAAATATTCCTTGATTTATTCTAACCTTACTTCTATAACCCCTGGACGAACGTAACGACGACTGAAAAAAAAAACAATCCAACCTTTTCTTTGCAAACAATTTCCATCAAATGCAAATGCGCAAAGAATAGTCCTGGTCCTGGCCAGGAAAATCAAAAACCAAGAAGCAAAAAAAAAATCCCAATTAAGGAAGAATTAGAAATGGGCGTTTAAGAAAACTTCTAAATTATACCAATCCCGCAATCTCTGTAACTAACTCCAAGAAAAAAAATCAAAACCCCTTTCATTTCTCAAATTAAAATGGGAAAACCTGGCGCATTTGGTTTTCGCTTCCCCATCAAGGATCGTAAGGAAAATTCCAACAGGAAAAACTGTATATTTTCCGTTATTTCGGGCAAATTGCAAATTGATATGAAAATCATTCCACCTAACGACTAATAACCGCTGTCTGATGTTACGGCCATTTTCTAAGTGGGCAACACCTCGTTTGTGTTGGAAGCAATTGATGCGGAAAAGGATTGGTTTTGGGGGGATGGAGGACCATTATAACGAGATGTGCGACGCGAAAGCCAACGGAAGCAATTTTCAGATATTAAAGGCTTACCTACTACGGCGAAGGTAGTTTTACTTGACATCGACAGCTGTTAGTCTCGGTGATATTAATTATTGAAGGGAGAAAGGGATGTGGAAGAGGTTTTTTTTTTGATAAAGAAGAAAATTTAATTTTAATATTTAAGCATTGTATTAGTATTATTCTGTCTATTTTCAATATTTCATATTTATTTAAATATATGAAAAACTTCCCACACACTTGCTCCCCCCAAAAACGGCTCAAAACCTCCATCAAAACCAACTACAGGATACAAATTGTTCTTGTCTTCGAATTGCTAAATTAAAATTAATGACTTCAAATATTTCGCACATGCATATACTATAGAGAAGAAGGTATCCCAAAGGATACATTTTTTTGTATACAAATGGCATTCAAAATAGTTGTGCCAAGCCGCAAGGATACGTTCAACACCTAGAATTATGTGAAAGTAAGAGCGTCGGTTAACCGATTTCACAATAAATCTTGAGAAAAATGAATCAAATTCCCAAAGCCAAATGTGTGAGAGAGTTACGGGGGGAATCATCATTTATCATCCCGAACGAGTTCAAATTCAGGACAACTTACACCTTGCCTTGGTGTGCTGTCTCGTCGGGCGGTTTGGTTTTGGGTTTCCGGGAATGCTTGGTGAATAACGTTCTTCTGGGACGAACTTATTTGACATGAAATGGGAGTATTGTCATTGAAGTATATGGGTAGGTGAGTTTATCTAGATTTGGTTGAAGTCGTTTAGATGAAAAAGTTAATTTTTTTTTCTTTAATGAAAAGAGTGAGTTTTTATGTGTTAACAACAAGTACGCTGAATCATTGAGTTTTTTTTTAGAAAACTTTTGTCTAAAACAAAACACAAAAATCTGTAATCACACTTAGAAATCACGTCAGTAAACATTTCCTCGGCATATGGATACACTTGTAAGAGATGAATAGAATGAAGAGATTAAACTTTAAAAACTCTTTCCTTCATATTAAGGATGAAGGGGGCTTTGTTCTTCTATCATTGTTAATTGCGGGAAAGGTTATTTGACCTTTATTTGTTTCAAGTTTCTTGAAAATGTTAATAAAGTTTCTGTAGTGAAGTAAGTTGTCATGAACACGATCATTATTATCTAAATATATACAAATGAATGTTTTTTTTTTTTTTTTTTTTTTTTTGTGCTAGACAAAAATCTTTTTAGAATTTTTTATAATTTTTTTTTTTTTTTTTTTGGTGCCGCCGCAACTGCCCTACCTAACTTAAAGATAAAATAGATATATGTAGTCGGCCATAGGCGATATTTCGTCTATTTCGACTGAAACTTATCGGGTTATACAAATGAATGTGCGAATGTGGTTATGTGCGTATGTTCCCTATGGTCTCCTAAGCGGCGCAACCGATTTTGATTAAATTATCAGGCGATCTTCAGATTAGCCAAAAGGGGGATCCTGTGGTTTGAGGAACAGCTTTTTATACTTTTGTTTCGTTGTTTGTTAAACTTTGTTAAAACTCAGTCATATGACTATCAACATCCTTCTCCTCAGAAGTCACATGACTATATAGAAAGATATGTTCATCCTTTATGAAGCTGAAGCATGTCGCTAGGGTTTTATAAGAATCATTATAGAAAAAGTTATGCTTATTCATAGGGTTTGCGATTTAATATTTCACCAGAGGACAAGTTTTTTTCTCTGGGAGTTTGCTTTCGACAATTCTGCGCATTAGCTTGAGGCTTTCTTTAAGAAAAGAGTATCCTGTAAATAGCACAGAAGTCTAGATTGATGAATTCATCCTTAATTTGGAATCATTTTGTCGCTGATTCTCTCTTTCGCGATGTTGAGGTTAAACATGAGGTTGTGATTAAAGAACGTCATATAAATGATAAGGGTTTTGTATAGCATTTGCTTGTTCAAACAAACAGCTGTCAGCAGGAGTTAATCTCTTTCAGATATCCACTAAGAAGTTTCTTATTTTAACAGCAGTACCCAGCCAAAGTAGACAAATTCACTAAATACCTGTAACCTTCTGACCAAATCCAAGGACCAACATTTGTTGTGAAAGCATACCTTCGTCTTGTACTCGTTTATGATCAATCCCAATCTGCTTGCTGCTTGCAAGAAAAGGATCCGCGTAAAAATTTTTTTCCATCCTGCCGTTAGATTACTCTTAAAAGTCTTGTCCATTACACAGCATTGTGAACCGTGTAAATTCTGGATGAACAACTGGTGTTTAGAACCTTTCTTTCACTCGGAGGGCATTTTTGAATACAGAAGATAACAGATTTTGCTGCCAATTCATCCACATAACATGTACACTATGAAGACCCTTCACTATTTACCAATGATCCATGATGTTTCAATAACTCGCGACTGAGAAAAACTTTTTTTTATTCAAATAATTGTCGGGAAAAGCAGTTATGTGTAGATCAAAAAATGTCAAGTTATGGTAATCAGCCTTTTTCGCGCTAATGCCGTATTCATTTCCCTAATAATAATATCTATATCGAGTGCTTGTTGCAAGAATTTGGGATCTTCTTTTATGATTGCTCATTCATCAGTTAAGAATAATTGGAATACATTTAGGACTCCCGTCTCCTTATCCTTAACTTCTGGCAGAAAAATAAAGATGCTTCTCTAGTTTGATTAGGAACGTTCCGAAGACTCCGGTGGGAATTTTGCCCTCATTTAGAATTTCTCGTACATGATCGTCTGGAACTCTTCGTTGAATTAATTCAACCCATATTTTTCTGTTGTCCATCGAATGTTTTTTTCGAAATCAACTAACAGAATGTGCTAATTTTAATACTTTTCCCCAGGATTGTAATATTTGTTGATTTACATCATATAGACATTTTATTACAGCTGAAAAGCTTGGAGATGAACGATAAGCCATCATAGCTTGTGTATTTCATCTTTTTTTCTAAAACTCGGAGGGTATCAGTATCTCATATGGCCCATCGGCTGTTGATGAAGCAGGCTACTTCCTTGTTAGGTGCATCAGAAACTGTTCATTAAAAGTCCCTTATATAGTAGTGTCACCAACTAAGAACAATTTCATCGTAATCAACAAGAAGTTGGGCATGAGTAATTTAATTGAATTTTCGGTGAAGGAATCTCAGAATTTTTCCGTCTTTGAGTGGCAATTTTAAAAAAAAGTTTGGCCTTTTTTTGCGCCTATTACTATTTCATATCTCAGTACCTGAACGGTTTAATTTGCTTTAGCCAGCCGGAGGAGATTCTTCCATTTCTCAATAGATGCTCTCCGTTCTTGTACACTTCGAGTTGTACTTTTGCATCTATATTATGAATGAGCATATTAATCACAACTATTCCATATATGTATGTACATTAGTAAAAGTATCTTTCATTGATAAGGAACTCGATCACCTTTTATATCTTATAAAAAAAACAAGAATTCTGAGCTATTATAAGTGCATTTTTCTTACTTGCACAGGTACTCTTCTTTATCTGGGATGGGAAGCATTAGACTTTTTCAACTCGGGAGTCTATGCCCAGCTTGTTATAGATGTACCCCTTTATGGGATATAATCTTCGGACATTGTCCAGTTGCAATATCCATAATCGTAATATACAACATATCAAATCAAATTTTCTTTGTATATTAAAATTCTTTCGGTGGTCCATATTTAGCTGACCATCAAATGAGAGATAAGAATAGTAGAATAAAATTGACGAATAGATTTTAAGTTAGTCTTAATTCATTTCTCGATAAAGAAGGATGAGAAGTCCAACTATAAAATTGGTGTTTTATTTCGAAGTTCCAAAACGGTATAACAAGCTTATAAAATATGGAGCAAAAGCAGCCGATTTGCTGACCAGACTAATTAAACATCTTTAATAGACTCCGATAAGGGGATGGTCTGTTTTGCATCCTCCTTAGCCTGGCGTTGGAGAAAACAATCCGTGACTCTGGCACTTCAACAAGAGGGAATATCGTCACTAAGACCAGGTAGTTTTTAGCTTACGCAGACGATATAGACGTTATCGGTAGAATTCAACAAGCTGTATAAGGCTTCCGCTCTTGGATCAGAAGAAGTAGCCGGTTGTTATCGAAGGGAAAAATACGCTGTCTCGGAAAAAAATAAAGATCGATAGACTCCGGTAGGCTGGACACCTAGCTCATATTACCGCAGAGGGACTAGCTACCTTTAGGTGCGAAACTGGATATCGTCGGCCAGACATTGGAACGCTTGTTAAATGAGGCCTGTACCGGATCCCGGTTATTGCGTCATTGATGATGAAGATGTTACTCTAGCTACTAAATATGTTATCAAGTTTTAAATGGACGCTGAAAGTGGCTTAAAATTGTAAGCACTTTATCACTGCTTCTTACAGCATCTGTCTTTTGTTAAGGACCTACATTGCCTAAGCCTTTAAACCGGGTTTCCTATTTGTTTTGCAAGTCTTCCTTTAAATGCCATTATTATTTTTGCGGCATTTCTACATCTGTAATGTGTATTTAACATCCATTACCTTTAGTTGTGTCCAAATTTTAAAAGCTTTTTAAATCCCCGTCACTAGAAGATGGCCATGTGGGAATACGTCTCCCTTATTATCAACATCTAGTCTATCATCTGATTTGTAGATAGCCAAAACAACATTCGCAAAATATCGTTCGATGAAATAAAAAGAAGCGCGTGTATCTATACCACCCTTTGTCCAATTTTTAAGTTGCGGCACGTGAGCAACTCCACCTTATCCTTTCAGAGTTCAGCTAATCGATTATTGATTTTGACCATTTGTCCTTCCTTGCTATACATGAACTTTCACTTTTTTAACTTGAGCGCGGGTAGCACAAACATATTCCCACACCAGATACACGGTTGGTCAGCGATGATCACAGCTAACGATGCTGTACAGCATCAATTTCAAATCATTTATTGCTGATGTAGCAGATGATAGCTGTTAAACGGGCGAATTTTGCACGTGCTTATGTCCTTCGAGCGTAATGGCTTCTTGCAGTGAATAAGAGTTTTACAATTTTTTTTTCTGCACAAGGTGGTGAAGAGAAGTAGGTCCGATGAGCAAGGGATTTCTTTCACATTCACTTTCAGGGGAAAGTTTTAACAGGTAACAGGTGCTCCATTAAAGTTTCATCAAAGAATTGGATGAATCTGAGAACAAATGAGTTAAGAACTTTTTGAGGATGAAGGGAAAGCCAATAGATTACGACTAAATTTTATATTCTTATTTATTTATTCCGCTTAGTACAAGCACATAATACATAATATCTTAAAACTAGATAACAATTAAATCTTAAAGCTAAGGTGAAGAAAAAAGATGAGGATAAAAAGAGGAAGATTAAGATTGAAGAGCTAGTTTGAGAGAGGATTTTGAGAGGTTTAAATCAAAAATGTTGGAATTGTTTACTGTTCTAATCATTCTAGTAATTGATTAATTTTGGCCATATTCAGTACGATGGAAAGGGACACAAAAGAGGGGATTGTTCCTCAAATGACGAATACGAGAATTCGGTTTGAATGTATTAAGTAGACCTTCGCTATCAATGACTCCATTCAAAAGTTGGTGTGCCAATATTATATCAGCATTATCACGACGTCTACTAAGAGTTTGTAAATTTATTAATTTTAAACGGTTTTCATAAGGTGGAAGATTATATGGGTCATTCCAGGAAAGGCCGCGCAAGGAAAAGCGAATGAATCTACGTTGAATGGCTTCTATACGTTTAATGTGAACATGGTGATACGGAGACCATACTACGGAGGCGTACTCAAGAAGAGGTCTAACAAACGTGACATACAGAGACTTGGTAACATAGGGATCAGAGAATTCTTTTGACCAGCGATTTACGAAACCTAGAGTAGAGTTAGCTCTATTAATAATATTATCATAGTGGGCTCGAAAATTGAGTTGACTGTCACATATAACACCTAAGTCGCGAATATTAGTGACAACTGCAACTGGTTCATTATTTATAAAATATTGACGTTGTGGTAAGGGATGGCGTTTTCGGGAATATGTGATGGCTTGGCATTTATTAACATTCAGTTCAAGAAAATTGTGCTGGCACCAAGTATGGAAATTGTTTAGGTCATCCTGAAGTAAGCGGGAATCGGCCATGCCTTTAATAGGTTTTGAAATACGCATGTCGTCAGCATAAATGTGAAAGTCTGATCCTTCAAGGATAAGATCCACATCATTAATGGTTAGTAGAAAAATCAGAGGACCTAAGTGACTTCCTTGAGGGACCCCTGATGTAGGACAGATAGGGTTGGAGCTGCAGGATCTAAAAAGGACAGTATATCGACCGACGATCAATTAAATACGATTGAATCCAAGATAAAAGTAACGGCGGGAAGCCATAGGATTTAAATTTAAAGATGATAATGTTATGGGAGACTTTATCAAATGCTTTACTGAAGTCATTTGCAATCGCATCAACTTCATTTCCAGTTTCCAAGGAGCATATGGTATTGGATACAAACTCAGTTAGGTTAGTGGTTGTAGACCTACCTCAGAGAAAGCCATGTTGTTTAGGGGAGAAAAGTGGTTTACAATGAAAAAGCAAAGTATCGTAAATTATACTCTCAAACAATTTGGGTATGCATGAAAGTTTGGCAATGGGTCTATAATTAGAGATGTCTCCTTTGTTACCTTTTTTGTGAATTGGAATAATGAGAGAGTCTTTCCATATTTTCGGGAACAGACCAAGAGAAATAGAAAGTTGGAAAAGATCAGTGAGTGGTTGATCTAAACTGGAGACGCAACTTTTAAGAACAACAGCAGGAATCCCGTCAAGACCCGAAGAAAAATCATTCTTCAACAAGCGGATTTTATTAATAACTGAGGACAGGGATATGTTTATGGAAGTAAGGGTGGTTTGGGTGCAGTTGTACATGTGAGTGAAGTTGTTAGTTACAACCTCGGTATCGTTTGCAGAAAACGCTTGACCAAAGAAATCGGAAAAAAGGTTAGAAATATATTTTGGATCGGATGATGAAAAATTGTTGTATTTGAGTGTTGAAGGGTAACCATCAGACTCTTCTCTTTAACCGAGTCGAATAATCACTTTTTCAAAGTGGAATGACAGCAGCATTGTTTTTTTAAGTGGAGATTGAGACTTTTTTTATTAAATCACTCCTTTGGGATGAAGCATCGTCTAAGTACAAACCACATGAAATTTTACTATGGAAATTATAAGGTTAAATAATATTAATTAAAAATTCATGACTTTTCATTTTCGGAAAATAGTCCGTTATTTCTTTTATGTTCCTGAGCAGAACCGAATGCGAAAAAATGAATATTCAATGATGATTCTGGAAGTACCTACATTCGTCTTTCTTCTTCCCAAAACACATATGGAGCGATGACCATTAAAAGGATGCTTCAGCTTCCAGATCATTACGTGGATTGCTTAGATAGCAGAATTAGATTCAGACTCACCCTCTACGCAAGAAGTCTCTCAATCAATTTCCATAACAACAATAATTGTTGTTGAACAAATTGAATGCAGATTTTTTTGTTTGGACCATCTCTGGTCTATCGATGCCAATCAATGGAAACCTATAAATGGCCAAATGGCCTTCCTTCCTTATGTCCGATACGTGCGTCGTCGTCTGTTCATATAGATAGTACGTCTGTCAGGATGGCCTTTCGAGATCGACCCCCTTATGTTTTCGATTCCAAGAAATTAACTTTGAATGAATTATTTCGCAGGATATTTTTCTTAGAATAAATCAAGAATAAACAACACACAATCAAAATGTTGTATCTATAGATGGTCCGGTCTCAAGACCGAATCACTGCGAATGATTGAATGTTTTTCTTTCCTGTTATCTTATCTGGTCATTTCGAATTGAACATTTGCAGAATTGGGTGTGTGGGGTGTCCTGCCCAATCTAATGTTATTCTAATTCTCTGTGACCCTTATATGAAAATGAGAATTGTTTGTTTGGAATGAAAAGAAGACAAAAAAAATCCTAAAGGGTCATTCAGGAAAGGATAACATCTCTATCTGGGTATGTATAATGATATGGGAACGCCAAAGGCAGGGTGTATTTAAAAAGAAGCACAGGGGTTTCCAGGGGAAAACATACTATTGAAAAAGGAAGATCTCAGATGTCTTGAACAGTTTGATTGTTATCTACATATATGTACGTACATGTATGACAGGACTTTGTAGAAAGAACACAAAAGCAAATCTAAGGTAAGCTTTGTCTGTTATTTATTTATTTATTTATTTATTTATTTCATCAATCGATTTACAATCTGCCGATTACAAAAAGTGTACATTATTTACAACTTTAATATTTTGGTTCAAACTGAGTGAAATAGATTTGGAACAGTATTTTTGAGACTAGCCCTACTCATGGAAAGGTCGACTTCACTACAAACAGAGTTACCCAATGTTAACTAACGAGTAACAGGATTATTTGAACCAAAATTTGTACGATGAGTTGGTACATAGAACAGATCATTACGATTCCTTAGATTTCTGGAACATACGTTCTTCAGATTTTATACAATAATTTATTATATATTTTATAAAAAGAACGCATTGAGCTTGTCTGCGGCTTTTAAGAGTTTTCAAATCTAATAGGGCCCTTCTTGATAAGTAAGCAGACATTTCGTCCGACCATCTCAGATTTCTTAACGCAAACCGCGTGAATCTTTTTTTTATGAAAGAAACTACACGATACAATTTTCTGCAAACATCAGACAGTCACAAGAGAGCGCCAGGAATATCATTAACAAACAAATTGCAGTGGACCTAAGTGACTACCTTGTGGAAGACCAGATTTCGCTTCTATAAAAATTAGAGTAAAACAATCAATTAATCAACCAATTCAAATAAATTGCACGACTGTATCGCACGTACGTGCTCTTATGTGCGGTCAAAGATTTTCAGACTTTTGATTGTTAGAAAAAAGTACGTAAAATAGTATTATGGGAAAAAATTCAAAAAAAAATTCTTTAAAAAATGTGAAAAAGTGTGATTTTTTTGGCTTGATAATGTCTTATAAATCAATGACAGGGTACACGTACGAAATATCATGATCCATACTGAGTACCCAGTTTTCGAAAAAGTCGAAAAAAACGACCAACTTAATTTTTTTTACCAAAATATATAAACCACACCTAGAAAAGTACACATATTTTTTTTCATAAAAATTCTTGAAACCGTTTTCGAGAAAAATAAACTTTTACTTAACGGTTATATGACAGGTACGGTTAATATAGCTAAAAAAAAATATAAAAAAAGTCCTCTGTAGAAGTAGAATTCAAAGTAACCTTAAGTTGTAAATTTGAAGATGATTGGCGTAACCATTTAGGCTGTAGTCCAAAATTCATACGAACAGACAGACAGACAGAATTTTTCCAGTAACTCAAATGTGTTTCTCTATCATCGTAATACTATGTTTGATTGTTATATCAACATTTTAAATCTGCACGAATGCATAACTTGCATTATAGTACCTATAATCGAAAGTGAAAATATATATTTAGTCCTAATTTTAGGAGTTTATGCAATAATAGTTCGTGATGCACTCTGTCGAATGCCTTAACAAAATCTGTGTATAAGACATCGACTTGCTTTTTCTCCTCCATAGATTTTATGCAAAATTGGGAAAAGAGGGACAAATTTGTCCAAGTTAATCGGCCACTAATACAACCATGTTTTTTTGAGGCTATCGATTCTTTGACTGCGAAGATATAATACACAGATATAATAATTCTAACTGTTTAATTCAACAAATGACTGATTAAATTTTGTTGGGCATTAAAAGTAACATTACTTACTTACTTACTTACTTAAGGGGCGCTACAGTTCGGGACGAACCTGGGCCTCAACCAACATGCCTCTCCAGCCAACTCGGTCTTTGGCTAGCTGCCTCCAGTTTTGCACTCCAAGTTGGTTGAGGTCGTCCTCCACTTGAGCGCGCCACCTAAGGCGAGGTCTTCCTTGACTGCGTCTACCCTCTGGGATGGAATCGAAGATCCTGCGAGCCGGAGCATTGTTGTCCATTCGCTCTATATGACCTAGCCATCTTAAACGTGATATGCGTATTTTTTTGACCAGGTCAATGTCGCTGTACAGCTCGTATAGTTCTTGGTTGAACCTTCTCCTCCAAAGCCCGTCAACGCAGATAGGGCCAAAAATCTTCCGAAGAATCTTACGCTCGAAACGACTAAGGATATCTTCATCCGCTTTAGATAGAGTCCATGCCTCGGCGCCATAGAGCAGGACTGGGATGATTAGGGTCTTATACAGAGTCTCCTTTGTCTTTCGAGAGAGGGCTTTGCTACTCAATTGCCTTCCTAGCCCATAGAAACAGCGATTGGCAAGAGTAATTCTTCGCTTTATTTCTGACGAGATGTTGTTGTCAGATGTTATAGCGGATCCGAGGTACACAAAGTCCCTAACTACCTCAAAGTTGTACCTGTCTATTGTGATGTTTTGTCCAATCCGCCGGTGTGGTGTGTCCCTTTTTGTGGACAGCAGGTACTTCGTTTTGGCCTCATTGACTGCTAGTCCCATCTTAGCCGCTTCAGCTTCAATGCTAGCAAACGTTCCACTGACAGCTCGCCGAGTTCTGCCAATGATGTCTATGTCGTCAGGGTATGCTAGCAATTGCACAGACTTGAAAAAAATTGTCCCACTACAATTGACTTGCGAGTTTCTTATAATTTTTTCAAGTATTAAGTTGAAGAAATCGCACGATAGCGCATCACTTTGTCGGAATCCTTTTTTGACGTCAAAAGCTTCTGTGAGGTCAGAACCAACCTTGACGGAGCAGCGAGAGTTCTCCATCGTCATCCAGCACAGTCGGACGAGTTTTGTGGGAATGCCAAAACCTGACATGGCTCTGTATAGCTCGTCTCTATAAATGCTATCGTACGCGGCCTTAAAATCGATAAAGAGGTGGTGAGTATCGATTTGGAATTCTTGGGTGGTTTCCAGGATCTGCCGTAGCGTGAACATTTGATCGATTGTGGACTTTCCAGGTCTGAAACCACACTGATAGGGGCCAATCAGGTTGCTGACGAAAGGTTTCAGGCGTAGTACGGCAGAGAGGATCTTGTAGGCGATATTCAGGAGACTTATTCCTCTATAGTTGGCGCAGTTTAGAGGGTCTCCTTTCTTGTGGATCGGGCAAACGATGCTGAGGTTCCATTCATCAGGCATACTTTCTTCTGACCAAACTTTAGAGATGAGTTGGTGTATGCACTCCACCAGGTCATCTCCGGCCGCTTTAAAAAGTTCGGCGGGTAATCCGTCGGGTCCAGCAGCTTTGTTGTTTTTGAGTTTAGATATTGCTATCCTTACTTCATTTTGGTCAGGTGGACGGAAGTTTTGTCTGTCATCATTCATGTTGAATGGTTCATTCTGCCTGACAGCGGGATTTTGGCCTTCATCGCCGTTTAACAGTCTGCAGAAATGGTCCTTCCATGTACTCAGCACCGACTGTGACTCTACTACGAGGTTTCCATTCCTATCTCTACAGGCTTCTGTGAGGGATTTTTTTCCTTGGCATGTTCTTTTTACCTGTTGGTAAAACTTCCGCACGTTGTTCCTGGAGTAGCATCTCTCAATATCTTCGATCGCGCGCTTCTCATGCTCTCTCTTTTTCTTTTGGAGAAGCCGGTGTTCTTCCCGTCTTTTCTGCTCATAGAGCTCGCGAGCAGCTCTCGTCTTTCTTTGCAGCGCCGCTTTATATGCCTCTTGTTTGGCTGCATGGGCCTGCCTGCATTCGTCATCAAACCAGAGGTTTCGTGGTGGTGGTCTGGTGAAACCTAGCACATCAGTTGCGGCATCTCTGATGGCTTGTTGGCAGTGTTGCCACTGATCTTCGGCACTTGATGCTGGCGGTACTGGATTTCTTGAGAGGTTACGGGATATTCGATCGGCATAGGTTCTGGCGGTTTCTTGCGATTGCAGCTTTCCGACGTCATACTTCCTCACAGTATTACTCCGTTGTTGTGGAGTTCGGGTTATTCGCATTCTTACCTTTGCTGCAACAAGGTAGTGATCCGAGTCGATGTTAGCTGCTCGGAAGGTGCGAACATCCAAGATACTGGAGGCGTGTCTTGCATCGATCGCAACGTGATCAATCTGATTGACGGTTCTTTGATCTGGGTGTCGCCAAGTCCCTTTGTGTATATCGAGATGAGGAAACCGTGTGCTTGCAATGGTGACGTTATGTGCCGCTGCGAAGTCAATTAGCCTAAGTCCGTTTTCAGACGTTGTGTCGTGTAGGCTATGTTTTCCGACAGTCCTACCAAAGATTTCCTCTTTACCTATTTTGGCATTAAAATCGCCTAGTACGATCTTAACGTCGTATTTAGGGCATTGCTCATAGGTTTTGTCGAGGAGCTCATAGAAGTCATCCTTGGTGGCGTCATCTTTGTCCTCTGTGGGGGCATGAGCGCATATTAGGCTAATGTTGGCGAATTTAGCCTTGATACGGATTGTCACAAGTCGCTCACTTACGTGTCGAAAGCCCAAGACTTCTTGCCTAAGTCTACCGCTTATGACGAATCCGCACCCAAATAAACGCTGTGGTCTTCTTGCGCAATCACCGTAGTACACGTCACAGTTTTTCATCCTCCTTTTGCCCGGCCCATTCCATCGCACTTCCTGGATGGCAGTAATTCCTGCTCTGTAGCAGTCTAGGGCCTCCGCTAGTTGTTTGGATGCACGTGGTCTGTTAAGAGTTCTAACATTCCACGTGCAGATCCGAAGGTCGTTGTCCTTGATTCGTTTTTCCGGGTCGTCAACAGTAAATCCGTCCTTTTCCGAGGCTATTGGTCGCTTCGTAACTTTTTCTTTTTTCCGTGGCAGGGTTGTTAACCCCACGCACAACCCCCAACCTGGAGGGCCAGGTCCTTTGTTGGATTCCTTGGAAAAAAGGAACCGGAGAATCCAGAGTCAGTAACCCACTTCGGGGATATGAGCGCTGCCGTTGGCCCATTAAGGGTTCATCCGCCACCATCTCTATTTCAATGCCCTGACTTGCATTGAATTGTCCTAATGACCTTATCTCCAAATAAGTCAAAGTAGCTCATTAGGGCGTCTGCTTCGTTGACTGTTGACGCCACCGTTGGTCCAGTTGGTTGGGCTCATCCGCCGTACGTCCTCTTTCTGAGGGGCTCGTGCAAGACTTCTGCGAAACGATCAGAACAGTCATTAAAGCAGAGCATTATAGTGTTGCTATTTTTCTGTGTTCAACACTCGCGCTTATAAGTTTAGCTGGAATGTCTGGATGGACAGACCAGTACCCGGTGGTTACCGCGGGGAGGTAAATTGAGCACAATTGATGTGTACGAGATACCAGTTCGATGCCTTTCAGTGCCTACCCTATTCATACACACCCAACCACCAAAGTAACATTACCTACTAAATAACAGTCAATTGAAAGCTTAATTTACTCGTAAACGTGGTGCTACTGTTTATAAAAGTTTCGATGAAATATAATTTAAACGATACTTGGCGAAAATGGTACTTAAATTCGTAAAACTTCACACGACAAAGCTGGTGTCAAGATCGAAACTTAATGAATATGTATTTCAGCATCTGAAGAACATGGTTATGAATCTGAAAACAATTTATTATATTAGAAATCTTATGGGCCCTCTACACAGTGGGTCGTGCATGTTCCCTTCGACATTCCAATTATTCTCCGTCTATAGGTGCCTTTATTATGCATTATTTTCAATTGTGTTTAATAAGCTTTTAAATACATTGCATAGAGAACTAGAAACAGATTTTCCATTCAAGGTCAGAAACCAGGGAAGTCCTTTGACGAAAAGCAATCGACATCACAAAATTCTTTAGGATGTTTCAACATAATTCTAAACTTTGAACGATTGTGGTCATATGTATAATATAAATTTTTTTAATTAGCCAACTGAAATGTAAGGACACATGTTGTCCCTGAATTTCCGTCTCCAAGTTTATTTTTCAAACCACATTAGTCTGTTTGACCAAAAGTTGAAACAAAAAGGATATGTTTGGGCCAAAGTATAGTTTGGCATACATCATCGGTTTCTTTAGAATGCATTGCATCAAAAAATTATGTTTGTCTTTTAAAAAGTTACCCTACCCAGAGCACCGTTGCAAAATGCATACTAAAAAGCACATTTACGGCTTTAAAACAAACCTATCTAATAAATACTCTATCGAATTTGTAATATATTTCCAATGCCACGCAAGCACAGAACCGCAAAGGCAAAAAAAAAAAAAAAAAAAAAAACCTTCATTCTATCGGTGCAGAAAATCCTTAATGGGAAAACTTTGTTCCGAAGCAAAAGTAATTTCGTAAGAAACCTCCTTGATACCGCTGCGCCTTATACGTAGCACACATAGATATCCGTATCCGTAAGATACAATTTCACTTATTTCACTCTTGTGTGCCAGGATC
This sequence comes from Platycheirus rosarum, assembly GCA_963971375.1. Lineage (NCBI taxonomy): Eukaryota > Metazoa > Arthropoda > Insecta > Diptera > Syrphidae > Platycheirus > Platycheirus rosarum. The sequence goes on along the minus strand of OZ020509.1, from coordinate 128,190,995 downwards.
AAAGTGGCTTTTAGTTGGATTGCCCATTTGAAAGGCATTCGGAAAATGTGCAACAACTTATCGCGGTTAACCCGGAACTTCTGTATTTCATTTCCAATACAAGTTTTAAGAAGCATTTTCATGTGCAACTGCCTATGTAAGTTTAGTTTTTGGGGCGATATCCGCAAACGAATGTAACTATGTGTACTTTTGAGACACCCAAGAAGGAGAACTTCTTAAAGGATCTTGCATGCGGTGGTATAGGTACTGAGAAGAGCATAAAGTTTGGAAGACACATTGTGTGTAAGATGTGCGTTTTGGATAGTTGCAAATCGAATTAAATTTCAAACTTAGCTTAGAGATATTTGTATGTGGTTTTGGTTGGAATAGTTGATATTACCTTGTAAGGAAGATGATGCATAATCGTTTTGATGTAAGCAAATTATGAAAAGTTCGAACTGAAAATGAAAAAAGCACATTGAAAGAAAAATTAAACAAATATTGAAACAAAAACTCGGAAGACTCACACAGAATATCAAATATATATAGATAAACACAGTTACAAAGGGTAGTAATTCTTCTAAACTTTTAAACAAAATATCAATTAATGTTAATGTTATTATGTTTATTATATTATTATTATTATATTATGTTATTAACGTTAATGATAAGAGAGTTATTTGCGTTAACACCTGAAGGTCACGGCACATTTAAAAGTAAGCATTTGCCTTAATATTTTTATAGAACATGTCCATAAGTTACATTCCAAATTATTGCTTCCAAATTAAGAAACACTCTGTATATAGGGTGTTTGGTCTTGACATGGCATACCGAAAAATTCGTTCGCATTTCCAGAATGACGATGAAAAACTCACACCACTCACTTCGTCAAAAAGGTAACAAACATATCTAACAGAAGCTCTTGGCATAAAAAGTGGGACAATTTCTTTGCTAAAGAAATTTATTTATTTTATTTATTTTATTTATTTATTTATTTATTGATTTATTGATTTATTATCTTAATATTAAGATTTACATCTTATTTATTAATAAGCTTATAATAAGACATAGGTGATTGCAGCAAAAAACATGTATATTGAAAAATTAAGAACAAAACTCGGAACAATTATAAGAAATCAGTTTAAAATAATTATATAAGAAAAAAAACATTTAAGTTATGAACATTTTAATGGTTAGAAAACAACAAAATATAGCAAAAGATATCTAGCAAGCAAAAAAAACTGGAGTCTAAGTAAAAGCTGTTATGTCCTTGAGTAATGTGTCAGGATATTATGTTTAAACGTATTAAGGTTATCTGTATTTCGTAATAGGTGTGGTAGTGAATTCCATAACCGAGCTGCATTAACGAAAAACTGACGTTCTGAAGTTAGACAAGTAAAGCGGGGAATAATTATTAGGTTAGATCTTGTTGAAATCGAGAACTGGAGTCTATTGTACAAGTATTGTGGACAATATTGAACAGCAATACCAAAGTTTTTTGTTTAAGGATGTTGTCGAAGGAAATCCCATAAATGCTATTCGAAAAGCTGGAGATATGTTCATATCGACTCAGATCAAAGATGTAGCGGGCAACACTGTTAAAAGCAACATTCAACTTTCTCTGGCTCGTGCTGTCGAGCTTACAGAAGATTTCACAGCCATAAGTCAAAATAGGAACTACGAGAGTTTTAGCTAGCATTTTTCTTGTTTCCAATGAAGTGAAGTTCTTACTTGGCCAGAGCAAGCGAAGTGCCCTTATGCTTTACCTACGGCTTGTGTGATATGATTGTTCCAGTTTAAAGTTCTGTTGAAACATATTCCGAGATTCTTAGCTGTATCCACATATTCGACTATCACATTGTTAAGCTGGATTGATGGGAAGTAATACAACTCTATATATGTTTTTGAAATAACAAGGCATTTGGTTTTTTGTGGGTTTAGTGTGAGACCATTTTTAACTGACCATCCTTCAATGGATTGAAGATCCTCATTTATCTTACTTACGCAATATTCAATCATTCTAATCGGGGTACTTTTCGTTAATTGAATGTCGTCAGCAAAGAGATGCTCTTCACAATAACGAATGACTTTTGGTATTTCATTGACATACATTGAGAAGAAAGATGGGCCCAATATCGATCCTTGAGGTACTCCATGAGAAACAGGTAAGAAATTAGAAAACTGGTTTCCAACAACAACAGCTTGTCTTCTCCCCGTGAGATAGCTTAAAATAAGCTTTACTGCATCAGGCGAGAAGTTATAAATCTTCGTCAGCTTTTGACACAGTATGTTGTGGTTGATGGTGTCAAATGCCTTGGAGTAGTCCAATAGTAGGATGAAGGTGATTTTATCTTCGTCAATCGCATTTCTGGCTCTTTCGATAACATCCAATAAAGCTGTTATACTGATATGGCCTTGACGGAAACCTGACTGTTTCAAAGCTAATAAATTATTGGAACTTAAGAAGGCTTGCAGTTGCTTTTGCATTAGTTTTTCTAAGACTTTTGATAGTAAGGGTAGGATTGCTATTGGACGGAATTCTGTATTTGCACTATTTTTAGGTAAAGGGATGATTTTGGATTGTTTCCATTGTGACGGGAAAAGGCTTTTTGTAAAAATAGTATTGAATAGGTAAGTAATGCAGGGCAAAACAATGGGCAGGATGGCTTTTACAAGTGTGGGGTGCAGATTGTCAAGACCAGTTGCAGTTGATTTTATTTTTTAGAAAACTTTCGACGACCTCTTCAAAGTCAAAACAAGAAAAACTGAATGACGTACCAGCAAACATTGGATCAAACTCTTCACCTGATAAGTTGATACATGAATTGGCTGAACTTTGTGGAATCGATGAAACGAAATGGTTGTTGATATCATTGCAGTTAAGTTTATTGGTATATGGACTAGATCTTTTATTGAAAATTTCCTTTAAATTTTTCCACAATTTACGACCACCTAAGGAGAGATTTAAGCGACGCTGATACCATCTTACTTTTCCTGAACGAATGAGACGTACTGTTTTGTTACGTAGGCGTCGATATTCAAAAAGATCATTTGGTATCCTAAAACGTTTCCCTTTTTTATAACCTAAGTTCCTCATATTCAAATGTGATCGTATTTCTCGTGTAAACAAAGGACATTGATCGTACTTAACGGTAAAAGTTTTTAGAGGAACAATTCAAACAAGTTTCTCTGAAGGAACTCCACTTGCTCATCCGGTGATTGCAGAAAATATATACTTTCCCAATTAACTCCTCTCACGTCTTCCTCAAGAGATTTCCTATCTATGTGCTTAAATTCCATATATTGAAATGTTCTTATGGGTCTATTGAGGAAGAAGTCAAAAGAAAGATGGATAAGGTCGTGTTTTGAAAAACCGGGAGCTTGAAGTTGGTCAAAAATTAACACTTTGCTAGAATCACTAACGAAGAAAGCATCGAGAAGGGTACTTGAGCTATTAGTGAAATGCGTGGGATAAATCGTGTTTACAGGATGAAGGAAACAGAAAAAAAGATGATTAAACGTTCGTTAGACTCTGATCTGTAAGAAGATCACTGTTAAAATCACCACAAATAATTATACCTGCAAAACAAAGACTACTTTCTTCAAGAAGGGTGCAAAAAGGTGACCAGTCAATGTTACGGTTAGGTCTGTAGAGTACACCCATCAACAAACGTTCATTGGCATTAAAGATTTCTACGCATAGGTATTCTATGGAACTCTGAGCAGTAGACATAAATTTTAACTTAAAGTTAATGGAATCTCTTAAGTAAATAGCCACGCCTCCACCAACGCGACCGGATCTATCATTCCTTAGCAATTTAACACCCTTTAGATGAATTAAACGATCGCCAATGTTGACATGGAACCACGTCTCACTATACACAAACCGCATCATACTTCGAACCCTCGAATAGATCCCTGAACTCGTCAATTTTCTTATATAAACTCTGTGCATTTATGTGACACATTTCATTACGTCACGTTAAAACATTAATCATAGTGCGAGTTACGTAAACGGTTGACGGATTTGAATTCGGATAATTCAAACTATTGTCAACCGACATTAAATGGAAAAATGCAATTTTTTTTCTAAACCACTCATACTACGAACAACAGAAAATACGGAAAAAAGGACAGTACTCGTTCTGTTTTTAAAGGTTGCTACATATTTAAAAAAGAGATTAAAAAACATTTTTCTTTAAAAATAAAATTAGCAAAGAAAAGAGAAAAAAAAATGTAATTACAAAACAAGTCTAGCAGAAAAAAAGAAAAAAACATTCTTATTCGGCGGTCTGGTATCTCGCACTTCAAGGGTTGGCCACATTCCCTAATTGTGGATACAATACGGTTAAAGTTTCCTTCGGGAAGGTTTATAAAAATACAGAATAAAAACTACTAATTGAATCGATAAAAGATTAAAAGATCGATTAGAAATAAGTAATTGTCATCAGATGGCAACTCTGCTAAGCTCTCGATATTATCCACTACAAATGCATTGTTGTCGTCTTTACTTACAGAAATAAGTACTTGTTTTTAATGCGCAGATTTTTAAATTTAGTTAATACAATTTTGAGAGAGTTAACCTTTGACTACCACTGATCCATAATATAACCTTACAACAATAAACTGAGATTTTTGTTTCCCTTTTAACGTTGAACAGCCCGTGCATAAGAAGGTTATGGAAGGAGGGACAGAAGGTGACGATTAATATTATTTTTGAACGTTTTCAAATTGATCTGGAAAGGAAAAACCTCGCCAGGAAAACAATTCCAAATTCGTGTGGTACGGCTCAAAAAATTTAACGGTACGTCCGAAATTGGGCTCAAGGGAAAACTGATGAGCATTCCTTGCGCGACGAGTATTACGGGAGAAATTTTTAAATGGAGGAATGCAACTGGCCACTTCGAGTGAACATTTTTTATAAAAGAACCAATAAAATAAGGAAAGACATGAAAGGAGCAATTGTTTCCTAGATAGTTCTATTTTCTATCAATTTAGCGCTCTGTTTTGTATTCAATCGAGCAGGTGTAGCGATGTTTGAAAAGCACCTGCCGAGAGATGGCAGTTATATTCGACTCTTGGCCGTATAAACGCTTTATAAATTGTAGCCAGATCAGAAGGGGAACAAATGTCTTGCATCGACGCAGAAAACCTAAGCACTTAGCAGCATTTTTGGCGATCTCAAAAATATGGTCGTTTTAACGGAGATCGTGTTTAACGTACCGTACCGTTGACAATACCGAGTACTTAAAGCTTTTCATTTTATTCGATGCAAATTCCATTCATGGACAATGGCATGGGGGTTTTCGAAATGTTAAACTCCACACGATTTCTGTTACCTCATTGCTGTGTAAATCGGAGTTTAAAAAGCTTATCATACGGTACCGTTGGGATTGTACGTCTGAAGGTGAAGTAAGTGTATCGTCGAATGAATATGAAAAGCTGAGGGTAGAGTCGTCAGCAAAACAGTTAAGTGGATTAGAAGTAACAGATAGAAATTCATTTATAAAAATGAGGAAAAAAGTCGGAGACAGAACGGAACCCTGGGGCACATCAGCTTTTATTTTGTGGGATAAGCATAAAGCCCTTAGTAAGTTTGTTGGAAGAAAGTTACTGGCTACTAAAAAGACGCAACGTAACCTTCATTTCAACCATCAATATGAAGAAATCTCTGGAAGAACATGGTCTTCTCGGCAAAGTTTTTATTGGTGAGCTCTTTTTAAGAAGCTTTCTAAATTCTAGGGGAATGTGCCATTGTGGCATTGAGGAAGAATCTGCCGAAACTTGATAATTTAAAATTTGATCCTTTGTATAATTTACTGGCTTAAAACCGCACTGATAGGAACTTGTCAAGTTTTTGACGAAGTTTGACACAGTGTGGATTATTAAATATTGTAGACTGGTATTTGAGACTGATTTCTCTGTAAATTGTGAAGTTAATATGCCCATTTATTAATGAGGCTGTATAGCTTTCTTGGCTGCATTTTAAAAAAGCTGCACCAGAAGTTGAAAAATTGAGTGGTGCGGTGGAAAAAAGGAAACACTATTGTTCAAGACGAGATACCCTCAGAGTTCCTAAGAAATTGAGAGCTAATGGGTCATAGTTATAATATGTCTAATCAATGTAGATTAAGCGAATATTCTATAGCTACTTTTTCAATTAAGCAGCAGTCATCTACCATAAAGATCGTTGAGTGGGTATTGAACGATCGTATCTTTCGAGTAAATCAGCCATATAGATGAAATGCAGATTATAAAATTCTGAGTGGAAAAATATCGGGAAAAGTCAGTTAATTTGCGAATGTTGATGAATGAAAGGTTGATTTTGAAAAAGTGTTCGATGGATAAACCCGTGATCATACATCCTTGCAGCGAGCAATTTATGTATGTTAATGTTTTAGAATTCAAATTCCTATAAGAGCAAATGCAACAATTCTCTCCAAGTACGAGCAAGCTTTCATCCTTCTTGTGTAGTCTAGAAATAGATAAACTATTGAAAAGTCTGCCTCCAAATTCTCCGTTACCGGTTAGGTGAAGTTTGGAGGAACTCTTTTGAATTTTATCCAGAGAGGGTTGAGAATTAGAAGGAAACTATTTCTATCAGTAAGATTTACTATCAACCCTACAAAGATAAACATAGTTCCATTTAATTAGAAGAAGCTTCTACGCATGAAACCCACCGGTTGGCAGCTGCTAAATAGGCATCGAGACAGAACTTACATTTTTAGGTCGAAAAAGCTACAAATTCTCTCATTATATATAATAGAATTAACCCCACTACATGTATCCATAGAAAGTTCGACGTTAGGAGATAATATGAGATTTGCCAGGGTGGGAACTAGCACGGTGATAATCATTATTCTCAGGAATATGAAATCGAATTATTGGTTCCCAAAATCAGAACCAGTAGGTAAGACGAAATGTTTAAACATCACTCCTTCAAGTGCTATTCCGATGGATCAAGACTGTCTGAAGGGACAGGTCCTAGAACTTGAAGATCAGCCAACCTTTTCACACGGGACAGCTTATTACCAACTTTTATCAAAAGGAACTGAGAAAACATAACATATCATGAGTCATTGGTATTGTTGCAGAATAGGAGAAAATATGATGAAAACAATATTAAAAGGGAAATAAAGTTCTACATGGAAGCTTTAACCACGAAACGTTTCAATTAAGATCACTTGAACAGAAAAAAATAATGGAATAGTAAGAAGACTCCTTATTGGCGACGGCCACTGTAAAACTAAACACTGTAAAAATAAACAATAATCCAGCTCATGAGAAATACGGCTCCATGGAAATCACCAGATAGAAAAGACCTAACAACCCCCGCTAAAGGTAAACCAAATACACTAGGCTCTAGGAAATGAGTTATAGAATGAGTAAACTCATGCACCTGAAAGTGGAATCATACATACAAGATTCTTTAGGACCTAGACTTATACCTATTAATTTTTTCATACATTAACAGTTTTCAAAACAATGATTTTATTTTCATTAACTGTTCTTACTTACTTAAGGGGGGCTATAGTTTGGGACGAACCTGGGCTTCAACCAACATGCCTCTCCAGCCAGCTAGGTCTTTGGCTAGTTGCCTTCAGTTTCGAACTCCAAGTTGGTTGAGGTCGTCCTCTACTTGAGCGCGCCACCTAAGGCGAAGTCTTCCTTGACTGCGTCTACTCTCTGGGATGGAGGGTAGGTAGGTAGGTAGGGCCAAAAATCTTCCGAAGAATCTTACACTCGAAACGACTTTAGATAGAGTCCATGCCTCGGCGCCATAGAGAAGGACTGGGATGATTAAGGACTTATACAGAGTCTCCTTTGTTTTTCGAGAGAGGTATTCTTCGCTTTATTTCTAACGAGATGTTATTCCGAGGTAAACAAAGTCCCTAACTACCTCAAAGTTGTATCATCAACTGTTCTACATTGCATTAACACTCACTTCACAGAGTTTGTAAAAAAGTGTTGAAAGGTTTCTTATTGTTTATATCTTCATTATTAAAGGTCTAACCATCTCTTAGAACCAAAACTATTGAAACAGTTCTGTCCTTTCAAAAGCTAACCGTTTTATTACAGAATTCAAACTATTTAACTTCTATAACCTAATCATTTTCTTTTCGGGGCTTGAGGGGTATTTTCCGTAAAAACCAACCCCCCCCCACCCTTCCTTGAAGAGCAAAAAGATTAGGGCACATTTGGCCATCCAAGTCCCTAATAAAATATGCATATTGGTTACACTGTTGGGAATTCGTTACATTAACCCCGAGCTCATCACCATCATCACCTCCACACACACAAAAACAACTGACGAATTCTGATTGACTAATAAAAGAGTACGTGATGTGAAATTTAGGTGATTGTCTAGAGAAATTCGTTTCACCTTCACCATATCGCCCCTAAGGATATAAAAAAAGCACAAGAGCTTCAATCCTGAATAATAAGCAACTTTGAGAGATGATCTGAAACAATGGAACGTTACCGTAAGCTATATCTTCTATTGCACAGGGAGGTGTTGGTCTGCATTTAAGGACGAAATACGAAGTAAAATATTTTTCTTTACTTACATACTATGACCACACACTATATGTCTACCTATGGCCTCTTGTGTCCATCTGGTGTCACCCGTCCAAGTGCACATCCCCTTGGGATGTTGATTTTTGTCGCAAAATAATAATAAACTTATATTCGGCCCATCATGCGGATAAGTGCCTTTTGCCTTTTTCCATCCTCGCACCTTTGGCTATTTGCGCCAGAGGTTGCTTCCGTTTGCCATTTACCTTTCATAGACACCTTAGGGTCAGGACCAAGGAATTCATATAGGTTTTGGGGGGTATTGTCCACACAATGTTAGCCGTCTATAGGCGTTAATGGCGGACATGTGTGGGTGAGTGGCAGTTATATTTTGTTTTTTGTTTAAGGACATTACATGCCAGCTTTCGATATCCATGTCCATGTTGGAAACTCATAAATTGAACGAAAATTATGGACCTTGATGGTAAGTAGAATTTCATTAGGTATACTGTGCCTATACTTTCAAGCAAACAAGGGCTGCTTATTGTATTGATCATTTGCTCAGAGGGGGGGGGGAGCTTACGTGTTTGCAGAAAATGTTTAAACAGATGTTGGCAGTGCGGATACTTAAAAGCAGTCCGAATAAGAAGGGAATGAACAATTCATAAGGAAGGACTTTCGCTGTTAAAGAATTTTCTCATCTTAGAAAGAAATGCTAGACTACATTATGGTTAGGAAAACTATTGTCCTTACCGAGAAAACAAAAGCTTAGCATTTAAAAGTTCATATTTAAGATGCTATTTGGTTTTTCTGAGAGGATCAGTTTGATGCGAAATCATCGCAATTTCAATGGAAAAAATTGTATGACCCAGCTACCTTACACAAATCATTGAGACTGGACAAAAACTATGAGGTATAGGCTTCGACATGAATGATCAATGGATAGCAGCTTTGATGTGAGCAGGCCTGGCAGAACGATTTACATGAATGATAACGACGCCGGAGCTCAGAAGTTTTTGGATATTGAACCAAGAAGCAGTGACCCTCAGGGTAATTCTTTTGCGAGAAATGGCTGGATTTGGGTCTTTGTAAAGAACGATTCATCCAGCAATTTTAACGTCGAAACGATATTGCAAGTGCAAACTAACGGGGCACTGAAATACAAGCAATTACTATTGCTCCCTAACTTCGATAATGCTTCAGCGAACTACTAATATATACAGTATAAGGTGGACGAAAACCGGGGCTGTTAAAGGTATTTTGTACTCGAGCAATACCAATGGAAATCAGTCAAGGTTGCCAATACCTCATTTTAGTTTAAGGCGTACTGACGTTCTAGAAACATGGAGAATTTTGCGGCACAATGCATGGTATCGCGTATCCATCTACTTTCTTCTCTTACCAGATGATTATATTCAAAGGTCAATTTTCTTTTTAATCAAAAAGTGATATTTCTACTCCAAAAAATTCAAGGTAATGGTGAATTAAGGGGAATAGTTCCTTGAGGAGCATATGGAATGTTCAACAAGAAAGCACACCGCGTACACCAGAACAATCTGGAGAAAATGTTTGGTATTCGATGCCAAACTGAAGAAGAGATTTCGGGTAGAGTCATTAAGTAGGAAGTCTTTTCAATAAATAGGTCAATGACATCTGGGGTAATAGACAGTATATTGTTTGCGGGCTGCGAACCTTTTGAGCCAATCTGATTATTTGGAAAGCTGCGAAATGATCATTGCTCCAAAGAAACGAGGCTTAAATGGGAAAAAACACATCGCTAAACCGCATTCTTATCGTTTACCACTAAAATTCTTAAGGGTACATAATACCTATACCACTCTTAAAGCAACAAAGTAATTACAAAACGAGATTTTAATTAAATCAAAGCTGCTTTTGAGGATGCTGCTAGTTTCAATTTTAATTTATAAATAAAAAGAAAATGAAATCTATAATTTTAGTAATTTTTTTATATGCGTTTTATATATCACAATATTGTTAAATTATTTTAAATTTAATATCACGACGCGTTTCAGATTTGCTTGTCCATCATCAGGCGATGCTTCTCGTTTTTTTAATTTCATTTTCTTTTTATTTTTAAACTAAAATTTTACACAATATGGAGACTTCCCCACATAATAGTTTCAATTGCTTAGAATCAAAATTAAGCAAATCTAATGTCAATGTTGTTATCAGTCATTACTACATGTTTTCGATTGCATCCAAAGTAAAAACTGGACACATTTGAGTCGCACGTACTTGCTCGTATGACGTATGTGTCTAATCACATTCGAAGGCAAGATCTTTGATAGAAACAAGTAACATTAACGTTCAAAAATCACACTTTCTCAACCTATACAAAGTGTCAAAACCTAAATATTTAACGGTCTCTAGTAAAAATTAAGAAGCCATCACACTTTTTAAATAACAAAGAATTTATGAAAAAAGTTTTGAATATTATTGGACAGATTTTGATAAAATCCATTTTTTTTTATTTTCAGTTTTCTCTATTTTTTTTTCTTTTTGATTTTTGTATCCAGTTTCTTTATTTAATTTTAAGCATAAAATTTAAAATAATTTTTTATGATTAGTTTTTAAAATATTAAATTTTGAAAAAAAAATCAAAATTTAATTTTAAATACTTAGGTACAAAAAATTAATATTCAAAATGTTGGTATACAGAAATAATTTGGATATTTGGATCTTTTTAAATATATTATTTGAGAGAAATCCATCAAGCCGTTACAAAGAAAGTCGAAAATTAAAAAAAAAAAAAGTTGTATGAAAGGTACCGTTAATAGACTTTTCCCGTAAATTTGCTTCTAATTAAATGATATTAAGATTAAAAATCGTTGGAGCCGTTTTCGAAAAAAATTAGATTTTCCTTAAAAGTATGGTACAGTTATCTTTAGCCCTAAAAATAAAATTTCAAAAACCCCTCTGAGGAATGCCTATCTAGTCTATAAGAGTTTGATGAAATAAATAAATAAACAACCTTGAAGATGATTCATTATTCCAAGAGAAGAACATAAGAATGTTGATTATGACACTTAGAAATAGTGGATATTAAACATCCTTCAAAGAGAAGGCGGACGATAAGACAAGACAAATATGTGTCTTTCAAATTGTCCAGCTGCGGGAGGCTATATAACGTTGATTGAAGCTTTGAATGGACCAGATGCAGAAAGTTAGATGGAGCCAAAAAACGAAAAAGTTGATGTCATATGACTAGAACGATACTTGGAAGCGAGGCACCTGAAGACATAAAAAATATTGCAGTGTTATTGAATTAACGAGATTAGCTAAAGAACAACAATTGATATCCCTTATATACCCAAAAACCAAGTATTGATTTTGATGAGAGATTTTCACTAAAATGTTGACATTCGACATTATGATTACTTGCGTTGTCAACTAAATCAGGGTTTTATGTAACACACTGCGCCGTCATTGAGAAGGATGTAAATATATAGAAAACAGAACGTTTTTAACTTTGTATTCTCGTAGAAACTCCATTCGTAAAATATGACTTCCGATCTACTGATGGAAACGGAAAATATCCTCTCTTTCGAGCCATATTACAAATATTGATTTAGGAATTGCGACCACCATCATTTCATTATCATATATCCACTGTTCTCTTCCACTTGCTATTCCTTCATCTATTCGGAATACCATAATCTGGGACTTGTCTTAGCTGACAAATAGTCGGGCTAAGCATAAATATTTGCTTTACACCTGTGAAATGTTTTCGCCATCCATTTCACATTACGCCAATTAAACGTGATATTTCACAGATAGCCAAGATGCCATCAAATCACTTCATTGGGCTTCCACAAAAGCTTTTACTGCCTGAATCTATCGATTATCTTCCATGGAAATGCCAGAAGAGTTCAACATTTACCTCTTTTGAGTGCCGGGACACTAAAACGCATGAAACTCACCAGGAAAGGATCTACTATACCAATCTCACCAAATAAAGTAAACATGGGTATTCCCATGTAGCGGTAAACTAATGCTAAAGCAATATGCCATGGAGAAAACCTCTCGCAGATTGGCAAGCATCAAGCCTTTCCTATTGACCCAGCAGATCTGGCGAAAATTGAATCTGAAACGTTATAAAAATGCTCCTTCATAGCTGCCATTACTGGACACTTACATTTTTAAAGGCAACTCACACGATTTTGATATATGTATATATATATTATATATGTATATATATATTTATTTTAAAGATTTTGGTAAGAACTCTCGGTTTCTGGCATTTATGTGAAAAGAAATTTTGATTTCTATTTTAATGAAAATTTCTATTTTCCTTCAAACATTAACATCAATAAAAAAAAATTGTTAAGAGGAAACAAAACATCTTTAAGATTTATAAATATTCTGTGGGTAACCCCACACTCTGTCAAAGATGCAAAAGCCCTGGAAAGTAAGCAAAGCGCTAAGCAAACACACATGATAGCCAGAGACTGGGTGCCCACCATTTTGCTATCATTCCTATATTCAACCCAGAAGCAAATGGAAATTTGAGGTGCTTTCTTGGACACATAACACCCGTACGCATTTTTCAAATCGTAATACTCACATAAAAATTCTGCGACACGATTTCTATTAAAGGATTTTATATGCAGAAATCGTATACTTTTTGGCTGGAAGTAGAAGTGGATAGCAACGCGCAATATGTGCCCAGGCAGGGGAGCATAGCTCTATATATAAATGTCCTGAGTCCTGACAGGAGGACCATCATTTTGTTGAAGTTGTAAAAAGCATGCTTTAGTGAGTGCGGGATTTACTCCAGAGCAATTTATTTTTTATTATAAAAATATGTTTAAGGAAAAATCAACCGTTAGCCGGATGTGTGTTGGCACAGTCACGGTGGAATATCTTTTACGAAATTACCGATACGATTAGCATAAATTTTGATTCTGTCTTCGAGACTGTTGACATATTCTTAGTGTATTGGATATTTTTGAAGTCAAAGGTGTCCATATTTTGTTCTTAACGGGATTGAAATTGATTGTACCTCTTTTCATTAGCCTTACTACGAATAATGCCTGTTTTTGTATACCATTCTTAGTTAAAGAGAATACCTCAACCTTCATCTGTGAGCCCACCACTTCCACATCACCTAACGTTTTAACTATTTCTTCCGAAGACGCCATTTGTCAAAGTAATAATGCCACTCATTTTACCAATTTTTAACGTATGCCATAAATTCAATTTCAACAAAAAGCACTTGTCTCAATGTAAATTTTCCAAAACTATACCTTTTCTTAGTCATAAAACGCAGTGAAACAGAATATCGCCGAATATCAATTATACCATTCTTGATTTGGTCCGGAAGCAGTTTAGTTAATATTATCATATCTAGCTTGTAGAAAACAAGCAATGGTGTCTGGAACTAAGATTTCCGAATTGCTTCCGTAATTGCGTTGTGTTCCTCAAGATTCCATCCTAGGACCACTTCTGTTCTCATTTATATGATAATATTAGTCTCATACGCCACGGACATGTGCAAATGTTCACCGATGATGCCCAGTATTTTCAAAGTTCTGTTTGGATCTCATTGAACATTGCGTATATAATAAAAATGATGATTTAACATTTTTAATGGTCTAATACATGTGGTCTTGTTTTAAATTCCCTACAAAAAAAAAAACCTAAAATAAGACCCTAGACTTAACCTGCTTCTTATAGCGCTCTTGAATAATATTTCCTTGGAGTTTGTGCATACTAAGAACCTACGAGTTTCCCTCAATCTCAATTGGAATAATCACATAAACGGTGTTATAGGAAAGGCTTTAAGATAGTTGTCCATCGTAGAAGAAATTTCACACCCATTGAAACTAGAAAAATGATTGCCAAAACATTAGTAGTTCCAATTCTGACAGATGGATGTGAAATTTATTGCAATTAAGATTCTGTGTGCCTGCGAAAACTCAACGAACATATGATCAGATCACCGATTCGTTCTTAAAGTTCGTATGTAATAAGTTTTGTCAATTTGGTGAAGTTTGAAATATTGACCACGATATTTAAGATTATTCAGAAAAAGCAGCTCCCTGAGCCTTACAACAATATTCAGGGGTGCCAGCACGTAACTTGATACAATCGAGCACTGGCAGGTCTTAATTTGGTCGAGTTCATTAATGTTAAACAGTAGCATCACTGTTAAATTCAAGCTGCGTTTCTGCAGGCAAATACCTTCCATTGGAAGGTTTTTTTTAACTTTTCTTAAAAGTACTGATATTTGCTCTCAAAAATGAAATCAAATTTTGCCAAAAATGTACACAAATGGTACCATATTTTTACAATTTTATTTTGCAGTGATGCTGCAATGTTACATTTATGAACTCGGAGTTTGGTTCCATCGATTGCTCCTGATTGTATCGTCCGAGTCGGCAGCATACAAACTTCAAAGACTCGTTTGAAACAAACGTTGTCAGTCGATAGAAAATAGTTATCGTCTGGAGTAATTTTTTTTCTGAAAACAAATATGAAATCCAAATAAATAAATTGCACGTACTTGCTCATATGTGCGGTCACATTGTAAAATAAAATTAAAGAAAATTAAAGTTAGCATCAAAGCATTTATTCGATTTTTGTGACTTTTGATTGTTCGAATAAAGTACGTTTAATTGTATTGAGTGAAATAATTTAAACGCCATGTTATTTCTTTAGGAAATGTAAAAAAAAATGATTTTTTTTCAAAATCGTAGGAGCCGTTTTTAAATAAAACGGTTTTTTTTTTAAATAAAAAAAAAAATAATTCAAGAATACAAACTTAAGCACAAAAATAACGTACATTTAATAACAAAATTTAAAAAAAATTCACTCACCCGTTTTCAAAATATTGATTTTTCAAAAAAAAAAAAAATCTAAAAATTATTAAAAATACAAAAAAAAGATTTCGAAAAAAAAATTATGCAAAATTACTAAGGCTACCTATATCTTCTTTAATATCAACTTTGACTGTAATCGGAGCACCAGTTTTGGAGAAAGTTGAAGAAAATAAAACCGGTCATATTGGAGTTACCGTTTTTAGCCCACCATATTAATTTTTTGTTCACCCTAACGGTTATATGGCAGGTACCCCGGTAATTTATTATAGTACCTATAATCGCAAGTAAAAAGGAAAAACAGCGGTTTTCTCCAAAAAAAAAACTGGCAAACTCACTTAACATGAGGGTTCTTCTGCAAAATCAATACAAGACCGGAAAAAGTTATTATTTTATAGGCACGGGCGATGGCCTGGAAGCACACTCCTCGATTGAATCAAGTTACATGCTTTCACCACAGTTTTCTGATAGAACCAACCTAATCTCAATTCCTCGCTTTACAGAGCCCTCTCTCTTTCATTTTTCTCTTTCTTTTCTATTCTTCTTTTTTTATATTCATATTTAACTTAACTTATTTTTTAACTTTTATATACATTAATAAATTCGCATTTTTCGATTACATTAAAATATAATATTCTTCTTTAATTTTATTAAATTAAAATATGTTTTATTTTCATTTAACCATAAGGCATCTTACATCTAAAAGATGTAAATTTTAATATTCAGTTCTACTATAAATTCAATAAATACTTAATACTACCAACGGATAAAATTCCCAAAAAAAAATCACAATCGGTGACGGCAACGTTCATTTAACGTTTATCACAAAATTTTCTTCAGCTATGAATCTTTTTTTCTGGCTTAACGGTTTTGGAAATCAAAATGAGCTTATAAAACACTATCCACAAAAAAATATCCATATGGTGTGGTTTTCATTCGGATGGTGCCATTAGGCTGTCTTTTTCTTTTATAAGAATGAGATATGTTGCAACGTTACATTTTGCCAATTAAACGTCGAAAATGTGGTTGTTCTACAGAATGTTTTCCGAGAACTGAGAGGTGTTCCGGTACCCAATGCATGCAAGTGACCACCATGAATAGTGGCAAGTGGCAAGTGGTTACGTTTCGTTTTAATAAAACAAAAAATAAAATAAAACAGAAGACAACATTGAGTTTTTGAAGTATTAAATCCGAAGCGATTTCTTATTCCAAATTGTACAATGTTGCCATATGATCGGAATTTAATAAATTGAGAACTTAGAAACGAATATGGAAAGCTAAGAATCATAAGAAAATCCATTGATTTTTTTGATAAGTCACTTCAGACAAATCATCGTTGACAAAAAATATAAAAAAGAGATTAGGAGAAAAAATGGAGTCCTGGGGCACAACAGTGTGTTGAGCGATTTGAATTGAAAGGTAATTATTAACCCAACGAAGAAGTGTTTGGGAACGTAACTCAAGGCCGTATTTCAATTTTCAAAATCCTGTTTTTTAAAAATCGTGAAAAAAATGTTTATAATCCCGTTTCGAAAACACTGTTTTCTGAAATTCTCGCTTGCATAAAATCCTGTCTATGCAAAGCCCGCTTTTTAAAATAAAAAAATGGAGAATAAAAGTTTTTCAAAAAACAGTCTTGAAATCAAGAACAATATTAAAAATTATGAAAATAGAGAAGCAATAAATAAAACGGATTTCCTGACTTTCCACACTTTAGTGTTAGTCTCTTTTTATTTCGCAAAACATGTTTTTTTTAATAACCGTTTTTTTTGTTATGTTTTATGTTCTTTGTGTCTTTATTGTTGTCGTTAATTAATAGAAAAAAAAATTTGATAAAATATTTGTTTGCTTTTTATTTCTTTTCTTACGACTTGACGTCCATGAACATTACGTCCTTTAGACATTATTTCAGCCACCATCCCTAACATTATGCTGCAGGATACATTCAATCCCGCTTTTCGAATCGGTTATAAATACGGGCATTTAAAAAACGGGATTAAAAAAAAAGGTTTTCAAAAGCGGGA
The DNA here is from genome assembly GCA_963971375.1 of Platycheirus rosarum. NCBI lineage: Eukaryota > Metazoa > Arthropoda > Insecta > Diptera > Syrphidae > Platycheirus > Platycheirus rosarum. Next base: position 128,173,639 of record OZ020509.1, on the reverse strand, counting down.
TTTTAAAATTTTAAAAGCCCTTGAAAAGGCTTGATGCCAAACCCTAATGCCTTACAAAATATCAAGTGCAATAATTTATTAGATCACCACTTGACCTGTTGACACCAAAGCCGTTCTGCCGGTCATAAGGTTTAGATCTTCGAGATATTTTTTAAGCTGAAAATTAATTAACATGAAAAGAGGGGCCTATAGTGCAATTATTGTTCAATAGTTTTAGGGAGAGGAAGATTCAACATTTTTGGGGACATGTTGGACAAATGCTGTTTTCCATCCTCTCATCCTACGTTTCCATAGTACAGTAAGAAGAAATTATAGATTAAAAGATATATCTCCAAAAAACACAACATACTTTCCTTTTTTTCCAAGAAAAAAAATTTGCACACTTGCCAACGGAACAAAAAAAATGCATATCTTTCTATCTCAGTTGAATGTTCTTCGGAATGCAGTTCAAACATAAATAAATATTCTCAACACTTAAAGTGTCACACAATGTAGAAAATTATGTCTGAGGTGAAACAGTCAAGAAGTCCAAGTCTAGGATTTTTCCAACCAAAATAGAGCACGACAAACACCTACAATACTAAAGCAGACTGACACTCGAGAAGTGACGGCAGAGTCTTGAACGTGATATATTCCCAGATATGCGAAGGATGATTGATGGTATTACAAAATGGCTAATTACAAATTGTCTCTCGCTATAATGTATGCAGAATGCAATCCTTTTCGGTGTTTGTGGAGTGTGGGTATACACGGGATTTGTTGGACCGGAACATCTGGTTGGCTATACCGGCGGCCATACGACGACGACGTATGAGGAACACTCGTTTCATGGAAATACGTTTTGACAACGAGATTTACTTTGATCAATTTGTTCAACTGAATTCGTCATTTTGTTCAGCGAAAGAAGATACCTTTCTCGAGTATTTTTGTAAGGCACGAATTCTGGGAAATCTTTTTTAAATGTCATAGATACAATGAATACTAATGGGCCAACGAAAATCTATTTTTGACTTGAGTTTTTTGATAAGGAATTTGATTCAATTAAGTAGATACAACAGATGTGAGGTTCGCAGTTGAATAAGCTTCATCTTCAGAAGAATCCGAATTTCAACACGCCGTGCCACGCCGCCACCATTAAATCAATCAAACTCAAAACCTTGCATTTTAAACAACAACTCATCAACAGAACTATCTTAACACAATGCGGACAATTTGATGACAAACAACCTAGGAAGCACGGGTCCCCGAAAATAGCCAGCAACTGAATTATAATCTTCCGTAGAGACATCACCGACACGTCCACATTGAATAGCTTTTCGAAGGAATTTCAATCCAATTGTCACCTGAAAGGTGATTTTCACGCCATTTAGTTTGGTATTTGGGGCAGACATATCGTCTACATGTGTTGCACGACAAGAATATTGCTCCCTTCTGTCCAATGTTGTTGTACAAATGCAACACCTCCGCCGTACCAGCTACCGTTAGATGCTATGAAGCTACTGCATTGGCGTCGACACACCTTCAACGGAAATGAGGCTAATCGCATGAGAAATACTGTCGCCGTTGTCAGTTTCTAAAGTAAACGACAATGAGTCTACATGCCAGAACAAGGTGGTCTTTGGTCTTGTTGAGCCTTCTATAGAGCAGAGGCGCGCGGCGGCAAAACTTACAGTGCAACAATTTATTTACTTATTTTTCTGGCTCTGCGTGCAGAATCTGCAACAACGCAAGCTAAGGTGAGTGATTGTGTTTTTATATTCATTTGGATTCTATCAAGAAAACACAATTTTCCTTTGTTTTTAAAAAAAGAAAAACTCTTTTCTTGCTGTACAACGTGCTGTGTAAAAACAATCTAAATTAAGGAAAAACTTGGATTTTTCTCTGAAAATGAATCTGCATTGTCTACTTTGCGGTTAATTTGTGTGTGATACTGAGTAATGCGATCTCAGATGACATCTTGCATTAAATTACCATTTGTTTTTGGAAAATGTTCTGACGTCGTGTATGGATTTGGTGAAAGTGTTCTTCAGTTCTTTGGGCTTAGATGATTAGTAAAGTGAACAGTTTTTGGCATACTTACAAATTTTTGATAAAATGATATACGGCCTTTTGCCAGGATTTTAAATTTTCTTTTCTAGATTAAGGACAATGAAAATATCTGGAAGAAACTTTTGTCTGTTATAAAAGAAATAACTTGAGTACCCATGCCATGACTCATGCATATTTATATTTGCGATGAAACCTTTAAATACCTAGATTTATAATGCCCTCTTAGGAAATATAAATTAAGAGGAATCTTTTCTTCTCCCATCTTTTCTCAAAATTTAATATTCTTGCAATTCCTTGTGCACTTCACGGAAATGGCGCCCAACGTGAGGCCAAACCGAAACTAAGATTTTCATGTTCGGCTTACTTATCAAAAGTGGCTGTTCATAGTTTTTTTGATTTTATTTTAATTATCTCAACATTTTTATAAAAATGCAAAAAAAAAGCCTATTTTCGAATAATTTTAAATCCTATTTAGAAATTGCGTAAACACTTTTCTTTTGTCTTGCGCTCGTACACGTTCATGATTATAGAATTACGTATCCCCTTAGGCCAACTCATATCAGATCTATCAAATACTTTTTTTCAAAACCAACCAACGCAATGTACAAATCTCTTGAGGAACTCTGATAAATTTCCTGATTCTTATACTTTGGATTGAATCTGTGGTTGATTGAACCCAATCAAACCTACGCTGGTTGTAATAAAGCCCTTGGTTTCTTTTCGCAACAGTAGGTGGCGCTACAGTCCGGGGTGGACCTGGGCCTCAACCAACAAGCTTCTCCAGCCAGCTGCCTCTAATTTCGCACGTGAAGTCGATCGAGGTCCTCTTCCAGTTGTGTGCACCACCTGAGTCTCGGTCTTCCTATACTGCGCCGTCCCTCTGCGGTGGAATCGAAGAGTTTCCGGTCCGGAGCAGTCTTTTTTATTATATATTTTATTATAAAACTGGTTCTAAAGTCTTATTTTAAAATTTGGTTATTGTTAATGATTCTATATTGATCGAATTGAATTTATCTTCAGTTCATCATTTAATGGAACCTCATTTAAAATCCTACTTAGAAAGTGTTAACAGGTGGGATAGAAAGAAATCGGACGCGAAAGGTATTCAAACTGAAGTATTTGGCAAGCAATTAGATTGATCGGATCAGCTATCACTCAAGTTGACTGACGTTGAACACGAACGCCTTAACTTTATGAGAAAAATCCGACATATGGACAGCCGGAAGAATCTAGATCTAAATGCGAAATTAAAATGAGAACACTAGAAATGATGCGAATCCCCTGCTACTCTCACGACATTGAGATTAGACAATTTTAGAAGTTTTGTTCTACTGTTTTAGAGATTTTTTTTTGTTATTTTAAGAAGTTTTTATAGAAGTTTAAATATAAGTTGAAAAGTTTTGCTTTAACTATAAAAGACAAAAAATATGCGTTTCGCCCAAGCGTGAACGGTGGATTAAATACAGGAAACTCCACTTAAAAACAACAACAAACAACTAGCAATAGTTGTTTGTTTTTGAATCAATTCGACAATTTGATACAATTTGTTAATCCCCATTTGACAATGTTGTCAAGATCAGTTCCACATACGAAGAATTTGGATGAGAAGGCCATCATCAGCATAACAAGTTATTGGATATATTGGTAGTTTCAGATATAACGTCGTTGATAGTTGATACATAATTTTAAGGAAAAGAGTTGTAGACAAAACAGAGCCTTGAAGCGGTTCGAAAGTTATTTTAATAATCCAACGAATAGTCTAAATGCACGCATTTTTCAATTTCTATCAAATGCCTTAGCAATTTCAAGCGCAATTTGGTGAGATATATCATCAGGTCACCAGTATACCTATTTTTGGGGAAAAAGCTGGACATAGAAGAATAGTATAAATGAAAAAGCTTACAAAAAGTTTCGACATAGTTAAAGGACACCTCATCAAAACAATAGCAAGGATATATCATCCGGGCTAGCGGATTTGTGTATGTAATGATTCTTTAAGACTCTTGCAACTGAACGAGGAGTGATACACCCACACACCCTGCCACCAGTATTGAGTTTGCCGTAAGTTGCGCTGCAGGCAGATTTGCTTTGTCTTGAGTAAGTATAGCAGGAATATATGTATGTAGTTGTAAACTTGCGTTATTACCCATGAACACGGAAAATTCCGTATGTTTTTTTTACAAATGACCAACAAGTCTTAATGATTTAACTGGCTTTTCGAAATTTCGTATTTATGAAAGAATTTCGTTTTGCGAATATTTGCATGGCAGGTCATTCTGACTTGCTGAATTTTTTGTCGGTTTTCCTCGGTAGAATTGGCTTTATACCAGCGGAAACTTACATATTTTAACATCATAACCTTCTTACAGCTTGAGTAAAACCACAAGCTACGTCCTGGTTTAATACTTTTAGATCAATAATTGAGGGACGACATTTCTCATTTCTAAAAGAAACATATTTGTTAATGTATCTGCGCTGAATCTACTCTTTACAACATCAGCTATCTGCTAGTGAAAGTCCGGTCAAAATCGGTGCAGCCGCTCTCAAGAACAATCAGACAGACGGGCAGAAACTTCAATTTTATTTATGTGTATAGATTATCTAGAGGCAGTGTATGAAATCAAGCGGAACCATTATATGGATCACTAACTTTGGACAGCAAGAAATGATGAAGAGGCTGCCAGAATGATCAACTATAATAGTTTGGGTGGGTTTTGAACTTAGAACTTATTCATTCGAGTAGATTGCAGAAGATATCTTTACTTTCAATTATTATGTTTCAAAAGTTAATTCACGAAATGAAGAACAAACATCGAAAAAACCCGAGGCACTTAAAATATTAAGGTCAATTATTGATACTCTTGGTTTCATCACTCAATTTTTAATTGTTCTGCACTGCTTCATTGACGCAATGGAAGAATCATATTCTGCTACTATTTATGTTAGAACATCAAACAGTAATAACAACATACAAGCCATGAAGATTCCAAGATTAGTTCTTTAAGCAGCATTAATAGGAGTAAAATTAACAAACTTTTTTAAGAGTCAAGGTCGATTTAAGATTTCGCAAAACATATAATTTGACGGACTCTGAACTGTCTGCTTTCGGATCTAGTCAAGTAGCAATAAGCAATTCGTTGCAAACCGCCTTAATGAATTTTCACAGTTGATAGCTGCAAAGGACTGGAGCTAGCTACTAAGAAAATTGAATCTTGCTATCGACGCAATTCAAAACGGCGTTAAAAATCTTAGTCCCGCTAACCGTTAGACAAAATCTAAGAAATAAAAGTATAGTAGCTCAACTTCATTTCTTTAAATTTAAAATAAAATTTATAATATATCAAAGACTGGTGCACAAACAAGAAATCGAAAAGACTACAGTCTGTTTAACAAAAATTGTCAGTACAGGGAAGATAGGATTGCATATTGGCTTGCATATTTCTGTTTCAAGCGGACGGAAGAGCAATGTGCGTAAAATTTCCACTTGCTGATTACAATTCAATACATTATTATTGTAGACACATGATAAAGAAACATAAAAAATGCTTGTATATCAAAGTTCATTTAATATGTCTTTGTCTATGTATTAAACTATATTCACCAATTCACCATGTATTTAGTTAGTTCATTATTGTGAATAAAGAGAGTAGTTGAAGACTGACGCCCGTCGAGTGAAGACGGAAAGTATCCGATGAGTGTGTTTCATTTCTTTGAATGAGTGTTTTATTAATTTATTTAAAATGTAATTTCGGCTTACAATCTCAGAAGTGGGATAGAACATCGTCCTAAATAAAAAAAAGAAGAAAGAATTTTGTTCTGCCCTTTGTGAAAAAAAGTTATTTTTTGTATCCGAAACGAGTGTCGTAAGTAGAATAGAGGCTCACCCTTAGTAATTAAAAAAAAGAGAGAACAGATTTTTGTATCCCATATAAGTTCCGCAACCGAATGCCTATGTGCATATTGCATATTTATTAAAAATAATTTCTATGTGCTGAGAAAACTAGAAAACCCCAAACCACATGACGCGCAATTTGAAAAATTAACGGATCATCTGGTTCGATATACGCTACGCATACCAATACCAATACCAACTCGCAACCAACGATATGACAGAAGACAACAGCACAGACGTAGATAGATGGCTTAAAAGGGAAAAACGCGTAAGTGGATGACGACAACAGCATTACAACGAAATACAAACGACAGCGATGGCGTCATGGCGATGCAACCAAAATCTAACGAGAGCACACAAATGAACAGCGGTCAAACATATGCGAGGAATAGAGGAATTTCACAAATGAACATACAAACGAGCGGCAAAATGATGAACACGAAACTTATAAGAATGACAGACAATACAAAGGAGGAGGGAGAAGCAGACGGCAGATGATGTCGATGAATTAGCATCTGAAGCTGATGATGAAAGTAAAACGCAATACGAATACACACAAGCCTGAATCAAAAAATGATCGATCCAAAGACAGAGTAGCAGATGGACAATTGGACATACGAACGAGAAAAAGAATAATGAAAGACCTGATCTCCTGATGAATGATGAATAATGATGACGAATTATGGAAGATGACATCGAGGTGAACACCAATGACAGAAACCCACCACAAATGAGAGATAGAGTTGCTGATGAAGAAAATTAATTATGGCAGAACTATAATTGCTTTGTTGTATGAACTTTTTTTTTTTTTGAGATCATGTTTTTTTAATTTATTTTAAAATTGTGGTTATATTTTACTTTTTACGAATAATGTAAATATTTGCATTAAGTTCTATGGAAATTATTGATTTTGCTTACAATTTTGTTTAAAAGAAAACCTTGCTAACATAAAAAAATAACATATGAAAGATACAAAAAAGTTTATTAAAAACAACCGATAAATGACAGCTCCTATTAAAAATGATTGTCTTGTCCTAATGAGTGAAGAAATTAAAATTAAAAGAAAATAAGATAGATTTAAGAACCTAGTGTTTGTGCTTTGTAAATAATCTTAAAACAAAAACAAAATATATAAAATTTAATAAAATCTACACTCTAAGATCAATCGGGTCGATTGTATGTCAGGATGGCCGAATTGTAGGCACATGATAAAGAAACATAAAAAATGCTTGTATATCAAAGTTCATTTAATATGTCTTTGTCTATGTATTAAACTATATTCACCAATTCACCATGTATTTAGTTAGTTCATTATTGTGAATAAAGAGAGTAGTTGAGGACTGACGCCCGTCGAGTGAAGACGGAAAGTATCCGATGAGTGTGTTTCATTTCTTTGAATGAGTGTTTTATTAATTTATTTAAAATGTAATTTCGGCTTACATTTCAGTTCACTCTATATAATAATACTATATATATTTATTTTTACTAAACACAATACCACGTCTTGTTGGTTTAGGCATAGATCCACCCCGGATTGTAGCACCACATAATTCTTTTTCGTCTACTACTTCTTCTTTCTACTAAAATACCAAAAGCCAACTAAATTTAACGACATTTAAACGATTTTCCAACTATTAGTACTAATAATATACAAATACTACAACACCTAACTTCCCTCACTATTAAATTTGTAATCAAAAGCTCCAAAACCGAGAGCCCCAAAAAGCCGTGTAGTGTTTTCAATTGCCAAAGGTAAAAAAGAAAGGGCAGGTACAAGTGGCTAAACGATAATTATTCCATTAACGTTGATGGTGATCGGTTATGGTGGAGTGTATGAGTGTTTTTAAAAGGGTACACAGAATTCATGTACGTTTGTCAGTGGCTTTGTATGTTTTCAGTAGAATTTTTCTCAATTCAGTTTCGTGATAATAGACACCGGCGCCGATAAGCCCTGTACTTTTTTTATTGAACAGACATTAGTTCATTGTACAAAAGCTTTCATCATAATTCGCAGAAAACGATAATATTCGACTGAATTGGAGACTGTTCAATCTTGCTGTTAAAATTTCCTGTTACACTCCAATACCATTTACAAGGAAACCACATTGGTCCTGAACGCGCTCTTAATGAATTGCATCAACGATATTGGAATATTAAGGTAAGATCAACGCTGAAAAGGGTAAGAATTAAATTCAATACTTATTGAAATAACCCCGCGAAACCATCATTTAGCAACTACCTTTGGTTCGCATCTATAACTTTAGGGGTGCCGACATTTCGTATTACTGGTGTGGACTGCTTTAGACCGATCACTTTCAAAATAGGACGCCGACACGAGAAAAGATATGGAATTCTTTAAATCTGCTTGACATAACGTGCAATTCCTATAGAGATTTCCACAAATCTTTCTACTTACACCTTTATAATGGGTTAAAGTCGCTTTATAGCTAGAAAGGCTGCCACAATGAGATATTTTCAGACACCGGTAAACATTTTCGAGGAGCAGAAAAGTAGGTCCAAAGAAGTCTTCCAAACTTCCATCAATACCAGATTAGAACGCGTTTGAATACACACGGAATTAAACTACATAGTTTCGATCTACCTGCAAGACCTCACATGGATGATTGTAAGGACCTAAGAGCGCTTGAAGATAACATTAAATACAATATTTAAAGAGCAATACCCTTACGAGAATTGTTTAAACACACTGATGACAGAAGCAGAACATTTAATCAACTAAAGACCTTTGATTGACGCTCTCTCATATAAATAGACGAATGGCTAGCAAACGGTAAAGGGGCTGAAATTGGAAGCATATATAGTACTCGTATTCTAATCCGTGGTCAGAGGCCAAAAGAAATTATCACAAGGACCTTTTCTGAAGACAGTAGAGAAGTTCGCGTCGTAGAAGTCAAAAGGTGAACTAGTACTTTGTTGGTAAGGATATGTGTTTATATTCTTCTCGGGATGGTTATTGCTGCCTCCAATACCGCCAACAATAAATGTTCAATAAAAATATTTTTTAAATATTAAAATGTTAAGAAAACTTAACTCCTCATAGATTTTCATTCAGCTTACATGATCCCGTAAATCAGCAAATTATTTCATCCAAAGATTAAGAACGCGATATTTCCGTCAACAACGTTACCACGTTTAAGTCAAAAAGTAAGTCTCTGAAAGCTGATAAATGGATTCATACCTCCTATGTATGTGCATTTAAACACAGTCTTCCTAACCCTTCCCAATACTTAAAATATTTGTCAACAAACAAATTTGTTAAGATCTACATAAATTCCATAGAAAAACGTGCAAAGGATAATTCCTTTCAATGCCATCCACCGAGAAATGTAAATCCTTTTCCGTTTGATATTGAAAAATATTTTAAAATCAAACGGATTATCCGATTGAATTTGCCTCTTATTGGTCGTTAAAGTCGCCTTAGTATAGCGAGGTGTTTATTGAGTTGGTTCAATGAATACCAATAAAACCCTAGAACTGGCGTAGGAATACCGAACAGAAACCGTTTCCTTTTGTACATCCAATAAATTGGGATTTAACAAAATGTATCTCCGCCGTGTGTGGCAATACATTTTGTTGTTTCTTTTTATCGTTATAGATGCAAGTGCGAAATAGATTCTTATAGAATGATTTCGCAAGGCGTATTTTTCTTCCTTAAATTTTCCAAAAAGGACATAACATTTCTTCCCTTTAAACTTATTTAGTACAAAATAGGGAAATTGATTTCTCTGGGATTATCGCAACCGACAATATTTTTAAACCAGTTCACTTCTAGGCACACGCCTAACCGACCCTTCATGACATCACATTATTTAAAAGCCGAGAACTATGAACACCTTATTTCGGGTAAATTCACATTTCATTAGGATTGACCAAATGAAAAAGGGACGACAACACGACGCTGCTGCTATAAGACATTCTTGAAATCCCAAAAATTAATTTCCCAGAAAATTTCAAAATTAATCTGAAGCAAATGAATTTTATAATGCCGACTGGACAGGAGAGGGCAACCCAGTAAATCCACCTTTTGATATGCAAACGCCGTATGGAATTTGACCACCGGTGTGTAAAGACACAAAAAAGGGTCAAGGATCAGCTCTCCAGAGCAGTAGTCCCTGCTGACGATGGCGACATTCTCACACCATTATTTGAATTTGCTTGTTTCGACGATAACCATAGATGGCCATACCTACTGGTAATGAGTGTCCAGAAGATTATCAAGTAGTCCCTGTAATTACGGTCGGGCCGAAAGGGAACAGATTGGACCTTAAAAACTTATCACTGATGTGAGGATTTAATTATGTCATGGAATTGGTCAAGGAAGGTCTATGAAAATGTGTGGCGTTCCTTAAATTGAATTCGAGTTGTTTTTATCTTGTTCCGAAATTCCTACCTTCATGGAATGGCCCATAAATTTGGACTTCCACCTGTTTTGGCCCCAGTTTGTGTGCCCCTTTTATCACACAAACCCATTCGTTCTCTACCTTTACCCATGTTTCTTGGAGATACCCTGCAGAGAAAAAGATATAAATCTAATTTGCTAAACTTTAGTCCTAAATTCATTAAACTTTTTCTAGAACTTATCACTTTTCGGTGGACCTGCAGCATAAGTCCTCCTGAGTCATTTCGGGCAAATAGGCGGATACAAATGGAGAAACTTTCGGAAAAGACAAAACAATGCTGGATATCGGTCGTAATTTAATATTCCTTTTCACCTATGCTTTTATCACCTAATGACTTTAGCACCCACAGAGAGGGAGAGATATGTTTACGTACGAAAAAGAAAACCTCACATATTTGTTTTAAGTCCTTTCCTTGAAGCTCCTGTATCCTGACAACATGAAACAAAAGTTCTTTTCCGGTACAAATGGCGAAGAGAATGTTATCAGCAGGAGTTCACTTAACCACATTTTCAATAGCCTTGGATATATGTACGTCCTTTTTAGAATGACTCTCCAAGAGCTGTGTTGCAAGGAGGTATCACATTTAATTCGCATTGGACCACAGGATAAACCATATGGCTGGGTGGAGGTTGTGCGGTGCATGTGTGTTAATGGACTTGTGGTCGAATGGTCTTTCAGATACAGATAAAAGGATACGTCTTTGGTTAGTTTGGGAAAAGTGTTACAAATTAAATTATAGAGGTGAAAGTTTCGCAGAAGGCGAACTAATGCAAGTAAAGGATAAACAGGATAAGAAGAGATAATCTTTGTTGAGGGACGGAAGAAAGGAATACATACGATATGTTAGCAGCCAAGTTTATTTGATTACAATTTTGAAGCCATTAGTTGATAAACATATAAGTGACATGGTAACCCTTCTGGTCAACAAATCGATTAGGTTAAATATTATCAAACGAGGACGATAGCCGCAGATTGAAGTTCAGTGTCTTATGGTATCTCTATCTTAAAATAGTTAAATAAAATTACAATTGTGGGTGAGGAGAGTTTCTGTAAAAAAAAAAAAAAAAAAAAAAACCTTTACACGAGTATATGCGTACGTCTTCGGTCTTAAACGCAAACTCTGAAGCCCCTTCAAGAACGTTTAAAAGCATAGAAGTAAAAACTTGCAAAAATTTCAATTGGATGTTGCTTCAGAGGGCCAGTGAAAAAACGGATTAATCGAGTTATATTGAAAAGTTAACTGAGAAGGAAATTTGGGTGTTCTACATATTTATTTTACCTTTATTGAGTATATATCCAAACCTGTACTGAATAAACAACTCTAGAAATTTTTATAATTAGTACAAAATTTTCTTTACTTTTTACATACGTGTGTGTCAATAATACATTAGAACGAGTCCTTATACATAGAACAAAGTCGTTTAGTTACACCATTTATAACTCAAGAACGTCTGAACCGATTTCAATGATCTATGGATTGTTAGATTCGTCTCCGCCTCGAATTAGCAGAATAGCTGTTAAGATATTGGAATTATTCACGTTAAAAAAATTTACAACTGTGATTTCAAACTGCTATCAAGAAAGTATTTTTTTGTTCATATTGTCTGTTATTCGTTTTTCAAAAAAGTAAATGGATAAAATTTACCGGTCCGGTCGTTTTATTTTGAAGATCTAAGAGATCTTATTTTTCTCAATTAGACTTCGTAACATTGCAAATCAATACACGGAAGAAGAACGAAAAATCGCACGAGAAGAGCGATAAGTGAAGCTGTCGTCCGGATCCAGAAAATGTGTTGTGTTTTTAGGCAATCCTAACGTTACCTAAGCTGCTGATCCTGTTACCTTAAGACCCGATAGGTGACGCTGGGGTGCAGATATGTACGGCATGTATAAATATTTATATCAACAACATTAAATTTTAATGGCTTGACCGAGTTTAAAGACATTTTTTTCGAGCTTGAATATAGTTCCCTTAGTGCTTTTTAGCTTTATTTGGACCGGGTAGGAGCAGCTGATGACGGACCCAGACCCAGAAACGTATGCTGTACGCCAGTAAAGACAAGTTGTTATTCAAAAATATATAAAAATCTATGCGTGTATGTTCCCTTGGAGTAATTTTCAGACAGAGAAGAACGAGTGAAATTTAGAAGCGACCAATAGATTTTTTTTTATTTCATTGCAATTTTGATTCATATTTTTAATAAGTCTAAAAAGGCATTGTTTCTATAGATGTTTTGCTTACAGGATTTATAGGTTCAAATAATAAAGGCCCAACCCATATTATCCGTTGCGTCCGGTAGTGCGTTGCGTTGCCTGAGCTTTTTACTGTTGCCGGATTGGGGTGTCCCAAATACATGGAGATTTTTCTTGAGAAAAAAAATAAAATTCAAAATTTTACACTGCCAACAAAATTTAAATCAGCGTTACTTGGAAAAAAAAATTTACAATTTTTTATATTTTTCATATCTCTGAACATTAAGCTCTATTTATATATCAATTAAAATACAAAAGGTACTATTTGGAAATAAAAGCTGATATTATTTCCAAATAGTACTTTTAGGCTGGGTGTACCTCGAAAAATATGGATGTTTGTTAAAAAATTGGGAAATAACTTTTTTATTTAAAAAGATATTTGAACGAAATAAATTTTAGTATTTAGATAATATATAATGCTAAAAATATTCATTATAACAGATCATTAAAAGTTATAAATTTATCGCTTTTTCTCTAATCTTAAATCTTGGGTTTTTTTTGCTTAATAATTTTAATTTTTTTAATTTTTGTTTGAGAATCAAATTGAGTCAATACCGGGAGTAAAACTATTTTTAAAAAAATTAAACTTAAATTTTTATGAAAAAAATCATCGTATCAGACGCATTTTTCTTGATTTTACGGTGTTTGAACAGGTGTCACTTTTTCAATTTTCAATATAATTCATCGAAACGAAAAGAAATAAAAAGAATAACTCAAATATTCACAACTAAAGTTATTAAATAAAAAATATTTAAAAATTTTTTCAGTTTAAAAAAAAACTACAACAAATTGAGTTTTTTCCTATTTTTCTAAATCTTTGATTTTCAAAGTTCAATTTTATTCATAATTTTATTTGAAAGCTGAGTTTTCAAGCTCGGTAGTAAAACTATAGTTTTTTGTAAATATTGGTTTTTAACACTTTAATAGCTGATTAAAAAAGCTAAAATATTGATTGACTTAGCAAAGAAAGTAACATACCAATAATTTTGTTTCATTTTTTATTTTTTTTTTCAACATTTTATCTTTCTACAACAATTTAGAAAACTTATGTATCAGTAGTAGTTTTTTTTTATATTAATTTTGGAAAAATAGTCTAATTTGCCATTTTTTCCTCCTCCTCCTGAGGATCGAAAGCGTACGAATCGAAAAGTACGTTAACTTGAATTTTAAGTTCTGGTCTGAGGTACACCCAGCCTTAGTATTGTAAACCGAATTGACTCTTTGCCTATGTTTAACTCAGCACATCGACGCGACCCCGAATCAACATATCTGGTTTGAAATCAGCTAAGGTAATTAAGATAAGTGATTGTCACAATCAAAAAATTCAGTCTGCTTTAGGTGATGCCAGAATTTGTTATTTTCGTGGTAACCACTTAAGGCAGACTGACTTTAGGTGACTATCAGAAATTTGACTTTCACATATAACCTTAGTCGATTCCACCGCTGTTCTTCTTTAATACTGGCCCCTACAGGCTATCTTATCTCTAGCTCGGACCAATTTCTGACGGATTATTGGCTTATGATACCCACGTTTTGACAAACGTGGAACGATGTCTCCTCAAGTGGCAAATCTTGCGTAAAATTTGACAGCTAAATATCATTGATATATTTGAGACCAGTTCAAACATAACAGTTTGAAAAAATAACCAATTACTACCTGACCAAACTTTATAAATTATTATTTTTATTTCTTAGTCTTCTAAGAAAAAAGTCATAAGTCAACCAATACAATAATGTTTACGAAAATCATTCATCCAAAATTTCTTCTGATCCCTTTTAAAACATTTTAAATAAAACATAACAAATAACTTCAAAAACAGTGATTCTCTTAGCACACCACCACACATTCTATACCATGAACACTGCTTCCCTTACTTTCTAACCATTCACCTTACAAAACAACATTTTGTGCTCGTCATTCTCCAAAAACTTTTATTCAGGACAACTCCACATAGAACTAGATGACGCAGCAATTTATATGCGTTGCTGAGTATTCCTTGTCCTTAGCAGCTCTATATGTATTCAAAAAGTAGTTCAGGTTGCCAAACGTTAGCATATCATGTCGTCAACGTTCTGATTTCCGATTAAGACATTTCATCCCACTGAGTGATTCCATGGCGACGAAAAGTATTCCAATGACTTTATTAAGATTAATGAGACCGAAAATGCAAATTACCTTGTCATTGTGTATTGCTTAAGTGAAAACCGTGATTTTAATAAGTATGGGTATACTCTTGTTTGCTTTGTCGTCATCATCGTTATTGAAGGACTATACAATGTGGAATATTATCCTTACAATTTGTTGATATAGTCCTGCTGCTGCAGGTAGCTTTGCTCGAATGGTCGTAATTTAATTTTGTTGACAGTAATTTAGAAGTGAGCTGCTGCTGATTGATATCCAGTATTTATGGGAGAAAATTGATTCGATGACAAGACAAGAACTATTCAATTTCGGGACATTCATCATTTTGAATAACGTAGGTAATTACAGGGATTGGGTAGTCCCTTAAGAAAAATGTCTTTTTTTAAATATTATTTTCAAGATATTTTACGACTTGTCTGTTTACACAATGAATCCTTTATCAAAAATGTTACTCAATGGCGAGCTTCTCTACCAACTCCTTACCTTTTAAATTCACTTTAAACTTTTCTTGAATATTCAAATCATTTTTACGCAAATTTATTCCCCTAATTTTTCTAATTAAATTAATTTCGTCCCACATTTGCATACCTGTTCAAATAAAGTCAGCAGCATTCACTTCGTGCGGCATTTCCTGCAAAGCAAGCAGAATGCCTTTATCAAACGCTATACGCACCAAACAAAACGCTCAGAGGCTGGCTTCGGGCCAGAAAAGTCATTTGCAAAATGTTATAATTTTCTTTAAGGTTCTTCCACCAGACTCTATCTTAAATATAATTTATTTTTGTTAAGTACACGCCGCCGCCGCCGGCCGCTTGGATGCGCCAACTGTTCCTATGCAAATGGATTCGCTGGCTGGCGATTAAGAATCTCGGATCAAATCTTCGCAGCAAATGCATAAATGAAACATGCAATTTGACTGGAGATTTTGTGCGGACCACCTTGATTGTCATCGTTGCGGTGAATTTGTCACAACATTAGCCAAACTCCACGGATAATGAAGTCCAAGTCAAATGGTTTGCGGGATGCCACCCAAAATGCATAAAAGAGATTAATTGCATTGAGTTATTGGTTGCATCATTTTGGGAGGCGTAGATTGATGGCACAGGGTGTGAATGTGATAAATTTGTTAAATCTAATTTGTATTTTGCACTTGGTCGGGATAAATATGTTTTTAATTCCTTTAAGTCTTAAATCAATGTCAGAGACTATGAGGCATTCGAAACCGCATGAATCCTTGTTTTTTTCGTCGAAATTTAAAATCTGAATGAACCACCAGTGAAACGTTACAAGTGGATTTCGGTCCAGAAAGTCCATAAAAAAAGAGCCATCATCATCGGAAATTGCAAGCAACGTGCAACCAACTCAGACAGATTCCCAACATGACAACAGCTTTTCACGTCAATTTTCACAATTGAAAGACACCAATTTCGTTGCAAATGAACACGAAACCGAGAGCAGGAAGGACTTCGCCTTCCATCCAATTATTCGCTTTCCGAGCCCCAAAGAAACAAAACACAACAATTATTCCCCTAAGCTAGATACGAGGCAAGCGAATGAGATACTTTGCTCCTCGGGCCAGAACAGTTCGTTTGTCTAAGCAACGAACTTGGAGTATCGTCTGGCGTTAAATTCATTTTTAGGTACCTATGGTATAAACAAGAAGGCACTAGCCAAGCAAAATCCTTTGGGTGTAACAGATGCCTTTTTAAAGTGTGACAGATGACACTGAAGTCGAGCGAAAGAAACCATGTCCTCTCTCTGACTTCGGATGCAACTGTGGTTTCGAATGGCACTTCACCGATATGGAGCAGGGTCCAGATGATTTGGACGGTGTGTGAGATGGTATTCTTCCAGGAGCAATTAACTGGCCATGGAAAACTAATTTATTGGGAAGTCCACTTTAAAAGATCCATTAACTGCATCGACCGAAGGTCTGCTCCAGCTGATGGACAGGAAGTGAGTAATTTGCAGGCCAAATTGACTACACCGGATCAAGTGTCATAGGGGAATTGGGACTTAGGGGATTTGTTGGATGAGTTTTTGCGGCAATAAGTCTTGATTGAAAGGTAAGGCATTTTAAGTGTATAGGTACCACATAATTTAAGGACTTTCAACTATATAATTTATTCCCCACACCATTCCCAATCGTCCTGCGAGAGAATCATTTGGAATTAATAAAATATAAAACCAATTTTCATTCCTTACATTTTTTCCAACAAAGAGGTGTTTATAGTCCCATAAATCCCTGCCCTTTTGAAATGTCCTTATGCCACCTACTTCTTGAAGCAATAAATTTAAATTCTTTGGCCACTTCGCGAAGAATGCTTTAATCTTTTTCAATTCAATTATTTCAAATCGCTCAGGCCATAATGCCTGGCAGGGGAGCTAATTCACTTACAAAAGGACCATTTGGAAAGGACGAAAATGAAAATATGTTGTAAGAAAGAAATGGACGAAGGAAAAAAGTTGAAAGGTCGTTAAAAATGCCAATGTCTCCTTCCGGATAATTCCATCAAAGGTATTTACACCATTGTGGGTTGCATGAATTTGAATAAGCTCTGTGCAGGGGTGTGGATGGTGTGCGGGACGAGCGAGGATAATATCAAAATGATTTTCATTTGGCGACAGTCCGTGTCCTTGTTAGGCTTTTCACAAATCCTTTTGGACAGAATTTATGGAATCCAAAATTGATTGAGAATTCGGCAGATCCTTTATGTTCATTTAATTACCCGCAATGCAATTAATGGCGAATATTAGGGTCAATAGGTTTTGTCTTCAAGGATAACAGAGATTTATAAGAATTTTTTTTTGGAATTCATTACGGCACAAAATCGTAGAGTCAGCTCCAGCTTCTATTGGCCTACGATGGATAACCCAGAAGACGAATTAACACTGAATGTTTGTTCTATAGGTACTTCATATAGGATAGCATCTTAGCTATATTCTCAAGATGTAGGTGTCAAAGAGCTGTTTCTAGGTTCTATCATGAATATCTGGACTCAGAAGAAAAGAGAAAAGTAGAATCGGGTCCGGATAAAACATTACCTAGTAATAACCTCAGATGAACGCATATTTTCGACGATTTCGCGTATAGAACTATCTAAACAAGGGGGAACAAACTTGGGGGAACATCAATAATTAGGCATAAATTCATTATTTAATAAATTGCACGACTGTATTGCACGTACTTGCTCATATGTGCGGTCACTTCTTCGAATTAAAATTTAAAAAATATAAGTAACATTAATGTAGAAAAAAAAAACACTATCTGAAATTAAAAAATTGAAAAAATATTGATATAAGAGCAAGTACGTGCGACCCAGTGCACGTACTTGCTCTTATATGCATAATTACATTGGACTGCAAGATCTTTGACAGAAACAAATAACATTTACTTTGAAAATAACACAGTTTGAACTTATAAAAACTATCAAAACCACAATACTTAACGGTTTTTGGTAAAAATGAAGTACGCCATCACACGTCTAAAATAAAAAGGAATTTATAAAAAATTATTTCGAAAATTGTAGGACCGGTTTTGATAAAATCCTGTATTTTATTTTTAGTTTTTTGAAAAAAATTTTGTTTGGAAATTTTGGTATGCAGTTTTTTAGAGTTTATTAATATACATGTGATTATAGAATTTTAAATAATTTTTTTGATCAATTTTCAAAATATTGATTTTTCAAAAAAAAAATTAAAAAAATTAATTTTTATTAGAAAAAAATAAGTTATTAAAATGTTTGATATGCAGAATTAATTTGGCTACCTAGATCTTCTCAAATATAAAATTTGACAGAAATCCAAATAGCCGATTCGGAGAACGTCAAAAATTAAAAAAAAACCGTTATATGAAAGGTACCGTTAATAGACTTTTCCCGTAAATTTGGTTATAAGCAAATAATAGCCAATACCAACAAAAAAAATCTCAAAAAATTTCATCAATATCGTTGGAACAGTTTTCGAGAAAAATAAACTTTTCCTAAACGGTCATATGGCAGGTACCGTAATTTTTGGGCCTAAAAATAAAATCTCAATTTCCCTTCTGGGGAATGCCAAACGAATCAGATACACCAAATTTGAAGGTAAACCACATTTTCGATGGAATGCAACGACCGGATAAAGGAAAACCTCCGACTGCTTGCAGTGCGAAATTGTCGACCGGTAGCTAGAGGGGAATATGAAAGCACAACCAGGAGCAAAAAAAGGAATTTAATAATTATAAACCGCAAGAATTTGCATAAAATAAATTATTGAACTTAAAAAAAATTTAAAAAAAAATAAAATAAATAAACTTATTCGAAATTTTCGTATGCAGAATTATTTTTTAATGTTTGATCTCTTCAATCATAAAATTTTAAAGAAATCAAGTAATCTAATACCGATGAATTTAAAAATTAAAAAAACCGTTATGTAAAGGATACAGTAAATTTGCTATAGATAAGATGATATCCAATATGTATGTATGTATGTATGTATAATATGCACAAAAATACTTTCAAACATTTTCATCAAAATTGTTGGCTTTATTTGAGCCGTTTTCTAGAAAAATAAGCTTTTCCTTAACGGTAAGCCTGCCATATGACTTCGTTATTTTAAGCTCTTAAAGTAAATTTTCAAAAACCCCCACTCAGGAATGCCAAAAGAACCACACTACCAAATTTGGAGGAAATCACATAGGTAAGCCTTTAGTTAACATTAAAAGGTTCAAAGATTAAAAAAACAAAAAAGACTAGCTACATAGTAACTTTAGACCTAAAACATACCTGAATCACGTTGCAATGCAAATTCGAAAAAACTTTTCATGTATAACACTTCGCCATATTCACTGAAACTGAAAGAAAATGTCTCATTTAAGCATATCATTATTGAAAAGATTCAAATGTTAAAATTTTGGGAATGTGTTCGTTTAAATAAAATAATTAATACCAAAACATACGTTTCAATTTCTTTTTCTCTCATTATAAGGACTGCAAAGGTTTTTCTGTTATTAAATCAAATAATGGACCAAATTCTTTTTTTTCTCCAGTGTAAATACATTATAATGCTCTGTTGGTGCTCTTTCTTCAGAACTGATATTTCTGTTTCTGAAAATTACGAATATATGTACATACAAATGAATTTTAAAATTAAAAAGTCATCTCTACTTAAAGTTAGTTATCTGCATACATTACTTACTCAATTACATATCTTCGGTAAAACATTTGATAAATTGATGATTTGCAAACATGCCCGTAATCATTCAGATTGTTGGAATATTACTCCATAACTAAAAGCTTCTAAGCAATATTTCATCGACTCTGATTAAGTCCATTAGGGATTTGATGGCTTTTTCTTAATTAATCAAAGAAACTTTATTCAAACCATTCTCGATTGATAGAGCTCAGCTGTGTGTTTGAAATAAATTTTTATTTTGTCTGAAAGTTTATACTGGATGACAAAAAATTCAAAGCAAAAACAAAACATAAAATTTCAAAAAAATGGAAAAAAATAGACCTGATCAAAAATACTATTCAAATTGAAGGTGTTTTCAATATCTTACAGTAGAATTTGAATTCAGGTGTTCATCATCAAGGATCTTCGGTATTTGACTTCTCCCAACAAGCTTTTTCCAAAAATCGTGTCAACATCTTGAAATTAGGGTCAAACACACTTGTTTCCAAATAATACGTAAATCGAAAAAATGAACGTATGTACGTATTTACAAAATAATATTTTTATAGACCAAATTGCTTCTTATACTAAAATTAAAGTTAATCGGTATCAGTGTCCTTTACTCCAATATGTGCGTTTCGCCCAAGCATGAACGGTGGGCTCATCAGATAGACCGTTCATGCTCTTCTAAGACGCTTATTGCAATGGGTTTTATTAAGAGTCGGTAAACATCGACCTTTTTTGTGCGTCTTAGAAGAGCATGAACGGTCTAACTGAAGAGCCCACGGTTCATGCTTGGGCGAAACGCATATATTGGAGTAAAGGACACTAAACCTTTGAATTAAATTTTATTCAACAAAACTCCACAAAAAAAAACAACAACAAAAAACTAGCAATAGTTGTATTTTTGTTAATCGGTATCTGCATGCCATTAAGATTCACATAAACATTGCTCATTGCTAGATTCTACATTCTATAAAATTCCAATTTAATGATATCGATGTCACCTAATATCCTTTCAACACCTTACGATAAAATTACCCCAAAACACATCGGATAAGCGCACTTTTCGCCGATCAGCACTCCATAAAATTTCCTTTATTATTTGCACTACTTATCCCGCAGTCATACCAACACACTCTATAAAATGTCATCGGGAACACCCACACAAGCCTATTATTATTTACGACACCACGTCCACCTCATGAGTTTAGAATTTAACATTTGGCTGGTCCACCGCAACGCACAATTAATGAACTATGCCGGCAATTTTGGCTAAAATTTATTACATGCACCTGTTTTCTTGGTCAAACCAATTACGCATTAGTTATCACCTCACATGGGGACTCGGCGGATGCACTGCCTCCGCCATCCCTGCTCCATCACAACTTCGGGATACCATAGTCAGGATAACTTTTATGGCCTCGTTATATTAAACCTGTCAGCAGCACGACTTTGGGAATTTGTAAATTTATGATTTATAGATAAAAGGTGTTAGCATTTCTAATCTATGGGGCAGTGTTGTATCGTAAATATTTCAATTAAACAAAAATAAAAAAAAATAATTTCCAAAATTAATTTATTTTCATGGAGCACTTAGCGGAAGCAGAAGTATGTCAATATGGTGGGCTTCGATTCTTTTTGAACTAGTAATTGATTTATCATTTTGTCCTAACAACTTAACCATTTGAAAATTATTTATTTTTATTTTCGACTAGCTGATCCTTACAGCGTTGCTCGGGCTTGGAATTGCACAAATAAATGAAAACCGTTTTTTGTTTGTTTGCTGCGCTGATAGCGAGCTTACGAGAAATTATAAATCATACTGTTCCGAATTAACAAATCCCCCTAACAACAAAAATTACGTTCCCATGCAGCGAGCCACGAAGAAGTGTTTTCAAATCCCTTTAATTGTTACAATCTTACGCTGCTGCCAGGGCAAGGGACACTGATTTATATTACTCTCACCGTCCGGAAGTTGACAATTTTCATCGAGTCACTCCTAGCTCACGTTTATCTCACTTCATAAGTACAATATGATGCAGGAACCCTCGATCGTATGCAATTGAACAATTTTGCACACATAATCCTTAAGTTTAGTCATAACGGTGTTTTATACATTAACATCAATACTAGATACTATTATCGAAACAATGAAAACCACTGAAGTGAAAAGATCCTTTTGCTAGATCCTTGATGATGATGGGCTGGTTCCGCTAGAAGTTTCGCGTTTCTATTCTGTAAACAAATTGGAAATAACAATTTAAGCTGGTAACAGCAAGCCCAGAGTGGACACGTGCCATACCAACGATGTAGTTTCTAGACTCTAGAGAACTCTGATAAATGGAATGGGATGTTGGATTCCTGCATCTTGTTGGTTGAAGAGCTTTATGGCAAATCTCAAGGGTGTTTTTGTTGAGAGCAGTGCAGTGATTGTAAATATACAACGACGCAACGAATGATTGATGAAATATTATCCCTTTAAGTGGTGAGCTACTGTCCTCCTTCCCCATGGATAGGTTTGTAATTTTTATTTATTGCAAATGTTTACTCTCTATTCATCACACACAATATAATATTGTTCAACAATTGTTCTTTATGATGAGCGATTCGTTCCTCAAAAGGCGTTGAAAATGCAATAATTCATTTGAATGATTTTAGTTTTTTGTGATTTTATCGCGCTGTGGAGTGGAGAAGGTACTACATATTAAGGAAAAAACTCGTGAGAAAATACTAGTGTGACAAATTTGAAGAATAGATTATCTATGAAGGGAAGGTATTACATAATTATAGATTTCTGGCCGAATTGTGAGCTCATACGGTAAAATATTAGCTAGCTATATCCAGAAATTTTTTGGAAAACCATTGAAAATATTATATTTTAAGGTATTGCTTTCTTTCTTTCGAAAAGACTTCAAACTTATTTTAAAGGTACAATTTCCTTATTTCCTTACATAACTATTAGTCTATTAGGACAAAATCGAACAAAATAATATGTTAAAATGTATATTAATACAGTTTTGCATTACGGTAATCCTCTAGATTAGAAAGCCGATGAAAATCAGAGTCGAGAAGAAGTGCTACAAGATTTTCTGATCTTCCTATATATTTACGAAAGAATGAATAGTCTGGTGCAGATTCAGCCAACTAAATAAAATTAACCTTGTTTTCTTATGAGGGCATTCTAGAATCTCAAATTACATTGTAGTATTGACAAGGAGCCGACCTTCAATCCCAAAAGTGAATAGATATTTAAAACCTGATCTACATTCCCTTACTACGAAAAGAAATTAGTCGTTTTTACTGGCGATTATAGGATATATAAAAAAAAATTCAGATAACAATCAAACATGACATTACGATCATAGAGAAGCCTAAAAAAGTCATTGGCAAAATATGTCAGTCTTTCTGTCTGTCCGGGTGTATATCGATTATCTTCAAATTTGATATACATATGTGTGATTCTTTTGGAATTCCTCAGAGGAGAAATTGAAATTTTATTTTTAGGGCCAAAAATAACGGTACTTACCATACGACCGTTTAGGAAAATCTTATTTTTCTCGAAAACGGATTTTGATGAAAATTTTTGAGAATATTTTTTGTTGGTATTGGCTATCATTTGATCAGAACCAGATATACGGGAAAAGTCTATTAACGGGACTTTTCATATAACTTTTTTTTTATTTTTTGCTTTCTCGGTAACGGCTCTATGGATTTCTGTCAAATTTTGTATTTGAAATACATATCAAAATTTTGAATATTTTTTTGTTTTAATTAAAATAAATATTTTTTAAAACTAATAAAAAAAAACATTTAAAATTTTATATTTACATGTATATTAATAAACTCTAAGAAACTGCTTACCAAAATCAAAATCCGTCCTACAATTTTCGAAATACTTTTTTCATTAATTCTTTGTTATTTACGACGTGTGGTGGTGGCTTACTTCATTTTTACTAAAAACCGTTGAGTATTGTAGTTTTGATAGTTTTTTATAAGTTCAAACTGTGTTACTTTCAGCGTTAATTTTATTTGTTTTTATCAAAGATCTTGCCTTCCAATGTAATAAGACACATAAGAGCAAAGACGTACGACTCAGTCTCGGAAAAAATAAATATGCAATAAAATTTGAAAACTAAATGTCCTATCAAGGAAAACAAATATTGACCAGTTTTTTTTTTAAAGTCGTTTTTTTAAACTTTTCAAAAAAATATTTTAAATGTTTTTTTAGTATGTATGTAGTCAAAGAAAACCATCTGGGAAGATTATTTAAAAAAAAATCATTCAACCTGTTTTCAAAATATTTCGAAAACCTATTTTTTTGGAAAATTTAAAAAAATCGAATATAAATGACTTCTTGTGTGCAAAATTTTCTTGAAATCGGGAAATGGTGTACGATACCCAAAACCGCATTTGAAAAAAACGGTTCTATGGAGCTACCGTTATAGAACAAATTTCGAAGAATTCATTCTAATTGAAAAATGATGTTTCAAAATCGTTAGATTTGTTTTCAAGATAATGAAAGTTTTTGTTAAAGATTGTATGGCAGGTACCGTTATTTTTCGACCTAGAGCATAAATGAAAGACAACCCTCGAAATACTACCAAATAAATACTAAATACAAAGTTTGAAGCAAATCGGCTCATCCGTTTAGGCTGTAGAGGTGCAAACAGACAGACGACCGGGATTTCGGGACCCACTTTTTTCGACTTCTCTATCATCGTCATATCATGTTTCATTGTTAAAATTTTTTTTGCACGAATCCATAACTTGCTTTTAGTAGGTACTTACATATGTATAATCGCAAGTAAAAAAAATTGTTTCATTTTCGGGATTTTGGCCTTAAATAGCAGAACTTTGAGATAAGTTCAATTCTAATAATTTTTTGAATTTCGAATTGTATTTTTAAAGTTTGGAATGTCGGTGTAAATTGGTCCTGAATTTGAATTTGAGTATCACATCACAATCAGAGAAAATGACAGAGTTGGCTGGAGTTCTAAATTGCAAAAAAAACGGTTCGAAAGAAAGTTTTTATCAAACGAAGAAAGGATTCGCCTAAAACTATATTCCTTCTTTAATTGCGGACTGACTTTGACTTTTCCAACAAAAAATATCCAGTTTCCTGCAGAAATACAAACTAAATTGATCCCCGTTTTTTCAATTCCAATATTTATGCTCAGGAGCTCAAAAAACACACTGAAATCTTCTAAAGAGAATGCAGAATATAGTTCAAAAATAAAATGTAATGGAAACAGTAACATCTATAAAACACCACTGTAATATTGACTATATTTCATTGTTGTGTCGTGATTTTAATAAACAGAGTTTCACATGGAAACAATTATTCTGTAACATCAGAACTACTAAAAGTACTCATCATTTAACTTCTGACGCCAACTTCGAAAGTATTGTAGAGCGCAAATGTGTTTCTTTAGCCGCACCAAACGAATTTGAAATGCTTTGCTCTATCTTTTTAAAATAGATTAAATAAATATAGGGCTTTTCTTCTTCTTTTATTTTTCCTATACTCTCACAGTAATACTTGTTTGAAAAAAAATTAATCCAAATATTTTCAAAGAACTACTAAAATAAAGTTTTAGGATGTGGATGCGAATTATCTCACAAAAAAACTCGAGAAGTAGCTGTTCTGTATTTTGAGTCTTCTTTCAAAACCCTGTTTAAAGAAATTGTTGTTGCAAAATTTAAAGCAAAATCAATGTTTATTTCACTTTAATATACCATTAAACATCGTAACGAATGTTACTTCTACATTCTCCATCCGTTTTTGTGTAACAAATCGGCCAATGGAGGTCGACCAAGCATGAGGTGGTGGTATTCATTTTTACGACGACGTCAGCATGCTTGCCTCTTGTTTAGAAGTGCGTCTTTGTTAAAAGAAACAGGGATGGGGGCTTACTCCCTCTTTGACAATTTTATGCGCTTTGCCAATTCTCAGGAGTTTTTCATTTGTTTTATATCCACGCCAACACCTCGCAAGTCGCAACATTAGGTGTACGGGTGTACCTGATTTGAACTTTGATTTTTATTGGTTTTTGCTTTTACGACCTAACTCTGATCTGGTTTTTGGCGAGCAGGCCTGATGGAAACACGAAAACACTTATTTTTTGGCCATAAAACTCTCCTCGGAAGCCCGATGTTGTTAATGGAACTTTGACAAGCCTTAAAAAGCTATAAAAATCACAGTACAACAATAACCTTTTACTAAAGCACCATCCGTGGGAACAGTGCTCCTTTAAGACTTCTGGCGGGAGGGTTGTAAAATGTATACCAAAGCAAAAGGCATATCAATTCATCAGGTATATTTCCTGATTCGATAGACAAGAGAATTTAATCCTCCAGAGTGACAGGAGGAGGAGGTGTCCCTCATACAGTGTGCCTTGATCATCATCATCATCATCTACATCGTTGTCGTCTTCGTCTTCATTGTATAAAGACTTTTCCTCTTTAAGCACCTTCGAAACATATGAGCACGCATTTGATTACGTTTTGCCATTCACTGTGTAACGGTAATCAATCATTTGTTTACCCTATGCCCGTATATTGCAAAATGTTATTTAATATCAGGAGTTTTTGTAATGTACATAAATCCTTTTCCGTATCCTTTGGCATGTGCAAGTTACAATTTTCTTGTAAAGGTATTTTATTCGTTTTGAATGTAGGGGGCGTTGTTGAAAATTATTTGCAATCAATAATTTTTTTTAGATGCAAACGTATCTAGTGAAGTGGGTTATTATTTCTTTTTTTAAGGATGCTGTCAATTCAGTGACATTTATTTATCTTAATTTATTTTGTTTTTTATTTACGGTAGAAAGATTTATGGAGATTCGTTTGATTCTTAAAAAAATATTCGGAAGTGGTTTACCTTGTGTTTCCAAATGTGTAAGCTTAAGGCTTTTTTAGGGAGGCAATCGTATCCCTCAATCCTAGATTCATATAATTATGCAGGCAAGACGGCATTAGAATGGCCCACACATGAAATATTTCTTAAGAAAGAGGAAAAGAAAATTCAATTTATTTGGCGTGTTAAGTGAATACAATGAATAATGAGTTTGTTCATGCTTAAGACTTCGAAGAACTCTCAGATAAGGCATCAGAGAAATATCATATTAAACGGATGTTCTTATTCACCAGTTATGCTTTAAGGTTATCCTAATTAGAAAAAAATTAGTTAAAAATTTAGACATGGTACGGATTGGCCAAATAGTTCTGGCAGACAGGGTCCTATTTTAAAATTCGATCCGAAACTTAAAACTGTCCTTCTTCTTGTAGCTTACAAATTTTTAATTAAAATTCAAATTTTCATAGCTTAAAAAATTGCATTATTCTTTGCAGATATTTGGATAACCAAATAATTATTTGGGCAGTTAATGGGCGACACGGCGAGGCACTTCACGATTCGCATATTTGGAATGTTTGAAACGAGCGGCAATATTTATTCAACAGCCTTAGAAATGGAGACAACTGAAAGTAGGTTATTGCTGACAATATTTATTTTTGAAAATAATATTTAAGATTTTTGTTTGTTGTTTATATTTTTAGATGACTCCGGCAAATCAGTCCATCAATTAATTTTAGTAGTCTTGAAATCAAGATGTCAATGCCTTCTTGAAGCCGTTTCCGTGAAAAAATAAACTTTTACTTACTTATGTTTCTCTTTCATCGTAATGTCATGCCTGATTGTCAAATTTTTTTTACGAATGCATAACTTGCCTTATAGTCTCTTTAAATCACAAGTAAATAAATTCACATTGCAAAATTAAATTTAAGAAAATTAAAGTTAACATCAAAGCATTTACTCGATTTTTTTGACATTTTGATTGTTCGAGTAAAGTACGTAAAATTTTAGTGACTGAAATAATTTAAACGCCATTTTATTTCTTTAAGAAATGCTAAAAAGTGTGATTTTTTTCAAAATCGTAGGAAGGGTTTTTAAATAAAACGGTTTTTTTAACAACTTTTTTCAAACAAATTTAAAAAAAATAATTTAAGGATACAAACTTTACCACAAAAATAACTATTATACAAAAACAAAATTTAAAAAAAAATACCTATTAAAAATACAAAAAAAAAGTTTTAAAAAAAAAATCAATGCCAAATTACTTAGGCTACCTACATCTTCTTGAATATCAATTTTGATAGTAATCGGATAACCAGTTTTCGAGAAAGTCGAAGAAAAAGAATGATCCTATTCCAATTTTTGCATCAAAATATAATGCTTCCCAACAGTAGTACTCAGATTTTTTACTTGCGATTTATAGGGACTAAGGCAAGTTATGCATTCGTAAAAAAAAAATAAAAAAATCTAAGAATTAAACATGACATTACGATGATAGAGAAGTCAAAAAAAGTGGGTCCGGAAATTCCATCTGTCTGTCTGTCTGTCTGTCTGTCTGTCCGTATCGATATCTACAGCCTAAACGGTTGGGCCGATTTGATTCAAACTTGGTATATAGTATTTTTAGAGTGCTCTACGCGACGGTTTTTCGAATTGGCATTCTAGCTCCAAAACTAACGGTACCTGCCATATAACTTTTACTGAAAAACTTATTTTTCTCGAAACGGTTCTTACGATTTTAATAAAACTTTCAAAATGATGTTTTCTATGCAAATTCTATCTTTTAATTTTAATGGATTTTTCAAAAAAAGTTTTATAACGGTACCTCCCATATGACCGGTTTCTTAAAATCAGACCTTCTCGTTAACTAATTGACGGATTTTGATGAAATTTTCAAAATATGTAGTGTTTTATGATTTAAATAATATTGTTTATTAAAATTTTCAAAAACATTTTTTTTTTTAATTTTTTAATAATTTTTTTTAAAAATTATTTTGTTTTTTGAATATTTTGAAAACGGATCTGTAGATTTTTTTTAATTTTTTTCTCCTAGTATAAAGTATAGATTTCTTTTATTTGACATACTCAAAAAATTTTAAAATATGTTTTCGAAAAGTTTTTCAAAAAAAAACATTTTTTTAAAAAAACTGGTCGAACGATTTTGAAATGAAAAATTCATAAAATAGAAACAGCAAAAGAAATAAAATGGCTTACAACATTTTTTCAATTTTTTTGATTTCATAACAAATTTTCCCCAAAATTTTATTTCATATGCTCGTCTAAACCCTAGCCTTTAGTCAAATAAAAGAAGGTGACAACCTACATACATACTTACGTATTTTAAATCATTTTATCGTCATAAAGCACACAGAATAAATAAGGAAGCCTATTTTTAACACACAAAAACAACTAACAAATAAAAAACTATTCGATTACTACTGAATGCAAAAATTTCAATCGAGAAAACAAAAGCTTACACCTACCTATAAATAAACAAAACCACTGTGTTAACTTTTAATATTGTCTCCTTACCCACTCGGTTAACAGTAGTTGGAATGTGTATCTTAATTTTAGTACCCACCTTCCTTCCAACCTTATTATATGTAGAGGTAACTAATATCCTTAGTAAATTCCATTAATACCTACCCACACCGTACGTTTATCGATCCATCAAACATAATTAAGCTATTTTAATTAATTTGATTACAAAAAGTAAATTATTCTTATTGGGACCTATATAGGTATCCATACCTAGCATTATTGCCCTACTGCTGATTCCCACGAATCTTTATGCCAGTTGTTCAAATTTTTCCATACCAAAATGAAAATTAAAATGAAAAAAGTCTTTCTATTAGCAAATTATATTATAAACAGTAAACAACAAGTGGAAAGATGATACACTAAAAAACTGCAAAAGCTAACAATCCTATATGTTTATGTGTTCATCCCTTTATCGTGACGCATGTTCGTTCGAGCTTCAAACCACAACGATTCTAAAGAAAATGCAACTAAAAAAAAAACATTAAAATAAAATCTTTGTCAAAAAGACGCCTGCACTTAAAAAGGATTAGCACATAGCAGCAAGTACGTGCGACCCAGTCGTGCCTTTTATTTCATAAAAATTCTTGAAGCCGTTTTCGAGAAAAATAGACGCTTAAATAACAGGAACCGTTAATTTTTTTAGCCAAAAAAAATTGAAAAAAAATCCTCTGTAAAATGTCAAAATAACCTTAAGTTCTAAATTTGAAGACGAATGGCCCAACCGTTTAGGCTATAGTCCAAAATACATCCGCACAGACAGACAGACCTTACAGACAAACAGACAGACAGACGGACAGAATTTTGCCAGTAACTCAAAAATGTTTCTCTATCATCGTAATGTCATGTTTGATTGTTATCTCAAAAAATTTTAATCTTCACATGCATGCATAACTTGCATTTAGTACCTATAATCGCAAGTAAAAATAAAAAAAAATAAACAATTTCTTATTCTAATTAATCACTGTTATAACATCGATTTGCAAACTTCGTCAGAGGAAATAATAAGATCGTCCAAAAAGCTTCAATGCTTTATATTTTATATGAACAACTACCTTTATTTAAATATATTTCCCCAACCTAACAGGAAGTCTCTCTTTTATCTTTCTCACTTCTTTTTTTCTTTTCTTGCCACAATAAAAAAAAAAAAATAAAATCACTCAAACTTATTTTTCTTAGGAGTGTCTTCGGAGCAAGTTGCTTATTTGACGATATTTATCTTCTTTTATTTTTTGGATTTCATAAATTAAATTAATTTTATTTATTGAATTTGGCCATTATGAGAGCACTAATAACGTTGATTTTAAAACAACTTAAAATCAGCACACCCTGAGGCTGAACAGAAATGTCGTTGATAGCAAACAACTAAACACCTCTTCATAACACCACTTTAACTAACCTTAATATCACTTTGTTCTTTCTTACAGAAACTATTGGGTTCATCAACCCCCATAAGAATCAAAAAGCAATTTTCTCCTTTCAGGACTTTCTGGGCTGACATAAGGCAATCACAATTGATTTTTCTTAAGATTGATGGGATGGAATTTTTTCCCTGTCCGAAAATTAAACGAATTCCTTAAGGACCTCTTTTGCTCCTTTTATGAAAAGGTATTGTATTACCTTTGTTATGATTGCCATGAGTAGAATACACATATGCTGCAATGAATACATAAGAATCCCCAAATAAAAACAATGAAGTGTCTTAGCTCAAAACGCGTAGACAAGAATGTTTATGAGACTTTCGTCATAAACAATTTTATGAAAATGAAGTTTGTTATCTCATGATGATGATGAGTTCTTGATGATAAAATGATAGGCTGAGCGGAAAACCTGTAGAATTTAATATAGAAATTTATTCAAACTATGGAAAATATTAATTGTTGACATGGGCTTATATTGCAATATAAATTTGGAAAATATTCACAAGGTGTTGATAGTTTTCCCCTGCAAAAAAAAAAAAGAAGTGAACTCCGAGAACAAGACCATGACCTTACTTACTGAATAAGGTGTGATACTTTCTGCAGGAGTGATGAAAATATGCCTTCAACGCGAGAAGCTAGTAAAGGTTGGAATCAGCCTAAGTAAGAAGATGACAAATTTTTGTCAGCTACACCTCAGTTGACCTCAGAAATGAGTATTTCTATTATGGATTTAACGTACTCTTTAGCCTTTCACCGCGTTAACCCTTTTAAAATGAAAAAGGTAATTTTCTCGTCCTTGTGTTAATGGATGATGTCAATGGTTTAACGGTGCAAGGATCATGTCCTCTGTTGGATGATGTTAGATTTTACCCCTGTTTAAAGTTTTGGTGGAAATGCCGACTTCTGTTTGTGCAAATCAATACGATCATGGCTATGAATTTGACTTCAAGAAAACTGATTTTGAAAAATTCAATATGGAACCTTCTTAATTTCAATGAGGTAGTGTCTTGTAATAGGGATGCTAGTAAGCAACTGATACCTTCTATGACATTTTATATAACAGCTTTATGACAACAATACCTGATCGACGCATCAAAATTGTCGATAGTTGTGTTCTTTGGCTCACACTGTTCCTTAAAAGGCTTTACAAAAAACACAACAAGCTTAAATTCAAGTTTACAGTTTCCACTTACTTACAAATAACTTGCCATTCATTCAAGGAAACGATGTGGCAAGTGCAATAAAGAAGCTAACTTACTAACTTTCTACTGAAACTGATAATATCCCGTCTTGTACATATATTAATAAACTAAACTGCTTTCATTCCTTGGCCAGTGCTCAATATTATTTGTTTAAACTTCTTTATCTCTTTATAGTTCTACTTTTTAAATCAGGAAGCCGATGCAATATGCGTGACTATAGAGGTATTGTAAAAATCAGCTTTATTCCCAAGATGATGGAATGTAGAATCCATAATAGTCGATGAATTGATTCATGGAGTAAAATCACATCTATCGGGCAGACAACATGGATTCGTCAAGGGCAAATCTACCGGTACAAATCTTTTGGAAATTGCATCTTGTACAACAAGGCGATTCATGAATGGTCATCAAACGGATGTGGTATCCACTGACTTCTCCAAAGCTTTCGATCAACCTAATCACCAGCTGCTTGTGAGAAAACTTTCACTTTTCGGTTGGTCTCCTAAACTTGTTCAATGAATTCCAAGTTATTTATCATCTCGTATTCAAAATATTTAATTTAAGTCTCGTTTATCAAACGCAATAGATGTCAAGTTTGGGGTGCCTCAAGGAAGCCACCTGACACCACTGTTATTCATGATTTTTTATAAATGATTTACCCTCTGTGATAAAATACTGTGATATACATCTCTATGCTGACGATGTGAAAATTTCATTTTCATATAAAAATAATGCTGATTACATTCAACTGCAATCTGATATTGATTATTTGCAGGAATGGTGTAATAACAATGATATCACACTGAACTCTAACAAATGCAAAGTAATGACCTTGGCTAGAGTTAAAAATGTTTTTATAAATCAAAACTTTAAAGAGTTAATTATTTTGTTGATTTGGGAGTAATATTTGATTTAAAATTAGACTTCAGATTTTATTACTGCAAAACTTCTGTTTATCTAGGAATAATTAAACGATGGTCAAACAAAATCAACGAACCTTATGTGACAAAGAGCCTATTTGTTGGACTGGTTCATTCGATCTTGGAATATGGTTGGTGCTCATATTACTCCTGTCACATTGCCCGCATTGAACCCATTAAAAAACAGTTTCTATTATTCGCTTTTCGTCATCCTAACTGGGATAATCATCTCCATCTTCCATCATATCGTTCGCGACTTTTACTGATTGGTCTTAATACGCTCGAGGACAGGAGGTCATCGCTTAATGCGTTATTCATAAGGGGTTTTCAAATAAGGACTTGACAAGTTTTTTTTTTGAATAAAACGCAAACTATTTGAGATATTTCAAAAACTTTATTACCGGCTTGAAGTACAATCAAAATGGAACTCGACTTTGTTCATATAGCAAATATCAATTTATAACAAAATAGTCTACAGTCGTTATATCCCACGAACGAGGGCCAATCGACTGGCCCATTTTTTGAGGTAACACGCTCATCAAACTTACTCTTCAATAAATCGATTGTAAGGTGTCTTGTGTGGGACTATCCTGTTGAAACCACATGTCGTTTAAGTCCATATCGTCCAATTCGGGGCTAAAATATTCGGTAATCAAGGCGCGTGGTGCACCGTGGCTTAATGGTTAGTGTGTCGGACTGCTAAGCGAATGAGCCTGGGTTCGAATCCAGCTCATAGCCATCTTCTTTTCCGGGGTACTGCCTCTTGCGAGGAACTGACAAAACTTTCAAGAGTAAAATTTGTCTCGAAAAAGTGCATCACATGTAGCCGTTTGGACTCGGCGGTAAACTGTAGGTCTCTTCCATTCTTGCAGATTAACAAACACACACATTAATGGTTGAGAGTATAAGTCACTAGGCCTTGGCTCCTCAAGGAGCTGTCGCGCCAATAAATGTATTTTTAATTTTCATGGCGCGATAACGCCGGCCATTCACAGTAACGGGACGATCATCATCGTCGACGAAAAAATATGGCCCAATACCGCCGCCGTCATGCAAACCGCACCAAACAGTTATTTTTTCACCCGACTAATAACCCATATTTTGCTTATTGACGAACTTATTGAGCTAAAAATGAGCTTCATCACTGAAGATGATTTTGCGATGAAATTCAACAATTCCACGCTCTTAAAGTTGCGATCACCGACTTCGAATTTCGGTAGAATTTTTTTATAATTTACAGGCGTTGCTCGCTCGTGTACTATACCATTATAAAAATGTTGAGTTTACTGAATAAATTTTCAATGACAGTTTAATGGTTAGTGAAAGTGTGCGTTCACAAATTAGATTCAAAGTTGTCAAGCCCTTATTGGAAAACCCGATATTTAAACTTTTGAACGGTTACGGTTATATAAGTTCTCCTTATTTGCTTTCCCTAATAAAAATAAATTTGCCATTTCGTCAAAGTCGAAATTATAAAATTTTGCGAACAAATGAAATAACTTTAAGCTACTTGCATAAATAATGAATCTTTCTCTCTCTTATGTAAACAATTCAATAATTGTAATTCTTTCGTTGATTTTAATCTTACTTCTTTGAAATTAAAAAAATGTTACTCTTTACAATCTAAATCGTCACTAATTAATTAACTATGATCAATTATGTATCCGCAGTTATAGTCAAATAAATAAATAAATAAATAAACCTCATCTGGATTAAAAATGTTACAAAAGTTGCAAGTGTGTGTTTTCGATCCTTTGGTGTACGAGCGTCTTACATTTTTAGTAGCCCTCTTTCATTGTGTTGAATATTGATATTTTTTACGTAAAAGTTAGTTTGTATTGTTAAAAATAAACTCAGAAAATAAAAAAATAAAATGTTGATGTCTTAATCCACTTGTCATTAATACGTACTATATCAAAATATTCCATTTACCTGCTTCTGCCACGATTTAATCCATTTAAAGTGTTTTTCAAAGTTTCAATTGCTTGAGTTCCTCTCCATATTTTACCCATTCAAATCGAGGTATTGTTCCAAAGTTCCAATCACCAGACAAAAGTAACCAACATCACCCAATTGTTGCCTCAAGCTCAAGACAAACAAACAATCGCGAAAATTATCTTTCATCTTTCACAACCTAACAATTCTTCACTTCATTCCCAATGCTCCAGCTGACATACCTCTATATAAATCCTCTAAGCTCGTAGCTCATATTCGAGTATCCTTTCCATTTTCTAAAGAGCAATTTCTCTTCATTACTTTTACCTCAATTTGAATACCCCGAGGGTAGTAAATTCATTTCGTGCGAACTTACACTGGAGTTATGCCATTTGCGATTGTTCATTATTCCAGAAATCCAGAACCAGAAGTGTGGCAGCAGCAGGAGCAGGGTATGTGTTATGTGTCGCATGTAGTGAAAGTAATCGGAAGTTTTCATTATGGCTTCCCCGATTTGGAGACAATGGAGGAGGTAATTATTATTCTTACACGTTCGTTTTATTTTCGATTTGAAAGGATAAATGGGACGAAATATGAATTTTGAAACTGAGGAAGGATGTAGGTAGTTAAGGAGAGGAAATAAAGTGCAATGAAACGTTGAGTTTTTGAAACATTTATTTGAAAAAAGTTGTTTTTGTCCTGCACGAATTACATTAAGTGGTCAATTTAAAATATTTATAGGACGTTCTCTACAATTCGTACAACTTTAAATCAATAACAATTAGGAAAACATCTGTCAGTATCCAAACTCCACGTATTTATACCTTCAATTGTCAATAAAAACACAAAAAGATACATTTAAGTCTCAGGTGTTCAGAGCATCAATGTATTCCCAGCACGGTACTTAACAAAAAGACAGACTTTCCTTTCGCAAATAAATAATGACAATACCTTGGAAATGGCACTTGAGCTAAGATTTATGCCCTCGGGAACGTGCGGATTGGGCGCCATACCATGTCTACCTTCCCCAAATCTCCAACCCTAACTCAATAGACCCATCACCATCAATACCAATTGCCTATTTGGCAATTCTTCTCTCATCTGTATCTCTATATCGTCTATCTATCGATGAAAGATTGCCTTTTCCATAGTTGGATGTAGGAAAACCTCAAAACAAACTCTTCCAGTGCCGAATTGTTGGTAGTCTACAAAACTCGGGTTGGGAAGATTGATTGCCTTGTAATAGGCTTGTACGTTGTGAATTATGTATCACAATCATTGTTTGGGGGGTATTGGGAGGTTGAATGAGTGGAAGAGGTCAAGTTAAGAGTATTCACCTAATAGGTAAGCTTAAAAGGACTATTCTCAAGTGATTTGTTGTCAATCGTACTCCAGGGATTTATCCTAACAACAAAAAAAGGTTGAAAGTTTGTCGATAGTTTTTTTTTTCTTAAGGCCTTTTAATTATTTATTTTTATTAAATTGAAGATTCTTATTTAAAGGACTATTAATTAAATGATTGAGTGATCGCCAACGATAAAAGTTCATGTATTAAGTAAGAAGACAAGACAAGACGTTTAATCCCAATCAATTTATGTGTTTCAGTTAAGCAGCATTTTAGGAGGAGAGAGAGGAGATGTTTCACATATGATTATATTATCTTCATCTTTAGATGCGATGAACGCAAGTGAACTCAGTTTTCAGTTATAATTGCAAAGCCGACTGAAGTAGACGTGCTAATAAAGTTGTAACGTAATAAAAAGAAAAGAAGAAAACGAGTGCAATTCTCTAAAAAATTAAAACAAAATATTCGGTTTTCGTTGACGATTGACAAGATTTAACGACGAAAACAAGTTATACGGGTATAACATACTTCGCAACAAAAGTTGAAGTTATGCATTCGTGCAGATTAACAATTTTGAGATAACAATCAAACATGACACTACGATGATAGAGAAACATATTTGAGTTAGTGGCAAAATTCTGTTTGTCTGTCTGTCTGTACAGATGTATATTGAACTAAAGGTTAAACGGTTGAACCAATCGTTTTCATGACATTCTACAGACGACCTTTTAATTTTTTTTTTAGCTCAAATATTAACGGTACCTGTCATATAACCGTTAAGTAAAAGCTTATTTTTCTCGAAAACGACTCCAGGAATTTTTATGAAAAAAAATCAGCGCACTTTTGTAAGTTTGGTATATGCACCTTCACCAGTCGGTACATATACCAAACCTAAAAAAAGTTGGTGGGCTAAAAATGCTTTGCCTGCTAAACTGATTACAGTCAAATTTGTTATTCAGAAAGATATAGACAGCCAAAGCAATTCGACATAAAAATATTTACGAATAACTTTATTTATTTGTTTAATAATTCATTTTTTTTTTTTTTGGAAAATTCGATATTTCGAAAACGGGTATTTGAATTTTGTTCTTAGTTCTGTTTTTAAATGAAAGTGATTTGTGTGTTCAAGTTTGCCTTCTTGAATTATTTTGTTTTATTTAAAAAAAAAGTTGAAATAAAAACCGTTCCTACGATTTAAAAAAAAATGGGCACGACAGGGTCGCACGTACTTGCACTTATGTGTTTAATCATATTGGAAGACAAAATCTTTGATCGAAACAAGTAATATTTACGTACAAAAATAACACGTTCTGAACTAATAAATAGTGTAAAACCACATTCCTTAACGGTTTATAGTTAAAATGGAGTATGCCATCACACGTCTTGTATAATAACGAATTTATGAAAAAAGTATTTCGAAAATTGTAGGACGGATTTTGATAAAATCCTGTTTTTATTTTTATTTGTTTGAATTTTTTTTTTAATTTTTGTACGCAGTTTTTACAGTTAATTTATATACGTCATTATAAAATAATTTTTTTTTCATTTGTTTTAAAAATATTGATTTTTCAAAAAAATAATTTCAAAAACTAATTTTGATTAAAAAAAAAAGTTATTCAAAGTTTTGATATACAGAATTAATTCATATACCGCAGAAACCTTAAAATTTAGACAACCATAATATCTGATATGGGATACCTTTAGGGTTTAGGCAAAAGGTATTCCTCTACATATCCATGATATTGAATAAGAAGCCTCAACAATAGGAATACAATCTTGGGCAAAATATACTATACTAATTTTTGGTTCTACTGAAGGCTCACGCGTTTAATTTTTAATTAATAATCTACAGAATTTTATTGTTTCTTTGATTTTTTTTTTGCGTTATTGAGTATTTTCTTACACTACTTACTATGCGGACATTAAGTATAGCGTCTACTATATAACTGACTCTTTTTACTGTCGCTTTATTTTTGCCTAGAAATTTGGGTGTATCTATGTCTTGTTACAGTTCTTCAATTAGAAAAAGATGAAACAACTGGGAAGCCTGCCTACTTTCTCTCTGGTTAACCTAGCGAACCAAACAGGTTATGCATTAGGACGGAAGAGAGATTTGGGGAATTCTGAACTCAGTCGAGATCATAACAATGTCGTCGGTTAAAAAAAATTGTTTTAAAAAATTTGAAATAACGTATAAAAAGTGCGTTATATTCGAATGCTTCTAAAATCATCGGAAAGCTCATTTCACTCCGGATCGGAGTGCGGATTGTATCCCCGATATTGTTCTGAAGAGGTGTTCTTCAACGCTGGCAAAACCTTTGCGTAAGCTTTTCCATCGGTCCTATTCCTCTGGACTCTTTCCGAGTGCATGGAAAACAGCATTTGTCCAGCCTTTCCCCAAAAAAGGCGAATCTTCTGCACCCCCAAACTACCGACCAATTGCACTAACGTCCCTTCTTTCTAAGGTCATGGAAACGCTGATTAATTTTCAGCTTAAGAAATATCTCGAAGAACGAAAACTTCTTTATGACCGGCAGTACGGCTTTCGTAGCAACGGGTCCACTGTTGATTTGATGGTATATCTCACCGAAAAGTGGAACCAATCTCTCCATCGTTTTGGGGAAAGCAAAATTATTGCACTTGATATTTCTAAGGAATTTGATAGAGTTTGGCATCAAGCCCTTTTATCGAAAATGCGTGCATTTGGACTCGATGAATCTTTTCTTCGTTGGATTAGTAACTACCTTTCGAAACGCTCAATTCAAGTTGTATTAGACGGTTTCAAATCTGATATTCACAAAATAAATGCTGGTGTGCCGCAGGGCTCAGTTTTGTCTCCGACTCTTTTCCTTATATTTATCAATGTCTTATTATCTGAAACAACTAATCCAATCAATTGTTTTGCTGACGACAGTACTCTCAGCTTTTCATATTCGTTTCCAGATTCACATCCCTGTTCTTCGGATGTTGAACTGCAACGGCAGCGTATGATAAGTTCATTAAAATCTGATCTTGACAGCATTGTACAATGGGGAATAAGAAATCGCGTAGAATTAATTGCTTCTAAAACTCAATGTTGTCTTTTGTCGTTAAAGCAAAACATACCTCCAATGTTACTATCCATGAGCGGCACTTGCATTAAAGAAAG
Organism: Platycheirus rosarum; assembly: GCA_963971375.1. Taxonomy (NCBI): domain Eukaryota; kingdom Metazoa; phylum Arthropoda; class Insecta; order Diptera; family Syrphidae; genus Platycheirus; species Platycheirus rosarum. Next base: position 128,134,362 of record OZ020509.1, on the reverse strand, counting down.
AGAACACCTCTCAGTTCTCGGTATGTGCATTACAGACCACCTTCTGTGGAATGACCACACATATGACATCGCAAAGAATGCTGCGAGGTGTTTAGGTTTCCTTCGAAGATGCAAGAAGTTCTTCACCCCGTCTGATTTGGCTATAGTATATAAAGCATATATTCGACCGACACTCGAGTATAATTCCCATATTTGGGCAGGTGCTCCTATAACCCACTTTTCTAGATAGAATTCAAAAAAGAGCTTTGAAAATGATAGGCGATCGAACAATAACAGAAACCTTTACATCTTTTGAGCACCGCCGTAATGTTTCGTGCCTTTCGTTATTCTATCGTTATTTTTACAAACAATGCTTTAGCGAAATAGCCAGCTGCATTCCTCCCCTGAAACGATTCAACCGTAATACTCGAACTGCTAGGAATGCCCATCAGTTTATCCTTGAGCCTAACTTCGGACGTACTGTTAAGTATAGAGATTCTTTCTTTAGTCGTACCACACGAATGTTGAATGCTTTGCCAGGCTCTGTTTTTCCCTCCCATTTTGATATGCAGAACTTTAAAACTAATGTGCATCGGTATCTCCTCTCTTATCCCTTACGGTGATTATGCCTCAATCGTAAAAGAGCCCACCAGGTAGATCAATGAGATCGCCAATTTATCCTTTACAGGATCTCGATTGCTTTTATTTAAGAATGCCACAGGTTAGATGAAACATTCAAATATTTAGTTTTTAAATATTCATCTAAGAGGTAGAAGTCCCAAACTTTAATTAAAAAGTTATATATCCTGCTTACATAAATGCGTTGAAATCGTTAAGGTAGTAATGTTCCCATTGTATAAGAAATTGTACAAGGGAAATGATAGAGACACAGACAGTCATTGGGCTATTGAGGGCCATGTAACAAAAAACCTTTTCCCTTTTTTCAAGGTGGATGGTATAAGAAAACTGTCTTGTCAAGATTAAAGGTCCCTGGCGCTTGGCCAGAGCATGATCTACTTGTTGGTTGTGATAAGGATGCTGATCTAGACAGATATGGAGAAATTTTACCATAATTTTACGTCCATTGGATGCCCATATGGCCCAGCAACCACCATCTCATTTTTTCTCGTTTCTCTACTTTCTTGCACCCCAGGAGCCTTTGAAAAAGGAGTTCTAAGCAGGATAATTTCATATTTCTGAATATTTGTAAGATTTTTAATTTTCAATTTAGGAACAACATACATATGTATGTATGTATATTGAATTTTTTTTTTTAATACCTACATACGTTGTTTATGTTCAGAAGAAGGCTTATCGATCGGAGATTCGGCGGATTGCAACTTCCTTCTTCTTACATCACATTATATTTTCAATCTGCTCCGTAGATAAATTTACGAAGTAGAGAGAGACAATTATGAGCACTGGCTACTGAGGCCATCGGCTCAGACAATACATAAAACACAAGACGAAACTGATACAGGACAAAACAGAAGAAAGAGAGAGACGGAAAACGAAACAGAAAATACAGAACGTAGTTCGTTTACGGACGGTCGACTACTAACCACGCGCAATGATACTTAATTTCGCTGATTTATCAGTATGCGATGCTTTATCGGAACCAAGCCCGTTGACTTTTTACTTTTTTTTTGACAGAATGTGAAATCACTGGATATCCATTATTCATCGCCACGTCTTAAAACGGTCTTTTTTATAGTCTATTATATTTTGGGATGTGCCGTTGTTTAATATTGGATATACCGTGGACTCCTGCTTGCTCCTTATGAGCTAGAAGGTTGGCCTATGCCACTCGCTGACAGTGGAGTTTGTAAAGTTTTGGGTCAATACGTCTGGAAAAACAGCGATCCTCAGATCACAATAGAGTGATACTATTTCTGGGGTTAAAATTATTAAATAGAGCTTTGTTCTCCTAGTCGTGATTCAGAAGAACTAACTTTACTAAATTGTGATACTCCTGCAGATATTTTACTTGAAAAATATAGGAAGCATGACTTGCCAAGAAAAAGAACCCTTTTTTGGGGAGATTGTTTTGTAAGCAGAGGAGAAACGGAATACTCTCCTTTAAAATTCCCATAGTTTCGAAAACACAGATTCCATGAGGTAGTAGTTACATCTTGTAAATCTAATTTTCCAGGCAGCCGTGTTGTCGTAAAGAAAACAAAACTCTAGTATGCAATGCTTTCGAAAAGCTTGGGGTTACTAAAATAGTTTCCCAATGGTTACTTTGTAGATATATGTATCATTATTTTGTATGAATATGAGGGAATGAGGGAGTGTCCCGTGGCTTAGTGGTTAGTGTGTCGGACTGCTAAGCGGATGAGCCTGGGTTCGAATCCAGCTCATATCCATCTTCTTTTCCGGGGTACTGCCCCTTGCGAAGAACTGACAAAAACCTCCAAGAGTAAAATTTGTCTCGAAAAAGTACATCTCATGTAGCCGTTCGGAATCGGCGGTAAATTGTAGGTCCCTTCCATTCTTGCAGATTAACAACGCACACACAGGGATGGTTGAGAGTATAAGTCACTAGGCCTTGGCTCCTTAAGGAGCTGTCACGCCAATAAATTTATTTATTCATTTAGGAGGGAATATAAAAAGTCCTTTCATAGCTTGAGAATTTGAAAAAGGGTAAACATTACCTTCTTCCATTCTTGGGGAATATACGGGGAGGGGTCAGTTTCATTTCAAATAGAAGAATTGTAAAAGTACATCTCTCTACGCATTAAGTAGATTAGCAGTCAAACTATTTACTATGGGTGAACTTACTTACTCTAACAGATTATTTGACACAGCGTAAACATTCGAAAAAAATTCTTTCCATTCGGTTTAACTTTTCGCGATAATGTTCACAGGCAAATGAAAAGTAAACTTTGAAAATAAATCACATTGTTTCCAGAGTAAATCCTGCAAAACCTTCGCAACTCACAAAGCTCAGCTGCTTCTTTCGAAACACCAAACGTGCCTTTGAAAAATACTATTATTTTTTCACTAATGAAAAACCAAAACAACATCTCTAATCCGAAATAATATTTTCACACACGAGTGATTAGTTACGCATATAGTTGCTATGAATCTTCTAAATCTACTCGCAGCCTCCAAGCATCTATATCTATGTGTTCTAAAAGTATCTATAAAATGAATAGTGTTTATTATAGTTCTTTGGCATGGATTAGGTATAACTAAACGTATACGAAATATGAGAAAATATCTTCGAGGAGCCCCAAAACTTTTCTAAACCAAAAATCCTAGTAAAAGATGCAGAGTTCACATAGAAAAGGAAACCTTTTCTTCTTGTCCTTGCACACATGAATCCACTTCCATGTAGCATCAAGCGAATATGAATATGAATATGAAATACTTTTGTGGCAGGAAATTTATCTTTGCTTCTCATACGTGTTTTTGAAAGTAATTTCCGCAAAATCTCTCTTGCGGTTTAAAAGGCAGGAATGGTTCGAAGGGAAATGTTATTCGAAATGAGATTAGAAGTCCTTGTTTTCCGCATATACTCGTGTTCGTATACTCAAGTGAAACGATACCAGGATAGTTCTTACACTTGGAGTGTGCTAGAGTGTGGGAACGAATGTAATAGTTTACTTTTGGGAAGTTTCAATTTAAATTATAGGTTTGTTGAATTAATGGGATCGACTTTCATGCGGGATGTCATTTTTGTAAGTGATAAGCAAAATAGGAATTGAATTTTATTTCGCAATTGGATTGTTGTTGAAGTACGAACTAACAAAGAACAAAAAGAAAATATACATATACATATGTATACCATTCATCGAATGGCTATTTAAAAAAGTATTCCGAACCCAAATTTAAAGTTCTTTTTTCTGTATCAAAATTCATTTCGCAATTTTCAAATAGGTACAAATTCATATTTTTTTAAATAACGGGTGATTTTTTAAGAGCTTGAGAACTTTTTTTTTAAAAAAAAACGCATAAAATTTGCAAAATCTCATCGGTTCTTTATTTGAAACGTTAGATTGGTCCATGACATTTACTTTTTGAAGATAATTTTATTTAAATGTTGACCGCGGCTGCGTCTTAGGTGGTCCATTCGGAAAGTCCAATTTTGGGCAACTTTTTCGAGCATTTCGGCCGGAATAGCCCGAATTTCTTCGGAAATGTTGTCTTCCAAAGCTGGAATAGTTGCTGGCTTATTTTTGTAGACTTTAGACTTGACGTAGCCCCACAAAAAATAATCTAAAGGCGTCAAATCGCATGATCTTGGTGGCCAACTTACCGGTCCATTTCTTCAGATGAATTGTTCTCCGAAGTTTTCCCTCAAAATGGCCATAGAATCGCGAGCTGTGTGGCATGTAGCGCCATCTTGTTGAAACCACATGTCAACCAAGTTCAGTTCTTCCATTTTTGGCAACAAAAAGTTTGTTAGCATCGAACGATAGCGATCGCCATTCACCGTAACGTTGCGTCCAACAGCATCTTTGAAAAAATACGGTCCAATGATTCCACCAGCGTACAAACCACACCAAACAGTGCATTTTTCGGGATGCATGGGCAGTTCTTGAACGGCTTCTGGTTGCTCTTCACTCCAAATGCGGCAATTTTGCTTATTTACGTAGCCATTCAACCAGAAATGAGCCTCATCGCTGAACAAAATTTGTCATTTTCGTCAATTTGTCACATTTCGAACCGAACACTGATTTTGGTAATAAAATTCAATGATTTGCAAGCGTTGCTCGTTAGTAAGTCTATTCATGATGAAATGTCAAAGCATATTGAGCATCTTTCTTTTTGACACCATGTCTAAAATCCCGCGTGATCTGTCAAATACTAATGCATGAAAATCCTAACCTCAAAAAAATCACCCGTTACCATGATAATTGCACATGAAGGATAAGAAATAGATAAGAGGTTTTCCAATATTCATCAAATTTGCCACATTAATTATGCAGAATTATAGTGATGGCATGATTTATTTTTGACTCTGCTTGGGTTATCAATTTAAAGCTTTTTATCGGCATACCCCTGTGAATTTTCAAATTAAAAAATAAATTAAATTCACATCCGCGAGAAATTACTGTAGTCCTAAATGGTCCTTGCAGACATTCTTTTATTGTAAGGCTTCCGCATCTGTCTTGCCTCTGCAAAACAAAGAAGGACGAAGATATGATCGTGATATGGTGTTGAATAAATCACAGGACATCGTTATTTCTTGTTTAAATCTCTCTTATGATACCATTAGTTAACGGAACACTGTGCATTTTGCATCATAATTCTGCACAGATGAACATTTATGTATGTAAGATCTTCACATATTACGTTGTTGACAAACGGCTTATGGTACTCTACTCCCAAACTGCAGCAGAAAATATCTTCGAAGCGACGCAATGTTAAGAGAGCTTATGCCTCTGTTTGGCGCATCGGGAAAACAATGCTGGTGATTCAATTCATCGGGGATGCTTTCTTCCAACCATATCTTAACTATAAGTTGGTGTACCTATACATATAACTAAGTCATCGTCTACAGGTTTGAAGAGTTTGGTATCTGGCCCATCAGCTCCGGCAGCTTTACCGGTGCAAAGTTTAGATGTAGCCATCCTTACTTCCTGTAGATCTGGAGCACAAAATTGTTGTTCTACATCGTCCAGATAGAATAATTCTTCATTCTGCATGACACTGGAGTTCTTTATTCATTGCAGTTTTGTAATCTGCAAAAGTGTTTTCATTCATATTCTCAGCATCGACTGCGATTCTCCTACGATGTTCTCTTGATCGTCTTTGCAAGCTTCGGTGCGAGTTCTGAGCCTTTGAAAAAATCTTTTTTATTTGTTGTTAAGACTTAGAACCTCATTCCTGAAATAAAAGTAATTACTCTCCACTTCCTCAATCACGCGCCTCTCATGCTCCTGTTTTTCTTTCCGAGAATTCGTTGTTCGTCTATCTTCACCAAATCCACTTTTGGTCCTAATGTTTTCTGTGTATCGCCACCTCGGACTGCTAAGCGAAGAGCCTGGGTTCGAGTCCCGATCATGGCCACCTTTTTTTCCGAGGTAATGCCTCTTGCTAGGAACTGACAACATCTCCAAAGTAAAAAATTTGTCTCGAAAAAGAGCATCTCATGTAGCCGTTCGGACTCGGCGGTAAATTCCTTCCTTTCTTGCAGATTAACAATACACATACAGGAATGGTTGATAATATAAGTCACTGTTCCTAAGTTCCTTAAGGAGCTATCGCGCCTTTAAATTTAAAACTTAATTTAATTGCTTTTATTTGCAGGCACTCATCGTCAAACATACAGTTTAAGTGTAATACCACGCACTTCAGAGGCGTCCTCTACAATGGCATACTTTGAAGTTGCCTCTAGTTCTCAATATTTGATGCTTGTGGTAAAGGACATATTTGGAGGTCAGGACCAGGCGATTTCTTGAGATTGCAGCCGTCCGACGTCCAGCTTTCTCAGAGTATAACCCTTTCTTGACGTTGGTCAGACTATCCGCAACCGTACCTTAGCTAAATACAATGAGGTAGTTCGCCTTTCGGAAACTTCGGGCAAACATGACGCTAGAGCAGTGCTTTGAATCGATCGCAATTTAGTCAATCTAGTGACAGTTGATTGATCAAAAAATCTCAATGGTCCTTTATGAATTTTGACAAGTATGTTGACTGTAATAGTTTTTCGCCCCGCAGCAAAGTCAATTTACCTGAATCCGTTATTCGAAGTGGTAAAGTGCATACTGTGTTTTCGAGCTGTACCACTAAAGAAACCTTCTCTCCCTAGCTTGACGGGTTAGAGCCAACTTGGGCAATTTTATAGTAATGGCTACCGTACTGCTCGCAAGGTTCGTCATCAGTGAATCCGTTTTTTATCAGAAACATGTATGTATTTCTTTCGAAAAGAAGTTTTTCTTTACATAGACGACCACATTCCTTTATATAACTCCAGCGACAAGGAGCCAGATAAGCCGCTTCTTATAGGCCTGAGCTCAGAAACTTGTGTGTTTAGTAGCCCATATATGGTATTCAAGAAGTAGTTCAGTCTGACTGGAAATATAGACGCCACCATTGATTCCATCTAGAAAAATCTGCCGCCAGAATGCAAGTAGAAGTGCCTCAGTGGTAATACTCCCTCACCTCTCGTACGCAGTGACCAAAAACCTTCCAACGAGATCAGAACCCTATCTTCAGTTTAGGTATTAGGTGTTGGTAGACTATTATCCTCTTGGGGACGTCTCAAGAGTTCACGCAAATTTCGAAATGTTTATGCCTGCGGAATGCGCGGCGAGAAATCTTTTAACTCAGTTTGATTTATAGTGAAATCATCCTAAGAATAGACACCTTGATTTTGCAACCGAAGTGCCATCCTTTTTTTCATTCATAATAAGTCATAATCCTCCAAATAGATGACAATTTAGTTTCTTTCCATCTTGCATCACCCTGAATGGTAAGTACGAAAATTCATCCATCTAATTTAATCCACTCATTATTTTTACTTGAGGATATGTCTCCGCTAATCCTCTCGTGATGAAGGTACTCCAATATCCATAAAAATAATTACTCCAACTACTTGACGTTTATTCCTGGCATTCTATATGCGACACAAAACGGCTCACCTTATAAAGGCAAACAGACCCTTTTTGTGCGTGCATCCCCAAGAGTTGACTGATTGATTACATATCTTCGCAAGACGAAAGTCAATTACAATTCCGGATATAGTCAATATGTCAGCCCTCGCAGGACGATATTCTCAACACACGCTCTTGCTTATGGGAAAACATAGAGAAAAGCCCACTTGTGATGGACTTCGGGTAGTTTTCAATTAAGGTGTGACAGGAATACGTTGTGCAGACGCAAGCTAACGGAAATATACACATTATGAGATAGATCCACATCCCTGGTACTGGCATAGTTGGACGTTTCATAGAGACTCAAAGATATTTTATCTGACAAATGCGTGCGTTTGTGTGTGTGTTTCGGGGAAATGCTCAAGGAAACGAAGAAAAATTACATATGTCCAGTTGATAAATTGCTCAAGCGAAGATTACGTAATTTGACAATTTTCTACTTTGTGCTTTCAAGAAATGGCCCTATATCATACCGGATATAGGCTAATCCCAGCATTTTTGGACAACAGACGGAAGTCAGTAGGGCACAAGGTAAGCCCACAATTCTCCGTGTAATTAATCAACATTTTCTGTTTGGCTTGAGTGAATCCATTTTAGTTTAAATCAATTTTAATCTGAAAATCATCCGAAGAATTCGAGGAGGTCGTTTACCTTGGCATTTATCACAATTAAATCCAATTGATTCTGGATTTCAGAACTGAATAAGGATCATTACAACAAGAAACCTGTGGAACTGGCTAAGAGAATCTTTAAATTTTGCTATAAGATTGAAAATATGGAATCCGTTGAAGGAATATTAAATCGAATAGAAAATTCTATGCCAAGCTAGGGATTCGAAGAAAATGTGTTCATCAACCACAATTGCAATCATCACTCAATCATTTCTGAAATCTAATATCTGGTGATCCAAGTTCCAACCAACTGTTGCTCTAAACATATGCATCAATCATTCATCTCCACGATATCAGTCGTCATAACCAATTATTAATAAACAATTTTAACATTTTCCCAAGCGGAAAAATATTCATAAATAATCCAAAAACAACAATCAACCACTTGAAACAGTCAACCTTGATTGAACTCCAACCCCCAAAGATCCAATTCACCTCTGGTGAACGTCTGATTCTCTGATTTCTTTTTCCTTCGCCCCCTTTTGGATCAAAAACCATGGCCATTATTGTTATGTGTGCTTAAGACTAAAGGAATATGCCATCTAAACGCAATATCTCTGAAGTAGAGATTCTTTGGTTATGGTTGAGATTCAGATATACAAAAGGTGATTCCAGGGGTGAAAGAAAAATGAAATCAGGTTGAGATTGGATGGGGGTAGTGGGGCGCATCAGAAGCCAACGAGACTCTTCTGATGATGTTGTTCATTCCTGCGTGAGCCTCCCCAACAACTCAAAGAACACACTAATGGAGTGTCAAGTGGCTCCAGACTGGCGGACGTGCACGAACCGGAGGTAATAGATACGGGATTTGGACACGTAGATAGATGATATTGTATTGTGTATATATGGATACTGATAGATACGACGACGACACAGGAATACCTCCATAATTTCTTATGTGATGAAAAATCAAGATGAAGTGAATTGCTTAGGGGTGAGTCTTACAAATGGTCAAACAGAATTTATAAATTACTCCAGATATGGACAACTTATAGTTACTTACTTAGAAAATGATAGTTTAGTTTATTCTTTGTTCCCTTAGACAAAATGTTTATTTAGCGTTCTTGTCCAAAGGACATTCAAATGTAACGGTGAAATGCCTAGAAAAGCAAAATTTACTGGGGTTGACATAGAAATATAAACCAATGGAAGTTTTTCTGCAATGTTATCCGATTCAATAGAATTACAAGTTGTTAAGTATTTTCTCTAATTAGTTTGTTGTAAGTGAAGTGAAAAGGTTCTCAATACAGTAAACTGATTGTACAGAGCTTATTTATGTACTTTTAAGGTGATCCGATAGCAATTAAAGTTTTTTTTAATTTTTCCTTTTCAGCAGCTGTCAAAGCTACCAAATGACATTCAGTTGTCAAAATAATTCTTTAAAGTTTGATATTTCATCATGCGTCGTTTAAAAATTGCCGAACTTTAAGAAACAATAAGAAGCTATTCTTCGCATCAAGAAATTAACAAAATGTCATTTGATTTAGCTAAACTAAAACTCATTTATTTCCATTAAATTGAAAATCATTTGGCTTGCTTAAAAAACTAAATATTTTTACTTTCGATTATAGGGACTTAAGGCAAGTTTAGGATTCGTGAATATAAACAAAATTGAGATAACAATCAAACATGACATTACGGTCATAGAGAAGTCTAAATAAGTTAGTGGCAAAAGATATCTGTCTGTCTGTCTGTCTGTCAGTATGTACAACGAACGAGCTGCAGCCTAAACGGCTTAAGCGATTATCTTCAAAATTTCCCCAGAGGCAAAATTGAAATTTTATTTGTATGCCTAAAAATAACGGTACCTGCCATATTACCGTTTAGAAAAAGCATATTTTTCTCGAAAACGGCTGCAACGATGTTGATGAAATTTGTTGAGATTTTTTTTATTGGTACTAGCTATTATATGATCAGAATTGAATTTACGGGAAAGTGTACTAACGGTACCTTTCATGTAACGGTTTTTTTGATTTTTGGCTTCCTCGGTAACGGCTTTTTGGATTTCTGTCAAATTTTATATTTGAGAAGATCTAGGTAGCCAAATTAGTTCTGCGTATTAAAATTTCGAATAATTTGTTTTTTTCTATTTAAAATTAATTTTTGATTTTTTTTTTTTGAAAAATCAATATTTTTAAAACTAATCAAGCAAAAATAGTAAACAGATTATATACACATGTAGGTATATTAATAAATTCTAAGAAAACTGCATACCAAAATTTCAAAAAAAAAATTCTAAAAACTAAAAATAAAAAATAAGATTTTATCAAAATCCGAAATACTTTTCTTCATAAATTCTTTATTATACAAGATGTGTGATGGAGTACTCCATTTTTTTACTAAAAACCGTTATGTGTTGGGTTTTTAAGTTCAGATAGTGTTTTTTTCTACTTTAATGTTACTTATTTTTTAGATTTTATTCGACGATGTGACCGCACATATGTATGTGTGAGGAAGTACGTGCAGTCCAGTCGTGCAGTTTATTTTTGAAGGGAAACTTCTTACCGATGAAACGGAAGAAGTGACACGGAAACGTGCAACATTTTTGTCTAAGAATAGGTAGAGAGCGATTGAGACCGATTGAGAGAGAGTGAGAACGGGCGAAGCACATAGCCATGGATCAAGCGAGTGAGTAAGCGCAGATCTGTTTTATTTATTTGCATTATCATTAGGTTGCATACGGTGTGTAGAGTGATATGACTTAAATTTATAAATAAATACAAAATAAAAAAAGAAGTTTCACTTCTGACATGTGTACTTTGTACGCACATATTTTTATTTTTTGTTTTTATTACATGCGATTATATTTACGAGTAGGTATACAATAATGCTAATCGATTATCGTCTTCAAATTTAGTATATAAGGTCATTCTACAGAGAATTTTTTTCAATTTTTTTGTTAGCTCGAATGTTAACGGTACATACTTATCACCTTTAAGCAAAAGCTTATTTTTCTGCTCCAAGAATTTTTATGAAAAAAAATCAGTATGCTTTTTTAGATGTTGATTATGTTTAGGTGACAAAAATAAATCAATATGATTCGACCTTCTCACTGGTTCACCAATTACGATCAAAACTGATATTAAGGAAGATCTAGGTAGCCAAATTTATTTCACATTAAAATATTTTGAATAACTGTTTTTTGCATTTTATTAAATATTTGTTTAAATTTTTTTTTTGAAAAAATGAATATTTTAAAAACGGGTAGGTAGGGTAGGTGATTTTGTTTAATCTAGTTTTTTAAATGTATAGGTAGTGTTTGTGCTTAAAGGAGGCTTTATATGTATCTTCATCTGCATCTGCATCGAAATATTAAAAAAAGAGGACACAAAACATAAAAATTATACTTGTGCGATAGAGAAGGGAGAAGAAAATACAGAGACCTTCATGGATGAAGATTATAGGAAATATGAGTTTGAAGTTTGCAGATTAATGTGATGATGAACATGTTCATCTTCATTAAAGCATTTCATCTGAAACATTGTTTTATTTGTAAGGATGACTTTGTAAGTATTTTTCAATCAATGTTAAACAATCTATTTAAAAAAAAAAAAACTTAAAAAGCACAAATTATCATTAGCGTTTGTTAAGTTTATAGTCTGTGAATTAGCTGGACAAATAGTGTTTTCCAAATGCTTTAAACATGCCGAGAATTAGGATAAATAAAAAAGCTAACGCACAGATTTTGGCTCTTCAGTTCTTTTAAAAGTCTTGCCACAGCACGAGTGAGAAAGAAGATTTGTCTCATGAAATTATTTACGTAATCCAGAACTAGGGGAGTCATGACAAAGTCTGGCAGCGTGGAATATGGGTTATGTGCATTATAAATAAGCAAGCTTTCTTCAAGAAGTTAGGCTGTATATGCCCTAACTTCGCATTGCGGAAAAGTTAAAATGTAATTAAGCTTTTTTGGACCTTAACACCAGACCGATAGAGATTATTCTGAAATGAAATAAATTCTACGACTGAATCGCACTTGCTGTCACAGCTTCGAATGAAATTCAAAAAATACTAAGGAAACTTCAGTTTTTTTTCGATTTTCTGACATTTGATTGTTTGAAAAAAAAGTACGTAAAATAGTTTTCAACGGGAAAATTTAAACGCCATTTTACTTTGTAAAAAATGTTAAAAAATAGTAGGAACGGGTTATTTAACAATTTTTTTTAAAAATTAAAAAAAAAAAGTAAGAATGCTAACTAAGGCACAAAAATTATATACATTTAAAAATCAAATTAAAAAAAAATACCTACACGTTTTCAAAATATCGATTTTTCAAAAAAAAAAAAAAAAAAATTAAATTATTAAAAATACAAAAAAAAAGTTATTCCAAAATATTTTTATGTCAAATTGCTCTGGCTATCTACACCTTCCTGAATATAAAATTTAATTGTAATCGATTAAGCAGTTCTCGAGAAAGTCGAAGAAAACCATTTTTAGCCCACCAACTTACTTTTTCTTCACCAGTACATATACACCTACAAAAGTGCACTGATTTTTTTTATAAAAATTCTTGGCCGCCTACCGTGTTGGCCAATATTGAAAAAGGACCAGAAATATCAATTAGGCGCCGATCAGCTAAATTGGTGATCGCCAGAGAGTCAAGCCAGGTTATTTAGCAGTTGGAGTATAAGAATTTGAGAGTTTGCTAATAAGAACTGAAAATGATGGGACAAGACTCAAATTTTAGCCAACAATATTACCTACTCGAAAGGATACCCATTTTTGGATCAGGGGCTCTTTGAAAACAAAATAGCCAATACTGAGACTGAGACAATAACTCCCAAGCTAGACATGGCTCGTTACAGTTAGTCCTAGTTTACACAATCATAGGCTATTTTAAAATCAATGAACAGATAAACTCACTTGATTCTTTTGGATGGTAGTTAAAGAAGAGCATTTAAAATGATCGGAAATGATGATATCATTAAAGCGTTCAAGTCTTTTCAACACCTACGCAATGTTTTACGTCAGTCTGTTTTCTAACGTTATTACTACAACAATTTTCTAGAGATAAAGCGAGTTGCATTCCTCCCCTTTAACAAATCCGCCGTAGAACTCGTGCTTCCAGGAATGCCCTATGAACCCTAATTTGGTCATACTGTTAAATACAGAGATTCGTTCTTCAGCCGTACAACCCGAATGTGGAATGTTTTGTCCAACAACTTTTTAATTCCCATTAGACAATGAGCTCTAGATAGTAGCAGATGGAAGGAAAATATTAATAAGATTGGATCATCGTATCCAAATGCATACACATTTTTAATTATAGAGTTCGAAATCACGTGCATTAACATGCAGGCGTTTCAGAATGAGTGAGTGCCTCTTCTATAAAGACTTGAAACACTTGCTTCAATTTTATTTGTTTATATTGAAACACTTATGTATCAATGTCAGTCAGTTGTTTGAATAATATTTAAAAAAAACTCTTAAAAAAATGCTAACAGAAACATCTTCTTCCCTTGTTTGTAAAAAGGACAAAAGCTACGATACCTTTCTGGATGATATGAAACAAGATTTCCTCACCAAGTGGGAACTTAATCCGCCGTCGACTATTGGAGGACTGGATGACTATGAACAGTTAGCAGTTCTTGGAGTTGGTTCATTTGGTCGAGTTGTTAGTAAAGTATCAAAAGTTATCGAAATTTATATCAGTTACTGTTGCTTTCCAGAAACTTTGTAAGGATCCATCTACAACTAGATATATAGCAGTCAAGGTACTGCTCAAAGAATTCATTGTCAAGCACAAGCAAGTGAAACATGTGCATCAAGAAAAGCGTGTTCTGCATTCAATCAGTTTTCCCCTTTTGATGACTTTGGAATTCGCCCGAAAGGATAATGACTATATTTACCTTGCAATGCCATTTATTAATGGAGGGGAGCTTTATTCTTTTCATCGAAAGTAAGTGCTCGTCATCAAATTAGTTTTAAGGCAAATCAGTCTTCAAAAATCAAAATTTTGAATTTCAATATGACATTTCAAGTTCATCATTAGACAGAGAGTTTTAAAGATTTATTTTGAAACAGACTCAAAAAATTCGATGAAAAACAAGCCAAGTTCTACAGCGCTCAGGTTTTCCTGGGATTAGAATACTTGCATAACCTACATTTGCTCTACAGAGATTTAAAGCCCGAAAACATTCTCATCGACAATAAGGGATATATTCGGATAACTGACTTTGGATTTACTAAGGTAATTCAATTCGAATCCGGATACCGTCAATTTTATAATTATCAACTGTTGAGGTAGCGAGTTTTAGACAGGACTATGACTCTCTGTGGAACTCCAGAATACCTAGCTCCAGAAATCATTCAAGCTAAGCCGTACGGATGCAGTGTAGACTGGTGGGCTTTCGGCATCCTTATCTATGAACTCGTTTGCGGCAGATCACCTTTTTCGCAATATAACAAGGACCCCATGAAAATGTACGCAAGGATCTGTGATTGTGACTACAAGATGCCATCGTATTTCAGTAAGGACCTAAGAGATTTGGTGGATAATTTGTTGCAGGTTGATCTTTCAAAAAGGTATCAACAAGGTAGGCATTCTATATTCTCAATAAAGGAATTTTCTAGGTTTGGAAACATGATGAATGGCAATAAGGATATCAAGAACCACAACTGGTTCAAGTCCCTTGATTGGTGTGCCCTCTTCAATCAAGAAATTCAGGCCTCCTACATCCCAACAACAACAGACTTAGAGGACACAAGTAACTTCGACAAGTATCCTAATGTTCCAATGGTCCATTCAAACGTCAATAAGTTTGAAGAATATTTTGCAGACTTTTAGAGAAATCGAAAACCATAAAATATCATTTATTTTTATACTGACAATTAAGTTCACACAGCCTCTGTAACATAAATTTCAATTAAAAGTAAAGCTTCTGCAACATTTTTGACTTATTACACCAACAAAATTAAAATTAAAAATCATCTTAGGTTATATGTTCAGCTGTTCGTCGACCATAATTGAGTTCTTAAAACAAGAGTTTCTTCATATCACCCAAGCTATACACACTGCAACCCAAATTGCCTCTTCGATGGAAGCTATAAACGGTTTTACGATCCTCACGTAAAAGATCACTTAGACGCAGTTTGCACTTTTACGATGACAACATTGTTGCAAAAACCAACGCAGAAAATACAACGGTTAATTAGCTAGAATTAGACGAGCAAAAATAGATACTTTGGACCGACGATTTCGAGCATAAACTTTATACTGACCGAAATACTTAAGGCCAATAGAGATGTAAAAATTTGAATTTGTTTTGCAGTTGTCTTATTAGCTTTTGGGAATTTCCAAAGATGTGGGCCAGCCATTTCCATAAAAATTTCGTTATGCTGGATTAAGATATCTGGCGTTCGGTTAAACATTTCAGAAAATCTTTAAAAGTTAATAATGTATATTTCTTTAGATTTTTTACATAATTTGTTAAAAATTGATAAGAATTGATGAAAGGACTTAGAGGAGTGGTTTAAAAAGATTTATTGAATTTTAGTTAAAGAGAAACATCGATTTAGAGTAAGCGTTTAAAGAAAGAATCTCTATGTTGAATAATGTGCGTTGAATGAATTTCAGGAAAACCGAAGGCCATTCATATCCAAGTGGCAAAAATGTTCGTGCCCTCGAGGTAACTTCCTGACCATGTAATTATAAACTTAGTGGCTGTGGTTGAAAATCACAGCCTGAACAAAACCACTTCCGCCAACGGATTCATACTACTTAGTTGTCTTGCCGGGCAAAATGTAGGTATATTTAGTTATTAAGTAAGCAGTTCTCACGCCTTAACATTCACAAAAGGACTGTTAACCAGATTGATTACACTGTGATCAACGCAAGGTGCTTCCCCAGTACCATAGATGTCCAAACGTTGTGAGGGTGAAACACTGATTCAGAATGAATATATCCCAACCAACACCAACGTCAAGAAAAGGTAATACCCTGAGGAAGTTTGACATCGGACGTTCCTCTTCCGCCAGAAATCCTTTACCGCCAGCAGCAAACATTGAGAACTAGTGGCAATATTATCTTAATGCCAACAGGCCAGCACTGAAGTGTTAGGTTTTACCCGGCCACCACAATGAAATTCCTGATTTGACGAAGGGTACCAGCATATGCAGTTGAGAAGAAACAATACAAGATGGCGCTGCACGACTACAAGAAGGAGAGGAAAAAGAACGGCTGAAAAAAATAAGCATGAGAAGTGCGTTATTACAGAATGAGGTTCGAAAGTTTTACCAAAAAGTAAAAAGAAACTGTCAAGGCTACAGAGCTCGAACGGAAATTTACAGGGAACATTGTAGTAGAATTGCAGTCCATACTGGAATATATAAAACCCACTTCTGCAGACTAAACTTGCATTTATGAACCAAATTCCGCTGTAAAGCTGAATAAAGAATTTTGTCTGAGCGAAGTAGAACAATAATTATGACCATTCGATCTGTGAGAATACTTCTCTCTCAATTTCAAAAAATTTCTCCCTTAGAACTGTCTAAGTCATTTTTTATATATTTTATGAGCTGAGCTCATGCTCATCCTGCTCGAAAGACGAAATTGAATGAGGACATTTTTCTTGTTTCAAATTAGTCCAGCGGTTATGTACTTTTTGCAGTTAGTGGAACTTTAACCACAAGGACCCTGTGCTAACTTAGGGGGGAGGGGTCAAAACACCTTTCCACCGAGAGCCAGCTAGCTGACATTTTTATTCATTTAAAGTTGTGTATAAGCTATCATCAGGCTTAATTTTAGCTAAGGGGATATCACTGAAAGTTAATTTTTTTTTTTGTAAGTTCAAGCGTGCAGCTGACGCATTCTCCGACTTATTACAGCCAGACAATTTTGTTTTCTTAAATTTATTGATAAGTTATAGTTTAACAAATTTTAAGTCGAGAGGAAATGATTAAAAAAAATATATTCTTCATGCATGGAGGCTACCACGCACCATCCCACCAACGGAACCGCAGCTGATGTTCACGAAGATTTTCCCTGATGCTATTCACCAATTATAGTGTGAGAGGAACTTGATCATGGAAATCTGTCGCTGCCTCCCGGAATTTCTTTTTTTTATTCTTAAATACTACGATAGCATTTTGGAAATTTTATCACTGGTCGTCAATACTTGATTCTGATGGAAAAGAATTTCTTTCAAGGTTATAAGGCACTCGATTTGAAAGATCACGAAAATTTTCCCTGATGCTATTTACCAATTATAGTTTGAGAGGAACTTGGTCATGGAAATCTATCGCTGCCTCCCGGAATTTCTTTTTTTTATTCTTAAATACTACGATAGCATTTTGGCAATTTTATCACTGGTCGTCAATACTTGATGCTGATGGAAAAGAATTTCTTTCAAGGTTATAAGGCACTCGATTTGGAAAGAACGCGGTGGTTTCTAGCGATTCTAGTGGTCCGACATAGTAGTTGAGCCTGACTGGAACTGAAGACGTTATTTTTCATTTCATCTGAAGAATTCTTCCGCTGCCACCTGAAAACAATAGTTTTAAAAAATTTCCAAGATATCTCTGAGATATTTTAAATTCCGACCATTTTAAAGATCAATTTTCCAAAGCTTCGTTTTAATCTGAATAAAAATGTACATTTACATACCTAAGAACATAATATCCTAGACCAACATCTTCATTTATTTTTCAAAATGAGAGTCGTTTGTTCCACGGTGTTGGCTTTGAAATATTCCTCAAAAAAGCAAACAAAAAACCCACAAAAAAAAAAGATCTTCTTCCTCAACAAAGTGTTTTCTCAACTTTCTTTCTTTCGCTACTCACTGATTAATAACTCAGTGAAATTAGAAATATCTTTCCTTCCGCAGAGTTCGATGTGGGTGCCTTCGTCCTTTTTTTCTCCGTAAAGTTGCATATCTTTTTTTATTTTTGAAAAATCACAACCTTTTCTCATGGTAGTTAGAAACAAGAAAGAAATAATATAAAAAAAAAACTAAAGCGTTAAGCATAACAGAAAAGCTAAAAAAAAAAATTAAAGAACAAATTTCATGCAATTTTTCACTTTTTCTATTCCCCGCATCCGAAGGGATATACCTTTTTTCAAAAATTCTTAATTTTCCACTTAATTGCTTCAGCGTGATTAGTAATGTTAAACTTTGTGGATTTTTCCATGACTTTTCCCTTTTGTTGCTTTAGTCTGGGGTTGGGGGTGGTTTGGTGGGCAAATGGGCGAATGGGAAACTGGCAACAATTTTAATAACAGCAATTACAGAGATTGATATTCGTATTTTTTTTTTTTTTTTTTTTTTTTGGTTTTTTCGAGTCTATGGTTTGAAGGAAAAGGGATTTTCCGAATCCACTTACTCACAGCAAAGGTCGGTTTAGGTTTTCTTGTCATCTCAGAAATGCCCAAGGATATTATTGTTTTCGGAATGATTTTTGTTATTTTAAATGCCTTAATTGATGACTTTTCATCAAAGGTCGTTTTTAAGGACACTCAAGGACTGATGTTCTGTTTGCAGTCAAGAAAAATCCTCGGTTTCGTCAAACAACGATATTTATTTATCACCAGGACATACTTTTTCATTAAGGAATGGTATTTTAGAATCTCCCTTGTTTGGTGGACATCGAAGGGAAGAGGGAATATGCGATAAAAATATTACTTTCTGCCATTTGTAACGCATGTGAAAAGTTCCGCTATAAATGTAATGACCTGGAAATAAATTTCGATAGATATTGACATGTCAAAAATGGAACTTCATACACACCGCACACACCGATATGATACCATATCCTTCTGGTGATTGCTAACTTTATCCCCCTGTGTTCTTTTTTTCGTTTGTTGACAAAGAAGACTTCTAAATGGATGAAAATGCGTCCCATAAAAATCAAGAGGAATAAATTTGATTTCGAGTCATCGAACGTTAGGAATCGTATATATTGGGCATCATTCCGGTGTTCTACGGTTCACTAGATTCTACAAGCTAATGCACTAGATTTACATCCTGTTTGCGCGTTGTTCCCTTCGGAAAAATTATTATCATTTTGGCAAATCTGTGCGAACATCGAAGGACGACGTCGTCGTGCGTCATCGTTGTTGTCCTTTTGCCATTTTTGTTTGTTGTCATCGAGTTTGATCTGGGGATACGCAGTGTTTCCGGAAATAAAAGTCATCCGTGGCCAATTATTGAATTACAATCAAACAGTTTCACATTTCGATTGAACAACGACGACGACGTGTCCTGATGCGTGTGTTTCTATAGGTTTCTATGGGACGACAAATGGGATGCTGTTTTGACGCAGGGAGGAAAGCTTATCTATAATGCATGAATTCGGTGCATAAAGCCCTCCAACTCATCCTGTATATCGGTGATTCAAAATATTTTATGGATTCCCAATTTGGACAGCACTTCTAACTAATTGATACCATAACCGTTGCAATTGATCGGAATAATTTATGGTGCAGCTCTATGGGAGCTCATTTGAAGTTATGAGGGTTGCTTATTGGTAGAAAGGATGTTACTTTAAACGAATCCGAAGTGTAATTGATGATGCATTAAAGTTTTCTAAAATGTAAGAGCAGTTACTATTTTGGAACGTTTATAACGAAACAGAGAGTTCTGCTATTGTTTCAGTCATACAAAAGTCGCACTAGGAAGATGGGTAGTGGATCACGAATTTAAAGTAACCTAGTGCAATCTTTTACTTACGTTGCATCAAACGAAACTGTTCCCGCACCAGTAGGTACACATACGGATCAGAGACTTCGGTACTTATTAAAATTCAATCTTATATTTCACAACCACGTTCGAGAGGAAAGTGGGTTGGCACCTAGCTCGCATGACAGAAATGGAACCAGCTCAGAAAGTCTTTTGCAGTTCTTATTACGGAAGAAGATATCGTGGCAGACCTTGTTTGCGTAGGAAGGACGTCGCAGACCAGGGCTCCCGAAGCCTTGGAGTGCGCGATTGGATGGCGTCGGTTGACCAGCAGTCGGGATGTATGGAAGAATTAGTTGAAGGAGGCCCGAACCGGATCCCAGTTGTTGCGCTGATAATGATAATGAATAATAGTGGTTGCAAGATTGGGAACCTACAATTAACAGCAGAATCCAAACGGTTTTATGATGCACATTTTCGAGGCAAATATAACCCTTGGAGGTCTTTAGTTTTCTTCGCAAGGGACCGACACACGAACCACTATACTACGGTACAAGGAGTAAACTAAATAATGAAAATGATTGAATTCTCTTGAGGACAACAAGAGATTATGAGTGAAATCTGTTATTTTCTTATTACTTTTTTCAGTATTTTCTTTTTGAAAAGTTTTCTAATATCTTACCACGTAAACCAGGCTTTTAGAAGCGAGAAGTTTTATGTCATTAAGACATAAAAGCTGCATTTAAAGTTAATTAAAATAGCGAGGGTTGGGCTAAAGTTTTTTTTTTTTATAATTAACGCGCGCACAAGGGATTATGTGTTTCCCTTTTAATGTAGAACACACTGCGCGGGCATTACGAAGATAGGGAGGGGAGAGATAGGAGGTGCCGATTAACATTGGTTTTGAATGTTTGCAGATCAAAATGGCAAGGGAAAATCCCGCCGGGTAAACTATTCCAGATTCGTGTCGTTCGGCTAAAAAAAGAATCCCTATATTTCACGGTACGTCCGAAATTGGGCTCAAGGGTGAACTGATGAGCATTCCTTGCGAGACGAGTATTACGGGAGAAACTTTTAAGGGGAGGAATGCAACTGGCTACTTCGAGTGAACATTTTTTGTAAAAGAAACGATAAAATAAGGAAAGACATGAAACATTGCGTCGGTGTTCGAGTGGGGCAATTGTTTCAGCAGCAGTTCTATTACCTATCAATCTTAACGCTCGATTTTGTATTCTATCAAGCAGGTGAAGCGATGTTTGCGAAGCACCTGCCCAAAAGTGGGAGTTATACTCGAGTTTAGGGCGTATAAACGCTTTATAAATTGTAGCCAGATCAGATGGGGAAAAGTACTTCTTACACCGATACAGAAAACCTAAGCACTTTGCAGCATTCTTAGCGATCTCAAATATATGGTCGTTCCAACGGAGGTCGTCGTTGACACACATACCGAGTACTGAGAGCTTTTCGGTTTCTTCGATGTAAGTGCCATTCATGGACAATGGCATTGGGGGAATGTTTAGCTTTAACGACAGAAGACAGCATTGAGTTTTCGAAGCATTAAACTCCACACGATTTCTATTACCCCATTTGACAATGCTGTATAAATCGGAGTTTAATGAGCTTGACATACGGCACCGTTGCAATTGTACGTCCGAAGGCGAAGGACGTGAATTATCGAACGAATATGAAAAGCTGAGGGTAGAGTCGTCAGCAAAACAGTTAAGTGGATTAGAAGTAACAGACAGAAGATCATTTATAAAAATGAGGAAAAGAGTCGGAGACAGAACAGAGCCCTGGGGCACACCAGCATTTATTTTATGGGAATCAGACTTGAATCCGTCCAATACAACTTGTATTGAACGGTCCAGAAGATAGCTTCTAATCCAACGAACAAGAGTATTATCGATCCCAAAAGCACGCATTTTCGATAAGAGAGCTTCATGCCAAACTCTATCAAATGCCTTGGAGATATCAAGAGCAATAATCTTACTTTCACCAAAGCGATGTAAAGATTTGTTCCACTGTTCGGTGAGATATGCCATCAGATCACCAGTGGAACGGTTGCTGCGGAAGCCATACTGACGGTCATGGAGAAGCTTACGATCTTCGAGATATTCCTTAAGCTGACGGTTAATCAGTGTTTCCATGACCTTAGAAAGAAGGAATGTCAGTGCTATGGGTCGGTAGGAGGAGGGGGAGGATGGGTCACCTTTCTTAGGGACAGGCTGGACAAATGCTGTTTTCCATCTTCTAGGAAAGATTCCAGAAGAGTAGGAGCGATGGAAAAGCTTACGCAGTGGCTTTGCCAGTGTGGAAGAACACCTCTTCAGAAGAATCGGGGGTATACCATCCGGGCCAGCGGATTTGTGTATATCGAGATCTTTGAGAACTCTTGCTACTGTACGAGTGCGGAAAAAAATGTGTCCCATGGAAAAATTTACATTCTCAAGTACAGGAGGGGCAACGTTGCTTTGAGGCAGCGTGGAGCTGGCAGCGAAATGGGCGGCGAGCAAGTTTGCCTTCTCTGAAGAGTAAACAATTGGTTTGTTATTGTCGATGAGCGTTGGAACCGAAGATGTCGAGGAGTTTTTTATATTTTTTACAAATGACCAAAAATTTTTACTGCCTTTGGGACACTGCAGAATTTTTTGCCGTAATTTTTGGTCATGCAAAAATTTGGTTCTTTCTATAACGGAGTTGCATGAGTTCCTTGCTTGTTTGTGCTTTTTCCGATTTTCCTCTGTAGGGTTGGCTTTGTAAGATCGGAAACTTACTTCTTTGAGCCTGATAGCTTCTTTACACTCAGAATTAAACCAAGACTTTTCTTTAGGTTTGATGCTTTTTACTCTGTTAGGAATAAAAGCACGCATCCCTAGAAGAATCACATTTGTGATCATTTCAGCACTGGCATCAATGTCACTATCGAGGAAGCATAGTGACCAGTTAAAGTTTCGGAAAAAGAAATTCAGGCCGTCCCAGTTGGCTTTCTCGTATTGCCAAACGGTCCTGGTGGGAAGTTTTTCTTTAACTGGATGGGTGGGGGATGAGAAATTAGCTGAAATGATACAATGGTCTGAAGTGCCAAATGGAGAAGTTACACTAATGGTATATTTATCAGGGTGAGAAGTAAGAAACAAGTCAAGAGTATGGGCTGCTTGCCCAGCAACATCCGGTATACGCGTTGGCACATCGATCAGTTGGGTAAGGTGATGTAACCCGGCAAAGAGCTCGACATACCTTCCTTCGGGTGTTGTCTGACCAGAATAGCGGAGCCAGTTGGAATTGTGTACATTGAAATCGCCCGCAATAACGATTTCAGTGCGAGGACAAAGGGAAACAATTTTCGAGATGGAATCAGACAGTGCATCAAACTCGTTACAAGTCGAATTACTGTCAAGATTTGGACTCCTGTAAATAAAACAATAATGAATGACATGCTTGCGGACAGTGATAAATTCTGATAAATCAGTATTTGCTCCAACCTGAGTTTCATTTAATGCCAAAACAGCTGGCCTGTGTTGAACAGTGTAGACGTACACGTGAAAGAAATTCTTTCTTAAACCACGAACATTTGAATACACGACACAAAAATCACTTACCATTTAAAAATACTTACATACAAAACACAACTCTGATTAAGTCGAACTGCGCAGTGAAAATCAAAATTAACTTCTGTAATAATCAAACTGTCTTAGGTGTTATGCCCATAAGACAGCCTGTTTACAAAAAATCAATCCAAACATTCAGCACAATAAGACAAATTCAGATGCCCTTATCTATTTACCGCAAGCATTGTATGGTCATACGATGCCTACAGTAGATAAGAAAGAGGCAGTTAAGCACAAAGGTCTTGGGACAGAATAGAGGATAATTTGTTATGCGAATGCGTTTTATTTTTTTTTTTTTTTTTCTTCAGCGCGAGTGGGCATCTTTTTCATTCATCCTACGACGCGAGTGAACACTATTATTTTTTTTTACAGCACACGCGAGGGGTTTTTTTCTAATTTCTCAACGAGCGTGTATTATTTTTTTTTCCTTAAAGCACTCGCGATAACAACGCGCAACAATTATTTGTTTGGACTTCGTTTAACTAATTGTGCGCGCACCTCGACATCCGTCTTCAACGAGCTTAGGATCGACACTCAGTTGTTGTTGGAGTAGTTGTTAGACCTCCGTTTGGGACATATTTCTTCGTTAAGGGATTTCGTTGAAGACCTGCACAGGTACCTACAAAGTATCAGCAGCTTAGTCCTCCTTCACAGTCCTTAATTAGCGCTTGGACCAGATGTAGGGAAAAGCTCTACTAAGCATAGATGAAGCATGCTTGTTGAATTTAAAGCAGTTGGTGAAATTCACTCCAAGATATTGCGTTGTTGAACTTATCCTTATTATTGTGTTGTCTGGTAGATTTCTTCTAGGGGATTCTCATAAAATCAAAATAAATACAAATAAATTTATTGGCGCGACAGCTCCTTAACTAAAGGAGCCAAGGTCTAGGTGACTAGGTAGCAATAGGAAGGTTTTCGAAAAAATGAGATTCGGAAAACCGTTACCGGGAAAAATGGTTCGGGAAAACATACCTAACTTTACATGAAGACTGCCTACCTGCATAGAAAAGTGAAATTGAAGGGATAATAAGAGATAATATTTTCGAAGGAATAAGAAACGTTTCTTGAAGTTCGATAAGTCACACCAATGTCCGACTTCATTCTTATATATTTACCATTACAGTTGTCAACAGGTTGCTTAATGTGAACAGCATTTTTTTGAAAACTGAAGGTAAGCATAACTGGCCAAACACAATGAAAAAACGGAGCCCGAATACGGAGCTGGATCTGTATTAGCCGTCAAACGAGGACGGACGTACGTCCCAACTTTCAAGTGCCCACAATGATGCTGTGCAGGTTTTTGATATTAGTCAAATATTAGCATATTTATTATAATACCTTGTCGTTTCTTTGTTTCTTTTTTTTTGGGACAAAAACGAATTGAATGAAAATTTCAAAAAATGTAAGGGCTGAGCTTTGGTATTTCTCGTTCGGGAGAAAAAATGCTAGCACGGAAAAACAAGAGTTGTTATACTCCCAAGCATATTTTTCTTTTGTGGTAATGGATAATTTTTGATTGATTTTTTTAGGATAAAACAACGCAGTTTATATAGATATATGAATGTATTGGTAATGTTCGTGATAATCAAGATCAGTGTAAACATCAATGTAAGTGTCTGTCCAAAAGAAGAATGAAGGTTATCCTTTTTCGTTTTTTTTTGTGCTAAAATTCCTACGTTATGGGTTTCCTTTAAAAATTCGAAACAAAAAAGAAAAGCAGTCAGCCGTTCTTCATAATGTCTGATCAGGAAGAAAAGTAGCCCAGAAATTTCAGGAAAACTTTGGATTTTCTCGCTGTTTTTACAAGTTTTACAATCAATTTTTAAGTTCTTTATTTTAGACCATGTCAAACATTTTCTTTTTCAAACGAGAAACATCAAAGCTCGACCCTTAAAATATTAAAACTTTCATTCTTCTATTCGTTACTTCTTTCCACTATTGAAATTCACCTTTTACCATTATTGTTAAAATAAGAATGAAAAAACTACCGAAAATAGGAATCATGTAAACGTACCTTATCAAAGATCTTTCAAAAAGAACGCACCATTTGTTTCTTTGTGAAATGTCAAAAAACTGCACATCTTTATTTAAAGTTAACCAATCTTTCCGTCTCCGTTTTGCATCTCCGTCTGCAGCTGCGTCCCATTTTTATATCTGATATAGCTCCAGCTCCGTCTTCCGTTCCAGCTCATTGTGTTCAGCCAGTAATTCTAAATAAATCAGAGAATGCTATCAGCGTCTTCGTTACATTTCTTTTATGAACTTCAGAGGTACTTTTTATTAAAACATTATTATTCAGAATCAAGCAAAGTTTTTTAAGCTTTTCTTCAAAATGTGTTTCTTATTCTTATCTATTCCTGCTCCTGCTTGAGTTTAAAGCTGGAATTCCTTAGTTAATGTTTCCTCGTTCTCATTTTAGCTAATCATAAAAACGCACTTCTTTTGGATTGTACTTACGTTTGCACGAAAGTCAAACTAAAAGTAAGGTAAATTATTTTTTTTTTAATTTGGGAAACAGATTTTCTTATAAAAGAAAAAGGGTTTGAGAAAAATTAGCCATACTGAGTCAATGAAAATGCACTCCTCAAATAAAAAACCAAATGTATGTATGTATTTATGCTTAACGCGCCTAACCAATGAATGGCAGATATTTTTTTATTTCCCAATAGGGGTTGTCAACTATCAACCTGTACTATAAATTACTTTGAGAGTCTTGCGTAACCATTTTCATGTATATCTTCCTCCAGGGACTGGCCCCAGTTTACCTTTTATTCCGTCGTCGGTCGGTTCAAGAACCAATCCTTTCGATTTAGGGTTGCAATTCAATTTGTTTCCTTGTGACTTAAGCACTTAAGAATAAAGTCCAACACAAAGAGGTAAAAGACAAAAAAACTCAAATAAACCTGGAAAACAATCGATAAACCACAAAAGGATTCACTCCTGGGACTTGTTTGATGATAGCATTAAATTGACAATATTTGACATTGTTTGAATTTGTGGTTACCTTTAAGAATGCCTTTGGGTAGAGAAAGGTAAGTAGACAAATACAAATTGAATTGACGTAGCCATATGTAGATCTTTGGATCACTACATCGGAACTCGAAAATTGGTTCAAATATGTCAAATTATAAAAACAACTCAGTTTTTTGGTTAATAATGAAAGACAATTCATACACAAGCAACATGTTGCTTACAACACCCAGAAAACCCAAAAATAGCATTCCTAATGGTTCGAAGATATTTCTAATAAATCGTCTGTCTGAAAAATTAATTTTCATCCGAAAAAAACATACATCCAATCCATGCCACCATTAGATACTCCATTCCAGCCTTCCGCTTTCAGCAGCATCCAACGCTGTTGACACAGTCTCAATCGATTTTTCATCTTTCAAAATTAGAAATCAATCCTGATAGTGTCTCACTCTCTAGTGAATTGGTTTCCTTCACTATCGCGGGGGAGTATCTCGTTGGAAATTGAACGACAAGTCAACGCATCAGTCTGACATCATTAGTCATTTTTAATGATTGAATGATTTTAACAGCAGAAGATGTCGGACTAAATCATTACAAATGACCGCACGTAAGTAAACACTCGTACAATTATATCGATTCGAGCAAAAATAGCTCGGAGCTCAGTTTTTGGGAATATTTTGTGTGCTGCATCCTGTGCCTCAAGGACATTGAAGACTGCCACTCAAAGCAAGGCATGTGTTTTGGAAATGAGTTTCTTGTATTCCTAAAAAAAAAACTAAACAAAAAAACATCCTTGAGCACACACACACAAACGACACCTTTTTCTGTCAAAAAAAGAAATTAATATTAATTTCTTTACGCAGAACACATTTACCTTACTCCCTTTGGCCGGAGTGTGTGCGACAAAATACAAATTCACCGAAGGATGAAAGAGAAATTATCTTTTTGCCAGGAAAGACAACGGCTCATCCAATTTCCCATTTCAATAAATTTTTATTCTTCTCCAGTAAACACACCAGGACCAGGAGGACCAGGACATTGCCAGAGGAAGAGCATGCAGCGGATATGAATTAAAGGACACGTGTCAAACGATCTATGGCCATGTTATAGTCGCACTTGGGGGGAGAATCGAAAAGAATTTATCAAAAAAGGTGTCATTTTTAATGATTGAATGATTTTAACAGCCATTTCCATAATACCACCGCTATGAAATTACTACTTTATTTTAGTTTTTACTTTTTTGTTTATATTCCTTTTATTTTATTTTCGTTCTTATCCTCTTATTTATTTTTATAGCTTGCAATGCTACAAAAGTTGTTTCACAAGAATCGAACAAAACTTTATAAAGGAAAAACCGTGACACTAACATTAAAAAATCCCTTTTTAAGCTCAATTTATTGTATAAACATTCATTACATTCTATTCTGAATAACATTATTTGACAACTTATATAACTAAAGAACTACTTAAATTCTAATATTTATCTTCCTTAATCCAAAATCGACCATCTTTGTTTTAGACATTATGAACAATTCCCTATATTTTCGAAATATTTTTGACATTTCTCCATTTCTGGTTCTTGTTTTATTTTCTCTTTCTTCTTTGTTGTCCATTTTCTTTTTCGAATTTTTGCTTCTTCAAGAAATCGAATTGAATTTATATTCAGTAGTACGTTGTGAATTTAGATATTTCAGATTTTCTACCTTTTAAACACCTGCAAAAATAAGTCGATATGAACAGAGCCTTAAAGCAAACAAATCCACAACACCTTATATAACTTTTAAACACCAGAGGTGGCACTGCTAACGCTTAAGAGATTTTTATACATAACGGATTTTGTTAGTAATTCCAGAACTTTGTCTGATTTAAAGAAAAAAAAACTGAAACAGTTGGCTGTGGCTAGGCTATAAAGATAAAAATTTTAACTTTTTTAACTATCTGCTAGAATAGAAAGAAAACAGAAAAAAGTGTTAATAAAAATAATTTTATTACTGTCCCGTCCAGTTTGGAAGACGTTTGTATTTATTGTTTTTTCTTTGAGTGGGATACATTTGCTATTTTCCTGTCGGAATATATCTGGCATTTTTATAACTTGATTTACGAAATTGTATGGTAAGTAGTTCTTCAAATTTTAAAAATATAATTTTGTATTTAACATAAACTTATCTTTAATTGTTCCTTACATTTTATACACAATAAAAACTTCTACAAGTATGTTGTTTTACTTGTTTTTTTCTTATTTTGTTTTTAAAGTGCTATTCAGATAGATCAGTAGAAATATGGAAATATATAATTTTTCTTCCTAATATCACTTTATTTGTAAATGCCACAACCTAGCCCCGTCTAAAAAAACAACTCTCGGAGAATACTTTTTTGACGGAGCTGTAATAGCCCCACTAAAAAGACCGTTATATGAAAGGTACTGTCTTCGAAATCGTTAGAGCCATTTTTAAGAAAAATAAGCTTTTCCTTAACGGTTATATGGCAGGTACCGTTATTCTAAACCATTAAAATAAAATTTCAAAAAATAGCCCAGTAAGAACAGTTTTTGAAAGGAAAAAAATTGTTACAGGCTAATTTATATATTATATATATACAAGTTGGTATTGATGTGGCTTACAATCTGACAAACATCCCCTACTTTCACATGAATGTACGTTAGATCCGTTATGAGAAGTCAAAGGTCAAACGATTGGGTATAGTTTTCACGTACATTTTACTGTTTAGAAATTACATCAGTTCAAAATCTTATATGTCCCCTAAAGTATGCAATTTTTTTAATGGTGCGTTCTACCAAAATAATTTATAAAACATGCTAAAATCTCGCATAACTGAGATAATTTTGTTGTCATGTAGATT
This sequence comes from Platycheirus rosarum, assembly GCA_963971375.1. Classification (NCBI taxonomy): domain Eukaryota; kingdom Metazoa; phylum Arthropoda; class Insecta; order Diptera; family Syrphidae; genus Platycheirus; species Platycheirus rosarum. The sequence continues at coordinate 128,105,053 of OZ020509.1, read as the reverse complement.
GCATAACATTGACAATCGTATGTAAACTCTGGACAAACAGCTGCTGTTGAGAGCTTTCCTTTCAGCTTAAAGGCCAATTTTGGCCAAAGTATATAGCAACATTTTCCCTCCCGCCCTATATTTATGTGGTACTACAAGTCTGCATCACAAAATCCTGCGCTACTGTTCATAGGTATAAGACATTCAAACTTTTTACATTTGGATAAAACCAGAATACCGGCAGCATTAGGCGCGAATGCAGGATTTTGATGAAGGGGGGGGGGGGGTTCATGATATACACATAAACAGTTCTTATCTACTTAATTCTTTTGGTGAGCCCGTTTTTGAAATCCTAGTAATTACTCTTTTAACATGGGCCGGGATTTGTCTATGAATGTGCATGAACAATTTGTAACCAGAAACATGTCAAGAATAAGAAGAAACTATGTATCTATAATACCAAGCTCATCCTTATTACATTTGTTAATTAAATACAGAGTTAGAAACGGAAAGGTGATTGTTCTGCTTCTTTTCTTTTACCCATTTTTCGCGCCGCAGCACCAAGTTGTTTTTAGAGCAAAAAAATACATGGGTGATGTGTCTACATATATTTAAGTCTAAGAGTTGTACAAAGTGACCCAATATCAAACTTATCATTTCTGACTGTATTTTCCGGGATGAAAATCGTTAGTTTAAACACATCTTAAGTTTCTGGGTGAAAATTTTCGCGGAAATCGGTTAGGGCAAAGTCAAATAGAGGTGCATATAAAGATATTCTGTAGTACTCTTCTGCTGAATTAGTGACAACATGGCTCGGTAAATTTGTTAATATACGAGGAACTTTCAACTCACATTCAATTGATCCCAAAAATGTTTTGCATGCTGTCATTATGTTGTTGAAATTAGTATCTACGCATATATTCTCCCGGTGCGGCGACTAGAAAGAACGCAAGTTTTTCACGAGCGTTGCACTGCTATTAAGGTCAAGAGATGTTGTTTGTAGCAATTTGCTCAGCGACTGTATTAAAGACAACAAATCTCTTAAACACAATACTGAAGGATTAAACTGTATATTACATAAAGTTGCTAGAAGTGAAGAAGCCTTGCTATCTGAACTTGGGTCATGCCACTACAAAATCGATTTCTGTGTTTCCACAATTTTGACGAGGTCTAAAGAAAGTTGGAGTACACTTTCGTATCTGTCTACCCAACAAGGTGCTCATAAGGACAGTTATCCGTTTTGGAAAAGATTTGATGAAGGCAATGAATAACCTCTTTCAGGATTGCAAAAGCAGCACCTCGAATGGCAGGTATACTTCTCTTCGTCAGCTCTGGAATAAGCTAGTGATTTACATCGATTGTCAAATTCAAAAATGTGTCTCCCAAAATTTGATCAACCTGTCCAGTTTTTGTATTTTCTTGCTTATATACATAAGTATGTAGCCTTAGAAGAGATTGACTACAAATATTGATTTTGTTTCATAACTGTAGCAGATACTTGAAACATTAGAAGTTCTCTAAAATTCCCTTCGTTTACGGGTACGTCAGATTGGTTTGAAATATCTGTGTTTTTAGATATAATTTACCATCTCTATGACGACTAAATACTTAATTTTGCCGTCAAAGGACGATGATGGTTTCTACTACGAAAACGAAGGCGTTCCCTGTTTTCTTCTTCCTTTTTCAGTTCCAAGTTTGTGTTGTAATTAGGTGCAGAAACGCATTCCCGGTCTCAACAGCTCATTTGTGGTTAATGTTTTTATCATGGTTTTCCAAATCTACATTTTGGCCTTGAAGTTTATTTGGCGGTTATTCACATGATTTTTTAAGGGCACAGTTTTTGACCTCATTCAACACTGTTAGGCGTCAATAAAGAAAAGTATTTACACAAGTCAAGCATATTTATGGCCAAAATACAGTAAGACCACCTTACCTTTTAGAAAGTGCGAAAATGGGAACTTGTAGTCGTCTTTTGGCTGCCAAGGATTCGAAAGAAGTCAATGTTTGGTGAAGTCATCAATTTGTTTACTTAAAAAAGTCATAGAGGCACTTAACTTTTCAGAATCAAAGGTTTTACCCTACTTACAAGTTAATCTCGCGTTATTAAATGACTGAAACCGAAAAGTAATGCGTTTGCGTGTTGTTTGTTATAGTTTTAAACAAGGACTTAAGAAGGTAGCTAAAATTTTAATAATAAAATATTTTTATAAAAGTGAAATGTAGAATTGCCCATGGGGGCAATTGCCCCCTTTTGCCCTATCCGCTACTGGGCAGCATAGGGCTTTCTCGTGCTAAATCGGTATCCGTTTCCTTCCAGACCATCAACATAACCAAGTTGGATGTAGGATCTTCACATGTGATGGCTCCATCGTCAGCAAATATTGATTGAATTTCTAGTACACGTCCATGACCAAATCGTAGATTTCCGGAAATCCGCGTTGATTACGAGAGTCCATTTCAAATCTCGTTGTTATCTATCGAATGCTTTTCCAAAATCCAATCCAATGCAAATCTTTTGAGGAATTCCAATGATAGTTAGAAAGCCCTATTATTTTTCGCGAACGGATCCATCCTATCCACTACCTGCTTAACGATCTTCAAGGTGGTGACATCAGCTTGATTGAACGTTAGCTATCTCAAATTCGTAGTATTTCAAACTCCCCTTGTAGATTGGGGAGAGGTAACTTTTCGTCCATTGATTCGACCCCGATCTGAGTTCTAATTTACCAATGCTGTTTAAAATTTAGGCCCAATGTAGCCTTTTTTAAGGCTATCTCATTCCAATAACGCAGTCGTCGCCAGATCTTCCGAAATTCGCATTCAAATCTCCGGCCAGAAATAGAAGATCACCCATTAGGATGACTGCAACTATGCTCTTTTAAAAATATCATCTAAATTCTTCGGTGCCGTTTTCGAATAAAATAAGCTTTCTTTTACGCTTAACGTAATATATGAAGTCCTACAAAGATATGTCAATTGTTATTTCTTTCGAAAGTTAAAAGTCAATAGTTTGAAAACTATTCGAAGCAAGTTTAAAAAAAAAAAATTCTTTTTCTAGATTTTGAAATGCAGTTACGATGTGGCAATGTATTTGCACAATTAACACAATGTGCCTCTCCAAGTTGCACACATAATTAACATATGTTATGTTCCTATTTAGAATAAACATAACTCTCAAGTAATTATTTTAAAAGCAACATTCATTAGAAGCTCTCATCTTCTCACACCCTACACATTCCTCCCAAAGACAAATCACAAATACGTTTGTAATTGATGAAAACTGAAACGGAGCATTACCACACTATCCCCTACAGCTGGTGAAATGAGGGAAAAACACACATGTGTGCCCTAGAAAGTCATAGTTTTTCCCCAAAAAAAGATACTCAACTTGTCACAAGTTGTAAAACACTCCCCAATTCGACTTAATCATAGTCAAATCTTATCAAAGGAAAAATGTATTCCTATACATGGACGACCCCCTGCCCAAAGTTGATTCTTGATTCAATCGACAAGTCGTGGAGGGACTTCAGAGTCAGACGCACATCCCCATCCAGATCCAGTTGGCAGAGAGATTAAGTGACAAAACACATGTAGCAATTTTATTTATTGAAATGTTGAAATATGTGGACTTTCATGTGCGATGAAAATTAGTGGCGCGCACTTGAACTAATCAGAAAAAAAACAGTGATCTTCCCGACCACAGAGGCGCACCAACCGAGGCCTCCATATGGGAAAGCTATTCTGGAATAATTCATGTGGATCAGTCGATGACGGTGATGGTTGTTTGAAGGCAGTGCATGCTTACTTTTCCACTAAATGCTGGGGAGTGGATGTTTTTTCTCATAACAAACAAATGGTTTTAAATAAAATGAAGCAATCTTTCATTGTTTTTTTTTTTTATCTTAGAACTTTTTGTGGGCTGGAAAGTATCTTATGCTCATTATTAACATATTGATGTGTTCATTTCGGGCTGATTGTGGCAACACCCTGATCAAACATAGGCCACTACTTCGGGTGCAGTTTTTCAAAAATCTACGCAATAGTTTTGTTTAAATAGCTTGACGTATTTAAATGAAATATAACAAACAAAAACTTGGTTTTCCAAAAACTAAACGAAAAAATGCGCTTTCGATTTATATGTGCATGCATAGGTACTATTTCCAGCAATTTTATATACATAGGTACTAGGTATAATAATATTATTATAACATTTGACTGAAATTCGGTGGGTTTTGTAGCCAGTTTCAGATTACGGCTCATCAAGCTGTAAAAAACTGTTGCGTCGGCAGTGGTGCATAATATGATAAGAAGATTGCTTCTTAAGCCAGTGATTGTAAGTTCGATATTCATGTTGGGCAGCAATTTTTCTAACTCTATGACCGTTAAATAAAAGCATATTTTTCTCGAAAACGGCTTCAACGATTTTAATGAAAATTTTTGAGAATTCTTTTGTTGGTACTAGCTATCATTTAATCAGGGAAATCTATCAGGAAATTTAAAAGGGAAATAAAGGGAAATAAAGGGAAAGTTCTATTAATGGTACCTTTCATATAACGGTTTTTTTTTAATTTTTGGCTTTCTCGGTAAAGGCTCTTTAGATTTCTGTCAAATTAAATATCAGCCAAATAAATTCTGCATATCAAAGTTTTGAATAATTTGTTTTTTTTTCTAATTAAAATAATTTTTTTTTGAAAAATCAATATTTTTAAAACTAATAAAAAAAATATTTTAAATTTTATAGTCAAATGTATACTAAAAAACTCTACAAAACTGCATACCAAAATTTCAAAAACAGAATTTTATCAAAATCCGTCATACAATTTCCGAAATACTCTTTTCATAAATACGTTATTATACTAAACAGTCAAGTGTGTTGACACTTTTTATAAGTTCAGATAGTGTTATTTTTACACGATAATGTTACTTATTTTAATAAATTTTATTCGACGATGTGAACGCACTTATGAGCAATTTATTTTAATCAACAAGTACAAGATGGAACTACAACTACAGGATACCATCCAGTTATGTAAGTTTGATAGGCAATAACTTTTTAGTAAAAAAGAACAAGTAATGATAGGCAAGTGTTATCCACTGCTGAGTCGGCAAAAGAGTTCTATAGTTTTACTCCTAAAGAAGATACAAACTAAACGGCTTTCTTAAAGGGCCTTGGCAGTTCCACTGATTCAGTGGCACTCTTGAAAGACCTCCAGATTTTAGCGAATAAAGATCTCGAATTCGTCGAAGTCAAGACTTTTTCGACTGTCAGAACCAAGCAAGAGCAAGGAAAACTACGGTTCTTTCTTGTTCAGTTATCGTCCAGAAGCAAACTGTATGGTCTGAGGTGTATCACTCTCACATCATAATACCAGGTTTCACTTGGGATAAGTTACAGAGACGCGGTGACATGCTTTAATGCATGTGCTGCCATGGGTTCGGGCTTGCCGACCGTGGTGAACTCCCAAGTGCAGTGTTGTTGCTAGAAATGCAGTGAGAATTACAATATTGGCGATTCGGGTGATCTCTACCAAGTCGGTCGCAAAACACGCGATAAACGGCTTTTTTACGACCGAGACCGAATCGGGAGCGAATCAGAGCGCCCCTATTTCATGCTCGATAGAGATTTGGAGGAGGGAACTTCTTACCTTGGTTTTCATTGCATAGTAATGACTCCTCCTTTAGTCGCGGGGAAGGCAATTTTGTTTTTAAGCTACGTGTACACGATTGCCAGGTCTGCAAATATTAATGGATATGTCAGTGAAAAATTTATCTCGAATGGCTGACAATCGTTTACACACCAAATTAATTTGCAGAACAGTTGTTTGGCTCCTAATTTGTAGACAAATATGGGCCAAATAATTTGTATATATTTGGCAATCGTATACACGCAAGCTGACAACCGTGTACACACCAAATTAATTTGCAGACAAATTTGTTCATCAATCATTTTCAAGACAAATTAATTTGCAGATGTAGCAATCTAGCATTTTCTGACGTTTCTGCAAATGTCTGCCAATGAATAAATTTGCAGATGCAGTTTAAAGAACATTTGCAAATTTATTCATTGGCAGACAAGTTTGGCAAAGATTCCAAGGTACATTTTAAGGTGCTTTTTGTATTATAAAGAAAATGTAAATACGTGAACATTTATTTTTTTTAATAATATATAAGCAGTCAAAATAGTTGCAATTGCTACGTTTTTGTCCATTTATCTTATTTTTTTGTATTTCACTTTTATTCAATGCAGCTTTGAACTTTTCTGACAGTTGTAATGTGACAATGAGCTGAAAATGAATTTGCAGATCCAAAATTCAATTTGGTGTGTACACGGTTGGCAGAAAATCTACAAATGTTTGCAAATCTATTGCCATCTATTTGGCCAAACTACATTGTCGGCAATGTCAGCCCAATATCTAGCAACAGATGTGCGGACATTTGTAGATTTTCTGCAAACCTTGTACACATAAATTAAACTTTCAGCTCATTGTCAGCTCATTTTTAGACATTGTCAGACGTTTGCTGATCTGACAATGATTGGCAGACCTGGCAATCGTGTACACATAGCCTTAGCAACAGCTGAACTTCGGCCAACATTTTCCAGCGTCCAATTCCTTTTACTTACACGGCATTGTGGCGTTCTCTATGGTAATCTGGCTTCAAGTTTTGCTTAAAATTTTGTGTTAAGAGCTCTCTGCTATACTTGCAGTATTCACGCTTTTTATAGTTGACTCTCAAATTCTAGGGGCTACCAGATTAATCAAATTGTAATAAGATACCTTAAATTTTATTTAATAAGACCAGTCAGGAAGTTATAACTTACAATTGAATGCATATTCAAATATATATTCGAATTGATCATGGTTTTGCTGAAACTTACTTAAAATATTAATCCCAGGAATTTTCTTTTTTATCTATTTCTCAGTTTGTAATCTACTACTACTAAAAACACCAAAGCAATCTTCATCACTCTTCAATTTGCAAAGCAATATGATTCGTATGATTCGTAAAAATGTTTAAATCCGATTCTTACTTTTTTATTGCGATGCGTTTTTCCTTTGATCACATCCATCGCGTGATCATCATCATAATAAAGAGGCACACCGGTCCACCATCGCCATATGTATCAACATAACCTAAACTAGTACTAGTCTAGTACCACATTAATGTAAACATACCCATCAATGAGTATCTGCAAAGTTTAGGCAAATCGAATTGCACGTTCCCAAATCCCATCATCGCCAATATAGAAAACGATCATAAACAATATTTGCGTGCATCCGAAGCCGCACCACTGTGTCCAGGAGATTTGTGTGTAAAAACGTATCCAAACACTCATCATCCTCATAAGCGATCGTAAGGAAGGAAAATACTCGGCACGGATGCGCCGAGTACATTCAAAAACTGACAGACAAAAGCTGCACGAGTAAATATTTTCCACACATAGTCGATAAGTAAATATTTTGACAAATATCTCCCACTCGCCCGTGATAAATGATGAATCGGGCATTTGAGCAAATTGTTCAATCGGTTTGTGCAGCCAGGCTAAAAATAACAAACTCAAGACATCAAATGCGAGCGGTATGATGCACCACACCCTACCCTATGGGAGTCTCGAGGAAGGCACAGCACCTGAAGATGAATGCGTGCTGTTTGTTATTAGATGATTTATGATTTTTTCTGAAGGGAGGGAGGGGGTTTGTTCAAGTGTCTGAGATCTGAGTGCAGGTTTATTAGGTCTGAATAAGTGATGAGGTTGGTGCAGTCAGCGGGCGATGACTTGTGTATTGCAAAGGCTATGCAATAGGAAATAGATTGTAAGATCTTCGGATTATGGTAAGCAAACTTTAAGAAAATGTATGTACATAAATTATAAAAACTATATTTTTTTTCAATTTAAAACATATCGTTTGAAGAAGTGATATTTTTGTTTTTTTTCAATTCTGGTCAGAAAACACCCGAAGAAGTTAAACCAATTAACTCAGATTGCTGATAAGCATATCCAAACTCCTGACATTACCAACACTCTACACTTCAACCTAACATCCGATCCTGATTAATAAACTATTTGAGTTCTATCGTTCTGAAGAATTGTTCTTCAACGCTGGATAAGCCACTGTGTGAGCTTTTCCATCTGTCCTATTCCTCATGTCTAGTCTCTTTTCGAGTGGATGCAAAACATCCCTAGCCCAGCATGTCCCCAAAAAACGAAGCCTCCTCTACCTCAAATTATTGACTTATTCTTATTACATCCCTTCATTCCAAATTCATTTAGAAACGCTTATTAATTAATAGCTTTACGGCCTTTGGAGCAATAGTTCCGTGGAAGATTTTATGGTATATTTCACCTTAAGGTATAACAACCTATCTTTCCATAATTTTGGTAAAAGTAAGATTATTGAATTTAATATATAAAGGCAAGTTTAATATCAAGCCTTTTTATGTTTGTACATCTGAAATCGATCAAATTCTCCTACTTTTTGATGGTACTACACAGCCTGGCGCTCCTGGGCCTGGTTTAATATGTCTCTTCAGCCTTAAAATCGAATATGTATCTACTACGGTACTACCAATCCAATCTTTGCATTGCCCAGAAAGGCTTGTAAAACTTTATGTTGACTGTTTTACTCTTCTGTAGAAGTTACTTGCCTCTTTCCTGTTGATGCATCTATGCAACTCCTCGATTTCACGTTGCTGGTGATCTTGCTTCGCCGTAAGCGTTTCTCATCCTTCGTTCGCTCAACGTTGATATTGTGATGTGGCAACATAATGTTAAGCTATTCCGAGATAATATTTTGTTTCCAACTCAACGACCATCCGCAGCATACATTGTATACAACAACCATTTTTAATATGTGTTATGTTGTTTACCACCATGCTCCATGTTTTGACTGATTACTAATTCGAACTCGAATTAGTACAAACAACCGAAAGCTTATATTCTGCCAGAACCAGACGGTAGCTTCCAGAAGTTTATAAATTTGTATAAATACACGAGTAGATGGCATTGAATGTTTTGTTTATTTTCAAAAGCAGAATTGTTAACAACTGGAAGCGTTTGTAAAACGTGATTGATTTGAGATTTCATAAAAAGTGTTGAATTGAATTGTGAATGAGTGTAATAACAAGTTAAATTTGTTGTTATTTAAACATTGTGTTTCATTTTCCATAAAATAAAGAGATTTGTTGTATTATTTTTGAATTTTGATTGAGTTTTATTTGTCGAATCCCAGGCCAAAAACTTCACAAAATTATAATATGCTCTAGTCTCTAGTGTCAAGTTCTTTTGCTGAGCCACGACCGTTTTGGCTTTGTTTGCCTGTACATCGGAGTCGATTCAGGGGTTTTTCAGGGGTAGTTGTGAGAAGCTCAATACCTCTGACGCTGCGTTTCTTGTGGCTTTGGGCCTTTCTTGGTCTTCTGGGTTCTTACTGTCAGTCGGGGATTTCTCGCTAGCTTAAGGGACAGGCTGTGGTGGTAGCTTCCGGTTTGAGTCGTCAAACATTGAATTTATTCTATGTGGTTGTTAATCGCCTTGAGAATAGGTATTAGAGGAATGTTTTCTGTCAATCGTGGCATGAACGATATGGTTGCAGTTTCGACAATCTGGGTGAACTTCATGTGCTCTTGTAGATATCATGTCAAGACAAGAAAATCGTCTGCATAGAACCATGAGCTTGAGTCCGTTTCCGGAGGTTGTTTCGTGCAGGCTGAACTTTCCGATTGTATTTCCCAAGATGTTCCCCTTCCCAAATTTCCTAAGAAAATTTCTCTCCTGTTAAATGATGAAATTTAGCCTTAATAATGTTCTTTCGTAATGCTCTTGCTGACTTGGCAAAGGCTTAAGGTATTCAGTCGATTTTTTTCTTTGACAACGAAACCGAATTTAAACAAGATCGAATTCCCATAAAGTTGGCATTTCCCGCATAGTAAAATTCACCATTATTCAGCTCCGGGATGTTTTTCTACATCAGCTTTGAAACTGGCGGGGTTTTAGCCAGCTATTGCGCCACCTGTCTTCAGGGCGTATATTTTCTCCTGCTCCTAGTTTATGATTATGTAACTCAGGTACCCACAACTCATGGTTCCGATGAATACAGCGTTCGTCGCAAGTTCACCTTTCAGTTATCCAGCGGGCGCCGTGCGCAGGTGACGATGCGATTTTGCTCACCTTGACGAGCTCTTGTTTGAAAAAAACTAATCAAATGATATGTTTTAGACGCGACAGTACCTACTAACACCTTTTTATATTCATTTCCAGATTCTTAAACATGTTCTTGAGATGCGGAACTGCCACGGTAGCATATGATAAGTTTGTTAAATTCTGATGTTGATAGCGTTGGCGTTGTTCAATGGGGATTGAGTAATTGGGTCGAATTTAATGTTCATTACACAACACCTTCTGTAAAACGGCCGACTTTTCGACGTCGAGAAGTATGCTGCGACATTTCTGCGTTTCTTTCGAAGATGAAAAAATCTATCCACATTCCTGAGGTGCGGCTAAAGAAAAGAATGAACAGCCTAAATTCCTAAATATTTTCTTGTGGCAAGTTTTTTACCAATGTTTTTCTTTCCCAAAAACAAAATTGACAACACAGTTAATCAATTTTCAAAACATATATAGAAATGTTCTAAAACAATAAAAACTTTGATTCAAAACCTACCATGTCATTCTTAATGTCTAACGAAATTTCCAAAAAATCTAAACGGTTTTTTTTTTAAAGACATTAATTTTTTTCAATTAGACAAAGAACCAAAAAGAAGAAAAAAATCAAACATGGCATCCTTCTTGTCAGGGTTTTTTCGAATGTCACCCCTGCTCATCTAATTCGAAACGCCACACATGGATTTCATATTAAAAGTGAATATAAGACTAAAACTCTTAGTGAGTGTCATCCATTCGATTCGATTCAATGCTTCATTCGATAATTTGTAACAAAGCAAAGAGTCAAGAGAAGAGGCGCTTTCTTTTGAAATTCCACGTTGACATTTTCCAGATTCGGTATCAGCATTGCTCTCTCGCGGTGTGACAAGTCGACGCGTTGTGGTTTCATTTGAATAATCCCACACCCCACCCCATCATCGACCATAGAATTTCACCATTGGCCATAAAAATCAATTGATGCGAGCAAGGAATTTCTATGTTTTCCTATACCAAAGGCACAGCCAAACTCCAGCCCATCCTTCTTCTAACACTTCTGGACAAGTGTGGAGAAACTATTGGAACCGAACAGATGCAAAGTCGATTGCTTAGAAAACCACAAATTGGAAAAAAGTGTCGCTTAACAGACAGCCTCTGTGGGATGGCAAAGAGGAGGGATGGACTTGTGTTATTCTTGCTGGGCTATGACAAAAAAAAAACGAAGACACAAGTGGAATAGAAATCATATGACTCACTAAAACATTACTGTGCATATTTCTATTATCCTTGGTCATAAAAATAGATTCTTTTGAACTGGAAAGTTTATTGCTTGTGTTTGGCTAATGCCAGAGGTATAAATTGTCCCCAGGAGGAGCAGCTGCAAATCAGAAGATCGGGATTCATCCCAACAGCCAACAGGGATCACTGAGGTGCGAAAAAGAACATGCTTGCAACGGTGTCTAACGTCACATCTTAGATGTTACATTCAAAGGTATTAATTAAGGCGTTAGTTGGTGAATAATTTTCTAAAAATAATTCGTCATTTCATTACGGATCAGTGCATGTGCTTTGAGGTGAGTTGGCAATTAAAAAATAGGGTAATGTTCTGGTGTTTGGTTCTAGACTGTGGCGAAAAAATCAAACGACTGTGTGTCGTTTAGAAAGTCAAGTTTGAAGTTTTATATAATTTTAAAAGATTTAACTCAATTACAAGTATAATGATAGATTTTTGTTAATTGTATATCTACGGGTGAAATTGGCATCATAGGAAGTTTTGGTTTTGACATCACTGCGAAAGGTTGGGAAATAAGTGAAAAAAGACGCACAGGATAAAGTTTTAAGTGTTTAATATAAGGATACAACAAACTTAATTCATTCCGAATCCGTGTGGTGCGGCTATAAAATTGTGTATCTATTTATGATAGTCGAAAATAAACAAAAGATATTTGCATTCCTTAGAGGATCACAGTGAAGCATTTGGAGATGCAACATTCTATATGGCCATTTCATTTGAAATATTGAATACGAAAGACAGACGTACATGCCCATTAAGTTTCCAGAATATTTTCATCCTTATCTACAGAGGCACAAACTAAGTTCGTCTTAAAAAAAAAAAACGAAATACATAAAACATGCAGCACCCTATACACTAACATACATCGGTGCTAAAAACCAATGATCTCATCCGATCGCATCCAAATTTACTGCACCTGCCTGCATTTCTTAGATACTTACAAGTACCTACTCCTCTAATGCGCTCTTCTTGTCAGCTAGCAGCCGATGTGGCGTCCAACAAATGCTCCATCGACTCGACTCGGCCATGGCCTCACTTCATAACTCAAAAACGGATGTTATGACATCTTGTACAGAAGATGTTTTCTGCCTCAGACCATGGTGCCCGTTGCAAGTCTTGCGTGTGTTGTCGCGTCACATTTTTGCAACATTGAGGTGCTAAAATTTACACCATGGAACCCCAAGCACCAGGTAGATTGCAATATAGCCCGCGTGTGTTGTCACGATGTCTCGCCCAAGTGGAGCATGGAATTTCTATAGCAATTCTGAGGATCATATAGCACGTTCTCATAGAGTTGGCGAAATTATAGACTGCGCCAACGACAAGGCACGATCGGAGTTAACGTCTTCGGCGGACACATTTATTTCTAGCTCATTATGAGTGAGACACACGGTACAGTGATTCATTAAATTTAATTACTGCGTGTCCACGCACTTGTACTTTTAATGGCGATTTATTGTGTGCTGTGCGCACCCAAAGAGAGGGGGTGGTGTTTTTGATATATTGTGGTGGGGGCTTTAATGTCGTCGTTTTGGTGTCCATGGGGCAGATTTATGAATTAGGGAAACTATAGAAACATAGGAGGATTAATAAGTGAGGTACGATAAATGAGCTGAACAAAAGAGCTTTGATCTTTTTAAAATTAAGAAATGTGATGTTCGGCGGTTTTGGAAATGTATAAAATCTTAATTCCAGGTATCAAGCCAACAAAAGCATTTTTTAATAAGAAAACTGTTGACGCTAACATGTAGTTATACCTACCGAAAAAATAATTAAATATACACAAAACACTGAATTCCATAAGTGTTCCTTTTTGAAACCGACGAATAGTAAAGAAAAACATTTTACTATGAATTTAGCCCCAGATAAAAGGCAAAAAAGCCAGAAAATTTACAAATAATATAGGTACACAACAATTCTGAGAATCAATAAAAACAAACAAAAAAACATTTTAAAATGAAATTTCACCAGAATTCGCAGCCAGGAGAGTTGAAGGTCACATAAGAAACTTGTGGGACTACTAGCTTAAATGGGGACTAAAGATAAATAGCGATAAGAGCGAGCTTATCTGCTTCAGAACCCCAACAACAGCAACAAGAGGTCGAAGACGTTTCGCATCACGCTGTTATAATATCAGTATCAAGCTACCAGACAACACAGTGATAAGGACAAAGACAACAGCAAAATACCTTGGAGTGAATTTCACTAACCGCTTCCAATTCAATAAGCACGCTTCATTTATGCTTAAGAGAGCCAACTTCTCCCTACATCTGGTCCACCCGCTTCTTAGAAGAAGAAACGGACTAAACACTAATACCAAGCTCCTCATCTATAAGCAGATGATCCGTCCAGTTCTGACGTACGCTTGTCCTATTTGGTTCACCATATCACCAACATATATGAAGAAGATCGAAGTTTTTGAACAGAAGATACTCCGTAGCTGTACAGGCCTACACCGAAACCCCATTACAAGGAAATATGTCCCAAAAAACAGGCTATATGAAGACAGCAAAGTGATCCCAAGAAATCAGTTCATGACACAGCTCTCCAAAAAAATTTTGAGGAACTTGGAGGACCACCCCAACTTGGAAATCCAGCAACTACTCCAGCAACAACTAGAGCCCAGCCATCGCTACCTCAACATTCGAGCCATCACAGACGATCGATTCGAGGATAAAATGAACAATGACGGAGCCCCGTTCTACGAGAGAACCAGCAGCGGACACAACAAAAGATAAGCAACACCGCATCCTAACCCCAATTTTTTAAAAACAAAGACAGTAAATTATAATTAAGAATTTCAATTAAAAGATTATGCAAACAACAATATGATATAAGTAAAAATATAGCATTGTATAGAGTCAGCTGAAGTAAGTCGGGCCCCTGTTGTTTAGCCGACATGATTTATTTTAGTTATAAGTTAGTTTGTACATAGATTCTAACGAATATAATAAAAATAATCTAATCTTAAAAAAAAAAAAAAGTTATTAACCTAATTTGCGTTGCACAATGTCTGAAAAGATCTACATAACCAGTAATAAAGTAATGAAAATTTTACAGGCCAGATCAAGTTCCTGATAAAAACATAACTGGCAGTTAAAATATTCACAGCTCCAGTGTGACCTCGAAAAAAGAAAAGTTTTCACGCCATGGCATAAAATGGATATTATTGAGATATGTAAAGACGAGTTCGATGAACTTTTTGAAGATTTTTGAAGGAGTTTGGCAATTGTTTGATTGTCGGCGATAAGGTTTATATAAGAATATTTCATTTTTTACACAACTTTAGCCCCATCTATATACATACTTCTGATGAGCAATTATTATATTATGTATCGAAAATTAGGAGCAGTAAGAAATAGTTAAATGAAATTATGTGTCTGGAAGAACAGATTCCCTTTTGTATCAAAGAATATTTTTTTAGACGTGCCATGAGTATAAAAGAATTGAACCATTATGTTTGTATGGAATATAACATCGTTTAAATGTCCCCCGTAGTTTCTCAGTGTTGCGAGAAAGTGAAAAGTCTAATTTTCCACGAATCGCGCATAAATCAGGCTGAATTTTACCGATGGCATGGGTCACTCTAATTTGTAGCTTAAAGACTTATGACTTTAGAAATCCCCACAAGACAAAGTCTAACGGGGTCAAATCGCACGATCTTGATGGCCGGTTCACATTACCTTCACGTGAGATAACCATGCCCTCGAATCGCTAGTGCAGAACTTCCAATGTGGCGTGAGCCATGTGGCA
Organism: Platycheirus rosarum; assembly: GCA_963971375.1. Taxonomy (NCBI): domain Eukaryota; kingdom Metazoa; phylum Arthropoda; class Insecta; order Diptera; family Syrphidae; genus Platycheirus; species Platycheirus rosarum. The sequence goes on along the minus strand of OZ020509.1, from coordinate 128,089,889 downwards.
CATAGCACCATCCTGTTAAAACCACATGTGTAATCAAATTCAGGCCAAAAGAAGGTGATAATCATCGAACTTTATTGCTCGCCCTTGACGGAGATGGTCTGGCCAACGTCAATCTCAAAGATATATGTATGGACTAAAGACGCCGCCAGGCCAAATTTTACACCAAACAGTAATTTTTACAAATGTCAACTCCAAATGTTTTATTATTTTCAAAAGTCAAAACACTTCTGTCTGGAAAACTGGAAAAAGTTTTGAACATCTAACTGACACTTACATTTATAATTTAGATAAATGAGGAACGCAAAGTTATTAAATGGGAGGATTTAACTTGTAGTTTGCTTATGTGTCAGAACTTTAGTCAGATATTGCGGAACAAGTCCTTAAATAAATAGAATATCAGTCGGGATTCTGCAGCGGGTTATGAAAGTGAGCAACGGAACCCAAGGTAATTCTCGACATTCACGCCATTCGCAGACTGCAACTTGGCGAATTTTAGATCGAGACTACGCCCGTACAAGATCCAACTTATCAAGGAGCTCAAAGCGCATGACCATAAACAACGTCGTTTGTTCGCTAACGGGTTTGAAAGGGTGCCCCAATTTTGAGCGAAAAATCATTTTTATCGATGAGATGCATTTTTGATAAGTGGCTGCATTAACAAGCAAAATTGCAGCATACGAGTTTCAGCAGGTGACAATGCATCCTCAAAATGTACAATGTACAGTTTGGAGTAGATTTTTGGCCGGCGGCCGGTTTCATAGGTCCATACCTTTTTCGAAAACGACGACGTTGGACGATATGTGGTAACTGCATCCCCTTATGATCAGTTATACGGGCTTGATTTGTATTTTATATCGTCCCTCCACATATTTTTCCAAACATTAGCTTTAACCCGGGTTTACCCAGCAAGAAAAGTGCATCGATATTATCCTTTCTTAAACAGCCGAAATAATAATGTTGGGTTTAATATCTTCGCTCTCGTTAAATTTTCGATTACTGCGATTACCTGGGAGTGTTTTACAAATTTTGCAATATCTGTAAAACACTCTACAATGACTATCACCCAAGCAAATTTAATAAAAGATCCTAAATCATTTTAAAAATGTATTATATAAAAAAGAAAAACGATGGATTCACTTCCTCTCTTCTTTGCAACACCCAATAGCCTAATGATCCATCAAACATCGTATTTTTTCTATCTTCCTCATTTTAATACTGGCCCATACAATATATGTAAATTATCTCGATACTTCGTTCAAGTTAAGGAATTTAAAAACGAGTATACTCTTATTACCGATAGTATACCTGCAATTTTACTTTAAAATGTTCCTCATGTTTGACTCTTCCTAGTACTTACTTGTTCAAGCTATCCCTTAAAACTGGATTTTTTCACGAAAAATATCCACTATCCACTATCACACCGACCTATTTTTAAGAAAGGTCCCAAAAACATAATGTTTCTAAATACCGACCCATTGCTAAACTTGCTCATATCTCCAAACTCTTCGAAAGTATTCTATATGATATACTTTCTCTTTCAGTCTAATGCGAATCTCCGATATCGTCGAAGCAGCACGATTTTTGTAAGAGAAGATCACCACCAATAATCCTGTTACGTTCGTCACATTTTAACTCTCAGCGTAACTAAGTAGACGTCATCCCTACAGACTTCAGCAAGGCCTTTGCCAAATGTTCTCATAGTTTAATTCTTTTTAAGTTTTTCTTTCTCGGTTTCAGTCTTAACCTTCTTAAATGGCTATCCTCGTAAATTGACAACCGTCAATACAGAGCCCGTTTTCGTGTTGCTCTTTTAGTTCCTTTTGTGGCCATCTCTGGGGTACCCCAAGGTAGCCATCTTGAACTTATCTTGCTTACCCTAGCCAATAATGATGTCGAAAGATAATTCAATCATCTTCTTTCTCTTTTATGCTGATGATGCAAACATTTTCAAAGTATTTTTTTCTAGTCGTGATTCTTTAAATTTGTCGCTTGGTGCAGTAAGAATTGTCTCCAAGTTAAATTTGCCAAATGCGAGCTAATAACGTTTTCTCGAAAAACTAAAAGGCCTCCCTCCCCTCAGATCTTATTATTTTCAGAATTTTCCCAATAGCCGTGTTCAGCTTATCCGCAATTGAGGCGTCCTCTGTAACTGCGAATCGACGATGCTATATCTTGAGCTAACTCCGCCCTTGGTTTTATGAAAAGGTGGTCCAAAGAGTTTCGGAACCCTTTTGTAACCAAGTCCCTTTATATTGCCTATGTTCTCTTCTCGCAAGTTTGGGCGGTTCACATCCTATGGTCTCAATGAACCTACATGTTGAAATCAATTTCGATTTCAACCTTCCAAGCCTTTGTCTAAAAGCCCATCATTTTCAATATCTTTTCTCCTTGCAACTTAAGTTACTTTAATTAGTTTTTTAAGTTAAGTTGTTTAAGTTAAGCTTGGATTAAGTTAATAGAGGGGGGGGGGGGTTAGCCCCGCCAAAATTAAATTGAAATAAAATCCAGTACTTTATAAAATTAAAATTCGGTTTGAAGTGTCTTAGAAATAGTCAATAGTCAGAGTATTTGTTGCACATTGCACATGTTTGGAAAAAGAGATGTTTCAATGAAGTGTGTTAAGTCTTATTTTGAACTCATGGATATAACGAGAAACGAGTATAATGACATCAACCTCAACAATTACTGTCGCCATGTAGGCCATCAAATTTATTTTCGCCATAAGAAGACATAACTTCAACCTAACACCGTCAGCTCTATTAAAAACGTATAGTCTTCGTGTTAAGCGAAACTCATTTCATTAAAGGACACAACATGTGTGTTTCTCATGTTTATATTACATTTTCCAAACCAAACAAAATCCTGTCTAAAAGAAAAACACTCAAGATGAACGTCAATGGTCCTAAAATGGAAATTAATGAAGCCATAAAATTAACCGAGTCAATTAATTAAAAAAAAAAGGAAACCAATCTAGAGATGATTATTGAAATGAGAAACAACATCTATGATGGAGTTGGTGTAAAAATTCAACCTCTTTAGTCAATCCATAAGAGAGGATATAAAAGGGCCATATATTGATGGATGCTGCCACCACCGGTCGTTACTAATGAGTGACGACAATTTTACTAGGACGATATGGATTCAGTTTTGTCCAGATGTTTTTGAAATGTATATAAAAACCATTCAATATGTAATGGCATATGTTTAATTTGGCTTAAGACTAATATACCAACAATGAAAAATAAATTATTTCAACTTCTACTACAGAACCAATATTTTTTGGAACTGTGTTTTCGTATAATTTTTTTTTTAAATTATCGTTAGGACATTATCTCTGCCCTACATTATATTACCTAGTATTGCAATAAGTTCTGTTACAAATACAAAACGCTATAAAAATAAAACAAACAAACATATTATATTTAAAATTATTTCAGTTACTAGAACACAATATTGATCATTGAAAAAATTGGATTCACTCGAATTGACCGCATTTTGCTTTAACACAAGCTTTCAAACGGTTTGGCTATTGGGCTATTTTGGCACGTAAGGTTTCAATCGTGATCGTGGACGCTGTTCTTTTAATTGCTATTCTAAGGCTCTCCAAATTTCTGCGGGGAGTCTTGCAGGCCATGTTCTCTAATTCTTACCATAAACCATAATCTAATGGATTCATATCTGGACTCACCGACGGCCAATTTTTTGCTGCTATAAAGCTAGGAATATTGACCCTACGCCACTCCTGCGTGCTTTTGGCTTTGTGCGCTGGAGTAAAGTCCTGTTGGAAGATCCATATGTGTTTATTGAAAAGGGTATTGTTTAAACCCTTTACAACATCCTTTAGAAAATCCTTTTGGTAAACCTTTGCACCAGTTTTTACGCCTTTTTCACAGAAATGGAGGAATTTGATACCATGGTGAGAAATCCTCTACCAAACCATTACGGAAGCGGGATGATGGCCACACTGAACCCTTCGAACAACTTTTTTCGCTTCCTTTAGACGAAGTGGCCTACATTTTGTAATTTGGTCTGTTGAAAACTTCTTCCACGCTAAAATTTTTCTCATCCGTAAACAAAATGTTTTGAATGGCCATTTTCCGCGTGCCACTGCAAAAGTCGCTTGCATCTTTCCAGCCTATTTTTTCCCGAATCAGCCTAGATATCGATCTGTTTGATATATCCTATTCCTTGGGCATGATCTTCTGCTTCCTAATGGGATTCCCTCGAATTGTTTACGTACTGCCTTTACTAACACACTCGTACCGCCGACGGGCGGGCCACCACTTCGTGGCTTGTCATCTACTTCAGACCATTTGCCTAAGCGAACAATAGCCTGATAAACGAATATTTTTGATATACCGAGTAGTTTTAGCAACTCAAAAATTTGGCCAGCACTCTTCCCACACTTATACAACTCTATTACCGCAACGCGACTCTCTTTAACGCCCCACTCCATGTTACAAATTTCCAAACTGAAACCAAACTGACTAGTATTCATTACTGATCAGTGCAGTGCATGTGTTCTGAAAAATAAATTGCACGACTGGATCGCATGTACTTGCTCTTATGTGCGGTCACAGTTTCGAATAAAATTTGAAAAATATTAAACGAACTTCAAAGTTTTTATTCGATTTTTCTGACTTTTGATTGTTTGAAAAAAGTAAGTATACGTAAAATAGTTTTCAGCGGAAAAATTTAAACGCCATATTATTTCCTTAGAAAATGTGAAAAAGTGTGATTTTTTTTTAATCGTAGGATCAGTTTTTTAATTAAACGGTTTTTATTTAACAACTTTTTATTTAAAATAAAAAAAAATATTCAAGAAAGTAAATTTAAACACAAAATTAAAAAAATCCATCTACCCGTTTTCAAAATATTGATTTTTGAAAAAAAAAAATTAAGAAAATTATTAAAAATACAAAAAAAAAAGTTTTCGAAAATATTTTAAAACACAATTACTTAGGCTACCAACATATTCCTGAATATCAATTTTGATTGAAATCGGATGACCTGTTTTCGAGAAAGTCGAAGAAAAAAAATGGTTCAATGGGAGGTACCGTTTTTAGCCCACCATCTTGTTTTTTTCCACCAAAATATAACCAACATCTACAATAGTACACTGATTTTTGTTCATAAAAATTCTTGGAGCCGTTCCCGAGATAAATAAGCTTTTACTTAACGGTTATTTGACAGGTAGGTACCGTTAATATTTGAGTTAAAAACAAATTAGAAAAGTTCTATGTAGAATGTCAAAATAACCTTATGTTCCAAATTTGAAGACGATTGGCCAAACCATTTAGGCTGTAGTTCAATATACATCCGTACAGACAGACAGACAGAATTTTGCCATTTTGTCAAATATGTTTCTCTATCATCGTAATTCATGTCTGATTGTTAGAATTAATATAAATTTCTGTAAATCATAAGTAAAAAGTTACCGGTTCTATTCAAGCAAGAAGTTTTAAAGGATAAGCGCTGGGAATTGTGTAACAGAACATATGGCAGGACGGTACATAAAACCACCTACCATAGAAGTCTAGCTTGAAAGTTTTAAAAACTGCAAAGAAGGATCAAAATTAATTTTATAAATATAGGAGACTCCTGATCCTGGGGTGGAATCGGCTAAGGTGATATATGATATTTGATTGTCACAATCAAAAAATTCAATTTGCGAAGGATGATCCCAGAATTTGTAATTTTCCTGGTGATCACTTTACTTACTTGCTTAGGGGGCGCTACAGTTCGGGACGAACCTGGGCCTCAACCAACATTCCTCTCCAGCCATCTTGGTCTTTGGATAGCTGCCTCCAGTTTCGCACTCCAAATTGGTTGAGGTCGTCCACCACTTGACCTCGCCAAAAAAGGCAAGGTCTTCCTTGACTGCGTCTACCTTCTGGGATGGAATCCCAAATGCCGGAGCATTGTTGTCCATTTGCTCTACATGACCTAGCCATCTTAAACGTGAAATGCGTATTTTTTTGAAGAGGCAAATGTTGCTATATAATCGTATAGTGGTAGCCCGTTAAAGTCTCCTTTGTCTTTCGAGAGAGTGCTTTGCTACTCAATTGCCTTCCTAGCCCATAGAAACAGCGATTGGCAAGAGTAATTCTTCGCTTTATTTCTGACGAGATGTTGTTGTCAGATGTTATAGCGGATCCGAGGTAAGCAAAGTCCCTAACTAGCTCAAAGTTGTACCTGTCTATTGTGATGTTTTGTCCAATCCGCCGGTGTTGTGTGTCCCTTTTTGTGGACAGCAGGTACTTCGTTTTGGTCTCATTGACTGCTAGTCCCATTTTCGCCGCTTCAGCATCAATGTTAGAAAACGCTCCAGTGACAGCTCGCCGAGTTCTGCCAATAATGCCTTTGTCGTCAGCATATGCTAGCAATTGCACAGAATTGCAAAAAACTGTCCCACTACAATTAATTTGCGAGTTTCTTATAATTTTGTCAAGTATTATGTTGAAGAAATCACACGATAGCGCATCACCTTGCCGGAATCCTTTTTTGACATCAAAAGCTTCTTCGAGGTCAGTACCAACCTTGACGGAGCAGGAAGAGTTCACCATCATCATCCTGCACAATTTTGATTTGATGTCAAAACCAGACATGGCTCTGTATAGCTCGTCTCCATAAATGCTATCGTACACGGCCTTAAAATCGATAAAGAGGTGGTGGGTATCGATTTGGAATTCTTGTCTGTAATATAAAAACAAAATTAATAGTAGCCTACATACTTGTTTTCTTATCAAATTTAAGATGATCACAAATTCTTTTCTTTTTAATTTAAAAAAAAACTCCTACACAAAAAATACAAAATAATTTCACTTAGAAGCACACGTCACTCAGGCGCACGATCAAAGCAATCTCATGGCCTTGGTGGGACCAAAAAGGGTGAAATTACGCTAATCGAAAACACTCGACCTGAAACCATACAAACGTGCATTAAGTTGGCGTTTCTGATGCTTTTGATCCCCAAAAATTCTTTCTTGGATACCGGATGACAGACTTTTTCAAATGACCCGCCACAGATCCATGAGAAAACAGTGAGTTGTGTATGTTGTACCTATTTGTTCGAAACTGTATTTTTTCTGTGCTCCTCCTCAGCGTATTCAAGTGTTTACAGAGTTCGGTGCATCATGTTCTTGACGTTAAATGATTTTGACAGCTGAACTGAAGACCGAAGAAAAAAAACAGGAATGATGACTGCCACCATGCAAGAATTGACAATGCTTCTTTTTAAAGGTTTCGTTCCCTAAGAGTTCAAACAAGGTAATTGTATGGATCAATGTCATATGAGTTTTTTCCTTTTTTTTGTGGTGGGGTTAGTAATAATATTAAAAGAATATGTTCGTATAGTTCTCAAAGGATCGTATTTGTTCTTTAGTCTCATTTGCATATTTCGTCCGAGTTTAAATGGTTGGAATATAATTTAACATTGAGAGGCAGCCAAACCCTGAGGCATCCATTGTAATCGTAAATAAGCAATTTATGGCACAGATGATTTAGTAATTTGAATAAATATTGAGTGCCAGTTGTGCGAAATTGGTTTATTTTCAGATGAAAACATTAGCATTACTTACCTCGCTTTTTGTTTGAACAAATACAGACTTAAATCAGACAAAGGATTATAGGCTAGGAAATTATTCCGAGATTTTCTCGGATTAATCAGGGATAGACGTCGGTTTAAAAATCAGTTAATTCAAGTAAAGGTTATAGTCGTTATAGTTTAGATTGCCTGAAGTAAGAGAGAAGAAGTATTTTGTATTCTTTATGAGATCCACTATTAGGGTTTTCTTTTTAGCATTCTAAAAAACTGTTTAAAAAAGTCTTCCGGTTATTCTTTTTTAATCTATGAAGTTTTAAATATAGAAATTTTAATGAAGATCAGACCCCAAGTAAAGCACTCCATTCCACATTCGTGGGCTGTATTTTATAGTACATGCCACATGCCAATATGAGTTTAAGCATTACGAAAGTTTTTGTTATTAAGGTTTCCGTAATTTTGCTGGTTCATTTTTAGCAGTATTTCGTTTTAAAAATCCAAAAACACTGAGATTAGAATTATTTCGTTTTTTTTTTTAATTAACATGAAATGTTAAGAAAAAAACCTAAAATAATGACAAGAAGTCATGAAAAAATATGAACAAAAGTCGGAATGAAATCGCTTAATCAACACTTTTGGAAATATTTAATTCAATAACCTCCCTTTTTTTAAATGTATGGCTCCTTTTCAATGGAATCATCAAATAACCTTATAACTTGCATCACCTTATAACGTGCAGCATTAATAAGCTCTCGTTTTTTTCGGGATATGTTTGAAGCCAACTAAATGCAGATATTGCTATTTTTCCTCTTTTTTTGAAATTAAAAGGGTTCACACAATCTCTACTTTTAAAAATGATGATACCAGCTGGGATAACCAAGCTTATCTCCTTGCGAGTCTTACCTGAGTCTCAGTGCAGGCTGTACCTTTACTTGACATCCTTAAAAGTCAGATTTAAACATATTTGGTCAAACTGCGACATTGGGATTTTACCCATGGGACAAATTGAGAAAGTTCGTTGTAATACCTGTTCAAAATATAGTGGAAAATCGTCACTCGAATCTTTTTTGACTTTTAACAAATTCAGAGCCTCTGAAAGAATATAATTGTCCCGGAAATATCTTTTCTCTAAAAGGTCTTCGTCCCGTAGGCAGAAGAGATTACATTGAATTATTCTTCGCTTGAATTCAGCATCTGAAAGATATGCCGCCTTTAGTAACGTTTTGTTTTTTCTAGGAAATCAATATTGGTGTCTTTTTTTGATACTTGGTTTGCCATCCTTGAAAAGTTTCTTCCCTACTTCCGTCTTATACTCATTCTTAATTGCTTCGCCTTAAGGCTCTACCTAGAATTACTAATAAAAAAACTGTATGCATAGGATTCATATCGTTTCCATGATGCACATTAATTGCGTAAACACTTTTCTTTTGTCTTGCGCTCGTACATGTTCATGATCATAGAATTACGTATCCCCTTAGGCCAACTCATATCAGATCTATCAAATACTTTTTTTCAAAACCAACCAACGCAATGTACAAATCTCTTGAGGAACTCTGATAAAATTCCTGATTCTTATACTTTGAATTGAATCTGTGGTTGATTGAACCCAATCAAACCTACGCTGGTTGTAATAAAGCCCTTGGTTTCTTTTCGCAACAGTAGGTGGCGCTACAGTCCGGGGTGGACCTGGGCCTCAACCAACAAGCTTCTCCAGCCAGCTTGGTCCCTAGCTAGCTGCCTCTAACTTCGCACGTGAAGTCGATCGAGGTCATCTTCCAGTTGTGTGCGCCACATGAGTCTCGGTCTTCCTATACTGCGCCCTCCCTCTGCGGTGGAATCGAAGAGTTTCCGGTCCGGAGCATTGATGTCCATCCGCTCTATACATGTATATAACCCCGCCGTCTGAAGCGTTGAATTTTTCCTCGTTTGGGTAGGTCTGTGTCGCTGTACAGCCGGTACAGTTCTTCATTGCAACTACTTCTCCATTCTCCGTAAATGCATATACGGAACAAAAAATCACCCGGAGAATCTTTCTCTTGAAGCAGCCAAAAGCGTCCTCATTTGACAACGTCCATGCGTCTGCACCATAGAGCAGGACTGGGATGATGAGGGTCTTATAAAGGCACAATATAGTTGCCCGTGAGAGGGCTTTGCTACTCAATTGCCTTCCAAGCCCGAAAAAGCAGCAATTGGCAAAAATTATTCTTCGTTTGATTTCACCGCTGGTCTTGTTGCAACTTCTTCTGTTTGACTTCAGATTTAATTATTAGTATTATTTAAATCAAAACTCGCTAAAAACAACTACATATTCAGATTTCTCATGCAGAAACCGTTCATTTTTTTTTCAGAATAAATGTAGCCTGTGTAGTATATTGAATCCTGTTACTCTTTTGTCTACCCAAACTTCACAAATTCGTGCAGTTGTTAAGGCATGTAACCATATTAAACAAACCTCCAGCATTTTTCCTATGTAAAATAAAAATTATACATCTACCTACCAAATTTCATTCAAATCCACTAAGCCGATGAAGCGCGATTGGGAAACAATTACCCAACCTTCCAAACATACTACAAACATTCAAATTTATAAGTAGGATAGGTAGGATACATTGAAATACTAATAAATCTTACTCAATTTTATCGACGAATCTAAATCCATATCTCTCTAGCGTTATACATATATCTCTATGTCCTTATATATCTTTATATCTCTATATGATATCTCTATATATCTATATGTGTATCTCTATATATATCTATACCTATCTATATATATCTCTATGTCTTTATATCTCTATATCTTTATATCGCAAGAGTATTGAAAGATCTCAACATAAATAAATCCGCTGGCCCGGATTGTGTCCCCGCTATTGTTCTGAAGAAGTGTTCTTCAACGCTGGCAAAACCTTTGCGTAAGCTTTTCCATCGGTCCTATTCCTCTGGACCCTTTCCGAGTCGATGAAAAACAGCATTTGTCCAGCCTATCCCCAAAAAAGGCGAATCTTCTGCACCCTCAAACTACCGACAAATAGCACTAACGTTCTAAGGTCATGGAAACACTGATTATTTTTCAGCTTAAGAAATATCGCAAAGAACGAAAGCTTCTTAATGACCGGCAGTACGGCTTTCGTAGCAACAGGTCCATTGGTGATTTGATGGGATAACTCACCGAAAAGTGGAACCAATCTCTCCATCGTTTTGGGGAAAGCAAAATTATTGCACTTGATATTTCTAAGGAATTTGATAGAGTTTGGCATCAAGTCCTTTTATCGAAAATGCGTGCATTTGGACTCGATGAATCTTTTCTTCGTTGGATTAGTAACTACCTTTCGAAACGCTCAATTCAAGTTGTATTAGACGGTTTCAAATCTGATATTCACAAAATAAATGCTGGTGTGCCCCAGGGCTCTGTTTTGTCTCCGACTCTTTTCCTTATATTTATGAATGACTTATTATCTGAAACAACTAATCCAATCAATTGTTTTGCTGACGACAGTACTCTCAGCTTTTCATACTCGTTTCCAGATTCACATCCATGTTCTTCGGATGTTGAACTGCAACGGCAGCTTATGATAAGTTCATTAAATTCTGATCTTGACAGCATTGTACAATGGGGAATTAGAAATCGCGTAGAATTAATTGCTTCTAAAACTCAATGTTGTCTTTTGTCGATAAAGCAAAACATACCTCCAATGCCACTATCCATGAGCGGCACTTGCATTGAAGAAACAGAACCCCTCTCAGTTCTCGGTATGTGCATTACAGACCACCTTCTGTGGAATGACCACATATTTGACATCGCAAAGAATGCTGCGAGGTGTTTAGGTTTCCTTCGAAGATGCAAGAAGTTCTTCACCCCGTCTGATCTGGCTACAGTATATAAAGCATATTATCGACCGAAACTCGAGTATAATTCCCATATTTGGGCAGGTGCTCCTATAACCCACTTGAGTTTTCTAGATAGAATTCAAAAAAGAGCTTTGAAAATGATAGGCGACCGAACAATAACAGAAACGTTTACATCTGTTGAGCACCGCCGAAATGTTTCGTGCCTTTCGTTATTTTATCGTTATTTTTACAAACAATGCTCTAGCGAAATAGCCAGCTGCATTCCTCCCCTGAAACGATTCAACCGTAATACTCGAACTGCTAGGAATGCCCATCAGTTTACCCTTGAGCCTAACTTCGGACGTACTGTTAAGTATAGAGATTCTTTCTTTAGTCGTTCCACACGAATGTGGAATGCTTTGCCAGGCTCTGTTTTTCCCTCCCATTTTGATATGCAGAACTTTAAAACTAATGTGCATCTGTATCTCCTCTTTTATCCCTCCTCATTTCCGTAATGCTCGTGCGGTGTTTAAACATTTTAAGGGTACACACAAACCCCTTTCGCGCGTGCAAATTATAAAAAAAAAAAAAAATCTTTATATCTCTATATATCTATACCTCTAATCTCTATATCTCTATAATCTATAGTATAGTGATTCCTGTAACTCTTCCGTCTACCAAACATCACAAATTATTAAGCCTCTCCATAGGAACCGTTAATTTTTCCTGTATTAAAATTTGCCTATGTTTTAATCCAGCACAAAAGCCATGCTCCTACTAAATTTCACCAAAAGCTGTTTAGCCGTTGAGGCGTGATTGGGGAACAAACATCCAAACATGCAAACATTCTGTTCTGTGTTCTGCATCTGTTTACTTTAAAATTGTCAACATTGATGTGATCTTTTCCGCCATTTCATTTTCAAAAGTTATAGAGTCTGCCAGTAGGGTGATTACTTTTACTTTTTCGCCAACTGTAATTATTGTTGGTCTGCCTCCAACAGACTGAAGGATTTATTTTGCCAGACAGAAAAACTTTTGTTTTCATCGTTCTTAACCTTTATACAGTCTGCAGAAGTGGTCATTTCCTGTCAACATCAATTGTGGTTTACTAATGATCGCCTTCCCAAGCTTTGTATTGAGCTCTGTGCCGTTACAATTTTATTTTATTGTTTGGTAAAGCGTTAATGTACCCCATCTTTGCAGTAATTGATCACCATTTTAAGTTCTAAGAAGTCGATATTCCTCTTTTATCTTCTGCTCATAGAGCATGCGAACAGTTCTGGTCCTTCTATGCAGTGCAACCGCATTGCATATCTCTTGTTTAGCTGCATGTGATTGCCAGCACTCATCGGCCATCCTTGGATTTCGTTGTGGTAGCCATGTAAGACCCAGGCGTCAGAAGCGGCCTTTCTTATTACTAGAACTTGATTGGAAAATGACTTGGCTATTTCTTGCAACTGCACCATTCGGATATCGGTCTTCCCGCAGTCAAACAGTCTTAATATATTTGAACGTTTTTAACCTTTTTCGTTTTCAGCCGTGTAAAGGTTAAAAAAAACCTAAAACTTGTTGAGGTTTTGGGAATTAAGTTTGATTCATAAAAACTTTACATAAGATAATTGTTGTAAGATTTTTTTAAGTGATAAACATAAGTTTGAATTTTCTATTTGCTGCTATATCCAGACAACGACGAGCCATTTTGTCATCTATAGTACAGACCTTATCTTACTGTGGTATGGCTTGCAAGCTATTGGCAAAACATTATTGAAGAATTACGATCCTCCATATCCAATTAGGGATGAAAAAACAATTTCTTTGGTACTATTTTTTCAAAGGTAAACTAAATTTATTTTTATATTAATTACTCATTCTGAACCTAATTTAACTCACGCATTACTTCACCATATAAGTACATCAATAAGGATCTTAAACATTCTCGAAATGTTTCAAATAAATTTTATTACTCCTTGTTCTAATAATTATTGTTTGAACGTGTTTTGCAATACACATGGCCCGGCAGTTAATAATTTTGTTCTAACCCAACGCACCCTACCCGAAAAAACAGGGTAATTCAAATTTGACAAGAGTTTATACTTTTTTTATTGTTGCATAATACTCATTTGTTAGTTCAATGGTCGTAAGGCATTCAACGCCCAAACATCAACATCTCCGCATGTGGTTTTAATTAGATATACGGATACAATGGCCATTTTACCAGCTTCGACGTTTTTGGTGTCTTGTATTGAGTGAAAAAGGGGTCTGGTTCCTGGCCCGATGGTGGGTGTTTTCGGAGACTATAAAATGATATTTTGAATTTGTTATGTTACTTCACTTGGGGAGTGGATTTGGTTGGTCTTAATTACGTTGACTGAAATCGACTCTAAGTGAATATGAACTATAAAAGTGTCATGGGAAACGATTAAAGACTCGAATAATACGTTATCGGAAATCCACTAAGGACTCATTTTGATGTTGACATGGAAATTACTATGGTGGAGTAGAAGGAAAAGTGTTGTTGTGTAGTAGGGGAGGATAGAACATAAAACGATCGGAGTCAATGATATTTGGGAAACATACTATACCTAACCATCAGTGAAGTGATCTATGGTATCTGTGGAATGATTTGTATCTCCTCATTGATGCACTGTTTCATGATTGGGGATGAAAAAGAATGTTTATGCCACTGGGAGTTGATTTATGGTGGATCAGTGAATTGGAGCACATGTGGTGCTTAACCTTAAATCGGTTAAAAACAGATTTATTGTGTCGAAATTCCGAAAACACTAGAAAAATCATATCGATCTTATCTTAGACAGATATACCAATGCTTCAACATTTTATACCATTTTTCTCAATAAAATTGGTTGAATTTATTATACTATATATATATATATATACTCTATTTAACTATAGTCTAGTCTAACAAACCTTCCCCTTATTATACTGGATTTTCTGTTCATTCTGTTCTCGTCGCTCCACCAGACATTCATCGATTCATCCAATATTTTCTAGCTAGCGTCGTTAAGTTCATAGAATTTGGCAAAAGAAATTCGCTTTTATCCATGTATACCTGCTTCTTTTTGAAAGGGATCTTTTCTGTCCGGTATCGAATGTATAGGGTCTTTCATTTAGCGCTTTTTAACTTTGAATTTAAATAAAACAAAGTGTACTTGAGACACCATCGAAATTTTTTATTCGTTCGAAAGGCCTATTGATGCCATATGTGGAATATAACACCGTTTAAATGTTTGCCGCGGCTTTTCTATGGCGCTCATCCGAAGTGTCCAATTTTCCATGAGTATGTTGTGGTCTGCGAAAGGCCAAGTTCTTGTGAGCGACGCGACTGCCTCGGATTCTCCTGCACACTCTCACGGACAGGACGGCGGCGATGTTTTCGTCAGATTTTTGGTTTCGTCGACGAACAGCTGTTGGTTGATTGTGAATCATTGGACTCAAATTTATCCACAACACTGTGAATAGTTGGCTCCGTAGGACGATTATGGCGACCGTACAATGGGCGAAGCGCCTATTCGACGTTGGTCGAACAGAACACCCATTTTGAAAAAACAATTTTATTATTTGCAGGTGATGTTGAACGTTATATCCGTCCATGGTGATTTGCCAAAACAGACTTAATAAATGACAGCTAATTTGACAGAAGTGCTGGAAGTCCCTATTGGAAGACCCTTTAGAAACGAATTCTGTACTAAGCGATTGTCCTTTGACTAACACTGATTCAAGCTTCTTGCTGCAAATCTTTGGATTTTTATCAAAAGCGTTAAAAAACTTTTTATATAAGTTAGTCCGCATGAACACGATAATAACAAACATCACAGAACGTTCTGACACAATGTGCATTTTATCTCTATAGGCGTTTTTCTTTATTCACTCAGAAAAGGGATCTGAACAGAGTCTGAACATTCTGAGCATACTCTGATAATTCTCTGAACCGAGCGCGATCCGAGCGCTCAAATATATTTTTGAAATATGTACGTTCTAGTTCTTGACTGTCACTAATCGACACTTCTCACATGGTTTATTCACAAGCGGCAATATTATGCATATAATAATATTGTCTCTTTCGTTTTGGCATCTTTTTTTCGAAGAGTGGTGTAGGTAGGCAATGTGCATGGTATAGAGTGAAATAGCCTACAACTCTAAAGTGACTTTAATTTCGTTAAGTATTTTCTCAGAATGCTCAATCAATTTATTCTGAGCGCATATAGCCTTCTCAGAGCACGCTCTGATCATTCTCTGAACGAAAAAAGTAATACAATTTTAAAGATCTGAACGCTCTGAGCGAAAAAAGAAAAACGCCTTATAATGAATGTGTATTGAAGCGCGTTTACTCACTTCAATCCATGTGTGCACTTTCCTCTTTTGCACAAGCGTAAGGTTAATTGCATACTTGATCAGTTAAAAAAAAAAAAAAAAAAAAAAAATAATGAAGGTGTGCGGCAGAACACACAATGCCACTAATCCACCCCAGAAATTCCTGACAATTCCGACCGACTTCCCCTAAGCAAAATACAAAAGAAATTACAGAGAATTTAATCCATCCCCGAATTCGCAAGGTAAATTAAGTATCTACTATGATGCTTAGATTCATATTCAGATGCGAATAGGATACAAGATACTGGCAGGACTATTTGGAATAACGCATTTGAATTTATTGGAATCTTTGAACTCAATACCAACATTCGTATGTGTGGCAGGACGCAGAAGGACCTGCAAAGTGCAATTTTGCTAGTCTTCCATTTAGATTGGATTAAGTGGCCATTTTCACCATTTTCCGCATTTTCACCCATGTCTTTGCCAGTGTGTCAACTTCCCTCATTTAATAGCTGAATGAGTGGTTCGCCTAATGGAAAAGGAATTTAGAAGGTCTTACTTCCTGTCATGTTTATGTATAGTCGCAGCAGAAGCAGAGAGGGAGAAAAAATTGCGGCAGGTTTGCTTTGCCCCGGTGTGGTGTGTTGATGTGAGCTCTTAATGACGGTAAAATCTCAGCTTGAACATCTGGCAAGATTTTTAATGTGGAAACTGTTTCGATTAAAAGAACGATGAAAATAGCTCTATGACCGCAGCAGGGTGCGAACGGACACATTAGAGTTTCAAATGTCATCTAAATAGTAAATAGTAAAATGCAACATTTGCCTTGCTATTAAGGTAGGCAAAAAGATAGATTGGATTAAAATATTGATTTGAAATTCGCGTAAGCAAGGAACATTATGAATTATTTTAATTTTTTTAATTAATTTATTTTTATTTTGATATTCAGAAAAATAATTAAAATATCCTAATAATTATAATATTTATGTAAAGGGTCTTTCATTTAACGCTTCCTAACTTTAAATTTAAATTTAATTTTAAAGTGTATGTGAGTTATCATGGAAATTTTGAATTTTTTTGAAAGGCCTTTTGATGCCACTATGTGTAAAATCATTTACAACCGAAGTGTCCAATTTTCCATTACTGACGCTGCTAGCGCTAAATCCACGCCAAACCGTGAATTGATCGGGACGCATTGGACGTTCTTGGACAATTTTGTTTGTACACGTACTCACTCATCCAGAAATGGGCCTCATCGCAGAACACCCATTTTGACACAACTATTTTATCATTTGCACGTGTTGTTGAACGCTTTTGCCGTCCATTTTGACTTGGCAAAAAAGAGTAAATGACAGTCAGTTTGACAGATGTAGCTTCAAACAGATGGCTGATATTAATTGTCAAAGGAGGACCCTATTGGAAGACCCATTATATAATATTCTTTTTATTTTTAAGCCTTAAAAACAAATTGTTCAAGAATGGTTTTTTAAGGCCCATCAACTCCTTTAGGAGTGTCCTAATTCACATTTCTTCTTTATTCCAATAGCTTATTTTGTTAACGTAGTTATAAAGATTTTTTATTATTTATTAATATCTTTATTATTTATTGTTATTTTTAACTGGTCACTACTCTCCCTCGATAGTGAGATTGATTCCAGCGCAGTTATGATACAAATTTAATTCTTTTAGGAATGAGAAATTTTATCCCGAAAAGTATCAAACCTAAAGAAAACTCATGGTTTGATTCAAGCTGTAGAGAGGTTATCAGGTTAAGAAATGTAAGTTTTCGTTGTTATAAAGCCAAAACCATCAAGCAAAACCGGAAAAAGTTTCAGCAAGCTAGAAATGCCTGCAATGTTCATATTCATCCAACCAAATTTTTACATGAACACAAAATTCGGCAAAAAATAATGCAATGTCTCAAAGGCAGTAAAAATGTTGGATAATTTGTAAAAAAGAAAACATAAAAAATTCTTCGTCACCATCGATTCCTACGCTCGTCTTCAATTATACTCCTGCCGTCAGTTCTTAGAAAAAAGCAGATCTACTTGCAGTCCAATTCGCGGCAAACTCAACGCTGCCAGCAGGTATTAGAACTCCTCCTGTACTTGAGAATGTAAGTGATTCTATGTGACCAATCTTCTTTCGAACTGGCAAAACCTCTGCGTAAGCTTTTCCATGGATCCTATTCCTCTGAGCTCTTTCTGAGTGCATGGAAAACAACATTTGTCCAGCCTATCCCCAAAAAAGGCAAATCTTCTTCACCCTCAAACTATCGACCATTAGCACTAGCGTCCCTTCTTTCTAAGGTCATGGAAACGCTGATCAATTTTCAGCTTAAGAAATATCTCGAAGAACGAAAGCTTATTAATGACCGGCAGTACGGCTTTCATAGCAAAAGGTCCACTGGTGATCTGATAGTATATCTCACCGAAAGGTGGAATCAATCTCCACCATTTTGGTAGAAGCAAAATTATTGCACTTGATATTTCTAAAGCATTTGATAGAGTTTGGCATCAAACCCTTTTATCGTGCATTTGAATCTCTTCTTCGTTGGATTATTAATTCCCTTTCGATTTCTCTTTGGTGCTCACATAACCCACTTGAGTTTTCTAGATAGAATTCAAAAAAGGGCTTTGAAAATGATAGGCGACCCAACAATAACAGAAACATTTACATCCCTTGAACATAGACGTAATATTTCTTGCCTTTCGTTATTTTATCGTTATTTTTATAAACAATGCTCTAAGAAAATAGCCAGTTGCATTCCTGCCCTGAAATGATTCAACCGTAATACTCGCACTGCAAGGAATGCCCATGAGTTTACCCTAGAGCCTAACTTCGGACGCACCACACGAATGTGGAATGCTTTGCCGGGTTCTGTTTTTCCCTCCAATTTTGATAAGCAGAACTTCAAAACTAATGTGAATCGGTGGTTCTGATCAAATGATAGCAAATACCAAACAAACAAATCTCAAAACTTTTCATCAAAATCGTTGGGGCTGTTTTTGAGAAAAATAAGCTTTTCCTAAACGGTCACGAATCCTTAACTTGCCTTATCCCTATAATCGCAAGTAAAAATTGTAAGGAACCAAATCGGAGAAGTAGTCTTGCCAATCTTAACCGTCAAAACAGTCATCGATGTTTTTAACTGTGGACCATTGGTCCGTCCGATGTTGGAACCAAGAGTCCAAATGCAGAGGCAACTGATGTATTCATTCAAAAAAAGGAGACAACAATCAAACATTACATTACAAATTCCGCTGTCTGTCTGTCTGTCTGGACATAAGTATCAAGGTATTAGATAGCACAAGATATCTTACAAGAAATTATTTTTGAAAAATGGTATCTTGCTGATACAAGGTGTCGTGTGTTGGCAGGTTTATACTCTCAAAATTGAGTTAAATCTTTGGGGATTTTATACTTCCATTGAGAGTAATTAAGAACCTTGTTAAGATCTCAATTATATCTTTTAAAATTATTGTATCGGGTTACACACACTGCTCGTGTTCGTGTGCAGTAAACTCTGTTGAACAATGTTGATCTCATGCTAAATGTTTTCTTTTAACATCACGCTCTTGTTACGGCAGGCCAATAAAAAACGTCAAATCGGGCCACTGGATGTTAAAAAACGACTAATCAGTTTTGAATTTCCGAATTAGTGAAATTCCGGCTTTTATCCAACAAGTTCTTACATTACATTGTATTGCTGGTGGACGCCATTAACACTCCAATGCTTCGGGCGCCTCATCCTTCCATAATGAGTTAGGTTTCCCACGTTGTCTCCTACCATAAAAGACTTTCTGAGGTGATTCGCGTGCTCCAGCCCAACGGAGTCTATAAATAGAGCTTTTTTCACATCATTTGCTTAGAGGTAGATTTAACAAGTCATGATTAGATCTTCTCCGGAATCGTCCTCTCTCGCACACGGGGCCAACAATTCTCCATAAAACTTTCCCCTCGAACGAGGTTAAGAGATCGGAGTGCCGTTTAGTTGGGACCCAAGTCTCAGGTCCGTATGTGAGTATTGTTAAGACCAAAGCAGATTAGTTTTTTATGGTACGATTTTCCGACTTGAAGAGCTTTCACAGACTATTATAGTAAATGAATTTAAGCAGCTGCCCACGTTATTCTTTCTCCATATTGTTATAGCCTTCTTTTTTTGAGCCACGGCAGTTAAAGGATGTCGCTAGTACGATATCCGAAACGTATGCTGCTGTCTTGTTCGGTTCCGCCTTCGGTAGAGATGATAATCCAAATGTATTGAAGGCTCTGTACTTTCTCTACCGTCTATTGAGAAATGATTTAAACAGCTTTTCTCTTCACCTTTGAGCCATCGTTCGCATAATCAAGATGTTTCAGTTAGGATGTCAGATCGAATCCCTCCGTTCGCTGTCAAGGCTGCGCGCAGAACATCGCTTATCACCAACAAAAACAGTATTGGCAACAATATGCAGCCCTGTCTGACTCCACTCTAGAGTTTAGACCATCGAACGTATCATTTTGATCCTTCATTATTTTATTTTAATAATAGCAATTAATTTATCCGCGATGTGTTCCTGCGTAAAGCAAGCCAAATAAATGTTTAAATAAGTTTTTCTTTAATTCTCTCCCTTTTTAAATTAATTAATTTTTTTTTTATTTTAAAATTAATTTCGAATCAACGAAGTGAGTGGGCACGAACATCGTTATCATTAGTTGGATTTAATTGTATCAAAAGGGTTCAATTTTAAAATAGATGAACAGACAATCGAATCCCATATCTACCTACAGAATCCTTACGATTTGTTTTTCATTAAATACTTAATTACATCACTAACTCGCTTGAATAATTCCAACTTCTGGAGCAAATAAATCTAAAAAAAAGTTTATTCGCAGTCCACCAAACCACTTAAACGCTTTCAACCCTAATCTTCTTTTAAATTGAAATAATTCAGGTTGCTCCGCGGTTTGGATGATGAGATGGAAACGGAGAAGAGACGCGCAAGAGGTATTTAAGAATAGCTGTAAGCAAATTTTTAATGCCTCCTTCAAAATCTGGTGGCGCAGTGTTGTGTTTTGCCATTCGGAAAAACCACCAAAGTCACTAAAAACGTTTTCCTTACTAGAAAATAAAATTGAAATACTTTTCCCACCATTATTTCCCTAATCCTTGAAATCCTTGAAGATTTAAGAAAAATCGTTAATTTAAAACAACACCGCATTAAAAGATACCAAGGCTGGGCGGCACAACCTCGCGCCAAGCTTCCTATTCTTTGTGCCTCCAATAAAAGTAAATTATTTGTACTTACGCCTTGATTAGGACTAATCCTTTTACTTTGGCATTATTTTTAATTATCTATGTGAACAGAGTACACTCTTGTGGGCGACCGCTGAAGCAAATTCAAAAATCCAGAGAAAAACTTTCTAAAAGAAGCCGCATTATCCTGGGCAATTAAAATTGGGCCTACATATCGAAGGAAACAAGACACAAATGTAATTTATATCACTTCACATGCGGATAGAAGAATTTTGAAATTCCTTTATGGAAATAAATCTCCTGAATAACGAAACACACGCATCACTTGGAAATGAGATCTTTAGGACAGGGTCATACTACGCCCTGTAGGGTAGTCTAGTTAAAATAATTTATGGCCTTCTGCCCTCGATATTTTGGGATTGAGGAAAATTCTGCGAGACGCCGGAATCTAATTAAAATATTTACATTTTGGGATAGAAAATACGGTACTGGAATTTAATTGAATGTATCTATCAGTCTCTGTATGGTGATGGCTCTTCGCTTAGTCCCACGTGCCATTCGAGCGGAATCTGTGCCACTGATGCGATAGTATTATTGGGAATTGATTGGAAATTCTTAAGATACTTTCCGTTTTCTTTTTGGACGCGTTCAAAGGCAATGATTTAAATAAATCTGATTTTGCCAGATGGGTCGGCAGTCACATGTGTGGAGACTATTTTTTGAGGTCAGGTAGGAAGGATTTAGTTAACTAAGTCAGAAAATTAGTTATTTAGAGTTGGTGTAAAGCCAATTTTAAGATTAAATTGTAAATTCCCATTTATTTCAATCAAACTATTTTATTTGTATATATTATAAAATAAAAAAAAACAAGCAAAACGAACGATTTCTACGGCGATCTCAAGAATTGGTCAGCACAAAACGAATTTTGGGAGAGGATCTTGGGATACACATACAACCCTTATAAGATGAAGGTAACTCAAGAACTAAAGCAACAACAAGCGAGTGGCTGCGGTGCAGTAGATAAGGTGTTTGCTTGGTAACCCAGAGATCGCAGATTTTGATACGCAGATTTTAAGAGTTTATTAAATTACAGCTGATCATACATTTTAAAATAATAGTTTTAACAAGTTTTAAAGTTTTTAATGAAAATTAAAAAAAATAATAAAAATAAATAGCATATAATATATAAAACAAATATTCAACATTTTGGAAGGCTGAATTAATTTGGCTACCGCGCTACCTAAATCTTTTCAAATAGAAAAAAAATTAAAATAAAAAAACGTAATTGGAAAGTACGGTTAATAAGTTATACTTATCCGGTAAATTTTGTGTTAAATGATAACAATGCATCCAGAAATACACTCAAAAAATTTCATCAAAACCGTTGGAGACCTTTACGAGAAAAAATGCTTTTCAGACAGGCATTTACATTTTTAGGCGTTTCTGTCTATCTATCTATCATAAAAATTTGTTTGATTATTATCTCAATTTTTTTTCTATTCAAGAATCCTAAGCTTGCCTAATAGTCCGGAGCCCGCGACAGTTTTTAATGTCCTACTAGCTGGGCCCGCGGCTTTGCTTGCGTTAGCCTCGGTCCATGCATACAAGAATCATATTTTAATTTTGTAAATATACGTGACATACGTACGTTTCATTTAATCTTCAATTTTAAGATGAGGTCTTCACTTAAGAAATAAAATAATTTGATAAATAATGTGTATGCATCATTACAGCATACCTGATGGTATTTCTGTATATCATTGCATTTCTCTATAAAATATAGCTCGTAGTGATTCGGTGTTATCGTAGCTTTAAGAAATCAAATAAAACTTATAATCCCAACGGCAACTGTTTTAGAATAGAAACAGGCAATAACACTATTTATGGCGTGGATGTATAAAAAAAAAGAGTTGGTTGTCTGTAAAGTCTGTTTACGGAAGATAATTTTACGTGATAACATTGATGGCAGCAACACCAACATAAAGCCCGTTAACTCATACCCACAAACCCTCTCGTTAAATCCACACACACACACTTCAATATCTACATCTCTTTTCTACTTTAACAAAACTCCGCCTATTTTGTATTTCTTTTTCACTTCTTGTTCTTTTTGAATTTAAGTGGAATTATTTTGGGAATTTGCGACTGTGTTTTTCATGTTGGCCTGGTGCTTGCGATCGATTTTGGTTGAAGGAACCACAGTATCGCGGTTAGCATCAGTCATGAGTTTTATCAGCAGGAGTCTTATCAGCATAAGTCTTATCAGCATGAGTCATGTTATTTCGTACGTGTAGCTTGTCATGGATTTATAAGATGTTATCACGTCAAAACCAAAAAAGTACGTATGTTCTCTCATTTTGGGTAAAGTGGTAACAATTTTTTTTCATTTGCCAATTTATAAAGTTTTTGTTAGTATATTGTGAAAAATTGTATCATATCTATTAAATAAAAAAAAGATTTTTTCAAATTCGTTTTGTCGTTCTCGTTAGATAAAACAATGATTTTCTTAATGTACCTACCTTAAAATAAGAAGTAAAATTCAATTTTTTTTATAACCACGCCATCTGCTTTAGTGTAGAAGAACGCAACAACACAATGAATGCATTTTATCATTTTGCGTGATGTTGTAAGCAAATTTTTTCGTTGGTCAATTTACAAAGTTTTAGTTTATTTATTTAAAAAAAATGTAATCTTTATGTTACTCGAGCAAATATGCTATTAATTTAAAAAAGATTTGTTGAAATTCGTTTTGTCGTTCTGGCGTGATGAGCGATCAGGCGAAACTGTTTCAATTTTATTATAAAATAATAGTAATAATTTGTTCATCGAGCCCCCTGAGCTCTTCAACAATATTCAGTTTCTGTCGTCTAATAGAACTAACTCAATATTAATCCCTCGTTTTACCTGCCTTACAACAGAGCGTCAGTTTTTCATTAACGCGTCTTGCCTTTGGAATTTGCTTCCGCGTGAATTAAGAAGAACAGAAAACATAAAAATATTTCAGAGGAACTTAGTTCATTATTTATCAGTGTGAAAACTTATTAAGTTTAACCATTTTATGTTTCCAGTCAAAAAACTGAATCTTTAACACGTAAATATATCTTTAAATTGGTAGTCCTGCTTCTTTGAACCTGAGTCATTTGCTGTTTGTGCAGATTTGGTCTTCAATTATTATTATTTTTAATATATTAAAATTGCTAATTTTCCTTCTTCTCTCATTTTTACTTGCGATTATAAGTACTATAATGCAAGTTATGCATTCGTGCAGATTAACAATTTTGAGATAACAATTAAACATGACATTACGATGATAAGGAAACATATTTGAGTTACTGGCAAAGTTCTGTTCGTCTGTCTGTCTGTCTGTCTGTCTGTACGGATGTATTTTGGAATGTAGCCTAGCCTACACGGTTGGGCCAATCGTCTTCAAATTTTGAACTCAAGGTTCTTTTGACATTCTACAGAGGATTTTTTCAATTTTTTTTTTAGCTCAAAAATTAACGGTATCTGTCATATAACCGCCATGTAAAAGCTTATTTTTCTCGAAAACGGCTCCAAGAATTTTTATAAAAAAAAAATCAGTGTGCTAGTGTAGGTATGCATTATATTTTGGTGAAAAAAAAATTAATACGGTGGGCTAAAAACGGTACCTCCCATAGGACCGGTTTTTTTCTAATTTTTCGAAAACTGGTGATCCGATTACAATCAAAATTGATATTCAATAAGATGTAGGTAGCCTGAGTAATTTTGCTTTAATTTTTTTTTCGAAAACTTTTTTTTTGTATTTTTAATAATTTAAAATTTTTTTTTTTTTGAAAAATCATTATTTTGAAAACGGGTTAGTGAATTTTTTTAAAAAAAAGTTGTTAAAAAACCGTTTTATTTAAAAACGGCTCCTACAATTTTGAAAAAAAATTCACACTTTTTTGCATTTTCTAAAGAAATAAAATGGCGTTTAAATTATTTCACCCAATACATTTTAACGTACGTTATTCGAACAATCAAAAGTCACAAAAATCGAATAAATGCTTTGATGTTCACTTTATTTTTTTTTAATTTTACTCTACAATGTGACCGCACATATGAGCAAGTACGTGCGATCCAGTCGTGCAATTTATTTTATATTTAAATAGGTCTTAATTTCATTTAACTACAAGGCTTAATTATCTAAAAGATGTAAATCTAAAAACTAAGTTCTATTTAAATCAATTAATACTTAATACTAAATGAACACTATTTTGGGCTGCAATTAAGAAGTTATCATCACAAAAAGGCATCTTACAAGCAGACAGCAGGACAACGCTTTCTGGGAGCTGTTGAACATGCAAAAAAAAAATATTTGTTCGTCTTTCGTAGGGTAATTAGGTAAACATTAGATAATGTCAAAACAGTCCCGCTTACAACTAGAAAAATTTATAGGCCAAGGAGTGAAAAAGTCCAGATTTTCAGTAATTTTTACCTTATTATGGAGGGGCGGAGGGGTGTGGTTGTGACTACAGAATCCCTAAATGGTTGGTTGGGCCTCTTAATTATGTTTTTAAGCTCATATATTTACCGACGAGGCCATGTAACCGTTAAGTAAAAACTTATTTTTCTCGAAAACGGCTCTAAGATTTTTTACGAAAAAAATCAGTGTACTTTGCTGAATGTTGCGCGTGAGTTATGTTTTGATGAACCAAAATAAGATAGTTGGCTAAGAATGGTACCTCCCATAGGAACGTTTTATCATTTAAATTTTTATTGAAAAAACGTTTGTTTTGTAGATTTAAAAATGTATTTATTTATTTTTTTTTCAAAAATCTTTATTTTGAAATGGCTGATGATTTTTTTTTATTTGTTTTTAAATGAAAAAATTAAACTTATTCACATTTCTTGAAATAATTCACAAAATAAAATAAAACCGCGTTTAAGTTTATCAATGTGTTTTATATGTGTTTTTCACACTAGCAACTTAGTTGCGAAAGCCGATGTACTACACATCGCACTAACACAGCCACATGATAAGCATGTTCTCAGAACAACAACGATGCAATTTGATAAACCAGCAAAACCTGTTCTGAAAACATGCTTATCATGTGGCTGCGATAGTGCGATGTGTAGTACGTCGGCTTTCGCAAACGCTAGATCGCATGTTCAAGGTTCAAACCCAGCTCGGGACCAAAAGGTTTTTCGTAAATAATTGGACATAAAAAGCGATAAAGCACCACTGAAGGAGTCTGATGATCGGGTTGGCCCCCGTGAAATAGCTATAACTCCAGCCTATGAAATTGGTGGTAGTACACATAAGCTGTTGTTCTTCATTCAAAAAGTTTAAGTTTATCCGTTAAAAAACTATTTTACTCAGTATTTTTTTGCATAATCAAAACTAAAAAAACATCGAATAAAATTGTTTAAATGTATTTAAACCCCGTGCCCCGTGGCGTAGTGGTTAGTGTGTCGGACTGCTAAGCGAATGAGCCTGGGTTCGAATCCAGCTCATAGCCATCTTCTTTTCCGGGGTACTGCCTCTTGCGAGGAACTGACAAAACCTCCAAGAGTAAAATTTGTCTCGAAAAAGTGCATCTCATGTAGCCGTTCGGACTCGGCGGTAAACTGTAGGTCCCTTCCATTCTTGCAGATTATCAACATACACACAGGAATGGTTGAGAGTATAAGTCACTAGGCCTTGGCTCCTTCAGGAGCTGTCGCGCCAATAAATTTATTTAATTTATTTATAAATGTATTTTAAAATTTAGTAGACAATGTGACTGTACATAAGAGTAAATAGTACGTTGGATTAACAAGTCCAATTTATTTATTAACATAAATCAGCACAAACCAGTATTATTAATGTTATCAGTCTTTTTATTCGTTTTAAAAATCGAAAGCGAATCATATTTATTTCAATAAAGTTTATCTAAGTCTTAAAAAGGTAATTTCCTTAGGTTATCTTCATTAGCTAAAAGAAATAATCATTTGCGTTTGAAAGAAAAAAAAAACAAAAATAAAAGTCAATGAACTTTCACAACAATGGCTTCTCTTCCATTAGTTCAGATGTCAACTTTCACATATTTGTCACTTAAAAAAAAACCAAACACTTTCCAATATGGATCGAATGGCTTCAGAAAAATAAAAAAAAATGTCTCCAAATAGGGTTAATACAACTGAGCAACATTAACCTCTAAAGTGGATGACACATAAAAAAAATTTGTAACACTCGATTGACTTAAGCAAGTAAGGCATTAACTCAGCCCAAGAATACTTGGCGGAGGAGGACCGATCTATTGCACTTTCTAATATTTATTTACTTTTCATCCCTTTAGCTGCTATGCTATGCCACTAAATGCTTCCAAAGAGAGAGAGGGTGCGTTCCCAGTAACACGCATAAAAACAAGTGCATTTTTCAACACACAAATTGAATGAAATACACTTTTTGTATAGCACAGGATGAGGAGGGTTCGATTCGGTAAGGTTTAGTTTGGTTAGTGTTAGTGTTCATCATAAATCATCACCACGATCCGAAGCCATGGACTATGTGTACACACTTTACCCCGTTTCTGGCAAGGGAGTACTCTCAACCCCTAGCCTTGACAATTCTTTTTCTTTTCTGTGGGTAAATGTTGTTGAATGTTTTAGCCACGACATCTCTAATGATGCCAATTTAATTCGCTAATGTAATGTTATGTCAGGCAATATTCATTGGAGGACAGAAATCCCCTTTATCTCTGTTAAAGGCACCGAAGACCCTTTCTCTTATGCGATTGCGAATGAATAAATAACAACTGTGCGAAAAAATCTGGGTAGTTCCATTTACTGAAAGTTAGCAGAACTGCAAAAGTACGAAGTAGGTAGCGTAAGTTGGGAGAAGGGAACGTGTATGGCTGTATTAATTAAAGAAAGAACAGCGATTAAGAGATTTTCAAAATGACTTTTGTAAAAATGTTGGAATCAATTAAATTCGCAAAGTAACTAGTCCACTATCTTTAGCTTTATTGCAAAGTCTTCTGCTTTTAACCTTTCGGTTAAATGTCTGTTCTCAAAAAGTGAGCTGTCTGTCTGTCTGTACGGATGTATTTTGGACTGTAGCCTAAACGGTTGGACCAATAGTCTTCAAATTTAGAACTTAAGGTTATTTTGACATTATACAGAAGAGTTTTTTCAACTTTTTTAGCTCAAAAATTAACGGTACATGTTATATACATACATAAACGTTATATAAAAGCTTTATCGAAAACGGCTCCAAGAATTCTTATGAAAAAAAAAATCAGTGTACTAGTAGGTAAGCATTATATTTTTTTTGGAAAAAAAATTAAAAGTGTAGAACCGGTTTCTTTTTCTTCGATTTTCTCGAAAACTGGTGATCCGATTACTATCAAAATTGATATTTAATAAGATGTATGTAGCGCAAGTAATTTCGCATTCAATTTTTTTCGAAAACTTTTTTTTTTTTGATTTAATTTTCTTTTTTTTTTGAAAAATCAATATTTTGAAAACGGATAAGTGAGTTTTTTTTAATTACTTTTTAAATGTAGATTATTTTTGTGCTTAAGTTTGTATTCTTGAATTATTTTTTTTAATTTTTAAAAAAAAAGTTTTATTTAAAAACGGCTCTTACGATTTTGAAAAATAATTCACAATTTTTTACATATCCTAAAGATATAAAATGGCGTTTAAATTATTTCACCCAAAACAATTTAACGTACTTTATTCGAACAATCAAAAGTCACAAAAATCGAATAAATGCTTTGATGCTCACTTTAGTTTTCCTTAATTTTATTCTACAACGTGACCGCACATATGAGCAAATACGTGCGATCCAGTCGTGCAATTTATTTTTTAGCTCAATAATTATATATAACTATAACTGTTACTTAAAAGCTTATTTTTCTCAGAAACGGCTAAAAGAATTTTTATGAATAAAAATCACTTTACTATTGTAATTGTGGGTAAGATGATGGCCTAAAAACGGTACCTCCCATAGGACGTCGGTTTTTTTCTTCGACTTTCTCGAGAACTGGTTATCTGATTACAAAAGATGTAGGCTGCCACAGAAGTTTCATATTAAAATATTTTAGAAAACTCTTTTTTTGTACTTTAAAATTTTTTTTATTTTTTTTTTTTTTTAAATCAATATTTTGAAGACGGGTTGATTTTTTTATTACTCGCGCACAAGGAACTATTTGTTTCCCTTTTAATTTAGAACACACTGCGTGGGCATTAGGAAGATAGGGAAGGGAGAGATAGGAGGTGTCGATTAACATTGATTTTGAATGTTTGCAGAA
The DNA here is from genome assembly GCA_963971375.1 of Platycheirus rosarum. NCBI lineage: Eukaryota > Metazoa > Arthropoda > Insecta > Diptera > Syrphidae > Platycheirus > Platycheirus rosarum. The sequence goes on along the minus strand of OZ020509.1, from coordinate 128,060,686 downwards.
AATCCCGCCGGGTAAACTATTCCAAATTCGTGTTGTTCGGCTAAAAAAAGAATCCCTATATATCACGGTACGTCCGAAATTGGGCTCAAGGGTGAACTGATGGGCATTCCTTGCGAGACGAGTATTACGGGAGAAACTTTTAAGGGGAGGAATTCAGCTGGCTACTTCGAGTGAACATTTTTTTATAAAAGAAACGATAAAATAAGGAAAGACGTGAAATATTGCATCGGAGTTTAATGAGCTTGACATACGGTGCCGTTGCAATTGTACGTCCGAAGGCGAAGGACGTGAATCATCGAACGAATATGAAAAGCTGGGGGTAGAGTCGTCAGCAAAACAGTTAAGTGGATTAGAAGTAACAGACAGAAGATCATTTATAAAAATGAGGAAAAGAGTCGGAGATAGAACAGAGCCCTGGGGCACATCAGCATTTATTTTGTGGGAATCAGACTTGAATCCGTCCAATACAACTTGTATTGAACGGTCAAGAAGATAGCTTCTAATCCAAAGTTCAAGAGTATTATCGATCCCAAAAGCACGCATTTTTAATAGGAGAGCTTAATGCCAAACTCTATCAAATGCCTTGGAGATATCAAGAGCAATAATCTTACTTTCACGAAAGCGATGTAAAGAGTTTTTCCACTGTTCGGTGGGATATGCCATCAGATCACCAGTGGAACAGCTGCTGCGGAAGCCATACTGACGGTCATGGAGAAGCTTTCGATCTTCGAGATATTCCATAAGATGACGGTTAATCAGTGTTTCCATGACCTGACAAAGAAGGGACGTAAGTGCTATGGGTCGGTAGGAGGACGGGGAGGATGGGTCACCTTTTTTAGGGATAGGCTGGAATAATGATGTTTTCCATCTTCTAGGAAATATTCCAGAAGAGAAGGAGCGATAAAAAAGCTTACGCAGTGGCTTTGCCAGTGTGGAAAGAATACCTCTTTAGAAGAATCGGCGGTATACCATCCGGGCCAGCGGATTTGTGTATATAGAGATCTTTGAGAACTCTTGCTACTTTACGAGTGCGGAAAAAATCTGTCCCATGGAAAAATTTATATTCTCAAGTAAGGGCGGGGCAACGTTGCTGTTAAGCAGCGTGAAGCTGTCAACGAAACGGGCGGCGAGCAAGTTTGCTTTCTCTGATTTTGAAAAAATTTACACTTTTTCAATTTTGTTGAAATAAATTAAATTTCTTTTTAGTTATTTCGCTGAGAACTTTAAGTACTTTAAGTACTTTTTTCAAACAATCAAAAAACACAAAAATCGAATAAAAACATCGAAGATGCCTTAATATTTTTTCAAATTTTATTCGAAACCATCCAGTCGTGCAATTTATTTTAATCTGCACGAATGCATAACTTGCGTTATAGCATCTACCTATAATGTACAAAAGAAGAACAATCCAAAGTATGTTTGTACGCGAACTACTTTTTTTTCGGCTCGATCGATTTGAATGAAATTTTTAGTAGATTTTAGAACGTGTTTGGAGAGTGCATATAAGAAATCTGTTTGCTGTTCTGTGCCTGAAACCGGAGTTATGACCAAAAATGTCACTCACATGGTCGTCAATGCTTTAGTAGTACTTCAGCCCGAGTATACGTACATATATAAATATATATTTTCATGTAACCAACATTGAATTTGAAAACCTTGACCGATTTTGAAAACATTTTTTTTAAGCTATAATTTAACCGCTTTCGGCGGTATCTAGAAATATCTAGGGTAATCCCTAGCACACCGCTAGTAATACATAATCGCAAGTAAAAAATTGAGATAAAACTTAATCATGATATTACGATGATGGAGAACCATAATAAGGTTGGTGATAAAATCCTGTATGTCTCTCTGTCTGTCCTCCGGTATGCATAACGAACATCAGCCTCTTAACGGCTTAACTAATTATATTCAAACTTGGATCTTTGGCATTCCTCAGAGGGGTTTCTGATAACATAACGGTACCTTCTATGTAATCGTTAAGGAAAATCTTATTGTTCTCAAAAACAGTTTTTAACGACTTTGATGAACATTTTTGAGACTAATGGTGTCTGTATGGTGTAGTATTTAATTTATAAAAGAAAAATACTACAGGCGTGTTTTAACTCCTTAAAAGACGATTTACTTTTGAGATTTGAGGTCCTGTAAATAAAACAACAATGAATGGTAATCCGGCAGGCAGCGAATTTAATCCACAAGAAGTTCTTTTTAGAAAACTGCCTCTATTGGTGACAGCTCTGGCAAGCAAAATCATTCCTTTAAGATAAGGTGACAATATATTGAGTCATTATTACATTTTTCGTTTATACAGGCCTGCAGGTACAATTAATTTATTTCCATAAGTTTTATAGTTATAAATAAAAGCAGTTTAGCTTCCCAAAACCGTTTTCTCGCACGTCAATAAAAATGTTACCGAAAAGAATTTATCTGGATTAAGGTAGGTAATTCTAGTACAAATTGTTCAAATGCGGGTTCATTAATATCACAGAAGTTTAACGTCTCAATTTCTAATAATGCAAATATTCAATGCGGCAAATGTGCTGAATCACCTTTTCAGAAAACTCATACTTTCTTGTCCTCTCAGCCTGCCCGCATCCTGCTTAATTAGACAATTAAGGTAAATTGGGAAATTTATTCAAAAGCAACTGTCTGAATGAAAAAAAATGCTTCTCCTTCTAAATTCCAACCCACAATATTCCCATATGTCTCGAGAATTCAAGTCCAGGTTTTGCTCTGTTTCCCTAAAACACTCCAAAGCCCAAAAGCCGATGCGAAGCAGAAAAATGCTCCCAAACTCCAGTCAGTTCTTTTAATTGGTTTTAATTGAATTTGATGAACAATCCGACTGACATCGCAGAGATAGAGACACGCTTGGTTGGGCCTGGGCTACTGCTAATGCATCAGGAACAATTTTTATGACCAAACACAAACGATCCGACCCGACCGGTAGAATTGCCGTGCAGCGTGAAAGATTTCATCAGCAACAATTGGTTGTTTGTTTCATCCCAGAGACAAAAAAAAAGTGTACAAATAAAACGTGGGGAACGGTGCGTGGTGGCAGGTTTTCGAATTAATTTTTGTTCATAAAGAAATTCCTCGAAACGGTAGACCCGCTTAATTGAGAATAATGATAGCGAATTCATCGCATCAACAGTGGAGAAGGCCATAAGAGGGATTCAAAAGATCGTCCAGCACCACATAGCAGAGGGCTTCAACAGGGTATATGGAACTCGGGAGTCGCAAGAACCTTATTGGAAAGTTTGTTCTTCAAGTTAAATTGAAATGAATTGAATGACTGTAGCATGCAGCAGAGGTAATTTTGGAAATACGAGATGCGATTGCGAAGGCGAAGCCCTTATGATGCCACATGTGGATGCAGTACTGAGTAGTGGATATGAGGAATGACGTGTAGGGGTGATTTATTTGGACATAGTACCACCCGCCACCCGGTATGCTTATAATTACGAGAAAGTACGAGTGTTTAATTGCGCAGGAACGATATGATTGAATCAAGATGGTTTCAAAATATAAAGAGATTAGGAAAGTTGTTTCATTGTTAACGTACAAAAGCATAGTACATATTTTACGAGCAGTTTTTTACTAAATCTGGCTCACAGGCTAACTTAGGGTACCTAAATTATTATCGAAATTTTATCGAATGTGAGTCTTATGTATGAAATCCAAATCACTGAGTACAATGGGGCCGGTAGTTGCTGACCTCTAGAATTATGTAAGCAAAATTAGAGATTGATCGAAAGAAATCAAATTTCGAAGGATATTTATGATGGTTGGTTTTTGGTGCGATAGAACAATCAAAGAAAGTTCTTCACAATAACTGTCCACTATTGCTGTCACCGCCGATAAGCTCGTCAATTGTAATTCATATGATCTTTTTTATAACGTGTTACTGTGGATATTTCTGGTGTTGGGTGAAATCAAATGCCGAAGGGAATCTAGAAAAAGTTTTTTTTGTGGATATTTCGAATGTTAGATCTGCAATTAAAGAAGACGCTGATGATTGCTTGTGACTGTCCATTTCTTAACTTAATCCTAATATCTGTCGCTTGAACTTTTAAAAAGAGTTACAGGATTATTCCTGTGGAGAATTTTTCCCTAACATAAACGTGCCTTATCTTCTGTTCGCGATGTTGTCGGAAAATCTTGAAATCCACGATTCAACGAAAAGATGACGAATCTTTCAGTATTATTTTATACCTACACTACATATCCAATAGAAACATTCTGTAAATATTGGTCATATAATGATAAACAAAATGAAGTGCATAGTTACTTTACTTAATAAGTCAAATAAATATAAAGACAAAATAGTAATTTGCTTATCGCTTAGAAAAAATTAAAAAAATCACTGATTTTGATGTGAAATTAAAAAAAAATGTATTGCAAAGGGCACGTAAGCAATTTTGACAGATAAAAAATGTGACGTTTTGTATAGAGAACTTAGAACAAATCTTTTTTTTTAGTTTATAGCATTCAATTAATAACAAAATTGAGTTTACACATTAAAAGAAAACATTCCTCTTTTGACTGTATTTTGGATGAAAATCGACATTTTTACCGACATTTTAATAGTTTGCAGTTTAAACTGTCGACATTTTTTCTTGTCGATCAAATTTCAGTTGGCATTTTAACAATCGATTAAATTTATATTTTTCCAGTTGATATTTTTTTGTAGGCCATTCTCCCTCACAAATGCGATTTTTCTAGGAAAGCGCGTTAGCACGCACCCAAAGAAAAGTCTTGTTTTAACTCTGAGTGTAAAGAAGCTATCAGGCTCAAAGTAGTAAGTTGCCTAGCCTATAAAGCCAACACTTCAGAGGAAAATTGGAAAAAGCACAAACAAGTCAGGAACTCATGCAACTCCGTTATTGATGGAACAAATTCTTTGCATGAACATAAATTACGGAACAAAATTCTGCAATGCTCTAAAGGTATTGAATTGTATACCCCGCATTCTTTTGAAGAGGTGTTCTTCCACGCTGACAAAGCTACTGCGTAAGCTTTTTCATCGCTCCTAATCTTTTGGAATATTTCCTTGTAGGCCTGTCCCTACACTGAACCAAATTTGGTGGAGATATTGATTGAAATGTAGGTGACATTGAAGAAAGGGTAATCAATATACAGTCAACAAAAACTATGTGTTAATTTGGCGATTATATCGTTAATTTCTGAAATTTATAGGTTAGTTGTTCAAACCACGTCATTTTGTCAAAAATTACATGAAAAAAATTTGATAACAATGAAACATGACATTACGATCATAGAGAAGTCTTAAAAATTGATCGAGCAAAAATGTCTGTCTGTCTGTCAGTATGTATAACAAGCTGCAGCCTAAACGGCTAAAGCGATTATCTTCAAACTTGGTGTGTGTGATTATTTTGACATTCCCCAGAGGGTAAATTGAAACTTTATTTTTAGGCCTAAAAATAACGGTACCTGCCATATGACCGTTTAGGAAAATCTTATTTTTCTCGAAAACGGCTCAAACGATTTTAATGAACATTTTTGAGAATTTATTTTGTTGGTATTGGCTATCATTTGATTACGGGAAAAGTCTTTTAACGGGACCTTTCATATAACGGTTTTTTTAATTTTTGGCTTTCTCGGCTACGGATTTCTGTCAAATTTTATATTTAAGAATATCTAGGTAGCCGAATTAATTCTTCATTTCAAAATTTTGAATAACTTTTTTTTCTAATTAAAGTTAATTTTTGAAATTTTTTTTTTTTTGAAAAATCAATATTTTGAAAACTAATCAAAAAATGATTTCAAATTTTATAATCACATGTATTTTAATAAATTCTTAACAACTGCACACCAAAATTTAAAAAGTAATTTTTTTCAAAAAACTAAAAATAAAAAACAGGATTTTATCAAAACCGGTCCTACAATTTTCGAAATACTTTTTTTCATAAATTCCTTGTTATTTGAGACGTGTGATGGCATACTTCATTTTTACTAAAAACGTTAAGTATTGTGGTTTTTAATACTTTTTATAAGTTCAAACTGTGTTATTTTCAACGCAAATGTTATTTGTTTCTGCCAAAGATTTTGCTTTCCAATGTAATTAGGCATATAAGAGCAAGTACGTGCGACCCAGTCGTGCCCATTTTTTAAATAAAACACAGAGATTTAAGCCTAAGAACCATTTTAAATTGTTTTTTTTTTAAATAATATATAGACAGTTTTTCACGTATTCTTCGGCTTACCACCACCTCAAAACGAGCCTTGAAATCCCTTATCGAAAAGCTGGTGTGGCATTTGTTTCCAACGCTGCGGAATGCCTTTTATAAGGTTGGTAGGGTACCAACAAATTATGCAGCAAATAAAGATTCGCACAAGATCGACTATCTGAAATAGTCGTATGTGAAAGAATTGTTTTAATGTTGTTTAAAGTAATATTATACTTACCTCTTCGCGGTAGCTTTTCAATAAACACATTTTAAAGTCGCTTTGGCGAAAGTAAGATAGTTGGGCTTGATATCTAAGGCATAAAAGAGTTTGGCATGAAGCTCTTATCTAAAATGCATGCCTTTTAAATCGAAAATACTTTTGTTTGTTGAATTAGAATCTATCCAGATGGAGCTTTAATACAATTTTGGTTGGACGGTTTAAGTCTGGTGCGACTCCACTTCGATATCTTCTAAGCTATTTCGAATTTAATTCAGTAGAAAAAAGATTCTATCTTTCCTCCCCGGTATGAAAGTTGAACTCTGGATATTTTTCTCCTTCAAGAATTTCTTGATTTTTTCGTAAGCGGTTAAGCGGTTTCCAGCGAAAGTCGGTTTTACTATTCTTATGAACTCAGATCATAATACAATTATGTTGTATAAACAAATATTAGATTTTTTCGAACGTCTTGTTTGACATCGTACAAAATTACCACTCTTTCTGGGATTAAACTTGCTCTGCTCCCTGTAATGAACACATTTCTTAGATTTCATCCCTCATTTTATAGAATCTCCCATTTGCATTTGGTTGGTATATTTTCCAAAGAACGTAAGTACCTTCCTATACCATAAGAGACTTTCAAACATTACCTCTGCCCCTTAAGATTCTCTTGTGTTTTCTTTTTCCTAAATATCTTACAAAGTCCATAGAACTAACAACCGATGCTTTGGGCATATTAATTAATTCCCCCCATCCAACAAAATCAATTCAATTTTATACCAACTTTACATAAGTAATGAGTTTCTGAATTATTTTGAATGCCGGTCCCTCATTTGCACGTATCCCCCCCGACAAAAACTTGACCACTCGGATCAATTTGAGCTCCAATTTCAAGAAATTATACCACACAACTCGCATATTAACATACTCATAACCGTACAATAATTGCTAGTGTCCTTCACATAAATTTTAAAAAGCCCAAAATTCATTGTGCAGGACACTTGATCTGAATATGTTAAACAGGATAGCAATTAAGTTGGACGTACATATATAGTAGAAGACCAGGACTATACGAAAAGAATTCCTTTAATTGGTAGTTATTCTTAGCAGAGCTGGACCTCTCGAATTTCTTCATTAATTAATAAAACAGGATAAGCATACCCCATATACCTACACTCTTATTCAAACGTATACGTATCAATTTTGGCTTGGAAAAAGGAATAGAAACGTCCAGGCAAGCTATAAAGATTTCTATCTTGAGAATCAACGGAAAGACAATTTATTTACTTGTACTTTGGAGTCAAACCCGTCCCCGCCATACCGGATGCCGGTCAAGTAAATAATCTGAATAAATTGTCCAGTTTTGGGAAGCGAGTAATTTAAATTCTGTGAACACATTTGTGCCAAGAAAAGGGAAAGTAATTGTGTAGCAGGATTGTTAATGTTGTGAAATGATATGTGGCATCTTGGAAAGGGTGAAATATATTGTGCTTTGTCCTTGATATCTTAATGCGGGAAAGCTATACTAACCTATGGAGTGATAGAAATGTTGTTGATAGCATTTGAGGAAATCATGACCAATACCCCAATCGTCTATGGAAGAATAAAAAGAATGCTGCCTATGTGACTTCCCTGAGGAACATCGAAAAGGTTCGAAATTTAATTTGAAAATGTAAGACAACCAAAAGGCTAATCAAGAATGACAAAACTATTAAATTTTAACAAAGTTTATGGATACCAAGTTTTGCGTGAACAAATTATGTTTGCCAATGTTTGACATAAGAATTTTTCATTGAAATACATGTAAAATGCTATCGCTATCATAAAAATCTATAACAAACAACATAACCTTTCGGTTTTCTTCTTCAGTGTCTTGCTCACTGCGTTGAGCTGCTGCAGCATCGAACTCCCCTTTATACTTCAACAATCCGTTTCAGAACGCTAGCGGCAAGTGGCTTAGTTATTAAGGTGTTGGACTGCTAAGCGAAGGTTCGGGGTTCGAATCCCCGTCAGAGACACTTTTTTTCCGGGGTACTGCCTCTTGCGAAGAACTGACCAAACCTTCAAGAGTAAAATTTGTCTCGAAAAAGTGTATCTCATGCAGCCGTTCGGACTCGGCGGTATATTGTAGGTCCCTTATATTCTTGCAGATTCACAACACACACAGGAATGGTTAAGAGTATAGGTCACTTGGCCTTGGCTCCTTAAGGAGCTGTGTTGCCAATAAATTTATTTATATATTTTCACAATGCTTGTAGTGAGTCTATTGCTGACGGGTACACTTTCTGGGCACCAGATTGGCTGCGTGCTGGACACTCTATTGGACATTAATGCGGTCCACTTTGTGGAAAAAATGCGTATTCAGGCGAGTGCAATCATTGAATCTGTTCAGGCATAGCGATATTGCCATTATCGCTACCCTGAACACGTACATTTACAATCGCATTGTAAACCTTCGTTGAAGAATCCTTGCAGCCTTGCTATTCTTGTTCATCTGGATACACCGTTGTATACGTAGTCGTTCGATTAGAGTCACTTGATCCCGATCAGAGCCAGAGCCAAGTTACCAGAATCGCTTCATCATTAATTTTTCCGCAATGACTTTTGAGGACATCAAAGCAAGTGGATAGAAGAGTTTGGCTAAGTCAACAATTTGAATCATTTTTTTGTTACTGTTTTGAAACGTTGCAGATTCTGATACGAGAAGCAATCATCAAATAGAAACAAAGTGGGACAGATAAAATGGGAGTTCCAGATCATGTTCATAATCGTGAACACCATATGTCCCGAGGAGCAAACATCTACTCAAATAACTAACTAGTTGGTGCCAAACTTCTTGTACGGATATCATTGGAAAATGTTAGGCAGTCAACAATCTCGCAAAGGAAATTCAATGTTGGACGTCTCGAATCGAATCGGAAGCGTCCGCCACAGCCTATGCTCATCTCACAACCCTAGATCTTTGGAGAAATCCCCTACTGACAATACGAACCCCGAAGACTAATGACATATAAAGATGTCAACAAACCAACCAACCAACTTTCGAGCAACCCCTGATTCGACTCCGAATGTGCTCGGTCATAATTTCTACATTGAGCCAAGGAGAAACGTGAAATCAAGCAGAGGTGCTTTAATAGGAAAAAGATGCGCAACTTTTATAGAAGAGTGAAACAGTTAACATCAGATTTCACTAGCCATCCTGTGGCCTACAAAGATGGGGATGGAAACACCGTTGCAGATACGCTACTGAACAGACTACTTCAACCAGTTATTGAATATGACGAAAAATATACCGTCAATGATTGATGTTGACAAATCAACCTTAACGACATCCAAGAATTACATCCCTTACCTGGAAAATCTACGATCGATCAAATCCTCATATAACGCCAGATCCTGGGGAAAACCCAAGAATTTAACATTAAGAGCCACCATATATTTATCGATTTTAAGGCATCCTATATGACAGTGTAAACAGTGATTAACTGTACCGGACAATGTCTAGCTTTAGAATTCCTGTTAAACTCGTACATCTTATCAGGATGACGATAGATAATGCCCGCTGCCCCATACAAATTTGACCCTTTCCCAGTGTGATGAAAGGTCTCTTGAGGTATTCAAAACAAGTATTGTGTGCTGGTTATGGCCCTGTTTGCGATCCAGTTAGCAACGAGTGGAAAAGACGATAAAACATTAAAGTGTACATGATGTGTAGCGACATAAGCCTAGCCAAAAAAAAATTATATCCAGCGAGCCATCTAGCACATGTAAAGTAGATGAACATCGAAGCTAGAGCATGCGAGGGAGTTAGAGGCCAGATAGATCTCATGGACCTAACTGAAGGCCTCTTCAACAAGGCCCAGTAGCCACACGCTAGTAGCAAGAAAAATCTGCCAACTTCTGTAATCGAAATATACCCCGAACTGAAAGGGAAGCTCTAAACGGCAGATGTTCGTCCAGCGCTTACCTATATGGTTCTGGACTTAGGACAATGATGAATAAAATTAAGTTGTCGGCAGCTGAAACGAAGATGCTTCCCATGACAGCAGTAGCGATAAAGCGTGATCTAATAAGAAGAAAATAAATCCGAGAAAGCCTAGAAAACACACAATAAACATACCTCATATTTTCCTGATATACCAAATATTCAAAAAAAAAAACTCAAGATATGGTATTGAGATTTCATTATTTATTGCACCCACATTGTTGAACCACAACACGTTGAATCTATTTAATAATTCAAAAAACCCCGCCAGCGAAGTTTACTCTGGGTAAACTGTTCGATTACACCATTTACACGACCAAAAGACGCACAGCAAAATGGTGCGTATATGTTCAAACAGGACACTACGATATATCCCCATTAAAATGCAATTTCTTCACCATTTCAATATCTCTAATTAATTTATTATCGCTTATCGCGTTTGACACATCTCCCCGAAAGCTCTCATCTGCTTGTTGCACCACCACAACCGACCGACCCGACCATAAGTGCCGAGGCCGACCAATAACAGCAAATCAGTACATTATCAATGCTCCGTCGTTTTCGAACGTTTTCCCATTCGCACATGTTCCACATACATTTAGGCCGATAATCCTATCGTTTGTATTCCAGTATTTAACCGTTAGAGGCAGCGAGCGGCATCATCCATCGTAAATTTGGTGAGTGAGCCTCAGCACCCACCATCCGGGCCAGTTCAGTCCAAGGGAAAGACTCTTTGAAAATCGCAAACCCCAATCCACCCAAAAAACATTCTCCCAGATAAAGTCGGTTTTTCAAAATTCACAGTGTGTGACTTTTCATCCCTTTTTTGTTGTTCCCAGATTGGGAATGGCAATTTTGGAATGAGCATTGGTTTTGGTGTAATTTAAACGTTATGCATTTTTGAAGGGACAAAGTGTCTTGTTTGGAAAACAACAAATGTCAGGAGTCCTATGGAGATTTTTCGGGCATATGTTGGCCAGATAACACACATTGAACTAAATCAATACCAGAAACGTAGTGTAACTCACTATCGGTAGTTGAAAATCTAAATGAATGCCACAGGACATAGAATTTCTGAGATTTTTAGACAAAAAAAAAATCAGATTTTCGAACTAAATTAAGAGCTTTTGAGATAAAGAAAACAAGAGTTTGGAACTTGGAAATGCGTAACAAATTGACGAGGCAATTTAGGAACTTCGATGTGCACGTTGTTGGCATTGATGGGATGACGACGATGGAGATTTGATTTGTCTTTAGAAGGAAGACATTGTTTTGAAGTTTTTGCAATATTTGGTCTTTTTTGGAGATTTCCTTGAACCGATAAATGTGTTTTAAAAAGGTGCTGATTTTACATTTTATATTTACTTTCTTAAAAGTAAAATGGCATGATTTGGGGTATGGAAGCAAGTTATTTTATTAGGGCAAATAGGAAGACTTTTTTTATAGTTACTAAAAGACTAACCCAAAGAAAGAAGCGACAGAAAGAACCCTTTAATCTTGAATTTCGGGACACAATATTCTTTGAAAATGTATGTCTAAGCTTATGATACTTGAAGAGAATGGAATATTTCCTTTAACTTTCCATTTTAACATTTTTACTTTTATTTGCGGTAATATTTTATGAACTGTTGTAAGTTCTTAGCGAATAGGGATGATCCCTTTCTTGCCGGCTCATCAGTTCTTTCGTTTCTAATTGCGACAACAAGCTAAAGCGTAATTTGATTTCAATTGCGGAAATTGCTTTAATCCCTATTTGACTGTCAATGGAAAAGATGATTACAGCGTGAAAGCTGTAACGTGATGCAACGTGCTTAGCAGCTGCCATCACTACAGGACATCAGCCTGAAAGTCACTACTGTAAGTGGGCAGTATGAATGAACCAGCTCTTTCGATTGTTTCTGAATAGAAATTAAAAAAACACTGCTTAAGCTTTTTAATGGCTCATACTTTTCTGGAACATTTTCTTTTACTCTTATGGAAAATGCTTGCTTTTGAACTTAATGATACTCTTGTTTATTGGATTGGATTAGAAACTTTCTTCTGGACATTTCAATATCAATACAAGTTGCATAAGATTGTGTGTAAATGCTGGTGTGCCTCAGGGCTCCGTTCTGTCTCCGACTAACTTCCTAATTTTTATGAACTAAGTTCCTTGAGATAAATTAAATTTTTTATTAAACCATATATCATAATATTATCTGTTCATATAAGCTTAAGAACAAAGTGCTGCGGTTAAAAACTTCAAAGATGGTAAAGCGATTGGTATATATCTCATTAGAAGTCTGGAAAAAAATGGGAAACATTGGATCTAGATTGTTCCCCATTCTCATGTCTAAACTTATGAGACGAAATGTCTTTTCAAGAAAGGTTGATATACGAAATTGCTTCCGTTTAATCAAGCTAATATCAATACCGTAAAGATCGTTCTGTTAGTACATTATGGCGCTTCCAAAAAGTAATACGATTCGATTCGCCGTCAGAGCAAACTATTTCCGGATTATGCAATCGCCCAAGAGCAAAATTTGTCTCGAAAAAGGTGCATATCATGTAGGTGATAAATTGTAGTTCCTCTCCGTTCCTGCAGATTCACAAGCAGTTGGAGGTCTCCTTCTATATGTTCGCTCCATCGTCGGTGTTCTTCCACACTGGCAAAGCCACTGCGTAAGCTTTTCCATCGCTCCTACTCTTCTGGAATCTTTCCTAGAAGATGGAAAACAGCATGTGTCCAGCCCGTCCCTAAGAAAGGTGACCCATCCTCCCCCTCCTCCTACCGGCCCATAGCACTGACATCCCTTCTTTGTCAGGTCATGGAAACACTGATTAACCGTCAGCTTAAGGAATATCTCGAAGATCGAAAGCTTCTCCATTACCGTCAATATGGCTTCCGCAGCAACCGTTCCACTGGTGATCTGATGGCATATCTCACCGAACAGTGGAACAAATCTTTACATCGCTTTCGTGAAAGTAAGATTATTGTTCTTGATATCTCCAAGGCATTTGATAGAGTTTGGCATGAAGCTCTCTTATCGAAAATGCGTGCTTTTGGGATCGATAATAGTCTTGTTCGTTGGATTAGAAACTATCTTCTGCACCATTTAATACAAGTTGTATTGGACGGATTCAAGTCTGATTCCCATAAAATAAATGCTGGTGTGCCCCAGGGCTCTGTTTTGTCTCCGACTCTTTTCCTCATTTTTATAAATGATCTTCTGTCTGTTATTTCTAATCCACTTAACTGTTTTGCTGACGACTCTACCCTCAGCTTTTCATATTCGTTCGATAATTCACGTCCTTCGCCTGCGGACGTACAATTGCAACGGTGTCGTATGTCAAGCTCATTAAACTCCGATTTATACAGCAATGTCAAATGGGGTAATAGGAATCGTGTGGAGTTTAATGCTTCGAAAACTCAATGCTGTCTTCTGTCTTTAAAGCTTAACATACCCCCAATGTCATTGTACATGAACGGCACTTACATCGAAGAAACCGAAAGGCTCTAAGTACTCGGTATGTGTGTCAATGTCCCTTGCCATTTTGATCTGCAAACATTCAAAACCAATGTTAATCGACACCTCCTATCTCTCCCCTCCCTATCTTCCGAATGCCCGCGCAGTGTGTTACATTAAAAGGGAAACAAGTAGTCCCTTGTGCGCGCGTTAATTATAAAAAAAAAATAGCAGTACTCAGGTAGACAAATTCACTGCCTTCCTCGAAGTTGTTGGTGTTGGTGTTGGGATTGGAATCTTATATTGATGAAAGTATCTACTTCATCTTTTCTCTTTTATAATCAGCCTGATTCTTACTGCTACTGACTCCATTAAAGTGAAAGAACCGTTTACTGCACGCTTAGTTTTTCCTATCACATCAGATCGTTGCGCGTGGTTAGTGGAAAGATGGGGGACCGTCCGAAAACAAAGTGCGTGCTGTTGACATGTGTTATGTGTTTTCTGTTTTCCGTTCTCCTTCTGTCTTCTCTTCTGTCCTGTATCAATGTCGTCTTGTGTGTTGGCTTGTAATTGACTGAGCCGATGGCCTCAGTAGCCAGAGCTCATAAGTGTCTCTACTTCGTATATTTATCTACGGAGCAGATCAATATGTAATGTAATGTATCACATCAATATCGTCAGCAAGTTTTGTGTTGATTAATTAAAGATAGTGTCTTATGAAATGGCCCGGCTGTTCCTTACTACCTTTTTAAGCACGACAGTATGCATCACCTTGTCTTAACCATTTGGTGGTGTCGAAAATCTTGGGAGAAACCCTTCTCCGATGTCATCTTAATTAGACGTTAACAGTTTAGCAGACATTTTAAAGCTTCTGTTTACCCTGTTAACACTGTCGTATGCTGCGTTAAAGCCGATGTACAGGTGGTGGGTCTCGATGTTAAGTTCTTTGGGTTTTCCAGCATATGGCATAATGGGTAGATTTGGTCGATGGTTAATTTTCCAGGTCTTAAACTAACTTGCATGCACCTATTATACCGTGAGCAAACGCTGCATCTGTGTGCGATGTTTAATAGGCTAATTCTTCTGTAGTTTGTGCAGGATCGTCGGCCACCCTTTTTTTATAGGTAGGAAAATGTTCCTGAGATTCCGGCATAATTTCCTGCGACCATATATTGCAGATGAGTTGGCGTATGAACTAAACAAGGTCATCTCCAGCGTGTATTAAAAGTTCGGCTTTTAGCCCATCGGCACCAGTTGTTTTGTTCATCTTGAAAATGTAATTCTTAATTTTAATCTACGTTGACTGGTCGAGGTCTATTATTGACGTTAGTTTCTCTACTTGGTTAATATTTTTTTTTTTCAATTTCAATTTATTCCAAAAATAAAGTAACATTTATAACATATAATTTTTAATTCAAATAAAAATTTAAGCATGGCATATAAGCCGTCTGATATGATATCGATTAAGTTTATTTTTTTAGGAGATTGAATAAAGTTAAACAGTTTATACAATTAAAATCTGATTTTGCATATAATGTGGTACAAATATATACTAACAAAAATAATTTCTGTTAATTTATTTTTGTTAGTACCTTTATAAAACATAGTTTTTATATTTATATTTATATTTAAGCATAAACAATTATTTTATGTAGGAGTTTCGAATTATTTAATATTTAAACAATATATTACGGATTACATTAAAAAGTCAAAGAACTGCAATAAGACGAGAAAAAAAAGAAAACGTAAATGAAAAGTTAGAGATGGCATACTTGGGCTTCTAGTTTAGCTAAAAAAATGGTCTTTTTATATAAAATAACTAAGAATAGTCAAGTCAAAAGAAATTCAAATATGAATTCCTGTAATTGTTTGGGTGTGAAACAAATCGCACAAGTAGTTTCCAACCTCTATCAACAATTAAAATACTGATAAGCTCATCGAAAGACAAGAAGCTTCTACTAAAATAAAGCCTGTATATTTCTTGAAGAATAGGACATATTGCAATGAAGTGGCGTACGTCTTCAATTTGGTTAAGGTTGCATAGGGAACAAGTAGCGTCTAAATCTCTTCTGTGTTTTTAATTAATTAAAATCAAGGGTTTCAGTTCGAACCTTAAAGATTAAACTCATATCTGAGGTTGAAAGTTCCTCCCTAAAATAATTATTATCACGCAAGCTCAGATTCAAACGTCTATACGTAACCCTAGAGGTAGAATTTGTTAACTTTTCTCTGTTGCTTACATTCAGATCTAAAGAGACGCGGTGAGCGGACGCGAGCGCGTGCCAGTTTCTAAAAGGGGAATAACCACAGCGGAGTGATACCAGTAGAATTCTGTTATGTAAATTGCTATCAAATCTATGCATTAATTTCGGGAGATAGTCTGCATTGGCTTTCAAACTCCTTACATAAGCTTGTGGTAGACCAGATTCAACATATATTGCGTAATTGGGGGTATTAAAAGGCATCCGGAAAATTCGTTTGAAAATGTATCTTTGAATGCTTTCAATTTCCTCAAAAAATTGGAACCCATAAACTTCACTTCCATAACAAAGACACCTATTAACCGTTGCATTAAAAACTTTAAACTTTGACGTAGAATCAACAAATTTATTAGTAAACAATTTTGACCACAAGGTATTAATTGCCGATTTTGCTACGGAAAGTTATTTTTTAATATGAGCTTAGGTTGTGAGTTATAATTACGCCTAGATAATACTTAAGCTCACTAACTACCTCAATATTTTGACTATCTAAATTCTAGTTCCTTGTAAGGTTATCAGATCGGTTTTGAGTTCTTAAGATCATTATTTTAGATTTAGTAATATTAATTTTAAGATCCCATGCATCACAAAACAGTTTCAGCTTATTAATTTGGAGTTGAAGCGTCATAGGATTGTCTGAAAAGATCACCAGGTCATCCGCGTAGAGCAGGAGCTTTATTGACAAATCGAAAAAGGTTACAACTACTTGTAAGTAATTTTCTATATCATTTATATATAAGGCGAACATCAACGGACTCAAAACGCAACCCTGTGGGATACCTGTTTCTGATCGGAAAGCTTTAGACTGGTGTTCACCATTGCATACAGTCGCAGACGTGTTCAAAAGAAGCTGTTTATAGACCTTAATGAACTTTGTTGATACACAATACAATAGTTGAAAGCTTATTATATAATAATGAATGCCTATTGATAGTATCAAAAAAAGCTTTGAAATCTACAAAAAAAGTGTACAATGGTTTCTTTTTTATCGATAAAACGTCTTGCGATACTTGTAAGAGCAAATATTTGATCCATTGTTGAGAGATTAGCCCGAAAACCAGCTTGGAAACAGCTTATAATAGTATTGCTGTCAGCCCATCTTATAAGTCTACAGTATAAGATCTGAGCAAAAAGTTTTCTTAATGAACACAAAACGGATATACCTTAATTCTCAGGAAGATTTGGATTACCTTTTTTTTAAATATAGCTCATACTTGGTTAATTTCGACTGAGCATCTACTACATTATTTCCATACCCATATTTGCAGCCTATATAATGGCTTGTTAATTCTGATGTTGACTCTTTTACTGCTGTTGGTTTTTTTTCTTTCTCCTGAGTAAACGTTTCTCATCCAGTCTTCGCTCAACGTAGAAATTATAAGAGTTTCTAAATTCTCTTGCACGTCCACGACCTGTAGGTATATCCACTTTTGTCTTTATTTGCCTGAGCGCATTCGGAGCCGAAGGAGTGGTTTCTCGGCGGTGGTTGTGAAAAGCCCAATTCTTCGGAAGCTGCGTTTCGTATTGCCTCTTGATATATGACATTTTTGTCATTGCATGGTCTTCGGTATTCATATATTCTCAGTCGTGGGATACGTAAATTTCCATTGATATACGTACAAGAATTTTGGTGCCAACTGGATAATGATCTGAGTCCATGTCCTTGGAACTTACGGGCGTTCCAGTCTACAGTCTACTAGGGAAGTGTCTACCATTAATAACGACATAATTGATTCGGTGGCCGATTCGACTATCTGGTGACCGCCATGTACCCTTGTGAATGTCAAGGCGAAGGAATCGCTGCTTAGCACTATGTTTCCAGTTTTGCCGCTGAAAAATCGATGAGCCGGAGTCCGTCTCCGGAGGTGGTGACTTGTAAGCTGTGATTTTCAATATTCTTACCAAAAATGTCTTCTTTCCCAATTTATGGGGTAGGTACTGTTCATACGTTTTGGTAAGAAGCTCGTAGAAACTTTCTTTTGTAGCATCTTCTTTCTCTCATAAAGGGTGTATGGGGGCTTAAAATAAGGCTTAAGTTGTGAAATTTGGCCTTGATACGGATTGTTACCATTCTCAAACTTAAGATGTTTCCCAAGTTATAGCCGCTGATTGGTATTCAAAGAACAAGTTTTTAGCACCCCTTTTTTGCTGGACTTGATTTTTTTTTAATTTTGCAGGCCAACACATTGTCAAAAGTCTTTAAAAATCTAAAATCACCTTCCAACCTTTCCTTTGTTTTCCTTGTCCGCAATGGACTACTATAAATTTGTAAGCCAAACATACTCGTCTGCCATTTAGCATTCAAACGACTATTATTTGCATATCGTCCTTTTGAAATCAAAAGGATTTTGTGAAATTTGTCGATTTGTGACAAAAAGAAGATCGCACATCGTCATAAACACCTCAGCATGACAAAAGGGAGGATTTGATTTTTTTTTTTTTGGTGTGCTATTTAAGCTTTTAGCTCCTGAATACCCAACAACTGTTTCATCCCTTCACACACAAATCTCTCTTTAAATGGAGCCAAGTAAAAGTTGGTCATTTGATGGCAACATAAAAGACAATATCTGAAACAATAAATTTTGTCTCCCACCTCTTTGAACTGGCGAGATACTATAATATAGTATATATCGTATTGTTTTACACTAGGGTTGTGAGTTGATCCTGATAGCGTCCTGTGAATAGTTTTCCTTTTAAAACGAATTTTTATTGTTTTTCTATTTTTGGGCGATTGAAATCGTGCAGGGCCTCTTTGCATAACATTGGGATGTGTGAAAATGTACTTTAAATGCTAAACGCTTTCAAGGAATTCCAACATTAAAAGGACGAAACATTTTTTGATATTTTTTTTTTTGTAAGTTAAGGTACGAGATAATAGGGATTTGCTTGTAGCACATTTGAAATAGAAGAAGAAAAAAGAAAAAGTGTTTTCACTTCTTAGTCTTATAAACAAAAAAGCTGGTTAAGAATATACATTATGTCATTAAAACAGTGAAGAGTGTTATATGTTAGAATTTTATTTTAACAGTTTTATTTTATAACTTTGAACCATTTTTTAAACATTTTAATTTCTCTGTTCTAACCTACTCCTAAGAAAACGTTGAGAATTCCTGAATTTGTCAAGGATCTGGCGCAGAATCTCCCCCGATATTATGTTTCCAATATTGTAGCTCTTTTCAAAGTTAGAAAAAATTAGGATTTTATTACCCTTACTGTCGGTCTTGTAGTACGCCGATAATATTATCATAATAACTTTGAAAAAATTTGAAGAAGCTCTCTGTTATTATCCATGAAGTGGTGCCCAATATAGTAATGGTAGTGCTTTTCTGATCTGTTCCTTGGTACCTAACCTGTGGGTGACCCTACATAAATTCAAGGCCCACCATCTTTAAGAAACAACATCAGAAAAAACAATAACGCAATGTTACCGTAATAACGAACTTGGTGGCGAATAGTCTTTTACTACTGGCGTAACCAACCTTGAGTTTATTCCCCAATTTAATGGGGCCATAATCCCGAAAGAATTAGAACTAGCACTACAACAACATGACTTCCATGTCATTCTTACCTTGACTCCACTAGGCGTGGTCAGAGAAAGTGCTACTATGGAAGCCATCAGGAGATTTGCAAAGGAAGCAACTAGAACGGGAAAATCATAAGTCCTATGAAAAGGTACTACTCAGTACTACAGTATTGGGCCTCAGGAACAAACCTTCTTGAAATTCCAAGAGATAGTATCATTAAAAAAAATGTCTTCTTCAAAAAGATATTAGCAAAATAAGTGGGTAGACGAAACAGTAAACTAGGCTCTTGAAGGAGATACAACGGTTCTGATTGATCGAGAACGTATAAAGAAAAAGGTGCTAGAGTTTTTGGACCCAGAACCAAACTCAAAAGCAATGGGATAGTCCACTAATATTTTCCAGGCAAAAGTCACGCTTCATTGGCTATTTAGCAAAAATCCACGAGCAATGACACTTAATGGGACAGAGCTAGAGCTACACATCATGTGGAATAGGGTAAAATGTGATTAAAAACAAAATCAATACAGAAAAGGAGGCATCAAGATTAAACATCTCGAATGAACTTCTAAGCTGAGGTGCTTCTACTTGGGAGCTACATTACTGCATCAGCTAAAGTAAAATAATAGCCGGACTTATCACAACAAGCTACTAAGATATCTACCTAATTTTTTTGGGTTAGGAAACAGTGGCGCAGTGTCAGGGAAAGCCGCTTGACCATATTGACCATATTAAAGAAGATGTGATGTGAACTACTCTCCCTTAAATTCTACCAAATAAACTCGAGTTTATAAAAAAAAACTAAGCTGTTTGGATTCTATTGATTAGATTTTATAGAAATCATTAAAAGCAATACTCAGGAGAGGAGAGGTTTTGTTTTCGGCGAATATTACGAGCCTCTATGGTCAATTAAGGCGCAAAAGTCCTGAATACAGCAGATACCTTTGAATGCTAAATAAGTATACAAGGGAAACCTCCAGGAGGAGGATGACACATTCAAGGAAATTCAGGAAGTGCTATTCTTGACATAAACCTTATGACTTAACTCGATTTCTTCTCATGGCTTCCTTATGTAGAATTGGAGAAGAAACGTTCCTGTTCATGTGGAATTTTTAATTTATAGGTAGTCCTACTTACAAATCTTACGTTACCTCACGATTTGAGTAATATTAAGTGTTGGAAAAAAGACATCTTCAACTTGCGAACCAACTTTCAACGTGGTATTAACTCGAGAGTTATCCAAATTTTTTTTTTCGACAAGTTGAACAATAGGGAATAAAAGAGCACATAAAACCTTGAATTCGTTAGTAAATTTTCTTTCATGTAACGTTTCCAATGCACGCAATAATATTTTCCTTTGAAATGTGCTCCAACCATCATCACCTCCTCCCCATTCCCAGTATTAAAAGTCAATCACCAAACCGTCCTATAAATCGTAAGCTCCCATTTGCCAAAAACACAGTGCATAGACAAAATCCTGTCCAAATTAAAATTCTCCAAAATACTAACACATCCGGATTTGTTTGACAAAATTGCTGATTTCTTTAAAATTTGTTTGCTCGCAGGACTCCGAGGCTACGATGGGCAATAAAATGAGATACACGCAAATCCAAAAGGAACAGAGGCTCCCCCATTCCAGTCCCAAAGAGGATGTGCTCAAAAGTGTTTAAATTCCAATTGATTGAAATCGAAACATATATTACACGACAACCGACGACGACGACGTTTGATTTGATTTTTTTGTTATTCCTTATGCTATATTGTGAGATCCTTTGTACCTTTTCGCAGAAGGATACATTCAGGATGTGGAATTTCTCACTTCAGGCGTTTTCGGGCGTAACTAAATGGTTGTTTTAGAGGGTTCGGTTTGGGGTGTCTGAAGGTTGTTTCGCAACGTAACACAATCGAATTAAATCAATCGAAAGCGGGTTTGATGGCGCATCCCTGCCAAATAAGATAATATTTGCATACAAATAAGCACACGGGGGTATTAAATTCGCTCAAATAATTTAATCAAAATATAATCTCTATATCTTTTCAAAGCGATTTTGAAGGAATCGGCGGCTCCTTGAGGCAACCAAAATACCTTATTCCTTAGCAAATCGGAAGGAAGCCATTGCTTCTCGGCGCTGCTGGCTGGCTGGTCTTGTTGTTCATCTTCGACTTTTGATGCGTTGTTGTTTCGACAAATTTTACAGCGCGCATAGCTATTGTGGATAAAAATGTTTATTGGCGATGTACAAACAACTACCGCATCTTAAAAGCATTTTATCCCCAGGATATTGATATTATTTACTCAGGAGCTGAGCGTGGAATGGGTGGAGGTTGATGGAAATCGCTTTAGCATACCTTTGTGCATTGTAAAATGAATGCACACAAAATGGGGTTTCAGGGGATGGGGACAGGGGAAAATCGACCGTTATTAAAATATTTTAACTTTTATGGTTTTTGCAAAAAAACCAACTAAGGAAGGATGGAAAGGTTTTTTTTTTTTGGGTTTGATTCCTCTGGGATGTATCCTTAGTGCAAAGAAAATATGATATAATGGGTGGGAGAGTATCCTTCTCCAGCATATTATATATATATAAACATAGATAGAGCTTGAGAAAATATGTTTTTCTTCTTCTTGATTTTCTTGTTTGGATGGATGGGAAAATATGTGTCGTTAATTGGAATTTATAGCTCGAAGAATGTGGTTGTTGTGTGTATTTTTAAGACTGTCTGTAAATATGTTGATTTGGATAAGGAAGTCATTTTTTTTTTGAGTTTGGGAAAACTCGTTGGATCATTAAATTGTATCCAAGGGGGAATATTTCCAATGTTACAATTTTTGCGAATAATACTGGTTTTAATGATATTAAATGTTATGCATACGATAATTTGATTTTAAAAAGTACCTACTGATCAAAGTCTAGGTAGACATTGGTTACAAATCGAAAACTTACTTAAATCTAGGAGTCATTCATGTTTCGGGATTAAGTAACCGAATGATAATATTCTTCAAAAAAATGAGCAACATCAGGTTTTCTTGTTCTTACATTTGTCAACTATAAGGCTTCTTGAAGGTTGTAGCTTCTTTAAATATGCCCGTGACTTCAAAGCAATAGAAGGAGTAAAGAAGCATTAAGTAGTATTAAAGAAATAATAAAACCAATCTTAAACCATTAGACGAAGAAGTCTAACCTTCGTCCCTTTTTTAAGGAATCTAGGCGACCTCATCGAGTCAATAGAAAATGTAGCCATATATAAATGGCAAATTATATGAAATGTACAAAACCGCTGGTCGGACAGACGTTTTCTTGTCCGTTTGGCGTTAAAATAGCCACTTCCAGTTGCGTTTTTGGTGCTTGTCTACCTGATTGGGATGGAGTCGGTGCACAAATGGGGTATCAAATGAAAGCTTAGACCGTGTACATTAAGAATCTGCTGGTCGGCCAAACTTAACAACAGTCGGACGCATGTTTGGCCCATGTAAAGCTTGTCGCACCAGCAGATTTTTATTTTTGATGGTCTATAAGCTTTCATTTGATACCCCATTTTTTCGTTGACCCGATGATGCAGGCAAGCACTAAACCGGAAATGGCCATTTTACTGTCCGACCAGCGATTTTGAACATTTTATGTAATTTGCATTTACTTATGGGCTAAATTTTTCATTAACTCGAAGAGGTAGTTTTCTTACGACCGCTTTCTGGACTATGAGGGAGCCTAACCCTGGCTGAAATCGCATACAAGGGTTAACAGAAGCTTACACGAATTTACGCGGTAATTAGAGTTAAGTAAGATTGCGGTTAGTATCCTTGTGGGAGACCTTCGTGGTGACTGTTTGCCATCCCAATATCCCTGGAACGTATGGCATCGTGTTTTGTGGTTTAATAACTTGACTTCGTTCGCCTTGCCTTTTTAAAGTTTTGTTTCCCCGTGGAAGATCCAGGAATTTTTGCTCCTGCTTTTTTCTGGTCTCTCAGGACGTAGAATGAAGCGGTACCACCTTAATTAGTCATGATGTATTTGGTCCAAGATGGTGTTCTTAATTTTCAAACTTAATCATATTTTCGTGTTCTGTGTTAATTCAAGCTTGTAATGCCTCATTTTATTTTCATACATGTTTTACATTTTCCAACCTCATAAACCAGCACTTGCAAAGCGCTGGACGAGTGGACGAACAACTTCCGGGTTGAGCAATCCTTTTAGCTTAGGCTAGGGTGTATTTTTGATCACTTTTTGCCATCTTTGATTTTGTCATCACAAGATTCTTAACTATATTGGTAATGGTAATTATTTGAACTAAAGGCCATAAGAAAGAATGGTTTTATTCAAATAATATCCGGAGTATGTCTATGTGGATCAGAAAATGTTCAGCATTTGTTATCAGAACTTTTCGTGATCATGCACTATCCATTTCCCTCCAGAACATCCACCAAATGCTCGTTGCAAGGATTTAGGAATTTTAAAATTATGATGGCTCCAACGTCAGCAAATAATAATGGATTCGCTTTTGGGTTCATCACCATTGGATTGCATTTGCAACCACACTGGTCGTAAGAAAGCCGTATTAATTTTGGCAAACGAACATGCCATATCCGTTCAACGCTTATTATGTAGTCTAAGACGGCAACTTAATCGAACGGTGGATATCGCATTTGCTTGTACCGCCATCTACAAAAACATGACCAAAATTCAAAATTTTGAAAAGAAATAAAGTCAAAAGTCCATAATAAAACTAAATTTGTATTAAAAATACCAAGAAATACAAAAAATGTTTGCAGAATTCATTTCTTATTAATAGGATAATATAAATAGGTTCTAGTCTATCTACTGCCTATTTCAATGTTTGTAAACCATCCTGAGGCCTTCTTTTTCCTCCATATTATGAGACGGGGATTTTGACCAAGCTTTAAAAACCTTATATTTTTTTTTGCTGCATTGATATTGGTAGTCTTCTTAGTCAGATCAAAACAATTATGTCCCTTTCTGTAAGCAAGTCTTCATAGGCCTCAACAGACCTTCCTATAAGCCCATTAAAATCTATTCCTACAATAAAAGCTCATTCTTTGGAATGTTCTTAAGGTGGTTGTGGAAATCTAGCCAAAACGCATCATTTTCCGCTTGTTCACATCAAATATGTGAAGTCTAAATCTTAACAATTTATTTCATCACATGGAACGGTCACTGGACTTCGAAATAGCCAGGACGTTACCACATTACTACTAAGCAAAGATCATACCGACATCATTTTTGCCTCGTTGTTCTTCATAGTAGCACATTTTCCATGCCATTGTAAGAGTGTGAAACTGGCCCTGTTTCCGGTTTTTGTCAATCCGCCTTATCTTTATCACCTGTGTTTACTTCTGACGTTAAAACTCACCTCTTGGATTTCGACAAATCTGTATGCATTTATTTTTTAGCTTGCAGCTGTCAAAACTCATATGAATGGAATAAAACCTTTGATATGCCATTAATACATTTTACAAATTTTATTCGACGATGTGACTGTTAAATGCTCATTATGAATTTTATTTCGATCTGCATACGACTGCAGAGATTTGCACCACATGTTTAAAGTGGTAGGATCGATTCTGATAAGATCCTGTCTTTAATTTGTAGTTTTTTAAGAATTTTCTTTAGTAGACTTTTCAAATTTGTCAATACACAGTTTAAAGTAAACATAAATGGTTAACTACATTTTGTTCATAGAAGTTTTAGAATATTTTTTTTATAATTTAAATAAATAATTTAATTTCGTATTAGAATATGCATCATTTAATCAGTAATTAACGTCTTTCCAAGAATTACATTTTGTAGATATTATTATTTAATAACTCATTACGGAGAAAGTCGAAAACTTAAAAATATTTTCCTGTACAGTAGTTTAGAAAACAATTTTTTAAATAAAATGATGGACCTTCTTTTAAAAAAGTTCATCAAAATTTCGAGAATATTCTTCTTTTCGATTATAAAGTATATAAGTACCCCTATACTTACTTCAAGCATACAATAAAACTTTATAAATCATCAAATTATCATTTTTGAGTCTACTACATATGTAGATATGTAAATTTAAATTTAATTACATAAACTTTTATATGCATAGGCTTCAAACGATTCTCTAGGCACTTATTTATTTGATTATTTTTTTCGATTTTTTTAACCGTAAAAAAGTTGTTCATCAATAAAAAAAAAAGAAAACTTTTAAGACTACCTACCTATAGTTTTTCGTATGCCAAGCCTACTCGCGACTTTCCATTCATTGTTTCAGCATCATCGGCAACCATCATGACCATTAAGCCCCTAAACAGTTGGCGGCATCGTCGTCTCGTCAGCGGAAGTTCCTTAAAAAAAGGCGAAAAACAATAAAATGGCCAACCAAATTGTGTTCCGGGTGCGATGCTAATTATACAAAAAATAAAATAAAAAAAACAATGTCTGTTCTGTACGTAGAAATATATTTTAATGACGCTGAAATTTTAATTAGAACTCATTCCTAGACTCAAAAGAAGCTAACCAGAGAGTCAGCCAACCAGGATACAGGATATGAAGTTGCTGTGGTTAAACAAACATAACACCAAAAGTGAGAACACCACCAAAACATAAAACAAAGACAACAAAAAAATCCACATTTCGCGGCGCGAATAAAATTTTAATTTTTTTTATTCGCATTAGTGTAGCGCGTTATTGCAAAAAAGGATATTAATGTCGAAATAAAAAATGTTGTTGAATGATGTTATGCCTGTGTGTGTTATTTTGCAACATTTTTGTAAGTATATTTTCAAAATTAGGATATGATGTTGTCTCAATTTATTTATTTATTTAAGAGAATGAAATATTTAAAATAAATAATTTAGAAAATCAATTTTTAGTTAATTCCTTTAGATCCAAATTTCATCTGCTGACGAAAAAAACCGAAGGGAATGCACTTATTTCCATGTGGCATAAAAATAAAGTCAAGTCAAGTTGTGGATTTTTATGTCGGCAGATCTATCTTCTTAGAAGAACTAAGGTTACACTTTTCAGAGCTCTTTTTCTATTCTGAATCTCAGCATTTTCACAATTCGGAAGTTTATGAATAGAAAAGGAAATTATAATGGATATTCCCCCCACTGCAGCCGACGAAAGCAATGAGTAATAACGGATTTATAGCGAAAGCTTCAAGGAGTTATGATTCAATTTTCATGATTTATGGAATTGATTTGGAAAAGCTGAATGGAATTGATATTATTTAATAGACTTGCAAAGGAAAATATGGAATTTCTGTCTTAGGTGAAGAAATGTGTGTTCATTTTATTCGATTTTTTTAATATTTTAATTTATGTGTCTTATCTTATTTTCAAAAATAATGTTGGTAATAGCATTAAATAAATGTGCATGTATGTTAGTTTCATATATGTCGTTGATTAGAAATAGAAATATTAATTTGCTCATAAAGCAAAGTGCAGATTGTCTATTAACTCATACTGAATTTGGAGAACAATATTCAAGCTGTTATACTCTGTTCAACAAATTTTTTTTAGTACAGGCCTTATGGGATTGCAAATGGTGCCAGTTTAGTGGTTATACTCGGTGAATACCTACTGAAATAAAAAAAAATTCAACAACTGACTTTCCTTCGACTTACACACGAATTTTTGTTGCAAACAACCCTCTTCTTGTGTATTGAAAAGAACATTTTTTTTTTGGATTTTTCTTTGGGTTTTATTGAAAAGCTTTCAGAATTGGTGCTATTTTGCAACCAATAGTCTTTAATGTCATCAGTGAATTCAATATTCGATGTGTATATGTATTAATGGAGAATGGAGAGTGGAGAAGAAGACACAATGAACAACTGTACCAGCTTTATAGCGACATAGATTTAGCCAAAGGAGTAAAAATTAAACGTCTCAGATGGTTGGGTCATATAGAACGGATGGAACTCAATGCTCCAACCTGGAAAAAACCTTTGAGTGACGGCGGCGCAGTAGAGGAATATGACCTCAACCGACTTCACATGCGAAACTGGAGGCAGCTAGCTAGGGATCGAGCTGGTTGGACAAGCTTGTTGGTTGAGGTCCAGGTTCACACCGAACTGTAGGTGGCGCTACAGGTAAGGTAATCTTTAATGTGCACTACGGAAATCCTGTAATATTTTCGCTCTCTCACAGCTTAAAGAGATTCCACTGCCGTCAGAGTTGTAAACTGATTGGTGAATGAACTTCCTTCCATGTATACGACAATTTTTGTTGAACTGATTATAATTCGAAGGATCCGAGTATAGATTCTACGGGTCTTAAGAATAATAGAACGACAGAGAAGAGATCTAGAATAACGAATACTTTGTGATCGAAAATGTGTTGAAGATAATGGTGGTGAAGTACAACGGTCAACCGAATGACGATCTAGATACTTTATGAATCATTTTCTCCTTCGAAATAGTATCACGCAATTGCAATTTAAGAATCTTGGTTCCACCGGATTTATGGGCCAAGTTCTCTGTTCATTTCGGAACTGGTGGTCAATCAGAATGGATGGCCACAACACTGTTTAACAAAGCGCTGGATAGTACATATTATACAGTGAGTTGGAAGTAAGCAGTTGTGCACACTCTCCATTCCGGTGTAACTCCGGGCCATTAGTCTTCTTCGATAAGGTATTCGAAAAAGTTCTCAATCGAGCTCAGTCCAAGTGGGCAGAGGATAAAGCTATAATTCCAAGCAGACAATCCGACTTCAAGTAGGGGTTGATACCGTTCTTGCCGCGTTTAAATTAGCTTCCAAATTCCAATGGAAAAATACTATAAGTAACAATTCTTGGATACCCGTCTCTAAGGCATGAGTAAACGACTTAATGCTTATACCACAACATGATATACTTCGTTTGCAACAGGAGCGCTGAAGTTGCCAATTTTCTTAAACATTTACACCAGCTGTATCACAGGAAGTCTTACTCAAATAGTTGCGATGCCGATGAGTCGAGGTCATTAGATTTCTCTTGTCGCATGATTTCAAAAAGGCCCGTACAGACATCCACTGGGGAGTAAAAGTGTAGTCAAGTACCTTTGGATCTATATAGCTGGATCAGGTTCAGATCTAGGGTAGCCTTTGCTCTAACAAAACGGTTGTTCTAAAAGTAGTCTCCATGGTAGCAGGCAGAAGGTTTTTTTTTTACAATTAACGCGCGCACAAGGGACTACTTGTTTCCCTTTTAATGTAACACACTGCGCGGGCATTCGGAAGAAAGGGAGGGGAGATATAGGAGGTGTCGATTAACATTGGTTTTTAATGTTTGCAGATCAAAATGGCAAGGGAAAATCCCGCCGGGTAAACTATTCCAAATTCGTGTCGTTCGGCTAAAAAAGGAATCCCTATATTTCACGGTACGTCCGAAATTGGGCTTACGGGAGAAACTTTTAAGGGGAGGAATGCCACTGGCTACTTCGAGTGAACATTTTTTGTAAAAGAAGCGATAAAATAAGGAAAGACATGAAACATTGCGTCTGTGTTCGAGAGGGGCAATTGATTCAGTGGCAGTTCTATTTCCTATCAATCTTAACGCTCTATTTTGTATTCTATCAAGCAAGTGAAGCGATGTTTGTGAAGCACCTGCCCAGAGGTGGGAGTTATACTCGAGTTTAGGGCGTATAAACGCTTTATAAATTGTAGCCAGATCAGATGGGGAAAAATACTTCTTACACCGATACACAAAACCTAAGCACTTAGCAGCATTCTTAGCGATCTCAAATATATGGTCGTTCTAACGCAGGTCATCGTTGACACACATACCGAGTACTGAGAGCTTTTCGGTTTCTTCGATGTAAGTGCCATTTATGGACAATGGCATTGGGGGTATGTTAAGCTTTAACGACAGAAGACAGCGTTGAGTTTTCGAAGCATTAAACTCCACACGATTCCTATTACCCCATTTAACAATGCTGTATAAATCGGAGTTTAATGAGCTTGACATACGGCACCATTGCAATTGTACGCTGAGGGTAGAGTCGTCAGAAAAACAGTTAAGAGGATTAGTAACAGACAGAAGATCATTTATAAAAATGAGGAAAAGAGTCGGAGACAGAACAGAGCCCTGGGGCACACAAGCATTTATTTTGTGGGAATCAGACTTGAGTGCGTCCAATACAACTTGTATTGAACGGTCCAGAAGATAGCTTCCAATCCAACGAACAAGAGGATCATCGATGCCAAAAGCACGCATTTTCGATAAGAGAGCTTCATGCCAAACTCTATCAAATGCCTTGGAGATACCAAGAGCAATAATCTTACCTTCACCAAAGCCATGTAAAGATTTGTTCCACTGTTCGGTGAGATATGCTATCAGATCACTAGTGGAACGGTTGCTGCGGAAGCCATACTGACGGTCATGGAGAAGCTTTTGGTCTTCGAGATATTCCTTAAGCTGACGGTTAATCAGTGTTTCCATGACCTTAGAAAGAAGGGATGTCAGTGCTATGAGTCGGTAGGAGGAGGGGGAGGATGGGTCACCTTTCTTAGGGACAGGCTGGACAAATGCTGTTTTCCATCTTCAGGCCGAAGGTTACTTATGGGTGCATTTTGTTATACAACTTTGTACCTTCTCAAATGGAAAAAAATTTTATGTTTATAATGCATGGATTGGACAAACTATCACATTTGGAAAATCCAGAAAAGCGCCTTGTAAAACGGCGTTGTGTATGGTTATGAACTTTGAGCTCCTTGATCAGTTGGATCTTTTACAGGATTAGGCCCAAGTCCCAACGCAATTCGCCAAGTTGAAGTTTGCGAAAGGCCGAGTTCTTGCATGGCAAGGAACGACTGGCTCGGGTTCTGCTGTACACTTTCACAGACCGAGGTAGTGTTTTGTTTGGTGATTGACTAGCGATCATTTTACCAACAAACATTGAAGAGTCGACCGTAAGGAGCCACTACGTCAACAGTATAAATAATGCAACACTCATTTTAATAATAAAATTTTATCATTTGGACGTGCTGCTTAATCGTGTAACTTACTGTTTGTGTGTGTGTGGTTAATGCATCGCATAAATACTCATAATTATGTATCTATTGAAAAGAGATTCGTTTTTACTAAACAAAATATTTTGATAAGGTTTAATAGGGTTTTTTATGTCAAATTGTTTACTTGCCTAACCAATCACAAAGCACCATAAACTCAAAATTCTAACAGCTGTAGAATATTAAAATATCTGAAAAATTCACGATATTCTAACAAAAATAAACACCAAGTAAAACTTAGATAATCGCTGTATTCAGTTTCACAAAAAAAAAATTATTACCAAAACGACTTGAGTTCATAAAAAATATCAATCAATAAGCATCTTTAAAATGAAAAAAAAAATATAAAACCCCATAAAAACGGCGACTAAACTTATTCCATTGCTCAATCACTCATCGTTTTCGAACAAACCACTCTGAGGACAGCGCAATAAAAAAGTCTAGATAAACATTAAAAAAATACAAAAAGCAAGATACTTCACTCGAAACATTATTGTTTCACCCCCAACCCCAGCCAATGTAATGTTTATTTCGATGGCACCGGTATTTACCCCAGCGTCAGTCAATCGTTGCCCGACTCATAAGAACAACTGTCAAAAGAGCAGTAAAATCATTAAAGAAATCCAAAAAAAAAAAACCCCGAACCCGAGCATAAAAATCCTAATAACATTTTTGGTAACATGATACCGGCACAGAAGGATATTTTTATTCAAACCATCATCCACGGCATCCCTCGAAGGCTTCGGTCAATTTTCATTGACAAGCCATACCCCTCTCCACCGGTTCTATTCAGTTCGACAAGGAGTTCGGATATAGACAAACAAAATTCGACTAAAAAAAGTCAGATTTTCAAATTTTCCTAGCACTTTGTAAACACCACAAATTGTGATTGTGATTTTTGTATGTTTTTTAATGGCTTCATCTTGTGTATGTCCTTTCGGCTTGTGGATCTACTGGCGGTGGCGGGCGCAGACAAAGCCAATAGGAACTCACCGATGATGCCACGGAGAAGGGCGCATCACATACTTTTTTATGACCACCATTTAAATTAGAATTTTAATTATTCGGATCGACATCGACAATGGGTCGAGCAGAAGATGGATGTTGTGGTTGCACATCCAGGGTGTAGGGATAATTTTTTTTTATTTTTTATTTCTCCCAAATGGTTAATAATTTTCCGTTTGGCCAATGCTGAAAGTATTTCTTTGGTTTTTCCTGTTCTATAAAATGGAAAATTATTTCTGCCGGAAAATTAGCTCAACATGTTTATTTGTCCTTTATTGAGTGAAGTGAAACAACAGCAGGTTAATGTACTGAGTTTTTTTTTTGGTTTGGTGAATTTTTAATTTGTTTCCCAGGAATTGATTGTTTGTACTTGGAATTGACACAACGAAATGAGGGCAGAAGACCGACCAGCAGGACGAGATTTCCTGTGACAATTTGAATAAATTTTTAATGGCTTTCTTTTCTTTGATTAGACATCGGGGATGCATTAAAAACTAATTTGGTTATGGTTTAACGAGCCACACAGTTGCGGAGATAATTTTTTTATTTCGAAAAAGAAATTTTATTGAAATTTCTGCGGAAAAGCAATAACCCAGTTTACAAACTCTGTAACTCATGATAGGGGAGTTTTAATTGCTAAATCAGTTAAATGGTTTGATGGCAGTCTTTAATGCCACATGTTCAATGTTTTCCGGTTTAAATTGTTTTCACCTAATTATTCAAAAAAAAATTATTTCGATATGATATTGAGACATTTGGCTATGGATTATGGATTCTGGCATAAGATTCAGTCAAGAAGGAAATGACATCAAAACTCGACTACTCAATCAATTTTTAGCGGTCTTAGGAGGAAAGAAATCTGAACTAGGAACGAAGTACCACAGATAGGCATTACAGGGGAGTGTACGTGCTAAAAAATTAACTATCTGCAGTTCGAATTCCGAAGTCGCACTGTTTGCCCAGCAATACAGAGATTAAACGCTTACAAAAGAACAAAGAAGGTATTGTATTTTTCCTAAGTTACTTCTAATACAAGGGCTAGCAATAGAATTCCATGGAAAAGGTGGAATCTACCAAGGATGGCAATCTAATGATGTAATTACCGCAGCACCTTTAAACAAAAACGGCAGCGTGCTAGCAAGCAATTCCATTGTCAAGCAAATCTTCTATTGAAACGCACCTTAAGCAAACATGGTATAGACGGTGGAGTAGGAGTCAAGGATACTCGGAAAATATTGGTGAGATCCAAAGAAAGTCCTAGGAATTAATTAAAAGGCTCAATACACACAATTACCTAGGTTGAAATGTATCTCACTTAATTCTTGAATAGGAATAAAAGAAAGACTAACAAGACTTTTACATCTATTTAGATATAGGTACTTCTCTCTAAAATAAAACGAAGACCTTCCTTATCGGACTATAGGTTCTTTAGCGCTTAGGTGTTCCTGTTTAAAAAAAAAAAAAAAAAAACGGATAATTCACAAGAAGGCGGATAAATAACAAGAGTCAGTAAATTTATCTACCTGGACTCTGTTGTGAACACGGCCAACAACATCAGCGCAGAAATCAAACGTAGAATCACTTTTGTTAATAGCTGTTACTTTGGGCTGCGTAACCAATTCAGGAATAAAGCCCTATCGAGAAGAATCAAGGAGACGCTATATAAAACACACTTCATCCAGGTCCTGCTCTATGGTGCAGAATCATGAACTATTTCCCATTCGGATGAAAGATCTCTTGGGATATTCGAGAGATTTATGGTCAAGTTACGAACGAGTTGCGAAGAAGGAACAACAACGAATTGTACGCGCTGTACAACGACATGATCCCGGTTAAAAAATCCGCATCCAGCGGCTAACATGGCTCGGCCATGTAGAGCGGATAAATATCGACGCTCCAGAGCGCCATTTCTTCGACGCCGTACTTGATAGAGTCAGAAGCAAGGGAAGACCTCATCTCCGATGGAGCGACCAGGTTTGCAGAACTGGAGACGGAGGGCTAGAGATAGAGCCAGCTGGAGGGGTACATTGAACCAGGCCCAAGGCACCACGCTATATAAGAGTCAGGAAAGGTAAGGTAAGGTAGGGATAAATTACAAAACAAATCCTATGACCCCTTTTTGTCCTTCATAAAACGATGATAGTTAAAATATCTCGACGTTGAACGCAATTCTTTCACTTCATTGCACATGTGGGTTCTCCGTGTTGACATCAGAAAACTTCGGCAAGCGTTCCGGCTTAAGATTGTTTCATGTCTGAAAACAATTCAATTCAGGTTTTTTTAACATTTGTTTGATCCATGTCGATGGTGTTGGAATGTGGCTTGCTATTGCCCTTTTGAACTGGGTTCTCAGGGCATTTTCTTTCTAAAGGGCAGTATCAGCTAACGTGGTCTGGTCATGCTGTAATTTTATTTAAGGCTTTGGCACATTTAAAAAAAAAATTGTCAATCGCCCAATACATTCATTGTCCAGCCTTTTGAACCCTACATACACGCTGCACAAACCACAATAACACAAAAGCGCCAGAGTTTTACTGCCCCTAAACTAAGGGACACTTCTTTTGGAAAAGATTGTTCCATTCCAATAAACGTCCGGAATAGGACTTTGTGGATCAGAAAATGGGTAGCAAAGGAGTATTCAGTGTTTTGCGCTCTATGGGATACGGATACATCAAGTGATAGTTGCAAGGCAAAGAGAAGAGATTTTCACTTATCAAATCTGGATCACCTTACATTCATCACATCATCCTTTAGCAGAAAGTCAAGGACGGTAATAAAGACCAAAGAATTCCAGACGCTGAACTGTTGCACATTAACTTTATTTTTACTTGCGCTTGTTAGTGTCCATAATTTGCTGCATGTACATTTCCGTATCACCGGATTGGATTAGGGATCCTCATATCATATCTTTTCAAAATCAACCAATACGCAACATAGGAATATCGATATTTTTCAACTCTGGTTTATACATTCTGCACTGCATAAATCTGTCTCATAACTGGTCTTCAGAAAGCCGTATTATTTTTTGCGAACGGTCATTTAATAACGGTAAACAATCTTAATGGTGAATGAAGTATGACATTTGTAAGCTTTATTGCCTCATCGCAATTTTGTATCACTTTTTTCTGTTCTTGATAAGTAGAAAGTAACTTTCCCTCCGTTAGCGCTGGTAAGGCATTTGATCACTGCTGATAAGATTGGAGGTGAGAACCATAAGCCATCAAGGTCCAATGTTCTTGTCTTTTTCTAGAACTCTAAGACCCTAATCTCAGTTCAAATCCACAGCAGCAGGCATCACTAAATTTCTTAAATGTAATGTCAGGGATTTCTTCGTGGTTGCGAAGTATAGCCTATGAAAACTGGTACATTTAAAAGTCCCTTTCAATACTGTCGCCATCTGTGAAAAAATTTACTGTATCAAGAAGTTAGCCTTGGTCATTGTTAAGTCATTATAGAATCTTCTGAGAATTTTTCTATCTTTGGCCGTACTACACATCACACTATCGCAGCCACATGATAAGCATGTTCTCAGAACAGGTTTTGCTGGTTTATCAAATTGCATCGTTGTTGTTCTGAGAACATGCTTATCATGTGGCTGCGATAGTGAGATGTGTAGTACGTCGGCTTTCGCAAACGCTAGATCGCATGTTCAAGGTTCAAACCCAGCTCGGGACCAAAAGGTTTTTCGTAATTAATTGGACATAAAAAGCGATAAAGCACCACTGAAGGAGTCTGATGATCGGGTTGGCCCCCGTGAAATAGCTATAACTCCAGCCTATGAAATTGGTGGTAGTACACATAAGTTGTTCTTCATTCAAAAATTAAAATGCTTCATAGGAGTACACCACTCAAAACTAGTGTGCAGCTAAAAACCAGTATTCCTTCAATTTTTTTTTCTAGATTTATTTACTATTTCAATCCTCTTGGTGCCCGTATCATTAGCCCTAAAACAACAAATCACCTTTTTTATTTTGCAAACGCTTAACACACAAACACAATCATTGGAATTAATTGACAGCTTAGTCGGTAGCAACATCCAATTACATCCATCGGCACGCAAAATCTATATAAATGAACTGGCCGTGTCAATTAGAAGGTATTAAAGTTAATCCCTCACCTCCGACGGACATCATCGTGGCATATAGTCAGCTCATGCTGTCAGGTATTACATTCCTATGCCCCTATGACTATACCCACCATGAGTCTAATGATACATTTACCCTAAACGTAAGTTACTCCAGTCCGGAGTAAGTACATACATATTCGACACATCCTTTGGTTCCCATGCTCCAAAAATATTTTATTTTGTCAATGCGTTCCCCTTGTTGTGTCGCTTAAAAGATACACGGTATCTCAACCATGCTATAAAGCCGATACACCATAATACACCAGGCGATATACCCGCGTCAAGCTGATGTCAGAATGTGAAATGGCCAGCTGACGTGCCACGAGAGTGGACACTGCAGGACACTATAGGGACACCTACAGCTTTTCGACTCCGTATCACCACGAATAGGAACAATTGCGTTAATTTACACACCTATACCGTTGTTGGCTGGAAAAGCCACCGTTGCCACTGTTGCCACTAATCCAATAAAATGTGAATAATTAAATTTCTCTTCATTTGAATACGTCACTTGTGTTTCCAATTAAAACCTGTTGGATGTTTTCCAGAGCAGGCGAACTCGCAAAACAACATCGCTCCGTGGTTCTATATGGGTTCTTGGACATGGTCCGAATAGGTCTTTTGGCTTTGTCCAGTTTTTTTGTATGTGTCCTTTGAGTGGGGGAGGGCTGATGGTGAGGAGGAATCTAATTGATTATCCTGGCGATTTAATGAACCACGTAAATAATTATAAAGCTATTTTTTAGTTCACCGAATCCACCGTGGAGTGCTGGAAGCGTAATTAAATTTTGGGCAGATTTGTGATGCAATGAAGTATAGAGAAAAGCCAGAGTAATTGCCTTAAAGAGAGAAAGAAAGCATGCAATATCTAGACGATAAAGATAAGAGTTACTCCCTCTATGCGATGTAGATTTCAAGAAATATTGCTACCCTTTCAAGTCAGTGAGTACAACGCGAGAAAAAATTAAGGGATTTACAAATAAATACCCCTGCACATTGGTTTTAAGCTTCTGAACATCATAATTGGATTAGATAATAGAGTTAGACAAACCATTCCACATTCGAGTTGTTCGGCTGAAAAATAAATATCTGTACTTATCAGTACGATTGAATCGATGGGAATTGAGCTTTAGACTTGGAAAGATATATGTTATGTAGATAGTAGCCATTTCACAAAGATAAAAGAATT
Source organism: Platycheirus rosarum (assembly GCA_963971375.1). Classification (NCBI taxonomy): domain Eukaryota; kingdom Metazoa; phylum Arthropoda; class Insecta; order Diptera; family Syrphidae; genus Platycheirus; species Platycheirus rosarum. The sequence continues at coordinate 128,023,767 of OZ020509.1, read as the reverse complement.
TATTATATCGTCGGACGAAGTCCAAGCACCTTGTGGCATTTTTGGCGACATCGTGTATGTGATCATTCTACAAGGGGTGGTTGATGATGAACATATCCAGAATTTCGAGATGATCGGCTTCCATGATGCATTGTGTTTTCGAAGCATTAATAAGCTTAACATAAATGTTGCCGATGTTGATGCACATCCGAAGAAAAGGCTAAATCTTTTTTTAAGTGCAGGCGTCTTTTTGAAAATTTTAATGTTTTTTTTTATGTGCAACTTTTTTAGAATCGTTGTGATTTGAAGCTCAATAAAACAAAAATGTGTCACGACAAAGAGACAAACACATAAATATCTACATAGGATTAAGAGCAGATGCACGACGAAGTTTGCTCAACCGAGCAACGTAAAACAAAATTTGAGGGAAAACATTAAACAAAGAAATTTATATGAAATGAAAAAACCACTATTCATACCGTTATTTTAGAAAAAAATGTTGTAACCAATTTGATTTCTTTTGCTGTTTTCTATTTATGAATTTTTCATTTCAAAATCGTTCAACCAGTTTTTTCAAAAAAGTTTTTTTTTTGGAAAACATTTCAAAAACATATTTTAAAATTTCTTTCAGTATGTCTATAGTTTATACTAGGAAAACAATTTAAAAAAAATCTAAGAATTAAAAAAAATGTTTTTGAACATTTTAATAGGCATATTATTTGAATTATAAAATACTACCTATTTTCAAAATTTCATCAAAATCCGTCAAATAGTTAAAGAGCAATTCTGATTTTAAAAACACATTCATAAGGAAGGGGCCGTTATAAGATTTTTTCTGAAAAATCCATTCAAACAAAAAGATAGATTTTATATAGAAATTACTATTCAGAAAGTTTTATCAAAATCGTTGAAGTCGTTTTCGAGAAAAAATAAGTTTTTCATTAAAAGTTATATGGCAGGTACCGTTAGTTTTGGAGCTAGAATGCCAATCATCATTTGAAATCATTTGAAATTTTGTTAATCACTTAAAAATCACTAGTTAAAACGTTTTTTTGGAAAAATGAAGTTAGCCATTTAATTTCTTTTACAGTTTTGAATTTTAAGAAAACATTTCATATTTTCTGGCTTAAACCTATAACTTCAGAAAAGCCAACAAGAAGAATGTCAAAATGATTATATTGGCACAATCGTGGTTCTTGTTAACTCCTCGAGAGAAACCTCATCCTCAAAAATGTTCAGGAAGAAGAAGAACCATTGTGACGTTCGGTGCCATTCTCGAAACATTTTTATTTCATTGCGTTCAATTCGGGTCAAAAGAAATTGGTCACCTTTGTTGGTAGCGCGGATTCTAGGGGTTCTTAGTGGACTGCTGGCCACAGCAGTGGGCTAAGAACCGAAAAAGCTGATGAGCTGGCAAAATCGAAGTAGCCAGTTGCATTCCTCCCCTTAAAAGTTTCACCCGTAATACTCGTCTCGCAAGGAATGCTCATCAGTTCACCCGTGAGCCCAATTTCGGAGGTACCGTGAAATATACAGATTCTTTTCTTAGCCGAACAACACGAATTTGGAATAGTTTACCCAGCGAGATTTTCCCTTGCCATTTTGATCTGCAAACATTCAAAACCAATGTTAATCGACACCTCCTATCTCTCCCCTCCCTTATGCCCGCGCAATGTGAAACAAATAGTCCCTTGTGCGCGCGTTAATTATAAAAAAAAATATACGGATCATCCTTAGAAACCTGTCAGGCACACACAACGGGTCAAACTTGTAACAGATGATTGGGAAATAAAGTATTCCCTAGAGTTAACGAGATATGGAACTCTTCTTAAAATTATGGCCAAGCTTCAAAAAACAGAGAAGATTCTGCAGCTGAATAAGAAATCCCAGCGCTACCTTGATGATATACTGACGGGGCACAACATACGTGCATACCACAAAAAGAAATTAAAACTTTGAACAGAAAGTTAAATAGTTTTCAGCGGACAAATTTAAACGCCATTTTATTTCCTTAGAAAATGTGAAAAAGTGTTATTTTTTTAAATCGTAAGAAAAGTTTTTATATTAAACGGTTTTTATTTAACAACTTTTTTTAAAAATTAAAAAATTAAAACACAAACATTCCTTACATTTAAAACAAAACAAAGAAAAAAATTCAAATACACGTTTTCAAAAAAAATATTTAAAAAATAATTATTAAAAATACAAAAAATAAAGTAATTTTTTAAAATATTTGTATGCCGAATTGGTTTGGCTATATACATCTTCCTGGATATCAAACTTGATTGTAATCGGATAAGCAGTTCTCGAGGAGGTCGAAGAAAAAAAAGTCCCGTCTGCGAAAGGCCCTGTTCTTCTGCACCGCTATGAATGGACTGCCATAGGTTCTCAGCCGGTCTGGTGTTCCTTTAACGCTAGGGACTTGGGGCCTCGAATTTCATAACCAAAAGTTGGAGAGTCGGTTTCCAAATGCCAGTGCATCTGTTGTAAAATGGAAGCTACATGTGCGCGAAGTTTGTAATTCTAACCGAAGACCTTTACTAAAAATGAAAGTAATAAGTAATAGTATATAAATAATAAAAAGTAAATTACATGAAGAACTCTAACTTTTTTTTTTAATTACAGTCATCTTGTTTTATAATTTTTTTCTATTTCATACTAGTATGGTTCCCCTAAAGACCCAAGACATTTTAATGCATTGCACCAAGCACAACATAACCATGTGGAAGAAGCTGTAAATTGAAAATAAAATTAACATCCTGTTGCCATATATTGTGCAAACATAATCGAGGTCTATTAACATAAAAGCACTTGTCTGCTTCCACACATGCACCTCCTTATAGACATGGCTTCGTCATGCACTCAACCCAGTGTCAGGATTAAGTCCAGGATACATGTGCGATACATTTTTTTGGCTCCATTTTTCCTTACAAACTCTATTGTTTCTTTTCAAATATGAACGCAGATATAACCGTCCAAAGATAATAACGCTTCATACTTTATAATGAAGATGGGCGGAAATAATAAACATAATCATCCATTATCCTTGCAACAAAATTATGAATAGAAAAAAAATAATAAAATAATGAAAAGGATAAAATCTTAAGATGGAGTAGATGATGGAATAAGACCATCTCTGTACTCAGTCGACCAAGCATGCAACTGGAAGCGGAAGGCTAACTGCCTACACTCGCTCTATATGTCGATGCCGTTTTGTATTCATTTGGCACATCCTTTCCGAAGGACTCTCTTGTCATATTTTTCACTACATAACATTACACAGTTTACTGTCTGTTATTAGTATCATTTTCATCTTTGAATAATAATTTTTTTTTTGCTTCATTTTACTGTTAGTATTGTCTTGTCTTTGGTCCTGATGTGGAAGCCTTGACTTGGCGCTAATATTAAAACGGATATGTGGAATATCTTGGCCATAATCGCATAAAGTGGATAATACGAGGCGGAAGATGATAGTTGTCCTTTTTGGCATAACGGAATAATAAATTGTACTTTATGGAATCATATCCTACATAATATGAGAATGTTTCGACATTGTTAGTTGGGAGGTAATTAGGGAAAAAGTTATTTTCCAGTTGATATTGTTGTGCGGGGGGCGTGGCGGCACGCGGAGGTTCCGAATGGTAGGTCTTTTGTTTGGACTATAGCCTGGTTTAGGAAAGTGGGATGTGATAAATGTGGTCGAACAAATGACAGCAATTTCGTTACAACCAAACTACTCATTTGATTATTGTGTATACAACATCCATGGAATAATATAATTGGATGAAAGTTGGTGGAGCAATAAATTAAGGAGCTATATTTTTCTGGCTAGTTGTCAGGAAAGTTGCGTCTATTCTAGCTAAAAAAAAATTGATAAATTTGCAAATATCACTGAAATGAAATATTTTGACAAGAAAAATTGGTTTCCATTGCACAAGGTGGCGTTGGACCTAGCATTGTAGCATATTCACAGGTGTCGTAGAGGACCAAGAAATTCTGTTTAAGTAAAGAAGTGGCTTTAATAGGCCATTTTTTTAAGAATTTGGGTTATTTTTTGAAATTTTGTAATATGGTGTATCAGTTAACACCTACAGGAGGTATTGGATGTCATGACTTATCCTAACGAAGACAATACTTCATTTGTCGAAAGAATTTCTGAATTGATGAAAAGACATCAACCACAATCAGTATAAACGGAAATGAAGAATGCCACGTCGAAACGATTTTGACGCAATCAAAATAGGCGTTTAGTATCCCAGTTATATGTGACAAAATGACACAACTGTTTTAAGAGTTACCATATAATTTTTATTCGTAAGGATGCACACTTTTACATAAAAAAAGAATTAATTAAACAAAATACTGTATTGAATATAATTAATTGTAATAACCCCCATTCAATTGTTAAGCTTTCATAGAAACATCTAAATAATTCTTAAGATCATGCTGTTCACTTCTCCTTTAAAATCTCATCCATCTTGCTTACTTTATAAATCGTTCCGGTGAAATGTACCGAAAACACAGACAAAAATGTAATAAAAAATTAATCATAGCACAAAAACCTTCTGACAAAAACAAACAGCCATCTTACAAAAATACTTATTACTTATTACCATCATACCCTCCCCCCTCCCGCTCCATCAACAGGATCATGTTCTCCAACAAAAAAATCATTTCCGCTTGAAATTGCAACATTATTACCTTCAGATTTGCGTATTTTTATTTTTTATTTCTTTTTCCTTCTCACAATCGGAAGCAAGGAGCAAGGATATGGGAGCGGCGAAAAGCCGTCGTCGAGTCTATGAATAAAAAGAAATCAAACAGTATCAAGGTGGAAAGGCAACACTAAGCTCCTTTCGTTTAACATTCCATCTTTGAATTAATGGCAAACATCTTGAAATCGCATTTAAATACATTTGTATACATTTGTACAGTGAACGCCGACGAATTATGGAAGGGGGGGATTCAGTAGCAGGATGCCTATCCACTACCACCCTTCGCGAAGCCACACGCGCATCATTTCTCCACAAGTGAAATCAAGACGCTCGAAATTAAATTAAATACGCTCAGTTTACTTTTTACCATCAAGGACTCCTCTTCAATCGCCCCCGCCTATCCAGTCAAAAGCAGAACACACCTTCTGCCCCCCCCCCTCACAGCCTAACGGTAAGAGTGCAGTCAGTATCCTTGAAATTACTCAGGAGAATTAAGAAACAGCAGAGATTCCACTTTCGATATACCAACGCAGCAAACCAGGAGGAATAAAATAAAAATATCCTTGCAGAACGGCACACGAAACACGGAATGGGTGTGCGGGGAGGGGGGGGGGGGTAGTTGATACATATTATAAGTATTCGTAATTTGTAATTTATTCGAGTCCCGCGAGCAGACTTGATGCCGAATGAAATGAATTCGAATGGAAATAAAGGACCAACTGGAGGTAAATGAAATGTCATGTCGTAAGTTTGGTCACCCAGACCCCAAACCATAAAGCTACGTGCGACAACAGACAACCAAGGTGCAAGATGTTTTTACTGGTGGCTTTCTCTTGGCGGTGGCGGTGACATGGCAGTGTCCTTGGGGTAGAATTTTATGAACTTTTGATTATGTTTGGCTCTGGCAAAATGTCTGAATCAGATAACAGCAAAAAAGACGCGACAAGGAACTTACGAACTTGAGGAATTACTTACTTCCGTTTGTGAGTGCCATTTAGGTGCTCAGGGAAATATTTCAATTACGGTAGGATTAAGGCGAACGAAGAAGGTCCAGCAAGAGTCGTCACTTGATTTCCGCTGATTTGTCCACGATAAATAATAAATAAAAATTAAATTATTTTAAATTTTAGTTGATTTGGATATGGTTTAGCTTATTTATTTATTAAGTAACAGTAAGTAAGTGGTATAGTTAGTACGTCAAAGTTATGGCTTTCCATTTTCATATTATGTCCAACACATCTGTGCAAGGTATCGTCACTTATAATGATCTTATTTTATTACTTTTACCTGGACTTTAAACAACAAAATTTTTTAAGCCAGTTTGTTTCTGACTCCAATAAGATTACTTTGGAATCAAGTTATTCAATTGCTTTCTTAGCTTAATGAAGCTCTAATTGGTAAGAATTAATCTTCGTTTGATCTCATCGCTGGTATTATTTTTTTCAAGTTCTTCTATTATTTTTTTGAATAAATAGTATCATAATAATAAATAGTATCATAAATTAATCTGTTGGTGACGAAAGATGTGAGTGGTATGGTTTCTCTTTTACTACTCTGAAAATCTATAAAAAAGACAAAGCTAATGCCAATATCAGGAACCCACGATCATTGAACTGCTCCACAAATTCTGCTCATGGCATCGATCTTTTGGAGGTTAAATTGACGCTCCATGCACCTCCTTCAATGTTGTAGAATATATCAAGAAGTCAACTAAGGTGGATATCAAAACAGTCCACAGCCTTTCCGATAAGGAAACTGGAGACACTATAATAAGGGTGCTTCTTAGCCGAATGAACTCATACAGCTTCAGAAGCTGAAGTCCTAAATGAGATACTTACTTATTTACTTACTTAGGGGGCGCTACAGTTCGGGACGAACCTGGGCCTCAACCAACATGCCTCTACAGCCAGCTCGGTCTTTGGCCATGCCTCCAATTTCGCACTCCAAGTTGGTTGAGGTCGTCCTCCACTTGAGCGCGCCACCTAAGGCGAGGTCTTCCTTGACTGCGTCTACCCTCTGGGATGGAATCGAAGATCCTGCGAGCCGGAGCATTGTCCATTCGGAGTTGTCCATTCGCTCTATATGACCTAGCCATCTTAAACGTGATATGCGTATTTTTTTGACCAGGTCAATGTCGCTGTACAACTCGTATATTTCTTAGTTGAACCTTCTCCTCCAAAGCCCATTAACGCAGATAGGGCCAAAAATCCTCCGAAGAATCTTACGCTCGAAACGACTAAGGATATCTTCATCCGCTTTAGATAGAGTCCATGCCTCGGCGCTATAGAGCAGGACTGGGATGATTTGGGTCTTATACAGAGTCTCCTTTGTCTTTCAAGAGAGGGCTTTGCTACTCAATTGTCTTCCTAGCCCATAGAAACAGCGATTGGCAAGAGTAATTCTTCGCTTTATTTCTGACGAGATGTTGTTGTCAGATGTTATAGCGGATCCGAGGTACACAAAGTCCCTAACAACCTCAAAGTTGTTCCTGTCTATTGTGATGTTTTGTCCAATCCGCCGGTGTTGTGTGTCCCTTTTTGTGGACAGCAGGTACTTCGTTAGCACGACAGCGCATCACCTTGTCGGAATCCTTTTTTGACGTCAAAAGCTTCTGTGAGGTCATTACCAACCTTGACGGAGCAGCGAGAGTTCTTCATCGTCATCCTGCACAGTCGGACGAGTTTTGTGGGGATGCCAAAACCTGACATGGCTCTGTATAGCTCGTCTCTATAAATGCTATCGTACGCGGCATTAAAATCAATAAAGAGGTGGTGGGTATCGATTTGAAATTCTTGGGTAGTTTCCAGGATCTGCCGAAGCGTGAACATTTGATCGATTTTGGACTTTCCTGGTCTGAAACCACACTGATAGGGGCCAATCAGGTTGCTGACGAAAGGTTTCAGGCGTTCACATAGTACGGCAGAGAGGATCTTGTAAGCAATATTCAGGAGACTAATTCCTCTAAGGTTGGCGCGGTTTAGAGGGTCTCCTTTCTTGTGGATCGGGCAAACGATGCTGAGGTTCCATTTATCAGGCATACTTTCTTCTGACCAAACTTTAGAGATGAGTTGGTGTATGCACTACACCAGGTCATCTCCTGCCGCTTTAAAAAGTTCGGCGGGTAGTCCGTCGGGTCCAGCAGCTTTGTTGTTTTTTAGTTTAGATATTGCTATCCTTACTTCATTTTGGTCAGGTGGACGGAAGTTTTGTCTGTCATCATCCATGTTGAATGGTTCATTCTGCCTGACAGCGGGATTTTGGTCTTCATCGCCGTTTAACAGTCTGCAGAAATGGTTCTTCCATGTACTCAGCACCGACTGTGACTCTACTACGAGGTTTCCATTCCTATCTCTACAGGCTTCTGTGCCGGTTTTTTTTCCTTGGCACATTCTTTTTACCTGTTGGTAAAACTTCCGCACGTTGTTCCTGGAGTAGCATCTCTCAATATCTTCGATCGCGCGCTTCTAATGCTCTCTTTTTTTCTTTTGGGGAAGCCGGTGTTCTTCCCGTCTTTTCTGCTCGTAGAGCTCGCGAGCAGCTCTCGTCTTTCTTTGCAGCGCCGCTTTATATGCCTCTTGTTTGGCTGCATGGGTCTGCCAACATTCGTCATCGAACCTAGCACATCAGTTGCGGCATCTCTGATGGCTTGTTGACAGTGTTGCCACTGGTCTTCGGTACTTGATTCTGGCGGAACTGGATTTCTTGAGAGGTTACGGGATATTCTATCGGCATAGGTTTTGGCGGTTTCTTGCGATTGCAGCTTTCCGACGTCATATTTCCTCGCAGTATTACTCCGTTGTTGTGGAGTTCGGGTTATTCGCATTCTTACCTTTGCTGCAACAAGGTAGTGCTCCGAGTCGATGTTAGCTGCTTGGAAGGTGCGAACATCCAAGATACTGGAGGCGTGTCTTGCATCGATCGCAACGTGATCAATCTGATTGACGGTTCTTTGATCTGGGTGTCGCCAAGTCCCTTTGTGTATATCGAGATGAGGAAACCGTGTTCTTGCAATGGTGACGTTATGTGCCGAAGTCAATTAGCCTAAGTCCGTTTTCAGACGTTGTGTCATGTAGGCTATGTTTTCCAACTGTCCTACCAAAGATTTTCTCTTTACCTATTTTGGCATTAAAATCGCCTAGTTCGATCTTAACCTCGTATTTAGGGCATTGCTCATAGGTTTTGTCGAGAAGCTCATAGAAGTCATCTTTGGTGGTGTCATCTTTGTCCTCTGTGGCGGCATGAGCGCATCTTAGGCTAATGTTGGCGAATTTAGCCTTGACACGGATTGTCACAGCCCAAGACTTCTTGCCTAAGTGTACCGCTTATGACGAATCCGCACCCAAATAAACGCTGTGGTCTTCTTGCACAAACACCGTAGTACACGTCACAGTCTTTCATCCTCCTTTTGCCCGGCCCATACCATCGCACTTCCTGGATGGCAGTAATTCCTGCTCTGTAGAAGTCTAGGGCCTCCGCTAGTTGTTTGGCTACACGTGATCTGTTAAGAGTTCTAACATTCCACGTGCAGATCCGAAGGTCGTTGTCCTTAATTCGTTTTTCCGGGTCGTCAACTGTTAATCCGTCCTTTTCCGAGGCTATTGGTCGCTTCGCAACTTTTTCTTTTTTCCGTGGCAGGGTTGTTAACCCTTCGCACAACCCCCAACCAGGTTCTTTGTTGGATTCCTTGAACAAAAGGAACCGGAGAATCCGGAGTCAGTAACCCACTTCGGGGATATAAGCGCTGCCGTTGGCCCATTAAGGGTTCATCCGCCACCATCTCTATTTCAATGCCCTGGCTTGCATTGAATTGTCCCAATGACCTTAACTCCAAATACGTCGAAGTAGCTCATTAGGGCGTCTGCTTCGTTGACTGTTGACGCCACCGTTGGTCCAATTGGTTGGGCTCATTCACCGTACGTCCTCTTTCTGAGGGGCTCGTGCAAGACTTCTGCGAATCGATCAAAACAGTCATTAAAACAGAGCATTATAGTGTTGCTATTTCTCTGTGTTCAACACTCGCGCTTATAAGTTTAGCAGGAATGTCCGGATGGACAGACCAGTACCCGGTGGTTACCGCCGGGAGGTAAAATAAGCACAATTGATGTGTACGAGATAGTTACAGCAACTGTGCATCACCAGTTTGATGCCTTTTAGTACCTACCCTATTCATACAGCATCCAACAACCAATTCTCAGATTCTTATTGATTGCAGAGGCTTAAGGCATTGCAGATGCCGTATCAGGAAATCATCACCAGAAATTAACAGAACTCTTACAAACTGCTCTTCGATCAGTACCTTTCGCTGCACTGAATGTACTTCTTCACTTTCCACCCCTTAACATATACAGCGAACAGATTGCTGCAAGCATAGCCATCCGTCTCAAGGCTATTTCCCTGTAAACCAATACCTCAATTGGCCACTGCATCAATCTGAACTTGTTCGGATCAATAGCGGATAGACTTATCCAACTACATCACCTCCAAGTTGATTAAGATTTTAGATACAAAATTTAAGTCACCATGCGACCTAAAAAATTAAAGTCACCATGACCTAAGTAAATTTGGAAGGACATCATCATCTCTGATGACAAATTCAACCATTTTTACAGAGGTTCTTCGGAAATAAATAAATTGCACGACTGGATCGCCCATACATGCTCATATGTGCGGTCACATTGTAGAATAAAATTTAAGAAATTTAAACTGAACATCAAAGCATTTATTCGAATTTTGTGACTTTTGATTGTTCGAATAAAATACGTTAAATTGTATTGAGTGAAATAATTTAAACGCCATTTTATTTTTTTAAGAAATGTAAAAAGTGTGCATTTTTTCAAAATCGTAGGAACGATTTTTAAATAAAACGTTTTGTTTTAAACTTTTTTTTTTTAATTAAAAAAATTAATTCAAGAATACAAACTTTAGCACTAAAATTAAAAAAATAATCAAGTGCCCGTTTTCAAGATTATGATTTTTCAAAAAAAAAATGTGAAAAAAAATTTATTAAAAGTAAGTACACAAAAAAACGTTTAAAAAAAAAATTAATGCGAAATTACGTAGGCTACCTAGACCTACATGTTCTTGAATGTCAATTTTGATAGTATGTAATCGGATCACCAATTTTCACCATATTAATTTTTTTACCAAAATATAATGCTGACCTACAGAAGAACACTGATTTTTTGTTTCATAAATCTAAAATATATAAAATAACCCTAAATTCTAAATTTGAAGACAATTAGGCTACAGTCCAAAATACATCCATACAGACAGACAGACGGACAGAATTTTGCCAGTAACAAAAATATGTTTCTCTATCATCGTAATGTCATGTTTGATTGATATTTCAAAACTTTAAATCTGCACGAATGCATAACTTGCATTAAAGTATCTATAATCGCAAGTAAAAAGTGGTCGGTGAGGAACCTACCTGACTATTTTAGCGTAATCGAAGCGGAGGTTCTGACGATAAGTGATGTATACATAGAAAACAAGCAGTTTCTTTAAACTCAATCACAGTCCAAAATGACCGATATTCTCTCAAGTAGACGTCAAAACAGTAAAATATTCATCTTTGTAAGATATTCCAGTTAATAAGCTCTCGAGAACCGGAATCAAAATATGTGTCTAGCCCGTCGCAGCAGCAAACATGAAGACAATAAAATCTGGCCGAGTTTTACTTCTTGTATAATGATAAAGAGAATCTGGCATGAACCAGATTTGAATCGGGTAAAGGTTGGAAAAAGGTCTGAAATTAGGTCCGTACAAAATTTCATATTGGACACTGACTACTTGGAAAACACGCCGGAAGGCTAGGCGTATATTTAAACGAATTCTGTAGGATTTGTATGAAATTATATTTCCGACGCAATGGTCCTAATCCAGAATAAAAGTGTGGCGACGAATTTCTATCACTCGGATTTGTGTATATGAAGTTTTCAACATCGTATGTTGCGATTGACCACATACCTAGGTACCTTTTTACGGATATCTTCAAGGCATCTTTTAGATTGGAACAAATTCCGGTTGCTATTAAGGCAGCGCCCAGTTCTAGCTTTGGCAGCACTACCTCATCGAAACCATAATGACTTACACAATAGTGCAATTCTACATTTGGCACATATGATTGACACTGTTTCGATACTTTTGTCATCAACATCGAGTAATTCTAACACGCTCTTTAAAAAATATATTTATTGCATGCAAAGATGGGTATGTGAGCGAAGCTTGTGATCATTTGTTTCCTTCTGTATTCTCAACAACAGCTAGATTTGCAACATGGTTTTCCCTTTTTAAACCTCCGATGGTAATCGTTGCGTAATTCGACCAGCATACATCCCAGCAAAGTTGTTTCTAACATAATGTCGTATTGTTGTGTGGGAACTTGTAATGTCGTAAGGGTTCTAATCGACGTTGTGATTGTGTTGTGTATAGATTCCGTAAGCCAGCAGCATCATTTTCTTATATTATAGAAACAGGGCGCAGTCCAATTAATTTTTGCATGAAGTTGTCAATTACTTTTTTTCGGTATCATCGCACTGATACCAAAAAGCAGCCGCCCGTCAACTGTTTTTCTTGCTGCTCCAAATAATAGAATTCTTCTGCCTCGGGCAACTATGCATTTTGGTGAACCGCCGAAGTGTCCCAGAAAGGCATTCATTCCCTCATTGAAACTCCTAAGCTGTTGTGTTACCTTTATTTCAAGAGACATTGTTACTTTGAGAATCTAACTGATTTTAAGGTAGATACAAGCGTGCTTCAGCTGTGAGCACTGAGTCCTCTTAGTCAGCCAATGTATGGGGCTTAGTATTGAAATCGGCTTAATACGAGTAAGTCCTTGTCCTTCTGTAAGTATTTGCTGAACTGTTTTTTTTACACTCGCATTTAACCTTTCAACATGAACATTTAGTTCTTCCTCAAACTTTATCCATATCACTTTCTTTTAATTAGAGAGCTTTCCGTTAGTTGTGCTCTAAAAATAGAATAGAATAGCGGTTGGTTTGGTTGCAAGTTCAATAACAAGATCTTATTTAAAAAGAACGGTTATTCTTTTCCCAAGATCAAATCATTTTCCGAGTGCAATGATGATCTGCATTACATTTTATAGTTGCAATAAGATTTTTTTGCTTAAGTGGTTGGTCATAAAAATAGGTGTCACCAAAATTAAATACGAGTTTTCGTTTAAACTTCTTTTAAAAAGATTAAAGAAGCTAAGGTGTTTTATCATTTTTCTATCTCCAAATAAAAGTTTTGCCCTTACATATGGGTCGAAATGTCCACTGCTGACCCGAAGAGAAAAAACTAGTTTTTAATCTTCAAAATAACGGGACAACGCACTAGTTTATTGCGGAAGCCGTAAGGCGATCACAAAATTTTGTAACAAATGCTCTTAAGGCCCTTTAATACGCAAACATCGAGAAAGGCGGAAAAAAACATCACCTAACACTGACCGTTTCGTCGTTCTTTTAGCCAAATCAAATCCTTTTGGAAAAATAGCCAAGACAGTTGCTTTACTAAGGGCTAAAAGCGTAAGATCCCGAAAAGAATTTGCCTTAAGTTGCAGTAATTGGAAAGGACCCGATGGTATAATAAAATGGCGAAACAAAAATGATGAAACAAAAATAAATTTGTTCTCTTCGGACTCTGAACGTAATGTAAGATGACCTAAAGGCAAGAAATATCACGCTCGTTATACCCATAAAACCATTAAACACGGAGGAGGAAATATGATGGTATGTGGATGTTTTTCCTGGCATGGCTCCTATATTAACAACTTCCTAACAAAATATAGATATAGGGGTATTTTGGAAAATGTGATGGTTCCATTTGCCGAGAAAACATGCACCTCCGATGGAAATTTCAGCAGGATAATGATCCTAAGCACTCAGCGAGGCTTTTGAAAGATTTAAACTCAGTTGTTCCATAGCCAAGTCAAGCCCCTGATCTCAATCCAATTGAGAACTTATGGAATGACCTAAAAAGAAAACTTGGCGGCCAATATTTTACAAATGGTAGGCAATTGTGAAAAGCTGTTCAGAAGGAATGGTATACCATACCTGAAGAAACTTGCAAGAAGTTTGTTTCTCTATGCCACGTCGTCTCCAAAAAATTTTGATAAAAATAATGGAGTGTACTCGGGATATTTAATTAAATCTCATGTAAATAACCATGAAACACATATTTATTTTCATTTTGTTCTTTATTTAAGAAGACATAATTATTTAATTTCCAAGTCAAATTTTCCCCTGTGAGGCTAAAAGCATAAGATAGCTAAAAAAAAGCAATTTTAGAACTCAAAATAATGAAATTTACTTTGTAATTTATAGGTTTAATAGTTTTGTAAAACATAAATTATCTAAGTCAAAAAATGATATTAAAAAAATAATATTTTTTTGACCTGCTGTGTACTTATGTTTTGTTTAAGAACTAATACTTATACAGAATCAAAACAGAATAGCTAAATATAGTTTTGGCTAATTAGTTAATTTTTCAACACCATTCAAGTAAAAGTCTACAAAATCTAATCAGAAAACACAAACATACTTATTTTAGCGTGATTTTTGTAAGTTAAAAAGTCAACATTTCTGAGTGAGATAAACATTTTGATCCCCTAGCCATCGCAGAATTGAGATATTAAAACAAAAAAAATCATCAGCTTGTTATACGATTTACGATGTTCTCTTTTTTTTACAAAAAGGATTTCGCCTCGTAAAAAGTCCTTCAACTCAATATGGGAAGTTCATAAAACTCTTTTCCATTTGTTTGTGGTTCCATTAAATAGTGTGACGTTTTCTTTTGAAAAACTTAACACCTCCCACACCTACCAACCCAACTCTTATATTTAATTTATGCATATGAACTACACCAACGCTATTTTAGAGTCTTTTGATGACGGATTTTCCCAAAAAAATGCAATTAAAACATTTCAGTAACTTCCCTTAACCACAAACCCTTCCTGTGAAGGCTCAGTTGGAAATAAAAAAAAAATCTCCTTTTGACAAGAGAAACAAATTAAAACATCACCCACGTCGTCCTTCAAAAGAAACAAAAAATCCTCTGTTCCTTTCGCCATCCTGACTTGTAACACAAATTACATTTTTGTATTCCTTCCCGAAAAAAAACCGAAACACCGCCCTAATGAACTTTTGCGGCTACTCTTCCATCTCATCCTCATCTCATCAAATTTAAGAAACTGTAAAAAACCCATAAAACACTCCTTCGAAGGATGAGTGACGAAGGGTTCGTCCTTCGTCCTATGATGCCCCGCTAAACCGCGAAATAATTTGTCTCTCCACATACACGAAAAATCGCCGTAGATACAAGATAAAAAATCTGAATATCAATGAAAATGAAATTATATTAATATTCAAAAAATGTCACCGTTTCTCCCAAAAAAAGGACATCTTCGTCACTTGCATCCGGCCACAACCGCCAGATACATTGAATAATTACTCAGAGTTCAATTAGAGTGAAACAATAAAAAGAAAGCTTCTTTCCTTCGGCGTCCTCTCACTGAGCAATTAAGACGAAGGCGAAGAAAAACTTAATCAGCGGTCTGAGGATTGGAATTATCGGAAAATTATTTTTGTATATTAATGATGTCCTTTGGTAATTTTTTTTTCTAAAATAATCATGATTGACCTGATCCTCCTTTGAAGTCTGGGAAATTAGTCCCAGGCATGTGCAGCCTGGCAAGCGTGTGTCGAAGGCCGAAGAGGTTCAATTTTCGGGAGAATCCCATCGCAGAGGGGTGTCCCCTGAGAGTGACGTTGTCGTTGTCATCGAACAGGACGACAAGCCGACAGTTGCGTTTGACAGGATTCCTTCATTGATGCCATTTGATGATGTTTGCTTCGTCATATGTTTGGTTTATTCTATATGTGCGCGGCATGCTGCAGGATATTTGTGATGACTTAATTCCCGTGGGGCAATTGACATTCAATTGTGCATACTACTCCACTCCTAGTTGTACTTGTACCACCATAGATTCCATATGTTTGTGTGTAATTTGACGGTTGTGATGCAGTTTACTCTAGAAAATCTGCAACAATCAACAAGCTGGCAGCCAGAGCCACGCAGTGAGGCTGGAGGACTGCGAACTCATATGAGACCTCAATGCAGTTTGTTTTGATTAATTTTCTGCTTATCGACTTCCGTCGTCGTCGTCGGTTTAAATGTTTGACGTATGGCAGCGTGATGGTAAATATCCGGTGACTCCTTTGAGAAATGCAGATAGATGATTGCCTCCAATACTGATTTGAAGGCGTTTTGCTAAATACGGTGGTCTATATGCTTGGACTTTGTGAAGGAAATGCAATGCGGCGGTTGATTGTGTTTGATGATCTCTAGAGATGGACTATTTTCATATCAACAATAAAAAATGAGTAGTGTTTTTTTTTATTTAAAACATTGAAACAAAATAATTAAAAAAAAAATAGAAAAAATTCCCAAAATAAAATCCAGATGTATGTATATCAGGTGAAATAAAACCAAAAATTCCTTTAAAAGAAGGTTCATATGTACATTTGGATCAGAAGATAGGGTTTGGCTGATTTTCAGAAGATATGAGATGGGCCAACACAAAAACAGTCTCCTTTGATTTTCTTTATTGCTACACTTCTCCGCTCTTTTTCCGAGCAGATTGACAGCATTTTCCCAGCTTAATGAATCCGTTTCATCCTTTAAATATCGACGAAGTTACACTTATGTCTTTCTTCTTCGAGGTTATGTAAAGCTTTTTGGTTCTCATGCTATGAAATGCGAATCTCGAAAACCGATAACTGCTTAGTAATTGTCAGTAGGTACAGTTATTGCAGCAATAGATTTGATGCTGATATCTTATCAAAAAACAATTTTCAAATTGTTCCATATAAAATCAGGTTATTGCATTTGATTACAGAAATAAAGGGCAATTTGTTTTTATTGAAAAATGAAAATGCGTGCATTGAATGTATTTTCTTGGTGAATGAGTATCTAACAGACTTTTATTTGAAAATGGCTGATTTGCCCCACGGCTCCGTTTTATCACCAAATCTTTTTCTCATGGTTATCAACTTCCATGTGTAAAACAAGGAAAACGCTAGATACAGGATTTACCATAGATAAGCAATAGTCAATAGCCAAAACAAGCAGCCACTGTGTAAGTCTATTCATCTAAATCGAAAAAACACTTGTATTTGAATTCCTTGGACCTGCGAACTAACTCCCAAAGAGTTAACCCCCAACAAACTAACTCCCACCAATTTTGGGACTTAATTCATATGAAATAACTCCCCGTTTTTTTTTGGAACTTAATCCCAACCATAAATGAACTAAGCCCCAAAATGAAAACGAACTAAACCCCAACGGTGGGACTTGGTTCATTTTGAGAACGGTGCGATCGCGCGATTCGGTCGCGTGGTGCACCATACACTGCGAACCGTGCGCGCTCCGCCGCCTCGCCCCTCTTTACGAAAAGTTTTAATTTCATTAATAGGGGTTTTCATACAACGTCGTAAAACCGTCGTAAACGTGTTAAACGCCGTAAAGTTTACTACGTGGTAAATAAGCTATCAACATATGTATAGAAAATTTTTTATTTTATTTTTTTTTTTTCATCAATTAGAGAGTCATAATCTCTAACAGACTTATTAAATAGGAGTATGTACATTTTTGTAGGTGGGTATGAATATTATACAATAAATACACTTAAATTTATGCGCAACTGTTCAATAAGAAAATAAATAAATAAATGCGTTAAATATTTAAAAAAAATTTTACTAAAATAAAATAAGGTAAAGAACATAAGATTTAAAAGAATCTCTCGTACAATTCGTATTAAAATCAATTATAGAGCATACTGCATTTGCTTCTCTGATGCAACGGGAAATGGGCTCATTGCGCCCATAATTTCTGTGATGAAAATGTTCATATATAACAAATCGATGGCGTGTAATTCTCGAGGGTGCCTTACTTTCATAGTATCAATAAGCGGAGGGCATGTAATGTGCCTAATTATTATATCCCGGACTTAAATTACTGAGAAATATTTCCGGCAAGTTTCCAGTGATTTCATACCAAATAATAAGCACCTAGTTTCATAGGAAGGTCTAGGGATTCTCCATCTCAATTTAAAGAAAGCATATCTCGTAAAATTTCTTTGAACATTTTCTATTTACAACAAATGGTTAATTTTACCACATGAATTTGTCTTGTAAACTTGGTCGAAAACGTTGTAAACGTGGAAAACTTTTTGCAACAACAAAATATTGTTGTTTCGGAACCGAATAATGAAAAAACCGATCAGTTCATTATACACTCAGCTACCGTCAGCATATGAACCAAGTCTTTTACCTTTGTTCCCAATAATTCCGACATAAAAATATCAGTTAAAACAATTTTCTCATACAATCCCACAAATTTGTTGTATTACTTATTTTAGGCTGCTGGTTGAGTTACGTTAAAGTTTACAATATTTGTAAAAAGGGGCGTTCATGAAACGAGCATTATAAACTTTACGATTTTATCTTTTCAAAATTATTTATTTATTATAGAGAGCTGATTGAAACATCCTTGTAAAACAATTTTAAAGGATCCATTTATTAAATATTTTCTATAGTATGCAGGAATATTGAGGCGAATCAGCGGCATTATTTGTTTGGAGACAAAAATGCAGTATAAAAAATGTTCCTCTTTTACGCGAGCTCTATAAACGAGCTGCTCACTCTGCGTTGCAATTAGTAACAATTAACAAAAAAAACATATTTTTTGGCCAAACGAACTGACTCCCACTTTTGTCTAATTTGTTGTTTTGTCGAAAAAACAAAAACGAACTAACTACCACATTTTCGGAGATGGGATTTAGTTTATTGGGACTTATTTCGTAACGAACTAAGTCCCAAATGTATGAACTAAGTCCCACAAAAAAAATGATGGGAGTTTGATCATTTTGCTTAGTGGGAGTTAACTTTTTGGGAGTTAGTTCGTAGGGCCCAATTCCTCGACGCAAATAATATAAACAATAGGAGATGAATGAAATAAAGTTGTTTTGTATGGGCAAAAATTGACTCCCTTCAACGACTTAAGACCAATATTGGTATAGATGGTCCTGACTGTGAGACGGTGGAATATAAGCTCACATCTATGTGCCCATTTATGTTAGGACCAAACATTCAAAGAAAACACCAGGGACTAATAGCTAAGTAGGCAAAATACCTACAGAAGTTCTATACAAATGGTTACTAAAATAAAAGCAACCCGTAATAATCCCCACATCTGATTTGTCAAGAGTTTTAAGAAGACAATCAGACACATTCTCTACAGTGTTTGCTAAATAAAATTTTAAAGGAAATGCAGAAAAGGCTTGGTTTTCAACGCCAAGAAGCTTAAAATTCTATGTACTAAAAAAATACTAGTTGCAACTAGAAGAAAACCATCGCTTGGTTCAAAAGAATCTTACGACCTTCGACTGAAGGATACCAAACCAGTGAAGAAGATGAGCACAGTAGAACAAATGGTAGACGATCAGGATCCAAACATCCAAAGGACAACGATAAGTGTTCTTAGAGTAATACTAGTGAGTAGACAGACGACTTTCTTATCACAACAACAGATCAACTTAAGGACATTTTCATCAGTTTTGTAATAATTTTGAAAATTAATTGATACAAATTAGGTTGTTTTTATTTTTGGATTTCGTCAAAGCCTCTCCGAAAACGAACTTTACATGACATTTACGAAGCAAACATTGATAAAAGAGGAACCAGCCTGGGAAAGTGGACAACTAAAGAATCTTCAAACAGTTTGACAGTTCTAAACGGCCATCGTACGCGAGCTTCGCCCATCGTACGGTCGCCATAATCGTTCTACCGAGAGGACTATTCGCAGTATGGGGATATATTTGTGTCCACTGGTTCACTAAACAATCAACCAACATTTGTTCATCGACGAAACGTAAGATCTGCCGAAAACATAGCCACCGTGCGTGGCAGTGTGCAGAGAATCCGAGGCAGTCGATTTCACGTCGCTCACAAGAACTCGGTCTTTCGAAAACCATAACTTGGCGAATTTTGAGTCTTGACTTGGGCATGCACCCGCGTACAAAATTCAACTGCCCCAGGAACTGAAGGTAAACGACCATAGGTAACGAAGTTTGAAAGGGCTCTGAGCCGTTTGGAACTGACCCTAATTTTCATCGAAAAATCATCTTCAGCGATGAGACCCATTTCGGAAAAATGGGTACGTCGAATTGTCGAATTTGGGACGATGCCAATGCGCATGAGATCCAACAGCGTCTAATGTATCGTGATAAAGTCACTGTTTCGTGTAGATTTTGGGCTGCCATCAGTCCATATTCCTTTGAGATCGATGTTGCCCAGGGCATCACAGTCAACGGGGCTATAAGTCGATGATTACAAACTTCTTTTGGCCTGAGTTGGATGATATAGACGGCGCCACGAGACATGGGACATTCTGCACGAGCGATTTGAGGGCATGATCATCTTCGTGGAGGTGATGTCAACTGCCCACAGAGATCGTGTGATTTGACCACAATTACACTTTTTTTGTGGGGTTTTCTTAAGTCACAGGTCTATGCGGATAGGATGCAATTTGTCATGAGGCGTTCGTTGACACATTTGTAGCTTAAAACCTTTTGCCTGAGCCTGCCTCCAACGACGAATCCACATCCAAATAAACGCTTTTTACTTGCGATTATGGGTACTATAATATAAGTTATGCATTCGTGCAGATTAAAAAAATTTAGATAACAATCAAACATGACATTACGATGATAGAGAAACATATTTGAGTTATTGGCAAAATTCTGTCCGTCTGTCTGCCTCTCTGTATGTCTTTTCGGATGTATTTTGGACTGCAGCCTAAACGGTTTGTCAAATCGTCTTCAAATTAACTTAAGGTTATTTTGACATTCTACAGAGGATTTTTTTTTTTCAATTTTTTTTTTAGCTCAAAAAATAACGGTACCTGTCATATAACCGTTATGTAAAAGCTTATTTTTCTCGAAAACGGCTCCAAGAATTTTTATAAAAAAAATCAGTGTACTACTGTAGGTATGCATTATATTTTGGTAAAAAAAAAATTAATGTGTTGGGCTAAAAACGGTACCTGCCATAGGACCTCAGTAGCCTCAGTAATTCTGCATAAATTTTTTTTTTTTTAAACATTTTTTTTTTTTGTATTTTTAATAATTTTTTTAATTTTTTTTTGAAAAATCAATATTTTGAAAACGGGTGGGTGAATTTTTTTTTTAATTTTGTTTTTAAATGTACGTTATTTTTGTGCTTAAGTTTGTATTCTTGAATTATTTTTTTGAATTTTTTAAAAAAAAGTTTTTAAAAAACCCGTATTATTTAAAAACGGCTCTAACGATTTTGAAAAAAAAATCACACTTTTTCACATTTTTTTAAGAAACAAAATGGCGTTTAAATTTTTCAGCTGAAAACTATTTTACGTACTTTTTTCAAACAATCAATAGTCAGAAAAATCGAATATAATCTTTGAAGTTAATATTTTTAATATTATTAATATTAATATTTTTCAAATTTTATTCCAAGCTGTGACCGCACATAAAGCAAGTACGTGCGATCCAGTCGTGCAATTTATTTTGTTGTGTGTAGCAGTTGCCATAGTAAATATCACATTTGTTCATTTTTCTTTTGGCATTTCTTAGATGGCGGCTATATCTGCCTTACATCAGTCAAGGGCCTCTGTTAGCTGTTCGGCTGCACGTGGTCTGTTAAGGGACCTAACATTCCAAATACATATCCGAAATTCGTCATCAGGGTTCTTCATCAGTGAATCCCTCCGTATCCGAGGTCTTATTTAGACAAAATGAATGAAACTAAAACTTGAACTAAACAAACTACATAAATGGGCTTTTATTTTAAACATATTTTAAAATTGCTGCAAAAGAAACAACCCGCCATCTCACTTTTCAATTGTCATTTTTAATAGAAGAACATCGCAGCATTCATATCAAAAACACCTATTAAAAATTATTGCAAGGGATAAACCTCAATAACAATTGAAATAATAACACAAACACCCAGTGTTCATTACAGTTCCTTCAAAACCTTATCCCATTAAACTTAAAGTTCACAGCTCGATAAAACTGCGGTTCTTGCCATTCTCCAAAAGACGCGAAGAAATCTTACAAAGTCACGCTTTATTAGCCGAATAGCCAACATAACGCTTCCGATGACAAAAACTTTAACAAAAAACTTCTCAGAACCGGAATTAGTGTTTCCCATAATTGTCTATTGTCTAAGCAACTGACATTGTAATCTGAACACCCCCGAAACGGAAAGGACATCAACATCAGAACAAAAACTTTCGCCGAAGAATCTTCCGCATGGAGAACTTTTATTCAGGTTGTCCAATGTCATCATCCTGATTCCTGATATATAGTATTTTCCATCAACAATAAAACAATGTTCATCGCACAAAAATTCAGATATCATAGGCTGGAAATACATTAAGGATGCCAATAAATGCGAGCAAGGATAAAAAGTGCGTCGTTACCGGAAGAAAGTCAGGACCCCGCTCTAGACATTAGGGGCGAGAAAAGCCTTTGCGCTCCAGTGAGCCAATAAAATTTGGTTGTCATTGAATTAATGGTTTAATGTTCATTAGATTTTGCATTGTTTTCGCATTGACTTCAAAAATAGTCCTGGAAGAGTGAGGCTTTTTGATGTCTTCCAGGAATTTCAAGGAATTAAAACTTTAATGACTTCATTTTATTTGGGGAGAAAAACGCCCAAAAATCATCAAAATCGCTCTTGACACCTTTTTTATCCTTTATTAGTAAAAAAAAAAAAACATCCTTTGATCAGCCTTAATTTATCCGGACGAATGATTCCTTTTTTAATCCTTACCTTAAGTCTTCTTCCATTAAAAAAACACAACCTTTTTTGAGTGCAATTAAATTCGATAGGGCTCTTTTGGCGTTATCTTCAAATTGCACTTTTTCAGACGTTAAAAGTTACAAAAGGGTTGAGTTAACCTCAGCATTCTTTAAAGGCTGAGAAAAAGAAAAGGAAATTATGGGCGAGGACGAGAAAAGTTTTAATTGGCGTGATTTTTAAATGCTAAATACTTTTGGTGGATGGCAGTTGGTAGGTGATTTTGGCAGCGGTGTTGGAATTGATTAGTAAGATTAAGGGAAGAAGGAATAAGGAAAAAAGACGTTGACCCTAAAGACATTTAGAAGAGCGGTGGTAACATCTGGGCACGGACTTAGCAGGGTTTTTGAAGGCTGTACCTGCAGTAAGTAGTGCGACAAAATTGTTCACAATGTACATAAGTAAATACGTCACATACATAACCATTGATAAGTGGATGAATAAACACGAAAACATTGATAATAATTATTCCTTGAAATAAACGTTGGATCTGGTGATCTGGTGGCAATAGTAAACACCCAATTCCTTGAAAGTAATAACACGACTCAGTATGTGTTCAGAAATGAAATAATCAAACGAAAACGTCATAGCTTACCGTTAATAAGAGTTAAGAGTAAGACCATTTTTGCAATACCAAATACCTAATATGTCTATAACGGTTTACCAGAAGACATTATTCTTGACAGATTTAATTATTTTAGAAGATCTTCATGTCATCTGCGAATATAAGAACCCGACTATGATTAATATATGATGCTTCATTATTTATTGTAAGAATGAACAGAAAAGAGTCTAGATGGCTTCCCTGAGGTATACCACATTTAGCATTAAAAGGATTCGAAAGGTCATTTCAAAATTTTTAATTGAAGGTTTTTTACACTTAAAATACCTACAAATAATATGAGCTAAATAGAAGACTCAGCTCAACTCGAGTTTACACTCCGCAGCATATATGTAAGAGGTTAGTTGGAACCATAAGAGGTATTGAAGGGGGGGGGGGGGGGGGAGTGAGAGGTAGAAAAGACTAGGATTTCGGAGATTACGGGGGTTAATGTTGAAGAATGGAATTAGGAAATAAAGCCTACGATCACATAAAGGACAAAGATCCTGGATCGAATCAACGATTTGAATGGATTAATTGGAGAGAAAATAGTTACGGCGAACCAATATTATACACATACAATATTATCGATTGGCATTTGTCAACGTTCAACTCCAGGCAACTTTTGTGACACCAAATTGAAAAGCTATCATGGTCTTATTGATTGATATTGGCATAACCTACTAATGATAAATGGTTTTGAAAAACTTAGTATCGTTAGCATTCAATGAGATGTTGGAATGCTTTATAACCAATTAAATGTCATTAGTGGTAAGGATGCAAAAGAAATGGGCCTAATTTACTTCCCTGGAACGCAATCTGTAGGAACGATTGTTGAGAAAAGAAGATATGCATTTCAAGGAGATCGGTTCAAAGCCAAGTGCATTTAGTTTGAAGAGTAAAAGAAATTTTGTCAAAGGCCTTACAGAAATCAGTGGAGATAGAATCCACTTCCAACCCTGCTACTAATGCTGAGCACTTCAATCATCCTATATTAGAACGATGTTTGATATCTTCAATAAAAATATCATTCGATATTGATCATAGATCCAAGATATTTCAGCTTTCTGCATACGGAGATTAAAAAAATAAATCTTTGTAGAATTCGGTAGGTTGAACACCTAGCTCGCATGAGCGAAGAGGAACCAGCTGGGAAAGTCTTTTGCAGTCATTTTTATGGTAGAAGACAACGTGGCAGAACTTGCTTGCGTTGGAAGGATGGCGTAGACCAAGATTCCCGAAGCCTTGGGGTGCACAAACTGATAGCGTCGTTCGGCCAGAAATCGGATGTATGGAAGAACTTGTTGAAGGAGGCTCGTACTGGATCCCGGTTGTTGCCCCGATGAGGATAGTGATGATACGGGGATTAATGCTGCATTTTAGTCATGTTACCCACATAGTTTCTAAACCCATATCTCCTGCTGAGAGCGCCATGCAATAAACCAGCAGCTTGTTATTTTCAAAGAAATTTCTTTCCATCCGCCCACTCAACCGGAGGTAAATGTCCGGAATTGACCATTTCTCCTTTATGAGTCGTTTTCGTACTAGTAAAGAAAAGAGAAAAGATGTAACTGTGGCTTTTATGAAGTACTAGCTGACCCACATGGCGAGTTCCGGTCATAGCTCTTGCGAGGAACTGACAAAATCTCCAAGAGTAAAAATTTGTCTCGAAAAATTGCATCTCATGTAGCTGTTCGGACTCGGCGGTAAATTGAAGGTATCTTCTATTCTTGCAGATTAACAACACACACAGGAATGGTTAAGAGTATAAGTCACTAGGCCTTGGGTCCTTAAAGAGATGTCGGCCCAATAAATTTATTTATTTTTTTTTTTATTTTAATATTGTTGATTTGAAAATACTCCTTACAATATCAGCTATCTGCCTGTGAAATCAAAATCGTCAAAATCGGTCCATAAATACGAATTTTCGAAAAAAAAAACCCACCTAGTGGGTAATTGATGTAGCCTTAGTTACTTCCTAGAACATACGCTAAAGTCGGTGCAGCCGGGCCTACGATATTCTTCCAACGTAAGCAAAGTCTGTCACGCTGGCTTAAACCATAAGAAGAGCTTAAAATTACTTTTCGAACTGGTTTTACTTCGCTCTACAATTTATAACTGTATCTTATCTGGAATCGTCCTCTTAGCTCCGACACACACAACAATTCTTCGTAAGAGTTACCTCTCGATAGGTCAGAATGGCTTTTAGTAAGCACACAAGATTGTAAGATTTCTGGATTTGAAAAGCCCTGGAAAGACTATAGGTTTTCTTGCATTTTAGTAGCTGCCCCTCGTATTTCTTTAGACATAATGTTTTAGCTTATAGGCTGCTACTGCTACTTTGGACCCAAGATAGTGAAAGGATTACACTACTTCAAATTCACTCTCCACTACCCTGTCGTCTGCCAAACTATCTGGATTCTGCACTATTTCTCTTAGAAAATGCTGCCTCTCTTGTTGAAATATCAGAGTCTTGAAACACGGTCTTTAATAAAGCAAAATTGGCGTATTTAAAACATCTAAAACCTTTCAGTTTTTTTTTTTTTAAATCAGTTCCGCGGAGCGATGCACATTCTGTCTATGTGAGTGCAAGTCCTGCGTGACGAAAAGAGGATTGGTGAGCCATGGTTTAAAAAAAAGAGGTGAGAGTCAAAATTGAACTCTTAAGAGGGGGGCAGTGGTGCAGTAGATAAGATGTTTGTTTGCTACTAAGCAAGAGATCGTAAAATCGATTCTCACTTTGTTTTGTAACTCCTATAGTGCAAGCTATAGCCGCCCGTAGGTTTTGAGAGTAAAAATAGTCACCTAATTCCCGATCTACTGCACCAAAAAAAGATATTTTGGTAATTATACACCTTCGCTCATTTAAAAAAAAAGATCATGAAAATCGGTCCAGTTTTGAATTTTTTACAACCAAAAAACCAGGTGACCGCGGAAGTGTAAAATTACCAAATTCCTTCCTACCTTTCTAATTCTTATATCTAGTGTCGTGCAACATACAGTTGCATTCTAAAAGGCATTGTGCCTTACAGACACATAGTTAAATATTATTTTTATTATGAAGGGGAATTGTTATCTAACTCAAGACTTCTAATGTTAAAGTATTAGTGATCTCTATCATATGGTCTTAACTTAACCTAACTTTTAACTTTGTGTGTCCATCCATAGAACATGCAAACTAAAGGTGACTCATTGATTACTTTTGTTGTATTATGGAGTGCTCCTTGTGTGATCATTACGTAAAAAAAATGAAATCAATCCAAGCCAGGCAATTACACACCGCAATCCGTATGTTTCTGAAGTATTTTTTTTTTATCAATTACTCATTACTCGAGGTAGTCAGTATGGTGATTTCCCGGAAATGTACCCCTATTACTTGCATTTGATATCAAACGGCTTCAATCACCTATACAAAACCCCAGCTTCTATAGCTTACCATAGAGGTTTACTCATTGCACAAAGAAAACAGTAAGTTATTCCAAATAAAAAAAAAAAACAGAACAACTGTTATCGCTGCTGCCAGCTCGAAACTGCATTATTCCCTGCCGCCCAGCCAAATTGATACTGCGCTTTTCCTATTTCCCTTTTTCTTGGATTCCACTTGAAGAGAATTCCAAAGTCGGTCTTGAGTTCACGCCGAACTGATAAGCACGCGAACAATGGCCAGGCACGGCATGGCATGTCGGCGTTCAGCTGACGGAATTCGTCTTTCATCTGACAAAGTTCCAACTAAGAAAGACACGGAGGGTATATACACTATACAGTGTAGCTGCATGTGGTGCACGGGTTGATTACACTGGACACAGGCAAAAACGGACTCTGGACCGACAACCAGAGAGCCATATAACCAGAACCAGAGCCAACGACAAAGTTGGCTTCCTCTTGCAACTGATAAAAAGTTAATTAAACCACGCATTCCCGCCAGCCTGTGGTAGCAAAGAGATGGACTCGAAAATCTCCGTATCTCTGGTTATATCTTTGGACGGCCGCGGTCTTTTTTGAGGTTTTGTGTTGACTGCGATATGGCACCACAACGCTTGGTTCCCTATCTTAAGAGAGGGAGGACACTTTTTGTACTTTCATTCCGGGAAGGGGTTTTTTCCATAATTTTTTTTGTGAAGTGATGATGAATTAATGCGACGCAGATATGAAATTTTATTTCTTTTTCCGAAAAGCGGTTCAAGGAATCTCAAAGAACGTTTTCTGTGTGATTTTTTTTTTATAATTTAATTTTTTTTTTTGTAAGAATAACAGATATCAACAGCATTGAAGTAGTTTCCCTGTTGATAACGAAGAGGAGTATATATCGTACAAAGTACCCACGACAAAGTGAAATATGAAATTGTAATTTACATCGCTCCATTTTTTTGTCTTGATTTTATTGCATTTTTTTCGTTTTTAATTTCGTTGTGTTTAACTTTGTTAAAAAAAGTTAAAAAAAAACGGTACAAAAGGGATTTTTTAATTAACGACAAAGAATTCATTGTTTTGAATTAAAGAAATTAGGGCGAACGTTGGTCTTTTCGGAACGGAAAACTGATTGAAATTGTTATGTTTCAACAGATACAAATTATATTTTGAAATAAAAGAAAACGGATGTCCGTTAGTGACCAATACTGCGTCCGAAATAGGTATTCGCCAAAGGGTGTGTGCTACAAAATGTTAACGAAGTTGTCCTTATTATTTTTAGCTCTTCTACAGACATACATATGTACATACTTACCATATAGAATATGTCTTTATATCTAGGATTTTTACACCATTTTCTTACTTTTTTCAGCAATACAGATTATGGGGAAGTTTTTTCGAGCCATCATTTGTTTCGGGGTGGAATTACTTTCAGGCCAGAAAATCAAGTCACCACAGAGACGTTCACGCTCGAGCGTGATGGAGCGCGCTCTATTAAAGCTAAATACTATCTCCTTTCTGAGGTTTCTTCGAAAACAATAACCACATTTGCATTTTCTCCAAACGAACTAGATAGGCGTTAAGATGGATATATAGATTATTATTTCGTTATAAACTTTACAATGGTTTGTTACCGCACATTATACATTAAAGTGATTTGATACAATACGGATGTTTATTTTTCAAATTAAATATTATTTTATTAGGGTTTCGAATTTTAGCTAAATGTTATAATAGGAGGAAATACGATAAAACCGCCTTTTAAGAAAAAAAAATGTATATAATCGGGTTTTTCAATAGGGACTTGACAACTTTGAATTTAATTTGTGAACGCACGCTTTCACTAATCATCAAACTGTCATTGTCAATTTATTCAGTAAACTCAAAATTGGTTGTCACGGTAAGATACATGAGAAAGCAAATTCTGCAAATTATAAAAATTTTCTACCGAAATTCGGAGTCGGTGACCGGTGACAACTTTAACATTTTAGTGACGAAGCTCATTTTTGGCTCAATGGGTTTGCAAAGTATGCGTTATTGGTCGGGGTTAAAATCCTCATTTGCTTCATGCATCACCACTTCATCCACAAAAAATAACTGTTTGGAGCGGTTTGCATGCCGGCGGTGTTATTGGGCCATATTTTTTCGTCGACGATAACGATCGTCACGTTACTCTGAATGGCCAGCGTTATCGCGCCATGATTACCGAATATTTTTGGCCCGAATTGGAAGATATTGACTTGGTTTCAACAGGATGGCGGCACAGCTAGCACAGTTATAATCGATTTATTGAAGAGTAATTTTGATGAGCGTGTTATCTCAAGAAATGGGCCAGTCGAGTGGCTAACTCGTTCGTGCGATTTAACGCCTCTATACTATTTTCTTTGGGGCTACGTTAAATCATTGGTTTATGCCAACAAGCCGACGACGTTGGAAGAGCTCAGAGCAAACATTGAAAATTGTGTCCAATGAATCGACCGCTGCAAACGTGCCCGCGGTGGCCATATGAACGAAGTCGAGTTCCATTCATAAATGTTTTCATTGTACTTCAAGCCGATTATAAAGTTTTTGAAATATCTCAAATGGTTTTCGTTTTATTTAAAAAAAAGTTGTCAAGTCCTTACTCGAAAACGTTACATATATTATGTACTTAAAACTAATGACTAGGAAAAGGGGAATATAAAATTATTCGAAAATTGTATAACAATGGATTCATTTTAATTAAATACATAATAAATTATTTTATGAATTAATTAATGTGTTTTTATGTGCTTTTCACACTATCTATCACACTAGGTTGCTGTCTAGTCTATACTGTTACACAGTAGAAGTTTTTTTGAATGAAGAACAGCAACTAATATTACATATGTGTACTACTACCAGAAATTCATAAGCTGGAGTTGTAGCTATTTCACGGGGGCCAGCCCGATCATCATACTCCTTTGGTGGTGCCTTATCGCTTTTATGTTCAATTAATTTGAAAACCCTTTTTGGTCCCGAGCTGGGCTTAAACCTGGAACAAGCGATCCAGCGTTTGCATTGCAACAGGTTTCGCTGTTGGTTTACTCAAGTTTTGTTGTTGTTTATTCGATTTTGTTTCTTTTTACTTGCGATTATAAAATAACAATCAAACATGACATTACGATCATAGAGAAGTCAAAAAAAGTAATCGACAAAAAATGTCTGTCTGTCTGTCTGTCTGTCAGTATGTATAACGAGCTACAGCCTAAACGGCTAAAGCGATTATCTTCAAACTTGGTGTGTGTGATTGTTTTGGCATTCCCCAGAGGGGAAATTGAAATTTTTATTTGTAGCCCTAAAAATAACGGTACCTGCCTTTTGACCGTTTAGGAAAATCAAATTTTTCTCGAAAACGGCTCCAACGATCTTAATGAATTTTTTTGTTTTTTTTTGTTGGCATTGGCTATCATTTGATTAGAACAACATATACGGGAAAAGTCTATTAACGGGACCTTTCATATAACGGTTTTTTTAATTTTTGCCTTTCTCGGTTACGGCTCTATAGATTTCTGTCAAAATTTATATTTGAGAAGATCTAGGTAGCCAAATTAATTCTGCATATGAAAATTTTGAATAACTTTTTTTTCGAATTAAAATTAATTTTTGAATTTTTTTTTTCAAAAATCAATATTTTGAAAACACTTAAATTTTATAATCACATGTATTTTATTAAATTCTAAGAAACTGCATACCAAAATTAAAAAAATATTTTTTTTTCAAAAAAATTAAAATAAAAAACAGGATTTTATCAAAACCGGTCCTACAATTTTCGAAATACATTTTTCATAAATTTGTTATTACGTATACAAGTCGTGTGATGGCATACTCCATTTTTACTAAAAACCGTTAAGTGTTGTGGTTTTGACATTTTTTTTTTATTTAAGATAGTGTTATATTATATATAGGTATATTATATATTAAAAGTTAGTTTGGCATCAAGATGAATGCCGATATACTATACTCTTCCATAATACAGCTTTTCCAAGGATTTGTAATTGATTGGTTGGAAGATGACAAGCTTTTCTTTTTCGGATGAAAAAGATGGCTTGTATCTTATCACCATTAAGAAGGCAAAATGGTAGTATCTTGGCAAAAATCGCTGCTTCACAATTTCTTAATTTGGGGAAGTCAGATGTATATAAATTATATAAGATCGGCCCCAAAACTGAACCTTGAGATACACCACACACAGTGAAGACCATTCCTTATTACAAGCGTGGTAGAAGTTGCATTGCCACTTTTGGCAAAAAGCTTTCTACCGTTGAGCATGAAGCATATGTAACGATGGTTTACTTAAACGCGGCATTAATTGTGTCATCTCCTTGAACGCAAACTGGTTATCCGGAATGAATTTTTTACACGGAATCTATTGATTTTTGGTTTGGATACCTTACTATGGCAAGGAAGGCTTATCGACCATTCGCCGGATTGCAGTAGTCCTTTTCCTTTATCGTCCTTGATTTGGAATTGTCTTGATAAATGTTTGTTCAGCGCACTGTTAAGCAATGTGACGTACAAATTAATGGCCCTTAGCGGTTAATGTCTCAGCTCTAAGTACAACGTTGGAAATACCATCGATACCTCCAGACTTCTTATTCTTCAATGAATCGAAGATCATTTTGGAACTCTACTTAGCCCTTGGCCCTGTTTGCTCGGCGTTTGCCAACATATCGTCTTTAAACCGGGTGAAATAAAGATTATAGGATCGCCATTGCACAATGTCATTTCTAGGGTAGAAGTGATGAAGTAAGGACGTACTTCGGGCGAATGCTACTTTCTAGCAAGTGTGGGTGATTGTCATCATCATTTAAACCAACCACTTTTACTTTTTTGAATATCCTAATTTCGCATTGAAGAAGTACCCCTTCATAGTTAACTGCAATATAAAATAAATTGTTGGAGACTTCATGTAAAAGTCCCTCAAAATAATATCGTCATCTTGGGAATTTATTTATCTTCTTAAGGACACCGAAACTCTTGGCAACATAGCGGTCAATGATATTTGCATAACTTCTGAGTACTTTGCATTCAACCGAAGGACATTAACAACGCATTTTTAAAACAACATATTTCCATACAAGCAGAATACCTTCCTCTTTCCAATTGATAATCAAGGACATAGAGTAAAACAATCGTCTTAAGACCTCCAAGCCAAATGCACGCTAAATAAAACTCGACTCAACCCCAAGGCAATAATACCCCGAAAAAGAAGTATTCTAATGAAATAAAATCAAGCAAGATTAGCCGGATATTTGTGATGTACCCGCTTCGCTTCGCCCAACTCTGGGATATCTAGAATTTCACAAGTCACTTACCTATCCTTGGCACCACACCGTATAAGCTTCGTATCCTCCGCATTCGCATTTACTTGCAATTACTTCCAGCGAATCAAATCCCCAATTGGAGGTTTGTCCTTGCCAACACCCCGTGTAGCAAATAAAAAGGATATCATTGTTGGAGAGAGACTGCTCGTTTCTATGCTATCTCTCCTTCTAGGTGGAAGAAATAAAAGAATAGATACCAACGAAACAAAAAAAAACAAAGGACTAAATCACACGTTTCATTACGAAGCAGGATTAATTTTATTTTCCTTTTTCGTTTTTATTGGTCTTGGCACCCGCCATTGGTCTCATCTAATTTTCGTTGAGACTTATGAAAAGAAATCTGGAACCAACGCTGAATAACACCGACACCGTCACAGACACGATGATGATGCGAGAGTCCTTGTGCCAGCCATCATGCCAAATAAGGAGCCAATGAAGATGCTATTTTAAATTGTCGCTCTGCTAGACGCTTGGAGCGGCTTTGAGCGTATTAGAGATGCGATGTACCTATGTCCTATGGAAACTCTGTGAATCTGAAGGTACTCACGCGAAGGAAGAAATAAAATCTAGATTATCTTTGTGTGGAAATGATTAGGTCCTGGGAGTCGTGTGACTGGGTCATTGATTCCATCGTCTTTATTTTCATCCTGGGGGATTATTTCTTCATCTGCGCGTCCTTATGCTGCGTTATTTGGGTTAATTGAAATAAAATTCATTTCTTTATCTTATTTTTTTTTTTTTGCTTTTTTTGGTTATCTGTATTTGTACTTGTCTTTGGTTTTACTTTTTTTGTTTTGCTTATTTGGTTTATGAGCGAGATTTACCTTACGACCTTTAGGACTGTGTACGGTTCAAGTGAAATGTTGGCTTTGCGTGTGAAACTTAATTGGTTAACGCTTCCATAAACAGGGAGCTTAAGATAAAAACCTTTATGCTAAGTGATTTTTGTTTTAATTGAAAAAAAGAAAGGGGAGGCTACAGAAAGAGAATATTTCAAAAATCAGTAGAAGGATTCGTGAAGTTGCTACTAGAGAGTAATCTAAAAATACCAAGAAACCTTGTACTGGAAGTAAAAAGCATTGGGCGAATGAAAAACACATATTCCAAATAATTGGTTAAAAGATTGTGTATACTCCTTTTTGTTATGTTTATCGTTTTTATTTTCCTCAATCTGCTTCAAGTCCAAACTTTACACCTTAAGCTTTATGCAAGTCGGCCAAGACTTTCACAAAACCCACGTCGACTAACCATTATTAAATTCAAATTCTTTCTGCGGTGGTTTTCGAAAACACTCCTATGGAATCGAAGAAGCTGAGGCATGTCTTATGCGACGATGTCCTAATAGTATAAGAGCTGCCTGCCCACCGTTCTACGCCCGACGTGATAAACCTGGACTGTTTTGACAGAAGAATACCTTGGGCTGAAAACACCGACTCAAGCCCACATTCTCATAAATTAAGCTGTTGATGTAGGTGAAGCTGTCAAGCTGCCTTCTTAAAAACAACTGTTTCGTCACAGCGAAAGCTCTCCTTGCCCTGGTCAGAGCAGTCGTTATGTCTACTGAAATAAAGGATGTTTTTTTTAGACGTGTGGTTTTCAATCTGGCAATACTTTTTTCGGAGTTGGTTTTTATGACAGCTGTCACTTGATTTATGGTTGGCTTGGTATTTCAACATGCATAGACTGACAACATTCGCCGCGTTATTGCTAACATACGGCCCTAATCGCTGCAAAAATTGGTCGAAAGCTGGGTCCCTCGGCTGGAATTTATTTTAGCCAGCCGCGGCAGCCACTTGCCCGAAATCATTTTTAAAACATAATGGCAAACCCTTATCTTTATTATAAAACTAAAGTCTTGGACATAACGTTAAATTATATGCGTTTTAGATCTTCTTGAAAACTACAAGTCTAAAAAAAATACCCTTTATATGTATATACTAATCCATGCAGATGAGAAGGTACTTTACTGAGCTTTAACTCGCCAGTGGCTGTCCGTATGGGCCTGCAGTCAGTTCTTTCTTGTAACCTTTGGGGCTCTAGACAAATAGGGCCTAAATAAAATTGTTTCAAAATTCTAGAGATTGATTCTCAATTTCCATTTATAACAATTTTTCTGAATTTATTCGAAGATACGCTAAAAAGGAGTTCGAATGTATTCTACCTTTAGAGTAGTTCTGTTCAACGATTATATCGTCAGTATACTCAATTGCCGGAGTTAGAAATTACCTATCTGATCGCTGCTGTATATGCTGAATAGGATTGCTCTCCTTATCGCTTCTTGCTGAAGACCGTTTTTAATTTTAAATCTTGGCCTA
Source organism: Platycheirus rosarum (assembly GCA_963971375.1). NCBI lineage: Eukaryota > Metazoa > Arthropoda > Insecta > Diptera > Syrphidae > Platycheirus > Platycheirus rosarum. The sequence goes on along the minus strand of OZ020509.1, from coordinate 127,989,504 downwards.
GAAAATATATCACCACCATAACACATATTACCACAAACTTTCTAACAATCAAATGTATATAAGCAGCTTTAGATAAAGACCTTATAACGGTGTCGAAAGACTTTTCAAAATCAACCTGACAGCCCCGGTGCACTGTTTTCTTGAGTTGTTTCATTAGATATCTGAGTTCAGGCTTGAAACCGAACTGATTTTCCACTTTGAAAATATTGATCTTTTGTATACCATCAACTTCTGTCGACTTTTTTTTTAATACATCGAAGATGAACTAGAGCTGTGAAGCTTCACCTTCGACATTAATAGGGAAATGTGCTCGTCCATGACAAGGTTTGTCAATTCCTTTTTTTTTTAAACGTGGTGAAAACTCTGGTCTCAGTTCGAGATTGGGTGATATCTATTTGGAGGTAAAAGTTCTCAAGGTCATACTAGAATTCACCTTCTCTTGCGGATCTTCGAGGATACAATGGTCATAATCCAAGTTAAGGAAACGCATCATAATACTGAAATTGTAAGAGTGCACTGGCACATACTCCACCAACGCTACATAACTAATTCGTAAGATGAATAACATCTGCTAGTCTGCAGTGGTTACTGCCATTTTAACAGTTTGCTTGATGGTAATCGTAATGATTTCAAGACTAATCGATGAAACAAACCTTGCAACCCTTCGATGGTTCTTCGGGCACTGTGACACTTACGAGAATGAAATGGCTGATAAACCGACCGAAAACGGTTCATCCATGGAAGATAGCCAAACTGTACCCTAGATACTTGCACCACTGGAAAATGAGAAAAACAAAATTCGCTAAAGATTCTTCAAAGCCTAAAACGATAGATGATCAGCAATCGACACTTATCGGGTTTCAAACAGTCTTTTGCCAAATATCTCAAAGAAAAATACAGAATATATTTTAAAGCTAGACAGACCTCCCCTGGTTGGAACTCACATGAGCAGAATGGGCGTTAGAACATCAGGCATATGCAGAGGATGTCAGGATATTGATGGGTAAGGAGGCTCTTATCACTTCCTATATGTATGCTCCAGACTAGCTCAGACCAGGAAAATAGCCCTCGGAGAATACTTTTTTGACAAGCTGCGCGATGTTTAAAAAAAAGCCACTTAAAAACTTTCTCAAATTCATCAATAATTCAAGATGGTTTAAGGAGGCACCCCACACCTAATTCTCCACTAAATTCCTTTCCGCTCCTCACTCCTCGTTCCTCCCAACATTTGGGAACCACAATGGGTCCTTTGAAATCCCAGTGAGAAAAAGCGGCTCGCCAAATCGTCAGCCCATCGAACCTAACCTAACCTTCGCATTTAATGGCGAAAACACTGCGAAATAACAAAAAATTCAGCCACGGCATTCTCACTGCCTCTATATCGAAGATCACGACTTCTGTACAATCCTCGAAGCTAATGGCTAACATATCGTATCGAGTCTCACTAACTTGGACTACTCGTTTTACAGTTTTCATCTTTATTTGATTTTGTTTTAAAGCAATCCTAACGACCTTCGATATAGATGCAACGAAAAGAACTTGTGTGAAATGCTTATTAATAAGAGTTAGAGAACCATCATGGGTTTTCAAACTGCAGTATCCTCTGTCCTGGTAAAAGTGCATATCCTGCATGTAGCTCCAGCAGAAAATCCAGGCACATTAATGCTTGAGTTTAAATCAATGACTTAACTCTTCGCCGAGATGTTGTTCCAGTTATCAAAATATTTTAAGAATTTAATGTTTTCTAGAGTTTCATAAAGGAAATATAATAAATTTGAGGAAACTTTAACCTTCTAATTAACCAAGTCGCTATATCTGTAATTAATGTATATTACACAAAACCAAAATAAACATAATTCATAGAAAAACTGCCAACAAATTGTATATATAAATTTATTTGTTTATTAATCATACACCAACAGCCATTTAGCTTGATTGCTATAACCATAGTTTCCTCTATTAAAACACATAAAATAAATGAGTTCAATATCATAAAATTAATATAAATCGTATGTCAGACAAAAATAAAGTCCTTACAGTAAATAATAATAAAAAAAATAAGACAACCTCCTTCCTCAACGAACAATCTTGATGGAAGTTGTAAAGCAGCATTCCTCACCGCTGTCTCCCTGCAACCTCCACTTGATCTCATAGTCGTTCAATGGAAACTTCGAACGGATTGGCAGCTCAAAGTTCAAGGTATTCTTCTGATCATGCTTATAGGGACAGGTAGAGTGATGACAACTATTGTGATCCATATCATCCAATGGCAAATCCTCGGTTTCCCTTGCCCAATAGACCGAAGAAGTGGCATTTTCACTATCGAATCCCGGAGTGAAATCGAACGAAATGCTAGCAGGCTTGCGTCGCTTAATCCTGCAAGCCTTGTTCTCTGCTGCCTGTGGGCATGGATCAATGCGGACCTCATGCACTACACAGTTGCCGGTATAGTCCCTGCATGCCTTAAAATTCACCACCTCTCCGAGTGCCAAACCGACTGCAATCAAAATGACTAGAATCCGGACAAAGAACATTGTTAAAGGAGATTAGCGGATCAGAAAATACTACGAACAAACGATGCCAAACACTAAATTGGAACTGATTGACCATAGACAGAGTGTTCAGCTGGAAATTTCGAAGCATCGATTTATCGATGAACTTTAACGTTCTCGAGCTGATAACGTTGATAACAAATACACGAGGTTCAGGCTATTCGCCTCAACAAATGGTCAGACCAAAGCAGTTCGATTCAAATGCAAATTTATTTGTTTGTCTTTCTGATAAGTAGATGCTTTATAAATTCACTGCTTCGGATGTGGTACTTATCGGTGGCAGGGAAACTGCAGCAGGAATGATAAGGTAAAGTGCATTTTATTTAAAAGTGAATGTGATAAATAAAACTCAAACTATTTATAATAATAATGGTCTGGCTTAATCAAGGAACTCATTTATAGAATCACTTTACAGTTACAACAATAGTTTCAGTTAAATGCGACAAATGATTTTCTCTATGGGTACCTTCTTTGTTGTAAGATTGAAACTCTTATCAACTTCTGAGCTCGTTTAGGTACCATCTTTGTTCTTATTTTTTGCTTTGAAAATATATTAATAAAAAATAAAATAAAATTACAAAAAACAACCTAATGGATCAGATTAATCGTTTGTGTTACTTTTATTACAACAAATACAGTGCTGTGCAAGAAAATGTTGGAATTGAACAAGTTAATAAAGAAAAGATATAGACACGATTTTATTTCGAAATGAAAAATGCAATTTTCTCTGAGTTTAATTTTTGGAAAATATATTTATTAATAGATTGATAAAATTTTAATATTGGTTGACTTGTGTGTATATTTATTTGGTTAAAAAAAGCTATTTTGTGTAAGATTTTGAGGTTCAAGTTTTTTTTTTGTTTTAATTCCAGATGTTCAATTCGGGAATTGCAAGGAAGAATAAGTGATCTTTATTGTTCTGCATCTCCAACAATCAAAAAAAAGGTGCCAGGGGTATTTAATTTCTTCTAACGTATGCTAGAAAATATATTTATTAATAGATTGATAAAATTTTAATATTGGTTGACTTGTGTGTATATTTATTTGGTTAAAAAAAGCTATTTTGTGTAAGATTTTGAGGTTCAAGTTTTTTTTTTTGTTTTAATTCCAGATGTTCAATTCGGGAATTGCAAGGAAGAATAAGTGATCTTTATTGTTCTGCATCTCCAACAATCAAAAAAAAAGTGCCAGGGGTATTTAATTTCTTCTAACGTATTGTAACAGAATTTCTATTAGCGACGGGCACCGAAATGGTTAATACTCTTAGACATTTGCAAGAAAAGCACCTGCCACTTGTAGTCCAAGAAACGTGGGTTTCCGAAAGAGCATTTGAAGTGGTCTATTGAGAAATGTTGTATCGTGGTTTTCAACAGGGACGCTACAAAAGTAGAGCGACAGGGACAGCAAACGACGCCATATTTCTTGCCGCTCTTTTGACATTTCTCTTCAGGTTTGCCATTTCATGATGGAAATATATACGAGCCAACAACGAGTCGAAATTATTAAAATTTACTATTCAACGTTAAGAGCGCTACGCCCAATTTATGGTCGTCATAATCGTCCTAGCAGATCAACAATAGAGCGTCTAGTGGAAAAATTTGAATCCACAGGCACAGTAGAGACAAAAAAGTGACCGTAGTGTCGAGAATATTGCTGCCGCTGAGGCTTCAGTTGCAGAAAGCCCAAATGTGTCTCTCACACGTTGTTCTCAAGCGTTAGGCATCTCTGTGACGTCGTTGTGGCGAATTTTGCGAAAAGATCTTGGCCTTCATCCTTACAAGATTAAATTGACGCAAGAACTGAAGCCGCTTGACCACCAGAAGCATCTTATGTTCGTGAATTGGGCTGAGCAACAACTTGAAAATGATTGAAAATGATTTCATCGAAAAATCATCTTCAGCGATGAGGCTCATTTCTGGCTGAATGGCTTCGTCAATAAACAAAATATGCGGTATTGGTCAGGCAGCAATCCACACTCACTCCATCAGTCATCATTGCATCCCGAAAAAATTACGGTTTGGTGTGGTTTATGGGCCGGCGGCGTCATTGGGCCGTACTTACCGTGAATGGGGATCGCTACCGTTCAATGATAACCGAATATTTTTGGCCCCAATTGGATGATATGGACTTGGAGGACATGTGGTTCCAACAGGACGGCGCCACAAGCCACACAGCGCATGTCACAATCAATTTATTGGAAACCAAGTTTGGAGAACTTGTTATCTCACGAAATGGTCTAGTCGTTTGGCCACCTCGGTCGTGCGAATTGACACCGTTAGACTATTTCCTGTGGGGCTACGTCAAGTCTATGGTCTTTGCCAATAAGCCAGCGAAGATTGATGAACTTCGTACGAATATCGAACGTGAAATTGCAGCAGTATCGGCCGATTTATGCTTGAAAACCGTCGAAAATTGGGTTCATCGTCTGGACTTCCGCAAGCGTGACCGTGGTGGCCATGCAAAAGAAATCGAGTTCCATACATAATGGCATCGAACGTACTTTCACAGGATTAAGAATTTCATTGATATCCAAAACCGTTTTTGTTTTATTTAAAAAAACTTTTGTAGCGCTCTTATTGAAAAACCCTTTACATGGTGGCAAACTTCAAGATAATTAATGTGTTACGGCCACCAAACTCAGTTTTTAACCTTTCATACACGAGAAAAATATTTATACCCGCAGGATCCAGTATTATGATTTGGATTTGTTTTAATTTTACTGAATAACGTCGATTTATTGCATAGAAATAAATTGCATGACTGGATCGCACGTACTTGCTCTTATGTGCGGTCACAGCTTCGAATAAAATTTGAAAAATATAAAAGGAATTTCAAAGGTTTTATTCGATTTTTCTGACTTTTGATTATTTGAAAAAAAGTACGCAAAATAGTTTTCAGCGGAGAAATTTAAACGCCATTTTGATTCCTTAAAAAATGTAAAAAAGTGTGAATTTTTTTTAATAGTAGGAACGGTTTTTTAAATAAAACGGTTTTTATTTAACAACTTTTGTTCTTAAATTTAAAACAAATTATTCAAGAATGCAAACTTAAACACAAAAATTACTTACATTTAAAATAAAAAAAAAAAAATACATCTATCTACCCGTTTTAAAAATATAGATTTTTGAAAAAAAAATTAAGTAAATTATTAAAAATACAAAACAAAGAAGTTTACGAAAATATTTTAAAATAAAATTACTTAGGCTACCAACATCTTCCTGAATATCAATTTTGATTGAAATCTGATGACCAGTTTTCGAGAAAGTCGAAGAAAAAAAACCGTTCTATGGGAGGTACCGTTTTTAGACCACCATTTTGATTTTTTTTTCACCAAAACATGACCAACACCTACAATAGTTTAGTTATTTTTTTCTTAAAAAATCTTTGAGTCGTTTCCGAGAAAAATAAATTTTTACTTAACGGTTATATGACAGGTACCGTTAATATTTGACCTTAAAAAAAAGTTTTAAAAAGCCCTCTGTAGAATGTCAAAATAAACTTATGTTCCAAATTTGAAGACGATTGGCCAAATCTTTTAGGCTGTAGTTCAATAAACATCCGTACACACGGACAGACAGAGAGACAGACAGAATTTTGCCAGTAACTCAAATATGTTTCTCTATCATCGTAATGTCATGTCTGATTGTAAAAAAATTTTTTTACGAATGCATAACTTTGCTTTATGCCAAAAACAGATTGATTCTGTGCAACGCCGCCGCTAACTCACTATAATTGATACTCTGTAACCATGGTGAAAGGATGGACATCTAAGAAAATAGAATAAAATTTCAATGTTTCTAACAAGTTTAATAGATCTGCTTCTAAACATTCAGATTTTGGCATACAAATGCCTGATCCAAAAAGGATGATGGTAGGTATCCGCAGAATGTCGGTATCTAAAGTCCTTATGCTGTCTAGCAGTGAAATAAAAATACTTCTCCGAAAATATTCCTCGTCATTTTCTTGAAACCGAGGAAAGGTTTGAGGTACCTCAATATGTGTACCAAGTTTTTCAGCTAGCTATTGTTGTGAACTTCTTCTTTTCTTCAGAATTTTCACGTTTATGTAGGAGAACGTACATACATCCCATCTTAAATAATGTCTGAAGCTTTCCTTTAAATCCAACAAAGGACACAATTGAACCTGAAATTTAATCAATAAGTTAAATGCGATTGAAGATTGAAGAGAGCATGTAGTAAACAATAAGCATCATCTGAACAGCTATTCAAAACAAAAGTGAGGTAACTATCCAGCGGACCAGTGGATTTGGGAATGCTAAGATCTTACAATACTCTTGCGACAGAACGAGTGCGAAAGAATACAGGTCCAATTAAATCATTTACGCTCACCAGTGCTGAGGACTAACGGCTGCGTTGCCAATTGGGTTCAAAAATCTGCTTTTCCTTGAGAACTGATAGCAGGAGTGTTGTTGAAGATCAACGAACGAATCGACGATGACGAAAAATTCCATATGTATATTTATAAAATAGGTACCCAAAGTTTTTACTGACTTGCGGTATTATTTGCCGATTTTTTTTTTTTGATTTTTTTCATAAGTGTCTAAACTGCTAATATTAAGTACTAAAAACCACTATGTCTTACTATACAAATCATAAAATTAAATAAATTTAATTAAATATAGTCGTCAGAAAACTTTGTGATGATTATACTAACATTTAATCATCTAGATCCAATGTCTCCAATCTTTTCTAGACTTCTTGTGGTAAATCGTCTGGCAGTACTAACATTTAGTTAGTTAGGCGGACATCTAGGAAATTATTGATTTAAAAGTCCCTTACAATTTAGGGGCCATCTGTGAAGAATTTTGTCGTCATCCACTAGAAATTGGCCCTAAGCATTTTTAATAAATGTTGGTGATTGAATTATCTTAGCATTCCTTCGCAATTTTGAATAAGTTTCGTCTTGTTCCTTTTGGCTGGTCGCAATTCTGCAATAGCTGCAAAAATTTGTTCCACTGTCAATACCATGATACAAATAATTTTTCATAATACTGATAAATGCTACGTCATTGTGCAGATTCGAAAAAATCACTGTTCAATAACTTTTTTAACAATTCCTCCAAATCTTACTTTTAATGCATTTATTATTATTCAAATTGGTCCAAAAATGCGTTTCAAACATTCAGATTATAAGAAATCTTAATCCACAACATCTTCCTTTGCATTTTTTTTTCAATTCTTGAGCGAATGTGTTCAAGAAACAACCCAAGAAATATATTAAAGGTAATCTTATTCCTTATAACTTTCCACAAAACTTATAAAAAACCAATTGAGTCTCAAAACTCTTCCATAAACTCTACTCTCACAATATCCTGTTGATTTGCATTTCAATAGCAAACAAATCACAAGATTCACCAAAAAAAACTCAAAAGACTAACTCCAATGTGTGGTATTTCCAAAGAGCTATTTATCTTGATTCGAGTTTTGCATGGTTGTGTTCCTTGAGGAAAACAAAGCGCGTCGCACATGCAAACCCTTTCAACAACGTTGTCGAAAATCCCCCATCCGATATTCACAAATCGTTAAGTTGCCGTAATCGTAAATCGATCTTTCTTCGAAGGATATATTACCTGTGAAAATTCCTGCAACAAATCATGATGACGTCTTCGTGCAGCTTTGCTGTTAAACCTACATATTCGAGGAAGTGCTTCGCCATGCCCCGGAAGTATGCTCGGAAAGTCAATATTTGAGCTCAGATATACTTATACGAAGCTTACGATGAAGGTGCAACCTCCCGAAAGGAATGTGCGTTTGCTTTATTTAAACAAGACCTTTCTATAAGGACCAAGTTTTTGTCGAATAAAACTTCCGGAGAAGATTTGCAACCATTTGTTCAAGTAGTGTATAGTGTTGTTGCAATCGAGGTAGATAGATAGAAGCTCTTAAGGTAGTCAACTCCAAGGACGACGCACGACGGCGACGGCAGAAAAATGTTACAGATGCAAACATACATCTCTAGAAACACACACACACCCGGCACCGTGTTTGCGTATCCTTTAGTCACTAGACAAACAAGTGCAAACTTACAATTGAAATTAATGTAAAAGTTTGGCTAAAAAGTCTCCCGGGAGATGTGCAACGTATTCCTCTGCCAGGGGGTTGAAGCTCAAGGATATGTGGAAGGAAACTTTAACTGGCACAATGATGCCTTTCGATAGTTCGAACGTAGAGCTGTATTCGCAGCAGCCAGATGTAACGAGGGATTAATGAATAAAAGGTATAGATAGGTACTTGAGAGTTTTGTAATAAGGGGTTGGGGTTGGGAATTGGGATACATTCTAGCAAGATGGGATTTATATCTCTTTTTTGGATGAATATGAAATTGATGAAGTGCTCTTCAATCTTATTGAATTCAATTAAGCTGGCAACAGGATGATGAGTTTTCCGCATGGCCGTGTGCAAGGATGAAGTTCTTTTTTGTGTGTTATTATTTATTTTGCCAAATTTTCATTGTCTACCAAAGTGGTTCATAATGCATGAAAAGATAAGGTTTTATTAATTTAAATTGAAGACCTTAATTCGAGGTATAACGCAATGAATTAATATTTTAAGGGTCATCCCAAAACGGGACAGTAAAATAAATATTAACACGAACATCTTTTGTATGTTTGTGCGTTATTTCTGTCAAAAAAAATATAATAGTTTGTTCTTTTTTTGTAAATTTTTTTGTGCATTTTTGACAAAATAAGGACTCACAAACATAAATTGTATCCGTTCCACATGAATTCAGGGACAACAAGTAAAAATGATTCGTTATGATTGAGATATTTTCGAATGCCTTATCGGTTTAATATATTTCAAAGTCAAAATTATTTCCAAAATGTAATGTGAGAAATGGGAAAAAATATAGGTATCTGGGTACATCCTTATCTGGGAGCACCAAACAACCTTGGAACGGTTCAATTCATTATCAGAGTTCAATAATCCTTGTATACAGGTCAATATTTTTTATTTGAATTGTTTCCAAGTACCTTATTTTCGGTGTTTGCTTTTTTTTTTTTGATTTTGTAATTTTTAAATTTCTGGTCAGAAAATGTTTGAAATCGAAATTAAAATTTCAAAAACTCCTCTGAAAGTGGAAATAAGATTAATTCAGCACAAAAGATAAAACGCTAGACATACAAGCAGACAGAGTTACAACATAATATTTCTCTATGATCGTTATGTCATGTTTGATTTTTATTTTGTGTTTATTCTTTAATAATCCATATATTGAGTTTTTCAAAAAAAAAAAAAAAAAAAAAAAAAAAAAAAAAAGATGCCTTCTTTGAGTGATCGTAGAGACTTAATCAAAGTTGGTGCGCAGCAGGGAAGCGTTTTTGGTCCTTTATCTTCATTATGGTCTTCGATTTTCTGCTAGTGGATAAAGTTAATAAATTATTCGGTGCTGACGATAGAGCCATCATAAATTAAGATCCTACATCCGTGCTGTGCAATTGCTGGCATACGCTGACGACATAGACATCATTGGCAGAACTCGGCGAGCTGTCACTGGAACGTTTGCTAGCATTGAAGCTGAAAGCTGTCCACAAAAAGGGACACACAACACCGGTGGATTGGACAAAACATCACAATAGACAGGTGCAACTTTGAGGTAGTTAGGGACTTTGTGTACCTCGGATCCGCTATAACATCTGACAACAACATCTCGTCAGATATAAAGCGAAGTATTACTCTTGTCAATCGCTGTTTCTATGAGCAATTGAGTAGCAAAGCCCTCTCTCGAAAGACAAACGAGACTCTGTATACGACCCTAATCATCCCAGTCCTGCTCTATGGCGCCGAGGCATGGACTCTATCTAAAGCGGATGAAGATATCCTTAGTCGTTTCGAGCGTAAGATTCTTCCGAGGATTTTTGGCCTTATCTGCGTTAACGGGCTCTAGGGGAGAAGGTTCAACCAAGAACTATACAAGCTGTACAGCGACATTGACCTGGTCAAAAAAATACGCATATCACTCTTAAGATGGCTAGGTCATGTTGAGCGAATGGACAAAAATGCTCGGGATCGCTGGATCTTCGATTCCATCCCAGTGGGTAGACGCAGTCAAGGAAGACCTCGCCTTAAGTGGCGTGCTCAAGTGGAGGACGACCTCAACCAACTGGGAGTGCGATACTGGAGGCAGCTAGCCAAAGACCGAGCTGGCTGGAGAGGCATGTTGGTTGAGGCCCAGGTTCGTCCCGAACTGTAGCGCGCCCTAAGTAAGTAAGTAAATCCTCGCAAAGTGGACTAAAGCATAAGATATGGTTGATAATTTGAAAGGGTATGATTATCGCATCAGTGCGAGAAAGACCGAAAATCTATGCTGTCCAGCCCATACCCATGCCCACCCAGATTTATTCTGGACGTGTATTTAAATTGGATAGTTCTCTCAATTGGGATAAGTTTCAAATAACTTTTATCAACGATCAATAGGGAAGATCTTGTGATAAAGATTTCAAGCATCACCTAAGAAAGCTCTGATATCGATTGAAAAATACTCCCTGAGGTGAATGGAGTGCTCTGCACGGCAGTTTTCCGTCCAGGGCTTACATACGGTTCTCATACGCCCTGCACATTGTCAAGCATAATATACAAGAAAAATGAGAATAGATTCAAGAAAGCTAAAATAAAGATGCTTTGCATGACATCAACAACAGTGACAAAGAGTGATGAAATAAGGAGCAAGGAAATCCTAAGAAGCCTCCACATTAATAATACCATCTTAAACAAAATACAGAATTACGACAGGTTCTGCAACTGGAATGAAAAAAAATATGCCATACATCTCCTTAAGGAGCCAACGCCCAGTAACTTCTACTCTCAAACAACTGTGCGTTGTGAATCTGTAGGAGCGGAGGAGATCTACAATATACCACCGATGCCGAACGGCAAAAAGGTCGATATTTTCGGGAAACTAACCCCGACTCTTTGGCATAGCAGTCCAATAAACTAACAAACTAAACCATGGGGCACTACATTAATTATAATGAATTTATGGAAAAAGAATTTTTAAAAGTTTGGGACCGATTTTAATGAAATGTTGTTTTTATTTTTAGTTTTTGTTTTTTTTAGATTAGTGGAAAAAGTCCATCAAAGTTTAATTCGATATATTTGAAATTTAATAGAGACGTTACAAACATTCAGGGAAAGCAAAAGAAATATAATGTTTATTTAATTTTAAAATTTTAGCATTTATTTATGTAAAAATAATAAAAATCGATTTCAAGATATACGATTAACTAAAATATAAGCAAACTAAGAGGAAAATATAATATAAACACGCATGCAAAGTTCCAACTTTTATGTGATCAACTTAAAAAATTCGAGTTTTATAATAGGAAACATACACAGTAGTTGAATTTATTTGGTTGTAGCACCACCTATCGGATAAGGTTCGAACTATAAGAAGAACATTCTTAATGGTGTAATATATAACATGTTTTCCCATACTCCATTTTAGGTACTATGAGTATAACCATCAGGTATACCCAAAAAAAAATATTTTTTAGCGCCAGCTAAAATTTTATAACCAAACTATGTTTATATAACTATTAAAGTACAAATATCATTTAAATCTATTAGCGAATTATAGCAAAGTTTAATTAGAACCTCTTTGAGTGTGCAATCAAGTCACAAAAAAACGAATAAAAACTTTGAATTCGCTTTATATTTTTCAAATTTTATTTGACGCTGCTTTTAGATAACCTTCCCGTAACTGCCGGCAATAAGCTGAGAAAGCCTTATAGCAACAATAGCATAAGCTGAGAAAGCCTTATAGCAACAATAGCATAATTGCTATTCTTCCATTTCTTTCAAAAGTGTTCGAAAAAACTATTCTGAAACAAATTAACCGACACCTTTCAATAAACAACCTGTTGAGTCTCTCACAATCTGGCTTTCGTTCAAAGCGGAGCTGCAAGTCAGCTTTACTTTTCGTAACTGAAAAAATAAGAGTTGCATTGGACAAAGACTCTATCGCTTTTTTAACGCTTTTAGATTTTTCTACAGCTTTCGACACTATCAGTCATACGATTCTATGTAATAAACTGCGGAATTTGTTTGGGTTCAGTTCAGTATCCCGTAAGCTAATTAACGCGTATCTAAGCGGAAGACAACAATGTGTAGTAGGAAACGGACGTTCTTCCTCTTTCTTAAATGTTCTATCTGGAGTGCCACAGGGTTCAATCTTGGGGCCAATTCTTTTATCTCTATACATAAATGATCTACCAACAGTTGTCAAACATTGTTTAATACATCTTTATGCAAATGATGTGCAGCTTATCATTGATCGACCATTTGCAATAAAAAATGAGGCCATAGCCTTAATGAATGAGGACATGCTGAACATTTTACAATGGTCTAAAATAAATCAACTTTGCCTTAACCCTGCCAAATCCATGACTCTTCCTATTTACAGAAAAACGTTTGATATCTCTCTTCTCAGTCATGTAAAACTTCAAGATGAGACCATTGAATACGTCGTCACCGCGAGAAACCTTGGAATCATTTTCAATCGTACCCTTACATGGACTGATCATCTTAATAGTGTCATAGGGAAAGTCTATGGAAGCCTCCGGGTGCTTCAGGTCACTGCAAAATACGTCCCTTTTAAAGTTAAATTACTCCTTGCCAAACCCCTTTTATTGCCCATTTTGTTATATGGAAGTGAAGTTTTCTGTAGCATCGACTCTGGTTCTAGCCGCAAATTATATGTCGCATTTAATAATATCACGCGCTTTGTCTACAATCTTCGACGTTATGACCACATTTCAATTTTTTAGGTATAAGAGTAGGATGCACAAGAAGGTTTAAATCTCTATTATTCAACTATTTGGCAAATAATTGAAAATACGAAATGATGTCTTTTCTCATTTTTATTTTCATTCTCTTCTTTTTCTTTTTGTTTTTTTTTTCTCTCAATATATGCATATATGCAAATAAATATATTGTTAATCTAAATTTATTTAATTTTAAAACTAAATTTTGCTAAGACCTAACTGTAAGTGGTTTTTGAAATCAATAAAATAAATAAATAAATAAAAAATAAATAGTATGACAGCGTATTAAATACGAACAAGTAAACAAATTTAAATAATTTTTTATATATTAGATTGTATTGATTGCGTGAATTTTAGCCAAATCGATCCTTATGTAGGAATTGAAATAAACGCCGCCTGGCGGGTTATAGATACAAATCAGTGGTTCAGGCCGTATAGTCAGATATACATAAGCAAGTTTTATTGTATTTTTTTGTAACATTACTCTGGTAACCCTCTTTTCTTAGTATTGCTTTAGTTATTAAGAATATCACACTTGAATTTTGATGGCTTGCAACATGTTTTTTAAAGAAGTATGAAGGTGATACTTTTCGTTACTATCCAACATCATATTGAATATATCTGCACCTCAAAAAAGAGATCCAAAAACAAACTGCTGATCATAACCAAATCAACAACCCACTCTCACTTATTTTAAAAACCAACATTGGAACGTGTCATATTGCGAAGTTCAGGATCTCGAACGACCAGCTATACTGCCACCCAAATCGATTTCGGCGAACCCGGAGGTGACCGTCAGCAAGACATAAGGTAATGGTTTGACCAAACGTGACCGAGATCATTTGTATTTTTGACTGTCGTCATCCTCTGGGTGTGCAATGGATATTTTTGGACACTCTCTGTCATCCATTCTGCAAATGCAATCAAGACTTTTTTTAATTCATTTTATGGACGCAAATTATTTGATCGGGAAATTATTTCAGTGGCACGGAGAGTAATTTACAGTGTCAACAAAAAACAAGGAAAACATAAACTTGCCCTCAATTTTAATGGAAAAAAACTAATGGAACTTGCTTTGGTGATGCATACTATTTAAAAAATAAACATTACACAACTCTTAAGGTGCTTTAAAGGCACTTTGAGATTATTAAAACCAAAATTCTACTTTGTTTTGTGATATCCTTATTTGATACCCAAATGGAACTCTAGCTCGTCTGAGCTCCTTGGTATAGAGAAAAAAGATATAAAAAAAACATAACACTTTAACCTTTTAATAAAATAATTTAGTTTTGTATATTTGTATAATTCAACGGCTTAACCGTTTAGTTCTATTTAACTTCATTACCTCCCGAAACATTAAGATAAAAGCTATTAGGAGAAACATTAAGTCTATCAAAATTTATTGAAACACATATAAGCCGCACTGTTAAATGTCAACGTTAATAGACTATCATTATCAATCCTCCACACGCTAGCGATCCAGTGATACCTTTTGGGACATTTCCTCAAATTCAAATTATTGTCATCTCAAACTGCCCACCGTCTTAAACAAAAACATAACCAACCACCTAACAAACTCCCTATGGAATAATATCAACTATATACTCCGATTGTATAAATATATGTTCCAACTTACACATCTTTAAAAGCTGCCCTTAAGAAACTTATCCCATATAACTAACGCATGCCAATTAATCCAACTTAAGAGGCTAATATTTATTAATTAGTTCAACTTTAAACGAAGGAAAAGTCCAGACCCAAGAAATTTATTTCATTAGATAACATGATGTTCCCAAGATGTTGGTTAAGACACCTTACCTAAAAACCGAAGGGGGGTCACAAGGAGGCGGATGAGCCCGAGCAATGGAAACTATGAGATAATTTTACATCGACACCGATTCATATAGATTCATTTATACGATACTCATGTTGTTGAGCACATGTGTGTGAGCCAGCCCCAGCCACCATATATGATGGCTTGAGGAGGTATTCATTGTGTAAAAGAGGAAAATTCTGCTCCAGGTCAGAAGACGTCATCGCAAGAAGGATAGTTTCGCTGTAGACCGTATGAAGGGGTTGAACAACCCAGAGTAACAGTATTGTGTGAAAGAAAAGTCATTACAATTATTTAAACAGGCATTGTTTTTTTTTGCTTTTTTTATAACTAGCCCACACTAAAGGGATTTTGATTGCGTTTATAATGTTTATTTGTTTATTAGACATAGCGAGGGCGTTAGGAAAACAGAGAAGGATGTAACGGGTGATTTTTTTGAGGTTAGGATTTTCATGCATTAGTATTTGACAGATCACGCGGGATTTCAGACATGGGTCAAAGAGAAAGATGCTCAGTATGCTTTGACATTTCATCATGAATAGACTTACTAACGAGCAACGCTTGCAAATCATTGAATTTTATTACCAAAATCAGTGCCCTAGAAAAGTTGGCAGAAAATCCGCTTTTTTATCGACAGCGATGAGGCTCATTTCTGGTTGAATGGCTACGTAAATAAGCAAAATTGCCGCATTTGGAGTGAAGAGCAACCAGAAGCCGTTCAAGAACTGCCCATGCATCCCGTAAAATGCACTGTTTGGTGTGGTTTGTACGCTGGTGGAATCATTGGACCGTATTTTTTCAAAGATGCTGTTGGACGCAACGTTACGGTGAATGAACCGAACACTGATTTTGGTAATAAAATTCAATGATTTGTAAGCGTTGCTCGTTAGTAAGTCTATTCATGATGAAATGTCAAAGCATACTGAGCATCTTTCTCTTTGACACCATGTCTGAAATCCCGCGTGATCTGTCAAATACTAATGCATGAAAATCCTAACCTCAAAAAAATCACCCGTTAAAAGGATATATCTATGCACCTTTGTTTTAAAGTCCTGCACTTCAAAGTAGGAGGGACAAACAGAGTTCAGCAAGGCAATCTACATTCGCATGGTATGGCTAAAGAAAGAATCACTGCATTTGACATTACGTCCGAAGTTGTGCTCAAGGGTAAACTGATGGGAATCGAGTTTTACGGTTGAATCGTTCAGGGGCGAAACGCAGCTGGCTATTTCGCTAGAGCATTGTTTGTAGAAATATCGAAAAAACAACAAAAGAAACGAAACTAACTGTTTTGTATAAATTTATTCATCTCAATTTTAAAGTACGTGTGTTCATATCGTGTCATTAGAAATCAAGGAAGATATTGAATGACGTGATCTATCAGTTATAATGGCTATAGAAACATGTGATTTTCTAATTGATATATAATTTATGACGATTTAGCCTCACTTATTATAACTGCTAAACAACAACATTTTCTTAGATGATAAGCTGTAAGTCTAACACAAGCTTAGGAACCACTTTAAGGATTTCGATGCTGATTTTTATGTAGGTTCCTTCTTTTGTGAGATTGTTAGTAAATTGTAAATATACGACAAGTGATGCTGGTATCCCTTTTTGGGTTTGGAAAATGGATGGATGCCATTTTTAAGAATGGATATATCTTTCACCTTTCAGCATGTCAGCTATAACTTTGGAGTAGTCAGTGACTTTATTTACCTGGGCTACGCTATCAACTTAAAGAACATTACCAGCTCTGAAATCAGACGAAGAACATTTCTTGGCAATTGCTATGCTTCTTCGGGCTACGAAAGCTAGTGAGTTAGCTTAGTCCTCTCCTGGGCGACTATAAAGTGTCCCTCTAGGCCCTCATCATTCCAGTCCTGCCTCCTGATGTAATGTACTTGTCAAAACTGGATGAGGACGCTTTAGATTGTTTGTAGAGAAAATGATTTTTGGTCCAGTATGCATAAACATCGAGTTGAGACGGAGATACAACGAGTTCTCTACTTGAAGTGTTTTCCGATTCAATCCAAGCCTCGGTATCAAGGTATTTTAAAGCTTTGTAGACCAACTTCAGTCTAGTCCCTAATATCCACCTTTGAAGCTCAAGATTTAAGATGGCCCTGAGCCAATCCCCCTAAATAATGTTTTTATATCAACTAGAGTTTGAAACGGTCGTGACACCCATTACTTTATTTTACATTAGAGGCCAGTTAAAGCTAAAAAACATTATTTAAATTGAAAGACTTTAATTCCAATTTAGTGAAGTTAATTTGTTTTTAAACTAGAAATCCGAACGGGGGAACTATTTCCAGTTCGGCTAAAACGAAATATTCTAATTTACTGTAGAATGTGTGACATCCTAGTTGAAAAATATAGATGACTCATGACAATGATTGAGTGGAAATAAAAATAATGCTTCTCAACTGCGAAATATCCATTGAGTCAAAGAAAAAACTATTTTAGTTTTTTGTTGTTTTTTTTTTAAATGGTACTAACTACTCGCAATTTCACTATTCCAGTCAAAATGTTTCAAGACAATAAAAAAAAAGATCAAACAAAATAAAAGCAAACTCAAAAAATATATAATTTTTCTTGCCAACCCGACTGTTTTTTATACCTTAAGCAACTATACTAGTTGTCCGCAATCACCAACACCACACAGTCAACCCGACTATCGCCTTCACTTCATTCGAATAACTTTAAATTAAATTTGTTGTCCTGTCGGTCTCAAGAATTATTATGTGGTTTCCAAGAGTTTAACACGACGTGTTGTTGTCGTGTTCCTCTTTTAGGACGAGAAGCAGTGGGCGACAACGGCCGACGAAGACGATAGCGGGGCTTTTATGAAAATGTATCATACCCATGTGTGCCTGCCTTCTTCAAAGAATGTAAATTTCCTCACAATCTTGCCTCCGACCATTCCCGCCACACAAAAAAGGACAATCCAAGCGGAATAGCTTGAGGTGTACAATAAGATCCTTGTATCTCCTTGAGTAGATTTTCTTACAGAATGTGTATTCTTAGAGTAACCCTTTTGGGCAAAACCCAAAGGGGTAGGTGGGTAAACACTATAAATGAGTGTCTCAGTCCTTTCGGAATTAAAATGATGAAGGTATTAAGTGGCCCAGGAGTTAAATGAATCGCATAAAGCTACACCAGCAATATAACCCCTGTGTGTTGTGTGTAAAAAAGGACCATAATGGGTGTCTTTGGGAAAACCCCAAGTCAACCCCAAAAGGAAGAGCAATTTTTTAAGCATCGCTCGCACAGTTCTTAGTTTTCTGGTATGCTGCTCACTATGCTGATGCTATTTCCAATGCGAGATGTAATTATTTCAAACTGTCAAGTGGCTAATTTCGAACTTCCTGTGCTGTTCGCTTAGCGGAAATGGTTTTTGTGTAATGGCGATTGCCAATGACATTTCGACGGTTGCCGCTCGATAAAAGTCAATTGCTTCGAAAGTGATTTCGAGTGAAATAATCCACGAAATGCGACCGAAAACAGCCACCGCTAATGTACACCACCGCACCACCTTCCCGCGCCACACCAATGGTGTGTTGTGAATTAAAATGTTGTGTTCTATATAGGCTCAGAGGAACCAGAAGCACAGCCATTGTTGGTCAGGACGGGATGTTCTAGCTGCATGGTCGAATGGAAATGAAACAATAACAAAACGGTGAAATGCTAATGCAATACAGGCGCACCTAAGAGGACGGTTGGTTGTAGTTAGTGGCATGGCAATAGCGACCACAACGCAGCACTAGACGCTTCGTCGTGGGTGGCCTGGCAGCACACTACATCCGTCTATCTACCGTTTGACGAAAATAGTTGCAAAAATATCGACGAGGTGGCATTCAACGCAGATACCTCAAACAAATGGATTGTGATGTTTGCTTTTTTGACAGGTTGAAAAATTGAAATTTTTCTTGGCACTGTTGGCCGTTGCCAACGACGACACACGCAGTACAACCTACCACCGACCACCAGCACCGCCGACGACCTACAGGCGGCCAAAAGTAAAATCAGTGTAAATTCATAGACCGTGGGAAGAAAAAATATTCTAGTTTCAGATAAGTTTTTTGAAAACTATCAAAGAAGAATACACCTTGAAGAACTTTGCATGGCAAACATAATTCAAACCGGCTGCATTACAAGGTTAAAACTTTGTGTGTTGTTGACTTTTTCAACAAGGCTGAATGGTTAAAACGAGTGTGTTTATTTTGGGCTACAGTCTACTTAAGTTTATGTTTTCTGTATTCGCGAGACAAAATTGATTTTTTTTAATTAGGGAGTTCAAAAACCCGTGTTTAAATTCGAAAAACACTCACCGAAGCATAATTAAAAAAAAAAACATAAAGGCCTAACTCTTGAAGGCATGACCAATCATAGCCTACTGTCAAAACCGCATATGTGCAGGAGAACATTCGAAAGATTAGAACCAACCACAAGATCAAGAAAGCCTTTGAGTTGAATAAGGAGCAAAATGCGTGACATAACGATTTGCGTTACATTTTACCAAGACCTGTCTGCTCCCCGGCTGCGAGGAGACAGGAGACTGATATATCAATTTGCCTCACGCTAATTGTGTTTATTTAAAAAAAGCCATACTGCAGAGTTACCATTTATGGAAATTATAAAACCTTTTTCTTTGGTTTTTGTTATGAAAGTTCCAAAATTGAAGCTTTCTTAGAGCGAACGAGAGCATATGTTAAGTTTAAAAGAAGGTGTTTTTTGCTTACATCTTTTCGTTTTTATTTTCTCAAGAAAAAACGGTTAAAATAAAGATACATAATGCAATTTTTGTTGGCAATTTTTTTTTTAGTTGCGATTATAGGTACGTTAATGCAAGTTATGCATTCGTACAAAAATAAATTCAGATAATAATCAAACATGACATTACGATTGAGAAACGTATTTGAGTTACTGGAAAATTATGTTTGTAGGTCTGTACAGATGTATTTTGGACTACAGCCTGAACGGCTTGGTCGATCGACTTCAAATTTATAACATAACATAGGATTTTGACATTCTACAGAGGCCTTATTTTATTTTTTATATAAGTTGGTTGGCTAAAAACAGTACCTCGGAAACTGGCTATCCGAGTACAATTAAAATTGTTGGAAAAAGATAGATTTAATTTAATTTATTTTTTTTAGATTAAGTTTACGGTCTACATGTTTCTGTTTTCATCAAATTTGAATAAACAGTACCTACATTTGTGTGAGAATTATACCAATTTATAATGGCCAGTATGGCAACCATTTGAGAGCTTTAAAATGGAGATAGCTTATTGAAATCCATAACAGTAAGAGTGAAAGCAAATATCCTACCTTCCCTGTACTGAAAATATTAATTGAACAGAGTATACACACTATCATTTTTAATTGCGATTATAGTAGATACTATAATGCAAGTTATACATTCGTGCAGATTAAAAATTTTGAGATAACGATCAAACATGACGTTACGACGATAGGGAAACATATTTGAATTACTGGCAAAATTCTGTCTGTATGTCTGTCTGCCTGTACGTAACTATTTTGGACAACAGCCTGAACGGTTAGGTGAATCGTCTTCAAATTTGGAAAATAAGGTTAAATTTACATTCTACAGAGTGATTTTTTTTTAGCTCAAATAATTACGATACCTGTCATATAACCGTTATGTAAAAGCTTATTTTTCTCGAAAACGGCTCCAAGAATTTTTATGAAAAAAAATCAGTGAGCTATTGTAGGTAAGCGTTATATTTTAGTTAAAACAAATTTAAGATGTTGGGCTAAAAACGGTACTTTCCATGGGACCATTTTTTTTATTCGACTTTCTCGAGAACTGGTTTACCGATTAAAAACAAAATTGATATTCAGGAAGATGTAAGTAGCCTAAGTAACTTTAATTTCAAATATTTTCGAAAACTTTCTTTTGTATTTTTTAATAATTAAAAAAAAAATTTTAATATTTTTTAAATTTTGGTTTTAAATGTAGGTTATTTTTGTGCTATAGATTGCATTCTTTGATTCTTTTTTTTTATTTTTTAAAAAAGTTGTTAAATATAAAGCGTTTTATTTAAAAATCGTTCCTATGATTTTGAAAAAAAATCTCATCATCTATTACCGTTAGTAATAAAATAAATAATTTAAAGGTTCACTGTTCTGCTGGTCCTCACAGAGTTCTAGCTCTAATACTAAGAAATGCATTACTCACTTTTTAAAACCACTGAAGGATTTATTTCAAAAACCGATTTCTCAGGATGTTTTCCCTTCACTCTTCAAAGAATCATTTATTACCCCCACTCACAAAAAAGCCCAAAAAGGATGTCTCCAACTATCTTTATATCACTAAGCACTCCTGCATTCCAACTCTTTTTAAGAGCTTTGTTTATGAAACTTTAAGCTTTTATTGTTGACGGTTCATTCACTCAAACCAACATGGTTTTCTCATGGAAAGATCTACAACAACCAACTTAGTTTAAATCGTCTCAGAAACCTTATGTTCTCTAGAATATGGTCATTAAGTTGACGTTATAGCGTTTGACCAAAGCAAGACCGCAATTTATATCATGAATTGAATCTTACTTAAATGTTTCTTGTAATGTTGAAAATAAATGTTTCTTTGGTTTGGACACACCTTCAGAAATATTTCAAAAACATTTTAGAAATGTTTCTTTGTTTCGGAAATGTTCTTTAAATCTTTCTGAAATGTTTATTTAGGTCTGGACGCTTCGCGAAACATTCCTGAAATGTTTAACTGTTTCCCCTTCCGAACGGAAAACTTTCTTTACTTTTCAAGCATTTTAATCTAGTTGACAGGTTTTTTGTTTTTATTTGTTTGTATTTTGTTCATGACGAAAAAACGCGACGAAACATTTCTGAAATGTTTCTGAAAAAAAAAAACAAATGGGAAACATTTCAGAAATGTTTTTTAAAAAAAAAATGTTTCCTTGGTGTGGACACAACTCTAGATTATTTTTTTTTAAACAACATCTTTGTTTTGATTAATTTTCGAAAAACAATTTTTTTTATTTGGTTTTTGTTTTGACAAAACTACATATTTTAAAAATGAGCAGGTACGTCAGTCCTAGAATAAGAAAATGTTTATTTTGATCAACGTGGATCCAGCCAGACTGCGAAGAAAACATTCATTTAATTTGAAATGAAATCAAAATCTCAGGACGGTAACTACCTTATCCATGGTCCTTATCGCAGGCCTAAGGTACTAGTAACACCATATCCCTTGAAAATCCGAATGCAATATTTTGTTATCTGTCAGAAACACGATAAGAAAACACTTCATGGAAGAATTTATAAATATCCTTCAACAATCAAATTGCCTCTCAAGTCTCAACGTATTTATGTTATCCCAACTTTGCCAACATATCTCACCATGCAGTGACCAGATGTTGCCTCCAAACCCTTTATCTTCTTGTTTCCTTGGGTCACCGTCTTCGTCAATTATTTCAGAAGATATGCCTTTCGAACTGGCAGCTCATGTCTCAGCAGCAGTTTTGAATCTTTTATGTTTATGCGATAAACGCAATGACACTTTATCTTTATACATTGAAGTCGAATAAAAGATACAGATTTGGGGCAGGACCAGGAGAATGCCACTGGCCTGGGCTTCTGTAAACAAATTGATTATGCTGAAAGTAGTGATCTTTTCCAGGAATGCATCTGCATTTATCTTCTCCTTCTTCGATTTGTACACAAATGCTGCACCAATTGGCAGCGAAAGGACCTTTTATGCAAATGATGCGAACCTCCCTTCGACTAATAGATACACAAAGCCTGATGGTCGGAAGCGTACATAGGTGCTAGGAATGGTGTTGGACAGCATGGTCTATGGTAGCCCGCAGTATGAAGGCTGGTTAGTTAATTAAAGATGAATTCTCGGTTTGCCAAAAAACCCTGTTCCAGGGAGCTGGGAAACAAGGATTATAGTTGTTGCTTATTTGATTAGCTCGTGTGTTGCATGCCCACATGTTCACACGTGCGCGCGGGTGTTAATATGGTCAATGTGGTTACAATGTGTTGAAGCTGTTTTCCAATTTGTGTATTTTTTTTTTTGATGCAAAATTTATTCATCTTTGTTTTTTCGGTAGATGATATGCTTATTTGATTAGGACGAGAAGGTTTCACTTTGTTTGTGGTCTTTCAACAAAATGTAGCATGATTATTAATGAAAGAATGCAGCGTCTGTGCGGTAGGCACCTCGTTCCTTGAATATAGCTGTCAGATGAGCCCTAAAAAACAGTGGACTTGTTTTCGATGCAAAGAAGTTTATACTGTCGCTGTCGTTTCTTTTTGAACTGTCAAGTTAGTTAAGTGTTACAGTGGAGTTTGCTAAAAAAATGTTGACAAAAAATTACAAAAAACTACAAACAGACTTTGCGATAACAATTTCTTCTAACTTATCAATCATCTATCATCATAAAAACCATCAAGAAGATTCTTTACTTGCATCTAGAAACCGCTGCATTAATTAACATCAAACCACCGCATAACTCAACGAACATAACCCTCGCTTTATAAGATAACTCTCACGCTTCATTGTGCAACAGATAAGCAATTAATTCGCACACATTTGCCATCAGTTTATTGCTGGTTTTAATTTTTTCACTACAATTTGCATGACAGCTTAGTTCTAATTATAGCCCGACTGTCATCGGTCTTTAGATGCTCGAGTTTATTAACCCGACGGCATTCCTCCACTTCAATTCACCGTTAATTCCCATGGCTGGCAAAGGGTCTAATTAACACCCTTAGAAGTGTAGAGAGTACAGCAGTGCAGTGTGATCCAACTATGTATATAGTTTCTGTGCAGAGCGCGGTACTCCTTGCAGAGCCATCGCATCACAAAACCAACATGCTACAGAGAACTGTCTTGCTTTGAATAACCCACGTTGCCGGCTTACTAATCTAAACGCGCAGGCAGCATATCAATTCCACGTTTCCTAGCGTTCACGGGGTTAAGTGAAACGGCCAGGCCGAGAGCAAAGTGTTATTAAAGTGCCTGGGAAACAGAAGACCTCAATAGCTAGCTGGAGTAATCTCAGGGTAGCAGGCAGTCGGAGCATGCGACAGATAGTTTGTTTTTTTGTTTTTTGATTAAACTAACTCGTCGCCATGTTGGCGTCAACAATCGAGAATGGTAATAATTTTTTGTGAGTTTTGGAGGAGATGACTGTGCTGACTGTGATGTGATGTCATTAGACACTTGCGCATATCGATTTGATGAGGATCTGTTCGGATACATATGATGATCCGTAAGATGGATTGGGTGTGGAGATACTTATCGCCATAAACCTAATCTAGCGAATAGGGAGCTAATGGGTATTCTTAGGCAGGTACTTAAGTCTCTGAAATACGGTGTCGAAAAAGCTCTCTCCAAATCAATTAGACGGCACCCGTGCTTTAATTCTTAACAGCACTATTCCTTTGGACAACCGCCTTGATTTGATTTGACTTTATGTGACTTTATGGGTCATCCAAATGACATGACACATAAGAAACTAACTTATAAGCGTTTTTAAACAGTGTTGTCCAACCTCTCCACCCACTGTTTAGCCGGGTGGGGCAATTAAAAAAAAAAATCGCTCGTACTTGCTCATATGTGCGGTCACATCGTCGAATAAAATTTAAATAAAATGCACGACTGAGTCGCACGAACTTTTTCTTATACTAGATAATTGTTGTATATATTAAAATAAACCAACTATTTTTTTTTTCAAAATTCTTTTATTTTTTAATTAGCTTAAGAGTTTTGTCGGAAAAACTAAGTATGCAATAAAATTTCAAAACTAAATATCTATCGAGGAAAAAAAATATTGAAATCGTTCGACCAGTTTTTTTAAAGTCGTTTTCTATAAAAAACTTTTCGAAAAAATATTTTTAATTTTACTCTAGTATGTCATTAAAAGAAAATCTGTAGTTTTCATTTGGGAAATGTGTTTAAAAATAATTCAATCAACCCGTTTTCAAAATATTTCGAAAAGCAATTTTTTACACAATTTAAAAAAATCGAAAAAAAAATGAAAATTTTGAAATGCAATATTATTGAATTATAAATGACTTCCCGTGTGCAAAGTTTTATTGAAAACGGGATAATGGTTTATGATAAAACCGCATTTGAAAAAACCGGTTCTATGAGATACCGTTATAGAAAAAAATTCGAAAAATTAATTCTAACTGAAAAATGTATTGTAAAAAAAATAGAACCCTTTTTATCAAAATTGTTTGACCAGTTTTCTAGAAAATCAAACTTGTTGTTAAAGATTGTATGACAGGTACCGTTATTTTTCGACCTGGAACAAAAATGATAAAAACCCCCCAGATACTACCAAATAAATACTAAATACCAAGTTTGAAGCAAATCGGCCCATCCGTTTAGGCTGTAGAGGCCCGCACAGACAGACAGACAGACTGAATTTCCGGACCCACTCTTTTCGACTTCTCTATCATCGTAATATCATGTTTGATTGTTAGATTTTTTTCTGCACGAATGCTCTTATGTGCCTAATTACATTGGAAAGCAAGATATTTGAAAGAAACAAGTAACAATTACGTTGAAAATAACACAGTTTGAACTTATAAAAATATATTAAAAACCACTATACTTAACGGTTTTTAGTAAAAATGAAGTAGAAGAAGCCATCACACGTCTTAAATAACAAGGAATTTATGAAAAATGTATTTCGAAAATTGTAAGAACGGTTTTGATAAAATCCTGTTTCTTTTATTTTTAGTTTTTCGAAAAAAAATTTTAGAATTTATTAATATACATCTGATTATAAAATTTAAAATTATTTTTTTTATTGGTATTCAAAATATTGATTTTTCAAAAAAAAATCAAAAAATTATTCTAATTAGAAAAAAAAGTTATTCAAAATGTTGATATGCAGAATTAATTTGGATAGCTAGATCTTCTCAAATATAAAATTTGACAGAAATCCAAGAAAGCCAAAAATTAAAAAAAAAAAAAACAATTATATGAAAGGTACCGTTAGACTTTTCCCGTAAACTTGGTTTTAATCAGATGATAGCCAATACCAACAAAAAAATCTCAAAATTTTGTATCAAAATCGTTGGAGCCGTTTTCGAGAAAAATAAGCTTTTCCTATACGGTCATATGACAGGTAGCGTTGTTTTTAGGCCTACAAATAAAATTTCAATTTCCCCGCTCCCTCTGGGGAATACCAAAAGAATCACGCACACCAAATTTGAAGATAATCGCTTAAGCCGTTTAGGCTGCAGCTCGTTATACATACTGACAGACAGACAGACAGACAGAATTTTGCTAGGAAATCAAATATGTTTCTCTGTCACCGTCATATTTGGATGAACAAACATTTAAGATGGTGGGCTAAAAACGGTACCTCCCATTAGTTTTTTGTTTATTCGACTTTCTCGAATCAAACCAAAATTGATATTCAGGAAATATTTTCAAAAATTTTTTTTGGACTTTTAATATATAATTTATTTGTGACGGAGTTTGCATTCTTTAATAATTTTTTTTAATTATTAAAAAAAAGTTGTTAAAAAACAGTTTGAAAACAGTTTGGGCACTGCTTAAGATTTTTTTACGAAATAAAATAACGTTTAAATGTTTCCGCTGAAAACTATTTAACGTACTTTTTTCGAACAATCAATACAGAAAAATCGAATAAAAACTTTGTTCTTTAAATATTTATTAAATTTTATTCGACGATGTGACCGCACATAAGAGCAAGTACGATCCAGTCTTAATTAATCTGGTGTTGCTGTTGGTTGCTGTAAGAAGATTTGCTTGCTGATAATGACTTTTCTACCCGTGCCATTGCCCGGGCCCGTAGTTCTTCGAGGACCCGAAGTTCTTCGAAGGGACAGGTGATTTTTTTAAAGAGTGGCCCGTACCTAGTATTAAACGGGCCCGAATATTCTCTTGGCCCTCTATTTTAGTTGTTGCTTTCTATCTATGTAACCGCTGCTAAGGCATCTTTCAAAGTATCCAGCTTTGCTGTCGTCTCGTCACTCATATGAGGTTCTCTATTTTTAAGAACTCGATTTTTTAAAACTTTCTTAACTTTCAGGAAAGTGTTGGATGCATGCGTTTTATTTCCCACTGATCATTTTATTCTTTCCGCTTTTACTATTCCGATAATATGAATGAACGAATACACATTTCATTCATAAAATCATTCCGTCGGCACATACCTGGTTTCAAATCCTTGAAACCACCTAACAAAAGAAAGGGCGCTATGGCCAAGCATTAAGAGATAGATTATAGCATAGTTCAAATAAAATAGCATCTCCTTTCTTATTTGAAAGATCACACCCAAATCGTGATTGAATGAAAGAAAACCAAGCGCCAAGCAAACCGGTCAAATCCCTGCCAAACAAACACAATAACAATTAACAACAGACTATTGTCAATGCCATGCCTCGTCTCATTCTATATCTAGGTATAAAGGATACCTATCCCATAAGCAATAGAGGATCTATGAATGACTGATGTCTGAACGAAATCAATTCACACCTTCTGAGCTAAGCTAAGCATGGGCAAACACATTTGGTCGACACATGTTGAATGAGAAGCAAAACCCTTGCCAGACATCATGTGGATTCAAGTCCATTGCTTCAAAGATGACGCTGATTTATGATTCCAAGGGACTCCTTTTGAAGATATAAGGTAGGTATGGTATACTAAAGAAGGTGAATTACTCCCCTGCTATATGATGAGTGAACATCCTAAGCTAAAAAGTCATTTCTAAATCCTCGAATTTGACACCCTTCCTTGGGATAGTCTTATTAACGGAACGCATTTGGCTACCACATAGCCCATCTGTGCTTAGTAATAAATGACTGCAGTGAATATGTAATCGGTTTACCATATATGTCCTATCCTGGATCTGTGCACCAAGGACGAAATCTCATTAAGAACAAACACGGACGAGGACAAGGACAATGAGCGCAGAAGCTATGCCTTTCAATCAATTAATCTAATTTTTGTGTACATTTTAAAATTCATCAAAAATATAACGGGGTTGCACTAATAGCCCTTTTTGCCACCCCACGTCAATTGAAATTCTTCCTCATGAATGCTGAATATAAAGGTGAAAATGGACTTACTCAATACACAGGCATGCCTTAATGCTCTTTCTATATACATACACTTAGATGAGACCATAGGTATATGTGACGGGAAGAAATGGAAATTCAAACCACATCCTGATAACACAGAAAGTCCTTTCTAGCATCACAGGAACTATACCTTAATAGTCATCCCCTTTACAATCAGAACAAACAGACGAAGGAAGAAAAAAACCGAACGTGTGCCAAATGCAGCCCGCGAGACACGCCATCTGTCATGCAGGGATGGTTTTTCACCTCTGCACATACACGGGAACAATGCGATGCGATGAATTTGATATGCGAGCTGGAATCGAATCAAGCAGAAGGATTAATGCTGGTTCGTGCCGCATCGTCATCCTTGTTTGTCTACGCGAACGGTAACGGACCGCACAGAGGGATTCCTTTTTCCAGTCCGCAGAGACAATATTCTCCTGAATTCCTCCTGGTGGCAGGTATGAAATTCACAGCTTTAATAGTAGCTGTCGGAACTAAGAAAGGGGGAATGACGACATACGGGCGAATGTGAGGGTTTTTTTTTATTGTACTTTTTTGTTGTACCCATTATCCTTCGGGATTTTTTTTATCGTTTTATGGAAATTCAATGATCAAGTGCATCAATTACATCATAAGGATAATGTTGTTGGGTAAGTTTTTGGGTTGATTGTGGTGGTAAAAGGAATAACAAATAGGTAAGGAAATGTATATGTATATGCAAGGCAAATATTTGATTTGATATGAAAGTGAAAGGAAAATCGTCGGTGAACTGGAATAACAAGGTTGGAATCGGGTTGGTGTTGCTTAATATTGTGCATTATCTGCGGGAGTTTCGAAAGGACGACAAAATTAGTATTCCTGAAGGAAAATGTAGATTTTCCGAAACGCATCTGTTGTTTGATTGAGGAAGACTTGTTTTTTTGTTACATAAACAAAATTAAATGAAAAAATTGGAAAATCTATAAAATTGTTCTGAATAGGAATGACCATTACCTAAAATAATAAGAAAGCACGCGCTAGCTGCATTTGGCGTTAAGACCTTATGGCTTTATACCTACTCGCAACTATTGCTCTCTGCAAACCTTTGGAAAAGACAGGTTCTTAAATTCAAACTTAAAATAGTGAACTTGTTTTGGATTAAATTAGCCACATAGTCCACATCATCGAAAATCAATCCTAAATGGGACAGGTTTTTTTTAGGTTTTTTAGTCAGTATTGTGAAGTTTGGCATTCATAAAGGTTGGCCTCTCAGTCTGGTTGCATTGGCTGGCATATTTCTGTTTCGAGTAAAAGCTCTTACAGTGTTTCCGCATTTCTCATTATAGATCGTTGCAAATCGGGAGCAACCTGCTGATTTAACAAAAACAAAAAAAATTCAAAATACCACTTCGCTTTTATTAAAACACAATATAACGCCAAAACATTTTTCCCATCATTTTTGTTCATACGATCACGAAATGCACTTGCAAACTTCGAGAAAATAACTTTTTTTCTCCTAAATATAAACAGTCAAAAAAATATAACTGCATTTTAACAATTATCAAACTATTAGTACTTAGAATTAACAAATATAAAATAAACAAAACACATACCCTCTCATACTACTGAATTTTGTTCTCAAAAGCTTCAAAACCGAAAACACCATGATAAAAACGAATGAAAAGCTCGAGAGTATTTTTTTCAATTGGCAAAGGTTAATCTGTTGATGAGATATGTTTTTACTTGCGATTATAAGGCAAGTTTAGGATTCGTGAATATAAAAATATTGAGATAACAATCAAACATGACATTACAATCATAGAAAATCCTAAAAAGTCATTGACAAAAAATGTCCGTCTGTCAGACAGACAGACATACCCGGTTATATATCGATCTGCAGCCTAAACGGGTTAAGCCATTGCGTTCGAATTTGGTATGTGTGTATCTCTGGGCATTCCTCAGAGGGGAAATTGAAATTGTATTTTTAGGGCTGAAAATAACGGTACCTGCCATATAACGACTAAGGAAAAGCTTATTTTTCTCAAAAAGGCTTCAACGATTTTGATGAAAATGTTTTATATTTTTTTCTGTGGGTAGTAGCTATTAGCTTATTACAACCAAATTTACCGGAAAAGTCTATTAACGGTACCTTTCATACAACGGTTTTTTAATGTTCGACTTTCTCGGTAACCGCTTAATGGATTTCATATTTCATTTCATTCCACATTAATTTTGCGTACCAAAAATTTAAATAATTGTTTTTTTTTTTATTTTTTATAATTTTTTTTTTTTTTTTGGAAAATTAAATATTTTTAAAACTTATCAAAAAACATATTTTAAATTTTAAAATCAGATGTAAATTAATAAATTCTAAAAAACTGCATAGCAAAATTATAAACAAAAATTTTTTTTCAAAAAACTAAAAATAAAAAAACAGGATTTTATCAAAACCGGTCGTACAATTTTTGAAATACTTTTTCCTCAAATTCTTTGTTATTTAAGATGTGTGATGGCATACTTTTTACTAAAAACTGTTGAGTATTGTGGTTTTGATACTTTTTATAAGTTCAAACTGTGTTATTTCCAACGTAAAATGTTACTTGTTTTTGTAAAAGATATTACTTTCCAATGTAATTAGGCACATAAGAGCAGGTACGTACCACCCAGTCGGACCCCTTTTTTTTGTACGAAAACGGTGCTTTTCTTGCAAATATCTTCGAAGCATTTCGGTGCTCGTTGCTGATAGAAATTCCGCTCTGAGGTCAACCGCCGACAAAAATCGGTCTTGGGCATGGGCCGAATATCTGGCCAGCGATTTTATTTATTTTTTCGTCGTTTCTGTCAAAGATCTTGCTTTCCAATGTAATTAGGCTCATAAGAGCAAGTAAGTGCGACCCAGTCGTGCCCATTTTTGTTCAATTCACACAGCGAGGCCGAAGGTAGGTAGAAGTGAGTAAACGATCATTATTCATTATTCCATCAACGACCTCCTGACGCCTCACAGCCGGGAAGCAGAGGAGACAGTTCATGGTGGAATGTATGTGGGTTATGGAATATTACAAAAACATTTTCGATGTAACTCAGGGATTCTATTTTTTATTTCAGTGGCAATTTCTTAAAATTAGCTCGATGTACACAGCAGCAGTTACCAGCGTGTTCGAAAGCTCTCTTCCATAAGGCCTGTACTGAAAATATAAATTGAACAGAGTATAGTAGACGTTTTCTCAATTCAGTGTCGTGATAATAAACACAAGCGCCATTGTTTTGAAAAAAGATCGCCCATACGCCCTGTACTGGTAATTTTTTTTGAAAAGACTATAGTGTGCTTACTAAGGCAGTCTGATCTCTTAACTTGCGTTTGAGAGGAAAGTCTTACGGATAATTGTTTGGCTCCTGTGCGGGGGAGGATGATTTCGGAGAAGTTGCAATCATTAATTGTATGAAACCTACCACGAACAGATGCTGTAGAAAAAATAAAACTCGATAGACTCCGGTGGGCTGGGCACCTAGCTCGTACCTATAAGCAAAGAAGAATCAGCTTGGAAAGCCGTTTGTGGTTCTTTTTATGGTAGAAGGCAACATGGCAGACTTTGCTTACGTTGGAAGGATGATGTAGACCAGGACACCCGAAGTTTTGGTGTATATACATATTTTATAGCACTTTTGTGTATTGATTCATTTGTTCCTTAAAAACTCTAAAAAAGACGTTGCTTCGCCAATAATTTCGTTGTTACTTGCAAAGCGTATATTTGCCCACTGTTTCACTGCTTTTAGCATTCTAAGCAGAAAATTACTCATTTCTTCCCGTAGGTACCTTCCATCATAACCGAACAAAAAGTAAAACTTAAAATTAAAAACCATCGCATCTCCCTCCTGAAGTGCACTTCGATTGCAGCCAACAAAGCAATAAAATTGGTTTGGTGGTTAGTACGGCCATTAGCGCCTTATCAACAATTTTTTTAAAAATATCGATTAAAACTCTCGAAATCATCAGCAGTTGCAATGCATTGCCAAAAAAAATACCCTAAAAAGACCATTTTCACTCAATGCAATCTAAACAGGCATAACGCACCTCATATCAACCCTAGTCAAAGGTAGTCATATATGTAGGTACAACAAAAATACAAAAGAACCAAACAAAAGAGGATTTCCATTCACCTTTAATCACCCAGCAGCCAGCATCAAATCAACCACCCCAAAATTCCACCCCGTGTGAGTGTTGCAACTGTAGGAAGCACAGTATAGTCGCCCTAATCCGCCCAAATAACAATGCGATTGGGGTGACTTCGTCTGGCGAAATTAAACCTGCACAACAATACAACCTCGCACACACATGGAATCCAATCCGACAAAAAAAGAACACCGTACCGGCTTACCTTTGGCTTGCAATCAGAAACCCCTGATCGCTGGGATCAGCTGTTCTCACGTTTCCACATTTAAATGGCATTTCGGCCTTCAATTGTGTGTCTAAGAGTCTCTTCTCGCGCATATGGGGTTCCTGACGTTTCTGTGTGTTACATTCGGCAATATAACCCTCCGAGGCCGTATGATGGGAAGTCGAGCAAAAAGATTCGCACCCGTGCCAAATTTCCTTGCAACAAGGACACAGGTTACGAGGATATCCCGGATAGGTGAGTGTGTGAGTTGTGAAAGCAATCAAAATCACTACACCGACACGATATTAGAGAGTAATCAACTTGAAGTATCCGTTTTTTTTTTCTGTAACACCGGAGCAATCAGGACAACGGGAACGACTTCGTCTATGGCATCCTTGTGTGTAGAGTCATATTGGCAAAAGGTAGATTATTGTTGATGCATAGGGGTAGCAGGAAGCGCCCGGCTCATGATGGTACGCTTATTAAAGGTGGAATAAGAACATTGGTGTGTGTCGCTTATGTGACGTGGAAGTGGAAGCTGTATCGCATCTCAACATACGTACATATGTATGAGGTAGGTCGTGTGTCGCGTGCCGCATATAGTTTTGATTGAACACACGGTGTGTGCACAGGATCAGCAATGCTGTTATTTCAAGAGCACGGACAGGGGGCCCAGATAGGTATGTTCCTATTTTTGTTTTAACCTTGGTATCAAGGTGTATAAACAAAGAGTGTGTGCGTTTGTTTTGTTTGCAGCGGAGGACAGTTATTATTATTTTTGTTGGGTTTCCTGCTGCTTTGGGTACTTATGGCTATGGTGTTCTGCAGCTTTGAGTGCTGGAAATGGGTCTAATGAAAACACTTTGGATCAGCCTAATTGCGTTTCTGCAAAAAAAAGGATAAGGATGCGACATGAAAATAATGATGGTTAGAGGGTAATTGATTTAAAAATGGCTTAAATGGCATCAGCTGGCTTTGAGTGTCTCATATCCGAGAAAAATCCTTTATAATCGTATATTGAGTTTGCATCGTTATTTTCATAACCCTTAGATAACTTAAATTGATTGATAACTTCGCCGAGTCTCGTGCTTAGTTGTTTTTAATTATTTTTGTACAACTTAGTGTAGATACTAACAATCAGCACCAATTCGAACAAACAATGAAGGTTGGGCTAAAAAAGACAAAGAAAAGGCAGATCTGTTTGCCGATCACCTCGAGGAAACTTTCAAACTCTTTGACGTTCAGGAGTTGTTGAACCCGTTGATACTCATTGGACCTTTGAAAACTTCCCAGTTCGAGATGTCACATTTTCAGAACTTTCCGACGCTATAAGGAAGCAAACAAACAAAAAAGCTCCCGGATATGACTTTATACGCACGGATTCTTAAAGAATTGCCGAGAAAAGCAATCACTAAAATCTAAAGTCTGATTAATGCCACATTTAGGCTTGCATACGTTCCACGTCAATGGAAAGTGGCCGAAGTCATTATGGTCCCAAAACCAGGGATAACTCTTAATGAAAAGACCAATATTGTTATTTTAATAATCGATAAATTATTACTTATATGCCTATTTCCAATTGTAGAAGAGAGACGGATTATTCCCGAACACCAATTCGGTTTTAAAAATAACCACTCAACATGAGGTATGAACCTTGATGTTAAGCTTAAATGGAAGACGCACGTTAAAAAGAAACGAGAAGAAGCCGATATTAAACTGCGAGAACTAAACTGGCTAATTGGAAAATACTCGAATTTAAGTACTCATAACAAACTGCCTATTTACAAGCAAGTGCTAAAACCTGTGTTTGGACTTACGGAATACAACTTTGGAGTTGTGCCAAACCAATTCATATACCCTGCAAACAGTTCAAAACAAAGCCCCCAGAGCAATTGTTGATGCTTAATGGTACATACGAAACAGCGATTTACACAGAGACCTGTGTATGAAAACTGTCAACGAAGAAATTAAAAAATTTGCCATCAAGTTTAAAAAACTTTTTTACAAGGCCATTGTAATAGAGGCAGACAAATCTTGTACGCCGACTTCGGAGAACGAGAGCGTTCGATGGAGAGCTCCCTGCCAAACGTGATCAATATAAATCAAGATTATACTACTACTTGATAAAGCAATTTAGTAGTAGTGGAATGAACAAATTAAGGTGTTTTTTTAGTGAGTAAGAATCTCAAACTACAATAGGTAAGGGCCTATGGTAGTGTCGCCCGTAAAAAAAAAAACTTTGTTGCTCTCGGCGTTCCTTCAGGTGTCGATGGCCAAGGCCAAGGCCGTTTTGTTGAGGATTTTTATTTCGTTAATAAATAGTGTTTTGTTTCAAAGAAAATAGCAAAATAATGACTAAAAATATTTCAATTATATCAATAATAATTATCAATTTTCAGAAAAAAAAATCTGCCTCTATCTATCTCTTGTACAGATGATAGTAACGTAAAACGCAGTCAGCCGAAGTCAGCATACCTTATTACATTTCACTGTATCATATGTGTTGTGGAATTAGCGTTACATATATGAACTGTCAAGCAAAAAATATTGGCGCAATGAGTGGCGCTAATTTCGCCAGTGTTCTTGTCTTCACTATTAAGAGTTAGTTACTGCACAACCGTAAAGATGGCCAATGGCAAGAAGAACTTGGCTTCACTAAAATACTAAAATTGACAACTAAAGCGGACTAAAGCGAACTATTGTAAAATTAATTTATATTTATTTCATCTACTCTTTGTACTCACGCCTATTTTCCGTTTTAATCATGTATACCACTTTTGCCTTTTGCCTTTTGCCTTAAAATTTAAGAACTTATTATAAAGTTTTGACCATAAAAATAAGATCTCAAATTGTAAGGTATTTCTATAAAGTACGGTATCACACTTAGACGTTCTTGCAAAGATGCAAATAAGTGCGAAAGAGCGAGTAAGTGAAATAGAAATATTTTAAATCATCTGAACGCGGCGAGTTGTGGTTAGGATATGCATCACGTGTTTTTGACATTTCTTTGGCTCGTCTTCTTTATTCCTCGGCATTGATTGAGTTCACAGTTTTACTGGATTTATTTCGGATACAAAAGTAAATCATATTAGCTGTTAATCACATGTTCCTTTAAAAGAGAAAAGTATCCAACAAAATTTTAAGATACCTTTGGAATTTCTCTCTGTTTCAATTTGATCTTTAATCAGCTGTGTATTAGCTGTTTTTAATCATGCTTATTACAACTTATTATGGGCAGGAAGAAACAATGAAAGAGAGCTGTCAAAAACAAAAGAAAATAACCGAAACACGCGGACTACAGATCGTCTAAGTGTAATACAGCACTTACCACTAAAAAACATGATTGGGAATAGTTTTCAATTTTAAAAAGTTCCTTTTTCAGTCTGTGTATAGCATTTTCTTTCTCAAACGAGAAACGTCAAAGCTCAAACCTTAGAAAATCTTGAATTGTTCATTTTTACCTTGGTTACTTCATTCCTACTACTTTTCTACACCCCTTACAATTTTTGTCAAAAAAGATTGAAATAGTGATAGTGATAGTGAACGAAACCAATTTTCGACTTGCCGTTTAACTCTCGGCTTGAGATCAACTCCCAAGTTGACTTATTTTGGATTTATCAGCGAGTTGAACAATAGTGAACAAATCGGCCCTATAAGAGAGCCCGCTGGACAACATTACCTCAAGGTTATAATTATTTTCTAAGATGTCGATGTTCGGTATCTTCAATACAATTTGTTAAATACAAGTATACTGTAAGACTTAGTCTTTCATAGTACTTAAATTTTGGTAGTAATAAGCAATTATTAAAAAAAAATCTTAAATAACAAGTATACCTAACTATGTAGTAATAATACATAATAGTATTATAATAGTACTATAATCATAGTTTAAATAAGAATGCTGGGAGCAGTTCCAGCAAAATTCAGAAGTAATTGCATTTTTAACATTTTAAACACTTTAAATTCTATTAATAGTCACAGCGAGAGAGTTCCATAGCTTGATTGCATAGATCGCATGAAAGAGTCACCAAGAGTTAAAAAAGTTAAAAGATAGGGCCAAAAGCTCTAAGGTTCTGAGGGATTGTTATATTGAATGTCTGATAAAGTTATTTTTTCATAAATGTATTAAGGTGTTTTACTTAATAATTTTGCGCAAAAATAAACAGCATCTAGCATTAAGATCTATTGCTGGAGTTAAGGGAACAACCAAGGACAAGCCGATGGTAATGTGCTCGTATCTCCGAAGTCCATATATATATTTATCTAATATCTAGATATACGTATATATGAGATCCGCATATGGTATACAAATGTATATTTGTACATCATCTGCGTAAATATGCAGCAGCACATTGGAACATGCTTTTGGAAGATCATTTATTTAAATATAAAACAATATAGGCCCTAAAATTGAACTTTGCGGTATACCCATTTGCAAGTTCAAACGCTCATATTGTAACTGACTTAATTTTGCTTTGGCTAGGGTTACAAAGATATTTTTTAATGAGACGCATGGCTCTATCATATGGAGCCCAAAGCAATACATCAGTTTTTGCACAGTATATCATGGCTTACTCAGTCAAAAGCCTTTGAGAAATCTAGTAAAAAGAAAATAGTTACATTGTTTCGGTCATATTCAATCCTAATGCCAGAAATCTATTAAGATGATATGTTATCTGTGAGACTTGAATTTTCTCAAAAAGGACTATGACAAGAAAGAATTCTTATAACGGGTGATTTTTTAAGAGCTTGAGAACTTTTTTTTAAAAAAAAACGCATAAAATTTGCAAAATCTCATCTGTTCTTTATTTGAAATGTTAGATTGATCCATGACATTTTTGAAGATAATTTCATTTAAATGTTGACCGCGGCTGCGTCTTAGGTGGTCCATTCGGAAAGTCTAATTTTGGGCAACTTTTTCGAGCATTTCGGCCGGAATAGCCCGAATTTCTTCGGAAATGTTGTCTTCCAAAGCTGGAATAGTTGCTGGCTTATTTCTGTAGACTTTAGACTTGACGTAGCCGCACAAAAAAATAATCTAAAGGCGTCAAATCGCATGATCTTGGTGGCCAACTTACCGGTCCATTTCTTGAGATGAATTGTTCTCCGAAGTTTTCCCTCAAAATGGCCATAGAATCGCGAGCTGTGTGGCATGTAGCGCCATCTTGTTGAAACCACATGTCAACCAAGTTCAGTTCTTCCATTTTTGGCAACAAAAAGTTTGTTAGCATCGAACGATAGCGATCGCCATTCACCGTAACGTTGCGTCCAACAGCATCTTTGAAAAAATACGGTCCAATGATTCCACCAGCGTACAAACCACACCAAACAGTGCATTTTTCGGGATGCATGGGCAGTTCTTGAACGGCTTCTGGTTGCTCTTCACTCCAAATGCGGCAATTTTGCTTATTTACGTAGCCATTCAACCAGAAATGAGCCTCATCGCTGAACAAAATTTGTCGATAAAAAAGCGGATTTTCACATTTCGAACCGAACACTGATTTTGGTAATAAAATTCAATGATTTGCAAGCGTTGCTCGTTAGTAAGTCTATTCATGATAAAATGTCAAAGCATACTGAGCTTCTTTCTCTTTGACACCATGTCTGAAATCCCGCGTGATCTGTCAAATACTAATGCATGAAAATCCTAACCTCGAAAAAATCACCCGTTAGGACGAAATTCCGAGCTAGAGCTAGCATTCGACTTTTTTGGGAACGGGACACAGGAGTGACCTTAGCTTTTTTCCAGTGCTCCCGTTTTTTATTGTTCTGTCCAAAAACCAACTTAATGTAAATTTCGTTGCATTTGTTTGATCAAGAGTTCTTAGTTCTTACGTCTGTTTTCTTCAGTGATAATGTTGGAACATAGCATGCTATTACGTATTGAATCTATTCTAAGGCCATTTTATTTCTACATGGCTGTATTTTTTGAGTTTTCCCCCAACTTCTTTCACCTCCTACGTAAACGATTCTTTATATTTATTATAATATAATATAATTTATGAAATTTAGTTAGGATATTAGGTACAATAAGGTTGGAAGGAAGGTAAGTACTAAAATTAAGATACGTAAATATATTGCCTGATGAGAACACAACAAAATTCGATAGAAGAAGAAGCCCGAGGAAATTAATTATTATTAACTAAATTAAAATGGTACTTACTTTTTTAGATGTACATATATATGTATGTTGTTTTTTTGTTCATATGTGCACCGGCTTAGCGACAAATTGGGACAAATGGGGAGAGTCCCAGCTCTTGGGTCTTATCACTGCACTGCACAATCGAAACAAATCTGGTTCGGTTTTTTCAATAGTAATTTTTGTTAATCAAAAAACAGCACTGCTTTAAAACTTTTGCAAATTTTAGATTTTCACTTTTCAGTGAAATAGACAACAGAGAGACTTAAGTTTTCTCAATGGTTTATTGCTTCAAAGTTTAAACTTATTCACATGGAAATGGATGCAAGATTAAAAGCCATACAAAGTTCTGGCACTAACAAAATCCGTTATCGTTATGTATACAAATCTCTTAAGCGTTAGCAGTGCCACCCCTGGTGTTTAAAAGATATATAAGGTGTGGTGGATTTGTTTGCTTTAAGGCTCTGTTCATATCGACTTATTTTTGCAGGTGTGTTAAAAGGTAGAAAATCTGAAATATCACAACGTAAAGTAACGTAATGTAGTTAATTGTAAGTAAGCATTTAAACAATAAGAATTTTGCATTTTGTTTCTGATGTTTCGTTTCATTAACAGGACGTTGTCTTGTCTGTCGGCATCATCAAATGCGCTGCGGCAGCGTAGGAATCTAATAGCGAGTTTCATTGAAGAAAATATTTGCTCTTTCTTTCAAAAGATTTGATCTTTTTCAGTTTTGAGAGTTTCATTGCAAGAAAAAGAGCAAATCTAGATCAAATCTCAACACAAAAGATTTGATCTCTGATGGGGTGGCAGATTTGATCTGAATGCACACATACATGTAAATAGTCTTCGGTCAAACGTCAAATGAAAAAATGTTTTGTTATTTGTTGTTTGTTGTAAACTTAGGCCAGCCTATGTTTAGCAATAAAATTAACAAATATTTGTAAAAGAAACAAAACAGTAATACAAAATGTTTGTGAAGTCAGAAAATACCAAAATGGCATTTTGAGTGAATCATCAAATGTCGTCAAAATACTGTGTAAGCTCGTCAGATAATCACTAATACTACAATTAAATCGTGAAACAAGTTTCATTGAAAAGAGCAAATCTGAATTTTGAGATCAAATTTAAAAAAGACAAGGCCGTCGGATCGGTCAGAGGCGTACTTATTAAACACATAAATATAAGTTTTTTTTATTTTTCAAAGTAAAAATAGAGACCATTCGTTTTAATACAAATTAAAATTAGTTTACCTATGCCGAAAAGCAATTACCTAATTGAGTTATGAGAAAACCTTATTTAGGGCGCCCGGATAAGGCCAAAAAGTTAGTTAAGATGATATTTAAGTTGTTTTTTCCATCGTTGACACACATACCGAGTACTGAAAGCTTTTCTATTTCTTTGATGAAAGTGCCATTCATGGACAATGGCATTTTGGGAAAGCTAAACATTTAACTATAAATCGGAGTTTAATGAGCTTGACATACGGCACCGTTGCAATTGTACGTCCGAAGGCGAAGGAGGTGAATTATCGAACGAATATGAAAAGCTGAGGGTAGAGTCGTCAGCAAAACAGTTAAGTGGATTAGAAGTAACAGACAGAAGATCATTTATAAAAATGAGGAAAAGAGTCGGAGACAGAACAGAGCCCTGGGGCACACCAGCATTTATTATGTAGGAATTAGACTTGAATCCGTCCGTAGATTCTAAATTTATAAACTCTTTGTATTTGAAAAGAACTGTTAATTTGGAACTCTTTAGTTTTTCCAGGGGAATAATATTCTTCAATTTTTTGACGTGTTTGAAAATTTTTCTTGCCCTAGAGGGGTTTTTGAAATTTTACTTTTATGGCTTAAAATAATAGTACGAGCCCATCAGGAAAACGGCACCTATGATCTTAATGTTTTTTTTAAGCATCTATTATTATATTTAATAAAAATAGAAGTCTTCTTTTGTGTCATGGAAGAGAAAGTTGCAGATGTGACCAAATGAAAATTATATCATTTGATCATAATTCGCTTTGCTTGATTTGCATCGCATTAATGACAAAGGACTTTGGGAGGATTTTTTAATAGATTGAATCGCGACAGGTGACAACATCATATTTTTATTCAAATTAATTTGCTGGAAGGCTATACGCATATAAAATATATAGATCTCTATTGAACAAAAACGCACCCCTTGGAAAATATCTGAATACAAAAAGATATTTTAATAGGCTTGACAAACCTAATACGCATTACATTAAGCATATGTACACAATATCTATCTTAGTATCTATATGAGTACAGCTCCGAACTATAATAGTGGCTCATGCAACAAACCCTTTCTAGATGCATATTTATTACAATAACCAAAATGCACAAATAAAAGGGTTCATTATAATTATTGTATTGTACGCATCTAAATCTAAACGTGTTTGTTTCTCTTTCTATTTAAATATATACAAAAAATAAAAGAATCCACTCGATCAAACCAAAATGTCACTTGCACGACACGGTGGCGATGCGACACCCTAATATCCTCGGCGAGAAGGACATTCCACAAAAACTTATTGTCACCCCCTTTTGGGAACATTGCTCATATTCTGCACCAAATAACAGCAAAAACCAAAAAATGTGCTACAGACACCTTGTCCTCCTTTTGTTTGTTTGAAAAACGGTTGTTCTATCGTTTTGTGCTGCTCCTGCTACACCGCATCGAACACCTTTTTTTTCTTAAAATTGTCTCCCTCATGAGTTTGATGTGAGATGTGACTTTTGCCTCTGCTGTTGCAATGCCGCCTGCCAGCCTTGGCTAGAAGCATGAAATATGCCAGCGCCACCGCTTAGAATGTTTTATGACGTTTCATTCGTCCTGTCTTCTGCCACATACACACTACCTGGGTGACAATGATGTGTCGTGAACTCGTGGTGTTCAGGAAAAACGACAATCGGAACGAAAGGATTTTAGAATTATTGGAACTCCGATTTCGATATTGAAATCTCGTTTGAGGTTTTTTTTCTTAGTTGTGTGTTTTGGGGTGACCAGTAGGTCTTTTTTAAGCAAAAATGGATTAATAAAGAATAGAGGGGAATTTCGGTTGTTTTTGTGTTTTAGAATTGGTTTTTAAAACGAAAAAGAGAACTTTAACAAATAAGTCCAGATCTCGTATCCTTAGCAACATATTCGCGAGGCGAAATTATTATATGAACAAAAAATTCGGCAGAAAATAATGCAATATCCCAAAGGCGCAGTAAATTTGTTTGGTCATTCGTAAAAAAATACGGAATTTCTTATCGTCACATGTTCTAACG
Organism: Platycheirus rosarum; assembly: GCA_963971375.1. Classification (NCBI taxonomy): domain Eukaryota; kingdom Metazoa; phylum Arthropoda; class Insecta; order Diptera; family Syrphidae; genus Platycheirus; species Platycheirus rosarum. Next base: position 127,947,445 of record OZ020509.1, on the reverse strand, counting down.
CTCATCTTCAAACTCCTGCTGTCAGTTCTCAAGAAAAAGCAGATCTGCTTGCAGCTCAATTTGCTGCAAATTTAATTCTGCCGGCAGGTGTTATTACTCCTCCTGTATTCGAGAGCGTAAATGATTCTGTGGGACCAATCTTCTTTCGCACTCGTTCCGTTGCAAAGGGTCTTAACATACTTAAATCTGCTGGCAAAACCACTGCGTAAGCTTTTTCATATGTCCCATTCCTCTGGTAATTTTTTGAGTGGATTGAAAACAGCACTTCTCTGTCCCTAAACTATCAACCAATTGCTCTTACGCCCTTTCTTTTTCTAAGGTCTAAAGTCTGACATTCGTTTTATTCTTATTTTAAGTTTTAGTAAGTATGGTCACTCTATTTGACAATGATTGCCCACGATTAAAATGCATATTTTTCCATCCCTTGCTGTTGCTGCTCATACGAGTACGTCCGCCACATATTTGATCCTGTTATACATAATATAACGTTTCCCTTTTGATGGTTTTTGCTAATACTAAATTGCAGAGAGGGTCGCCTGGGAAATCCGATATCACAATGATATATTATTACTTCTTTATGTTAGCAGCTGATCAAACAAAAGCCGAATATGATGGATTAGCTGAAACAGTAGCTCGTGCCCGCATTTCACCTTTCAAAAATATCCCACCTACCCGTGCTTAGGATTCTCCATTCAATAAATTGATTTCTTTTGCAAAATATCCTTTCCCACAGTAATTATTCGAAATGCAACTATAATTTCTAAAATAGAACATTTCATGTTCCAAGTGCTGGTACCGGCATAAATAGAATTTCCAAAGGATCATCCATTCACCCTTCTACTGGCTGGCACACATAATATCGCCTCAATAAATCGAATTTCAAAAAAGAAAAAAAAAACATTTAAAAAGTCTTAAATTTTAATGGAAGTCTAATGTGTGACCATGTACATGGGACATGTCTGGAAAACTGTGAATCTGCTCCTATGGGAATAAAATAGAACATCAGTATAAAGGAGTTCCAAAATGGTTGCATATGGATTAATTAAAAGGACACAAAATAGTGGTTATTTATAGATGACTCTTGGATTTAGAATTGAGTCCAGCACAAATGAGGAAGAAATAAGGAGTATTGAAAAAGGAAGGATTTAAGGGTTTTCCCAGCAAAATTGGGGAACTTGCTTTTTCCCATGTTTTGTGGTATATGAGTAATAAGTTTCTATTTCTTTTTTATTTTGTTAAAATAGAAAAGGATTGAATTGCTAGGGTTGCATCGGATTTTAATTTGCAGTAAATAAGTTAAGACACAGCAAATGAGAACGAAAAACTGTGAAACTCTTTTGGTTTAAGGATGGTATGGGAGATCCTGCGGTTTGGTAAATTGGTTTTGATTTTTTTATAAAGCACTTTCTGGGACATTCAGGAATACTGCTTTTTGCGATGAAGTGAAGATCGATCTATCGATAAATTTCTTTTCCAAAAAGTTTGTATACAGAGATTTAAAGAAATAATTTCGAAGCAAAAAAAAGCAAAGAAAAAATGTGCCAGACTTCAAACAGAGAGCATTTATCGTAAGCCAGACAGAAAGAATATCTACACCGGCTGATACAAACCAGGGTGTTCAGGATATGCGACATTCCAATATGAAAACCTTACATCTTTCAACGAGTATTTGATATAGGAAATGGATGCCGCATTAGCGAGAAATAGACTTAATGGCTATGTTACCTATTTTCTGATCACGCACAGGCCAATTCCAGCCATTTATTTGGATGAACAATTATTCCAAAATCTAAAAAAAAAAAATAAATATCTTGGAGGTATGATCAATAGCGAGGAATCTTGTAACGATGATCACAAGAAAAGCGTAAGTATAGGGTTGATGACGATGAGGTGGCGGAAAACTTTGCAATCTTCTTTGGTCGCAATGCTGAAAGGAAGACAGTTGTTCGTCCAGCACTAAAATACGGTTCAAATTCTTGGACAATGTGCAAGGCATATGAGAGTTGATTTACGGGAGTTTAAATGAAGATCTTTCGCATGATTACAGCAGTGAGAAGGAGTAGTAGAATAAGCTCCAAGAAAATCCGAGGAAGCCTTCATTTGAGAACATTATTATGAAAAAACTTAAGCATGTCTAACTGCGGTGTAAAATTAAATTGCTTTGAGACCCCAGTTCAAAAGGCAAAAGCATTCCATCCAGGCACCTTCAAAAACTATAGCGGAAGGAAAGCTGGCGCAAAACCTTCTTATTCAAACAAATACCTGGCTTAATTGTGATGCCTGTAGTATGTGAAGTCATTCATATATCGGCGGAATGTTTCATGTCTCTATCATTTCTACCTTTATTTCTACTGTTTATGCTGTAGTCAGTTGCATTCCTCAACTTTAATAATTCCACCGTAATACTCGCAGTTACAGGAATACCCACCAATTTGTCCTTGAGCCCTAATTTCGATCTACAGACATTCGTTCTTCAGCCGAACAGCTATACTGTGGGATGTTTTGCCTAGCTCTATTTTTCCCATCTTATTACGATGTTCAGAATTTAAAAACCGGCGTGCATCGGCATCTCCTCTTAAATCCCCTCTGTTTTTTAGCTCGCGGTGTTTATCAACATTGATTCAACAAACATAGCGTGTGTGAATTATGAACAAAAAAATATGATTATTAGTAAAAAAGAGCCATTTTTAACGATACGTAAAAGTGCATATCATGTCAAAACATAGATTAGCCACTAAATTGTTGTTCCCCACTATTCCAGCATATTCATAAGATATTCTAAAGATATTATAATAGCTCTGTATGGAATTCTAGCGCCAACTATTTTCTCATTTTCTTAGTTTTCGATTAATAACAAAAATTAATTTGAAGGTTTTTCTTAAGCAACTACTTTTTTTTCTTTTATCAAGTATTTTCAATTATCGTAACCGATAGTGATTGAAACATTCTTTGATTGAATATCACCGAATGATTTTCACATGTAGACCGTAAACTAAACCTAAAAAAAAATTAAGTTAAATTAAATCTATCTTTTTTAACACGACCAAGAGGTAAGATACTAGGCGCGTTTTTTTGAGATTTTCCCAAAAGGCCTAATCTCTCTTAACGTATAAATAAATCACTTGTTTGACACATCGTTGCCATTTTTCAGCGGCAATCTTATTAAGTCCTGCTTTAACTTAACTTAACGGTTATATGACAGGTACCGTTAATACATACTTACTTAGGCGGCGCTACAGTTCGGGACGAACCTGGGCCTCAACCAACATGCTTCTCAAGCCAGCTCGGGCTTTCAATAGCTGCCTCCAGTTTCGTACTCCAAGTTGGTTGAGGCCGTCCTCCACTTGAGCGCGCCACCTAAGGCGAGGTCTTCCTTGACTGCGTCTACCCTCTGGGATGGAATCGAAGATCCTGCGAACCGGAGCATTGTTGTCCATTCGCTCTATATGACCTAGCCATCTTACACGTGATATGCGTATTTGTTTGTATTTGTCGCTGTACAGCTCCGTATAGTTCTTGGTTGAACCTTCTCCTCCAAAGCCCGTTTACGCAGATAGGGCCAAAAATCCTCCGAAGAATCTTACGCTCGAAACGACTAAGGATATCTTAATCCGCTTTAGATAGAGTCCATGCCTCGGCCCCATAGAGCAGGACTGGGCTGATGATGGAGTCTTAAAAAGAGTCTCCTTTGTCTTTCGAGAGAGGGCTTTGCTACTCAATTACCTTCCTAGGCCATAGAAACAGCGATTGGCAAGAGTAGTTCTTCGCTTAATTTCTGACGAGATGTTGTTGTCAGATGTTATAGCGGATCCGAGGTACACAAAGTCCCTAACTACCTCAAAGTTGTTCTTGTCTATTGTGATGTTTTGCCCAATCCGCCGGTGTTGTGTCCCTTTTTGTGGACAGCAGGTACTTCGTTTTGGCCTCATTGACTGCTAGTCCCATCTTAGCCGCTTCAGCTTCAATGCTAGCAAACGTTCAAGTGACAGCTCGCCGAGTTCTGCCAATGAAGTCTATGTCGTCAGCGTATGCCAACAATTGCACAGACTTGAAAAAAAAGTCAGTTACCGTAAATATTTGAGCTTAAAAAAAATTTTGTAGAATTTCAAAATAATCTTATGTTATAAATTTAAAACCGATCGGCCTAAATACATGCGTACAGACAGACAAACATAATTTTCCAGTAACTCAAATACGTTTCTCAATCGTAATGTCATGTTTGATAATGCATAACTTGCATTAAAGGCCTTATAATCGCAAGTAAAAAAAATTGCCAACAAATATTGCATTATGTATCTTTATTTTAACGGGTTTTTTCTGATAGAAACGAAAAGATGTAAGCAAATGAAAGCATAGCCACAACACCTTCTTCTTTAAACTTAAAATATGCTCTTAGTCGCTCTAAGAAAACTTCAATTCTGGAACTTTCATAATAAAAACCATAGAAAAAGGTATTATAACTTCCATTAAAGGTGAATGGTAACTCTGCAGGAGAACTTTTTTAAATAAATACAAATCAGTGCTGCAACCCTACTCCTTTAGCAGTACTGCACTAAGCTCCAAAGGAAAATCTACTGCGCAGCAAAACGATTCTACTCCTCTTTTAAAAATGTTGGTGACTATCCAAAGATAACTTTAAACGCGTCTATCAAGAATTTTAAAAGCATAACCATGTTCAGTCTGTTCAATCTGAATGCATTCACCGAGGATTTAAAATTATGTCGGTTCACCGAGCCTGCTCTAACTGCTCTAATCTGGGCTAGGCAGGTAGATCGAGAGCCCGCAACAGATTTTTTGCCTGAGAGGAAGCCAAGTGATATTAATGTTACAAACAGTCCTCCTCAAGGTGATAACGCCATCAATCGTCTGCCAGCCCATAGAGGCAGCATACCGAGTAATAGTGGGTTAGAAGTACCATCTTTCTGGATATAGACCTAGTGAGAGAAAACACTTCAAATGCATCACACCCCAACGCCATCGATTCATTGAGTGAAAAAATGTTTGTAACAGACGTCTTGCAGGCCGCCAAGCCCCTGACAGACGCCGCCGAAAACGCATTTCTTTTGGTGTTTTTAGACTTGTGGGAAACCAGTCAAAATAAGTCGCACCCAAAAACTTACTTACTTACTTACTATTCAAAGATGAGTCTTTAAATATTAAAATGATTGGAGACAAGAACTTTATAGATACATTTTCTTCACTTTAACACCGACGTATTGTCTCTTGTCTCTCCTTTTTTGCAGTACCTAATATCTGCGATCAGTGCTCAACCGAAATAGCCATTTTCGGTCGTATTGTAAAGTATAGAGATTCGTTCTTTAGCCGTACTACACGAATGTGGAATGCTTTACTCAGCTCTTTCTTTCCCTCGGCTTTTCCTAATGCTCGCTCTGTGTCACTGGCATAATAAGGGTACCTTTTTAAACTCCATGAGTGCGCGTTAATTATACAATAAAATTTATATTGTAAAATCTACTGCGGTATATTGCAATCTACTGCGCTTTTTTTCTCATATATACTGCGCTTAGTCATCTATAGGGTGCAGCACTGAATACAATAAGCAAGATGCAAATTGATAATCAGTCTCCTCGCAACTGGGGAGCAGACAGGTCTTGTACGTCGATTAAATGAATATTACAACAACAATTTCAATGTGTTTCAGGGTTCTCTTTTATATTTAAGTGGCAATTTATTAAGTTGAGTGCGATGCAAACACTTGCAGGTACCAGTGTGTTTGAAAGCTCTCTTCCATAAGGTCTGTACTGAAAATATAATTTGAACAGAGTTGGTATACTCTGTACCTACCTATCTATAAAATTGTTGCATTATATTACATATTGATTTACTCCGTATAAACCCTTATGAGCAGTGGCTACTGAGGCCATCAGCTCAAATAAAATTGTTTAATTACTTAAAATTTGAAATAAAATAAAATAAAATAAAACAATAAAATGTCTGTAGTTATACAAACTGGAGATCGTAACCAATGAAACGTAATAGAGAATATTACTTTAAACAACATAATAAATGTGCACAAAATACGAAATATTAAAATGTAAACACAAAACATCTATTACTCTAACTTTATGATTGTTTGACATAATATTCACACTGTCCTACCAATTCTAAAGTTTATCAATGGACATCGGTATTCAAGATTTGTTGTTAATTGACCAATTGATATTTGAAACATTAACATCAAACGAACAAAAAACCTTTGGCTTGATGGTGCCAATTGCAAAGTGCAAATTGGAATTAGCCCATAACACTCCCTACCTATTTTAATATGTTAACTTTTATACCAGACCCCCATTCAAACAGAAACACCCTACGCCAATGTACTTTTATATTTTATGTTAACTCCCTCCTTCTTTTTCCACCTTTCAGTTTAAAGAACAGAATAGCAGGTGCGCACAGTTTGTCTTTTGAATAATGAAAAAAAAACTATTCAGAGGTAAGAAGGAGTAATAGAGATAACAATGAGTGTGTTGTGTGTCTCCTCATGTTCACGTGGGTGTATCTCTCAGGAACATGGCGCACAAAAGAGAAAACCAGAATAACCTGCTGATTGTTGAATTGAGAGAGGTCAAAGACAAGCTCCACCTACTTTTAAAATGGTAACTTTTTGTATGATGGTGGTGATGGGAAATTCCTTAAGAAAGCTTTGCATGCAGATTAGAAAGTAAAATAATGAACCACTCAGTATGGTTAAGAACAATAATTGTAAGCATTTAAACAAGAAGAATAATAATATAATAATAATAATAAAAACAACAACTACTAAGTATTTACGTGTTCTTGACAAGTCTTGCAATTTAGTTTTTTGTGTTGCATTTTGTTTCTGATGTTTCGTTTCATTCACAGGTGGTTGTCTTGTCTGTCGGCATCGTCATATGCGCCGCTGCAGCGAGGAATCTAATAGCGAGTTTCATTGAAGAAAATATTTACTCTTTCTGTCAAAAGATTTGATCTTTTTCAGTTTTGAGAGTTTCATTGCAAGAAAAAGAGCAGCAAATCTAGATCAAATCTCAACACAAAAGGTTTGATCTCTGATGGGATTTGATCTGAATGCACACATACATGAAAAAATGTTTTGTTATTTGTTGTTTGTTGTAAACTTAGGCCAGCCTATATTTAGCAATAAAATTAACAAATATTTGTAAAAGAAACAAAACAGTAATGTTTGTGAAGTCAGAAAATACCAAAATGGCATTTTGAGTGAATCATCAAGTGTCGTCAAAATACTGTGTAAGCTCGTCAGATAATCACTAATACTACAATTAAATCGTGAAACAAGTTTCATTGAAAAGAGCAAATCTGAATTTTGAGATCAAATTTAAAAAAGACAGGGCCGTCGGATCGGTCAGAGGCGTACTTATTAAACACATAAATATAAGTTTTTTTTATTTTTCAAAGTAAAAATAGAGACCATTCGTTTTAATACAAATTAAAATTAGTTTACCTATGACGAAAAGCAATTACCTAATTGAGTTATGAGAATACCTTATTTAGGGCGCCCGCATAAGGCCAAAAAGTTAGTTAAGTTGATATTTAAGTTGTTTTTTTCCATCGTTGACACACGAGTACTGAAAGTGCCATTCATGGACAATGGCATTTTGGGAAAGTTAGACATTTAACGACAAAAGGCAGCATTGAGTTTTCGAAGCATTAAACTCCACACGATTCCTATTACCCCATTTGACAATGCTGTATAAATCGGAGTTTAATGAGCTTGACATACGGCACCGTTGCAATTGTACGTCCGAAGGCGAAGGACGTGAATTATCGAACGATATGAAAAGCTGAGGGTAGAGTCGTCAGCAAAACAGTTATATGGATTAGAAGTATAATACAGAAGATCATTTATAAAAATGAGGAAAAGAGTCGGAGACAGAACGGAGCCCTGGGGCACACCAGCATTTATTTTGTGGGAATCAGACTTGAATCCGTCCAATACTACTTGTATTGAACGGTCCAGAATATAGCTTCTAATCTAACGAACAAGTGTATCATCGATCCTAAAAGCACGCATTTTCGATAAGAGAGCTTCATGCCAAACTCTATCAAATGCCTTGGAGATATCAAGACCAATAATCTTACTTTCACCAAAGCGATGTAAGGATTTATTCCACTGTTCGGTGAGATATGCCAGTGGAAAGATTACTGCGAAAGCCATATTGACGGTCATGGAGAAGCTTTCGGTCTTCGAGATATTCCTTAAGCCGACGGTTAATCAGTGTTTCCATGACCTTAGACAGAAGGGACGTAAGTGATATCGGTCGGTAGGAGGAGCGGGAGGATGGGTGACCTTTCTTAGGGACAGGCTGGACAAATGCTGTTTTCCATCTTCTAGGAAAGATTCCAGAAGAGTAGGAGCGATGGAAAAGCTTACGCAGTGGCTCAAGTACAGGAGGGGCAACGTTGCTGTGAGGCAGCGTGGAGCTGGAAGCGAAATTGCCTTCTCTGAAGAGTAAACAATTTATTTGTTATTGTCGATGAGCGTTTAACCGAAGATGTTGAGGAGTTTTTAATATTTTGTACAAATGACCAAAAAAATTTACTACCTTTGGGACATTCAAGAATTTTTTACCGTAATTTTTGGTCATGCAAAAATTTGGTTCTTTCAATAACGGAGTTGCATGAGTTTTGTCATTTTTTTCATTTTTTTTCATTTATTTCCTAAATAAAGTTTTACATTGTACTTCAAGATCTCATAAATAAGTATCAAAATTTGAATTACATTTTAAGATCGTTACAAATAAATAATGATGAAATCTATAAGCTAAATGTTCAAAACGATGTTTTATTTCACAAATTTATAGAGAAGCATTATTGGTAAAAAAGTATAAAAAGGAGAAAAGAATAATTATATAAAAAAAAAGAAATAATTCAATTTATCAAGATAATAAAAATAAACCCTAAGTTCTTCCCGATATGTGTTTGAGCAGCTCTTCCCGAAACCGCCGTGACGATATGATTGTTTGCAATCGATGTGGAAGATTATTCCACAACTTAATTGCATTAACAAAATAAAATTGTTCTCCTACAGTATGTGTAAAACGCGGTATTACTAATTTAAGTCCTCTAGGCCATTGCAGAAAATTAATATGTTCATGCAAATACTCGGGACAACCATTATGAATTATGTCATGAAGTTTCACAACCGACTTGAACTCATAAAAATCATCCAAACTCATTCCCAACAGTGAAGTTTTAAAACGCGAAACACTCGTGTGGCTTGGTAAGCTATGGATGTATCACAGACAATCATTGAATCAAACGTTAATCTTACGCCTACATTCAAAGTCTAAGCAAGGATATACCAAACAGTTGTAACAAAAGAATGGCAGCAGCAATGACTTTACCAAGTGTGATTTCATTTTCGACAACAATTGCTTGCTTGTTTGTACTTTTTCCGATTTTCCTCTGTAGGGAGGAGCCTGATAGCTTTTTTACACTCATAGTTAAACCAGGACTTTTCTTTAGGCTTTTTACTCTGTTAAGAATAAAAGCACGCAATAATCACATTTGTGATCATTTCAGCACTGGCATCAATGTCACTATCGAGGAAGCATAGTATTAAAGGCCAGTTAAAGTTTCGGAAAAAAATTGTAGGCTTTCTCGTATTGCCAAACGGTCCTGGTGGAAAGTTTTTCTTTAAATGGATGGGAGGAGGACGAGAAATTAGCTGAAATGATACAATTGTCCGAAGTGAGAAGAAAGAAACAATCAAGATTATGGGCGGCTTGTCCAGCAATATCCGGTATACGTGTTGGCACACCTATCAGTTGGGTAAGGCGATGTAAACCGGCAAAGAGCTCCACATACCCTCCTTCGGGTGTTGTCTGAACAGAAAAGCGGAGACAATTTGAACTGTCATTGTGTACATTGAAATCGCCAATAATGATTTCAGTGCGAGGACAAAGAAATACAATTTCCGAAATTTAATCAGACAGCGCATCAAACTCGTCACATGTCATACACATTAGAATATGACCAGAAAAGAACAAAAGAAGAAATTTAAATAGAACAACAACGCTTTGAGATATAAATAATGGATTAGCATATATCATTCGAATACCTACCTCGGCTTCGCTGGTAGTGACGCTCTTTGCCGCTTTTGTATGACTTGGTCCAATACGTGCTGCAATATTCCGGCATAAGCGACTCGAAAGTTTGTATCACTGTGTCGAAAATAGTGCTCGCCTGAGAAGATAAATTTGTTTGCTCTTGAATTCGAATTTAAAGCAGTGTATGTGGCCTTTAGAGATATCCAACTCAGCTGATGGGCACCAAATTCTCATTTCTGGGTCTACTGGGTTTTGATTGATTGATTCTTCACAATTGCCGTCTAATATCTGGCTTAAGATCCAAAATGGTGTAATCACGCTCGAACTTTTCCACGTTCACGATCAGTTTCAATTATATTTCTTAACAAATCTATGTAAACGTTGATCACTCCCCATTTTTATTGAATGCGGATAGATGTATCCCTAGTTATTACCAACAATGGTTCAATCCTAAGGGACGAAGGACCTTGTTTAAGTTAGTCGACAGCATTTGCAGAAGATTTACAACAACTTTAAGTGTATAGTTACAGCCGTTTAGGTAAGGACCCGTATACTCTGCTATTTTGGAAGACCCTGCAGGCAAAAGATTAATATAATCACTTCAGAATACGTTACGTAGGTATACACGTCAGTATATTTTTCTGCAGGGCATAAAGAGACTTAAAAAGGTGAAACAGTTTCTAATTTAATCTGCTGATGTTAGGAGGGTAGGTTCACGAAATATTATCAAATTTTGGAATTTGTTAGCATATCATGAATCAAGAACTGGTTAGATCTCGACATAATATTTTCCAAATGCATTTAAATTGGTTGACTGGTTGCATGAATACAAGATTTAATTAAATGAAAACATATTAAATTGAAGGGCAGTGTTAAAAAAAGAGAAGGTTTAGGTACTAACCAGACATCAAGAACTCAAAACTCTGGCTGGGTAGACATTTTTCAAACTTTTAGTGCATGGTTTTGAAGTGAGAAAAAAGAATTTGAAAGTCAATCACTGCTGTATCAAAAATTTCTTTCCTATCTTTATAATCTTTTAAAATATTGGTGCAAAATTATAGAAATTGAAACTATCACAAATTTAGTGTAATGGATAAATTTGAGTCCACCTCAGTAAACGATCATAAGCATCTCCCTTAAGCCGTAGTTCGACCAAGCGCAAGATCTGCCGAAAACATCGCCGCTGTTAGCGAGTGTGCTGTTCCGTGGCATTCAATTAAGCGACACTCACAAGAACCCGGCAATTTTCTTAGATCACAACTTGTCAAACTTTGAGTTATGACTTGAGCCTACACCCCTTACAAAATTCAACTAAAGCATGAGCTGTAGGTAAACGACTATAGAAAACGACATATCTTCGCTGAATGGACTCTGGAGTAGTTGGAAATTGACCCTAACTTTGATTGAAAAATCATCCTCAGCGATGAGTCAACAAACAAAATTATCGCATATGGGACGGTATCATTCCAAACCACATGAGATCTGAGAGCATCCAATGAATCACTGTTGGGTGTAGATTTTGAGCTTTTAGCGTCAATGGTCCATATTTTTTGAGAACGACGTTGGGCAGGCAGCCAGGCAGCCAACTTCTTTTGGCTTGGAACAGCATGTGGTACCAACGGTACAGCGCTAGTTACCACACAGCTCACGCCATATTGGAAATTCGGCACTTGCGATTTGAGACCACCGATACCATGCGTTTTGACCCCGTTCGACTGTCCCTTGTGGGACCGAAGTCGCAGGTCTATGCGAATAAGAAACAAACCACAGTGGCAGCGGGCCCTTAAGCCAACATAACCCAAGCTATCTGTCATAATAATTCATGAAAACGTGTAGGTACATTTCGGATGCGCTCCAACCAGAGAAGCGGAGGTACAAATTTAAATGATATTTTATTCCATACATAATTGCATTAATATGCCTTTCAAACAAAGACAAAATGTCTATAGATACCTATCTCATACACACTTTGTTATATTTAAATTTGAAAATAGATAGCCCTTAATGAAAGACTCTTTAGATATTCATCCTGAAGGCTGAAGAAGACAGCGTTATATCAAATTAAGTACCTCTACCTAGCTAGGCCTAGAATCTATCTAACGATGAACTACCTAATTCAAAACGATATTTATTTTCAATCCTTGAACAATTGAAAAACAGCAGGCCAATAAAGTAAACACAAAAGTCCTATCACTGCCTCTGCCTACCTAGAAAATAACAATCTCCCTTGGTTTTCACTGCAGTCACTAGGCTAGGTACTTCTATACTTGTTTTTTCTATGACACAGAAACAGAGTAATATTAAACGCATCCAAATTTTAAAGTAAGACTTAAATTTTATGGGCAGGAAGAAACAATGAAAGAGAGCTGTCAAAAACAAAAGAAAATAACCGAAACACGCGGACTACAGATCGTCTAAGTGTAATACCGCACTTACCACTAAAAAACATGATTGGGAATTGTTTTCAATTTTAAAAAGTTCCTTTTTCAGTCTGTGTATAGCATTTTCTTTCTCAAACGAGAAACGTCAAAGCTCAAACCTAAGAAAATCTTGAATTGTTCATTCTTACCATGGTTACTTCATTCCTTCTACTTTTCTACACCCCTTACAATTTTTGTCAAAAAAAGATTGAAATAGTGATAGTGATAGTAAACAAAACCAATTTTCGACTTGCCGTTTAACTCTCGAGCTGAGATCAACTCCCAAGTTGGCTAATTTTGGACAACATATACCTTATAGTAGGTTTATCTTAAGCCCGGTCAAGGGACTGTAGAATATCCCTGCGGTGCCTGCCCGATTGCGGAAAAACGCTACTAAAATAGTGTGTTTGAGATCCAAGAGGCAGTTTAATATTAAAACAGAGAAATATTAAAAGATATCACTTGACTCCGCCGTTCTAATGAAAATGAATTTTCACTCAAAAGCAAATTCATCCGGAGATGAAATCTGTTTAACTCCAATCTCTCAAAAACACAAATTCCAACTCATACTCATTCTGAAATCAAAACAAACACTCATGTGCTGAGCTTTTTTCTCCTCAAATCTAGAAAACACACTCGAAATCCACTTCCCCTCAATAAGCACCTTATCACTCTGGCGAAAGGTGTTTTTTCAATTTAATTCAAATTCGAAAGAACGAGCGTCGAGCAACCCACAAGCAGCCACAATGCCACCTCACAAGGGTGCGACGAACTGTTATTTTTCACTCAAAATCAAGCAACTTCATATTATGAGGAGAATTCGTTATAAAATCACTCATTTTATGTATATAACAGCCACACAACTACATTGACATATTAAACCACCCCTGTGCCTTACTAAAAGTTTCCATCTTCAGGTTGTACGTAGGTAGGAAAAAAAACACGTACCTAGCGTGAGTATCTCACAAATACTCAGTCTATACACGACTACGCTGTTCATAAGGAGGAGTGTACTGTAAGTACATAATCTACCAAAGTATAAACATACACACACTTGTGCACACGCATCTCCTCTTAATCATCCCCCATCCATTCGAATGGGACTTGTGCCGTTGTCGTCATCACATCGCATCAAAAACAGTTCGGCAAAATAGCACTCTCAGAGTACACTTGAAGTATCTATCGCACACACACGTCTGTATTTGTGTTGTCAATCCGTGCCGAGCAATTTACCGAGTCTGAGAAGACCCTGGAGCGCGTTTCTGTTCTTAGTTTTTGAGATTTCGAACAGTGATGTTTATTGTGAATCTCAAGTATCTGTCCTAGGTATTCTCAGTACGTACGTGGTACATAACGTACGTAAGAGGTACACACCGTTATACCAATGAGAAGAAGACTTCTTTCCACATCGAGCGAGTTACGGGAGTTTTTCTGTTAAAACGGTTTTTTTTGCCTCTGTCTTTCATTTAATACTCGTTTCTCCGTTCTTCGTACGGAATATAGAATCATCCACTCTGTGAGTAGTTGAGGGTAGAAAAAGCGTTTTAGATTTTTTTTTGTTCGCTTTGTAAGTATTCTGAATCTGAGTTGTGTGTCCTCCTGCTGCTGGCTGGCTGCTGTTCTTTTGTGTTTATTCAGAGATACTCAGATACTTTCGGGGAAAACACACGGTGTCGTCGACGGCGGCGGCGGGCGCTTTTTTCCACAATACAATTACCAAACGAATATAGTAGCGACCAGAACGTCGCGGCATCAACAACGTGCTTTTTTAACAAGCGGTATTTATACGCAAATAAAAAAAAAAACATTTCAAAGCGATTTATCCCCCAAACAATAACAAAAAGATACACCTTGAGAAAAAAATGTATTCAACAAATATTCAAATTTCTATGGGAACTGTTAATCGCCCGGTTAGTGAATAACAGTGTTTTAACAACACTACCTTTCTATAATTGTGAATAATATTTGTAGTCGATATTCAAGACGCGCACCTGTCGGATACTTGAAAAAAGAGAAAATCTTAAGTGAATAGATGATTATGCATTCGCTGGATAGGATCATAAGTTTCAATAAAAGATTCCTATTGGATAAAACAGTGCGGAACCAAGTTAAGAACCTTAAGTGATCCCATAAAACACACAAAATTAAATTTAGAAAAAAAAACAAACCTGCTGCACTTTCCCACAAACACATTACGCACTCCCCCAACACTCTCGTTAAGTTTTATGATTCATTTCAAACAAGATGCACTTCCATTTTTGAATCGCTAACTCACTTCATCATCACCATTTTTTGTTTGTATCTACGCACAAGTGTTTTTCCTTCGATCAGGTGAAGTGAAACCGAAGCAAAGTGAAGTTAGCAGGGAAATATGTATATGAAAGTGAAAAATGTGGGAATAGTAAATTAAAAAAAAATAAATTTGGAGTGAAAAATTTAAAAATTAAAATTAATTAAAAAAAAATAAATAAATTACAAGTGGAGATACCAAACAAAAATTCATCATTCCAATGTTGTCTTGTCTGGTACCACCCCGTTTTGGACAAGAGGATAAAATCAGTAGTATGCCATCATCACCAGCGTTCTCAATGCAGTGTAAGTGAAGATTTGATTTTAAATTGTTTGGTTTTGAAAATATACCTTGAAGAAAGACACATACCTATCGCTGGAATGAAAATCCTCTAATCCTTCTAAAAAAAATTTAATTTTCTTTAGGCTCACAAAATAGCAAATAGCAAAGTAATAGGTACCCACTTTACCAAAAAAAAAATTTGAATTAAGAAGAGTTACCAAACAAGCTTGAAATAATTTCACCACAGGTGATTAGATTACACTTGTTACAGTTCAGCCTAGTGAACTAATTACGAAGAAGCTCAATGCTGTTTGGATTGCAATTTATGAATCAACAATCAACTAGTGACTTCTTGAAAGAATAGTTTTAATACCTTTCGGTAGCCGAGAGAGGGGGTAACGGGTGGATTACCCCCGGCCCCGTAGTTCTTCGAGGGCCGAAGTTCTTTGAAAGGACACGAAAATTGCTATAAATACTTACATTTTTATTAAAAAAAAGGGGGAACCGGTCACGGTTTCCAACCGGCCTGAATATTCTCTCGGCGGCCCTGTTTATTTGTTTCAATATCCTCGAACAATAATCCACTTCCTCTGTAAAGCACCTTACAACTCCGTGGAAAGATGCTTTTTTTTAATTCAATTCCAATCCGAAAGGCCCAACATCTCATAAGGTTGGTTACCTAGTTGTTTCCACTAAACAGACAACTATGCTCAGTTTCGTCGATTAACTGAAAATAATCTTTCTAAAATCAAATGTTTTTATCCTAGCTATTCAGGTACCAGACTACCTACATATATCATGTTCTTAAAAAACATATCGTTTCATTTCAGTGAAATATGTATTTTGTTTCCTCCGGCTGAAGAACAAAATTATAGACATAGGTAGGTATACAGGCATATTAATAATCGTGGAATAACGAAAGGTTAGGCCTTATTTCATGGACTAAATGCAAAATATTATTAATAAAACAAAATTTCACTAATCGACGTTTTTTAAGTTAGTCTACAGAAGAAGGTGGATTAGCGAAGGAATAAGAATCAGATGTGTCAAATTTATTCTGAAATGAATTATTAGGTCCGTTCCATAATGTAAGCTTTTTTTTCATTAAAAAAATATAAATTTGAGAAACCATTTCAAGTTACTGAACAGGCATCTTGCTTATTGTAGTAGATTTTCTTAAGGGATTTTTGATAAAAGCCATTTTACTATTTCTCGTACATTTTGTTTTTATGTAGAAGTAATTTTAGATTTAGATTAAGTCTTATTCCATGGTTTAGTTATCTCGTCAATAAAGGTGGAATAAGCGTTTTTTATTAATAGGGCTGATAGTGTCTAGGTATCTGGTGAGTCAAAAAATTCAATAAGGATAATGAAAATCTAAATTTGTGAAGTGAATTATTCGAAACAATATTGTTCACTTCTTTTGAGTTGAAAAATGAATATTGTTTAAATTAAGTCAGTTTTCGCTAGAAATTTTGTGTTTCAAGAGTGAATTCTGGCTAGGGGAGAATGATGGCACCTATGAACAGGTTTTGTCTCCGAGTCTCGTAATCTCGTACCTATTTCAATTATTAAATTGGAAATTAATTTCGCTTTCACATATGGAATTGCTTTGATTCTTGGGTGAAGATCAGTAATTGAATTAATTTCACAATAACAATAATAATTTGTTAATAACAAACGTTAAAAAATTTGGTATTGCGAAAAGTTTTTTTTAACAGGCATTCTAAAATCCTCTGTCAATTCTCGATTTGTGACTTCCGTCCATTCAAAATCTTTTTCTGTGAATGCAATTTTTGAAAATGGGTAAATTACTAGTTTTGCAAACCCTGAAACTAACTATATTTTTTTCTGAAAGGCGTAAATTAATCAAAATACTAAAATCCATACCAGATCATGTACTGTTACATAGTATTACCAGGATTATTTAAGAGCCAATAATTTTGTACAACTTACAATGTTTAAACGGTCCCAGAACTATGTCGTCAAGAGGCTAGGACGATCCCATGTACTCGGAAAAATTTGATAGCTTCTATTGTACAATCACTTTCATGATGATCCAAGAGAAGTAATATAAAGTCGTTTTTTATAGATCTCGTTATGATTTTAATATGTTCAAGAACTCCTGTAAAAAGAAATCCCATCTTTTAGGTATCTACTTGTAAAGCTATAAGCGAAACATATGCTAACAGTTGGTGATCCAGTAAGCATAATATTATGATATCTACCTTGTGAAAATATATAACGACTGATAGAATTGTATTGCCAAGCGCCCATAGTTATCAATTGCTTCCTCTCATTGCTCTACTTGTTTTTGACCATTTTTAGAATAACGTTTGGGGATTGCGACTGTAGTAACAACAGTATCATCTAAGTTGAACATACGATCAGGTGTAAATTCGAACTTAACAAGAAAGTGCTGTCAGGTAATTGGTGTGAAATTCTGCAAGATTGTTGATCGTTGATCTTGATAAACTTGTATTTTCGTCATCCGTAACGATAGATTTCATGAAATTTTTCATCCAATACAATACAGCTTTTCTGTTTCCGGTCCACACCCAGGTTGAACTAGATTTCGGTAGAAATTTTAGGTTTCACAAATAAATTTTGTGTACCCTGAAAATTTTCAAACTACTTTTGTTTTCTCCAATAAAAGTTTTTACAAGTGGTAATATCAAATACTTCAGTTAAAACAATCGTTAAGTTAGTAAAAGCCCATGATAAATAGACCTACGTTGACTTAAGCTTATATAGAAACTTACCGAAGAACAACAAAAACAATAAAAACATATTGTTTTTGGTAACTTAAGCTAGCTTTCTCCTTCTTTCTTCTTTCTGATTTGACATTAACCACATTTTGAGAGCCAATTATGTCGCTAATATATCTTATGTTTGGACGTCGATTCGGGTTTTCTGATATAATACAACTACATAATCTTTTATGTACCTTTTTCTATTTTTTTGTATTTTTATAAATGATCAAAAACAAAGAAGATGAAGGACTGTGTTTATGTACTATACAGAGATAATTTTTTTGGAGAAGCTACATTATTCTCAAAGCATTTGTCTCTATTTGTCTCTTCGTTGTATTTTTTAAGTTAGTTTAATTCTTTACTCTTTAAATCTTGTCTTACACTTTTTTAAATATTTAATTTGAAAAAACCAACAAAAAATTCATTGAATTTGAAAGTAGCGACAGTGACTGAACTATTGAAAATTAGTATTGGAAAAACTTCTCCATTTGTGAAGTAAAGTGTCATCTTGGTTTTCATATGTTCTTTTTCACTTTACGAAATCGCAAAATTTTAATCTCTTCTTAAACTCAGTAGGATAAAAAGCTGTCATAGTGAGTACTAAAAAGGTAAATTAGTACTTGTTATGTACTAAATAACAAATCGTGTGTCTATTACCTGCCAAATTCTGTTTTTTTTATTTTTGATTTATTGTACGAGAACACATCGATATTTAAAAACATATATAAGCGTTAAAAACATAAAAATTTTAATAATAAATGTTATTATATTTAATTAACATTAAAACATTTAAAGAAAAATAAAAAAGCTGACGGAGATCAATAGGTCCGCCATTATTTTTGTGTTTACTTATTGGTTCTAAAATGGCGGTATGCTTGAACTCAATTTTTAATGCCTTAGTAAATCTTAAATAAATACCTTGAATTGTATTATTTAAAATACTTCGGATTTCTGTTCTGTTCCTTCTTACCTGTTTAATTTTTGTTTCCTGTATGCATTCAAGTTTTTTATAGCATGTGATAAATGATTTATAATGTGGAAAAGGTCTAAATAGCTTGCTATAAATTTTAAACACAACGAGAATCAAATTAACAATGATTCTGAGACGAAAAAAATTGTCTATGAATTCTTTTTTCGAAGCCGTAGAGTTAGTTGAAAGATTTTTTTATGAATTAAAATCAGTCGATATTCATTCCTAATTTGTTTAACGTTCGAAAAAGTCATTTGTTGTTAAAAATCTTAATTAACCGTTGAAAAGCTTTTTAAATTTAATATTACAGAGCCTTCCGAAATGGCTCTTTTAAATAAAATGAACATTTCAAGTTTTAATGAATTAAAACGGCTCAAGAAACCGATTTATATTTTTTAAACGACCGATTTGCTACCTAAGTATTAGGATTTTGCTAAACAAATGCTAAGTTTATTTTTTTATTCAATATTCAATGTTTAATTCAACACAAACTTATGTAATTCCCAATATTGAATTTGGACGTGATAACGTCTAATAAATCGATGAACGCCGGCTGCACGCACGAAAAAGTATGCCTTATTGTCACGTTCCGCCTGAGCCGAGCGTGCAAGCGAGAGCTTGGAACAAGCGAAAGAGAGGCACGATCGGCCTAAGCACAATGTTTTCTTATAACGTTATCACGTAAAACTATCGTCGTAAACCGACCTCACAGACAACCAATTTTTTTTTCATCAACATCATCTATTTTAAATAAACTACAGTATCATCCAGTATTATTCTTTCCTTATTTTATCGGTTCTTTTATAAAAAAAATTCACTCGAAGTAGCCGGCTGCGTTCACACTTAAAAGTTTCTCCCGCAATAGCCGTCTCGGAAGGAATGCTCATCAATTCACCCTTGAGCCCAATTTCGGAGGTACTATGAAATATAGGGATTCTTTTTTTAGCCGAACAACACGAATTTGGAATAGTTTACCCGGCGAGATTTTCCCTTGCCATTTTGGTGTGCAAACATTCAAAACCAATATTAATCGACACCTTCTGTCCTTCCCTAATCCTAATCCTAATGCTCGCGCAATGTACTTACATACATTAAAAGGGAACAAAATAGTCCCTTGTTCGCGCGTTAATTATATAAGAAAAAAACCCCATCAAAATCTGTCAAAAAGTTTGTGAGTATGTGAGTTATATTCGAATAACATTTCTTTCTCATGTGTGTTCTGTTTAACCTCTTGCCTGACTTGAAACTTCAAAATTAATTACAAATTCGGCAGCTTTTTCAATAGCCATTTAGAGCTTCTACTTCTATAGATAAGAGTTTCATAACTAGCTGCAATTTGTTGATTTTCGATATTCTCATTATGATAATTCCTCTTGTTACTTATCCTTTTTTGTTTGGAAAATCCAATGAATCTGACCAAGAAGGCTATTTAAAGCTTTGATTGTGCTGAAACTATGACAACTTTTTCTTAAAGCTGTTTTAAGATAACTAAAAGAATGCAAGAAAGTCACGAATGACTCAGAAGAGGGAGACTTATGTTTTATTTTCCGATAACATTTTTTTCTCTGTGGTTAACATGAACTCAAAAAAAAACTGTTCCAATCATATTTAAATGATGCTGATGTGACTTACAAAACTGTTTTAATAATTCCCCTTGGTTGGTTGGAGATTGGCCACTGATTCATTTATTTCTTAATTTTTTCTGTACAGAACCACAGGCAGTCAGCCTTTAAATTCCATTGTGAGTAGAAGTAGTGCTCTTGTTTTGAAAAAAAAAACAACTTTTGTTTCGTTTCGTTTCAATAACTGATAAAAAAAGAACGGATTCAAGATGTCAACCAACCGTGCCGAAAAGTCTGGATTTGCAGCCGAAGCTCAAAGCAAAATAAATTCCAAATACAATGAAGCAGAAGCTCAGGAATGCCTTGAATGGATCAAAACTATTACCGAAGAACCAATCAATACATCCGGCGATATGGATAATTTCTTTGAAGTTCTCCAAGATGGTGTCCTGTTGTGTAAACTTGCAAATTGCATTGCATCCGGTTCGATTAAGAAAATAAATGCAAGCAAAATGGCTTTCAAGTGTATGGAAAATATTTCGGCTTTTGTAGCTTGTGCATTGAAGTTTGGTGTGTCAACGCAAGAAACATTTCAAAGTGTTGATTTGTGGGAAAGACAGAATTTGAATGCTGTTGTGATTTGCCTTCAGTCGCTTGGTCGGAAGGCGCATAATTTTGGAAAGCCATCAATTGGACCGAATGAATCTGAAAAGAATGTTCGAAACTTCACCGAAGAACAGATGAAGGCTGGCCAGAATGTTATATCACTTCAGTACGGATCGAATAAGGGTGCCAGTCAAAGTGGTATCAATATGGGCAATACCAGGCATATGTGAATTGTTGGGAAGGTTCTACTGCGTATATATTTATAAATCTTATGAATTTGTGGAGCAGTGAATAATATTTTGTAAAGAAGAATTCGTAGTAAAAAAGATTAAAAGTTTTTTTTTAATTTCAAAATGTTTACTCAACTTTATTTTAATTTTATATAATCTCAACAGATTTGTGGCAGAGTTAGAAAAATATTTTTTTTTTAATTAATTGAATTTATTAAATTTAAAGATTAAACTGTATTTTGTTTTCTTAATAGGAAAAGCATATTTTCTTTGCCTTCTTAATTACTTCATACAAATTATTTCTGCAGTTCGCTCATGCCATTAATTTTAAAATTAAATTGGTTGTGATGTTTCAGCGAAACTTGTCTTAAAAAATAAGTTTTTTTTAGCACTATCGATATAGAACATTTAGCCTTAGGTGGCGCTACAGTATGCGATGAGTCTAAGCTTCAACCAAAGAGCTATTTTCAGATTACTTTGCCTATAGTTTGCTGCCTCCTGGTGTCCTAGTCCCAGGTAAAGTTGCTTTAGGTTCTTTCAACTTGCATGCTCCACCTGAGCCCTGGTCTTCCTCAACTATACGCAATCCCTCAGTGGTGGATTTATTTTTATTCGGGTTGTTGACAGTTCGCCTTATATGACCAATCGACCGAGGAATATTCCTCGAAAACTAGCATAGTAAGGGTCTTTGAAAGTAAGATTCTGTTGCTTGAGAAAGAGCTTTGCTACTTGCCCGAAAAAGCAACGATTGGCAAGGGTTATTCTCCGTTTAATCGAAGTACTGTTGTTGTCCTCTGAATAAGTCTGAGTGGCCATAGGTTGACAAAGTCCTTAAAAAACTTAAGGTAAGGGATATCTTTAGATTTAGTGATTCTGTCCAAAAGAGTGGTTGTCTTTTCTTAGTGGAGCGTTTCGCCCTCATCCATCTTTGATGATCATTCATCTTTGAAAATTCGGCTTTGGAGGCTATTACCCTGAGCCATTGCCACCCGACGCCATTTTCCCATCTACACTATGGGCCATCATGCAGGGGCAAAGTGCCCCTCCGCCTCCATGATGGCCCATCGTGTAGAGTTATCATGAGATGTTGAAAAATCGTCAAGCGTGCTTTTCCCTGACCATTTCTTGCTTACATCTTCAGTCATACTTGTAACCAAATCTTCGTCTAAGGCCACCCTTTCTCCCCTAAATCAGTCTAAAAATCCTTTCCATCCTCTAACAAAAACTTCACACCATTCAAACCACCAACCCACATCTTCTTTCTTCAGGTGTATATGTAAGTATAGGTACCTTCTCGACATCCGTGTCTTCTCCGATCCAATATAAGATACATAAAACGTTGTTTTCTTTTCCTCTCATCATTATATAAAATTAACAAAAAGATTGTTTAGACCACACAAGTTTATTGTGTATACCTTGCTTCTCAATGCAAACAAAAGCCCACCATCCTTCGCCATCACCATATCGACACACACGTCGTCGTTCGTTGTTTCGCCGATAAACACTCAGATTTCGTTCGGTTTAAATTTTGCGCGTCAGTTTCGATAAAAAAAACAACAAAACGAAATCAAATCACCACAACAGCAGCATCAGGAAAAAAGTATTCACCTTCATATCTCGCAACCAACTCAAGGCACCGAGACAAGCCAGTCCGCCACACAACGCCTGCATCCATATGTTGGCTCATTTATGACACAAAGGATGATGGGCCCGATGATGATGAGGATGATAATGCATCTTCGTGTTACGCCTTTGTTCTCACCTATCCTTTTTGCTTTTTTTAATTGCTTCAATAAATTCAATAAGAACAGAAGAAAAAAAATCATTAATTCAATGATGCTGGTGGCGTCGGTGTCGATTAAAAGATGCGTGTTTATATTCATTGTTAATCTGATTGTATCCACTTATGGATCAATTTGTAGAAAACAAACTATTCATACCAAATACAAATGATTACACAAAAGATACATAGATTTAAATATTTGCAGAATTTTTTTTTGGTTCCCTCCCATGATTTGTGTTAGATAACTATTTCTTTTGGCACGACGCACTATGTATTTTAGTTTAGCTAATTTTAAAAGCCAAAGCATACATTTGATTGGCTGAAAGAGTTAAGTTAACACGTGTTATCTGGTTTATTGACGAGCTAGTTATGTCGGCAGGGAGGTGACAACATTTATTTTTATTTTATTTTTTTTTGCAAGTAAAAGACTCAAAAATGAATTAAGTTGCAAGAGGAAACGGAAACGCCTTAAATTTAAATTTGTTTTTTTTTATTTAACGAAATTATTTTAAAAAGCCCACAGCAGCAACAAATAATACAATCAAATGCCTCCATACGGACATTTTAAATGCTTTAATAACTGCAAATGTTTGCTATTGGTCATTTCTTTCTTATAAAAATACTTTTTAAACCGAAAACCAAGCAAAAAATTTGACAAATGATTGTGAATGGGCAACTAACAGGTATATTTGACAGATCGGAAAGAAACTTTTCTTTTTGTTTTGACACTAGCTTCCTTTTTGTATTATGGCTTTTAGTACTACACTCATTACCATTTTTTCTAAGTTACATACAAATCCTGTTCCATATGCATTTAACTGCCGTAAATTGGACAGGTAATGGAAGTATGTGATTGTGGTAAAAAACTTGACAGACACTTCCATTCATATCAACCTATTCTTTAGTTGACATTTAGTTGACATTTAAGATTTTCTGACTAACTGACAGTTTCTCCTTTGTGATGTATTGAGACACCTTGCCGTTCAATGATTCAGTTTTGACTTAAAATTAGTTGACTGAAAGTCAGTGATCTTTGAGATCTCCGTTTTTTCTCGTTTTCTCGGTGAAAAATTTGTTTGTGTCGAAAAATTAATTCCAATATGTATTTTGACGCATGCTCAATTTCAAAATGATTTCACTTTAACTAAAAGTTAAGGTATATACATATATGTACATAATCCGGTTCACTGTTCTGATAAGCCTTTAACGAAAAACAAGCACCATCATTCCGTAACTAACTTTCGTTCATTTGTAAGTTGATTTTTTCGATAACTTAAGTTCCCAATTACACGTTAAGGGCTAACTATAATGGTCGGAAGCAAGCGGAAGATAGTGTCAAAACCGACCGAAACATTCCAATCCGTTTATCCCATAATGGACGGAATGCCGCGGAAGTATATTTTAAATTTTCTTCATTACAAACCATCAGAAGCCAGCTGTCAAGTTTTCGCCCGTAAGCAAAACTCATCGAAACTGAACGAAAAGGAGCAATTCGCCATTTAGGGCACAAGATACGAATTACTTTTGTCCGTCCATTCCTACCATTATAGTTCAGTCTTTATCCGTGAAACCATTCTCTTTTTCAGTTTTCCTTTTAACTTTTTTAACGTGAGACGACATTATTACAATCGATAATCGAATGAAACAACACAACATAAAACGAAGATGAAAAAAAAGAAACGTCAAAATTAAACTACCAAATATTTTCCCGCTACGGTCGGGATGTTTTTTTTTTGAATTTAATTACCTTATATTTCCTTTCCCTTTCGCACTTATGAGAGACTGATCTCACGCAATGTTGGGGACGTGTAATTGGGGAATTATTCGTCCGTTCGTGTGTTTCTGTTTATTTGATGGTTTGTTCGTTCGTTAACTCGTTTGTTTTATTTGTTAGTTTTTTTTTATTCGGGTCCAGCTAGTACCTAAGTACTATAATAGAAGTTATACATTCGTGTAGATTTTGATGTAACAATCAAACATGACATCACGATGATAGAGAAACATATTTGACTTACTGGCAAAAAATTGTCTGTCTGTCTGTCTAACAGATGCAATTTTTAATTTTTTTAGCTCAAATATTAACGGTATGTACCTGTCATATAACCGTTAAATAAAAGCTTATTTTTCTCAAAAAAACTGGTTTAAGAATTTTTATGAAAAAATACCACTTTTGAGGGTTGGTGCGGTATACATTTTGGTGAAAAAAGAATGTAAGTTGGTGGGCCAAAAACGGTACCCCACATAGGACCGTTTATTTTTTCTCCGATTTTCTCGATAACTAGCAATCCGCTTACACAATCAAGTTTGATATTCAGGAAGAGTTAAGAAGTGATATATTCCAGAGTAAGGAAACATAAGATTATTTTCGAATAACTTTCTTTTTGATTTTTAATAATAATTTTTTTTTTTTTTTGAAAATCAATATTTTATAAACAATAAAGTGGATTTTCTTTTAAATTTTGTTTTTAAATGTTGGTTATTTTTATGCTTAAGTTTGCATTATTTTCTTATTTTTTTTAATTTAAAAAAAAATTGTTAAATAAAAACCGTTTTATTAAAAAAAAAAATCAAACTTTTTCAATTTTTTTAATGAAATAAAATGGAGTTTAAATTATTCTGCTAAAAACTACGTACTTTTTTTCAACAATCAAAAGTCACAAAAATCGAATAAGAACTTGAAGTTCCCTAAATAATTTTTCAAATTTTATTCGACGCTGTAACCCTAGATAAGAGCAAGTACGTGCATTCCAGTCGTACAATTTGTTTTAATTTGTTTCTTATTTCTAGTTGCTAGTAGAATATTAATTCGTTGTTTTTACTCGTTACTTCTTTTTTACGTATTTACTGAAAATGTGTTACTTGAATTCCAAACATTTAAAATTTTAAATTTGTGTCTTGTTCAAACAAATTAATACTAAAAAAAAAATCTTAAGCTATAGATGTCGCATTAAAACAAAATAGTGATATGATGGTGAGGTGGCATAGTTTTGTGTATCATTTCCATCCAACAAAAAAAAACACCACAAAACCAAAACTATTTGATACTAAAATAAATCTATCTGAAAACTTAACAAAAAAAGAAAATGCGTTTATATTTTGAAATTTATTTTTGCGTCTCTGTTATGTTATAAATTTCCAAACCAACAAGAAATACTCACGCAACTTAATGGCAACAGTTATTGGTGATCAAAAATAATAATTATTAATTGCAGGTGTCCACAGTGTAATAAATTCTTCTTCCCAAATCGCATAATCACGAAAATGTTAATTTACAAAATGTCTTTTTTTTTTATTCAATAGATCTGTTTGTAAACATAGTTTTTTTTGTTGGGTGGAAATGCACAAGTTTTATTGGAAATAGGTGATCCAGAGTAGGATGTATTATGGTTGTACATCCCGATTCACACCTTTGGGAAATGGTATTGGATACAAATGGAAAATGAGAACTGTTTAGTGATAGGTTTATGGTTTGTTTATATGGTTGTTTGGAGTTTGTTTGTTAGCTGGGGGTAAGTTGAATTTATGGGAATTGATGCATCGTTATGTGGTATTTCAGAGGGGAAGGTTATACTGTAACATCGGAACTTTTTTTTTCGAAGAATTGATCACTGATGTAGAAAATAAATAAATTTACCATTTTCTTATTACCATTATAATGAAAAAAAGTATTTTGTTTTCTTGATTATTATTGTTTGTAACCTTTTAAATGAATATTGTTTTTGCTCCATAACTATATAACATATAACATTATAGGTAAAGGAGCAAAGAGAATTTGTATCTCATGTCTTAGAAACTTGTTAAATTTGTCATTTTGATATTTCTTTAAAATTTTAGGTTACCAATACTTGTTAAATTTGTCATTTTGATATTTCTTTAAAATTTTAGGTTACCAATAGCTAATAATAATTAAATTAAATAAAAGGCATTAATAACAAAAATAACATCCTTCTTCTTTTACCGACGATTGTTGTGATCTCTTTTCTAGTAGAACCACATTTCCTAATAATAAATAATGAATAACAAGTAATAATTAATAAAATAAATAATGAAAAATAAATAAGAAATAAATAAAGTTAAATGAATAATAAATATTAAGTAAAAAGAACGAAGACTTTAACTACAATAAAAATTAATTTAATAATTATAATTATTAAAAAAAATAAAAAAAATTAGTAGGTAAATATTAAGTAAAAAATAAAAAAAAAATTGTATATATTTATTAAAATGTCTATAATATAATAAAAAAAATATTTTTTTTAATAAGTACAAAAAATGTGTTGTAAAAAACAATAAATAAATATTCAATATTAAATTTATAAAGATAATTATTAATAATTACTAATTTATGTGGTTTAATGAGATGGACAAAATCAGAATAAAACAAATATATTGTTCTTGAATGCAGTCACTAAGGTTTTGGTCGCTCCACTTCAAATAACCTCTAACTGGCGCCCAACGCCAAACGCATAAAAACCTAATGTTAAGGTTTCTCCTGGTTTGATGAAATGTCGGCTGAAATTAGGTGGCTATAGTACAGTTCTCATTATGCCGAATGCACATGATGATGATGATTTCAAGCCTTCGACTAATCAAGCCTTAAATCTCGCATCATATCGACCGGCTTCCATTTGTTACAAGTTTTGCTAAAAAAAAACGATTTTGTAAACACTCAACAAGTCTACTTTTTTTGACAAACCATTAAACTGGGCTCAGTTTTAACTGGAACTTC
Organism: Platycheirus rosarum; assembly: GCA_963971375.1. Classification (NCBI taxonomy): domain Eukaryota; kingdom Metazoa; phylum Arthropoda; class Insecta; order Diptera; family Syrphidae; genus Platycheirus; species Platycheirus rosarum. The sequence goes on along the minus strand of OZ020509.1, from coordinate 127,919,750 downwards.
TGTCTCCGCTATCAATAAAAAAAAACTCCATAAAACTGACCATAAAGTCACAAATCAAAAAGTCAACGAAACCCAACCAATCGTGACGCAGTCATAAATCAGAAAACAAGTTACTTATCACCTGTTTGTATCTTTACCTGCTTCTGATTGCCATTCATCAACAACACCATCATCTCTCGGTGTTGCCTCGTCCAGCCAGACATTATTATACCGAAACATCACGTTTTTGTTAAGGTTTTCTGTTTACCATAAAACAGCCTTCCAGTCACAACAAAACATGAATCATTCCTTTTTACAACCTTTACTCACCGTATTCGTTTGGGAAAGATACAGTAGCTATGGGATACCACACCATCATGGATACAGTCGACACAGGTGAAACCACAATGTAGGTAGGCATACGATTTTACGCCGACAACAACAAATCATTTTACCAGAAAGCCGACAGAATGTCTAAACCAGGTTGTGCGCCGTAACTACTGTTTTTTGTTTGGCAACAAGAGAAAGAGGAGTCTCGACAAATAGGGCGGTCTGACTGTGTGTGTTATTATCCTTTAGGAGGGATCTACCTGTTATTGTTGGTATAATCAGAGATACCTGTCGTATATCCTAACATGGCTTTATGATGGCGCATGCTATCCAGACCAAACAATGTTTTTGTTGATTCACACGATTGATACCAATAAGGATGAAGGTGGATAATTGACCATAGTAAGGGAAATGGTGATTGTTTCCAGGTAGGTGTACACTTGTTTGTTTACAAAGTGACACACTTGGTGATTAAAAAGGTGTTTAGGGATTTTTACGGATTATTTCATTGTTGTGTTGTGATCTTGGATAGAATAGAAAGGTAATTCAGGGTTTCCTTGTAGAGAAAGTGATAATTTCATTTGTTTTTCATTGATAATTGGGTGTCTGTGTTGATAAGATAGTTTTCACTATCCGTGAGTCATTATTACTCAAATTGACAACAAAAAACTAGTATTTTGATACTGGAAGGTGTTATGCTTTGAACTGGTTATTTAGATACATCTATAGGCATTCCGAGTTTTGACAGTTGATAGCGGCCATATTGTTGAAGCTATGCATCTATCAAATTGGCTATCATTTATTCAGTTTTTTTTATCAAATGGTTTAATTGTTTTTATCAAAATGGGTGTTCGTCTACGGTCAGCATAATCGTCCTACCAAGGGGACTTTTCGCAGTGTGGTGTGAGTCCACTGTTTCAGTAAGCGATCAACGAACACCAGTACGATCGCTAAAAACATCGACGCTTTCCGTGAGAATATACAGGAGACCGAAGGCAGTCACTCACAAGAACTCGGCCTTTCGTAGACCACAACTTGGTGATTTCCAACTCAACCAGGAGCTGAGGGAAAACGACAATATACAACGGCGTGTGTTAACTTAGTGGGGTCTGGATCAGTTGGAAACTGACCTATCTATTTTAAGCGATGAGGCCATGAGACCGTACCCATACATTCAGAAATGGGAATGTATGGGTACGTCAACAAACAAAATTGCCGAATATAGGACGATACCAATTCACATGAGATCCAAGAGCGTCAAATGCATTCTGAAAAAGTCACTGTTTGGTGTGGATTTTTGGCTGGCTGTGCCCTTGGTCCACATTTCTTTGAAACGACATTTGCCAGGGGATCGTGGGATTTGAACATTTTAGACTTATTCTTGTGGGGTTTTCTTAAGCCTTAGGTCGATGACCTATGTCATCGGTCGAATTCAGCCTGACTTATGTGCCAGAGTAATGGAGTAGAACTTCGGATGCGTGCCACTCAGAAAAGCCGCGGCTTCAACAAGCCTTTCAAACGAATACAAAAGTTGGATGATACCTTACACACACTTTGTTTTTTTGTTAATTTAAAGACAGGAAGCGGTTAATGTAATAGCCTTTAGATTCAATATTTTCCGTTAGTAAAAGTCAGTTTTTCTACTGGATTTTCATTCTGTAATAGCTTTCTTGAGAGACTCGAGTTCTTCTCTTGTCAAAAAGGATATCCTCATTCCTCATACATCAGCTTTTGGCGTTCTTCCAAACTTAAACTCGAATTCAATTTAAACATTTTCTTGAATATCTATGCATAAAGGTATAACCTTCCTCCTGTCAACTCAAACCGAAAAGCCGAAATGAATTTTATATTTGATTGAAAAATATTCACATCTGTGTTATTTTCTTCTAAAAAAAAACCCGAACTGAAATCAACTCCCATTTACATATCCCTTAAAGAAGATATAATGTACACTTTTTCTTTTTTGCAATTTAATTTACCCAGTGAAAACCAAAATCTCCATTCCTTTCGTGAGCATTGGAACTCACTCTTTACATCCTCAGGACAATAAATCAATTGCAATGCCTCTTTCAGCGGGAAAGAACAAAATATTCGTGAAAATCTCCCATACCATCCCATCTGGTAGACAGATATTCCAGAAATGAAGAAAAAAAAAATCAGCCAGCAAAATCGCCTCTTCTTTAAACTCTGTATGTATCTACAACCACAATATGTCTTGAGTGTCCTTATTTTAGTCCCCATTGCTGGGTAGACTGGGATTTTGATTCTCCTGGAAAAAAATTTAAAAAAAGTGTTAAATATCTTTGTTCTCCCGGTTTCGTGTGGGAAAAATAAAATTGAAAAATAAGAATAAAATTCATTAAAATAGGTGTTGCATGTTAAGCAAAAGTAATTCTTTGCTCATCCATTCTCTGTTGCAACAAAAACCAAAAGAGAGAAAAAACACAGTAAGCATACAAAAGAATCGGAGTATTTTTGCCAAAAATTTCACAAATAATTGAAATAATAAAAAAAAAAACAGAAAAACTTTGCACCTACATCGAATTCGAATGCCCATTCTCATCTGGATGTATCCGTATCTTTCCATCTGCAACTCGCTTTTGTGAAGTTTTTTTTTTAATTTTTCAACTGTATACTGATAGTAAAACAAAGGAATTCCGGAATTATTTTGCTATTTTTTTTGTATTTGTTGATGTTATTTCCTTTCTTTGGGTGATGGCGCTCTCCTGTATTTTGCGAATTTTTTTCATACTCCCCTGGAAGGCTTTTTCCTGTCTAGAAGCAGAGACAGAGAGATATTGGACCAGATGAGCTCGGATACTAGAGGTGGTTACAAATAACAAAAATATCGAACAAAAAAATTACCAAAAAATAAATGTTTAATCGGACGTTGTGTGGAACTTAAACATTTTTGTATATATGAACACGAAGTTCCATAGGGGTAGGTGTTTTATTTTTTTTTCTTTAGTCAATGAAGCAAAAAAAAAGTTTTCACTTTGGAAAAGGAATTCAGAAAATAAAAATTAATTGTTTAATTGTAATCGAAATGTATTTATCCAACAAGCTTTGATTATTCACACTTTTTTGTTGTTTGGAGAGAAATATCGAACAGAAAATGGGTTGTATTCATTAATGATATTCAGTAAACGAGATAAAAAGAATAGATAAAATTAGATCAATTGACATTAATATCTACTATTCTTAAACTAACTTACACATTTAAAAAAAAATTTCCATGGGACATATTTTGTCTGCACTCGTACAGTAGCGGAGTTCTCAAAGATCTTGATGTGGAAAAATCCACTGGCCCAGATGGTATACCTCCATCCTTCTGAAAATGTGTTTTACAACACTGTCAAAACTCACTGCGTAGGCATTTTCATTGCTCCTACTCTTCTGAAATCTTTCCTACAACATAGGAAATAGCATTTTTTAAAGCATATTCCTAATAAAGGTGAAAGAGTAATAAAATGGGTCATCTACTTCATATCCATTTAGACCCAAAAATAATAGACATGATCAGGCATGGCATATTGTAAAAATTAAGCAAACTGTTTCGTCATGTTTCTAAAAACATGAGGAATAATTATAATAAACATGGTTGTCTGCCTTTTATTCTACTGTGAAATGAAATAACTGTCAAATTCGCATGTGTCAGAGCAATTCAAGATGAAATATATCATTCTATACGAAACTCCAAATACCAAAAGCCAAAATGTCTGTGTTATGCGTCATTAACACATGTGGTTTTGACAGTAGCCCATGTTTGGTCATGTCTTTTATTGTCTTCAGCTGAATTAACATACAAAATGGGAGTATCTTCTTTTCATTCTTTCTGGAAACAGAAAATGCAGTTGTCAAATGTTGCATTTTAACAAAGAGCACTAAATTTAGAAGGACACTGCACAGAAGTGCGAATTTATTTGTTACAAAAATAAAAATAAATAATAAAATTTAATAAAAAAAAAAACTAACTAAAAAAGTGCTGCTATAAAAATTATAAGAATATCCAACTACGTCAGAACTTATTGCCCTCTCCTTTGTCATACTTTTTGGCGGTGACTTTGCTTGCGTTCAAGAAATGCACACCTCTCTAACTTTAAAGACTTCGATAATTGTTTATTAGCCATTTTTTTCATTATTAGATTACTACAATACTAAAGCTATAGCAAGAACGGAGATACAAAATCAATTCTGTCAAATTTGAAGTTAACGTTAAGCCAGCTTAAGCTAAAATATATAAAATTCATTATGTTAAGTTAGATTTGCGTCCACTTTCATGCAGTTATGTAAGAACGATGAAATGTCGTCTTTTTTTCTGTTCAGAAAGAGGGAAAATGGAGAGAAGTACCTTACGTTTCCTGATACGAACAATCTTTCTGGTAACCTTTCGTTAGATATTGACATAAGCATAGGGTAAATATAAAGATCCAACCATGAACTGAACGAACAGTTTCTTTCCATTCTGTCAAATACATAAGTTGACCATAATATCCTTAAGAAAATACAAGCATTTGTCAGATTTCCATACGGAATATACGCTTGAAAGCGTATATTTGGTACGAAAATAAAATTGAACGAAACTTATCAAAGTCATTTCGAATCACATGTATTCGCACTGTTTCGTAAGGCAACGTACGTTCCCATCCTGCAAATTATGATTGGGTATTAAGTCTTTCAGTTCGCGAAAGTAAAGAAAACTTAACGAAACCTAGTTAGAGGGTATTATTTTCAAAATATCGTTTATTTTATTTTTATCAATCTAATATAAGATTTTATTTGTATTTTACATTTTGTTATAAACATTTTCGTATATGTATTATTATTTATTGCCGTGTGAAGAATTTTGTTTCTGTCTTATCATTGTCAGGAAAGAGTTTTCAAGGGACGTATTTACGAAATGTAATTCTTATGTGATGTTGGTCATTAGAATAATATTAAGTTGTTTTCGCTTCAGTTTTTAACACAGAACAAGTTTCTACCTCCAAACCTGTGTATTTCTCCATACATTTTCGAAATGAGATAATGTTCCCACCGAAACGAAATATCAGATTTTAGCCGAAATCTAGAATATAAAATGAAAACTCTGTTTTTCCCCATTTATGTACGTTTTTTTAGATTTCCAATTACAAGAGATTTGCCGAATTCTTATTGAAAATTCATTGAAAGTTCTAGTTGTTAAATCGAACAAATCTTCTTCGTATTCAGCAATCAATTTTTGTTAATGCTGAATACAACAAAATCATTTTGTATTTTGTTAAATCGTTAAAAAAACGTTAAATCATTAAAGATTTCATACTCTCTGCAAACCTAGTTGGTAAGAAGAACACTTGGAAACTTTTTAATCTCTGCCGAAATCCGAGATTTCTTTTTGGTGGTGCTTTGTATGTAAGTTAGGGGTTTGAAAGGCGAAATCTTCATTGGTTATCCTATAGTTTGTCAATTCTGGTCTCCAAATGAGAATGAAAAATCCACAAATAGAAAAAAAAATAGACAAAGACAGAATTAGATCGGCTCTTCTGAGTGACAATCACTTTTCTACTGTAACCAATCTTGACGCAAGTTTTGTCAAAAACAAAGTGTTAATCCCAGACAACCTCTCGAACAAAAATATTCAGAATTCCACAAATAAGTGTTCCTGATTAAAAAATAAAAACAAACAAAACAGTCAACATCAATGTTCAGCGACAACTTAAGTCAAAACGATATTAACATATTTTCTGTTGTTTTTTTCTTGTCTAATATAAAAAAAACTCTAAACGGAAACAGTGTCATCGATTAACCATAAAATAAGCGTTGACAGAATGAGAGTATCTATTTGTTAAACAAAATATAACATCACCTTCACTCCATAATAAATGATTTTACAACTCATAATGGCGTCCATCGTAGCTTGATTCATATGGCAACGGCTGCGGTCGCCTTCATTATTCGTTATCTTTCGTTCGCTTTTAAATAAATGTTTCGTTGTGTTGTCCGCTCTCAACTTGTTCAGTTGCAAGTGGCCCAATCCATCAAAACTAAATTCCCCATTCTGAATATTCACTTTCGTTCATTTGTCACTGATGTTATGGTTTTTTTTTTATTGTGTATATCTTTTTTATTTTTTATAGCTTTCTAAATTTTTATTGTTTGTCGTAAATTAAGGATAGCATTCCATTTTGCATTGGCGCAGATAAATTGCATGGAACTTTTTTTTTGTTTTATGTGCACTACACCTGACATTTACCGTTTTTTTTCAACGAAGAACTTTTGCGATTGACAGGATTTTTTTCAAAATAGACGTTTTAAAGAACCTCAACAAAAAAAAATTCATCAGTTTATTGGTTAAATCAACAAAACAAGACAGACCCGCAATCATTTTAGCATTGAATTCATAAAAAAATCGTTCAACTTTGTGTCAGAATGTTTATTTAAAATTTAATAAATGTTTCATCTCATAAAAAAACTCCTTCTTTTTTCAAGCTACCCATAAGAATATAAAAAATTAAGATTGTAAACTTTTCATTTTGCATGATGATCAATCATTTTTGTTTGTTGTTGTTTTATTTGATTAAAAAAAAAAACAAATTCCACCATTTTGGTTGTTAATGTTTGATGTATAATTCATTTAAGTTTTTACATTTTAGGTGATTAAAAATTTGTTTTTTTTTTCAATTAAACTTAAAATTATTCAAAATTCATTTATTAATTATAAAAGAAGCATTTCCAAGTTAAGCGGAAATATATTCCGATGCAGCCATCCAAGGCGTATATGATTCATTATAGAGCTTCTTGTATTCCTTGGAGGAAAAGTGTAAGAATAGGGCGAGTATAATTAATCATCTTATGGCTTGTAAAGTAGTATCTTCCTCAATATCTGTGTGTGTTTGTTCAAGGAAGGAAAACTGCACCGTGTAATGAGTGATTTTCATAATGAAAAATTAAGAATACAACTACTTGTCATCCCTGAATAAATGATTGATGTGCAAAGTGCACATTTGCGGGTCGGGCGTTTAAGTGGATACATGTGGAACGTAAGTGCACAAGGATTTTGTGTTTGTTTCTTCTGTTGATGGAATTTAGTCTGTTGTATGAAAAAAACAAATTTGTATGCTTATTGCACTAGGTAGGTGGTTGCCATTATATTGCAGATGCTCTTTATGTTTAGCATCTGCGATATAATGGTTGGCAAATGTGTTTTGAGATTCATCAAAGTCTTACTTTATTTTTAAACAACAAAATTGCAACCCGAAGTAATCAATATTTGCTTGAAAGTTATATTGCGTGAGACTACACCTTGTTAAAGTCAACATCCTAACTAACTTCGCCAGAACTTATTTTGAGTTTGAAAGGCCCCCTTAGTTTTTGTGTGGATTTAGGTCTATTTGTCATTTTATTACTTAATGCTGAAGTTGTTCTCTGAGTTGATTGCGAAGCACAGGTAGACACAGCCCCTAACTACCTGAAAGTTATAACTGTCTATCGTGTTGTTTTGTCCAGGACGTCGATGTTTAGTGTCTCTTCCTGATAACATAATACATTTGGTTTTGCCCTCATTGACTGCTATACACATCTTCGCTGATTCCCTTTTAATATCCTTAAAAGCGCTACTGACATTAAACTGTATTCTTTCGACTATGTCAATAGCACTGCTTCCTCAATAGTGATGTAGAATTCAGAGCTGACTGATTACAAATACAAATTCAGAGAATTCCAGAACACTGAAAATTCCGAGAGGATAATATTACGAGAAAGCCAACTGGGAAAGGTTCGAGAATTCTTTCAGTAACTTCAACTGGTCACTATGATTCCCCGAAAGTGATGGACATTCCAGAGGTGATATGATTACAAATATCATTATTCTTTACAAGAAAAAATTTATTCCGAACAGAACAGCATTGAGCTGTAAAGAGGCTATCAAGCTGAGGGAAGTAAGTTTCTAATGTTATAACGCTAGCCCTTCTGAAGAAAGCCGGATGAAGTTCCAACGAACTAGAAATAGGTACTTATTTACTGTATTATGGGATTTAATGCTCCAAAAATTATGATGTTATGAATCATTCTCCCAGTATTATGATGTTTAAACAGAATCTACTTCCAATGTCAGTATCCCTTAGTGGCACTAGCATCGAGGAAACGGAACAGCTTTGCGTTCTACTATCACAAATCAATTTTTGTTTGACATCGTTAAAAAGGCTGGGAAATGTTTAGGCTTTCTAGACAATGCTAGATCTGGCCAAAATTTATAAGGCGTACATTAGCCCAAAGCATCAAGGTGATTCTTATACCTATCCGGACCGGTGCTGCATAAAATCAAAAAGAATGCATTAAAAACCATATATGGAATAAGAATTATTGTTAAAATGTTTCCTATCTCTCGTTGGTATATTTTATTATTATTATATTTTATTTTTATAAAAAAAAATGCTACGCCGAAATAAACAGATGCATTCCTCCTCTTAAAAGTTTTCCCAGTAACACACGAATAACTAGAAAAGCCATTCAAATTATCCCTTAAACAAATTTCGAAAGTATTGAAAGACTCATTTCTTAGCCGCACTATACGAATGTAGAACGCTTTACCCGTCTTGATTTTCTCTTCAACTGCGATTTACTGCCATGCAATAGCAATAATGTATCATTACCAACTTCCCTTAACGATCGCACGTCCTAATTCATGATAAAAGTATTAATAATCTCTTTAGTACGTGCCTATTATACAATAAATTGCTCTTATGTGCCGCCACAGCTTCGAATAAAATTTGAATAATATTAAAGGAAATTTAAAGTTTTATTCGATTTTTCTGACTTGATTGTTTAAAAAAAGTACGTAAAATAGTTTTCAGCGGACAAATTTAAACGCCATTTTATTTCTTCTTTCTGTGAAAAAGTGTGAATTCATTTTTTTAAAAATCGTAGGAACGGTATCAAATTTGATTGTAATCGGTTAAGCAGTTCTCGATAAAGTCGAAGAAACAAAAACGGTCCTATGGGGGTACCATTTCTAGCCCACCGACTTACATTTTTTTTCATAAAAATTCTTGGAGCCGTTTTCGAGAAAAATAAACTTTTACTTAACGGTTATATGACAGATACCGTGAATATTTCAGCTTAAAAAAATTAAAAAAAAGTCCTCTGTAGAATGTCAAAAAAACCTTAAGTTCTAAATTTGAAGACGATTGGTTCAACCGTTTAGCCTCTATAATCATCCGTAGAGACAGAGAGACAGACAGTAATTGCAATATGTTTCTCTATCATCGTAATGTCATATTTGATTGTTATCTCAAAATTTTTAATCTGTACGAATGCATGACTTGCATTATAGTACCTATAATCGCAAGTAAAAAGAGATTTTTTTTAGTTGTATCTTAATTTTTTTCAAGGCAAGTCAAAACAACTTCGTACAAAGCCCCCAAGTCTCAAAGAAGAAAATAATCATTGTTGACTTATTAAAATTGGCCCTTCAACACGGTTGACGTTTGAAATGCAAAACAACAAAGTGATAATTAATATTAAAATTATGATCCAAAGGCATTTCTTTTCAACAAATACATTTATGGGCATTTTAGTGTCATTTGCAAAAGTTTTATCCGTCAAAATATCCATCAACCTAACCAAAACTGATCCTTCTGACCGGATGACAATTTAATTACGAACTATGCAAAGTTCAAAACACTCGTTTTTATGATCATTGTTCTATTTCGTGGGACTTAATAGTAAAACTTTATTCAATTAGTATTTTTAAGCCAAAAAATATATTCATGAACATTTTCTAAAAGTTTCACATCATATTACAAAAGTTTTAATCCACAAAGATATCCATCAATAACTCAACCAAAATTGGTCCTTCCAACCGGATGAAACTTAAATAACGAACAATAAAGCCCAAGAACCATTATTGTTTATTTCGTATCGGACAGCCTCACGTATAAAACGGTGTGCCAAAGTATTTTTAAAACAAATGTTCATGGAAATTTTCTAAAATTTTCCAGAATGTATTGTGTCATTTTTCAAAAGTTTTTATCCATAAAGATATCCATCAACAGAAATCTCTAATGTCGTATTTTAAATTTTTGAGACAACTTGGTGCTGAGCCATTTACCACCTGACAGCACATCTTTCACAAATTAACCAACAAAACAAAATAATTTCCCACCTCGGTTTTTGCAAAATTTTCGTTTTCCTTAAACAAAAAAAAAATACAAAATCATCTTTCTTTATACTTAATTCACATTTTCACACCGTGACATATGTTCACACACAGTTTTCATTTTTTTGTTATATTATTATTAAATTTTTGTTTCATCTCGTAAAATGTATCTTTTAATTTTCTCACCTAAAGGCATACAAATTTATGAAAAATTTAATATCATCTTCGTTTTGTCTGTCTGTCTGAGGCCCATTTCGCTGCCAAGATTTCCATTTTCTTACCTGCAAGTGTAATAAATTTACACAATTAAAATGAATATTCACCGTTTAATTTTGCGTCGACAAAGATGACTTTTTTGAGATTTTCTTCAAAAAAAAAAAAATATTTTTAAAATTCACCTGACAAAGAATTTCGGGGAACAAATCTCCTCAGTTTTTTTTTGTGTATTTTATAATTAAATTAAACCTTTTGCAAATGAGGTGGAACGAAAACGCTTTTAGCTTGAATCAAATTCTACTTTGTGAATGTGTGGCGTCTTTCCATGATCTATACTCGATCTCATGGGACCGATCTAGACTGTCCAAGAGACGATCGTTTAAATTTTGTCTTCTCGCTTAAAAGATCATAAATAAAAAAAAAAAAATAATAAGCCTATGCCGCAGCGCATTGGAGATTTTATTGCGATGGCTTTAGGAAATGTATCTACGGCGGATTTCTTGATTATTTAGAACCAATTCATGTGTAATAAATTTCCAGATACTTTATCGTGACAAGCGAAGGATTTAATGTTAGGATGTATGCAACGACGCCTTTATACATGTGGCATATGTGTGTTGCAATTGCAACCAACGTGTATCTATAGGTAGTTTTTTTGCAGCTGGAGCACAAAACGGCACAAAAAGGATTTATTTTTAGATACTTTACACCTTTTCCAACTAAATACCACACTCTTCTATAATATGTTCCGAAGAACTCCAACAAAATTAAGAGTAGGTACAGATGCTGGTGAATATTGGGAATAGCACGGTTTGACGGCGGCGGTTGCCTTATGTAGTCAATATGCCTGCCAAAGGGAAAAGGTGCATTTTGATGGTATTTTTAGAATTTTCTGCAGTGTCGGGTCGAAGTGGCATTCAAAGGATGCACAACTGCAGCAAGCAACGACAATATAGAGAGATACATTTATAGACGACTGACGCACCAAAATCTCCCAATAAACTCGCCACGCCGTGTGTGAGAATTTTATAGTCTCTGCTGATGCTCGACTTGTCGTCTGATGTCTGTTTAGTTCTTCAGATGTGGAGAAACAACAAATTCAACACACTACATCATGAGATACTTTTTTTTAATGATGATTACCTTGAAAATCTTCACTCATTTGGAGTTTATTTTGGGACATAGATACCTACATATGTACCTCTATACCTTGCGTATCTGTCGCTGTAGGTATATCTGCATCGTAAAACAAGGCGAAAAATTAAAATCTATAAAAAATGCATAAATCAAATTGTTCCCAATTGACGATCAAGGTATGTAGTATAAACAAAATACCGGTAAATAAAATAGAAATGTACAACACACTGTTGAAAATGCAGACAGATTGGTGTGGTGTTCGAAGAAGGGGCAATTAATTAGATTGAAGAGCACATAATATCACACACGAGAAATATATTTATTTTCTCCTAACAAGCGAGCTAGGAGCAAAGTTTGAGTTTTCCACACTGCCACTTGGGAACGCCACAGAGCAGCAAACGTCAAACTATTACTATACGGGCGCGACAATCATGCTGACGTTTAGTTTTATTAAATGATCTATTGAAGGGGGGTGTTGAATTGTGTGGGATGAATGAACATCTATCGCAGCGCAGCCTAAAAAAAATGTTTAAATGTATCTAATCTGATGTCGTAAAAATGCGATTGATTGGATGGTGTTTGGGCTCAAAATGGGAAAATCAGAATATGTTTGAAAAACCTCAGGTGAATTAAATGGTGTATTTTTTTCTATCTGCTAGTATTTCATAGATAAAATGGTGTTTTCAAACTGTCGTTCTAAATCCAGATACCTAGATAACATACCTCAATGCAACATAATTTACGGTTTTTGAATAAAAACGTCAAAAGGCCGTGGAAATATCGGAAAATAATGTGTTTTAGGAATAAGCAAAAAAATGGTTCTTCGAGCCGGATAAAAAAGCACATGTTCGTGATGCCATTAAATCACAGCCTGAATGAATGCTCTATATCTATTGTTTTTTTAATGCCACCAAATGCTTATGAGTTTAGAAAAACATAAAAAGCGTTCAAAATTATTAATCAAAAACTCAATCACAAAAGACATTTGGTTTGTTATCAACCAAGATTTTTGTTTCGAATATTGTGGTATAGGAGCATCTGCCGAAACATGGGAACTATAAACAAGTTATGGCAGAATACACGTTTTGTAGATTGTAGTGAGATCGAACAGGGTGAACAAGAAACCTAATCTCGCAGAATTCTTGGCGGCGTCAAATATGTTCTCGTTTCACAGAGGGTGATCTGTGATGCAAATACCAAGAACTAATATATAGTTAATCCATTTTAGCTGCCTTTGCAGCAGGAAAACAGTTCAATGGATTATAAGTTTCAGACAAACGGATAATGAATATTAGAAAAAAAGTGTAGGCGACAAAACAGAGCCCTGTGGCACACCAGAATTTATATTGTGAATATCAGCTTTAAATCCGCCCAACACTATGTACTTGTATGGAGTGGTCCAAAAAGTAATTACTATAATCCAACGAAGAAAACTTTCATAGAAAAGCCACATAAAATGTAGTAAATGCAATACGCCGCGCCTATAGTTTGACGGTGCACAAATGTTGCTGATTTTCGAATTTTGCTTGTTTCTTCTTAACAGTGTTTTTTTGTAAGCTGAAGCCAGATTTTCTCTAATTAGTTTTTAAAACATCGATAACAACAATATTTCCAAATGGATTTTATGGTTTCTTAAACATTTTTAAGACTTAAACCTTACGAAAAAGACTTTATCGATAAACTAAAACTTATTGCCAAACACAAAGTGATATCTTTTGCAAGTTCACAAAGTTATTAATGCTTTTGATCACCAATATTCTTTTTAAAAATACAACAATTTATTCCATTTTTTAAAAAGTAAACAGATGCTCAAGTAAAATTTAAAAACCAAAAAAAAATACGGTTATTTAACTCATAAGGTTAAATTAACAACTGCTTCGTTGATATTTGGGTCTTAAAAATTAATAATATTGTCGGTGGATATTTTTTCCTTATACACGGTGCACACTCTCTAACTGATTGTTATTGAGAGCTCAAACAATATTCATTAATGTTAATTAAAGTCTAACCATAAGTAGTTCAAATAAACTTTAATGTTCACACACATACGAATCACACATAAAATATTGTATCTTTCTTGCCAATTGCAGAGTTTTGTGTATTTTTAAATTAGAATTTCAACTCATTAATTTTGAAACAAAAAAAAAACTATTACTTGCTCATCAATCTACATCAATTGTAACTAATTATTGGAAAAACGACGCCAGTTTAAAAAATTGAATGTTTGTACATTTGGCTTTTAAATATATATTTATTAAAAAAAATTAACTTTGTTTCTCAAAAAAAAAAAAAAAATGTTAATCTAACATTGGCAACTCTGATTTTTTACGATTAATATTTTTAATTACAAAATCGCACACAAGTCTTCATTAAAAAGTTGCAAGTCCTAAAAAATCTTCCAATAATATTTTAATTAACATCCGAGTTAAAAAATACACACAAATAATATCAAAGTCTTGATCTATTAAATAAATCACATGTCACTGGAATTAATTAAAATGTCAGTTTAACAACCAAATAAAAGCCATAAATGTTGACAATGATACAGAAAAAAAAATACTTTTGTTACATTTAAAGAGACAAAAAAAATGAAAAATAATTTATCACTTTCACCTTAAAGAAAATTAATAAAACTCATTCAGTTTTTCTTTGTGCCTATCAATTTTTTTAAATTTGTGCCTTTGAATACACCTGTTTTGAGTGGGCAGGAAATTTCAAATAACTCGCTGATGCCTACAAATAATACAAAACTAGAATACTGAAAATAAATACAAAAAAATATATATTTATTTGGCTGCTTCTTATAAACGCTATTAAAATTTCAACGAAATAATTTTGTTCGTTCGCATAAAAAAACAGAAAAACATTATTTTTTTAGTATTTTATTTTTTAAATTAACATCAAAAATTATGAAAGTTATGTGCCCTATGAACTGTGCATCATATAAATTTGTCTATAAAATTAAAGACATGCAACATAAACTATTATATACTCATTTAGCAATAAAACCAGGAATGACATTGTGTATTTTGTTTTATAGAGATAAAGATTAAAGAAATCACATTCTTTAGATGTTTTTCTTATTTTTTTTATATTTTCGAAAAATGGTTATTTTGTTGTTCTTGGCATTATTTTGCAAAACATATAATAGGTCGACAACAAGAATATTTGTCAACGTTAAAATTTATTGTACAACATATTAGAGAGGACAGCAAACACCTTTTGGGTGTGTTCCGTTTGGTGAAAATTCTCTTCAAAGAATTTAACGACTTCATCATCTTGAAATTACGACGCACTGGACTTTTACGATTTGAAATTTTGTACAGTAGTGCCTTGAGTTAAAGGTGGACAAAACATCTGGCAGAAATTAAATAAATCATAAAACGCATTGACGCAATTTCAATGCGGTTTTTGGTTGTTATTTATATGTTTTGCTGTAAAAACTGCAACATTAAGAATTTGTTTCTTTTCTTTTTCAAGAAAAAACATTTAATGTTTATTTATTTTATAATGAAATGTGCGATCTAGAATATTATGATTGCTTTTAATTACTTAATGTTGCTTTTCATTTGGTTTCTATCAGATTTGGTCCTTCGAGCAGAATGTTACATCAGTTTTGAGTCTTAAGCCTTAACTAACTTTGATATTTTTTTTTAATAAATTGGAATTAATTGAAAAAGTAATATCTCTCCCATTTGTAGTGTCTCCATTTGTAAAATTCAAAATCAAAAAAATTGAAAAAGTGGTTCTTCCTTTATGCTGTAATGTCTTATTACCTGTAAATGTTAATTCCATCACAGAAATTCACCAATTTACTTATTCAGTTTTTATTGTTTATCATGGGGAATTACACTTGAATTTCCATTGAGGATTTGTAAGTGAAGAATTGAGGAAAGATAGACATTATTTTACATATTTTTTTTAATTTCATTGGCTCCCGTGACTTTTGCCACTTGTTAAAAAAAAATTATAATACGTTCTACCTTACACTTTTTGTATTTCAGCCGGATATAGACAAAAAGCTGGGACGTAGAGACGTAGCCTTTTAACTATTAAATTTAGTTGATTAAGCCCGACCATTTTGTGTTCCTTGTACGGGTTTGAATACTTTTGTGGCGTCTTCCCTCTATTCTTTTTTTATAACTAGGCTAAATGAGAAATCACATGTAAAAAATAAACATAAAGGTGAGCTTAGCAACATTTAAGCACCTAAAAACTTTCCAATGGTTGCATGTTAATCTCTGGATTGACACGACTGAAAATCACCAGTTTCGTTAGAAAAAGATCAAACAAAACCAAAAAAAATTGAGTGTGTGCTCGTGTCAAGAAATTACTTTGAGCTTCCCGAACACTATTGCGGAAGACAGGCAGAACCAAAAACTTCAAGAGTGAACAATGCCACGACACATGCGTGTAATTTGCCTCAGACATCCATTCCAAAACCGGGTGACCTGCCTACATTTTCTGATATCAATACGGTGAAACCCCTTGGGGCGAAGCAGAAAAGTGGTACGGTTGGGGTCCCATTCGAGATCATAACAACTGTCGGTTTAAGAAGAAGAAAATGGACTACTATTAATCATATTTTTATAATTATTTCTTTAGTTGGTGCTTCAAGCCGGATTTTACATATTTCTTTGAATAAAACTAACAAAATGAAGGCTCTTAAATTAAAAACTCAACTAGCAAACCGTTTTTCTAAAAAATCTGCCATTTTTCGTTCTAAATTTAGTCCTTCGAGCCGGATATTGAAACATTTTCTTGAATAGAACACCGAAGCTATCAAATGATTCTTACAAAATTCAACAGTTCGCATTACAGATTCTATTTTGCTAAATTACCAACAAATGTTGATTGTTAATTTGGTCCTTCGAGCCGGAAAATGAAATATGTATTTCTATGCATACAAGTTAAAAACGTTATTTTTAAAAACTTAAGTTAAAATTTTCTTAACAGTTTCTATTAGAGATTCAATCTTTTATTTATATTTTAGTTGGTCCTTACATCTTCCATTCCATCTACGAAAGTAGCAAAATGTATCTTTAAAAAATAAAAAATGTTATAAGAATAGATATTAACTCCTTTTCTGTTGATTTTTGAGCTCATAATTTGGTCCTTCGAACCGGATATTTAACATTTCTTTGGATTACACGAACAAATCTAATCTTAAACCACCACCAAACATTTCTTTTTATAACTTCTTCATCAACACCTTGTCATTCATGTTTATGTAAATATTTCTCATATTCACCGTTCACCAACTCTAAACTATATATAGTCTATAATTTAGAATTTAAGTACATACATAGATATCCAAATGATCTACTCTCGATTCTAAACTCAAATACTTAAAAAAAAAAATCACTTTTAAATTATCTTTGTCGTGCAAAAATGTATCTTTCAACATCAAACCACGTATCTAGCTGCCCATAATGTGTTTTCTCCTTTCACGAACAAAGTCTCAGCTCAGCATTTACTAGATTCGCATTTGATACAACACAAAAGAAAGACACGAATCTGTCGCGACAGTATATATGTACATGCAATGTATCTAAATCTATACGCATAGATACATCCCAACAAAAACTACTCACCGCAAGTTAATAGACTTCAATTAATTTATATCTTTTCATCTCACTCTTGAATCTTATGAGTACACATTCAGTACACACTCAGGCATATGTACACTAAAAGAAGCAAGCATCTACACTACATCTCATAAAATTCTTTACATAAAGAGATACTTCTTGTTGCGCGTATCTTAGAAGTAGAAAAACCCAAGAAAGGATGATATAGTGGTGCGTTGATTGTTTGTATATCTTTACTGTCAACGAACTGAAATCATTGACGATGTCATAGTTTTTACCTTAATAATCATCATCTTCGAATTGGAAACAGAAAAAAAATCATAAATTGTATCTTGTATCTGCCACGGTCTCTTATAGTGTTGTGTACCCGCACGTTCTCAGCCGTTTCAAAAAATTAATGAAATATACAGGCGGCCGCAGTGGTGCGGCGGCGTCGAGGCATGATGCACGATCCTATGAATTGAAAGCATCCCCCTCCCATCAATGTAGCACAGTCGTTTTTATAGTGAAATGAAAACAAGAGTCCGCGTATCATGACCCCTCATGGAATGACATAAAAATGTACTTGTTGTACAGTCAAACGAAGTTCTTTGTGTGTTTGTGAAAGCGTTTTATTTCATAGGTATGGCCCGTACAACCACATGACAACAAGAAAAACAGAAAACACTATACAATAAGCGATTAATTGACGTAAATTAAGGTACACACCATGCGGCGTATGGTGGCTGTCATGCCTTCAACCCATATAGTATACAATCAAGTCTTGGAAAAAAAAAACTATATAAAATCGGAATTCAAAATGCCCTCTTGAAAGGCAAAAGAAATAAACATAAAATTGAGAAAAAAGCCCATTCGAGGGCATTTTGTAATCTAACAGATACTTTCAAAAGATAAGCGGAACCTCGAAAATATTCATCTTCAAAAAAAAGTATATAAATGAAAGTTCTTGTCTGCTTTAAGTATGTAGAGCTCTGTCGTGTCAGACTTTAAGGCCAGACTTGTATATGAGATCGTTTCGATGAGATCACCAAACACAGTATCTTTGTGTCTTTTTTTGTACCCCTTCCTTTTCCTTGAGTGAATATTTGGTTTCAACTCGTTTAATGAAAAAAAACCGCCAGGGATATAGTTCCCCTGTGGGGTATATTTTACCGGCATTCGGTTAATTAACTGAGGAGAAAATGTGTGCCTTCTGAAACAAGTTAATAAAAAAAAAAAAAAAAATTCTGTACAATTATCTGAAATGTTTCCCATGTTTGATAGCCTTCCAGCGATGTGCTTAATTGAGGTTTATTTTTATTGTTGTATATCATCACCAGAAGGATTGTTTAAAGTCTAATAAAATTATTCAAGATTTTTCCAGTAGGTATGCTTGTTTTTTTTTTATTTAACTTGTTTCATGAGTAATGCTTATTTTGTTTAATTGGCGCCCAATCAGGGAGTTAAAAGGTAAATATTAAATTATGCTATGTTAGTTTTAAAAGAATAAATAACTGAATTTTTCTTCTGCTTTTTCTTTTTTTTCTTTTTCTTCTATTTCTTCTTATTCATCTTCTTCTTATTCTTGTGTTTTTTTTCTTTTTTTCCTTCTTCTTGTTTTTCTTTTCTTTTTTCGACGAGTGTTGTTATGTGATCTCGATTCTAGATTCTCGACTTGAGTCAAAATCACAATCTTTCACTTCTCTGTTAACCCTAAGGCTCCATCTTTGGGCTCCGCAAGGTTGACATCTTAAACTAAAACTCAACCACTGCCGAGTAATTTTGCTTGAATGTTAACCATTTTTAGTTCTTTACTTGGTCCTTCGAGACGGATATTGGAAAAGGTCTTAGGATAAAAATTAAAAGAATTATCCCTATAAACTTCAAAAGTTCGCGTTAAAACTTCAACATTTCTTTATATTTTTATCGGTTCTTCGAGCCGGATTTGGTTAGAAAGATAGGGGACCGTCCAAAAACTAACTGCGTGCTGTTGACATGTGTTATGTGTTTTCTGTTTTCCGTTCTCCTTCTATCTTTTCTTCTGTCCTGTATCAATGTCGTCTTGTGTGTTGTCTTGTAATTGTCTGAGCCGATGGCCTCAGTAGCCAGTGCTCGTTAAGTGTGTTTACTCGTAGATTTATCTGCGGAGTAGATTTAAATCTAATGTAATGTATTTAGAATATTAAAGCCCAATTTTTTTTGTCCTTCCAACGGGAATTAGAAACATTTGTTTTTGCAAAATTAAGAAGAAATGAAAATTTGCTACCAAACTTTTTAAAAGAGTATCAAAACTTTTTTGATTGAATCTAAGATTTTTTTAAGTTGGTGATTCCAGCCGAATTTTACATAATTCTTTCAATAAAAACTATAACCCAGCACTGCCAAGCCATTTTGTTGAAATATCAAACATTGTTCGATCTTAAAATTAATGTAAATTAAAATTATGTATTAAATGGCGCCCAACGCGAGATTTAGTGACTCGCGTCTAATCAGGAACCTCAAAATATAAAAATTAAATATGTTTCTAACTAAGATGTTTGATTCTACCCTATTCTCTCTAAGGTCATTAAAAAAAATATAATAAACTGAACAAAATTACTAATTGGCGCCCAATGCGGAACCGAGATAGCTAAGTTTATTTCATTTATGTGAATTTGAAATGAAATTGGATTAAATAATGTGTTTCCTTATATAAATTTAACGTATCTGCTTCAGAAGCATCTTTATCTGTATACATTTTGTTTATAATTTAAAAGAAAGTTGTAATAAATTATTAATAATTTTGTATTTTCTATTGTTACAGTTCCATCACTGGCATCGAGTCTTCACCATCATAGCCAAAGCAAAAATGACGATAGCAGTCAGGCGTCATCGGCGGCCACTACTGCTCAGCAGGGCGGCGGTGGTGGAGTCGGTATTGGCGACTACATAATGAAGTGTCCTCAGTGTCATCAACGGTTGTCTAGTTTTCAGGTTTGTAAAATTTTAAATGTGAAACTCATTTTTAAACCCCAGCCAACCAGGTGACTATAATAACATTTATATTTTGTGTTCTTCCACAGGCCCTTCATGAACACATAGAAAATGAACACTCTCACGAAAAGTTCGCCTTCGAGAATCAACCACCGAATGGCTATCACATAGATCGCGAAATCGACTACAGCAGTCGACCACAACAACAACACTTAAAACAAAATCACAACAATAACAATTTAACCAATTACAACAATAACAACAACGACAGTAATAACACCAATAAAAATAATAGCAACTCAAAAATCTATAGTATTAGCAACAATTGTCACTTGTCTTCGTCCTCCTCCATGTCGTCGTCGTCAATGATTCCAACAATTGGGGGCAGTGGTGGCCGAACATCTCCAGCCCCAGCATCATCGAATTCACCCCTGACGGGAGCCAGTGCGCAACGCAATACACCACCCACCGATCTCAGTTCGCAGTATCATCATCATGCAATGGCAATGGCCGCCCTGGCCGTTGGCATGTCCACTTCGGCCACAGCCGCCTCAAATGGTTATGACGCGAGTGCAGCTGCTATGGCCGCAGCGGAGGCAATGGCCATGGCTGGTAGTCGGTCAACTACAAGTCCATTGAATGTTCATAATGTTAGCAATGGAAGTGTTGTTGGTGGTGGTGGTAATGGCAATTGTGGTGCATCGACGGCATCATCATCGTCGTCGTCATCGTCGCTGTCGCTGGGATTATCATCGTCGTCGGCAGGTCCTTACCAGTGCTCTCAGTGCTCGGCTGCATTCCCAAATCGTGATCTCCTCGATAAGCACGAGTTATTGCATTCGCCGAATTCATCGGGCGTCAATCAGGTTAGTTATGTCTTCAAGGAGTTAAAAGTCCAAAATGTCTTTAATTACTGAGTTCCCTGAGCGTACATGACTCAAATCGAGCGTTAAATTGTTTTTTTTTTTGGTCTTCCATCATAAAAGGTAATTACCCTTGTTAAGTTGGACTTGGGTATAAGTGTCAGTTAAAGATGAATCGTACAGAAAACATTCGAATGTGACTGGATTTTAGTGAATCACTTTGGTTCAGTTTTAACAACCAGACACAGGTCTTTGCAGGGGACATCATATAAGTACTATTCTTATGAAGCATATATTGGGGCAAGAACAAACACAATGTAGCAGTCAAGACATTTTTTTTTAGGATCATGATTCATAAATTTAATGAAGCATTCTAATGAAATTTTTCGTTCATCTAACTACCTAATAACAGAGTATTTTATATGAAAGTTTGTTCCATCACGTGCCTTAGACGGACAGAGAAAATTGGTTCCATTTAATTCTTCAATAAATAATAAGCTGTTGTTTTTTTTATAAATCATCATCTTATTTTTTTGAGGAAGATTCTCGTCATAAACATGGAGAATTTTTAACAATAGGTAATAAATTTCACCTTATTGAATGGCAAAACAAATATAAATGGCGCCCAATTAGGAACCAATGACAATGTTTGTGCTCATATTAGTGGAGGTTCACGGGTCAGTTTACTTTTATTTGTAAATTATTTGAAACATCTTCGTCTGAAGCAAAAGAAACATCTGATATAGTTTGTAGCGACCAATACCTCAAATAGTGAATAAACATGTGTACTTACCCTTTGGGGTTAATAACAATATTTTATCAAAAATTGTATCCATTTTATGATATTCTATGGTAATTCTTTCATTTTCTTTATCAATTCAATATAAAGTTTGTAAACCAAATACTTATATATACCGAATTAACTGGCGCCCAATTGATAGTCAATGTTTAAGTTTTTGATGTTTCGCTTACAATTAAAGTTTTATTTATTTAAAGAACAAATATGTGTAAGTAAATAAATATTTTTTATGGAGCCAAGGCCTAGTGACTTATACTCTCAACCATTCCTGTGTGTTGTTAATCGCTTCTGCTGCGATCTCTTTTTGAAGTTCAGTTAAATAATGAATAGTGGACACGTACCTTCATCAATTGCCAAATACCCTTTGATGTGCGGACGAAAAACCGAAAGTTCGAACATACGACCACCCACCTACACGATACGGTAATGGCCCATTCCTTTTGAGATCATATCAATCGTCGGTTAAAGAAGCAGAAAAATTAAGGTTTTATCTTACATCCCAAAAACAAAAACAAACTAAATGGCGCCCAATCTTTGACCATTTTCTTAGCTTCCGATACTTTTTTTATGCAAATAATATTTAAGTATATGTAATGTCTTAAAGATCAAGTCATTGACAAATATCTTAGGCCAATTCTTTACTGATTATCACCTGTTGGGATATGTTGTTGGGCGCCATTGAAACAATTGCCTTCAAGAGTGAGGTCTTCGAAAATTCTTTTCCTAATAAGTAAAAATCAAACATTTTACAAAGCCTTTCAGGCGTATTCGTACACTTTTTTATAAGAACTTAGTATACTTATAGTAACTCTTTACTTAGTTCCATACAAAAAAGTATGTCAGATTGTACAAACCTCAAAAGAATAAATCAAACTAAATGGCGCCCAACTAGCAACCATTCCCTAAGTTTTTGGTATCTTTTTTAAAATTAAGTTTGTTTATTTCGTACGTCTAAAAGATATTAGGTAAACGATGTAAAAGCATTTCATGAATATTCTGAACTGATCATCTGCGGTTGAGGATTGAGGTTTCTTGTTGGGCGCCATTTAAGCAATTGCAGACAGAAAATCATTGTAGTCTTCGTATATTCTCTTTTTCAGATAAGGTATGACAAATCCTTAATACTGAATCAACTAACTGATACAATTAAGATCATTTCATATATTTAAAAAACAATTTCAAACTAAATGGCGCCCAATTGGCAACCAATTGATTTTTTTTATATTTTGCATTCAAATAAAGTTCGTTTTTCCTTAATTATTATATACCTTGGTAAGTAACAAGCATTTTACAGGCATTTCAAGGGTGTTTGAAAAGTCTTGTGGGTAGAAGTGTCTTGTCGGGCGCCATTTAACTATAATTCTTACGACCTTAAGCAATAAGTTTGTCGTTTGTCACACACTTTGTAGTTCCATCCAAAATGTATAATTTTGTCCGTACCTTAATCTCAAAACAAAATAAAAAAAAAAAAAAAAATCAAACTTCCCCTTCTTCTTGATGATAAAATATTTGTTTGATGATATGGTCAACCTCTTGGGTATTTTCTTTACTCCAAATAACCTTGGACGAAATTCCTCGGGGTGTTTCTTATTTTCTTCTGGAACCAAGGTAAAAAAATAAATAATATTTTTTCAACATATCTGGGAACATTTAGAGATATGAAATTATTATCTACACCCTCTTTTCTAAGGAACCGTAACTAAATGACCACTCCAAGGGTTGTGGTGTTTATTCCTAACAATCTTAACATAGCAATGGTCGTATTTTGTATCTAAGTATCTTTCCATTTAACCTGTGGTGATAAAAAACAGTCGAAGAATGGACACAAAAAAACTATACTATGCTCTGGTAATAATAAAAGGGTGGTGTCTTATTTATAAGTTCTACCTCGGAAGGTATATGTATGTGTATATGGTTCATAGAAATAAGAAGTCTTGGAGAAAAAAAATGGAGGTCACCAAACGTTTGTTTGGTTATGATATCAGAAATCTTCCTGTAGAAAATATTGGGCGAGAGGTATAGAGAAACTAATAAAACCCTCAACAAAATAAGTTTTTTTTGTTGGTACGTTTTATCAGTTGGGGATTGGGGCAGAAACTTCTTATCGGTGAGTGTATGTCTCTTTTTATATTCCCGTTCCCGTGTAGCCTGTAGGCACTTTTCTACGCCTACTAAATCGCAGGCATAGCTAAAATAAAAAAAAATATCCCCATAGATATAAATGTACCTACAACCTACATATCTGTGGATGGCTAGGTATCTTGCATATTTTTTTTTCGGGAAGAGGATGATAGTAGTTTAATATTTTTTTACGGATACGCCTGAATGAATACATCCAGGAGGAAATGAATTTTCCCATATGAGTCGCACACATGGGTTTCCTTTTGCACAAATATAGATACTTTTGTATCTTTTGTTATGTTTATTTTTGAGAATGATGTGCCTTTTTCTAATTTTTTTTGTAAAGAAATATGGCATACAAAATAACTATGTACATAAAATGCTCGGTAAATTTAGTTTGATAGAGGAACAAAAAAAAACATAAACTTATAGGTATCTAGATACAAAAAAAAATATAACAATGCCAACAGGAAACGCGAGGCAGATTCTAAACATTTTTTATATTTATTCATCTTCCATGATGCCATGCCGCACGTCAGAAAAACAACACATTCGTCAAAAGTGTCAAAACTTCAATCATTATCTCAAGAGATACATTTTAATTTTATATAGATACGTATAGTATCTTTTACTTAAATGGACTGGTATGAAGTCTATCTGCTTGGATTTTATTGAAACAATGGAAATTCTTTGTTCACCTAATGAACACACATACAAAGACGACCGACGCATCTCACATCGAGCTGGGATGTATAGGATAGGCTTTATTACAGTGAAATCAAAGTCTAATAAGAATAAAAATAAAAACAGGGTACTAAAAGGCAACCAGTGGCAAAGCAGAGCCTCGCTCATCTTCATGCAGACTTTAGCCCACGTAAACTCATCAATCTTATATATGCGAGAGTGTGTTAAGATATTTTTTCCCGAGAATCAATTCAGATAAAAAGATACTTTTAATTTGTCTTGTTGTTTTTTGCTCGTCCAGAGAAAGAAACCGCGACTAACAATGTCCGGCTTTCAGAAGAACCGCAAAATACCCCTAACGCAAGGCTCTAAATGATGATCTATATGGTGAGGGCTTATAACTTAAGCATGGCATAGCCAATCTAACCACCCGGCAGATGCTCACATGTGGCAAGCTTGAATGTCTAGTTTTTTGGTTGTTTTGCCGGTTGAGAATTTTTGTTTTTTTTGGAGTTAGAAGAAGGTATAGGGATCTGACCCTAAAGAGGAAGTTAAAAAAAAATGTGTTTAGAAAATAATGGTTTGGTAGGAGATGAATATTTCAAAATTTTAATTTTAGAATTTTTAAAGTTTTATTCTTGTTTGCGGTAAAAATATTTTCTTTATAAAAGCACCATAGAAGAACTGTGGTTGGAATGGAATAAATCTTTGGAATGTCTACCAATATTGAAAAGCAATACAAAAATACTTAAACCATGTTTTTTTCAAAGTGGCATTTTGTATATGGATATGTATACATATGCGGGTAGATGTTGAGAATGTCAATAGTGGAGTCCGATGTGTGGCAAGTCCCGCCATCCTGTTGGAGCCACAAGTCGTCTAGGTCCATTATGTTTAATTTGGCCGTAAGAAATTGGTTATCATCGCCATTGACCGCCTGACTTTCGGTTTTTTTTTCTAAAACTGCAGACCAATAACACCGTCGCTATACAAACCAAAAATGCGTCTCATCTCTCATCGCTAAAAATGATTTTCTTTCAACAACAACGCTTCTACAGCCCAATCAGTCAGCGAACAAATGGCGTTTTCTATGGTCATGAACTTTAATCTTCTGGTTTAGTTGTATCTTACGGGTGTTAGGACAAGTCCCGTCTAAAAATTCCCAAAGGCGAGAAATCGGCTACCTCGGATTCTGCTGTACACTTTCACGGACCGCAGCGATGTTCTCGGCCGATATTGCCCATATTCATTTGACGAACGAATGTTGGCCGTTTGATTATCAATCCAAAATAACATGTACGCCACAGCCAAAATCCACCCGCGCCAATTGCCAAAAAAAACATTGTAATGTTTTTTTTTTTACTGTTATTTCTACAGTCCCTGTTCTAGTGAAACAGGCAGCTGCATTCTTCCCATCGGTTATAGAAATACAGTCAGTTTACCTCTGATCCAAATTTCGGTTGAACTGTCAATTACACAGATTCGTTCTTTAGCCGTACTACACGAATATGGAATGCCCTACCTAGCTCTGTCTTTGCCTTTGGTTGTGATAAACTGATATTCGAAAATTCAAAGAAATGTACACCGACACCTCCTTTTGAATTTCCTCCTTCGCCTTGTCTAATATTAATGGTATCAAAACCCGTTGATTGCTAGCCTTAAAAAAGAACGGTGGGGTTCCACAGGTTGAAATTATTTAAAAACACCGGTGAAGCTTAGTAGTGTCAAACCAAGGATTTGCACGCAAAAACTTAATATGTATCTACAATTCCAGATTGATCTCACCAGACTCGGATTTTAGTTAAATAATTTTTGATGTATAAAAGAAAACATAAAATATTGATTTTTTGTCGATAACTTCGTAACCATGTACAAACGTAAAACTGTTCGTCAATCTAATAATTATTCCCCACTTAGTTGACAGTTAAGTTTATAAACGTCAGGTGACCATTATAAAAATATCCCGCCACTGCGTAAGCATTTTGTGATAATGAGAGGCCTATGTGTGAGGTTAAGAACCTTCACATCATTCAACTTTTTGAAAAGCAATTTATTTTCCAAACGACTTCGAACAGAAACCTTTCTTATCATTTCCAAAAAATATACCGTCAGTGGCAATGAGGTATTACTGACTAAAATAAATTAATATTTTTTTTTTGCTTCCATAACACATCCGTTCGTGGTTAATTCGGATTTTTTTTTTCATAATTCTGCTGACCACACACCGTGATTGTAATTCAATCGGAGTTCTGCGGTAATGATAAGAATATATTTATTCTTAATTCATTAATCTAAATAAAATAAAAAAACACACAAGTGCTGCCACCTACTTTAATTAACACGACCCTTATCGCTACTGCGAACTACGCATCACACAGTACTTTTTTTTTGTACCTTTCTGACTTCGTTCAAGCGAAGTCCGCGATGCAAATATTGATCGAAACTCAATAAACATTGATTTTATTATTCATCTTGTAGTCTGCGAGTAGAGGGGCAATGCAGAAAAAGATCCAGATAAGAAACGTCAATTTGTTGTCATTGTTTTGTTTGTTGTTTGCAATTAAATACTCTCGGGCGTATCTCGTGCTTGCATAGGTACGAGTAGGTAGGAATAAGGCAAATATATTTGCTGAGGTAAGATTTTTTTGTTTGCACTTAGTGTTTTGTATTAATTACCTTTTATAATAATCGCACACACAAACAAATTCTCAGACTGACGCCATTTGTTTTATGCTTAAATGAAGGCAGATTCTGACATATTCAACACACTGAGTGTGGGGAGATTTATGTTATGCACTTGAGGGATTTACATTGTCGATGGAAATATGTTTACTTGTTGCTGTTTCTCATTTCAATTGAATTAATTATCCTCATTAATTTCTTTTTCCATGTGTTTGTGTATAATTTCCTTTTTTTAAATCTACGTATAAATATCTCAACTAATTAAAAAACAAATAAAACTGAATTAAAAACAAGAGCCATGAAGAATTAAATTCTTGTTATATTAAACGAACTTAATCGACATTCGGTACCTATAAGAATTAAGGTGGAATTCAATTGGTAACATCCGGTGTGTTGTGGTCCGCCTCTTTTTTACTCAACATTTCAGTTTTTTGTATCTTTTGCCTTCCATTTTTGTTTATCTGCCTCTTAAACAAATACAAAACTAAATTTCTGTGGTATTCTGTTGCTGATAAAATAAATTTATGGAGTAGATAGGTACCTTGAGTTATAATAATTGGAGTAATCCCATTAAAAAAAAAAACGAATAAAGAGAAGAAACGGATAATGCAATGCTCAAAACAGACATACCTTTTCAACATACCACAGTGGAGAGTATTTACTTAATCAAAATAAAGTTGAATGCCACAATGGCCGCTTTGTCCATTCTTGGGGTTTTGGTTTGGTTTATTCGTATGTGTGCGTGAGTTTTGTTGATATGGTAACATAGTTGCAGCTAATTGTATCTTTTATCTGTTTAGTTTTTTTTTGTGAGGAGTTTGGTTTTTATCTTTTTTTCAATTACAACTGGAAATAAAGGAGTTTCTTTGTAGGTATCATTTTGTTGATTAGGGGCCTTTGCAACAGGTCCCATCTTTTAATGTTTTTTTTATCTCAGGTAGATTGCATGCTGCTGTCATTTTTACTGCAGGTGATTGGTCAAGTTGTGGGCGTATACTTTACTTTTCTTTTCGTAAATTAAAGGGTAATAAATATTTTAAATATTTTCATTTTGCCTTATCCTTATCGCCTAAGCAAGCTCGGCAATATTGTCAAATTTGACAATCGTCTGCACTTTTTTCGATTTGGCAATCTTGGATTTCGAATGAGTTTGGTGGAAATTCGCATTTCAAAATCCCAAACACGCATGGAGAAAACAAGGTTTTCGAAAGAGAGAACAGTCTTAGGTCATATACATAAAATTATTTTACTATCCTTACACCTTCATATTATTGTATTCAGCGATACCAACATTGCTTGCTGAAGGTACTGATGATAATGTTGGATTTGAAATCTTGGATTTCCAATGAGATTTCGGCGGAAAATCGCAGTTACGGGGAAACTCGGAGTTGAAAATCAATGTGAATACGGTTTTTCAGTAGATAAACGCAAAAAAACTTTCTGGATCTCTTTCAATTTAACAAAATTGCAATTTTTTTCAGCAAAGTTAAGATTTTTTATCTATGATCGATCATATTTTAAGAAAACGGAACTGGCTAATTTGAAACAATTTTTTTATTGACAGACTCAACAATATTGTCAGATCTGACAATCATTTGTATAAATGTATGGACATACATAGTTTTACCCATATTTGGAATTTTGTTGCTAATTAAAGTTTGTTTGTTTTTTTCAAATCAACATTCAATTTCATGTTCAACAATCAGTTTCATTGTGGGCTGAACAGAAACGTCAAAATGAAATGAACTTACCAAATAGTATCAAAAAGAAGAAATGAATCCGTACTTATTGTTTAGTATTTTCTTCTTCAATTCCCAGCGTCATTGTATTTTCAATTAAAAAAAATATGCATTCAAAGTAGTAAAAGTCACATTAAAGAATCAAACTTTAAAGTATTTAATTTGGTCTTTTATCTCTTAAAAAAAGTCATACTAAAATACGTATCTCTTCATAAATATTTTATTCGCATTTAAAGGCCTTTTAAAAGTGTCAACTCAAAGTTCCAACTTCGAACATTGTCTGCCAAAAATGTCCGCAAAAATCTTCCAACTTGAGTTAAGTCAATTAATAATATTTTCAAGCAAAAAAAGTGTAATAAGTCTTTAACATTATCTTCCAAAGTGTGTAGAAATCTTTATCAATATTAATTTCAAAAAATAAAGTCTGTCATGAATATATTTTCTTTAAAAATGATGTCAACACAGATTAGTCAAAGTCTCATTTGACTAGACAAGGTCAAACTTTTAATATTCTAAAAGCTAAAAAGAGTTTAAAATTAATAGAAAAGAAAAATTTCAAAATTTAATTTGTCCGCACATTTTTGGTTTCATTTCTCAATCCAGACATTTTTGAACTTAGCCGCACCACTTTACAGGTTGACGTACACACTTTCCTACCTCTATGCTCTGATCAAAGCCTCGCTAATCTAATTATAAACATAACACATTTGTGTCTACTTAAAAAAAATGATTTAAAATATTTTTTTTTTCATTTCACTTTGATTTATTGTTTTACTTAACAGCTAAATCAATCAGCTAATTTTTTAACACCATTAGGTAATTTATCCACATCAGCAAACAAATGGACCGGGGGACATTTTCATTTATATTCACCAATTTTTTCTATATCTTAGTATAAGTTTGTTCCATTCTGACGTATGGATTTCGAAATCTTTAAATTAACAAGCATCGGGATATTATGTTGTGTCTGGCAGCAAGTGGATCGGGCGGGTTGAACATATAAAACTCAAACATCAACCCGTGGGAGACTTAAAACATCGAATTCCATGTGAAATGAGTTTTCGAAAGAGGGGAAGTAAAGTATTTATCTGTTCAAAGTGTCAATTTGTTTTACCCCGCGCTTTTGAAGGGCACACATAAACCTGCCACGTCACATCGCCAGTCGTCAACTAACAGGTGGTATTCCCATTTTTCATCAACAACTGATGTATCTACCTACAAATAAACGGATATCTCTGTTGTTTTTTGTTCATTTAAATTGATCATAAAATTAAGCAAATATTCAGAAGAACAAACAATAAAATAAAAACTGAACGAAACGGATAAATAAAAAAGCCAACACCAAGTTGACCAATAATTTATGGCCAGCCGAATGTTTACGTTGAACTTTTGTTATGTTTTTTTTTTAAACCAAATTTTTGTTCCTGGTTGAGGCTGTCTGAGGTAGGTTTTTTTTTTAACTTTGCCTCACAGTCCTAGTTGTTTATTCAGTTTATTTGCTGTTTAAACAATGCGGCTCCCTGCGCTCCGGTGCAAAAAGCCAACCTTTCTGGTCTCTCGGTGGGTCATCCCCCATTATTTCCATCCAAACAATTCAAATGCACTTTATTTTACCGCAAAAAAGCCGTGCATCACGTGCCACAAAAGATGACTCCCCCACTATGGGTACCTACCTCTGTATATGTATTCATATGATGTGAATGCGTGTGGAAATGGAATCCATCTATCTATCCGATGGATATTGCAATTTACCAACTCCTGCGAATGCGAAATCGTTTCCGGCTTTCGTCTAAAAGCTTCCTCTCAGGAACAGAACTGTTGCCTGGGACGACCATGCCGCACCAATATGGAATGATTGTTGACAAAAATGAAATAAAAAGTTAAAAACCAGGACGAACTCTGGCTTTCGTAGGACCAGGAGAAGCATTCATCAGGAATACTACCTATACGCACGTAGGTATATGTGGGTCATTTAATGGTTTAACAGTCCAACAATGTGCGGTGACAATTGAATGAGAAACTTATAGCACACATACATAAATACATACATATATGTATGATTTTTTTTATGTAAACAAAAAAAATAAAGGATAAAAAATCCCATCGCAATCTATGGACATGAAAAATGCTTTCATCTGTGAATTTATTATTGTTGACCAACTTTGACCATTTTGTAGGATCCTTTTGTTCCATATTAATTTTTTTTAACATGAAAAGTTAAATTAAAAAAAGAGAATAGTTAAGTTTAAAAACAAAGAAAAAAATATATAAATTTATATATTTTAATTATTATCATCAGTGGTGACAAATGGATATGACCCCTTCAGTTCGGTTTATTTTATAGATTTTTATTTTAATTGAGTACGTAATTAATCAGAGTTAATTGTAGAAAACGTATTTAACCTTAAAAAAATTAAAAAAATACTGCTCTCGTAATTATCATTTAATTGTTCAAACTTATGTGAAATAAAAATACATCGTTTAAGCAACCAATTTATTCTCTTATAACTGTTTTTAGTTTTTAAATAAGCTTAACATTTAACGATTGATATGATAAAAAGATAGGTTACCTAGTTGCTGAACGCACCCATAAAACTAAGTTGTCAACGTAGAGCCTAATTCGAGTCTCGATTCTCGAAGAACTGTTTTGTATGATTGCGAAGAATAAGGAATACGCTCGTGACTCAAGAAATAACTAAGCTGTCACTAAAATCGTAAAGATTAGATTTGATAAATGACTCTGTTCCGAGCTCGTACAGACAGAAAAGATTAGGGGTTTTGGTTTTTAATAAGGAACTTTCTATTCTGTCCTGTTCTTTTCTGTATTTTGTTCGTTGTGTTAAATGAGGTGTATGGGACAGTTCAGAACAGCATTTTCTAAACCTCTTTTTGATGAAGAGCAGTTTAATGAAAACTGTCAAGTCAGCAGATTTATTTTGTACGTTTTTTTACAACGAACTGTGATTTTATTTAGTGAAGTAAAATTTTGTATTTCATAGAAAGTAAGAAGTTTTAGTCAATAGAAAATCTTATTTTCACAGATGAATCTGATATGGAATCTGCGCAGGAATCAGTAGTGGAATCACTTTCAATGCTGATATCACCGAACAAAGTTAAAAATTTATTGAATTCTGCAATTATTGCGATAAAATTATAATTATTTATTGAAATAAATTAAAAATTAACTATTAAAAAGAATTTTCTCACGTGCTTATAAACGTCTTGCTTTTCTCTTTTTTGCAAACAATACTCACTGACATAAGCTTTGTTGTGTACTCCCTAAAAGAGACTATTTAGAACAATATTACACAAATGTTGTTCGTTTACACACATTTTTGAGAGTTTTTGTGAGAAGAGAGAGAAAAGCAAAACGTTTCCCTTAATTCCCTATTTTAAATCAAAAAAATTCTTGGGGGAGAAATGTGAATTCTGTCAAACTCAACAGTACATTTGAAATTTAACGTTTTGTGAAGTCTTCGTATTTGAAGAAGCTTAAGTTAAAAAAAATGTAAAGATTAAATCCAAAGCAAATAATAAAATGACCTTACAATGGCCTAATAAAATGGTTTTCATGACAATTCTTATTTCATCTGCACTTAATTAATGCATTTCGTTTAGTTAAAATTTAATTTTTTTGACGTTTAAAAAGTTTCCCTGTTTTGATCCACAAAGCGTTCTTTTACTTTTGAGGGAATTTATTATTTTTTGAGAGTTCTCATCCTCACTCTTCAAAGTTCGACAGTTTTCCTAAAACAACCCAAAAAGTAGACGAACGGACCTAAAATGTTCTGACGTTTCTCATAATTTTTAAGCTGTTCTATTTTTTTATTTTTTTCGTCCAGAGCATGCTCTGAGCACACTATAAGCGCTCAGAAAAAAAATTACTGAGCATTCTGAGTAAAATTCTGAACAAGCGTAAGAACACACAGAAAAGTGCTCACAACAACCAAATTAGGGGATGATGTTAGTCGATCAAGTCATAATCAAAACAGTTAAATCTAAACAAAATGCCGCACAGACGTTCTAAACATATTTCAAATCTGTTTGCTGATTGTTTTTTTTTCCTTAAGCTTAACTAAACACATATTTCAATAAATTGATATTTAAAGTTCAAAAATTATTCTAATGCACCACCTTGTCGTTAAAAAAGAATTACGCTCCTGAGAATGAAACACAAAATGTCGTTACTTCCGTTCGTTACTTTGTTATTCTACCTGTGTTCCGATGACGACACTTTGATGCAGCGTAGAACATCCGCTTTGCCTACGAAAATATTTATTTATTTTTCCGTCTCAATGTTCAATAAATAATTTTTTTTAACCTAGTTCGTTGTTTCTTAATTTTTTTTTTTATTTTACTCGGGGATTTATATTTCAAGACGAAAAATATAGAAAAATTGTTGTAGCACGCTCGTGTGAGGCAGTGGTGGCGGCAGATGAAGCTGATTTGCCTACGAAGCAGCCGGCTGGCAGTGATGATGAGCAGAAAGAATAACAATTATTTTAATAGAGCGTCTCAATGCATAGGGAGTTGAAATAGGAACCATAGTTTCTATATGAACAGGCAGAAAAGCTAAACGAAGCGTTGATCCAACTAGGAGTAAACTTTAAAATCACTTTAAGGTGTAACCGCAATCAGCCGTGATATTAAGCGCATTCCAAAAATCACCATAGTGAAGATATTTGTTAGGGAATTTCAAAATAAAGATATTTTGTCAGGGAAGTCTCCATTTAGAGTGGATTTTTCTAAACAAGTTTTCCTCCACGTGTGGCTTTTGTATGTTTTTAAAAAACCTCAATTTCATGGATGTGGTTCTGCCCAAAGACTGATTAATTAAAATACCTGCTTTAATTCAATTTAGTATTTTTGAGTAAGAATAAAAATATTTGTTTGCCAAAAATTTTGGATAGTTTTGAAAAAAAAAAACATTAAATGACAATAGAAAAACAAATGTTTATTCATTTTATTTGGGTTAAAATAAGCTATACACACATAAATATATTCTTTGTTCATGAACATTTTAAAGAACAACAAATCTAAAAGATACTAATTTATTATAGTAAAATGGGTGTACAATTGTTGGGGCGCCACAAAATGTATCTCAGCGGTTTGTTCTTATAATTTTATTTTAAATTCGATAAGTTTTTGAAAGGTGGTCGAATAAATAAATATTATTGTACGATATTATGTGCGGAAATTCTTTTTTAATTTATAAATTCTTATTTCTACAAATATAATGTTTGTTGGAAAATATCTGTCTTTATATTTTTGATTAATTTAATTATAATGATTCTGTGGGGGAAATCCAGTGAATTATTGTTTCTAATTATACACCTAAGTGGTCTACAAAAATGTTCCATTTTCTTTGTTTGGTTTATTAACACGCGTAGCTATTGCCCATGCCTACAGTAAATGAAATGTGATATTTTGGAAAATATTTAAAGGTAGGAAATTATTGAAATGATTTTAATACATATGATCTGTTTGTATATTTATATTTGATGTTAAAATATAAGTTTAAAAAAAAGTTTGTCTCAATAGTTATATTCAGCATAAGAGTATGGGGTCACCCTCATTTTTTTCTACATTTATTCAAAGGAGTGTTTCTTTATACGGCTCGCAGGGCCAATATGAAGAACGAACGGTTTTATTAAAATAAAATAATTTTTTTGGCGCGACAGCTCCTTAAGGAGCCAAGGCCTACTTGACTTATACTCTCAACCATATCTGTGTGTTTGTTAATCTGCAAGAACGGAAGGGACCTTCAGTTTACCGCCGTGTCCTAACGGCTACATGAGAAGCACTTTTTCGAGACAAACGAGACAAACTTTACTATTGGATGTTTTGTCAGTTCCTCGCAAGAGGCAGTACCCCGGAAAAGAAGCTGGATTCGAACCCAGGCTCATTCGCTTAGAAGTCCGACACACTAACCACTAAGCCACGGGGCACTACGGTGTTATTACTCTAGCAAAATTGCTTAGTTTTGGTTTCATAGAGTATTTTTTTTTTTTTTTTTTATTGAAAGAAATATTTTAAATCCCACTTGAAGGACCAACTTAAGAAAAAACAATTTAAAGTTTAATCAAAGATTCTCTATACAAAAATGTTTGTTGGAGTTAAATTTAAATTCTTAAGGTTGAATTCAATTATTTTTGTCCGAATAAATTTTTCTATACTTATCCGGACCGAAGGACCAATTTATAGTTTAACCGAAAATATGTTATACCCGGCTGGAAGGACCAAATTAAGAATAAAAAACCGATTGACATTCTAGAAAAATCGTTAGCGGTTTCGAGGTTTAGTTGTATAGGCTACATTTGGTACTTTTTTATCAAAAAAGTATGGAAAATCCTCTTTGAAGCAACAACTTGAAGTAAAAGTTTTAAAAATCAACAAAATTAAATAATCAATTCTTTCAAAAGTTATCGTTTTGGATTTGAGGTATTTGTGCACTGCGACCTTAAAAATCGTTAACGCCCACATCTAAAACTGGATTAGTTTACTCATTCTACAGCTGGTCCTACAAATTAGTTTCCTTAAGAAACTTGAGTATTAGGTGTACAGCCCTATCTGCCGATGCAGTTTCCAGGTGTCCCCTTTGAAAATCTCATGATTGCACCTTTAGCAGCACAACAGTCACTTAGATATAGTAAAGCTAAAAAAGTCTATACCTAGTTCAATTTTTGAGAAATCAATCTTTTAATGTTTATAAAATAATTTGTCCATAAAAAACACGAAATTTACAAGTTGCATGGTATAGCTATGTCATGTTAATTCTTATAAAATTCTCTTTATCCTTATCTATTTTTATATAAGTATCTTTATTTATATTTAGACTGAAACATTCTAAAACTAATTTTGGAAACAAATGTTAGGTAACCTAATTTCTTTCCACACATATCCAAAATTTCAGGTATCTGTATCTGAAAATAGAACTCTTCCAAGATGTCCGCTCAACAAGTATATTTCCCAAGATATCTTTATCCCATTTTCATCTGGTAATAAAGGTACGATATTACATCTTCTGGATATCATCTGTCAGAGAAAAAAAATACATCCTGTATTTCACCCCTACCAACTGTGTACCAAATACTTTGAAACAAAAAAATTATATTCTTAAACAATAACATGACAAGAATCTTCATCTATATGACATGAGCAGCATCTACCTATAAGATTATGCAAAAAAGGACATAACTATAACCTAGTGGACGAAGGGTACAAAGGGACATTTGATGTTTTCTTTAAAAAAAAGAAAATACTCTCATGTTGTTCTAGATTTTTACATTTATTTTTACATAGAAAGGTAGATACATCTCATGTAAGCATGAAGAACCCATACCTACCATG
Source organism: Platycheirus rosarum (assembly GCA_963971375.1). Classification (NCBI taxonomy): domain Eukaryota; kingdom Metazoa; phylum Arthropoda; class Insecta; order Diptera; family Syrphidae; genus Platycheirus; species Platycheirus rosarum. Next base: position 127,883,178 of record OZ020509.1, on the reverse strand, counting down.
CATAACATAGGTGTCCTTTTAGTCACACATGTGTATCGACACAAAAAGGTGATTTTTCTTACACTTTCAAGCCGTCATGTGTTTTCGAGGATTTCTTTTCGAATCCCCTTTTGTATTTCATTTTTATAAGATGCTGGGAACACACGTCATGCAGTTTTATGACCTGAGCCAATTCACGTTCAGGGCGTGCTTAAAACATCACAAGTTTGTATTGTTGGTCTTTACGAAAAAAAAATATTTAAAGACTGAATCATCATCATAAGAATTATCCGAACTTATTTTTATTGCCAGTATAGTTCACTGAAGCCAGAGGTGATTTTCTTTTTCGTTCATCTTTATTCTCCGAAAACCCCATTTAAAAAATGGGGAAATAAAATTTTGAAAAACATCCAAATTTACACAACATAAGACTTGTGTTGTCACATCAACGATCTGCTCAATTTGTATCTGAATGCAGCAAGAATTGCTTTTGTCATAAATTTTCGATATATATATAAAAAAAAAAAAAAAAAAAAAAAAAAGACCAACAAATGGATGTGCGGGGAGTCAAAAATGAGATATATAACTGCTTAATTGCCCAGTGGGTCTGTGGGAATATTAATGTATAATATATTTATGTGGATTTGAATTATTATGTGGATTATATATTTTTTTCTCTGGACATTCCACAATTTAATTCGTTATATATATATATAGTATAACTTATCCCTCTCGACAATCGTAATGAGTTCCAGTATTTATGGCGTTTCTTAATTTCCGTCGTTTTTTTTATTTATTTTTTTTTTACCACAAAATTAACAAATCCCAAAAGAATAAAAAAAGATATGTCCGACGACGACGAAAAACAACAAACTCTAGGTATTTGACCTCGCAGCTCTCACCGCGTTTTTCTCGAAAGCCAGCATTCAAGCTAACCTCGAGCTGATAACCCCAAACACATTCCTGGGATTTTGTTATATTTTCGTTTTAATTTTACCGCAGTCATAGCACTTAAACTTCATTCAACTAAATTTTACTATCATCGCCACTAAGATGACTCTAAAAAAATTAGAAAAAAAAATCTAAAAAAAAAATTATTATATCTCCCTCTTGCACGCGATTGATAAAGATTTAGGTCGCCCGATGAGTGTGTTGGTTAGGTGCGCGTAACCTTTATTAAACGTAAACAAAATTATTATTATTTTGTTTCTGACTTGATAAGCTCTTTAAGACAGATTGAGAAACACTTATCCCAATCAAGATTTGTGTAGCCAATAGTCAAAATATATTTCAAAATTAAATTAAAAAAAATGTATTATAATTTCTTAAAGAAGACATCCCGTTCTTAATGTCACAATGTTACCCATCTGTCAAAATTCCAAAATTTCACCTCTAACTAATGTTTTTTTTTTTTTTTTTGTGAAAGGTATTGAAATGTTAAAGGGAAATCTTGCGTGACGTTGACAGATTGTGTATCTTTCAGCATCCGTTATACACCTAATTGTTAATAACTTTTGTGTTTAGTTTCAGAAAACTATTTTGCCAGGTAAGAGGAGTTGTTATACTATGTCCTAATATCCCACCTACAAGACGATTGAGAATGTGTCAAAAGTCTTTTAGGGACAATTTAGTTAGAAGCGCCAGAGTAATTTGTCAATTAGTTTTCAAAAGAATTCAATTTTGACAGGAAATGTATACATAGTGATATGTTTTGAGGGGAGACACTATGTCTTTATATTGTGATGGTTATGTACATGACAGTTTGTATTTTTTAGGTGGATTTTAAAATTTGCTTATGACAGGTGTCTAACATATAATTTTTGAAACGTTTGTGATTTAACTTTAAATACCTGTATTGATTAGACAAAATTTAAATTGACGTCAATTCATAAATTAAAAGTGCACGAGGTTTTGCAGGAGTCATAAATATTATTGAGCTAAGTAGTAAACGAATGTTGATCAAAGCTTTAATACAATAGTATCACAACTCTGAAAGGAAACACAAATTAAGTGATAACATACTAAAAATCCCCTATTTTTTCTCGCAATATAGTCAATGCGTCTTAAAATTACTTTCGTTTACTTTTCTATACCTATAAATGATAACAATAATTTAAAAAAAAATATACAAATTTCTATTTAATCCCCAAACTATTAATCCGATTAATTTGATACACGACTTGTTTAATCGGTGATTATTTATTTGGTAAACATGCTTATTTCTATTACTTCCGGCTAAAATATTTTCTATTACTTCCGGTAAATGCACAGGTATGCTGAATATAATTTTATTCCAAAAGTTCCTATAGAAACCGAATTTTATGTCTAATGATGACATTGCAGCATCGTTAAGTCCAAAATGAACCACTTCCACGCAACTTAAGTCGTAGATAGACAACACTCTCTCCATTCTATCGCCATTTTGATTGTCTTCCCCATTCCAATGACAGTTAAACAGTTCTGGTTCAATTCTTAGTCATTCATGATATAGAAGAAGATAAAGCTGTCATCAGAATATCTACATAAAGATAATGTAGATCTAGATAGAAATAACGTTTTGCATCCAACCATAGCATAGATTCTATATCCACTAAAGTAGTGATGATGTCATTTCACTGTAATTGAAAGTATCTCCCTCTCACAATCATATGTGAAATGTGACTAAATGATGTTGCTTATCTGTGATCAAAAAGTTTGTTTTCTTTATTTTTTTTTTTTCATTTGTTCAAAACGATGACACCTCAAGTGTCTTTTTCCATATGTGTGGATAAATTCTCGTACAGAAGCGCTGTTCCCTAGATTGAAGATGCGCGAACAATCTTAGCTTGGGGTCGGGTCGGTCTATCAGCTCTTGGTTTTCATATGGATATGATGTGTTGTGTGGATCTTAAGTGCCCTAACTGACAGTGTGACTAACAATCATTAATTTGCAGAAATGTGTACATTGCTCATCTTTACTTTATATTATTTATGACAAAACCAAATACAAATAAACCAAGGATGTAGCAGCACAGATCTCATAATCTCGATTTATACTCACCGTTGGAATAGCTAAAAAGATGCAAAAACATGACGGTACAAATACACTTTCTTATGTTGGAGCTGTTTTGTTTTCTTTGTAGTTGATTTTTGTTAAAGCGATGCGACACGCTCGTGATTCATCCATCATACAATTAAATCTACGGAATAACTTCAATTAAGTTCAATCCAGGGTGTGACTTTGTTGGTTATCATTATACGAAAGGCTATGGATGATGTGAATTTGACTTAACGATGAACGAATAAATGGACGACATGGCCGACGATGGTTTGTCATATTTTGTTTGTCTTATTCGTGTTTATGATACACAAAAAGCCATAAAACCAATTATGAATTTGAAAAAGTATGATAGACAGCGATATGTTTCAACTAATACGCAAAGCAGTCAACCACTTTGTGGGGAGAAACAATATTTTCTCGGAAATTGATTACAATGTTGGTGTTAATTATTGACTTTTTTACCACTTGCAGAATAAACGGCAAAAAAAGGAACGTGTTGCAAAGAATGACAAGTTTTTGGAGTTGCGAGAAACTCAAAGAGTCTATGATGGCAGCAGACGGTCGTTTCTCATCCAAGATATTGCAAAGACGCACGAGACGGCGATGAAAAACTGCATAACGGTACATTTATTTAAACGTATCGTGAGATATTTGTGCGAGAAATTTGCCGAAAATAAGCTTCGGACTAAATACGAATGGACGCGTATAGTTCACGAAGAACTGTTTTCGGCAGAAATACAGTTCGCACACTGCCAAGCGCTTAGAGAACTACTTAGTGGAGCAGGAAAATTAACCGGAGTTAAACCTGCAGAGTTCTCAGCTTCGACTCCAAAATACTTGTGGAAGTATTTTAATTTGGAGCATTCGCGTTATGGAAATCTGGATGAGTCAACAAATCAGATTGAACCGAGAAACGGTAAATCGTTTGGAATGACATTTTCGACGAACGGTGTAGATTGTTCAATCACCATGAACAAATACACGAAGAAAACCCCAGCAGGACCAGCATCGAAGAAGACAAGGAAATCAACGGGACCACAACAGCAGGAGGATTATTCAGGTTATAAGTATTTCTTAGGTATTGATCCAGGCGTTGTTAACTATGTGGGCGCTTGCTTTTTTGGGCGCTTGCTTTTTGGATAAAACCAAAAAGACTGAAACAAATTTTGTTTTAAAAGCGGCCACATTTAAAGAACAAATGGGAAAGGAAAGAGCCCGTCGAAGAAAAAGAAAAAGAATAGCGGGTAGACACGAAAAAGAATTGTTAGAGTATAGAAAAATTAGTAACATTTCTTCTAAATGTTTAATAGATTACAATAATGATTTTACAAAGTATAGGTTAAAATTAAATGAAGTGAGTCAGGGGTATATACGCACAAAAAAAATATTGTCGGTTAAAATTTGATTCCTATATTTGTAATCGTCGGGCTCAGGATATTTTTAGTTAATAAGTTATTGGTAAAAAATAAGTCTGGTAATAAGGTATTGGTATGTTTCGGAGATGGTTCATTGGAACAAGGGAAGAGTTACGGGCGTAATTTAAAACCAGCCGTAGAAAATTTAAAAAAAGCTTTCTATCGACGCAAAGATATTTGGTCGGGTTATCGATGTTGATGAGTATATGACGACGCGGGTCTTGCTCAAAATGTTTTAATGTAATGGAATTTCCGCCGAAACATCCCAAAACTCAATCACCGCAACAGGAGCATAGGAGGCGTCGGCGTCACGACCATCGGTTTTCAAATTTGCAAAAATTGTGGAATACCATGGAATCGTGACGTCAATGCTGCTCGAAATATGATTAATGTAGCTTTAGGTATTTATAACTTTAGGGAGTAAGGTTTTAAATGGGGGGGGATCGTATAACTAATTCACAAATATATAATATGGAATTTAGTTATCCGAATCCAAAAAGTTATAACCCCTGTGGTAACCACCATTACCCAGAGTGAGAGGTGGGAGCAACAACAACAACGGGACGCAGAGGCAACAACAATGGAGGCAGATTCAACAACATCAAAATCAACAAATTAGTTAGGCAGTAAGGTAGTTAAGATTGATAGTTAAGGTAGGTTTTAAGATTTTTTGTCTTACATTAAGTTAGTTTATTAAAAAATTATTAAAAAAAAACAAAAAAAAAACAAAAAAAACAAAAAAAAAAAAAAAACAAAAAAAAAACTAAAAAAAAAACCAAAAAAATCGAAAAAAAAAAGTGAGAGGCATAGGGAACTCACTCTAAACAAGCACCCTTAGGTTAAGTTAATTTAATTATTTATTATCATTTATTTATATAAACAAGCACCCTTAGTTTTAGTTTAGTTTATTTTAAATTTAAATAATTTTTAGGATAGGGAGAAAACCACCGCAGCTCCGCAGCATAAACGGCATTACGACCGTTGCTTTCAAGGTCGTGATGTTGTTGCTGCGGGCCAATATAATCGTCAGATATACTGATTGTTTGACGAATAACCAAGTTTTATTATAAAACTGGCTCTAAAGTCTTATTTTAAAATTTGGTTATTTAAATTATCTTGAATTTTTAACCAAATATTCATATTGAACACTATTGCAAAACTACCTTACCCTGTCAGATCAAAATATCATTAGTGTATATACTTACATATATAACGATTATTGACATCAGAAAGGGACACACAATCTGAATTCTTTAATAAGTATTAATCTGAGTTAATCTCCCCTTCACTTTTCACAAAAAAAAAACTCGACTTTATAAATAGACATTTTCATCAGAAATACCTATCCCTTCGAATTATTATTTTCTTATTAAAATTCTAATCAAAGAAAATTTCAATTGAATCCACCTGCGGTTGAAGTGGATTTGGTTGAATTCTTTGAAAAATTAAACAAAAAATAATATAAAAACTCTTCATTCAGCGCTCGTGCCCCTAATGCACAATTGAATTATTAGCCTTCTCCCTTGTGGTGAGTATACGGTGTTGGATGATGGCGGCTGGCTTCAGGTTTTTTTCTTATTTTTTGTTCTTATTTCTTAGAACTCCTTTTCTCCATTAGTGGCAAGGTGCAACAATGTTGGATCACTCATCTCGCGCTCTTGCTATGTGCAGAAAGAGCATCGAAACAGACCAAATCCCAATCATTGGATACGTTAACGTTGCACTTGGCTAAAGCTGAACCCCCATTTTTTTCTTTGTTTTGATCTTTTCTTGTTGTTGTTGTTGTTGGTTGTATCCAAAATACATTTAATCTTTGCCGTTTTTGTTTACCACACTGATCGAGGTGTGTAGTCGTAAGAGGTAAACGTGTCTGAAATTTGAGGCTCTTTTGGCCTCTCTATGAAGACGTGATGGCGATCGTCATCGGGCACCTTAAGTGTTCAAGCTCATATAAGATCTTAAAATCAAAACAACGGGAAACCAAATCCAATTTGAATCGAGTGCTGACATACAAAACATATGTGCAGCCGGTGTAGCACACACCTCTCCAGAATGAGATTAGGTTCTTTATACCCCTGCCCGTTAAAAAAGATTATGGAAAAAGGGGAGCACATTAGCAGTGTGCGCATCAAGTTTTATAATGCTTGAGGTAAATCTAGGTATCTTTTCTGCTTCCACCGCCCCGATCTCCGCCAACCAAAACAACCCAGGGACGTTTCGTGTCGATCGGCTTAAATGAGCGCGCATCCTGCAACCACACCTCAGTTGATTAGTCTCAATGATTTAATGGCGGCCGGGTTTTTCTTATTTTGATTGGAAATTATAGGTACCCACACACACTCGGTTCGTGTTCATTCAAATGGATTTTTTTTTTTATTTCGATGGCGTGAGTGGCGAGTCTCGTTAATTTTTTGTAATGTGGAACATTTTTGTGTTCCAATAAAATTGTTTATCAAAATATGAAGTGTAGTTCTTTTTTAGTTTACTTATTTTCTTAAGAATAACAAAGTATAAGCATTAATGACGTCAATTAGAATTGTCAATTTCTGTATGGTAAATATTATTTTTTTTAATGGTTTGTTTATTTTAGGTACCCATAAACTCCTTATGAACGGCAAATTGTCATTATTTTGAAAAGTTTCGTTCAGAAAACCTGCTTTAGAATCTTATTTTTTTTTATTGGTTGTGAAAACTATCAAAAATGTATAAGATTAGTTTTTCCATGACCAACTGACCTTAGTTTACTGAAGTTCACCAGTGTACATTAGCACCGGTTGATCTGTTATGTACTGTTTCAATCTGAAAAGTGCAATTTGTTGGGCTTAAATCATAGGCTCCCACAGTAAATTTCAATGGGGAGGGGGGGGGGGGGGGGATTTGTTGTTACTAAACTTCCCAAAAGCTAAAATTGAGAATAGACTCGAAAGTGTGCGTAAGACAAGCTTATACACTCTCACCTTATCCGAACACAGTTTGGGTATGTTGACGTTCACAAAACAAACGGATTTTGGGTATCCGAAAATGTGAATGCACCCATTAGTTATAAATAGTCCGGCTGTGAGCCGGGGGGGGCATCACATAAGCACATTTGTTTAAAATATTATTATTATTGTTATTAAATTTCATGTCGCATTTACAAAAAAAAATCTTAAAAATTCATTTATTTGCTCACTTTGTTAAAAACTAAAAAAAAAAGCTAAAAATAGTTTATTTCTGAGATCAATTTTTCAGATCTAAATTTTTCGGCTGATTTACCCCTCCTTTCACTAATACCAGTAGAATTTTGAGCTGTCAGTTTGACAAGTGTGCTTTTGCTCTGTAATTTGTTTCAATTGTAAACAAAAATTGTTAATTTTTAAATAAATAATCAATAAATCTAGCTTATCTTCCTCTTCAGAATCAAGTGATAAACAATTCTATGAGCTTGTGCAAGTTCTGGTTAAAAAAAAAGGAATAAGTTACAAGCAGCGTTGCCGTAGTGGTACAATCGTGCTTTTTAACAAAATAATTTCCTCGTACACGGGGCACCAGGATTACTGACCCTTTCTTTCTAGATATAAAACAAACACACAAAGTATTTTTTCACACTTAGTGCTTTAGCTTGAAGACTTTCTCATCTGGCTGATAAGTTTTTTTTTGAAAATTAAAAGTGGTTTCGCTTAATTTGTACAAAAAACTAGGTCTAGAAATACAGTTCTTTTATTTTTTAAATAGACGATCTTTGTATTTTTACTATATGAGACAGTAATGGCACGGTCCTTTGGAAAAAAATGCACTAGATTTTCTTGTTGGCGGCAACGCTGGGTACTAATATTACAAATTCACTAATACAATGACAAAAACAAATCAATCTAATTCGTGTTTCCATTTGGAACAACAAAAAAATCAATTTTTAGATCAAAATCTAAAATCCAAAGGAAAGTCCTATTAAACATCTAAAGCCTATGAGTTTTTTTTTTTGCTTTCAAAACCTGATTCACCACACTACGATTTTTTTTTTAATTTTGATCGCTTCTGTTAATGAAAGTGTTTTCTAAACTTCATTTCAAATAAAAAAAAGCATATAGAAAATACTTAGATACCTATTCATGAAATTGGATAAATAGATTGCCCTAAATATTCACCACACTTCATAATTTCACATTCCAAAAAAAAAAAAGTAAAAAATCCAACAACCCAATAACCTCAATAAATTTTAGCCAAATTCTTCCAGCATCTATGATTTGTGAATCAGATTGTTTTTTTATAGGTATAGGACCCCATCAACGAAAACACTTAAAAAAAATAACGTTTTCCATAATTCTACCCAGAAGTCATTAGATCAGACACGCAAGCAAATATCAATAATAAATTAGAAAAATAAAATATTAGGTATATCTTTGCATGTTGTACATCTATCTATCTGCGCGTACATACATAATATTCATTTTTTTTGTTTACACAACAGATAAAGTATAATTAACGAATAAAAAATGTATCTTCGTATGTCAGTCAAGAACGTTCAAAAGGGGCGGTATCTTCAAGCACCTGCATTTATATTCCAGCGAACCAATTAAAATCTTATTTTTGTTTTCGAATTCAAATTCGAATTCCCCCGTTGCGGTATGAAGAAAAAAGTTATATTAAATTAGCGCAAACATTTTTATTTATTCAATTTTGAATCTTTTTATACAATCAGTAGGTGTAAATTCACAAAGGCAGGAAGATTTATTTGGCGAGCATGATAGAAGCACGTTTTTGCTCCAAATTTTAGCGAAAATAAATCAATGTTTTCCAGATTGTAATTTTTAATTTGTATTCTCTTTTCTTGAATTCGCATAAATTTTAATTATGTTAGCTGAATTATGGATTTAGTTGGGTCTGGATGTGGGCCTCGAGATATTTCGATATATACGATAAAGGTGAACATATTTGAATTAGAGGTGAATTGAGGAAAAATGTTGCCAACGTTAGTTATTAGTCATTCTCATTTATTTTTTTTCTTAAAATCTATCACTTTTCTACAATGTTTTTTCTGTTTATTTTCAGAGTTGCAAAATCTGCCACAAAGGCGTTCGCTAATGTGTACCGCTTGCAACGGCACATGATCAGCCATGACGAATCGGCACTGTTACGTAAATTCAAATGTACTCAATGCGATAAGGCATTTAAGTTTAAACACCATCTGAAAGAACATGTTCGCATTCATTCCGGTGAAAAGCCATTTGGTTGTGATAATTGCGGTAAACGTTTTTCACATTCGGTTCGTTTTCGAGTCACAGTGACATCGAAAAAATGCTTCAGTGCCTCAAGTTGAACAATAACCGAGCGATGTTGAAAAGTCCTGGAAAAGAGTGGAATATTAGGAGGAAGTCCGAATGGAAAGCGTCCAGGTGGCGTACAACCTCCAGCTGGAGCTAATCCTTTGAATTACTTCCCACATAATTTGGGTGGAAGTCCGGATGGGCCAGTACATTCAAATAACGGTAGCAATTCATTCTATCAAATGCTGCCAAAATACAGTGATTATGGGGCAATGAATGCCGCATTATTGGCCACATTCCAGAAATCCATTCTACAATATGGCTGCATTAAATCCAAATATCCATCAATATAGTATACATCGTTTTGTTGGAGCTTACTGCAGCTGGCAATCAGAGACTGCAATCGGATCCGGGAAGATCTAATTGAAGAAGTAACTGAAGATGCCACCGATGAAACCAAAGCTTGTGATGGATATAGATGATTGTGAAAAGGATACCGAAGAGGATCACGCTCGTACTTACAATCACAGTGACGAAGAAGATGATGGTGAGGACAGTAGGAATAGTAATAACAGTTCACCACCCAAGCAAAACTACGAAGAGAACTCTATCGCTGAAGATGTGAAAATGCCAAGAGTACAGTGTCCTAGTCCCCCACCGCCGCCGGGAGACCGTCCCACAGTCACCGGAAATAAAAGCTCGAAGAAGAAGAAGAAGAGGAGGAAAAAGAATCCTAATGAAGAAATTGAACAGTCTGAACCACTAAACGAATTGCGTTGCAGTCGTTGTGACAACAATTTAACCCACCCTACAGAGCTGGTGCAGCATGAAAAAATTCTCTGTGGATTGATAAAGCAAGAGCTTGAGCAGCAACATCAACAACACCTTCAACAGCACTTTCAGTCTAATGAATCTGAGGCAGGGAAACTCATCATACCTTCATTCGGGAAGTGAAGAAGATCAAGAAGACCGAGAATCAAAGAATGGGCAGTGGAAACCTGGCGAACGTAAGGTTCGTGTT